>JAQPPZ010002665.1:0-2642312 GCA_028583015.1 Wollemia nobilis
CTACAAGGAACTCCTTCTACGTCATTGTGTAGTTGAGCTTGGCTCCTGCCAAGTTTTTGTTGACATAGTAGATGGCATAAAATTCTTCACCATCCTTCTATCCGAGGACTGCTCCAGTCGCATTGTTGGATGCATCACAGTAGATATGGAATGGTATGGCTCAATTTGGTCCTCTCAAAATTGGTGCAGATATTAGTTTTTCTTTAAGCAATTGAAACGCTTCCTTGCAGTCTTCTGTCCAATTGAACTCCACATCCTTAGATAATAGAGTGTGTAGTGGTTTTGCAATTTTGCTTAATTCAGCGATAAATCGCCGGTAGTACCCAACTAATCCAAGGAAAATCCTCACATTACTTTGAATTTTGGGGTTGGGTAGGTCTCTGATGACCTCAATTTTTCTTTTATCAACCTTTATCCCTTTTGCAGAGAGGTGGTGTCCCAATGCGATGCCTTCTTGCATCATCATAAAGCATTTCTCGTTGCTCAGGGACAAATTATTTTCCTTGCTTCTTTAAAGCACTCTTTCCAAGTTTGTCATTGCTTCGTCAAAGGTTTCTCCATAGACGATGAAGTCATCCATTTATACTTTGACCGCGTCTCCCATCATGTCTAAAAATATGCTAAGCACCACCCTTTGAAAGGTGGCAGGTGTGTTACATAATACGAAAGGTAATACCCGATAGGAAAACGTTCCCCATGGGTAGGTGAACATTGTCTTATCCTGATCCTCTTCTCCTATCTAGATCTAGTTGTATCCACTGAATCCATCCGGGAAGGAGAAATACTTCTTCCTCGAGAGTGTATCCAAGACTTGATCAATGAACGAGAGTGGGAAGTGGTACTTCTTGGTCACTTTGTTTAATTCTCTATAGTCCACACAGATTCACCACTTCCCATTATTTTTAGGGACTACTACTAATGGTGATACCCATTCACTGTCAGAAATCAGATAGATGAATCTGACAATCAAGAGTTTTTTGTAGTTCTTACTTGGCAATGTCTTTCATTGTTGGATTCATTCTTCTCTATGGTTGCCTACTTGGAGTTGCTTGATCATCGAGGTATATACGATGGGTACATATTTCTAGGCTAATGCCTTGCATATCTATGTAATCCCATGCAAATGCCTATTGGTGTCTAACCATGAGCTCTTCTACTTTTGTCAATTGTGTGGGAGTCAACCTACTGCTGACATTCAACGTTCTTCCTGGCTCGACGTGTATCTACTGAATGTGGTGATCTTGGGCACCAGCAAATGGTGATCTAGGTGCAGGAATGGACTCCCCATGGAGGAACTCCACAATAGCACCATCCTTATCTTCTTTTGCCAACTCATCCAATGTCATCACTGGTTGGATCATGGACAGCTCGGGATTTTCATGCTCGGTCAACATGGGTTCTCCCACCGAGTCGACGGACTGATACTGGGGGTGAAATAGTCAATATTTTAACATTCTTCCCATTGAATATGGTCATTAACCCATCCTGGTAGCTGATGTAGGCATCAGCTATTGCCAGCCATGGCCTTCCCAAGATGAGCGGGTAACCACCCAACCTAGTTTTAGATTATAAGACTAAAAAGTCGACTGGGTATTCCCATGTGCTGACTGTTACTATTACATCTTCCAAAATTCCTTTCGATGCCACAGTCCATCGATTGGCTAGCTGTAGCACTTGTTGTAGTGGGTTTTAGGTTCATGAGCTATAGCCTCTGCATGGTCTCCTAAGGCATTACATTGATGGCTACTTTGAGATCAACCAATGTATTGGACAGGGAATGTCCCTTGATTTTTATAGTCAGCATCGGGCTACCCGGGTCTGCATACTTTGGGTGGCACATTTTTCCCATCATCAAATCTGCCAGTTTACCCATGATATTGATATTATGGGTTGCTCTTCATCCTGGCTTCCTTAGACACATCTCTCTTATCGCCTTGGTATATATCGAAACATCTCGAATGGCTTGAAATAATGGAATTGTCACGGTGAGGTTCTTCAAGCTAGACAAGATGTCGAACTCCGGCTGCATTACTTTCCTCTGTTCTTGCAACTAGTTGGGAAATGGAGCCTTTGCTCTCTTAGGCATTTCTTCTATCACCTCTTCTACAAGAGGTGTCTCTCCTACCTCTTCCTCCTCTTCTACCAGTGGAGGCGTTCCTACTCCTAGCTGTCTACCAGACATAAGCTAAATATGGTACATCGAATACATCTCATCCTCCATGTTGTATGCTGGCTCGTTCACCCTGTTATTTAGATTTTCCATCGGTAGTACAGGTAGCTGCGCAGGTCTCACTACTGGCAACATCAGTAAATTCTATTGGGGGTGATCTGGTGTTGCATTCTGTGGAGCCTGATTCCACGCAGTGTGGCTTCTCCACTGCTGCCCAGGATATGGATATGGCATCCATGGTTGTTGGTTTAGGAATGTTGTTGGGGGTGCGTTAGACCAGGGTGATGGCCCCCACCACACCATGTTAGGTGGTTAAAGCAGACCTTGGTGCATGTATGGTACTCCCCCATATGACGACATTCCATTTGGCATATTCCACACAGGGGGTTGTGGCCAACTCTTTCAATTGTCTATGAAATAGGCATCCACGCTTTCAGAATCCTCCTGATTACTGGGTAGTTGTGGGCATAATTGATTTTTATGTTTTAGCCTGCAAATTGTGCATACTCTGAATTTGTTCTTCGGGCATGCATTCTTTGCATGCTTCCCTCTGCATTTTGGATAGAAATAAGCCAATCGTCGCTTTGTTTTCTTACTTCTTTTTCTCTAATAGCGAGTGTATCCATCTATAATGCTAGAGACAAGAGCATTTTGCTCTTTAAATATTCCAGACATGTTACTTATTTCTATCTTCTGTAGCCGAGGCAGTCACTTTCATGGTTCTAGAAGTGGTCTTGCCTCTCCTTCTTGAGTATTTCTGACATAGTTGTCGAATGTATTCCATAGCATTCTGGTAAACGTCACCTCCATAGATCATGTTAAGAGCCTCTAGTGATTCATTGGTAAGTCCTCTCAAAAATATGCTTTTGAGGGACTTATCAGATAGTCTTGTATGAGGAGATCGTTGAAGATTGAAGTTGAATCTCTCCCAGTATTCCTTGAGAGACTCATCTTATTTCTACATAATTCTCAGGACCTCTTCTCTGGAGTCTCTTGCTCTCCTAAAATATTGGTATTACTCTAAAAAGAGCTTCTTCATTTGATCCCAAGTGGCAATGTGTTTGTCTCCCAGACTAATGAACCACCACAGAGCTACATCGTCCAACGTGGAAGGGAAGAGTTTCAGCTTCTGCGTATTAGATTTGTAGTCCATAGACCTGCATAAGACATCAAACTTAAATAAAAATAGGTCGGGGTCCTCGGTTGGGTATCCTCTAAAGGTCGAAATGTGAGCGGGGGATATGTTTTTCATTTTGGTATCTCCTACTCCTTCCTTAATCGGGAAACTAAAGCCAGATGAGACTTCTTTGTTGTTAGCCATTTTTTCAAGAAATGTGGTCTCTAATGCATTTTTTATGGTCTTATGGTCATTTAAGACTTTCTGAGTCAAGCCTCTAAGGTTGTTTGGTGTTATTTTCTGATATTCTATAGCTTTCCACAACAAGGCTTCCTCTAAGGGTGTCCTATTAAATAGGGGATTTACGATGATTCATTCTTCCCCACATTGATGGGATGAGGAGGCACTTTACACAAAGTGTGGCTCCTCACTCCAATGGATTGTTGTATGTGGGTTGGGCGAGTCTAATTAAAATTTAGAATGCTTAGCTGACTTAGGTTCTGATGGATTGGTTTTTATAAATCGATCGTCGGGTCCTCTTCTTCTCGAATAACTCATACAAGTTCAGATGGAAGGTTTCTAGGTATTATAGATAATCTAGTTGAGACACTTCCCTAGAAATGGTGCCAAAATATTGTGGGCCAACAAGGTGAATTTCTTTCCTACTTTTATCACATGCCTGTGCATTTAATTTATCAACCAGGGAGCTTCGTAAACTTGCGAAGGGCCTGAATAAAATTGCTTACAATACCACTTGAGATGAGTTCGCTAGTTCTACTATTGGGGGGTGTTTCAAATGGTTGTCAATCATTCATGCACTCCTCAATAATTTATGTAAAAACAATTAAATCTATAGAAAGGAAATAATCACACATTCCTAGAAATGAACCTACTACAAATACTAGAAATATCAGTGTGATAAACAATCTTATAAAAGTGGTAAACTAATCTAGAAAACATAAGAAAAATAGGGGAAGAAATATTGGCTTGGAGTGGGCCCAAGCTCTAGCAACAGCTTCTAGCTGAACACGCACTTAGAAACTCTTAGAACTGTATTCCAATTATCAAAGTATTACAATTACTATCAAAATATTCTATCTCCTCTCTCTATATATCTATTTCTATATCTATATATCTTTAGAGAGGTCTGCGTGTGTTTATATAGCACACCCACAAAACTTCTATTACAAAGAAGTTATAACAGTTTATTCATTCTAGACTAAACTAAGATAGTCCGGTAAATGTGATTGATGTTTGCTAAAACTGGAATTCGGTTCTAATGTTAGCATGTTCATTGATTGTCTTGTGCTTTGTCTAGCATTGGTAGGACATTCTCATACGTTGGTACGATCCCTAATTTAGCTCTACATGATGTAGAGTTGGAACTGCACCAGTCGTTGTTGTCCATGTCGTGCTTGTCTGGTCAACGGATGAAGAACAGAGGCGCATTCCCTATGAGGAAGGTGCCTAAGTATATCGGGCACCTTCTCTATGCGAAAGGTGCCTTACTATCATGGGCACCTTCCTAGAAGATGAAGGCACTTATATTTTGTTGGTGCCTTCCTATGAGAGGAAGGTGCTTTGCCTTCTAGTGGAGCCTTCCTGTCGGTGCCTTCCCTATGAGAGGAAGGTGCTTGCCTTCTAGTGGTACCTTCCTTATGAGAGGAAGGCGCTTTCCTTATGATAGGAAGGCACTTTCCTTCTAGTGGTCCCTTCCTATCGATGCCTTCATTATGAGAGGAAGGTGCTTCTTTTCCTTTGGTGTCTTCATGAAAGAGGAAGGCGCCTACTTACGCTTGGCACCTTCCTAGAAGAGGAAGGCACCTACTTACGTTTGGCACCTTCCTGGAAGATGAAGGCGCCTACTTAAGTTTGGCGCCTTCCTGGAAGAGGAAGGTGCCTATATTTTCTCCATTGATCTCAAAAGAAACAAAGTGCCAAGTCCATAAAAAGACCTCGACTAATTCAAATCTAACTAAATCAACTACAATTTCACAAAAACACATTGAAAACACATGAATTAGATAACATGCATAATTTCATCAAATATTTATATAATCATTCATAAAAGTATGCAATCCTTATTATACAGCCACATAATGATCAAGAAAATGTATACAAAATATGAATATTTCTGATGCTCATCATATGTCACACATATCATGTGTCTCATCTCACATGTCTTGATAGCTCATCTCATACCATGTCATGATTTTGAGTACATTTCTATCATTTATCAATTCCTCTTATCTTGTCCACTCATCTACGGAGTCAGGGGAGGAATGATGGAGGGAAAGAAATGGTAGATTATGATACATGAAAGTTAATTAATGGAATGAATGGGGTTTGGTAAGAATTATGATGTTCACATGGGTGTAATATAGGAAGAAATGCTAGAAAAGAAAAAAAATTGAAGATGTTTAGTCTTTCTACTTCAGACTAATTTTTCTCTTCTACATCATATTTATGTGGCTTGTTCAGGCATCACCATATTAGTTAAGGTGGTTCTATTTTTGGTGTCTTCCTTGCATTTATTCCTAGGAAAATACTTCTACATTATAATTTTTTGATTTTTTTTGCAAGGGCATCCATAGAGTCATCCTTTCAACACCTTATTCTATTTACCAAAAATTGCTAGAAAGTGCTACTTCATTAACTGATTGCCTTATTTTTTAATGAGTTTACACAGGTTTTTATGAGGGGTCCTAGTCCCATCATACTGAGTGGTTTTTGAAGCTTGGACCTCTCAAATAGAGTCCAAACCCCTTACCACTATAGTAATCTTGCAACTTATTGATTACCTTATTTTCTAGATGGGTAAACTTGTTTGGCCATGAGAACATACCCAACATATTCCTAGATAATTCTAGGTCTGATCTTTAGAGGAGCCTCCAGATGAACATACATTATCCATAAATGAGATCAATATTGTTCATAAAATCTTGAATCCTGCAAGAAAGTGAGACAAAATAATAATTTTTGTCCCATCAATCATGCTAGAAAATTCTAGTAGCATGGTGGATAGGTCTTTTACAAATGTGCTAAAACTCTTAGTATGTTGGATAGCTTTTGAATATCTAATTTCTAATCAGACTATTGTGGTTTTGATCCCATCAAGCATGGCAATAATTGCTATATTTTTGGACCAAAATCTACCATTCTTGTAGACATATGTTGCATCTTGGACTCTATCCCAAAGTATAGCACTTAATGAAATGATATTACTCTCTACTTCAACCTTTGAATAAGGCCAACTCCTTGAAATGATTGTATATTGAAAGGAAAATGGTTAGAAAATAGTAAGGGTTAGGGGAAGATATTGAAAAGTGGATAGGATATAGTGTAACAATGTTGGATCTCACTAGATAATATGCTACCAAAATAATTACATGATACTTAATAGACCATACATTATCAATTACAATTACAGGTTCACTCAACTTCCAATGTTCACTTTAATCATTCCAAGGAATCGAACAAATAGCAGTCCAATAGGTGATCCAAATGGTAGAATTTACTTTAATGGAATAAAATAAGTGTTGAGTGTAACATAAATAAGTTAAATTAAATAATACAATCAGTTTAATCATTCCAAGGACTTAAATTATTAGTAGGTGATCCAAACAAAAAAAATTGTTTTAATAGAATAGACTAACAATTAAGTGTAACATAAATGACTTAAAGCAAGGTATACACTAGAAACCTACAATTGCACAATAATGGAGGCCAAATAGCTATCACTTCATTGATCAGTAGCAATATTACAAAGCAATACCAAGCAAGGACTACAAAGTTGACCCTTGCAATGGAGGTCTTATGGCTTATTTATAGGTTGTGTATCTAATTTTTGCAACGTAAGATTTACAATCAATTATAAAATGTTTTACAAATATGTATTGGCAAAAATATTCTAAAAACCAAGGTGGTTAGTTCATATCCTTTTTTGCATTTGAATTTGAATTTCTTATAGAATCATCTCCATTGATCTTCAAATGACTTGAAATGTTACAACAAATCTATCAAAAATGTCTCTTTCATGTTTGAGTAGCACTTGGATTGCTATCTGGGAAGCACTAATGTGGTTTTAGGGCCTTCTCATGGATACTCCAATTTTGTACCATGTTATTTTGGCTTTGTGCAAAGTCAAGCTTGAATATGGAGGCGTTGATGTTATAACTAGGGAATGCCTAGTTTTAGAATGCTTCACTTGCTTTCCTTGTGCTTATGTCATTTTTCAATAATTGTGGCTTTGACAAACCCAATTTTATGCATCATACCTTTGGCTTCAAATATTTGTGTGATCATAATTTCATTCAATCACAATTTTGTACAATGAACTTTACATGTTACCAAAACTAGGTGACATCATTCCAATATTATCACTAGGAGGGAACCAGTTTTGTGCATCACAATTTTGAGCACTTGGCTTTATAGATTCTTGAGTAGAATAAGCTTTGTACTAACATTATCATTGATGTAGTCCTAGTTTTGAGCATTTTATTTTATGCAGCTTTGAAGCTTTTGGAAATACTTAGCCAGTATTTTTCAAAAGAAGCCTAATGCTTTGAAATCCAAATGAGGTCATGAATTTGACCTACATGTCTAGGATGACACACCATCATTGTAGTGAGATGTTTTTGCACTCTTGATTTTGCTTTATTATATATAGGTTGAATTATTGTAGCTTGGGTTCTATCTATAGTAAGAATCCATGAATAGTCACAAGGTGACCACAACTATAACAACTTCATCATGTTACTATAGTACAATTAGAAGGGACATTTATACCATAGTAGACCTATTGATATATGGTGACGGCCTTGCAAAAAAATAAGGATAAAATTCTCTTATGCAATAAGATCATATTAATATACCAAAGTCAACAAAAACCTCCAAATAGCATGAACACTACTATGTATTTGACTTAATAATGCTAAATAAAAGAAATGAATAGTAAATCAACTTGAGAATTAAAATGGTAAAAAAGTGTTCATTATATTAATATTATAGTTCATACATCATATTACTATATTTTTATTGATACAATATCAAGTGGCATTAGATCAATCAGTTAGATTCATCAACATTTAAAGGAGGACATCCAAGTTCAAATCCTATTAAATGATACATGGATAATATCCTAGCTTTTTTGGAATACTACTATATGATGATGATGTGATACAGGTAGGTTCTGTTTCAATCATAAATAACCCATTAAAAAATAATTGTTAATACAAAAAGAGTTTTCAAATAAAGGTAAAACAAGGGTCCATCATCTTCCCCAAATTAAAGCCACTACATGTCCTCATGCAATATATACATTTTCTTTATATTTCTTGTTGAATTCATATTGGGCTAAATTTTTTTACTTGGTATCATCATAGTACCCCATACCTCTTTCTAATATGGCCATGCGTATGACATTTTATATCTCATTATGGAAAGAATTGTATAGTTTCCACTAGATAATTGATTATTTAAACCTTAACCTAGTTTAATATACTCCCCCATGATAAAATCAAGATGGTGACTTATTCTTCTCAAATATAGGTTGAATTATTGATAATAATAGGGCTCCATCCTTATTCTATTAAGTAATTTCTCTTAGAGTTGCTTAGCCCCTATAGGTAGGCCTAGCCATATGATCCCTAGTTATCTCAAATTCCATGATGGCCTTATTTTTGAGGAACTCCAATTGTTCTCTAATCCCTACAATGTCTAAATAGGCCACTAAATTATGGATTTTGATGATTTCATGTAGCTTCTCATGTTCCTATCAATGATAATACTTGTTCTTTTCTCCTCATCTCAATGGCATTTAAGCTATTTGAGCTTTTTTAACTTTATTTTGTATTTATGAATAGATTCCTTAACTCTAAATCCCTCACAAAGCACAAAGGGTCCACCTCAAGATAGTATTTGATACAAAAATTGTGGACATGAAACTCATAGATCAATTTTTGAATCAGTGTAAACCATTGTAGTATGCTTTGAAAAATTTAATAGGTCTACTTACATATTTCAACTTCCTAAAGTAGATTATGGATAATTGAAACAATACCTCTTGTTCACATAGGTGAAAGCATAGACTCTATACAATGGCCTATAAGATAGAATTCCATTCACCAATTTTCTAATATTATTAAAAACCTCTTCCATCCTAGTTTTATTGCTAATTAGCTCTTCCTTGAATTCAATGGCCTTGTTTACCTATTTTTTCACTTTGGCATACCTTTATTCCAAGTCATGTTGAAAAATTCACCACATATCCTTCAAATTGTTCATTTATTAGTTGTGGTCTTCTAGGTAAATATGGTTTCTCATAAATTTATAGGCCAAAGTCTTCCACTTTTTTATATTTAATATTGATTTATTCTATTTATATTCCACATTCTCATATGAGCCATGTAGTTGTAGTGGTTCTATTTATTAAGATGTTGGTGAGAAGCATATCTTGATACTTGTCTAGTTTATGTTTACCTGTCATTTACCATAAGGTATTGCTCTAGAATTTTTCCAATGGAATCCAAGAAATGAGACAACACTTTGTGATAGACATATTTACTAGTGTCATACACCTTCTCTACTTCCCATAAAATCTCCTTCTAGTATTCTTTAGTAGACTTGGTTTCATATTTAGACCATATTATCCTTTCTCTCTACAATCCAATAATTTCTACCATGGTATCTTCTATGATTATCACTATGAATCCTTGAAATATCACTTGCTTTTCTATGTTCTAAGGGAATATTATTACAATCTAATATTTTTACTCCTAGAGGCCTTTAGTGAACACCATCCAACTAATTTTTCCCAAGATATACCATATTGCATGCTTCTCCCATGTCCTTGTAGTTCTTGTGGGCTCTCGCCTATTTAATTTTCCTCTCATCTCCCTCTTTAAATTTCATGAATTAAATTCCTAATTCTAGATGTATTTATTTTAGCCTCTACAACTACACTTGTATCCTTTGTTGTGATCATATGGCATTCATTATATTTCATGAAATACAATATGACTATCATTGAAGTGATGTAACTAGTCAATTTGCATGTGATGAGGATGTAATTTCAATGGATTGGTCTAATATAAGTATGCTACTTATCAATATTCACATGGTTAATATTAATTTGCCTCACTCAAGGTTTCCTTCCATCTAACCATCCACATACCTTGGGATTTGTTTATGACAATGATGATTGCTAGACTGCATGTGTCATGAATCATGTGTTAAGATTCATGGATAACTAAAGATATGATCATATGACCAATATCAAAAATCCATAATCTTAAAATACCTCTCACACAATAATTGAGTGAATGTGCCAATATTTCCAAATGGGCAATGGTAAATTGCATTCACATGTTTTCCTTGGTTCTATTATGCCCACATGGTAAACACACCTCCCTCCAACTAAACATTTTAGTCCATAGTTAGGGCACATGTTAACAAGATCAAAATAAGTTATAGTTAGGAAACTTATGAGTATGACCATCAATTCAGATGAATTGGCCAACTATATCATGTTTTTTTAAATGGAATATGAACTTGCATGGTTTTTATCCCCTTGTATGGCTAGAGTGACTACCACAAGAAGTTATATAATCCTCGTCTCTATCAATTGAGTAAAAAAATATTCTATGTATATTCAAGTAAACTTTATATGCTACAAGTTCTAGTACTATGGGTTCTCTAAAGTATTATGTTGTAATTTGGATTATACTACTAAAAAATATGTTCTATAGACACTTTCTGAGAATCATATCAGATATATTCCCAACTAAACTTATTTCTTGTCATCATGTAGACTATTATAGGCTAAAGAAAGTGAAGATTTTACTTGGCTTACATGGTTTTTAAGGTAAAATAGGAGTTTTATTTTTTCCAACATGAGGAGTATCTACCATAGTGAAATATCATTAATTAGTGAAATCTCCTTTAGAAATATGCAAGAACTTGCTAATAAACTAGTTTTTAGGTACTAGTTTGTCTATGGAACCAAAAAAATAATTTTCACTAAAATATAGATCTCTAAGGATCTACAAGGATGGAAGAAACTAGAGTTTCCTCCATAAGATAAATCTTGTATTATTATCAAAATTTTATAATAAACAACCCCCTTATCCTTGGTTTTCCATAACAGTTTAGTCAATGTCCATTAACCATCAGTAGGGTCAATGATGAGTCAATTGTGTGCAACTTCATTGTCTCATTGTCATAAATAACATCAAATTTATAAGGCCCAAGCCATTTTATTTAAATATTTCCCTTGAAGTCTTTGTATCATGACTCATATAGGAGTGTCCAATCTTATAGTTGTAGTTTCTTATTCTTAATAAATCAATCATGCCACTTACTTCTTTTCTATTATACAACTTTACTATAAAATAGGACCTTCTATATTATATCATTGAGGGTGTTGAGATAGTTTATATATTGTTTATATGCTTATAATAAGTCCATACATGACTCTGGCATTGTCTTAGGGTCTTGATTTTAAATTCAATTGAGATAACCATATTTTTTCTATAAGATAACTCAAAGGGAGTAAATCTTGTTGTTGTTTTCAATGTAATCCTATATGCCAATACTAATTTAGGTAAGTAATTGTTCAAACCATTCCAATGTATCTTAATGATATTGGTAGGGATGTTCTCCAACTCTCAATTTATGACTTTGGATATCTAGTTTATGAATTTGAACTACACATTCACTAGATGATAGTATATATTAGATTACTATGTTGGATTTTGTAAGCCTTATACTACCACAAAATATCACAAGTTATCTTGAAATATCACATAGGTCCCCAAATATAAAATAGCTAGAATAATAAAGGTCAAATAATGATAATATGAGTAGAATAATATGAGCAAATTAATATGTATATTAAGGCTTATAATAAATCAAATAACATTCATTTATATGCTAAAATATGAATGTAAATAGACTAAATCATTCATGTACTATGCATGAAGAACAACTTACAATATTAATTGCTTAAAATGTATACAAGTTTTATTACTCCTTTGCTTCTTACAATAAGATAATAAGATATATGAATATGATTCAATATATCTTCTTATGGAGCATTATCTCCATAATATAGCCATAGTAATGTGAATCTTTTGATACTTGGCTATTATTCTTCAAATGCCAAGTCTCATGACTCTTGGCTTATCTACTTGTCACTTGCATACTTGATGAACACTTGAATCTTACACTTCTACTTACACACGTAATCTAAGATACTTGTGCACATCTACTCAACCTACACTTGCACTCTAACTTATATGACACTTGTGTATTTCCTGCACATTACATCTTTACATGACACTTGTGCATTTTCTGCACATTCACACTTAATAAATGGAAAATATAACTCACACTCTAAACTATTGACTCAACCCTAATATAATATTTTTAAATGTACCATGAAGGTACCATGGGGGTACATTAGCATGTACCAAATAATATAATATACCTCAACACCCCCATGTATTACATTATTTGGTTATTGAAGACTTTAGTCTTTAGTATTGATCTTCACCTTTGTCTTCAATCTTTACATTGTCCATGAACCCCTAATTGAGATTCATCTTCAAATTTTGGTTTTGACTTTGGCATTTCTATTAGTACTAATTTTATTCTAAATTTGGTGTTGAAGAATATCATACCTTTCTTGTACCCATATCTATATTTTAAAAAATATTTCTAAGGAAATCCATTAAGTACTTTTCTTGTCATTGTGTATATCCATTCAAAAATATTATTTTACTTATACGAACAATGTCTTTGAGAATGATTGGTACCTCCACAAATTTTGCAACAATGAATATTCCAACATATTTCTATATTTTTACCATGTCTACCACAATGTTCACATTTGTTTTCTTATTGTTTGAAGTCTTAATTACAATGTTCTTTGCCACACATACTTTTTGCACAGTTTTTGTTTTCATAAACTATGTTCAAATTCTGAGTCACATTGCAACATCTGCTCTTGGATCAAGTTCTTTTATCTTTGTTATAAATTCCAAATCAAAAGTATCATAGATTGCATCACAATTCTCTTTCATATTTTTTTTAATATCGCAAGTATCAATCATCATTGGTTTTAATTCTATGGTATCACAACATTCATTTGCTATTATAGTCATTAAATCATTTGTATCACAACAAACATTTTTCATCGTTGGTTTATTATCTAATTCTTCAACATTTTCTTGTTTCTTATCTTAGAAACATTAATAATGATTATTCCTTTGTATATTGTTTTCCATATATTAATGAGTACAGTAACAAAATTTTCTTAACAATCATTAGCATCATTAATAACACTTTGCATGCATTGTTGAAGTATTAAAAATTCTTCTTTGTTTTCTTCCTCAAGAATAGATTGTAAATATTCTATCACTTTATTTGACACATATTTTTCATCTTCAATAGTTTCTTCAAAGAAAACTTGTAAAATATTTTTGACTATATTTCTTTTTTTTTCTTCTCTTTTTGTCATGTTGCAATAATCAATTTTTTTTGTAGAATATTTTAATAAATTTTTCAGTTTCAATTTTTTTCAAAAATTGAAAATACTCAAAAAATAAAACTTCTATCAAAAATAGATTAAAGAACTCAAATACTTGAAATAACCAAACTAATTAATATAGAAGTCCTTATCACAACATACTTTAACAAATTAAATTAAAACTTTAATTCCTAAAACTCCCTTTCATAATTAAAAACTATAATCACCTTATTACTCCTCTAAGGTTATAATTATCCTTTATAACTCTTAAGCTTTTAAATACCTTATAAATACTCAAATCAAGATAAAAAAATTGTCTAACATTTATCCTTAGTTGTCTTGAATGCATTACTCTTCGATTGCACTAATCCTAACATCCACTTATCTTTCACTAACTTCAAATGGACATTTGCTAAAGCTTCTTCAACTCATTTATCCAAGTAGGGAAAGTAACATATCAAGTTACCCTAATTACTTGGAGTTAGGAATTATTATGTGTTACATACACAAGTGTGATGTTCTTGCTTGCTTTATTACACTACTATTACAGTGCACAACATCGTTACTTTATGTTGCTACAATATTGAGTGTCACATTACTTATCTATTTTGTTGTTGGCTTGATTACGATTCTCCTATTTATCTTACCTTTGCTTTTTACCTTGCTTTGGCTCTTCACTAGTCTACTCTTTATTGTAGTTGTAGTTAGCTCAACCTTACTCATCATATTTTCTCTATGTAGTTTTCTTAGCCTTACTCATCATCTCTTTTAGACTGGATTTGCTCACCATATTTTGCCTTGCTCATTGTCTTCTATGGACTGGTTTTTCTCATTGTCTCTTGTCTTGTATAAATAGTGCACATTGCATCTTAGGTCACTTGTCAATGTTTTTATCTTTAGCTTATGTTGTGTCACTAGCTAGTCCTCAAATAACTTGCTAGTATTCTGATCTTGGATAGAAGCTCTATCAAATATTTGACGTGCAATTTTAATGATGATGGATAGATTGGTTTCAATGCTCAATAGTGAGAGGGCTCAAATACACATGCTTCTTTGTATTACTCAGGCCAAATGATTAACTATGATTCTCCTTTGTTGTAGGCACCTTAAGTGCAATGATTATTTATTTACTAACTCTTTTGCATAGCCCTTTTCTATGAGCTATTTTAGCTAAATAACTCTTTTCCTTATGATCAATGGAATTTACATAGACTTTCTTCTTTCCTTTTGAAGTAGGAAAAATTGCCCACCTTCAACTCACTAGTTCTATGACTTTTCTATTTTGATCGAATGGCCTTTGATTTCTCACATTGCCCTAATAATGTTCCTTACATTAGCCTAATATATTTATCTTTGATTTCTATTGGTTTAAATGGTTGTTGCTTTCTAATGGATTGATATTCTATGAGATGGCAAAAATAGCTTATCTTCTCTTAACACTATCACTCTCTGTTATATAGTATAGATTCTTGTTTTTAGAGAATATTACATTATTTGGTACATTCTTATGTACCACCTTGGTACAATATTAGATTAGATGTGTGTCTTAGATTAGAGTGTGATTTTATATTTCATGTAATATAATAATGTGCAATAAATGCACAAGTGTCATAGTTGATTGTGCAAGTGTTGTGAGTGTGGATGTGCACAAGTGTTTATTATGTAAGAGTGCACATGTATCCTTAGATTAGAAAAGTGAAGAGTTTAAAAGAATAATGAAGGTCAAGAGTACTTCATATGAAGAGTTGCATACTATTATATATTTGTGACAAAGCATTGTAATTGGTATTAAAAATGCATTGCACATAACATGCATTAGTAGACCTTTATTCTATAATATTTTTAGTATTTTTGTGAGCATTTCCAAGTGATTATTTTATGAGTATTTATGAGTTATTTCTGAGTTCATATTATTTTTTGAGTTATATTTATTAAATACCTTTTATTACAACTTTATTATATACAATTGTGTGGTTATTTACATTGAGTATTGAGATACAAAAACTATCAGTGGCATCAGAGCCACAACATTTTTTTCTTTCATAGATTTTTAAAGTTGCATAGTCTAAGGAAATTTCCACTATCCAAGGAGAGGCCAATGAAGTTGTAGATATTACCACTGGATAAGAAAAACCAGTGAAGAAATGTATTTCCACTAGCTAAGAGAAATACTAGTGAAGGCAAGAATTAATACCACTAGGTTGAAGGACAACTAGTGAAGATTAAAGATTCAATATTAAAAAGTTTTAGATAGATAGATTTTACCTATTCCAAGAATAAATTTGGAATAAAAGGTAATATATAGGATAGTTTCAAGTCTTGAATATAGCCCTTGATATTGATAATATTAAGGATACCCAAGAGAAAATAGATCTCAGAGAAGCAAACAAATGAGACTTGAGAAAATTCCCATTAAAGGAAAATTAAAAGACCCAAGAAAAAGGTCTTATTAAAAAATTTTATAGAGAAAGAAAACTTGAAGGTAGAAAAATACTTCAAGAGAATTTAATATAGCAAAAAGTCTTGAAGATAGTCCTAGCTAAAGGACAACATATAGCATATCAAAGGAATCATTTTGTTAGTCCACATTGGACAACAAAGTCAGAAGATTTAGAATAGCAAAAGAGAAAGGCAGTATTTAGAGTAAATGCCACAAGGGAAATATTAAAAGTATTTGGATGTCACAAGGACAACATTGAAGATAAAGGTAGCATTTGAATGCCACAAGGGAAATATTTAAAGCAAGTGAAGCATTACAATATCATAAAATACATAACAATTGAAGCTAGAGAAGGCAACATATTCAGTCAAGAAAAAGATTGAAATTTTCAAGAACATTGAAGATAGAGAAAGATATTAAATAGTTCCAAAAGAAAGAAAAGAGTTTCAAGAAAGATATAATTGGATTTGGTAAAATCATCACCATTATATGACAAGACCTTAGATAATAGAGAAGTAAAGCTCAAAATTAAATAGAGCATAGGGGGGAATAATTAAGGCTCAAAGGAACTATAAGAAATAAATAATTATGGAATCATATACAAGGTAGAGAAAGTTGCATATTAAAGGTGATTAAGTGTATTTTTAAGAAGTTAAATTATTATTGGTTGTAGGTATTCAAGAGGTCAACATAGTGTAAGTTTATACCTGGAGAGCACCCTGCACCAGTGATCCAACGTTTGAGTTTCTTGCACCTATATCTGTAAGAGGAATATAAATTGAAATGGAAAAGGAAGAAAGCATTAGTAAACGTTTCTTGCACCTATATCTGCAAGAGGAATCTAAAGTGAAATAAAAAAGAAATAAAGCATTAGCACAGTAAATAGTAAGTATAATAATATAATGTCTATTATCACTATGAAGCATCCAATAATGCTAAAGTAGAATAAGGTTGAGTTTAAGGAAAGCTAGGCAGAACTAAAAGTGCTAGCAAGTTGAAGGCTCAAAAACTAGAGAAAAATATTGTAAGCTCTAGAGGAAAGAAAAGGCCTCCATAATGAAGTCAGAATAAAAGATATAGACAAGTACAATATAAGGAAGAGAAATATATTTAGCCATTTATAGTGAAATCAAGGTTTCAGCTAAGGGTAGATTATATGGTCAAGAACAAATAGCATAGGTCAAGTTATCAAAGTTAAAGTTTATAAAGGAAGTATTACTTCCTAGCTGCATTTGAAATTCAAATAGAGGCACCTAAAAAATTAGAAATATGCATGATTAAGAAGGAATTATGCACTAGAGTAAAGTTATTTAAGAAGTGTCTAGTGCAGTCTATGAGGAGTGTCATAGTAGCACCAAAAGCAAAGGAATGTCGTATAAGTACCATTCTTGAATAAGTAATATTAGTGTAGTTGAATATTTTAAGAGCACCATTCATAAGAGCTCAGTATGTGCACCTAAAAATAATAAAGCATTATAGCCAAGGAAATATTTATAAGAATATTCTATGTCAGGGCCAAGTTATTCAAATCTACATACGCATAGATATCAAGAACATCAATAATAGATGATAATATTAAAAGTGATCAAGGTAGTAGTGAAGGGTGAAGAGTTCACCATATAAATTTGAGCAGCCAAAGAGTGCCAAGTTAGAAGCTGACAACACCATAACAAGGCAAAAAAGCTCCAAAATAAGTGTAACAACACTCATCCAAAAGAATATAATAAATTTTAAGCATAGTGCCATCAAGGCAAAAAATATTATTGAAGATCATAAGCAGCTAAACAAAGAAAAGTTTACCTTAGATATTAGCTCCATTGAGTAGCAATAAAATTGAGGAAGACTCTAAGAACCATCAACATTATGTAGATGCCATCCAATATACAAAGAAAGCACCATCCATAGATACGTGAGCCAAGGTGCACAGAGGAAGCAGTAGATACCATCCAAGGAACATAGGAATTGAGTAATGAATACAGAATCCCAAGTTACGTAAGAAATGAATATTTGAGAAATAAACCCATTTTTTAGAAACCAAATTTCTAAGGAAGTCAAAAATTAGGTCAAGAGAGGAGCTAGAGTCATGGAAGATCAAAATCCAAGCTTCTAGCAAAATATATCTAGCATTCATACATAATTCAAAAGGAATATTAAAATATAATGCATTAGTGTCCAAAAGGAAGTGCAAGCATTACCCTAATATAAGAACCTAAGAAATTAAAATGCTTGAGTGTTATTAGTGTATGAAGGAGCATCAACTATTGCAAGCATGCATCACCATGTAGCACAAGGAAGACATATGGGCAATTTTTTGTAATGGATTATGAGAATATCAAGTAGGAATACATGTAAGGAATATCTATCCACTTCTCACATTCTCAAGTAAGGTGAAGAGATTACCAGAAGGATAAATAAGTTCAAGTTATTATTTATTTTCTAAGGTTAAATAAGACTAGTGGAGAGATAAGTAGTTTAATATAAAAATTAATACTTTAACTACTTGATTGGAGTGATAAGTAGGCTTTATTATTTTCAAAGGATTTAATAATAGCTTTAGTGATTTATTAAAATTTTAAAACCATAGAATATTTACAATAATTTAGTCATGGAAAGACAAGTAATTCTACTTAAAATTTAGTAATTCTTAAGTTTGCAAATATTCTAGTTTCTATTCAATTAGAGAGACAAGGTATTCAACTTCATTTTTTTTGAAGAACTAAGAAACTTGAGTCATTTATCATTCATAATCTAGGGAGACATAAGTATCACCATGATATCCAACAAGTTTTTCCTCTTAGAGTCCCAACTCATAAAAGGTCCTAATTATGCTTCATGGAAAAACAAAGTAAAATCAATCTTGATAGTAGAAAAGCTATGGGACATTGTTAGAGGAACCAAAATAAAACATGTTGAAGGTGATAGAGAAATTAAAAAATATGAAGAAGAAGCTAAAGCTCTTATGATAATTACATTTTCTATTACATATGAGATACAACCATACATAAGCTCAACAATAACCTCTACTGAAGCATGGAATACTTTAGCCAAAATATTTGAAGGAAAGAATAAAGCTATAGTTTTGAATCTTCAAACTCAATTTAACTCTCTAAAGTTCACTAGTGGTGAAAGTATTAAATTATTTTTAAGAAGAATGGTAGACTTAAAAGAAAATCTATTAAATTTAGGTGAAAATGTGGAATATAAATTGCTTGTCCATGTAATCATAAGGACTCTTAAAGAAAATTACAAACACCTAGTTACTTCTCTTCAAATCCTTAGCAAGGACATTTCATTTGATGAGTTAGTAAATATTCTCCAAGAATATGAAGTTGAGAATTCTATCAAAGATGAAATGACTAACAATGCATTGGTAACTAAAGAGAATGCTCAAGGTCATGTTGCTTCAACTTCAAGAGACATATTTAATAGGAGTAAAAAATATTATCAAATTTGTAAAAGAAGAAATCATAATACAATTTTTTATAGATATAATTCAAGGAATCAAATAAATCAAAATGGTCAAGCAAATAGACCAATACAATATAGACAATACCAAACTCAATTTCATCCACAACATCAAAAATATCAACAACAACATGCTTCTCAATATCAATATAATCAACCTCAACTACAATATAGAGAAGGGAATCAAAAGAGGCATTTAGCTCAAGAAATTCAATAAATTTAGGAACTAGAAGTGACTACAAAAGAAAATGAAGTCAAGGTTCTTTCAAAAAAATTAGTAATACATGACATACTCAAAAATATGTTTGAGGATTCCAAGATTCTTCTTGGAAACTACAAAAATGTGATCATCCAACATACTTATAGGGAAGGGGATAAAGCAGCGGATGTCATGGTAAACTTAGTGATAAGCTCCAAGTGTGGTATGACCACTATCCTCGGGGAATTTTTATTGATCACAATGAAACCAAAACAACCTTTCTCTAAGTGGTTACTGCAAGTGGGGGATTCCAGGTGGCAGGCATGGAGGTACCTTTATCATTGGTTTCTCAAAGACCATAATGATCACGACAGTATGATGGGTTGTCCTCTTTCATCGATAGTAAGGGTTTTGGCTACCAATATTCTAAAGATAGGTTGAATTGTGGGTAGGTAGGCTTACGTAGCTTCATCCATCATCATACTAACCAAATGCAAGGGTTAACGTGGCTTGGCAAGCTCTTTAGGGTGTAAACTTCCCACATAGGCTCTCCACCCACTAACAATTATATTGAGAATAATTTTTGTAGGTGGAATCATAAGCCCAATTACATTTGCACTCACATTGGCCATCATATCCCCTCACAATGTAAGGTCTCCTTTGTATTGTGTGCCTTTGGGTAATGTTCTCCACCAGCCACCACTCCTGATAATAATTATTTCCCAAGGTGGATCTTGTCCTATGGTAGTAATATTTTTTCTCATTGTGGTCTCTCCTCAAGCGACTTTCTTCTCTCATTGGCTTCTCTAAGATTAGCTCAATCAAAGTGCTTAGTCCTATGTGTGTTAGAATAATACAAATAGCTCAATAATCATTCCTCATCAGTGGTATGTATCATGAAGTGAGAGTCAGGTTTCCATCTTGGGTGGCCATAAATTTCCATGCCATACCTGGTCCTTGGCCTCCTAATTCAACTTCTATTTATGGTGGTATTCTTAGATTTCTATCTATGTAGGGTGTTTGTGAGGACTTCATCTAGTTAGATTCCTTGCCAATGGATTTTCTTGAGCCCACTTCACTCCGAGTTTGATGTGATGGTTGAAGAGTTCTTGACTCTTTTCCAGTTGTTGCCTTTGCTTCAAAAGTTATAGGATAACAATTCTAAATTATTCGATGATTTTGTGGCTACTTGGGATAAAGGGTGGGTCATTATCAAGAGTTTGAAGTTCATAGTTAGCAATCATTTTATTTCCATGATCTCAAAGCTCCCCATTGACAAATATAATATTCATAGAGATAAGCATACATTATTCGGTGAGCTTATCCATTTTTAGGATAGAGGCAAGCACCTTGACAAGGATAAAGGGGGAATTATGAGGAAAGGTCTTCCCCCACCCTAAAATAGGATTATGATTCCTATAATGGAATATATTACAATGGATGAAATAAATAGCCCTCTAAGAAGCTATCATATGGACTTTTTGAACCATATGAGGTCTGTCAAGGACATAAATATCATGTAGTTCTTGTTCAAGTCCATTGAGTATTCTATCGATATTGTTTGTGAAGGATCATCCACCCACTATAAGAAATAGGGATTCCACTTGATATTGTACCATTTTACCCTACAAAAATAAGTGGATAGAGCCACTCTCGTGGTGATCCATACCAAAGGAACCAAAGTTAAGATCCCCTATGAAGACAAGGATTATGAGTCCGATATCAAAATCAAAGATGAGGCTACCCATGCCTACACTCCATCCCCTACAAAAAAAGATTTTTTTTGGTGCTCCTCCTATAGGAGCACTTCTGGTACCAAAATGGAGGTGGACCTATTATATTCTAGCATAGATGCAACCCCAAATTTAGCAAAGAAAATCAAGGTGGAAGGTATCTCCACCCACACTTGGGCTGCTATGGCTGACAAATAGTTGAAGAAGAAGAAACCTTAGGTATGCATGGTTGATATTTTGAGCTTTACCTCTTATAACCTTCTCTAAGTTGGAAACATCAATGCAAATATGAATGAATAAGCAGATATCAAAACAACTATGAAATCATTGGAGCAAGACAACCTCGATGAGTGACTGTCTTGCAAGCCCTCTATTTTTGTTTAGGTTTACATATTTTATGGGCTTCTTTTTTTCTGGTTTTACATATTTTGTTTTGGTTTCTTTGTCAATGTAAATTCTTTTATGTAAATCATGTTGGTTTTTTTGGATGCACTATGGAAGTATTTTCCTTCTCTGAACTACGTTTATTTATGTTTCCTCTACGGGATTGGTTCTCTGATGTCTTCCATGGATTTCCATTTTTTGGTTTTTCTTTCATGTCTGGTTTGAGAAGAGCCTCTTTTGGTCTTGATGGGCATCCCACCTTCTTTTGATGTACAAGGTTTAGGGTCCTTTCAAAAACCTCTTATCAATATAAAACAAATTAGTAATACATGAAGAAGAGTTTTTGAAAAATACTAATCACTCATTTAATCAGAATACGGGAAGGCAGTTGATTGAAGAAATCATGATAGAATAGTATAATGTTTAGGATCAAAATTTAGATCCATATTGAATACAAAGTATTCAATAACCAAATAATGTAATATAGGGATATGTTAGATAATATTGCATTATTTGTTACATGCTTATGTACCACCTGTAGACACTAAAATCATGTAAATCCGATTAGGCGACCAAGGCAAGGTCTAATTGACACCATGTGGCCCCCTTGGGCAACCCTCAGAGGTTTAATAGTGGTCCTAACTATTTTTTGGAGCTTTTAACCCACTTTTGGGAAGTTTTGGGCCATATAGGCACCACTATCCCACCCAAGGATGAGGGCAGATCACCACCATCCCACCCAGGGATAGTCACAAGTCACCATCCTTGGGTGGGATGACCAGGGTATTTAACCCAAAAAAAATCAAAATTGGGATAAATGGCACCCAAAAACTACCATTTACCCTGCCTATTTGAGTATGCATACCTGATGGCATAGAATCCTTATGACATTCTATATAATAGAGGCCAAAAATGGAGATTCTCTTCCCCTTCCAATGCATGCCAAGTTTTGGACAAGTGGTTCCGCTTACCCTGCATGTCTTCATGCCTATTTTCCCATGAGAATATTTTTGCTATAAAGTGGATCTATTTTCCACCCAAAATATAGAGAGGATTTTTGAGACATAGCAATGAAGTGCTACCAATATTTCCCCTCACCATTTTGTGCTTTTTTTCCTCGAAATCTCTACCTAGTGAAGGAGGTTCTTGAGTGATTCAAGAGGTGCAATTAGTTTACAAAACTAAATAAATTGAGCTAATTTCACCACAAAATTTTATGACAACACTATGAGAGGGTTTTGACCAATTCACAAAGGAATTGGTTGTAGAAAATTAGCAGAACTAGTGGTTGTCCCACCCTAGGATGATCCCTAGTCTATGACATTCACCACCATATCTACAATGTATGGTGATATATTAAAGCATTATTTTTCTACTATTTTTAAATAGGTATATTCTAGTATATTCTAGGAACCTACTATTCAAATTTCATTTAATTTGAAGTTATATTGAGCGAGTTATTGTATTTTTAGTATTTTGCAAGTCTACTTGGCCCATATGAAGATGCACATGAATCTGCAATCAATTTTTCTAATCTATTCACATGGGTTCTCTCTAAATATTATTTTATATATTATTTCCAATTTTGGTTTGATTTTGAGATGTTTGGGGCCAAAAATTGCTCATTTTGGGTTTTGTAGGCTTCATAGGTACACCGCGAATGCGACACAGATTTCAGATGCAATGTTTGTTCTATTTTTAATTATATATTTACAAAATCATATTTTATTTATGCCTCTAAAATTTTGAATCATTTGGAGTTGTTTTATATGGTCACATTGCATTTATACACTTTCTAGCATTTCATTGCATGTATTATTTTTGCATGTTTCATAATCTGCACTTGCTATTGAAGAAATCAAGTTTCCTTGTGTGTAGGTGTAGGTTATACAACACATGAAGAAGGATAATAGGATAAGAAGATCAAAGAACAAATCAACAACATCATAGGCCCACCCACATAAATTGTGGGTATGAGGAAGAACATTGGAAGTGCACCTGAGTTATTGAAAGGATTTGATCCTTGGGCACCATTTTGTAACAAGTGTATCAATCTAGAGCCCTCAAGGGGACATTTATGTAACCGTGATTTGATCCATAAAATGAATAAATAATAACTCCATTTCATGCATTTTCTTTATCTTATCATGCTTACTTGAATGCTCCTTTTGTAATTCTTATTCAACACTAGCGATAGATGAATCTTGTTTAGCATTGTTAGGTGCACTGTTTTTCCCATACTTTAGTGGCAATCATGGTGGGACTCTATCCCTATTAATTTGGTTGAAAATTTAACCTTGTTTTTTTTTTATTCTATTGTAGGAACTGGTCGTTCTGGCCTAAAATGACCTCTAGACTACTACTCGTACCACCCAAGGATGGTTGCATAGTCATCCTACTCTGGGATGGTCATCAAACTAGCCATCGTCCCACACTGGTATGGCCACAAAATAAAAACTTTTCTACTCAAAATTCTAGAAACAACAAGCTTATAGGCTATCAAGGTAAGTGTCTGAACCTTCAATTTTCATTTCTATTGTTCAAACTTGCTGAAATTTGGTTTTTCTCGCTTCCCTTGTTTGCTTGAAATGTAGAAAGATAGGTTTTTACTTTTCCATAATTGTAAAAACAACACAAAAATAAGAAAAAATAAAAATGAACTATGTAGAAATGTGTTTGAATGGCTTTCTTGCTTGTAGCCTACCTAATGGGTAGGTTACCATTTAGGACATGCATTTTGTAGGTTCAATTTTTATCTAATATTTTTGAAAGTGAAACTTCCTTTTTGCATTTAGTGAAAGTTTATTGAGTGCTTCATTGTTTACTTTCTTTAAGCATAAAAGGAAACACACACACTTGCACATATCACAATAACATTGGTAAGGTTGGATTTCATCAGCAACCTCCAATTCAGACCAATAATGTTGGATTTCACCTCCTTCCATCGGATTGCCCCATTGACACCTTAGATAGAATAGGGCACTCTATTAAGATGGAATAGGTCACTAGTGTTCAAAATCCCTCCCACTTTTGGAAACACTTGTTGTTTTAGAGTGAAAGAACTAGGTGAACCCTCCACTCATTGTGGGTTTTAAGCGGTGTACCCTAGACTCTTTTGAGAACCTCATATTTGGCACTAGTGTTCCTAGTCACCACTTTGGTTGAGTTCCCTCATTCTAATTTCAAAACACAAACAAGAAAGCAAGAGCAACAACAAATCTAAACACACAACATAGCTTAGGGATTCACATCTAAAACTTAAAGGAGATAATCACATTATTTTCTTGTGTGTTTATTTGATCATTTGATTATGTGTTCATAATATTTAAAAGATATAATCATACACATCTAATCCTTAAAAGAGATAATCATATTTTCTATATTGTGTGTTTCTTTATCATTTGGGTAATCAACATAAGATCCTTGATCTGGGACCAAACCCTAATTTAGAAAAAAAACAAGTAAAAAGCTATTTTTTGATTTTGCATCCAATGGATCGTAAATCATACAAATCAAAGCTATAACAAAAATGTTATGTTGGTTTTATGATTAATCTAGTTTTGAGTGATTTTTAAGCCAAAAATAGGGAAAAACTACACTAAAAAAGTCATAAAATGGTCTAGACAACCCCAAAAATTGCCAAATTTATTTTTTTGTCTTAGTTATATCCTTCTACACCTCTCACAAAAAATTGGAGTCCTAAATATTTATTTCTCAAAAATTCCCAAAATTGGGCATTTCCCCACAGACCCTTGGTTCACCAAATATTTTCAAAAATACAAATTTTTGACCCAGAAGTCAAATTTTGGAGCCCTATCCCATTGTGATCTGCTCGTCACGCTGATCATTTTGGTATATAGCACCCATAACATTTTTTGAAAGTCAAAATTTTCTTTAGTGTGGGTTTCCTTCAAGGTTTGCTTAGTCAACACATCATGAAAACCATGCATAGTGGAGCTCAATCATGAGCCAGTGAAGTAGAAAACTTAAGGAGAGGCCCTGAGCATAGTCATTATAGGTATGAGGATCTCCTCATTCCTACATGATACCCTGATAGTAGTCGCATCTGTTACTCTCCTAAAGACCTCTTCATTCTTGCACAGTGCCCTGATAGCAGTCACCTTTGCTATTCTCTTGAGGATCTCATAATTCCCACATGATGCCTTGAAATCCATCATGAGGTCAACTCCTCACTCAAAGGACCTAACCACCAAGGTACCTCTATCAAGAGAATACTAATGGGTTATCCACATGATCAAGTGGATTATTCAGTTAGCCAACATCGATTCTAGGTCCAAACTAGATATAATCAACCTACCAAGGGGCCTAGTAGGGAGGTCTTCACTCCCTCTATGTCTCTTTGCCACCCAAATATCCCATCCAACAGGTGTTAGCAACCTAGAGTAGTCCTATACGAAGTTCACATGCACCATCAACCAATATGACCATGAGTGAGCTTCTACTACAACCCTCCAAACATTGGGAAAATTTCATGAGCATATTGGATTCCATTGAGGTACAACCTCATAACTCTAATGCTTTCACCAAATTTGTATAATACATACAATGCACAAATAATCTTGTTATATCCTTTCAAAATCATGAGGTCAAACTTGTGCCTGCCAATTCACCAGATCCTGATTTGCACATCATCGCGAGTATCAATTGGCTCCCCTATAAGCGGGTATTGGTCGACATAGGTTCCTCAATAAAAATTATTACCATAGCTTCACTAAAACATCTCAACCTTCCCTCCTCATGTATTGTACCATCCAAGTTCATCTTACATGCATTCAATGATGCTTTATCCTCCACTATGGGTACGATAATCCTACTTGTTGAAGTTGAACAAAATACTGTGCTTACATTGTTATACATCTTGGAGGGTGTAAGACAATACAACATACTACTTGGAAGGCCATGGATAAGAGACATGGAATTTTTTCCATCTATAGTGCATCAATGCATAAAATACATTTGTGAAGGTAAGTTATGTGTGGTTCCTATTGACCCAGACCCCTTCAAGTATTATAAATAGGTGGATCATCCATAGGAGCCTACTGTATAACCTATGCATTTGTACACTAAACCCAATGACCTTATCCAGAGTCTATATTCAACCCTATGGTTAGTCATGAAGCTACCTTCACCACCACTAGTACCATCCTCTATTTATTCAAATGAAGAAGAGTCAGAAGACCTAGCTACAGATGCTCCTACAACTATCATCAATATATTTGTAGAAGAGTTTTCCACTCCTACTAACAAGGGGGAAGCCATAGTTGATACATATGAATCAAGTCATACCATGCTTGAGGACACAATTCAATTGACCTACCTAGAACTTGATGAGTGCATAGTATCCAATGTTACATTCACACCTATCATCGAGTCGATCAAGGATCTAGGTTGTCCTCCGTCCAAGTCACCATCCATTGATAGTATTTTTGATGCACCCCTTGAACATGGGGGTCAAGCAGATCACCTTGGACAAGTTGATGAGGTATCCATGACTTATCTAAATACAAATGCATCTTCTCTTGATTTTGTGGGAATGATCAATGTGATGACAGAGAACCAAAGTCCTATGAATCCATCTATGCCACTTGTGACTCCATCCAGCATTCCATCCATGCCACAAGAGATATCATCAATGGATTCAATCATGCCTACTCCATCTCACTCAAAATATCCACAAAATCAAGAATAGGTGTACCCCCTACACCAAAGTGTGGGTAATCCAACAACCACAGTTGAAAACACTAAGTTGGAACATGAGCATGATCTAAATAAAGAACAAGAACATGTGGATATACTCACTAAGAAAGATCACCATGAACTATACATATTTTCTCAGACATCAAGGACTTTTGATTCACCTTCACTTAATTGTCTCCTGGATCCTACACCTAATTCACCTCCACCACCTATCAGTTGCCATCCAGCTTCCCCAATAGCCATCCAATCATCACCCCCACTATTTTCACAACATATCTTGGATAGACTAGCCAATATTGAGTTACAAGTGAGTCACAAACACAATGATTTACAATAGATCTAACTCACAAGTATTGAGCTGCGGTTGAGTTATCCAAAACCTCAACCCCCTGATTTTCAGGACCAACCCACTCTTGTGCAGTCCAATTTTAAGTATCAAAAAAATCAAGGACTAAACCAACAAAATCACCCTAAGTGATAATTTATGCCCATTACTGAGTTTAGGGATTCTCTATTTGAGTGTCTTTGTGAAGCAAAAGCAATCAACCTACTTGAAAGTTGACCTGTCGATCCAAACGCATCAAAGCCCAAAAAATAGCATGAATACCTATATTGTAAGTATCATAGGTAAAATGGACATGACGTGTAGATGTGTGATAAGTTCAAACACCTAGTATAGGATATATTTGACAAGAATGATCTTCAAATCAATAATCAACAAATTTACATAGTTCAAGATCTGTTACCTACATATGGGAGTCAAGAAGAGAAACATAAATAAGTGACTTATATGCATACAACCCTTATACCTCATAAAGTAATTCAACCACATTCACCTCATTTGAAGCATAAATAGTGTACCTGGACTCCATTATATGAGCCCATGTCAACCATTTTTCATAACCTATACGAAACAAAGACAATCATCTTGCCAAACATACCCTGTTCAACCTGAATAGGCATAGATCTAAAAAATATATGGAGGATAATTCTTACCTCTATCACTGAATGAGAGGGCATGACATTAGCAATTATCATGTTTTTAGATACGTGGTCCAAGATCTTATTGATAAGGAAGATTATCCACAAATGGGTCACTCATTTCACCCCATATAAACATTGGAATTACTTAGAATTCTCCACCACAATAGGGGGTCAATTTCTATAACTCCTAGCCAAGCCAATTACATTGCATCAATCATAGTACATACTAGGGGTATCCAATGTGTCACCCATTTCCCACTATTTACACCATAAGACATAAAGCAAATAAGGGATCCTAAAGGTATCACACCTTCCTCGCTTCCTTTGATCACCACAAATGCTAGAGTTACATGAGGTGTCACACCTTCCTCCTAAAAAAACAAAGTAACCAAAGTTACAAAAAGCTCCAAAGGTATCCATGAACACTTTAATTCTAAAATTCTCCAAGGGTATCTACAAATTGCTTGGTCAACCCAAAATACTTCTAGGTAGTCTACGACCATCTAGGTCACCCTAAAACACTACAAGGGTATCTACAAACTACTTGGTCAACCCAAAATACTCCTATGTGGCCTACTACCATCTAGGTCACCCCAAAATTCTCCAAGGGTATCTACAAATCACTTGTTCAATCCAAAATACTCCTTGGCAGTCTACAACCATATAAGTCACCCTAAAATTCTTCAAGGGTATCTATTTACCACTTGGTCAATCCAAAATACTCCTAGGTAGTCTATGACCATCTATGTCACCCTAAAATACTACAAGGGTATCTGAAAACCACTTGGTCAATCCAAAATGCTCCTAGGCGGTCTACAACCATCTAGATCACCCTAAAATGCTCCTAGGTGGTCGACGACCATCTAGGTCACCCAAAAATCCCCAATGGCATCTACTAAGCCCATTTTTCACATGTATATACATATATACCAATCAAAGCTCAAAAATATCATAAAAAACAACACAAATATAAAAATATTGCATTGCATCACATTACATACCATTGCATTATACAGTTACTTGCATTAGGCATACTCATCATTGCACTTTGCATTTTAGAGTTGCTCATACATGCCTAGCACTAATATTGTACATTACTCATCATTCAAAATCAACTTTGCTAAAATCATCATTCACATCATTTCATAGTCCACTTACATTTCCCACTTTTCATATTAGTGTCTGTCTCCCTTCACCTAGTAATTTGTTCTAGAATGTCTTTAGGGTTTTCAGTCACTCTGTCATCTCTAGTTTTCTTTTCAGATTCTATAGAAAGATATCTTGATTTTTAGAAGGTAGAGTCTTGCTTTGATTATACCTTGCATCTTTTAAAATCCCAACACATTTTCACACTAATAAATCCAAGTTTTGCACAAGGAAAGATGAAACCTATGAAGTGGTCTAGGTTACCTTAAGTAAAAATTTTACCTTGCTCATCCCCATGTGCGAATGGTTCAAAAATGCTAAGAATTGACAAAAGGACAAGCTCCTCCTTACCCAATTCCTCAAAATAAATAGTGGTTTTCACCACTATCAATAAGAAAAATCCCAAAAGGCAAAAATATAAAGCAAAATAAATAGTTATTTTCATCACTAAATAAATCCCTTGCTCAAAGAAAACAAAATACAAAATAAATAGTGATTTTCATCATTAAGTACGAGCAAGTATCCCAAATCAAATAAAAGAAAAGAAGAGAGAATTTAACTTGAATCCCTAGAACTCTCAGCATTTGACAAACCATAAGGTGATCCCCATTACAAGTTAGGTGGCATCAAGCCTGCCTCGTAATGGTGGTATCCTTATGCATGATGATATGTCTATCACATTAGCATCTTATGTGTGTACAAACCAATGTTTGCATGTGGATAAGCTAGCTTTTGGTAGCCTATACTCTAGTAGTCTAATCCAACTACATATGATACTCATATGGTAATCTTCAATACATATGGGTTGCATCAATCCTATTTGGCACTGGGGTAATATTGTGCGTATTACAATGAACCCACTTGCACACACAAGGATATTGTGTATCTTGGTCATCCTAGTAGATTCATACCTTGTCAAAAATTCTTGCATGGTTTGTATATAACTTTTGATCAATTAACTAGAGTGTGGTGAGTCTCATGAAAACCTCATAGAAATTTTATCACATTCATTTCATTTTATCATATTTCATTAGTCTACATTTCCATAAATCCATCACATAACAACATTACACATGAATTGATGAAGTCTATACAGTCTATGGTGATAACATAGTATGTCATAAAGTATTCATATTTCATCATACAGATCAATAAATCATCCATTTCATTATGCATACACACATTGCATATCATCAAATAACATCATAGTACAAAACATGCATCCATAAATTATAACACATAATGCATCTAATGGCCCAAAATCGTATAATTACAAATCGTACAAATGTTTTTAAACATCAACTAGGGAATTATTGGTATCATACCTCCCCTAATAAGCAATCAATTTCAAAAAGGCCCAAAGGTATCCATAAACCCTTTGGTCAACCCAAATCACTCAAAATATGCCTACATCATCCTTTGGTCACTCAAAAATCCTAAAATGTATCTATAAATCCTTTGGTCAACTCCCAAAACACTCCAAATATTCCTACATCATCCTTTGGTCACCCAAAAAGCCCTAAAGGTATTCATAAACCCTTTGGTCAACTTCCAAAATTCTCCAAAGATGCCTACATCATCCTTTGGTCACCCAAAAATCCCCAAAGCATTCATAAACCCTTTGGTTAACTCTGGCCCAAAGGTATTCATAAACTCTTTTGTCACCCAAAAAGTCCCAAAGGTATTCATAAAATATTTGGTCACCCAAAAAGCCCCAAAGGTATTCATAAACTCTTTGGTCACCCAAATAGCCCCAAAGGTATCCATAAACTCTTTGGTCACTCAAAATGCCCCAATGGCATCCAAAACTCCTATTGGTCAAATAAATATACATGTATATTAATCAAAACCCCCCCAAAAAACATCGTAAATATAGCACAAAAATCAAAGAAAAGGGCCTAAAACCCATTAAAAACAAGTCAAATCTGATGGAATTCACTTTGGATCAATATGGAACCCAAATTCTTCATGGATGCACAAAAAATTTCCTAGTTTAATCCCAACAAGGCCATTGTGGCTGGACCGCCCCATAGAAATAAAGTTTTCAACCCTTTTCTTCCATGAAACATTAAAAAAATCACCAAAATCCTCTCAAAAATGCTCTATTTCATAATGGGTAAAAATGAAGGAAACCCTAACCAAGTCATATGGGTCAAGTGACTCATCACTTTTATCACTGGTCATTTTCTCATTGACTCATCACTTGAGGGGGTAGTCATACTTAAAAAATTCATAATCAAAATCAACAATCAAACACTCAATCATGCAAATTGTGTTCATCCAACGAATATTTGATAAAGACAATCACACCCTTGCTTGGGGCAAAAAACAAGCAAGAAATTTCAATCAAACAAATGCTTGGCATTATAGAATCATGAAGGAACACAAAACTTACTCATGGCTAAAGAATGTCCAAGATCAAGTAAACCTTACTGGATAGGTTGTACTTGAATCAAGTTCCTTAGCTCTTCAGAAGCAAGGATTCAAGAACGCATGCTCTTTCCATGATTAGGGCATCTAAATTTGATTAGGTTACTGAATAACCTTAATAATTTAACATTTTAGTTATCTATTTTTGCTCAACGTTGTGTTGCACACAATGCATCTCAAAAAGGGGTATTTGTAGATACTAAAGTCATGTAAATATGATTAGGTGACCAAGGTAAGGTCTAATTGACACCATGTGACCCCCTTGGGCAACCCTCAGAGTTTTAATAGTGGTTCTAACCAATTTTTGGAGCTTCTACCCCACTTTTGGGAATTTTTGGGCCATATAGGCACCACCATCCCACCTAAGGATGAGGGTAGATCACCACCATCCCACCTAGGGATGTTCATAGGCCACCATACTTGGGTGGGACAGCTAGGGTCTTTGACCCAAAAAAAGTTAAAATTGGGAAAAATAGCACCCAAATACTGCCATTTACCCTGCCTATTCAAGCATGTAGACCTAAGGGCATAGAATCCTTATGACATGCTATAGAATAGTATCCAAAAAGAGAGATTATCTTCCCCTTCCAATGGATGCCAAATTTTGGACAAGTGACACCTCTTACCTTGCATGTCTTTGCATGCCTATTTTCCCATATGCATATTTTATCTATAAAGTGGATCTATTTTCCACTCAAAACACAAAGAGAAATTTTGAGACATAGCAACAAAGTGCTGCCAAGATTTCCCCTCACCCTTTTGTGCCTTTTTTTCTTGAAATCTCTACCTAGTGAAGGAGGTTCTCAAGTGATTCAAGAGGCGCAATTAGTTTATAAAACTGAAACAATTGAGTGAATTTCACCACAAAATTTTATGACAACACTAATGAGAGGGTTTTTGACCAATTCACAGAGGAATTGATGGCAAAAAATTAGTAGAACTGGTGGTCGCCCCATCCCAAGATGGTCCCTGTATCGCTCCAAATTTTTTGCATCCTTACCTTCAGGCTATAGGATCCGTGCCTGGAAGGAGGATGGGAAAAGGATGGCATGGTACCTCGGACTGAGAGGCCTTGCGAAGGTCCCGCCTCTTGGGGGAGGTGTATTATGGTGATTTTTTGACAGATGGTGGGTTCACCAGGAAATGTTTGAATGGTAGTTTCCACGCCTAGGTTGGGAATGTGTTTAATGTGTTCAGTTTTATCTTTAAACATTCGAGTCCTAGGTTTGGCCAAATGAATCTAAGTTGTTCTATTATGAAAATGCAAACTAAATGAAATACAACAAGCAAATTTGAACAAAAAATAGAGAGAAAAGGCTAAATTATAGAGCCATACATGATTCGGATGTCTGATGGAGGTTCTGATTCTTGAAGTAGTCCAGATCGTCTGGAATTTGACGGGATCATCTTCGACCTACAAGATCGTCTGAGATCTGACGAATTCGTTAGAGACCTACAAACAGAGAAATAGGCACAGAATATAGAAAATACAACAATACAAACAGAGGGCAATGATGTGAAACAATAATAAGAATGTTAATAAGATAATCCTAAATAGGAATGCAAGCAAATTACAATGTTTTAATAGTTAATCATGATTTCATTATGCAATTAAACTACATGGGTGAACTCCAAGATGCAGAATAACAAAAAATAATGAACAAACTGACTAGATGCAAAATAAAATAGCAGATGAGAAGAGAAAAATGCAAACTCTAGGCACTGATTGCCCCCAACGTTGATTGCAGTCAAAATCATCTCGGATTGGTATGAAATCGTCTCGAATTGAATAGGATCGTCCATGACGAACTGAGCTTGCTCTGGCTAAAAAATACTAAGGTTCTTGTAACAAAATTTGGATAGGACAAGTGCATATGGTAATTTAGGATGTTTTAGTGCGTGTAAAGTCAAGTTACAGGAAATATCAGCCAGGGGTAGGTTAAGGGGAGGGCCTAAGTTTAAATAGGCTTAGGAGGGAGGTTAGGAGGTTGGAGATCATCCCAATTTGGGAGATCTCCAATGGGGAGGGTCTCTAACGGTGTAGACACGCTTCTACCCGGATTAGAGATGTCGTTGGAACATAGGCTAATTGAGAAAAATCAGTTTTGGGACAAGATCGTCTGGACATCCTAGTCCAGACGAAATCGTCCGATCTAAGGTGATATCGTCTGATCGACGACGATACAATAAAACGGTCAAAACAAACTCTAAAAATGGCGCGAGAAAGGAGGAAATGGGTTAAACGGCGGTTTGGAAGTAGTTTTGGGGGTTAAAATTTGAATTTGAATATTTACTAGAGTAATTGTAATTATTTAAGGTTTTACTGCGCCAATTTTAGGGTGCTACATTTTTCCCCCTCTTTAGTGAATTTTCCAAAGAAAATGCGTTAAAGATGAGTTCTTATCGATATACAAGAAAGCAAAAAATATTCCCAGTTTTAGGCGACGATTCTAGGTCGAATCGTACGATAGCTTACTATGGTGCCCCCTCCGTGTTTTTACCCAAATCGAACGTTTGAGGTAAAAACGTGGAAAAGCAAAATTTTTAAAAAATTTGTTAAGTGTTTTTGAATAAAATTAAGAAAAATAGGGTAAAACCCTAATTCATTGTTACTGTTCATTTTATGGTTTTGGTATGATGTACATAATTTTGATATATATTTATGATATTTTTTGTGATATGACTTGTGTATATGTTTTATGATGCTTTAATGTTTGAAGTGTGATTGATTTGATGATTCATGTAATTATGTCGTTGGAAAATATTATGGTTGAAATGTCATGCTTTAAAAATTTAAATGAAATAATCTGATGTAACAAATTGGTTGTTTGTGATGTGATAATTTGATAAAAAAATAAAAGGGACTTTTAACAATAATTTCAAAGGACATTGTCACTGTTATAGACCATTTCATGGAGTCACCGCTCACTCGGTCGTCAAGCTAATCCTATTATAGAAATATTGCTAAAAGTAAAAGGGTGCTTAAGAGACTGTCTTAAGACTTTGGTGTGATGATGCAAATGATGATGATGATGATTTTGTTTTCAGATTTTTCATGAAAATATTATGCATGAAATATTTTAAAATGACTTTTGCTAGGCATAAATTCCTAAGTGTGATAATTTTTTTTTTTGGATAATTCCCTAGGAATTATACCATCATTGCAAATTTGCATATTGACATAATGACATGAAATAGAATAAGTGATAATGTGGATGCTTTTTTTTTTAAACATAATTGTATAACAGAATGAGTTAAGTCATATGTTTTTATGATTTTAAATAAATGGGGAATAAAATTAATACCATGGTTTGCGCTAGGCATAGAATATGTAGGTATAGACTTATACCATCATCACGAAATCCAAAGAAAAAGTTGATATAATAGTTTTATTGTATGGTTGATTTTTAATTGTTGAAAATAAATAGAAAATATGAAGAGGAGGACTTGCGCTAGGCATAAGACTCCCATTTAAGTTCTGGAACTATACCATCGTCGCAAAAGTTGACAATATAAATATATATATATATATATATATATATATATATATATATATGTGTGTGTGTGTGTGTGTGTGTGTGTGTGTGTGTGTGTGTTTTTATTGTATGGTTTGAAAAAAAAAATTATTTTTGATTATGCATGTAGTTGTCTTTATACTAAACAATTATTCCAAACAATTTGTAGAAATATTTCAAAATATCTTAAAGAGAAAAGTTAGATTTATAAGGAATCCCATGTGCATATGTGAGTTCATTTCCAATCTTGATTTATCATAATGATACACAAAATCTCTCAAATACAAATGTGTGTACAATTGCTATGTTCGTTTACCAGTTTTGAGCAAGATAATTTGATACAAGTGATTTGAATGAACCAAATAAGTGTTCATTAACCATGATTTAGATGCATATAACCATACCAGACTACTATGTAAGTCGGATTATCAAGAGCTAGCTAATCCATAAGCAGACATAGGTCTGTACAAAATAAGGTCGCTAATGTGACAGATGTATTGCCACGCTAGGAGTTACCCAAGGCCAAGCAGGTTGGGCACAAACCACCTGTTATGGGGCTTACCTCACAATTTTTGAATAATTGAGAATTCCAGGGATTCAAGCTCATCAACCCTTCTTTTCTTTTTAAAGGGTAGGGAGAGGGATTTTATTGCTTTTGCTTTTGCTTTCTTTTGCTTTTCTTTTGCTTTTATTTTGTATTTTTGCTTGATTTTTGAGATAATGCTTGAAACATTGTTGTAATGATATAAAATAACATTTTTCTTTTTTTTTCTTTTTCTTGAACTTTGCTTTTCTTCCTATGCTAGGGATACTTGCTCGGATTAGCTATAGAGCAAGGCATTTTTATTCTCGGGTAGGGGTGAGCTTGTCCTTTTGCCAATTCTCAAAGATTCTAGACCATGTGCATGATAGGATAGCAGGGGAAACTTTTCGCTCAAGAAACCACTTCTACTATGTAGCATAGCAAGGATATTACAAATATAATCATTTTATTGTGAAAGGATGTGCTTGGTTTAAGTAAATAACAAGATCAATTCTCTGTGCTCAAACTTTATTTAATTGAATTTTGTGGACTTTGATATAAGAGAGATTAGTAATCATGCTAGATAAAAATCAATATATTTATTTTGTGTTTGTGAAAGTGAGGGATTCCAAATAAATGCTAATTTATCCAAAATAATTTGAAATATATAACTGCAACATTTGTAAGAAGAAATATATACAAATACTTTTTTTTTTTTTTTTTAGAAGTTTGATAATGTTGACTCTCTCTTTCTTCTTTATTTTGTTTTGGTTTTGAAAGAGTCAAGAATATTGCTGTTTTTATTTTTATAATTTTTGTTTGTTTTTGTTTTTATGTAAACAGTTTGATATATTTTTAAAATAAGACAACATGAAAAATATGTACAAATGATGAAATGACTAATTTTTTGTTACGCATAGTAACATTTAAGATGCAAAATGTTCATGGGTTCTTTAAGTTCTTTACCATCTAAGGTAGATAATTTATATGCTCCTAATTCAAATTTAGCAGTGATAATGTATGGTCCAAGCCAGTTGGGCTCAAATTTACCCTTAAGGTCTTTAGTTGCATTAGTATTTTTTTTATTTTCTTTTAAAACAAGGTTGTCGATCTCAAAGGATCGATGACGAACTTTTTTAGCATATGATCTTTTAAGCTTGTTTTGGTAGGCACGAAGATGCTCCAAAGCATTGATGCATTTTTCATCTAGGAGTTCCAGCTGATCGAGTCTCGCGACTCGATATTCATCTCCTACTTCGGTATCTTGAAGTAGTAGAGCCAAAGAAGGAACTTCTAATTCAAAGGGAAAAACGGCTTTAGCACCATAAACCAAAATAAAAGGTGAAGTTCCAGTGGGGGTTCGAACACTAGTTCGATAGGCCCACAAGGCTGGATATAACCGAATGTGCCAGTTGTGGCCAGATTTATTGACCAATCTTTTGAGAATTTTGATTAAGGTTTTGTTAGATGCTTCTGCTTGACCATTACCCCGAGGATAATAGGGAGTGGACCAGCGATGTTGAATCTTATATTTTTGGCATAATTTCTTGACATATTTATTTTTGAAACAAGTTCCATTATCAGAGATGAGGTTTGCAGGAATTCTGAACCTACAAATGATTTTATTAAAAATAAATTTAGAGACTTGAGTTCCAGTGCAGGAAGCTAAAGGCATAGCTTCAACCCACTTCGTGAAATACTCGGTGGTAGTTATGATGAATTTGTGTCCATCAGATGACACAGGATTAATTTTTCCAATAATTTCTAAGCCCCATTTTGAAAAGGGCCAAGGAGATGAAATAGCTTGCAGTTCTTATGCAGGTGCATGGACAAGGTCAACATGTTTCTAGCACTTGTCACAATGGCGCACATACTCATGTGCATAATTTTCCATGGTAGGCCAAAAGTATCCTATCCTAAGGAGCTTTTTAGCAATGACACTACCACTGAAGTGTCCTCCACAAGATCCATTGTGAGCTTCACTCAAGGCTGATTTGGATTCTTCTAAATTCAAACATATTAATAGGATACCTTCAAAAGATCTCCTATATAAAGTATTGCCAATTATTACAAATCAACTTGCTCGTCTACGTAATAACCGATGCTGGTTTCTATTAGAATTGGTAGGGAAAGTCCCATTTTGGAGAAAATCAAATATATATGTATACCAAGGTTCAGGAGTAGTTTCATTGATTAGAAACACATCCAAAGGTTCTAAGCATGACTTATTTGAAGCGGGTTCCTAGAGTCGACAAATAATGATAGTGGCATATTCGTCATCTAACTCCAATGGTAGGAGAGATGCAGCTGCGGCCATAGCATCAGCTGCACGGTTGCAAGTTCAAGGAATAGCTTCCAAGGTAACTTGATCAAATAGAGACATTAATTGTAAAACATAGGCTTTATATGGGTGCAGTTTATCATCTCTAGTCTGATAAACTTCATTAATTTGGTTTATGACAAGTTGAGAATCACCAAAAACTAACAAATGTTTAATTTTTAGTGCCAAGGCAGCTCGTAATCCAAGGATTAGAGCTTCATATTCAACAGTATTATTGGTGCAAGCAAATGTTAATTTGAAGGACAAAGGAATAAGATGTTTTTGTGGGGATATTAAAATAATACCCGAACCAACCCCACTCATGCATCGGGCTCCATCAAAGTATAAGGACCATTGTTCAATATGGTCTGCTTCTAATTGAAGGCATTCATCAGGAAACTCAATGATGAGAGGATGGGTAGACTCTAAGGGTGCAGCAGCTAGTTGATCTGCTATGATTTGACCCTTAACAGACTTATATCCTATGAACATGAGGTCAAACTCACTTAGAGCAAGAACCCACTTGGCTGTATGACCCGATAAATAAGGTCGACTCATGAGATACCTCAAGGGATCATATTTAGCAATGACATAAGTTTTCTGACTAAGCATATAATGGCATAATTTTTGCATAGCAAAAATGACTACTAGACAGTTTTTCTAATCCTGTGTAGTGGGTTTCATAACTGATGAAGGTTCGGCTAATATAATAATTAGCACGTTCTCTCTTCTCATCATCAAGCTGAGCTAACATAGCTCCTAGGTAGAATCTGAATCTGAAATATACAGATAAATGGGTGATCAGGTCTAGGCGGTGAAAGCACAGGTGGGTTAAGGAGGTATTGTTTGAGAAGTTCAAAAGCTTCTTTACATTCGTCATCCCAATTAAAAGGGACATCCTTATTAAGGAGCTTAAGAAAGGGACCGGTTTTGTTCGCCAACTTATCGATGAAGCGACGGATAGCTTGAAGTCTACCTTGTAAACTTCGTAACTTAGATATATTGGTAGGTGCGGGCATATCAGTGATAGCCGCAATCTTGAGAGGGTCAATTTTGATGCCACATAAAGAAACTATAACCCCTAATAGTTTATCGGACTTAACTCCAAATATGCATTTGGCTGGATTTAATTGAATAAGATATTCTCTTAATCGATTAAAAACTTTTCTCAAATCATCTAAATGATTATCTTCATTAATAGAGCGAGCTATAATATCATCTACATAATCATGTAGGATATCATGCATCATATCATGAAAAATATAAGTCATAGCTCGTTGATAGGTTGCACCTACGTTCTTTAAGCCGAATGGCATCACTTTCCAACAAAAGGTACCCCAAGGGGTAATAAAGGTTGTTTTAGCCTGATATTCAAGAGCTATCCTGATCTGATTATAACCAGAGAATCAATCCATTAGGGACATCATCCCACTCCCAGCAGTAAAATAAATGATTTGGTCCATGTTTGGAAGAGGAAAATCATCTTTAGGGCATGCAGCATTAATATCTCTAAAATCTATGCAAACCCTAACTTTGGTGGCTTCTTTCTTGGTGACTAGAACTACATTTGAGATCCATTCAACATAATCAATAGCTTGTATAAAAACAACATTCAGGAGTTTTTCTAACTCCCCTTTGACTAGCAAGGCCACTTTGGGATGCATTTTTCTAAGTTTTTGTTTAACAATTTTAGCATCCGGATGGACTACTAGATGATGCATGACTACGGAAGGGTCCAGACCTGGCATATCTTTGTATGTCCAAGCGAAGACATCTTCATATTCTTTAAGGAATGCAATGTATTGCTCTTGTTTTTCTTGACTTAATTCTGATCCAATATTGATTATGTGAGGATTATCCTCAGTTCCAATGTTAACTTTAATGATGTTTTTGACTTCCATGTGTAGATCTCTTTCAAAATTAGGTGGGGCAGGTGAGATGCCCAATTCTTGTAATTCTTTTAAGGTTAAGTTGGATAATTCATCTTGAGGATTAGTGGCCTCAAGTTGGGCTATAGTTGGTATAGAACCATCAAAATAAAATCCATTGTGTAACATCTCTTCAACAGAGACATCGTGGAAGATATCTCCTTCCAACTCCTCATCGAAGTCAACAATCAATTCAGGGTAAGCTATGGATAGCATGTTACATGTAAATGGCTGATTTTTTAGAGGCAAATCATCACGCCCATCCAAATAATCTTGATAACATATGAGTTGATCATCCTCTTCAAAAGGAAAGGGTTGACCCTTACTAGGAAATAGGCCCACACCACAGTGGGCAGGCCACGGTTCTACCTCGAAAGGTTCTTTTATGCCATTTTGGAAAGGTCCCAAGCCTTTCCCTTTATATCTTATTTTAAGCATTATAGGTTTAGCTTTAATATACTCATTAGTAAAATAACACTGAGCATATCCATCATGATGAGTTTTAATATTTCGAGGTATTTTTCCCCAGTCATATCCTTTATAAATGAAGGCACAACTCCCAACTTGGTAAGTACTTCCCATAGGTTGTGGGAGGCCCAAAGTACGAGGAGATGGCGGCAAGTTATTTAAAATAATAGAATTTTGCATAGAAGCATTTGTTTTTTCTGATATTAAGATTGTGGATAAATCTGATAAAAGTTCATCATAAAGAGCATAAGATGTAGAAGGATCATTCCCTATATCTTTAGATGTGGAAGGTATGATAGATGTTGATAATGTGGAAGTGTTAATGAATGGGTCTATAGGTTTTGAAATTATAGGGACAGAACATGAAGGATTGGTTGTGGATTTAAGATCCTTTTGAGGTTCTAGAGTGGTTTGTTTAGAAGATTGTTGATCTATATATGAGGGTGAAATGAATGGAGGAGAAATAGGTGAAGCTATGGGTGTGTGTTTCACAGTTTTAGATGAAAAATAAGAATTAGGATGTGTGGATGACAAGAGCGAGGCAAAATTGAACTCCAACAGGTTCTGCCAAAGCACACATATCAAAGGGTCTAGGATCACCATGGATAGTGACCAACTAATTTTTAAATTCGAATTTAACACATTGGTGTAAAGTTGATGGGACAACCCGCATTGCATTGATCCAAGGATGACCCAAGAGTATATTGTACGATGCGGGGCAATGTACAATAAACACGGTCGTATCTAAGGTTCTAGGACCAACTTGCAATGGGATGGTAATAACTCCACATGTTTCTTGTGTTTCGTCATTGAAAGCTTTTATGATCATGCCAGTTTTCTTCATTTCATCACTTCTAATGCCAAATCGTTGGTAGAAGTCAAAAGTGCAAATGTTTAGAGATGAACCATTATCAATCAGGACTCTTTTAACAGCTACATCTCCAATTAGGGCAGTAATATATAAGGGGTTATCCTTATGTAAACTGTGTTGCGGTGTATCTTTATCCCGAAAGTCAATACAATCAACTTCTCTAGTGATGATAGTATTGGCCATGGCTTCAGGTTGAATATTTTGAGGTACCATCATTTGGCTTAATGTAAGAATTAACTCATCCCTATGGGTAGGAGAAGATCTTAATAAATCCAAAAGGGAAATTTTGGTTGTAGTATTGGATAATTGCTCATTAATATTGTAAGGGGGTTTAGGTTGAATATTAGGAGCATGATTCCCTTTATTGGGATTTTTCAAAACAAATGGAGCTGATCCATCATTCTGGTTTGGTTCTTGTTGAGAATTTTGAGCTTGTTGTCGGGTAACGACTCCAATGGTACCTACAATGTTATATTGAAGACGTTGAACTGGTCTCGGTTGAGCGTTTATGGCTTGTTCATTAGGGAGGAATTGATTAGAAGAGGGTCGAGTAGTAACTCTTCTAGGAAATGGTTCTTCCGGAACCATAGCATCTATGATAGGTTGAATAGGGTCTGATTCATTTTTAGAACTATTCGATTGGTTTGAGGTGATGTCTATTTCACTTTCAGTATCTGATTCTACATCACTAGGATCGGGAGTTTGAAAATTATGTAGGGGCCTGGTTGTGACCAGAGATAAAGTTGTGTCAAATTTTTAAGGATCCTGAACAGGTAATTGTCTGCTGATAGTCCCTACATATCGGGTAGGAGGAGGAAAATTATGATGTTCGATTTGATTGGCCACCTCTTTACCATGTCTTGGTAAAGGATGTTGAAATATGTCTAATGATTGATTAGCATTTTGATTTTGATTTTGGGGAATGTTCTTTTGAGCGTTATTAGGAGCATTTTGTTTAGGTTGGAAGGCTTGCACCTCCATTTCATTATTATCAATCAGATCTTGTATTTTATGTTTCAACATTTTACAAGCGTTGGTAGAGTGTCCAGGTCCTCTATGGAAATCACAGTGTAAGTCAGCTCTATATCCGGGTATGGTTGGATCAGGTTCCCGGATAGCTGGTAATTGAATCAAACCTCGTTCGAGTAATTGAGGTAAAATAGTTGATAATGGTTGATTCAATCTAGTAAATTCTCGAGGAGGTTTATTAGGAGGTTTCAATATAAATTTTTATGTTGTCTTCGTTGCATTGATATTAGCAACATTTCTGTTGTCAGTGACTCCGTCACCTATGACTTGTTTGTTTTTATATTGATTTTTGGAGGTTTTCTCATCATCCTTCTTCCTAAGTTGGCCTCTCCTAATAAAGGCATCTTCTACTCTTCGAGATAAATCTATAGCTTGATCGAAGGTGGTTAAGGTAGCAGTTGATAACTCATAAGATATTTGTTCTTGCAAATTATTAATAAAAATGTCCAACATTTCCCTATAAGGTAGCACAAAGTGCAGTTTTCCTATCAACTGCCTCCATCTAGCTAAGAAATCAGCAAAACATTCATCTTTGTCTTGTTTTAAGTTGTATAAATCTTTAATGGTTACATGCCTCTCGATGTAGGCACTAAATTGATGGACAAAAGATTCAGCTATTTCTTCAAAATTTCTCAAAGAATGAGTGGGTAGTTGATAGTACCACTCTAATGCCATTCCACCTAAACTTTTCGGGAACATTTTTAGTAATAGCAAGTCATCATGTGATATATCATGACATGCTATCCTAAACATGCAAAGATGCTCTATGGGATCTTCAGTTCCTTTATATATAGGCAGGATGGGCATGGGAAAATGTTTAGGGTACGGTTGTGCTACAACTATGGGATCCAAAGGTTGACTACATATCTCTCGATAATTGTACAAGGGACGGTAGGGATCTATCTGGTCCATACGCGAAGCTAACTATTTCACCATGGCTTCTAGATTACTAGTTTGCCCACCATATTGGTTCGATAGGGCATTAATATGGGATTTGTGAGCATATGATGGAGGGACATGAAGATTAGATTTTATGTTGCTATTGTGTAAATTTTTGGTAGGAAAGGTGTTATGAAGAAATTTTGAAGTTGTATTATGTTGTATTCCAGATTGTTGGAAATTGGTGTTTAACTTCATTTTAGATTTTTGTTTACTTGAAGCATATTGATCAATAGTTTGGAAAATTAAAGCAGTGAAGGAAGTTTTCTTTTGTGTGGGAATGATTTTAGGCTCAATAACAGGTTCCTTAGGAGGTTGGGTAACCTTTTGTTTTGGCATGTTTTGAATCATAGTGACCATATCTCTATTGGATGGTCCAGCCTTATCACTTTCTTGATCAATAAAAGATAAGGGATTAGTGTGTATGTCAAACATATGTTCCATAGCTGCTTGAGTGTCACTAATTTGTCCTTTATCAATATGAACTACCATATTAAGAGCACCAATGTTATTATTGAAAAATTTCCAGAAATGATCTAAGTTATCAAAAGCAATAGTTCCATCTGGAGCTACTCTAGGGGATGAGGATCCATCCTCCTTAACATTTTCTTCTTGTTCATCTACATCAAGCTCATCGTCTTGCTAGTCTAGAGTTTCTTCTTCTGGGATTGGATCCTTAGGAATGACATTTGGGTTTCTTGTTTTGTCTCCTAACCAATCTTCTTCTTCTCCTTCAGTTAGTTTACCATTCCTAAGTTTAGGCATTGTGCTTAATTTAGATTTTAGAAAATATATATATATTTATATATATATATATGCTATAATCTTAAGAGGTATATATTTTAATTATATACCTACTATAATATTTAAAATGAAATGTTTTGGTTTTTGTTATGTTTTTTAGTTTTTCTTGTTTTTGTAACAATATTGTAAAGATAACAAACAACACACAAAACACAAGAAATAATAATAATGAAAGCAATGATCTAGTTTTCTATAAACAATTTATAAATATCATTAATGGGTTCAAGTTCTTCAGGAGTCATGAAGTGTTCTTCTTCAAATTGAAAATTTTCTTTCAAGAATTTAATGAAAAGGGCTATAGTGATATTATCTGTCTCAGATTTTGGTTGATAGAAGTAAAGCTCATGGCAATACTCTCAATATAACACAGCTCAAGGAACTCTATTCCATATTTCCCTATCCATAAGAATGACCTCTTGGTCTTCTACACGACCTAGGAACTGGTGTATAGTGGCTACGTTCTTGAGGTATTCCTCAAAGGTGAACAATTTTGAAGACACAAGAGCTCTCCTATAAGCTAACCATCTATGGCAGGCTCTCTGAAGTTCATGATAAAAGACGAGTTGATGAGGATCCAGGATTCTATCTAGGACAAGCCTCTTGATTTGTTTAAGTTTTGTTGACCTAGATGAAATGACACCTAGTCTTCTATCAAGTTCATACCACAAAAGTTGGTTTCTATCTATTTCAAGCACATTAAGCACAGAATTGATTTCTATGGATGCTAATTGGTTTTCAACATTTATAGTAACTGCTAGTCTTTTCTTAGGAGCTACCATCTAAACATGATATGCAACTTATTAGTTTTAAATGATTTTAAATGCATCTATGTTTTTTTTTTTTTCAAAAGGTTTTAAATGCATTCACGTTGGGTTCACCAAAATGTATCGCTCCAAATTTTTCGCATCCTTACCTTCAGGCTATAGGATCCGTGCCCGAAAGGAGGATGGGAAAAGGATGGCTTGGTACCTCGGACTGAGAGGCCTTGCGAAGGTCTCGCATCTTGGGGGAGGTGTATTATGGTGATTTTTCGACGGATGGTGGGTTCACCAGGAAATGTTTGAATGGTAGTTTCCATGCCTAGGTTGGGAATGTGTTTAATGTGTTCAGTTTTATCTTTAAACATTCGAGTCCTAGGTTTGGCCAAATGAATCTAAGTTGTTCTATTATGAAAATGCAGACTAAATGAAATACAACAAGCATATTTGAACAAAAAATAGAGAGAAAAGGCTAAATTATAGAGCCATACCTAATCCGGATGTCTGATGGAGGTTTTGATTCTTGAAGCAGTCTAGATCATCTAGAATTTTATGGGATCGTCTTCGACGTGTAGGATCATCTAAGATCTGACGAATTCGTCAGACGGATTCGTCAGAGACCTGCAAACAGAGAAATAGGCACAAAATACAGAAAATACAGCAATACAAACAGAGGGCAATGATGTGAAACAATAATAGGAATGTTAATAAGATAATCCTAAATAGGAATGCAAGCAAATTACAATGTTTTAATAGTTAATCATGATTTCATTATGCAATTAAACTACATGGGTGAACTCCAAGATGCAAAATAACAGAAAATAATGAACAAACTGACTAGATGTAGAATAAAATAGTAGATGAGAAGAGAAAAATGCAAACTCTAGGCACTGATTGCCCCCAATGTTGATTGCAGTCGAAATCATCTTGGATTGGTGCAAAATTGTCTCGAATTGAACAGGATCGTCAACGACAAACTGAGCTTGCTCCGGCTAAAAAATACTAAGGTTCCTGCAACAAAATTTGGATAGGACAAGTGCAGATGGTAATTCAAGATGTTTTAGTGTGTGTAAAGTCAAGTTACAAGAAATATCAGCCAGGGGTAGGTTAAGGGGAGGGCCTAAGTTTAAATAGGCTTAGGAGGGAGGTTAGGAGGTTGGAGATCACCCCAATTTGGGAGATCTCCAACGGGGAGGGTCTTTAACGGCACAGACACACTTCTGCCCGAATTAGAGACGCCATTGGAACAGAGGCTAATTGAGAAAAATTAGTTTTTGGACAAGATCGTCTGGACGTCCTAGTCCATATGAAATCGTCCGATCTGAGGCGATATCGTCTGATCGGCGACGATATCATCAAACGGTCAAAAAAAACTCTAAAAATGGCATGGGAAAGGAGGATACGGATTAAACGGTAGTTTGGAAGCAATTTTGGGGGTTAAAATTTGAATTTGAATATTTACTAGAGTAATTGTAATTATTTAAGGTTTTACTGCACCAATTTTAGGGTGCTACAGTCCCAAGTCTGTGATAGTCACCATCGTCCCTGCAAGGTATGGTGACATATTAAAGTATGATTTTTCTACTATTTTAAATAGGCATCTTCTAGTATATTCTAGGAACCTACTATTCAAATTTCATACAATGTGGAGTTATATTGAGTGAGTTATTGCATTTTTAGTATTTTGTAGGTCTAATTTGCCCATCTGAAGATGCACATGAATATGTGATCAATTTTTCTAATATATTCACATGGGTTCTCTCTAAATCTTATTTTATATATTTTTTCCAAGTTTGATTTGATTTGGAGATGTTTAGGGCTAGAAATTGCTCATTTTGGGTTTTGCAGACTTCATAGGTACACCGCGAATGCGACATGTATTTGGATGCAATTTGTGTCCTATTTTCAATTATATATTTCCAAAATCATATTTTATCCATTCCTCTAAAATTTAGAATCATTTGGAGTTGTTTTAGATGGTCTCATTGCTTATTTACATTTTCTAGCCTTTTATTGCATGTATTGCTTTTGCATGTTTCACAGTTCGTACTTGCTATTGATGAAATCTGGTTTCCTTGTGTGTAAGTGTAGATTCTACAGTGCATGAAGAAGGATCATAGTATCAGAAGATCAAATAATAAATCAGTGGTATCGTAGGCCCACACAATTCAATTGTGGGTATGAGGAAGAACATTGGAAGTGCACCCAAGTTATTGAAAGGATTTGATCCTTGCGCACCATTTTGTAACAAGTGTATCAATATAGATCCCTCAAGGTAACATTTATGTAACCATTATTTGATCTGTCAAATGAATAAAGAATAACTCCATTTCATGTATTTGCTTTATCTTATCATGCTTACTTGAATTTTCCTTTTGTAATGCTTATTCAACACTAGTGATAGATGCATCTTGTTTAGTATTGTTAAGTGCACTATTTTTCCTATACTTCACCACCTTGGTACAATATTATATTACGCACGTGTCTTAGATTATAGTGTGAGTTTATATTTTATGTAATGTAATAATGTGTAGAAAATGCACAAGTGTCGTATAATTGAGTGTGCAAGTGTTGTGAGTGTGGATGTGCACAAGTGTTCATTATGTAAGAGTGCACATGTGTTCTTAGAATAGGAAAGTGAAGAGTTTCAAAGAAGAGTGAAGGTCAAGAGTACTTCATATGAAGATTCACATACTATTATATATTTGTGATAAATCATTGTAATTGGTATAAAAAATCATTGCACATAGCATGCATTAGTAGACCTTTACTCTAAAATATTTTTAGTATTTTTGTGAGCATTTCCAAGTGATTATCCTATGAGTATTTTTGAGTTATTTTTGAGTTATATTTATTAAGTCCATTTTACTGCAACTTTATTATGTACAAGTCTATGGTTATTTACATTGAGTATTGAGCTATAAAAGTTATCACTTGCTACTATTCTCTTCTATGGGATTCTCAACCCTTTCTTTCTTCTCTATATGGATATTTTTGTCTCTCTTTCTTTATGAACATCTTAGATCTCTTTTTATATATATGAGCCTTTTGGCCCTCTCTTTCTCCTATATGGTCTTCTTGAGCCTCTCTCTTTTATATGGGATTTATATACCTCTTAGGCCTCTATCCTATCATTATGTTATAGATGGTGTCTAACTTGAATAATTTTCTTCAAAAAATGATCCATGGCCAGGACTAAAATGATATGTAGATATATTCAATCAGCTTAGTTCTTCAATGTATCCTAGGAAGATACTTCCTCTTTTTTGTTCTATAATCTTCTGAATCTTTTCAAATATTTCAAGGTCAATGTGACCTAATTATTTCCAAAATATATCAAGGTCTCTTAGACCTAATTATCCTTTTGATATGTCAAGGTCACTTTACTCTATGACCTAATTCTACTTTTGATATGTCAAGGTCAATTTACTCTACGACCTAATTCTACTTTGTCAAGGTCAATTAGACCTATTTCTTCTTTGTCAAGGTCAAATAATTCCATGACCCGATTCTTCTTCTCCTTATGTATGCTTGATTTTATTATATGATCTTAGGAAGCTTTGAATGCTTCTCAATCCACATCTTCTTCAAATATTTATGTTGCTCTAAAAAGCTAAAATTCTTCTCTATCTCTATAAAATTTTCTCAAACTTCTATAGCTTAATCTATGATTCTATTCTAAATCTCCAATATCTTAGGTTGCACCTAAGAAAAAATATGATTTTCCTCCTTACTAGAGAATCCAATGTCAGGATGGCTCTTTCTTGAATGACCAAATTTCTTCTAAGTTGGTTCTACCCCAATCTTAATAGTTTCAATGTCAAGGTTGGCTCTATCCTTGAATGATCAACTATCTTCAGAGTTGATTCACCTTTAATATTTAAGATACAAAAAACTTTAGTTTTTTCAAATCAATGTTAGGGTTAGATTTATCCCTGAATGACCAACTATTTTTTATTTTGTCACCTATCTATCAATTTAGTTGAATCCTCGTCTTCACTAGTCTTCCTTCAACCTAGTGGAAAGACCCTAGCCTCTTCTACTCAATAAGATCTTTTAAAATAAAGTCTGAGTCTCTCTGCCTTCAAAGTGGATAGACTCTAAATCAACTTTATCAAACATGGACAAAGTTGATTTATAATAGTGGATAAATAAAATTAACTCTATCAATCTGGACAGAGTCTTATGGTAGCTCTAATACCACTATTAGATTTTGTAAGCCTTATACGACCATAAAATATCATAGGTTATCTTGAAATATCACATAGGTCCCCAAATATAAAATTGCCATAATAGTAAATGTAAATCATGATAATATGAGTAGAATAATATGTATATAAATGCTTACAATAAATCAAATAAAATTCATTTATATGCTAAAATATGAATTTAAATAGCCAAAATCATTCATGTACTATGCATGAAGAACAACTTACAATATTAATTTCTCAAAATGTATACAATATTTATTACTCCTCTACTTATTATAATTAGACAATAAAATATATGAATATGATTTGATATATCTTCCTATGGAGTATTATCTCCATAATATAGCCATAGTAATGTGACTCTTTCAATACTTGACTATTGCTCTTCATATGCCAAGTCTCATTATTCTTGGCTTATCTACTTGCACTTGCATACTTGATGAACACTTGACATTATAACATTTACACACTTTTACATGACTCTTACGCTTCTACTTGCACATCTAATCTAAGACACTTGTGCACATATACTCAACCTACACTTGCACTCTAACTCACATGATACTTATGCATTTCCTACACATTCACCCTTACATAAAAGGGAAATATAACTCACACTCTAAACTATTGACTCAACCCTACTATAATTACAAATGTACCATGAAGATACTATGGGGGTACATTAGCATGTGCCAAATAATGTAATATACCTCAACATACTATGCCTAATTTCATATTTATTTATAAGCACTACAATTAGATAGATATGAATTGAGGGCTTTGATTTGTTACCAGCTCCTAGTGTGCTCCATATCCTATGCAAATTTCCTCAAAGAGGAACTCTAGTGACTTTCTCTTCTCTTTCAACCTTGAGGACCTCTATCTTGACCCAATTTTTGACATAATTTCAATTTTTGACATAATTTATACATACTAATATGCACTCCTTGTCATTAGAAGGTGGTAATAGGACCAACAAATATTATACCTCACTTCTCAAATGGATTGAGTACAAGCTATTATATAAAATACAACTCATCTACTTGGGTGGGTTTTCCCATCCACTAGAAATACCCCTTGGCATATTTGGATGTGATCTGCCAATAGTATCTAGCATGTAATATATTCAAGGGTGTTCTCCTTGCCATAAAATATCCTCTATAGGTATAATCATAGTAATCTCATAGGATATCATATCTTATCCTATCAAACACATATGCATAAAAAATTGCCATGCACCAACTGAAAGAGGTATCCATTGATCCATGTATAAGGGACACTGGTTTTGAAAAGGTGCACTCTTTATTTCTTGGAATAGTGTATTGGAAAATTTTCTATAATAACATAATTAGCCACATCTATAGACCATATATGTTGTAGACACAAAAAATTGTTGAGCCCTCTATGATATCCCTTATACTTGCCTAGTGCAAGGACAAGGCTTATCCCTCCCTCTTTTACCTTTTTTCTCTCTCTATGCAAAATTGTGCTCACCCTTGATGGGGCACAATTTTGCATAGGTAAAATCATGGTAGTCCTCGATGGGGCACGATTTCACCTTTTTAGGGTTTTGTCTAAGGAAAACTTAATTCTTTGGGTTTGGTGTGTTTTACGTTGGCCCTCATTGGTTTTCTTACTCGTATCACCCTCAAATCTGCTATATAATGAGGGTTTGAATTCACTTTTCACACACTCTCACGCACGATAACATTTTATAATTAATGCTAATGACAATTATTCTCATAAAGTGTTTTAGTGTTCACTTATTGATCTACATCCTTATTTTTCTTTCACAAGCAAGTTATATTTGGAGTGTGAAGTTTGATTGGTTTTCTGATACATTGGATTGTTGATTACTATTGCTTGCTTTGGTGGATTTGTGTTGAAGTCCTAAGGAGATATCAACTATTCAAAGGTCTCAACCCTTATGCTTGCTTTATTACTATCTACCAAGTGAATTCGCTCTGTTACATGCTTGTTTTTATTCATGACATCTCGTATTTATTATTTCACTTTGATCTAAGATATATTGTCTCACTTCTATGAAATCGTTTCTAGGTCTCTACAGGGTGTGATTCTGTTGGTGCGTTATCACAGTCACCGATTACAAGGTGCAATTTTACCTAAGCTATATGTGGGGACAAATTACTCTTCAATATTTCATAACTACATTCTAGGTTGCATCTAGGGCATAGTATCATACTTTGTTCTGTGTTTTTGTCTTATTATTCTTTTGTGCTTTCATATGTTTGATTTTTTCCAAAGGTCAATTTCTACTTTTGTTTATAAAAGGTCAGCTAAAAGGACCTAGGGGGCTTGAATGCTATGCCTCCAAGAAATTTTGTATAGTGGCCTAAGTAGGCCCCTTAATGCTAATCATATTTTTTAAGTGTTTCTCAAGTTATCTTGCAGGAACAGGAATTGTTGATATCATTGGATAAAAGATAAAAATTAAAGGATAAATCATTGGATGAGATAAGTGTTCCAGTTAGTATTTAGGATATTTTTTGAGTGCCTTATATTTATTTTTTAAACCCTTTATTTTATTTTAATAGAAATATACTCAACTAATTTATAGGTATTGAAGGACAAACAATATATAGTGTGCATTTAGGGTTAATACTATTTGTACATATTCTCTTGAGCCCTTACTTAAAGGTTTTCTATCTTAAAACCCTAGGTTAGAAAAGCATTCAAAGAAATAATAATTCTAAGGTTATCTCTTGTATTCCTGTGTTTTGTATTTCTACATTGTCCTTTATATTTCATAGCATATATCTAGAAAGGCCAAATTTAATTTATCATATTGAATCAAATACATCAAACATTATTGAAAACTAGAGGCCTTGGAATGATTCCTTAAACCATTCCTGGTGAACCCTTTCCCCCTAGCATCGAGTGTAGAGAACAACATACCCCCGTGGTTCACCCCAAGACTCTCTCACAGATCTAGCCTTGGGAATTATACACGATAGGGCAATTTTCTCCTCTACATATTTGGTGAACCCAACGTGAACACCTTATTTATTTTTAAAAATATTAAGCAAGATCAATAATTTTGTATATGTGTCTATAAAAACCTTAATAACATATTTAAAAATATTTTTTTGTGTTTTGTTAGTATTTATGTTCTGTCCTTTCAATGGCTCCTCTTCTTAGAATCCAGTGAAAGTGCCTTGAATATGATTATGTTCCTCTGGAAGATGATCATATTGATAGAGAGGATCCTAACATAGATAAAAAAAAACAAGATAATATAGAAACTAAAATGATTTTTGATTCTTATGAAGCACCTAATGGTGGGTTTATTTTCTCATAATTTGAACACATTTGGGGTTTTATGAAAGCTAATAGGGATAAAATACTAGAAGGTATGGAATGGGAGGCTCGTATCGAAAGAGGTGTGACTTCCACACTTCCCCCTCTATTAATATCTCCTATGCTTGACCAAAATATCCCCTTGCCTAAATCAATGCATCTTAACAACTTAAACCAGGTACTTGATACTACTACTGTAGCAACCCTGGGACGCATGCACTGCTCTACTCTACTTGCAATGTTATTAAAAACCCAAGATAAAATGGAAGACAATGAAAAGAATATAACACAAAAATAAAAAATATAGATCTCTTTATTCGTATTGAAACTCGGTTACATGTCGGTCCCTCTTAGGGATACCCATTTCGATACAATGAGGTTACAAATAGGCAAAGAGTGCCCCTTTCACGAAGAGGTGGTGCGCTTTCAAAAAACTTCCTGGTTTCGCACATGGAAATGTATGAGGGCTTATAGATGCCTCCTTATCCAAGTCTATTTCCTATAGGGGTCCCTTTTGCTCTCGTATGTTGCATATTTCATCCGATCAACCCGTGGCCCTGTAAGCAATGAAACAAAAACACATGCTTATATTTCCGAGAATGCCTCCTTGGATGATGTTGTTAGTACTAAATATAACAAATGAAAGCAAATGCAAATTAGATTAATGCTATGTATGCAAACGAATTAAATGATGCTATGCTAATGATATGCTAAAATAATGAATCTAATGTCTAAAATTCTAAGCTAAGCATGTGGGCCACTGTCCAAGACAACGGCCGCTAAAGTGAATCTCGTCCTCTTTGCTACAAAGCTATGGACCAAAGCTTGTATTCGATGTTGAAATAATGGTTGCTATGCTCTCCAATCCGTCAGGGCTTCGTCGTACACATGATTTCCAAGGGAACTCTCCAAGTCTTGAAAGATCTCCTCAATGACCAAGATTGACAAAAGATGTATATGTCATTCTCTCTTAGATAAAAGATGTCTCTTTGGTGCTCTTAGGCTTGCACCTTTTATAGTGTGAAACCCTAGGTCTATGTCCAAGCCCTAGGAATGAATTTCTCATGCGTAGTGCAAGTTAGCATGAGAGGATTTTTGTCTTTTCTATGTTTGAAAGTTAGTTAACTAAAATATAACTACCAACTTGAGTCTCCTATGTGAACTGGTCATTAGCATGAGAAGTTTTTGTCCTTTGTTTATGTTTAGAGACCAGTTAACTAAAGTCTAAATACAAACTCAAGTCTCCTATGTGAACTAGTCATGAAAATAAATGCAAAGTTACTCTCGCTCACCTTTATTGCATGCAGACTGCCACTTACGCCCCTGATTAGGCCTATTTTTTGATAAAATTGCTTTTAGGGTTTAGCCGATGTTGTCTGTAGTGACTAAGATCTGGCCACTATCATCTATAGTGGCTAAGTTTTTGCTGCTCTAGGCTTGAGTAGCTAGGATCTGGCCGCTCTTGGCTTGAGTGGCTAGGCTTGGATTGCTTGAAAAGGTCCCAAATGAGTGGTGAGAACCAATGTTAATACTTGGAAAGTCCAAGACTATGTCATCTGATCTTATGAATGTGTCTATGTGAACAACTCCCCTAAACATGACATGATTTAGGTGTCTACAGATACCCCTTTTTGTGATGTGCTATGTGGAAAACACAACACTGAGTAAAAACATAGACTGATCTATTTGTAGGGTGTATGGTGATCAATGGTATGATCAACATTGGATGGCCCAATCATGAAAGATGACATGCATCCATTGAATCATTGCCTCAAAATTCAGAGGACTTAAGTCGGTGGCTTGGGCATGTTAAATTGCCCTCATTTCTCAAACTCAATCGGGTGGCTTCAGCTGCTACAACAATTTTGACTGGTAGGAGAGCTGCAATTGAAGATGTCATGTCTGCTTACGTTCCTAGCAAACAAGGGAAATTTGTGATTGTTGTATGTAATGATTCATAGGATGAACATGATTTTTCTATGATTGAGTGATCTTTTGTTGATTTTGATTATGATTATGTTGAAGCTTTGAACTACCTCCTCACTTAATGAATTGGTGAGGAAATGACAATGAATTAAGTGATAAGTCACTTGACCAATATGACTAATCTAGTTCCTTTCTAACATTTGTTGCTTTTAATGGGTGATCCCGCATCCAAGTGTGATTCCAATTGTTTATGATAATCATATATCCCTATATTGAGGAGTGGTTTGACTATCAATAGTATTCTTAGGGAGTTAGTATGAGTGATTCTATTTATGTTTATATTGTATCACTTTGGCTTAATGTTTTTGATGTCATAGGGGAATTAGGATGATCCTTTCGCACCCATGGAGCAGTTTGACCATCTTGGTCTTCTTCGGGATTGAAGGGTGGCACATAATAATTCCAAAATGAAATGCTTTTGCCCCTAGTGGCCTTATGATCACCTACTCATCTCACCAAAATACATGTAGTGCAAATCGCTGCAATCGTTGAGTTGATAGAGTAGGTGACTGAATATGAGGCTTACCTAAGATTGTGCTTTTATGTGATTTTTTTGTTATTTTTAACATTATGATGATCTTAAACCATCAAAGTGTGTATATTTGTTGTTTTTGTGTGATTTATCAAGGAGTAAGCCTTTTTTTTTATCTATGGATATGGCTACTGATAGGTCAAGAGACCTCTGAGTTCCTGCTTATGGTCGTTGTCGCCTTGAGTGTCCAAGAAGTTTGGGTCGCTGACATCAGTAGCGGCCAAGGCATAATTTGAAAATATAAAATTTGCATTTTCTAGGGTTTGACCTTTCATTTCATTGTTGAAGATTCACTTTTTAGAGCTCTGGTGTGAAAACGATGGTTGTGACTTTGGATTTTACTTTGCGTCGAGGACATGGCTGCATAGGGCGAGATATCAGCTGCTGGAGGAGCCGGAGCTTCTCGGGTATTTCTCTTTTTCTAAACCCTAACCCTATTTTCCTTTATTTGGGTAAAACTGAACCTCACTAAGTAATTAGTAAAATAAACCTCACTAAACCTGTTGTTAACGAATCAAAATCCATAGCTAGGTTTAGCTTACTTTCTGCTCTGGTGGGGTAGTCCCTATTTTTTATTTTGTTGCTTTGCCTTAGTAGTTTTTGGCCTAGGGTTTCTAAAAAAAAATTTACTCACCTATTGCGGCCATTTTAAGCATGTTTGGAATTAGCTTTGATCTGATGCCTGAGTGGGAATTTACCTTTATTTTTTTTGTTTTCCCTTCTCTTTTGATCTTTTTATGTTATTTTTGCAATATTTTGATTTCTTATTGGATTTTTGAGATAGTTTTTTATTTTTTTGAAATTTTTGAACTACTCTTTAGCCTGTATTGCAATGTAGTTATGTTTCATATTTCTTTTGCTTTGTTTATATCCTTACTGCTTGGTCTCAAGACCCAAGGCTCATGAGTGACCTCCTACCTATTTTGGATGAAACATATTGGAGGTGGCTTGAGGATCGTGGGATTCAGTATGTTACCATATTACCTCACCTTATGTCAGACCATAATTACCTTACAACTTTGGCCCATTTTTGGGACCCTCAAATTAATACCTTCCACCTCCCAACCTATGATATGACCATTACGCCATAGGATGTGTACAAGATCTTTTGGATCCCTTTTGATGGGGTTGCTATTGTTTCTTCAGCCACTAATGCTAAGGTGGCTATCTTCACTTGGGTGTTTGGGAGGCATTCTAAGGATGCTCTCAAGTACAATAAGTTTGGAGGAGTGTCTATCATCCACTGGTACCAGAAGTATGTTTTCATAGCGATGCATGTGGTGTTGCTGATGGTCATCATCAATGTCCTTGTCCCAGATTTCTTAGGCTTGAGGTTCCCTTGGAACATCCTTATTATGGTTCAAGATATGATAGACAGTGAGGAGCCTATCATATATGCATGGGGTAGTTCTCTACTAGCTTAGTGTTATGACGAGTTGTACCACATACACCAGAGGAGTCATGTCAGCATCACCTGTAGTTGGCTTCTACAGGTCTAGGGATGGGAGCACATTACGGTAGATCACCATAAGGGGATTCCTATTGAGATCACAATTATGTACAGGAGGATGCAATGCTATGGTGTTAGGTGGGCCAAAGAGAGTGAGGAGCACAAGAGCTACACTTTTGTAGGGGAGATGACTCATTACATTGATACTTTCACTAGACTCCAAGATGGAGATATCATATGGTGCTTGTATCATGAGTGTCCTACTTGGGATGACCCTAATAACTTTACTGCTAGGATGCGGTGTAAGCGATGGCTCATTGAGCACAAGGTTAATATTCAAGAGCACTTATTCTACTCTCAAGTTCTTTGTCAGTATAATTTGCAATAGGATGTGCCACTAGTACCATTTTTGTATAGGCACATCAAATTAGAGAGAGACCTCCCTCCCCGATAGGTTACAAAGCTAGCTGATGAGGAGGATGCCCCAGTTGTTGATCCTAGAGTAGCTGGTGGAGTCACAGAGGCATTTGTACAGTGGTGGGGCAACCTGATGTGGTATGGCAAGGGTAGCCTAGGTAGAGAGGATGATGGCAGAGATAGGGAAGACCCAACGGGGAACAAGGTTTGTGCTAGGATTGTGGCATGGGGCCAGTAGGCATAGAAGGTGGCAACGAAGGAGCAGGAGGCTCTTGAGGAGGCAGAGGAGGAGATGGAGCCTAAGGAGAGAGATTATCATCTCAAGGCACAACTACATGATGTGGAAGCCAAGCTCCAATCAGCCAAGATACAGGTACAACAACATGATGCCATCATAGCTCAAAGGGATACTACTATAGCGTAGCTATCAAACTAGATATAGGCTTTGTAGGCTGCTATAGGAGGAGCTACCCAGATGCAGGTTGTTTTTGCTCCTCCTACTCTTGATGATCCTTTGAGGGTAGCTCTTGAGATTGATATCAATCATCTATAGGATTTGTTGGATGAGAGTGATGTTCAGATTACTGAGGATGCAGCCCAAATTGTCATTCTCTCGAGGTAGATAAGTAGGCTAGGTGCCATCCCTAGGGTGATAGGAGCCACATGTGGGTCATAGGTCAGTAGGACCTATACAGCAGGGCAGTATTCCATCTAGCCTGGTCATGGGGCCCGACCTTGTACATAGATACCAGTAGGGTCTAGCTCACACCATTCTCCTAGAGATCCAGCCACAAGGGGTGGTGCTGTAGCGGATGCAGGCCCAATATTTGATTGATGGTTCACTTGATTTTGATTCATTTTTGAGGTCGACTGACCTATATGACTGTATCCCATGGGTATTTTTGTATATCCATGGACTTGACACACATACTTTTATGATATCTTTGCATTATGAATCATTATGTGTATCGTTTATTGCTCATATTTTTGTTGTTATTTTTTTTTATGACGTGATGTGATGATGGCATTATGATGATTTGATGTATATGTTAGATGATAGATGATATTGTAGATGCTTTTATGTATGTGTAAATGCTTATATGATTTTATGATATGACGTGATGTATTTTGATGATGAATGGTGAATTCATAATTGTATGCAAATGGATATTTGCTATGTGTTTTATGATGTGCTTTATGATGTGATGATGAACAATTAATGACTTGTGTTTGTGGATGCGGTGTTGTTAAATTTATGTTTAATTTTACTTTAATTGTATGCATATTACTTATGTGATGGAATGGTATAAATGAACCTGTATGCTTTAATCACTTAAAACATACGGAATACATATGACATTGACAATCTTAATGGGTGATACCACAAAAAGTAAAAAAAAAACATGAATTTAAATAATCACTCTTATCATAAGAATTTATTAAGTATTCATATATGAGATGTAATGGTGTGTAATGTATTTTCTTAATAAGTTTTTGTAAATTAAAAGATATAAAATAGTTAGTGGTCTTCTATATACTATTTCTAATATATATGCGGTATCTGTCCTACTATGTTAATACCCCCTAATTTATAGAATATTATAAAGAAAGTGATGATGTGAATGATGGTATGATTTTTTGCTATTTAAAAATTTTTGGGGCTTTCCAGAGATTCAAACACTCTAGTTACCCTATCAACAGCTATGTATTGACCACTTAGACTTTGAAAAGTAATGCTTTTACCATGGACCTAATTTTTCATGATCTCTGTGTGTGCAAGTGATTGTATATTTTGAGGTAGAACTCAAGAATTTCCTTTGATTTTAGGTGGGATTCTTTCAGCCCATTGCTAAGATCAGGGATCCTCAAGTGTTCATCTCATCCTTATGTTGGACTTAGTTGGACTATACTACTAGGCAATATTGGGTTACCTAAGCTAGCTCATCCACATTCAAACATTAGTCTACACAAATGCATGCAGCAATTGTGATAGACATATTGTCATGCATAAGGATCTCTCCTTCTGGTTTTGTACAATGTTGATAATTCCACGGATTCAAGCTTTATTCCTTTTTTGGCTTCTTTTTGGCTTTGGATATTTGCTCATATGTAGTGATGAAAATCACTGTTTATTTTTTATTGATTTTTTCTTTGAGCGAGGATTCTTGTAGTGATGATAATCACTGTTTATTTTGCTCATATGTAGTGATGAAAATCACTATTTATTTTTTATTTTTCTTTGAGTGATGTTTCTTTGAATTTATGATTTGTGTATTGGATCATTGCTATGAAATTTGGACGATATGCTCTTTTTTTTTAAATATGTACTTTGCTTTGGGATTTTGCTTATTTTGATTTAAGCAAGGGATTTGGATAGGGTAAAGTTTTTCATTTTGCCAATTCTCAGCACCTTTAAACCGGTTGCATAGGGGGATAAGAAATAAAAATCCTTTTCACTTAAGGTAACCTAGACTGCTTTTTAGCTTTCATCTTTTCCTTGTACCAGCTAGGATTTTAGTGTTTCAATTAGTGACGGGATCTTGAATATCCAAGGCATTATCACAGCTAGAACTTACCTTCTACTAATCAAAGTTGTTTTCCACAAAATTTGATAAGATCACGAGATGTGGTTGATTAACCAAAAAACCTTAGTATATTATGTATAGCAACAAATAATGGTTGTGTTGAAAAACACAATTACACACGTGTTAATGGAGGTACATATTTGAATGATTTGTGTGATACACTATGGTATCACTTTTAAGTCTCTCATGACATATGCAATTGTAGTGGATATGAAAATGCAATGCAATTATGTGGATGCAAGATGTGAGATGCAATTGTTTTTGTATTTTTGTTTAATTTTGACCAAAGGGCTTATTATGCCTTTGGGGCTTTTTGATTTTTGACCAAGTAGCATGAAGTACCCTTGGAGCTTTTATTTTTGACCAAGTGGCATGAAGCACCCTTGGAGCTTTTTATTGAAGTTGACCAAGCGGTTTGAATACCCTTGGAACTTTTTTATTTGATTTTGACCATGCGGCTTGAATTTCTTTGGAGCCTTTTGAATTGATTGGAGTTGACCAAGCGGTTTGAATACCCTTGGAGTATTTTGAATTGATTTTGACCAAGTGGTATGAATTACCCTTGGAGCATTTTATTGTATTTTTGAAATTTTATGTTTTTATGATTTGTTTGTGTTTTTGACATATTTGATTTTTTTTGTATTTTATGACATATTTGAATTTTTTTGTGTTTTATGTGTAGAATGCCTTTAAGTGAATTATATTCAGAGGCTCAGGCTCCTCAAAATCATCTAATTATATAAGGTGATATGCTCCAGGTCCAATTCTCTATGAAATCATGTATGGGCCTATCCAGTTTACCGTAAACTTATCTCGCAGATGTGGCAGCAAATTCAAATTCTGCTGGTTTTATTTGAGCACTAGATCTCCAACCTTGAATTACCTTAAGTGGAATTTACTATTGTAAGCTTGAGCAAGATGATCTTTATAAATGCAAAGATGCTCTAAACCATTGACTCGATGTTCATCAAGAATCATCAACTGATCAAGGCGTCCTTATCGCATGACATCATCATCTATGCAATCCTTTAATGCTATGCGTAGAGTCAAAATTTCCAACTCTAGTGGCATGATGGCCTCAATGCCATATACTAGTGAAAATGGTGTTGCCCCAGTGGGCGTCCGTATACTAGTCTTGTATACCCATAGTGCAAGATGCAACTACATGTGCCAATCCTTGTGATTGTCTTGCACCATCTTCCTTAAGATGGAGATTATTGTTTTGTTTGAGGCTTATGCTTACCCATTTTCTTGTGGATAATAAGGCATTGAAAAACTATGCTGAATATGGTATTTTTCATTAAAGCATGCACATTTTTGTTCTTGAAATATGGCCCATTATCCAATATTATCTTCGAAGGGACCCCAAAATGACTTATTATATTGTGGAGTATAAACTTCATCGGTCTAGTTGTTGATGTTAAGGGGATATATTCTACCCATTTAGTGAAGTATTCTATGGCTATTATGATGAATGTGTGTTGGCATCAGTATGGGGGTGATATCTTCACAATCAAGTCTAGTCCCCACTACGAGAATGGCCATGTTGCCTGGATGGGCTGCAAGGCTTGCGATGGTAAGTGCATTAGATTTGCATGATGTTGGCACTTATTGCATTTCTTGACATACTCATAGCAGTCCTTTTCCATGGTGGGCCAATAGTAACCCATTCTCAATATGCGCTTAATGATGGCCATGCTACTGAAATGCCCTCCACATGTACCATCGTGAGCTTACAAAATTGCCTAGGATGCTTCCTGGGGCTCAAGACAATAGAGTAATACTCCATCAGATCCTTGTCTATAGAGGATTTATCCTAGCAAGATGTATCTTGTTGCTTTATATTTAAATGTTCACCTTTCAGTATGCGACAAAACTTGAGGCACTAATCCAAGTTTTAGGAAGTCTCATAGTTGGGAAATCCAATCTTGATAAGCCACAACTTCTATAGAAAATATGGCTTGCTTTTCCTGTATTTTCGAGCTAGTGAACACAGATTGAGGAACAACTCTATGGTGTATGGTTGCACCACACTCTATAGGTCCTTGGGAGATCAAAGACCCCCAAGGTGCCATTTGCAAGAAATATCTAGTTGTGAAGTACTAATCCTAATTTATCTCAATGTTGATCATGTTGATTGGTTCTTTATTATCCAAATCTTCATGGTGTATTGCTAAGTGCAAAAGCACTTTCACATGAATAGTTGTAAAATTAGTAGATGAATTCTAAGGGATTAAGGATTCCAAAGAGGCCATGGTATCTACAAATCTATTTTCCATACGAGGGATTACCTCGATGCCATACCATTCCAGTTGGGCTAGGTATGTGTCAACAAGTTCCTTGTAAGTCTTCAGGAGTGGGCACCTACATTGGAATAGTCCTTTGGCCTAGTTTACTATGAGAAAGGAGTCACCAAAGATATTTGATATTTTAATACCCATTGCTATGGTTTTTTTAAGTCCCAGGATCAATGCTTCATATTTTGTATTGTTGTTTGTGCACGAGAAGTCTATTTTGAATGATAAGGGTAATGGAGTGCCCTATGGTGTGATAAATACAATCCCTTATCCACCCCCTTGTTCACACTTCGAACCATCCAATAACAATGACATGTATCTTTCTTTCTTAGGTTCTTCGATTTTGGGTGGATCTAATAATGCAAAGACCGCATCATCAAGCAATTCTATAGTGAGAGGCTTGTTATCCTGAAGAGGCGCCTCTAATAATTGATCTGCTATGAATTATCCCTTGATATACTTTTGTCTTATTGACTCTAGATCAAAATATGTCAATAGCATGATCCACTTTGTAGTACATGTATTGTGATATGTCTTGCTTATCATGTATTGCAAAGGATTTTGTTTTGATATGACGTAGGTCATATGGCTCAACATGTAGTGTCACAAATTTTGAGTTGCAAAGACTACTGCTAAACACATTTTCTCAACATATGCATATCATAGCTCATAACTCACCAAGGTGCGACTAATGTAATTTATGGTTTGCTCTTTGTCTTGTGCATTCTTTTGGGCTAACATGGTTCCCAATGCAAAATCAATAACTGATATATATAGTAAAAATGGTATGTCTGGCCTTGGTGGAGCCAATACTAGTGGCATTGCTAGATAAGTTTTGATCTCTGTAAATGCTTGATGGCATTCTTTGTCCCAATGAAAGGGGACCTCCTTGTATAGGAACCGATTCATAGGTCAGTATTTGTCTAATAATTATGTGATGAATATTTTGATGGATGTTATCTTGCCTTGTAGGATCCTTAGCTCCCTAATGTTGGTAGGGGTAGCCATTTCCAATATAGCCTTTACCTTTACAGGATCGACTTCGATGCCTTTCTTGGATATGATGAATCCCAAAAGCTTTCCATAAGTTACATAAAATACACACTTCTTAGGATTCAATAGGACGTTGTGTTCTATGAGGCGATCAAATACTTGTCTAAGGACTTTGATGTGCTCTTTCCACAACAGGTACTTGGCTAGTAAGTCATCCATGTAATCCTCCAAGATCTTATGCATATAGTCATGGAATATGTATGTCATGGCCTGCTGATATGTGGCACCAACATTTTTGAGACCAAATGATATCACTTTGTAACATAATGTCACCCATGGAGTAATGAAAGTAGTTTTATGTTGATCTTTAGGCTTAATCCAGATCTGGTTGTATTTGGAAAAACCATCCATTAGGGAGAGCATCTCATGACCTATGGTTGCATCTACAAGAGCATCTATGTTTGGCAATGAGAATGAATCCTTTGGCATTGCCCTATTTAAATCTCTAAAATTTGTGCAAATACGGACTCTTTCGTCGGGTTTCCCCATGGGTACCATGTTTGACACCCACTCAGGGTAGTCAATAGGAACTATGAATACTACCTCTAGTAGTTTTTGCAATTCATTCTTCACCATCAAAGCGATGGTTGGATGCATTTTCCTCAGCTTTTGCTTGACTGGCTTCTTCATGGGATCCAATGAAAGGTTGTGAATAACTAACTTTGGATCTATCCCTAACATGTCTTTGTAATTCCAAGAAAAAATATTTGGCCTCTCTTTGAGGAGAGGAATTAGGATGGCTTGTTCCTCTAGAGATAGAATTTCTCCAAACTTGACTTTTCTTGGTTGGGTAGGATCATCATTGATGTCCACCTCAAAAGTCACTTCTATAGCCATATGTGACCCATCCTCTAGCTAATGAGGTGTGGGTATCAAATGAATGTCATTAGCGAGATTTACAAGACCTACTAACTTAGGTTCCAAACCAACATGGAAGATGTCATAAGCACAACCTGATGCAAAATGGAATGTCTACAACATCTCTTCATTGGTGAAGAGGTATTCAGGCTCTATGGGCAAATTAGTGCGATCCCAATCAATAGCCTCTATATCAAGATGCAATGATTTGGTAGGATCTATTGGATTATGAAGTGGAGTGGTCAAATCAATGGAGATCATATTGATGGATGGGATGAAATCTCCAGGACCACATGGGTGTAATCTTGTCTTAGGGGTTTCCCTTCCATACTTACGATGAGGTTCTGGAGGAATGGGAATTTTTGGATCTGGCCTATGAACAGGAAATATAATAGGATCATTGGGCTCTAGTATCTCTCTAAATGTAGGTGGAGGAGGATTGGCCATCTGGTGAATGGCATCTAGGTCAACAATTCTCCCCAAAAATTGTAGATGAGGGTCTATAGCATGAAGTTCCACCTCTCTCTCTACTATCTCATTGACTTGTCGTAAGTGGTGAGGTCCAAGATAAGCCATCTCGGTCTCATCCTTAAAGTTATCATCACTTACACAGAAACTATTAGCATTGGTATGTGGCCCTAAGATAAGGGGCTCATGTCTTGGCCCTAAGTAGGTCATCTCCATTTCATATTCATATTATTTATCACTTATGAAGAATCTATTTGTATTTTTCTCTTGCTCCAAAGTCAAGGGTTGATGGCTTAGGCCTAGGTAGGCTCTTTCTATTGAGTCTTCTGATTCATAGTCACTTTCATCTTATGTATATCCACTCTCATCGTGGATGGACCATGTGAATATTTGTAAATAGTGAGGCCCCTGATAGGCTAAGACAAGTTGTGCCTCATCATCACTTGCTTCATATCCATTATCCTCATCCCATGAGTTATACCTTGTTGGGGTGGAATCAATTGAGATGTTTGGATGATAAATTTTTGGTGGTGATATGTTTACCGTGGCCACTTGTTTGTTGCTCAAATTTCCTATTCTTAGGGGGTGATAAGGAATGAAATCGATGTATTCTCCTAACCCTAAGTAAAATATGTCCAATACCACTGCAAGAGAGTTATCTCGACCTCCGATATAATAGCCTAAGCCAAATATATTGGAGGGAAGATGATATTGTGGCTCGTATGGCCGCTTGCACCCCTACTCATGTATACCAAGGCCATAGCCATGCCAATGGCAATGCTCAAATTAGCTTAGAGAAAACTCAGGGTTAAATAGGTAATGAACATTGACCATGAATAATTTGTTACTATCATATTCTATGTATGAAGACTTATGGGCGTAGTCCAGGCCGACATAGACAAAATTGGTTTGGTTGGGAGGGATTCCAAGTAGAACCACTATTCCCACTGGTGACCTCAAGTCTTTAGGCCTTTCCATGTTTTGTGTAGGCTCAATTATAGGATTAAAGGTAATATTCTACACAAGGTACTCCCCTATGCCTGTGCTTGCCAAGTGTATTGATGCATGCGATGTGGATGACCCTACGGATGATACTGGCAAAGTGGGGTGCTAATCACTATATTCATCTTGGTATTGAAGATATTCTTCTTCCATAGGACTCTGTTGAGCAAGGGCAGAAATAGTATTGTCATTGTTGTCAACACAAACAGATAGATTAGTTGATGCAGTGGACAAGAGTTCAAAGGTTAGTGAGAGCATGTACAATAAATTTCCAGGAAGACAGTGGCCCAGATTCACAGAATCAAATAAAAATACAAGTAAGAAAACTGTCATGATATTGCGACATGTTTTTTGTCACGATTTCACGACATATCAGAGGAGAGAGAAAAATCTAGAAAATCTGTCGTGATTTTGTGACATATCAAAGGAGAGAGAAAATGTTGGCAAAACTGTCACAATTTCATGACATGTTTGGAGAGAAGGCGCAGGCAAAGAAAACTGTCATGATTTCATGACATGTTTGGAGAGAAGGCACAGGCAAAGAAAACTGTCGTGATTTCATGACATGTTTGGAGAGAAGGCGCAGGCAAATAAAACTGTTGTGATTTCATGACATGTTTGAGAGAAAGAGCTAGCAAGGAAAAGTGTCATGATTTTGCGACAATTTGCAAGAGGAAGCGCTAAGGAGGAAAAGTGTCATGATTTTGTGACATGTCAGGTTTTCGTGATCCGATGAGAAGAAAAGCACTAAGGAGGAAAAGTGTTGCGATTTCATGACATAATGCAGGAGAGAGAGCCCGATAGAAAAAGGTGTCATGATTTCATGACATGCTTCATTTTTGTGGTCCAAAGCGAAGAGAAAGAGGAGAAGGATGAAGTGTCACGATTTTGTGACAGAAGCAAAACGAAGGAGCATGCAAGCAGAAGCGTCACCATTTTGTGACAAATTCAAGGAGGAAGAGCTCAAAGGCAAAAGCATCATGATTTTGTGACATGTTCTATTTTCATGAGCCAAATATAGAAAAGGCACAAGGCAACGAAAGTGTCACAATTTCGTGACATGTTCCATTTTCGTGGGCCAAAGACAGAAAAGGCATAAGGCAGCGAAAGTGTCACGATTTCATGACATGTTCTGTTTTTGCGGGCCAAAGATAGAAAAGGCACAAGGCAGTGAAAGTGTCATGATTTTGCGACATGTTTTGTTTTCGCGGGCCAAAGACAAAAAAGGCACAAGGCAGCGAAAGTGTCACAATTTTGTGACATGTTCCATTTTCACGGGCCAAAGATAGAAAAGGCACAAGGCAATGAAAGTGTCGTGATTTTGCGACATGTTCTATTTTCACGGGCGAAAGGCAGGGAAGTGCAAGGAGGCAGAAAATGTCGCGATATCGCGACATGTCATGTTTTCATGGGTAAAATGCGAGAAGAGCTCAAAGAGACAAAAGTGTCATGATTTCGTGACAAGTCACAATAGCACGATTACGGACAGTTAACTGGAGTCAGTGTGACTGTTACAGGTGCAGTTATAGATAGAAATCATGCAAGCTATTTTAAGAACTGTCGAAGAAGGATAGATCGAACAGTCGCATAAATAGAATCAGAAAATGCATGCATGCATAGAAAATGATACAAACAGTCATGACCAAGAAGATGAACAGTCATGGTAGAGGTATACGTTGCATGTAACGTGTTTAATGAAATACCCACTCTATATATACAAAAGGAGTTACATAAAGGAGTTACAGTTGTCAAGTGGTAGAAGAGAATATTAAAAGAACAGTTACAATTGACAAGTGGCGTATGAGGAATGAAAGAAGGCGTTATAACTGGAGTTACAGATCGAAAGGTCAGTTATAAAAGGGGAGTCACATAGAGAATTAAAGCTACCACCGAATGTGTGAAAGTGCTATCAAAAGAGGGTTAGAAGAGTGTTGTAAGAGAGAGACAAGCTGAGCAGTAAGGGTTTACTGAGTTTTGATAAATTGGAGACCATTTAGGGTCTTTAAAAAGTGAAGGCATTTGTATGTCATTGATATAGCTTTCAAAATTGTGATCCAAGTTGGTGCTTGGATAGGGGTTGGTGCTCCTTACTATTGGTGTAGATAAATCAAGGGTTGGTGCTCCTTCCAGTGGGTGCTGGTAAAAAGATTGTAAAATTGATGTTTTGCAAAGACTGGATTTGGACCGTAGTCCAAGCAGTCATTCTTGAGGAGTAGCCAAATTGGTGAACCTCATTACATTGTGTGTTGTGGTGTGCTCTCTTGTGATAATTGCTTTATCTATTTTTAAGTTCTCTTTGCTTCAATTTTAAGAGTGGTAGAATTGAATTTTAAATAGCTACACTGATTCACCCCCCCTCTTAGTGTCATTGTGAGAATATCAATTGGTATCAAAGCAAGGTTCCTGAACAATCTTAATCAGCTAAGGTGATCTTGGAAGGAACACAATGGCAGGTGGTGAAGGATTCTCATCAAACAAAGCTCCTTTGTTCAATGGAACTAATTACTCATTCTGGAGACTCAGGATGTAGACATATTTGAGTGCATTAGGATACGACATTTGGGAGTCAATAGAAAGTGGATACACAGTACCCGCTACTCCTCCAACAGATACTGCTGAGAAGAAAAAGTTTGAGAATAACTCCAAAGCAAAGAATGCCATAATGTGTGGGCTAGTAGACAATGAACTGATAAGGATCATGAGCTGTAAATCAAAAAAAGACATGTGGGACAAACTGAAGAGCATCCATGAAGGAGACAGCAAGATCAAGGAAGCCAAGCTACAAATGCATCGATATCAGTTTGAAGCATTACAAATGAATGACGATGAGAACATAGAGGCCTATATGCTGAGAGTCAATGGAATCATTAATGCAATCAGAGGACTCGGCGAAGAAATCGAAGATGCGGTTGTCATGAAAAAGGTACTTAGAACTCTTCACAAAATATTTAATTCTAAAGTTTCTACAATAGAAGAGGCTAAAGATATAAATAATTTTAGCATGGATGAGATGCATGGTTCTTTGACTGCATACGAAATGAGAATAGGACAAACTAAGCCCATAGACAAAGAAGCTACTTTTAAAGCACACATAAATATAAAAGCTGAACAAGAATCTGAGGATGAAAAGACATCAGATGAAACGGAAGCTAACTTTGTTCGAAAACTTACAAAGGGAAAAGGAAAATATAGAGGAAAGTTACCATTTAAGTGCTTCAATTATGGAGGGGTCGGTCACTTTGCAGCTAAGTTTCCAATGAATGAGAAAACCAAAAGTGATGAAGGGTCACACCAAGAAAGAAGTGACTGGAAGAAGAAACCAAATTTTAGAAAAAGCAACTTCAAAAAGAAAAGTTTCATATCCAAGAATGTCAGCTCTTCTGAAGATAGCTCAGGTGAAGATTCTGAAGAAGAAACAGGTGAAGCTCTATTCATGGCATTTGAAGAAGACAAAACAGAAGAAAAATAGGAAGGTGACACAAACATTAAGGATGAGGCTGAAGTATATTTGGAAGGAGAGTTGGTTGTTGCACTTAAAGAGTTGAGTACATAAAGGAAAAAGAATAAAAAGATCTCAAGAAAGCTTGAGTATGCGAATGACATAATAAACACTTTGAAAGTACAGATAGAAGAATTTAAGAAAATGTTTGAAGAACTCGAAGTGCAGTTAACCATGAAAATAGATGAGTGCAGCAAACTGGAAGAAGAGATTGTTGTCTTAAGAATGCGGCTAGAAGAAAAGAATAAAAAATTGAGTTGCTATCACAAACTTGAAGGTAGTTCTACGAAGCTTGAAAATATTATAAATAGTCAGAGGACTACAGGCATAAAATTTGGCTTGGGCTTTGTCGAAGGAGAATCATCAAGTGCATCAAAGGCCATAACTATAAAACAAGTAAATAAAGAAGACAAGATCAAGGTTGATCAAGGAAAAATGAATCAGGCAAAAGAAAGCAATAGTTCTAGGCATGAGAAGAGTGCTGACAATGAGGGGTTCATAAAAGTCACATATCAAAGGAGAAGAAAATTTGTGGCTCCTACTACAAAATGGCAAAGACCAATTCCCAGGTTCAATCATTCCTTTTTTGGTTATTGTTTTAAATGCAATGCTTACGGTCATAAGATTTTAGACTGCATTCATAATATGGGACAAAGAAATTTCACCAGTAGAAATGTCTTTTCACCCTTGATGGATTATGTAGTAGAATGCTATAACTGTCATAACTTTGGACACATTGCAAGAAACTGTAGAAACACATATGTAGCAAACAAATATTAGGGAAGAAGATCTCAACCAAACAGTTTAAGGCAAAACAAAAAATTCCCAGAAAAACATGCACAGGCTACTGACAAAGAAAAGTCTAAACAAGTGACCAAAATTGTAGCCAAACTAGAGTGGAAAGAAAAGGAACGACCCAAGGAAGAAAAGGAATCCTTGATTGTTCAAACAACATTCAAAGAACAAAACAAACTTGCACCATGGATATTGGATAGTGGATGCTCTAGCCATATGACAAGAGATAAACAAAAATTTGAAAAATTACAAAAATATGAAGGGGGCTCTATAAAGTTTGGAAATAATGATGGAGCCAAGATAGTTGGCAAAGGATCAGTCAAGATAAGTGATGGAAAGATCAATTCCAAAGAAGTTCTATTTGTGATTGGTTTGAAGCACAACTTACTGAGCGTAAGTCAAATCTATGATAGAGGTCATGAAGTCATCTTTAAGAAGCAAGGTTGTGAAGTAAGAAAAGCACACAGTGGGAAGCTGATAGCTAATAGATCGAGGACTTCTGGAAATCTATATACTCTCTCAAAAACTTCAGAAGGAGCGTGCTTGATTGGACAAGAAGATGAAAATTGGCTATGGCACAAGAGGCTCGGTCATATTAGCTTTGACAATTTGGTAAAATTAAGTTCAAAAAGGGTAGTAAGAGATATACCCACCATTGGCAAACTAGTAAATAGCATCTGTGCTTCATGCCAAAAAGGGAAGCAAACTAGAGCCACATTTAAATCAAAGGAATATTTCACCAGTAAGCCTTTAGAACTAATACATACTGATTTTTGTAGACCCATGAGAACACAAAGCATAAATGGTGACAAATACTTTATGCTTATCATAGATGACTACTCCAAGATGACATGGGTACTATTTTTAAAGCTTAAATCAGATGCCTTCGAGATGTTCAAGATTTTTAAAAAATAGGTTGAGAATCAAACTAGAAAAAGAATTAAATGCCTAAGATCAAACAGAGGAGGAGAGTTTATCTCAAAGAGTTTACAGAGTACTATCAAAAATATGGGATCAAAAGATAGTTTTTAGCAGCAAGGACACCTTAGAAGAATGGTGTTGTAGAAAGGAAGAATAGGACAGTGCAGGAAATGGCACAGACAATGTTGGATGAGAACAAAATAGCTAAAATATTTTGGAAAGAGGCAGTCCATACTATGGTTTACATCCAAAACAGGTGCATGCTAAGGACGCATGAAAGAAAAACACCTTATGAGCTGTAGTTCGGAAGAAAGGCAACAACAAGATATTTTAAAGTGTTCGGCAACAAGTGCTACATCAAACAAACTGAAGATAATCTTGGTAAGTTTGAAGATAGAGCTGACGAAGGTATTTTTCTTAGGTACTCGACAAAAAGTAAAGCCTACACATGTTACAACAAGAGGCTAAAGAAAATTGTGGAGAGTGCTGATGTTAAAGTTGATGAAGGTAGAGAACGAGAAATTACTTATCAAGAAAACTACCCTATTTATGAAGAAGTCATTGAAGGAGATGAAGAAAAGGAAACAGAAGAAAATCAGAAAATTGACCCGGATGATTTAAGAATTGACTCAGAAGAAGAAGAAAACAAGAAATTCAAAACAGGCAGCTGGCAAAAAAATCATCCCAGAGAACAGATTATTAGGGACCCAACAGTTGGTATTCAGACAAGAAGAGTAGTAGTATGGAACTACTCTCTATTATCCAGCATTGAGCCCAAAAATGTTGCTGAAGCAAGCATAGATGAAAGTTGGATGAAGGCTAATAATGAAGAACTAGATCAGATTGAGAAAAAAAAACCCTAGGAGTTAGTACCAAGGCCGACAAATAAAAATATAATCGGTACTAAATGGATTTTTCGAAATAAATTGAACGAAGATGGACATGTTGTAAGGAATAAAGCAAGAATGGTTTGTAAAGGCTATGCACAGGTTGAAGGTATTGATTTTGAGGAAACCTTTGCACCAGTAGCCAGACTAGAGGCAATCAAAATGTTTCTAGCTTTAGCAGTTCATAAAAATTTCAAAGTATATCAAATGGACATAAAATCAACATTTTTGAATGGAAAACTGGAAGAAGAGGTTTACATTGAGCAGCCAGATGGTTTCCAACTCGGTGATAATCCCAACTTTGTTTGCAAGTTGAGGAAAGCTTTGTATGGTTTGAAACAGGCACCCAGAGCATGGTATGCAAGGTCTGGATAACTATCTGATTCAACAGGGGTTCAAGAAAGGTTTGGTGGATAGCAATCTGTATGTCAAAATAGAGAATGGCCATCTTATTGTCCTTGTTGTTTATGTAGATGATATCATTTTTGGCAGCAGCAATGATAAGTCCTGTAGAGACATAGCAAATAAAATGAAGAAAGAATTTGAGATGTCTATGATTGGTGAACTTTCTTATTTCCTCGGATTGCAAGTCAATCAAAGTGAAAAGGGAATTTTTATCTCTCAAGTTAAATATGTGAAAGAAATGTTGAAAAAGTTCACAATGGAGGATAGTAAACCTGTTAGCACTCCCATGACAACAAGGTTGCAAGTTGAGCAAGGATGACAAATCTCCAGATGTAGATCAAACCATGTACAGGTCTATGATTGGAAGCCTGTTGTATTTGATAGCTACCAGACCAGATATCTTACAGGAAGTATGCATGGTAGCAATATTTCATGCTAGTCCCAAAGAGACTCATGTGACAGCTGTGAAGAGGATTTTTAGGTACCTCAAGGGTACTATGGAGTATGGGTTGTGGTACCCAAAAGGTAAGGACTTCACTCTTATTGCATATTCTGAAGCAGATTGGGCAGGATGTTTTGATGACAGGAAAAGTACCAGTGGAGGAGCATTTTATCTTGGAGACAGGCTGGTAGCATGGCACAACAAGAAACAAGAATTAGTCTCTCTATCCACAGCAGAGGCAGAATACATTGTAGCAACAACATGTTGTACACAGATATTATGGATGATACAAACCCTGAAAGATCTTGGTATTCACTTCAAAGAGCCAATTTATGTTAAATATGATAACACCAGTGCTATTAACATCTCAAAGAATTCGGTTATACATTCTCGAACCAAGCATATTGCAATTCGATATCACTTTTTGAAGGATAAAGTTGTAGAAGGGGAGGTTAAATTGGATTTTGTTCCAACTACAAAGAAAGTAGTAGATATATTCACAAAACCATTGCCCAAGGAAGTTTTTGAGTACCTTCGGAGTAAGTTGGAAGTGGTCACGTTTCCCAAAAAATGACTATCAATTGGGACCACATTCTCAGGGGGAGCATTTATGCCTATGTTTATAGTTTTGCTCATATTCATGATTTTTGCTAACTATAACAATGTGTGTCTGAGAATGTTGTGCATAGACTCAAGGGGAGTCTGCAGCAGCCCTTTGGTATTATTGTCAAAGGGGGAGAAGAATTACAGGAGATTGCATGAGTGTTGCCAACAATTCCAAAGGGGGAGATTGTTGAGCAAGGTGCAGAAACAGTATTGTCATTGTTGTCAACATAGACAGATAGATCAGTTGATGTAGTGGACAAGAGTTCAGAGGTCAGTGAGAGCATGTACAATAAATTTCCAAGAAGACAGAAGTGACCCAGATTCATAGAATCAAAGAAAAATACAAGTAAGAAAACTGTCGCGATATCGCGACATGTTTTTTGTCACGATTTCACGACATATCGAAGGAGAGAGAAAAAGCTAGAAAATATGTCACGATTTCGTGACATATCGAAGGAGAGATAAAATGCTAGCACAACTATCGTGATTTCATGACATGTTTGGAGAGAAGGCGTAGGCAAAGAAAACTATCACGATTTCATGACATGTTGGAGAGAAGGCACAGGAAAAGAAAATTGTCACGATTTCGTGACATGTTTGGAGAGAAGGCGCAGAAAAGAAAACTATCATGATTTCGTGACATGTTTGAGAGAAAGAGCTAGAAAGGAAAAGTGTCATAATTTCATGAAAATTTGCAAGAGGAAGCGCTAAGGAGGAAAAGTGTCACGATTTTGTGACATGTCAGGTTTTCGTGATCCGATGAGAAGAAAAGTGCTAAGGAGGAAAAGTGTCACGATTTCGTGAAATAATGCAGGAGAGAGCCCGATAGAAAAAGGTGTCACGATTTCATGACATGCTTCATTTTTACGATCCAAAGCAAAGAAAAAGATAAGGATGAAGTGTCACGATTTCGTGACAGAAGAAAAACGAAGGAGCATGAAAGCAGAAGCGTCATGATTTCATGACAAATTCAAGGAGGAAGAGCTCAAAGGCGAAAGCGTCACAATTTCGTGACATGTTCTATTTTTGCGAGCCAAAGACAGAAAAGGCACAAGGCAGCGAAAGTGTCATGATTTTGTGACATGTTTCATTTTTGCGGGCCAAAGACAGAAAAGGCACAAGGCAGCGAAAGTGTCACGATTTCGTGACATGTTCCATTTTCGTGGGCCAAAGACAGAAAAGGCATAAGGCAGTGAAAGTGTCACGATTTTGTGACATGTTCCATTTTCGTGGGCCAAAGACAGAAAAGGCACAAGGTAGCGAAAGTGTCGTGATTTCACGACATGTTCCATTTTCACAGGCCAAAGATAGAAAAGGCACAAGGCAGCGAAAGTGTCACGATTTCGTGACATGTTCCATTTTCACGGGCGAAAGGCAGGGAAGTGCAAGGAGGCAAAAAATGTCATGATATCGCGACATGTCATGTTTTCATGGGTAAAAGGCGAGAAGAGCTCAAAGAGACAGAAGTGTCATGATTTCATGAGAGGTCGCAATAGCATGATTACGGACAGTTAACTGGAGTCAGTGTGATAGTTACAGGTGCAATTACAGATAGAAATCATTCAAGCTATTTTAAAAACTGTCGAAGGAGGATAGATCAAACAGTCGCATAAATAGAATCGAAAAATGCATGCATGCACAGAAAAGGATACGAACAGTGATGAACGAGAAGATGAATAGTCATGGTAGAGGTATACGTTGCATGTAATGTGTTTAACAAAATACCCACTCTATATATACAAAAGGAGTTACATAAAGAAGGAGTTACAGTTGTCAAGTGGCAGAAGAAAATATTAAAAGAACAGTTACAATTGATAAGTGGCGTATGAGGAATGAAAGAAGGTGTTATAACTGGAGTTACAAAGCGAAAGGTCAATTATAAAAGGGGATTCGCACATAGAATTAAAGTTGTCATCGAATGTGTGAAAGTGCTACCGAAAGAGGGTTAGAAGAGTGCTGTAAGAGAGAGACAAGCTGAGAAGTAAGGGTTTACTGAGTTTTGATAAATTGGATACCAGTCAGGGTCTTGAAAAAGTGAAGGCATTTGTATGTCATTGATATAGCTTTCAAAACTGTGATCCAAGTTGGTGCTTGGATAGGGGTTGGTGCTCCTTTCTGTTGGTGCAGATAAATCGGGGGTTGGTGCTCCTTCCAGTGGGTGCTAGTAAACAGATTATAAAATTGGTGTTTTGCAAAGACTGGATTTGGACCGTAGTCCAAGCAGTCATTCTTGAGGAGTAGCCAAATTGGTGAACCTCGTTACATTGTGTGTTGTGATGTGCTCTCTTGTGATAATTGCTTTATCTATTTTTAAGTTCTCTTTGCTTCAGTTTTAAGAGTGGTAGAATTGAATTTTAAATAGCTACACTGATTCACCCCCCCTCTCAGTGTCATTGTGAGAATATCAGACTCGATATTTCAGCAATGGCTATGGTTGGTACTTCCTTGGGCCTTTCTTCCTTGACTAATGGTGCCTTTAGCTTTTGATTGTATTTTGGTTTTGACATTGATGGTACTTTAGAAGCATTGACTATTTTGAGTGCACCAGGAGGTGTTGATGTGCATGGGTTTTTTCTTACCCTTTTGTCTTTGTTATCCACTTGTGTGGTTGGGTATGAAGGTACTACGTATAGGTGGGTAGGAGGAATTACAAATTCTCCCGTAATGTCCACTTGATGGACGTATTTAAAATACTCTTCATCAGCTAAAACCACATAAAATTTGTTTTCATGCACATACTTGACACATTAGTGCAAGATCAAAGGCACACACTTCATGGACCTTATCCAAGGACACCCTAAGAGGATATTATACTACATAGCTCCTTCTAATACATGACACATCATAGGGATGGTCTTGTGCCCCACCTTGATGGGTAGGACTATCGCTCCCATAGTATTGCACAAAGCATCATTAAAAGCTCTCAATGTGTAAGCCCCTGGAATGATATTAGATTTGGGGATCTTGAGGTGATCTATTGTTGTTGTTGTAATGATGTTTATCGATGAACCTGTATCGACCAATACCATCTTGAAAGGTAAATTTTTTATTTCCACTATAATGTTTAGCAGAGGGTCTAGTAAGGCAGCAGGTACTATCTTAATCTCATGATCATAGATTCGAATCATAGGTTCTTGGAATTCTTGTACTTGTCCCACAAAGTGAGTGAATGTATTCACATCTTGTGGTTGGAGCTCAATTGTCCTTAAAATTTCCATTAAAGTATCCCTATGCTTTGGGGACTATTGTATGAGCTCATAGATGGATAACTTAGCTGGAGTCATCTACAGGTTTTGTTCCAATCTACTACGAATAGTTGCCACAAGTTGAGTTGGTGGACCTGGAAGGTTGTCTTACCTCTACCTAGGTGTGACTGGGATGTTCATGGGAGCTGCAGGAGGTTGTGGTTGACCATACCACCTAGTCCTTGTTGCTATGTTAACAATCTCAATGATCCCAACACACTTGTGGGTAGGTATTCCAGCTCAAATATGATTGACTTGGGACCCTTGCTCTCTAGGGACCTCATTATTGGGCAATGGGTTTATGTATATGTCCATGTCTCTATTATCGATAGCCAGTGGGTTGTCAACTTTGAGTTCTCCCGCCTCAATCATGTTTTGCACTTGATACTTAAAACCAATGCAAGCCTCAATGTCATGCCCCGGTATCCTATGACAAGGGTAAAATTGATCTTCCCTATATCCTTTTGGCTTAGGATGGTTGGGATCTATAATAGGTATATCATGAAATCTAATCCTCCTGGCCTCACTCAACTTATTAAATAATAATTACATTGACTCCGTCAGATGCATGAAATAATGAGGGGGCTTGCATTCTCTATTTCTTCCTTGATTGTTCCTTTGGTCGTAATTGGCTGGCAGGGGATGTGCTTGATAGTTTTGGAGTTGTTGTGCACCCCCATCCTTGGGTGTAGCCAATACGACTTGATTGACTGGAGCAGGGTTAGCCTGCTTCTGTTTATACTTGTCATTCTTACCATTCTTGTTCCACTCCTTTTTTTTTTGGATTTTAATTTTTCCCTCATCTACTTTTATTTCTTTGATGAGCTTGGCCTGTGCCAAAGCTTCCTCAAATGAGGGATACTTTTGAAGTTGTAGTAAGAGGTATATGTGTTTAGAGCAACTTTTTGTGAACATGCAAATGATCTCTTCTATGGGAATGAAGAATGAGAATTTTACCATGAATTTTCTCTATCTATTCCCATAATCCATTACTGGCTCATCATCATACTGTTTCAAGTTTTCCAGTTCTTAAATGTTCACCTTCTTCTTAGCACAAAAGGAGAAATTCTTTAAGAATGCATTTACTAGTTGTTAAAAATTGGTTATGCTATGCTTAGGTAGTTGGTTGAACCATTGAGTGGTAGCACCTAAAAATGTCATTATGAATGTTCTTAGCATGAGAGGGTCATTGTCTTCAAGATGAAAATAGGCATTGATAAAACTGGTGACATGCTCTTGTGCATCCTCTTCACCCTTAAAATTTTCTAACCTAGGCATATCAAAGTGCTTAGGATATGGAGGGCTAGGGATTGATGGGCACAATGGTTGGTTGTGTATCTTGCTTAATGTCGATGAGTTCCCAACTGCCTCTTGTTTCTCAAAGGCTTTCATATTTTTAGCAAGATCTTGAAATACCTTTGATGCATGGATTTCCTCCTCTTGTAAGCCTACTCGTAGTGGCAATGGAGGTAACTCTCTATCCATTTGATTTGTTCTATTTTCCTCCCTCTTATGAGGGGACTCAGGATTGTGATCCTAGTTTGTTGTGTTTGCCCTTTCTCCACTAGTTGGATTTCGTTCATGGTTTGGTGGGGGATTTCATTGTGGGATATCTTGTCTAGTGTGTCTCTCCTTAGGTGAGTTAGCACATCTAGTTATTTTGTGGTCACCACCATTTGTCTGTAAATTATTAAGAGCTAGCTACTCAGCCTACTCTCTCTCATGTTGGTGCAAGAGTCTTTCTCTTTGTTTATCCTGTTTGAGAGCTTCCACTAGCTCTCACTCCTTATGCAATGCATTTTCTAACCACCTCATTTGATCATTTTGTGATGTCACAGAAGACTCATGTTTATCTAAATCTGCTCTTGTTGTCTTGACTCATAGATTCCTTGAGAATGTTTCTATTGTACCTGTACTCTTGCTAGCTAATGTGACTTGTTTAGTGTATTGTTGAGTATCCCTACGATCAAACTCAGGGTGCTTACTATGGGATCACTCTGAGGTACCCCAGACTAAGAGATGTGTCTAGAAGTCATAGTTTATGAGCTTCTAGATGTAGAGTTTTCAATAGCTATAGTTCTTTGAGTTGATCATGTAAGAAATCGATCCAACCCATCTAGTTGTCTTATTTTCCATGGCTAGTCCTGTGGGGTGCCATTCACTCCTATGAGGTCATAGTCTACAGGAATATTTCCTTTTGCATGAAGGGTTTCTTATATTTGATTCCCATGGCTAGATGTAGCTCTAGTTTCCTACCCTTCAGTGGGCAGACCTATTTCATATGTTTCTTGTGAATCTTGAGGTGTTGTGACTCTTACTTGTCTTCTTGATGAAGAGGGCTTTGTGACATGTTTTCTCCATGTGGATGGAGATGTAGTAGTCTTGACATCCCTATGTGAAGAATTAGTTTTAGAACCTTCTTTATGTCCATGTGAGGAGGAAGCCCTTGAAGCTTCCTCATGTATTTGAGATGTTTCTGTGTTTAGATGAGGCCCTTGAGGTTTCCTCACGTCTCCTTGATGAGGATGGTTGTGAATCCTCTTTTTGTTTATGTGAATTTGTTACATGATGTGGTTCCTTACTTGGGATTTCTTGAGGAGATCCCCCAAGGGTTGAGTTATCACCCCTTAGGCTCGCGGAGCTACGTCTCATGATTTTATGGGTAGGTTGTTCAATGTTACTACGACTCTGCCTATGGGTATGAGTTACTTCAGTCTCTCCCTTGATATCATATTGAGGGTGTTTACTTCTTGTTTTGATCATGTTGTCTATGAATTGATCTTTTGAGTTGCAATTTAGGAATAGCCACACAATACCAAACAAATATTTATCTTGATTATTGATTTAAGTGTGCCCTAAACTATTTAGTGTGTTTTGATGTGTTGTTCTTTCGATTTCTTGCTCTTGTTCTTAGATTAAGAATGAGAAGACTCATCCATAGTGACAATAAATTACACCTATGCCAAACATGGTTTTCTCCAAAGAATCTAGGGTACACCTCTGAAGACCTAGCGGGGGATTCGCCTAGCTCTTCCACTCTTAACCAATGATTGTTCCAATAGTGGGAGATAGTTTGAGCATAAGTAACTTAGTATCACTATAAATAAGTTTCTCAATCTATTTCTAGGAAGCTCTAGAGGTAAAACCAGTGGAAGGAGATGAATTATAATGTCATTGGAATGAATTAAGGGTTGGTGATGAAATCCAACTCCCTAATTTTTAAATGAGATGTGCATGTGTGGTGTTCATTTTAAGCTTGCATAACATAAAGTGCATCATATAGCAGCAATGAATATTTCCTATATGCCTAAGTGCAAAAATATGTTTCAATATTCAGAAAGATGCATGAGCTACTATGACTTGGATGAGCGCACTTTATTTCATGTAGCTATGGCCTCTAGTAGGGCCTCAAAACAAGCAAACAACATACAATGTCTAGCATGTTGGATTATAGGGTAAAATGTTCAGGCATAAGCCACTGTTCCTAGCAATACCTAGTGGAAGTCTAAAAGAAGATCTAAGATATGCAAAATACCTAATTATTTCTCCTTTTATTCTTTCAATTTCCAAATGTAAATGTGCTTTAAGTTCTCTATTTTAGACACACAAAAGTAGATAGAAAGCTGTAAAATATCAGATAAGTTGTACCAACCTTTGATATAGCTCAGATATTTGGCATTTTGACCTATGCTACACTCCAATTCTGGCCACTATTAACCAGAGCGACTGGTTCTTGGTCGCTATAGCTCAGAATGGCTAAAGCTCTATTTGTCACTGTAGCTTAGAGTGGCTAATGTTTAGCTACTATAGCTCAGAGTGGCTAGACCTGCATAAAAAACTAAGTTAGTATTCTAGAAACAAATGAAAAATTAGTGGAGTTCCCACCGTGATCACCATCTGCAGCGACCCTGGAATGCACGCACCGCTCTACTCTACTTGCAATGTTATTAAAAACCCAAGATGAAATGGAATACAATGAAAAGCATATAATATGGAAATAACAAAGATAGATATCTTTATTCATATTGAAACTTGGTTACATGTCGATCCCTCTTAGGGATACCCATTTAGATACAATGAGGTTAAAAATAGGTAAAGAGTGCTCCTTTCATGAAGAGGTGGTGCACTTTCAAAAAGCTTCCCAGTTTCGCACATGAAAATGTATGAGGGCTTACAGATGCCTCCTTTTCTAGGTCTATTTCCTAGAGGGATCCCTTTTTCTCTCGTATGTTGTACATTCCATCGGATCAACCTGCGTCCATGTAAGCAATGAAACAACAACACATGCTTAGATATCTAAGAATGCCTCCCCGGATGAGGTTGCTAGTATTGAATATAACAAATGAAAGCACATGCAAATTTGACTAATGCTATGGATGCAAACGAATGAAATTATGCTATGCTAATGATATGCTAAAATAATGAATCTAATGTCTAAAACCCTAAGCTAAGCCTATAGGCCAATGTCCAAGACAACAGTGGCTAAAGTGACTTTTGTCCCCTTTGCTCCAAATCTATGGACCAAAGCTTGTACCTGATGTTGAAATAATGGTTGCTATGCTCTCCAATCCATCAGGGCTTCGTCATACACATGATTTCCAAGGGAAATCTCCAAATCTCGAAAGCTCTCCTCAATGACCAAGATCGACAAAATATGTATATGTCATTCTCTCTTAGATAAAATATGTCTCTTTGGTGCTCTTAGGCTTGCACATTTTATAGTGTGAAACCCTAGGTCTATGTCCAAGCCCTAGGAATGAATTTCTCATGTGTAGTGCAAGTTAGCATGAGAGGATTTTTATCTTTTCTATGTTTGGAAGCTAGTTAACTGAAATATAACTACCAACTTGAGTCTCCTATGTAAACTGGTCGTTAGCATGAGAATATTTTGTCCTTTATTTATGTTTGGAGACCAGTTAACTAAATTCTAAATGCAAAATCAAGTATCTTATGTGAATTTGTCATGAAACAGAATGCAAATTTACTCCTGCTCACCTTTATTGCATTTAGACTACCATTTCCACCCATGATTAGACATGTTTGTCAGAAAATTTGCTTTTAGGGTTTAGCAGTTATTGTCTGCAATGACTAAAGAACTGGTTGTTTTCGACTACAATGGCTAAGGTCTGGTCACTCTAGGCTTGAGAAGCTAGGATATGGATGCTCTTGGCTTGAGCAGCTAGGCTTGGATTGCTTTAAAAGGCCCCAAATGAGTGGTGAGAACCAATTTTAATGCTTGGAAAGTCCAAGACTATGTCATCTGATCTTATGAATGTGTCTATGTGAGCAGCTTCCCTAAGCATGACATGACTTAGATGTCTAAAACTACAAAAACCACCAACATTGGAAGGAATCTACAAGTCCCTCCAATTAGTAGTGTCACTCAAAATTATTTTCAATTTCCTTCTCAATATTCTAATCTCAACACTATTACTTCTATTCCACCAAATGTTAGTTGTCCAATTTTACAAGGTGCCACATATAATAATAGTATCTATACCTCCAACTTGAGTCAAGCATTGGTTTCTCAAAACAAATATATTCCTAATTTATGGAATCTAGTAACAATGCATAACAGTAACCCAGAAATGAGGAATTTGATAAATATGGTAAAGCAATTGGTTTCAAAAGTTGAGATGATTCAACCTTCAAGTTTTACTTACAATTATAAGAAAATGTGTAATCAACAATTGGATCCTATTGTTGCTACTAGACCTTATCCTAAGAATTTTCCTATGTCATTTCTACCTATTTATAAGGGTACAAAAGATATAATAGAACATATAAAAAGATTTAGAACAGCTTGCCATGATCTCATTTATGATGAAATATTGTTACTCAAAATATTTTCAAAATTCTCGGTGGTATGGTATTATAATGGTACTATCAATTGCCTAATTATTCCTTGAAGAGTTTTTAGGAAACAACATAATTATTTTTCAATAGTTTGGTGCTTATATTGAAAAGGAAATAACAATGAAAGATGTGTATAACTTGAAACAAATAGGAAAACTTTTCAGATTTCTTGGCTCGTTGGAGAATTTTAGTTGGATGCTTGAGGTATACTTTACCTCCAAAGGATATGCTTAAGATATTTATTGGTAATTTACAAGAACAGTTATCTTATGTATTAGAGACTACTACTATTACATCTTTTGATTAAGCAATTGATTTGGCAAGGAAAGTAGAACATGCCCTTATTAGAAGAGGTCAACTCAAAGTCAAAGAAGAGAAACCTGTTAAGTCTCAACATAAGAATAAACACATAGGAGGTGATAATGGAATGGATAGTAGGCCTATTAATAATGTTACTAATAGCCTACAAAATATAGTACTTTAGAAACCTCCATAAAGAAATTTTACAAGGCTTAATATGTCTATGAAATTAGTTTTGAACAACTTTTAGAAGCCAATGCAATTGATTTACCTCCTATAAGGCAACTAGATACTACAAATTATTGGTATAAGGTAGGTCAACATTGTGCATATCATAGAGTGGAAGGACATTGGATAAATTCTTGTAAAAATTTGAAACATGTGGTTCAAGATTTTATTGATGTAGGACGTATTAACTTAGGAAATTCTCATATAGTAAATAATCAAGTTCCTAGCCAACAAGATTCAATCACCAATCAAGATATGGGAATATTTAAATATCCATTTCCAAAATATAATCAACAAACAATAAATTAGGTGGCTCATCAGAATGAGCCTCCTCCTTATGGTAATATGGTTGGTATAGTTGGGATAACTTCAATAAGGTTAGCTCAAACTCAGCATCCTCAATAAAAACATAATTCTTTAATACAGTCCAGTTTGGTTTTGAAGAATAATAAAAAAAAGTTTCATATACAAGGACTCCACCTATTATACTGAGATCATAGCCTAAGGTTTCATTTGATCTATAGAAGTAGTTGGCTAATACTCTAGTAAATATTTTAGTTTTAGAGTTCTTACAATCTTCTCCCAACCATAGAGATGCTTTGATGGAATTTCTAAAAAACAATTGATTCCCTCAAATATTTCCCCTAATGCTATAGTTGATGTCATAGGTACTTTTGGGATACATCACATCTCATTCTCAAATGATGATAAACATTCCTCAAACTTACAAGAAAATTCTTTACTTTACATCACTGCACTTATTGGGGATACCTTTATTAAGCAAATTTTAATTGATATTGGTTCTTCTCTCAATTTGTGTACATAGAAATTCTTTCAAAAATTTGGATTAAAAGAGGAAGATTTAACAAAGTCTGATATCATTATAAAATCTTTCAATAGTGAGTCCCAAGAGGCTTGTGGTGTTATATCTCTTCCCCTCAAGTTTGGGCCTAAAATATTAGATACTTTTTTTTGGTACATTGTCCTACATATTTTAATCTTCTCCTTGGATGATCTTGTATTCATGCAATGAAGGTCATTCCTTCTACTCTTCATCAATGCCTCAAGTTTGAATTTAAAAATCAAGTTATTACCATTCTAAAAAACCCTCGACCATTTGAGTTGTGCTCAAATGTAGAGTGAGCTTGATCTGAGTTTAACCTGTATCCTTCTATTTCTTCAATGGTTTCTCCACATTCCTCATCTCCAATATCAGAACAATTTCAAATTTTAAAAATGAGTGAGGAACAAAAGATCTAATAGAACATATCCTATACATACTAGACCTTATCCTAAGCATTTTCCTATGTCAGTTCTACCTATTTATAAGGGTACAAAAGATCTAATAGAACATATAAAAAGATTTTTTTTTTGTAGATAAGATACTATAGCATTAATACCGAGTTTTATAGGTTGACCCAAAACCTTTTACAAAAATCAACCCAGGGTTGTTGATGAACATATCCTTACTAAGGATCCTATATATGTAAAATCTACATGCCACCAAAGCCATTACATCCGATAAGGCACATAGCCTGTTATCAAAAAGAAACTTTCCATACAATATTTTTGGTATACCCCAAGAAAACACACATGCATCATAATTACAAAAAAGAAACAGACACAGATCCCTTCCTTGAGACAATGGAGAAACAAAAATCTATAGACACACATAGCAAAGTACTAAAAAAAACTCCCACAAGCTCTGTATTGATAGTTACTCTTAATAATTCTTTGGTAATTGCTTTCTTTCGTATATGACATGCTTTGGTACCACATACTATATTGGCCAATAAGCCTTGGAGAAGTGAACCTGCTGGCTATATTTATGGTGGTGGCTATCTGGTGGTCCATGTGGCTTTGGTTCAAAGTCTTATATTGCCATTTCTTTCCTTCCCTATGATTATCAACCAACCTCAAATCACTAAGATGCCTAGGAGCCATGTTATCTGACATGTAACTATCCCCATTAGTCTTTGTGGTATTTCCAAGCAGCATCCATGAAGACTGACAACTCAGATACTTTTTATTATGAGTCCAATTCAAAAAAGATACGAAAATACTCCTAGCCTTCGAACTTATAGTGCCTTACCTATTGGTAAATTTGACTATCATTCTTGGAATTCTTGTTGAATAAGCTCCTCTACTTCACTCGGGATACTGTGTTCCCATTTGAAAATTCCGTCACCATTGACACCCAAATTGGCCAGCTTATCAGCAATTTTGTTAGCTTCTCGAAAGACATGTTGGGATTTTTTGTCCTGTCTTCCCTGGAAAATGATCCTAGCCTCTTCAAAAATTATTTTAATCCTCCAAGGAGGTGTTTTCCAATTATTGAGGATATTTATAGCATGCATAGAGTCTCCTTCTACGATAAAATTGCCTTCTAAGTCTTGAATCATTTGAAGGCCTCTCCACATAGCTCTAGCTTCAGATTCATTGTTCATCCTTGTTCCAAAATATTCAAAAAATGCAATCATCATATTCCCATTATGATCTCACACAATGCCACTAGTACATGCTCTACTAGGATTTTCCTTAGCTGCTCCATAAAAATTAAGCTTAAACCAACCCATAGGAGGTGGAGACCACTTAACATTGGATCTAGGGTTGACTACCCTAGTCATAGACTCATCTAACAAGGTTAAGCTTAAATATTAAGCAATCATGATCTCCTATAGATGAGGTTTGCAACTATCAAAAGGGATAAGGTTCACATTCTCATTGGCAAAGGATAGAATCCTGGCAATGATAGTTTGATGATCATGGATAGACTCATTAAAGACTCTATGGTTCCTTTCTAACCACACATGCCAAAGATAGTGATTGAGACAAATTTTCCACATGTATCTAAGTCTTTGGCTTGAAAATGAGCAAGGCCACTAGACAAAAAAATAAAGTACGATGGCTGGTTTAACCCATGAAATATTGAAGACCCAAAAAACCCCACTTAGGACAGTCAAGTAAAAAAGGCACTCAAATAAAATATGATAAATGGTCTCCCAATTAGCCCTGCATAGATAACAACGATTAGTGATACAAATACCTTTACGCATCATATTATCAATGGTTAGAATTATTCCTTGGATAACCAACCATGAAAAGACTACAATTTTTGGAATTAAATTTTTTATCCAAACTAACTCCTTTTGGAGGACAAAATCCTCGTCATCAAGCAGAATCTTGTAAGCCGATTTAATAGTAAACTACCCATTTTCCGTAGGAGTCCAGGTCACTTGATATTCCTTGGGTCTCATGGGGATAAACTATTGCTTGAGAATGTTACAAAGATTATTTGATTCTGCTTGAAATCCCTGAATTCTTATTTGTTTCCACTTCATTCTACCTCTATCCTCAACCATATAATCAAAGACTTTTCTTCCAATGAGTTCTTCTATGATATCTATGATTCGGACTAAGTTAGGATATTGCATCAGTGGTTCATCCTTATCCCACCTGTAATTCCAGCAATTTATCCTCTCACCATTGCCTAAAACCCATCTTAAATTTTTTTGATTATTTCCTTACAATTAAGAATTGCTTTCTAAAAAGTAGAACCTCTTATTGGAACTGAGTCACTTAGAAATTCAATATTTTGAAGATACTTTCGTTTTATGATAGTTGTCAATTAATTTTCTTCACCAAAAATGAGGCGCCATGCCTGATTAGCTAGTAAAGCTAAATTTATATGAGCAATTCTCCTCAAACCTAAGCCCCCATTTTCCTTGGGTCTGCACACTTTGGTCCATCCTACAAGGTGTATCCTTTTTTTCTCCTCTGATCCAGTCCATAAAAATTATTTTTGGAGTTTCTCAAATTTTTGGAAAACCTTCACAAGGGATTTGAAAATGGAGAGGAAATAGACTAGAATGCTCTAAATAAAGGCCTTAGGGAGGGTCAACTTTCCTACTTGAGATAGAAGATGACCTTTCCATCCAGTAAGTTTTTTTTGAATTCTTTCAATAACTCTATCCCACATTGACTCTCTCGGAGAACCAATGAAAAGAAGGAGACCAAGATACGAAGTGGGGAGGTTTGTTATATCACACCCTAAAATTTTTGCAATCCTTCCTTACCTCTGAATGGGGGTGTTCTAGAAATATAACTTTCTGACTAGCAGTGTCCTCATAGAGTTGAAGGATGTATTTAATTATTTTGGCCTCAACCACTGATGCCTTAGTCAATATAAGGGTATCATCGACGAATTTTTGGTGAGAAACAGTCCTAGTGAGAGATGTTGCCTTGATTCCTGATATTAGCCTTGAACTGCAAGCATTTTTTATGGTTATGCCTAAATCTTCTGCCACAATGATGAATAACATGGGGCTGATAGGGTCCCCATATAAAAATATTTAGAACAGCTTGTCATGATCTCATTTATGATGAAATATTGTTACTCAAAATATTTTCTAAAATTCTTGGTGGTATGGTATTAGAATGGTACTATCAATTGCCTAATTATTCCTTGAAGAGTTTTGAGGAAACAACATAATTATTTTTTCAATAATTTGGTGCTTATATTGAAAAGGAAATAACAATGAAATATGTGTATAACTTGAAACAAAGAGGAAAAAATTTTAGATTTCTTGGCTCATTGGAGAATTTTAGTTGGATGCTTGAGGTATACTTTACCTCCAAAGGATATGCTTAAGATATTTATTGGTAATTTACAAGAACATTTATCTTATGTATTAGAGACTACTACTATTACATATTTTGATCAAGTAATTGATTTTGCAATGAAAGTAGAACAGACCCTTATTAGAAGAGGCCAACTCAAAGTCAAAGAAGAGAAAACTGTTAAGTCTCAACATAAGAATAAACACACACAAGGTGATAATGGAATGGATAGTAGGCCTATTAATAATGTTACTAATAGCCTACAAAATATAGTACTTCAGAAACCTCCATAAAGAAATTTTACAAGGCTTAATATGCCTATGGAATCAAATTTGAACAACTTTTAGAATCCAATGCAATTGATTTACCTCCTATAAGGCAAATAGATACTACAAATCATTGGTATAAAGTAGGTCACCATTGTGCATATCGTAGAGTGGAAGGACATTGGATAAATTCTTGTAAAAATTTGAAACATGTGGTTCAATATTTTATTGATGTAGGACGTATTAACTTAGGAAATTCTCATATAGTAAATAATCAAGTTCCTAGCCAACAAGATTCAATCATCAATAAAGATACGGGAATATTTAAAGATCCATTGCCAAAATATAATCAACAAGCAATAAATTAGGTGGCTCATCAGAATGAGCCTCCTCCTTATGGTAATATGGTTGGTATAGTTGGGATAACTTCAATAAGGTAAGCTCAAACTTAGTATCCTTAGTAAGAACATAATTCTTTATTACAGTACAGTTTGGTTTTGAATAATAATAAAAAAAAGTTTTATATACATGGACTCCACCTATTATATTGAGATCATAGCCTAAGGTTTCATTTGATCTATAGAAGTAGTTGGATAATACTCTAGTAAATATTTTAGTTTTAGAGTTCTTACAATCTTCTCCCAACCATAGAGATGTTTTGATGGAATTTCTAAAGAAATAATAGATTCCCTCAGATATTTCCCCTAATGCTATAGTTGATGTCATAGGTACTTTTGGGATACATCACATCTCATTCTCAAATTATGATAAACATTCCTCAAACTTACAAGAATATTCTTTACTTTACATCACTGCACTTATTGGGGATACCTTTATTAAGCAAATTTTAATTGATATTGGTTCTTCTCTCAATTTGTGTACATAGAAATTCTTTCAAAATTTTGGATTAAAAGAGGAAGATTTAACAAAGTCTTATATCATTATAAAAGCTTTCAATAGTGAGTCCCAAGAGGCTTGTGGTGTCATATCTCTTCCCCTCAAGTTTGGGCCTAAAATATTAGATACTTTGTTTTGGTACATTTTCCTACATATTTTAATCTTCTCCTTGGATGATCTTGTATTCATGCAATGAAGATCATTCCTTCTACTCTTCATCAATGCCTCAAGTTTGAATTTAAAAATCAAGTTATTACCATTCCTAAAAACCCTCGACCATTTGAGTTGTAATCAAATGTAGAGTGAGCTTGATCTGATTTCAACCTGTATCCTTCTATTTATTCAATGGTTTCTCCACATTCCTCATCTCAGATATCAGAACAATTTCAAAATTTAAAAATGAGTGAGGAACACATCTCAAATTTCTCATCTCAGGATCATGATAATCAGTTTCTTTGAGAAAATCTTATGGATCTATCCAAGCTACCACCATCACCAAGAACCATGGGTTTACCCCATACAAAAGGTGATGTTGTGCACATTGGCACGTGTAACTTTATCTTTGCTAGAAATACCTTTGAAGAAAATATACGTGGTAGCAACCCCTCTCCCATTGAGTGTTATTTTGCTCATTGTTACCCTTCCAATGATTACCCACTTCCTAAACAGACCCTATCTAGTATGGGATATGTGGGTAAATATTTGGGGGCACAACAGAAGGGCATTCAAGATCCTTTAATTGTCAAGGTTTGGCCTAGGAGATGTGGCATAGGTTTTATACCTGGTAAAGACCAACCTTTACCATTTGATAATAATGATCATATTATGACTTATGCTAAATATATGGAATATCAAAAGTCAGTAGTGGGTGATGAGGATGATGGTCCCCCTTATTCGTATGAGATCTTATTTTATAATATGATTGATTATGTATGCTCTAAAAATAAACCTTTTGCTTTTAGAGAAGATCCTGCTTTGCTATCTTATACTAATATTTATGTTAAAATGAATGGTCTTGTTCAAAAATGCAATGGTTATCGTGCCATGGCTGTCAGAGAAAGAGCTACAAAGGAACTTATATATGATTTTCATCATAAATATGACTTGCTTTCTAAAAATTTCTTTGGTCAAACAATCCATGGTACACTTTTTTCTTATTCTAAGAAAGGCAAAACACTTAGATTTTGTGTCGACTATCATCATGTTTACTTAAAATAAAGTAAAAATAAATAAATAATAATAATAGTAAAATTTTTAAATAGAAAATTACATTAAATCACTTAATTATCATTTAGCAATGCCTTTGCATTTTCGTTGCATCCATTTGATTGTGCATACTGCATTATTGCTTTTCATATTTTGCACTGCTTGCCTAACATTTAACATAGCTTGCATGCTTGAATGTCATATTTTGCATGATTGCTTGTTCATGGCTACTTGATCATATATATTTTTGGGGATCTTGTGACAAGGGCATCTAATGATACCTAGTTATGTTGTAGCTCACATGCATTCCACTTTCACTAGGGTTCTAATGCCATGTAAGATTTCCACTTGGGTATTCTTATTCAGTATTCTTTCTTGCTTCTCTTTATAGCTCAAGTTCTATTTTTCCTTGGTCTTAGAAGTATTTATTTATCATATTTCTTGGGTCCAGAATGATAGTTTGTTAATAATTTCTTGTCACCTCTCTTTTGTTTATAAATTTTTTTCTTTGTCTTTTTGCTTTAACAAGGAAATATGTGTATTTATTTTATCCTTTGTGTTTTTCAAAGTTATCTTCTTCACCTTTCCACACTCATTGAATGTTGTGTTTCATCTCTCAAACCCCTATCGGGGGTAGCACTCATCTAATATATATATATATATATATATATATATATATATATATTATCCTTATATTTCACCCCACATGGGATAATTATACATCCTAGCGGGATCTTATCGGATATGATCTCCTATCGGGTTATATTCCATTTTGAGTCAATAGGCTCAACATCCCTTTATAGGATAAGCTCCTTGGCCATTTTTATTAGGCCTCGATATACATCCTAGCAGGTAATCACCCCATAACATTCAACTAGTGAGCAACCACCCATAGCGGGTTAGACTCCAACACTTTATTATTTATGGATTTTACTCCCCATTTTTGGTATGATTCATAGTATTTAATCACATTGGTCCATTGCAACCTACATTGATTTAAATACTATGTTCTTGCCTATCCTTCTTTGTTTCAAATGGTTGACCTTTGGATCTGCTTCTTCTTTTTTCTTCTTCTTCTGCTTCTTTCTTCTTCTTCTTCTTCTTCTTCTTCTTCTTCTTCTTCTTTCTTTTTCTTCTTCTTCTTCTTCTTTGTCTTCTTCCTTTTCTTTTCTTATTATTTTATCCGTATTATTTTCTTTCTTGTTTCTTATATTTATTTTCTTTCTTCCATCCTTCCATTTCATTCATGCATGTCATATAGTTTTTTGCATTTCATATAGTTCTACATTAAGACACATAAAATATAAAACATAAAGAACACTTAATTAAATCATATCACATGCAAACACACTCACACAAAGCATAAAAGAAGTAGCTATGTATTTTCTCGATGAGAAAAGAGAGATGCATTAGTATTTGGTTGGTGTACCATAGTCCAGTATTGGTATACTTAACCAATTTTGAGGGATGTATACTACAATCAAAATTGGTATGTCATCCTGATCCCTAGCCCTAGCTCTAATAGCCTATATCCTCTACTCTACCTAGATGAGAAGGTGGTCCATGTAGCCTCATATCCATGGAAAATGAATATGAGACTATCCATCATCAAGATTGTGATCTACTAGCTAACTATAGGGATGGAGGAAGAATCGCTCTCTACCCCATTGGTACCACCTAGTAGTACATGGTCTCATAAAGATAGTCCGCTAAATAGCCACCTCCAACCTCTCTCCTACCCTTTGTAGTTTCACCTGTAGAAGGTGGATCCCATCACTATCTTGGCTACTCTGATGCCAACCATCCCCTTTGCCTAAGCCCTCTGGTTCTCTGTGTCTATACGGTTCACCTCCCCTTAGATATGATTGACCTTTGCTCGAGCCGCATCCCTCTCCATATCTATGATACTCAACAAGCTCCATAGTTCCTCAATTATCTTAGACCTATCCTCATAGAGTAGGTCCACCTATATTTGTAGAGTCACCACCTATGCTTGTAGTGCCTCTACCTCCTCCCTTAGATCCTCTCATATCAAGGCCTGGCATTAGTTGGCTACTACTAATGTGGAGGCCTCTCCCAATACTCTACCCAGTAGTACCCTAACCTCTCTAGGGGAAACTCTAGATACTCGTTTCTCCTTGGTCACCAACTCAATATGGACCCAAAATTGTCTTTGTCCTAGAGTTGTATGGTCCTACTACACCATTTTTGTGGCCTTATGAGCTACCTATCAAAATGCTTGTTACATTCTTGGGTCCATAACCTAGTGCTTCTATATCAAAAATGGTGGGGAGATCCTCTAGGGTATGACTCCTCTGTACCACCACCTATAGTCAAAGGCCACTCCCACATCGTCCACCTTAGGATCCATGTAAGGGGGATAATCCAAGCCCTCCTCTGCTCACCTAGCCAAGTTGAGATCACCTCTAATTCCTATTGGATCTCAGTAGAATCTTTGGTACCAGTAATCCTCTAGGTCTAGGATTCCCTGTAATATCTTGAACTGCCTCAAGACTCGATCAAATTGAAAGACCTTTGGCTCCCCTCTCTATATAGTCAGCCATCTAGTCCATTTGACTCTTTCTAGCTCTATCTTATCCTCAACTCATCCTGGGTGTAGATTCTAGGGTCACCATATAATCTTGGCCTCCCTTAGCTCATATACTACTCGCCTCTCTAGTGGTAGGTTCCCGATGTAGGTCCTCATGACCTGCTCTAGGAATCTGTACCATTTGTATGTTGTTGGCTGCTCTAGGTTGGATAATGGTCTTGGTAGTGCATTCAGTCTCTACATGACTATGTGCTTCTAGCTCCATACCTAGAGAAAAATTGTGTAAACCATTCCTATATGCTACTTGTACACGATATTGTACAACATATTGTACAAGTGGGCTAGCACATATGGATCCCATACGAACTAAACTCCCTATTGTTGCATATCTACTACTACACCCTCAAAAGTCCATGGTAGACATTTCCTGCTAGTGTGGCACATCAATAGTCATACCACCACCCTATAGAGCATTATCATCAATGGTTCCACCCCATATCGCCCCACCAGGTCATCCACAACTATGATGCTCTCTTGTACTAGGTGGGTCCAACCTATTAAAAATTATTATAAGATCATTGGCCATCCTTGCACTCTGTAAATCATCATCCCTATGATATGATGTGCAACATGCACCACACATCCTCTAGCGTGACAGTCATCTATCCCATGGGTAACCTAAAGGTAGATAACTTCAGGTACCATATCTTTGCCAGAGATATTAGTAGAGCCTTATCTGCATCTACTCGAGGTAGTCTCACCAGGTGGTCTAGCCCCACCACCTCTAATGTGTCTCTCTATCCATCCAAGTGTCTCTAGATCCATCTCCAAGGATCCTACCCACCACTCACGGCTCTTGAGTACTCTAAGCTACAATAAGAACAAAATTTTCCATCAATTTAGTTAATCAATAAAATAATTAAATTAGATTGAATTAAATTTAAAACTTCAAAACTTTTTTCTTCAAATATCGGGCCTCGTCGGATTGAATGCTTGTCCCTTTCCTAGTGCTTTCAATGGTGTAAAAGGTTTAAAATGATTGTGGCATGGTGGTTATAGGGGTGGACTGCACGAAGATCTGTGTGGAGGCTTCTAGGGTGGATAGCGTAGAATACTATGGCGGCCATAAAAAGCTGGACAGTATGCCCAGATTCATGGCGGCTACCAATTCCACCATGTAAATTCAAAAAAAAAATAAAAAATTGTTGCTAAAAAATAAAATTTGTATTCTTAAAGTCTAGCTTGCTTGCTTCCTTCTCTCTTTTCTTCTTTCTTTCATTTTTTATCTTTTCTCTCCATTCAAATAAATCATGCATGGTTTTATAGGACCATGATTTCACCGAGGTGAAGTTGTGCCTCACTTTTTGTGAGGTGTGAATTTGTGAAATTATGCCTAGTCCTTGTCACTAGGCATGATTTCACTACTACCACCCAGGGAAAAATTGTGATTCGACTACGAAATCATGCCTAGGTCGTACACAATAAAACAACCAATTTTGGTAGAAAACCATCCAAAAGCATGAAATTTAAAAAAAAAATTAAATGTAATGATGGTTTTCAACCCTACCTCTACCCGCTCTACCTCTGTGTTAGTATCACCCCTTACTATCATCAAATGGTGCACCGATAGTGCCATATCCTAGTTTTCTCTAGAGCCCCTTTTCCCCTATTTTGCAAGGTAAAAATGAATTAGGATTTTACTCCATTTTCACTTTTATCTTTGTTTTTATTTTCTGTTTTCTTGTTCCTTTTTATGCTTTTTTGCCTCTCTTCTTCTTCTTCTATGTCCACCTTTTTGAGTTTTCATGAGGAATGTATCCCTCATAAAACTCAAGGGGGTACCCTAGCCTTAGATGTATTAATGTCCCTAATACCTTGATTTACATGTAAAATAAGAAAGTGTTCAAAATAACACCATTTTTACACCACCCTTTTCTTCTAAACCAACCACCCCATTTCTTCTTGTCATCTTTTGTTTGTGAGTGTTTACATATTTTTGGCACATTTATTAGACAATAAATGCATCAAAGAGGCAGTAAAATGTAGACATAGAAAATTGACCCACTTTAGTGGGTAATATTACTAGAGTTCTTTGGGACACCCCTTAGACTTTCCTAGGGCAAGGACAAGGCTTATCCCCCCTCTTTTAATTTTTTCTCTATCTATGTGAAATCATGCTTACCCTTGATGGGACATGATTTCACATAGGTGAAATCATGGTCAGCCTCAACGGGGTGCAATTTCACCTTTTTAGGGTTTTGTCTAAGGAAACCCTAATTCTTTGGGTTTGACATGTTTTACGTCGGCCCTCCTTGGTTTTCCTACCTATCTTACCTTCAAATCCACTATATAAGGAGGGTTTGAATTCAATTTTCATACATTCTCATGCATGATAACATTTGATAATTAATGCTAATGATGATTACTCTCACAAAATGTTTTAGTGTTCACTTATTGATCCACATCATTCTTATTTCACAAGCAAGTTATCTTTGGAGTGTGAAGTTCATTAGTTTTCTGCTGCATTGAATTGTTGATTGTTGTTGCTTGCTTTGGTGTAATTGTGTTGAATTCCTAAGGAGAGATCAACTATTTGGAGGTCTCAATCCTTATACTTGCTTTTTCATTGTCTGATAGGTGAATTCACTCTGTTACATGTTTGTTTTCATTTTTTGCATCTCATGTTTATTATTTTGCTTTGATCTAAGATGTTTCATCTCAATTCTACAAAATCATGCTCGGGTCTCTATAGGGTACGATTCCACCGATGCATTATCATAGTCACCTATTACGAGGTATGATTTCACCCGAGCTATACCTGGGGGTAAATTTCTATTCCATATTTTATAAATGCATTCTAGGTTGCATCTAGGACATAGTATCATACTCTATTCTATGTTTCTATCTTATTAATTTTTTGTGCTTTCATATGTTTGATTTCTTCCAAAGATCAAAATTTGCTTGTATTTATCAAAGGTTAGCTAAAAGGACCTAGGGGGCTTGACTAATGCACCTCCAAGCACTATTGTACAATAGCCTAAGTAGGCCCCCTAATGCTAATCATATTTTTCAAGTGTTTATCAAGTTATATTGTAGGAATACGAATTATTGATATCATTGGATAAAATATAAAAAGCAAGGATAAATAAGTGTTCCAGTTAGTCTCTAGGCTATTTGTTGAGTGCCTTATATTTATATTGTAAACCCTAGATCTAATTTTAATAGAAATATACTCAACTAATTTCTAGGCATTGAAGGATAAACAACATATAGTGTGCATTTAGGGTTAATACTATTTGTGCATATTCTCTTGAGCCCTTGCTTAAAGGTTTTCTATATTAAAACCCTAGGTTAGAAAAGCATTTAAAGAACGAATAATTCTAGGGTTAGCTCTTGTATTTCTACATTCTACATTTTTACATTATCCTTTATCTTTCATAGCATAGATCTAGAAAGACCAAATTTAGGTGATCATCTTGAATCGAATACATCAAACATTCTTGAAAACCAAAGGACTTGGAGCGAGTCCTTAAATTGTTCCTGGTGAACCCTTCTCCCCCTAGTACTGAGTGTAGAGAACAATATGTTGGAATATGTAATGCAACATTGTGTAAATTATTCTTAGACTAAAATATAAAGTATAAATAATAATATTTGAATTAGAAAATAATTCTATTTTATGTAAAAATATTCCCACCCAATTAATAAATAAAATAAGGGTGCTAAGAATATTTAATTTGTGGGAAAAAGTTATTTACCCTTTTCTAGCAAATATTAAAAAGTGTATACACTAAAATGTGGTAAAATCGATTAAGCATCCACAAGTAGTGATCAAATTGACATAATATGGCCCCTTGGGCAGCCCTTAGGAGGCTCACAGTGGTTCTAGCCACTCCGAAAAGGGTTTTGGAGGCTACCAACCCAATTTTGGGAGGTTTTGGCCCAAAATTCACCACCATACCACCCTGGGATGATGGTAGATTCCCATCATCCCACCTTGGGATGGTGGTGAGCCCTCGTCCTAGGGTGGGACGGTGGTGAAGTTTGACCCAAAAAAAGTCTAAATTCGGCCAAATGGCACCTAGAAACTACCATTTTGACCATCCAAACATAGCATGTGAGGTAGAGGATAGGGAATCCTTATTAAATACATCTTTATGAGGGCCAAATTGGGATATTCTCTTCCACACCCTATGCATGCCTCCCATTTGACAAGTGGCACCTCCTACCATGCATGCCCTTGCATGCCTTTTTGCACATGAGCCCCTTTGGGCTATAAAATGGATACATGGTCCACACAAAAATATAGAGAGGAGTTCTAGGATATGCAATGGAGTGCTGCTTATATTTCCCCTCACCTTATTGCACCTTTTTGCCCTCAAAATCTCCCTTTTTGCCAAGGAGGTTACCGAGTGACTTCAAGAAGGTAATCCAAGTGTAACTTTTCCATCTGGGTGAATTTCTTCACCAAATTCAATTAAAACATACCTTAGGTTGTTTAGGAACGTCTTATATTTGTTTGGTAACAAAAATTGACCAGATTTGGTGGTTATCCCCTCCTAGGGTGCCCTCCAAATAGTTGTAGTCACCATCACCCCCCCGGGACAAGGGTAAATTATTAAGAATTTTCCTTACTATTTTTAATTTTTAATTTTCTAAATTATTCCATGATTCTACAGTCCAAATTTCAGGTCATTTGGAGTTAAAATTAATTAGTTATGCTATTTTTAAGTTTCCATAGGCTCGTAGGGCCCATCCGGGCACCCTAGTTTGATGCAGGTGGATACGGTATCCAATTAGAAAATATGACCATATGGGTTGTCTTTAAATTCCAATTTATGCTTACTAAAAAAATTTCATGAGTTTTGGATTAGTGTAGGTCTGATATTTTGTTGCCTTCCTTTTCATAGGTTGTAGGCGTGCGGCGCTAAATCAAGGGGTCTACGGATGAAATTTCTGATCTTTTTTGGGTGATATCCTCCCAAAACCTCCTATTTAACATATCTGAAAATTTTCAAGTAATTTGGATATCATTTGATGCACTTTTAATTCATATGCCATTTTACCCCTATGGGGATTGCATGTTTTCACCATACACCCTTGCTATTTTACCTCTTTTTGCTTCCTTGTGTGCAGGTGCAGGTACTTAGAAGACTTTGGTAAGCAATATAAGACATCATAGAACCTATATACAAACAAATGTGGCATTGTATCACCCACCTCGATTGTGGGTACGCAGAGAAACATTGGATGTGCATTCAGATTCCGTGAAATACTTGGTCTTTGGGCACCCAATATAGCACATTTTGAGCCCTCAAGGGGACTTCTATGTAACCTTGTATCTGATCCAACAAATTAATTATAAGAGAACTTTTTTGATTCATTTCCTTTTGTTTGGTATTATTTCCTTTTCACATGCATGCTTCCTTTTTTATGCTCACGAGCGAGATGGGGTAGATACGCATATTGTTTTATATAATTTGGTGCACTATTTTTCCCTACTTCAAAAATTAATCAATCACTTTTTAATATTTAATAGATGCCACTTGTCACACATCTCAAGATAAGATTGTGATAAGATTTGTCACACATCTCAAGATAATATTGTGATAAGATTAGGGTAATTTTAGGGTTGTAGTAGAAAATATTCTCTTTAAATATGGGTGTTGTCTACTACATCTTGTCATATCATGTTGATGCATATTGTTGCATAACATTGAAGCATTTTTGTATTGTTGAATCATTGAGTAATATAGTGAGCTTCATAGTGGATGTTTCCCTTCTTCATTTTAAGTAGGGTTTTACCACTTAATATTGGTGTTGTGGGTTTTCCTATTTTGTGTGTGATTGATATTGTGGAGCATTCTTCGATCTTGGGGATACTTTGCTTTTCTCACACAATATACCCCCGCATTTCACCCCAAGGCTTTTTCTCTCTCTTGCAGATCTAGCCTTGGAAATTGTATGTGGTAGGGTAATTTTCCCCCTCTACAAATGTTTAGTAGATATAGTGCATAAACATTCATCTAGACATTTATCCTATACTAGAGTGGACTTTTTTATTATCATCCTAGAGAAGAATTTTGTAGCCATATTTTATTTACCTAGTTTATCCATTATTACTACATCAAACTCTTGTAATAGCAATAACCAATGTATAGTTATTCCATGAGTTATAGAATTATTTATTAGGTACTTTATGCTAGAATAGTTGATATTAATTTTTTATATAATGTTGAGACTTAATGGATTGGAATATTGCTAATAGTTCCTTCTCTATCATAGTATAGTTTAGTTTAGACCTAGCAATATTTCTTCTAATGAAATAAATTATATAGGATTTTTCATGTTTTTTAATCAATGATTATACATAATTATATTTTAAACATGTCAATATGGATTTAGAAATGAATATTTCAATATAGGAAATACAATATTAGTGTAGAATCCAAATTTTTTAAGGTGTCAAAAACATATTGGAATGTGGGATTCCATTCAAATTTACAATCCTTTGTTAAAAGGTAGGATACAAGTGAGGTAGGTGTACTAAAGTTTTTAATAGAGCACCTAGATTGACTAGCATAGCCTAGAAATATTTTTACATTATTGGATTTCAAAAGTATCAAAAGATTCCAAATGACCAATAACTTATATTGATCAACCTTAATGTCTTCTAAAGAAATATGAAAACCTAAGTCAATCCCCTCATTCATTAAAATATAATTTTCATGGCTAAAGAAAATATTTATTTTCTAGCATCGTTTCAATACTTTCTCTAGGTTTAACATTGCTTATTTGATAGAATTGTCATAGGCAGTGAAATCATCCATGTACACCTTAATGTAGTCATGGATCAAGTCTATAAATAAGCTAAAAATAATATATTGAAAGGTGGTTGGGGAATTACATAGTCTAAAGGCTAACACATGGTATGCATATATCCCCTAAGGGTAGGTGAAAGATATATTTCTTTATCTTTAAGGGCAATTTGAATCTAATTATAGACACTAAATCCACCAAGAAATGAGAACATTTTTTTCAACCAAAATATCTAGGACCTCATCAATGAAAGGAAGGATAAATTATCCTTCTTATAGATTTTTTTAGATCATGGTAGTCAATATAGATTCTCCATTTTCCATTTTTCTTGGGTACTATAATTAGCAAAGAAATGATAGGCTATTAAATCTTAGATAGACAAAGCCATCATTGAGTAGTTTTATAACTCTATTTTCATAATTTCTCAAAGTGTAGGGTTCATTATTTGTTGTGGTTGTCTTATAGGTCTACAATAATGTTTTATATAAACATTATACGTGCATGTGTAAGGGTGTATTTGGTTCATATTTGTGTAGTTCCAAGTAAAGGTATTGTTAAATATTTACAATAATTCAATGACTAAAGCTAATCTATAGAGTTTAGTTGGTTGTTGATGTTTAATGGTTTTCAAGAAATATCTTCATCATTCTAATCTTATTGCCACTACATTCTAGTTTAACCACTAGTTTTATGGACTATAGCAATGGTTTATGAATTATAGTAGTTTCTCGATTTGATTCATGGAGTGGGAAATTTAAGAATATCTAACTAAGAAGGCACTCAATATTTCTTTGAATGTTGGTACTATAGGTAAGAGAAATTATGTTATGAACCTTATAGTAAAATAAAATCACATCTACAAAATATTACAATAATAATAGAAAATGAGCTTGAAATTAAAAATATTGCAAGGTGAAATGGAAATGCAGTAGATTAGATTGTAGAAAACAAAAACACATTACATAATCATAGGCCTCTTCAAGGGATAAACCTCCTTGGAAGTAGACCTTCATTACAAAAAAATATAAGATGCCTTTAGCTATGCCCCCTTGCCTTTTTAAAGACTTTTTGTAACCCTAACTATAATTCTCAAGGGTTGGCTTCAAATGCAAGTGGCCACCTAAGCTAGAATATTCTACCAAACAATCAGTTGTATTATTTATAACAGTTACATTAAATGATTCCACTTGTCTAGTCACCTCAAGTACCACATACATAATATAAAAAACTACATAATATTATTAATATGGGATCCCATGTTAGAAAGAAGGTCATTACATATTAATATTAGGATGGGTCCTAACATACCCTTCCCATTCACAAAAACTTTGTGTTTAAAGCTAGATATGAGGAAATTATTGTTGTAATTGTTGGAGAGACTCCCATCTAGAATTTTTTAGCTACAAACTTCACCACTAGACCAATGTTTTAGTGATGGTATGGTTACTAAGAGTGTATATTCTTTGGTCCAAAATATTTTTTGGTTCTAATATTACTGAGCCTTCATCATCTAACTCAAAAAGTGTTAATTGGACTTGAATGCAGTTGCCAAGTACCTTCTTGAGACAAGAGACATGGAAGACTGGATGGATCTTGGAAGAAGGTGGTAACACAAGATTATAGGCCACTTGTCCAATCTACTACAACACCTGGTAGGGTATATTAAATTGTGCTTCCAACTTTTAATGAGCATGAAGTGGCACTAAATATTTCTTATAGGGTTATATTCAAAGGAATTCCATATTTTCTACATTGAATTTGCACTCATAATAGTGATGGTTAGCCTATTATTGCATCCAGTTTTGAGTCATCACCAAGTTCTCCTTCAACTATAACAAAATTTGGGTACACTTCTGAAGAGTGGCATCTACCACATAAATTGAGTTTCTAAGAACATATGAGGAGGTTCATGGGGGTGGGCACCCATAAGCTACCTCAAAAGGAGTCATCTGTGGAGTTTTTTGAGATGAAGTATTATAGCACCATTCAACTAATGGTAGCCACTTAGCCCACTATATTGGGTGCTTAGAGATAAAATAGAAAAGTAAGTCTCCAAGCATTTATTGATAATATTGATTTGCCCATAAATTTATGGATTGTAAGTCGAGATCATTCATAGTTGTGTTCCTTGTAGTTTAAATAGTTCTTATCAAAATTGATTTGTGAAGGTAGGACCATGGTTATACATAATGTATTTTGGCATACAATGGCATTTAAAATAGACTCCATGAATATTTGATAAATAGTATAGGTATGGTAAGTGTGGGCAAGGGAATAGAAATGAGCATACTTTGAGAGACGATCCACCACCACAAGAATGATATATTTTCCCTCATATCTAGGAAGCCCTTCGATAAAATCCATGGAGATATCAATCCATACATTTTTGGGATTGGTAATATTGCAAGGTTCCTAGAGTATAAACTATTTCTCCCTTCATCCATTGGTAGATCTCACATTACACCATAAAATGTAGGTATTTCCTCCTAATAGAAATAATGTTTAGATTGCTCATATGTTTTAAAAAATCTTAAATGGCCTACAATGTGTGAAGCATGATTTCTCATGATGTCCTCATGTAGCAATGAGTTTTTAGGATCTACAATATGAGCTTGGTATCTCAAAAATTGTCCATCCCATGAGTATCCTATGTGATAATTTGAATCCCTTGAAATTTTTTCCTTCATGATTTGCAATGGTGGGTCTTTGGCTACTTTTTCTTGTAGTTGAGAGACCCATTAAGGAAGTTGGGATGAAAGGGCACACAATGTTATCTAATCCTCAAACTAACATGAGAGGACATATGCCACAAAATTTTACTTTCTCTTCTTATAAAAAATATCATAAGTATACCCCAATAATTTTGAGACCCATTTTTGTTATGTTAGATTACATACTCTTAGTTCCAAAAGGTATTTCAAACTTTTATGGTCTATTTTGATGGAGAAATGCCTCCCAATGATATATATTTACCAATGGTTGATAGCATGGAGGATGGCCATAATTTCCTTTTTATAAGTAGACTTCCCCAAACTCTTCCATAATAATTTCTTACTAGTGAAAGCTAGGGGTTTTCCTTCTTACATTAACATGGCACCAATACCATGGCTTAAGGCATCACTTTCAATTATAAAGGGTTTAGAAAAATCAAGAGTAGCCAACACTGATGTTGATGACTTCCATAAGATATACAAACTTATTTTCTATGAAATATGACCACATAAATAAGTTCCTTTCTAACATGGTAGTAAGTGGAGTTGCTATATTTCCATAACCTTGTACAAATCATTAGTAGTAATCAATGAGACTCAAAAATCCTCAAAGTTCCTTGAGAATTTATGGCTTAGACCAATTTTGTATAGCTTCAATTTTGTATGGGTCAATCTAAACTCCCTCATATGAAACAATATACCCCAAATATTCTACCTCTTTCATTCCAAAAGGGAATTTATATTGTTTGAAAAATAACTGATGGTTCTATAATAGTTGAAAAGTTTGATCTAAATGTTGTAGGTGCTCGATCCAAGTGTGACTGTAGATGAGAATATCATTGAAGAAGTCCAAAATAAATTTGTGAATAAATGGGTGAAATACATTATTCATGAGGCTTTGAAATGTTGAAGGTGAATTAGTTAGGCCAAATGGCATGACCAAACATTCATAATGACCCTCATTGAGTTCAAAATGTTGTTCTTAGAATGTCTTCCTCCTTGAGCCTTATTTGATGATATATAGAGTGGAGATCCAACTTGGAAAAAAAATTTACACCATGTAACTCATTCTATAACTCATCAATAATAGGGATAAAAATATTTCCTTAATAATAAGGACTATTACTAGGTTGAATTACCCATGTTTCAATAACTCTTGAACCAACTTCTCATTTTTAGAATTTAGTGCATAAGTGTATCTATAGGTTTTGATTTTAGGTGGAAAGCTACTTGGTACCAACTATATTGCATGATCATGGGAACTACATGGAGTAAATACTATTGTTTTCCCATAAACTACATATGTTTAGTCAAAATGAGTTGCAATTCCCCTTGGTGTTCATCTACTTCTAAAGTTTAGGGTTGAATTGCAAACAATTGGGATACTACCCCATGTGAGGATTTTTTTAATAATTTTTCCATATGATTTGAACTGATAACCTATGTAGATATTACCTGTAAACCATAGATATTGTATGACCTCCTATTCTAATAGAATTGCATCCATATTTTGGCAAAGTTCTAGGCTACTATCCCCAAAGTATGGAGCAACTATGCCCCAACACAACATCAAATCCTCAAAGTGGAAGTGCAAATATATTATTTTGAGTTCATAGTCCCCTATATTCAACTTAACATTTTGATATTTACCCTTATAAGGTGATGTTCCTCCATTTGCCACCATGAGTTTAAAAGAATTGTAGGTATACATGTAATAGTTTTCTTACTTAGATACTTAGGGATTAATGAAATTATGTGTACTACCTAAATCAACAAGGACTATAATGCTTTGCCCTTTGAAGAATCCTACTACCTTCATAGTCTAAGGGGTTGATATTCCTCCAAGTGCATAGACGAAAATATTTGATTATGGTTCTCCTTGTACTTCACCCTCATCCTGAGGCTTTTTCTCTTATGGTTCTACTTCTTCATTAGGTATTTCATTCATAGTTGAGTCATCCACATCCAACAAAAACAATTTATGTTGAACACATCTATGCATTGGCTAATATTTCTTATCATAATTATAACATAAGCCTTGGGATCTCTAACCATCCATTTCCTCCCTACTTAAATGCTTAACTAGTGTAGATTTATTATTGGTATTCAATGTGAAATTAAGTGGAAATGAATGTTTGGTCTATGGAAATTTAGATGACCGTCTCTGGGAAAAAAAATTCATCTGTTGGTCTAGCTAATCCTATGGCTTGTATCATAGATTGTGGTTTGAAATTTTTTAGCTCTACCTTGATATCATATTTTAACCCACTAATTAAAAAATCTAAAAAATTCCTGCATTCAAACCCCTCTTCTTAGCAAACTTCTATTATAATTTTGTTAAGGCTCCTATAAATTCCTCATACTCACTAGGGACAAAACAAGTGAGTGATTGGGACTCAAAGTATTCCCAAGAAAGGTTAGGAGTCATGTTCTATATCCACTAATACCATTTTAGAGCCTTGGTTTCAAAGTTAAAGGATGTCATGGTGATCCATAATATCGGAGGACATTATGGAGTTTGAAGAATTGAGTTGCCCAATAAAACCAACCATCAAGGTCCTTTCCATTAAACTAGGGAAAGTCTAATTTAGGCATTTTAAACATGGTATTAGTGTCAAAAATATCATTATGGGTTTCTTCATCTGTATTTCCTAAACTACCACCCCGTACTTTAGTGTTAATCTATTATTATAATTTTGGAGCTCCCTTTAAATGCTCTTCAACCTTAAGGAATTTTTTTAATCCCTATGTTGACTTTAAATTATTCAAATTTTATTGCCTACATGTGATCTTTCAAATTTTTAACTTCTTTTTCAACATGTACCATTTTGTTGTGTTGGTTATTAAGTGTTTGATTTATTTATTCTATGAATTGGTTTTCTTCCATCTCTCTCATTGTGCTTCTAATCCCTCCAACCATATACTAGTGATTTGGACCACTCTAACTTACTAAACTTAGAAGTGTTGTTGTTATGGATTAATATTTTAGTAATGGTCTAAAATAGTATTTGGGCGCTATATATCAAAACAATCAATTTGAAAATACAAGGACTAGGTCTCAATATGATATTTTTGACACCCTAGACTTTTTTTTAGTCAAGTGATGTTTTTTTTCCTCCTAAATATTTTCACCTAAAAAAATGACTTTCTTATCTAGTCCTTGACAACTACCATATTAGTTACTAGTCAATATGTTATACCCAACTATATTTTCAAACTCTATCTTATTTTTCACTATCACTACCCTATCGAATACTATTACTAACAATTGTAGACAGTGGTTCGAAGAAGACATAACACATTGAACTGTTTGATAAAAATATCTATAAGAAGATAGCAATTTTGATACCAATTTTGATAATGTATAAAGTAATTTTGATAAATGTAAGGTTTGCAATGTAAAATCAGACAACATGATGTAATGTGGACTGATTAATAGAAATGCACAAAAGGACAAAACTAGTCATCATTTGTTAAGACATCTAGGATTAGTTAAGACGTCTAATATTGGTTGTTACGGTTCAAAAAAATATTAGTAAAGTGCTAACATAGGGAATTTGGGATGGTTGATATAGGTTTGTTGTAGTAATTGCCTGGGATTGCCCTATAAGTACCCCCCTATTCATTTTTGTAAGTGATCCATACTTGACATAAATGCAGATCCATTGTGAATACAACAAGTATTATTCTAGAGCATGTGTTTTATGTGATTGTATTGTTGTGTTGCATGTACTGATCAATGTATTGTACGATATAGACTAGAGTAAACTTATTTTGTATTTGTTTTGTTTAGTTACAAGTAAAATTAGTTGTAAACTAGAGAATGAGTGTACATTACAATAGACATCTAGGTCTACTCGTTTAATCCTAACTGTTAGATGTCTAGGGCTATCCATATAGGTCCTACAATTGAACTCGTCTAAGATGTCTATCCATCTATAGTTACCCATCTAATACATCAGTCCATCTAGACCTTACCCATCTAGCTCATACCCATCTAGTACATAACCGTCTAGATCGTACATTTCTAGCCAACATGTCTAGACTAGTTTACCTATCTAGGCTAGATTTCTACAACAAATTACATGTCTGAGACTGAGTAGTCCAAGTTATGTTAAGCTTCATAGTTAAGTTGATCAATCCTTCCTAAATCCTTGTCATTCCCTCATCTTGGGAAGACACTCATCCCTGTATACATTTGATATCATTGTCTAAACTAACTTTGGATCAAGAAGTATATGTGATAAGGCAAAGACGTGAATGATAGATTCTAGACCATAAGGCAATCAAGGAAGGAACCATATACCATTACGATGAAGTACACGATTGGAAAATCATAGGATATGAACTCAAGATAAATTTTCACAACCAAATGTGGAATAAGTGTGGAACCCTTTAGAAGATAATAATCTATGAGAATGTAAGAAATATGGTTTACATTGTTGGTGACAATAGAAGGTGAAGAATAAAATAAAATAGCAGAAGACATATCTCATATTGGAAGTGAAGAGTGGATGGTAACACCCAAACCAGTGGAGGAGAGTCATCCAATACGTACAGAAGAGGAAAGCTTTGTACTAGAGCAACCACACATGGATTCTTAAGGAAGATCAAAACTGCACCTTGTATATTTGTGAAGGATATCATGAAGTAGGGATGTACATGAGTCAAAGAGAAGGCTATTTGAATACGTGTTTGAACATGATTTTGCACCACCTATAATAGATATATAGTGGAATAAAACACCACAAAAACCACTATCAAGTGGTACGCCTAGTAGGACAATCCCAATGGTGAATGTTGCCAATAGAGCGGGTAAGAAAAATTTCCCACCCTTCATTAGGTAATGGAAAGAAGACCCAACACACCACATAGGAACTTGCATTACCATTTGGGGAGAAAATGGAATCTCATAATAAGTTGAGTGGTTAAAACTATTTTTAACAACCTTGTGAGGGATGGCTATGGATTGGTATTTTAAAAGTAAAAATACACAATCATTCACATAATGGTCTCCTCTAAAATATGCATTCATTGAGGAATTTTGGCCATTGAGGGATGACACAAAAATTATTAAAAAAAAATTGCAAAAAAATAAATATCAGATGAAAATATCAAAAGCTATAATCGATGATTGAAATAATTAGTTGACAAGATGCAGATTGAACCTATCAATGGGATGGTAAAGCATTGGTTTTTGTATGGGTTGTTACATAAAAATTGAAAGAAAATAAAAGTAGTACCCTCTTCTATTTATGTAGAGGCTCTCAAAAAGGTAAATAAATTTAAGAGCAAAGCTAAACAAATAGTCATCAAAATAGGACATCCACAAAATGATGATTTCGGTAGTAATGCAGACGATAAAGTCCAAAGTGCAATACACTCCTTAAGAAAATAATTTGATAAGATCATAAAGGAAGTTAAAGAAGTATGTAAGGATTTCAAACATCAAAATCCAAAGGGGAGGGACATATGAATGTCAATTGCCAAAATAATACATATTGTAATATATGTGATATAGCAGGACATCTAGTGGTTGATTGTCCATTTAATTTAAGGAGGGCAAGGCATCAAGCTTTGACAATCCAACAGGAAGAACAATTGAATGCTTCATGGAAATATCAAGGCACAACTAGTAGTGGATTCAAGAATAATTACCAAGGAGGAATACAAGGAGGACAAATTCATTTACAATATGACTCTGAATGGAGACCGATCGTTCAATATCAAAATTGTCAAGAATGGAACCACTTTGTGAAGAATTGCCCCAAGCCTTAGAATACAGGCAACACTAATGGTAGCAATGCTATCCAAATATGTAGATGGTGTGGTCTAGGGAACCACAAGGAAGTTAATTTCTTGAATAAAGAAAGTTTTAGTAGAATACAAAATGTCAATTTTAATAACATCGAATAAATGAGTATGGAGATAGAAAAAGAAATGAAGTCCTACTAGTGACTAGAGTATAGGATAAGAAAATTGAGCAGTACCCAAATTATTCCAAGGAGAAGGAGCGATGGTAGGAAGCTCAATAATTGATTAAGATATAGTGGATAAAGAGAAGCATGAAATACTAGATCTAGATAAAACCTTAAAAAAAGTGGAGATTGTAATAAACAAGCAGGCATCTATTGAAGGCTTGGTGACTCAAGTACTTAATACAACCATGGAAGTAAAAGTAGCCAATCTGTTTAATATAGTACCTGAATTGTATGCTACAATCATACAAGTAATGAAAGCAAAGAAGAAATATGAATCCTAATAGGTAGCCAACATCAAGCAAGAGAAATTATTGACCCTACCATACTAATGATTTAAGTAAGAAAAAAGCCAACTTTGGTTCATATGGAGATATTGGACCACAAGTTGAATCAAGTCATAGTGGATGGTGGATCAAGCATAAATATGATGCTAGAAAGGACATGATAAAATATTGGTCAACCCACCTCCAAATTTTATATTATATTGTGTTGATCAATATGGCATCAAAATAGGACTTTGTTCTAGATTTTGTTATAATAGCTATGTATAAGTCGATGTATGATGCATTATTGGGAAATGGGTGGTTGTGAAAAACAAAAGTAAACAACCATTGGGAGAAAGAACATTTGACCTTCAAAAAGGACCAATATAAATACATGATTAGTCTTAATAACTAGGTAGTAAGCTAGGATATTGCAACTATGGATGAATTGGAAAATTCTTCATCGGATGGAGAAATTGTATATGAACCAGATGAAGAGGGGGTATTGCAATTAAAGGAATGCACAAAGGATGAGAATAATGATGAAAGAGACTTATTCCACTAGAAACAAGAATATTATGCAATGTTCTCTCCCCAATATTTTTGCATCAATGTAGGAAATGAAACACAAGAATATGAGAAGAAGCCCAAGATAGACGAAGGTAGTAAAAATAAAAAAATAGTTGATAAGGACAAAGAGAGGGAGAAGTTGATATTTTCTAGAAATTTTGTGGAATATACAATGGGGGATGTTGTTATTGAAGATAATCCAAACCACTCTATTGATGTTTTGAAGGTGGTAGAAGAACCTGAATCCATAAAGTACGAAGGGCCTAGAATGATTTAGACAAATTTGGGAGAAGGAGAAGAGAAGATGATCAAATGTAGAGATGACTAGAATCTAATATTGAAAGTAGTGACATTTAAATTTTTTGCAAAATATAAGGATGTCTTTTCTTGGAAATACAAGGATCTAAATGGAGTACCACCAAAGCTATGTGTGCATAATATCTCATTAATTAAAGGTGCACAACTAGTAAGGAGGTGACCATGTTGAGCAAGGTGCAGCAAACAGTATTGTCATTGTTGTCAACACAGTCAGATAGATCTATTGATGCAGTGGACAAGAATTTTAAAAGCTAGTCAGATGCAGAAAACAAGAGTTCAAAGGTTACTCAGAGTATGTACAGTGTTTCTCCAAGAAGACCGAAGTGGACCACTTACAAAAGGTCAAAGAAAAAGACAAGTAAGAAAAGTGTCACGATATCGTGACATATACAGCAGGCAAGAAAAACTGTCACAATTTCGTGACATGTTAGAAGAGAGAGAAGAAGAAAGAAAAACTGTCGCGATTTCGCAACATGTTGGAGGAGAGAGAAGAAGAAAGAAAAAGTGTCACGATTTCATGACATATTGCAAGGAAGGTTGTATAGATGAAAAAGTGTTGCGATTTCGTGACAAATTGCAAGGAAGGTTGTACGGACAAAAAAGTGTCACGATTTCATGACATATTGCAAGGAAGGTTGTATGAACAAAAAAGTGTCACGATTTCGTGACATATTGCAAGGAAGGTTGTACGGACGAAAAAGTGTCACGATTTCGTGACATATTGCAAGGAAGGTTGTACGGATGAAAAAGTGTCATGATTTCGCGACATGCTGCAAGAGAGAGAGTCTAAGAGAAAAAGTGTCACGATTTCATGACATGTTGCAGGAGAGAGAGTTCGATAGAAAAAGTGTCATGATTTCGTGACATGTTGCAGGAGAGAGAGTCCAAAAGAAAAAGTGTCATGATTTTGTGACATAATGCAAGAGAGAGAGTCCGAAAGAAAAAGTGTCATGATTTCACATGTTGTAGGAGAGAGAGTCCGAGAGAAAAAGTGTCATGATTTCACGACATGTTGCAGGAGAGAGAGTCCGAGAGAAAAAGTGTCGCGATATCGCAACATGTCGGGTTTTCACGACCCGAAGGCAAGAAAAAGTTCTAAGGAGAAAAAGTGTCGCGATATCGCAACATGTCACATTTTCGCGACCCAAAGGCAAGTAAAAGCGCTAAGGAGAAAAAGTGTCGTGATATCGTGACATGTGGCATTTTCACGACCCAAAGGCAAGATAAAGTGCTAAGGAGAAAAAGTGTTGTGATATCACGACATGTCGCATTTTCACGACCCAAAGGCAAGTTAAAGCGCTAAGAAGAAAAAGTGTCGTGATATCGCGACATGTTGTGTTTTCACTAGTTGAAGCCGAGAAGAGTAGCAAGGAGGCAAAAGTGTCGTGATATCATGACATGTTATGTTTTTGCGGGGCCAAAGCTAAGAAATAGAGCAAAGAGAAAAAGTGTCGTGATATCACGACATGTTGTATTTTTGTGGGCCAAAGCTAAGAGAAAGCGTACAGAAGAAAAAGTGTAGCGATATCACTACATGTTGTATTCTCACGGGCCAAAGCTAAGAGAAAGTGTGTGGAGGAAAAAGTGTAGCGATATCGCTACACATTGTATTCTTGTGGGCCAAAGTTAAGAGAAAGCGTACGGAGGAAAAAGTGTAGCGATATTGCTACATGTATTCTCGCAGGCCAAAGCTAAGAGAAAGCGTATGGAGGTGAAAGTGTCGTGATATCGTGACATGTTGTGTTTTCACGACAACAACAACAAAAGAGTTACAGGGGCAGTTGAAGCCGACGAAGACCGATGTTAGCCGATGAAGATTAGGGTTTGCAGTCGACTATGATTAGGGTTACAACCGACTAATATTAGAGTTTTTCATCATGAAAATGTTGTTATAAAAGCATGGTTGTTTGGAGAATTGAGTGTGGTCATCGATATCGTCGAATGCATGTCGAAGTGTGAAATGCGACCGTAAGAGCACAAAAAGCGTAGAAGCGGTGAGATGATTGTGAAGTGCGCAAAGTGAGCGAAGAGTCGTATCGAATTGTCCTAAGTGCGCTATGATTACGTAGAAAGAATAGAGTGCGCAAAATGGAGAAGACGATCATGAAGTTCAACTGTGACGAAGTAGAGTGTGTGAAGTTCGATCGTAGTGTGTAGAGAGGGAGAAGATGATCATAAAGTTCAATTGTGACGAAGCAGAGTGTGTGAAGTGCTTGCACAGAGAGAGTAGAGTGCGTAGAGAATGCAAAGGTGAAGTAGACCAGTCAGGGTCTTGTAAAAGTGAAGGTATCTTACTGTCAAACTTATAGATTCAAACTGAAGTCCAGGTTGCAGCTTGGCATTAGGGTTTGGAGCTCCTTTCTGTTGGTGCAGATAAATCAGGGGCTGATGCTCCTTCCAGTGGGTGCTGGTAAATTGTTTGTAAAGTTTTAGCTTTGCAAAGGCTAGATTTGGATGGTAGTCCAAGTAGTATTTTTTGAGGAGTAGCCACATTGGTGAACCTTGTTAAATCTTATGTTGTGTGATGCTCTCTTGTGATACTTTCTTTATCTGGTTTTAAGGTTTCATTATTTTAGTTTTAAGAGTTGTGAATTTAAGATTAAAAGTCTACACTGATTCACCCCCCCTCTCAGTGCCATTGTAAGACTAACAGCACCATACATGATGAATCCAAAATATGTAGCTCTGGTGAATGCCAAAATAGAGAAGATATTGGATGTAGGCATAATATTCAAAGTTATGACGAGTGAATGGGTGTCACCAATTGTAATCACCTTGAAGAGAGAGGTAAACAAAATTTTTAATTTAAGTATACTTTTGAAGCCTCAATGCCATAACCGTAAAATATCCCTTCCCAATTCCTTTTATAGATTCTATCTTGGAAAAAGTAGTTGGCCATGATATTTATTTATTTTTGGATGGATTCTTGAGGTATAACCAAATCATCATAGCGAAGGAGGATAAGCTAAATATCACTTTTATAGTTTAGAATGGGATATATGCTTACAACTGCATGTCATTTGAATTGTGTAATACACCAATGATGTTCTAAAGAATAATATTATACATCTTTGTCAAAATATTCATAGGAACTTTACAGCTTTCCTAGAGGATTGGTCTCTCTACGGCAAGACACAAGAACATCTGAAGGTGTTGGAAGAATGTATGATCTTGTGTAGAAAATCTTGGATATCATTGAACCCAAGCAAATGTGTCTTAATGGTGCCATATGGGAAATTATTAGGGCATATTGTATTTCAAGAAGGGTTGAAGCCTAACCCATATAAATTTGGGTGATACTACTGATGGAGGAGCCACATGATGTGATCTTAGTAAAGACCTTCATAGGGATAGTGGGCTACTATATAAGGTTCACTAGTATTAGAAATAGAGTCTATTACATCATTTATATTATGTAAATGTATCTTCCAAGGTACATACTTATATTACTTTAGAGAAAAGTTATCTAGTTACTTCATGCAATGTAATAAGTGCACAAGTGTCATTGTGCAAGTTGTACATGTGCAAGTTTTCCCTTGCACAGATATATTTTTGGCCAAGTATCCTATTTTACCTATATAAGTATGGCCTCTTAGGTAGATAGACATAAAGTGAGAAATACATATAGTGATAGACATAGAGTGTAGAATAGTGTGTGACATCATCCATTGGTGATGGATGCAATGTAGTTCAGTAGCTTTATATTGGAGTGTTCATTTCCTCCATAGCTACATTGTAATCTTTTATAATTTAGTAATTCAATAGATTTACTTTATTTCATATTATTCTGCATCTTATGATTGTTATCTCTCCATACTTGCTACATAAAAAGCTAATAGTGGTATCAGAGCTATGGTAGATCTAGTTTGTGTAGATCTATAGGAAAGCTACCATTATAATTGAGCCTAAGAATTTTGACAAACTAATACACCATTGGACCAACCACTATCAAAAGCCCTCAAAAGAATCTAGGTGGTAGAATAAGAGAGTCACGAGTGAGGACTGAAAGAAGTCAGTTTGATAAAATACTAAGATTATAATTAACCAGAGTCTTTCCACAAGAGTTTCAAAAAAATCTCGAAGACTAGGACTCAAAATTCAAGCCATTGGATTGACAGGTCATTCAGTGAGGATCATCTAGGATATCTGAAAATTTTCTAACTAGTGCCTAAAATTTATTTTGTTTGTAGGAGGCTATTTCTTAGAGGATTGGGAATCCTCCTATGAAAAGCATCTAGGAAACTCCAACTTTGTTTCTCGAATTTCAGAATGCCCTCATAGTGAAGATATTGGTTCTTTGTACAAAATAAGAATATTGCATAAGAAAAATTCTTATAAAGAATTGTGGTGAAGTTAGGAGACAAAAGATCTCCATTTTTTAATCAAATAACTTCACATTTTGAAGAACAGACCTTAAAAACCTTGACATAAAAGGTGATAGAATCCTTAGAGAAGAGGCCACATGAGCCTTGAAGGAGAAACCATATAAGTCTTAATACCAAAAGCCTTGGTATTGGAAAAGGCCATAGTAGCCTTGATACTAAAAAAGGCCATAGTAGCCTTGATATTGGAAAAGGCCATAGTAGCCTTGGTACTAAAAAAAATGCCATAGTAGCCTTGATCCTAAATTTAAATAAGAATATTTAATTCAGAAGTAGACTAAATATTTTAGTACTAATACTTTGTTGTAGGGAAAGAAGATTCAGTGAGTTGGGAAACTTCCTACAAGAAATTTAGGAAGGGTATCTTCTTCAGAATCAATTTAGCACCTAGAGCAAAATCAAAGAAATCAGGAGAAGATCTCATTGTAAAACTTCTAGTCAAGGAAGGAGAAGAATAATAAGCACTAGGTGAGTCTTGCTCAAATCTATAAGCAGCAGATTCATAGATCCATAGGAATATCTCATCACCAATACTTCCATGAGTAGAAGGTTGAAGAAAAGGTCTAAAGGAAGACCATCAGAAGATGATAGATTATAAATATTGAGAAGGTCTTATAGAGCATCCAAAAAAAGTCTAGGGGAGTCTTACTAAATATATTCTCAAAGAAGAACTCATTGGAGAAAACCACTATCAAGGAGAAGCCTCTGATAGTGAAGGACTTGGGACAATTTTCGCCATCTAAAAACAAGCCCAAGAGAAGAATAATTTGGCAAGGAGTGCCAAATCCAAGAAGAACAATTTGGCAAGGACTGCCAAATCTAGGAAGAAGAATTTTGCAAGGAGTGCCAAATCTCAGAAGATCCTGCTTGAAGTTAGAAATCAACAAGACACTTGAAGACAAAAGAAATTCACTAAATCTTGAATATTTTAAGATTACCTCTCATAGAAAGAAGGTATTGCTTCAGAGATAAAGACTAATCCAAATTTGCATTAGAAGGAGAAGAACATAAGAGGAGTACAAGCCATAAAATCCTAGGCTCATAAAATAAATATCGAGACCATCATTTGGTGAAGAAGGAGCTATTCAAGATAGTCTACAAAGATTTGAAAGGACATTCTCATAGTAGCAACTTGGTGTTCCTAGACATCAAGATCTATATCCTCTATAAAATCGATAAAAGAGTTACAACAAAAAGGTATGCAACTTTTTGGTGCAAATAGATCTATTAATTCATCTACCTATTAGATTTGTTAGATGCACCTACATTTGGATTAAGGTTGCAAATAAAAAATTGGATTGCAGTCTTCAAAATTACAAAAATAAAAATATCTTTTTAGGTTCATTTGCACTTTTATTAGGATTTGATTAGATTTCAAAAATAGTTTCTATCAACTACCTATTATCTATTCTAAAAAATAAAAAGAAGACTAAGCTCTACAATATTAGTTGTAGTGAAATTTTAGAATAACTCTTAAAGATTCTTTTTAGGTTATTGTTGATTAGTTGTTGCATATTCTTAGTGCATTAAGTTGAGAGTTTATCATAGTTATAAAGTGTAATCTTAGTGCATTAAAAATGGAAAATATTGTACTATTACACTACTCTCAAAAGAAATTAGTTTTGTGTTATTGAAGGGCACAAAATCTGATTTGTATCAAGTGTCTAAAGATACTATTGAAGCATAGAAATCTACAACTCATAGTGGTCTAAAGAAGCCACTCAAATAAGGTTAGAATACTCCAAAACCTAGAGAAGAACATAACTAACCAAAAACAGAAATAGAAGCTTACAGGATGAGACTTGGTGAGTCTCAAATCCAATAACATTAAAGGATTGAATGTAAGAAGAGAATTGCAAAAAATAAAAATCTTCTATCTACTATTTTATAAGCTTGGAATTGGCATCTAAGTGACCAAGCTAAAAGGAGGAACTTGTCTACTTGTTAAAGACAACCTCAAAATCCTTATAGTGCAGGAAAAAATCTGCCATAAAATCAGAAGTTTTTGATCTGAAATAAGAGTGCAAAAGGAAGGTGCATTAAAAGAAAATTTGTGTACACATTATAGTACATCTTATTGCACCATTTCAATTTGATTTTTACAGTATAAAAACAAATTTGAATCTGTCCCAAAAAGGGACAATAAACACAAGGTAAGTAGCCAACTGAGAGTTGAACGTAAGCACTCTTCCCAAGCTATAAAATCCACTCAAAGGGGCTCTTAAAGGATGCTTGAACCTATAGAAGACACAACATAGAGATAATATTAAACAGTGTACAAAGTAGAATACACAACATAAATTGAATATCAAGCAATATATAAAGAAAACAGATGTCAAAGGAAAACAGCATGTGTACCAAAGAATTTCTACCGTTAGTAAATGCTAACAATGGAATAAAGAGTCAAGGAGTCTTCATCCAAGTGCTGCTATTCAAACTCCATTCAAGGGCCACCAAATCTACTCCATATCTCCATCAAAGATTTATGACATCTCCACCACAGATCAATCATTAGCTAGAGATACTTGAGCATGTACATAAAACAACAAGGATTAAGGTGGAAAATGCATTGGAGATCTTCATAGAAGCATTGATAAAAATAAAGGCATGCAACTGCCACTTGTCATATGTTGAAAGATACTCTATAATGCTCACAAAGGATATGTTACACTTATTGGTGCCCATACTCTAAACAATGGAGTTACACACGGCTTGACATACGTTACAAGAAAGATAGCTTGGAGACATTGAGGAAGGACCATTACTTGGACAACACTCAAAAAATAAAAAGAAGGAAATATTTTCAACTTAAGAGTGACACTTGTCACTAGTAGTGGAGTGAGTTCAACACCTCGACAAACCAAATGAAGAGTTTTCATGAGTGTCTAAGAACTCATAAAGTGACACTTGTCACTCCTCCTACCTTGTATTAAAGATAGGTTGGAGTTTGGAAAGGAAGTGTAGTAGTTGGAAAAACCAAGCTATCAGCATATATTATAATTTAGCATAGTTTAGTTATTCCCTTCTTTTGTTACAAAGTTGTTAGCTAGTTGTTGAGCAGAATATTGTTGGTATCCGCTTCTCTTGGGTTAATTGAAGCATGATATGTAATACTTATATGATCAATACATTGTTTTGAATATTGATTTCTCTAATATGGTATCAGAGCTAGCCTTGCTAGCCTTGAATTTAAGGCTCAATTTTGATCATACCAATTGAGATAGTGTGCCACCCAAAGCAATGTGATGATTGGATGAGTAGGCATTAATATTGAGGTTCAAAGACCTAGGAAACCTAACTCGACCTGACTCAAGGTTCAAAGACCTAGGAAACCTATCAAAGCAGACTAGACCAAACATGGGCAACTCGCCTCGATGGACCGAAACTGGGAAACAAATGACTTGATGGATAAAACTGACTCAATCGTACTAGAAAAAGTTGACTGACTTGACAGATGTGGCATGACCACCTAATCTTGGCACATAACCTAGGCCTCTCATGAACAAAGGCCTCACTACCCTCTCAGGCAGTGTCTCCTCGAGAGGAGACACAAGGCTAAGTGTTGGTTTTAGCCTTTAAACCACACTTTCATCTCCCTTCCCACACATGTGGGATAAATCTTATAAATCTTGAACACCAAGTGTCACCTCTGTGAACCCAGCATCACCTCTGCGAGGGAACACCAATTTTTTCTTCCCTTCTCTAATGCTGGATCAAAATTTTGATGCTTTGGATTGACATAACAACCTTTTTCAATGGATTTGGCTGGATTAAAATTCCTTTTTAGCCCTCATATTCACCATGAAAGCTCTATCTCATCCTCTCTGGCCATCATAGAAGGTTGCCACCTGAGTTGTAGAGGAGGTTTGAGGAGGAGAAGCCGCCAACGGATAGATTGAGCAGATCTATTTTTTTTTTTGCCAAGGAGAAGTGGCCACCAGATGATGAGTAGAATTCTATTTTCTACTACAGATGAGGTGTTGTTGACATAGCAGGTCCAGTGCTAAGGGTGCCACCTGAGTGGCACCATTGAAAATCCACCCAAGCGGCACCACCAAAGTGGTGCCACTTCTAAGGAAGGGTCCATCGCAGTAAGTTCAAATAAAGCGTTGTGCACTTTATATCCCAACCGAGGTGGTAGCTCGACTGGTTAGTGGAAAAGCCTTGGAAGCTTGAGGTCGGGGGTTCAAACCCTGTCGACCCCCCCCAGGTATATTTTTTTTGTTTGTATTTTTTTCTTAATGTTTTTTTTTTAATATTCTTTAGTTTAATTAAAAAAATTAATTTTTCTTAAAAAAAATGAAATTATTTTCAAATATTTTTAAATGAAATATTTCTTTTTTTTTAGAAAAATCATTTAATTAAACTTTAGAATTGTTTTTTAGACATTGGAAGGAAACTTTTCAAACTTAAAAAGGAGCATTTTTTGCTGCATAAGTGAAGGGGGGATTTTTTTTCTCTCAAAAGCACAATTTTTTCAAAAACTAAAACAAGGGGGGAAGAGTGAGAACATTTTTCAGCATTTCTTCAAAATTGGTAAATTGTAAAAGGTGCATTTTATGTGGAAATCGACACCTTAGTTTAATTTTTGGATGCTTTCTGATGTATGATGCACTTTCATTTACATCTACACTACCTCATTAAGTAAAAATAAAGCACTCCACAATTCTGATGTATGAAACCCATCCATGCAATTCAATTGCACCGCAATGTTTGGTATTTATGATATGTTTGGCCCACACTTACAGGTAATGTTGTCGTGCTTTGGGCTACTGTATCTGCCACCTAACATAGCTGCAAAAATAACATCTGAGCTTATTCTCTATTAATCGTCAGGGAGATATAAGTCAGCCTATTTTTACCATTTTTTTACTCCATTCCACTACCCTAGTCGTTCTTGTGTTTAGACATAAATCTTGATGAATGTTATTGTTGAGCAAGGTGCAGCAAAAGCATTGCAAAAGTATTGTCATTGTTGTCAACACAGATAGATTGATGCAGTTGATGCAGTTCAGAGGTCAGTCAGATCAAGTACAGTGATTTTCAAGGAAAACAGAAGTGACCCAGATTCAGAATTTTGCAAAAAAAGACAAGTAAGAAAACTGTCGCGATATCGCGACATGTTTTCTGTCGCGATTTCGCGACAAAAAGGAGGAGAGAGAAAATGCAGCCGAAAATGTCACGATTTCGCGACAAAAAGGAGGAGAGAGAAAATGCAGCCGAAAATGTCGCGATTTCGCGACAAAAAGGAGGAGAGAGAAAACGCAGCCGAAAATGTCACGATTTCGCGACAAAAATGAGGAGAGAGAAGGTGCAGCTGAAAATGTCATGATTTCGCGACAAAACAGAGGAGAGAGAAAGTGCATGAGAAAGTGTCGCGATATCGCGATAGTTTCGGAAGAAAAGCACTAAGGACGAAAAGTGTCGCGATATCGCGACACGTCGGGTTTTCACGACCCGAAGAAGAGAGAGAATGTACGGCAACAAAAGTGTAGTGATTTCGCTACATGTCGGAGTTTCGCTGGCAAAAGCAAAGAAAAAGCACTAAGTCAAGAAAGTGTAGCGATTTCGCTACATGTCAGACTTTCGCGGGCCGAAGCAGAGTTCAGATGCCAAAGAGCAAAGGTGTAGCGATTTCGCTACAAGTTCGAAATGCAAGGCGCAAAGGTGTAGCGATTTCGCTACAAGGTCGAAACGCAAGACGCAAAAGTGTAGCGATTTCGCTACAAGTTCGAAATGCAAGGCGCAAAGGTGTAGCGATTTCGCTACAAGTTCGAAACACAAGACACAAAGGTGTAGCGATTTCGCTACAAGTCTAAAGTTTCGCGAGTCGAAGCAAAGTTGGAAGCGCAAGGCACAAAGTTGTAGCGATTTCGCTACATGTCTTGATTTCGCTGGTGCATGAAGGGAAAAATGTACGGACGCTAAAGATGTCGTGATTTCGCGACACGTTGCATTTTCGCGGGCGAAAAGCAAAGAACAACGCTAAGGCAGAAAAGCGTCATGATTTTGCGACATGTTTCGATTTCGCTGAGGCTTGCGGAGGAAAGTGTACGGAAGCCCAAAGTGTCACGATTTCATGACATGTTTCGATTTCGCTGAGGCTTGCGGAGGAAAGTGTACGGAAGCCCAAAGTGTCACGATTTCGTGACATGTTCCGATTTCTCTGAGGCTTGCGGAGGAAAGTGTACGAAAGTCCAAAGTGTCACGATTTCGTGACATGTTCCATTTTCATGGAGGCAAGCGAAGGAAAGTGCAGGAAAGCGAAAAGCGTCGCGATTTCGTGACATGTAAGGTTTTCGCTGTTGCATGCCGAGTAGAGAACAAGGAGGCGAAAAACGTCGCGATATCGCGACATGTAATGTTTTCGCGGTTGCATGCAGAGAGAAGGTCTAGGAGGCGGAAAACGTCGCGATGTCGCGACAAGTCAGGTTTTCACGGTCAACAGTTCAAGATAAAGTCAAATAGGAAGAAATGTCGCGATATCGCGATAGGTAACAGTTTGGCGAGAAAAAGCCGAAGAAGCATGCACAGTGATAGGTGTCAAAAAGGCGAAAAGGAAAATCATGCAGCCAGTTATGTAAGAGCTAACTGGAGCCAGAATTGCAGTCACAGTGATAGATGTCGAAAAGCACTAAGGAAAATTCATGCAGCCAACCAAGGACAAGTTAACTGGAGTTACAAAAGGAAGGTATGAAACAACATATTAAAGAAAAGAACGGCTATTGCAGGGCCGTGATGCAGCATGGCTGACAAAGGTGGTAGTTACAAGAACTGTCCATTGAAGACAGAACAGCTGTTACAGGGGTGGATACCGAGAATCACGATTTTAGAGAAATTAATTAACAGGTTGCATATATCAAGAAATGACAGTCACGCGTAGAAGAAAGTGAAAGCACAGAATTCAAAAGAGAAGAAAGAAGAACAGAGCACCGAGATACGTAGGAAGGCTGTCAGGATACGCAGAAAAAGGTGTCAGGATACGCAGAAAAAGGCTGTCAAAAAAAGGCTGTCAGAATGTGCAGAGAAGAATGTCAGAATAAGACAGAAAGAAAGCGGCTAAAAGGCAGAACGCGTCAGAGAGGGTTTGACAGATTGATCATAGCCGAGATTGCATGGAATATTGGAGGGAAAATTTGAGTCGTTTCAAATTGAGCCGTTCAAGGAAATCAAGTATAAAGACTCGAATAGGTACAGTAAGAGAGGTTACTCGCAACCGTGGTTATTAGTGAAAAACAAAAGAAAAGGTTGAGTAAGTGTGCTGCATGAAGAACAAAAAAAGAACAAAGAACCCGAATGTAATTTTTATTGAAAAATCAGAAGAGAGGTTCTAGACTGTGAAAGAAGATATTGAGATTCTAACAATTCTCTTTATGCTTCTATGAGATTAAGTTGTATGAGCTATAGACCAGTGAGGGTCTTGCAAAAGAGAAGACATTTTTATGTCAATTTTTTTTAAAAATAGAAATTCAAGTTGGTGCTTGGTAAAAGGGGTTGGTGCTCCTATCTGTTGTAGCATAAAAATCAGGGGTTGGTGCTCCTTCTAGTGGGTGCTGGTAAACTATTTGTAAAGATTGAATCCTTGCAAAGACTCGGATTTGGATTGTAGTCCAAACAATCATTATTTGAGGAGTAGCCACATCGGTGAACCTCGTTAAATCTTGTGTTGTGTGATGCTCTTGTGTTATACTTGCTTTATCTATTTTTAAGCTTGTATTTTTAAGTTTTAAGAGTTGCAGATTCAAGTTTTTAAATAGTTACACTGATTCACCCCCCCTCTCAGTGTCATTGTGAGATTAACAATTGGTATCAGAGCAAGGTACCTGAACAAGCTTAATCAGCTAAGGTGATCTTGGAAGATCCACAATGGCCGGCGGTGAAGGATTCTCTTCCAACAAAGCTCCTTTGTTCGATGGAACAAATTACTCTTTCTGGAGACTCAGGATGCAGACATATCTGTGTGCACTGGGATATGACATCTGGGAATCCGTTGAAAATGGATACACAATACCCTCTGTTCCTCCAACAGATGCGGCTGAGAAGAAAAAGTTTGAGAACAACTCAAAAGCCAAGAATGCTATTATGTGTGGATTAGTAGACAGTGAGTTGATACGCATCATGAACTGGCAAATCAGCAAAAGACATATGGGACAAACCGCAGAGCATTCATGAAGGAGACAAGCAAGATCAAGGAAGCTAAGCCGCAAACACATCGTGCCCAGTTCGAAGCATTAAAGATGACCGATGATGAGAACATAGAAGCCTACATGCTGAGAGTAAATGGAATCATTAATGCAATAAGAGGACTCGACGAGGAGATGGAAGATGCGATTGTTGTGAAGAAGGTACTAAGAACTCTCCATAAAAGATTTGATGCAAAAGTTTCTGCCATAGAAGAAGCTAAAGATTTAAATTTTTTCAGTATGGATGAAATGCACGGTTCCTTAACAACATATGAAATGAGAATTGGACAAACTAAGCCCTCAGACAGAGAAGCGGCTTTTCAAGCACAAAAAAATACAAAATCTAAACAAGAATCTGAGGAAGAAGAATCTACAGATGAAACTGAAGCAAACTTTGTTAGGAAATTAGTAAAGGGAAAAGGAAAGTACAGAGGTAAGCTACCGTTCAAGTGCTTTAACTGTGGAGGCATCGGGCACTTTGCAAAGAAAATGCCCAATGAATGAGAAAAACAAAAGTGATGAAGGGACACACCAAGAAAGAAATGTCTGGAAGAAGAAACCACATTTTAGAAAAAGGAACTTCAAGAAGAAAAGTTTCATTTCCAAAAATATTGACTCTTCTGAAGACAGCTCCAGTGAGGACTCAGAAGAAGAAACTGGTGAAGCATTGTTCATGACTTTTGAAGAACAAAGAACAGAGGAAACCCAGGAGTGTGAAGAAAAATTAGAGGATGAGGCTGAGGTAGATCCTGGAAGGTGAGTTGGTTGCTGCACTTGAAGAGTTAAGTGCGTAAAGGAAAAAGAATAAAAAGATTTCAAGAAAATTTGAGGATGCTAGCGAATTAATAATCAGTTTGAAAGTACAAACTCAAGAATTTAAGAAAAAGTCTAAAGATTTTGAAGCACAGCTAACCATGAAAATAGATGAGTGTAATAAGCTAGAAGAAGACGTAGTTAGATTAAGGATGCAGCTAGAAGAGATGAATCGGAAATTGAGCTGTCATCATAAATTTGAAGACAGTTTCGCAAAGCTGAATAAAATGTTAAATAATCAAAGGCCTACAGGCATCAAATTTGGTTTGGGCTTTGATGAAGGAGAATCCTCAAAGGACTCAAAGGCTGTTACTGTAGAACCAATAAAGAATAAAGACAAGATCAGAGTTGATCAAGAAAAACCGTATCATGCAAAAGGAAACAATAAGGCCAAGCTTGAAAGGAGTACCGCAAATGATGGATTCACCAAAGTCGCATATCAAAGAAGAAGAAGACCCATGGCTCCTACTACAACATGGCAACAACCATTACCCGTGTACACTCGTTCCTTTTCTCGGTTATTGTTTTAAATGCAATGCATATGGTCATAAAATCTCAAGTTGTAGATATAATGTAGAACAAAGAAATTTTACTAGTAGAAATATTTTTTCACCTTTGATAGATTATGTCGTAGAATGCTATAATCCGTCATAACTTCGGACATATTGCAAGAAATTGTCGTAGCTCTTTTGCAGGAAATAAATACCAGGGAAGAAAGTATCAATCAACTGGATTAAAACAAAACAGAAAATTTCTCGAAAAACTGTCACAAGCCAATGAAAGGGAGAAGGTAAAACAAGTGACCAGATCTCTCGTCAAATCTCAAGTGGAAAGAAAAGGAACAACCGAAGAAAGACAAGGAATCCCTAATCGTTCAAACAGCTCTCAAAGCCCAAAATAAATCTGCACCTTGGATTCTCGGGATGATGGATGCTCCAGTCATATGACAGGAGACAAACAAAAGTTTGATAAGCTACAGACATACGAAGGTGGTTCTGTAAAATTCGAAAACAATGATGGAGCCAAGATAGTAGGAAAAGGATCAGTTAAGTTAAGTGACGATAAAATCAACTCTAAAGAAGTCCTTTTTGTGATGGGTTTGAAGCATAACTTACTAAGTGTAAGTCAAATTTGTGACAGAGGTCATGAAGTGATTTTTAAGGAGGGCTGTGAAGTAAGAAAGACAAAAAATGGAAAGTTAATAGCCACTGGACTGAGAACTTCTGGAAATCTATATACACTCTCGGAGACTTCGAAGGAGCTTGCTTGGTTGGTCGGGAAGAAGAAAATTGGCTGTGGCACAAGAGACTCGGTCACATAAGCTTTGATAATCTGGTAAAAATTAGCTCAAAAGGGGCAGTAAGAGACATACCAACTATTGGTAAACCTTCAAACAATATTTGTGAGTCATGCCAAAAGGGAAAACAAACCAGAGCCACTTTCAAAGCAAAAGAATACTTCACGAGCAAGCCTTTAGAACTAATTCACACTGATTTATGTGGACCCATGAGAACGGAAAGCATAAATGGACACAAATATTTTATGCTATGTATAGATGACTATTCAAGAATGACATGGGTACTATTTTTGAAACTTAAATCAGAAGCCTTTGAGATGTTTAAAACTTTCAAAAATCTTGTTGAGAATCAATCAGAAAAAGAATTAAATGTTTAAGATCAGATAGAGGAGGAGAGTTTATTTCGGATGAGTTTGCAGAATACTATGAAAAACATGGGATCAGAAGACAGTTTTCGGCAGCAAGAACACCTCAGCATAATGGAGTAGTTGAAAGAAAGAACAGAACTGTGCAAGAAATGGCAAGGACCATGTTAATAGAGAGCAAAATTGCTGACAGGTTCTGGAAAGAGGTAGTTCATACTGCAGTCTACATTCGGAATAGGTGTATGTTGAGGCCGCATGAAAGCAAAACACCTTATGAACTATGGTTTGGCAAGAAGGCTACAACAAAATACTTCAAAGTATTCGGCAACAAGTGTTACATTAAACGGATTGAAGACAATCTTGGCAAATTCGAAGATAGAGCTGATGAAGGTATCTTTCTTGGTTACTCAACTAAAAGCAAAGCCTACACATGCTACAACAAAAGACTGAAGAAAATTGTGGAGAGTGCAGATGTTAAGGTCGATGAAGGTAGGAAACAAAAATTCAGCCATAATGAAAACTACCCGACTTATGAAGAATTTATTGAAGAAGATGAAAATCAAGAAAAAGAAGAGAGACAAAAATCAGAATCAGATGATTTAGAAATAGAAGAAAACAGGAAATTCAAAACAGGCAGCTGACAGAAAAATCATCCCAAAGAGCAGATTATTGGGGACCCTACAGTTGGCATTCAAACAAGAAGAAGAGTAGTAAATAACTATTCTCTGTTATCCAAAGATTGAGCCCAAAAACATTATTGAAGCAAGCACAGATGAAAGCTGGATGGAGGCAGTAAATGAAGAACTAGATCAAATTGAGAAAAACAAAACCTGGGAATTAGTACCAAGGCCTGAAAATAAAAACATAATAGGTACTAAATGGATATTTCGAAACAAACTGAATGAAGACGGACAAGTTGTGAGGAATAAAGCAAGATTGATCTGTAAAGGATATGCTCAAGTTGAGGGGATTGATTTTGAAGAGACCTTTGCACCAGTAGCCAGACTTGAAGCTATAAGACTGTTTTTGGCTTTAGCAGTTCATAGGAACTTCAAAGTTTATCAGATGGATGTGAAATCAGCATTTCTAAATGGAAATCTTGAAGAAGAAGTGTATATTGAACAGCCTGATGGCTTTCAACTCTGTGACAATCCTAACTTTGTTTGCAAGCTAAAGAAAGCATTGTATGGCTTGAAACAAGCACCTAGAGCTTGGTATGCAAGATTGGACAGCTATCTCACTAAGCAAGGATTCAAGAAAGGTATGGTAGATAGCAATTTATATATCAAAACTGAAAATGGCAATTTCATTGTCCTTGTTGTTTATGTAGATGATATAATATTTGGGAGCAGCAATGATGAATCATGCAAAGACATAGCAAACAAAATGCAGAAAGAATTTGAAATGTCTATGATCGGTGAACTTTCATATTTCCTTGGATTGCAAGTTAATCAAACCGAAAAAGGGATTTTCATTTCTCAAATTAAATATGTGAAAGAAATGCTAAAAAAGTTCACAATGGAGGATAGTAAACCTGTTAGCACTCCCATGACAACAAGCTGCAAGTTGAGCAAGGATGATAAATCTCCAGATGTTGATCAAACAATGTACAGATCTATGATTGGGAGCCTGTTGTATTTGACAGCCACAAGACCGGATATCTTACAGGTAGTTTGCATGGTTGCACGATTTCAGGCTAGTCCCAAAGAGACTCATGTGACAGCTGTGAAAAGGATTTTTAGGTACCTCAAGGGTACTATGGAATATGGACTATGGTATCCAAAAGGAAAAGACTTCACTCTTTTTGCATATTCTGATGCAGATTGGGCAGGATGCATTGATGACAGAAAAAGTACCAGTGGTGGAGCATTTTATCTTGGAGATAAACTGGTAGCATGGCACAACAAGAAGCAAGAATCAGTCTCTCTATCCATAGCAGAGGCTGAATACATTGCAGCAACAACATGTTGTACACAGATATTATGGATGAGACAAACACTAAAAGACCTTGGTATTCACTTCAATGAGCCAATTTCAGTTAAATGTGATAACACTAGTGCAATCAACATCTCAAAGAATCCGGTCATGCACTCCCGCACCAAACATATTGCAATCCGGTATCATTTTTTGAAAGATAAAGTTGCAGAAGGAGAGGTCAAATTGGAGTTTGTTCCAACTACAGAGCAAGTAGCAGATATATTCACAAAACCATTGCCCAAGGAAGTTTTTGAGTACCTTCGAAAGAAGTTGGGAGTAGTCACACTACCCAAGCACTGACTAGCTATAGGGAACACATTCTCAGGGGGAGCATTCAAATCATTTATGCCTGAGAATGTTGTGCATAGACTCAGGGGGAGTCTGCAGTAGCCCTTTGGTATTATTGGCAAAGGGGGAGAAGAAATTGAGCAAGGTTGCAGTGTGTTGCCAACAATTCCAAAGGGGGAGATTGTTGAGCAAGGTGCAGCAAAAGCATTGCAAAAGTATTGTCATTGTTGTCAACACAGATAGATTGATGCAGTTGATACAGTTCAGAGGTCAGTCGGATCAAGTACAGTGATTTTCAAGGAAAACAGAAGTGACCCAGATTCAAAATTTTGTAGAAAAAGACAAGTAAGAAAACTGTCGTGATATCGCGACATGTTTTCTGTCATGATTTCACGACAAAAATGAGGAGAGAGAAAATGCAACCGAAAATGTCATGATTTCACGACAAAAGGGAGGAGAGAGAAAACACAGCTGAAAATGTCACGATTTCGTGACAAAAATGAGAGAGAAGGTGCAGCTGAAAATGTCGTGATTTCACGACAAAATAGAGGAGAGAGAAAGTGCATGAGAAAGTGTCGCGATATCGTGATAGTTTCAGAAGAAAAGCACTAAGGATGAAAAGTGTCGCGATATCGCGACACGTCGGGTTTTCGCGACCCGAAGAAGAGAGAGAATGTATGGCAACAAAAGTGTAGCGATTTCGCTACATGTCGGAGTTTCACTGGCAAAAGCAAAGAAAAAGCACTAAGTCAAGAAAGTGTAGCGATTTCGCTACATGTCAGACTTTCACGGGCCGAGCAGAGTTCAGATGCCAAAGAGCAAAGGTGTAGCGATTTCGCTACAAGTTCGAAATGCAAGGCGCAAAGGTGTAGTGATTTCGCTACAAGGTCGAAACGCAAGACGCAAAAGTGTAGCGATTTCGCTACAAGTTCGAAATGCAAGGCACAAAGGTGTAGCGATTTCGCTACAAGTTCGAAACACAAGACACAAAGGTGTAGCGATTTCGCTACAAGTCTAAAGTTTCGCGAGTCGAAGCAAAGTTGGAAGCGCAAGGCACAAAGTTGTAGCGATTTCGCTACATGTCTTGATTTCGCTGGTGCATGAAGGGAAAAATGTACGGACGCTAAAGATGTCACGATTTCGTGACACGTTGCATTTTCATGGGCGAAAAGCAAAGAACAGCGCTAAGGTAGAAAAGCGTCGCGATTTCGTGACATGTTCCAATTTTGCTGAGGCTTGCAGAGGAAAGTGTACGGAAGCCCAAAGTGTCACGATTTCGCGACATGTTTCGATTTCGCTGAGGCTTGCGGAGGAAAGTGTACGGAAGCCCAAAGTGTCACGATTTCGTGACATGTTCCGATTTCGCTGAGGCTTGCGGAGGAAAGTGTACGAAAGTCCAAAGTGTCACGATTTCGCGACATGTTCCATTTTCGCGAAGGCAAGCGAAGGAAAGTGCAGGAAAGCGGAAAGCGTCACGATTTCGCGACATGTAAGGTTTTCGCTGTTGCATGCCGAGTAGAGAACAAGGAGGCAGAAAACGTCGCGATATCGTGACATGTAATGTTTTCACGGTTGCATGCAGAGAGAAGGTCTAGGAGGCGGAAAACGTCGCGATGTCGTGACAAGTCAGGTTTTCATGGTCAACAGTTCAAGATAAAGTCAAATAGGAAGAAATGTCGCGATATCGCGACAGGTAACAGTTTGGCGAGAAAAATCCGAAGAAGCATGCACAGTGACAGGTGTCAAAAAGGTGAAAAGGAAAATCATGCAGCCAGTTATGTAAGAGCTAACTGGAGCCAGAATTGCAGTCACAGTGACAGATGTCGAAAAGCACTAAGGAAAATTCATGCAGCCAACCAAGGACAAGTTAACTGGAGTTACAAAAGGAAGGTATGAAACAACATATTAAAGAAAAGAACGTCTGTTGCAGGGCCGTGATGCAAAGCATGGCTGACAAAGGTGGCAGTTACAAGAACTGTCCATTGAAGACAGAACAGCTGTTACAGGGGTGGATACCGAGAATCATGATTACAGAGAAATTAATTAATAGGTTGCGTATATCAAGAAATGACAATCGCACGTAGAAGAAAGTGAAAGCACAGAATTCAAAAGAGAAGAAAGAAGAACAGAGCGCCGAGATACGCAGGAAGGCTGTCAGGATATGCAGAAAAAGGTGTCAGGATACGCAGAAAAAGGCTGTCAGAAAAAGGCTGTCAGAATGTGCAGAGAAGAATGTCAGAATAAGACAAAAAGAAAGCGGCTAAAAGGCAGAACGCGTCAGAGAGGGTTTGACAGATTGATCATAGCCGAGATTGCATGGAATATTGGAGGGAAAATTTGAGCCGTTTCAAATTGAGTCGTTCAAGGAAATCAAGTATAAAGACTCGAATAGGTACAGTAAGAGAGGTTACTCGCAACCGTGGTTATTAGTGAAAAACAAAAGAAAAGGTTGAGTAAGAGTGCTGCATGAAGTACAATAAAAGAGCAAAAACCTGAATGTAATTTTTATTAAAAAAATTAGAAGAGAGGTTTTAGACTGTGAAAGAAGATATTGAGATTCTAACAATTCTCTTTATGCTTCGTGAGATTAAGTTGTATGAGCTATAGACCAGTGAGGGTCTTGCAAAAGAGAAGACATTTTTATGTCAATTTTTTTTTAAAATAGAAATTCAAGTTGGTGCTTGGTAAAAGGGGTTGGTGCTCCTATCTGTTGTAGCAGAAAAATCAGGGGTTGGTGCTCCTTCCAGTGGGTGCTGGTAAACTATTTGTAAAGATTGAATCCTTGCAAAGACTCGGATTTGGATTGTAGTCCAAACAGTCATTATTTGAGGAGTAGCCACATCGGTGAACCTCGTTAAATCTTGTGTTGTGTGATGCTCTTGTGTTATACTTGCTTTATCTATTTTTAAGCTTGTATTTTTAAGTTTTAAGAGTTGCAGATTCAAGTTTTTAAATAGTTACACTGATTCACCCCCCCTCTCAATGTCATTGTGAGATTAACAGTTATGATATCCAAAGTGTTTAGGGGAAGTTACATCCCACGCATAAGTATTGACGACTTTCTATGGTAGGTGTCATCAACAAGACGATTCCCTTTCAGTACCACCTATGTTCCACTTATTGTTCTCATCTATAAAAATATCTATAGTCTCCCTCATGTAAGAGCGGGTATTTTTTTTTAAGTTTGATATAAAGGCCTGGCAAAGGTATAAATAAAGGGGGACCATTTTGTGATATAAGGTACCCTCACTATGGCTAAAAAGTTAATGATTGATGCTCATCAGTTATTGAAAGGTCCTAATTACACACCATGGAAAAACAATATGAAGGCTATCCTTGTTATGGAAGACTTATGGGATGTTGTTTCTGGCACAACAACAAGATATTCACTAGAAACTAGATCAATAGTAGCTACACCTCCAACTACTAATTAAATATCATTTGACAAGAAATACAGTAGGGCAAGAGTGCTCATCTTGCTTGTCATTTTGGATGAAGTTCAACCTCACATAGCTGAAAAAGAACATGGTAAAGAGGCATGGGATGCCCTTCAAACCATTTATAAGGGAAATAATGATTCCACCATTCTTTACCTCCAATATCAACTTCACAGTTTGAGTATGAAGTAGGGTGAGACAATTGAACTCTTTCTTTGCAGAGTGTCTAAGTTGTAAGGAAAATTGAATTCTTTGGGAAAACCTATAGAAGATAATCTTCTTACTTCAGTGGTAATGGGAGCTTTACCTAATTCTTGTAGTATGTTTATCACCTTCCTTCAGGTTTCACAAAGAAAAGTTACCTTTGTTGAGTTGGTCAATATGCTTCAAGAAGAGGCTCACCAACTTCAGAGAGATGAATCTTCTAATATCACTCTCTATTCCAACAGGAAGGGTTCTAAGAAGAAGGGTAATTTTTATAAGGGAGGAAATTCTCACAAATATTCAAAGATAAAATGACCTCAACATACAAAAAGACATTGCAAATTTGTGACAAAGACACCCATGACACAAATAGGTGTTGGCACAAGAACAAGCAACCTAAGAATAAGGGCCCTAAAAAACCACAAAATAAGAATAAGCAACCCAAGGTGAATGTTGTTTTTGAAGAATCTTACTCTAATTCTGAGTGGGAACACAAGGTGCTCATGACTACCACAACCTCCAAGCATAAGGATCTTGTATGGTATGTTGATTCTAGTGCCAATAAGCACATGACTTGTGACAAATCATGGTTTGAGACATATGAGGCCAAGGAGGGAAAACCTATCACTATTGTTGATGACAAAACCTATAAGGTTTAAGGAGAGGGTATAATTTTAGTCACTCTTCCTGATGACAAGTTTCATATTGAAAAATTCCTCTATGTTCCAGTATTCGTGAAATTTTTTTTGTTAGTCACATAAATTCTGGATAAAGATATGGTTGTGAATTTTTATTTTTAGGATGGCAAGAAGTGTTTTTCTATCACCAGGAGGGGTAATAAAATTGCAACAAATTCCTATAAGCATGGCTTATTTGTCTTAGATGTTATCTCTACTCCTCATATTTCCATGACATCCTCTACAAAGGAGGTAATTTCCCTATGGCACAAGAGATATGGGCATCTTAGTTCTGGCTACTTACTTGAGCTAAGTAAGTATGAGATGGTAAAGGGTCTTCCTTCCCTTTCTTCCACACTTCCAGTGTGCTCTAACTACTTGGCAGGAAAGTCGTATAGAGTACCTTTTGAGAAGAGATCTACACAAGCAAAGAAACCTTTGGAATTAATTCACACCGATCTATGCGGTCCTTTCACACCAAACAGTTGTGGGGTAAAGAGGTATTTTTAGTTATTTGTGGATGACTATTGACTACTCATGAAATATGTGGATTTTATTTCTTCATATGAAATTTGAAGCCTTTAGTTTCTTCCAGCAATTCAAGAATTTTATTTAGAAGGATTCAGGGACTTCTATAAATACCCTCCACTCAGATCGAGGGGGGAGTTCACCTCTAAAGAATTTTCTATATTTTTTACTACACATGGAATCCAGAGACAATTAACTAATGCTTACACTCCTTAAAAAAGTAGAGTTGCTAAAAGGAGGAACCATTCCATCATGGAAATGGTTTGTTGTATGCTCACAAGAGCCCATATAGAGCAACAATTTTGGGTAGAAGCTATCACCACTGTAGTATATTTGTTGAATAGGGCACCCACAAAGGCCCTAAAAGGAATAACTCCACAGGAAGCATGGAGTGGTCGAAAACCCTCCATATCTCATCTACGCATTTTTGGATGTAAAGCCTTTATGCACATAACGAAAGAGAAAAGGAAGAAGCTAGATGAGAAGATATTGAAATGTGTTCTTCTTGGCTATGATGAGCACTCTAAGGGTTATTATTTGATTGATCATTTGACCAATAATATTCATGTCAGTAGAGATGTTTTTTTTGATGAGGCTTTCACATCATAAAGCACATCTGATGTATACCTAGATCTTGTGGAATCTAAAATTGAGAAGTCTCCTTCATCACCTCATACTGGAGGTTCTTCTTCTTCTTCTTCTTCACCACATAAGAAGAATCCAAAATGGTATACAAGCACTATCAAAGACTCAAAGTTATCCACACCACCAGATTTGACTTTGAATAGACCTCATAATCATAGTATGGCTTGACAGGATAGAGCAGCAGCAGAGATTACTAAGGTTGATGATCTTTATCGATATTTTTAGGAGCTTTCAATAGATCCAAACAAAAATAGAGGATATGGATGTGGATTATGATAGGATGTTTATATCTTCACTGAATGAGCATGAACATAATTCTATACAAGATGCCCTTAGTGAGCCACAATGGAAGGCTTCTATGGATGCTGAGTATAAGTCTCTAAAAAAAAACAAAACTTGGGAGCTTTTCGATCTACCACACGAAAAAAATCTCATTGGCTGCAAATGGGTGTAAGGTCAAGTACAAGGTAGATGGGACAATTGATAAGCATAAGGCCCACCTTGTTGCAAAGGGCTATGCACAAAAGGAAGGCATTGACTATGAGGAAACTTTTGCACCTATTGCTCGAATGACCACCATTCGAGTTCTTTGTGCTATGACAACACAATTTGGGTGGAAATTTCATCAGATGGATGTCAATATTGCTTTCCTAAATGGTGATATCTAAGAGGAAGTATACATGACACAACCTAAAGGATTTCAAGTGGAAGGCCAAGAACATACATTATGCAAATTGGTCAAGTCCTTGTATGGGTTAAAACAAGCTCCTCGAGCTTGGTATATAAAAATGGATAATCACCTCCTGCAGCATGGATTTAAGATATTTCCATCAGATGCAAACCTCTATTTCAAGAAACATGGTTCTAAAATAGTGTTTCTTGTACTCTATGTTGATGACTTGATCATTACAGGCAGTTCAAAAATAATGATATCTACTATCAAAAGAGACTTTTGTAAATCTTTTGAGATGATAGATATCAGACTTATCCATTATTGTCTTGGTATGGAAGTGAGCCAGAAGGAGCACTACATCAAGGTGTCTCAAAAAAATATGCCAAGACATTGTTAGAAAAATATCGCATGACTGATTGCAAGCCAATGGTAACTCCTATGGAATCAGGATTTTAGTTATCATGATATGATGATTCACGTAAGGTAGATGGTACTCTCTATCAACAACTAATTTTTAGTCTCATATATCTGACTAATACTAGGCTAGATATTGCATTTTCTATCAACTATCTTTCGATGTTCATGCAGGAACCTAAGACTACTCATTAGAAAGCAATAAAACATGTTCTTCACTATGTCTGTGGTACAATGGAATATGGCCTATAATACAAGAATAATGATAAATTCTTCTTGCAAGGATACATGAACTCTGACTATGCCAGGTCATATGATGATCGTAAGTCAAATTCAGGATATATATTTCATCTTGGATCCGGTCCTATCTCTTGGCACAACAAGAAGAAATAGGTGGTTGCTATCTCATATACAGAGGCAGAATATCATGCTGCACTTGAAGTTGTGTGCGAAGTGATATGGTTGCATCGCATTTTGACAAGTATGGGTCATCCATCAAAATCTCCAATACACTTGTTTTGTGACAACCAGGGTGTTTTGAAACTTGTTAAGAATCCAGTGCATCATAAAAAAACCAAGCACATTGACACACAATATCACTTCATTTGAGACAAAGTTCCAAGACACTAAGTTCAGCTTCAGTACATTCCCACTGATGCTTACGTTGCATACATTTTCACTAAGGCACTTGCACGTGTCAAATTTGAATTATTTCACAACTCTCTTTGTATTGAAAAATAATGTAATAAAGAGGGTATGTTAGCGTATATTATAATTTAGAATAGTTTAGTTATTCCATTCTTTTGTTACAAATATGTTAGCTAGTTTTTTAGCGGAATATTCTTGGGCTTCGCTTCTCTCGGGCTAATTGAAGCATGCTATGTAATACTTATACGATCAATACATTGTTTTGAATGTTGATTGCTATAATACAAGCGCAGCATTTGGAAACACCACAAGTAGTAGTGGAAGCAACTAGGTAGATCAACGGTAGAAGTTTGGCAAGATTTTAGGTAATACACAAAATATCGTTGGTAGATGCTCGATAGTTTTTTGGATAGAATTTAGCAGAGTGACAGTGGATGTTCGATACCAGTTCAGGTATGATTCAGAAGAGGTACAAAGCAAGGCAAATATAGTTTGAAAAACTCTTGGTCAACCAGCATTAACGAAGTGCATTAAATCCTTGGGAATCTATGCTTAAGAAGGAGAGTTTATAGACTCATTCACCCGACTTCATAAAGGTACATAAATTTAATTTCTTATTTGATTTCAATATAAAAATGGAGTTATAAGGTTATAATATAAGGTTGATATATCATTTAAAATCAATCTTTGTTTGAAAGAAAAAACTTAGGAAATTAATATTTGCACAACTTAGGAGCAATAAGGATTCTACTTGGAATTAATATTTTTAAAATTTGCAAATATTAATGTGTTCTAGATTTCCAAATTTGGGAGTGATAAGGTTTTCAACTTCAAACTAGTTTTTTGGAAATTAGAAACACTTAAATAAAATTCCTAAGGGTTTCAAAAGGGGTTATCAAAAGCTTTTATTAAAGTTGGAAATTTATGTTCTTGTCTCAAAAAATTTCTCCTTAGAGATAAAATATATCCAACATTAAAACCTCTTCAAATTTGAAAAGTGCTTAGTTCAATAGGAGTATTAAGAAGATTAAAAATTTGATTGTTGGTGCTTACAAAATTTTATACAAAGTCAACAAAAATTGAACTTCATCTTGCCAAAGCACTACAAAATATTCCAAAACATAATTAGGGAGTCATAAGGAATTCTACAAAACTTGATAATAATATTCTTCATAAATTATCAAGTTATGAAGATATAATCTTTCTTCAAAAACTTAAGATTAGGCATTCATAACTAGGGAGATATAAGGAAGCCTACAGGACTAATAAAGGGTTTATCAAATCAAGCTTATATACTTCAATTAAGAAGCACATTTCCTAAGACTAGGGAGCTATATAAGAATGACTACTTCTTCTAATAAGTGCTTCATAAAGGAAAAGGCCAATGCCATAAAACTTGGGATCATGAATCTTCTCATGAAATCAGAGGGAAAGTTAGATCTTGCTTCAAAAACAATCCATAGTGAAGCCTTAGAAGAAAATTTTGATACTATGGAATGTTATCTTCAAACTTGTCTCAATGAAGAAATTGCCAATGGAAAAAGTGAATTTATACTTTCCTTAGACTTTGCAAGCATATTATACATGGCACTACTCACATATAAACACTACAAGGCAAAAAATGAAGAAAAAAATTATTGATAGAATTACTCAAAAAGAAGTTAGAACTTGATGAATCATATCTAGAAAAGTTTTTTCAATCCTCATGTAGCACCAACACTTCTTGTTCTACTAACTCAAAATCTTATCATGATGTCTTAAGTAGTTTTTCAAAAGTTTTTATACAGACTAAAGACAGGTAAGGATAATCGTCTTCACAAGAACATGGTAGCAGCTTGACCTCTTATGAGAACACAAAAATGAGAATTAAAGGAAAACCCAAATATGAAGAAGAAAATGCAACAGAAGTGGAACCATATCAAGACTACTCTAAAAAAGTAGATAAAGGAGCAATACAATGCAAAATCACTTGAAATAAGAAGGCTTAGCTCCATATTACTATGCATCTTATGAAGACACAGATTACCTCCTGAACTTGAATACAAAGAATGCAGAGATAGAAGACAAATTTCAATAAGGAGAAGAAGATCCATATTGAATATTGAAGTCCTCAATACCCAAATAATGTAATACATTGGGGTGTTAGAAATAGAGTCTATTCCATCATTTGGGTTATGTAAATGTATCTTCCAAGGTACATACTTAGATTACTTTAGGGGGAAGTTATCTAGTTACTTCATGCAATGTAATAAGTGTACAAGTGTTATTTTGCAAGTTGTACATGTGCAAATTATCCCTTGCATAGCTAGATAGAGTGTTAGCCAAGTATCCTATTTTACCTATATAAGGATGACCTCTTAGGTATATAGACATAGAGTGAGAAATACATAGAGTGATAGGCATAGAGTGTAGCATAGTGTGTGATACCATCCATTGGTGATGGATGCAATGTAGTTCAATAGATTTATATTGGAGTATTCATTTCCTTCATAGATACATTGTAATATTTTATGTTTTAGTCATTCAGTATATTTACTTTCTTTCATATTATTTTGCATCTCGTGATTGATATCTCTCCATGCTTGCTATATCAAAATCTAACAATTAGGAACTATGCATTAACTTCTCATCCATTAGATGTCATGTAAGGGTGTTCCTTTCAAATGGGTAGAGTAGCACCAAGAGGCTCTTGAGGGCTTGAAGGAACACTTGGTTAAGGCAACTATCCTAGTTTATCCATAATGGAAGAAATAATTCCATGTACATGTGGACACCTCAGACTTAACAATTGGTTACACATTGGCTCAAGAAGGGTAGTTTGGTTTAGATCATCACATATACTTTGCAAGTTAGTTACTATCCAATTTAGAGAAGAATTATAGTACAAAAGAGCAGGAAGCACTAGAGATGGTGTATGCAATACAAAAGCACAGACACTACTTTTTAGAAAACCCTTTTGCTTTTTATATGGATCATCAGGAACTATTATACTTAATCAATAAATCAATGATCTATGGATGAGTAAGTAGATGGATCATCACCTTGTAGGAGTTTGTGTTTCAAGTGGTTGTAAGACATGGGAATAAACACATAATAGTAGACCAACTATCAAGGATTCACTTTGGAGAACTTTTAGAGGGAGGGATATAGGATGAATTCCTTGACACACAATTATTCATGATAAGTGCGATACTAGAATGGTATAAACATATAGGGGAATAATTATTGATGGGAGAGTTGCCAAAGGAGATGATGGTGGTTGAAAAAAGGAAGGTGATTTTGAAAGTATTACCTTTTATGTTGATTGTAGATTTTCTATACAAAACGGGAGAAGACCACATATTATGAAGATGCATGATGGATGATGAAGTACAAAAAATATTGAAGGATACACATGAAGGGTTTACAAGAGGTCATATGGGACCAGATTCAATGGCTAGGATAGTATTTTTGGTAGGGATATGGTGGACCACCCTATATCATGTTTCCAAGAACTATGTTAAAGCATGTGATATGTGCCAAAGAATGGGGAATTCATTGAAGAGGGACTTCATGCTGCTACATCCATCACAACCTCAAGAATTCTTCAAGAGGTGGGGTTCAGATTTTGTGGGCCCATTACAAACCAGTCATAAGAGGAAGTGTAGGTATATTGTAGTAGTAATTGAATATCTCACAAAATGGGTGGAAGCAAGAGCCTTACCTGATAACTCTGCAAGGAGTGCAACTCAATTTTTGTATTATTAGGTTATCACATGGTTTAATACCTCTTCATATAACAAGTGATAGAGGGGGTCATTTTATTAATGAGATTATTTAGAATTTGATAATAAATTTTATGATTTTCATTCCTTTTCAAGTTCGTACTACCCTAGGGTGAATGGGTAGGTGGAGGTAACAAATAAAGTCTTGGTTTCAATTATGTACAAAATATGCAACATAGAATGAGTCAATTAGGAGGAGTGGTTTCTAGAAATTCTATGGGCATACAATACTATATTTAAACTAACTATGAATCACATACCCTTTTAACTAATGTACAGGTAAGAGGTAGTGGTACCAATCAAATTTTTGGTACCAAGTTTGAGGATAGCAGTAGACAACTACCTGAATTATGAAGATAGTATGGAGGAGAGAATCGTAATATTGGCACAACTAGGTGAGAAAAGGGTGATGGTACAATGGACAATAGAGATAGCTCAATAAATATGAAAATATTGGCATGATAAACATCTCAAGAAAATGGATTTGAAGGTTAGAAAACTAGTGCTCAATGGAAAGAGAGAACTTAATCCAGGAAAGTTGAATTATTTATGGCTTTGACCCTTCAAAGTGGAAGAGGTAGTGGAAAATGGGGGTGTCTGATTAAATAAGCTAGATGGTACAATTTAATTTGATGTTGTGAATGGTTCTAAGTTGAAGGTGTATAAGGTACAGACATAGGTAAATGTAATCAACTTAAAAACCTTTTAAGACACTTTTGGAAAAGTAATCAAAGAAATACAACTAGGTATACGATCCTACGAACATGGTGAGCCAAGTAATATCATTTGAGAGGATGAGCCAACCAACCTAGAATGGCTATTTAGAATCGATTAGAGGGATTTATAACCTTCATAGGGAGAGCAAATATAATTACAAGTCCATGTTTTAATTTTTAAATAGCAAAGTAGAAGAGCTACTTTGAACCCTCACTCACATTGTTGTACAAGGACAAATTCTAAAAGTGGAGGAATACAAAGGTCAAGGACCACAAGCTCTACCATATATGGCTTAGAAAATGCAAAAATAATAGGATTACAAAACTCTGTGATAGTTTAATATACAATTGAGGGAATAAGTAATTCAAAATTTGGATGAAACCATGTAGTGAATGCATGAGCACTAAGAGGCACGTAGAGTAGAATGGGCTAATAGAAACCAAGAAGGATTGAGGGGAAGCATGGATGGTAATTCATTAGAAAGTAGCCTAATTTTCATGGATTTAAATAATTCACTCTTCACACCCCAGGTGGTTCACTTGAGGTATTCGAGAAGGTAAAGGAATAGAAGACTTCCAGACCAGGGATTAGAGAGGCAACAAAGAGAACTCGAAGGATATCTCAAAGAAAATACAGTAGGATACTTGAGGAACAATATCGTTTCATCAAAATTTGGAAGTTCATCAACCATAACATTATGAATTATCCTAAATACTAAAATTTCTTCAAGAACCACCTCACCATTAATCAAACATCCTCAAAGGCTATGGAGATTGCAAAAACAAGACAACGGGAAGGAACCACATAAAAATTTGGCTACCAATAGTGACTACCAAATAAGTCAAGAGCAAGCAACTAATATTCTATGGAGGGATGTTATGGAATTACCCAAACAACCAAGGATTGGAGGTTGGTTGGAAGACTCAAGCAATTATTATAATCTACCTTAGAATCCTAACATACCCTACCTAAGTCCCAATCCTGATAGAAGACAACAAAAAGATGAAATTTGCAATCAACATGCAAGGGTTTAATTCCTCAAAATAGCATAAGTGATTAAATATGAGGAGTCACTCAATCCATAGGATGTGGAATATGGAATAATGAGGAATTCTACAGGTATTAAAGGTGGCATACCAGGAAGTCCAACCACACGTTGGTAGAGGGTGCCATATGAAGAATCAATGAGAAGATAAAGCAATATTTCTTTGTAAACTAAAATAAAAAAACATATCAAAATAGAATGCTCAATATATTTTTCCACTTGAGGAGGGCTAATTCCTTGTAAATATGCAAATCAAATTCAAGATGAAATATAATTAATTGTAAATCAACCTATAACTATTAATAATAATAAATCAATAAATCAATGACAATTGGAAATATAGCCAACTTGGCTATATTGGTGTTGTAACATGGCTCCCCTCCTTGGAAAGCTTTGTCCTCAAAGCTAGAAATGACTCAAAAATTATTTTTGTTTCCCTTGTAGCATATTCTATTGGTAAGTCCTACCGTTTTATTAGAAATTCTTTGATGTGGCGATATTGAAGATGTCATGATCTGCTCTGCAATATTGCTTCTAGGTGAATATAGATACGTCCTTCTTCATAAAGTACTAGAAGCTCTGACTAAGAGTGTTTATCCAATAACCTTTTTGAGACATGATATATTAAATATTGGATGTATATGATATGAGGAAGGAAACTCTAGCTGATATGCCACTTCACCTATGTGACATACTATCTTGTAAGGACCAAAAAATCTTGGAGTCAACTTCTGACTAGTCTTGATCTTCAATGACAGTTGTTTGTAAGGTTGCAAATGTAAGAAAATCATATCACCTATATTGAATTATCATTTTGAATGGTGTGAGTCTTATTGTTGCTTCATACGATTTTGTACTTGGATCAAATTATCTTTGAGAATGTTAAGCATTGTTCATCGATGCTGGAACCAATCATCTACTTGAGCTACTTTGGAAGATCCTAGAACATAATCTGCTATTTTTGGTGGTTTTACCCCATACAATGCTTCAAATGGGGACATCTTGATGGAGTAATGGTATGAAGTATTGTACCACCATTTTGCTAATGAAAGCCACTGACTCCATTGATATTGCTTATCTTGAACAAAGCATCATAGATACATACCCAAACATTTGTTAACAATTTATGTTTGGCCATCAGTTTGAAGATGGTATGCAGAAGACATATTTAATTTAGTACCACTAAGACGGAATAATTCTCGCCAAAAATTGCTAGTAAATATGGGATCATGATCACTTACAATATTTTTGGGTATTCCATGTAACTTGAAAATGGAGTCCATAAATACCTTAGCCACTTTGCTTGTTGAATATGGGTGTTGTAGAGCATTGAAGTGAGCATACTTGGAGAGACAATCCACTACCACAAAACTCATTGTTTTACCTTCTGATTTGGGAAGACCTTCAATAAAATCCATTGATATGTGTTCCCATTGGTAGTTAAAAATTGGTAATGGTTGGAGTCCTAGAGATTTGACTGTTTCACCCTTATTGCATTGGCATACTTCACATTTGGCAACAAATATTTTGACATCAGATTTCAATCCTTTCCAATAAAAGGATTGTTTTACCCGCATATATGTCTTCAAAAATTCTAAGTGCCCTACTGATGGAGAAGAATATGATTCTTCAAGGACCAAGGATTTAATAAGGGAACTTTGAGGAATGTAAATGCAATCTTTCTTTCTTAACACCTTGTCACTATATGAAAAATGAGGATACTTGGATGATCCTAGAATCAAATCTTGAATAATTTGAGCAGTTTCAATGTTCACCAACCATTCTTCTTGGAGCTGAGAAACCCATTGAGAACAAGGACCCAAAATGGCATTGATAGAAACTTCATCTTCATATTTACGAGATAGTGCATCTACTACCACATTTTCTTTGCCCTTCTTATACTCGATAATGAAATCATATCCCAATAACCTTATCAGCCACTTGTTTTGCTTTGGATAGGAAAAGTTATGTTCTATAAAGTGCTTGATACTACTATGATTTATTTTTATAATGAAATAAATACTGATTAAGTAGTGTCTCCATTTCTCAATTGCATGTAGAATTACCAATATTTCCTTCTCATATGTGGACTTTCCCAAATTTTTACCTAAAATTTGCTTGCTTTTGAATACCAAGGGATGACCATCCTGCATTAATACTACCCCAATACCTGTTCCTGAGGTGTCACATTCAATAATAAATTATTTTTGAAAATTGAGATTTGCCAAAACTGGAGTAGTGCACATAACTTCTTTGAGTGCCATGAATGCTTGAGTAGCCACCTCCGACCAATGAAAATCATCCTTTTTTGTAGGAGCGATGAGAGGAGATGCAATGTTTCCATAATTATGAATAAATTTATGATAATAGCCTATAAGGCCTAAAAAACCATGAATTTTCTTGATGGTTTTGGGTAAGGGCCAATCCTGAATGGATTTTATTTTATTAGGATCCATTTTAACATCTTCATGAGAAACTATATGATCCAAATATTCAACTTCTTGAACACCAAAAGAACACTTGGAGTGTTTGAAAAAAAGTTTCTCCTTATGTAGAACATGAAGAAATTTCCCCACATGTATCAAATGATCCTTCCATGATTTACTATATATTAAAATATCATCGAAGAAGACTAAGATAAATTTGCAAATAAATGGATGAAAGACATGGTTCATGAGACTTTGGAAGGTGGAGGGGGCATTGGTGAGACCAAAAGGCATGACTAAGAACTCATAATGACCTTCATGAGTATGAAAGGTGGTTTTTGGAATGTCCTCATCTCTTACTATGATTTTATGAAAACTTGGACATAGATCCAACTTTGTGAAGAATTTAGCACCATGCAATTCATCTAATAAATCATCTATGATAGGGATAGGAAACTTGTCCTTGATGGTGATTTTCTATAAGGGATAAAAAATTAGGACACATACGCCAATAATTATCTTTACGACAATCCAACACTACTAGTGATGAATAAGGACTAGTGCTATGACAAATGACTCCATGTTCTAAAAGTTCTTGGACAATGTTTTCAATTTCTATTTTTTGAGGTTGAGGGTATCGATAAGGACATACATTAGGAAGAAGAATTCTAGGGACAAGATGTATGACATGGTCATGAGATCACTTGGGAGGGAGCCCTTTTGGTTCCTTAAAAACTTCATCATACTTAGCCACAATATCTTGAATATCCTTTGAGGTAATTTTCGTTGTATCTTGTGCTTGCACTTCCATGTAATTGATTTGAGCTATGAATCCATAACCTCCTTTCCTTAGTATTTTTTCCATGTTGTGAGAACTCACTACCTATGAGGATGGAGTTTGAATTCCTTGGAGTTGAATAGTCTTTCCATTTTCTTTCCATTCCACAAATAATTTTCAAAAATTGAAACTAATAGTGTCGAGTTGTTCTAACCATTCAACACCCAAAATAACATCTAAACTTCCCAAAATCATAATGAAGAGAGTTTCCCACCATGTGTAACTTTTGATTTGTATTGATATTGAAGAGTTTCTACCAATACATTGATCATTTCCTCTATTTGCAACTAAAACTTGAAACTTATCTTGATTGGAAGAATTAATGTGCAAATTCAATGCTTTAGCAATCTTGATGTCAATAAAGTTATGAGTACTACCTGAATCAATCAACACATTTATTTTTTTGTGCCTAATAAATCCTGGTACCTTAATTGTATGGTGAGATGTTAATACCATGAGAGCATGCACTGAAATAGCCATAGTATCCTCTTCTGGTATTGTTTCATTATTATCTATTTGTTTTGCATTCATGGGAAGTTTTGGTTGATCGACATCCTTAGCTTCATCTTCTTCATCCTTATTATCGTATTCTATTTCAAAGGTTTATTTTGTTACATATGCTTGATATCTTGGATGATGATTATGAAATTTATAGCAAAAATATCTTGATGGTTGTTCATTTTTGCGAAAGGAATTGTTGTGATAAGGAGGATGTGTGTTAGGGTTTTGTCTAGAAGATATCCAATTTCAAAACTTCTTTTCAACTAGTTTATCAATCCTTATAGTTTCATCCAAAGTGTATGGATCATGTAAGTCCACTTTGAGTTGAATATTTTCTTTTAGACTCTATCAAAAGGCATAAACCACCACCATAGAAACATTTACTTCTTCCATATAAGAAATAAGACTTGTGAATTCTAAAATATAATCTTGGACAAAACCAGTTTGTTTGAGACCCAATAGGTGAAAAATGTAGGAAGAAGAAATACCTTCATAAAATATCTTAAGGAAAATATATCTAAATTCAAGCCATAAGATGGGATTATTATGTTGAATTTTTTGCCAAGTGAACCATTGGTAAGCTTCTATACCCAATTTGGAAGAGGCGTAAGAAACTTTTTTGACTTTAGGAATACGATATAAGTGTAAGATACCCTTCATTTTAGCTAACTAACCATGTGTATCCCCACCCTCAAAGGTGGGTATATCTAGTATGTGGAACATTGACACTTGTAAGCCATCTTGCATATTGATAAACTTCCTTTGTATCTTGATCCGCATTATCATTTTTTCTAGGGTAATTTTTTTCAAGAAAAAATCATAATTTCTAATACGAAAAAGGAAAAAAATTACATATTGTAGATGCCTAAGGCATTCGACATTGATCTTGGGGAAAAAAAACCCTAGTAAGGAAAAAGAAAAAAACCCCTGTTCAGAAACCAGGGAAAAAACAAAAGGTAGAAAATCAGCCAGCCAAATAATATATCTGTCAACTCACCTGGATCAAAACATCAAGAGGAAAAAATAGAAAATAATGAAAAGGAAGGAAATATTTCCTCTATCCTCCCAATAACTGCAAGATAGAGGTTCAAATATTTAAATTATATTAAATTATGGGTCGTAGATAGAAATATTAGTAGTGCCTAGCAAAATACCATATTTCCTTTCCATATTTAAACATCTACCTTGCTCCATGTGAATACCATATTTTGATAGAGAGTCTGCTATCATATTTAGTTCTTGATAAATATGAGAAAATTTGATATCTTTGAAAGCTCCTTCCACTCCTTTCAATTTTTCATAAATTGGGATTAATAGTAGAACATTCATCCTTTGTAAACCCCTCATACAATTAAAAACAAACAAAGAGTCCCCCAAAACTTGGATCTGTTCAACCTATTTTTCAATGGCTAATATGATGAGCAGTTTTAAGGCAAGTAATTCAACATAATTATTTGAACCATACCCCAAACCTGCTTTAAATTTTATGTTATGGTTATTAGATAAGTATAAAATACCCCCAATCCCACATAAGGTTGTGGTACCATTCTGAGCACCATCAAAATAATCCCATGCACCAGACTTGTCAATATGGATTTTAGAAATTTGTCTATTCCTTTGGCATTTATAATTCCTCTTGAGGTCTTCAAAAATGGATTGGATCTATTGAGATCATTGAAAGGAAGGAATAGATTAATTATTAAAAATATCAGCATTCCTTGAGAGCCATATTCCCCATACTATGACTAGAGGCAAGGCTCTAAAGATCTTCAACTCTTTTCTATCAAACCAACCTTTGAAACATTCATCTAGGTACTATCATTTCCATGCATATTTACATCCGATTAATGTTTCAATTTCTAAACAAATACTTTTGGTGTATTTTCACTCCACAATAAATGCTCACTAGTTTCCTCAGCCTCTCTACACAAAGTACATTTTTTGGGTCCGTACAAATTTCTTTTCCTGAGATTGTCCCATGTCAAAGCCTTTCTACTTAAGACCAACCACATAAAAGTGCAATCTTTCATTGGAGACTTTATTTTCCATATTTGGTTCCACCACCATTTTTTCTCAGCATGATCCCCACTATCAAAAAAAACTTTGTATCCAAGATTTTGAGTATAGTTGCCTGTAAGTGGATTTTTGGTCCATATCAATTCATCGGACCTTTCATTTATCCTAAAATTACTACTGATAAGATTTGCCACAAAATTATTCCACTAATTTGCATAATCATTTTCCAAGCCTAGCTAATTTGACCTCTTCCATCCTTGTTGCCAATTGGTAGAAGCATCATTTTTGGCCACATGTGCAACTGTATAAAGACCAAGCCCATGGAGTAGGTCTATGATTTCATTAGAGAGTTTATATTGATATCCACTACCAACCCATGGATCAACACCTAACCTGACTTATGTTCCATTGCCTATCTTCCATGCTAACCAATTACCTATTAAAGAAAAATAAATACACAAAGCTTTCCATATAATTGATACCTTCTTTGTGGATTTATTTGAGCTTTTGATACACTCCACCAGGGTAAGTGGTTCAATATATTTTTGTATTATAACTTGTTTCCAAATATTTTCATGAGTAATAATTCTCCACAAGCTTTTGGTAGCCAAGGCTTTCCCAAAATTAAAGATATTTTTTAGTCCCCAACCACCTTCCCTTTTTGGTTTTGCAATATGCTTCCATTGGATTAAATGAATACCTTCTTTGACCCTATTTCTTGACCATAAGAAACTAAAACATTTCAAACTGATGTTGTCAAGGACTCCATTAGGAATGTATGCCAGTCCATGCCAAAAAATTGGAATAGCTTCCAAAACTATTTTGACAAGGGTTAGTCTTCCACCAAGGGACAACCATCTATTACACCATAAATTTATTCTTTTTTATATTTTTTCAATAATCTAGGTCTAGTATTTTTTCCCATAACCATTTGGTTTCAAATAAAAACCTAGATATTTAAAACTCGACTGAAAATCACATTTTGGATAATGAAAAAGGTGTTGGAAATGATTTTCTTCCTCTTATTTCATACCATTAAAGTACATCATAGAATTTGTCATGTTTATCATCATTCCAGTAGAATTACAAAAGTTTTCAAGGATACCTTTAAGACTTGTGGCTTCTCTCAAATGTCCCTCATAGAATAAAAAATTTCATCCACAAATAAAATATGAGTAAGGAAAATAGATCGGCCCACCCTTATGCCTTTAATAACTCCTGTACGCTTTGCATATTTGAGAGCCCTACTTAAACCTTCAACAATCAAAAGAAAAAGGATTGGGGATAGAGGTAAACCTTGTATTAATCCATGTGAAGAGGTGAAGAAATTTGAAGTTGAACCATTGATCAAAATAGTAAAATAAATAGTAGTCATACATACCATTATCTAATTTATAGCTTGAATATTAAACCCAATGTGTAAAAGCATAATCCTGAGATACATCTAATTTTCTCTATCATAGGCCTTTGAAAGGTCCAATTTTATGACCATTTCCTTCATCTTCTTTGTATTAATTGAGTGTAAAACTTCTTGTGCCACACCTATAGTATCATGAATCTGCCTACCATTAAAAAATTCAAACTGTTCCAATGATATAGTATCCCAAAAAACATTCTTTAACATGGAGACAATTAATTTTGCTATAATTTTATAGAGGCAATTGCATAGTGAAATAGACCTAAAATCATCAAAGGATGTAGATCCTTATTGGGGATAAGAGCTATAAAGGTAGAGTTTATATCCATTACAATAAGATCTGTATTTTTTGTCTCCTCCACTACCCTAAATAAATCCTCTTTAATCATCTCATAGAAGCCAATGAAAAGTTATGATATCCAACCATTAGGTCTAGGGCTTTTATCCTTTTGCATAGAGTTTAAAATTATTTTTAATTTATCCTTTGACACATCAGCAAGTAACATCTCATTTGTCTCTACTTCAATAAACCTTGGAAAGTAAGTAATTAGCCTTAAAATATCAGCTAAATTTGCCTTATGAAGATCTTTGAACATATTTTGAAAGTGTGAAACCCTAATATTGGCTATCTCTTTGAAATTCCTTGCTACACTACCATATACTCTTAGCATTTCCCAAATGGTGTTTATGTTATTTTTGTGATTTACATAGTTGTGAAAAAATTGGTATTTTCATCCCCCTTTTCCATCCATATGGCTCTACTTTTTAGTCTCTAAGTTACCTCTTTACTGGCCAATAAATTCCTTCTTTTTGTCTCTAGATTCTTGATATGTTGTTTGGAAGCCTCAGAAAAATCCCCTTCCATCTCTGTGTCATAGAAGTCAAAAATTTGTTTTTCCACTAAAATAAGATCTTGTTCTTGAGATTTAAATTTTTGATATGCCCATTTCGAAACTGCAATTTTAACCTTCTTCAAACTAGCTATAAATTGTGAGCAAGCGGAAGATGAAAGAGAGCCATCAAATTTCCTCCATTCATACCTAACTAAATATTGAAGCTCTTGTTCCTCTAGCCAGGAAGAGTTGAATTTGAAGGAACTAGGAGGTTTGTCATCCTTGAGTCCAATTTGTAACATAATGGGAGAATGATCAAAATCACCTTCTGTTCCCACCCAAGTTCTGATAATTTCACCTTTTATCAGTAGATACTTAGATATAAGAAACCTATCCAGAATTTTTGCAACCAAGGCTCTTCATACCTATTATTTCTCCAAGTTGGAACAAGTTTTATAGGCTCTATATCAACTAAACTTACTTCTTTTATTTTATGAAGGAGAAAACTAGTGTTTGAATCCACCCTCGTCAAAATGCCCCAAACCTCAGCTCTTTTGGTAGTAAAATTTAGGTCACCACCTAAAATCAAACTATCATATTTCAAAAAGATAGATAATAGGACCTCCCAATAAGGCAATCTATTATCATAAGGGCCATAAATGTTGACCACCGTAATTTTTCTACCTGACTCCAAAGAAAATAGCTCAGCACCCAAGCTTGAGACTATATCCACAGTATTTAGGAGTTGGAAGGACCTTTTTTTCCATCCCAAAATGAGCCCTCCAAATCTCCCTATAGCATACTCTGAGAGGAAATCCCATTCTTTCAAGAAAATAAGCAAATCACCTATGGTTTTTTGCCCTCCCCCATGGTTTCTTGTAGCATCAGAATATTAGGATTTTGAACCTTCACTAACCTGTTTAAGGCAATTTTTTTATGAGGACTACCCAGACCTCTAACATTTAGAGATAGTATAATCATTTTAAACTTTTAACTGGAGTCATGCTTGCTCTAAGAACCCCCATTATAGTTTGTTGCTTTCCTTGGTTGATTTCTTTGCAGGTTTTTTCTTTGGCAATGCTTAGAAAAGATTTCCTTCCTTCAACACCTGTTTACCTACCTCCCACCCCATCAGTACTCAAACCTCCTCTAAGTTCTATTTCATATATTACTTATTTTTTCTGAGACCTGAGGAAATAATGATTCTTACCAATGAAATGAATATCGTCTTAAAAACTATAAAAAGAGTGAGAGTAAGGAAGTGGGTGAATATTCTTTTTTAAGTTTGAGGTTGTCTCTCTGGGAGGTGAAGATTATTTAACAAAAATAAAACTATCTTCCTCCCTCCTTATGTCTTCCTTACCATTCATATCTTTGTTCTTATAGGCATTAGAAGATTTATCAAGATCCCCAGAATCAGTTTCAGGTATTTGTAAGAGATCAGGTGGACAAGAAGAAATATTTTTGTGCTAAAATTGTGATAAAATATCTTCCTTTTATGGTTGCTCTATTCTAGTAGTTATGGATTCCATAGTAGATGTAGGAAAAATTCTTAGCATGTCCAACCTACTCATCATCCCTTTTGTACCTCCTACTAGTTCTGTAATTGGTAGACTGACATTTATTCCTTTAGGTAGATTGGATAAAATAGCACCTTTCTTGTTATGTGAAGGTCCACCTATAGTTTCAATAAAGTCACCTCTTTGACCCTCTCCTATATCCCCTTGAAAATTTTGACCAGCTGAAGATATTTGGTTCCTATCAAGGGTTGTGTTCCCTGTACACGGAGGCATAGGTAACTTAGCCCCCCATACTTTCTTAAAAACAAATTGTGAACATTCGCTGGCTAAATGTCCATAAACATGGAACCGTATACAACAAAATGGCACTTTGATATAACCCAAGGTCTGATAGTATTTCCATTTACCAAATGCAATATCAATAGCTTCAATAAGGCCATCCTTTAAGTCCAAAACAACCAAAATCTGGGCCACAGTCCTAGAACCATTTGAAAAGAGTTTGTCAGCCATTTTAATGAAAGTACCTATGCTATCACCATTTTTTCTTAGAATATTGTGAGTCCAAAACTCCAAAGGTAGTCCTGGAAGTTTGACCCATATTGGTTTGGATGTCAATAGCTCTATTCATGGATCAAAATATGGAGACCATATTCTCAGGGATAACAATGAAGATTTCCAAAACCATTTTGAGTTTAATATAGATTTTGTGTCTTCCTCCTTATTGAAAGAGAAATAAATCCATCCTCTAGCCAGAAGATATATTTATGGATATAGCCCAGTGCCTGGCCCCAAATTTCTCCAAACCACTATTGAACTGATTTTTTAGAATATAATTTGTTGGAAAATTTTCCAGTAAGGGTTTTCTTCTCCATTTCTAGGATTTTATCTAGACCAATATCTTCACCTAAAACCAGGTTTACTTTTTCCTTTTTCATTTTCACACACTTCTTTTTCTTTTTTGTTCCATGTTCCTTTGAAGCCCCCCACAAAAATTTAATTATTTCATATTGCCCACCATTTCCTTTGTGCTTAAGTGGTTCCCAAGAAAACCTACTGAAGAGTCACCACTAAAAACCTTTGTTGGGCTGAGTATTAACTCCATATTATTTGATAATTCCCTTGTTTTTATTTCCAAGAAAACCCTTTCTCCATCCTCCGAATTCAATCCAGTAAAACAACTCTGAGGATCTTTTGAATTTGAGTAGAATTGCGGAGATATCCCTTTAGAGTAACCATTATTCTTTGAAGAGATGAAAATGTGTTGTCCCTCAAAGGGATCTTTCGAGTAGTCCACAAGATCCTCTTCAAAATCCATCAAAAAACCTGATTTTTTATAACCAATTTACATACTTACTTCCTGTATTTTGGTATATTCCAACCAGATTCAATACATTGCATCCTACAACATAAGCCTCCAAAAGGATTGTAACCAATATACCTTCAAATATATGTCTCCCATATTTACTGAATTATTTAGTTTTTTGCATCAACCAATAAAAATAAAACATCCCAGTATTCCAACTTCCTTATGTTTTTTCTCTAGCTCCTAGTTTGTTGCCTTTACTAGACACTGCACTTATATGTGCCATAGACCATAAAAAAATAAAATGACCATATCCTTCTCCTTTTGTGGAACATTTATAGAACTTTTTAAAATATTTTTTAAAGAGAGAATATTGTTGGGAATTAAAAAGAAATCAAAGAACAGACTAAGCTCCCAACCATATAAATAGAGATGTTGAATTTAGGAAATAGATAATGCAAGGATTGCATTCATAACAAGCAAAGCCTTCACAAAAATAAAATATCATTCATTTTTTAGTATTGTGTGTAATTGTGTCTTGAGTTTAACTACCATTTTCAAGATAGCCTATATGAACAGGACCAACAAGAAACATAGAAATGATGATAGAGGCACTAGCCAAAAAATCTACCTAAAATATGTAGTTAAGAAATTGAAGATACAAGTGATTGTCTCACTACAAAACACAAAACTAGCAACAAAAGGTATACCTACAAACATTGGATAGGCCATTTTTTTCTTTATGAGTTTCTATTCTCTATTAAAGTTTCAAACTATGATCCTCACGGAGACAACCATACTCAGCTCGGCCAGTTTTTAGCTTCTCATGCATCCCATTCTTCTCTCCTATCCGACACTGTAGATATGTTGCAAAAAAACTCCAGAGGTGCAAACAGATAAAACCCTTGAGCTTCTTATTTTACCTAAAACTCTCATATATTATTTTACCTACCAAAAATATAAAGATATTTGTGGGTGTCATGATTTTTCTAAAAACCAAGGAGATATCAAATCCTTGACATCACCAAGTATAGTCGACCATGTCCTAGATCCGTGTTGTTCCCCCAAAAGTATGTTTTTGCCTTCTGCTCTGTTCATCCTCTACACGAGGGTTTTACCCATACCATCATTATGAAAGAAACTAGGCATTCATTAAAAACTGCTTCGAATTTCCATCTACTACAATGCAAGAATATGGTTGTCTCTTCACTGCAAACCCTAGGATGCAGTCCGTCAGAAAGACCTCTTCCCAAGGGTTTGAGACTATAGTTTTTTTTTTGGGAATCAACTTTTAATCCTTGAATAATTGCTCTTGTGAAAATAGATAAAACCATTGAGCTTCTTATGTTACCTCAAATCCTCAGATCTTATTTTACCTATTGAAAAGATAAAGAGCTTTGTGGATGTCATCATTGTTCTAAAACTAGGGAGAGATCAAACCCTTGACATCACCAAGTAGAGTCGACCCTATCCTATGGTAATTATTTTGGGAGGGAGGAGCTTCATTATTATTTTTTATTTACTAGTCATCCAAGAATTAGTGATATATTATTCATATTAGTAGTTATTTGAGTCAAACATGCTTGTAATTCTTGATTGCATGTAGTGGGGATTACTATTTCCTCATGTGTAAGATTTTCTTGGGATGAATTGGATGAGTTGGAAGGAGCCATGGGGTTAATAGCAGGATGGTTGGGGTTAAAACTATTAATGTGTATGGAAGATTTATGTTGCATACCTTTATTTTATGGAGGTCTTCTTGGTGAATTTGAGGATCCTTCATTTGGATTATTTGTGCTATATAATATTCTGTTTGGCTCTTTATTCCACCTGTCACTCATGCACTTTTTGACTAAAAAAAATGTGTACTAGGAAAATATCTAAATAATTTTTTTTGTCTACAAAATTATTTTGTTATATAAAAATTTTGTTAGTTTCTGTTCAAATTCACTCCAGCTACGAAATGGATAGATTTTGGCTCTTCCACTCCAATGGCTAGTTGGTGTTTTGAAACCCCAACAACTATATGGCTCAATGGCTACATGACAAGATATGCTCAATGACTATATTTTCATAGTACAATGATATGAATGTTGATCGAAGGGAGATAAGGCAGTCAAGTGGGATAGTTGGATCTTTAACTGACTAATACCTTCTTTGAATGCACGTACCCTTTGGAAATTAACCACCCAAATTAAATTTTATAAACTATAGATTATAGTTTATATAAATAAATTTCTTGTGATGTTGATAGATACAAAATTACGGATTTTTGTGGGTATTATATGCGTGACATCCTCGTGGAGTGTTTTCATATGGTTTCCTTAATGATACAATTCAGTGAATGTTGGTAACTAAAATGAACTCCACAATCGTTGAACTGAATGAATTGTTACTTCAACACCTATCTTCTCTAAAACCTTTGGATTACCACAAGTTGATTGGTTAATGCAACTTTTGAATTAATCGTGTGCACTTTGAAATTTTCATGGATTATAACCCAACTATTTATTATTTTTTTCCTCCATGCATGAATTGATTTCTCCAAATGTGACTACTTTTTTATTGATTTGTCCTCCGTGCATGAATTGATTTCTCCAAATGTGACTTATTCAATGTCTTTAAAAATTCCTTTTGAATTTATTTAATGTAAACCTTATAATATACCTTATAAGTTGGTATTGTTATTTAGGTTAGCGATGGTAATATTTTGCTCTAATGTTTACCAAAGAATTTTATGATGATTCCATAAATATGATTAAATAAAAAAACTTAATATTATAATATTTGGTACCTTATTTCTCCGTAGATGATTGGTAATTCTGAGTTGATAGAAGATGCAGACTGCTTTATACTTTCTCCTTATGCAGGTACTTTCTTTCTTATGCTACATGTTAACAATACGCAGAACTAACTTGGTGATTTCTTTAACTTGATTAGACTTTTAGATCGTCATGTCTTGTTTGCACCTTGTAAATCTTAAACATGGTTAAATAATTTTATTTTTTATCTGGACTTCAACTTGCATGATGTAATCGATGAAACTGAAGCTTCAAAACTGAAACTTTAATTTATCCAATTCTTGTGTAATGGATGGGCATAAAGGAAATCGTGTTATCTTAATTTTCCACTCACACTGAAACATTAGGAGTAATTTTTTGATGTGCTCAAAAATTATGACTAAAATTCCACAACTAACTTATCTGCCTTCCTAGCTTTATCTAAATACTTCAACCTGTTAATACTTTCATTGTACGCGTGGTAGTTTCTAGTCTTTAGGGTTCACAAAGGCCTAGTTTAGGTACATAGGAGAATGGTTTTACGTAAGATGTAAAGTATTCAAAACCACTATAGTTTTATCATGAACCTCCTTCTCCACTTGGTTTTATTTTCAATCACCTATACGCTCCTTGAAAATACAGTGCCATATATGCATTTGAATTATGCACTTTCACGAATGGAGAACTTCAACTTGAGTAGAGACTTTAGCCTTGTTAGCTTAGAGATGAGTGAAAAATATTGGTGGTCTCTTTTCACTTCGGTTAACTTGAGATTAACCAGTGTGATCCATTGTGTGCTCTTCCTGTTTGCATTCACTACTCAATCGTTATGTTTAGGAATTGCTAGATGGAAATTTTAGTCTACCCAATCAATTATACAAATTTTTTTCACCACCTACCCACTTCGTCCAAGTAAAAAAATCTATGAACACTTCCACCTAGAGGATAATTTTTTTTTTGCTAAATCTATGGAGAAAACTGGATATTATTACACACATAATTCACCAATTTTGATACCAATTGAAGAAATATTTTTCTTCGTAAACTAAAATAAAACACAGGTTGAAATAGAATGATCAATATATTTTACCACTTGAGGATGGCTATGTCCTTATGAATACGTAAATAAAATTCAAGATGAAAGATAATTAAATGTAAATCAACCTACAACTATTATTAATAATAAATCAATAAATCAATTACAATTGGAAATATAGCCAACTTGGCTATATTGGTGTTGTAACAAAATATTGACTAAGTATCGAGAAGTGGAAGCCTATCGGTTGACTGCAATGGACTTACGTAAATATCAAAGAGAAGTGCAATGATTACAAAGAATGGTTCAAGAAACCTTATATTGGCAAATTAATATTGTAGGATAAGGGAACAATTCAATTATAGATTCAGCCTTCTCAAACTAGTATAGAGAAACCTTAGCCCTATGTGCACCATAAAGATGCTTTGAAGAAGTGAGGTGGAGATGAAAATTGATAAAGGTAAATAAAATATTAAGAATGCTAAGCCAATTGATACTCAATAATCAAGCACATTCAAAACCATGTATACAAGCAAAACTTGTTGATAAATCCTAAAACATAGGTGAATTGGGTAATCCTAGGAGTTTGACAGGACTCCTAGGTAACCCGAGCCTACCTGACCAAGGAATGAGTGTGGTTGGTCTTCATCTAGTGGCTTGAGAGGAATAAATTCCCCTCCTACCACCTATGGGTTGACTAGTCCATGGGCTAGACTGTAAATACCATGTATGGACATAGTTCAAACCAACCCATCACTACATGTTCCTAAGGCTAGACCATTTGGTCTACCTCAACGAGCTCATAGGAATTGAAAACTTCATCAAGAATGACCAAGGGACTAGCTAAATCTTAGGTAGTTGGGAGTGTGGTAGACAACACTAGGAATATTCGATCAAAATGGGGAAGAGGATTATTTGAATAAGCTTAGGGAAGACATGGATCCAAAGGTAGGAATTCAAATCAAAACTAGATGCATGAAATATGGGCAATAGTATAAATATAGATAGATAGACTACAAGGTAGAGGACAAGCCCTAGGATAAGCCTATCCAAATATCAAATTAAGGGAAAATCATCATCCAAGTGGAAGGACTAATAGTCATCAAGACCAAGAATTTACAAATGTCCACTACCTAGATGATAGTATGATCATTTTGTAGGCAGATGTAATAACTAAAAGAATCAACCTAGAAGATGATATGACCCATATGATTGATGAGTTGAACCATATGGATGATGTTTGTCCATAGTTGACTCATTTGGATGATGATTTGACCTATTTGGATGATGTCTATTCAGATTTGACCCATCTAGATGATAGTAGAACATGTCTAGAAGATATTTACACTAAACCAACACATCTCTATGTGGGTAGAACATGTCAGAATAACATTAACTGAGGAATATGTATAGTTGCAGATCACTAGACTGATGAAAAAGGAACTTATCATTAGCCAACAAAAGGTACAATTCATACTCACACTAATGAATGGGTAGACTAGTGTATCATTCGATAAGGAAATGATGGATATGATGAAAAACCTCAAAAAAACCCTCCAAGCCATGGTACTCATAAGAATCATCAATAATCTAAAGCATGAGATGATAGCGATGATTTTAGAAATCACAAGATTGGTAGCAATCAGCAAGAAGATATCTCATTGAAAACTCTATAAGTACGCATTGGCATTACCATATGCTTCACTTGACGATGATAAACTAAAAAAAGCACAAAATAAAATAAAAGAGACATAAAAATATGAAAATACAAAAAAACAAAATAAGGTAAAGGATGAAAGATGACACACATGTAAAAATGGTGAGGTGGAACACACGTAGATGAAATGAAAAAAGGTAGCAGTTAGACAGGTAGTTACAGGGGTGACATCACATCTATAAATTGGAAGCATTTGGGTAGATTGCTCATTTTATCTTGAGCATTTTATAGGTGGAGCACAAGAGAAATTAGAGAATTTGAAGCTGAGGTAGGATTGTCGATGCACCAAGTATTATTCAGGATGAAGCAAGATGCCATATCAACTAGAAGATCATATGCTTCATGGAAATTTTCTAAATTTTTGTGCAAGTGTAGTAGTCTTATCTCCTAATTCATAGGCAAATAGAAAGCAAGTGCAATGGAAGTCACACAAATTAGTCTTCGCTAAGATGCATCTAGATATAATATGTATAAAGGTAAGTCATTTGTAGGAAATATGTCTAGGGATACCCATCTAAAACTAAAACATGTCTAGAATTTTCCACCTTTTTGAATGGTATATCCATCTAGGATTTCCACTCGTCTAGAACTACTACCTGTATGACAACGCACCCATATGAAGTTTATACTTGTCTAAATATTACTAACATCTAGTAGAAGTAGACATCTAAAAAAAGTACATTGGAAACACTAGATTTCTGGAGAAGTAGATGTCTAGAGTAGTAGATGTCTAGAAAAGTGAATGCTTAACAATTTTAAATCATCTAGAAGTCTAGACATATATCAAAATTAGTCATCAAGAAAGTAATATGTCTAAGAGAGGAGATTTCGAGCAGGATAATGAGTCATCAAAAGTTAAGACACCTTTAGATTAATGAGCCTAAGCATTCTAGAGGAATTTGAATGTGGATTATACCATGATCTAAAGCTTTACCGAAATTAGTTGTTGCAAAATGACTCCATCATCATTAGGAGCATGAAGGAATTATGCATGGACAAATACCAAGCCCAGATCAAGTAGTAGCACCTGCAAGGAGAATCAAAATATGTCCAAAATTTTGAAAAATATTAGGTTCTAATTGATAAAATTTCTTAGATCCATTCCAAAGGAGATTTTTGCTAACAATGGTGGGAGCAGGCACCAACCAATGATCCCATAAAGAAAAAATCAAGGAATTTGGAGTCCATTTTATTTTACAAGTCCCATATTTTTAGGAATTCTTCATGGAGTACTTGATCCAGATGCTGTAAACCTATGACTTGTTACACAATACCAGTATAGTCTATATTGTAGATAAGGATATGGTAGTTGATTTCTCTACAAAATAATTTTGGTGCACATTCAAACTTTTGAATAAGGGTAAACTAGTGTTGAATGAATGGGTAGATCCCAATAATACTTTATAATTGATTCAAAGTATCACCACCTTGACCAAGGTAGATATTGATGCTATGTTATCAATCCATGGTAATCATGGAGTTAAGTAGCCATAGTTGGCCAATGATGGGTTATAGTGCATCACAAATGTACTGATCATCAGATTGTCAAGTGAACAGTGGAGCTCAAATATTCCAATTTTATTGATTCCATACTTGCAAGGGATTTACCAAGGTGTAATTTACAATTGGGTAACCTACTTGAAGCTTCGTATTTAGAATTTTTTGATGTGATCCACCAGGAATTTTTTAATGGTCTTTCATGCCATTGTATTATTGTTTGATGAAGCATACAAAGCAAGAGTATTAATTCTATATTATGATCCTTCTAAGAAGTTACCAAAATTGGAACCGATAATTTTTTACTGGAAGGATGCAAATCCACAAGTAAAATGATAGATGTCGGTGAATAAACCATGAGTGAAGCAGATCTCTCATAAGCCTTCACTCAAAGAAGGGCCATTTACTGATTCAAAAGTGAGGATACTGCACCACCACTACCTAAGGAGATAGGGCCAACAAAGAAAATGTCACACCCCCAAAAGAGGTACCTAAGCTAACAAGGAAGAGGTAGATATTTAAGCCACCATCACCTTCATCATCACTTGATCTGGTGGATGAGATAACATCTGATAAAATAACATACATTCAAGAAGTAGCTCAAAATATTGAGCACCAATTGAGATTACATGTTACAAAAGTTGATTTTTAAATTCCTTTAGTTTTTTAAGAAATGCCAATGGGATCCAGTACTATTGTCTACATAGGGTCTATGGATTATTTGGTAGAGGTCCAATTTTAGGATCATAAGGAGTCACCTAAAGCACTCCCATTGTACTTGCATGCTTGAACTTCTTTTATCGATACCTTATAGGCTTTCTCATTTGAATATATGATCATAATAGTAGAATCCAAGGCAATAGGTAAATCAATAGATATTGATATTCACACAAAAACTACAAAGGAGATGGTGGGTGAAGGACTACCACCCCATAATATTGAAAATTTGATAACAAGGACACTGAAGCACCATATTATGGTCGATGAAGAGGTCTCTTTAGAACCTAATATTAGAATAGTGTAGGGAGAGAATCCCTATCCAAGTTTAGAATCTCAATAAGTAGTTGGGATAGATGGCAGAAGTAGCCAAGCACAAATACCTAAGAAGCAACCTGTACATATAGAGTGGAAAGTAGCCAAGAATTCCATCGACCTATCAAGGAAGGAGAAGAATATTTTATAGGAAAACAAATAGGAGGAACCTAAGGATGCATGGTCAAAGCGTATTCTATTGGAACTGCCTAATTTTTTTTATCCTTCCAACATGGTTGATCAGGATGTGGTAGACTATTTTTCTAAATTAACCCATGTGATAGATAATTTATGGCTATATTTGGATGTAGTGTGTGTTGGCCAGTGGAAGAAGTGGTAGTTGATGGAAAAATAGGAACTAGATAAGTTGGTGAAATGGGCTACACAGGGAGCTTGGCAAGCAAAAATTTCTAGCATCTATAAATATCAACCATGGACTCTACCTATTGCACACTTGATGACTATGGAGGAAATTTTATAACTACCAGAGAAGACACCTACCCTCTACTTGGAACCAATACAAATGTATGTTCTTGGCCATAGCACTAACCCTCCTTCCCAAATTGCCACAGAACACATATCACAGGTGGAGCTAGTACCCGAATTATTGTCGATGTATAGCCCGCTTAACTTCATAGCCCAATTACTATGTTGGCTACATGAAGGAATTAAGCACTTGAATATGGCTAGAAAAAATCTATATTGAGATTTGCAATTTACAAAGGTGGAATTTCAAGAGAAAGAGTCACTTTTGGTAGAATGGGTCACTCATATGGAAGATTCTCTAAAGCATATTTGGTAAAAGTAGTAGCAAATGATAAACCTCAACATGCAGCTCCAAGATAGAGAAAATATGATAATAGACATTGAGGCAAAAATATTGTGTCATAAAGAGGCTAAGGAATTGTTGGTGAAGTAGACTATAGAGTTAATGGATAAAAATAGCCAAAATTTGGAGACTTTTCAACAAGAATGATAAGCCTTGCATACTGAATTATTTCAATCTCAGAAGTGTGAAGCCACTCTCAAGGAAAAATTGGCACGAAAGACACCATCTTCCTCAACCTTGAAAACATAGCATATGAAGGAGATTTTTGTTCAGCATGAATCAAAATTGATGTCTAAACTTTAGGAGATGGAAACACTAGCAAAATAACATGGTAGTATAATAGGCCAAGTACTTTACTTATACCGAGCAAGTTCAAGATGAATGTGAAGCTTTCTGGATTAGGGTACAGGAATTGGAGGAGGCACTATAGGTTTTAGCACCAAAATATATCAATATCCCAATAGGAAAACGTAGAAAGTCATTGAGGACATCAACTTCTTCAAAGGGAGGATAGATGTTGTAGTATGCAAAATCGTACACCTAATGCAATTATTTGAAATAAAATTAAATAAAAAAATCACGTAATCATCAAGATAAAGATAAAAATAAATAAATTGTGCCATTCTCATTAATATTGAATAATATCCTTGAAAATGAGGTTACAATGATATCCCTCTAAGGGATTTGATACCAATTTGATATAATTTTACAATCAAGAAATATGGTAGGTGTAACACGTAAAATCTTTGCACCCTCAAAACTGATTTGGGGAGGAGTTTCTTGTGACCTCCACTATGTGGAATAAATATTGATGAATCTTTATGTTTATAGCTCTTGCCAAGACCTAAAATATACACACAAGAACACTCACAAGACATTAGTATCACTTGTAGAGCCTTTCACGATGAGGCTCTTATTCATGATAAAAAAACTAGAAAGAAATATTGAAATACTGTAAACAAATGCCAATAAAATAGAATTAAACTATGTTATAAAGCAAATGAAATGCTACTAAACCTACTAAAATAAAGAAAAATAGTAAAAAAAATCCAGCAAGGAGTCCATCCTTACGTAGAGCATTTTGGTCTATTTGTCACCCCACCGTAAGGCAACGACACCTACAGGCCGCCTCAAGGTGAGGTAGCCAATGAATTGTGGAAGAAGTTCTTTGTGATCGATGTGGGAGATTCCAAGATTATATTTGTCAAATTGATGTTCAAGGGTTGCGCTCTTTGAAGCATGATTTAATTGTAGAAATTGGCATAAAATAAGGATGATGATGATCAAAGAGTGTTGAATTTGGTCTTCAAGCTTTGAGATACTCCATTGTTACATTTGCAAGCTCCATGACTAAAATCCAACAACACTTCATTGCTTATTAGAGGATACTCTCTCTGGTATTCAATCCGACAACACTTCATTATGGAGAATTTGTAAGATAGTTTAATGAAGGTAAGGTGTCTTCTTATAGATTTTCCAAATGGGAATCTTGGCTTCCTTGAGAATCCAAGAAACAATTAAGATCAAGAAGGGCAACAACCCATTCTAGAAGATACCCACCTCCTGGTAGAGACAGTGGTTGGAAGCATCAAGTAAGGTGAGATATGATGTTGTGCCTTGTGCACCATGGCTCATGGGTACATGGAAGCCCACAAATTAAAAATCATATAGGATCATTTCTGCATGTGATTGTATGTGGATGGCACCTACATTGTTATTTTGCATATCGTCAAATTATTGTTATACAATTCTTGCATATCTATAGGAATTGTTTAAGTAAATAAAAACATCATTTAATAAAATATTTGATAAAAAATTTAAGTAAAATAAAATGTTATTTAATATGTAAAATTAATAATAATAGCAACATATAATGAATAGTAATAATATATATTAAAATTTTTTTTGATATACGCCATTTGGCTTCTTTGAGAATTATCTGTTACCGTCTTTCCTTCTGGATTTTTTTGAGATTTATTTTGGTGAACTTTCCAATCCTTTACGCTTCTCATGCCAGCTCCCCCTATTGGCTCCATTTTTTGGGCATCCCCATGAGTCAACCTTTTCAGTGGCTTTTGAATTTCCCAATTACCTGCTGTAATTTTCGATGTCATAAAATCCTCCTAGCTACCAATTCTAGCCAATCCCCTTCCTCCAAGTGGGTTTTTCCCTTTTTGAGGTGTCCTTATTGGTTTTCTTGCTTGATATGGAGCTGCACTACTACTTTCCATTTATATTTCTCTCTGCATGCTTCGTTTACTCATCACCCCTTTTCCAAGTAGCTTTTCCTATTTTTTTCTTGCCCTCCCCTTTTTCCTCCTCTCCGTTGTTCTTTGTTTTTAATCATGAAGGAGGGAAAACCTATGTTTATCGAGCCTGAGGTGCTTGAATTGGAAGCCATTGCTAAATATATACTGAAATACAAAGGTGGGCTCATTGAATTTTTTAAGATGTTCTCTGGCATCGATGAGGAGGTGACCAATGCTTTTGCTACCTCTTGGGACAATGGCATTGTTACCATTCATGGTGTGGAGTTTCAAATCACTATGGAGCTGCTAGCCAAACTTACGGGACAAAATATTGATGGTAAGGTGATTAGGAGGAACAAGCATAACTAGGACATGGAGTTATCTCACTTTGAGAAGAATTCAATGATCCACAAGTTGTATAAGAAAGGTTTGTATCGCCACCACCTCTCTACACCCTGGAAGGAAATCCTCAAACCCATTATGCAATATTTAACCATTGAAAATCTTGAATCTTAGCTTTGTTGTTTCTATTTAGCCTTCATTAACCATTTTTGTGAAGCTAAAATGATGAACATTCCAGCCACACTTTACTGGTCCATGGATTATGCAATAATATCCACCCATACCAAAAAGGAAGAGGGATTGCCCTGTCACTAGGGACTTTTTAGAATCCTTTATAGGTTCCTTCTCCTGAAGTTTCCCAAAGGAAATATCCCCGCCCTAGACTCTGAGGAAGAAAACTCTTCTTCGACGCCCAACCCTAAAGCCTCTAGACCTAAGAGAAAGGACAAGAGTGACATACGTCATTCTGGTTACAATATCAATAAGAAGGTCAAGGTTGAAAAAACATCAGTTCACTGCTCTCAGAGACTCAAATACAAGGAAGTTGTTGAAACCCCTCCTTCCACTTCTGTGAAGCCCTTGAAGGATCTCTCCAATTCCCTTGATATTTTTGAAAAGTACCTCCATAAGCTTATTGTCCATGCAACTTATGTTACCATTGATCATCTAGAATCTGCCCATATAGCTATTGGGAAGGCAATTTCGAAGCTCAAGGAACAACGTCAAGCGCTCAACCTTCTATTTTTCTATGATGCTTTTGAGGATATTCCAGCCATTTCTATTGCAGAGGTACCTTCTGACATCAAGGTTGATGCTAAGGATGAGGATGTTGTGGAGATTGCGAAGGAAGCCTGCATCGAAGCCCCAAAGGAAAACCCAAAGGAAACTCCAAAGGATGATGTGAAGGATGCCATGTTGGAGGGTGTTGTTGCGTCACCAATGCAGTCTGACATACCCCTCTGAGCATGCCTGTTGGTCCTCTTGTGGATGGTTCACACTTCATTTCCTTCTTGTTTTTTTTTCCTTTATCTTGGAGGAGTTTGTCCTTTTTGGTTCTGCTAGCTGAATGCCTGTCACTTTTTGTTCCTTCCTCTTCGAGGTTTTAGTCCTTTTTAGTGGTGTTGGCTAATTGTCTCTTAGTTTTTGTTTTTTCTCTTGGTTCCTCTAAGGATTTTCCTTTCTATTCTACTATTGTACAAGGCGTTGGGGCACCTTTCAAAAACCCCCTTTTAATAAAAATATTAAATTACCAAAAAAAAATAATCTATATATATTAAAATATGTATAAGGTGTTAAAACAAAATATTAAAATGCATATAAATAAAAAAAATTAATACTAAAGCCAATATATTCTTAAAAATATAAAGGGGATTTAGATAAAATAAGTGTTGACACTCGGCAGTGATTTACCACCTCAAAGGAACTTATGTGTCACTTGAGTAAGACTTTCTCTCCACTTTAAAAGAAGAAAACCCAACAAGTGAAAGCATTCGGTTCCTTAGTAATATTTGGAGATTTTTTCTAAATACCAGTATTTCGTAGATTGAAAAAAAAGGCTTGGAGTGAAATATTCGGCCACGAACTTCGTATTGACCAGGTTTGATTCTGAGCAATTGTTAGTATAGAACGTGTGCTGGATTTTGTATGTTTTTTCATGTTTGAGAAAGTTTTGGTTTGTTGGCTGAGAAACAAAAGAAGCATGGGCATTCCATGGTTAATATTTTTATAAAAAAATATTATTTAAACAAAATCTTGTTGTCTAAGAAAAGTAGGGTCAAAATTGCATTAGAGAGTGTTGTATGCTTGCATTAGAATACATGAGCCATGTTGACCCAAAATTTTAAGACTCTTTATGCTTGACCACTATCATATGCCATGGGGAGGCTATTGGGAAGCTAGATGATAGTGTTGAGTTGGGCGGTGGATCATTCTACTGTATTATTAGAAGTGTTTCTAGTATTAGCACTTTGTATTCTATTTATTTTTATCTGAAATGATTGCTCGAAAATCTATTTTATGGAAAAAAGAAGAAAAAAATGATTTCATTGTTATATTGGTTGTATAATGAGATTTTAAAGCTTCGTGTGGTTAAAAGATTCGTAGAGAGGATTTTTAGAGAGATCTAAAAATGATATGATAAAATCCAGGTATTGTTTTTGCTATCGTTTGTATGGGAATATTTCTTATATATGAGAAGACTATTATTAATCAAATAAAATATATTGAAACGTAGAAATTTCTAGTGAATTTTGAAGTGTTTCCTCTCAAATAAATTAGAAACGAATTTAAAGCTTGTATGATGGTTGGGATAGAATCAAAATGGAAATCTAGATTATTCTTTGAAAAGTACTGTGGTTTTCATAAAATTAGAATAAAATGGTTAATAACATTATTGCGTACAAAAGGAATTGATATTTCGCCATCATTACCCTGAAGTCATGTATGCGAGTTCGTGTACAGGTTATGTAATTCTCATTTCAATCAAAACTAGTATATATTTTAGGTAAAACTATTTAATAGTCAGATGTCCTGTAGCGGATGTCTTGTTAATTGATTTTGTTACCATGTTATATTACCGAGAATTTTGAGTAATCTATATGGGTATGTATGAACGTAGAGGTCCACTGCGCCGTACTATGGTCTTTATGGTCAAATTTTAGAGATCCCTCTTGGTAGCATCTAGTTTGATGTGATCTTGGAATTCCATTTTCAAATTCGTAGCTATGCGATAAACTTTGTGAGTTTCGACAGGAGTGTCATGTTTGCTCAAAATTTATGCTATGAAAGGCAATCTCATTTATAAGACATTCAACCTCAATGAGAATTTTGTGAAATGATAACTGAACCAAAACACGGGCTAAACCACTAGAATGTTCTTATTTTTTAAAATTATAAAGATATATAAGCTCTTGTTTAGGTTTTCTTTTCTAAAGCTTATTTAAGAAAATTATAAAGGTGAATGTTCTAAGAAAGGAGTTTGTGGTGTTGAACCACCTCATACTAGTATCTGAATAATGATGTTGAGTTTCAGTTTGGAATACAAATTATATTTTTTTCTTTTAGGGCTTAGCTTAGATAGATGTTTTCATCAAAGTTATAATAATATATATTTATTTTAGTTCTTATATTCTTAATATTACTTAAGTCAAATTTTTATGAGCTCGGTTAATCCATAACATGACTTTAAACATTGCACAAGACTTCTGTAAATCAATCACATGTATGTAATGCTATAAAAAGCCTTGTAAAAAAAAAGTCATCTTACATGTCTGCAGTTATAGAAGAACATTGGATTAGTCATATATCCACGTAAGTAAAGTATTTGTTAAAAAACTTAGAAAATATTTATTATTTTTAATTTAAAACGTAGTTAGGAAATATTCCATGTTTTAAGATTGATAACTAAGAAGAGATAGAAAAATTTCTATGTATGAAAGATTATTTTATGAAAATAATGATCCTAAGAGTAGAATAAAAGGTTGTTATTTTCAATATATGATAGAATTATAGTTGGTATTTTTAATATTAAAGCTTGATTATCTTGAATATTGATTATGTTACATTTTTAATGCATCATTATGATTTATTTTATACATATATATTTGCAACATGTATAGTAGCATTTTACCTTCTATTTTAAGCACTTATAGTCATAGATAAATGCTCATGAAACTTTTAAAAATTATTTTAACCATACGAGAGTTCCATTAATGGAATTTACAACTACAAACCTATTAAAAAAAGAGGCATAGCACCAATAAGGGTGTCATGTACATTTATGTATCTACCAAAGGTAGACTAGTACTGTGCTTATCGAGGAGGATAGCACTCACCCAACTCTGATAGTTCATAGTGGTGAATATTGTGATTCGGTGGAAACCGATATCTAGCATATAGTAAAGGGATGGAGGTCCTATTCTATTGAGAGTAATGAACGATGGTAGAGGACATAATTCTAGGTTACCATACAAGTAGTATATGAGGATGCTCATGAACCATTACTTCGGTTGTGGAATTTTCAAACAAGCTCGAGACTGGGGAGCAGATTCTTGGGTCTGAAAAGGCCAACGATAGATGGTATGGGCAGAATTTTCATCAATTGGAGCTTGGACTAAGACATCTGGTTCGTAAGCTAGAGTATTTGTGAACCTTGAATATACCTTAGATGTGGTTCAATCATCAGGCATGACATAACTACGCTATCTCATGCAAGGAACCTAAGATTATACTAATGATAATTTGTGTCAGTGGACCAACTAGACAAGAGTAGGATCATCAATCCAAGTCCTCCATGCTATGAGGTAGGGAATTAGTGCATCCACCCTTCCAGGTTATATGGTCCTTGGAAGGGCAACCCCATGCTGCAGTTGAGATACTGCCTGTAGCAGTAAAATATCTCAAAGTGTGTTCCCTTTATGCCTAAGTACTAATTCAAAATTGGGTGTGCTTATGTCAAAATATGAAATTTGTGTTTGAATTTAAAAAAAAAATGAATTTGTAATTTTGACAACCAGGTAAGTAGACCTGGGTTGTTATAATTGGTATCAGAGCCTAGGTTACAAAACCCTAGGTTACAAAACATGAATTATTGATTTGACATAGCTCCTTTATCATCAAGTATGGTGAGAACCTTGAGAAGAACAAATGTTAATCTATAAGAGGAAGGTGCATAAATCTTGATGAAGGGACCAATATGACTTATGAAGGAGTAAAAAAGAGTACAAATAGTCGAAGTGCCTCAACGTGTTATCAAAAAAGAGAAAGAGCCAGTAGCTGCAAGAACTGTGCAGAATGAAAAAAATATGACAAAGACGATTCAGTTAATGCAATAACAACTGAATCAATAGTGAGAAAAAATGGATATCTAGAGAGCTCAAATGAGTGAGCACATAGATCAACAAAGGGTACAAATGGCTCAGCAATAGGAGATCATTAGTCAACAACAGAAGGTTATCAAAAGTTTGACTAAAAGTAAGAAAACAGAAAGAGTAAATAGTTTCTAGAAGGGTCTTCGAGAATAAAAGTTAGTGTTGAGTTGCAAAAATAAATTAAGAAACTAGATATTTTCAAATTTTATGGAAAATGTGATAGCAAAACAGTCATCAATGGTTGAGTGAAGTGGAAGGGTATTTCTCAATCCAGCCCCTTTGTGCGAAATCCAAAACAACTTGGGTTATGGCACATTTAGAAGGTCCAACCAGAGATTGGTGGACCACCTATAAGAAAGTCACTCAAAAAGAAGTTGTTGACACTCCTTGGGAGGAATTTGAAAGGGAAATTAAGGATCATTTCCTTATGCCATAGTTTTATATTGCAAAATATAGTGAATTCATCAATTTACCCCAAGATAACATGAATGTGATTGAATACTATCAAAGATTTGTTTAACTTTTGAAGTACACTCCAAAATATGATAAACATGAGGAATTCAAAGATCAAAAATTTGTAATGGGACTACATCCTAAATTTGGAACACCTGTTGGAATAAAAGTGCCTAAAACTTTGACAATAGCTTATGATGTTGCCCGTTCTGAGGAGATAAGTCAAAAGAATACAAAGGTTTATTATCAAAATTTTGAAAAGGAGGATCCTAATAAGAGAAGATACCCAGATTCATATAAAGGCAAGGATCAGTATAAGAATTTTAGATATGGTGGTTATTATAGAAGTGATAACAAAAACAAGGGAAAATTCTAGGGAAACAAGGGGTAGGCAGATAGAAGAAATTTTCAAGAGAAGAGGAATAATAACCAGGACAAGGGTAAGAATGTCAATAAAAATAGGGAAGGGGAAAAACAAAATAATAACGGAAAAAATGTATGCTTTGTTTGTGGAGCCCTATACCATTATGCAAATTAGTCCCTACAAAGAGCTGAAAAAATAAATCCAATAGAAGAGGCCTCGCATAGGATCTATGCTACTACAAGTAAATCTAACCTCTTAGTACAAGCTAATCCATTTCTTATAAAAGGAAAACTGGGCAAGAAATATGTTCATATTTTGATAGAAAACAGTGCAACTTATAGCTTTATTTCAACTATTATTTTGAGGTACATATCGATTAAACTTGGAATCATGGCAAATGGGTGGAAAGTCGAGTATGGCTCAGGATAGACCCATATGGTCAACCAATGTTTATTTAACCCTCAAATAGATATACCCCAGGGAAAGATTAATTTTCATCTTTATGTAGCACCCCTACATGCCTTTGATATAGTCCTAGAAGTCGATTGTCTAACAGCTCACAAAGCTTTGCTAAATTTTGAGGAGAGGTGGTTGGATTTCATAGATAATGCCAATCAGTGAATTTTTTTCCATTGTAATAGAGCATATTTTGAACCCCACCTAATGACTGCAATGCAAGTCAAAATAGCTTTAAGGAAAGGGTGTGGAATCTATGTATTCAAACTAAATAAGAAAGAAGAAATCGAGTTTAGCTCCACTCTATTTCAATAGTATCCTGTTTTGAATGAGTTTAGAGATGTTTTTCCTAAAGATATGCCTGGACTACCTCCAAAAAGAAAATTTTATTTTTCTATTGAGCTCATACCAAGAGAATCTCCTATATTCAAAACCCCTTACTGAATGAAATCCATTGAATTGTAAGAACTCAAGATCCAACTACAATATTTGTTAGAAAAATGGCACACTAAACCTAGTTTCTCACCATGGGGAGCATCGGTTATGTTTGTTAAAAATAAATATGGATCACTCAGATTGTACATAGACTATAGGATGCTTAATAAAATGACAATAAAGAACAAGTATTCTCTACCTAGGATTGATGATCTATTTTATCAATTAAGGGGGGTAACTATATTTTCCAAGATCGATCTTAGATCGGGCTATTATCAACTGAGAATTAGGGAGGAGGATACCTATAAAATTGCATTTAGAACTCGATATGGACACTATGAGTTCGCAGTATTGCCTTTTGGGTTAAAAAATGCACCAGCTACATTTATGAACTTGATGAATAGTGTTTTCAAATAATAGTTGGATCAGCTTGTGTTGATATTTTTGGATGATATTTTGATCTACTCTCAAAATAGATAAGACCATGAACAACATATGAGAATAGTTCTAGATATCCTTAGGAAAAACTAGTTATATGGAAAATTGACCAAGTGTGATTTTTATACTCCACAAGTTTAGTATTTGGGACATATTGTTTTAGCCAAAGGAATAGTAGTGGATCCCAAAAATATTGAAGCCATAATAGACTGGTTAGCTCCCACCAATGTTACTGAAGTGAGAAGTTTTATGGGAATGGTTGGATATTATCGATGGTTTGTAAAGGGATTCTAAAATATTGTCTTTCCTATCACCAATCTACAAAGGAAGGAAAAAGCATTCAAGTGGATAGCCCAGTGTGAGGATGCTTTTAGAGTCCTTAAAGAAAATTTTACAACTGCACCTATACTTCAAATACCTGACCCCAAAAAATCATTTACAATGTGTACCGATGCCTCTTTAGAAGGACTAGGTGGTGTCTTATTGCAAGATGAGGTAGTTGTAGCATACGAATCTAGAAAGCTTAAGAAACATGAAATAAATTATGCTACTCATGATTTAGAGTTGGCTATTGTAGTCCATGCTCTTAAGATTTGGTGACACTACTTGAGAAAACCATTTGAGTTAAAAACTGATCATTAGAGTTTGAGATATATTTTCACTCAGCCTCTCCTAAATGCCAGACAACAAATATGGATGGAATTATTGGACGAATATGATTTCAGAATTGAATACATAAAAGGAAAGGAAAATAAATTGGTAGATGCCCTCAATCAAATAAGATACATAGCTTATCTCATAAAATGTCAATATGGACTAAAGGAGAAAATTAAGGAAATGTAGAAAATTGATGAATTTTGCAACCAATGTCGTACTAAGGTCAAGCAAGAACGATATTGGCATACAGATTTTAGTATCAAATAAGATTTGGTGAATTTTAAAAACCAGATAATAGTACTGATAATAAAGGAATAAAGAGAACTATCTTGCAAGAAGCACATTGTGCTCCATATTCTGCTCATCCAGGTGTGATAAAAATGAGAGAAACTTTGAAAAAGACTTTTTTATGGCCCAAAATGAAGAAGGATGTGGCTCAATTTATTGCAAGGTATCTGGAATGTCAGAAATTCAAAGTTGAACATCAACATCCTAGGGTAAACCTACACCTATTTAATGTACCATAATAGAAATGATAAGTAATTTTCATATACGTTATAGTTGGTCTTCCCAATACTCGATTCCAGCATGATGCAATTTTTGTAGTTGTTGATAAGTTGACTAAAGTAGTGTATTTTATACTAGGTAATGTTCATGATAATACCCCTACAATAGCATAAAATTTTGCTTGAGAGATCATGAGGTTGCATGGTTTCCCTAAAATAATTATCTTGAACAGAGATTCGTGATTCACTTCTAAATTTTGTTAAGATTTACACCGAGCATGGGGTACAAAGCTAAACATCAGTACAACCTATCATCCTAATATGAATGGATAGACTGAGAGGGTCAATCAGGTGTAAGAAGATATGTTATGCATCTATTGTATGGATCATCAAAGTAAGTGGGAATATTATCTCTTCCTAGTGGAATTTGTGTACAACAACAACCATCATACCACATTGGGCATGGCCCATTTTGAGACCCTGTACGGGCATAGGTGCAGGACACTATTATCATGGGATAATTTAGATGATCGATAAGTGATCGATCTTGATGCTATTAATAAAATGGACGTCCAATTAAAATAAATTTTCTAGAGACTTCGTGAAGCTACAGACCATTAGAAGAGCTATGATGACCTAAAACAAACCCCTCAAGAGTTTTCAATTGGTGATAAAGTCTTCCTCAAAGTCAAACCAACCAAAATCTCCATTAGGTCTACCAAAATGAGTCCCAAATTTATCGATTTCATTTGAGATTATTGAAAAAATAAGCCCTATTGCCTAAAGCTCACTTTACCACCAAATTTGTGTAAGATCCATAATGTTTTCCATGTGTCTCTCCTCCACAAATATGACATTGATCCATCTCATGTGTTGGATGTTTCACATTTATAGACATTGGACCTGCAACTCATTGAGGTATTGATGAGCATCAGAAATGCTCATATTTTGTATACATTTTCTTGATTATTATGCGGTTGTATAATAAGGATTGCATATGTTTATGAATGATTATATAATTATTTGATGAAATTATGCGTGTTATCTAATTCATGTGTTTTCAGTGTGTTTTTGTGGAATTGTAGTTGATTTAGTTCGATTTGGATCAGTCGAGGTCTTTTCATGGACCTGGCACTTTGTTTCTTTCAGAATCAACGCAGAGAAGGTAGGCGCCTTCCTCTTCCAGGAAGGCGCCAAGCGTAAGTAGGCACCTTCCTCTTCCAGGAAGGCGCCAAGGAAAGACAAGCGCCTTCCTCTCCCAGGAAGGTGCCAATAGAAGGCCAACGCCTTCCTCTTCTAGGAAGGCGCCAAAGGAAAATAAGCGCCTTCCTCTCACAGGAAGGCTACAGGAAGGTGCCACTAGAAGGCAAGCACCTTCCTCTCATAAGGAAGGCACCTTCTCTCATAAGAAGGCAACATAAGGAAGGCGCCACTAGAAGGCAAGCGCCTTCCTCTCATAGGAAGGCACCAATAGAAGATAAGTGCCTTCCTCTTCCAGGAAGGCGCCAATGGTAGTAAGGCACCTTTCGCATAGAGAAGGTGCCCGACATACTTAGGCACCTTCCTCATAGGGAAGGCGCCCCTGTTCTTCGCCCGTTGACCAGACAAGCATGACGTGGACAACAAAGACTGGTGCAGTTCCAACTCTACGTCATGTAGAGTTAAATTGGGGATCGCACCGACGTATGAGAATGTCCTACCAATGCCAGGTGAAGCACAAACCAATCAGTGAACATGCCACCATTAGAAATGAATGCCAATTTTAGCAGACGTCGATCACATTTACCAGACTATCTTAGTTTAGTCTGGAATGAATCGACTATTATAACTTCTTTGTAATAGAAGATCTATGGGTGTGCTATATAAACACATGCAGACCTCTCTGAGGATATATAGAATATTTTGATAGTAATTATAGAGAGATATACAGAAGAAGCATTGTAATACTTTGATAATTATAATATAGTTCTAAGAGTTTCTAAGTGCGTGTTCAGTTGGGAGGAAGCTGTTGGAGCCTGGGCCCACTCCAAGCCAGTATTTCTTCCCCTATTTTTCCTATGTTTTCTAGATTAGTTTACCACTTTTATAAGATTGTTTATCGCATTGTTATTTCTAGTATTGCAATAGGTTTATTTCCAGGAATGCATGAATATTTCCTTTCTGTAGATTTAATTATTTTTACATAAATTATTGAGGAGTGTATGAATGATTGATGACCGTTTGAAACACCCCCCAATAGTAGAACTAGCGGACTCATCTCAAGTGGTATTGTAAGAAATCTTGTTCAAGACCCTTCGCAAGTTTACGAAGCTCCCTGGGTTGATAAATTAAATGCACGGGCATGTGACAAAAGTAGGAAAGAAGTTAACCTTGTTTGGCCCGCAACATTTTGGCACCATTTCTGGGGAAGCGTCTCAACTAGATTATTTACAATACCTAGAAACCTTCCATCTGACCTTGTATGAGTTCTTCGAGAAGAAGAGGACCTGACGGTCGGTTTATAAAAACCAATCCACCAGAACCTGAGTCAGCCGAACATTCTAAATTTGAATTAGACTCACTCGACCCACCACCAACAATCCATTGGAGTGAGGAGCCACACTTTGTGCAAAGTGCCTCCTCATCCCATCAACGTGGGGAAGAACGAATCATCATAAATCCCCTATTTAATAGGACACCCTTAGAGGAAGCCCTATTGTGGAAAGCTGTAGAAGATCGGACGATAACACCAGACAACCTTAGAGCCTTGACTCAGAAAGTCTTAAATGACCGTAAGGCCATAAATACTGCATTAGAGACCGCATTTCCTAAAAAAATGGCTGACAACGAAGAAGTCTCATCTGGATTTAGTTTCCCGATTGATGAAGGAGTAGGAGATACCAAAATGAAAAACATATCCCCTGCTCACCTTTCGACCTTCAGAGGATACCCAACTGAGGACCCTGACCTATTTTTATTTAAGTTTGATGTCTTATGCAGGTCTGTGGACTACAAATCTGATACGCAGAAGCTGAAACTCTTTCCTTCCACATTGGATGATGCAGCTCTACGGTGGTTCATCGGTCTAGGAGACAAACACATTGCCACTTGGGATCAAATGAAGAAGCTCTTTTTAGAGCAATACCAAGATTTTGGGAGAGCAAGAGACTCCAGAGAAGAGGTCCTGAGCATGACGCAGAAAGAAGATGAGTCTCTCGAGGAATACTGGGAGAGATTCAACTTCAATCTTCAATGATCTCCTCACACGAAACTATCTGATAAGTCCCTCAAAAGCATATTTTTGAGAGGACTTACCAATGAATCACTGGAGGCTCTTAACATGATTTCTGGAGGTGATGTCTACCAACACGCTATGGAAGACATCCGACAACTATGCCGGAACTACTCAAGAAGGAGAGGCAAGACCACTTCTAGAACCATGAAAGTGACTGCTTCAGTCACGAAGATAGAAATAGGTAACATGCTGGAAGATTTAAAGAGCGAAATGCTCTCATCTCTAGCATTGCAGATGGATACGCTATTGTTAGAGAAAAAGAAGCAAGAAAATGAAGCAGCATTGGCTTATTTCTATCCAAAATGCAGAGGGAAGCATGCAAAGAATGCATGCCCGGAGAACAAAGTTAGAGTATGCATAGTTTGTAGGCTGAACCATAAAACTCGATTGTGCCCGCAACTGCCCAGTAATCAGGAGGATGCTGAAAGCGTGGATGCCTATTTCATAGGCAATCGAAAGAGTTGGCCACAACCCCTTACGAGGAATATGCCAACCGGAATGTCGTCATATGGGGGAGGACCATACATGCCCCAAGGCCCACCTCAACCACCTAACATGGGGTGGTGGGGGCCATCACCCTGGTCCAACGCACCCCCAACAGCATTCCCAAACCAGCAGCCATGGATGCCATATCCATATCCTGGGCAGCAGTGGAGAGGCCACACTACATGGAATCAGGCTCCACAGAATGTAGCACCAGCTCACCCCCAATAGAATTTATCGATGTTGCCAGTAGTGAGACCTACGTAGCTACCCGCACAACCGATGACAAATCTGAATAACAGGGTGAACCAACCAACATACAACATGGAGGGTGAGATGTATCCGATGTACCATATTCAGCTTAGGTCTGGTAGACAGCTAGGAGTAGGAACGCCTCCACTAGTAGAAGAGGAGGAAGAGGTAGGAGAAACACCTCTTGTAGAAGAGGTGATAGAAGAAATGCCTGAGAGAGCAAAGGCTCCATTTCCCAATCGGTTGCAAGAACAGAGGAAAGTAACGCAGCCGAAGTTCGATATCTTGTCTAGCTTGAAGAACCTCACCATGACAATTCCATTATTTCAAGCCATCCGAGATGTTTCGATATATACCAAGGTGATAAGAGAGATGTGTCTAAGGAAGCCAGGATGAAGAGCAACCCAGACTATCAATGTCATGGGTAAACTAGCAGATTTGATGATGGGAAAAATGTGCCATCCTAAGTATGCAGACCTAGGTAGCCCGATGCTGACTATAAAAATTGAGGGACATTCCCTATCCAATACGTTGGTCGATCTCAGAGCAGCCATCAACGTAATGCCTCAGGAGACCATGTAGAGGCTACAACTCATGAACCTGAAACCCACTATGATAGTGTTGCAGCTGGTCGATCGATCGACCGTGGCACGAAAGGAATGTTGGAAGACGTAATAGTGACAGTCAGTGCATGGGAATACCCAACCAACTTTTTAGTCTTGCAATCTAAAACTAGGCTAGGCGGTTACCCGCTCATCTTGGGAAGGCCATGGCTGGCAATAGCCAATGCTTACATCAGCTATCGAGATGGGCTGATGACCATATTCGATGGACGAAATATTAAAAGGTTGACTATTTCACCCCCAACATAGTCCGTCGACTCAGTAGGAGAACCCATGTTGATCGAGCATGAAAATCTTGAGCTATCCATGATCCAACCGATGATGACATTGGATGAGTTGGTAGAAGAAGATGAAGATGGTGCTATTATGGAGTTCCTCCATGGGGAGTCCTCCATATCCACACCTGGATCACCATTGGTTGGTGCCCAAGATCACCACATTCAATAGATACACGTCGGGCCAGGAAGAACGTTGAATGTCAGCAGTGGGTTGACTCCCACACAATTGATGAAAGTAGAAGAGCTCCTGGTTAGACACCAATAGGCATTTGCATGGGATTACTCAGATATGAAGGGTATCAGCCCAAAAATCTATACCCATCGTATATACCTCGATGATCAAGCAACTCCAAGCAGGCAACCACAGAGAAGAATGAATCCGACAATGAAAGACATTGTCAAGGAAGAACTGCAAAAACTCTTGACTGTCGGATTCATCTATCCAATTTTTGATAGTGAGTGGGTATCACCGTTAGTGGTAGTCCCTAAAAAGAATGGGAAATGGTGAATCTATGTGGACTACAGAGCGTTAAACAAAGTGACCAAGAAGGACCACTTCCCGCTCCCATTCATTGATCAAGTCTTGGATACACTCTCAGGGAGGAAGTATTTCTCCTTCCTGGATGGATTCAATGGATACAACCAGATCCAGATAGGAGAAGAGGATCAGGATAAGACAATGTTCACCTACCCATGGGGAACGTTTGCCTATCGGGTATTACCTTTCGGATTGTGCAATGCACCTGCCACCTTTCAAAGGGTGGTGCTTAGCATATTTTTAGACATGATGGGAGACGCGGTCGAAGTATACATGGATGACTTCACCATCTATGGAGAAACCTTTGATGAAGCAATGATGAACTTGGAAAGAGTGCTCGAAAGAAGCAAGGAAAACAATTTGTCCCTGAGCAACGAGAAATGCTTTATGATGATGCAAGAAGGCATCGTACTTGGGACACCACCTCTCCGTAGAAGGAATAAAGGTTGATAAAAGAAAAATTGAGGTCATCAGAGACCTACCCAGCCCCAGAACATAGAGAGAGGTGAGGAGTTTTCTTGGATCAATCGGGTACTACCGATGATTTATCATTGAATTCAACAAAATTGCAAAACCACTGCACACTCTATTATCTAAAGATGTGGAGTTCAATTGGATGGAAGACTATGAAGAAGCATTTTAGTTGCTTAAAGAGAAACTGATATCCACACCAGTTTTAAGAGGACCAAATTGGGCCATACCATTCCATATCTACTGTGATGCATCCAACAATGTGATTGGAGCAGTCCTCGGATAGAAGGATGGCGAAGAATTTTATGCCATCTACTATGTCAACAAAAACTTGGTAGGAGCCGAGCTCAACTACACGGTGACGGAGAAGGAGTTCCTTGCAGTTGTGCATGCCATAAACAAATTCTACCATTATATCATCGGGTATAAGGTATTTGTCCACACGGACCATGCGGCTATCAGATACTTGATGAGCAAGCCGACCATTGGCGGAAGAATTATCAGGTGGCTCTTGTTACTATAGGAATTCGACATCACAATAGTCGACAAACCAGGCAAAGACAATGTCATAGCAGATTTTCTATCCAGATTGATACCGATAGACCATACAATAGTGGAAGACCAATTTTTGGATGAACATTTGTTCACCATTAGTGAGCAAATCCCATGGTACGTAGATATAGCCAATTACTTGGCCATCGGAAGAACCTCACCTCTCTCTCTTTTCGAGAAAAGTAGGCGGTCATAGAGAAAAGTGCATCATTCCTATGGATTGATGGCCTCCTATTCAAAATAGGATGTGACCAGATTATAAGGAGATGCATAGCAGAAAGGAGTTCTTCGAAGTACTCAAAGCATGTCATGATGAACCATGCGGAGGACACTTTGTAGGGAAATGAACTGCCTACAAAATCCTATAGGCTAGGTACTTTTGGCCCACTCTATTCAAGGATGCGGCTGCGTACGCCAGCAAGTGCGATGAATGCCAAAGAATGGGTAGACCAACCCATCGAGATGAAATGCCCCTCCAACCTCAGGTACACCTGGAACCCTTCGATAAGTGGGGCATGGACTTCATGGGACCAATTAATCCACCTTCAATAGGGAGGAGGTTTATTTTGGTCTGTATAGATTACGTCACCAAATGGGTTGAAGTTCAAGCATTGAGAGATTCAAAAGAAAGAACAGTCATCGATTTCTTATTTGCCCACATTTTTACATGATTTGGGGTCCCTAGAGAGATAACAATAGACCAAGGGCCTCAATTTACCTCCAAGTTGATCAAGGAGCTGATGGAGCAATACAGAGTTTGGCACAATAAAACTACACCCTACCATCCATAGGAAAATGGGCAAGTGGAAGTGATGAACAGAGAAATAGAGAACATCCTGATGAAGACCGTGCAGCAACATAAAAAATATTGGGCTACATGGTTGTCGAAGGTAGTCTGGGCATATAATACCATGTGGAAATCCACCACAGGCTTCACACCCTTCCAACTGGTCTATGGGAAGAGTGCGATGATGCCCATTGAATTTGAAATCAAGACATTGAGGATGGCTTCAGAATTGAACTTGAGCTTGGATGATGCTCAAGAAGAAAGGATTCGATAGCTAGATCAGCTGGACGAAATCCGAATGGACGCTTTGCAGAGAACGAAAATCATACAAAAGCAAAGAAAGTGGTGGCATGATCACCACATTAAACTGAAGCAGTTCCAAGAAGGAGAATGGGTGTTGTTGTACGATTCTCGATTCCAAGAAAGAAAAGGTAAATTAATGCAAATATGGATGGGACCGTATGAGGTGGTAGAGCTCATCAAGAATGGGGCAGTGCACGTTAGAACAATTGATGGTAGCAACACCATGTTAACGGTCAATGGCCACCGACTGCGCCCCTATAACACATCCAAAACCTTACAGGTGGAATCCAGAATAGACATGGGGGAGACCCCATCTTGTTAGATCCAGACCAAACTCTTAACAGGAGAAACGGTGGGCATGGAGGTGCTCACCAAAATTAGTTAATTTAGTTTTTTCTTATGATGTGTTTTGCAAGGATGACGCCCGCATGCAAGCTATAGGCATCCTAATCCAGGGCCTAACAGGCATGGAATGCATCTAACTACCTTTATTTTTCTTTCTTTTCATTTGCTTTTTGTAGGTGGAAGACCTGACAGCACGAGGAATAGGTATCTGGGAAACCAGGCCTGATTCGGCTCAGCATTTCGACACCGACACTCATAGGTAGAAGCTGAGGCAGCGTGAAGCGAGACTGAGAAGGCTTGATCACCCTTTCCCAGTCAATCGCAACATGATTGCCAAGAAGAAGGTGCCTTCCTTATAAAGAAGGCAAGAAGGCACCTTCCTTATAAAGAAGGCCCAAAAGAAGGTGCCTTCCTTATAAAGAAGGCACCCAGAAGAAGGCACCTTCCTTATAAAGAAGGCACCCAAAAGAAGGCACCTATAAGAACGAAGGCACCTTCCTTATAAAGAAGGCACCCGAAGAAGGTACCTTCCTTATAAAGAAGGCGCCCCACTAGAAGAAGGCACCTTCCTTATAGAGAAGGCACACAAAAAAAAAAAAAAATAGGCGCCTTCCATGGCTAGAAGGCGCCACAAAAAAAAAAATCCCGAGGCGCCTTCCACATCAGGAAGGTGCATACAGCGAGTTGCCTTCCACCCGAGAAGTGCACGTATTCAGTGCCTTCCACATCAGAATGTGCACCCATTCGAAGCACCTTTCATAGTAGGAAGGCGCCATCATCAAAAAGTTGCCTTCCACCATCGAAAAACCAACATACCATATAAGCACCTTCCACATCGAGAAGGCACCACATAAGCACCTTCCACATTGGGAAGGTACCAAAGAGTGCCTTCCACGTACAGCCAACACTTAAGTCTCCCGGATGCCTCGATCAAAATGAAATCACCACACGAACGAGCGACATCAGATGACCATACCCCTCCCCCATGTCACAAATCAATGAATCAATGCTCTTCATGATGCATGAAACACCAAATAAGGTACACGCATACTAACTCAAATATTTATATAATTATTCATAAATTATGCAATACCAAAAAATATTGTCGTCATAAAAATCATATCCCCCATGGCCGAAACCACGTGCCAATGATATGGCTCGAAAGGTGTACCCTAGAATTAAATGCTAAGGTTAGGCACCTTCCCTATAAGAAGGTGCCTTCCTGAAGAAGTAAGGACAAAAAAAATGTAGTAGTAAGGGAAGGCGCCATGGGAGGAAGGTCGAAGAATCACGCGGTGAAGAAGAATGAGCCGAGTGATACGGAAGGAATCAGGGGGCGGTAAAAACATAGTTCGAGGCCGAGGGATGGTTCGAATACTGTACCCTAGTCAGTCAGGGCCAGGATATGGAGGCAGCCAAGGAATTCGTTACCTCCTTGAGGGGCGACGTAGCTCAGGTGTGAGGGGTAGAAATTCTGGTCACCCCTGAATACATCTCGTAGGTGACTGGATTGCCCCTCACAGGGGAATGCATATACAAAGGTGGACTGCTGAAGCCGTACACCGAAGTGCTACTGCCAAGAGAAAATGTGCAGATAGATAAGGAAGGGCTACCCAAAAGTAGCCTTCCCATGAATCTATGGAAGATATTCGAGCAGGTTGCTCGATTCTTTACATGCATCGAGAAGTATACCCATTTGCATGCTAACCATGTGCAGTTTCTGAATCACCTGGTGCATGGAAGGAAGTTGAACATGCCCTTCTACCTAGAAAATGCCCTGAAGGAAGAAGTGGCTAGGTACCAGAAGGGAGCACCATCCACCTTGGCCCACCATGGGCTGATATCAGCACTGGTCCGCCATGCAGAAGCATAGAGGTAGAACCCCGATGCAGAGGGAGATGGCGGCCAAGAAAGGCAACAGGATGTTGTTGCCAAAATAGGGCAAGAAGAGGGAAGCCCTACAGAGGAGATGGCAAGTATCGAGCAATTGGCATTGCCCTATTTCATGGAAGAAAGAGGGCATTCACCAGTGCCGAATGCATAGAGGAAAGAGGGCATTCCCTAGTGCTCGAGTATGAAGAGGAAGGAGCACCGCTTATTAGCAGCGAGGCCGAGTTCGGCCGCTAGAACTAGTCCCCAGGAGGAAACGCCTATAGTGACTCCTCCTCTCGATAGAAGAAGAACAGAATGACCCGAAAGTCGATGTTGCAGCCCAAACCCTCTAAGAATTGACAAACTAGAGCCCACAAGATGCAGGGACTTTCAAGAGCAATGATCAGGTCGACACAGCCTTGGAGGAAGCGCTGGAGTGGCAAACCAATTGCTGGATGGCCCAACAAATTTTGGAGGACTACTAGAACAAGCATAGAGGGGAATTGAAAGAATGAGAAAGATGAATCACCCAGCTCGAGCAGCTGGTCTAGTAGTTGCGGGAGGAGAACCAACTACTCCAGGATAGGGGAACAGAAAGAAGGGATGCATCGACCCAAACTGACTGGGAAAAAGAGGTCCCAATGAATTCTCCCACATCTAGAATGAGTATTCTCTTCGGGAGAATTTTGATCGGATGCCCGACAGAGCAGCCCGAAGGTAGGGGAGAATTCCTCTATTTTTGGGAGTGAAGGGGAAAGAAGTCCCACAACACCCCTATCATCGTCCTGAGTGATACAGAGAGGACGAGAACAGGACCGGGGGATAAGGAAGAACTCCCCAGACCTAAGGAAGGAAGAGAAGAACCTAAGGGGTCAGCATAGGATAGATAGGGGGGTGAAGAAGCATCCCCAGGGACGTCAGCACAGGTCCCCCAGAGTGAGGAGAATGCTCCAGGGACCGTAGAGTAGGTCCCTCAGAGGGAGAAAGGGAAAACCCCTATTCGAGCCATCACATTTTCTATAGAGGCCAAAGGAAAAGGGCCCAAGATGGCTCGAAAGAAGGTGAAGGTGACCTTCACCGAGCTAGAAGAAGATGAGTGGGATATGCAACCATTCATAGAGAGGCAAAAATAGTTTGAACGGCTACTCAAAGAGATGACAACAGCTAAGGAGACCAGGAAGGCAACCTCGAGGATGCAGGGGGACTCTGGTATCTACGTCAATCCGATAGAGGACAACCAGTTCTAGGAGATTTATGGGTCATCCCGGGGATGACCCTCCATGATAAGAAGGTATTTTGAATGATGGGGGGTATATGGCCCCGAATTGGAGGTCGCTGCCATTGCAAAGGAGAACGTAGGGCTTACTCCTGAAGCAGCCCGATTGTACAAAGCCCAAGTAGTTCATCTCAAGAGGGATAATTTAGATATCCCTCTTGCAGTGGTCAGACCTCCGGATGTTGACCTATGGCAAGCTATAGAAGCTGCATTTTAGGTAGTAGAGATGACGCTGGTTAGATCACCTCCGATAGCGGCCAGGATGAGGAAAGCACAACCGACAGCAGCACCCGCAGCTCCGCATAGAAAAAGAGGAGCCACACCTCCAGATGCCAATGCATAGAAGAGGTAGACACGGGCCATAGGTACAGCCGGATCCACCAAGAAATGACAATGATGAGGGGTCAACAGGGCTACCTATAGTTTTGATGCCATGAGGGCATGGCATATGTTAGGCATGGGGGGATGATGAGCATCAAAAATGCTCATATTTTGTATACATTTTCTTGATTATTATGCGGTTGTATAATAAGGATTGCATATGTTTATGAATGATTATATAATTATTTGATGAAATTATGCGTGTTATCTAATTCATGTGTTTTCAATGTGTTTTTGTGGAATTGTAGTTGATTTAGTCAGATTTGGATCAGTCGAGGTCTTTTCATGGACCTGGCACTTTGTTTCTTTCAAAATCAACATAGAGAAGGTAGGCGCCTTCCTCTTCCAGGAAGGCGCCAAGCGTAAGTAGGCGCCTTCCTCTTCCAGGAAGGCACCAAGGAAAGACAAGCGCCTTCCTCTCCCAGGAAGGCGCCAATAGAAGGCCAACGCCTTCCTCTTCTAGGAAGGTGCCAAAGGAAAATAAGCGCCTTCCTCTCATAAGGAAGGCACCAATAGAAGGCACCACTAGAAGGCAAGCACCTTCCTCTCATAAGGAAGGCACCTTAATAGGAAGGCGCCACTAGAAGGCAAGCGCCTTCCTCTCACAGGAAGGCGCCAATAGAAGATAAGTGCCTTCCTCTTCCAGGAAGGCGCCAATGGCAGTAAGGCACCTTCCGCATAGAGAAGGTGCCCGACATACTTAGGCACCTTCCTCATAGGGAAGGCGCCCCTGTTCTTCGCCCGTTGACCAGACAAGCACGACGTGGACAACAAAGACTGGTGCAGTTCCAACTCTACGTCATGTAGAGTTAAATTGGGGATCGCACCGATGTATGAGAACGTCCTACCAATGCCAGGTGAAGCACAAACCAATCAGTGAACATGCCACCATTAGAAATGAATGCCAGTTTTAGCAGACGTCGATCACATTTACCAGACTGTCTTAGTTTAGTCTGGAATGAATCGACTGTTATAACTTCTTTGTAATAGAAGATCTATGGGTGTGCTATATAAACACACGTAGACCTCTCTGAGGATATATAGAATATTTTGATAGTAATTATAGAGAGATATACAAAAGAAGCATTGTAATACTTTGATAATTATAATACAGTTCTAAGAGTTTCTAAGTGCGTGTTCAGCTGGGAGGAAGTTGTTGGAGCCTGGGCCCACTCCAAGCCAGTATTTCTTCCCCTATTTTTCCTGTGTTTTCTAGATTAGTTTACCACTTTTATAAGATTGTTTATCGCATTGTTATTTCCAGTATTGCAGTAGGTTTATTTCCAGGAATGCGTGAATATTTCCTTTCTGTAGATTTAATTGTTTTTACGTAAATTATTGAGGAGTGTATGAATGATTGACGACCATTTGAAACACCCCCCAATAGTAGAACTAGCGGACTCATCTCAAGTGGTATTGTAAGAAATCTTGTTCAAGACCCTTCGCAAGTTTACGAAGCTCCCTGGGTTGATAAATTAAATGCACGGGCATGTGACAAAAGTAGGAAAGAAGTTAACCTTGTTTGGCCTGCAACAGGTATGACCTGTCAAAATTTTGGGTACAAAACTAAACAATTACGAAAAAGAATATTTGATCAGTGTAGAGTCCAATGGGACCTCTACTCAAAAAAGAATGCTACCTTGGAAGATGTAGCAGAGATGAAAAGATAATTTCCTTTCTTGTTTGAAAACTATTAATTAAAATAATAATTTGAATATTTTTATGATAGTATTTTGATATTTTGATATTTTGATACATATTTGAAATATTAATGTTGTAATACTAAATGTGACTTCTGCTTAATCCATGGTTGTTTGCTTATGAATGTTTGTTTAGTTATTTTGAAACCTACAATTTTATATTGACTAACACAGGGACTGTGTTGAATTTTGGTGGGGAAGAATGTAACATCCCTATTATTTGATTATATTTTACTAGAAGAATGTGATATTGTTGTAAGTGTTTGTGTGAGTAGACGTAGGGTTCCAACCGTAGTAAACATGATGGACATGAATAATACCCATATCTTGGTAGAGATAGTGGTTGGAAGCATCAGATAAGGTGGGATATGATGTGCCTTGTACACCATGGCTTGTAGGTACATGGAAGCCCAAAAATTAAAAATCATATAGGGTCATTGCTACCTGTGATTGTATGTGGATGGCACTTGCATTGTTATTTTGCATATCATCAAATTATTGTTTTACAATTCTTGCATATCTATAGGAATTTTTTAAGTATATAAAAACATCATTTAATAAAATATTTGATAAAACATTTAAGTAAAATAAAAATCTATTTAATATGTAAAATTAATAATAATAGCAACATATAATGAATAGTAAAAATATATATATTAATTAGAAGGAGGTTGTGGAGCAATGAAGGAGTGGATCAAGAGCAATGGAGGAATTAAAGGAGGAGCGATGATGGTTTGCGGGAACCTCGAACAGGCAGATGGCAAGGATCTAGAGACAGGTCTATTGTAGTAGGAGGGGGACAGGATTCCTTCTCTACGTAGTTCAAAAAAGCAAGAGGGACCGACCCTCCTGAAAAATATCCTGATAAAAGGTCCCAACAGGGGATGGGGGACCCTAGGAAGGGCCCGTACTTCTTGGAAATATTAAAAGGGAGAAGGAAGGAGGTTTTTGATGACCTACCTCCCTTAATACCAAACAACAACAGGATAAGGGCCCCTGCTGAAGCCATGGAAAGATTTTTGGCCCTGGAATCTTATTCCCTAGTAGGCAAGTTCCTAGGCAAGAGACCTGTTAGTCAAAAAGTGACTAACTACAGAAAAATAGCTGATACACCTTTTTGCATATTTTCCAAGAATACCAAAGTGGCCCATATGCTAAAGATCAAAGAAAAAGCAAAACATCGCAAGAAGGAAAAAGTGTCGCGATATCGCGACATGTTACATTTTCACGGTCCAAAGCAAAGAGAAAGAGCAAGGAAGAAAAAGTGTCGCGATATTGCGACATGTTGCATTTTCGTGGGAAAAAGCAAAGAGAATGAGCAAGGAGGCAAAAGTGTCGCGATATCGTGACACTTTGTATTTTCGCATCTAAGAGCAACAAAAAGGAGCAAGGAGGCAAAAGTGTCGCGATATCGTGACACTTTGTATTTTCGCATCTAAGAGCAACAAAAAGGAGCAAGGAGGCAAAAGTGTCACGATATCGCGACATGTTGTATTTTCACGGCTAAGAGCAACAAAAGGGAGCAAGGAGGCAAAAGTGTCACGATATCGCGACATGTATTTTTGTGGCTAAGAGCAACAAAAAGGAGCAAGGAGGCAAAAGTGTCGCGATATCGTGACATGTATTTTTGCGGCCAAGAGCAACAAAAGGGAGCAAAGAGGCAAAAGTGTCACGATATCGCGACATGTTACATTTTCACGGCTAAAGGGAAGAGAAAGGCCAAAAGGGAAAAAGTGTCGCGATATCGCGACATGTTACATTTTCACGGCTAAAGAGAAGAGAAAGGCCAAAAGGGAAAAAGTGTCGCGATATCGCAACATGTTGCATTGTCGCGGCCAAAAGAGAAAAAGTGTCGTGATATCGTGACATGTTGCTTTGTCGCAGCCAAAAGAGAAAAAGTGTCGCGATATCACGACATGTTGCTTTGTCGCCGCCAAAAGAGAAAAAGTGTCACAATATCACGACATGTTGCTTTGTCATGGCCAAAAGACAAGAAAGAAAAGGTGTCGCGATATCGCGACATGTTGCATTTTCGCGGCTGGAAGCGGCAAAAGAGCAAGGTAAGAGACGAATGTCGCGATTTTGTGACATGTCTCATTTTCGCGGCGGGAGGCAGCAAAAGACCAAAGTAAGAGACGAATGTCACAATTTCGTGACATGTCTCATTTTCATTGCGGGAGGCAGCAAAAGAGCAAAGTAAGAGACAAGTGTCATGATTTCGTGACATGTCTCATTTTTGCGGCTGGAAGCGGCAAAGGAGCAAAACAAGAGAAGAATGTCGTGATTTCACGACATGTCTCATATTCGTAGCTGGAGGTGGCAGAAGAGCAAAGCAAGGAAATAATGTCATGATTTCACGACAAGTATCATAAAAGAGCAAAGCAAGAGACGAATGTCGTGATTTCATGACATGTCTCATTTTTGTGGTTGGAAGCAACAGAAAAGCAAAGCAAGGAGATTGTCGCGATTTCATGACATGTCTCATTTTCACAGTTGGAATCGGCAAAAGAGAAAAGCAAGGAAAGAATGTTGCGATTTCGTGACACGCCAGCTGTAAAGGAATAAAATATATTTTTGGCAATCAAAGGCATGCACTAACACCAAGAAGTGATTTTTGACATGATTATCATAAATCTAGGATAGAGCAGGCTTGCCAGATGATTGAAAATGTGATAGGCTCGTCTAGAATTTATTAGCAGAGGAGATATCTAATTCATAGAAGACTTGTGTATTATTAGAAACTATAGATGATTGCTTGTAAAGCAGTAATATGTACTTAGAAAAATATACTCTTTTAGGGTGTATATAAGGGTGAGTGACTCTAGAAAAAAGGTCAGCTCTTGGACGTTTACAAGACTGAATACATGTACTTCGAATACAAGCAATAAAATCACATCTCCCATTGGCTTCTGGTTCATATCGTGCAAGTGTATGTATTAATGTTCTTTATTTCTGCTTACAATATTGAATTGTAAATTGAGTCTATTCTTATATCTAAACTTTCACAATACATAAATCATATTGCTAGAATAAGAATCTAATATATACGCATGTTAAAAAAAATATTAGAAATCATATCTGAAATTATATAATTTTTGCATGGAAATGTGTTTAAATGCTTTGGATAGAAGTAAGTAAATCTGTCTTTGTTGTTGTCTAATATGCACCATATTAAAGTTCTAGCTTAGGCTATATTTCATTTATCTCTTGTTCCCCTTTTATCTAGAACACTCAAAAAAACCAGCCTTTTCTAGAGACTAGATAGATGATCTCAAGCAAGATCTGTCTATTCAATGTTGGCAAAGTCTAAGGCGCAACACTATTAACCGAAGGCAGATTTTGTTCCAATAGTTTTTGGCATGCCCGATGGGACCAGCAATCCCACATTATTGTATAAGTTTTTGTGTTTTACCTTAAGAGCCTTTTTGTTTAAAAATCTCAAGAAAAACCACCTGACGACTCCGTTGCAATTTAGACCATAAAAGAAAGACCTTGTCTAAAAACCTTCTAGTTATATAGCCATATGATAACCAGATACCGAGCTAGAAACTCTGAAGAACCTATCAAGTTCTTTGAACTACATCTCGAAAGCCTAAAAGCACACCCTGTGCTAGCCGCATGATCAAATCTGCCCGGAACCATTAGCACCTCTTTAACACCCACTATAGGAGCATCTGTAAGCAATCCCATAGCAATTGTAACTCCTTTAGAAATCATGGCAGCCGCCCCTATCGCAACGCATCTTGTGTGGAATCAAACTGGCCCTTTGAACTTGGGAACACACCAAATTCCACAAGCTACACTAAAAGCATTACTAACCTTTGATGGAACAGGTAAAATAGCAGATGAGCACTATTTAGATGTATCATCGCTAGCATCTATTTACAACATCACTCAGGAAGATGTAATGGTTATATTGTTGATTATATCTTTGAAAGGAAAGATGCTCTATTGGTACAGAGCGCTTCTCGCTGGATCCATTACTTCTTGGGCGGTACTGGCCGACCATCTGGTCGATGAATTTAATATACATGCGGATCCTTTCACATTGCTGAATTAATTCACTATCATTGAGAGGCATCCACAAGAAGAAATCCAAGATTTCAACATCAGATTTACCAAAACTTGTGATAGAGTACCACAAGGCCTAAAGCCCACGGAAGAACAAGCTATATGCTATTATTTAAGGGCTTTTGATTCAGATCTCAGTATGATAATAAGGCAATCCCGTGTAACCACTTTTCCTAGGATCTATCTAGAGGTAGCAAAGGGCGAAGCTGATCTCATTGCTACAAAAAGATATCCATAAAAGAGTCTATTGCCAATTTTACCAAAGCTTTCCCAAGCATCAATTTCTAAATTGCTTGTACTCCCATCAATGCAATCCCTCCCAGCTATAGCCGCACCTCCTACATTCCTTGCATTACCAGCTACACCCCTTGCATCAGCTCCCCACAGTGATCAATACACGACCATAATTTATACAATGAAGACATTGTCAAATGAAATGGCGTCCATGAAAAAGAGAGAGGCTGAAAGGAATTTTCTGCTAAGGAGGTTCCCTCAAGTAACAAGAGATGCAACACAATCAAGCAATAGGGGACAAGAGAGACCGAGCACGGTATATACAAATGAGACAGTGGAGGCCGAGGAGCCTCCCACTAATTCTAACTTTTGGTGTACTACATGTAATGATCCACATGGGGAAAGTTCGTGTATGATACACCGACATTATGTACAAAGTATAGCAGTTAAAAAGAGTAAAGATAAAATGAAAGGCCATGTAAATATAATTAGAGAGAAGGACCACAACTTCATGATGCCTACAGTAGAATAGGTTTCAGTTTTGACAAGATTAGGTAATAAACCAGTGCAAGCAGACCCTAAAGAGCTTCAGCCATTGAATGTTTCCCCTGCTCCCAAGGAAGTTTCCAAAGAAACTCCTAAGGGAAGCCTCCCTCAGGAAATAAAATATCAGTTTCCATCCAAAATTCAAGGGCAAGAAACACACAAAGAATTTATTCCTCGAGGGGAAAATGAAACCCAAGAACATGCTGGGGAAAGGTTGAGATTCCCCTCGCTAACAAAAATGCAAAGAACTGAAGCTACCCAGGGATACAAAAATAAATATGAAAATTTTTCCAAAGAAAGAGAAAGAATAGTTGATTCACCTACATTAAGTATAGTAGAGGAAATGAAAAAGACTCCTTCTAAGGCAATTATGTATGATGCTCTTCAAATCCTAGGTCAAATTGATCTCCTACAGGAATCCCTAAGAATAATGAAAAATGGAGGTGGGACTGCATCATCTTCAAAAATGGTTCTAACGAACTTGACGTCTGCCACTGGTAAGAACAGGCCACCACCCTTTTATTTGTCCCTTCAAATGGAAGGATGGGTTGTCCACAACTGCATGATATATTCAGGCACTGCTACCACTATGATACCCAAAGCATTATGTGATATTATGGGAATGGAGTACACTAGGAGTAGCACAAGCGTCCTATAGTTAGATGGTACTCCAGTAAAAATTGTAGGAGTGATAAAGGATATTCCCATATGGCTGCATAAAATGCCTTAGATGACAGTCATACAAGAGGTAGTAGTCGTAGATTTGGAGCCCTATTTTGGTATGTGTCTATCCAGAGTGTTCACAGCAAAGATAGTAGGATACTTATCCTTAGATTATTCTCATTTGGAGATACCTTTCAAAGGTATAAGGGTCAATATTTATAAGGGTCAATATTTTTAATGAGAAACCATCGACGTTTCATGTAGAAAATATTGGTGAAACTGGCCGTGTAAATATGATGACTGAAGAAACAATAGAAGAAGATCTAATGGAAGAAACATTAGAAGAGCTCCAAGGTGAGGATGAGTTTTCTCTACAGAATTTTAATGCCATGATAGAAACAAAAATAGGAAACTATTCTATTGAGAAACCAAAAAGAAAATTGATACCCTCCCTAGAAAAGGATGGTTCTGTGAATCAATTGTGGAAGCTTTTCTTTGATGGGGCTGGGTGCAAGAATGGATTTGGTGTCGAAATAGTTTTGATTTCTCCCACCGAAGAGGAAAAGGTTTTCTCTTTAAGTTTGACTTGGAGTTGCTCCAATAATGCAGTAGAATATGAGACCCTATGCTTAGGGTTAAGAAAGGCTGAGAAATTGGGAATCAAATAGTTACTCGTCTATGGAGATTTAGAACTTATTGTGAATTAAGTCACCAAAAAATGTATAAGTAAACAACATTATTTGAAGGCTTACAGGAACAAAGTGTGGGATCTCTTAGAGGCCTTTGAGGCCCTAAATATAAAGTTTATCCCTAGAGAACAGAATACCCACGCAGATTTTTTAGCTTCGAGTGAGAGCTAATTTTTGTCCTGTAAGTAATGTTATTCGAAGTCTAAAAGCTGTTAGACTTATATATAGGCCTTCAGTGCCTGATAAAAATATTTTCTGGCAAGTTTTTGAAAATGATGAACAGATACTGGATTTCTTAATCCATGAAATAAATTGCTCAACCAACTAGGATCTGCAAGATGAAGAGGAAGAGGATATTATTCATTTAAAAAACAATCATATTCGTAAGGGTCTCATCACCCTTGAAAGCCTGTTTGATAACAATGATAGAGTAGTTGGCCAGAAAATCAAGGTTGATAAAAGAAGATACAAAGATGTAGAGTTGGAGCCAGGCAAAATGATTAAGGTTGGAATCAGTTGTACATAAGAGGAAGTGAACCAGATCGGAGAATTATGTAAAAAATTCCCTGACATCATAGCTTGGGTATATAGTGATCTAAAAGTGTACAATAAAGATGTTATTCAACATACCATAGAATCAGAAGAAGGAGCTAAGCCTTTTAGGCAAAAGCAAAGACCAGTGAATTTGAAGATAGAATCTTTGATGAAACAAGAACTACTAAAACTCCTTCAAGCTAAAATAGTATACCCTGTTAAACACTCCACCTAGGTGGCAAACTTGGTACCAGTCAAGAATAAAAATGGAGATATCAGATTGTGTGTAGATTTCAAAAATCTGAATAGAGCATCACTCAAATATCATTACCCGCTACCTCAGATTGACCAAATGCTACACACAGTTGCAGGAGTTATGCAACTCTTACAGTTAGAAGAACAAAGAGAGCAATCATACAATCACAATCAGAAGCATATGGCAGATACTGAAGGATGGTTCAACAAAAATACAACTATTAAAAAATTTAGAGTGGGAGACTTGGTTTTGAAATGGAATGTAAAGAAAGCTAAGCCAGTTAACCATGATAAATTCGATGCTTTCTGGGAGTGACCATTTGAAATTATTTCAGAGAAACAGCTCAATGCTTTCGAGTTGAAAGATCAATATGGATTGGTTTTTCCCATCACGGTGAATGTATTTCACCTAAAGTTATATTTCTGTTGAGAAAGTAGAAAAGGAATTATATGTACAGTATAATATAAGTATATTCAGACAATATTTGTAAATATTACCATTTTTTGACCTTAACAAAAAAAATTCAGTCACAGCAATCAGAAGTCGACATTTTTTTTTTAATAGAGATACTAAGGTATAAAGGGAGTTTTGACAAGGTAATGTTCACATTTAATCTAAGTGCATTTTCCTGTGTTCTTTGTCTTTCTCTAAAATATTCTTTTTACAACTGCGTTGTTGACTCCGTTTCCCAATGGATAAAGGCTTGGTTCAAAAATTTTGCAAGCAAAAAATCCCCTCGAAGGCGCCAAGAATGTTAGTCAAAAAGTGACTAACTACAGAAAAATAGCTGATGCACCTTTTTGCATATTTTCCAAGAAGATCGAAGTGGCCCATATGCTAAAGATCAAAGAAAAAGCAAAACACCACAAGAAGGAAAAAGTGTCGTGATATCGCGACATGTTGCATTTTTGTGGTCCAAAGCAAAGAGAAAGAGCAAGGAGGAAAAAGTGTCGTGATATTGCGACATGTTGCATTTTCATGGTAAAAAGCAAAGAGAAAGAGCAAGGAGGCAAAAGTGTCACGATATCGCGACATGTTTTATTTTCGCGGCTAAGAGCAACAAAAAGGAGCAAGGAGGCAAAAGTGTCGCGATATCGCGACATGTTGTATTTTCGCGGCTAAGAGCAACAAAAGGGAGCAAGGAGGCAAAAGTGTCACGATATCGTGACATGTATTTTCGTGGCTAAGAGCAACAAAAAGGAGCAAGAAGGCAAAAGTGTCGCGATATCGCGACATGTTGTATTTTCGTGGCCAAGAGCAACAAAAGGTAGCAAAGAGGCAAAAGTGTCGCGATATCATGACATGTTACATTTTCACGGCTAAAGAGAAGAGAAAGGCCAAAAGGGAAAAAGTGTCACGATATCGCGACATGTTGCATTGTCGCGGCCAAAAGAGAAAAAGTGTCACGATATCATGACATGTTGCTTTGTCACGGCCAAAAGAGAAAATGTGTCACGATATCGCGACATGTTGCTTTGTCGCGGCCAAAATGGAAAAAGTGTCGCGATATCGCGACATGTTGCATTTTCGCGACCAAAAGACAAGAAAGAAAAGGTGTCGCGATATCGCGACATGTTGCATTTTTGTGGCTGGAAGCGACAGAAGAGCAAGGTAAGAGACGAATGTCGTGATTTCATGACATGTCTCATTTTCGTGATGGGAGGCAGCAAAAGAGCAAAGTAAGAGACGAATGTCACGATTTCGTGACATGTCTCATTTTCGCGGCGGGAGGCAGCAAAAGAGCAAAGTAAGAGATGAATGTCACGATTTCGTGACATGTCTCATTTTCACGGTTGGAAGCGACAAAGGAGAAAAACAAGAGATGAATGTCATGATTTCATGACATGTCTCATTTTTGCAGCTGGAGGTGACAGATGAGCAAAGCAAGGAAAGAATGTCGTGATTTTGTGACATGTCTCATTTTCATGGCTGGAAGCGACAAAAGAGCAAAGCAAGAGATGAATGTCACGATTTCGTGACATGTCTCATTTTCACGGCTAGAAGCGGCAGAAAAGCAAAGCAAGGAAAGAATGTCACGATTTCGCGACATGTCTCATTTTCGCGGTTGGAAGCGACAAAAGAGCAAAGCAAGGAAAGAATGTCACGATTTCATGACACACCAGCTGTAAAGGAATAAAATGTATTTTTGGCAATCAAAGGCATGCACTAACACCAAGAAGTGATTTCTGACATGATTATCATAAATCTAGGATAGAGTAGGCTTGCCAGATGATTGAAAATGTGACAGGCTCGTCTAGAATTTAATTAGCAGAGGAGATATCTAATTCATATAAGACTTGTGTATTATTAGAAACTACAGATGATTGCTTGTAAAATAGTAAGATGTACTTAGAAAAATATACTCTTTTAGGGTATATATAGGGGTGAGCGACTCCAAAAAAAAGGTCGGCTCTTGGACGTTTACAAGACTGAATACATGTACTTCGAATACAAGCAATAAAATCACATCTCCCATTGGCTTCTGGTTCATATCGTGCAAGTGTATGTATTAATGTTCTTTATTTCTGCTTACAATATTGAATTGTAAATTGAGTCTGTTCTTATATCTGAACTTTCGCAATACATAAATCATATTTCTGGAATAAGAATCTAATATATACGCATGTTAAACAAAATATTAGAAATCATATCTGAAATTATATAATTTCTGCATGGAAATGTGTTTAAATACTTTGGATAGAAGTAAGTAAATCTGTCTTTGTTGTTGTCTAATCTGCACCATATAAAAGTTCTAGCTTAGGCTATATTTCCCTTATCTCTTGTTCCCCTTTTCTTTAAAAAACTCAAAGGAACCAACCTTCTCTGGAGACTAGACAGATGATCTCAAGTAAGATCTGTCTATTCAATGTTGGCAAAGTCTAAGGTGCAACACTATTAACCAAAGGCAGATTTTTTTCCAACAAGACCCGATATTGAGACAATACGATCCTGGGATTTGGCCAAAAGGAAACTTATAGATTGTGGCTCTATCGAGGGGGTTTTTTGTGATAATATTCAATAATAAAGTTGATGTGGATAGCATACTGACGGGAGGACCTTGGTTTCTAGGGAAACATAGTCTCTTCCTCAGACAATGGGGGGAGAATTTCAATCCTGAGAAGAATTTTGTAAACTGACAATGGGTCTATTTACAAAATCTCCCTCCATAGTTCTTCAATGAGTACTGGCTTCAAGGCATAGCTAAAACTATAGGAGAGTTGGTGGCCATAGACCATCCGACCAGGGCAAGGACCAGAATGACGCATGCCAGGATTTGTGTGAATGCCAACCTAGATTTTGAACTTTTGACTCAGGTGGAGTTAGAATATGGAGAATATCTAAGGATACAACCAGTGGAGTATGAGAACAAGCTAGTCTTCTATAGTGAATGTAAAACATAGGGTCATCTTCAAAATCAATGTTTGGTCCCAATAGCTAACAAGGAAGCCATGAACAAAACTCAATATGGCAAGGCTAACAGAAGAGGTATCCCTAGAAACCAAGGACCATGCCAAACCTTCAGAGGATACAGGCCATTCAGACCTAACAAGGACAATCGGGTTATAGCAGTTCAACCCTAACTTCGGTGGAAAGAAAAACAACTTCACAAGGAGGACAAGGACCTTTAGGTATGTAACAAGGATCCTACCTTTAACAAATTTGAAATCTTAGCCAACCTCAAGACTGAAAAAGAAAATGATGAAAGGAAAAATCCCCAACTAGAGTTTCTTGAAACCCTAGAATCCCCTTCTAAGTCTGGTTCGTCAATGATCATTACAAAAAATCTCAAGCATTCCTCTCATGGGAAGAAGCAGGATTTGGGTTACTACAGTTAGAATATGGAAGGAATGAAGTCAAGGATTGAGGTTGTTGAATTAGTTGGTATCAAAAGAGCCTCCAGTCTAGTCTTGCAGCAACTCTTCCCTTATCCAGTTAGCCCTAAACCAATATACTCCTATATCGCTCCAAATTTTTTGCATCCTTACCTTCAGGCTATAGGATCCGCGCCCGAAAGGGGGATGCGAGAAGGATGGGACAATACCTCGAACTGAGAGGCCCTTTGAAGGTCGCGCCTCTTGGGGGAGGGGTATAAGGGTGAATTTTTGATGGATGGTGGGTTCACCAGGAAACTTTTGAGTGGCAGTTTCCACGCCTAGGTTGAGAATGGTTTTGATGTGTTCATTTTGTGCTTTAATCATTCATATCCTAGGTTTGGCCAAGATGAATCTAAGCTATTCTATATGCCAATGCTGATTTATATGAATACAAAGAACATGAATAAATGCTAAACATAGAAAGTATGCTAATAAGACAGAATATACCTGATTTCGGATGTCTGATGCAGATTCTGAGTTTTGCAGAAGTCCAAATCATCTCAAATCGTACGTAATCATCTGAAATGTCATAGAATCATCTCAGATCTCAGTCGGTCATCTGAGATCAGACGAGATCATCGTCGATCTGATGAATTCATCAGATGAATTCATCAGAAACCTGTAGTCATAGAGACAGATACCAAAAACCAAAAATACAACTGCAAAAGCAAGGGGAAATGATAGAAATGATAGTAAATTTGCCTAAATGATAGATCCAGATAATGATTAAAGGAAAATGCGTTACTTTAATAATTTATTTTAACTTTAGCATGCATCTATACTAAATGAGGTGAACTCCAGGATGCAGGAATAAAATAAACCAAGCTAATGCATAAGAAAATGAAGAGAAAAGATAAGAAAATGCAAACTTCGGGCTCTGATTGCCCCCAATCTGGACTACAGTCAGGATCACCTCCAATCATACGAGATCATCGCCGATCCTCGACAGGATCGTCCGAAATCGTCTGGAATCGCCTTCGACGATCCGAGCTTGCTTCGACTGAAAAACAATAGAATTCCTGCAAGAAAACTTGAAATACAGAATGCAAACGATGGTGCGAGGATGTTCTAATGCACAAGGAACTAAATTTGTAGGGAAATCAGTCAGCTAGGGGGTTCAGGGGGGTAAACTGAGAAAATCCCAGTTTATATAGGATTAGGGAGAGGTTAGGAGGTTGGAGATCATCCCAATTTGGGAGATCTCCAATGGGGGAGACTCTAACCGTGCAGACACGCTTTCTGCCCAAGTTAGAGAAGCTGTTGAAACAGAAGCTAATTATGAAAATTTGGTTTTGGGACGAAATCGTCTGGACGTTCTGTTCCGAGATGAATTCGTCAGATCTGGGATGATTTCATCTGATCGGCGATGATATCGTCCAACGGTCAAAACAAATCCTAAAAATGGCATGAAAAACAAGGGGAGCGGGTAACGGGCGGTTTTGGGTTAAAATTCAAATTTTTATCTTTTTACTAAGGTTTAACTGCGCCAATTTTAGGGTGCTACATTTTGCCCCCTCTTTAGCGAATTTTTTGAAGAAAATGCGTTAAAGACGAGTTCTTCCCATTTTACGAGAAAGCAAAAATTTACTCAATTTTTAGACGATGATTCTAGGTCGAATCGTACGACTGCTGACTATGGTGCCCCCTCCGTGTTTTTACCCAAATCGAACGTTTGAGGTAAAAGCGCGGAAAAGCAAAATTAAAAAAAATGTTGTTGATTTTAAATAAAATTAAGAAAAATAGGGAAAACCCTAATTCATTTTTACTGTTCATTTTTTACTGTTTTAGAGCTCTACAGACAAAATGGTTGAGACAACGCACAGATCGACAGAGGTCCGGCGCGGGCTACGGGTAAGGATCTAATCCTAGTGAATGATGTTTGAATTTGTTTTGTGCAATTTTTTGTTTTAATTTTTGACTATTTTGGGGCATCGCGGCCATTTTTAGGCCATCGACAATGTCAGTACGAAATCGTCCCTATTTCATCGAAATCGTCCCTAGATCATCGATTTCATCTGAGGGCGAAATCGGCGAACTAGGGGCGATCTCGTCCAACAAGGGGCGATCCCCAAGTTGCGAAATCAGAGATGATTTCATCCTACAAAGGATGATTTTACCCAATTTAGGATGATATCATCCAATAGTGGATGATATCATCATTGTTATGAAATTAAGCTTGTTTGAATTGCATTTAATTGATTTTAATGATTGGTTTATTAATGAATTTTGTTGTTTTATTGTTTGTTTTGTAGAGGGGATTACTAAAGAGTCGAGAGTGGAAATACGAGGGGCTGAGAGATGACATAGCCGTGCTCGACCAGGCGGAGCGTGACCGACTAGCACAGGTCGGTTTGTAGCATGTGGCAGAGATGCCACAAGTACCGATGAACATGGGGCTATTGATAGCCCTAGCAGAGAGGTGGTATCCGGGGTCGTCCTACTTTCGGTTACCGATAAGGGAGATGGCTCCCACACTAGAGGACGTATGGAGGATCTTGAGGATCCCCATACAGGGACGGCTGATGACTCCTATGGCCAATCAGGGCCAGGCGATGATGAGGCTGAGCGGAGACCCGAGCTTCGCCCTGGAGAAGGGCGGAGTGAACATCGAGTCTCTAAGGTAGATGCCTGGGGCATCTAGGTTGACTCGGGTTTTGGTCGGGATAGTGGGTGGCTTACTGTTGTGCCACCAGAGCGGGTGTAGATTACCATGGCTCCTATCAGATGTGGTCTACGACATGAGAGACCACGGGTACAGATATTCATGGGGTAGCTTTGTACTATGCCACTTGTATAGGATCCTGCATGGGGTCATATACAAGGGAGGCCGATGTCTGGTTGTGACATCACTACTGTAGGTTTGGTGCTGGGAGCACATCATGGTGCGAAGGCCGGTAGGGCTCCCACTGACAGGGGTTGATCGGGAGAGGCCCCAAGTTTTCTATTGGTGGTTACAGAGGGGGTCACAATGACGGATAGATCTGTCGATGTCACGGAGGTTGCTAGATGACCTCATCCTAGACCAGATCACCTAGAGGCCATGGAGGGAGCATCCAGGGTGGGCAGAGGATGGGCAGGAGCTAGCTCGCATCAAGCGAGTCTGCTAGCTGAGGATGGAGCGGGGAGAGGTAGAGCTCCACCGCTACGATCGAGTTTTATGGTAGTTCGGTCTTTAGCAGGGGATCCCTTCTCTTAGGGATTACGAGTACTCCCGAACTATTCGAGATAGTACTACACTGAGCGGGGCTCCAGACATGCAATGATTCTGGAGCTAGGACACAGATGATGCCCCCATCCAGCCAGTGGATGGTGATGACGCTAGGGTTGCCGATGGATACGATGCCTGGTACGTAGGCATCCGCCCTCCTCGGATGATGAGGGCATAGGGTCCGATGCATACCATTATGCGATGGATGGGGAGGCGATGCCAGGATGCTATTGAGGTAGCACGGGGTCACGATGGGAGAGAGCAACGACGGTCTCCATAGGAGAGATGCCAGAGGATGCCACAGGCTCCATAGAGACCATAACAGACAGGGAGGAGGGAGGAGGGATTCCCTTATCAGTAGGGGGAGAGGCCACCATCGCCCGATAAGGGCAAGGGTATCGAGGTGGGGGAGAGCAGCGAGATGGTGGCTCTTCGAGCGGAGAATGCCCACCTCCGGGCTTAGGTGTAGACACTTTAGGATGAGGCTACATGGCTTAGGGCTCGGAGCGAAGGGGCGAGCACTCAGGATCTGGCATGGGCTATTGCTCAGACCATGTTCTACCAGGGGTTGTACTATCACATGGTCCCAGAGGGGCAGAGGATACCATTGCCAGCCCCCATTGTGGAGCCGATCATGATGGGATCATCGAGGACATCCTCACGATCGACGATGAGGACCCGAGACACTGCTCGGACCTCTATGGGACCACCTCCTCCACCTCAGGGTGGGGGAGGAGACGAGGCTGAGAGCTCGAGGGCTTCTCGAGGCTAGCTGCTATAGAGTGCAGATTGATTGTATTATTATTACTTTTTGATGGGATTGAGTATGCCAGGGTATTGATTGTGGCATACCAATCCAGATGATGTACATAATTGATTGATATATATAGATTATCTTTTTGATGATATGACTTGTGTATATGTTGTATGATGCTTTAATATTTGAATTTTGTGATTGATTATTTATGTAATTATGTCATTGGAAATAAATTATAATTTTATGTCATGCCATAAAATTGTAAATGAAATAATCTGATGTGAATAAATTGGTTGTGTTGTGGTGTGTTTTGATGAAAAATAAAAGGGACTTCTAACAATAATTTCAAAGGACATTGTCATTGTTATAGACCATTTCATGGAGTCACCGCTCACTAGGTCATCAAGCTAATCCCAGTATAGAAATATTGTTAAAAGTAAAAGAGTGCTTAAGAGACTGTCTTAAGACTTTTGTGTTGTGATGAGGAGAAATGGTGATGATTTGTTTTCAGATTTTCATAAAAATATTATGCATGAAATATTAAAGAAATATGATTTTTGCTAGGCATAAATTCCTAAGTGTGATAAAATTTTTGAATAAGTCCCTAGGAACTATACCATCATTGCAAAATTAAATGTTGACATAATGACATAAAATAGAAAAATTTGCGTTCTTTTTAAAGCACAATTGGGTAACATAATGATGTAAGCCATATGTTTTTATGAATTTAAAATGAATGGGAAATAAAATTAGAACAATGGTTTGCGCTAGGCATAGAATTATAGGTACATACTTATACCATCATCATGAAATCCGAAAAGAATTTGATATTTTAGTTTTATTGCATGATTGATTTTTTGGTATTGAGATAAACAAAAAATAATAATATATAAACATGACTTTATTTACGAGGTTTTTGAAGATGTGAAAGAAAAATTATTGTTTGTTGGAAAGACATATATTTAATTGTTTTTATGCTAAGCAAATGTTCTTAAATAAGAAGATGAAATGATTCGAAAAGAATTGCAGAGATATTTTAAATTATCTCAAAGACAAAATGTAGATTTATAAGGAACCCTCATGTGCAAATGTGAGTTCATTACCGATCTTGATTTATCATAATGATACAAAATCTCTCAAATACAAATGTGTGTGCAATTGTATTGTTCATTCACCAATTTTGAGCAAGATAATTTGATACAAGTAATTTGAATTAACCAAATGAGTGTTCATTGCCCATGATTTATATGCAAGTAACCGTACCAGACTACTATGTAAGTTAGGTCATCAAGAGCTAGCTAATCCATAAGCCGACATAGGTCTGTACAAAAGAAGGTCGCTAATGTGACAGACATATCACCACGCTAGGGATTACCCAAGGCCAAGCGGGTTGGGCACAAACCACCTGTTATGGGGCTTACCTCACGAGTTTTCGAATAATTGAGAATTCCAAGGATTCAAGCTCATTCACCCTTCTTTTCTTTTCAAGGGGTAGGGAAAGGGATTTTATTGCTTTTTGCTTTTGCTTTTTTCTTTTCTTTCTTTTTTTTTTTTTTTGTATTTTTTGCTTGGAACCGAGATAATGCTGAAATATTGTTGCGATGGTACAAAATAATATTTTTCTTTTTCTCATTTTCTTTGACTTTTCTTTTTCTTCCTATACTAGGGATACTTGCTCGGATTGGCTGTAGAGCAAGGGATTTTTATTCCGGGTAGGGGTGAGCTTGTCCTTTTGTCAATTCTCAAAGATTCTAGACCATGTGCATGATAGGATAGCAGGGGAAACTTTTCGCTCAAGAAACCATTTCTACTATGTAGCATCATATCGAATTTGCAATGAAATCATTTTAATGTGAAGAGATATACTTGGTTCAAGTAAATAACAAGATCAGTTCTCTATGCTCAAAAACTTTATTTAATTCAACTGTGGACTTTGATATAAGAGAGATTAATAATCATACCAAATAAAATCAAGATATTTATTCATGTGAGTGTGAAAGTGCGGGATTCCAAATAAATGCTAATTTATCCAAAATAATTGAAAATATAACTGCAATACTTCAAGAATTGACAGGTACAAAAATAAAAGATGTTTTTGAAGATTTTGATGATTTTGAAGTTTTTATATTTTGATTTTAATTTATGAATGGAAAGAATAAATACTATTACTATTTTTTTTGAAATTTTTATATGGATGACGACAATGAAACAATATGCAAAAGAAGAATATATACAATGATGAAATGACCAGATGTTATGCATAATAGCGCTTAAGATGCATAATGTTCATAGGTTCTTTAAGATCTTTACCATCTAAGGTAGCTAATCGGTATGCTCCTGAGCCAAATTTAGCGAGTGATGACATATGGCCCAAGCCGGTTAGGTTCAAATTTACCTTTAAGATCTTTAGTTGCATTAGTATTTTTTTTATTTTCTTTTAAGACAAGGTCACCGATCTCAAAGGATCGATGATGAACTTTCTTGAGGTATGCTCGTTTGAGCTTGTTTTGGTAGGCACGAAGATGTTCCAAAGCATTGATGCGCTTCTCATCTAGGAGTTCCAGTGACTAAGTCTACCAGCACGATATTCATCTCCTACTTCAGTATCTTGAAGTAGCAGAGCCAAAGAAGGAACTTCTAATTCAAAGGGAAAAACTGCTTCAGCGCCATAGACCAAAACAAAAGGTGAAGTGCCCGTGGGAGTGCGAACACTAGTTCGATAAGCCCACAAAGTAGGATATAATTGGATGTGCCAATCTCGGCCAGATTTATTGACCAGTATTTTGAGGATTTTGATTAATGTTTTATTAGATGCTTATGCTTGGCCATTACCCTGAGGATAATAGGGAGTGGACCAACGATGTTGAATTTTATATTTTTGACATAATTTCTTGACATCTTTATTTTTGAAACAAGTTCCATTATCCGAGATGAGATTTGCAGGAATTTCGAACCTACAAATAATTTGATTAAAAATAAATTTGGAAACTTGGGTTCCAGTGCAAGAAGCTAAGGGCATAGCTTCAACCCACTTCGTGAAATACTCGGTGGCGGTTATGATAAATTTGTGTCCATCAGATGACACGGGGTTGATTTTTCCAATGATGTCTAAGCCCCATTTTGAAAAGGGCCAAGGAGATGAAATAGCCTGCAGTTCTTGTGCAGGCGCATGGACAAGGTCAGCATGTTTCTGGCACTTGTCGCAATGGCGCACATAATCATGTGCATCATTTTCCATGGTAGGCCAAAAATATCCTATCCTAAGGAGCTTCTTAGCAATGGCGCTACCACTAAAATGTCCCCCACAAGATCCATCGTGGGCTTCACTCAAAGCTGATCTAGATTCTTCTAGATTCAAACATCTCAATAGGATGCCTTCAAAAGATCTCCTATACAACGTATTGCCAATAATTACGAAGTGACTTGCTCGTCTACGTAATAACCGGCGTTGGTTGCTATTACAACCTTCAGGGAAGGTCCCATTTTGAAGAAAATTAAATATATCAGTGTACCAAGGTTCAGGAGTAGTTTCGTTGATTAGAAACACATCCAAAGGTTCTAAGCATGATTTATTTGAAGTGGGTTCCTGGAGTCGATGAATAATGATGGTAGCATATTCGTCATCTAACTCCAAGGGCAAAAGAGATGCAGCTGCAGCCATAGCGTCAGCCGCACGGTTGCTAGTTCGAGGAATAGCTTCCAAGGTAACTTGATCAAATAAAGATAATAATTGTAAGACATATGCTTTATATGGACGTAATTTATCATCTCTGGTCTGATAAACATCATTGATTTGATTTATGACAAGTTGAGAATCACCAAAAACTAATAAATTTTTAATTTTTAGTGCCAAGGCAGCCCGTAATCCAAGGATTAGAGCCTCATATTCAGCAGTGTTATTAGTGCAAGCAAATGTTAATTTGAAGGACAGAGGTATAAGATGTTTCTATGGAGATATTAAAATAATACCTGCACCAGCCCCACTCATGCATCGGGCTCCGTCAAAGTATAAGGACCATTGCTCGGGATGGTCTGCCTCTAGTTTAAGGCATTCATCGGGAAACTCAATGATGAGGGGATGGGTAGACTCTAAGGGTGCAACAACTAATTGATCAGCTATGATTTGACCCTTAACAGACTTCTGTCCTATAAACATGAGTTCAAACTCGCTTAGCGCAAGAACCCACTTTGTTGTGCGACCAGATAAATAAGGTCGACTCATGAGATATCGCAAAGGGTCGAATTTAGCAATAACATACGTTTTCTGACTGAGCATATAATGGCATAATTTTTGTGTAGAAAATACGACTGCGAGACATAACTTTTCTAATATTGTATAGCGAGTTTCATAACTGATTAAGGTTCGGCTAATGTAATAATTAGCACGTTCTTTCTTCTCATCATCAAGTTGAGCTAACATAGCTCCTAAGGCAAAATCTGAAGCAAAAATATACAAGATAAATGGGCGATCAGATCTAGGTGGTGAAAGCACAGGAGGGTTAAGGAGATATTGTTTGAGGAGGTCAAATGCTTCCTGACATTCGTCGTCCCAATGAAAAGAGACATCTTTCTTAAGAAGCTTAAGAAAGGGTCCTGTTTTGTCCGCCAACTTATCGACAAAGCGACGAATAGCTTGAAGTTTACCTTGTAGACTTCGTAATTCAGATATATTTGTGGGTGCGGGCATATCAGTGATAGCCATGATCTTGAGAGGGTCAATTTCGATGCCACGTAAAGAAACTATAACCCCTAATAATTTACCAGACTTAACTCCGAATATACATTTAGCTGGATTCAGTCGGATAAGATATTCCCTTAACCGATCAAAGACTTTTCTCAAGTCATCTAAATGATCATCTTCTTTGATGGAACGAGCTATAATATCATCTACATAATCATGTAGAATATCATGCATCATATCATGAAAGATATAAGTCATGGCTCGTTGATATGTTGCACCTGCATTCTTCAAACCGAATGGCATCACTTTCCAACAAAAGGTTCCCCAAGGGGTAATAAAGGTTGTTTTAGCCTGATCTTCGGGAGCTATCCTGATCTGATTATAACCAGAGAATCCATCCATTAGGGATATCATTCCACTCCCAGCAGTAAAATCAATGATCTGATCCATGTTGGGAAGAGGAAAATCATCTTTAGGGCATGCAACATTAATATCTCTAAAGTCTGTGCAAACCCTAACTTTGGTGGCTTCTTTCTTAGTTACTGGAACTACATTCGAGATCCATTCAGCATAATCAATGGCTTGTATAAAAATAACCTTCAAGAGCTTTTCTAATTCCCCTTTGACTAGTAAAGCCACTTTAGGATGCATTTTTCTAAGTTTCTGTTTAACAGGTTTAGCATCCGGATGGACTACTAGGTGATGCATAACTACAGAAGGGTCTAAACCTGGCATATCTTCATATGTCCAAGCAAAGACATCCTCATAGTCTTTAAGAAATGCAATGTATTTATCTTGTTTTTCTTGACTTAATTCTGATCCAATGTTGATTATGTGAGGGTTATCGTTGGTTCCAATGTTAATTTTTATGACATTCTCTACTTCCATGTGTAGATCTCTCTCAAAATTAGGTGGGGTGGGTGAAACGCCCAATTCTTGTAATTCTTCCAAGGTTAGCTTGGATAATTCATCTTGAGGAGTCGTGGCCTCAAGCTGGGCTATACTAGGTATAGAGCCATCGAAATAAAATCCATTATGTAATAATTCCTCAATGGAGACATCATGGAAAATATCTCCCTCCAACTCATCGTCGGATTCAGCGATCATCTGAGGGTAAGCTATGGAGAGCATATTACATGTAAATGACTTATTTATTAAATGCAAAGGATCGCGTTCATCCAAATAATCTTGGTAAGATATGAGATGGTCATCATCCTCAAATGGGAAGGGCTGACCTTTACTAGGAAATAGGCCCACACCACATCGGGCAGGCCATGGTTCTACCTCAAAAGGTTCTTTCATACCATTTTGGGAAGGTCCCAAACCTTTCCCTTTATATCCCAATTTAAGCATTATAGGCTTAGCTTTAATATACTCATTAGCAAAATAACATCGAGCATATCCATCATAATGTGTCTTGATGTTTCTAGGTATTCTTCCCTAGTCATATCCCTTATAAATAAAAGCACAACTCCCAACTTGGTAAATACTTCCCATAGGCTGTGGGAGGCCCAAAGTACGAGGAGAGGATGGCAAATTATTTAAAATAAGGGAATTTTGCATAGCAACGTTTGTTTTTTCTGATATAAGAATTTTAGATAAATCGGGTAAGAGCTCATCAGTAAGAGCGTAAGAGGTAGAAGGAACATTTCCTACATCTTTGGATGCGGAAAATATGCCTCTAGTAGGTGTAGATGTTGTAGAGATGTCGATGGATGGGTCTATAGGTATGGAAGTTATAGGAGTAAAACAAGAAGCATTGGTTGTGGGTTTAGGATCTTTTTGAGGTCCTAATGTGGTTTGTTCAGAGGATGGTTGAACTATATGTAGAGGTGGAGTTGATGGAGTAGATGATGTTATGGGTGTGTGTTTCACACGTTTAGATGGTTGATGAGAATTAGGATGTGTGGATGATAAAGCAGGGCAAAATTGAACTCCAACAGGTTCTGCCAAAGCACACATATCAAAGGGTCTGGGATCACCATGAATGGTAACCAACTGATTTTTAAATTCGAATTTAACACACTGATGTAAAGTTGAGGGAACAACTCGCATCGCGTTGATCCAAGGGTGACCCAAGAGTATATTGTACGATGCAGGGCAATGTACAATAAACACGATCGTGTCTAAGGTTCTAGGACCAACTTGCAATGGGATAGTAATAACTCCACACGTTTCTTGTGTTTCGTCATTGAAGGCTTTTATGATCATATCAGTTCTTTTCATTTCATCACTTCTAAACCCAAATATTTGGTAGAAGTCAAAAGTGCAAATGTTTAAAGATGAACCATTGTCAATCAAGACTCGTTTAACTGCTACATCTCCAATTAGGGCAGTAATATATAAGGGGTTATCCTTATGTAAACTATGTTGTGGTATATCTCTATCCCGGAAGTCAATACAATCGACTTCACGAGTTATTATAGTATTGGCCATGGCTTCAGGTTGAATATTTTGTGGTACCATCATTTGGCTTAATGTGAGCATTAATTCATCCCTATGTGTAGGAGAGGATCTTAAAAGGTCCAAAAGGGAAATTCTAGCTGTAGTATTTGATAATTGTTCATTAATATTATAAGGAGGTTTAGGTTGAACATTAGGTGCATGATTCCCTTTATTAGGAACTTTCAAAACAAATGGAGCTGATCCATCATTCTGAGTTTGATCTTGTTGAGAATTTTGAGCCTGTTGTCTAGTAACAGCTTCGATGGTACCGACAATATTATTTTGTAGATGATGAATAGGTCTTGGTCTAGCATTTATGGCTTGTTCATTAGAAAGTAATTGGTGAGAAGATGGTCTAGTAGTGACTCTTCTTGGAAATGGTTCTTCTGGAACCATAGAACTTGTGATAGGTTGAATAGGATCTGATTCATCTTCAGAGCTATTCGATTGATTTGAGGTAATTTCCATGTCACTTTCAGTCTCGTATTCTACATCACTAAGATCAGGTGTCTGAGTGTTATATAGAGGTCTGGTCGTAACCATGGATAAAGTTGTGTCAAATATTTCCAAATCATGAGTAGGTAAATGCCCACTAATAGTTCCTACATATCGGGTAGGAGGGGGAACATTATGGTGCTCAATTTGATTAGCCACTTCTTTACCATGCTTTGGTAAAGGATGTTGAAATATGTCCAATGATTGATTGGCATTCTGATTCTGATTTTGGGGGATGTTCTTTTGAGCATTATTGGGAGGATTTTGTTTAGGTTGGAAGGCTTGTACCTCCATCTCATTGTTATCAATCAGGTCTTGTATTTTATGTTTTAATATTTTACAAGAGTTGGTAGCGTGTCCAGGTCCTCTATGGAAATCATAGTGTAAATCAGCTCTGTATCCAGGTATAGTTGGATCAGGTTCCTGGATATTTGGTAATTGGATCAAACCTCGTGCTAGTAATTGCGGGAGAATGGTTGATAGAGGTTGATTTAACCTAGTAAATTCTCGAGGTGGTTTATCAGGAGGTTTCAATATGAACTTCTCCGTTGTTTTTGTAGTATTAACATTGGCAACGTTTCTGCTATCGGTGACTCCATCACCCACAACTTGTTTATTTTTATATTGATTTCTGGATGTTTTCTCATCATCTTTCTTTTTAAGCTGACCTCTCCTAATGAGAGCATCTTCCACTCTTCGAGCTAAGTCTATAGCTTGATCGAAGGTGGTCAAGGTAGCGGTTGATAATTCATAGGATAGTTGTTCTTGTAAATTATTGATAAAGATATCCAACATTTCTCGATAAGGTAACACAAAGTGTAATTTTCCTATCAACTGCCTCCACCGAGCTAGGAAATCAGCAAAACATTCATCTTTGTCTTGTTTTAAGTTGTACAAATCTTTAATGGTTACATGCCTTTCGATGTAGGCACTAAATTGATGAACAAAAGACTCGGTGGTTTCTTCGAAATTCCTCAAAGAATGAGTGGGTAGTTGATAATACCACTCTAATGCCATTCCTCCTAAACTTTTTGGGAACATTTTTAGTAATAACAAGTCATCATGTGATATATCATGACATGCTATCCTAAACATACGAAGATGCTCTATGGGATCTTCGGTTCCTTTGTATATAGGTAGGACAGGCATAGGAAAGTGTTTAGGATATGGTTGTGCTACAACTATAGGATCTAAAGGCTGACTACACATCTCTCGATAATTGTACGAGGGACGGTAGGGATCTATCTGGTCCATGCGGGAGACTAACTATTTCACCATGGCTTCCAGATTACTAGTTTGTCCACCATATTGGTTTGGTGGTACCTGAGTATGGGATTTATGAGCGTATGATGGCGTGACGTAAGGATTGGATGCTATATTGCTATTATGCAAATGGTTGGTAGGAAGAGTATTATGAAGAAGATTTGTAGTAGCATTATGTTGTATCCCAGATTGTTGGAAATTGGTGTTAGGTTTTGTTTTAGGCTTTTGTTGATTTGAGGTATGTTGATCAATAACTTGGCGAAATAGAGCAGTGAATGAAGGTTTCTTTTGTGTGGGAATAACTCTAGGCTTGGTAACGGGCACTCTAGGTGGTTGGGTAACCTGTTGTTGTTGCATGTTCTGGATTATAGCGGCCATATCCAAATTGGATGGTCCAGCTTGATCACTTTCTTGATCAACGAAGGACAAGGGATTAGTGCGTGTGTGATATATTTCTTCTAGGGTTGCTTGAGTGTCACTAATTTGATCCTTGTCCATATGGATTGCTCGATTAAGAGTGCCAATATTAGTATTGAGGAACTTCCAAAAATGTTCCATGTTCTCAAAAGTAATGACTCCTTTCCGGAGTCATTTTAGGGGATGAGGATCCTTCCTCTCTAACAATTTCTCTTTGTTCATTTGCTTCAACAAACTCTTCTTCTTGTTGGTCTAGTGTTCCTTCCTCCTGAATTGGGTCTTCAGGAAGGACATCTGGTTTATTTACTAGTTTTCCTAACCAATCTTCTTCTACTTTAGTCTATTTTCCATTCCTAAGTCTAGTCATTATGCTTAAACTTAGATTTTAGCAAATATATATATATATATATATATAATATTTGCAACAAATTTGGGAGGTATATATTTTAATTATATACCTACTATAATACTTAAAAGAAAATGTTTTGATTTTTGTTATGTTTTTGTTTTGTTTTTTTTTATTTTTTTATGTTTTTATGATTATAAAGACAACAAACAACACACTAAATGCAAGAAATAATAAAATAATGGCTTAGTTTTCTATAAATAGTTTATAGATGTCATTGATGGGATCAAGTTCATCAGGAGTCATGAAATGCTCCTCTTCAAATTGGAAATGGTTTTTCAAGAATTTGACAAAGTGTGCTATGGTGATGTTATCTACTTCGACTCTGACTTGTAAAAATAGAGCTCATGGCAATACTCTCGATATAACACAGCTCTAGGAACTCTATTCCATCTCTTTCTATCCGTAAGGACGACCTCTTGATCCTCTATACGAGATAGAAATTTATGTACTACAACTGCATTGTCGAGGTATTCCTCAAAGGTGTACAACTCGGAAGACACAAGGGCTCTTTTATCTGCTAACCACCTATGGCAAGCTCTCTGAAGCTCATGATATAAGGTCACTTGATCGGGATCCAGGATTCTATCTAGGACAAACCTCTTGATTTGCCTAAGTTCTGTTGATCTAGATGAAATAAGATTCAATCTCCTATTAAGTTCGTCCCATAAAGGTGGGACTCTATATGTTTGAGATACTCTAAGCAAAGAAGTAATCTCTATGGCTGCTAATTGATTTTCAACATTAACGGTGACAGCTCGTCTTTTATTATAATCTACCATCTAACTATGATATGCAATCTTTAATTGTTTTTCTGATGATTCTAAATGCATTTATGTTTTGTTTTTTTGGATTGTTTTCAAAAGGTTTTTAGTTTTCACGTCGGGTTCACCAAAATGTATCGCTCCAAATTTTTTGCATCCTTACCTTCAGGCTATAGGATCCACGCCCAGAAGGGGGATGCGAGAAGGATGGGACAATACCTCGGACTGAGAGGCCCTTTGAAGGTCGCGCCTCTCGGGGGAGGGGTATAAGGGTGAATTTTTGATGGATGGTGGGTTCACCAGGAAACTTTTGAGTGGCAGTTTCCACGCCTAGGTTGAGAATGGTTTTGATGTGTTCATTTTGTGCTTTAATCATTCATATCCTAGGTTTGGCCAAGATGAATCTAAGCTATTCTATATGCCAATGCTGATTTATATGAATACAAAGAACATGAATAAGTGCTAAACACAGAAAGTATGCTAAATAAGACAGAATATACCTGATTTCGGATGTCTGATGTAGATTCTGAGTTTTGCAGAAGTCCAAATCATCTCAAATCATACGTAATCATCTGAAATGTCATAGAATCATCTCAGATCTTAGTCGGTCATCTGAGATCAGATGAGATCATCGTCGATCTGATGAATTCGTCAGACGAATTCGTCAGAAACCTGCAGTCACAGAGACAGATACCAAAAACCAAAAATACAACTGCAAAAGCAAGGGGAAATGATAGAAATGATAGTAAATTTGCCTAAATGATAGATCCAGATAACGATTAAAGGAAAATGCATTACTTTAATAATTTATTTTAACTTTAGCATGCATCTATACTAAATGAGGTGAACTCCAGGATGCAGGAATAAAATAAACCAAGCTAATGCATAAGAAAATGAAGAGAAAAGATAAGAAAATGCAAACTTCGGGCTCTGATTGCCCCCAATCTGGACTACAGTCAGGATCACCTCCAATCATACGAGATCATCGCCGATCCTCGACAGGATCGTCCGAAATCATCTGGAATCGCCTTCGACGATCCGAGCTTGCTTTGGCTGAAAAACAATAGAATTCTTGCAAGAAAACTTGAAATACAGAATGCAAACGATGGTGCGAGGATGTTCTAATGCACAAGGAACTAAATTTGTAGGGAAATCAGTCAGCTAGGGGGTTTAGGGGGATAAACTGAGAAAATCCCAGTTTATATAGGATTAGGGAGAGGTTAGGAGGTTGGAGATCATCCCAATTTGGGAGATCTCCAATGGGGGAGACTCTAACCGTGCAGACACGCTTTCTGCCCAAGTTAGAGAAGTTGTTGAAACAGAAGCTAATTATGAAAATTTGGTTTTGGGACGAAATCGTCTGGACGTTTTGTTCCAGACGAATTCGTCAGATCCGGGATGATTTCATCTGATCGGCGACGATATCGTCCAACGGTCAAAACAAATCCTAAAAATGGCACGAAAAACAAGGGGAGCGGGTAATGGGCGGTTAACGGGCGGTTTTGGGTTAAAATTCAAATTTTTATCTTTTTACTAAGGTTTAACTGTGCCAATTTTAGGGTGCTACAACTCCTCAATGAAAAGCCCTCTGACCAAGGATCTTGAAACAAAATATTTAAGCCAAAATAGAGAGGATGATGAAAATGGTGATGAAACCATTCAAAATGAGGAGAGAGAATCCAGTCCAAGATTACTTCAGTATGTGCCTCCTCATTTTAGTCCAAAACAAACTAGAAGTACAACCAAGTCTCCCATTGATTATGGAAGCAAAAAAAATAGAGGGCGGATGACCACTGTAGAGCACTACAGACTTAGGATCAATAATAAAATTTCTAATGGGAAAAAAATAACACTTCTACAACAAGCTATTTCGAGCCAGGATGATAGCAAAACAGAAAAACCCCATTCGGCCCAAGGAAGGGGAAGAGGCAAAAACAATAAATTGTATAAATGAAGGTGCTCTTGTGGAATGTGAGAGGCCTAAATGGCCCACCAAAGCAAAGGGTAGTAAAATCAATAAGGAAATAGTTCAGTCCCATAATAATTTTTTTTTGAGAAAAAAAATAGATAAAACACAATCAGCATCCATAGCTAAAAAGATTTGGAAACAAGGGGAAGTTTCCTTCCAACAGGCAAGAGGAGCATCTGGAGGAATCATGATTTTGTGGGATCCAAATAAATTAAAATGCAGTGTGCTACAGGCTAATTACGGAGTTCTTAGTGTTCTATTTCATGATATTGATCAAAAAAAATATTGGATTATGTCAAATGTGTATGCCCCCACCTCTATCCAGGGGCGATCAGAGTTATGGGAGTATTTAGGCCATTTAAATCAAGCTTTCAACAACATTCCTTGGGTGATTTGTTAGCGTATACATTACTATTTAATTATTTTGGTTAGTAGTTAGGCTTAGATTAGCATGAGTATATTTTAGGTTTCATTTTGTTTTCCAGATCCTAAATTCATGGGCTATTCCTAGCCTAATGTATTCTATTTATTTGTTGTCAGATTAATAGAATTTATCTCTTCTCTGACATGGTATCAGAGCTATTCTTTGTCGAGCTCTTGTAGCTCGACACCTGACTAATGTAGCAAGCTGGACGGGTCCAGATCTGACATACTCTAGGCAATACTGGAGGAGACACAGACACAGACCCCTACGGTGGACTCTACGCAAGACCCAAAGATCAGATCTAAAACCTGCGTACTATGACTCAATTGACCAAACGAGAGGTGGATCAGAGACTATTCTAGCTGTGGACCTAAGGCTAGTGGGAGGACTCTAAAGCTGGGTGACACCTAAGCCTCTTACTACGTGGAAGGGGTAGACCTACCTAGACAAACCTAATGAGGAACGACAAGGGGCGAACAAAATTACCGCCAACGTGACTGGTTTGGACAGTGTAAGGGACGACCACACGGAGGGTATGACTACCATAAGGTAGTCAATTACCTTAATGAGTGCTCCCCATTTTAAACACCCATAGTGTTTTCAACCTTCCACATGTGGGACAAATGTTGCAATAAGAAAAAAATATTCTTTTTCAGCCACAGTCGATGCTGCTTCAGGCACATTTGAGGTGTTTTGGGATCATGAAGTAGGCACTGTAATGATCGTTGATTTTGTAGAACATACGTTCCCTCCCCAACCATTGCAGACATCCATGAGGACCATTTTTTTTGTGCTCAGATTCAGCAGATTTGTAGAAAGACAAATAGATGCATCCATGTATTTATCAAGGGGGTATGATTGGAATATAGAATGATCCATTATTCCAATCATTGTTGCGATGATTAGCAAACACACACATCACAGTTGACGCACCGAAGGAGTTTGTAATGTAGTTGGAGATTTTGCTATACTAGAACATTGGTTTTTCTTGTCTTCTTGATGAAGCCCTAGTTGCAGCGGATCACAGTCGAGGATTGCAAGAGCATCGTGATTCAACAGTTGTAGACATCGACTATTGCGAAGACCCAAGGCTAATTCTCCTAGCAGACTGAATTATTGGCTATTTTTCTAAGGAAGGAACGTGATCTGTGTGAACGGTTTGAAATCCTTGGCAATCACAATGCAGTGCATCTAGCAATAGGCTGATAGGTGGTAATTCGATCGATTGTTTTTAACAATTGCTTTCCATGACATTTGCCATGGGTGGTGGTAGCCCGACTGGCTGGATGCCAGATGCTAAGACATTGATGTCAAAGGGGTTGCGGGTTCACACCCCGACGGATGCCAAAATTCCTTTCTTTTGCCTAAAGATATAAGGTATTTTTTTTAATTTGCATTTTTTAAAGTTTGTTCAATTTTTTTTTAATAATTTAATCTTATTTTTTGTTTTAGAATTCAATTATTATTTTTAATTGATTTCTTTAGCAAAAGTTTATTTTATTATTAAAATTATTTAATTGTTCAACTTTATATTTGCAACTAAAACTTAAGAGCCAAGACTCTATTTGTTTTGAAAACAAAAGGGGGATTTTTTTGATGAAATTTTTGTGCTAATCTGCCTAAGAGGCACATATTGTAATTGTTTTACAAACCAGTGGAAAAAGCCTTCTAGAGCGCCCATTTTGTGCTTCTAGAAAATCTTGGACCAAGGGGGGATATAATTTTTGCAAAACCAAGGGGGGAAGACTTATAAGGGTGCATTTTCGACAGTGACCGACACCTTAGTCAAATTATTTTTACAAAATTTCATTGTAAAAGGTGCATTTTCGGTAGTGATCGACACCTTAAAAATGGGCAAATCAAAGAAAAAGCAAGCCCCTAAACAAACTGATGTTGTTGAATTAGTTAAAGGTCCTTACTTTCCACCAGAGATGGAAGGAATGGATTTTTATGAGGATGAAAAATATTCTACACTACGCAGTGGTGTAAAATCCATTCTCAAATATTCTAAATATTCTGAATATCTTTAGAAGAATGGTGTTAAAATCCCTATAGGTGTCATAAGGGCAGTCTACATATCATTGCTTTCTCTTGATATTGCCCAATGTAAAATCTATAGGGACTTTAGTGAGGAAATAGAGGTCAAAATGGTTGATGATTGTAGTGACACAAGTGACCTTCAGCCCATGGTGGCGAATGCTTGTTGTGACACATGTGACCTTGAGCCCATGATGGCCAATGTTTGTTGTGATACAAGTGACCTCATGCCTATGATGGTCGATATCAGTTGTAGCACAGGTGATCTCATCACAATAGCAGATTTTGCTTGTGACACTAGTGACTTAAAAATTGAACCTCCTAAAAATGAACTCCATAATCTCATCAATAGCGACATATGCAATATTGTTAAAAGCATTGATGAAGATGATGAAATTGGGTGTTTTGAAAAACACACCAAAGGATTTGGTTCCAAAATGATGAAGAAAATGGGATTCAATGGTGAGAGATTAGGTAAACAGGAACAAGGCATTAAAACTCCTATAATGCTAAATGTTAAGGCAAATAATGAAGGCCTTGGCTATACTGGACATGCAAGTACTAGTAATTCAATGTTTGTAAAACCTAAATCTCCTCCATCTCCTAAAAAGTATTTTTGCAGTCATTGTGGAAAGGTAGGACATGTTGCAGCTAAGTGTTGGAGATTACATCCTTGTGATTTTTGTGGATGTACTAATCACTCTTCTTCACAATGTTGGCATAAAATGAAAATGGCCAACAAGGTTCATATTGATTGTGGATGGACAGATTTCACACAATGGACCATGATGAAAGAAATTTTGTATGGCTTCTATCGAAAAGGTAAAACCTATGGTAGACCCCGAGGCAAATCCAGTGACAGACCGAGTGGTAGTCCTAGAGATAATGACCCAGAGACAAACCTAAAGACAAACCCAAAGACAAAGTTCTAGAGGCAGATCTATAGGCAGATCCAAAGGCAATGATCCAAAGGCAGATTCACCGGTAGATCCAGAGATAGACCCAGAGGTACAAATCCAGAGGTATGCTTAGAGCTAGAGCCAGAGCTGAAGACAAAGCACGAGCCACCATTCTTTCATTTCTCTTCTTCTTCTTCACTGTATTGGGGCAGTTATATACTTTACCCAAATATTGTTGTATGGGGGGATGATAGTGTAGCTAGTAGTTATTACATTACCCAAATAATGTAATAAGGGGGGATGTTAGCGTATATGTTATTGTTCCATTATTTTGGTTAGTAGTTAGGCTTAGATTAGCATGAGTATATTTTAGGTTTCATTTTGTTTTCCAGATCCTAAATTTATGGGCTATTCCTAGCCTAATGTATTCTATTTATTTGTTGTTAGATTAATAGAATTTATCTCTTCTCTGAAATGATTGCAGGTGACTTCAACACCCCCCTTTATTCATCTGACAAAAAGGGAGGGTCAGGACTACCATTAAAAAGCATGGAAGACTTTAATGAATTCATAAATATAAATGAGTTGATGGATGTAAAGCTAAAAGGGGCCAAGTTTACTTGGACCAACCAGAGAATAGGGAGCCAGCTGATTCAGGAAATATTGGATAGATTTTTCCTATCTAAGGGAGCCATCACAATGTTTGGTGACTCCATGCTACAGGCCCTCCCCAAAAGTGCCTCAGACCATAGTCCTATCTTATTTGAGGTCATTCAAGCCAATTCCTTCAAAAAACCATTCAGGTTCCAATCAATGTGGATAAAACATGAAGACCTGAGGGAACAAATCAAAGAGTGGTGGCAGCAACCTTGCCAGGGGAGTTCCTCATTCAAATTAGCTCAGAAACTAAGGATGGTTAAAGATAACCTCAGAATCTGGAACAAAGAAGTGTTTGGCAATATCTTTGAGAATAAAACAATAGTTGGGGAGAAACTAAAAATGATAGAAAGCATAATTCAAAATGGCAGCTATGATGAGGCTACAAGATTAGAAGAAAGGGACACCCTCTGTGAGTTCCACAATATTTTAGCATGTGAAGAGATTTACTGGAGACAAAAATCTAGAGCACTGTGGTTAAAGGAGGGAGATTCAAATTCAAAGTTTTTTCATGTATCCACCCTAAGAAATAGGAGCAACAACAAAATTAGCAATCTAATCAAGGCGGACGGATCCTTAACTCAGAACATCTAGGATATCAGAGAAGAGGTTGTTGCTTACTTCAACACCCTGTTGGGCGAAGAAACTATTTGTCATGCAGAGGCCAAAGACTCACTTCTCCAGTTCATTCCCCAACTCATCGATGATACCACAAACGATTCTCTAATAGCGCCTTTCTCTGATGAGGAGATCAAAGATGCATTGTTTAGTATGGAACCTGATAAGGCTCCTGGTCCGGACAGTTTCCCTCCCCATTTTTTCTAGGTTTATTGGGACATTGTTGGTGCTAAAGTCGTGGCCGCCATCAGGGAATTCCAAAAATCAACACATATCCCTAGGGGATTTAACTCCACATTCATAGCTCTTATTCCTAAAGGTCCAAACCCAAAGACTATGGTAGATTTCAGGCCGGTCAACCTATGTAATGTGTCTTATAAAATCCTTACCAAGGTGTTAGCCAATAGGTTAAAGGAAATTTTACCGGTTATCATTGACCAAAGTCAGGGAAGCTCGGTCCAAGGAAGATCAATCTTAGATGGCATTATTACAGTCCATGAGGCCCTTCATACAACAACCCAGACTAAGAAAGTGACCATGGCCTTAAAATTGGATATGAACAAAGCTTTTGACAGGATTAATTGGGAGTTCCTCGATGCAATATTACTAAAATTTGGATTTCATCCTCAATGGGTCAGACTTATTAGAGGGTGTATTACGAAGTCGTGGTTTTCAGTCTTGGTAAATGGGTCAACGACAGGATACTTTCAAAGCAGAAGAGGCTTAAGGCAAGGAGACCCTATCAACCCTATGTTATTCATCATTGTGGTAGAGGCTTTAGGTAGGACCATCAAAGTCGCTTCCATAGTAGGACTCATTTTAGGTATTAAGGTGACTTCTTCAACAAACCCCATCACCCATCAACAATTCATGGATGACACATTGATGCTAACTCAGGCTTCAGTGGTGGAGGCTAGAAGAATCAAACACATTCTTAGGATGTACGAAGAAGCTACTGGCTAGAAAGTGAATTTCAATAAAAGCAAACTCTATTTCCTTAACACTCCTGTCCCTAGACAAACCAATATCGCTAGTATCTTGGAATGTCACATAGCGTCCCTCCCAACCTCCTACTTAGGCCTACCATTATTTTTAGGAACCCCAGAAGGAGCCATGTGGAATAATGTGCTGGAAAGGATCCAAAAAAAGTTGGCTAGCTGGAAAGAACATAATTTATCCTAGGCAGGTAAGGCAACACTGACCATGGTTTACCTATAGAGCATTCCAGTTTACTTCTTATCTGTGTTTAAAGCTCCAAGCAAAGTGTATCAAAAAATTGAACAATATCAAAAAAACTTCCTTTGGTCTGGGACGAAAGAGAAAAAAAGGATCCATTTGGTAGGATGGAGCAAGGTATGCAAACCTAGAGCTAATGGAGGACTAAATCTAAGGAGAGTCTCCCTCTTAAACATGGTGCTACTAGCAAAACAAGCATGGTGACTATTATCTAATGTTGAAAATGAGTGGATAACTATAGTCAGGAGGAAATACCTCCAAGGAGTAGACTTCCTCAATGGAAATTTGTTAATCAGGGGATCGACCTTTTGGAAAGCAATCCTAACCAGCAGAGATTTGGTCAAGAAAGGGCTCAGATGGATTTTAGGCAATGGTCATAAAATCAACTTTTGGGAAGATAGGTGGGCTAGATCCGAGGCTTTATCAAGGAACCCCCAATTGGTTAGGCTCAAAGAACACACGAAACGATCTATAGGGCATAAGGTGGCAGACTACATAAGGCAGGACAGGAACTTCCCAAGATGGCAAATTATCAAGATCCAGGGTCTTGTAGCTGAGTCTAAAGAGCTTCAAAATATCTTAGGCCAATAACTCATACCCACAGGGAATGCTGAAGACCATATAGTGTGGGCAAAAATAGAGAGTGGAGAATTTACAGTTAAAACAACCTACAACTTACTCCTCAATCCTGAAGATCACCAGTTTCAGTCGCAACTGGTCTGGATTAAGGGCCTAATCCTCAAAATATCCTTCTTCACATGGCTAGTAATACAAGGAAGGATCCTTACCATTGATAACATGCTAACAAAAGGAATGATTATTGCTAACCATTGTTACATGTGCAGGGCAGGCTGGGAATCAGTTCATCACCTCTTTCTAGAATACCCAGTGGCAACCTCCATCCTTGATGGACTTTTCCAAGCCTTTAGAATCTCTTGGGCTAAACCGGCCTCAATTTCCGAAGTTTTCCAACAATGGCCCCTTCCCTTTGTTAGCCCAAAACTCAAGTTCCTTTGGAGGATTTTTTGGCACCACTTCCTTTGGAAAATTTGGTTAGAGAGGAACCATAGAGCCTTTAATGATTCCAAGCATAGCTCCCAAACCATCCTTAACCAAATTCTTACCTTTGCGAAAGAAAATATTAGTATCCTATCTACAGAAAATCAAGGAATTCCTCCTATAGAGAAAAAAATTACCTTGTCCTTAGGTATCCCCTCTGATGACATAGTCACTGTACCAAAACCTAATCCTAGAGCTGGGATCAAATGGGAGCCACCCCCGCGGGACTGGTTCAAGCTAAATTTTGATGGAGTGGCTAAGGATAATCCTGGGTGGGCAGGCATTGGAGGAGTAATTAGAGATCATCAAGGAAGCTTGAGGATGGCCTTTGCAGAACCATTAGGATCCAGAACCAATAATGAGGCTGAAGCTAGAGCACTTTGGAGGGGTTTACAGTTGGCTCATGAGATCCAAGGCAACCTGATGGTTGAAGGAGACTCAAAAATAATTATTAACCTTCTAACTAATGGCAAAAAACCACCCTGGAGGATTGAAGCTATCATCCATGAGGTGAGGATCCTCTTCGAGGCCAGACAAGAAAAGAGGGCTCGCCATGTATTCCGGGAAGCTAACAGATCAGTGGATAAACTAGCCAATGCGGGTGTTGAGGCTAGCAGTTTGACAACGTGGACACGTGACGTGCCACGTGAAGTCGAGGACATCCTGTGCAATGAAAGGCAAGCTATGTCCTAAGGCGGGTGGGGGAAGGATGGCCAATTACCACGTGGCCCGAGACTATCATGAGTCAGCTTTACTAAGAAATCCTAATCAGATGGATGTGATTCCAGGGATAACATTCTCAAATATCTCAAAAAGGATAAATGGTGGAAAATGCAAAGACATGATTTTGAGGCATGAAAAGGTAAACTTCCCAATTCAAACTACCAATTTCCATTGGGGGCTCCATGGCGAAAGGAATATGACCATTGGCCACATCATAGGCGATCAGGAGGAGGTCATCGACACGTGGATTCCCATGGCGACAATTTCAAATTTTGCTAAGCATGTCAAGAAGATGGATCTACATCGCATCGAGAAGCGGATTACAAGAAAGTGGACAATGTCGATCAATAGGGCCACCTGGCATGAGGTACAAATGGTGGTTGATGAATGGACCTTCCCCATGCAAAGTACATAGGTCTATGAAGGCGCTGTAAAATGGGTGATAACGACAATCAATGAGGATCCAAATCATGATGACAAGGAGGTGGTTGGAATGTTGATGAGGCTGACAGATCACGTATGGGGGCAGAAGACACAGGTGGAGGCATATGGATGGTCCTTTCCAATGCACGACACTCCTCCTAAGGAATGTGTTGATTCGTGGACAACCAAGGTGAGGCTGAATCACACTAATCGGATGGAGTCTAAGGACAACTGGCATAATACTCATGTGGTGAATGGGGAATGGATTCCCAAAGTTGGCACACCGATTAAGAAACACCTCAACACCTACCAACATAATTTTAAACCCTATTCCCTTCCCAACAGTAGCAAAAGAGAAGAACTATGGTGCGCTAGTCAGAGCAAGTTTGAGAGAATTTTGAGGAAGAAGTCTATGAGCGAAAAGATGACATACGTAGAGCCCTATATGGTCATCATGGAACCCGTAGCTCAGGCCATCCTCACTGAGCGATGGTTTACCCAATTCTTTGACCTATTCTCGGGGGCAGAGGAGGACATCACCCAGGCGGTGATGGATACGTGGGAAGATGGGAAGGTGGAGATCCAGGGAAGAGAGTTCATCATCGATGTGAACATGCTTGCTACGGTGATGGGACAAATGGTGAAAGGTCGCTCCATCCACCACCAAAAACACCATTGGGAGGTGGAATTAAAGGAATTCCGTGATAACCCAAAATTTTTTAAGGAAGCTAAGAATGGGCTAACCATAATGGATTTGCCCACCCCGTGGAATGGGGTCATGAAGAATGTGATGGAGTTTATCACGATGGAGGATCCCAGTAAGACACTGTTAAGCTTCCACTACGCATTCGTGAATTTCTTTCAGGATGTCAACCCGATAAGTATTCCTCAGTTCCTGATGAATTCGATGAACTACACCATCAATGCTTACTGCAACAAGAGGGGGTCTACTATGCCAATGCACCAAGGATTGTTCAAAGTGATTTACAAGTGGGTGTTGGCCACGACACCAAATCTTGAACCTCCGATCATTGAGGAAATTCTTCCCAACCACCATGCAAAAATTTTAGGGGCAAGAGCCAGTTCGGGCACAAACAAACCTTCCTCTGTGTCTCCTGTGAAGAAGAGAGTGGGGGAGCCAATCACCAGAGGTAGCACGACCAAGAAAAACTAAGGATCGAGGAACCCCCAATGAGATCCTCCTTGATACTGAAGAACAAACAAATTCAAGGTAGCTCCAAAATGAGCACCAGTGATATGGAAGATGAGGGACCTACCATCATGGTCCTCAAATGTTTCGTCTTGAAATCTCATGCCAGCATCATCCACCAGATGTAGGAGACTTACGACACTCTGACTCAGGTGTTCTTCAACGAGGGGTACATGCCAAAAGTAGAAGCCAAGGATGATGATGAGGAAGATGAGGAGGATAAGGAAGAGGAGCTCGAGGAAGACATTGAAGATGAGGCCTGAGGATCCTCGGGTCCTGGGGGTTTCACTTTTGTCTTACGTTTTGTACAGAGGAAGTATTCCTCCTATGGCTAATGTCTTTTTCCATTTTTGTAATGATGATCAAAGTGAGTTACCCATCTTGGTTGGTCCTATCAGGTTTTTGGGTCATGTTTGCTTCGCCTGCCCGGTAAGGGTTGTTAGGAAGATCAGCAGTAGGAGAGGGCAGAATGTCCTTAGCATAAATAGGATCCGTAGCATCAACATAAGGCTAAATTTTGTAATAGGTTTTGGGTTAACCTGCAAAACCCGATAATCAATGAAGAAATTTACTTACAAAAAAAAAAAATCTCTATATTAAAATATGTATAAGGTGTTAAAAAAATATTAAAATGCATATAAATAAAAAAATCTAATACTAAAGCCAATATATTCTTAAAAATATAAAGGGGCTTTAGATAAAACAAGTGTTGACACTTGGCAGTGATTTACCACCTCAAAGGAACTTATGTGTCACTTGAGTAAGACTTTATCTCCACTTTAAAAGAAGAAAACCCAACAAGTGAAGACATTATGTTCCTTAGTATTCTTTGGAGATTTTGTCTAAATACCAGTATTTCGTAGATTGGAAAAAAAAGGCTTGAAGTGAAAAATTTGACCACGAAATTCATATTAACCAAGTTCAATTATGAGCAATTATTGGTATAGAATGTGTGCTTGATTTTGTATGTTGTTTTCATGTTTGAGCAAGTTTTGGTTTTTTGGCTAAGAAATAGAAGCATGGGCATTCTATGGTTAATATTATTATTAAAAATATATATATATTAAAATAAAATCTTGTTGTCTGAGAAAAGTAGGGTAAAACCTACATTAGAGAGTGTTGTATGCTTGAATTAGAAGACATGAGCCATGCTAATCCAAAAGTTTAAGACTCTCTATGCTTGACCACTATCATATGCCATAGGGAGGCTATTGGGAAGCTAGATGATAGCGCTAAGCTGGGCGATGAATCATGCTACTATGTTATTGTAAGTGTTTCCAGTATTAGCACTTTGTATTCTATTTATTTTTATCTGAAATGACTGCTCACAAAGCTATTTTACGATAAAAAGAAGAAAAAAATGATTTCATTGTTATATTGGTTGTATAATGAGATTTTAAAGCTTCGTGTGGTTAAAATATTCGTAGAGAGGATTTTTAGAGATCTAAAAATGATATGATAAAATCCAGGTATTGTTTTTGCTATCGTTTGTATGGGAATCTTTCTTATATATGAGAAGACTATTATTAATCAAAGAAAATATATTGAAACGTAGAAATTTCTAGTGAATTTTGAAGTGTTTCCTCTCAGATAAATTAGAAACGAATTTAAAGCTTGTATGATGGTTGGGATAGAATCAGAATGGAAATCTAGATTATTATTTGAAATGTACTGTGATTTTCATAAAATTAGAATAAAATGGTTAATAATATTGCTGAGTACAAAAGGAATTGAGATTTTGCCATATTTACCCTACAGTCATGTATGTGATTTCGTGTACAGGTTATGTAATTCTCATTTCAATACAAACTTGTATATGTTTTAGTTAAAACTATTTAATAGTCAGGAGTCCTATAACGGATGTCTTATTAATTGTTTTTGTTACCATGTTATATTACTAGGACTTTGGAGTAATCTATTTGGGCATGTATGAACGCAGAGGCCCACTATATTATATCGTGGTCTTTATGGTCAAATTTTAGAGACCCCTCTTGGTAGCATCCAGTTTGATGTGACCTTGGAATTCCATTTTTGAATTTGTAGCTAGGCGATAAACTTTGCGAGTTTCGGCAGGAGCGTCATGTTTGCTCAGAATTTATGCTATGAAAGGCAGTTTCATTTATAAGATATTTGACCTCAATGAGAATTTTGTGAAATGATAACCAAACCAAAACATGGGCTAAACCACTAGGTTGTTCTTCTGTTTTAAAATTATAAAGATATATAGGCTCTTGTTTAAGTTTTCTTTTCTAAAGTTGATTTAAGAAAATTATAAAGGCAAATATTTTAAGAAAGGAGTTTGTGGTGTTGAACCACCTCATACTAGTATCTGAATAATGATGCTAGTTTTAGGTTTGGAATACGAATTAGATTTTTTTCTTTTAGGTCTTAGCTAAGATAGATGTTTTTATCAAAGTTATAATAATATATATATTTATTTTAGTACTTATATTCTTAATATTACTTAAGTCAAATTTTGATGAGCTCAGTTAATCCATAATGTGACTTTAAACGTTGCACAAGACTTCTGTAAATCAATCACATGTATGTAATGCTATAAAAATCCTTATAAAAAAAATTCATCTTACTTGTCTGTGGTTATAGAACATTGGATTAGTCATATATCCACGTAAGTAAAGTAGTTGTTAACTTAGAAAATATTTATTGTTTTTAATTTAAAACGTAGTTAGAAAATATTCCATATTTTAATATTGATAACTAAGAAGAGGTAAAAAATTTTCTATGTATGAAATATTATTTTATGAAAATAATGATCCTAAGAGTAGAATCAAAGGTTGTTATTTTCAATATATGATAGAATTAATAGTTGGTATTTTTAATATTAAAGCTCGATTATCTTGAATATTGATTATGTTACATTTTTAATGCATTATTATGATTTATTTTATACATATATATTTGCAACATGTATATTAGCATTTTACCTTCTATTTTAAGCACTTATAGTCATAGATAAATGCTCATATGAAAAATTTAAAAATTATTTTAACTATACGAGAGTTCCATTAATGGAATTTACAACTTCAATTCTATTAAGAAAAGAGGCATAACACTAAGAAAGGTGTCGTGTACATTTATGTATCTACCAAAGGTAGACTAGTACTATGCTTATCGAGGAGGATATCACTCACCCAACTCTGATAGTTTGCAGTGGCTACTATTATGATTTGGTGGAAACTTATATCTAGAATACAGGAAAGGGATAGAGGTACTGTGTTGTTGAGAGTAACAAATGATGGTATGGGATATCATTCCAGGTTACCATACGAGTAGTACGTGAGGATGCTCATGAACCATACTTTGGTTGTGGAATTGCCAAACAATCTCAAGACTGGGGAGCAGATTCTTGGGTTTGGAAAGTCTAGCAATAGATGGTATGGCCAAAATTACCATCAACTGGATCTTGGAGTGAGGCATCTATTTTGTAAGCTAGAGTATTGGAAGACCCAAAAGATACCTTAGATGTGGGTCAATCATCAGGTACAACATAACTACACTATCTCATGCATGGACCTTAAGATTAAACTAATGATAATTTAAGTCAATGGACCAATAGGACAATAGTAGGATCATCAATCCAAATCCTCCATGCTATGATGTGAGGAACTAGTGTGTCCACACTTCTAGGTGATATGGGCTCTGGAAGGGCAACCCCATGCCAAGATCTAGGAAACTTGAGAAAGGAGAGAGGTTCTCATAATATGGCAACCTACCGTGGGAAGTTGGTCGGTCTTGAGCACTTGAGATACCATCTACAACGATAAAAAGTCTTGAAGTGCATTCCCTTTATGCCTAAGTACTAATTCAAAGTTGGGTGTGCTGATGTCAAAATATGAAATTTGTGTTTGAATTTAAAAAAATTAAATTTGTAAACCAAGTGATTAGACCTAGGTTGTTACATTTGTTTAGTTAAATTTATTTTTACTTGTTATCTACCCCAAGCAAAAAGAGTATGATTATCTTTGGAAATGATTCATGGATGAATGTAATTAGGATGATTGAGTGTTTGATTATTGAATTTGATTATGAATATTATGATTATGACTGCCCCCTCAAGCAATGAGTTGATGAGGCGATAGAAATTGATGAAAGTGATGAGTCACTTGACCAAGACGACTGGATTGATTTGACCAAAGGTATAGGCCTCTTTGGAGCTTTTTGAAATGAAATGACCAAAGGTGAAGGTGTCTTTGGAACCTTTTGAGATTGACCAAAGGAATTAGGCATCTTTGGAGCCTTTTGAAATTGACCAAAGGAATTAGACGTCTTTGGTGCCTTTTGCAACAAAATTACCAAAGGTAGAGGTGCCTTTGGAGATTTTTGAAATTGATCAAAGGAAAGGGGCATCTTTGGAGCCTTTTAAAATTGACCAAAGGAATTAGGCATCTTTTGAGCCTTTTAAAATTGACCAAAGGAATTAGGCATATTTTGAGCCTTTTGCATTTTGACCAAAGGAATTTGGCATCTTTTGAGCATTTTGAAATTTTTACCAAAGGAATTTGGTATCTTTGGAACCTTTTAAAATTGGAGATAGCGAGGCAAAGGGCACAACATTTTAAGCTTGGCAGTTGATTTTTTAAATGATTAAATGTGAGATAAAGGATGTAACCTTTAGAAACCTAGAAATTGATTGGTGAATTTATTGAATGCAAGGTAAAGGGTGCAACCTTTTGAAACCTAGCGGTTCGAGTGTTTGGATTGATTGAATGTGAGGTAAAGGGTGCAACCTTTTAAAACTTGGTAATTGATTGGTGAATTGATTGAATGCAAGGCAAAGGGTGTAACCTTTTAAACCTAGTAATTAATGGATTGATTGGTGACTGAATTGAATTATACCTTTGATAAATAAGGTGTGCTACCTTGATTTTTCCCATATACCTTGATTGTTTTATTGCTCATTGGGGGAAGTATGATATCGATAATTCCCTAGTTAATATTGGAAAATGTTTGTGTGATTTGCAATTATGTGATTTTTGACCACTAGATGTGGTTAAACGCCTAAATTGGTGTTAATGATGCTTATGGAATACTTGCAACTTTTACCATTTTGGGGCCATCCTAGGATAGAACATTTGCATTTTGTAAATCTTGGGGTCATTTCAAAGTAGGATGGTCACACCAAAATGTGATCGCACCATAGAGGGATGGTCTCAGAATTTGGAAAATATAAAAGCAAATTTTACAAATTTTTTGTCATTTGCACAGCTGGAAGTGAGAGAAAATGTGAGGTGAGGTGGAGGAGAGTTTTTTCTAGCACAAAATATTATTGGAAACTCGACCTACTATCATGATGGATCATCCAAAAGCATCTACGAGCAGAGGAGCCAGATAGAAGGTAGATACTTAATTCCCACTCTATTGTTGATTTGAAATCATAAAATGAATCTCATTAAGTAATGGGTAAATGAACCACATTAAACTATTGGGAATTAACCTCACATTAGATTAGGAATGTAGATTAATCTAGTTTAGGTGTAAATTTTATTATTTTCTTGAATTTTTTGGAATTGTGCATGGGTTTGGATCCCTATTTTGGTGCCACTACAGGGTCGTCCTAGGCAAGGATGGTTCCCCTTTGGCTACTTGGGGGTTTTCTTGGGGTGGGTGACCTCATTTAAAATCCAATGATTAGATATGTCCATTGGGGTGGCCATCCCAAGATGAGGCGATCGCGCCTGTAGACCATCCTAGCCTAGAATGACTGTAAATATTTTTTAGTTTTGATTGAAATTTTTACCATTTTTTTATTGCTTGTTGATTATTGTTCCTACCAAGCTTCAGATATTTATGGCTCACTATAGGGTACCCACCTTGTTTGAGGAGTTGCAAGGTCAGCTCACAAATGAGTATTGGGTATGGTTTGAGGTAATTGACCTTAAGCAAGTTGTTTGAATACCCACTATGATATTCGATCAGGCTTATTTGATGGTCTTTGTTGCTTGCTAGGATAGCATAACCAACACCTTTCACTTCCCAAATGATGAGATGATGGTTACTCTAGAGGATGTATACCACATATTCTACATTTCAATTGAGGGACACCCCATCACCTCCACTCCCCTTATACATTTGGGGAGATTACTTCAAAGAGTTTTTGGATCTCAGATCAAGGTTGTACTGCAATGGATGGACCATGGAAAGGTACTAATTAGAGCATGGTATGATGCCTAGGTATTTACTTAGAGCCACATAGTATTGATGTACATTATCTTGAACATCCTATTATCGAATTCGTTAGGAATGAGGTTCACATGGAACCTCCTTGATATGGTTTAGGACTGATCAAGTGCAACACTCAACATCCAATCATCATAGAGTGGGGTAGCACACTATTGGCTCATATATACGATGAGTTGTATGAGATACAAAATTAAGGTTGACTTAGATTGGGATACAATCTACTCCTTCATATTTGGGGATGGGAGCACATCTAAGTTAATCAACCAATGGGACTACTAGTACCATGAGCTAAGATGGATGACACTATTATTGGATATGTAGCTTGATGGAGATGAGATCATGAGAGAGGTTAGAGCCAATATTAGGTAGGTATACTATCTCACTATGTAGGATCTCTGGCAAGATTATGACCAGATCAGGTTTTATGGAGGTCCTACTTGGATTTCTCTCTTTGGATAGAGATAGTGGTATACCTAGGGTGCATGAGGCTTATACGGTGCCTTATTGTCCATCACAACACTAAGAAAGAGTACTTTAAGTACTTTTGCATCAAATGATAGTTTGGGATCTATCATGATGTCTTGGAGGAGCCCATCATTAATCACTATTGAGGAGATAAGATATAGCTAGTGTGGCCTCGAGTGGAGGTATTAAAGGATGAGGAGGATCCTACCATAGCTAATATAGGATTAGCAAACCCAAATATCAATGTAGAGTATGATACCTAGTGGGTGACTCAGTTATGGTAGGGAGGTGGGCAAATGGATAGGCCTACTGAGATGACAGTAGAGGAGAGTGTGGATGAGGTTGGGTGATGAGTGCATCACTAAATAGAGGGGGAGTGGTATCATCCCATAAAAGGGATAGAGGATCTATAGGATGAGGGCAAGGGATATGAGGATGACTCTACATATGAGGTGGTTTAGTTGAGAGCATGGGTGCAAACCCTACAAGGGTAGCTGGTGGAGCGAGAGACTACCCTGGTGATAGCATAAATTCAAATAAGTAGTGAGCAGCAGTAGTGGAAGGAACCGATAGCAAAGAGGGATGTTAGGATAGTGAAGTGAGATGCTTTGCAGGTTTAGTTGGCCACTATAACTACTGGTCAAGGATAGGTTGTAATAGATACATAGACCATAGGGAATTTTGTAGGGCTATAGGCTGAGGTGGCTAGACTACGGGCCTTGTTTGTCTAGTATGATTCTTGATGCTAGTATGACGATGCTTACATTCTATAGTTAGAGGGTCAGGTAGCACTACTTGGTAGTTAGTTACTTGAGTGGTCCATTGTAAGGGGATCTCATAGGAGTCGATGTAGTGAGCCTAGGTAGTCATCAGTGCGGCCTAGTCATAGATCATCAGCTAGGCCAAAGATATTAGTGGCCAGTGGCTCCAAGAAGTAGCTCAAATATGAGACTAAGGGTGGAGGTGACTATAGGGGTGCAGGCCCTACATGAGTTAGATATATGCATAGATCTCTTTTTGAGTGTAAGGTCTAAGTACTTACACTATTGTAGCCTTGTGGGCATTGTGTATCATGATGTACTTTGACATTTCCATATATATATGATATCTCATTTATGTCTCATCATGTGTTTATGTTGTGTTTTGATGCAATGTTGAATGTAATGACTAGATGGCAGATACATACTTAGATATTGTGGTATAGATGCATAGTTGTATGCCTAGATGTATATGTATGGATGATGTGTTTGATGTTAGATGTATGATTAGATTTTTTTATCTGATTAAGGATGTGAACTCATGTTATTTTTATGACAAATCTATTATATGTGAGATGCATTAAATTTATATGGATGTTCTAATGCAAAATATGGATATATGTATTAATTGCTAAAACATAATAAATGAATAAAAATGTATTTAATAAACTAGTGGTAGACACCACTGAATGTATAAAATTCATGAATTAAAATGTTAACCTTATCACAAAATTTATACATTTGTATTTGAATGTGTGAGATGAAATATGTTAGGTTTAGGGGTTTTTCCCATAAGCTTTTGCAAACTAAAAAGTGTGCATAAAATAGTCAATGGTCATCTAAGTATCATTACTACTATTTATCGAGTATCTATCCTATCTTATGATGACCCCTTAATAAGCAAAAGCTCATAAAGAAAATTATGGCTATTGATGAGATGATTAGTTGCTATGAGGAGATTTTGAGGTTTTCCATGACATTCAAACACCCTAGTAGATTGATCAAAAATTGTATACTGACTACACAAGACTTAAAAAAGATAAAAGTATGTTAAGAAGACCTAGATATTCAATATCCCTATGTATGCAATGTAAATGTATTTTGATGATACATAATACTACCTCATTGCTAGGTGGGAATTATGCAACCCATTATTATAATGAGAATCACCCTGTGGTCATCATTATCCTAAGTCTGGAATTAGTTGTACTAGACTACTAGGCAATAAAAACCACCAAATTCTAGCTCAACCATAAGTTGAAATTGTGTAGACACCTAAAACATGTCATTTTGAGACTACCTATATGGACACCTTTTTAGGCAATATGACCTACGTAGGGCAGCATCAGGGTTTAATAGTGATTTTTATCACTTCAACATGAAGTATTCTCTTGTTATAGCCTAGATCATCATACCCAGGGATGGCCTCTATGGGCTTCCCTACCCTAGGATGACCAACAATCATGGACACTCTACCCTAGGATGGTCACACTCGTAAAAAAATCAAATCCAAAACCACTGGAAAAATAGTTTCAATGGCCAACCAAGCCCAACAAAATTTGCAATCAGTTGCGAGAAGCTTCTAGAATGGGTTGTTGAAATTCTTGATCCTAACTATTTCTTGGATTCTTAAGAAAGCCAAGATTCCCATTTTTTAAAGCTATAAAAAGGTTCCTTGCTTTCATTCAAAAGGATCTAAATTCTCTACAACGAAGTGCTACCATTTTGTTTACTAGAGAGATTATTCTCTCATAAGGAACGAAGTGTTGTTGGATTTTAGTCATGGAGCTATCAAATGCAACAATGGAATCCCTTGGATCTTGAAGACCAAAATCAACACTCTTTCACCATAAAAAAACCTTATTTTGTACTAATATTTGCAATCTAATTGTGATTCAAGTGCGCAACCCTTGAACAATCAATTTGATAGATCAATCCTAGTATTTATTGCATCAATCACAAAGAACTAGTCCATTTTTCAGTGGCCATCTCACCCCAAGATGACCCATAGGTGCCACCACCCTACCCTAGTATGTTTAGTAGGCCATATCACTATGCCTCAAAATGGCCTCTCGGTGACATCTATTTTTACTATTTTTTTAGTTACAGTAGATTTAGCAGTATTCCATTTGTTTTCTTAGTTTTATTCAGTTTTTCATGCATTTGTTATAGTATTTCAGTATCTCTTTTTAGTTTCTTATCATGGATATGGACTTCATCATGGGAGGTTCCTCATTTGCTATTAAAATCTTGTGAGTGTTCTTATGTGCAAGTTTTAGATCTTGGTAGGAGATATTAACATAAAGATTCATCAAATCTACATCATACCTTGTGGAGGTCACAATAAAACCCTCCCCAAATCATTTTTGAGGGTGCAAATATTCTATGGGATACACCTACCATTGGTTATTTATAGTAAATTGTATCAAATTGATATCAATACCTAAGAGGGATATCATTGTAACTACCTTATGAAGGATAATTTCAATATTAATGAGAAGGACATCATTTTTTTATTTCTTGTTCTGATCTTGATAGTTGCATGATTACATTTTCAATCTGATTATATATAATTGCATAGGTGTATGCTTTTTGCATACTATAGTGGTGATCATGGTGGGACTCTTTCCACATTTCATAATATCTACTGCTAATTATCTATTTTCTTGATTTTCTTGAATTGTAGGTACCACCATTCTTTGTTAGAATGGTCAGAAGCAAAAACCGGCATACCCTATGATGGTTAGTAGACCCCGCTACTCCACCCTATGATGGCTAGTAGACCCCACCGTCCTACTCAAAGATGGCCCAAGATAAAAATTACAAAATTAGAGAAGCAACACCTTCATAGAATGTAGGCTTCACCTGTAAGTTTTTCTATGACTAATTTTTCATGTTTTTCATAGAGAAAGACAAAATTTCATGTTTAATTGGAAAATATAGAAGAATTTTTTAATTTAAAATATTCTATTTGTGACCACTCCTGGGTTAGGTAGGATTTATTACTAGTTGCTACTAGGTTAGGTGGCTCCTCTTTTTGATCTCCCTGTGTCATATAACCTCTGCTATAGACTATCTTAAATAGAGATGAGCTTTGTTTGTTGACTGTGTGGATTGTGTGCTTACTACTTGTGCAAAGGCTGACATCATATTAGGGTTTTGTAATTTTAGATTTTTGAAATTGAAATGTTTTTACTTAGGAATATAAAAAATTAAATGTTATTTTATGCATTATCAAAAAGGTATCAATTGCTCTATCAGTGAGTTTATTTTTTCTTGCATAGAATAAAATGAACCCACACACACCATGTATCATATTAAACATCAACGAGTTAGAATTCACACCCAACCGTTGATCAAGATCAATGATAGTGGCCTTCATAACCATATTGATGAATTTTTTATGGTTATTTTGTACCCTGTTTTGGCCAAGGCTAGTCCAAGATATATCACAGGTGAGGACTGGTAGGACCTAGACTCCCTCACCTAGTTTGAACTTCAACACCAAACTTTGGTGGGTTTCACAGCTTGGATTTCACCACCAATTTTGTGTGTGAAAGTATACAGGTGAAAACCCTTAAACTAAGTAATATCATCAATGAAAGCAAAAACATGAAAAATAAAGCAAAAGCAACAACAAATCAAAACACACCAGATAGTTCAGTTCAAAAATAAATTTTTAAACGAGATAATCATTTTTTTTTTTTTTAGCGAAAAACCCCTTGAGGGGCCGCCTTGAACAGGGTTTCTACACTGTCAAATTCACTCGGGGTCGCACCCGACCCTGCACGCACCAACATTATCAATTGGATTTTGGATACCCAATTCAAATTTTTGGTAGGGTGGAGATTCAAACCTAGAACCTCCCTTGGAGGATTTCCCTCTCCTCTCCAACTCACCTACAACACCTGGGTAACGAGATAATCATTTTGTATACCTTATTTGTTTCCTTTATTGTTTGTGTAATCAAGACAACATGATAACTATGCATAGTTGAGCTCAACCACGAGCTGGTGAAGTGGACAACTTACAAGTAGGCCTAGAATACTTCTGATACAATCCTAAGGATCTCCTTATTCCTGCACAATGTCTTAATAGTTATCACAAAGCTTACTCCTTACATAGAGGGTTAGACTACCAAGGTACCTCTACCAGGGAAACATCAATGGGTTATCCACATGATCAAGTGGATGATTTTTTTAGTCAATGTTGATCCCAAATCACATCCACACATAACCAGTCTATCGAGGAGCCTAGTAGGGAAATCTAAATTCCTTCTATATCATGGCCTTCACCACTCTAAACTCCCATCCAAAGCCCACCAAATAAACTAGTGGTCAAAATCAAAAATAGTCTAGTGCAAAGTCTACATATGCCATCAACCAATATAACCATGAGCAAGTTAATACAACAATACCCTAAACATCAGGAAACTCTTATAAATATTTTGGATTGAATTGAATTGCAATCCCATGATCTTGATCCTTTCACCAAATTTTTTGGACATATACAAATGTACAAAGATCCTATTATAACTTTTTAGGATCACAAGATCAAACTCATTTATGTCACTATACCTAACCCTCATTTGAACATCATAGCATTCATCAACAGGATCCCCTATAAACGTGTATTGATCAACAAGGACTCCATGATAAACATTATTACCACAATTACACTGAAGCATCTCAACATCCCACCTTCACACATTACAACATCCATGTTCACCCTGCAAGCATTTAACGATGTTGTATATCCCACGATTGGCATGATAGTCCTCCCCATTCATGTTGGACACGATACTAGGCCTACATTGTGCTATGTCTTGGAGGGTGCAAAATAGTACAACATACACCTTCGAATGCCATGTATGAGAGCCATGGAGTGTGTCCCTTTCATAGTTCATCAATATCTCAAATATATACATGAAGGTAAGGTCTGCGTGGTTTATGTTGACCCAAATCCTTTCAAGTATTACAATAATGTTGATCATCCACAGGAGCCTACTTTTTCACCCATGAATCTAGACACTAAACCCAATTATATTATTTAGAGTCTAGATTTGACCCTACAGTTATTCATAGAATTATCTCCACCACCACCATTACCATGGGTTTATCCTGCTACTCATCCTTCATCTTTGATTTCTCCAAGCAAGGATAAGTTGAAAAATCCAACCGCAGAGATTCCATAGACATCTCCAACATGTTAGTAAAGGACCTACCCACTCCTACTAAAAATAAAAAATCCATTGTTGTTATGGATGAATCAGATGATATCATACCCTCTCCATATACCACATCGTAGGTTATAGTTCACTTGACCAATAATGAACTCGATGAATACATGGCATAATAAAAATTACATTCATGTATATCATCAAGTCCATCAAGGATTTAGGTCAACCTCTTGTAAAGTCACCACACATTGATTCCATCCTTTATTCTTTACCTAAACATGGGGGACAATCAAATCACCCTAGACAAGTTGATAATACATCCATATCTTGTCCAAATGCCAATACATCTTCTCAAGAGTTTGTAGGAGTGGTCAATATTATGATAGGAAACCAGGTTTCTCTAAATAAATCCACACAACTGGTATCTCCATTAAACATTGCATCTACATCAAAAGTGATACCACCACTGAAACTAGTCACACCTAGCTCATTTCACCCAAAAATTTCATAAAATCAAGGACAAGTGTATCCTTTACACCAAAATGGGGGTACTCAAGTTGTTATAGTTGAGCACTCCAAGGTGGAACAAGAGCATGAGTTAAGTAAAAAATAAGAGAATGTGGACATACCCACTCGACAGGATCATTACGATACATCCACATCCCCTCAGATGATGGAGACCTCTGATTCACATATACCTAACTGTCTTCTAGCACCTGTAATCAATTCACCTTCATCATCCATCAATTTCCATCCAACTTCATCAATGACTATCCAATCATCATCCCCATTAGTCTTACAAAAAATTCTAGATCATCTAGCCAAATTTGAGATACAAATGGGTCTCCAAAACAATGTTTTGTAGCAAATAATGCATCAACTCACACATATTGATCTACAACAAAAAATTGCACCCATAGCTAAACCGCCTCCTCCACAAACACAAAATGGACCCCTAAAAAATTAGACATTAAATCAACAACACCATATACCTTGTATTTATATGCCTTTGTATGAATCTTTGACATTTATTTTTTATCGATTATGCAAAACAAAGACCATTACTTTACCTGATATCTACCCCTTAGATCCAAACCACCCAAAATCTAAAGGGTTTAGAGAGTATTTATACTATATATCATATACAAAATGGTCATGATATACAAGCATGCTACGCTTTCAAAAATGTAGTATAAGACATGATCAATAAGAATCAAATTAAAACAAGCAATTCTCTTACTACTGAGGATCAATAAGTAGGCATACGGGATGAATCATTACCTACACCAAAAAAATAAGAAGAGCAAACTAAACAAGCAACTGAGACACATACAGTCCAACCACCTCATAAAACTAATTTACCATGTCCACCTCATTTAAAATGTCAACTTCATACATAGACTCTGTTATTTGAACCCATGTCAACCATTTTCTAGAAGTTGCAAGAAGCAAAGGCAATTGTCTTTGAAGAGAAAAAAATGCAACACGAAATAAAAAAAATATAAATTAGAACTCAAAGAACAGTATTGCAGAATGAATGATATTTATTAATTGGGGGAGCCTCAAAAATCCATTGTTACAATAAAAATTCTTGAATTCTCTGATACAAATTTTACAATAGCTAGGGTTCTTTGAAACCCTAGCAAAACAATGTTGGTGGTGTCTCAAAATGTGTATCTTCTCCCAATAGAAGTGAGAGAGCTTCTAGTTATCTGATGCTAGGCCACTCTAGCTTAAGCAGCTACACAATGTTGATGTAACACTCCCAGATCTACATGCAAGATAATAGCAAATAGGTTAGTAGCAACTATGAGGGCTCCACAGTGTGAGGCCCTCAAAAGAAAATAAAAACCCTATCTATGCAATGTAAATAAATGAACAGAACTTGAAAGTGCATATAATGAAATACCAAATAAAATATTTACCTTACTTATCAATGATCTTCTAATATGATGAACTCGGTTGTAGTGGACTGGTGCAATGATGCCCTAGCATTTCCTGAAGGCTAGGAAAACTTCAAAACTTTTGGCGTAAAATACCCACGGGTGCTTGGCAGTTGTAGGAAAAATCCATGGGCACTTGGTAATGGTTAAGGGTACCTAGAGGTACTTGGAAACAGAGGAGGAGACACCTAGAGGCACTCAAGAATGACAAGAAGCACCCGAATCCATTAGATGGCTGAGGGGTAAGTCTACAGAAGCATATTTGGCTAAGCGACGGAGGTGGCGAAGGATGTGAGGGCTATGGCAAATGAGGATGGTAAGTGAGTGTGCTCAGATGCTCCAAGGAACTCAAGAATGAATGGTTGAGGATTTAGAATGTAGACAACTCAAGGATTTCTTAGGATTTAGGGAATATTCAGGGGTTGAGCCATCAAAATGGCTCCTATTAATAATCAAACCTAGGGCATACTTAGGTTTTAACAACACTAATCGTGTGGCTGAGATAAAAGCATATTGGAGGGTGGATATTAAATAAAGGGTGTGGCATGGATTGATGTAGATGAATGGATAGGATTAAGTGAAATCGAATGGTTGGGATAAATTCACTTATATAAATATATATTATTAAATATATATTAAATATAATTTTTAAATATATATAAAATAAATAAATATAAATATATGTATATAAATGGTGGAAATGGTGGGAAATTTTGGATGAACAACAAGTGGCTCGGTTTTGGTATCTACATATACCCCTTTTTTTACTGCATTGCGTGAAACACAATGCAGTGTAAAAACATGAGACACCTATTTTGGCTAGGTGCAAAAGCAACTTTCTCTTGGGATGTGAAACACGAGCTTGGAGATAAAAAAATGAAATAATTTGAATTTTGTGTAGCTTACCCCCTCAATTGGTAAATGATTTTGCGGATGAATCTCACAAGCCAATTAAAAAAGTTGTGCAAATGAATGATGCATATGTGATACCGTGTTTTCCCCAATGGTATGAATGGGATTGTTGAAAAATGTGAAATGATGAATCTATTTTTGCCCCAAAATATGAAGGATTTTGTGAAAATGTGTGATGGAAAATGTGTCTATTTTTGCCCCAATAGATGAAGGGATTTTTTGCCAAGTGTATATGTCATGATCATGTAAGATGTATCCCATTATGGGAAAATCAAAACTAAATGTGGTTGCCCCAAATTTGAGGTGATTCTATGTAGTTGAAGAATTTGCCTTCCGGCATAATTGATATGCAAATATGAAAAATGCAAAGAGTAAAAGTAGTCAACTTTGGAGGGCCAACTAGTGACTATCAGATAATTCCTATGATCGAAACCAATCACCCTAGTGAAGGCCAGTCACCATGATGACTGTCAAGGAAATGTGTGATGATGAAATTTGATATTGTCCATGTTTTAAGCCCCACGAACTAGGCCATCAATGACAACTTTTGTGCAAATTATTCTTGGCAAGGTTTCACTCAAAATGTGAAGTACCAAATATGATTGTAATTTTGAACAATGAGATATGGAATGATGAAAATGATCAAGTGTCCTTATGGTAGGCTCTTCATCTTACCAAATTGCATGGATTCAAATCATTGCAATCACCAAGTATATAGAACAACCCACTAGATACAAGGTTCACTTGAATGTTGTTTGAACTTGGAAAATATGCAAATGATGATATGGAATGATATTGATGATGTGAAAATGATGTATTGGTGATTAGAATGATGATTATGGTCATTTTGTGAATATTTGGACCATTTTGGAGTGCTTTTGTAACTTGTTAGGTGAATTTGCAATTTGTGGTTGCAAATAAAATTTATGCATCCAAATCCATTGGAATATTCACAAAACCTGTTAATATGATGAATGAGATGATTGGATGCAATATGGAAATATTTGGTTTGGAGAAGCCACTATTTTGTGAAAAATTGTCTTTTATCAAAATTGATGCCAAACATCCGTTGGCACTTTTAGCATGCAGAAAACCCGTCAATGTTTGGGCATTCTGCAAATGCCCATGGGTGCTTTAGTGCACTAGGAAATGTCCATAGGTATCTCAAGGTGCCTGAAGCAGCTATAAATAGCTTTTTGGGTGAAAATAAAGCTCATTTTTGAGTTTGGGAGTTTGAGAAGTTACGTCTAGGAGAGTGGAATGAAGTGAGGTGAGGTAATTTAGACGAGGAACCTATGACGGTGGAGGGAGCGGGTGCAGAGATCGGGGCTAAAGATGAAGCATAAGCTACTAAGGTATTTCCCTTCTTTGTGTATTGTGCAAGACTTGTATTTTTGTGATTGATTTTTTTAATGTGAAAATGACAAGTGTTTTGTGTTGTGTTGCAGCTTAGGATTTTGGAAGCGTGACACCAGTTCTCACCATATATTCTTGGGATGAGGAATATGATGGTGAAGGATGAGTGGTATCTACTAGAGGTAGTGGGGCTAGCATAGGTAGCCCAGATTGATGTGGTGAGGATGAATGAGGGGTACATATTTACCTTGGTGGAGAGGTGGGATGCGGATAGGGGACTTTTTAGATCCCTATAAGAGAGGTGACCGTGACCTTAGTGAAGATGTCGGTGGAGGGGATCTAAGTTGATATTGGGTATGATTGAAATACAGAGATGATGAAGATGTTTGGTGATTACTGGAAGGGTGTGAGGGTGGAGAGTGGAGGTATACCTTACTTGTCCATGTATGTGGACAAGAATTTGGATGCCCTCTATGCCTTGGTAATGTTCATGTTGGCCAACATTGTGGCCTCGAATAGTATTGGGTGTATATTCCCTTGGAACTTGATAGGCTTAGTGAGCGATATGCTCAATATCCAATAGATGTATGAATGGGCTCCTGCCTTATTGGCATAGGTATATCGAGATATTTATGAGGTGACGAGGTGGGGGAGGAAAGGATTGGGGTGTAGCTTGTTGTTGCAGTGTTGGGAATGGAAGCACTTTAGTGTGGCTCGATCGGAGGGCTTACTTATAACATACTTGGATAGGGAACAACCCTCCACTAGGATATGGGTAGTGGTCAAGGAGGTATAGTCGAGTTAGCCAGTGCGAATAAGCTAGTGGTACTTGGATTTTTGGGTTGGATTAAAATCTGCCCAAGTGATATGGAGGTTATGGTGAGTTTGCAAGTGGACCAAGGATGAAGAGCACTTGCAATGAGTATGGTAGGCTGGGGGGGTGGTTGGATGATATCATAGTGAGGTTGAGCACTTTCAGTTCTCATGAGTACTCTGACAATTTGGTTTGATGCAGGATGTCCCGAATGAGCCGGTGCGGTATAGGATACATTTGTAGGAGACAAGGATACCATGTGTAGATCTGTGGAGGGTGACCTATGAGGATGATGAATATATGGATCTCTTAAATATAGATGATGCAAGGACTACCATAGAAATGGGTAAACTTGTTATGGATGAAACCAAGAAGCTAGTGTGTCCTTATGTGCAGTCAGAGGTATCTTTAAAAGAGATGTGTTGCCATGCATGAGCGTACTCCAATTCTAGTCAAGCGTCTATAGCTCTGGTGGAGACTAACTTCATAGTCCATGATTTGTATTTTTTTCTGATCTCTTAAGTTTTGGGGATGTCTGACTAGAAATGTAGTACGATCCTTACAACCCAATGATTAGTGGTGTGTGATTTAAAATATTTAGAGTTTTGGGGAACCATATTCTCAATCTAAGTATGATGAGAATTATACCCTATCCTTACTAATTTATATTTTGAATTTGGAATAAACTACGATAGTGATGAAAACCACTGTTCTTATGGACTATGTTGCATTATGGGACTAGCAAGGATAACCCCCTCTTTGAAACAATATGTTTTTAATATGTGAAGTTGCATTTTTTTTAAGAGTGTTTTGGAGTCAATTCCCATAACTCAATATTTTCTTATTGTGTATGTGTGATGGTCCTAAAAATAACTCAACATGTATTTTGGAGTTTGCTTAAAACACTAGGAGTGGCTGAGTGACCAAAAATACCTAGGACTTTTATGGAAATGTGGTTTGTGATAATTTGACTTGATGGAATGAAATGGGTGAATTTTGTGGATGATATTGTGAGGATGCCCCTGATTAAGGCAACATGATTTTATTTTGGACCAATTCAAAACCTTGAACTTAATAAATGATCCCTAATATGATATGTGAAATGTGGATGTAAATGCAATGTATGACATGCAATTTTGTGAAATGTGAAATGCAATATGAGATGTGGGTGAATGCAATGTTTTTGAAGTGTATATGCAAAGGGAATGCAATGTTGTGAATGAAATGAATGTGTATTAGCCATGTATATATATACATATATATATATATATATATATATATATATATATATATATATATATATATATATATCAAATGTAGTAATGCATTGGTGTTTTGTTGGTTCTCTTTAAGGACAAGATCTCCTACTTGGAATTCATGTAGATGAACTTTGGCATTTTAAGCACGTTTGATGTGGTCCTGATAAACTCGTACATTCTCTAAAGCATTGACTCATGTCTCATAAAAAAGTGTGAGTTTTTCAAGATGTGCTTGTCTAGCGGTGTCATCATCTATGAATTCCTGCAAAGAAATTTATAAGGTATCTCAATCTCAAGAGGCATGACTGCTTTAGCTCCATAGACCAATGAAAATGGTGTTGCCTTTGTAGGCGTGTGGATGCTTTTTCGATAAGCCCATAATGGTAAGGGAATTTGTGTATGCCAATCTCTATGATTTTCTTTGATAAGTTTCTTGAGAATAGCAATTAAAGTCTTATTAGAAGCTTCAACTTGTCCATTTTATTATGGGTAATAAGGAGTCAAAAAACTATGTTGAATGTTATATTTCTTGCAAAGTGCCTAAACATCCTTGTTCTTGAAAGACTTGCTATTTTCTAAAACTATTTTTTATGGTATATCAAAATGACAAATGATATGGTGAAGTATAAACTCCACAATTCTAGGTCCTATCGTACTGATTAGAGGAATTGCCTCAACCCACTTTGTGAAGTATTCAATGGTTGTGATGATGAATGTATGTTATCCTGATGAAGGAGGTGAAATTTTTCCAATTAGATCTATACCCCATTGTGAAAAGGGCCAAAAGCTTTGAATATGTTGTAAATATTGTGATGGTACATGAGTTAAATTAGCATGTTCTTGACACTTTTTGCAATGTTTGACATAAGTACAATAGTCACGTTCCATTGTGGTCCAATAATAATCCATGCATAAAATATTCTTTGCAAAGCCATTCCACTAAAATGACCACCACAAGTACCATTATGGGCTTCATCTATGGATCTATATGCCTCACTAGACTCGAGACAACGAAGGACTCCATCATAAACATGTTTATACAACATATCCCCAAAGAGAATGAAACAAGTTGCCTTTTTCTTTAAAGAGGTATTCTATTAACACTTGAGATCCTTGTAGTTTGGAATGATCTGATTATCATTATTTTCATGGTATTAGAGCAACAGGTGTTGCATTCATCCATTTGTGAGTGTTGTGCAGTTGTTTCTCTTGTAGGTTCAAAGATTGGTATGGAAGCTTCAATTTTTGTGATCAGGTCCTTGGTGGAGTTTTTTAGATTGTTTGTGTCTCTTCTTCCATTTTCATATCATCACCAACCTTCTAAAATCTCTTATTCCCATACTACAATAGCCTCATTCCCTTGGATCTGTCCTAAGCATTTTTTTTTTTAGTCATTTCCTTTTTTGGTAAGGTCACCAACCCAACCCATTTTTATATTTTGCATGTATCTCCTGATAGAAATGGAAATTTCCATGAAAATTTTTGGAGGTCTGTATATGTATTCATATGAGTTGTACCCAAAATTTTAGCTCATTTGGATAAGTATTCTTCAATATATCTCGATTTTATGAAAACCTACACTTTTTTAGTAATCTACATATATCTTCATCAAAGCTTCGAAGTTTTTACATATTTTTTTATAGAATGTATAAAATCATATGATAGCATAAAATTTTAGAGTATTTGGAGTTGTATTCTGACTATTACAATGATTTTACTATTGCTATTCAATTTATCCTTTTAGGAGAAATATTAGGAGTTGCTCAGTGAAATTTTTTCTAGGCCTATAAAATCATGTTTCTAATATGTCTGTAAAATTACAGATTGTTTGGATTTGTATTTAGACATTTATAATGATTTTATGACTTCACTCTCAATATTACAATGTGAAAAAGGGTTTTGCACTTAAACCAGTATATGGACTATTGTTATAAAGTCCCATCTTCCTTCATTTGTTGTTTGTCGACTTATTTTGGAACTTTATGATCAGCTTACTTGGTGTTCAGTATTCATGGAGCCTACACATTGTTGTGCTTGAGGAGTCCTTTGTATTTAACTTCCCTTATTTTTTTGTGGTGCATCCTCTTGTGCCAATCTTCCTCATTGAGACACTTAGTTTGAAGGAGGGGATTCTTTTGGAAATTCCTTTGGAGATTTTTTCAAAGTTTAGAAGCTTCATTTGTGCATTGATGTGATTTTGTGGCATTTTACACCACCTTGTGACATCACACTAGACCTCTTACATTATAATGGCATTTGATTTTGGGAGGGCTCTTCTACTTTTGAGGATATCTTGGAAACTTATTTTTTAAAACTTAGAATAGAGGCAAATTTTGAAACTTTTGAAGCATGGTTTAAGGTACTTTGTTCATTATTCCAAAGTGAATGTTTGGATCCTTTATTCATAACTCCAAAATCCAAACCAATGGTGAAGGATAAGGAGTATAGGACATGGTTCATGAACAATTTAAGGATATCTAGCATGCTTTATTATTCAATTTATGAGGAGCTTCAAAATTTTATTGGAGTTCACAAGAACACATCTCACCTTGCTTATAATACATTGAAATGAAAGTTTTAACCCAAGGTACATTCTCTTACAATTTCTTGCATGGAGGACATCATCTGTGATATTGCATCTTTATTTTTGGATTCACTATCTCATGATGTTTTGGATGATGAAGTTTATGCTACAGTACTTGCTTCAAATATTTTACAAGATACATCTCCAAACTTATCTTCTATGGATGATCATGTTGATGTTGCATACAGATGACTTCTTGGATGGTCTTGCCTCTCTCTTCACTGAGAGTCACACATGTGATTTTCTTGACATGTATGAGGAGATCACTCATTTATTTGATGATGATGTATACATTGTATCTCCTCCATGTACTTCTTCCTTTGTGGACCCTTTTTTGGTGTGCCCTTATTTGAGTGAGCCACCTTGTCCACCATTTCCTTCTCTTGTTTCTTTCATATTGGATGATGTACTCCTATAGGAGTTGGATACAAATATTTTATCTTTAGTTGGACTCTCACTTGGAGATCTTGAAGACCATGTTGATTCTTTTGAGGCTTCTAAGCCTCCACTTCTTTCTCTTGCTACTTCCATGGGCTCATCATCACTTATGTAGTAGAAAATTGGTGATTATTCCTTGATGGATGCTCTTCACACATCTCTTCCACTTTTGCACACTCATGGTTTTGTGCACATTGATCTTTTGGATGTTGATTGGGACTGTATTCTACCCTATTTTGGTGTTGGTTTGGGCTTCTACATTCTTGGAGATTCATTTCATAATTCATTGGTGACATCTTCTTCACTTCAACTCAGTTTGAAGGATTCTACATCATCATTCTATATTTTGTTCCCATATTCTCACACTCACTTGGAGTGGAAAGACATTTAATGAATGCTTCATGGCTACTTTCTTCCTCATGGGAGACACGTTGTTCATCATAGAAGCATCCACTTCTTCATAGGACTTATTCATGGGGCTCATTGTCCTATGGGGGTATTGGGAGCACTCCTTGGCTCCATTCCTACTTCTTCTCTCCTAGCTGGATGGTTATTGTTCCATATGTTCCACCTTTTGGTTCAAGATCTTCTAGATATACATTGTACATGAGTACCTGATCAGGCCTTGTTACCGGGACTCATATTGTGGATATACAACTTTATTGTTTAGCACCTAGCTTCACTTGAGGGGGGTGTTAGAGTATATTTTTTACCTTAGGGAATGTTCTCCTAGGTAATTTATTTTATTTTTATGTAGTTATTCCATGTATTTTCCCCACCCACTTATGTGTGGATATTTCATTTATCTTATTTAGATATTATGAGATGTTACATATTTATTTCTTAGATATTATGGGGATATTTTTAGGTTTGACTATTCCTAGGAGTTATGGGGATATTTTTAGGTATATTTGGAGGGTTGAGATTCTTTCTCCCCATAGCGGTTACAAATCTATGGACCATATCAATTATTCCTTTTGTACGGTGGATATTTGTCCTTAGCTTGATCCTACCGCTATGGTTGATCATTCTTGCATATGTAAGCAAGGCACCTTCATTGTACTTGTTGAGGAAGTTCATTATTTAGGTATAATATATGATATTGTTGATCATTGTTTTGCATATCCATTTGTAAGCTTATGCTATCAATTTGCTTTTAGATTCTTATTTTGGTTGAATGTGGTGTTATGTTAACACTTGAGATCCTATATTATGTTTGATAATAAAATGAAATTGTTGCAGATATGTGGTCCACTTTTTATGTTTTGTATTCCTTAGCTTACTCTTTGTCTAAATAAACTCCATAGTTCTATGATCTATGTAGATAATGGGTTTATTGCCCAATATATGATGCTTCCATTGTTTACATGCTTGTACAATGGAATAGAGCTCTTTGTCATGTGTGGGGTATTCTTGAATTGCTTCATTGAATGTTTTATTATGATAGACAATTGGATGCCCATGCCATGTGAGGATAGCTCCCAATAGATACTTTCATGTATTAATCATTACCCTAAAATTTTGATGCAAATTAGGTAGGCAAAGTATAGGATCTTATTGTTGCCATCGCACAACGTACCCCAATTTGGGGACCCACTTAAAAATTTTGTTGTCAATATGAAATTTTGTTTGCTTGGAATCTTCAGTTAATCAATTGATACCGATCAATTTTGCAATATGGGTTATTGTTATGTTTTATTGTTTTCTTTTGTTTTGTTGAGTTTAATGTCTTTAATTTTAATGTTATGTTGAGTGTTATGTTGAGTTTTATATATTTAATGTCTTTAGTTTTAATGTTATGTTGAGTGTTATATTGAGTTTTATATTTTAATGTTTCTAACTTTAAGGGTATGTTGAGTGTTGTGTTGAGTTTTATAATTTTTATAGAGTTTTAAAAAAATTGTTAGTTTTATGTTTTGAATTAAATTAATTCAAATATCTAAAATTAATGTAAATTAAAAGAATTTGATAAAAAATGTGTTGTTTTAATAAATTAATTGTTAATTCTAAATTTAATAAAAAGGTATTATTTTAATATTGGTAGGTTTCAATAGGTGGTACAATGTTCGAGGTAGAAGGCAGGTCATACCAACGAATGCAGTGCATGAGCACAATCAACGTGATCAATGGTCTCGAACTCTGAGGTGTTATCAAGTGGCAAGGTCAAGAGGCACATGAGACATTTGGGTGAACAACAGTGTGTTCGTGTTCATATGCCCCTCATTGTGTTGTCATGGTACACATGTGGGACTAAAAACAAAATGAAAGAAAAAGACCATTGATAGAACTGGCAAGGATTTCGATGGTAGATCAGTTGCTTGATGCCAGTGGTGGATTTATTACTTGAATCTATTAGGGAAATGGCACCTTATGCATAGTCACCTATCATGAACATGTGGATTTCTTGAAACAACATCATACACAGTACCGTTTAAATTGACAAACCAATAGTGGGTGAAGATATTACACTTCAAATAAATAATTGTGATGGCCTCTTCTAATATGGTTTTATGGGTGAGTAAGCAGTTTTATTGCATCGATGCTACAAATTGTGGATAGGAGGAATGCTATATTGTGATATAAAATTGCTACATTCTGAGGTTGTGGTGATGAGGCGAGTTTTCGTGTACATCCAATATGCTTATATCTTGTTCACATGATGTACAGGTAAAGAATCATCCTGCACGAATATGTGTCATGTAGTGCATAATATCCACACCCATGGTGAATCTATCTCCCCAAAAAATTGGAAATACTCAAGACCATCTAATGTGAAAATATAGAAGAATATTTCAAATGATGGGATATTTGCAATTTTTAAATTCATCATAGTCTCAATCCTCAAACTGGCTACATGATGATCAAATTTTCACAAAATGGTACTATGATGTATGATTGTAGATGGCATTGTGGTACTCTTTGAAAGATACCTTTTCAATTAATAAAATAGATGCAGTGGATGTAGTGGATGTAGTAGACGCTGATGGAGTTCTTAGATGCAATGGACACTAAGGATTTTTCAAGTACTTGGCATGTGGTGAAGGAGATTCTATATTAGACCTCAACACTTGGAAAATGATGCTCACATGGTTGCATGGTAGTGTCATTTTAAAATATTAATTTGTATTTGGGCATCCATTTGCAAATCATCTAGGAATACCAACATTTTGGGTTATGGTTTCAACAACAATGTGGGTTGTGATCTTCTTGGTTTCGATGATTCTGAGCAGTGTAGCAATAATTATAGGTGAACAAAATGGAAATATATACATAATCTAAATATAGACTTTGGAAGGCATGTGGAAGTCACTATGTATCCTGCAAACATCAGTATTGAAGAACATGGAACACTAGGCAGCACGATCCATCACCTCACAAAGCATAGTTTTTTGGACTTGTGCTACTAATGATCAAAATATCTCATTAAACAGATATTTATGATTCTCTATGTTACAAATTTTTCACAAATAGTTTTTTGAACATAGCATCAACTGAAGGTCCAAATCCTTATTGTTGTGGTTTGATAATCAGCCTTCTCGAACCAATATAGCAAAGGCTCATATATCATTTTCTTGCCAAGAGTGCACTACGAGTACGTCTAGATCATGGTGAAATGATGGATGAAATTTAAAGACATATCTCACAGATGATGTTCATGCTTTCAACCATGATGACTGAGAACTACAAAATTTATTTGAAACCTATTTTTCGGTGTAAAGATAGTGGCATTGGTTGTAGAGCTCGATAGTGCTCACTGACCATATTCGCAGAAATTATATATTGATAATTATTAATTATAACATCAACTCAAGGCTTGATCACATGGCTTGAGATTTTTTTATGGCCTTTCTCCTCAAAAGAAAAATTCAATCCATGAATTATTCAAGTTAGAGAGATTATGTTGGTAATCACATTAATTGGAGAGATGATGAAGAAAAGGGAACTCATAATATAACTAGTCAAACACCAATTAAAGAATAGTATACGATGATAAGTGAAAATAACTAACCATTACGGTTACAAACTCTTTAAGGTGAAATAATATGAAAGGAATGGAATCTTGTTGGAAAAGAAAGTATTACGAAGCTAGACAAGGGGAAGAGAAAATAATGGGTTTTTGTTTTGAAGTTTTAAATATCCATCGAAGCTCACGAAATAAATATCAAATAATATTGGTAATGAGTGCATGTTGGAAACTTGATTTCATGGAAGAAAATCTCCTCCCTGGTTGCTGGACTACAAAAATTTCACCATTGTAATCCATTTGAAGCAAGGTATTTTGAAGGAGCATTAATTTAATCATCTTTCATTTTGGCAATATATTGGAAATTTTGATAATTTTTATGCATGTGGATGGTAGAATTATTTATTTTTCTTAATATATTATGTTATTCCATAGAATATTGCACCACATTAAATTTTGACAGTGTGAAGACGGATTAGATTAATGTTGGTTTGCTTCAGGATATTTGTTTATGTAGATTCGGGTTGAAATTTTAAAAGATATGGCAACTTGTTCTCTTCTTTTATTTTCTCTAAACCTAGCCTTTTAATTTTTTTAATTTCATCAAATACAAAATAAAAATTTTGAAAAATTAAAAATTAAAACCCCAAAAGAAATATGTCAGTTTCAAGAATTAAATTTCAAATTTTCATGTTTACGCAAATTCACACATTTGGAGGAAAATTTGAAGTTTTAAACTTTGCATAGTTTTTAAATAATCATTTAATTTCATTTTATGTAAAATTTGAAATTTCAATAAATTTCAAATTTTCATTAAAATGAATAATTAATATGATATTCCAAATTTCCTACATTGCAAAGTTAGATTTAATCATTTTATTTTTATTTTCAAGCAAATCTTAACAATCAAAGATAAAAGTTGATTAACAATCAAAGATAAAACTTGGTTAACAATCAAAGATAAAATTTGATTAACAATCGAAGATAAAAATTGATTAAAAATCGAAGATAAAATTGGCTTAACAATCAAAGATAAAATTTTATTAACAATCGAAGATAAAATTTTATTAACAATTTGAGATAAAATCAATTAAAATCAAATTTTCAAAGGTTAAGATTAAATGTTTATTATATGTTAAAGATTGTTATTTCAAAGTAAATAGTTGATCAATAATTTCACATTTTCAATAAATTCCATGAACAAAAAAATCATTACAAATCAAATCAACACCAAAATAGGCCCCTTGTTAACAAGTATATGCAACACTAAGGTATCCAATTAACTTTTGGTATTTCATAGTTTTCACTAAGCATTGCAAGCAGTTTAACACATTAAAAATAACCTTGGTAAAATTAAAAATGTTTCCTTGTAAGAGAGGACATCCGTGTAGAATTTTTATTATGAGTATATTTTTGTGATTGGACAAAAATATCACTCAACAGAGCTAAATACAATTGATCCTTCAACCTCTCAAATTCCCTCTATAGTTCATCTTCCCAACAAAACTTGGATTTGGCACCTACTTTGGTTACTCAATGTAGCATCTAAGCAATGTGTGAGAACCACATTATGAATCTTTAATAGAAATTGTAAAGACCCAAAAAGCTATAATTTTTTTTTAGAACCTTTAGGATAGGCCAATCTCTAATTACTAGAAAATATCAACTAGAATCCCTTTTTGTTAGCAATATAATCGAGGTACTAAATATTTGTTATGTCAAATGAACACTTCTCTAGATTAGCATATATATTAAATATTTAAATATTTTGAAGTACCTATTGAACATGTTGCGGTTTTCCTTCCATGTCTTACTATATATGATAATAGCATCTAAGAAGACAATCACAAATGAGCTAATGAAGGGATGCAAGATGTCATCCATCATCCTCATGAATGTATCAAGTGCATTGATCAAGTTAAAAAGTATAACCAACAATTAAAATAATCCCTCCTTGGATTTGAATGTAATATTCCATACATTAGTACTCTATGGTTATTTGATGATAGTTGAATTTGAGATCAATTTTAGTGAAATTTATACCGTAGAGTTGGTCTGACAAGTCATCTATCTAAGGGAGTGGAGAGTAGTTCTTCATAGTGATTTTATCCAAAGCTTTATAGTTGATATATATTCTTCATATTCCATATTTCTTTGAATCCAAGATAATTGGATTTCCATATGGCAAAGCAATTGGTCTAATGTACCCCTTTCAAATTTAATTCTTGGATGACTCTTGATTTTATCATTTTCAAGGATTGATATTTAATAAATAGGAGCATTAGTCAAAGGACAACTAGGAATTAAATCAATGTAATATTTTACCTCACAATTAAGTGGAACCCTAGTTGGTGACTTGAACAAGTTGTTATATCCTACTACAATCTGGTCCATCTGTATTTATTGTGTAGGGCCTAAAATGATCCTCCTACTTTGTATCTTGATCATGAAAAAAAAAATCTGTTTTGGATATCATATTTGTGCATTGTTTAGAACTATTTAAGGCAATAGAGGCAAGAGAAGATACCTCTAGAATCCTAAAGCACTGACCTTTAATATTGATGATGACACTTTGGGGCCTAGAATCCTATACATCATGCCTCTTCCACATAAATGGTTGGCCCAAAATTACATCACAAATATCCAATGGTATAACATCACATAAAACTTTATCATTTAAGCTCTTGATGATTTAGTATAGGAGACAATGTTGAGTTACACAAATGTATCTCCTTAGTTATAACCACCCAATATTATATAGTTGTGGATGTATTGTGATAGGAAGACTCAAATACTTCACCATTTGAGAAAAATTAGATTCTTTTGACTTCCACTATCAACAATGAAATCTGATGGCTTACCTTTGACCCATATTTATGAGTGAAATATGTGTTCCTCCTCTTATGACTCCTTTGGTGTAGCATGTGTTGTGGCAATGGTCATATTTGGTTTTGCTTCCATAATTCACTTCCCTCTATCCTCAGTTTCTGTATGTGGAGGCGGTGGTGTAGTGTATGTAGAGTGTTATGACTTAGTAAACAATGACTTAATTGTTTAATACTCTTCCCTCAAATGTCAATTGTTTTTTATGATAATTACACCATTTTCCACTATTGGTATTCAATGGATTCTTTTCTTGGGAGTCTTTTTTTGCTTCCAATTCTAGTTTTAGGATTGACCCTATTTGTTATAATTCATGGAGAATCATTTTTGCCTTTATTTATTTGGTACTTGGTATTCTAGTTTTTTTATTTGCTTATTCTCCTTTTATATTTTTTTTTTTGTATTTAGCTCCAATTTGATATCAAGTTTATATGCCTCTCCCAATGTCTTCAATTCAAAGAGGTCCATGTCCTCTTAAATGTACCATTATAACACACTATAATACTTAAGTATTTGATACCTTTCGGTATATTGAACACCAATATTTGCTACCAAGGAGTGGAAATAAATAGTAAAATCTTGAGTAGATTGGTCTTTACTTTGATACAATTGTTTCCATTACATGTATTGGTCTTTGTAGGCTTCCATGGGATAATATTATTCCTTGATGGTCTCCATGAAATTATCTTATATGGACACTAAATATTCATTCTCTTCTATAATCCTATTACAATATGCTTCCCACTAATATCAAACAAGTAATAAATATTTCAAGAGTGTGAAAGTGATTTTCAACCCTCAGTGAATTTATTTATAAAGAAGCATGAAGATAATTGATCCAACCAATTTTCTAGGGTGTCAACATTAATTTTTCCTTTAAAAGTAGAAGTATAAAAAGTTGCCTACATCTAAAAGGTTTGGGATCATAGAATAGTGCTAGGGTAGTGAGAGGCTATGTAGAAGAGGTTGCAAAACTTGCAATAAGAAGTTGAAAATTTTGAGCAAATTGGTCTATCATATCATTCTTTTATTTCATGAAAGCTTTGTTCAACATCTCCTTGAAAGTATTGTGTCTCAATATTTTATATTATACTTCTTACCTAAGGTCATTTGGAAAGACAAGGAAGGTGGTGGGGCTTTGTATGTGACCCCCTTATGATCCCCAGGAACTATAACCTCCCATTATTATGGTTTCAATATTTTTGCCTCTATCAAGAAGGTGTGTCTGATGTCTTGAACCTCATGCGAGGGTGCCAATATTAGGAATTATAGGAGAGTGTGGTTACAACTCCACCAGAAAACCTCTAGGGTTTTTTACCCAAGGTTAGCTCCTTGCTTCTAGATGTGATATTTGGAACTTGTCTTCTACTAATATATAAGTAAAAGAGAAAGAAAGTAAATGAAAGCAGTAAAAGGTAGGAAAATAAAGGTGTGGAAAATAAAACCTATCTACCCTAATATATGGGTGGTGATGCACCAAAGAAAATAATAAGACCCCTCAGTACCTTGACATGTTTTAATTAATACATGCATAGTGGTTGATAGTGCACAAGGAACATAAGTCCCTCTAAGAACATGCAGCAAAAATAGAACACCCATATCAAAACTAGGCTAGAGAATTCATAAAGAGTCATAGATTCTTATTAACATGAAATTTGAGTTACATACAAGCAAAGAGAAGAGGTTTAAAAACTCCTTTATAGGTTGCACAAGGCTCGAGCCAGGCTAGAACATAAAGGATAAGGAAGGAAAGTACCCCTTAGGAGATAGATGGCTTTCCATCCTTACAACAAGAAGAATGATACATACTTATAGATAGTGTAATATGTCTTTTCCTCCCCAAAATATTCTAAATGCCTCCCCTTCAAAATTCTTGCTCTTGGTATAGTACTTTTGCATTGATGGTATGCAATCCCAAGGTTGCTCGAATCTAGATTTTTTGGAGGTGAGATCATGTCACCCATGTGGATATTTTCTACAGATATCTTCTGCTATTAATGCTCTCATATATGTGGTCATTCCTCTAAAGTTTTTATAATGGTATATTTAAATATCTTACCTCTTAGCAGAGAAAATACTACTCATCTAAGGGAATTGTATACCTTTGTATAACATGTGGGGTCTAGGGAAGCAGTAGCAGCCCTGGCTTGGGGGAATGAAAGTCCAGTGGCCCTCCATATGGGGGTTTAGGGGTAATAGCCCTTGAAGCAAAATTTGCCATACTAAATTTTTGGAGCATGGTTAGAGGTAATATTGATTGAAATTTGGTTATTGCCCCTTGTGTACTTATTAATCTAGTTGGAGTCTCTTATGGTAGTATATCTTTTTTATTTTATCCTTGTTTTGTTTACTACCGCTCTAACAGATAATTTAACTCGGTTGGGCATCCTTAGGCTAAACTTCCTCCTCGGTCCTTACTACCTATTTGTGATGCTTTGTGATTACTATAACTCTAGTCATGTCATCTTGCTATGAGTCCTTACCATGTGGATCTAGTTACTGGGGCCTTTACACTTGCTTTTGTCTACTTTCCTCCTTGGGGCTCTAATTCATCCAATTTTGCCTTGGATCCTCATCAAATTTTTGGATGTTTCAATATTTTTATTGGAATTAACCTCCCATACTTAGGTCGAGTGGCCTCACTCCATCCCAAGTGTAGTGAGAATTCACTACAAAAGGTAATTAGAGGTATATTGCATCTTATATATAAACTTGCAATGTCCTAATCTTATTTTTATGATCATACACTCAAAATACTGATAACGTGGATACCATTGATCTAAAATTCAAAATTTTAACTATTTTAAATCTAAAAATTTTGAGTTAAAAAATATCAAGAAAGAATACAATTTAGAAATATTAGAGTATAACAAACTAGAATACAAGAGTATATAAGCAAAATAGCAAAATGATTTTTCGTTTAGAAAATAGAGTATAATGCAAGTCTAAGAAGAGATATGAGGCTATAACATTGCATCCATTACTCATGTATTTACAATAAGGGGTATATCTCTCTTCATATAATATTTTTGGTGTATTAAAAATACATCGTATTGAATGTGGAAGGTCACCCACATGGAAATGTGGTGGTTCACCTTCCATTAGTTAGAAGGTCACCCATACAAAATCATGGTGATTTATCTTCCATGATTTACAAAGTGAATTAGATATAAAATTGCATACATATAGTCTATCCTTTTTTGTTTTATCTTCTACTAATATGTCAACATGGCTAGAGATGCATTTTGGATATGGAAAGTTAAAAATTAAGAGAATACTATTTTTAGTAACTATTTTATTTTGCATTTTTTAGGGCCTCTAGAGCATGTTTTCCACAAATGTATCTATAATTCTATCTTTATAGAGTTTCCTAGTAAAATGGTTATTCTCTCTTTGATGTTTCTAATTCTTCTTGAATGGATCAAAATAAAGTCTCAAGAACAAAGTTATACCTCTAATAGTGTGATTAGGATCAAAAATAGATTTTTAGATATTTTGGCCATAAAGCCATACCCTAAACAAGTTACATATCTAGATCAAAATATCAATCATCATGCAAGAGGTAAGAAAATAGATTGATCAATACAATACTAGTGATAAGAGCTCCAACACCCACTATGCCTATTATCCATCAATCCCAAGAAAGAATTTATTGGTTGTCAAGGTACTTTTAATGGATCCAAGTAGACTGATAATCACTCCAACTAACTATATTGCATAAGTATAAACTCCAGATCTATCAAAGTATAAGCTCTTCCAAATGATGTTATTAATAGAATAAATTTAGTAAGCCATGACTACCAGATACATGCTATATCACTCCAAATTTTTTGCACCCTTACCTTCAGGCTATAGGATCCGTGCCCGAAAGGGGGATGCGAGAAGGATGGGACAATACCTCGGACTGAGAGGCCCTTTGAAGGTCCCGCCTCTCGGGGGAGGTGTATTAGGGTGAATTTTTGATGGATGGTGGGGTTCACCAGGAAACTTTTGAATGGCAGTTTCCACGCCTAGGTTGGGAATGTGTTTGATGTGTTCAGTTTTACCTTTAATCATTCAAGTCCTAGGTTTGGCCAAATGAATCTAAACTGTTCTATTAGGAAATGCAGATTTAAATGAATACAAAAATAGAATTAAACAGAGAATACAGGAAATATACTAGATTAGAAAAAAGCCATACCTGATCCGGATGTCTGATGGAGGTTCTGATTTTTGAAGCGATCAAGATCGCCTCTGATCTGACAGGATCATCTGAAATCAGACAGGATCATCTGAGATCTGACAAATTCGTCGAGACCTACAATCGAGAAATAGACACAGAACACAGAAAATGCAACAATACTAACAGAGGAAAATGGTGTAAAATGACAATATAGATACTAAAATGATAATTACGAATAGAAATTCAAGTAAATTATAGTATTCTAATGACAAATTATGATCTTATCATGCACTTAAGCTATATGGGTGAACTCCAAAATGTAGAATAGCAAAAAATAACAATAAACTAATCTAAATGAGAATGAAAAAAGACGAAAAGAGAAAAGTGCAAACTACTGGGCACTAATTGCCCCCAATGTTGACTAATCGAAATCGTCTTAGAGTGCAAAATCATCTCGAATTGGGGCATGATCATCCGAGATTGTACAAGATCATCTACGATGATCTGAGCTTGCTCCAACTGAAGAATAACAGAGTTCCTACAAGAAAACTTGAAAAGGGACAAAGGCAAACAGTAGTCTAAGACATTCTAATGCATGTAAAACTCGAAGTGCAGTAAAATTCAGCCAGGGGAATGTCAAGGGGAGGGCCTAAGATTAAATAGGCATAGGAAGGAGGTTAGGAGGTTGGAGATCATCCTAATCTGGAAGATCTCCAATGGGGGAGGTCTCTAACACGCAGACACGCTTTTGCCCAACTTAGAGACGTCGTTGAAACAGAAGCTAATTATGAAAAATCAGTTTTGGGACGAAATCGTCTGGACGTTCTTCTCCAGACGAATTCATCCGATCTGAGGCGATATCGTCTGATCGGCGATGATATCATCCAACGGTCACAACAAATCCTAAAAATGGCATGAAAAACAAGGAAAGCGGTTTAACAGGCGGTTCGAGGTTAAAATTTGAATTTGAATTATTACTAAAGTAATTTTAATTATTTGCTAAGGTTTACTGCCAATTTTAGGGTGCTACATTTTGCCCCCTCTTTAGCGAATTTTCCAAAGAAAATGCGTTAAAGATGAGTTCTTCTCGATCTACGAGAAAGCAAAAATTTATTCCCATTTTTAGGCGACGATTCTAGGTCGAATCGTACGACAACTTACTATGGTGCCCCCTCCGTGTTTTTACCCAAATCGAACATTTGAGGTAAAAACGCGAAAAAGCAAAATTTTAAAATGTTTTTAATTTGTTTTTGAATAAAATTAAGAAAAATAGGGAAAAACCCTAATTCATTTTTATTGTTCATTTTCCTGGTTTCTAGAGCTCTGCAGACAAGATGGTCGAGACAACGCACAGATCGACAGAGGTCCAGCGCGGGCTACGGGTAAGGGTCCAAACTTAATTTAGAATGCTTTAATTTTGAATTTCATGCTTTTTAGATTAATTTTGAATGATTTTTGAGCATCGCGGCCATTTTTGGGCCGTCGACGTCATCGGGACGAAATCGTCTCAATTTCATCGAAATCGTCTCGATATCGCCGATTTCGTCCAAGGGCGAAATCGACGATATGGGGACGATTTCGTACAATAAGGGACGATTCCCTCTTGCAAAATCGGAGATGAATTTGCTCAAATTTTGGACGATATCATCCAATAGTGGACGATATCATCATTTGTATGAAATTGAACTTGTTTTACTTGCATTTTTAATCATTGTTTTATTAATGATTTTTATTGTTTTGTTGTTTATGTTGGAGAGAGGATTACTAAAGAGCCGAGAATGGAAATACGATGGGATGAGGGATGACTTGGCCGCTCTATCTCAGGTAGAGCGAGATCAGTTGGCTCAAGTCGGCTTGCAGCATGTGGCAGATATGCCACAGGTTTCTACAGATATGGGGCTATTGACAGCGCTAGCAGAGAGGTGGTATCCGGGTTCTTCTTGTTTTTGGTTACCGACAGGGGAGATGACTCCCACATTGGAGGATGTATGGAGGATTTTGAGGATCCCCATACAAGGATGGCTAATAACTCCCATGGCCAATCAGGGCCACGTGATGATGCGACTATGTGGAGATCCGAGCTTCGCCCTGGAGAAGGGCGGAGTGAACATCGAGTCGCTACGCCAGATGCCTGGGGCATCTAGAATGACACAGGTTTTGGCTAGGGTGGTAGGTGGTCTGCTGCTATGCCATCAGAGTGGATGCAGACTACCATGGCTACTAATAGATGTGGTCTACGACATGAGAGACCATGGGTACAGGTTTGCTTGGGGGAGCTTTGTACTATGTCGATTGTATAGGATCCTGCATGGGGTCGTATACAAGGGCGGTCGATGTCTGGTCATGACATCACTACTACAGGTTTGGTGTTGGGAGCACATCATGGTGCGGAGGCCGGTAGGGCTCCCACTAATAGGGATTGATGGGGAGAGGCCCCGAGTTTTCTACTGGTGGCTCCGGAGAGGGTCACAACGGTGGATAGATCTGCCAATATCCCGAAGACTACTTGATGACCTTGTCTTCGACCAGATCACCTAGAGGCCTTGGAGAGATCATCCAAGGTGGGCCGAGGATGGACAAGAGCTGGCTCACATTAGGCAAACCTGTTGGCTGAGGATGGAGAGGAGAGAGGTGGAGCTCCATCGCTATGACCGAGTTTTGAGGCAGTTCGGTCTACAACAGGGGATCCCATCTCTCAGAGACTACGAGTTTTCCTGGACCATTCGGGATAACACTACAGTCAGTGGGGCTCCAGATATGCAACGCTTCTAGAGTGAGGATATGGACGATGCCCCCATTCAGCTAGTGGATGGGGATGATGTAGGGGTTGCTGATGGCTATGATGCCTGGTACGTAGGCATCCGCCCTCCTCGGATGATGAGGGCTCAGGGTCCGATTCATGTAGTTGTGCATCGGATGGGGAGGTTGCCAGGCGGCCATTGAGGTGGCACAGGGTCACGATGGGAGAGAGCAGAGGAGGCCACAGGCTCAATAGAGGCCACGATAGTGGGAGAGGAGGGAGGAGAGACCCCCTTCTCCATGGAGAGAGAGGCCACCATCGCCCGATAAGGGCAAGGGTGTCGAGGTAGGAGAGAGTAGCGAGATGGCTACTCTTCGGGTGGAGACTATCCATCTCTAGGCTTAGGTGTAGTCCTTGTAGGATGAGGCTGCACGACACCGAGAGGAGGCCACACAGCTCAGAGATGAGGTCGCACGCCTCAGAGCATGGAGCGAAGGGGCGAGCACTCGGGACCTAGCATGGGCTATTGCCCAGATCACATTCTATCAGATGCTATACCACCATATGGTGCCAGAGGAGCAGAGGTTACCACTGTCGGCCCCCATTGCGGAGCCTATCATGATGAGGTCATCGAGGACATCATCACGATCAGAGTCCAGGACTCATAGCACCACACGGACTACGATGGGGCCACCTCGTCCACCTCGAGGTGGGGGAGGAGATGAGGCTGAGAGCTCGAGGGGTTCTCGAGGCTAGCTGCTATAGACTGCATTGCACAGATTGATACATAGTGTTTATTATTTTTGATAGAGGATTGAGTATGCCGAGGTACAGATTGTGGCATACCGATCCAGTTTTGAGATGATGTATATATTGTTGTTATATATATAGATGAGATATTTTTGATCATATGACTTGTCTTATGTGTTTGTATGATGCTTTAATGTTTTGATGTGATTGATTTGATGATTCATGTAATTATGTCATTTGGAAATATTATGGTTTGAATGTCATGCTTTTAAAATTTAAATGAAATAATCTGATGTAAACAAATTGGTTGTTTGTGGGATAATTTGATAAAAATAAAAGGGACTTTTAACAATAATTTCAAAGGACATTGTCGCTATTTATGACCATTTCATGGAGTCGCCGCTCGCTAGGTCGTCAAGCTAATCCTGGTATAGAAATATTGCTAAAAGTAAAAGAGTGCTTAAGAGACTGTCTTAAGACTTTGTTGTGATGATGCAAATGATGATGATGATGGTGATTTGTTTTCAGATTTCCATGAAAATATTATGCATGAAATATATTTAAAAATGATTTTTGCTAGGCATAAATTCCTAAGTGTGATAAAATTTTTTGAATAATTCCCTAGGAATTATACCATCATTGCAAAATTGAAGTTTGACATAATGACATGAAATAGTAACAATGTGCGTTGTTTTAAAGCATAATTGTGTAACATAATGATTTAAGTCATATGTTTTTATGATTTTAAATAAATGGGAAATAAAATTAGTACAATGGTTTGCGCTAGGCATAGAATATTTAGGTATAAACTTATACCATCATCGCGAAATCCAAAGAAGAAAATAATAGTTTTATTGTATGGTTGATTTTTAATTTTTGAAAATAAACAGAAAATATAAAGATGAGGACTTGCGCTAGGCATAAAATTCCAATTTTGGTTTTGGAACTATACCATCGTCACGAAAGTCAAAAAGTTATATATAAATGTAACTTTATTGCATGTTTTTTGAAAATGATTTTGATTTTTTTGATAATGCATGTAGTTGTCTTTATACTAAACAACTGTTCTCGAATAAGAAAATGAAATTATTCCAGACAATTTGCAAAAATATTTCAAAGTATCTTAAAGACAAAAGTTAGATTTATAAGGAATCCCATGTGCGTATGTGAGTTCATTTCCGATCTTGATTTATCATAATGATACACAAAATCTCTCAAATACAAATGTGTGTGCAATTGCTTTGTGCATTTACCAGTTTTGAGCAAGATAATTTGATACAAGTGATTTGAATTAACCAAATAAGTGTTCATTAACCATGATTTAGATGCATATAACCATACCAGACTACTATGTAAGTCGGGTTATCAAGAGCTAGCTAATCCATAAGAGACATAGGTCTGTACAAAAGAAGGTCGCTAATGTGACAGACATATCACCACGCTAGGAGTTACCCAAGGCCAAGCGGGTTGGGCACAAACCACTTGTTATGGGGCTTACCTCACAGTTTTTGAATAATTGAGAATTCCAGGGATTCAAGCTCATCAACCCTTCTTTTCTTTTCAATGGGTAGGGAAAGGGATTTTATTGCTTTTGCTTTTGCTTGTTTTGCTTTCTTTTTTTTTTTTTTTTTTTTGTATTTTTCTTTTTCGTATCTTTTGCTTTGATATTTGAGATAATGCTGAAATAGTGCTAAGAGAGTACAAAATGATTCTGAAATAATGCTTCTTTTTCTCATGATTTTGCTTGATTTTTCTTTTTCTTTTGCTTCCTATTCTAGGGATACTTGCTCGGATTAGTTGTAGAGCAAGGGATTTTTATTCTGGGTAGGGGTGAGCTTGTCCTTTTGTCAATTCTCAAAGATTCTAGACCATGTGCATGATAGGATAGCAGGGGAAACTTTTCGCTCAAGAAACCACTTCTACTATGTAGCATAGCATGGACATTACAAATATAATCATTTTATTGTGAAAGGATATGCTTGGTTTAAGTAAATAACAAGATCAATTCTCTGTGCTCAAACTTTATTTAATTGAATTTTGTGGACTTTGATATAAGAGAGATTAGTAATCATGCCAGATAAAATCAAGATATTTATTTTTGTGTTTGCAAAAGTGAGAGATTCCAAATAAATGCTAATTTATCCAAAATAATTTGAAAATATAACTGCAATACTTTAAGAAGAAATATATACAACAAATATTTTTGAGGAGTTTGATAATTTTGACTCTCTCTTTCTTCTTTATTTTTTTTTTTGGTTTCGAAAGAGTCAATAATATTGTTGTTTGTTTTTGTTTAAACAGTTTTATACATTTTTAAAATGAGACAACATGCAAAATATATACAAATGATGAAATGACCAAATTTTATGCGTAATATCGCTTAAGATGCATAATATTCATAGGTTCTTTTAAATCTTTACCATCTAAGGTAGCTAATTTGTATGCTCCCGATTCAAATTTAGCAGTGATAATATATGGTCCAAGCCAGTTGGGTTCAAATTTACCTTTAAGGTCTTTAGTTGCATTAGTATTTTTTTATTTTCTTTTAAAACAAGGTCATCGACCTCAAAGGATCGATGACGAACTTTCTTAGCATATGATCTTTTAAGCTTGTTTTGGTAGGCACGAAGATGCTCCAAAGCATTGATGCACTTTTCATCTAGGAGTTCCAGTTGACTGAGTCTGCCGACTCGATATTCATCTCCTACTTCGGTATCTTGAAGTAGTAGAGCCAAAGAAGGAACTTCTAATTCAAAGGGAAAAACAGCTTCAACGCCATAAACCAAAACAAAAGGTGAAGTACCTATGGGAGTACGAACACTAGTGCGATATGCCCACAAAGCTGGATATAATTGAATGTGCCAATCGCGGCTAGATTTATTGACCAATATTTTAAGGATTTTAATTAATGTTTTATTAGATGCTTATGCTTGGCCATTACCCTGAGGATAATAGGGAGTGGACCAACGATGTTGAATCTTATATTTTTGGCATAATTTCTTAACATCTTTATTTTTGAAACAAGTTCCATTATCTGAGATGAGATTTGCAGGAATTCCAAACCTACAAATGATTTGATTAAAAATAAATTTAGAGACTTGTGTTCCAGTGTAGGAAGCTAAAGGCATAGCTTCAACCCACTTCGTAAAATACTCAGTGGCGGTTATGATGAATTTGTGTCCATCAGATGACACAGGATTAATTTTGCCAATAATGTCTAAGCCCCATTTTGAAAAGGGCCAAGGAGATGAAATAGCCTGCAGTTCTTGTGCAGGGGCATGGACAAGGTCAGCATGTTTCTGGCACTTGTCGCAATGGCGCACATAATCATGTGCATCAGTTTCCATGGTAGGCCAAAAGTAGCCTATCCTAAGGAGCTTTTTAGCAATGACACTACCACTGAAGTGTCCTCCACAAGATCCATCGTGGGCTTCACTCAAAGCTGATTTGGATTCTTCTAGATTCAAACATCTCAATAGGATACCTTCAAAAGATCTCCTATATAAAGTATTGCCAATTATTACAAATCGACTTGCTCGTCTACGTAATAACTGATCTGGTTCCTATTAGAACTGACAGGGAAAGTCCCATTGTGAAGAAAATCAAATATATCCATATACCAAGGTTCAGGAGTAGTTTCATTGATTAGAAACACATCCAAAGGTTCTAAGCATGACTTATTTGAAGTGGGTTCCTGGAGTCGATGAATAATGATGGTGGCATATTCGTCATCTAACTCCAAGGGCAGAAGAGATGCAGCTGCGGCCATAGCGTCGGCCGCACGGTTGCTAGTTCGAGGAATAGCTTCCAAGGTAACTTGATCAAATAGAGATATTAATTGTAAAACATATGCTTTATATGGGCGTAATTTATCATCTCTGGTTTGATAAACATCATTGATTTGATTTATGACAAGTTGTGAGTCATCGAAAACCAATAAAATTTTGATTTTCAATGCCAAAGCAGCTCGTAATCCAAGGATAAGAGCTTCATATTCGATAGTGTTATTGGTGCAAGCAAATGTTAATTTGAAGGACAGAGGTATAAGATGTTTTTGTGGAGATATTAAAATAATACCCGCACCAGCCCCACTCATGCATCGGGCTCCATCAAAGTATAAGGACCATTGCTCTGAATGGTCTGCCTCTAGTTTAAGGCATTCATCAGGAAACTCAATGAGGAGGGGATGAGTAGATTCTAAGGGTGCAGCAACTAATTGATCAGCTATGATTTGACCTTTAACAGACTTTTGTCCTATGAAGGTGAGTTCAAATTCGCTTAGAGCAAGAACCCACTTAGTTGTGCGACCAGATAAATACGATCGACTCATGAGATATCGCAAAGGGTCGAATTTGGCAATAACATAGGTTTTCTGATTGAGCATATAATGTCATAGTTTCTATGTAGAAAATATGACTGCTAGACATAATTTCTCTAATATGGTATAACGAGTTTCATAACTGATTAAGGTTCTGCTAATGTAATAATTAGCACGTTCTTTCTTCTCATCATCAAGTTGAGCTAACATAGCTCCTAAGGCAGAATCAGAAGCAAAAATGTACAAGATAAAAGGACGATCAGATCTAGGCGGTGAAAGCACAGGTGGGTTAAGGAGGTATTGTTTGAGAAGTTCAAAAGCTTCCTTACATTCGTCGTCCCAATTAAAAGGGACATCCTTCTTAAGAAGCTTAAGAAAGGGACTGGTTTTGTCCGCCGACTTATCGATGAAGCGACGGATAGCTTGAAGCTTACCTTGTAAACTTCGTAACTCGGATATATTGGTAGGTGCGGGCATATCAGTGATAGCCGCAATCTTGAGAGGGTCGATTTTGATACCACGTAAAGAAACTAAAACCCCTAATAATTTACCGGACTTGACTCCGAATATACATTTGGCTGGATTTAATCGAATAAGATATTCTCTTAACCGATTAAATACTTTTCTCAAATCATCTAAATGATCATCTTCATTAATAGAGCGAGCTATAATATCATCTACATAATCATGTAGGATATCATGCATCATATCATGAAAGATATAAGTCATGGCTCGTTGATATGTTGCGCCTGCATTCTTTAAACCAAATGGCATCACTTTCCAACAAAAGGTACCCCAAGGGGTAATAAAGGTTGTTTTAGCCTGATCTTCAGGAGCTATCCTGATCTGATTATAACCAAAAAATCCATCCATTAGGGACATCATTCCACTCCCCATAGTAAAATCAATGATTTGATCCATGTTGGGAAGAGGAAAATCATCTTTAGGGCATGCAGCGTTAATATCTCTAAAGTCTGTGCAAACCCTAACTTTGGTAGCTTCTTTCTTGGTGACTGGAACTACATTCGAGATCCATTCAGCATAATCAATAGCTTGTATAAAAACAACATTCAAGAGTTTTTCTAACTCCCCTTTGACTAGCAAGGCCACTTTGGGATGCATTTTTCTAAGTTTTTGTTTAACAGGTTTAGCATCCGGATGGACTACTAGGTGATGCATGACTACAGAAGGGTCTAAACCTGGCATATCTTCATATGTCCAAGCGAAGACATCTTCATATTCTTTAAGGAATGCAATGTATTGCTCTTGTTTTTCTTGACTTAATTCTGATCCAATACTGATGATGTGAGGATTATCCTCAGTTCCAATGTTAACCTTAATGACGTTTTCTACTTCCATGTGTAGATCTCTTTCAAAATTAGGTGGGGCAGGTGAAACGCCCAATTCTTGTAATTCCTTTAAGGTTAACTTGGATAATTCATCTTGAGGAGTCGTGGCCTCAAGCTGGGCTATAGTAGGTATAGAACCATCAAAATAAAAACCATTGTGTAACATCTCTTCCACGGAGACATCATGGAAAATATCTCCTTCCAACTCATCGTCGGATTCAACAATCATTTCAGGATAGGCTATGGATAGCATATTGCAGGTAGAAGAATTATTCTTGGGATACAAAGAATCTTGTTTATCTAGATAATCTTGATAACATATGAGTTGATCATCATCTTCAAAAGGGAAGGGTTGATCCTTACTAGGAAATAGGCCCACACCACATCGGGCGGGCCATGGTTCTACCTCAAAGGGTTCTTTCATACCATCTTGGAGAGGTCCCAAGCCTTTCCCTTTATATCCCAATTTAAGCATTATGGGTTTAGCTTTAATATATTCATTAGCAAAATAGCATCGAGCATATCCATCACAATGCGTCTTGATGTTTCGAGGTATTCTTCCCCAATCATATCCTTTATAAATAAAAGCACAACTCCCGACTTGGTAGATACTTCCCATAGGTTGTGGGAGGCCCAAGGTACGAGGAGAAGGTGGCAAATTACTTAAGATAATGGAATCTTGCATAGAAGCATTTGTTTTTTCTGATATAAGAATTTTAGATAAATCAGGTAAGAGTTCATCAGAAAGAGCATAAGAGGTAGAAGGATCATTCCCTATATCTATAGATGTGGAAGGTATGATAGATGTAGATAATGTGGAGGTGTTAATAAATGGGTCTATAGGTTTTGAAATTATAGGGATGGAACATGAAGGATTGGTTGTGGATTTAAGATCTTTTTGAGGTTCTAGTGTGGTTTGTTTAGAAGATTGTTGAGCTATATATGAGGGTGAAATTAATGGAGGAGAAATAGATGAAGTTATGGGTGTGTGTTTCACATGTTTAGATGAAAAATAAGAATTAGGATGTGTGGATGACAGAGCAGGGCAAAATTGAACTCCAACAGGTTAACCAAAGCACACATATCAAAGGGTCTAGGATCACCATGGATAGTGACCAACTGATTTTTAAATTCGAATTTAACACATTGGTGTAAAGTTGATGGGACAGCCCGCATTGCATTGATCCAAGGATGACCCAAGAGTATATTGTATGATGCGGGGCAATGTACAATAAACACGGTCATGTCTAAGGTTCTCGGACCAACTTGCAATGGGATGGTGATAACTCCACACGTTTCTTGTGTTTCGTCATTGAAAGCTTTTATGATCATGTCAGTTTTCTTCATTTCATCACTTCTAAACCCAAATATTTGGTAGAAGTCAAAAGTGCAAATGTTTAGAGATGAACCATTATCAATCAAGACCCTTTTGACTGCTACATCTCCTATTAGGGCAGTAATATATAAGGGGTTATCCTTATGTAAACTATGTTGTGGGATATCTTTATCTCGAAAGTCAATACAATCGACTTCTCGAGTGATGATAGTATTGGACATGGCTTCAGGTTGAATATTTTGAGGTACCATCATTTGGCTTAATGTGAGCATTAATTCATCCCTATGGGTAGGAGAAGATCTTAACAAGTCCAAAAGGGAAATTATGGTTATAGTATTGGATAATTGTTCATTAATATTGTAAGGAGGCTTAGGTTGAACATTAGACATATGATTCCCTTTATTGGGATTTTTCAAAATAAATGGAGCTGATCCATCATTCTGAGTTTGATCCTGTTGAGAATTGTGAGCCTGTTGTCTGGTAACAACTCCGATGGTACCTACAATGTTATATTGAAGACGCTGAATTGGTCTCGGTCTAGCATTTATGGCTTGTTCATTAGGAAGGAACTGATTAGAAGAGGGTCGAGTAGTAACTCTTCTAGGAAATGGTTCTTCCGAAACCATAGAATCTATGATAGGTTGAATAGGATCTGATTCATCTTCAGAACTATTCGATTGATTTGAGGTGATGTCTATTTCACTTTTAGTATCCGATTCTACATCACTAGGATCCGGTGTTTGAGTATTATATAGGGGTCTGGACGTAACCATGGATAAAGTTGTGTCAAATTTTTGTAAATCATGATTAGGTAAATGTCCGCTAATAGTTCCTACATATCGGGTAGGAGGAGGGACATTATGATGCTCAATTTGATTGGCCACCTCTTTACCATGTTTTGGTAAAGGATGTTGAAATATATCTAATGATTGATTAGCATTTTGATTCTGATTTTGGGGAATGTTCTTTTGAGTATTATTAGGAGGATTTTGTTTAGGTTGAAAGGCTTGCACCTCCATTTCATTATTATCAATCAAGTCTTGTATTTTATGTTTTAATATTTTGCAAGAGTTTGTAGCATGTCCAGGTCCTCTATGAAAATCACAATGTAAATCAGCTCTGTATCCGGGTATAGTTGGATCAAGTTCCCGGATAGCTGGTAATTGAATCAAACCTCTTTCGAGTAATTGGGGTAGAATAGTTGATAATGGTTGATTCAATCTAGTAAACTCTCGAGGTGGTTTATCAGGAGGTTTTAATATAAACTTCTTCATTGTTTTCGTAGTATTAACATTAGCAATGTTTCTACTATCAGTGACTCCGTCACCTACAACTTGTTTGTTTTTATATTGATTTCTGGATGTTTTCTCATCATCTTTCCTTTTGAGCTGACCTCTTCTAATGAGAGCATCTTCCACCCTTCGAGCTAAGTCTATAGCTTGATCGAAGGTGGTTAAGGTAGCAGTTGATAATTCATAGGATATTTGTTCTTGCAAATTATTAATAAAAATGTCCAACATTTCCCTATAAGGTAGCACAAAGTGCAGTTTTCCTATCAACTGCCTCCATCTAGCTAAGAAATCAGCAAAACATTCATCTTTGTCTTGTTTTAAGTTGTATAAATCTTTAATGGTCACGTGTCTCTCGATGTAGGCACTAAATTGATGGACAAAAGATTCAGTTGTTTCTTCAAAATTCCTCAAAGAATGAGTGGGCAATTGATAGTACCACTCTAATGCCATTCCTCCTAAACTTTTTGGGAACATTTTTAGTAATAGCAAGTCATCATGTGATATATCATGACATGCTATCCTAAACATGCGAAGATGCTCTATGGGATCTTCAGTTCCTTTATATATAGGCAGGACGGGCATGGGAAAGTGCTTAGGGTATGGTTGTGCTACAACTATGGGATCCAAAGGCTGACTACACATCTCTCGATAATTATACGAGGGATGGTAGGGATCTATCTGGTCCATGCGGGAAGCTAACTGTTTCACCATGGCTTCCAGATTATTGGTTTGCCCACCATATTGGTTCGGTAGGGTATTAATATGGGATTTGTGAGCATATGATGGAGGGACATGAAGATTAGATGCTATATTGCTATTGTGTAAATTGTTGGTAGGAAGGGTGTTATGAAGAAGTTTTGAAGTTGTATTATGTTGTATCCCAGATTGTTGAAAATTGGTGTTTGGCTTCATTTTAGGTTTTTGTCGATTTGAAGCATATTGATCAATAGTTTGGCGAAATAAAGCGGTAAATGAAGGTCTCTTTTGTGTGGGAATGATTTTAGGCTCAATAACAGGTTCCTTAGGGGGTTGGGTAACCTGTTGTTTTTGCATGTTCTGAATCATAGTGACCATATCTATATTGGATGGTCCAGCTTTATCACTTTCTTGATCGATAAAAGACAAAGGATTAGTGTGCATGTTAAACATATGTTCCATGGCTGCTTGAGTGTCACTAATTTGTCCTCTATCAATACGAACTGCCATATTAAGAGCACCAATGTTATTACTAAGAAATTTCCAAAAATGATCTATATTATCAAAAGCAACAGTTCCATCTGGAGCCATTCTAGGGGATGAGGATCCTTCCTCTTTAACATTTTCTTCTTGTTCATCTACAACAAGCTCATCTTATGGCTGTTCTAGAGTTCCTCCTTCCAGAATTGAATCCTCAGGAAGGACATTTGGGTTTTTTGTTTTGTTTCCTAGCCAATCTTCTTCTTCTTCTTCTTCAGTTTGTTTACCATTCCTAAGTCTAGGCATTGTGCTTAAGTTTAGATTTCAGCAAATATATATAAAAAAAAATATATATATATATATATATATATATATATATATATATATGCAACAAGCTTAAGAGGTATATATTTTAATTATATACCTACTATAGTATTTAAAATAAAATGTTTTGGTTTTGTTATGTTTTTGGTTTTTCTTGTTTTTTTTTTTTTTTATAACAATATTATAAAGATAACAAACAACACACTAAATGCAAGAAATAATAATAATGAAAGCAATGATCTAGTTTTCTATAAACAATTTATAAATATCATTAACGGGCTCAAGTTCTTCAAGAGTCATGAAATGTTCTTCTTCAAATTGAAAATTTTCTTTCAAGAATTTGACAAAAAGTGCTATAGTGATATTATCTGTCTCAGACTACGGTTGGTAGAAATAAAGTTCGTGGCAATACTCTCGATATAACACAGCTCTAGGAACTCTCCTCCACCTTTCCCTATCCGTAAGAATGACCTCTTGGTCTTCTACATGACCTAGGAATTGGTGTATAACAGTTGCGTTCTCGAGGTATTCCTCGAAGGTGAACAATTCTGAAGACACAAGAGCTCTCCTATAAGCTAACCACCTATGGCAAGCTCTCTGAAGTTCATGATAAAAAATGAGTTGATGAGGATCCAGGATTCTATCTAGGGCAAACCTCTTAATTTGCCTAAGTTCGGTTGATCTAGATGAAATAATACCCAATCTCCTATTAAGTTCGTCCCACAAAGGTGGAACTCTATATGTTTGAGATAGTCTAAGCAAAGAATTAAACTCTATGGCTATTATTTGATTTTCAACATTAATGGTGACAACTAGTCTTTTCTTAGGAGCTACCATCTAAACATGATATGCAACTTAGTGATTTTAAATGCATCTATGTTTTTTTGTTTTCAAAAGGTTTTAGTTTCACGTCGGGTTCACCAAAATGTATCGCTCCAAATTTTTTGCACCCTTACCTTCAGGCTATAGGATCCATGCCCGGAAGGGGGATGTGAGAAGGATGGGACAATACCTCGGACTGAGAGGCCCTTTGAAGGTCCCGCCTCTCGGGGGAGGTGTATAAGGGTGAATTTTTGATGGATGGTGGGTTCACCAAGAAACTTTTGAATGGCAGTTTCCACGCCTAGGTTGGGAATGTGTTTGATGTGTTCATTTTTATCTTTAATCATTCAAGTCCTAGGTTTGGCCAAATGAATCTAAACTATTCTATTATGAAATGCAGATTTAAATGAATACAAAAATAGAATTAAACAGAGAATACAAGAAATATACTAGATTAGAAAAAGTCATACCTGATCCGGATGTCTGATGGAGGTTCTAATTTTTGAAGCAGTCAAGATCGCCTCTGATCTGACAGGATCATCTGCAATCAGACAGGATCATCTGAGATCTGACGAATTCATCAGACGAATTCGTCAGAGACCTGCAATCAGAGAAATAGACACAGAACACAGAAAATGCAACAATACTAATAGAGGAAAATGGTGTAAAATGACAATATAGATACTAAAATGATAATTACGAATAGAAATTCAAGTAAATTATAGTATTCTAATGACAAATTATGATCTTATCATGCACTTAAGCTATATGGGTGAACTCCAAAATGCAGAATAGCAGAAAATAATAATAAACTGATCTAAATGCAGAATGAAATAGTAGACGAAAAGAGAAAAGTGCAAACTCTGGGCACTAATTGCCCCCAATGTTGACTACAGTTGAAATCGTCTGTAGAGTGTGAAATCATCTCGAATTGGGGCGTGATCATCCGAGATTGTACAAGATCATCTGTGATGATCTGAGCTTGCTCCAGCTGAAGAATAATAGAGTTCCTGCAAGAAAACTCGAAAAGGGACAAAGGCAAATAGTAGTCTAAGACATTCTAATGCATGTAAAACTCGAAGTGCAATAAAATTCAGCCAGGGGAATGTCAAGGGGAGGGCCTAAGATTAAATAGGCATAGGAAGGAGGTTAGGAGGTTGGAGATCATCCTAATTTGGGAGATCTCCAATGGGGGAGGTCTCTAACGGTGCAGACACGCTTTTGCCCAAGTTAGAGACGTCGTTGAAACAGAAGCTAATTATGAAAAATTAGTTTTGGGACGAAATCGTCTGGACGTTCTTCTCTAGATGAATTCGTCCGATCTGAGGTGATATCATCTGATCGGCGATGATATCATCCAACGGTCACAACAAATCCTAAAAATGGCATGAAAAACAAGGAAAGCGGTTTAACAGGCGGTTCGGGGTTAAAATTTGAATTTGAATTATTACTAAGGTTTACTGTGCCAATTTTAGGGTGCTACACATGCAAACAAATAGTGAAATAAAAATATAGGAATCAAACCCAAGATAGTGTGAAAGCATCAAAATAGGCAATTTAAAAAATATATAATCAAGTGGTATAGTTGCAATAGGATTTGGAGGTTTTAAAAGGGAAAACAATAGTTTGAGAAGGCATATAACAATAAAGGAAGAAACTAATGTAGAATATAAAATTCAAGAGCTCATTAGTGGTGCAAGTCAGATCCCTTTGGGAAAAATTATATTCTAGTATTACATGTGCAAAAACATACCTTGCATATCTCAAATAATGTAGAGCTTGCTTAGCCAAACTGCAATGGTGATCTAATGAGTAAAATATATGCTATCAAATACGAAAAGGTACACCAAATTACTCTCATATAATAAATGGATGAATAATAAGGGTATTTTAGATAATAATATGATAATAATATAGTTGAAGGGTATATCCTACAAGCAAGGGAGGCTCCAAGGATGTAAATCCATCCATGATTCTCGTAAAATATCCATCGAGAGAACAAGAAAGGAGATGTAGTAGTTGTTAAATGAAGGATTGTCTAGGATATTCTCTAATAAAGGACAACATTTTATGTTAGAATAGGTCACCAAGCCCAATCATAGAGAGAAATCCAAAGTGGAGGTGCCCATAAATAGTGATATGCCTAATGCCTCAAAGAATACCTTTAAACTAGAAAGCCTATTTGGAAAATTTAAAAACCAAAGAGGATTAAGAGGAGGATTCTCCAAGGGATAAGGTTCAGTATTTGGTTTTGGATGCCAAAATATTACCTTAGATACTAATTATAAGGTAGTTGTGAACCTATTGTTCCAAAGCTATACAAAGGTGACCCCAATTTTACTATGTGTTGGCCTCAATTTTGACTCCACTTCCAAGGATAAAGGTAGGATTTGATGTATTTTTAGCCAAATTAAATCACATGTTCCAATATATACTATCTTAAAAAAAGATAATATTTGAGCATTCAATATAAATGGTCAATATCAATTAATATAACACTCTTGAAATATAAAAATATCAATCAACAATATACTCACAATATTATTAATGAATCAAATATACAAGTTCTCTATTATTGAGAAACACTTCATTGATTTTTTGATACACTACATGGATCTTTGTCTCCATAATATAACCTTTTAAGACGACTCTTCAACACTTGACTATTACTCTCCTCACATATTTGGGAGATGCATTCTTTCATATTCTACACATAATACAAACCTCTCATTTCCTTTGTCTTTACATCTTGCCACATACATGTCTCTTCACTTGCATACTTGACACATACACATATGGCTCTTGACTAACTTATCAAACACATTGCATAGCCTTACATATTACACACTTTCACACTCTACACACTTGCATACCTTATGACACTTGGACTCATCCTACACATTGACACATACTTTAGGATAAATATAAATCACACACCTAATCTAATAACTCACACCCTAATATAATGTTTACAATATTACCATGGGGGTACATTCACTCCTACCAAATAATATAATATTCTCCAACAGAATCTAAGATCTCTTGCTAATCAAGCTTGGATCCACAAGAAGTCACCAAACATATAGTAGCTTGGATACTACCTTATAATTCCTCCAAGGAATAGGCCATTATGGACTATGAAAATGAATTTTACAAGACCAAAAGCAACAATGCAAAATAACAAAGTTCGTAAAATTTGGAAAAATTTTGTATAGGTCACAAAGATGTGATTTCATTCCAAATATGTAATTTTTTCTTAAAGATGTGATTTCATCCCAAATATGTGATTTTCTTGTAAATATGTGATCAATTCCAAAATATTACAATTCACTTCAAAAAGAGGAATGTTTCACTCTAAAACTTAGAGTTATTTTCTCCCTTCCCTCAAGAAAATCATTTAGCATTGGATCAAGTAGGACAAGTATGCATAATTATCAAGGAATTAATCTTGTAAAGTGAAGTTTATAATTTCATGGTGCCATGACCCATTTAGAATCCTTATAATATTGATAGTGGGGCATTTAGAGACATGTAACATTCATAAATGTATCACTTTGGTAAAGATGCCCCAAATTATTACTTTTACTAGGAGTAAGAATTTCTCACCCAAGGTAACTTAGGAGTGAGTTCTTCCTATAAGAAGAATCCATATGCTCCATTGCAAACATCTTTTAGCCTTAAGATATTTAGATATATGCATTATAATACACATACTATAATTGCTCATTTTTTAACTAATAAGAGATTGTGCAAGAATTTTTGCTTCCCTATTATAGCACTACTCTTTTGGATTATGGAATGTGTGATAATTATGACACTATCATTCCACCCTCTTGTCATTATTTGATATTTATATGTCACACACATGAGGATATTTAATCATTATTTGATTTTATTATGTCTTGATTAATAATACACTCTCCTTTCAATGACTATGGTTGTGTTTAATTTCATGCAATTTGCTTTAATATTTCACACTCTAATCTTCCAAATTTTACTTTATGCATTTAATTTCTATAATTATATTATATTAGTTTATATTTGGAAAGGATAATGGAGAGTCCACTTAAATCCTTATGGACCAATAGGATGTTAGACACATATCATTGATTAAAATATGTTTATATGCACAATGAACAAGAAACAATGGTGGTTGGTTTAGTACTAGTTTAGCAACTATTTGATCATAACTACCTAAATATTTATATGATGTAATAATATTCCTAACATTACCCCTTATTACATCATGTTCCAAACAAGGTTTAAGAACACTAATATCTAGATTGGGATAAACACAATAGCCCAAATATCTCCTATCGCCTGATGAAATTAGACATACACAGAGTACATCAAACATACACAAATATCATGGACTAGGACACAAAAAAATACATAACTTACATAAATTGTGAATCAATGCATTATAAAGAAAAAATCACAAAGGGTATCTTAGCGGATCCATCTATATCTCCCTCTCTCACCTCAAGGATAGGGGTAGTTTGTTAGCTAAGATCTTAGTTTTTGATGTATTATTTCAATAACACCTATGTTTCTCCTAAGATACTTCTTTAACTAAGCTTAGCCTTAATCTAGCCCCAATACAACATACAAATACAACAACTAAGACCTAAAACTAAAATGCTCTTAATTTTTATGATGAAGTAGAGGATAATTTTTCTTTTGAGGGAAAGGGTGCAAGAAGAATGCAACAAACAAGTCCTAAATGCAACTATATGTGATTTTAATTTAATGTTAAAGATTTAAGCTTTAGTTGATCCTTTAGATGATTAAAGTACTTAAATTAGTTTCTTCTTTATTTTTTACTTATTTTACCAAATAAATAGAAAAAAATACTCATCTAGCAAGTAACAAATATAACTATATCTTAAATGCTAAAATAAAAAATATTATGGAGTATAAAAACTTATTTCTACAATAGAGGCAAAAGCATTACTAGTCTGTAGAAGCATCGACAATGATTTTTCCTATTAATGGCACTTTTTTCTTCATACAAAACAAATAAAAATATATATATGATTAGTAGCAAAGGGGCCTACTTTCTTTGGAGGATAATATCATACTCCCTTGGATAGAAATCAGGCCCCTATAGAAACAAATATAAAAAATGATAAAAATAATAGGTGCATGTAATAAATTCTCTATGAAAAAAGTATCATAGGGTTAGTGATAGTTTCATTAGTGGTTTTGCCTAATATATGGTGATTTCATTTGTTGTGTCTATGTAAAACCATAAAGTGCTAGTTCCAGAGAACCTATAATCTAACAACACTTTTACTTTAGAAAGTAGCAAAGTAATATTAAATATAGGATTGAATGCTTTAATGATCAAAGGTATGAAGGCCTCTGACTTAGGGATGTAAAGGCCATTGTAAAATTATAGAAAAATAGATATTATCTAGGTTAATTTAAAGATTAAAATGACCAAATGAGATTACTAAATTAGATTTAAATGAGATATGAAAAACTAGCTAAGCAAAGGAAGTGTTAAAAGCAAGTGGAAAGAGCATAACCCAAGATGTTAAGGTTGTTTTCCCCTTGTTTGTGGAAGGTTGTTAGAAGCTTGATAATTTTCTTGTGGATACTTTAGGGCTTGATATTTTAGGCTTGATGCTTTATGCTTGGATACTTTATTACTTGGAGGCTTGATGCTTGGAAAGTGCTTGGATGCTTACAAGAACAAGAGCTTGAATGCTTGAAGAATGGCCTTCACAAGATTGAGAAAATATTTTGACATAATATTTCAATAGATAAATATGATTTCCTAAGAATCCAGAGATATTTTGGTAGAATTATTGGTTTTTAATCCTTGCTACCTCAAAATATCATAGGTCCCAATATAAAGAATCACAATATTATAGGCTGAAATATCAATAATCAAGAGTAGAATTATATATGTGAGCAATCAAATATATATCCAAGGTAATATAATAATGAAATAACATTCACTTATAATATCAAATAAGAATTTAAAACGGCCAAGATCATTCATGTACATGCATGAATAATACTTAGAATATAAATTGCTTAAAAATTTGTATACAAGTTTTATTATCAATGTTTGATATGTGGTGATCGCTACAGACTTTTTTCCCTTACATTGTATGGATATTTGTCTCCATAATATAGATATAGTAATGTTATTATTCACATACTTGACTATTCCTCTCCATATGATAACTCCCATGACCTTTGGCTTATCATATTCACACTTGTATACAAGACTCTTCACTCTCTTCTTACATGCATACTTTAACTCTATGACACTTGTACATTTCTACATGATTATTACTCCCTTATATTCACCCATAATACAAGACACTTGTGCACATCCTCATATTACATATTTGCACACTTACATACATGACACTTGTGCACATTTTCTCAATACACACTTGCACTCTTACTTACATGACACTTGTGCATATCCTGCACATGGACACTTACATAAATATAAATCACTCATCTAAACTATAGACTCAAACCCTAATATATTACATATTTATATTTATACCATGAAGGTACCATGGGAGTGCATTAGAATGTATCAAATAGTGTAATATTCTCCAACAATAATGTTGTTACTTTATAAACTATTGTTAATTGGTCACCCTACGTGCTAGTTTTATAAGAATTTATGGCTCCTTGGGGAGGGATTGCATTGAATGTGATATATTTGGAGAAATTAAGAATTGTTAGATTATATTACATCATTTGGGTCATGTAAATATACCACCTTTGGTACATATCTAGAGTAGAAGATTATCTTAGTGGATAGTTAGCTAGTTACTTCAAGCAATGTAATAAATACACAAGTATCAATGTGCAAGTTGTAAATGTGCAAGGCATCCCCTTGTACAACTAGGTAGAGTTTTGGCCAATTAATCCATATTCCTATATAAAGGACCTCATAGTGAGTGACTAGATATCATTGTAGGTAGTAGTAAATATTTTGGATAGACTGCCATATTGGTGATGGAGTACAATGTAGTTTTTTACGCATTAGTACTAGAGTGTTCATTCCTCCATACTACATTGTAACATTTCCTTCACTTTCTATTAATAACATATTTTAGTATTAATGTTGAATTCCATTATCTTATATCTCTGCATATCTTGCATCCTATGGTTGCATTCTTCCATAGCTTTCATTATCAAAGGCTAACAATAATTTGAAATGGGACTAGTATGCCAATAATGAAGATTGAAAATGACAAATCTTGGATTTGGAATTTTTGTTAGGACCTATGAATTAGATATTAGGAATTTTATCCATTAATGATGGGAATATTGGAAGGTACCAATGATCAAATTTTATGTTTTTGGTGTATGATAGTCAAAAGCATTAGAATTTGAAAGCACTTATGGTATTTTTGCTTTGGTGATTTTACTGACATGACCATTGGAGGTTAAATTTAGGCAGGATAGGTCAAAAATTCAAATTGTAAAAATTTCTACTTGGGGTGTGAAAATGTTCGTGGTGCTTTTATTTATGCCTTAAATTGATTGGCATTTGGGCCCAAGGATGATTGATTCAATTTGGCTAAATTATGAATATATTGGCAAGATTGAAGATTAGCAATTGCTCAAAATTGGGTGTCCACATTTACCCCTTCTTTTGCATTTATTATAGAATAAATGCATCAAAAACTAACGTAGATACCCAATTTTTGATATAGGGAGATTTTTTTTTGCTTATGGTTAGTGATTCAAGACAACTAATGCTTTGATCATTTACTTAAAAGTGACGTTAAAATAAATTGACATAGATTCCCAGTTTTGAGATAAGGAGATTTATTGTTGCTTATGGTTAGTATGCAAAATGACTAGTGCTTTGATTGTTTGCTTAGAAGTGATGTTAAAATCATGTTTGGGTTAGTAGTAAATTTTGTTATGCCCTAGTGTTCCCCCTCAAGTTTTGTAGGTAAAATCAGGTTGGATCAAGGAAACTTGACTTGGTTAGGATCTTCAGTAGTGTAGTGATGAAAGCCAAGGATAGACAACAAAAATAATTCAAGGTGGCTAGGGGTTAATTTATTAATCATATATGGTTTAATGATGATATTATGTGAATGATTTGATGTATAAAATAATTAATCATAATTATATTATGCATTTAAAGGATGAGTGAGATGAAATTATTATTATGTAGATATACGAGTAGATTGAGAAGAAGTGATTTATAAATGTGATTAATAATGATTAATTGTTTAAAGTACATGGATTGAAAATAAAGTATGAATGATTGAATGCACTAATAAAAGGATTATTAGATAAGATGACATGATGACAGATGAGATATGCATAATATGCCCAAGAGCGCACTACTAGAGTACAATTATGTATAAATATATGTACAAATATGTATAACTATATACTTAAATATATACTTAGATATTTGCCAAAAGAGACTTTAGTTAGCTTTGCTCAAAGGAATTTTGGTTAGCTTTGAAATTTTCCCAAGGGGGATTTTGTTAGATTTGCTTTAATAAATTCTAGTTAGTTGCTATGATATAAAAACAAGTAAAAACATGAAAATAAAATGTCTTTAAAAAATGTATAAAGATATTTTGCTTGGCCCATAGGACATTTGATTTAACTCTAAATAAATACTTAAATGACTAATTTTACTATAGGAATTTTGATTTTCTTTGCTCGTAGGACTTTTGATTTAATATTTTCCTTTAAATAGATGCCTAAAGGACTTTTGTTTTACCTTTAAACAATTACTTAAATGACTTATGCTTAAATTAAGCCTCATAGAGAAGTATCATGGATGAATTGTATTTGATTGGTGTGGCAATGAGTGATTTCCCTAGTTGAAAGAATGAATTTTTTGTTAACCAGTTATCCCTATGTGTGGTGTGCATTGGAGACAAAATATGATATAATTGATCATGATATTAGCACCTATAATCCTCATAATACTCATCATGTAGTGTTTAATGATATGGAATAATTTGATTTGTTTGATTTTTCTATCAACACCTACAAACCTTGCAGCATTCATCATGTAGCAAGAGATTGCTAGTTTGGAAGAATTGACAAAGATAATATTTGAGATAAATAAGATCAAGATAGATAGAGATATATTGATGTTGTGTAAAACCTATTTTGGTTTGTAAATATGTGACTTGGAGGATATGTTAACATGAGACACCTAAGGAATTAAAATGAACTATCCTAACTAGGATCATCATTTGCATGTCATCACATATCCTTGACTCAAGATGGAATAGGTTGTCAAGATGGATATAAGCATCTGCATATAGGCAGATATGAAATCATGTAATATAAAAGTAAGTAATAGTAGGTAGCTAAAATAAAATAGGTAGTCAATGCAAACTTAGATGTAATAAATTTTAAGATGAATTATATACATTGTCTCTTTTAATATATTTTCCATCAAGCATGTCAAGACTATTAGGATATTTTATTACATTTTATTAGATCATGCATTATTAGCTAGAATATTATTTTAATATTTCTTGCATGTAATGATCTCCTAAATTAAGAGTATCAATCTTCCAATTTGTAACCCTAAAGCATATATCAAATAGGCTCTTGCCTCAATGAATGAATTGTTTTTTGTCATCATTGGTATCAAAGAAGGGTAATTCGAGTATGCTCTAAACATGTAGCATTAAGTTGCTCTCGTTTATTAGAAAGGATTACTTTATTTGAGTCATCATCGAGTGAATGAGATTAGAGCTAGGGACAATTATCATTATTTGATGACAAGCCCTTCCATTCATTTGACTTGTACACGTTTTAACTAGGAGATCATTTTCAACCATCTTGGACTTAGAAAGGAGTTGAGACGAGATGAGGCAAAAGTATTTGCAAAATTACAAGTGGATCTAATAATTTATTGTTTCAAGGTGAAGTAAACATTCAACTATAGGAAAAAGTGAACAAAGCATAATCTAAAACTAGTCATGTGTTGATGCAAATCCACTTGCAATAGAAACCAGAGATTGGTTTTATCGTATCCACCTTATGTAAATACAGGGTGTCCCTCTTACTATAGCATGCCAACTTTGATAACCTTAGTCAAGGATAGATCGAAGTTGAGTGCTCGATGAATCTAACAAATCCAAAGCCAAGATTCGGAGACTTCAACCAAGTGTTGCCATAGAGAAATTTTAAATTAGGGTTTGGCATGGTGGTACACAAAAAAAAAAATCATAGGTGAAAGAGAGAGGTTTGAATCCCCTCACTATATGAAATTTATCTTTTTATTAAAAAATCATTTCATGATTTAAAGGTCGCCATGCTTTAATTTTTAAAAACATTGTGTTATATTTAGAAAAAACAAACAAAAAGGGGGTCTTTCAGTTTTTTTACACTTAAAAAACACTTTTTTTTATTAGGGATGTGTTTTTAATTAGAAGGAAAAAGTGCTTTGATTTTCTAATTTTTTTTAAGTGCATAATTTTTTTTAAAAGTGCATGAACGGGTGTTTTTTAATTTTAAAAATATAATAATTGCTTTTTGAATTTTTTTTTGATGTGCATGCTTTTATTTAATTTTAAAAAATAATTCTTTTATTTTTTTTAATAAGCAATGTGTGGCTTCTATTGGGGACCACTCCCATTAAAAAAATAAAACATTACATTGCTCTCATTACATTTCTATAAAATTAATTAAATCACACCCAACTTTGCCTTTCTATCAAAGATAATATCCATCTTCCTAAAACTACTAAATTTCCATAATCAACTCCTATATCAAATGCTTTTCAAAATTTAGATTTTGTCAAGATGAAATTCAACACCACGAATGGCTAAAATATTTTTTTCCCAACTTCTAAATCTATAAATATCTTGTCTATAACAATCTTACAATTTATTAAAACCTTTTTTAGGGTTCTTATTCATTCCTTTAATATTCCAAAAATATTGTTTTCATTGTTATTTTTTGTTTTTATTTGTGGTTTTAGTCCCACTTCTTGTTAGCACTTATGATATTTGTTTTTTTTTTCCCATATCAATATCCCTCTAGGTTTATTTTTCTCTTTGTTTTTGCTTCTTGGATCTTCCTCTCTTTTTTTAATTCCCAACAATACTTTCATCTTCATTAATCTCTTCAATCTTCTCACACTACTCATAGTAAGACTTATCATATTTAGGTTTACCTTGTTCTAAAGGATTTGAAGTACAAGGAATAACCTCAAAAGCACAATATTCTTTATGTTACCCTAGAAACCCTAAAGTGAAAGGATGCTCTTTTGTAGCAATTACCTTCTTATTTTATCCTAAAACCCCTAAATTGTTATGGGTTTTCTCCATCCTAGTTTATTTATTATGCTACTCTTGAAATCTTAAAGTGCAAGGGGTAACATCTTCATCCCTTCTACTTTTATTACCTGGAAAGGATTTTATACTACTTGAGAAAAATGAAGATGGTTTAACTGGAATAAACTTGATCTCTTTTGTCATCTTTGTTTTAGTAACATCTTATTTTGCACCTTTAATTCCTTTTGAGATTGAAAAATGATATTGTAGATAGGATTTCTTTACCTCTTCTTTTGGAGTGAAATATCCTTTATCTGATCTAGCTTCTATTATTAAATGATTTCCTTGCTTCGTTTTGAAGTTTATCTCATCACTAGAATTTTTTATCTTTTTCATCATGGTTTTCACTTTGTAAAATATTGTCATGTGTCCAATATCATATCAATTATGGCAACAAAATGTGATATTTCATAATCTACTTGTTGATATCATTATCTTGATTATGATTTAATCTTAATGGATTAGGGCAAATGTTATAAAATATCCATAGCAACACATATTCAAGTATATATAGAATACTTTTTCTCCTTAGTAGTTGGTCCTTCCTTGATGAATTCCCTAAGGGTATTTCCACTATTATTTAAAACATCCTTAGTTATAAGTTGATATGGAAGTCCAAAAAGCCTAACCCATATTGGAAGCTTCTTAATATTTTTTGTCTCAACAAAAAAAATTCATTCCATGGTCTCAAATAAAGTGCATCTCTTTCCCTAAACCATGGGCCACCAACCATTATTTTATCCCTAATTTCTAAACTAGAAAATATGATGAGGAAAAAACCTTTAGGAAGAAAATTCATAGAGTAATTTGAATTTAATTTCCACTTCTACTTGATCCAATTTTGAATCTCCAAAAACCCTGACCATGGTCTATGCAACTTACATATTAACCCTCTACTTTTAAGAACCATTATATAATTCTTAATCATCTAATTCTTGATATTTCTAGTGTAACATTTGTTAACTGGATAAAACTTGCCATGTATTCACTCTTCTACTTATCTCCAACTTGGGCCTCCATACTTCCAACTAGGGCATCCTAACTTCCCATTAGGGATTTTAAATATGAATTTTCTTCCATACTAGATAATGGGGTTTGGCTTGCACTCCCTCTTACCCTATCTCTTATTTTTCTTGGTATTCCTTTACTTCAACAACTTTTTTAAAAATAATATTCCATGAATTTATGGTAAGGGTTTGAAGCATTAACGCAATTTAGATGAACCCACTACTCTTTTTCTATAATTGAATATTGGCTCACACTCCCTCTTAGCTCGCACTTCCTCCTAGATCACACTCCCTCTTAGCTCACACTTCCTCCCAAGTTATAAAAAGGAATTATTTTATTATGTGCAGGTTTTTTTAATTTAAAAAAAAAAACTTAAAAGGCAATGTTTTCATGCACTTTAGATTTAAGTGAATTTTGAAAGTATAAGGGTGTGTGATTGGAATTATTTTTACTTATTTATAATTTATAAAGGTTCAATTTAAAATTATATTTTACAAAATTACTCAACCATTATGATTATAAAAAGGTGCAATATCAATAGAGTCCAACACCTTCCCTCTTCTTGTAAAAATTCAACAATTGTAAAAAATATGTATTTTTTATGAAGTCTGACACCTTTCCCCTTCTTGCAAAACTTCAATGATTGTAGAAGGTGTATTTTTGGTAGATACCAACACCTTAAATCATGGGAAAGGCAAAGAGAAACCATGCCAAGAATACACTAGAAGTTCACAAGTGTGTCACACTAGATAAAGGTCCTAAGGGTCTTTATTTCCCAAAAAAAGTGAACCTTTTGATGGAGATCGAATAGCTTGGGTTGAACTTGATGTCACTTAAGGGTTTTAGGTTAGTTCAAATCTATCATTCTATGTTGTGTCATATTATTTCCCTAGGAAGGCGACGTTATCAGCCTCTCATTAGTACTTTATTTTTCATAGGAAGGGTGGTCCAGTCCTTTCGAGTTATGTTCTTCCATCCTACCTATTTTTTCAAAGGTTCCTCGCCCCTCCCCTCCATTTGAAAATGTCCCCTCTCTTTTGCCCCTTTTTAAAATAGCCTTGGAGGGCTAGGAAGGGCTATCTTTTTAAAATAGGGCTTTTTCTTTTTAAAATAGGGTAGGGTAGGGTTAAGGGGGGAGGTAAATCCAAAAAATATTATTTGGCTAATCAATGAATACTCCGTCTATTGATGAACCTTATTCATTCTGAGAGGGCTGCACCTCCATCTATAACCCGGGTCAACCTATTCCATGGATAGTGGAGTCAGCATGCCAACTATAGATATAAGAGAGCTAGTATCCGACCAATCTATTAATTTATCAATCAGGCCCTCATTTTAAGGGATAAAGCTGGTCTTACTCCATATATACGCTATATTAAAGAGTTTTTGTCACCATGGAATAACAGGAGCGGAGGCAGCTCCTTGATTCTAAACCCTTTTAATTGAGAGAGGAGAGAGCCATCAGATCGGTCTCTCGAATCCAAAGGAGACTGTCACGTACAAGCGAAAAGAGATCCAATCCGTCAATTGGAGCTACCTAGTAGAGGATGCAAGTGGCATATTCTAAAGTTATTGTTTTACCCTTTATATTTTATTTTAAGCCTCAACCCTTTAAAATATATTTAGAGCGAGCTTTTGACCTTTTAAACAAGTGCTGATCCCTCCCGGATGCATTCAGCACCTTTTAAACAAGTGCTGATGTATCTTCATCATCTCAAGTTCCTCTCATGGTGGATTTATCCACCTCCCCACCTCAAACACCTTCATCATCATCTACACCATCCCCTCCATCGTTATCCCAAACGATTCCTGTCATCTCATCCGGTCAATCTTCAGCTGCCGTCTCCACTCAAACAGCTCCCTCCACCATTCCTTCAACATCCACCGTTCCTTCCACCCCACAGAGTAGCCCATTCGCTGGTTTGAAGGAGAAAAGGCTGGTTCAATAATGAATGTTGCAGCCGGGCCCCGTAACAACACCCCTTTTAGAATGGAGAGGTTGCATTATAGATAGAAAGGGCGAAGAGATGCTTTTTGAGAGGAAATAATTAAAAGAGCATCTCAGTCCTACCACCTATGTTTATTTCAAGGGGACCCCAGGTGAGTGAATTAATTGCACATAGCTTCAAAAAATTTATATCTTAGCTAGTTGATCAACTCCAGCTTGATGATTATATCACCTATGCAGTATCGATTGATATAGATGGAGTGAGGCCAGAAGGCAAGATACCCCCACCCCACCCCACCCCACCACCCCCACCCCCACTATTTAAAGAGGAATAAGAAGAGGTTGAAGAAGCCTCTCACGTTTATGTAAAAAGCTTTTAAAAATCCATGCATGATATTTATGAAGATGGAAAATTCATCACTCTAAGGAGTTGTTTGCAAATAATTCTTAGATATGTTGATGGTTCCAAATATCTTCTTTGAATTGGTGTTATAATCCTTATAGATGTTGTAAGGATAGTATACATGGCATAAATCATACTTGACATCTATAAGCATAAAAGGAAAGAGGACATAGAGGAGCAATGGAAGCTCAAACCCATAGTAGCAGATGCTTGTTATGATACAAGTGACCTCAAACCATTAACAATAATTTTTTATTGTGACACAAGTAATATTATCACTATGATATATTCAACTTGTGATAATAATGACTTGAATGCTATTGATGATAATGGTACAAGTGTTGAAATTCATGATGAAGAGCAATAACTTAGGTGCTTTAAAAGACACACCAAAGGAATTCACTCAAAGCTAATGAAGAAAATTAAATACAATTAGATAGGATTGGTAAAATATGGATATGGCATAAAAGAGCCCATAACACCAAATAATGAAGGCCTTGGTTATAATGGTCAAACCAAAAGTAGTATGACTAAGTTCAAAAAACAAAAACCCATGCAACTCCTAGGACCATAAGTTGGCACAAACAAATAATGACCAACAAGGTATATATTGATTATGAATGGATAAATGTCACATAATGGAACAACATGAAAGCAATATTGAACTAATTCTATAACATAAGGTGGTATCTAAAGAGGTAGATCCAAAGGTAGTAGAACCAAATGCAAACCCAATGGAAAATCCAGTGGCAAACCCAATGGTAGACTCATAGGTGATAGACCTAGAGGTAGACCCAGAGGAAAATCTAGTGGCAAACCTAAAGGATGACCTAGTGGTAGACCCAAAGGTTATTGACCATAAGGTAGACCTAGAGGCAGGCCTCGAGGTAGAGCCAGTGGTAGACCCAAAGGTGTTTACCCAAGAACCATAACATCCACAGCCAAAACATCTAGAGCCAAGAGATAAATTAGCCAAGTGCTAGAGCAAATAAAGCCAAGATCCAGAGTTAAGAGCTAGAGAAGCCAAAGCTAGAACAGCTAGATCCAATAGTCAGAGCCAAATCCAAGAGCAAGATCCAAGAGAAAAAGCCTAGACTTCTCTAAATTAAAGGGGAGTCCTAATATTTCCTAACCCAAATAATGTAATAAAGGGGTTATGTTTGGATATGTTCTTACATTATTATTAGATCATGCATTAAATCTGGAAGATTATTTTAATATTTCTTACATGTAATGATCTCCTAAATTGAGAGTATCAATCTTCCATATTGTAACCCTAAAGCATGTATTAAATGGGTTCTTGCCTCAATGAATGAATTACTTTTTGCTATCAAAGGTGGTAAGCACCTGAAATTTACTTGGTGCTTATGATGTATGGACCTAGCCAATTAGGCTCAAATTTTCCTTTAAACTCGATTTTGGCATTGGTATTTTTATTTTTCTCTTTGAAAACAAGATCATCAACTTTGAAAGAATGGGAACATAGTTTATTATTGTAGTTAATATTAATCCTTTTTTGGTAGACCCATATATTTTTTAAGGCATATATTTGCTTTTTATCAAGTATTTCAAACTAGATAAGACAAAAGAGATTACATTCATCTCTAAAAAAGTAGTCTTATAAGAAAATATATAAGGAAGTCACTTCTATCTCAAAAGGGAACATGGCTTCGATATCATAAACCAAAGCATAGGCATCACACTAGTGGAAGTTCTAAAAATAATGCAATAATTCCACAAGACTAAATATAATTAGAGATGCCAATCTCGACCAATTTTCTTGAGGATATTAACAAGAGTTATGTTAGAAGTTTCAACTTGGTAATTTCCTTGAGGATAGAAAGTCATAGACCATTTGTGTTGAATATTTTATTTAGAACAAGTTTTTTTGACATCCCTATTCTCAAAGAGTAATATATAAGAGATGTGATAATGTCTAAGGATATAGTTAAGGATAAACTTGGATATTTTAACTCCTATGTTTGATACTGAAGGTATGGATTTGACCCATATTTTGAAGTACTCAATAGTCATAATGATGAACTTACATCTATCACATGATACTAGATTAATCTTTCCAATGATGTCTAAGCCCCAAATGGAGAAAGACCAAGAAGAAGTCAAGGATTGGAGAGCATAGGAGAGGTCATGGATAATATTTTTATTGATTTTAATAATTATCACACCTCCTAACATAGAAAAAATATTCCTTTTCTATGGAAATCCATTAATAACCCATATGTAGAAGTTTATTGGCAATGACAACACTACTAAAGTGACCACTATATGATCCATCATGGACCTCTTTGAGAACTACATAATCTTTGGTAGAGACTAAGCATATAAGAAAAATATCATCAAGAGTATCATGGTATAATTATGACATACCTATAGGCTAGTTTCTTGAGGTTCTTGTACTCATTATAGTTCAAACCATCAAATAATGTGTCATACCAAAGGAAAGTAAATATATTCATGTACCAAGGATTAAGATAAGTAGTTGCTTCTATGGAAAAGACTCCTAGAGGAATCTATATAGACTCTAAGGTTATGATCTCCTTTATTTATTGAATTATGATCATACCTTATTTTTCATCCATATCTAAAGGAACAAGGAATGTAGTTGATGACATAGCATTGGCATGGCATTTACTAGATCTAGGGATAAGTTTAAAGGTTATCTTGACAAAAGTAACCATTATCCTAGTGATGATGTCTTTTTATGGATTGATATTTTCATATTTAGTTTGATAACCCCCATTGACTCAATTGACTATAAGCTAGGATTCTTCAAATATAGAGAGGATTCTAACCTAAAGAGCTAATATTGCATGTAGCCCTAAGATAAGGGCTTCATGATCAATGGTATTTTTGGTAAACAAAAACTTGAGCTTAAAGGATAAAGGGATTAGCTGCTATTTAAGAGTGACCAAGATGACTCTTGCCTCTACTTCTTTGACACATTGAGTGCCATCAAAGTAAAGAGTCCAAGAGTTAGATCAATTTGCTTGTAAGCTAAACATTGACTCATCTAGGCAGTTTGTTGGTATGGGATGGCTAGCTTCTAAAGGTACAACTACTAACTAGTCAACAAGGACTTAACCTTTCATAGAATTTTTTCTAACAAACTTGTTATTGAATTAATTAAGTGTAATGATCCACTTAATGGTTTGTATTAAAACATGAGGCTTGGACATGATATAAAACAAAGAATTAATCCTTATAATTACAAAGGTTTTACGGCTAAGCATGTAGTTTTGAAGCTTCTAGAAAGCAAACACTATAGCTAGGAAAACCTTCTCTAAATAGGTATAATAGACTTCACATTTTACCAAATTTCTACTAATGTAGAGAACATATTGCTTTATGTTAATCATTGCACTGCACCAACATATCTTCTAGGGTATGATCTATTGTTGCTATATATAGAAAAAATGGCCTAGAAGTATTAGTAGGGACAAGGATAGAAGGAGATAAAATATAGGATTTGAGAGCATCAAAGGCCACTTCAAAATCGGTGTCCCATTTAAAGACCACATCCTTCTTTAAAAGCTTTAGTGAAGAGATGACTCTAGTTGGCTAGCTATGAGATGAATTTTTGAATGGTTTAGATTTTTTCCTAGAGACTTCCAATCTAGGTAAGAGTGTAAGGGGGTGGCATATTGATGATAGAAAATATTTTGTTAGGATCAACTTTGATGCCATGTTGGGATACTATCAATCCCAACAACTTTTCTAATGTAATCCCAAAGATGTATTTTTGAGATTTAGGTATACCTTGTACTCTAGCCACTCAAATATGTACCTTAGATCTCAAACATGATCTTTCCAATCTAAATATCAACCAATAATATCACCAACATAGTCTATGATGCCATGCAGCATATTTTAAAAGATATATGACATGGCTCTCTGGTAGGTATACTCTTTAGCCTAAAGGCATGACCTGATAGAAAAAGGTTCCCTATAGGGTGGTGAAAGTTACCTTAGCTTGGTCCTCAAGAGCAATTTTGATTTGATTATAGCTTATTAATATTTTAATTAGAGATAATATTTTGTTAGGACTCCATCCTAACATTATTTTATAATTCTCATATTATTATGTAATGACCCCTTTCCAACATGAGGACCCCCTTATAATGATATTTTGTAATATTTTTTAATGGTATGTGGTAATTGAGGTGCCTAGATAAGTGGAGTCATTTCATGTAACTATTTTCAAGAATGCAACTAACATTTGGTATAACATTCTAGCTCGAGTGGCACTTTACATGTAAGCCAACTCTTGAGCAAGGTTATGCATAAGGGGCCAGCCCCGAAATGTATTTATAATAATGGGGTGAATCAGTTTTGAAACCTAGGTGAATAGGGTCCAAACTCATGTAGAAGTCATGGCGAATTGCATTTTGTTTCCACCAAAAATTATAATAATGGGGTGAATTTCTAACATTTAGAAAAATATTAAACAATAGTAAAAGACTACCGACAGGATAATTTAACTGCTATAGTGGAAAACTACCATTAGCATAACATTAAACTGTAGAGGCTACCAATAACATATGTATGTGTGGCACTGGTAGCAGAGGCTACCAGTGTATGTATGGCACTGGTAGTCTCTAAAAGCTATCAATATATCAATGGAATTGGTAGCATGTAGAGGCTATAATTTTGTACCAGTGGCCTCTTTTAGCTATCGGTGTATCAGTGGAACCAATAGCAGTAGAGGCTACAGATGTGTGTATGGCACCGATAGCACTTGAAGGCTACCAATGTATCAATGGTATCGATAGCTTGCAGAGGCTATCGATGTATGTGTGTCATCAATAGCCTCTACTACTACCAACGTATTAATAGCACTGGTAGCATGTAAAGGCTATCGTTGTATGTGTGGCATCAGAAGCCTCTACAAGCTATCAGTGATTTTTATAGCAATAGAGGCTACTAGTGTATGTGTGGCATCAGTAGTATTTGAAGGATACCAACATATAAGTTGTATCGATAGCTTGCAAAGGCTAATGATGTATATGTTATACCGATAGTCAATGCAGGCTACCAATATATGTGTGGGATCGATAACCTCTACAAGATATTGGTGCATTAGTGGCACCGGTAGCCAAAAAATGCTATAGATGGATGCATGTTATTAGTAGTTTGTATAGGCTTACCATCCCAAAATGAGGCTTGATGTTACCATGTTTCATCATATGTCTTAATTATGACATGTATCAAGCATTCATGGCTCCAAATTATCTATAAAATGTCAAAAACCCTCTCATTTTTAACTTTATAATTGCATTCTCAAAGCCTTCCAGAGCATACCAAAGCCTTCTAGAGCCTTCCAAACCCTTCTAAATGCTATATCTATTGCAACAATAGCTACCTTAGCCTCCTCTTTTGCATCAAAAATTCAATTCAAGAACCAGTGTTGCACAACCATCTCAAATATTCTCACCACACCTAGATACGATCTCACATGGGTGACAAATGTGAGCCTTTTCGGGTTGGTGTCAATGTCGTAATTCAATGCAAACCCAAATTTGCTCTTGAAGATTGTCAGATGTTACAATAGTGCAACAGGTGTCTTCCATATTGACGTTGACAACAACAGGACTCTATCCTTCATAGTGAACCCTTCGAACATTGAGAGATTGATTGGGCTCCCACACATGGGTTGTCCAACGATCACATCCAAGTTCTCTTTAATCGATAAAGAGAAAGAGTACCTCAAGATGAATTTTGAACTGTCATCAGATTCATTGTCAAGTACATCTATTTTTCTCTAATTATATGCGTTACTCGAATATGACTGAATTAATTAAAAGGGATAGCATTGTAATTTTTTATTTTGGTTATCCTGTGTGATGTTATTGAACCGTAGAGTACCTGGGTGATTTTGTTTTAGACCTTTAGCACCTTTTAATTAAGTGTGCATTTATGTATTTTTCCACTTGCTTTGGATGACCCATGCCTGTTGATTATGAGTTGTTTGTAGATGTATCTCCATGGTTTTTTTAAGGGCTATAGAAGATGTTTTCTTGTTGCTTTTAAAACCTAGCCAGTTAGGTAATCGTCTTATTATTGTTTGCACCATTGTTGTATGTTGGAAATTGAATCCTTCTTGGTATTTAACCAGTGTTGGTTAAAATGGTTTTGGTCTATCGAGTTAAGGCATAGGAGTGTAGCACCTGAGTGGTTTCTTCCATAGTCTTGTTTTTGGGTAAAATCTATTTATTGATCCTCTATGCTTGTTTGAATATTGTTTCAATGTTTTCTTTGATTGCACCATAAGGTTTAATTTGATTTGTTGTTTAAAAAAATGATGGATTTTCCTTTACCTTTTTAGCCTCAATACTTTAAATTTTTTTCCTATTGGTTGGTTATACATCAATAGGGCAGTGAGTATTCATTGTATTAATTTTATGTAAATTATTAATTTTATGTTCTTTTTTGTAGTTCATGCAAATCCATCCAGGAGGGGTCTCACCTTGACACATGTTAACAACAAGTTCCTTCAAGCAGTGATCGAGTTCTTCCAAGCCCGCATTATTTTGCAAGGAAGGTCAATAGACATTCCATTGTGGGCATTGGGGTACTTGGTTCGCTACCTCGATTTTGAAAAGTTTGATTGGTGCACATACCTTTCGAACAAAATCAAAACTGAACTAAACATTGCCAAGTCAAACGTTGGTGGTACTCTTTGTACCACCAATTTTCTTATTACATTTACGAATTATTTTTTAATGGTCAAATTTCTCTGTTCCAACCACTCTCTATCCAAAACTAAGGTCACTTGGCTTGACAGATGAAGAGTTGTAGGTAAATAGCAATTTTCATAAAAAGTTATTTTTATTGTTTTAAAAAATATTTTTTTACTAAATTAAATTTTGACTTATATGTGAATGTAGAAAAAAGCTTCTTCAACCTCATCTAAAAGAGAGGTTACAATTAGGGGAATGCTTCTAGAGGCAATAGCAGATTTTGAAGATCCATCGAAATCAGAGCAACCCCTACATTTTTAAAGGTCTAAACGTTTGAAGATCTCTGTGGCTGCATCTCCTGCTATTTGTTCACATGCATCTCCTACTCCTCGTCTAGTCGCATCATCTACTCCTTGTGCAACTACATCAAGAGTTGCATGAAGAGTACAGATAGATCTTGAAGAAGTTTCCTAATAGGACCCCACAATAGGTAATGTTTCTCTTTCATAACTTTAAGTGAAATTCATTATTAGTATGATTTGATTCAAAAGTTTTAGGTAATTTTCATTTTAGTTTATTTATTATTTTACTTTTTTTTTTAGGGCAACAAAACACCAATCCGATAGAGTCGGGATCGACATCTGGTATGTGCAACTAGTTAGATTTTTAAATTATTTTTTTGGTATTTATCAACATATTTACTAATTTTTTTAGGGGCATTGGTTTGAGCACCTCATCACGAAAAGCAAATGATACCCCCACCACCTCCACCATGCTCACCAAATATGAGGGGTCAGCGTATGGTTGGAAAATAATTATTTATCATAAGGAGTTGGGGAATAACGTAAACCTTAACTCTTTCAAGCCTTCATGATATTTCGATTGGGAATATTTCAAATATACGTGGTTTGACATATATGGAGGAACCACCTCTTGAAGAGGATTATCTTTTTCAAGGTAGTGTTCCACAATATTTCAAAGCTACTGACATGTTGCAAAGACCACAACAACAAACACAGGCTACAAAGGTACCAACAACTGGTGGGAGCTCCCCTCATCATACCAGTGGTGTTGTTCCTCTTTTTGATGATGAAAAGTTAGGTTTTTCATCAAATATTATTTTGTCTGATAGTACTGAGGTGACCATTAAAGACTTGCTCCTTGCTGATTTATCTGAATTGAGAGACTAGGAGTATCATGCAAAAATTCTACTTGAAGAAATAAGTGTGTGATACAAAAATTTTGATAAAAGAGAGAATTTATTTTCTTCGGTTGAACATGAACCAGAAAAGCTTAATGCTTTGTTAAATCAAGCTAAATCTATGGCAATGTGAAGGCCACAAATTTATATGATGATGAAATTTTAGATATTCTTTTGAATAGATTAGAGAATCTAAATGTTGAAGCCCAAGCCTATTACAATCAATGGGCTAAAGATAAGAAAAAGGTTCAAGTTGTAGAGGCAGCAAAAGTAAGAGCAGAGGTAAGTTATAGTAATTATTGTTTATCATTTGATTTATTTGTAATAATATTTGAAACTAATAATTTTTACTTTTCTGTTTTGTAGTCAAATTTTGAGAATCTGAAGAATCAAGTGGAAAGTCTGAATGTGTTTTTGGGTATGGCAAAGAAGAATCTACTTGTCATCATGAAGCTGAAAGAGATATTAGCCCAAGTCATTGCAAAGAATAATGCTTTTAGGAGGATTATTGTAGAACATAAAATGGATCCAAAAATTTTGCTAAAGCTCAAAGAAAAAGAATTGGCCTCAACATGTAAAGAAGACCCTACTAAGGATGAAAGGGTATTGATACAAAGCTTGGAGGAAATGGAGGAGAGCTTGATCAGAGTTGGTGTAATACCAGCAACTGCTATGTAGTAGTCTGATGAGCTAGATCAAAGCTTGGATCCATTAACGATATTCGATCCTCCTTTACAGATAGTTTCTTCAGATCCTCAACATCCATTAGAGACAACAACTAGTTCGGGCCATGTAGCAGAATAGTGACTAAGTGGACTTATAGTTCACTAGTTTTTTAAGAATTATGTAATGAGACATTATTTCTATTAATGAAAAATGCTTTTGCAAATATGATGATCTTTTTTGTTTTTATGTAATGTTGAATGATCGGTATTATCTAAATCAATGTTGAATGATTTATATAATCAATCAAACTTGCTTCCTATTCTATTTATCGATATTTTCTAAAGTAATGTCGAATGATTTATTTCTTTCTACTCAAACTTGCATTGTAATTTAATCATAAAATAAGTTTAACAAGTAAATAACCAATATTTACAATGCTCAATCATGGAAATAAAAGTCTATCAAATGTAATAAAAAAAATTCTATATGAAGGCTATGATATAAGTTACATCATTTTACAAAGAACACAATAATATACAATGTAAAAATCAACATTTCATAAAAATTCACCAACATAATTTTTGATAAAATCAATATTCCATAAAAAATCATTATTGCCAAAATATAAGTATGGACAATCACGAATCAAAATGGTGGAAGCTAAAACAAACACTTCTCAACCCATCCAAAATCAATAGTATGCAAAGTTGAATGTTGTGGCTCTACACTCTGATCAATGCAGTTATCATTATCCTCATCATCCTGGATATTTGTGATACCTCTTCTATCTGCAAGAGATTTCCAGTATGCCAATGCTCTTTCGTAAGGAAAATTGTCCACTTCATATGTTGACACATATATTCTCAAACAATGTTCTAAATTTTTATCCAACCTATTACGAACTTTAGATTTCACAAAAGATAATGCACTAAACACCCTTTCATCTTCTACTGATCCCAAAATCATTGTTTGACATAATTCATATAAGCAAAAATATTCACTCATGGTATACTGCAAAACACTACTAGGATACAATTTTTTCCACAAGCGTGTAATTGAACCTACTTCATACGGATTAGTCAAATGAGAAATTTGATCGACCATTGTTAATCCAAAATGAGTTGATTGATTTGTCAAATGTTCTTTATTGAGAATACCATTGATCTTTATACCATTAACTTCCACATGTTTTGAAAAATGTGTAATAATGGTATGCATATATTTAATGAACAATTCATTTGTAATATTTTGATCAATACATGGATCCCAAAACATGGGGTTAACCACAACCATGGCCTCAAGCAACTCATCTCTTTGAAAATGGTCTCTTATTTATTTTGTCAATGTTTTTGCTATTCTTCTCATTTTAATCCTTGTATCCTACAAAACTACATCAAATATGCTATGTGTTATGGGTAGTTGTTCAAGATCATCTATAACTATTCCCATTCACTTTTCAAAATAATATAATGGTATCTCTTTTCCATTCACTTGAATGGAAATATGATCATTGATGTTGAACTTCAAAAAAATATTTGAATCATTGACGTTCGTAAGAGTTCTCCAATCATCAAAAGAAGAATCCATATAACTTTTGATGGACAAGTATAAATTATCAATACGCATACATATTTGTTTTCTAATCCTGATGAAATCAACAATATAAATTGATCTTTCTTGGGCAAGTTTTGTCAAAGTATTCATTTCTTGCAACATTGGAAGAATACCACATAAAGTGAGTAGTGTCTCCAAGTCTATCATTCGGTACAACAAATATTTTGCCTTATCAACTGCCCTCCTATTAGCATTCATAAAACCTACTAAGGATTGATATTCTTTGAAAACTCTACATGCGGGTTGGAAAAGTGAAATCCATCTAGTATCTACATATTTTAACAACTTTTTACCTTCAGTAACTCCAAGTGCAAACATTTGAAACTCTGCAAACCTTTTCAGACTGGATGAAAAATAAGCATGTATTTCATGAACGAGTTCTTCAACTCTAGCAACATTTTCAAATGTGCTCACAATTTTGTATGCAAGATTCATTTTGTGAGCCATGCAATGAATGGGGATCAAATATGGGGTAATTATTGTCTATAGTCAAACACAAAGCCCATTCTTGTGACCTTGCATTATAGCAACACCATCAACTCCAACACATATTAATTTATTAGCTATTGTTGTATCATCCATTCCCACAATTTCCTTTAAGTTGGTTACAACAACATTGTAAATATTTTTTGCATTACAATTTTTCATCATTTTATGTAATGCTAGCAAATGAGGTCTCCTTACATGATTCTCAAATGTGTAAACATGCATACAAATCCAAGATGTGTTGTCAACAATAGTTACTTCATCAATTGAAAGTGAAATAAATTTTGCATTGTTAACTTTCTCTCTCAAGTCATCTTTCTCAACGAAAGAGAGACATTTTACCATTTCCCAACCACTTCGATCTGACCAATGGGCATAGGGAAGGTTTTGTACATCAACAAGCTGAAACAGATGCTTATAGTCAATAAAATCAGACATTGGCCTTCCCTTATTAAGAATAGTATATACAACAACAAATTGTAAACTTTTAGACACTAAAGTTATTTTATGAATTTTTTCAAATTGTGTTGCAATCGTTCCACCTTTCTGAACAAGTGTTTTTTGTTGTTTCATCTCTCTGTCATAGTCTTCTACATATCTAACATGAATGCATTCTGATGCATTCTTCCACCTAATTGTTTTCTTAATTGTTCCATCAATTTCTTTTTCTATCACATAAACTTTCCCACAATGTTTTTCTATTGTATCCAACTTAAGTTGCATTTTGTGATCCTTCCCTAGTTTCCAACTACAAATAATGCATCTACATTTTGTTGGTATGTCATTGTTGTTCTCTGGCTGCACTGGCTCAATAAATGGATATTTGGATGACCATTCAAGCTTAAATGTCCTTCCAATAGTCCACCTAGTTAACTTTCTACGTTTAGATTTTTGAGTAGAAGATTCTCCTGAAGTTGGTATTTGGTTAGAATGGTCGGTTTCTTTCTCGGTTGGTGTTCCATATTGAGGATTATCTTCAAGTTGTTGAATGTCATTGTTAAGAAAATTGTCAGGTTGAGGTATCTCTTCCTAGGGAACATCTTCAAGTGGAGGCATGTCAGGGTCAATTGGGTATTCTGCATACAAAGGGGTTCTACATCATTTTTTGAAATTACATAAAAAATTTACTCTTTTGTACAGAAGATAGATATGTACCTTGAAGTTGTACAGATGTCGATGCCTCCTTGGATTTGGATATTTGGCTAAAGTATTTTAGGATAGTTTTTCCTTTAGAATATTTGCCTTGCTTACTTAGATTTGGTGTAGGTGCCATTGTATCTGTATAGGAAAATGTGTTTCATGTTAGAAAATGAATCCCCAAGAACTTTAAGCTTTGGGTATTGTACACAACTCTTATTGTATTGAGAGGCCACTGACTCCCTTAATGTTGTTTGGAAACTATAAGATTCCAATTCAAGCACTCTACATTAGGTGAATACAAACTGAAATTGCTATGGAACATGGATGTTAACTACCTAATTTTTCTCTACTATGAGTAGGCACTAGCTGCTACGGGTATGCACCACAGGTCTTTTTTTGATGTTTCAAATGGTTTTTCATAGCTATAGGTGTTTTTTTCCAACTAAAGGTGGTTTTTCGTTGCTTCAGCTCTTTTTTCACCATTGTAGATTTTTCGGTGCTACGGGTAATTTTTTGCGTATATGATTATCATTGCCACATTTAAGTTAGATATATATTGATGGTATAAGAGGCAAATTTGGTAGGAAAAAAAAATTATTTATAATTTGAAGGTGAAAGGTCTATGGATTTGGGTGAAAGTGGTTGGTGAATTAAAATAAAACAAAAAAATTATTATCACGATCGAGCGAGCCGATCCCGAAAAAAATTGCACCCTAAAAATTTTAGGCGAATGGACCCTAGTGAAAGATATCGAGATTAACCAATTTCAAATTTTGAAAATCCTATTTTTCATGAATTAATGATGATTTGCTACTATACATAAGCCAACTCTTGAGCATTAGGTTAGGGTTGCATGAAGTGTATCTTTAAAAGACAAGGGTCCATAAACGAATGTATCTTTTGCATATTGAATGAAAGTATTGAAGGAGGTTGCCCCCTCGAAGAGGCCCATGCAATTCTGTGTTGTGATTTGTGAGATTATTATATTTTTGCATTTACATTTTGTATTGCAATATTCTGTTCTTTCATGAATTTTTGCTTTTATTACAATATTTATGTGAATGTGCTTATTTTAATTAGAAGGTTCCTAACAAGTGGTATCAGAGCACTTTCCAGGGTCATGTTCCACTATGACTACGATAGTTCTTGCCCTACCATTTTGACTATTAGGTATAAATTTTTTATGTTTTCATTTTTTCCTATTTCCTTATTAAAAAAATACCATTTTTTTGCATTAGTTTATTAGGTTAGAAACCCTATTTTAAGGGTTTTAAAATATCATGGAGGAGTTATCATTATTGGCTAAGCTAGATTGCCCATAAAGTATCTAGTGAAGTGAGGGGTGATCAAGCTCCAATACCTAGGCCTCAAACAACACCCATATATAAAATTGAGCTCCCACATATCTTTGGGTATATCAAGAGACCCCCTAGGATTAGGAGAAACCTTTAGCCCTAGATTTAATATATTTTACTATGTATTCCCCAGAGAACAAAAAAAACACAAAATCACCCTCCCATACTATTAGAGAGGTAGGTAGTGTGCTCAAGGGTATGCATGGAATCCTCCTTGAGTAGTGGCCTAAAATATTGGTCCAAGCACTATTATTCATCACTATGGTATAACAGAGGGCCTATGGGTAGTACACACACCCTAGCTTAGAGTACCCTATTTTTATTTATCCTACATGTCAAAAAACTACAACACAAAAAATGAGCATACTGAGGAGACTACACTATCCTAAAATTAACTAAACATAAACAATAAAAAAATTGGTGGTGAGAATAATAATCACAATAAGGTCTATTAATAATAATCAAGTAGCAATAAATAATAATCAAGACAGAGTCTATCAACATTAATAATAATTACCTATAACATTTAAGAATCATAATAGATAAGGAATTTATTAGTAATAAAGTTATTTTAGATAGTTTTCATAGACAATGAGCTATAATATTAGTGATAGAATAATGTTAGATAGAACAGAGTCAGTAATAGACTATGCAGTCTAGTAAGGGGTTGTCAGACAAAAGTTAATTTTTTGAGTGAACCAAGACTCTAGGAGAAAAATCGACAACACTTGAAGACAACACTTCCCTTAGAAAAATTTTAGGGTGCCAAAATATAATGTTGTGGGATATAGCCCATTATGATCATCTCATCAAGATAATCATTTTGGTATATAGCCTCCATGCACTTTTTAGGGTGCCAAAAATATCATTGTGAGACCTAGTCCATTATATTCATCTTCTTGAGCTGATCATTTTGATATATAGCACCCAAACACTTTTTTGGCTCATTACTAAAAATAGTAACTCTTGGAACAATACTTCTATTTTTAGTAAGTCAATGGGAGTGGTTCAAATCATACATAAATGGTTGGAGGAACTAGAGGACACCAAAAGGAGTTAGAACAAAACACCCTTATGGAGCAAATGAATATCACAATTACTAATCTTAGAAATGAATTTAAATAGATGAGGGAAGAAGTATCACTTATGAGAGATGAACACATTAGATCCAAAGTTACATTTGAAGAAATATTCCTAGAGGTTGAGGAAAAATTTAGGGAAGGCCCAAAGGTGTTTGAGCATCTTAACATTGAAAAACTAGGTGGTAGTTTAGGCAATAAAGAGAAAGGAGTCCATAAGGAGAAAGAAGGCTATCATTCTCTTTTTGACATAGATACTCCATTTAAGATGCCTAAATTAGACTTTCCTAAGTTCAATGGAAAGGACATTGATGGGTGGTTATGTCGAGTAGATCAGTTCTTCAAACTTCATAATGTACCTAAATATTTGTGGGTCACCATGGCATCTTTCAACTTTGAATTTGAAGCCTTACAATGGTATCAATGGTTACAAAACATGACTCCAGACCCTTCTTGGGAATATTTTGAGTCACAATTACTCACTCATTTTGGCCCTAGTGAGTATGAGGACTTTATAGGAGCCTTAACCAAATTGAAACAAACCTCTACTATCTATGAATATCAGACCCAATTTGAGAAACTAGCTAATAGGACAAAGGGGTTGAATGAAGGATTTTTTAGAGTTGTTTTATCAGTGGATTGAAAGATGATATCAAGGTTGAGGTCAAAATGTTCAAACCATAGTCTATGATGCAAGCCATAGGATTGGTAAGATTAGTAGAAGAAAATATTTTGGCTCAAAGGAGACCACCTAAATTTCCATAAGCCAAACCCACATTTCCTTCCAAGTTCACACCAAATATTGGCAATAAATCTACCCCATACAAGTGTTTGACTATGGAAGAGATGGATGCCCATTGAGCACAAGGCTTATATTATAATTATGATGAGAAGTATTCACTAGGGCATAAATGCATCCAAAAGAAGTTATTTTTGTTGGATGTAGAGGAATCAATAAGCAGTGAACAACTTGATGAAGAAGTAGAACCATCAGAGGAACAACTTAAGGATGAGGGTGAAACACAAGAAGAACCATAACCAAAAATTTATGTCCATGCACTTGCAAGAATTTCTACCCCTTAAACGATGAAGGTAGTAGGATTATTCAAAGGACAACATATTACAATTCTCATTGATTCAGGAAGTATGCATAATTTTATTGATCCTTAAGTAGCCAAGCAAGCAAATTGTTACATACATGCTTGCAACTCCTTTGAGGTTATGGTGGAAAATGGTAGAACATTACCTTGTAAAGGTAAATATCACAATGTTAAGTTGAAGATAGGGGACTATGAACTCAAAACTAATATGTTTGCTCTTCAACTAGGAGGATGTGATGTTGTGCTAGGAGCTCAATGGCTAGGTACCTTGGGAACAATAGCCTAGAACTTTATAGAATTATGGATGCAATTTTCATAGAATGGTAAGTCCTACACTCTCCATGGTTCACCAACAAGATCTCCATAGATTATCAATTCAAGCCATATGGAGAAGTTAAAAAAATCTTCACATGGGGTAGTAGCTCAAATATTTGTAATTCAACCACAAACTTTAGAAGAAGACAAGCCCCAAGAAGATTTGCAACTCATTCTGACTAAGCATGATGCAATTTTTGTAAAACTGATAGAATTACCTCCATATCATTCCCATGATCATGCAATACCATTGGTACCTGATAGTGTGCCACCTAACATCAAACCTTACCAATACCCCTATGCACTTAAGTCAAAAATTAAGAAATTGGTACAAGAATTACTACAAGCAAGGAGTCATTCAACCTAGTAACAATCCTTATTCTTCTCTAATACTATTGGTTAGAAAGAAATATGGGTCATGGTGATTGTGTATAGATTTTTGTGAGCTCAATAAGCTCACCATTAAGGATAAATTTCCTATTCTAATGGTCGATGAATTGTTGGATGAGCTACATGGTGCAATGTTTTTCTCCAAGTTGGATCTTCGCTCAAGCTATCATCAGATAAGGCTCAAGGAGGAAGATATTCCCAAAATAACATTTCAAACTCATGAGGGCCATTATGAATTTTTGGTTATGCCATTTGGCCTAACGAATGCACCATCCATATTTTAGAGCCTCATGAATAATATCTTCCACCCATTCCTTCACAAATTTATTCTAGTTTTCTTTGATGATATTTTGATTTATAGTCACTCTTGGGAGGAGCACCTCATACATTTGGATCAGACTCTACAACTTTTATCTTAGAATAAACTTTATGCTAAGAGGTCTAAGTGTTCTTTTGGGATGATAGAAGTGGAGTATTTGGGACACATTATCACCAAATATGGAGTTAAAGTTGACCCTAAAAAGATTCAAGTTATTCAAGATTGGCCAAAGCCTCACACTCTCAAGGGACTTCAAGGATTTTTGGGACTCATAGGGTATTACTATAAATTTATCCAAAACTATGGAAAAATAGTAACTCCTTTAACAACCATGTTGAAAAATAATTCTTTTACTTGGTCAAACCTAATTGAGAAGGCTTTCTTTGACTTAAAGCATGCCATGACAACCACTCCAGTGTTAGCAATGCCTAATTTTTCAAAACCTTTTGTAATTGAAAGTGATGCTTTAGGAAATGGCATAGGAGCCATGTTGATGCAAGAGGGAAGACCATTGGCCTTCACTAGTAAAGCACTTTTAAGCCAAAATTTGGGTAAATCTACTTATGCAAAGGAGATGCTAGCTATTTTGCATGTGGTTAATCATTGGAGACCATATCTCATTGGGCATCATTTTTCAATCAAAATAGACCACCAAAGTCTCAAGTACTTCCTAGAGCAATGGGTCACCACACCTAAACAACAAAAGTGGGTCTCTAAATTAATGGGCTATGATTATGAGATTACATATAAAAAGGGAAAGGAGAACATCATGGTTGATGCACTCTCTTGACAATTTGAGGATCAGAGTATGTTAAATGCTATCTCTTCTCCCATACCTCAATGGATTAATTCTCTCAGAGAGGACATGATCAAGGACTCAGGATTGCAAACTTTGATCACCAAACTTCAAACAGAGCCTAACTCATGCCTAGGATACACTTGGGATGGACAAGATTTGAGATACCTTGATCACCTTGTTATTCCCCAAACTTCACAACTATGAGAACTCATCTTGAAGGAAATGCATGCCTCACCAACCATAGGATATTATGGGTTCCTCAAGACTTATGAAAGGATTAAGCATACTTTATTCTAGAAGGGAATGAAGAAGGATATTCAAAATTTTATGGTTGAATGTGACATGTGCCAAAGAATGAAAGGAGAAATGATGCATTCCCCTAGAACTCTTCAGCCCTTGCCAATTCTAGAACAAGTATGGATAGATATTTCCATGGATTTTATTGAAGGGTTACCTAAGTTAGGAGGAAAATCAATTATTTTAGTGGTAGTGGATCATCTCATGAAGTATGCTCATTTTTGTTCCCTCTCCCATCCCTACATAGCCTCAGTAGTAGCCCAAATCTTTCTAGACTTTATCTTTTGCCTTCATGGCATACCCACATCTATTGTGTCCGATAGAGACCCTACCTTTACTAGTCATTTTTGGAAAGAACTATTTAAGTTGTAGGGAACTCAACTCAAAATGAGTTCAGCCTATCATCCACAAATGGATGGCCAAACAAAAATTGTTAACAAATGCTTGGAGACCTACCTTCATTGCTTTACCTCTGAACATCCTACACAATGGGTGAAGTGGCTTCCCTTGGCCGAATGGTGGTATAATACTTCATATCACACTATGACCAAGGTTACCCCTTTTGAAGTAGTTTATGGTCATCCTCCATCAACACCCTCCTCCTACATTCTAAGAAGCTCCAAGGTTCACGTTGTTGACACTACACTCAGCCAACATGTCATAGTCCTCCATCAACTGAAGATGAATCTAGAATTGGCCTAGAACTATATGCATCAACAAGTTGATCATCACCATTCTAAGCATAAATTTGAAGTAGGAGATATGGTTTTTCTCTACCTATAACCATATAAATAGTCCTCACTCTAGCTTCATAGATGCCAAAAACTAGCTACCAAATACTATGGACCCTACCAGGTCTTACAATGGATTGGTGCAATGGCCTACAAATTGGCCCTTTTGACTATGTCAAAGCTCCATCCTATCTTTCATGTCTCCTCTCTCAAGAAGGTTATGGGTAATCAGGTACAAGTTCAATCTGCTTTACCAAAACTAGATGAAGAGGGTTCCATCTTGCTCGAGCCTAAACAAATTTTGGACCGGAGATCATGCACTCTTTAAAACCATATCATCACTGAGGTTCTTGTTCAATGGCATGGATTACAACCAGAAGATGCCACTTGGGAGTCTCTCCAGTAGCTACAACACTAGTTTCCTCATCTCCAACTTTGAGGACAAAGATTTTTGAAGGGGAAGGGCATGTTAGGACCCCATCCTAACATTATTATGTAATTCTCATATTATTATGTAATGACCCCTTTCCAACGTGGGGACCCCATTATAATGATATTTTGTAATATTTTGTAATGGTATGTGGTAATTGAGGTGCCTAGACAAGTGGGGCCATTTCATGTAACCATTATCAAGAATGTAACTATTGTTTGGTAGAAGATTCTAGCTCGAGTGGCACTTTGCATGTAAGCCAACTCTTGAGCATTAGGTTAGGGTTGCATGAAGTGTATCTTTAAAATACAAGGGTCCATAAATGAATGTATTTTTTTGCATATTGAATGAAAGTATTGAAGGAGGTTGCCCCCTCAAAGAGGCCCATGATTTTGTGTTGTGATTTGTGAGATTATTATATTTTTGCATTTACATTTCGTATTGCAATATTCTATTCTTTCATGAATTTTTGCTTTTATTGCAATATTTATGTGAATGTGCTTATTTTAATTAGAAGGTTCCTAACGCGTTCCACATCCTATACTAAATCTATGATCATCCTTGGGACATGCTTTATTAGTTTCCCAAAAGTTAGTGCATACTCTAACACTATCTATTTTTTAGAAACAAGAACAACATTAGAGATATAGTCAAAATACTCACTAGATTTGACAAATACAACATGGAGGAGCTCTTAGAGTTTCTCTTTGACTAGTAAAGTTATTTTTGGATTTATTTTTTGTATTTCTTTATGGGTTTTACACCAAGAGTGAAGACTAGGTTATGGACAAAAAGGAAAAGGTCAACACTTAGCATATCAGTGTAGGACCAAGTGAATACATCTTTGAACTCTATCAAAATATTGGTGTATTCCTTAGACTCAATGAGAGTCAAGACCTGATGATTCTCAATGGATTAGATGGTAGACTACTTGGAAACCACCTCAGGTTGGATGGTTAAAATTTAACTTTGGCAAAGCATCCAAAGGAAATTCAGGGTCAACTAGGGTTGTGGAATTATAAGGAATAATAATGGTGAGATCATTTTAGTATTTTCTAAGAATTTGGATCGTTATTCAAGCCACTTTATTGAGGCAAGAGCAACTCATAAATGATATATTCTCCTCAGCTCCTTTCAAGGTAGGAAGTTCATTTTTTAGGGAGATTTTTTAAATATAATCAATATTATTTTGGGCAAACAATCTACTAATTGGTCCATTGATAATATGATGTGTGATATGATTAGATTCTTAAGAGACCATGAGTCCTTAAATTTTGAGCATGTCCTCAAAGAAGGTAATAAGGCAATATATTTTCTAGAAAATTTAGGATTGTTACAAAATGGATTGATGGTTTGGAGGTAATATTTCCCCAAGAACTCCTTCAAATTGTTTAGAATGAAGCCTCATCATAGTTTTATTGGAACAACTATGCTCTCAGGTGAATTCCAACCTCCTGAGATGTTGTCTATTGATTGATTTTATCTTGAGGTTTGTAGGGACTCTATGTGAAGCCCTTGCTTTGATTTTAGCTATGGCCCACTAATTTCAAAGTATTTTGGCAATATTTTTTTAAATATTGGATTCCTCTATTTTTTATGGGAGGATAGTGTTGCTTTATGCTTTTGTCATAGATGGATACGGACTAGAGCCCAAATTTGGAAGGTGGTGGTGGATTACCCTATTTCAAAGATTTTGATTTTTTTGAAGCTAATTCTAAGGAACTTGTGCCTCCTTTTGTGGTGGATAGGCTTGAGTTGCGATCATATTTTTTGTTTTGATTGGTGCTATCCATATCATGTGAGGAGCATCACTTTGAATTATTGACTCCTTTCAAATGTTTCTTTGAATTGGGTTCTTTTACTTCAAAGTTAGCACCCCTTGAGGCTAACACATTTTTTTTGGATATGTCATATTTATTTTGGAGTGGGAGTTCATCATGATTATTACTCCCTGTGGCTTGTATAATTTCTTAATGCATGCCAATCAGCTTAATAATTTATGTTTTCATTCCTTTTTGCACAAGATATTTGGCTTTCCTAGGTGGTTCTTTGTTGATTTGTGTGTTGATTATTAGCTTTGATATTGGGCCCTTGATGGTTTTAAGCAAAACTTATCTCCCTATCCAAATTGTGACTTTAAAGGAATTTTATTTAAGAAGGCTCGGGCTTGTATGAATAGATTAATTGTGTTGAGTCCTTTTCATTTGAAATTCACTTCTAGTTGGTCTAGCTTTGAGATTGAGTGGTTTGCCATTATGGAGGAAGAATTCAAATGGTTTGAAACTTCTTTAGTGGAGGTAAATAGGGAGGTGTTAATGCTATTGGAAAAAGGAGACTTTTTATGCTTTTTGAGGTAGTTCAATGGGTATGATACTGAATTGACCAAAGTGATGGTCTTTTCATGGAACAAAGGGAGGGTGTTAGTGAATGGGGTTAATTTTATCATCTCTATTCCAATTCTAGCTGAAATCATTGGATTCCATGCTTGAGGGGATTATGTTGATAGGAAGAAACACTCCTCAGCTAAAAATATTGACTTGTTTGGGCACAAAGTTGGTCATTCGAAGAAATACCACAATGGTTATAAAATGAGTTCATTCAAATCCTTGTGTAATAGATTAATTTTTTTTTTAATGAATTTATTTAATCTCAAATGCAATAGATGTGTTGTGTGAAGCTTTCATTTGGTGTTGGTGAACCACATCAGGGGGAAGAAACACATGAACATCTCAGGATTTTAAAGAGTTGGATAAAACTACTCCAGATATCCAAGATGGTAATACCTCTTTTCCTAATCACAAGGGTCTTTTCAAGCTGATTCTTAATTACATATCCCTAAAGAATAATTCTTTAACTTTGGATAAAAATGGGTTTGTGTCTTGTATCTCTATTTATACCTCTGCATATAGAAAATAAGTTGACACCTCTTTTCTTTCTACTAGAGGAATGGTTCTACCCCTTTGAATGATGAAAATGTTATTCATGAAAGTCTTCTTGAGCCCCAGTCTTGTTCATGAATGACTCCTTGCAATATTAGGATTTGGTCTTGAGATATTTGTGTAGATCTCCCTAGTCATATTTTGGATATCTTTGCCCCTCCCTTGTGGATGTTTGGTTGGGTTGGTTTATCTTGGTAATTATATTTTTTGTTGTTTCATGTTGTTTCTATTACTTTTTTGTAGTTGGGACTTTTTTGTAAAATATTTGGGGGATCCTTTCAAAACCCCTCTTTTTTCCATCTAATAAAAAAAATACATTGCTTAACTTAAGGATATTTGGATCTTTAAGAGTCCTAATATCAATGTCCATAGTTTCCTAAATTATAATACAATACTTATATTCCAATTTAGGGGAAGTTGATAGCACTCCTAGGATCTTAAGTTTTACAGGATCTAAATTTGGATGATTATGGTTGACTAGCTACGAGATAGTGACATTTGTTATTTAGGGAAAATATCCACCAAAATAGAAGTTGTTTTGGTTTAAAATAGTTCAAGGGACCATATTGAGGAGGATAATTTGGTTCATCCTCCATATCATAGTTGTTTTCATCAATAATTATCTTGAAAAATCCTAGGGTTAATAGGTTTACACTAACATATTATGTAAAATAAAAAAATTATAGTATCAATGAGGAGTATTGGCCTATTTTCATCCTCCTCATCATAATACAACTTATTTAAAAAATATTGTCATCATGTGATATCCTATCATGATGGTTGGCTTCATCTTTACCAATGGAAAAAGAAAAGGAGGGAAAATATTGACTACAATTGGGGATATAACCTATCCCATAGTATCCTAGTTGGGATTTAGTCAATAGGGGTTCTTTGATGCCCTACTCACATAGACCTAGTTCTTTACCTTGATATTCCATATTAGAAAGCATATGCTTAGGGATGGAATATAACTTCAACAAGAAGCACGGAGCATATTATAATTTATCAATAAAGGGTTACTACCATAGATTTTTTCATCATTGGTGGTACCATCACAAGTAAAGGAGTAACTTACTATTTAAATCATTTTATCCTTATGGCTAGAAGGTAAGCCTTAGGTTTGAGGATGTGGGGGAAGCTTTTCTAGGTCTAGGACAAGTTGATTATTATTTAAATTATTATTAATGTTGATTAGATTAGGGATTTAACTTCTTCGGTTCATTTTTAGTTGGATTATTTAAGGTTAGAGACCTTAATGCAATAGTTATTGGAAGTTGAGAAGAAGAATATGAATCAAGAGAAGAGCAAAGATAAGCTTTAGGATTATTGATCTTGATCACTTGGTAATAGATGAAGGGTTTGTGGTCAGTTGGCATATGGTAAGTATTGCTCCTATATTCATATTTAAGGAAATGGTGGAGGGTTGAAGGGATGGCCTCCATATCATGAATCCATGGCCTCCAAAGAAGAATTTTGTAGGTTAAATTAGATGGCATGACATTGAAAAGAGTTTTGAGAGTGTAGGGCCTGACTATAAGACATAATACTATAGTGCCACTAGTATCACACTCCCCATTATTGAAAGCCCTAGTAACAAGATCATGTTTTTCCAAATCTTATCTAGTTAGCCCAAAATGATTAATGAAATTTAGGCTACAAACATTGAGTCCAAAACAATTATCAATTAATATTCAATTGATGAATTTTTTATCTATATGTCTTGTGATGTATAATGGAAAATATTCAACCATATATGATTAAGGGATATCATCCTCGTATATTTATATAGTCGCATGGTTCACCCTAATGGATCCCACCATAGAAGTGAGATCATTTGGATTGAGGTCTTGAGGAATTATTTGTTCACTTAAAATTTTTAGTAAGATGTCTCAATGGTTCAAATAGGCCTTGAGAATTTTAAGAAGATATATATTTTCTATGGGGTACTCTTAAGTTGATGAAGCAAATTAAAAGTTCCCTTAGACTTAGCTCATGATTGAATGATTAATGGAGGTCTTTCATAGGGAAAGTTATTTTTGTGTAAAATACCAAGGTAGGTCTTGAAGGTTGATCAAATGGCAAAATTTTATGTTATCTACACAAATATGAGAGATATAATTAGAATAATAAAGTGTCCCAATTATCCTTTGGTTTAGATGTGGGATGTTCCTTTAGCGAATGTTATTTATTGGATTTTGATTCTAATCATGATTAGATAACAAATTTTATAAAATCCTAAGATCTTGATTAGAAGAAGGTTGAGAATCATAACTATTGAGTATAACTTGACCTTTATCAATTAGGTCATGGATCAATTTTCTAATGCTCATACATTTACCAATCACATGATCGTTAATGAGCTGGAAAGCATATTGCTCATTAGGATAAAACTAAGGATATTTTTTCCTTTAAAGTTCTAAAGCCTTGGTAGGTAGAAGCTCCACCATTTTGGCTTTCAAGAGTTCATCTAGTATGGTTCAAAGAGGTTCATCTACTCTTGTATTTCTATTGTTTTGGCTTCCCTAAGATAATATGTTGAAGTTTATCACAATACTAATATTATTTACCTAGGGTGAGTTTGTGACTCCATACGACATGTTTGTTCTTGTACTGCCCCCTTCGGTTGGAAGAATACTTATCTTCCTCCATATGGAACTTGGTTTTCAATTACCTCTTTTAATAAGGTTAGTCTCTACTGTCTTGGCCATGTCAATCATGTCTTCAAAGAAATATATATTGGTTATCTCTAAGTAGAAGGCTAATTGCTCATTAAGGTTGTCTATAATGTCTCTAGCTAGAGAGACATACTGGAGCCTCCCCACTAGGGCTCACCATCTTGCTAAGAAGTTGGTAAAATTCTCATATTTAGACTACTTGAGTTGGTATAGGTCACTAATTGTGACCTTTTTCTCAATGTAGATAGAGAATTGCTTGAAAAAAATCTCAACAAGGTCTCTAAAGCTCTTAAAGGAATACCTCAATATTTGGTTGTACCATTCCAAGGTAGGGCCACTAAGGCTCTTATAAAATATCTTAAGTAGCAATGTTTTTTCATAAGAAATATTCCTACAAGTAGTTTTGAATAACCTAATATGGTTGATAGGATTTTCCTTTCCTTTGTACATTTTAAACTTACGAGTTTCAAATTTGGAAGAAAAAGAGTAACTAGCTACAAAAATATCTAAGGGTTGGTTGCACAAGTCATCATAAGAGTACTTATGACTAGAAGAAGACCCTTGGATGATATCCATTTGTTGTTTCAATAGCTCTAGTTGAGAAGTTAAATTTTGAAGTTCGAAAGAAACAAGATTTGATGGCACAAAAGGTATGTGTTGAGAGATAGAAGGAATTTTATAATTGATATAAGAAGGAGGTTGATACACTTGGGTATACGATGTTGAAATTGATATCATATGATTTATGCCCAAGGTATTTGAGATGAAAGGATTAGAATATGAAGGATGATAGAATTAGGGTTTTGTGTGAAATCCATTCTCATTCTTATGAGATTAGAATGAAGGTTTTTGATATGAGGATTAGAGATTGGGACACTTGAGGAACCATCCTAATTAGGAACATAGTTTGTGCCCACTTTTTGACATGCAAGACAACTTACATTACCCTATAAAAGTTCCCCAAGAATATGTAAACATGAATGATGTTCCAAATATGGAAGGATTTTCCTCCCAATATCCATGGAAGTGGTGATGATAGGAGGATTTGAATAAATAAAATTATAAGTTGATGCATTAAGGATTGAATTTAAAAATTTAAAGGTTGGATTCAATTAATTTAGAGACAAAGGGGTTGATCTAGGTTGTTTGGTATAGTCTATAAGTGAACCCTCCCCTATAAACACCTAGGGTGTCATGACCTTCCCTAAGAAAGGAATCCATAATATCGCCATGCTTCTACAAAAAGTAAGTCATGTGAGTTGTAAATTGAAAAACCATTCTCTATTTTTCATCATGGATAACCTCCTCTTCTTACTTGAAGGTAAGTTCCTCAAGGGTGGGTTGGTTATCATGACCTTACATGGGAGGAATAGGATTAATGGCCAATTGATGAGAAGCACTATAGGTTAAGTAGTCTCTCATCCATGGGTTTGGAAGGAAAGAGTTAAACTAATTAAGTCTTAATTTTTATAGGGTTGGTTGAATAAGAAAGAGAAGATGTTTTAGAAACATTATATCCCCTTCCCTTAATATATTGAATCTTACTTATACACCTCAAATGCCTCCCTATATATTGAAAGTCCTAATATACCATACCCCATTCTATATACCTGTTGATACGTGAGAGAAAGCCAAAATGTGGGTCATCAATGATGCATAAAAGTAATTTCTTGGATACATGGCCAAGATGGTATGTGAGAGATAATGTTATGCCTCCTTATGACTCCCACTAGCCCACTACAATATACTCCTTACTAGGTGTAAGTATGTGTGAGACCCTATGTAGGCAGTTGGCATCCTGAGCTCGCTATATACCCAATATGGTCTAGTTACTAGTAGCTTGTATGACAGTTACTTAAAGGATCATAAATACCCTTAGTAGGACTAGTAATTGGTTATGTTCTTATTATCTATATTTAATATGGTTTAATCTAAACAAATAAGATTAAGTAGTCTTAGTTAAAAATTGATAAATTTTTGCTTGATTAAGGTTTAGCTTGGTCAAAGAATATCTTAGGACCCATGGTGGTGTTTATACCAAGTTCATCAAAATGAGGGATTAATAAATTATCCTGAAGGTCCTTTTAGGGAATCCACCATGTTTCTCCCTCTCTCACCTTGAAGGTAGGGGTATTTTGTTAGCATAGAGCTTAGTGTTTGATGCACTAGTTGAAGAACACCTAAAATTCTCTTAAGATATTTCTTTAACTAAGATTAACCCTGATGTAGCCCTAATTCAACATACAAATACAAAAACCAAGGCCTAAAACTAGAAAACTCTTGCTTTTGATAATTAAGTAAAAGATAATTCTCCTTTTGAGGGTAAGATTGCAAGAAGAATGTAATAAATAAGTCCTAACTTTAGTTATATGCAACATCAATTTAATACTAAAGCTTGAATATTTAGTTGGTCCCCTAAATGATTAAAGTGCTAAAACTAGTTCCTTATTTCCTTTTTGTTTATTTTACCAAATAATCAAAAAATAGAAATTAATCTAGCAACAAATAGAATTAGATCCTAAATGCTTATATGACAAAGGCTATGGAGCAAAAAAGACTATTTCTACCACAAAGGAAGAAGTGTTGTCAGTCCATAGAAGCATTGGTGCCTTCACCTACTAATGGTGCTTATAAATTCCTACAAAATAGATAGAAAATATATATTATTAGCAACAAAGGTGCCTTCTTAAGATAGAGGAATGATCAAACTACAAATAAAATGGATCCTCAAAAATACCATACAAATTCCAATAGTAGTGTCATGGCTCCAAGTAACCAGCCTATAGTCCCAACTGGAATGAAGCAAGATACAAATAAAAGGATAAGGATGCCATAATCCTAAGGTTTATAGTCAGTCTCTTTATGGCAATGTTGGAAGCTTTGGCTATTTTGCTAAGTAATTTTTGATATTTTTGGTAATTTGTTAAGCTTTGGTTTATTTTTAGTGTTACCGTTTTTTGTTTGATTTGTCATTAGCTCCTTTGGCTTAGTTTTTGTTGTATTTGTTTTTCCTGATTTCATTTGTGGTGTTTTTGATTCATTTTGTTGTTTCTATTTTGGATTTGTTTTGTTTTTTTTTTTTTTGTGGTTTTTTTGTGTTTGTGTTCTGTGGTTTTTTGTTTGTGGTGTATTTGTTTATTTTTGTTGTTTTTGTTTTGGTAGTGTTTTTTTATGTTGTGTTTGTGGTTTTTCTGTGTGTTTTGTGTTTTGGTATTTTTTTATCATTTTATTTTATTTTATTTTATTTGTGTGTTTTTTATTGTGCTATGTTATTTATGTTTTTGTTCTGTGTGGTTCGTGTTTTTTTTGTATTATTTTTGTGCATGTGTTTGGTTGTGCTTTTTCTTGTTGACACACTCAATGAGTACATTTTTTTTGTTTTAGCTTTTTGTGTGTTTGTGTTTGTGTGTTATTATTTTGTGTTGTTTCAGGCATGCTCCTTGCATGTGTCAAAGGTGGTAGGCCAGGTGTGAGACCTGGGTATTTTTGGTGGAAGAGATACCCCTGCTTCCTTGGGTCTTACCCAAAAGTGGCATCCCTTCTGGGATATTTTCCATAAAATATATATATAGAGGAGAATGTTAGACTCCCTTGGATAGAAATCAAGCCTCTATATAGATAAATATAAAAAATAATAGAAATGATAGATACATGTAATAAATGTTTTGTGGCAAAAGCACCATAAGGTCAGTGATAGCATCATTGGTAATTTTTCTTGATAAATGGTACTTTTGCTTTCTATGTCTATGTAAAACCAAAGAGTGATAGCACCATAAAACCTATAATCTAGTAACACTTTTGCTTTAGAAAGCAACAAAGCAATATTAAATGTAGGAATAAGTGCTTTAATGATCAAAAGGATGAATGCCTTTGACCAGGGTTATGCATAAGGGGTCAGCCCCAAATTATATTTATAAATTGAAGGCGAATTTTCTTGGAATCCTAGAAAAATATGAAGTATAAATGGCGAATTCCAATTATTTTTCTCCAAAAAATTTCAAACCATGGAAAATTGCAATTATTTTTCTCCAAAAAATTTCAAGTCGTAGCGATTTTTCTATGTTTGGGGCCATGAATATTGGTTTTGCAAAATCTAAAAATGTATGGCAAAATTAAAGGATTTAGGCCAACAAGAAAGGCTTTTAGCCTTTACGATTAATGATGATTGGTCTGATACGTAAAATTTGATCGGTTGCAAGCATGTTGATCGACTGCAGACATGTCGATCAATTGCAGCCATGGTGATCAATTGTAGACATACCGATTGATTGCAACCATGGCGATCGGTTACAGCCATACTGATCGGTTGCAGCCATCTCGATCTATTGTAGATGTCTATTAGTTACAAACATATTGATTGATTGCAACTATGTCGATCGGTTGCAACTATGTCGATCGATTGCAACTATGTCGATCGATTGTACCCATATCGATCGGTTGTAGATATATTGATCGGTTACAAATATATTTATTTTTTGTAGCCATGCTGATCGGTTGAAGAAATTCACGAAGCAATTGATTCTTCTCATTAACTCCAAATATAAGGGATACATGCGGTTACAAACTGGTTAAACCACCTCGGTGGTTAGATAACCAAATTGGAGAGCGCCTACGAGCGCTTCTTTTATTATGCCAAGAATGGAATATCAACCAACTTATTCTAACATCCCCCCTTATTACATTATTGGCAAATCCCAATTGTATCCCGAAACTTTTCATATTTGATACGTCCAAGTGCTTTGGTAAAGATATCTGCAACTTGTGCATCAGTAGGAATGTATTGAAGTTGTATATGGTGCTTTGGAACTTCATCTCGAATAAAATGACATCTGGTATCAACATGTTTGGTACGTTCATGAAAAATTGGATTTTTGACAAGATTCAAAACACCTTGGTTGTCGCAAAACAAATGAAGAGGAAGATTCTTTGGAAGGCCCATGTTTGTAAGAATGCGACTTAACCACATTATCTCGCAGACTGCTTCACTGGCTGCACGATATTCTGCTTCTGTAGAAGATAAAGCAACCACATGTTGTTTCTTACTGTGCCATGAGATAGGTCCAGATCCTAGATGGAAAACATATCCGGAGGTGGATTTACGATCATCAAGGGATCCAGCAAAATCTGAGTCTGTGTATCCCAGTAAGAAAAAATTATTATTCTGTCTATATTCCAGACCATAATTTGTAGTACCGTGAACATAATGAAGAACTCTTTTTGTTGCTTTCCAGTGACTCATTTTAGGCTCTTGCATGAACCTTGAAAGATATCCTACAGCAAAACTGAGATCTGGTCTGGTATTTGTCAGATATAGGAGACTCCCAATCAACTGGCGATAGAGAGTACCATCTACCTGAGGTGACTCATCATATCGAGATAACTTAAGTCCTTGCTCCATTGGAGTTGCTTTTGACTTACAATTAGTCATCCGATATTTTTCTACTAAAGTCTTGGCATATTTCTTTTGTGTTACTCTAATATGAAACTTTTGTTGAGTAACTTCTAAACCAAGACAATAGTGCAGAAGTCCTAGATCTGTCATATCAAATGATTGCTTCAAATCATCTTTTACTAAGTCAATCATTTTTTCTGAGCTTCCTGTGATGATCAGATCGTCAACATAAAGTACAAGAATCACTATATCAGAACCATTTTTCTTAATATAGAGATTTGCATCTGAAGGACTTCTAATAAAACCATGCTGCACAAGGTGACTGTCTATCTTGATATACCATGCTCGAGGAGCTTGTTTTAGCCCATACAGAGATTTGATCAACTTGCACACTTTTTGTTCTTGCCCCTCAACCACATATCCTTCTGGTTGAGTCATGTATACTTCTTCTTGTAAGTCACCATTCAAGAAGGCACTTTTAACATCCATCTGATGCAATTTCCACCCAAACTGAGCTCCCATGGCACAAAGTACTCTAATGGTAGTCATTTTTGCAGTAGGGGCAAAAGTCTCTTCATAATCTATGCCTTCTTTCTCGAGCATATCCCTTTGCAACAAGCCGGGATTTATGCTTATCAATAGATCCATCTGCCTTATACTTCACTTTGAATACCCATTTGCAGCCTATGGGTTTCTTTCCTGTTGGCAGATCGACTAATTTCCAAGTATTATTTTTAAGAAGAGATTTATGTTCTACATCCATAGCCTGTTTCCACTGTGGTTGATCAAGTGCAGATTGAACCGTTGTGGGTTCATTTGTATTTAATGTAGACATATAAAGTTTTTCTCCATCCTCATCTTCTTCCCTGTCATATTTGGTACTCATTGACAAATCATCAAAGTGTTGACAAAGTTCGTCAACCTCTGAAGTAGATTCTTCTGCTCTCTTCTGTTGAGTCATACTGCGAGTACATGGCCTATCAAGAGATAGATCTGGAAAGGATTTCAACTTAGCATCTCTCAAAGTGCTAGTATACCATTTTGGAACTTTTTGTTTTGGCTTTGGAAGTTGAACCTCCTTTTTAGGCTCTGCTTCATCTATGTATACAGTTGTGGATGTGTCTTTTGATGTAGGAGCTTCATCAAATACAACATCTCTACTTACATGTGTCTTCTTGGTCTTAGGATCAATCAATCGATAACCTTTTGAGTACTCATCATAGCCAAGAAAAATACACTGCAGGGTTTTCTCATCCAGCTTCCTTCTTTTCTGTTTTGGAATGTGCATGAATGCTTTACATCCAAACACCTTCAGATGAGAAATGGAAGGTTTCTTATCACTCCATGCTTCTTGTGGAGTCTTCCCTTGTAGAGCTCTAGTGGGTGCTCTATTTAGGAGGTATGATGTTGTGTTTACTGCTTCTGCCCAATATTGATCCTCAAGATGTGCTCCTTTTAGCATACATCGAACCATTTCCATAATGGAACGATTTCTTCTTTCTGCAACTCCATTCTGCTGAGGTGTATAGGCTGTAGTCAGTTGTCTTTTGATCCCATGTTCTTTAAGAAACTCTAAAAACTCTTCAGAGGTGTATTCCCCCCCTCGATCTGAGCGGAGGGTTTTTATCAAACATCCCGACTCCTTCTCAACAAGCTTCTTGAACTGTTGGAAGGTGAGAAGCGCTTCTGATTTCAACTGAAGAAAGAAAACCCACATCTTTCGTGAGTAATCATCAACGAATAGTTGAAAATACTTTTTCCCACCATAGCTGGTTGGCATAGGACCACACAGATCGGTATGTACCAGCTCTAAAGGTTTTGCAGCTCGAGAGGAGCTTGCTTCAAAAGGCACTCGATGTTGCTTCCCTGCTAAGCAATCCGAGCAAACCGGCAAGATAGATGAGAGGGGCGGAAGACCTTTCACCATCCCATATTTGTGTAATTCAAGCAAATATCCAGAACTGAGATGCCCATAACGCCGATGCCAGAGAGAGGTGGCCTCTTTTGTAGTTGCAGCCAAAGCAACATGGGAAGTGGAAATAGCATCGAGAATAAACAAGCCATGTTTGTAAGATCCAGTTGCTACATGTTTACCACTGTGTGTGATAAAACATCTCTTCTGGCCATTGACAACTCGAAACACGACTTCCATGTTTCTATCCAACATTTGTGTGACTGAAAGCAGATTATTGGCTAAGCCTGGAACATAGAGAACCTTTTCAATTTGACAATTACCATCAGGAAGAGACACAAAAATATCCCCTTCTCCTTTTACTTGATATACCTGATTGTCGACAATTGTGACTGGCTTACCCTCTTTTTCAACAAACGTATCAAACCAGGATTTATCCCCGGTCATGTGTTTGCTAGCTCCTGAATCAATATACCATACAACATCTATCTGGGAAGACGAAGTATGAGTCATGAGCACCTTGTGTGCTCGTTCAGAGTCAGAGTCTGAATCGGACTCAGGAGAATGTGAGTCTCGAGTTGGATTCAAGCATAAGCAACATGGCCTTTAGACTGCTTATGCTTATTGTATTTTTTCTTGTGCTTGCCCTTCTTTTGGGAACCTCTTTCATTTGGTTGCTTGTTTTTGAACCAACATCTCGTTGGTGTCATGGTTATTCATGTCACAAATTTTGCAATATTTTGTATCTTTTTGCTGAGATTGCTTCCCTTTTCCTTTGGAAGAAGCACCTCCTTTTTGAAACTGGCCTTGTTGTTTACCACTTTGTTGTGTGGAGAGAGCATTATCTGGCATGTCATCTTTCTGGACCTGAGTTGCCTCCTCAGTCTGAAGCAAGTTTACCAGTTCCACAAATGAGACTTGTCTACCAGAAACATTGAGAGAGGTGATCAACATCTTGTAGGAACTTGGTAATGCTCTCAAGATAACAGAATTCAAGACATCATCATCCACAGGTTTTCCCATAGCATTCAATTTTGCTTTCAAATCTGCCACTCTGCATAGGAATATGTCAACTGTTTCTCCAGAACTCATACTGAGATTATGTAGTTGAGTTTGAAGATGGAGAATAGTGGATTGATTCTTCCCTTCATATACTGTGATCAAAGCATCCCAGGCTATCTTACTAGTTTTTGCATCACAAATATGAGGCTGCACCTCATCTCGTGGTAGCAAGTAAGATAAATACAAGACTCTTCTCGGTCTTTCTTATCCCAATCATCTTGATCTGTTCCTGTTGTTTGAGGACGTTTTTCAGTGCCAGTCACTACATCCCATAAATCTTCCAACTGAAGTATGGCTTTCATCTTTGTCTTCCATGGAACAAAGTTAGGACCTTTCAACAATTGGGAATCTGAGAGATACTTATGAATTGTGGCCATTATGAAGGTTCCTTATATCACCAATTGGTCTCCCTTTCTTTATACCTGCCAGATCGTTATATTGTAACCATTCAATATACACCCGCCCTTACGTGAGGGAAACTATAGGTATATAGGAACAGTATACTACTCAATATGTACTCGCCCTTACGAGAGGGAGACTATAAGTACATATGAGAAGCACAATATATTGAACATAGGCGATACTAGAAGGGCATCGTGTTGTTAATGACACCTACCATAGAAAGTTTTATTCCGCATGCGTGGGGCGTAACTTCCCCTAAACACTTTGGAAAAAAGAGCTTTCGTCAGGATTTACGCCTAACAACAATCACGATGTGGGTATGAAATGAGAAATAAAAAAACTGGTTTGCCTTATTTCTCCCCGATGATTTATAGAGAACAAGCTCAGACGTCGTTGTTGCAGCTATATTAGGCGGCGAATACAGTAGTCCAAAGCACGACAACATTACCTGTAAGTGTGGACCAGAGGTATCTCAAATACCGAACGTTGTTGTGCAATAAATTGCACAAATAGGGTATAAATTTGGGGTCTTATATTTGTAATTTATGATTGATAATGCAAGAAAACAGAATATTTAAATGCAAAAAATAACAATCATAAATGCCCACAAATTTTAGCACCTATTTTTATTCTAGCAAAATTATGTCTGCCAAATAGCTTGATTTCCCCCCTTTGTCTGACAATTTTGCAAAGGAATATATGGATCTCCCCCCCTTCAAGTTGCAAATGAGACAAGAAAGTGGAAAAAAAATACCTAAAAATAAGGTATGCAACCATCAAAAAACCATGTGCAGGCGTCAACTGTATTCTGCCGGCGTCAACAGGCCTGTCCGCCGTCACTGTACCATTCTGGGCATCAAAAACACCAAGCCCGCCGTCACTGGGACACGCAGGGCGTCAACAACATGTTCCGCCGTCACAGGGACATGAAGGGCGTCAAACGGCAGGTACTGGCGTCAAAAAAATTCCCCGCAGGGATTGGAACCGGGAACCTTCTGCCAAACAATAACCTTACTTACCGCCTGAGCCAGAGAGCCCGACGAGAAAGATAATGCATGCGGTTTGTATTGACAACACTAGGGCCATAGAATCGGGAAAAAAATAATCCCACATGGCCTGTGCGGCCAATGTGGGGGGGTTTAAAAAATGTCGAAAGCGTCTAATGCTTTCGGTTGCCTTCGGGCAACCACCCCGTCCCCGTCCTTTTGCCTCCTTGCCGTCGAACCTTCCCCGAGCCACGAATCATGCGCTTCCACGTCCCGCCAGTCGTGTCTCCTATCTGTGTCAGGGTCTGTCCTCGTCTGCGTTCCACGTCCCACCAATCGTGTCTCCTGTCTCGTGTCGGTCCTGTCCTCGGTCTCGTTCCTCGGTCCTTAGTCTTCTCGTTGTCCGTGTTGGGTCCTTGTCTTCAGTCTGCGTCCTCGGTCCGCCAGTCTCTCTGTTGTCCGTGTCAGGGTCTGCGTCCTAGGTCCGCCAGTCGTTCTGTCCGTAGCTCTGATGCCATAAAGAAATTCACGAAGCAATTGATTCTTCTCATTAACTCCAAATATAAGGGATACATGCGGTTACAAACTGGTTAAACCACCTCGGTGGTTAGATAACCAAATTGGAGAGCGCCTACGAGCGCTTCTTTTATTATGCCAAGAATGGAATATCAACCAACTTATTCTAATAGCAACTATATCGATTAGTTGCAGCCATATCGATAAATTTATGGCATGCCAATCGGTTACAGGCTTACCGATCTATTACAGCTGACAAACATGGCTCTACAACACAACTCTATAATCGATAAATTTATACCAATAGACACAACTCTACAACTGATCAGCTTATGTTGATAGACATGGCTCTGAAATCGATCATCTTATGCTGATAGACATGACTCTGCAACCCATCGATTTATATCGATAAACACGGCTCTACAACTAATCAACTTATGTTTATAGACATGGCTCTACAATTGATCGACACCTTTACAACTGATCGACACCTCTGCAACTGATTGACACCTTTGCAACCGATCGACACCTCTACAATCGATCGACACACCTCTACAACCGATCGACACCTCTGCAACTGATCGACACACCTCTACAATTGATCGGCTTATGTTGACTAACACTCCTCTTCAACCTTGGCAAGTTTTTCATTGTTTTAGAGTGATGTATGTTTATCGATACCCACTATAATATATATATGGGTAGTATATGAGGTGATTTGGGTAGGAAAAATAAAATCATTTATAATTTGAAGGCGAATTGGGCAAGAAAATAAATTTCATTTATAATTTGAGGTCGACGAATTAAAATAAAAATATTTTAATTATTTTCAACGGTAGGTGAATTTACCCCAAAAAAACTTTTGCCCCATAATTTTCGGGTGAATGGGCCCCAGTGAAATGATCCAAAATTAGCCTTTTCAAGATTTTAAAAATCCTAAATAGAGCCAATTTATGATATTTTGCGCTTATGCATAACCCTGCCTTTGAATTAGGGTAATGGAGGATCTATCAAACAATAGAAACATAAGGAGTTGTTTGTTTAAAGTAAATATTAAAATGACCAAATGAAATTACTAAAATAGGTGAAAATAAGATATGCAAATCTAGCTAACATGTAACAAGATTAAATCTTAGAGCTATAAAGTAAATGAAGTTCCAAAATCAAGTAAGGGAAAAGGGCACAACCCAATATATTAAGGTTGTTTTCCTCTTGTTTATGGAATCTTGTTAGAACCTTGCTTGTTTAATTGTGGAAACTTGAGAGCTTGAGCTTGGATATTTTATGCTTAATTCCTAGAGACTTGATTGCTTAGAGAGTGTTTTGATGCTTGTAATAATGAGATATTGAATGGTTGAAGAATGGACTTCACAATATTGTACCAATATTTTTGAATAATCTCACCATGGATGAAGATGGGTTCTCTTAAATCTAGAGATATTTTGGTAGAATTTTGTTACCTTAAAAATTATTTTTAATGTTGACTTTTAAGCCTTGCTACCTCAAAATATCATAGGTCCCAATATAAAAAACCATAATATTATAGGTCGAAATATCAATAATCAAGAGTATAATTATATATGTGAGAAATCAAATATATATATATATATATATATATATATATATATTCGAGCCAATCAAATAATCAAATAACATTCACTTATAATATCAAATATGAAGGCCAAAATCATTCATGTATATGCATGAAGAATACTTACAATATGAATTTCTCAAAAAACTGTATACAAGCTTTATTATCAATGATTGTTATGTGGTGATTTCTACAGATCGTTTTCCCTTACATAGGAAGTGACTCTTCACATACTTGACTATTTCTCTCCATATGATAGCTCCCATGACCTTTGGCTTATCTTACCACTTGTATACTAAACTCTTCACTCTCTTCTTACATGTATACTTTAACTCTATGACACTTGCACACTTCTACATGACTCTTACTCTCCTACATGCACTCCTAATACAAGACACTTGTGCACATCCTCACATTACATATTTTCACACTTACATACATGACACTTGTGTGCATTCTCTCAATATACACTTACATGACACTTATACATATCCTACACATTACACTCTTACATGACACTTGTGCATATCTTACACATGGACACTTATATAAAGAGAAAATATAAATCACTCATCTAAACTATAGACACAAACCCTAATTTATACATATTTATATTTGTACCATGAAGGTACCATGGGGGTACATTAGCATGTACCACATAATGTAATATTCTCCAACACCCCCCTCTATTACAGTATTTGGTTATTGAAGACTTTAATCTTCAGTATTTATCTTTGATCTTCAATATTCAAGTGACCTTGTATTTTTAATGAACCTCTACTTCTCCTTAATATTCTTTATCATATTGAATCTTGGGTTCATCCATTGATCTTTTTTGTAATCTTTGTAAGATAATCTTAGACCATGTCTGATCCAATTTTCTATTTCCTGTCTTTCTAAAAATCAAGCAGCTTATCATTAATTTGATCTTAAGGTAAATATTCAATGATTTCTTGAGAGAATCCCATTGAATCTAAGGCAAATATTCCATTCTTGATTGAAATTGTAGCTTCAATTTTGCTTTGATTTTTGATAATGTATTTTCTATGTTCATTTGTGTAGACACCAAAATCTAGCCACTTGTCATCCATCCATGGCCTCCAATCACAACCATCCATTATTTATATATATATATATATATATATATATATATATATTAATATTTTGTATATTATATTTATATATTTAATATATATGTATTTATATGAATTAATCCTAGCCATCCACCACATTTTAATCTCAACCATTCATCCATCTCAATCCATGCCACTTACCCAAACTTAATCTCCACCCTTCCTCATGTTTTAATCTCGGCCACTCATTTTGTGTCATCGAAACCCTAACATGTTCAAGGGTAGATTATAAAAGATGAGTCATTTTGATGAATCAAACCCTTAAGCTTTCCCTTAATCCCTTAATTTATTATAATCTAAAGCACCCAAGAAATCCTCAAGCCCTTCTACCCTAGCCACTTTGCCATCACTTTCATCGTTCACCACCACCATCACCTTACCTATTTTCACTATCACCAATCCCATGCAGAACCAAATCTTGTTCTGTGATATTCTCTTGAGCTCCAAAACACACCACAAAGCCAAAAAAGCACCTCTAGGTATTTCTAGAACTCTTTGGTGCATATGTAGCCTTCACATAACACCTCTAGGTATTTCTCACAACATATCTGCATCCCTAACCCTCGAGCATCGTTCGGGCATCCTCATGACCATCATCGATAGAAGCAAAGATAAAAATTAGCATTTTGACAAGGTAAGAATATTTTGTGCATTTATTTTACATTCCTGCACTTTTGTTTTTAGTATTACATTCAACATCTAGGGTTTTAGTTATTTTATCTTTCTAAGGGCCTCACATAGTGGAGCCCTCATAGGTGCTTCTAATCTATTTTTGTTGTTTTCTATTTGTAGGTATAGGAATCATCTTTCTGGAAGCTATTGAAGCTAGGGTGGCCCTCTAAGGATACACAAGCCCACCCGCAACTCTTGTTTGGATCGAAGACGAGCGAGAAGACACCAATATGTATTGACCTAGGGTTTCAAAGAACCCTAGTATTTGTAAATTTGTATCACAAAAGCATTGTAAAACCCCATATTGGGGCACATTGATTGTATAATTTTTGAGATCCATCCACATTAATAAAATCTTATTCATATTGTGCAATCTTATGTTATTACTGTATTTTTTATTACTTTATCTTTATATTGGTGTTGTTCGATTTTTATTTACAAAATGGAGATCACGGTGGGACCCCCAAAGGGTTCTTCATGTTAATTTATCTTGTCACTAATTTCTATTTTATTTCCATCTTGCAGGTTCCAAAAATTTGATCACGCAAAAATCACAAAAAACTAGGGTTTCTAGAGGTTGTAGAATTCGATCGGAGGTTGCGTGGATGCCCTACAGTGCTCGAGGGATGCCCTATTGCATTAAGGGAATGCCCTACAATGTTCCAAAGACTCTAGGGTGTGTTTCATAGAGTGGGGAAGAAATACGTAGGCTTCCTGGTAAGCCTGCTTCAAACCCTAACCCATTTTTATTTTCATTTTCTTGCTTTTTATAGTAAAATTAACAAAAAGAAAATCATTTATTTTTTTGTTTAAAGAATTTACATTTTTATTTGCATATTAGGCATTTACATCATCATATAAATTGCATTCACAGTAGATCACATTTATTTTAGATTTCTATTGCTTTATGGTGTATTCATTCACTATTTTTGTATGTTGTTTGCATTTGAAATTACAAAAGCATAAACTAGCTGCATAGTAGGGTTGAAAGCTTCTATTTTTACTTTTCTAATTTGGAACAAGATCACAATACCTAAGTATACTCCTACTATTGGAATCACTTGATGATTCAGAGCAGAAGAACTAGGTGAACCCTCCATTGTTGGAATCACTTGATGATTCAGGGTGGGTCTTAAGTGGTGTACCCCTAAGTTCTTTTGAGGAGCTTAGTGTTGATGTTCTTGGCTTCTAGCTTAGATGAGTGAAATAGGTGTGTTTTTAACATTGAGTGAACACAATAGATAACATAAATATTAAAATGAATCACACACTTTGCATGTTTCACAATAAACAACAGTGAGTTGGATTTCATCACCAACCATTGTTTGAGAATTGGCGATGATGGGCTTCATCTCCATCCATCAATATCTGCCCTTAGCAACCATAGTCACCCATGAGAAAAATTTCTATATTTCATCACTAGGAAGAATCTCATTTGCCATCCAGCCTTAGATTTCACCTTGCATAATAATTTAGATTAGCACATCTACAACACACAAACCCACAAAAATAAAAAAAAAAAAAAAAATTGCAAAGCATAGGATTAAAATTGCTTGTTTTATTTTATGTATTCTCCATTTGCATTTTTCTTTCTACACATTCCACATACTTCACCACCTTCATATGACTCATTAGCTTATGGTTTCAACCCAAAGCCAAGCAAATATTCTGAGTCAAGCCCTTGCCATCCAAATCACTTCATCCATGGAGTGTTCCACTTCTTCACCTACCACTTTTATGGTTAACCCTATCAGTGTGATACAGATAAGCTATTCTGGTTTGTCTATGGGACCATCACATGCTGTGTATACCTCAAACACTGATGTGTTACATAGAGCCATCAACACCCCCATTCTAGAAATTGAGCCATCATCTCCCACAAACCATAACATCACCCACATAGACATGGCTAAAGTTAGAGCTTTTCTAAGATCCACTAACCATGTTCTAGAGAAAATCCATAGTCCACCTAGGCATGATCCTTCTTCTTAGTAGGAACTTACCCATTCATAGCCTTCTAGTTTCACCTAGGTGTATACTAACCCTCTTTTTGAGGTATCATCTGCACCTTCCCAGCATTGGTCCCTTCCACAATAATCATGTGCTCAAAGCACTTCCATTCCATATTCATATACCACCACCTATGGCAATCCATTGTATGAAGCACATGTCAATGTTGCTTCACAAATTCTAGCTTCCACTGCATCCACTATCCCTCATTTAGTTGCAATCCCTATTGCAACTTATCCTCCACCCACTTCATCCATTCCAACCACATCCACACCATCTGCTTTAGATATGGCCATACAAGATGCATGGCAACACCTTAATAAATTTCTCAAGGAGTGACAAAATGCTCATTCTTATCCCCAACAACAAGTACAGGTGGAAAATCTTAAGCCTCAACCCACTTCCACTCAGCCTACATTATTTTCATCAAATCCATCATGGATATCACAACCTTCTATGGTTTCCATTCCCACACCTCCATCAATCCACACCCATTCCATTCCCACAAGTCAACACATTCATAGTCCTCAAACATCATCTCCATTCCATCATTTGCAATCATTCAATCATCAACATCACCAAATTCAATCTAGTCCATCAAATCATCAAAATCTCATCACACCTCAACATTTCACCACTTCATCTTCACACAATCATCAAGTGATTCAAGGCTTCCACATACCTAGGGAAGACCCTAGAATTCAAGCTTTGCAACAACATATTGATAGCTTGATACAACATACTCCTAGTATGATGAACCAGAAGCCAACTTTAAGATAGCTTATCAATCAACCAATTCACTTTTTGATACCATCACCACCATATCCGATAGATTTTACAATACCAAAATTTGATAAATTCAAAGGACTGAGGACACTAGAGAGCATGTGAGCACATTCATTCATTCATGTTTCAGAATTCAAAATCAAGATGCCCTAATGCTCAGAACATTTCCTCAGAAATTGGGGGAGATGTCGTAGAGTGGTATAACCATCTGCCTCATCATAGTATTTATACTTTTGAATAGTTGGTAGACCAATTTCTTAAAATATTTTCCCTCAATGTTCAAAATAAAATTTCACTAACTGACTTATATAATCTGAAACAATTTGATGATGAGTCAGTCTATGATTTTGGCAACCATTGGAGGGTTGTTATCACAAAACTACCATTCTCCCTACCAATGGAAGAGCTAACTCAATTGTTCACCAAGAGTTGCTTAAAACCCATCTCCTAGTTATTGCAATTACAACAGTATAGATCATTTGAAGAAGCTCTTGCCTAGGCTAGCATAATTGAGGAGATAAAAATCCAAGAAGGTGTGCTAAAGCCTAAAAATAAAGAATGGTAGAACAAGGGCCAATCCAAAGGAACTTATTCTAGCCAATCCAAGCCAAGTAGGCTAATCAAGCAAATCAAGTGAATCAAGTGGTCATGAGCCAACTGGTAGTGGCTCAACAACAACAACCAATGCAACAACAACCACAACAAATTGTATATCAAGTGGTTCCCCCACCATCACAAGTTCAAAATACAGTACCAACTATGGAAAATCACCAACATCGATAATCTATTCGATAAAATCACCAATACACCCCCTTAGCCGAATCATATACCTCCATATTTCGTAGGTTGTATGACACAAATCAACTTGCCTTACCTGAGGTCAAACCAGATGATCCCACCAAGCATAGCAAAAGCTATAGGGAACATTTATTTTACCCTTATCATCAACAAAATGGGTATGATATTAATAGTTACTACACATTTAAAGATATAGTGCAAGACCTAATTGACTTAGGGGCCATCAAGATTGATAGTCCCTTAGCTCAACAAAACCAAAACCTTGGCATCTATCAAACACCACTTCCTCATCATGAGGAAGCACAACCAACAATAGGAGGGTCAAATACCAAGACTCCTCCTAATCAAGTTAACCATGTTCAATAATACCAAGGTTTTGTGGGTGTTATTCATGTAGTCACCCAAGGTCAACAATGCACAAATCAATAAAATGCACAACAACAACCTGTTCAATCTCCCATAGCACCACAAGCAAGTGTGTCTCCTCAACCTACCAATTCATCATCTCCCATCCAATTCTCTACCAATTCTTCCCAACCCATTCATATTCCAAGTCATCCATCTCCACCCATTCATCCTCCCAATCATCCATAAAGGCCAATCATCTCTCTAAGTAGTCGACTAACCACTAGCCTTAAAATAGCTTTAGCTAAACTATCCATCTATGAGCTAATTCAACAATCTCCCCCACATCATGAGGCATTAATGGAGATTTTAAAATCCATTGAACTCCAATCTCAAGATGCTAATGCCTTTAGAAATTTTATGGGAAGCATCCAAACATGTGTGGAGCCCACCATTACATTCTATGATTTTGAAATCAAACCAATATCATCAGGATCGGTGGACCCTCCATTGCATATCATGGCTCAAATTGATAGGAAGCCATTCAAATAAGTTTTTATTGATACCGGCTCCTCCATCAATATCATCACCACATCTACTCTTCAACATCTTAATCTTCCACCATCTCACATCACCAAATCCACCTTCACCTTAAAAGCATTTAATGATGCTCTCTATTCCATAATTGGCACTATAGTTTTACCCATAGAAGTGGGGTAAAAATGTTGCACACAATGTTCCACATCTTGGAAGGGTCCATGGCATACAATGTACTCCTTGGATGTCCTTGGATTAGGGAAATGAGATGTGTCCCCTCTATACTCCATCAATGCTTAAAATATGTACATGAGGGACAAATTCATTGCATACCAATGGATGTCGAACCATTTAAGTATTGCAATTTCATTTCAAATCCTTATGAATCCATGCTTCCATCCACTCATATTTTCTTGACATCATCAACCACATCATCCACCACACCATCATCAAAGTTCCTATTCCTAAGGAACTCCCCATCACTACCACACATCAAGCTTCCACTTCTATACCCCCATCTTCATCACCATTGACTACATGTACATGTGGTCAAGCCCAATCCACATCAACCACATCATCAACATCAACATCCTCCATCAATATTCCCTCCACATCATCACCCATTCATCAAACACCTCAGCCAAATCCACCTTCATCCACATCAACTGATGTCTCACAAGTCAAATTAATGGATTGTGAGATGCCATTCCAGTCCATACCTCTCCCATTATCAGAGCCCAAGCCAATCATGAGTCTTCCACATCCACTTCCACATCACATCATCCCAAGTTGTGGTCCACCTCACTAATCCTGGCATTGGTGAATACATGGTCCAAGACATCACCATCACACCACTCAACATCCAAACTGCTAGGGATTATGGTCACCCATGTGACCCACCCTTATCCATAGGAGCGATGTACAACATGGGTTCAATGCCCAATAACATAAATTTTGTGTATGGGGGATTGATTCATCATCCAATCCATCTTCCCAAGATGAACCCAAACAACCAACACCTACCAACATACAACACATGTCGGGTTTTCCATCCCGATACTTTCATCGAGTCAATTGGTAAGGTTATGGCCTAGGATGACATGAACAGGGAATGCAAGAGCTCATTGATACTCCATATCGAGAAGTGCATGACCATTCAAGTTTAGGCTATCACTCTTATTCTTCCACCTCTTCTTTTGAACAAGATTTTCAAAATCTTCATTTGAATTCAGAAGAAGAAACCCATCACCTTGATGACTTTGAAGAGGAAATCTATGAAGAATATGACATTATATCGATAGCTTCTGATGAATCTGATGAGGAATCAACACCCATCATTCCATTCACTGAATAAGATGAGTATTACCTCAGAATGTTCCCCATCCATCAACCCATATTTCACTTGCTTCTTCCACAAGAGTGAGCTGAACCAACCGGTGAACCACCTCCATTTCATTAATCCACCTCACTAACACATTTTGTAATATATGTACATAATTAAAAAAACATAAAAAAATCATTGCATTGCATGTACATGGCTTTTTTCCTATTGCATTTATTTGTGTTGCTCATTATTGTTCAGGTTCCCAGAGTTCTAGCATCGGTTCTAGAAGATAGGATCTATCCATCCTCCACATTGCCAACCACCATTTTTCCCTTTAAGTCAACATGAATCCTATTGACTTATTCACCCCACTCCATAATCCATATGATTTGGCAAAGCCAATTCCAATTGACATGAGCCTTATTGATATGGACCAAATTTCCTCACCTCCATCCTTTTCTAAATTCATCCTTTTCAAGGAATTGTTAAGGGCTTCAACCAACTACATTCCTCCATCACCTCCACCTTCACCTTCACCTTCACCTTTAGATCCTAAGGTTTTCTAGGTAGACATAGAAGAGGTTGAGTCAGAAGAGTTTGATAATGTCATAGATGACATTCATCTGATCCCAATGCCCCATCAGCTTGAGGAAGGTTCTCATATGTCCATTGAAGATACCATCGATGTGAACCTTAGTTCAGATGTAGACAATCCCCAAATTGTCAAACTTGGTAAAATTTTATCCATAGATGAACAAGAGCAATTAATTGCTCTCCTCAAGAAGAAGAAGGGCATTTTTGCATGGTCCTACAAAGACATGCCTGGTCTTGACCCTAATTTGGTTGTCCACAATCTCACCTTGCACTTTGATGCTAAGTCGATCAAACAAAAATTGAGAAGGATGCATCCTACCATTGCCCTCATGGTCAAATAAGAGCTTCAAAAGCTATTAGATGTGGGTTTCATTGTCCCCATTGACTATCCTGAGTGGCTTTCAAACATGGTACCCATTCGTAAGCCTAACGAGGTGATACACATTTGCACTAACTTTCGAGACCTTAACAAAGCGTGTCCTAAGGATGACTTTCCTCTACCAAACATTGATACTCTTGTCGACACTTGTGCTGGCCATGAAATGCTTTCTCTAATGGATGGTTTTTTAGGATACAACCAGATTTGAATCAATCCTGATGACCAACACAAAACAACATTCACTACACCTTGGGGGACTTTTTGTTACAAGGTGATGCCCTTTGGCCTCAAAAATGTAGGTGCCACTTATCAACATGCCATGACATACATCTTCCATGATTACATGCATAAGATCATCGAATATTATGTGGATGATCTCTTGGAAAAATCCAAAACTCGACAAGAGCACATTGGTGTCTTGGAAAAAGTCTTTGATCGACTTCTAGAGCATAATGTAAGGTTGAACCCCAAAAAGTGTGTCTTTGGTGTTACCTCGGGCAAACTACTAGGATTCATTATCTCCAAAAGAGGCATTGAGGTGGACCCAAACAAATTCAAGGCCATCATGGAGATGCCTCCCCCAAAAAACTTGAAGGAATTGCATAGTTTACAAGGAAATATCCAATCGATCCATCATTTCATTGCGCAACTTTCTGACAAATGCAGGCCATTCAATCACCTGCTACAAAAGGGGGTGATATTTTCATGGATAGATGAGTGCCAAAAATATTTTGATGACATCAAGCAATACCTGGCTTCTCCACCAGTCTTAACTCCTCCTCGTCTAGGGGTCCCCTTCCATATTTATGTTTCAGCAATGGACTTTGCATTAGGGACAATGCTTGCACAAAAGAATGAAAACAATCGAGAGCAAGTTGTCTATTACATTAGTCGAACATTGGTAAGCTATGAAACCAGATATGCTTACATGGAAAAATTGTGCTTAGAAGTGGTTTTTACCACTAAGAAACTCAGATATTACATGCTTAGTCACACCACATATGTCATAGCTCACAAAAATCCTCTGCGTTATATGATGTCTCGCACTTACAATAACACCCACACCGCAAAATGGATAATGCTTCTCACTAAATTTGATCTTGAGTTCATTAGCCAAAAATCCATTAAAGGTCAGGTCATAGCCGATCAGCTTGTGGAAGCTCCACTTCCTAGTGATCAACCCTTGATTATTGAGCTCCCAGATGATTCGGTATTCACTATCACTGAACAAGAAGAAGATGTCATTTCGGAGGAAGATGTCGATATCACACTATTCTTTGATGGTTCTAAGTGCAAAAAAGGTCAAGGTGTTGGAGTCGTGTTTCATACACCACAGGGGGTACCTATTCCCTTATATTTCAAACTTGACTTCCAATGCACAAACAACAATGCAGAGTATGAAGCCTTAATCTTAGGTCTTCAAGCAACCATAGCTATGGGCATAAAGCGTATCAGGATATTTGGTGATTCTCAACTTGTTGTTCATCAAATAAATGGAGAATACCAATGCAAAGAACCTACCATAAAGCTTTACCATGAAGTAGCAATGACATTGCTCACCAAATTTGATTGGTATGAAATCGATAGTTTGCCATGTTCGACTAATAGATTTGCAGATGTGATGGCCTCTCTAGGATCATTGATTCCAAAGAACTCCATAGGAGAGGTACAACCACTCATTGTCACAATGATCTCTAAATCTGCAATTGTTCATGCTGAATCTAAGGATGAGAAGGATGTTTGCTTTATCCATTCAGAGCCATATGAGCCTTGGTCAAACCAAATAATAGCCTTCCTCAAGTTTGGAACACTCCCATAAGACATGTCACGGACTGCTAAACGCACTTTCAAGCAAAAGGTAGCTCATTTTACTCTCTTGGGGGACGTGTTGTATAGACATGGTTATGATGGAGTCCTCCTTCATTATCTCAAGCCTGCAGAGGCACAAAGAGCCATAGATGAAGCTCATGATGGTACTTGTGGTGGTCATTTTAGTGGAATGGCCATTGCAAAGTGTATTCTATGCATGGGTTACTATTGGCCCACCATGGAACATGACTGTTGCACTTATGTCAAGCATTGTCAAAAATGTCAACAACATGCTAATTTAACTCATGTGCCATCACAAGCATTACAGCCTATTCAAAGCCTTTGGCCCTTTTCACAATGGGGTCTTGATTTGATTGGAAAAATATTACCTCCTTCCTTGAGACAACATACATTCATCATCACAACCACTGAATACTTCACAAAGTGGGTTGAGGTAATTCCTCTAACCAATACGATAGGACCTCGAATTGTGGAGTTTATACTTCATCATATCATCTATCATTTTGGTATTCCCTCAAAAATCATCTCTGACAATGGCAAGTCTTTCAAAAACAAGGATGTTCAAGCACTTTGTAAGAAATATAATATCCAACATAGTTTCTCGACTCCTTACTACCCACAAGAAAATGGACAAGTTGAGGCTACCAACAAGACCTTAATTGCTATTCTCAAGAAACTAGTCAAAGAAAATCATAGAGATTGGCATACTCAAATCCCCTTGGCATTATGGGCTTATCGAACAAGCATCCACATGCCTACTAGGGCAACACCATTTTCATTGGTCTATGGAGCCAAAGCAATTATACCTCTTGAGCTTGAGATCCCCTCATTGCGAATTTCATTGTAGGAATTCATAGATGATGATACTGCTAGACAAGCACATTTTGACCAACTCACGCTTCTTGATGAAAGGTGGGTCAATGCTTTAGAGCATTTACGAGTTTATCAAGACCACCTAAAGCATGCTTACAATACCAAAGTTCATCTACATGAATTCCAAGTAGGAGATCTTGTTCTTAAAGAGAATCAACAAAATACCAATGCATTACCGCATCTTCATGATAAATTCATGGCTAATTGGCTAGGTCCATACATTATCACTCAAAAAGTGGGTAAAGGAACTTATAGGCTTGCCAGTCTAGAGGGAGTTGAAGAGCCCGAACCACTTAACATCATCCACTTGAGAGCATTCTATGCTTAATATGATTTATATATATATATATATACATGGCTAATACACAAAAACAACATTGCATTTCACACATTACATTTTACACATTGCATTTCACACATTGCATTGCACACATTTCATTTCACAAATTGCATTTCATACATTGCATTCACAACCATATTCACACATTTTATTTCATATTAGGGGTCATTTATTCAGTTTAGATAATAATTGGTCCAATAAAGTTTTGTTGCCTTAATCAAGGGCACCTTCAAATCATCATCCATTTCATTGCACCATTCCATAAAGTCAAATTATCATTTGCAAACCACATTTCCATAATCCCTAGGTGTTTTCGGTCACTCAACCACTCCTAGTGTTTCTAGCAACCTCCAATACATGTCAAGTTTTCTTTAGGACCAAGACACATTTTCACTAAGAAAATCTTGAGTTCTGGGAATTGACTCTAACACTCTTGAACCAAACACAATCACACATCTTAAAAACATCTTGTGTCAAAGAGGGATAACACCATGATTGGGTTGAACCTCGAAGTGAAAAGGGTATTCCTTGCTTGTCCCATTATGCACATAGTCCAAAAATAAAAAATAGTGGTTTTCACCACTATCACAATTTCCAAATACAAGAAAGAGTAGTAAGGATAGGGTAAAATTCTCATCACACTTTGATTGAGAATATGATTCCCCAAAGCTCTAAATATTTTACACATCACACACCATAGATCCTCAAGTTGTAAGGATAGAACTACATTTCCAGTCAGACGGTTAGGTAGTCTGAATCCCCAAAGCTTAGAGATCAAATTCTTGGACTATGGAGCTAATCTCCATCGAAGCTATAGATGCTTGACTGGTAATGGAGTACGCTCATGCGTGGTGACACGTCTCTCTTGAAGAGACCTATGACCACACATAAGGACAAACTAGCTTCTTGGTCTTCTCCATAATAGGTTTCATCTCAATTTACTCAAGATGGGTTAATGAACTCACTTGCACACACATTGGTTCTTGATTACCTCGAGTCATTACCATACTCATGATTTGGTAAATGAATTCACTGCACACACATTTGGTCTTAGAGAAATTAGACAACATTTAGTGAGTTTGTTTGATATCACTAGTATGTATGAGTCTCTGCAAAACAATCAATTTTCCATATCAACATCCATATCATTACATGAGTCTTCCATTTCACATGCCACCATTTTGGTGCCCCTGATTAAACAACAATGCTATACATGGTCAAGTAAAATCTAAACTATGAATGATCATTAGAGCATTAATTCATTTACATTCATACACATTATCATTGCATTATCATCCATCACACATATACACATGCATTCACACAAAAGCATAACACAAAAGTAAAATCCATGTATATATATATCACATGTACAATGAATGCCCGAAGGCTATATACAATGGAGCACCAAGGCTCATATACAAAAAGTGCATCTAAGCACTAGCTAACGCCTATAAGAGGACCCCTATGACCCTGAAGGAGCCCTAGACCTAGAGCCACTATGCCTAGACTCACTATGCCTAACAGTCCCAGATATGGAGGAGGAGGGTGGATCTGGTAGCCCAATGTGGTGTTGCATCAATCGATCCTCCAAATCCTAGATATATCCATCTCAGGCTCGAAGGCATAGTACATCATACCTCTAATGATGGTCCCTCTCAAGTAGCTCTACCTAGAGCCTCATGATCCTATCCTCACCTCCACCTACAACTATATGTGCCTCTAGCTCCACCCATAGCTGAGCTATCTCTGCATCCTAAGGCTATCTCTACACCCTCACTATCACTACATCTCGCTCTACCACTAGATGCTCGAGCCTCACCCAATCCTCCTCACTCTAACCTAGAGGTCTCTCTAGAACCTCCTCCATATCATCATCATCATCACCACCTCCATCACCTCCAATATCTAGAGCCTACTCTACTGCATCCCTCACCCATCTCCCTCGACTACTAGATCAAAGATATCTCTAATGTCTAGGAGCCTCATATACCTCCTCCACCTTAACCTCTACCTCATCCTCATCCTCACTACCCTCATCCACTACTAGACTAGGTACCCATGGTGGTTGTGTAGTGAACCATGCATCATACTCCATGGTAGTCCCCGCATCATCCACATCAGGGAGATCTATCTCCTCATCATCCTCATAGGTCACCCTCCATGCCTCAACACAAGGTAGACCCATCTCATCCTGATGGTGCCTATACAACACTGGTGCCTCAGGAACCCCTATCACAGTCCAAACTACCATAGCACCCATGAGAACTGGATCAGCTCCACCTCACTCCTATGCCTCCCAACCACCCATCTAGCCTATCATACCCTCCATAGTTGCTCCCCATCACTAGTCCAAGTAGCACCTCACCATGGCCTCCAAAGCACCTGAGTAGGTGTCAACCCTACCCATAGATCCTTGTACTCCTAGCTAGTATAGATAGGATGACTTGACTACACCTCCTTAACCACCCACCATCTCATAGCATAGGGCTACTCCCCATCCCATGCCTTAGTAGGCAAGCCCATAGGTCGAGCCACACTAAAGTGCTCCCAACCCCAACACTATAGTAGTACACTGCATCCTAGCCCCTTCCACCCTTACCTCCTCACCTCATATAACTCTTGGTAAAGTTGCACCAGCAAAGTAGGTGCCCATGCATACACCCAAGGCTCATCAATCATATCATACACCAGCCTGATCATGTTCCAAGGGAACCGATAACCAATGTTGTTTGAGGCCACTATGTTGGCCAACACGAACATGACTAAGTGTAGAAGGCTATGGAGACCACACATCTATTGATATTGCAACAGAAAGAAGGAAAAGCATGTAATCTAAGCATACATTTGACAAAAAGAAGGAAATAACAAAGGGAAGCTCTCTTTTATTAATCAAATGAGTCTTATTACAAATTTATCCCTCTTAGGGATACCAAAATATTGATACAATTGTTACAATAAGCAAATAACCCCAAAATGGGGGAAGATGTGTTTCAATTGGTCTTCATATCTCCATCAAATCTGCTTGAGGGCTTATAAGGATGCCTCCTTCTCCATTCGCCAAGAGGAACTTGATGTTGAGAGTGCCTTGAAGCCTACAAGATCCTGTAACCTACATACAAGAAACAACAAAGCACAATTAAAAGCATATGAGGCCTCTCATGATGAGGCTTTTGTCAAGAAAATGCAAGAAGTATGGCTAAACTTGAAAGAAAACATAAAGATATGCAAATATGCTTACAAAATAGCTGAATTAATGCAAAGCATGCTTGAAAACAAGTAGATCTAGCTAATCTAACATGTAATTTGTAATAAAAGCATGAAATGGAGCTAATCTAAGAAGATTATTGAAAACTAGAAAATGTGACAAAATGAAGGTAAAGTTACCTCTAATATTGCTAATTAACCATGCAAATGTGTAAATGAAGACTAATCTAAGCTAGATTAACCTATTTGCATAACTAGAATGGAAAACCTATTGCTAAAATGGAGGGAAAAGAGCATCAAACCCTAGCCATGGGTGTTAAATGCAGTAGGCTCTGTTAGCTATGACTGATAGCCATGGTTGAGGGAAAACTCCTCTTTCTCTTGAAACCAGGGCCAAAAACTCCTAATTCCTCCAAGCAATTGATGGTCAAGGGTCGCCTCGGTGTTCTGGAATAGATTGGTGGTGTAATTCACTAGAATTCACAATGGAAGTGTGTCAATTGTCAAGCTTGCTCCTCAAGCTCTTGAGATCTCCATTGTTGCAAGGTTGATGATCAAATTGGATTTTGGTAGCATCTTGTTACTCTTCACAAGGTGCAATTGGCTCTCCAATTCGATAGGGCTTCACTGCATTAAACTTGGAATCCCATCTAGACCTCTCTCCAATTTGGAGGGGGGTCTTATAGCCTATCCAACTCCTCATCCTAGCTTCCTTGAGAAGCCAAGATCAAGAACTGATAGGTTGGAGCAGTTGGGAGGAAGAATCCAGAAGCTTCCTCACTCAAAACCACTTGAATTGGTTGCAAATGCAGTTGTAACAACCAATTTGGCTCAGCTCGGGAGGCCAAGTCAGTTACAGGGCTAGCCATGGCTCTTAAACATAGCTAAAACCCTAGCCATGGGTGTCAACCATGGTTGAGATCTTAGCTATGGATGCCATCCATGGCTAAGGTTGAATAGGCCTAGGATGCCTAAATTGAGTGGTTAAAACCACTACTTTGCCTTGGAAAGGTCCAAGATCATTCATATGGTCTGCAAAGATGCCCATATGAGTAGTCTCCTAAACATGACATGTTTTAGGTGTCTATAGATACCCCTTTTGGGATGCATTGTGGGAAAACACAATGCTGAGAAAAAATAGACCACCTAAAGCCATGTTGTAGGTTGAATGATGATCATTGATCTGATCAACATTAGATGCCCAGTCCTGCAAAAGGATGCACATCTTAGAATCATTGCTTCCAATGGGATGGAAGGCTTAATTTTGCAAAGCTTTCGCGTGTCCAGCTATGATCGGGTAGCATCAGTGCTACTATTATTTCGATAGGTGGAGAGCTTCAAGCTTTAAACTGGCATATTTTCTTTTGCCCCAATAGAAGGGTAAGCTTATGATAGTTGTTAGCAATGATTCGTAAGATGAACACAATTTGACATGATCGAGTGATCCTTTGTTGATTTTGATTATGATTTTGATATTATGACTACCCCCTCAAGCGACGAGTCGATGAGGGAAGGATAATTAATAAAGCGACGAGTCGCTTGACCAAGATGAATAATTTGGATGATTTAAGACTTTTGCATTTTGTTATATGGCAAGGCCTATTACAACCGTGATTTCAACCATTAATAGTAATTGTACATCTCTATCCCATGGAGTAGTCCGACCACAATGGCCTTCTTAGGGAATCAAGATGATAGCAATTCCAATTAAGCTTATGGTGAATCACTATGTTCGATGATCTGCTAAAAATGTCATAGAAGAAATGAAATGAACACCTCATTCCCATGGGGTAGTCCGGCCGCCATGGCCTTCTTCGAGATTGAAGTGAAGACATTTCAATTCAACGATGACTAATTTACCCCAAATGGCCTTATGGTAATTTACTCATCTTGTTGGATTGCATGGAGTGCAAGTCGCTACAACCGCCAAGTGTATAGGGTAAATAACTGGATACAAGGTGCATTTGAATTTTGATTTATGTGATGTTTTTGTTATTTTTGCAATTTTTGAGGTTTTTGGACCATTGAATATTTTTTATTTTACATTTTAAAGCTCCTCATGGTGAAATTTTGAGAGTATTTATTGCTATCTGCTAGCCATGGTTGTCAACCGTAGCTAGTTTTGGTAATTTTCTTAGCCATATTTGACACCCGTGATCGATGAAACCCTAATTTGCACCCACATCTGACACCCATGGCTGAGGGCCAAGTTAGAAATATAAAATAATTTTTAGGGTTTTTTATTTTCATTATTTCCAGCTTGCAAGTTTGATAGTGAGAGCTCTGAGAGGTGAGAGAAAACTCTGATACAGAACACTGCTAGAACCCTTACCTACCCTGATGGTGGACCAACTAGAGGCGTCCACTAGTGGTAGAGCTAGTGCTTCGAAGGTAGCACCTCCATCTCTCTCATGCAATTTTACCCAGTTTAAAAATGAACCACATTAAGTAATGGGATTAATGAACCTCACTAAACTATTGGTAAATAACCTCACCCTAGTTAGGATTAGCCTAGGTTAGCTTAGAGGGATGGGGATTTAATTTTTTGGGTTGCTTGGGGTGGGAATTGACCTCGAACGAGGTCATTCCCATAGCCATGGGTGGCAGCCGTGGCTCCCAATTTGCCAATTGGGGGCCGCGGTTGTCAACCACGAGAGTTCAAACACCAACGGTCAGAAAATTGACCATTGGTGCTAGCCAGGTGACAACCGTGGCTAAGCAACTTTAGCCAAATTTAATTTTTTATTTTTTCTTTTGACTTGATTTAATTGATTTTTTTATTTTTTCAAGTGCATATTTGAATTTTTTGGATATTTTGCATGCATTTTTTATTGTTTTTGACATTTTGACTTTTTAGATTTGTTTATACTTTTGAAGTACATTTTTTATTTTTTTGAAATTTTGATCATTTTGTTATTGCTTCTCTTAGACCTTGACTACACGAGCATGAGAGTCATATTTGCTCTATGATATCCTACCCTAATTTATCCAAGCAAACTTAGATTGGTTTGGGGTCGTGGGCCTCAGCTATGTCTTACGACTACCTTCTATTAGGGCCGACCAAGCCTACATGACTACTCTAGCCCATCATTGGGATGCATGGACTAACACCTTCCATATTCCAACTAGGGAGATGATGATCATACTAGAGGATGTGTACCACATATTCTACATCCCTATTGATGGAGAGGCCATCACTTCTTCACCTACCAAGGTGAAGTAGCGTTGTCTTCCAAAGGATCTTCGATGCCAAGAGCGATGAGGTGCTAGAGGATACAGAGCATGGTGGGGTGCCCATAGAGTGCTAGTATAGGGCACACATATTTACATGGTGGTAGGCCATCCTCATGCACATCATCATGCAATGTTGTGCTTCTAGATACTTCAAGAGTGAGGTTCCCTTGGAACCTCCTAGCCATAGTGTAGGACCTACTTGCTAGCACCATGGTACAACCATTGATCTTATCATGGGGGAGTGCTCTCCTTGCAACTATATGATGAGCTCTACCACATTACATAGTGGGGACGAGTAGGAGTGGGATGTAGCCTCCTACTATAGATCTAGATCTAGGAGCACATTAGGATAGAGCATCCTAGAGGGCTACCCTAATAGATTGCTATGATAGATGCATCTCAATGCTATGGAGCTTGTTGGCCTTGAGAGGTAGAGACGTACAAGAGCAGGTCTCATGTAGGAGACTTGCAACACTACATGGAGAGACTGATAACTACGGGTAGGCCATATTATCTGGCATCCTTATCTAGATTACCTAGCATGGGATGAGGTAGACCACTATCTGAGGTAGACCAAGCATGATCATTGGGTTATCGAGTACAAGCCCAGTGTGTGGGAGTTCTTTCACTTCTCTCGCATCACCAGATAGTTTAGGGTATGCCAAGATATTCTAGAGGAGCCAATCCTCTACCACCACCTTAAGGTAGAGACTCAGTTGGCATGGCCACAGGTGACCCCCTTGGGAGAGGAGGATGATGCATTTTAGGATTCAGGATTGGAAGATGCTGGCACCACTCCTAATTATGATGCTTGGTGGATGACCAAGCTATGGTAGGGTGGTGGTCCCCTAGGGAGATCTAGATATGGGGAGGCTATCGAGGTAGTGAGTGATGATCCAGAGGGGCGATGAGTTCACTAGAGGATAGAGGGAGAGTGGGGCTAGGCACTGCACCAGAGGAGGGAGCCCAAGATGAGGAGGAGTGAGGAGGAGCTCGACGATGAGGTGTCATAGCTCTAGGCCTAGGTATCTAGTTTACAAACATAGCTATAGATGGCTCAAACATAGATCTTAGAGAGAGATACCTCCATTACCACCCTACAGGCTCAGATGAGTGCACTCCAGGCATAACTTATAGTAGGATAAACTTAGTGGTGAGGATTTGAGGAGGAGCAGACTACCCTCTAAAATAGATTGACTCGACCACTAGAGATAGAGAAGATCATCCAAAAGGATCTCCTCTAGTCAGCTAGACTTTAGGACCATAGAGTGGATATACTCAGATAAGGAGATGCCCTTACTTCTTAGGCTACACCTACTCCACCAAGTAGGGAACAAAAGTTAAATACTACTATAGGTATCCAATATGAGGATGTCTAATGATATACACTATTATAGAGGGAGGGTGGCTATGCTAGGTGGTACCCCTTACTAGAGTAGTCTATAGTATGGGTCCAATCGAGTGAGTCAAAATTCCTTAGTGCATCTAGCCATAGATGGGACGATCTAGAGAGATCCACAAGCACTAGCTCTAGGTAGCCTCATAGAGAGGGGAGAGGGTGGAGGTGACTCAGGTGGTGCAGGCCACTCATGATTATGTCTTGATGACATTGTATCATTTTTTAGTGTAAGGTCAGATGACCTACACTATTGTAGCCTACAGGTATTTTGATGTACCTCTATGTATACATTTTGACACACATTATATATATGATATGACATTTGATTATGCTTCATTATGTGTATCATTTTATTGTTTTTATGTTTATGAGATGCACATGGATGCAATGTTGATATTTATTGATTATGCTATATGGATGTGATGTATTGATGACATGCACTAGCTAGATGATGTATGTATGTTAGATATTATGATCTAGATGTATATGGACTACTTATGTATGCATATATGGATGCAATGCTTGGATTGTTTAAATGCATGTTTAATTTTGATTTAATTTTATGCATCTAATTTATGTTGTTATGATATGGTGAATGCAATGTATGTAATGCATTATTTACATGATGATGATCTAATGTAAATGAACCTGTATGCTTTAATCACTTAAAACATAAGGAATGAATGTAATATGTGTTTACACAATCTAATGGATGACACCACAGAATGTATAAAAATCATGAATGTAAATGTTAAATCTTATCATAAGAATTAATCATTTAAGCATCCATATTTGATATGATATGATTTGTTGCTATAAGGGATTTTTGAGGTTTTCCATGAGACTCAAACACCCTAGTTGATTAATCAAAAGTTGTATAATGACCATACTAGGACTCTTGAAAGATACAAATTTTTGTTATGAAGACCAAGATATTCATTATCCCTGTGTGTGCAAATGAATATATTAGATGAGACATAAGACTACCTCATTGCCAGGTGGGATTCATTCAGCCCATTGCTATAATGAGGATCACCAAATGTTCACCATGATCCTAAGTTTGGATGCAATTAGACTAGACCACTAGGTAATACAAGCCACCTAAAGCTAGCTCATTTGTAAATTGCTTAGAACTACCCCAATGCCAGGAGGGATTCATTCAACCCATTGTTGTATTGGGGATCACTCTATGGTTTCAAGTAGTGACCATTCTAGGGATTCAAGCTCTTCACCCCCTTATTTTATTTTCATTTATTGGGATACTTGCTCATGCTTAGTGATGAAAATCACTATTTATTTTGCATTTTTTTTGAGCAAGGGATTTTGCTTTTGATTTTGGGATTTTGCTTATTTTGTGAAAGCAAGGGATTTCTTTGGGTAGGGGGGAGCTTGTCCTTTTTTCAATGATCAACACCCTAGACCATGTGCATCACAAGATGAGCAAGTAAAAACCTTTCACTTAAGGTGACTAGGACCACTTTGTAGTGTTCATCTTTCCTTGTCCAGATTAGGATTGTTAATGTGTTTAATTAGTGATGGGATTTTGATATATGCTAGGTGCTATCAAAACTAGACCTCATCTCCAAAAGCAAAGATAGCTTTCTACAAAATCTGAGAAGATCACTAGGTATGGCTGAATGACCAAAAACCCTAGTATATTCCTTATAGCAATAGGAGGGGTTGTGTTGAAAAACATAATTACTCACAAGGGTGATGGATGATGATGATGAATAGATGCATGATTTAGATACAAACGTGGTGTCATTTGTAAGATTGTAAACACAACCTATCCTAATGCAAGTGCAATGGATGAACATGCCTAATGCAATGCAATTAAATGAATGCATATGCAAAATAAAAATGTATAATGTAAATGTTTTGCAATGTTTTTGAATTTTATTGTTTTTTGATTTGTTTGAAATTTTTATATTTTTCAATTGTTTTTGAAATTTTGATTATTTTGAATGTTTTTGAATTTTTGAATTTTATGTGTGGAATACCTTAAGATGAAGAATGTTGAGAGGTTCAGGCTCTTCAACACCTTCAAGCGATGTTAGGCGATATGTTCTAGGTCCTATCTTCTCTAAGATGATATATGGACCTAACCAGTTAGCTATAAATTTATCTCGTAAGTGCGGTGGTAGGTTTGAGTTCTGTTGGTTTTCTTTCAGTACAAGATCCCCAAATTTAAAGTCTCTCAGATGGACTTTATTATTATAAGCTCATTTTAGGCATTCATGATAAACATGGAGATGCTCAAGGGCATTCACATGATGTTCATCAAGAAGCATCAATTGGTCGAGGTGAGCTTGTCGTGCACAGTGTCATCATCGATGAACTCTTTCAATGTGATGCGTAGGGTTGGAATTTCCAACTCTAAGGGCATAATGGCCTCAGTACCATATACTAGTGAAAATGGGGTTGCCCTAGTGGGCATCCGTATACTAGTCCTGTAAGCCCATAATGCAAGGGGTAGCTGGATATGCCAATATTTGTGGTTCTCTTGAATAATATTTTTCAAGATAGCTACCATTATCTTGTTAGAAGCTTCAGCTTACCCATTTGCTTGTGGATAGTATGGAGTCACAAAACTATGTTGTATATTATACTTGGATGTTAAAGCCCTTACAATTTTATTTTTGAATGATGTTCCATTATCCGATATGATCTTGGATGGTATCCCAAAATGACATATGATATTGTGGAGTATGAACTCCACAATACATGCTCCTATTATCATTGTTAAAGGGATTGCTTCCACCCATTTTGTAAAGTACTCAGTGGCCATTATAATGAATGTATGTCGGCCCGATGACGGGGGAGAGATCTTACCAATCAGATCAAAACCCCATTGAGAAAATGGCCAAGCCGCTTGAATGGGCTGTAAGGCCTATGATGGCAAGTGCATAAGATTAGCATGATGCTGACATTTGATGCATTTCTTGACATACATTATGCAATCCTTCTCCATAGTGGGCCAATAATAACCCATTCGAAGGATGCGCTTGATGATGGCCATGCCACTGAAATGGCCACCGCATGTACCATCATGAGCTTGTGAGATTGCCCAAGTTGATTCTTGGAGCTCAAGGCAATGAAGGAGAATTCCATCATAGCTTCGATGATACAAGATGTCTCCTAGCAAGACATACTTAGTCACTTTTTATTTGAATGCTCATTTTGCGACATGCGATAATCCCTAGGGGATTACACCAAGCTTAAGGAAATCATGTATTTGTGACATCCAATCCTGATAGGCAACAACTTCAACTGACTGAATGACATGTTCCCATTGTAGTTCAACTTGTACAAAATCCGATTGGGAAACTACCTTATGGAGAATAGTAGTACCATTCTCTGTAGGACCCTACGAAAGCAAAGATCCCCAAGGTGCCTTTTTTAGAAAGTCTCTAGCTTTGTAGAACCATTCATGGGTTGGTTCTATTTGAATCATGTGGACTAATTCTTGATTGTTATGTGCCTCATGTTGTATCATGGATTGTGATAGTATTTTCACTTGAATGGTAGTGAAGTCAAGCAGATGGAATTCTAAGGGATTAAGGATCCCAAAGATGCCATGGTGTCTACAAATCTATTGGATATTCAAGGGATTGCCTCGATGTCATACCATTCTAGATAGGCTAGATATTGCTACCCCCCCGTATGGCTTAACATGTAGTGATGCAACTTCTTCATCGCAAAGACTACTGCTAAGCATAATTTTTCCACATATGTGTATCATAGCTCGTAGCTGACCAGAGTTTGGTTGATGTAATATATTACCTGTTCTTTGCCTTGCACATTCTTTTGGGCTAACATGGTTCCCAATGCAAAGTTAATGGTAGATATATATAATAGGAATGGCACCTCTAGTCGAGGTGGAGCTAAAATTAGTGGATTTCCAGGTACTGCTTGATCTCAACAAAGGCCTTTTGATAGTCCTCGTCCCAATTGAATGGGACTCCCTTATGTAGCAGTCGATTCATGGGTCGATATTTATCCGATAATTATGTGATGAATCACTTTATGGATGCTACTTTGCCTTGTAGGCTTCTTAATTCCTTGATATTAGTGGGAGGACACATTTCTAAAATGACCTTGACCTTTGTTAGGTCAACTTTGATCCCTCATTTAGAAATGATGAATCCCAAGAGTTTACCTGATGTTACACCAAAGACGCATTTCTTGGGATTCAACCTGACATTATGCTCTATCAAGTGATCGAAGACTTTCCTGAGAACCTCGACATGCTCTGAATGTAGCAATGACTTCACCAATAAGTCATCGATATAATCCTCTAGGATCTTATGCATGTAGTCATGAAAGATATATGTCATGGCCCGTTGGTATGTAGCACCAACATTTTTAAGACCAAATGGCATAACTTTGTAGCAAAATGTTCCCCATGGCATTGTGAAAGTGGTTTTATGTTGGTCTTTGGGTTTAATCTAAATTTTATTGTAACCAAAAAAACCATCCATTAGGGAGAGCATCTCATGACCTACAGTCGCATCTACCAGAGCATCGATATTAGGCAATGGGAATGAATCCTTTGGTGTTGCCTTATTGAGGTCTCTAAAATCTATACAAATATGGATCCTTCCATCAAGTTTTCCTATAGGTACCATGTTTGATACCCATTCTAGATAGTCGATGGAAATGATGAATTCTACATCCAATAATTTTTGCAATTCATATTTAACCATCAAAGCGATGGTTGGATGCATCTTCCTGAGTTTTTGCTTTACTAGCTTCTTGGTGGGATCTAGTGAAAGGTTATGAGTAACCAATTTTGGATCTAGACCCGACATATCCTTGTAAGTCCAAGCAAAGAGATCAGGTTTCTCTTTCAATAGAGGAATGAGGGTGGCACGCTCCTCAGGAGATAAGCTCTCTCCAAATTTAACCTTCCTTGGATTCATGGGATCTTCACTGATATCCACTTTGAAGGTTTCCTCTATTGACATGTGTGACCCCTCCTCAAGCTGGTGAGGTGTAGGGATCAAATGGATGTCATCCACTAGGTTTATAGGTTCCACATCAAAATTACCCTCAGCATGATAAACATCATATGCACAACCTAGCACAAAATGAAATGGTTGTAACATTTCTTCATTAGGGAAGAAATATTTAGGCTCTAAAGGTGAATTGATATGATCAAAATCAATGGCCTCAAGATTGAGGTACAAAGGTTTTGAAGGGTCAGATGGATTGTGGAGTGGAGTGGTCAAATCAATGGAGATCATGTTGATGGAATGGATGAAGTCTCTAGGACCACATGAATGTAACTCACTACTTCTAGATTTCTCCCCTACACTAGATGTGGCTCTAGGAAAAATGGGGATTTTTGGATCTCTCTAGGAGTAGATAGGACAATTGGATCCTCAAGAGGAAGCAATTATCTTAAATTTGAAGGGCCAAGAAAAACCATGTGATAGATTTCCTCCAGATTGACTGGCCTTCTTTGAATGGGAGGACCTGGGAACACTTCATGATATATGAGTTCCATGTCAATAGGTTCCCTAAGATGATGTAAGTGGTGAGGCCCAAGGTAGGCCAACTCTATTTCATCCTCATATTCTTCATCCTCTAAGGAATTCTCATCATCATCTTCTCCAAAATTGCTTTCTGGTCCACCTCTTTCAGAGATGGATTCTAAATCTCCTTCCTCAGAAGTAGCTTCTGATTTAGGCTCTACTATTATACCAGGATTCTAGGTTTCAATGCTAGTGTCATCAATATATTCATAGTTTCCAATCACCAAATTGATTCTTGGAATATCATCTGGACTAGCCTCCACCAAGATATTGTCATGATAGATCAAAGGTGGTTCTATGGCAACCATGGTCACCGACCAGTCACCCCTTCAAGAATAAGAAGGGTTAGGATGGTAGGGGTTCCAATCTACATCATCTACCCCCATGCTTAGGTTCAGGTGATCTAGAGATATAGCTAGAAGCTCATCCTGACCTCTTATGTCATAGCCCAACCTGAACCGATCAGTTGGCAACTGATATCATGGTTCATATGGAGTTTGATGCCCTTGTTCGAATAGACCTAGATCGTAACCATGCCAATGGTAATGCTCAAAATATCAAGGTGAAACTTTGGGTTAGATAGATAATGAACATTCACTATGAATGGTTCATCATCATCTTCTTCTATAGGTGTACGATCTACAAGTTGATCTAGGCCTCCATAGATGAAGTTAGTTTGATTGGGTGGCACCCCTAGTGGTACCACCATCCCTACAGGAAAGTGATGGGCTTGAGGTCTGCCCATATCCTATGTAGTTTCGATGAATGGCATGAAAGTCACATTCTGCACTAGGTATTCTGCTAACCTGGGATTAACTAAATGAATTGTCACCTGTGGTGCAGATGACCCAGCTGAAGATGCAGGTGAGGTAGGTTGAGGTACCTCCTCGACTTATTTCTATGAGTTTCCCTCCTCCATGGGATTTGGGACCTCGATAGTTGCTACATTGGGGATTTCTTTAGACTCTTTTTCACCCAATACTACCTTTAGCTTCTGATCATTCCTAAGCATTATCGATGTCGTAGGCTTCATAGAAGTAGTTGTTGTATGTGCAGATGGTCATGGTGCCGATGTTGAAGGACCGATGCACACTTCCTTTGATTTACCCATTGGATGCCAGATGGGTGATGTAGGTCTTACATCCAAATGTATTGATGGGAGGATAAAATCTCTTGATAAATCTACTTGATTAACATACTTGAATGGCTCCTCATTCGAAGGAACCACATGCACTTGCCCCTCATGTACATATTTGATACATTGATGTAATATCGAGGGTACACATTGCATCTCTCTTATCCATGGCCTACCTAAGAGAATGTTGTATTGCATCACACCTTCAAGTACATGACACATCACGAGGATGGTCTTCAATCCCACCTAGATAGGTAGAATTATAGTACCCACTATCGAGCATAATGCATCATTAAATGCTCGTAGTGTGAAAGTCGAAGGCACAATATGTGATTTAGGTAATTTTAAATGTGCCAAGGCCTTTGTGGTAATAATGTTGATCGAAGATCCTGTGTCGATCAACACCCGCTTGAAGGGTGTGTGGTTTACACATGCAATTATGTGAAGTGGTGGGTCCGCTATAGCAGTAGAGACTATCTTAATTTCATGATCATAAAATTGAATGACAGGCTCTTGACACTGTTGCACATGTCCCACAAAATTAGTGAATGCTTCTGGATCTTGGGACTGTACTTCTATGGACCTCAGAATGTCCATTAGCATCTCCCTATGCCTAGGAGACTATTGTATTATCTCATAAATTGATAGCTTTGTTGAGGCCATCTATAGGCTTTGAATAAGCCTATTTCTTATGGTCACCACCGGTCTAGTTGGTGGGCCTAGCAAGTTATTTTGTGTTGGCCTTTGAGGGGGTGCAACTTGAATTCTGACTAGAGCAGGAGGAGGATCTAGCTGATTATACCTCCTATTCCTTGGTGACAATGTTCACCATGCCGACAAAGCCTTGTGTGGGTGGTTCGATCCACACTTGATTTACTTGTCCGACATTATTCCTCGAAGGCTCATGGTTTGGTAGGGGATTTTTGAATATCCCCATATTTTGATTATCTAGAAGCTAGAGGATTATCAATGATTAACTTGTTCCTATCAATCATGTTCTATACCAAATGTTTGAAGCTATGGCATCCTTCGATGTCATGCCCTTTTTGTCTATGGTACGAACAATATTGATCTTCCCTAAATCCTTTCGATTTAGGTTGATTAGGATCGATTAATTTGACTTTGGGTAAATTTATGGTGTTAGCCTCACACAATTATTGAAATATTGATGCCATAGTCTTCGATAGTGGTATAAACTAGTGAGGAGGGTACTGCTCTTTATTCTTACCCTACTTCTTATTATTGCATTGATTGTACTATACAAGGGGAGGTTGAGCCTGATAATTTTGAGGTTGTTGGCCCTGATTCCCCTTTTGTTGATTCAACACAACCTGATTTACGTGTGTAGGCTTGGCCTACTGATGTTGGTTCTTTGTATTTTTATTATTCCACTCCTTTTTAGTCTAGAGTTTCAAGTCACCTTCTTGCAACTTGATATCCTCTATAACCTTGGCTTGAGCCAAGGCCTCCTCAAATATCTGATATTGCTACAATTGCAATAATAACGAGATGTGTTTTGCACAACTCTTGGTGAACATTCGAGTCAGTTCAATAGTAGGAATGGAAAATGGGAGCTTAGCCATCAACTTTCTCCATATATTACCAAAATCCATGATTGGCTCATCATCATACTACTTTAGAGCTGCCAAGTCAGTCAAATTGGTCTTCTTCTTGATGCCAAAGGAAAAGTGTTCAAGAAATGCATTTGCTAGTTATTCAAAGCTGGTAATGTTGTGCCTCTTCAATTGATTGAACCATTCTAGGGTGGGGCCTGAAAGGGTCATTATGAAGGTTCTTAGTAACAAGGCATCATTACTCTGTATTTGGAAGCACATGTTCATAAAGCTTGTGATGTGCTCCTGCATGTCTTCATCACCTTGAAATTTATCCAGCTTGGGCATCTCAAAATGATCGAGATACGCTGGGCTAGGAACTGAAGAGCATAAAGGTGCATTATGAATTTTATTCAAGGTAGGCTTTTGATAAGTCATGCCTTGTTTCTCAATAGCTCTCACCTTTTCTGCTAAGGCTTTGTATGCTTGCGAGGACAAGATTTCCTCTTCCCTAAGAGGTCTCTATGGAGCTACTAGAGGTAGATTCTTTTTAGGTCGAGGTGGAGGATTAGGCTCATCATCCATATCTACTAAGGAGATCTTAGGATACTACTACTCTTGCTCATCTCCTTCTGACTCTACGTACTAGGTATGCCCAGGTTGTTCTAGCGCTTGGCATTGTTGCATGTTCTGGGTCATACGATGAGTACGATTTTCAACTTGCTTAGGGTGCATTTATGGCTGTGATGTAGCACATCTTTGGTTGTACTCCCTATATTCACTTTGAGGGGGGATATTAGCTCGAGCTAACCTATCCTCTCTCTCCTCATGCTCCTTTTGATCTAGGATGCATTGTTCTCTCATGCACTACTCATACAACCATTGCCTAAGCAACCTTTGATATTGAGTATCCTCATTCTCGAGGTGCTCGCACTTTGCATGCACATCTTCCAATTGGTCTTGGAAGATACGCTACCTCTACTCTGAAGCCAACCTCTGAGATCGATCTATAAGATCGATAGTGTGAGGCCTCTAGTTGTTCAACTCTATTCGAAGGGCTTTATTAGTGTGAGCCCCAATAGACTTATCCACCACACTCTTGCCCTTATCTATGTAGATGGTATTCATGTTGTGTTGTAGTCTATTCTCTATGCCTGCCTGTGTGGATGGGGCACATGTGCTATAGGAGTGCTTTGAGCACTCTCCTGGCTCAATGGTATGCCTATGTGTGCTCTCATTGCATGAAATCGTAGAGTGAGAATGAGAAGAGGCTTTATACCCTAGTTGCCCTAGGACTTGTTCTAGTCCATCAAGCTACCTAGTTCTCCATGGTTCATTTGGGGTGTACCATTAACTCCAACTATGGCAAGATCTATCATGAACCTTCTAGGTCCATTAGGGTTTGGAGTTTTTAGGGGTCTATGCTCTGATGCAGCCCTTTCTTCCTACCCCTGATTGGGTGGATTTTCTCTTTGTCTACCATGGGATGATGGGGGCCTTGAGCCACCCTCAGCTCTATCCCATGAGGAGTGTATGTTACATCCTCTAACTAGGGTATTCTGAATAGAACTTCCACATGTTGAATTGTCACCTCTAATACTCATCGAACATCATTCGAGAGGATCCTATGGTAGAGATTCCAACATATTATCTTGTGTGTGTCCTGGAGCTTTGGCCTCCTCCTCGGTTGTGCATCGAGGTCGGCCTCTCCATGTGTTGACCATAATGTGAATTATCTCTTTTGTAAATTTTAGGGAATACAAAGCATACAAGGGTGTTTATCTCTTTTAAATATTCTTTGTGAGCCCTAAACTATTTTGTGAGTTTTGGTTTGTTGAATACATAAACTATCTCTCATCATGTTTGCATTTTTGTTGATGATATACTTGTATAGTTTAAGGGTTTTCACCTATATGCTCATAGCTCGACAATCGACAATGAAAGTCCAATCACGTAAACCCACCAAAGTATGGAGATGAAGCCCATACCCGATCAGGGAGCACAGGTCCTACCGATCCTCACCTAGTCTCACTTGGTCAACGTTATACCCTCCAAAGAGAAGTACATGCAAATTTTCCAAGCTACATCGGTTCTTGGATCCGGTATTGGCCAAAAATAGGGTTCATAGGATTTGAGCCAATAGATGGAGATGAAACCCACCATCGTTGGTCTCTATTAGTGGTTGGGTATGAATTCCAACTCACTAATATTTAAATGTGACATGGTGTGTGGGGGTTTATTTTAATTTTGCATAAAAATAAAATGCATCATAGAGCATCCATGATTCTTCCTACATGCCTAAGAAATTGATGTTTTAATTTCAGAAAGGATGCAAAATTAAATGTTATTTCTAGAAAATATAATGCAAAATTATATGAAAAACTAGCCTTTAGATAGGCCCCAAGCATGCAAACCCTAACACATAATCTAAATGCTAGCTTTGTTCTATAACACAACAGACAAAAATAGCTAAAATCTTAGTCATGAGTGACAACCATAGCTAACAATGCTAGTTATTGTTGTCAGCCACAACTAACAACAGACAAGGCAATTTTCATGATTTTTCCTCTTAAAATTTGTCTAGATGATTTAATTAGCCTACTGATAGGAAAAACATAAAAACAAGAAATCAGAAAAGGGATAATTACCTAGAATCCCTCATTCGATGAAGAGACAGGTTGTCTACTATATTTTTCTCTACTTTCTACTAGTCATAACTATTAAATGCAACTGAGATGCTAGCCATGGGTGTTAAAAATGGTTGAGACTATGCATTATGGCTATCAAGCATGGCTAAGACCTGCAACACAAAAATAAAAAAATCAGTAAATGATAATGAATTTTATGGGTTTCCATCATGATCGCCACTATAGAAGGCTATGGAGACCACACATCTATTGATATTGCAACAGAAAGAAGGAAAAGCATGTAATCTAAGCATACATTTGATAAAAAGAAGGAAATAACAAAGGGAAGCTCTCTTTTATTAATCAAATGAGTCTTATTACAAATTTATCCCTCTTAGGGATACCAAAGATTGATACAATTGTTACAATAAGCAAATAACCCCAAAATGGGGGAAGATGTGTTTCAATTGGTCTTCATATCTCCATCAAATCTGCTTGAGGGCTTATAAGGATGCCTCCTTCTCTATTCTTCAAGAGGAACTTGATGTTGAGAGTGCCTTGAAGCCTACAAGATCCTGTAACCTGCATACAAGAAACAACAAAGCATAATTAAAAGCATATGAGGCCTCTCATGATGAGGCTTTTGTCAAGAAAATGCAAGAAGTATGGCTAATCTTGAAAGAAAGCATAAAGATATGCAAATATGCTTACAAAATAGCTGAATTAATGCAAAGCATGCTTGAAAACAAGTAGATCTAGCTAATCTAACATGTAATTTGTAATAAAAGCATGAAATAAAGCTAATCTAAGAAGATTATTGAAATCTAGCAAATGTGACCAAATGAAGGTAAAGCTACCTCTAATATTGCTAATTAACCATGCAAATATGTAAATGAAGACTAATCTAAGCTAGATTAACCTATTTGCATAACTAGAATGGAAAACCTATGGCTAAAATGGAGGGAAAATGAGCATCAAACCCTAGTCATGGGTGTTAAACGCAGTGGGCTCTGTTAGCCATGGCTGAGGGAAAACTCCTCTTTCTCTTGAAACCAAGGCTTGAAACTCCTAATTCCTCCAAGGAATTGATGGTCAAGGGTCACCTCGATGTTCTGGAATAGATTGGTGGTGTAATTCATTAGAATTTGCAATGGAAGTGTGTCAATTGTCAAGCTTGCTCCTCAAGCTCTTGAGATCTCCATTGTTGCAAGGTTGATGATCAAATTGGATTTTGGTAGCATCTTGTTACTCTTCACAAGGTGCAATTGGCTCTCCAATTCGATAGGGCTTCACTGCATTAAACTTGGAATCCCTTCTAGACCTCTCTCCAATTTGGAGGGGGTCTTATAGCCTATCCAACTCCTCATCCTAGCTTCCTTGAGAAGCCAAGATCAAGAATTGATAGGTTGGAGCAGTTGGGAGGAAGAATCCAGAAGCTTCCTCACTCAAAACCACTTGAATTGGTTGCAAATGTAGTTGTAACAACCAATTTGACTTGGCTCGGGAGGCCAAGATAGTTACAGGGCTAGCCATAGCTCTTAAGCGTGGCTAAAACCCTAGCTACGGGTGTCAACCATGGCTGAGATCTTAGCTATGGATGCCATCCATGGCTAAGGTTGAATAGGCCTAGGATGCCTAAAATGAGTGGTTAAAACCACTACTTTGCCTTGGAAAGGTCCAAGATCATTCATATGGTCTGCAAAGATGCCCATATGAGTAGTCTCCTAAACATGACGTGTTTTAGGTGTCTACACTAAGGTAGGAAAGGTATTTATCTTATTATCTCAGTACATAGCCAAATACCTTATCCCTCCACCCTTCACAATCTCACCTTGCCATCAATCTCTAAATATCTATCTCATATCATGCCCCTTATCGTGTCCAACCTTGACACATAACCCCTTAAATTGTACTTTGAGGATGTGATATACATCCTCAAGTGTAACTATCACCTCTCTAGTAGGAAGCTAAAAGGTCCCCCTATTTGTATCCTCTCTCTGCAAAGGCAAAGAGATACCCCTCATCTGCCCTCACCACATCAATATGGGTTGCCCTAGGTAGCCTAACATCCTCCAACCACTTCCACTGCTCATATCATAGCATCTTTCTCACCCCTAGGATGAGAGGTGAGAACTGATGCTGAGCTTCAAAAATATTCAGCTGCAGCACAACACATGTACAATGCACATACATTAATGTCATATTCATTTGCATATCTTAAATTTTTTTTGCATAAGTCCCAACCAAGAGTGCCAAGATCACTTACCTTAGCAACATGCACCTTTGCTCCTGCTTCTATATCTGCACCCTCCATTGCCATAGCTTCTGCCCTAGCACACACCTTCACTCCACCTCACTTCCCCACTCTCCTTCAGATGTAGCTTCTAGAATTCATGAATGCAAAGAATGAATTTGATTTCACTCTTGTAGAATATTTATAGTTTTTTCTAGCACACTAGAACACCCATGGGCGTTCACAGGTGAATTAAAATGTAGACCAGAGTCTACATATTGTTAGATGCCAACCGACATCTGAGAATTTTGCAGATGCAACATGGTGTTTGGTGTTAAAATTTGTAGAAATACCAAAATGATTCAAAAAGGTAGCTTACCTCCACAAAATCATTCCAAGTTGCATTCATACATTCATTTCCATCATCATATCATGTTTTTTGAAAACAAAAATTGATTTGGATGCTTAATTTTTGCTTGCGACCAAAAGGCATAAAATCACTTTACAAGCTTCAAAACACTCCAAAACGGTCCAAAATTTCATAAAATAATCATATTCATAATTCCAATCATCCACTCCATCATTTCATTTATATTTGTGATAACATGGATTGATTTAGATGGTTAAATTTTTTTTGTGATCAAAAGTCGTAAGATTGTCCAAAATTGATTTTTAAAATGCTCCAAACCAATGCAAAAATTTTACAAAATCATGCAATCATATCATAAATGCTTTTATCATTATAAAATATTATTTTAACATCATTTTCATCCATCCATCATTACATTTGCACATTTTTCAAGTTCATAAAAAATTTCAAGTGAGCCTCGTATCTAGTGGTTTATTCTATCTCCTTGGCGATTGCAATGATTGGTTGTCCATGCAATTTGGTAAGATGGATAAATCACCATAAGGACACTTGGCCATTATCATCATTCAATATCTCTTTTTTTTTAAATCAAATTACATTTTCCATCCTCATTTTTTAGTGCAACTATGCTCAAATTAATTTGCTCAAAATTTGTCATTGATGGCCTTGTCTGTGGGGCTTGAAACATGGATAATTCATACTACATCATTCTCCTTAACATTCAAGAATTGTGCATAGTCACTAGGAGGAGCCTCCTAGAAATCATCTGATCTTAGGATGATTGGTTCTTGATATTTTGCATTTTCATAACTTTGCATTTCAATGACGCCAAATGGCACCTTTCTTCAATAGTATGGAATCAACCCAAACTTGGGACAACCAAATTTAATTCTGATTTCCCACAATGGAATACATCTTACATGATCATGGCATATACACTTGGAAAAAATCCCTTTCTCCATTGGAGCAAAAATTACATCATTTTACATCATTCATATCATCCGCATTTACATCATACACTTGCACTTACACCATTACATGCATTTTCCACCACATAATTCTATCAATTGGCTTGTGAGAATCATTCTTCACTCATTCACCAATTGAGGGGGTAATCTACACATACAAATTATTTTTTCTTCAAAATTATCTTTGTAATCCAAGGAAATAAAGATGCTTCTTCATCACACCAAACCAAGTGTCTCGTATTTTTGCACCGTATTGTGTTTCACGTAATGCGATACAAAAAGAGGCATCTGTAGACACCAAAATATAGCCACTTGTCATCCATATGTGTCATCCAATCACAACCATCCATTATTTATATACATATATGTATTTTTTTAATATATAATTAAATATTAAAATTTAATAAATTATATTTATATATATTTAATAAATATATATGTATTTATATGAACTAATCCTAGCCCTCTGTCATGTTTTAATCTAAGCAATTCATTCACCCCAATCCATGACACTTAACTAAACTTAATCTTCACCCTTCCTCATGTTTTAATCTCGGACACTCATTTTATGTCATTGAAATCCTAACATGTTCAAGAGTAGATTATAAAATATGAGTCATTTTGATGAATCAAACCCTTAAGCTCTCCCTTAATCCTTTAGAATCTGAAGCACCTGAGAAATCCTTAAGCCCTTCTACCCTAGCCACTTTTCCATCACTTTCATCATTCAACGCCACCATCCCCTCACCCATTTTTTCCCCTGCCAATCCCGTGTAGAACTAGATCTAGTTCTGCAATATTCTTGTGAGCCCCCAAACACACCCTAGATCCAGCAGAGTTCCTTTGGGCATTTTTGGAACTCTCTGGTGCATTCGTATCCTTCACAGAATGCCTTTGGATGTTTCTCATAGTAGATATGTAGCCCTAACACCCTCGGGTACCCTCACAACCATCATCGATAGAAGTAGAGATATAAATTAGCATTTTGACAAGGTAAGAATATTTTGTGCATTTATTTTACATTCCTGCACTTTTGTTTTTAGTTATATATTACAGCATCTAGGGTTTATTTGTTTTATCTTTTTAAGGGCCTCACATAGTGGAGCCCTCGTAGGTGCTTCTAATTTTTTTTATTGTGTTTATATTTGTAGGTACAGGAATCATATTTTTGGAAGTTGTTGAAGCTAGGGTGGCCTACCAAGGATATACAAGCCCACCCACAACTCTTATTTGGATCGAAGACAAGCATGAAGACATTAGCATTGTATTGATCTAGGGTTTCGAAGAACCCTAGTATTTGTAAATTTGTATCACAAAAGCATTTTAAAACCTCATATTGGAGCACATTGATTGTATAATTTTTGAGATCCACCCACATTAATAAAATGTTTACTCATCTTATGCAATCTTGTATTTTTACTATGTTTTTTATTACTTTATATTTGTATTGGTGTTGTTCGATTTCAATTTACAATTTGTATATTTGAATTCCATTGTTATTCCTTTTTTAACTAATTAAGCAATTGAGATGAAATTAGTTGATAGTCCAAGAACATATAAAAAAATTCTAGCATAAAATTTGAAAATGGCATGCTAATTATTACATTTCTAGTTCTTTTAACTTGATACATCTTATCATCTATAATTTTTAGTGAAATATTATCTTTGAATTCAACCAATATAAGTTTCCAGTCATATGATGACTAGCACCTGAATCGATATACCAAACTTATTTTTCTCTTTGCATTTTTTTATGATATTCAAGTGATATTATTTCACATCTATGTTAAGAATTTTGAAAAAAAAAATTATGAATTTTCTCTTTGAACTCAAAAGATTATGTTTTATATAGCTTTTAATTTTGAAATCTTCCTTTAATGAAATATAATTCTTTAATATTTCTCCTATGATGTGAAAATCCTTTTTTCCTTTGTCATTTTTTTTTTTTTTTTTAAATATTCCTTTGAAGTTGAAATCCTTATAGCTCCAAAGTTAAAATAATAATTGTAAGCAAAAATGGTGTGCACCCAAGCAACTGAAATACAAAAGACCATCAAAATATACTTAAAATGAAAGCTTTATTTTTGTATTAAAAATACATTGGAGTCTTGATATCCACTTTACAATTATTTTACCTCAAATACACAATGGGACTTATTACAATGAGAGTATTTTGTTTGTTTTATCGTATTATAAAGAGCAAAATAGGATAAATCTCTTTTGCACATCAATAGGGTGGGTGCTTGTGATCTCCTCTGCTATAATCCATTTGATGAGTGGGGTTGTGTATCCATGATGGGCCACTTTGTGCTCCAATAGCCCTTCAAAAACTTGTCACCTGCACACATGAGCCTTCAAACACAAGGGATTAATAGCACTTATTGATATGCATAAAAGAAGCTACGATAAACACTAATCTTAATGCTTGAATATTATAAAACGATGCATAGGAAACTGAAACAATGAAACCAAAAATACCTTGTTGTTACCTAACTCGATCGATGTTTATTTCTAGCTGAAAGTGTTCCTAATAAAATGTGGAACCATGTTTAGGGTTGGCTAAATGCATACCTTCATTTGTATAAACACAGAACTGCATTTGTGATTGTGTAAATTCCCTACCGCATTTATTGTTGAGTTGCAAAACGACAAGGGTTCAACCTGAGATCTCAAAGAATCAACCTCCATGGATGATGATGATGACCTCCTATTACTATTTTCGTAGAGTGACTGTAAAATTTTTAGCCTCCTTTGGGTGATGAAATGATGATGCTTTTATATGCTTTTGGGGATTTTGGAGGGAGATAATAGGTGGCAAGACAATGCTACGAAGTGGCAAGAACTGGGTAGCCACCTATCCTGGGCAATTGCAGTGAGTCACTTAGAGTGTCCCACTTAGGTGGAGTGGTGGCATGTGGATAGGTGGGAGTGGAAGGAGGTGTGTGAGATGTGGTAAGGGGAGGGGTAGTGGTGGCTAGGACTCATGTCCAGTATAGGGACAGGGTATCCTAGCAGGATTTTCCATATTTAATAAAATCTAGAAAAAGGATAATGTGCAATAAATACATACATACCTAAGTTTAGACTTAGGTATATAATTTTACTATGCATATTTGAAATGTGCAATGTGAATGTGGTTTGACAAGTGGATAGGTTTTGGTGTCTACAATAACTCAAATAAATTTGCAAATTTTAAATTTTCTAATCCTTTGAAGTAGTCCTTTTAACTCCCTACTAAATTAAATTTAAAATTCAAGTTTCAAAAATTTCAAAAAATAATAATTTTCCAAATCTTTAAAAACTTTAAAAATTTCAAACAACTTCAAATATTTAAAATCTCAAATCTCAAAACCTTTTAACTCCGTAAATCTTAAAAAACTAAAATTTCAATTCTTCAAAAGCTAAAATCACTCAAAAAACTTAAATCTTCAAATCTTCAAAAAATAAAAGAACTACTAAACTTTCAAACCTTAAAAAAATAAATCCTAGTAGTAATCCTTATCACTCCATAACTTAAGAATAAATTCAAGCTTTCAAATTATTAAGGTGCATAAATATCAAAGTGAAAAACCTTATAACTCCACTTAATAAATTTGAAATTGCTTTAAGGTCTATGATTTTATAGAGGGGGTGAATGGAAGAAAGTGTTGGAAGGAGTTGGCTAGTCCTTATCTCAATGAAGGCCTTAGAGATGACCTATAGAATTTATGGAATAGATTGAAGATGCAAGTTATTCTTCAATGGGATGAGAGAGACTCTCTGATTTGGGCTCAATAAAGTAATGGTGATTTTTTGGTTAACTCAGCCTATAGACTCATAGCTCCAAATAGAGACTTTTGGGTCCCCAATAGATAGGTTTGGCTCAAATATTTGACACCAATATTAATTTTTTTCTCTGGTTGTCTATTTAGAATAAAATATTAATCATTGAGAACCTCAAAAAAAGAGGTCTAATATTGGTTAATAGATATTATCTTTGTGGTCTAATTGAAGAAAACTCTAATCATCTTCTTCCATATTGTCCTTTCTCCTATGAAGTCCTTTGCATCCTACTGTAGCCGATAGGAATCTCCTAGGTCTTTCTATAGTATTTGGCTAATTTCTTTGAGCAATGGATGGCACCTTTTTTCAAAAAAATATGTGGGACCTTTTGGGCCTTTCTTCTTCCTCATTTCATATGGGTATTTGGAAATAAAGGAATAGGAGATCCTTTAATAATTCTTTAGAAGATGCTATCTCTATTAGCAGCAAAATCCTATGTGCTTTGAAAGAAAATATTTCTTATATCTCCTTCCCTAAGGAGAAAGAGTCCTCCTAGGAGTTCATACTTGTTGAGCATATGGGCATCCCAAAAGGTGTGGTTTTTTTAGAGGATCATCGATCTAGAGAACAGGTTTTTTGGAATCCTCCTTTGGTTGGTTGGTTAAAATTCAATTTTGATGAAGCTTCAAAAGTAAACCCAGGGCTAGAAAATATCAGGGGTATTTTGAGGAATGACAAAGGAGAAATTATTTGGGCTTTTGCTAAGAATTTGGGCTATAAATCAAGCCACTTTATGGAGGCAAGAGTGCCTCATCAAGGATCTCTCTTGATTATACCTTTTTAGGATAGGAACTTCATTTTCAAAGAGACTCTTTAAATATAATTAAAATTTTGCAAGGTAAACAACTTGCAAATTGGATAATTGACAATATCATAGATGAAACAATAAGATGTTTGAAAGGTCATGAATTCCTTCACTTTGAGCACACTCCTAGAGAGGGAACTAAAGTGATATATCTTTTTGGTAAACTTAGCTTTGCAGTAGAATGTTTTAAGAGTTTGGAGATAGGATTTTCCACAGGAACTAGTTCAACTAGTTCAAAATGAAGGATTATCTTAAGGTTTCAAATTTTAGGGAGGACCAGTATTCAGGCTTGGAGATTGGCAGAGATCAAAAGAGAAATCTTTTTGTAGTGTTTATTTTGAATTTTATAATTTCAAATATTTTTGGTGGCATCTCTATAAATTCGAGCTTCCTTGGTTTTTGGTAGGATATTAATGGCCCTTCGAGCCTGGATTTTAGAAATATCGTAAGCTCTTATTATGTTGTAGGCTCTTTTAGTTTGTATTTGGTTGTCTCTATTTTATGGTTGTAATTGGGATTCTTTTGTAAAAGGTTTGGGGGAGCCTTTCAAAACCCCCAAATTTTCCAACTAATAAAAAAAATTGAAATTGCTTTCCCTCAAAAAACATTAAATGATGCACCAATGCTAGAAATGAACATAGAATTTTACCTATGATGGTTGATGAAATTAAAATTGTATTTTGTGTTGGTCAATGTGCCAAGAATTCTAATCTTCCAAGCTGGTTAATATGCTAAGCTAACATTCCATTTCTCCAAGTCTAACACTTGGAATTCCTTATGCTTCTTTGTATGTTCACTCTCATATATCTTCTTATTATATGCATGTCTAGATAATTGACTCAGGTGTGAATGCTCATATTTTTTGTGAATGTAGGCCTTAGATTTGAATTCTTGTCTTGGGTCTCAGAATTTCTTCTTGTATTTGAATGCTCTTAGGTTTGATTGCGCTTCTCGGGTTTGAATGCTCATATTGGATCTAAATACACTTCTCAAGTTTGAATGCTCATATCAAGTCTAAATGCGCTTCTTAGGTTTCAATTCTCATCTTAGGTCTAAATTCTCATCTCGAGTTTGAATGCACTTCTTAGGATATAGCTATCTTAAGGTAGTGCTTTGTGTAGCGCTCTAGTCTATACCCAGATAGAACTACAAGTAGCACTCTAATAAATGCTCAAGTTCATATCTAGTTCTCTATGAATAATGCTTCAAATGGTACCCAAATACCTATCATTTCTATTATGAGTAGCACTTACATCTAGTTCTTTTTTGAATAGCACTCTAAATGATGTTTGAATACCTACTTATTCTACTATGAATAGTTCTTTATATAGCACTCAAGTGTATGCATGGTTCTCTCTTGAATAGTATTTTAAATGGTGCCTTAATATCTAGTTGATTCTTTGTTGGTAGCATATAGAATAGTTCTTGAGTACTTCTTCTTTTGGTGCTTTAGAATAGCACTCAGGTCCTCCTTATGGTGCTTTAGAAAATTTCTTAGGTCCTCCTGCTCATGGTGCTTTAGAAAATCACTTAGGTCCTTCTACTTGGTGGCACTTAAAATAGTGCTCAAGTCCTTGTGCTTATGGTGCTTTAGAATAGCACTCAAATCCTTATGCTTGGTGGCTTCTAGAATAATAGCAATGACTTAACTTTTTTGCTCACATCAAAATGATAGTGCTTCTTGATAGCACTAATTGCTCTCTAATAGATTTTTAATGGTAGAGCTTATAATTCTTTGATAGCTTGATATCTTTGTATACTTACTAAATATTGATCCTAAGGCCAAGACTAAAATATTTTTATAATTTCCAGTCAGTCTTATCTTTCTAGTCTATATATTTGAATGACCAAAATTTCAATTTCTCTATATGCCTCTATTCTCCTTATCTATGGAGGCTTCTTCTTTGTACTTCTCAATACAATTATCTCTATACTATGGAATCTTATACTACTTCTCAATATCAAGAAGCTTAGATGCTTATCTATCCCCTCTTTTCTTTGTACTCTAGGAATCTTAGATGCTTCTCAATCTCCTAGAAGCTATGAAACTTCTTGATCTCTCAAATCTATCTTCAATATCTAAAATCTATTTCCAATGTCTTAAGTCACACCTAAGAACAAAATATGATTGTCCTCTTTTCTAGAGAACCCAAAATCAATATCATAGTGACTTTGAATGTCCCCAAACATCCAACTTTCTTCTGAGTTAGCTCTCTCAATCAATTCAATTTGAGTCATAATCTTCATTAGTTTTTTTAACTAAGTGGAAAGACCCTAGCATCCAAATCAGGGTGACTTATCCTTATCTCCTCAATATCTACTCAATCAGACTTTCAAAAATAAACTCCAAGTCTTCATTACTTTCAAAGTGGACAGACTCCAATGTAATGGTGGCTATTAAAATATAACTCTATCAAAAATAGATAAAGTTAAGTCATAGAGCTTTGATACCCGGTTGGATTGTAAGCCTTGCTACCTCAAAATATCATAGGTCTCAATATAAAGAAACCACAATATTATAGGTCAAAATATCAATAATCAAGAGTAGAATTATATATGTGAGCAATCAAATATATATCAAAGCCAATATAATAATGAAATAACATTCACTTATAATATCAAATATGAATGTAAAATGGCCAAAATCATTCATGTACATGCATGAAGAATACTTACAATATGAATTGCTCAAAAATTTGTATACAAGCTTTATTATCAATGCTTGTTATGTGGTGATCACTACAGACTATTTTCCCTTACATTGTATGGAGCTTTGTCTCCATAATATAGACATAGAAAGTGACTCTTCACATACTTGACTATTGCTCTCCATATGACATCTCCCATGACCTTTGGCTTATCATCTTGCCACTTGTATACTAGACTCTTCACTCTCTTCTTACATGTATACTTTAACTCTATGATACTTGCACACTTCTACATGACTCTTACTCTTCTACATGCACTCCTAATACAAGACACTTGTGCACATCCTCACATTATATATTTGTGCCCTTACATACATGAAACTTGTACACATTCTCTCAATACACACTTAGATGACAATTGTGCATATCATGCACATTGCACTCTTACATGACACTTGTGCATATCCCTCTTACATGAAACTTGTGCATATCCTGCACATGGACACTTACATAGAGAGGAAATATAAATAACTCATCTAAACTATAGACACAAACCCTAATCTATTACATATTTACATTTGTACCATGAAGGTACCATGGGGTACATTAGCATGTACCAAATAATGTAATATTCTCCAATAGTTAATTAGTATTCCCAAAGGCTAGTTTTATAGGAAACCATGGCTCCATGGGGGAGGGATCACATTGAAGGTGACAGGATTGAAGAAGGTAAGAATTTGAAATGTTAGAAATATGTCATTAAAGAAGGAATATTAAAAATGATAAATCTCAAATTTAGAATTTTTATTGGAAGTTGTCAATCAGATCTTAGGGATTTGATTCATTAATTGTAGGTAGCTTGGAAGGAACTAGCAGCTAGAATTTTTGGCTTTAGCACATGATAGACAAAAATCACTAGCAGGTAAAAGCATTGGTAGTGATTTTTCTTTGGTTATTTCACCAACATGACCATTGGAGGTTAAATTTGGATATGGACGGTCAAAAATTTAAAATTACAAAAGTGCTACCCAAAGCATGAAAACACTAGTGACTCTTTCACTCATGTCTAAATGCTTTTATTTCTATAGTAATAAATGCCCAAATTTATTGGTATTTGGGCTTAAGTATGTTTGATTCAATTTGGCTAATTTATGAAGATATTTGAAAGCTTGAATATTAGTGATGCACTCAAAATTGTGTGTCTACAAGGGACACATTTAGCTACTCACCTTAGTGGGACTAACCTCACTTAAATCTTAATAAAATATAGGGACAAACACACTATCCATGATTTTACATCATTAGTGGATAGGGATACACATTATATCCAACTTCTTAGTTGTAAATAGGGACAAACATAATTTTCTATAACACCTCTATGAGTAGGGATACACAAGTACATCATTTCTCTTGTGAATAGGGACACACTCTTTTATTTAGAAAATAAAAATTGAATTGGGCCTCCATTTATCTTGAATGAAGAGCTACCTATAATAAGCATCAAGATTGAAAATATATTTCCAAAAAAATCCTCATTACAACATCTTTCAAATAGGGGTAGGAACAACAATCCATGTCTATTAAATTGTTATCTTTTGATGTAATGTGCAATGGGAGATAGCAATCACAAGATGCAAGAAAGTAAATCTACGAGATGACTAAAATATGCTATGAATGGAAATGATATAAATGAATACAATGTAGCTAGAGGAAATGTACACTCCATTAATAAATCTATTGAACTACATTACACCCATCACTAATAGATGGTGATCTACATAGAATTGTACTACTACCTATGATATGCTCTAAGCTACTCTATCTGACTATGTCCCTGACTCTATATCTGTATTATAATGAGGCCTTTGTTATATAGGAAAATAGGTTCCTTGGCCAACACTCTACCTAGTTGTGCAAGGGATAATTTGCACATATACAGCTTGCATATTGATACTTGTGCATTTATTACATTGCATGAAGTAACTAGATAACTTACCCCCTAAAGTAATCTAATATCCTAAGTATTGAAGAACACAAGCTTATACTGATAGGGGGATGAACAATATAAGACCAACTTTTACTTTTCTTTCCAAATGATAATAGTAATAATATCAATGTAGTAGAATAAACAAAGCACAAATCATCACACACATGAGAGACATAATTTTAACATGGTTCACCCAATGTGGGTTACATCCATGGAGAAAATATTTCTTCTAAATTTTCTCAATAAATCTCTTGGGAACCAATTCCCTATTACAATGTTTATGGACCTCTATCCAAAGGAGATCTCAATCCCCAATGCTCTGATTTGTGGATCTCTCTCCATAGGAGAACTCTATCCCCTTTGCTCTGGTTTGTGGATCTCTCTCCATAGGAGAACTCTATCCCCTTTGCTCTAGTTTGTGGATCTCTCTCCATAGGAGAACTCTATCCCATTTGCTCTAGTTTGTGGATCTCTCTCCACAGGAGAACTCTATCCCCTCTGCTCTGGTTTGTGGATCTCTCTCCATAGGATAACTCTATCCCCTCTACTCTAGTTTATGGATATCTCTCCATAGGAGAACTCTATTACCTCTTTCTATAGTTTGTGGATCTCTCTCCATAGGAGAACTCTATCCCCTATGCTTTGATCTACTCCAAATATTACTCTCAACTCTATCTCAAATATGCACCAAACCTCATCACAAGGCTAGCACAAATCTTCTCTAACTCTACTTAAAAATATCTATCTCAAATCTACACCAAACCTCATCACAATACTAGCACAAATTTACTCTAAATCTACCTACAAATATCTATCTCAAATCTACACCAAACCTCATCACAAGGCTAGCACAAATCTGCTCTAACTCTACTCACAAAACTATCCAAATCTACACATGTTACATGCACAAATATGCTCTAACTCTGCTCACAAAATCTATCCAAATTTACTTCAAGTCTTCTCACAAGACTTGCTCAAATCTACCTTCAAGCCTTCTCAAAATACTTTCATTCCCAACCTTCTCAAATTCTCAATCTACCTTCAAACCTTCTCAAAAGACTTGCTCAAATCTTCCTTCAAGCCTTCTCAAAATACTTGCTCAAATATACCTTCAAGCCTTCTCAAAAGACTTGCTCAAATATACCTTCAAACTTCTCAAAATACTTGCTCAAATCTACCTTCAACCCTTCTCAAAAGACTTGCTCAAATCTACCTTCAAGCCTTCTCAAAAGACTTGCTCAAATCTACCTCAATGTTGCTTATTGAACCTACTCAAATATTTCCAAATCTTGCATACAAACAAAGCTTATATCTCTTTTAGAAATACTTTCTTCAAACAGATATATTCTACTCAGAATTTATTTAACCTCTAGAACATATAGAGAATGATGTGTACTATCAAATACCCAATATGTTCTTTACATTCACAAATCTTGCTTTCATCTAATCCAATCTCTACCTCTTGCAAAATCCCTTTCAATCAAATCAAACTGGTGTACAACTTTGCTTTACTAATATGATTTCTAACACTTGCACATTCACTTTCAATATCACTCAAACCAATGCCAAAGAGCTTCACTAGTCCACTCAAATAATGAAGCACAAATTGTTCACAAACCCTAACACAAGTGTTTCCAATTTCTTTCAACTAGGATGCACAATTTGTTTCACAAACCCTAGCTCAAGTGTATCCAATCTCATTCAACAATGGAGTTCAATCAATGAATCACAAAACCTATCTCAAATATTTCCAACAATGCACATGAACTTAATCCTTATATCTCCTCCTTATAACATCAAAATATATACCCAACTAAACACCTCAAATAGTGAGTAATGTCCTCATACCTCTTAATTTGCTTTGATGAAGAAATATCCTCAAGAACCTATCTCACAAATAACCAATCTTTCTTGTGCCACCTCAAGGGTTAGATAGCAAAGTACTTTCTCAAAACATCCACATAAACTTTCCTCTCAAAAGGATGTGCACAATGAAATCTGAAAATGATGCTCTAAGTCCCTTCTTTTGTTCTAAAAAATAAAGCATTAATACTCAACAAAAACTCTCATATTTCCTTTTCACCATGCAAGAACTACAATAAGATGTCAAGCAACTTATCACACCTTATTACTCCTAATATTGCAAAATAATATTCAACACAACAAAGCCACAAATTACACACATGAATTTTTCATATACACCTTATACCTCCTACTTGAAATAAAATATTTTAATGCACTTCAAATGACCATTAAAACATCACTTCATTTTATGCACCACTCATAGCACTAGCAATCTGAATTATAAACTCCACTTTATTCCTTTTTAATTCAAAAATTAAAACACCACTTTAACCTCCTTTTAATTCAAAAATTAACACTCACCTCTTTTAATTCAAAAATTAAAAGCAAAATAATAACCTTATGACTCCCTAAGCAAGCGCATACCTTAGTCTTGGCAAATATTTATTTCACAAAAATATTGTCCCCCTTGCTATCGTCATCATGATTCGAACCTGCGCTACTTGCTAGCCCATGCCCTAGCTTTGTCTAGGCCACCACGTGGGCTAGCCACCCACACAAAACCTAAAGTGCACACGCTCTTCCTTATACATGATCTCTGATATGAAAAGCCTTTTCAACAAAACTTTAACACCTTGCCTCCATCATGTCTCGAACTCGAGACCTCCCTTCTGCCATGCCTTAGCACCGAGGGTTCTACCATCTAGGCTAGCTACCCAGATGGAACCAAAATTCACTACCCCTACTATTTATCCATGTGCTCTACCTCGAAACCTGAATTCGACCTTCATCTTCTTCTCCTACTCTACCATGAACGAACGAATTATTAAAGTGCATGATTTCCTCATTCAATTTTTCCACCTTAGCATTGCAATTTAAATATGCAAATGTTTACTTGGTCCTTGACGTCGGTGCATGGAAATATTTGATTTCCAACCTTAACCTTTGGTGCTCATATTTAATTTTTAATTATTATAATATTTTAAATCTTCATAGATTTAAATATTATAATTTCTTTTTCTTCTTTGGGCCTTTTTCTTAGGATAAAGTCTTTGCCACCATAAAACATATTCCTTTTTCCTTTGCAAGTACCACCATGGTAAATCCATTAAACCTTTATTTTTCCTTTGACATAAATGAAAACCAATGTCATCAACTTATGACATCAATCCTTTGACATCAATGACAACACAATATACTCAAAATTTCCAACAATATCCCCCTTTGTCATTGATGGCAACCCTTTCTAAAAATTATTTTTCAACCATTGGATTCCAAATCTTCTCCCCTGAGAAACTTCTTCCCCTGATTGAATGCTCTCCCCCTTACTCAAATATCTCCCCCTTTGACATCAATGGCAAAGGGACTCCTTTGGGGCTAAATATAAGACTCTTAGCTCAGCCCCCTCCCACCTCCTTTCCTTGAGGTGATTAATTTTGGGGTGGGAGTAAAACTACTCCCAACATACAATGCTCTTCTTCTTTTTCAACCTTCTTTTTCAACACCTTTGTAGTCATACCCTTTTGATCTTTTTGAGTGTCCCTATTCTTGCTTGACTCTGGTAGTTCTGGAAACTTTGTTCTACACCACTTGGCCTTATGCCCAATATTATTGCACTTGTAACACCTAATGTTGTAGTTCTTGGAAGGTGTAAATGATTTGAAGTTCCTCTTGGTGAAGCCATAATCCTTTCTATCATGAACCCTATAGTGGATTGCTTTATGACCAAAGCGATTACATGAGTAGCAATACCCTTGAAATAAATATCCATATTTGAATGAGTTGACATTCCTTTTAGTGAGGCCATACTCCTTTCCATAATTCCTGCAATGCATAGCTTTGTGACCAAAATGATTACATGAAAAACAATGTCCTTTGAAGAAATCTTGTTTTGAAATCTCTAGTCTCATAGTCCTTTCTTTGCCTTCTCTGTGATGATCCATGTTTCTTGTTTGTGCATTGTTTCCTTTCTTAGTGAAGCTTCTATTCTTCAACTTATCTGTATAAGTCTTAATTTCTTCTTCACTCTCTTCCTCTAAAACTTCCTCTTCTTTTGAGCTTGAGCTTGACCCTTCTTCTTGTTTCCCTTGTCCTTCTTCAAAACCAAGTCCTATTTTGATAGATGAAGATCTTTGTGCATTGATAATTTTATCCAAAGTTTTTGAACTTTTCCCAAACCTGTTCAGCTTATCCTTAGAATATTTCACTTCCATCCTTAGAGAAACCACTTCATGTTCTAATATTTCACACTCTAACTCTTTTGCTTCTAACTTTTCAACCATGACCTCTTTAAATTTCCTTGCCTTAGCTTTTGAGTTTGTGAGGTCTTGTAGAAGCTTTTCTTTTTCTTCCTCATATTCTTGAACTTGAGCCTCAAGTCTTGAATTCTACTTTCTAACTCTTTTCAACTCTCTACGAGAAACAATAAGTTCTTCTTCTAGATCAACTGTGCCTTCTTATTTTTCTGATTCTTTCTCTAGGTCTTCATTTCTAGGAGCATCTTCTACTTGGTTTTTAATAGGAGTGTTTTCTTCCTCTTCTATTGCTAAGAATAGAATATCTTCTTCTTCACTATCTGAGAGTCTTTCATCACTATCACTTGAAGCATTGCTTGCCTTGTTAACATAGAAACTCTTCTTGTGCCTTTGAAAGAACTTATTTTCATGCTTGCCTTGACCATACCTATTTTTCTTTTCATGCCTAAATTTTCTTTCTTCCTTCTTCTTATAATCTTGTTTCTCTTCACTGCTACTACTTCCAACTTGTGGATAATTAGATGCATAGTGACCAAAATCACCACAATTAAAGTATTTCATAGTATTTATATCTTTGTGCTTTCTTGAGCCTTTCTTATTTCTTCTCACATAGTTAGCTTCTTCATTACTGCTTGACTCATCACTTGATTCTGGTTTCTTATATTTTGTCTTCTTTGAAGCTTTGAAAGTTGCCTCTTTCTTGGAATTGGGATCCTTTACTATTCTCATCTCATAAGCTATGAGAATTCCATGTAACTCATCCATAGTCAACTTATCAATATCTCTCATCTCTTCTATAGCTGAAACCTTTGCATCATACCTTATAGGGAGTGATCTTAATACTTTCTGAGCAACACTAGGAGTCTTCAATTTTGAATCCAAGTCCACGCATGGTATTAACAACCTCATCCACATGAAGTAAGTATTTAGCAATATCTTCCTCATCTTCCATATTCAAATATTCAAACCTTTTCTTGTGGTTTTGTAGTTTTTCCAACTTGACCTTATTATCTCCTTCATATGTTTGCTTCAATTTGTCCCATATCTCTTTTTCTGATTTGTATTGCATAACTTTCACAAATTCTACTTCACATAATCCACTTAAGATTCCATTCATAGCCTTGGCATTATTCACATGTAACTGCTTACCATCCTTATCTATGGGAGGAGTGGTTGTAGGTGTGAACCCATCCTCAACCGATTGCCATGTCTCATATCCTTGTGCCATCAAGTAAGTCTTCATTCTTATACTCCAGAAGGCATAATTATTCCCATAAAACAATGGAGCCTTGTTTGATGAAGATCCACTCTGAGATGCCATATGTGTTCCTATAATATCTTCCTTCAAGTTGTTAGACTTTTCGAAGGAACCCGCTCTGATACCAATTGAAGAACACAAGCTTATACTGAGAGGGGGGTGAACAGTATAAGATCAAATTTTACTTTTCTTTCCCAAATGATAACAACAATAATATCAATGCAGTAGAATAAACAAAGCATAAATCATCACACACATGAGAGACACAATTTTAACATGGTTCACCCAATGTGGGTTACATCCATGGAGAAAATATTTCTTCTAAATTTTCTCAAAAAATCTCTTGGGAACCAAATCCCTATTACAATGTTTATGGACCTCTATCCAAAGGAGATCTCAATCCCCAATGCTTTGATACAAGATAACTCTATCCCTTTCTCTAATTTGTGGATCTCTCTCCACAGGAGAACTCTATCCCCTTTGCTCTAGTTTGTGGATCTCTCTCCATAGGAGAACTCTATCCCCTTTACTCTGGTTTGTGGATCTCTCTCCATAGGAGAACTCTATCCCCTTTGCTCTAGTTTGTGGATCTCTCTCCATAGGAGAACTCTATCCCCTCTACTCTAGTTTGTGGATCTCTCTCCATAGGAGAACTCTATCCCCTCTACTCTAGTTTGTGGATATCTCTCCATAGGAGAACTCTATCCCCTCTACTATGGTCTACTCCAAAGCCTACTCTCAACTCTATCTCAAATATACACCAAACCTCATCACAAGGCTAGCACAAATCTACTCTAACTCTGCTCACAAATATCTATCTCAAATATACACCAAACCTCATCACAAGGCTAGCACAAATATGCTCTAACTCTACTCACAAATATCTATCTCAAATCTACACCAAACCTCATCACAAGGCTAGCACAAATCTGCTCTAACTCTGCTCACAAAATCTATCTCAAATCTACACATGTTACATGCACAAATCTGCTCTAACTCTACTCACAAATCTATCTCAAATCTGCTTCAAGTCTTCTCATAATACTTTCTCAAATCTACCTTCAAGCCTTCTCAAAATACTTGCTCAAATTCCTTCAATCATTCTCAAAAGACTTGCTCAAATATACCTTCAAACCTTCTCAAAAGACTTGCTCAAATCTTCCTTCAAGCCTTCTCAAAAGACTTGCTCAAATCTACCTTCAAGCCTTCTCAAAAGACTTGCTCAAATATACCTTCAAGCCTTCTCAAAAGACTTGCTCAAATATACCTTCAAGCCTTCTCAAAAGACTTGCTCAAATCTACCTTCAAGCCTTCTCAAAAGACTTGCTCAAATTTGCCTCAATGCTACTTACTGAACCTGCTCAAATATTTCCAAATCTTGCATACAAACAAAGCTTATATCTCTTTCAAAAATGCTTTCTTCAAACATATATATTCTACTCAGAATTTATTTAACCTCTGGAACATATAGAGAATTATATGTACTATCAAATACCCAATATGTTCTTTACATTCACAAATCTTGCTTTCATCTAATCCAATCTCTACCTCTTGCAAAATCCCTTTCAAATCAAATCAAACTGGTGTACAACTTTGCTTTACTAATATGATTTCTAACACTTGCACATTCACTTTCAATATCACTCAAACCAATGCCAAAGAGCTTCACAAGTCCACTCAAACAATGAAGCACAAATTGTTCACAAACCCTAACACAAGTGTTTCCAATTTCTTTCAACTAGGATGCACAATTTGTTTCACAAACCCTAGCTCAAGTGTATCCAATCTCATTCAACAATGGAGTTCAATCAATGAATCACAAAACCTATCTCAAATATTTCCAACAATGCACATGAACTTAATCCTTATATATCCTCCTTATAACATCAAAATATATACCCAACTAAACACCTCAAATAGTGAGTAATGTCCTCATACCTCTTAATTTGCTTTGATGAAGAAATATCCTCAAGAACCTATCTCACAAACAACCAATCTTTCTTGTGCCACTTCAAGGGTTAGATAGCAAAGTACTTTCTCAAAACATCCACATAAACTTTCCTCTCAAAAGGATGTGCACAATGAAATCTGAAAATGATGCTCTAAGTCCCTTCTTTTGTTCTAAAAAATAAAGCATTAATACTCAACAAAAACTCTCATATTTCCTTTTCACCATGCAAGAATTATAATAAAATGTCAAGCAACTTATCACACCTTATTACTCCTAATATTGCAAAATAATATTCAACACAACAAAGCCACAAATTACACACATGAATTTTTCATATACACCTTATACCTCCTACTTGAAATAAAATATTTTAATGCACTTCAAATATCCAACATGACCATTATACCATCACTTTATTTTATGCACCACTCATAGCACTAGCAATCTGAATTATAAACTCCACTTTATTCCTTTTTAATTCAAAAATTAAAACACCACTTTAACCCCCTTTTAATTCAAAAATTAAAAGCAAAATAATAACCTTATGACTCCCTAAGCAAGCGCATACCTTAGTCTTGGCAAATATTTATTTCACAAAAATATTGTCCCCCTTGTTGTCGCCACCATGATTCGAACTTGCACCGCTTGTTGGCCCATGCCCTAGCTTTGGCTAGGCCACCATGTGGGCTAGCCACCCACATAAAACCTAAAGTGCACACACTCTTCCTTATACACAATCTCCGATGTGAAAATCCTTTTCAACAAAACTTTAACACCTTGCCTCTATCGTGTCTCAAACTCGAGACCTCCCTTATGCCATGCCTTAGCACCGGGGTTCTACCATCTAGGCTAGCTACCCAGATGGAACCAAAGTTCACTTCCCCTACTATTTATCCATATGCTCTACCTCGAAACCTGAATTCAACCTTCATCTTCTTCTCCTACTCTACCATGAATGAACGAATTATTAAAGCACACAATTTCCTCATTCGATTTTTCCACCTTAGCATTGCAATTTAAATATGCAAATGTTTACTTGGTCCTTGACGTCGGTGCATGGAAATATTCGATTTCCAACCTTAACCTTTGGTGCTCAAATTTAATTTTTAATTATTATAATATTTTAAATCTACATAGATTTAAATATTATAATTTATTTTTCTTCTTTGGGCCTTTTTCTTAGGATAAAGTCTTTGCCACCATAAAACATCTTCCTTTTTCCTTTGCAAGTACCACCATGGTAAATCCATTAAACCTTTATTTTTCCTTTGACATAAATGACAACCAATGTCATCAACTTATGACATCAATCCTTTGACATCAATGACAACACAATATACTCAAAATTTCCAACAAGTATGTACCTTGGAAGATACATTTACATGACCCAAATGATGTAATATACTCTATTTCTAACACCCCCTGTATTACATTATTTGGGTATTGAAGACTTTAGTCTTCAATATGGATCTTCTTCTTCATATTGAAATTTGTACTCTTCCTCATTGCTTACTATGTTTAGGTTCAATAGGTAATCTGTGTCTTCATATGATGCAAAGTAAGTTGTAGCTGAAGCTAAATATTCTTCTTTCATTGGATGATCTTTGGCTTGTTCAAGTTCATCATCCTTGTCTTCTATCCAACCACCTTTATAGTTCTCTTTGCAAGTATCTTCATTTGGTTCTGATTGTTGATGAATGAGTAGGGCATGGTGCAATTTTCCTCTCATATTTTTTATTTTGATCCTTCTATGCTTACCTTTTTGGTGTACTGGTTCTTCATTTTCTTCAACCTGTTCCTCTGTAAATATGTTAGTATCATTTTGAAACACCACAATATCTTGTGAGATTTCCATTGAGTCTAGGATGTATGTATTTTCATGGATTGATCCTATTGCTTTTATTCCATATTGATTCATAATGAGACATGTATTGATCCCATCCATATATCCAAAGTTAATCATATAGTTGTTTTCTACTAACTTGCTTACTGAGATGAGATTGAATGTTAATCCAGGAACATACAATACTTTTTGTAGTAGAAGATTTGGAAATGATTTTTTGGGTGTTACACATCCATATCCATGTATAGGATAAGTTTGGCTATCTGCAATTCTTAGTTTGTAACCTTTAGCAACTTCAAGATAGTCAAACCATTGTATATTTCCTATCATATGATGACTGGCTCCTGAGTCAATATACCACATGTTTTCATGTTTTGTGAATTGGTTCCTATTGGAGCAAGTTTTACATTCATTGTATGACATTCCTTTACCCATTTGAAGAAGTTGAATTGAAGAAATGAGATAGAATTGTAGTCTTCCTTATAGCTCCCTATATTAGGATATATGATCCCTAATTGAAGTATATAAGCTTGATTTGATAAAACCTTTATTAATCCTTAGGTTTGTAGGCTTCCTTATGTCTCCCTAGTAATGAGAGTATGAATACCTAATTTTAGGTTTTGAAGAAAGCTTATATCTTCCCAACTTGATAATATTTGATAGATATTATTATTATCAAGTTTTGTAGAATGCCTTATGACTCCCTAATGATTTTGGAATATGATATAGTGCTTTTGTAAAATATAGTTCAATTTTGGTTGATTTTGTACAAGTTTTGTAAAGATCAAAAATCAACTTTTCTAACACCTTATTACTCCTATTGAACTAAGCACTTTTCAATTTTGAAGAGGTTTTAATGTTGGATTTCTTTTGTCCCTTTTGAGAAATTTTTGAGACAAGAATATTATAAATTTCCAACCTTAACAAAAAATCTTAATAACCTCTTTTTATATCCCTTAGGATTTTATTTAAGTGTTTCTAATTTCCAATAACCTAGTTTGATGTTGTAACCCTTATCACTCCCAAATTTGGAAAATTAGAACACATTAATATTTGCAAACATTAAATGGATTAATTCCAAGTAGTATCCCTTATTTCTCCTAAGTTGTGTTTTGCAAATATTAGATTAATTTCCCTAAGTTTTGCTTTCAAATAAAGATTGATTTCCTTTAATATTTCAACCTTAAAATATAACCTTATAACTCCATTTTTAATGAAAGCAAATTAGATGAGGAAATTTTACCTTAATAAGGCTTTGTACCTTTATGAAATCGGATGCAAATGGCAGTAGTCTGTCCTTCTTGGGCGTAAATTCTTCAATGTGCTCTTTGGCTTCAATGCTTTCCTTTAATGCTTCCTTGACCTGTTTGATCGAGAGTGCTTTTGAATACTCCTGAATTATTTTGAATTGCTATCGAATTACTACCAAATTGTTTCCAACTTGTTGTCGGATTACTGCTGGATTGTTGTAATATTGTTGCATTTTCCAAGGTCCAAGGCACCTTTAATAGGTGGTCAATTGAGTGACAAGTGTCACAACAGATTTTTCAATGCTCCAAAGATGCTTTGAGTGTTTGGTGGAGACACCGAACTTGATCTAATGCTTGTGACAAGTGTCACCTTCACTTGAGACGTTTTTATTCCCTCTTCGTGCATTGTCCAAGAGATATTTCTTCTTCAACGTATATGAGGCTTCTTTGTTGTAATGAATGTATATCAAGCTTCTAGCTGTAAGTAACTCCTCTTCCACATGGAGTATGGGTGCCAAGATAATGTTGTAACATCTTCTTCATGGGTATTTTTTAGGGTTCTTTTGGAGAATGACAAGTGGTGCCTTCTTTCCTTTGCATGCCCTTGTCTTATCAATACCTTCTTGAAAGCCTTTCAACGTATTTTTCCACCTTGTTCTTTGTTGTACTTCATTGATGCTGAGATATTTCCAGCCAAGCAATGCTTATGGTGGAGCTTTGGTGGAGATATGGAGGAGCTTTGGTGGCCCTTGAATGGAGTTTGAATGACAGCACTTTGATGAAGACTTCATGATGCTCCACTTATGGTATTGAATGCTCCTTGATTTGGATGTATAGTTCCACTTTGCTTGCTTCGATTTCCTTTGCTCATACACTGCTTGATTTCTCCCTGGCTTTGTGCCTTATCTTTTGTAGGTTTGATCATCCAAGATACATAGAAGATGAGCCTATATGAGTGGCTCTTTGCTATGCTTGGGAGAATGCTAGCTTTCGATCACCTTTGGCTGGTTCAACCTGCTTATATTGTGCCTTTGAGGCACCTTCCAATCTACCCTTTTTCCTGCATAGAATGAGTTAGAGAAGTGCAATACAATGTAACAATATTTGTAAATAAGATGCCTTTTGCACCCTTTCTTGCACTCCTTTTTGTAGGTCTAATATTCTGATTTATATGGTAGAATTTTTGAATGTAGTGTAGGGGTTTTGAGGTTGTCTCTTTTGCTTAGACACCTTCCCATTTTTTCTTGGATATTATGATGACAAATCCAAGCTTAGATAGAAGTAGATAGAAGCTCCTTATATGATGCAATTTTCTGCACTTTTCTCCTTGCAACTAACCCTGTAATGCTTTGGATTTGAGACTCACCAAGTCTCAATATTTGAAGCTTCTATTTCTGATTTTGGTTAGTCATCTTCTTCTCCAAGTTTTGGAGGATTCTAACCTATTTTTGGTGGCTTCACTTGGCCACTAAGTGTTGCAGATTTTTGTGCACTAATAGTGTCTTTAGACACTTTGACAATTTCTGATTTTGTGCCCTTCTCAAGAACACAAACAATAATCCTTTTGAGAGTAATAGAATAGTGCAAATGAATCTAATAAAATTTATTTTAATGCACTAAAAATTTCACCTTATCACTCCAATCAACTCTCAAATTAATGCACTTAATCAATTTACTGCAACTAATCAAGAATAATCTGAAATGAATCTTCAAGAGTTATTCTGCAATTTCACTACAATTAATATTGTAGGACTTAGTCTTCTTTTTATTTTTCCAAAGTAGATGATAGGTAGTTGATAGATGTAATTCTGAAATCTAATCAACTCCTAATTAATGTGCAAATGAACCTTAAAAATAACTTTTCTCTTTTTGCACTTTTGAAGACTGTAATCCAATTTTTCTTCTTGCAACTTTAATCCAAATTAAGGTGCTTTAACAAATCTGATAAGTAATCCAATTAATGAATCTACTTGCACCAAAAGTTTCTTACCTTTTAAAAGCTTTTGTAGCTCTTTTGCCACTTCTGTAGAGGATGTGGATCTTGGTGTCTAAGATCACCAAGTTGCTACTTCGAGTAGGATCTTACTACTTTTTGTAGACTATCCTGAACAACTCCTTCTTCACCAAAAGATGGTCTCGAACTTTCTTTCACGAGCCTAAGATTTGGTGGCTTGTTCTCCTCTTGTGGTCTCCTCCTTCTACTGTAGATTTGGAGAAGTCTTTATCTCTAAAGTGGTGCCTTCTTGCTATGAGAGGTAATATTCAAATATCCTAGATTTGGTGAGCTTCTTCTATCTTCAAGTCTTCTTGTCAAATTCTAACTTCAAGCAGGATCTTCTTCTCAAGATTCTGAATATCTTGAGGTCTTCACTAGATTCTTATTCTAGGATTTGGCACTCCTTGCCAAATTATTCTTCTTAGATTTGGCACTCCTTACCAAATTCTCCTTCTCTTGGGCTTATTGTCGGATGGTGATAATTGTCCCAAGTCCTTCACTATCAAGGGCTTCTCCTTGGTAGTGGATTTCTCCAATGAGTTCTCCTTTGATGATTTATTTAGTAAGGCTCTCCTAGCCTTTTACTGGATGCTCGATGAGACCTTCCCAAGGTCTTTGATCTTGCAACTTCTACTAGTCTTCCTTGAGACCTTCTCTTCAACCTTCTACTCCTAGAAGTGTTGGTGGTGAGATCTTCTTCTGGATATCTAATTTCACTACTTCTAAATGTGAGCAGGACTCTCCTAGTCCTTCTTCTTCTTCTTCCAAGACTGGAAGTTCTTCAATGAGATCTTCTCCTAATCTCTTCAATTTTGCTTTAGGTGCTGAATTGATTCTAAAGAAGATACTCTTCCTAACTTTCTTGTAGGAAGTTTCCCAACTCACTAAATCTTCTTTCCCTACAACAAAATATTAGTACTAAAATCTTAATCTGCTTTTGAATCAGATATTCTCTTCTAAAGTCTTCTTCAGGATCAAGGCTTCTATGGCCTTTTTTAGTATCTAGTTTTATGGCCTTTTCAATATCAAGGCTTCTATGGCCTTTTCTAGTATCAAGGCTTCTATGGTCTTTTTAGTATCAAGGCTTCTATGGCCTTTTTTAGTATCAAGGCTTATATGGCCTTTTCAGTATCAAGGCTTCTATGGCATTTTCTTATCCTTATCCTTTTCTTCTTCTTTTTTTTCAAGGCTTCTATGGCTTTTTTATCAAGGCTTCTATGGCCTTTTCTTCAACTATGAAGTTCTTCAATCTAGCAATGGAGATCTTCAGTCTCCTAACTTCACCATGACTCTTCTCCAGAAGTCTTCTTCCATAGTATTCTTCTCTTGCACAAGGAACTAATATCTACACTATGAAGGCACACCGACCTTCGGGCAATGAAGTTGAAGTCTCCTAGCTTTCTATTGTAGGAGGAGTCCCAATCATCTGAGAATTAATTTTCTACAACAAAAGAAACTTTGGGTAATAGTTAGCAAATTCCAGATATCCTGGATGATCTTCACTAGATGATCTATCAATCTAGTGGATTGAATGTTGAGTCCTAGTCTTCACGAGTTTTTCCTGCAACTCTATGGAAAGACTCTAGTCAAATGTAATCTCAGTATTTCTGGAACTAAGATTTCTTTCAGTCCTCACTTGTGGCTCTCCCTAATTCTACCACCTAGACTCTTCTAAGAGTTTTTGATAGTGGTTGGTCCAGCAATGCATTAGGTTGACAAAAAACTTAGGCTCAATAATAATGGTGGTTTTCCTATTGACCTACTATGGCTAGATCTACCGTAGCTCTGATACCACTGTTAGCTTTTGATGTAATGTGCAATGGGAGATAGCAATCACAAGATGCAGAATAATATGAAAGAAAGTAAATCTGCGAGATGACTAAAATATGCTATAAATAGAAATGATATAAATGAATACAATGTAGCTATGGAGGAAATGAACACTCCATTAATAAAGCTACTGAACTACATTGCACCCATCACCAATAGATGGTGATCTACACAAACTGTACTACTACCTACGAATATGCTCTAAGCTACTCTATCTGACTATGTCCCCGACTCTATATCTGTATTACAATGAGGCCCTTCTTATATAGGAAAATAGGTTCCTTGGCCAACACTCTACCTAGTTGTGCAAGGGACAACTTGCACATATACAACTTGCACATTGACACTTGTGCATTTATTACATTGCATGAAGTAACTAGATAACTTTCCCCTAAAGTAATCTAATGTCCTAAGTATGTACCTTGGAAGATACATTTACATGACCCAAATGATGTAATATACTCTATTTCTAACATAAACTTGGACATACACATAGTTCATCAAATATACAAAAATACCATGGACTAAGACACACAAAATAGTTCATGATTATAGGAATAAATTCAACTACTCAACTTGGCATGACTGACCTCGCTAAATTTAAAAATAAGGATAGGGACAAAAACAACTATTCATGATCTTATATCAAATATGGATAGGAACACACACACTATCTATCATCAAGTTTGTATATATGGACAAAAAAATTCTACAATACCTCTAATATTAGGGACATAATCAACCAATAATAGGTCCCCTTTATGATTAGGGACACACTCAACCAATCATAGGTACAACACTTCTCTTTTAAATAGGGATACAACCATTCACAAGATTATCTACAAATAGGTACACATTAGTATTCATAAAATAAGGGCATCCACTTAAATTAGAAAAATAATATTTAGTACATAATGCTCTCTAATTCGATTTGCAAAATGGATCATAACTAGGTCAAACATACAATTCCCCTTTGGCTGAACAAAGTTTTGATTATATGGTCTTCAAAATAATTTAATATATTTCTTCAATAATATAGTTGCATTGAGCTTAAAATTGTTTTTTGATGAGTATATATGTCTATATTTGAAAAAATATTAGTACCTCAAATCAAAAGAAAGCAATAGTATATTTCCATGCAAAATCATATGAACTTCAAGTAAACTATCAAATCAAGGAGTATTCTAATTTTAAATTTCCATGTAATGGATAGAATGCTCCAATTTTATTTCTTCAATCATGTAATGAAAGTGAATAATATTTAAATGACTAAATTGCTTTACCCACAACACATGTATCATAAAACTTTTATTTTTTTCTAACCACGTTTGTCCTATAAGTAGAATTATGATGTCAATATCTAATTGTTAATATCATGGTTGGTTTAAATGACCTATTTTCACCATTTATCTCAAATAATCTAAATATGCATGTCAAATACTTATTAGGATTTAGAGAAAATATTTTTCTTTATCCTTCATATAATACCTCCTTTAGCAGCTTCAATCAACCTTGATTCTTGACCATTTACATATAGCATGTACATGACCTCACAACAATATTCACAACTAGCACTCTTTGATATCAAAACTCGTTTAAATCCTACATAATTCAATAGTACTTTCAAATTGCACTTTGTAATTGACTATATTGGTCCTTCAACACTTGATATATTGAGATTCCATGGTCCCTTCTCTTGTTGATGGTCCCTCTTGTTGCCCTTAGACCATAGCACAATAGCTTCTAAGTATTTGTATTTCCCATATTAATAACTTTGTATGATAGTTGTTCTTACATATTCACTACATTTTCTTCATCCAAATAACCCTACCAACCATGCAACTCTTTCTTCTAAAGAGTACTTATATGGATGATTGACAATGTTTTGGAGGTAGACAATAACTATTATATAATGTTGACACTTACTCTTGTTGGAAATATACCCTCTTGTTGATATGTTATATGTCACCTTCACTTCATATATCTTGGCTAGTAAATAGCATTAAATAGCATGATATTCTTAACTTATTTTCTTCAATACAGCAATTTTGTGTTTGAGATATCCTAGCATTTGAAAGACAATGCCTTCTACTACTTTAGATGATATGTAACTTTGTTGATATGGCCCAATGAATTCCCTTTTAAGACAACTCACCTTTACTAGACAAAATTTATGTGGATCTTTGAATGGACGTATGGCCCTTCACCTAAAATTCTAACTCTTGTCTACAACTCATTCACTTAGATGACGAATTATGTGAGCATTTCTCCAAGACAACACACATTTTTTTTAATCTTGGATAATCATATAATTTTTTCTTAGATGTCTCTCTTTTTCTCATTCAAATAGAATTTACATAATGTAAAATACTCTAATGTTTTTGCACAAGTCTTCTTTCATACTCTGGAATGAGCAAGAACTCCAAGTGCTCTAATACCACATGATGGACCAATAGGATGCTCGAGAATTTTTCACTAATAAAAATTGTGTATTTATAATGAATATGTAGGTGGTCTAAATTGTAATTGTATATCAACCGCCTATCATACATACACATAACTATATTACATGATGTAATAAATTCCTTGTATTTTCCCCACTATTACATCTTATTTCAAATAGGGGTAAGAACAAATGCCCATATATGATGAACTCAAAAATAGACATAGTTCATCAAATATATAAGAATATCATGGACTAGGACACACAATAGTTTATAATTTACATCATTATTAATAGCGATAAACTCAAATCCTCATCTTAATGGAACTGACCTCATTGAATTTGTAACCAAGGATAGGGATAAACACAACTATCCATGGTCTTACATACTCTCCACATTTTCATAGCATAATTAGTATTGATATAACATCTCCATGCACCTCCAAATAGAAACTACATATTTTGTGATGAAATGCTTATACCTCATAAATATTGCTATGCCAAAAAAAATTATGTTATATGCATCAAAACTCTCTCAATGGGCTATAGATATGGTAAAGATGTCATTGTTTAACATGATATTACATGGTAAAATGATGGCTCACTTTATTTAATGTCCTTTACTCAATATTTAGGAGTAAATTTTACTATGCAATCATCACTAATCTATGTTGACACTTGGTACATAACATTATATGGCTCAAACTCACATGCTTAAGATAATTTTTCATGTTTATCTTAACAATGACTTGTACACATAGATGTTGAGTTTTGAATTTGAGACTATATTTATAGCATGGAAATCCTTCTTAAATGGTGGATTTTCAACACCATGCCTAAATTTTCATGTAAAGGCTTTACTTTCCCAGTTTACAATATCTCCATAATAGAATCATGATATTGTTGTTCCTAATATCTTCATCATGCTCAACGGTCATGTTGTCTCCATTATTGGATGGTGCCTCTATAATATTTTTGTATCTATAACCATTAGTAATCAACCACAAATCCAAGCATTCACATCCATTAATTAATTCCTTTTTCAAACAACCACCATGCATGGCACCCATAGATAGCACACTCCTCTTCTTTGTGATAACATATTTAGACAATGCTTCAACCATGCATGCAAAAAATATTTATATGATTTATGTAAAGCTTTGGACAACTCTTTCTCTTGCACATTACTTATTTATGGCCTATATATAGCCAAATGACCAATGTATTACTAGATGACCCTATTATATAATATCCCATACATGTCTAGATGTCCTATGTAAATATATCTAGGCAGCCTTACATGGCCAAACTTTAACTTAATTTGAGATAGCCTTCATGTTCAACTCTTATTGATGGGGTCATTGAGATGGATGTTCATATTTTACTAGACAGTTATTGCATTCTTCACCAAATCTATTTAATATGATACATCCTCTCCTTTTTGCTTGAAAACCAACAACTCACATCTTGAATGCACCTCCTCCATATTTTTAATGCATTTAATATTTGATAGCGGTGTCTACTTTCTTTTTTAGACCTATAACAAAGATTTGAATATGCAAATATTTTATATTGGTGAAGCAACAAATTTTCCTTTTTCATGTTTATCCTTCAATGCATACTCACCAATTATCCTTCTTGATCTGCCAAGAGAGTCCTAAACAATGTTGCTTTCATACCACATGATGGACCACAGAATGCTAGATAAATATCATTGATCAAAATAGGTATATATGTACAATGAACAAGATAGAATGATAGATGGTTTAGTAATGGTTTACCAATAATTAGGTCTTGACTACCTAAGTATTTATATGATGTAATAATTTTCTAACAAATCCAAAGTTTGAAGAGGGCATGATCTCTCTTCTTCTAATTATTGAAATGGAATTGAAGATAACAAACTTTACTTTATAACTTATCTATTGGTCGATACCCTTCAACTTGTTACAGGTATGTGTTATCTAATATTGAAATGTGTATATTTTATAAAATAGTTGATTTAAAACCATGGTTCCAGTTACTCAAGAAAAGAAAGTGTATTATCTTCTAGGAATGGAGTTTTATCAAACACCTCCCACTAAAAATTCCAACTAATTGAATATGTGGGTGGGATGTAAGAAGAAGCTATACAACTTAATGATAAGAATATTACAAAGGATATATACCCTGCCCATAATTTGATATATTGCTTCACAACATTTTATAAATATATTTTAATGGCAATGAGCCATTCCACCCCTATCTATACGATATGTTATTACTCTATGTTAGACCAACTCAAAACTAAGCATTGATTAGATGTAAAAAAGGAACTACTAGGTATACGTTTCTATAGGTATATTATTAAGATAAAGTAACCCAAATTATCACTAAATATATTAATTTGTATCTATGGATTTATAAAAGGTTACTTGGGATCATAATAAGTTGATTTCAAGAAAGAGCAATCAAGTGACAATGAATCAACAAGCTTCTAAAATATGATAACATCATATTTTAGCCATAACTCCTTCAAATAAAGTTGGAATGTATTTCAATAGAAATTTAAATAAAAGTTCCTAACATCAAACAGAATTCTCAAAATTAATTTGGTATCAAAATGCATCATCTAATCTAAAAATAAAAACATGTATGAGTTGTATTTGAATATAAGTCAAAAAAAGCAAATCCCAGTTCAAGTGATTCTTTTTGCACATGAAATGGTACTTAGAGGGTTATAACTAATGTGTATTTCATGCCAAAATATATTCACTTGACCATTTAGAATAGCAAATTTTAGTCTAATTTACACGTCTATTTCTCTCTTGAGAGATCAATATAAGATGATATTTTTATTTAAGGTTCTGCCAAATGTTATCTCAAATTCATTAATTTGAACCTTCAAAAGGTTAAAATATAGTCAATTGAATAAATGGGAAAGAAATGGGTTGAGTTGGCATATGCAAGGTGACCTTAAATAATTTGTTCAAGTGTCAAAAGTATTATCTACATGGTAAATCATGAAACATCATCTTTATGCATGTTTTAAACTTGGAATAATCTTAATAATAAAGAATATTAGTTTCACTCTTATATCTAGAATAAGTAGAGATAACATGAGGCTTATTTGGACCAAGACCTACAAGGAGAAAGGGGTCTAGAGATCCAAGAATAGTGTCAAGGAATTTTCAACAATGAGAGATCAAGCACACCATTAAGAGGTACTTTGTGAAGCTTAAAAAGAACATGGTGGTTTTACATCTTAGTGAGGGCCAAGATAATGGTGATAACTCTTGTAGTCTCTTTCTTTTACATGGAATAAGAATATTGAATTATTCATTTGTGGATCTTCTTCAAAAAATAAGTTTTCATACTAAATAATTATGCTATTCTTTTTTATGTTTGTTCTTTCTAAGCATTTTTTAGGCAATATTTAGTCTATGGGATTTATGCATGTTTATATGCTTTCCATGCTTGGAAACTAGCTAGTTTGAACTAGAATATAGACTTGTTTGGTGCAGATATAAAGTGGTGATTCTTTAGTAATTTTTTGGACTTATGAATATTCAATCGGTCTCTTAATATATTATTCATACTCTAATATTATTTTACATGTATACTTTAGGGTATAAAAGGGTATTTTATGGAAGACTAAGTATTTCATTAATTATTAGTGACTAGTTTCATAAGATACCAACTAAAACTAAGTCAAAGAGCATTTATATATTTTGAAAAACATCTATTTAATATTTCATAAATTAGAATTATAGATTTATCCTTATCCCATGTATTCCTCTTAACAAATTCATATTTACCTAGCCAAGCATTCTCTCTTTTTAAATAGGTATAGTTGATTCATTCATCCTTGTCCTTAACTAATGTGCATTCATCTGTAATCAACCCATCAATGAAATATTTTTAGATGTTGAGAATAATTTATCCATATATGCTATTTTAGAATTAGAATCCATTCCAACTAAAAGTTAATGATTGATTTCATTATTGAATTTCTAAAAGCTACACTTAAGTTCCCAAATTTTACAAATAAAGGTTAGGTCCCATTTGAAATTTTCTCCAAGTTTCAATAAAAGTCTAGTATATTTAGATTAAAAAGTGGTAATTATCACTAATTTAAAAATATCAAAACACCCCATGCATTGAACATTGTAATAATAAGTGTAGTATATATGTATTATTAACTATTATTTCCAATTGAATTATATAATATTACCTTTCAAATGGGAATGGAAAATACAACTCTTTGATCATACATAGTACAAAGGGGGAAACCATACCAATTGGATTAGTTAATTATCTATTATGTGATAAGAGAACCACTTCTCTTTCTTGTATATCTCATTTGACTTTCCTCTAGTAGTGAGATGGAAAGGATTCCTATGAGTGATAGGAAACCATATCCAAGTATTGGGATGTTTTGTTGGATACTCAACACCCTTTATTGCATAAGATAAAAGTCTTAATTCATTTCCTAACTAAGGCAAGTGCCTAAAATAATTTTAAAAGAAAGCATTTATTCAACCTTGTATTTTTAAGAAGAGAAGGATTATGCACCTATGAATTACCAACCAAATTACTACCATAGCATTGCATAGATAAGTTTTGTTAGTATTTAACCAACATAGATTTATTCTAACGTGTGAGGATTCATTAACAACAAAACTAGATTATATAATGATGCAGGAGCCTATCTTTAGAGGGTTTTTTTTTAAATAAGTTTTAAAGTAATTTTTTTATTACTAAAAATGAAATTATTTGACGCAAAATATAATTTGCCGAAAATGGTAATTTTTTATGAAAAAATAATTTTCTGAAAATAATAATTACTTAAAAAGGCATTTTATGGTGGAAAAATCAATTTGCCGAAAATAGTAATTTTTTTTATTTTTAGGGTTTTAAGCTTTAGGGTTTCTTTTAGGGCTTCAAGTTTTAGGGTTTTCTTTTAGGGTTTATTTGGGGATATATATTCCCTTGGTATTGTAAAAGGGGAAGTGAATCCAAGAATGAAAAATTAAATTATTTACTGGTTTATTTCAATGTACTGTAGTTTTTATGTGAATGGAGGGTTTTACTGATTATTTCTATTTATCGTAGTTTTTATGTAATGGGAGGTATTTTATTTTGACCTCTTGCAGCTGGATTTACATCATTTGGTATCAGAGCAAGTTGGATCTTGTTGGGAGTAGAAAAAATAAGAGAAGAAAAGAGAAAATGAGAGGAGAGCAAAGAGGCTCAAAAAAAAAAATTGGCACTCTATGCAATGCTTGTAGAAGGTTTGTAAAACCTTGGAGACAAAAATTGGCACTCTGTGTAAGTGCTTGCAGGAGGTTTTTTTATGTAAAAGCATCAGAGAAAGAGATTGGCACTTTGTGTAGTGCTTGCATAAGGTTTGTAAAACCTTGGAGAAAGAAATTGACACTCTGTGTAAGTGCTTGCAGGAGGTTTTTTATATAAAACCTCAGAAGGAGAAATTGGCACTTTGTGTAGTGCTTGTAGAAGATTTGTAAAACCTTAAAAAAATAAATTGGCACTCTGTGTAGTGCTTGCAGAAGGTTTGTAAAACCTTAAAGAAATAAATTGGCACTCTGTGTAGTGCTTGAAGGAGGTTTTTTTCATTAAAAACCTCAAAGGCAAGAATTGGCACTTTGTGTAGTGCTTGCAGGAGGTTTGCTATTTTAAAATCTCGAAGGAACAAATTGGCACTATGTAATGCTTGTAGGAGGTTTGACCTCAGAAGGAGATTAGTACTTTGAGGAGTACTTGCAGATGTGTGACACTCTATGAAGAGCGATTATGATTTTGATCAGAGGAACTCGTAGGAGCAGAGTTCTTTTCAACCAAAGGAGAATGATGCAGGAGCCTATCTTTAGAGGGTTTTTTTTTAAATAAGTTTTAAAGTAATTTTTTTATTATTAAAAATAGAATTATTTGACGCAAAATATAATTTTCCGAAAATGGTAATTACTAAAAAAGGTAAATTTTTATGAAAAAATAATTTGCCGAAAATAGTAATTACTTAAAAATGCATTTTATGGTGGAAAAATTAATTTGCCGAAAATAGTAATTTTTTTTATTTTTAGGGTTTTCTTTTAGGGTTTCTTTTAGGGTTTATTTGGGGATATATATTCCCTTGGTATTACATTGTAAAAGGGGAAGTGAATCCAGGAATGAGAAAATAAATTATTTACTGGTTTATTTCAATGTACTGTAGTTTGTATGTGAATGGAGGGTTTTACTGATTATTTTTATTTATCGCAGTTTTTATGTAATGGGAGGTATTTTATTTTGACCTCTTGCAGCTATATTTACATCATATAAGGAGTCCCTTTAATATTTTTTATTTTTTAAATACATGATTGTACTTCCATCTATAAAGGAATTTCTCTCACTCTAATATTAAATAAGTTTATTTCCTTACTCATAATGAGTAGAGTACCACACTCCTTTTCCTCTTAAGTAGTTCTAGAAGTTCAAGTGCTTACTTACCCCTAAAGATAATTCCTATTTAAAAACCTCCTTCATCCAATCCCTTCATATTTTAAATATCAATCCCAAATAAGCAAGTGTTTATCTAAAAGTTATATCCAATTGAATAAAGATATTAAGTAGTTTAATTTTTAATATTATAAGCACTCAATTAACACTATTTATTTTTATTTTTATTTGAGGCTTGACATTGATAGTACATTATTTTTCTATCCATTTACTTGCTTGCTTTGAAGTTGAGGCTTGACATTGATAGTACATTATTTTGTTATCCATTTACTTGCTTGCTTATAAAGGTTGAGGGCTCAATCCAATGTTTCTTTATGCAATGGCAATGTGAGGGGTAATATATTTCCAATAGAAAATAGAACATGAGCACCTTCAAATGGAAAACTTCATGCTTTAATGCTAATCTGAATCTCCTCTCAAGTCAGCACCCTCATATGGTAAGCTTCCATATGGTATCCCTCTCATCGACTATTTTATAATGGCACCAAAGCAGACAACGAAACCTAACATATTTCTAGATGGCCAAATTTGACTATAATGGAAATATATGACTATGACGACAAGCAATAAGTCAATACTTCACAACAATATTGGCATTTCAGGTGGCTCAAGTTAACAATTCCTTCAATGATGTCAGCAACCACTAGTTCTCATTGGTAAACTTACTTCTACTAGCCAACACCTCTTTCCTTCAACTTTCATAGCCAACTACAATATGGCATCATTTTAATTAGAGAATTCGTAGATGGCTAGTTTCATCAGCAATCTTCTAGATGGTAACAAGTGTTAGTCGACAATTTTTTAACTGTGACAACCTATAATAATCATCGATAACCTACAACACAATTATCTTGAACACATACAAGATTTAAACATGATGATTATAACACACTAATGAAGATAAATATATTTATTAATCATTGGCATATATGGCCCTCTTTGTACATAAAATGACTATGAAGCATGTTGGGCATTCTCAGAGAACTTTTTCCTTCCACTTTGTCTAGTATTCTCTCTTCTCCTTCTCACCACCGCTCTTCATTTTTATCCTCTTAATTTTAAGGTGTAAGAACAATGACTATCTAGATACTCCTGATGGTTGAACTTCCAATTTTTGTGTCAATCCCTCTTGTCCAATCTCCATGTGGAACTTCCCATTTTTAGATCACTTGTTCGATCTCCACATGGATGCTCCTACATCATACTCATTGGATAGCAAAATAAATGTTTCATGAACATTGTTTAAATCCTTAATGGACTCTTTATATTTGGTGATCTTGAAATCATTCATCCACATTGATACATCAACTCCTTGGTTCTTCCACTTAACTAGATACTCATAGTATTCCTTGCCTCTTATTTTTCTCACCACTATGGAATATATAATTGCTTCAAATTCATCATGTTTCTTCTTTAGAACTTGTGCTATCCATTTCTCTATTGAAATATCAATTGTATGATCTTCATCATCATATTTAGGTTGAGAAAAATATGGGTACAAGTTAGCTACATTAAATATCGGTAAAATTTTGATGCCCTTTGGAAGTTCAATCTCATATGCATTGGTGATAAACTTCTTCAATACCTTACAAGGTCCAATCCTCTTATAGTTGAGCTTGTTGTAAGTGCCTTTGGGAAACCTTTCCTGCAAATATTTCAAAATCAAATCTCCAACCTATAATTCCTTTTTCCAACACTTTAGGCCAATCCTTTGCTTGTATTTCATGACATTCTTTTCCAAATTGGCCTTCACTTCATGATGTAAGTCTTGCATATATGAAAAATTCTTTACCAAAGTGCTAGGTTTCTACAATTTAGCTATGCTTTGCAACTCATCTACTTCTCTGGGATGAGTTCCATACACAATTTGGAATGGACTTTTAGTTCTACTTCTATTTATTGAAATATTATAAGTAAATTATGCTTGTGCCAATATGGTATCCCCCAACTTTGGATTTTTGCCAACTAGACACCATAGCAAATACCCAAGGCTTCTATTCATTAATTTGGTTTATACATTTGTTTGTGAGTAATAAGTTGAACTAAAGCTTGATTTGGTATGCAACTTTTTCCATAAGGTATGCTAAAAGTGACCCACAAACTTTGCATATCTATCTAATATAATGCTCTTGGAAACCCATGCAATATTACAAATCAAAAAAATAAATTAGTAATATGGGTGGCATCATTCATTTTCTTGCAAGGTATGAAATGTTCCATCTTCAAGAATCTATCAACAACAACAAAAATAGAATCATTACATTTGTGTGTCCTTGATAACCCAAGAATAAAATCTATGCTCATGTCCTCCCATAGCCTCTTTGGTACCGATAATGGTTGATACAACCTAGTATTTTGGCTTCTCCCATTTAAATGATAACAAATTCAACAATACTGCACAAATATTCTTACATCTATAATCATTCCAGGCCAATAGTCACTTGCACAAAATTATCCCATCATTTTATCTACTCCAAAATGTCCAACTAGTCCACTATGTTTCTCTCTTATCAAGTTCTCCCTCATGGAACTCCATGGTATGCACAACTATTATCCCTTGAAAAACAGTCCCTCTTGGAGGAAATAGTCTATACATAGAATTATATCTCCTATAGTAGGATTATTGCAAGCTACCCAAGCTTCCTTGAAGTCTAAATCATCAATATAAAGCTCCTTCATAGCATAAAAACCAATGACTTTGATTTGCATTGTGTTCACCAATAAATTCTTCTACTTAAGGCATCAACCACTCAATTTCAATGGCTACTTATGTTCTTAAAGATAAATGAATATCCTTGAAAACATTCCACCTACTTCATATGCCTTTGATTCAACTTACTCTGGTTGTTAATAAATTGTAAAGCATGATATCCTATGAATAACACAAACTCTTTTGGTATAAAATAGTACCTCCATTTCTTTAAGGCTTGAACAATGGCATAAAACTCTTGGGCAAAAATTGGGTATTTTCTCCTTGCATTAGTTTATCATTGAAGTAGGAAATGGGCTTGCTCTCCTAGCTCAAGACTCCTCGTATCACCTTTCCACTTGCATCATAATCCACCTAAAATATCTTGTTGATATTTGGCAAGGCTAGAACAAGTTGCTCCATTATATTCTCCTTCAGGATTTGAAAACTTCTTTCTACTATAGTCATCCACTTAAATTCATATTTTCTCCATTCATCATTTTTGTAATTGGAGTACAAATTCCACTGAAATTTTTGATAAAATTGCTAGACCATGGAAACTCTTGGTCTCAAACATACTACTTGGTAATAGCTAGTTTATAATGGCCTTTACCTTCTTGGGGTCCATCGATAACCCTTCTTGGGAAATCACAAAACCTAAGCATACCATTCCCTCCTTCATAAAACTACATTTCTTCAAGTTGCTAGCAACTTTTCTTCCTTTAGTCTTTGCAAGATAAATATCAGAATGTGCCAAATGGTATTCATTACTCTTAGTGAGTATCAAATGTATCATCCAAATAGACAACCACAAACTTGTCAATAAATGGTTTCAACACTTCATTCATCAACCGCATAAAGGTACTAGGCCCACTTGTCAATCTGAATGGCACCAGCCACTCATACAATTTTTCCTTTGTCTTGAATATATTTTTCCACTCATCTCCTTCCCTAATTTAAATTTTATGATAGCCACTCTTTATATCTATCTTCATTAAGTACTTTGCTCCACTCAAGCAATCCATAAAATCATACATGTGGTAATGGGAATCAATACTTTATAGTTATCTTATTAATAACCCTTTAATCTATACACATATGTCATTCTCCACCCTTATTTGGTGCAAGTACAATCAGTACTACACATAGGATCAAAATTTCCCTAATCAAACCCTTGTCCAATAGCTCCTAAACTTGTCTCTTTATTTCTTCATGCTCCATTGGTGTTAATATATATGTTGCCTTATTGGGAAAGTTGATCCAGGAATGAAATCTATGGGATGGCTAGTACTCATTATTGGTGGCAATCCATCTGGTTATTTTTTTGATAAAATTTTTGCATACTCATCCATCAAACTCTTCACCTCACTTCGAATATCCTCCTTCTTATTTTCCATTCCACCCTTTGTGGGTTTACCAATAAAGATGAAACATACCTTCTTCTTTGTCATCTCTTTCAAAAATTATTTTTTAAAATCAAACATGTGTTAGGACCATTGTCCTTTCTTTCATCTTTGTTCTTCAATGACTCAGTACATACTTCTAACCATCTTTCACAATGGAATAGGTGTTTTCCCTTCCATCATGTAGTACCCTCCTATAAAAGTGCTAAGGTCTCTTCAACAACACATGGCAAGCATCCATAGGCATAATATCATATAGGACCTCATCCGTGTATGGTTTCTATTTGAAATTTTACCTTGCATTGTTCACTAACTAAGATATGGTGTCCCTTTTGTAGCCAAGAGACCTTGTACGGATTGGGGTGTTCACTAATTTCTCTACCATCTTGATAGATACTAAATTATCCATACTCCCACTATCTATAATGACCTTGAAATATTTACCTCCTGATTTGCATATTGTTCCAAAAATATTTCTCATTTGAATAGGTTCATATTTCCCTTTCTTTGCCTTCAATAGTACTCTCTTCATGAGAGATTCTCCTTGTTCTAGCTCCTTCGTATGCCTTGGATAAAAAAAAAATTCTTCTTTGGCTTGTGCAATATGGTTCCTAGCCTTATTTCCCTTATTTATACTTTGTTGTGTAATTGGACATTCAAATTGTTGTTTTTTAAGCCTTACTACCATAAAATATCACAGGTTATCTCACAATATCACACAAGTTCCAATATAAAATAACCACAATAATAAAGGTCAAGATAATCTTATAATGAGTAGAATAATATATGAGCAAATTAATATGTATATCAAGGCTTATAATAAATCAAATAACATTCATTTATATGCTGAAATATGAATGTAAATAGCTTGAATCATTTATGTACTATGCATGAAGAACAACTTACAATATTAATTGCTCAAAATGTATACAAGCTTTATTGCTCCTCTTTTTGTTACAACTTTGAACTATCAATACTTGATTCTTGATTGAATTGCTTTCTTATGGAGCATTGTCTCCATAATATAGCCATAGTAATGTGACTCTTTAGCTACTTGACTATTGCTCTCCATATGCCAAGTCTCATGACTCTTGGCTTCTCATCTTGCCACTTGCATACTTGATGGACACTTGACTCTACAATACTTGCACACATCTACAAGACTCTTGGAATCCTAATCTAAGACACTTGTACACATCCTCACATTACATATTTGCACTCTTTTTTTATTCATAGGGAAATCAATAACTCCATGAATGGGTTACCTCTATAAACCCTAAGCTCGTTGGGTAAAGCAAAGTCAATGGAACCCTCGACCCTCTAGGGCATCGAATTGGGATAGCCAACTGGAAGTCACTCGATCGCTACCATCCAGCCTATCCCCTTCTAAGTATGCAGTGGTTTGAACCTTGAACCTCCCCAAAGAGAGGCCAAAGCCTTAACCGCTACACCATCCTTGCAAACTACATATTTGTACTCGTACATACAAGACACTTGTGCACATTCTTTCTTACATGACACTTGTGCATTTCCTACACATTTACATTTACATGACACATGCATTTCTTGCACATTCACACTTACATAAAAGTGGAAATATAACTCACACTCAAAGCTATAGACTCAACCCTAATATTTACAAATTTACCATGAAGGTATCATGGGGGTACATTAGCATGTACCAAATAATGTAATATTCTCTAACACAAATTCCAGATGATCATCCTATCCACATCTATAACATCTTCTAGAGAATCCTCTATCCCTCCCTTAAACAAAACCACCTCTTATTTATGAGGAGTTTCCACCTCCTTTGGTGTTCTGGATGAAATCACTACAAGAAGTACTAGCTTCTTCATTTTTTTTGGTCCTCTTCTACTATTTTTTTTTACTCATCCTTGCAAGAGCTGTCCTCTTCCTCTCTGATTATTTTGTTGCCTCCATGACAAATTCTCTTTTGTCTTTAAGGAATATTGGTATGCTTCTTCTATTTTCCTTATCCTTATTATACTGACTTCATCTTGTATGGACAACTACATTCCATTGATGTACTTTGATACTTTCTCTTCATAGGACTATAGAATTCCTTTGTTTAATCCTTCACACTCATATATTTTTATCTCAAATTTTAAAATTTCCTAAAAATACCCAATTGGTCATCCAACGATAGGAATTTGACCTTCAATTTGGTGATCATTTTCTTCCATGACTTAATGTTTTCCTTTCCTTTTCTTTTTATTTCAATTTAAACATGGTCCCACCACAAGGATACATGCCCTTTTAGATTTGTGCAAGCAAATTTTACCCTTTTGGTATATTCCATTGATTCAAAGTTAAAATGCTTCTCCATTTCATTAATTTAGTCTATGAGCTCCTCTATATTCAAGCTTTCATTATTGGACGAGTGTTTATCTTCAACTTTAAATCCATATTAGAAATCACCTAGATCAATCACTCCTCTGGTTCTTTATCTCAATCTTCATCTTGAGATTGTGTCACCAACCCCCTCTTCTTCACTATCACTAATCTCCTCAAAATGAATGTCTCTCCTTTGGGAGGTTTCAATTTCATCAAGTCAGGCAATATTTCCCCTTGGCTTCTCAGTTAGGTTTGTAGGTCAGGGTCCTCCTAGTCTCCTTGTTCCACATTGTGTCATCACTTCTTCAACTCACTTTGCAACTCCAAGTGTGAAATTTTTCTCTAATACCAAATGATGCAGTGGCAATGTGGGGGGCAATCTTTTTCCAACAAAAAAGGTAAAAATAACACTTTTAGATGAAAACCTTCATGCTTTGATAGCAATTTGAATCTCCTCTCAAGTTAGCACCCTCAAATGGTAAGCTTCCAGATAGCATCCCTCTCATAAGCTATTTTATGATGGTACCAAAGCATATGGAAAAATACCTAATGACATATTTCTAGATGGCCAACTCTAACTATGACAACAATATCTAACTATGATGATAATCTTTGACTATGATGATAAACAATAATTTGACATTCCATGACGATGTCGACGTTATAGGTGGCTCAAGTCAACAACCTTAAGTTGGAAAATTCTTTGATGATGTCAACAACCACCAATTCTCATTGGAAAAATTACTTCTACTAGATGAAACCTCCTTCCTTGAACTCTAATGGACCACTCCAATATAGTGTTGTCCTCATCAAGAAGTTATTAGAAGAAAAATTTTATCAGCAATCTTCTAGACAATAGCAACAAGCATTAGTTTATGGTGTTTAGACAGTGACAACCTGTAATAATCATCTATAGCATATAACACAATTATCTTAAACACATAAAATATTAAACATAACAATTCCAACACACTAAGGAAAATAAATAGCTTTAGTAATCATTGGTGTCTATGGTCTTGTCTCTATATAAAATGACTATGACGCACATAGAGCATTCTCAGAGAAGTTTTTCCTTCCTCTTTGTCCAATGTTATCTCTTCTCCTCTCACCACCACTCTTCATTTCTCTCATCTCTATTTATAGGCACAATAATAATGATTATCTAGCTACTTCCAATGGTTGAACTTTTATTTTCCATATCAATCCTTCTTTTTTGGTCTCCACATGGAAATTTCAATTTTTGCATCACTTGTCTGGTCTCCTCATGGAACTTCCAATTTTTGCATCACTTGTCTGGTCTCCACATGGATTCTCCTACATAATTTCTTTCTATAATATCAAGTGGTGGATCTTGAAAACTACTCAACCTTATATAAGGATTAACCTCCTAAATCTAAAATAGAACTCCATATCTAAATATATTAATCTATATCTTCATAGCATTGAGCCTTTTAAAATAATATATAAAGACTTAAAAAAATTCAAGAGGATTTGAATCAATTAATTCTAGGAATACCAAAAGGTTGAGTAACCCTCTATATAAAGGTAAGGTAAGCACTCATTTATATTTTAAGGTGGTCAATGAAAGGACTCGTATGAATAAATAATGCTCAATTGGAGGAGGTCTAGATATTTCTATTCTTAAAAGAGTTGTAAGAAAAAACTAAGAACCAACTTATTGATCCTATGCAATATTAGCAATATTATTTTTCAATAAGGTGCCCTTCGTCTTCTATGACTAAATGATGTCATGTAAAACCTTCTTCCTAATTAGTATCCTAGGACTAAAATGCCATCCCTATCCAAGGATTCTACATTCGTCCCTATCATTTGGTACTATCCACTTCCTTGCCATTATAATAACCCTTGCCTACAAATGATATAGGTGTTTATGAATGCCAAATGTTATGCAAAGAAATAGAGTTATAGATGAGCAAGAGAGCAAATCTATCTAGGAATTCACTTTCTTGTATGATCATTCAATAACTACATAGGTGGACAAGTCTTGTAGTTTGGATATCCCACTCCCATATTAGATGGGTCCAATAATTTATGGTTCAATAGTATTCTTACACACTACGATACTCTTCTTTTAAATATTTTACAAGGCTACCTACCACTTTTCTCTAAATTTTCATAATATTTTTATCATGTTCTCCATAAAAATTCCTAACTTTTCCATCATTTATTATAGGTGCAATGTTACCTTTACATCTCAAAAAAAGTGGTTCCTCTCCATTGAGTTACTAATAAAAATGTCAAGCTGCCATTTTTTTTTACTTGATAAAAAGGGGGTTGTACTCGAGTCCCCCACCCTTAAAAATTTATATCTCTCTTCTTTAGAGCTTGAGAGTTTACAAATAGATACACTTCTCATCTTAATTGAGATGCTATACTTAGAAATCTACATCATTTTACATAAAATGTTTCTTGATTTTCATTTTCAGGATCTTTTCAAATCTCTGTATGAATACAATTACTCCAAAATTTAGCATCTTTCTTGACATTTTCCTATAGCAACCTTCACAATACCAAAACTTCACCTCTCCTTTTTATGCCTTGCATCTTAGTAGAGTAATATTTCCAAAACATCACACTAACATAGTCCGCTTTACTAAAATTATAATAAATAGTCTAAATGAACACACATTATTGTTACAAAATAAAATAGATATTACCAATGGAAAATATTAAAGGAAATCTTAATCATTAATTTATTTAGGCAATCAAAAATTTTTTTCAGCTTCAACTAAACTTTCTACTTCCTCTAACCATGGAAATTAGATGTTAACTTCACGATCCTAAACCAAAATCCCTCTATTGGCTAACTTATCTGCACATTTGTTTCCTTCCCTTAATATATATGTAAACCTAATTTATTCAAACTCTTTAGCAAAATCTTGAATTTCCACAATTATCTCTGGTATGTTCCATGGAGCCTTTGCTTTCATCAAAATTGTAATTATTACTCTGATAGAATCAGCTTCCATCCAAAATCTATTCCATTTCATTTGTTTACATATTTTTAACCCTTCTAAAGCTTCCCAAGCTTCAACTTCATTATTTATATTAAATCCACAATTGAAAGCATAGTGAGACAAAATATCTCCTCTATTATTTCTAATTATTCCTCCTCATCCTATTGGTCCTAGGTTTCCTTTAGATGCTCCATAAAATTCAAATTAACCCACTCCACATCTAGTGGTTTCTACTTTATTTTCTTTACTATAATTTTGTTTCTCTTGTACCCAACATCATAATTCCATTTAATGAATTGACTCCATCTATAAAGACTCTTTGCTTCCAAATTAGGGATTGGGTGAGTTTATAAGATTGGTTTAGACTCCTCTATGGCTAAACATATATTCTTTTTTATTACCTCTAAACTGATTTCCTTTCCTTTAAATATTCTTCTATTCCTTTCTAGTCATATAGTCCAAAGTATTGTATCTTTTTATATATCTCATATTGTCTGTAAAGCCTCACTTTTATAAGTGCTCTGCCATTGATTTAACCAAATATTCAATTCTGCTAGTCATCACCATGCATTTACCAAACATATTAAGAATCCATTGCCATATATTCTAGATAATTGAGCAATGTCCCAAGAGATGGTCAATACTCTCCTCCTCCTTATTACAGAAAACACATTTAGAGGGACCATGAAAATCCCTTTTCATAAGGTTATCCCAGGATAAAAAATTTCTATAACCTACTAGCCAAAAAAACATTGTAATTTTAGGAATGCTTGGGCTATCCCAAATATATCTCCAAATTCTAGTGATATTATTATTATGTTGGTGTTGAACATTATATCCACTTTTTGTTGTGTATTCTCTTGAGCTATTCAATTCCCAAATCAATTTATCCTTGGCACCCCTCGAAATAATTACAGTTTTTATCTTTCTACTCAATTGCCTCCTAGCATAAATGTCTTGTATACTTGTAAAAAAATCTTCTTTCCATTTGTATCTTCCTTCTTTATCCTTGTACAAAATATTTGAAACCCTATCATCGTATTTGTCTTGAAGCAATCTCATCCAAGGTTTCAAAACTGGATCTAAATTGAGTGGTTTTTTATCACACCAAGTATCCATCCAAATAGATTTTTTTCTCCAATTCCCACCACCCATATTAAACCTTTAATCATAAGATCAATAGATTTTTTTAAACCATTCCAAAGAGTATAACCATTTGGAAGAGAGAATGCAGTAAATATTAAACTTGGGTCATTAAAATCAACGTACTTACTTAGAAGAATTCTTTCCCATTGTCTTTGACTCTATTTATACAATATTCAGATAACTTTTCCCCTAAGAACTAAGTTTACATATGTAAGAGCTCTTAAACCAAGACCTCCCCTAGTTTTATCATCACACAACTTGCTCCATTTCACCAAAGAAAATTTCCTTTTATCATGTAAACTTGACCATAAAAGGATCGCATAATAAAGATTAAACTTTTTTTAGCTGATTTTAGCATAGAATACAAAGATATATAATATTTTGGAATGGCTTGTAAGACTGGCTTAATTAACTACACTCTTCCTCCTAATAATAACCATATACCTTTCCAAGCTGGAAGTTTATTTTGAACTTTACTAATAACTAGATTCCATAAATCTATCCTCATTCTCCCCTCAAATAAAGGCATCCCTAGATAAGTTGTTGGTAAATTTGCCTCCTCCATTTGAAGCAACCTAAAAAATCTTGCTTTGATATTAGCAGAAGTGTTAAGAAAGTAAATTTTGGATTTAAAATTATTAATTTTTTGCCTTGAAGCTCTTTCGTACTCTTTTAAAAGTTATTCAAATCTCTAGCCTCATTTATTCGTGTCCTTCCAAAAAGAGTTGTATCATCTATAAACTATTTATGGGTGATGTTATCGATGTTATTACTAACATCAAGTCCACTTATAAACCCATATTTGTAATCCTTCTTTAAGTTCCTACTCAAAACTTCTACCATAATAATGAACAAATAAGGAGATAGAGGATCTCCTTGTCTAAGGCCTCTCTTGGCTTTAAAATATTTTGTCACTAACCCATTGACCAACACTGAATAAAAAACTGTAGAGACACAAGATTTAATCCATCTAAACCATTTCTTCCCAAAACCAAACTTATCTAAAACTGCAAAAAGAAAATTCCATTTAACCCTATCATAGGCTTTACTCATATTAAGTTTTAATACCATAGCTTTCTCTTTTCTTTAAGTTGTTGAATGTATAACTTAATGAGCTACTATGATCCCATCCAAAATTTGTCTCCCTTTCACAAAACCTCCTTACTCTTTTGAAATAATTTTATCTAACAATGGTCTTAATCTATTTTCTATCAATCCATATTACATAGGCTTATGGGTCTAAAAGAATCAAACAATTCAACATCCTTATTTTTTGGAATTAGAGTAAGATAAGTTGCATTTATTTTATAAGGAATGTATTGATTTACCCTAGACTGATCCACTGCCACAATAAAGAATCCTTCACTATATCCCAATTATGTTGTTAAAAAGTTGCAGATATCCCATCTGGACCAAGGAATTTATCCTTATTAAAAGAGAAAAGAGCTAAATGAACTTCTTCTAGAGTAATAGGCTCCATCAGTTTCCTATTGCCTTCATTTGTTATAGCTAAAGGAACATCTTGAAGAAGTTTATCATTAAGAACTTCAATCTCCTATGAACCTAGAATATTCTGATAAAATGACTTAGCCTCTTTTCTAATTTTACTCTGATCTTCAATCCAAAACCCTTCTATTGGTTTAATTCTACCAATTCTAGAAGAAGAACTCTAAACTATAGCCATCCTATGAAAAAACTTTGTATTTTTATCTCCTTTTAACAAATTATGACTTGATTTTAATCTCTAGAATTTCTCTTCCTTACTCAAAATATTATGATATTCACTAAGCAACTCCCTTTCCTTTGAGCTTGTATTATTTTCATCACCTTTTTAGAATTTTGAAAGTTTATCTTTTAATTTTTCTTTCTTCTCATAAATGTTTCCAAAGGTGTTCTTATTCCATTCTTTTAATCTAGATGTCATAGCTTTAATTTGGTTTGGAAGAGCATACAACCCATCATTACCTAAATAATTCCATGTTTGAGCTATCATATCAACAAATTGAGGATGGTCTTCTCACATCTGCTCATATTTAAAATATGATATTTTTTTCGAATTCACTAACCACCATTTTAACTCTTATTGGCCAGTGATCTGAACCAATCCTTGTTAAGGTATTAATTTTAGCACAAGTTCCTTCACCTAGCCAATGATCTGAGAGAATACATCTATCTAATTGTTTTGATGTTAGGTTCTGGCCTCTCCTATTTTTGGTCCAAGTATAGTTGTCTTCTTCAAACTCAAATTCCCATAGATTGTTGTTTTGAATAAAATTTGAGAAATTTTTCATACTTTGGGTCAATTTCCTAATTCCCCCAAATTTTTCATTCAACTTGGTAATGGTATTAAAATCTCCAATGATCATGAAACGGGTTTCTTGGTCTTTACTTCTTATAAAGGCCTCAATCTCACTCCAAACTTCTAATCTACCTGACTGAGTTGTAGGACCATACACATTGATATGGATGAAGCGAATATCAGCAAAGTAGCAAGTGACTAAAGAGGTTATCCAATACCTAGTTTTATGAATGGTTACACAAGAGGTTCTAGAAGGATTCCAACAAGTTAGAATTCTCCCTGCTACTCCTTTAGAATCTATAGCATCCCATTCACATCTTGCCCAAACTACTTTCATAGTTTTTGAAACTTATTTTATCATTTTAGTTTCCTGGATATAGATAATATCAGGTTTATTACTTAAACATAGGTCCCTAATACACCTATGCTTTGAGGGGGCATTAGCACCCCTTATATTCCATGATATGATAATCATGTCTCATTAGGGGCTTTTTGCCCCTCTTGCGTATTATCAATATCATTTTGTTATTTGGTAAAGAGAAGTTAAACCAACTTAGTTTGTGTTACTTTCTCTATGTTAGCTCTTGCTTCCCTAGATCTTGCTTGATAATTTGAGGGTTTTCCTATTTTTGCCTTGCCTATATCAGGAGTAGGTCTTATTATTCTATTCCTCAATATTCTTTCACCATTTTATTTTTCAACATATTTATCCTCTCTTGGATCTATTATAGAAGCTTTTGACTTATCCTACTCATTTTTTGGTATTTCCTTATTAATGGCAAAGGTATTACCTTCTAAAACTGCATTTTCTTTACCAATTATTTCCTCCTGAATGGTGCATGGTACTTCAAGAGAGTATTCAAAATATGATGAAACACATTCCTTGGGTTCATCAAGAATATTCTTCCTTAAATTAGTATCATATTGAATATACGGTTCCTTGCTAATATGTTGAAATTGTTGTCCTATGTCCTCTAAGTTTTGATCTAGTTTTTCTTCATAGGCTAAAGCCTCAAAAAAATGAAATTTATTCCAGTATCCTTTATTATTGGTCTCCACTGTTCATTTTCTTTTATTTTTCTAGATCTATTTTTTGGAAGTTGAAAACCATATTTATACATTTTATTTGTAAATTTCGCGTACAATTTTCTACAAATGATTATGTTGGGCTCTTCTTTAGGCATGATCTCTCAATATGTCCCACCTCATGACATCTTCTAGACCTAAAAGATATTTTTTCATAATCTATAGTTTGGATCCACATCTTATCCCCATACTTAAGAATGATTGATTTTGGTAAAGCTTTACTTATATCAATCATGATCGATATTCGATCATAAATAGCCAAAAATCCATCTTTTGTTGTATCTAAAATCTCAAGGAATTCTCCTAGAGTGTTTCCTATTGCCTTGAAGGTATCTATTTCCTAAAATTCAATGGTCAATCCAAACATCCTAACCCAAAATGGTACTAGGGATAGATTTACATTTTTAGGTGAAAATCCTTCATACCATTGGGTAAGGAAGAGCCCTGCTCTTTCCATAAACCAAGGATCCCTTTTAGGATTATTTGTCTTTCTTTCCTAGAACAAAAAATGGCTGGGAATAAACCTTTGGGAAGAAATGATAGAATCACTCTTGGAGTCTTCCAACTCCTACCAATCCATTTTCTCAAGGCTAAATCCCTTGGTCAATACCCATTAAATTTACCAAAAACTGCCCTATATTGGAGCAATGAGGATCTCTCTGATGTGCACTCACTAACCTCTACCACAAGGGATGATTCTAAGAATTTAACTATAAATTGATCCATGGAAAGGAAACTAAAACTCAAAATCTAATGAAATTTATCTAAAAGTTCTATAACAAATATAATATTTGATAAAAAATTTATAAAATTTTCATGCACAATTTCTAAGATAAAGAAAGGGAAAAAAGAACTTAGCTAAAAAATTATTTGTCCAAATAGAATGTCTTGCCTTGCTGAAGTCCTAGCCCTTCATTTCTCTTTCCATCGTTCGAACCCTAGTTGGCAAATAATTGCAATTTTATTTTTCACGACTTGAAATATCATCACTTCTCTTGTTTCAAATGGTTGACTTCATAAGGTTATAGCTCTCTCAATATTGTTTGAATGGTTGCATATGACCACTCATTTTAAAGCTATTCAAATTCTACACAAGTTGGTCCAATAATAAGTTGAATCGAATAACTCTTCACAAATATATGTCTCCTAAAATATGAGATAATTTTCAAGAAAAATCCCTAATCCTTCGTACTTTACAATTTTGTTTTTCGCAATTTGAAAAATCATCACTGCTCTTGTTTCGAATGGTTGACTTCACAGCGACCCCTCAATATTGCTATCAAGTTCTCATTTTTATAGATTAAATCCTCTTCATATTAAATAAAAAATGAATGTTTTAGTGTATCAATTAGTAAGTGAGATCACCTGGTAGAGTGCTTATCTTAAATTTATCGTCCTCTTCTAGATAGAGAGCTTTTTTCAAAAGGTTGAGAACTTATAACATATCTTTTAAGTAGTTTTAGAATTTCAACCTTCTATATCCCTAATTAAAATTTTAAATTGATCTTAAAGTTTAAATATGTATTTAAATACCCAGGTGTTGTAGATGAGTTGGAGAGGAGAGGACAATCCTCCAAGGGAGGTGAGGTTCGAATCTCCACCCTACCAAAAATCTGAATTGGGTACCCAAAATCCAATTGATAATGTTGGTGCGGGTAGGGTTGGGTGCGACCCCGAGTGACTTTGACGGTGTAGAACCCCCTGTTCGTGGTCTCTTAGACCAAGGCAGCCCCGCAAGGGGTTTTTCACTAAAATATATGTATATATATATATATATAATCAAGTTTATCAAGTTCTTATATAAAAATTATTTCCTTATTATAAAGATAGAAGGAAGTTGAAAATATTGAGTAAATTTTAAAGTTCAAGGTTGAGTATAATTTGAAATAAACTATTAAAGTTATGTAATGGCTTACCTCTAGAAAATATTGATCAAATATTATATAGAAATAGTAGACCCTCTTCCTATAGTATGTAAGTGAGTGCCCCACCTTTGGAAAGTTCTTAAAATCAAACTAGTTTTAAAAATAAAGTATTTATCTCTTTAATATTTTTATTTATTGGTGATAATATTTTTTGTACTAGACCTTCAAAATAAAGGAGAAGGTTAATATTATTTCTATAAATTGAGGGTCTCTTTTGATATTCTAGTTGTAATATCAATTGAGGGTTTTTTTAAACATTTTGGCACTCTTTAAAACTAAAATCAGTTGAGGGTTTATTTTAGATTAATAAGCTCAACTAACATTTTTCATCAGTATTTAAGATTGAATGCTTATAATTACCCTCTCCCAAAAATATGACATTAAAAATATGGGTTGAGGAAAATAAAGAAGATTCTCAAGTTAGGGAAGGAACTTGGTATAGTGAGTGACAAGAAACTAATTGGATCTTTTATTCATTGTAACTTAAATATAAATTAGATATGAAATAGAATTGAGATAGTGTAGAATGATGTTCCTACAAAGGAAATTCCATTGAACATTGGATGCAAAACAATTTAGAATGCACAAAATATCATTGAGGAATGTATAATAATAATTATTATACAATCAAATGGCATTAACTCAACTGGTTAAATTTCTCAACATTTAAGGAGGAGACCAAGGTTCAAATCTTGTCAAGTGATACTGGATAATATCCAAGCTTTGTTGTAATACCACTATGTGGTGATGATGTAATACGGGTGGTGCCTATTTTAATCCCGTGTAATCAATTGAAATTTTTATTATTATTATACTATAATTTTAAAATAGCATCATAATTGGCCTAAATTACATAGAATTCTAGGGTATTGAGATGTTTTGCATAGGTCCAAACTTTAAGAAAAAACTCAAATAAGTTTTTTGATCTCAAAAACATCAGTCTAAGAAATACCACTACATTAATATTTTTTGGACATTTCCCACAACTTTCTAATTTAAATAAGTAACTTAGGAAATAAATTAACCATACTCATATATGGAGTATTCTACTTAGGATGAGAATGTTCTATAGATAATTATAAATAACAAAGTAAGTTTTGAGAAAATAGTAGGATGAAGTAATAATCCAAAATCATAGGGTTAAACCAAGCTTAACATGGAAATTTCAAATTTGAGCCTCTCCCTATTTTCAAAATAGATGGAGTAACAAATTCCTCAATGCCCTTAAAATAAAAGGAATTGATAAAAGATGTTATCAATGAACAACCCTTCTATTTAGGTTAAGTTGTGAAATAAAGAGAGAAATTAAAGTTAAGTGAAAGCAAATAGAAAGAAGGTCAAATGTTATCAAATATGAAATGTTAGTTTCTTAAAACTAATGTAAAGTTTCTAAGTTTTTATTCATAAGGATAAGTGCTTAAAATAGTAATGTTTTAGCCTTAAGAATATCATAGCAACTCCCAACTTCTAAATGTAATGTGAAAGAGGTTGCTTTGACTTAAAATTGATATTATCTACCAAATAATAGAGTGTGGTCATCTAAGAAGTTTCCATGGAACTCAATTAATCTACAAAAGCATGCATAATAGATAATTATTTCTCTCTGTTGAGATGTAATCATGACAAATCTTAGGAAATACATCCTCAAACTCTCTGAGAATAAGGTAGGTTTCTAGGTCAATTTTTTCTATTACTTTCTCTTATTTTTTTCCATATTGATCTAAAAAAGTTGATGTCCCTTCCAAAAGCATCTCTTTATTTCATAGTAGAAAGGAAGTGGAGGGATATGGACTCAGAATAAATTTAATTATAGCATCATATGAACACTTAATTGTCTTGTGATAGCAACACATATTGACTCAAATGTATCAGCCCATCCCTAGTACTCAATCATATGATTCTAAAGGGATATGGATTTCAACTCTCATGGATAATCTACTAGATCTAATAGACTATTATGGAGAGGATATATTTTAATGATCATATCAATTAGATAGGATATCAATCAAAATATTGAGTTGTTCTCTTCATTATATAGACATTAACAACTTAATAATTTTAAGACTTGAGTATAGTACAAAACTAGTTAAATATTCCCTAGAATATAGATCTACTTTCCTTAATGATATAAGGTGTTAAATATTAGATAGAGTGGGATTCTTCATTTGTAAAACTTTGTCTAAAGTCATAATTCGCCAAGTCATAGCACATATCTAGGTAAAGCCTTGTCATATAGATTTTATTTATTCTATTAAAAGAAATCAATTAAACAATATTCATATTTACATTATGATTTAGGCAAGGAATTGTTAATTACTCTTTTCAATTAATCTAGAAGTAAAATATTAGCCAATATTACATGTATTTGTCAAGAAATTATATGCAATGCAATATTATTTTTACTAGTACCAATAATTTTAATGATTCATTTCTAAGGTCATCCTTAGAGGGTTCTAATTAATTCTATAGATTAATTTTATTAACATAAGGAAATCTTATTCTCATATTTTTATAACAAATATTCTATTAATTAGGGGGAAAATTGATACAAAACAAACAAATGAGACCACATATCTTTTTCGTCACTAGCTAGCATATGGGATATAATGTAAGGGTTAATGTTAACATACAATAAATATGAAATAGACACCCAACATACTTCTTTTTTTGCTAAATAATTACCTCAAGTTTCTTCACATGTATATTTTTGTGTACTTAAATCATTTATAAAATATGTCCATCCTACACATATAAGGAAAAAATTGTAATATCTTTAGCTAGAGTGCTTAAAATTATATTCATCATATGAGGTTAAATTATGACATATTGTTAGATCAATTTAACCATATTATTTAAATCTAAAACCTCAGATATATATATTTTAACTTGGTTATAAAGGATTAAAACATGTCCTACTTGTTTTACATCATAACAATGTGTTATGGTATTTCAACAAACCACACAATGATATTGTTGGCAATTATGCATAAATCAATGGATAAGATTTGAACCTAGGTCTTTCCATTGAATATCCATTTTTTAAAACACTTGAGATCATTCCATTCAATCTAAAACCTCATAGAATAAAATACTTATTCCACTACAACATAATAAACTACTCATTTATGTTAATAAAAATTAGCTTGATCACATGTTATAAAATCTATTATTTTTTTAAATGGATTATATGGCATTGAAAGGGGTCCCACCCATATTACATCATGATAACATAGTGGTATTACAACATCTTGGCAATTATGTTTGTATTGCTTGGCAAGATTCGAACCTAGATCTCCTTTCTAAAAGTCAAGAAATTTGACTAGTTAAACTAATACCACTTGATTATAAACCCCATTAACTAATTTGCATGATAAAATAAATAAATTTAACATATCCATTTACCACATAAAACCACTCTACATATCCTCCTCATTAGGACAAGAAAATGTTTTAGTAAATAACGAGTAGGTGGAAAAAATAGCATTGTCACAACTTTTAGTCTACTAGGAGTGTGTATCCTTGCTCACACAAAAAGTGGAAAAACATGATTAGTTTAGAAGTCTTTATAATTGCATTTTAACTAGAATTAGAATATAATATACTTCCAAATAAAAAGAGTTTTGCCTTAAAAATAAATATTCATTCTCTGCCCTTAGATGTAACAAGTCTCATATATTGGTGAAGTCTATCATAAGAACCCTAATCTTTCTTAATGACATATCTCAAGAGTTCCTTCTATGAGGGGGTTCTCATTTGTACACATGAGAAAAGAGAAGATGGATGGAGTAATGGAGAAGGTTATAGAGGTAAACCATAGGGGTTATGGATAGAAAGGGTGGTTTTCTATAAATATATCTTCTTCCCCAATCTATTCATCATATTGACTGTAATAATTCTCAACAAGAACTTTTTGACTAATAAAAGGGTTTATCTCTTTCATGTATTATTTTATGTCTTGCATAGATTATGTTTTATTTTTTCCAATGGTTATATGGGATTGAAACAACCCCCACTCGTATTACATCATCACCACATAATGGTATTACAACAAATTTTGGATATTATCCATGTATTGATTGGCAAGATTCAAACTTGAGTCTCCTCCATAGATATTGAGTAATATAATTGGTTGAGCTAATGCCATTTGATTTTATAAATTTCGGGTAAAGCATGGGTTTTTGAAAGGGGCCTTGATCCCCTTGTATCAGAGTTTGAACTTGGATCTCATGGATGAAAACCCAAAGACATAACACTATGATATCCCTCATAAGACAAAACTTTAGGGTAAAGCGTGGGTTTTTGAAAGGGGTCCCAATCCCCTTGTATTGGGGTTTGAACTTGGATCTCTTAAATGAAAATCCAAAGATATACCACTATAGTATCAATGTGGAACATTTTTAAAGTGTAGGTTTTTGAAAGGGGTCCCAATCCCCTTATATCGAGATTTGAACTTGGGTCTCTTGGATGAAAACCCAAAGACATACCACTACGGTATCCCTCACAAGACTTAAAAACTTTAGGGTAAAGCATGGGTTTTTGAAAGGGGTCTCGATCCCCTTGTACTATGATTTGAACTTGGGTCTTCTGGATGAAAACCCAAAGACATACCACTACGGTATCCCTCATAGGATATTATATTTTAATTTTTTAATATTTATTCATTTTACTTTTATTTCAAGATAGAAACTAATTATTTAGTTATAGAATATCAATGTCAATTTTTTTTGTTAATATTTGGGGTATTGAAATATTTTTTACTTGAGTTTCTCTACTTAAAAAATTCTAAAATATTAGTAGAATAACTTTCTACTTTAGTGTTGTACTATATCTTTAGCATCAAAAGGTCTACCCAATTACATAGGTGGCACTCTTGAAGATCAAAGTAATGCTTTAATAAATTTTCATTAAGGCTACAAGTAACACTTATGAAAATACACTTTAATGCAAGAAATACCCTTGTGGGTTTCTACTATGCCTCCATTGGTATTTTTCTATGGCTCTTTGAGTTTGATATTGCTCCTATTATGCACTAAAAATATTTAGTCTTCTAGTTGTTTTCTAACTTATAGGGGACCTAACTGATTATAGAAAATAGGTTTTAGACAAAGTCAACCCTCTTGGTTTCTTAACATAGCGCTATTTTTTATTTACTTTTTTTAGCAATGGATAAGAGGATCAAAAGAATAAAACCCACCCCTCACAGTAGGTGGTATCCTTAGCTTGACCCAAGAATTAGATTGAAAGAGAGGAGGCTTAGTTGAGTTGATACCACCTTCATCTCCATTTCAAGTTGTATTACTTAGGCTCTAAGTTAGCTCAACTTCCTCAAAACTATAGGGAAAGGGATGGATGGTGGCTTGGTCAAGGTTATGGTCGATGTTTTGATATTGTCTATGAAAAAACGTAATCTGAGGCTAAAGGCCCTCAATCCCCCCATTCAAAATAGTTTCAATATTATTCATTATCGAGGATATATTTCACAATGACCAATAGAAGGTTAGGGGCTATGAATATTATTGTCCTTGTTGTGGTCGTTGCACAACGTACCCCAATTTGGGGACCCACTCAAAATTTTAGCATTTTTTGTTCTTTGTTTTATCCAATTTTGCTCGCATCAAGGTCTTTGAAAATTTGCTTTCACTTTGAAATTGTTGACATCTTTGCATCTTGAAGGTTTGAATTTAGTTGCAATGCTTCGAATTGAATATTTTTTATTATTTGCATCTTAGTTGCATTATCTCAAATCAAATAATTTAATTAAAATCATTTTCAAAGGTTTAAATAATTAAATTTCATTTTAGGGTTATTCAAATTTTATCACTTTTGCCCTAAAATTAATGCAAAATTGAAATGGACATATCTTGAGCTAGACAACTTCGTTTGAGCTCATTCAAAAATTGGTAGAAATATATTGATTTTCTCTTTCTAATGGTACCAAACTTACAGGATTTCAGATGTTAATTTCACCCAAAAATAGCAGTTTACTATAGTAGCTTATGAACTTTAAAATGTTATATTTCATGAACCGTGATAAATTTTTGGATGATCTCAGCAATTTTGAGTACCCTTTTGGCCTATTGAGATGCATGGAAATTTTCATTAAAATATGAGAACTTTGAATTTTGACTCAATTTTGGGCAAAAGGAAAGTTACAAAGGAAAATGAATAATAAATAAAATAAAGGTTGGCTTTGTCTTAATCTTATGATGAATATGTCATTATGTAGGTAATACAAGGGAAGGCAAATACAAATTAATGATAAGATTCATAACGTTTCCACAACAAGTTCGGAAATACAAGGAGAATGAATAGTTACTAAATCGTTCCAAATTGCGTTTGAAACTGAATCAAACTAAAATTTTCAAATTATAAATAAGTCATTGAGACTCATGAAAAGGGGTCAGAAGAATTTGGAGCGAGTGGAAGAGAAGATTGAATATTGCCATTGCCAAAGGTTTCCTCCCAGGTTGCTTTACTGAGAAGTTTTTCATCCATAGAAAATCAATTGATGTGAGGTATTCTGTAATTTGTATTAATTGAAGATCTTTATAACAATATTATTGAATTATTTAATGAAACATATGCATGTTGATGGTAGTTTCATGGTTAATAGTTTGATATATTGATTATTTCCCTTTGAAGATTGCACCGGATCTAATTTGGATTGTGTGAATACTGGTTGGATTAGATTAGGTTAAGTTTCAAAATATTTCCTTCTACAGATTTAGGATGAGGATTTCATAAGTTGTTGTAACCTGTGTTTTATTTTCATTTCATTTTTATTTTATTTTTCCTAACCTTAAGCCTTTTTTATTTTATTTTATTTCATCGCACAAGAAAAATCAAAACCCTAAATTTTATGCAAAGTTTTAATTTTTCATATTAGGGTAAATGTTTATTTCATTTTAATAAGTTCTTGGTATTACACATTTGAAATAAACATTAGAGTTTTAATTAATTAAATTTTCCAAATAATAATAATTAAAGTTCAAACATTAATTATTTGGATAAATTTAATTAAAATCATTTTCTAAAGTTAAAATTCAAATATTTGCACTTCACAAGTTTTATTATTTGCAATATTTGATTATTAATCGTACATTTTGGCAATTAATTTCATGAAAAACAATATTTTCATAATTTAAATCAAATACCAAACCACAAGCCCCTTGTTAATAGTTACTTGCACCTCTGAGGTATTCAACAATATTTTCACAATTTATACAAGCACATTTTAAGAAATTAACCAAACAAAACCTTGGAGAAACTAATTATTTCTTTGCAAGAGAGGATTGCTTAATAAGATCCTAACTGTGAGTGTATTTTCGTAATCGGACGAAAATATCACTCAATAGAATTGGCACTAGAAGGAGGGCTTGAAGGTAACAAATTTGATTTTAACATTTGAAGTTGTTTAAATTAGCATAAAAATAAAAATAAAATGAAATTTTTCAATTTATGTTGCATTGATTTGCTATAAATTTGAAAATATGGTTATGGTTAAATTGTTGTGAATTTTTCATACATAGATTTGCATGTTGAAACTAGTTCAATGGTAGGAATTGCATCCTGGATAGGTGGTTATTGTAGTCCTTTGAACATTCCTGGAATACCCCATGAAATTCTTGAACATGCAGAAAAATATTTAACCACTTATAGGCATGATGGAATGAGATCAGCTGAGGAACATATTCAGGCATACAGAAACACTTTAATTCATTTACAAATTATGCATGAAGATGTTGTATGTAGATTGTTTCCATTCACATTAGATGAGTTTGCTTATGATTGGTATATTAACTTACCTGTAGGCTCTATCACTTCTTGGGCTCAACTAGAAGCAATATTTCTTAGCCATTTTGGAAAATTGGTTGACCCAGTTATGATATTAAATCAGTTTATCTCTATCTGTAAAGAACCTAATGAATCCATGAGACTATTCAATGATAGGTTCCATAGGTTGTATACCGAATTGGTGACACATTACATCCTTTTAGAAGAAGAAGCCATTCAAATATACATGGGAGCCTTAGACCCCTTTACTTCTATATTTCTAGGGAGACTTCTTAAAGTTCCATCCTTGCCCAAAGCCTACAGTGAGGCAATAACATTAGAACAATGGTGGATTTTGAAAGGTATTAATGTGGGTCAATTATCATTACTTAGACCTAAGGCTCACAATCAGATACCACAAATGAGTCAGGCTGATGCACAACCTTCTCCCATGATGAACTATAATTCAGGAGTTATGGATTCCAACCAATATCAACCATCCAATTTGGCACCCTTGAATCAAATGATGTCTAATGTGAGCAATCAATAGGATAAAATTGATTGTCCAGATGTTACAACTACCTTAGATATCATCCAAAATGAGGTGCAAGTTTCAAATTCAATACCCATCAATGAGGATTGTGGTAATCAAGTTAATCAAAATATAGAGATTGGTTCAATTTTAGAAATATATGAACCTTTAGAAATGGAGGAAGATGAATCTAAAGAAGGTTATAGCTTGAATGACATTGAATCGAAGAATCTAAAAATGGCATGAAAGAAGGGATGGAATCTCACCAAGTGTTTTAGAAAGATAATAATTTTATTATTCAAGACAATGAAGAAGAATCACTCACTTCTTTCACAATTTCCAAAGAAGCTTCTATCTCATTTGATGTGCAGGAAACTGAAAGCCTTGTCCCACCTAAGGATTCTACAATGCCCATGCAACAAGAAATTAGTATGTCTTTACCTCAAGTGATTGATGAAGGTGAATTTGAAAAGGAATCTATAGATGTATCCAAATATTACACAGAAGATATGGTTGAACTTCACCCCTTAGTTGTAGAAGATAATTATTATAATTGTTGGAAGAAATATGAGGAATGTGTTTCTTTTACACCTTTTGATAAAAAAATTCTTCATCTGATATGCAGGACACTAAAGTTACTATCTTACATGAAGAGCCTACAATTCTTGTACAGTTAGAGAATCACATGTTGTTTGAAGACACGATAGAATTTCATCCCTTGATTTTAGAAGATAATTATTATAATGGTTGGGGAAGGTATGAGGAATCATTGGTTTCTCACACTCCTACTGATGAAATTTCTATTTCACTTGATATGCAGGATGCTAAAATCTCTATCTCACATGAAGATCTTGCAATTCTTGTACAATCAGAAAATGGCATGCCACTTGCAAAAATAGAGAAGGTTCCAAAATTCAATCACTTTGAATATGAGTTTATTGAACACCTTGCTGAAATCAAAAAGGAAGAAATGGTAAATGTTTCTTATGACTCATTTGTTATGGATGAGGAAGAGGTAAAATCTTCTCTTTTACCCTTGACTACTAAAAATTTGGGTACAAATTCACATGATTGTCTTGGAGATTCAAATAAAGAAATACCATTGGTGGTTAACAAGGAATTAGAATCGACTTCTATTCATCCAAATGATAAAAATGTTATTTGAGATGACATGGGTAGTTAATAAGGGAGATTTGTTATTTAACACATCTCTTGACCAACAAGAGCTATGGTTTGAAAAGGATGGGCATATGTTTAATTGGGTGACTAATTTTGGTGTTTTTGAAAAATAGGTGATCCATGAAGATGAAGGGCTACAAGATTATGATGATGAAGACCATGAGGAAAAAGAGGAAATCACAAAGGCTCATCAAGTCCTGGTAAATGGAAATACACAAAAGGTAGAATCTCAGCCTTTCTATTCAGTCATTCGAACTCCAGGTAAAAGTTTACATAATATTATGTTGGATTCAAATATTGTTGATAATGAAATACCATTTGTGGTTAACAAAGAATTGGAGTTGATGCCTACTCACATCAGTAATAAGGTTGCTATGTTGAACAAAACAGAGGTAGATGTTTTTGAGTTACTAGATCAAATTCATCAACAATTGACTTTGGAACCTGGGATACAAAGTCATAATGATCCTCATTTGTTAGATACCCTAGATGCTTGTAAATTGTTGCATAGTTATGATTGGTCTGAAACTATGAACAATGGTTTAGCAATAATTTTTTTAGAAATAGGGTCAAGTTTGGAAAAGCTCATGTTTAACCTTAACAATGAGGATAATATTTTGAACAATGAATTGAAAATGGGAACTCACACCATGCCAAGAGAAGTTGTGATAAACATCCCACATAGTGAACATGAAATAATTCAAAATCAATTGTGGACTCATGAGTTTAATGCATCAAATTTCAAATATGTCAATAATGGGATTGAATCAAATTGGTGGGGTGAGAGAGGTAAAATATGGTCCTTTGTATTGTTTAGCCTAATCTTATTAGGGCTAGATATCTATAAAGCCTTGCATGCCTATCATGATAGATATATTTTGAATGGTGGTAATCATGTTTGGGATCTAGGAAAATAATATGTTGAATTCATCATCATTTGTACATTCTTGTATATAGCTTTTTTATTTTCATGCTTTTGTACATAACTTTTCTTTTCTGCACTTTTATACATAATATTTTGTTTTGCGATATTTTGCTATTTGCTTTCTTGTCAATGTTTTCAAGTTTAGGGAGCAGGTTCTTACTTGCTTATCAGTTTTGCAATTTTGGTTTGTTTCAAATTGTGAGTTTTCTCGCTTTTGCATCTTCATGTTTTGGGTTGGTTCCTCTGATTGAGGTATTATTTTGTGATAGCTATAAAATTTTGGTCTCTTTTTTTATACTTGTTCCTTTGTCATGTAGGATGGATTGCCTATTTTGGAATTAGATGAAATTAAGGAAAAGAAAATGAGATTGTTTAGTAATCATTCTTATGATTTTGGACTAAGATAGTGGATTTTGGAACAATGAGATATTTTGCTGAAGCTCCACATGTAGCACATCATATTAAAGGGTATTATTTGAAATATTGTATATTAATAACACTAGGACCAGAGCGGAGCGGAGCGAAGCGGAGCGAAGCGGAGCGGAGGAGTTTTGAAAATTTTGGGTGGGAACTACAGAGAAGGCACGAAGGTTTTGGGAAGGACCATCGAGATGGAATCAGGCGAGGATCCAGAGGAAGGGAGGCCTTCGGCGTCAGGTGGGGTTGTCCCTAGTGGGCTCGACCCTCCTCAAAAAGATATGGACAAAGGGACCCAGAAGGGCGTTGCGGGTCCCAGAGGGGGCCGATCTTTTGTGGAAACTATTAGTGAGTGATTTCCTTTCATTCCCGCCCCTCATTCCGGTGAATAATAGGATAGTGGCTCCTTCTGATTTGATGGGCTCTTTTTTAGCCATGGAAGAGTTTTCGCTTGTGGGTAAGTTTTTGGGTGGAAGGCCGGATATTGAGACTATTCGATCCTGGGCTCTATCCAAATGGAGAACGGTGGGGAGTTTGGAAGTTGTTGCCCTGTCCAGGGGTTTTTTTATCTTAAGATTTAATAACAAGGAGGATGTGAACCATGTTCTAACTGGAGGACCCTAGTTTTTAGGGAAACGTAGCCTTTTCCTCAGGAAGTGGGGGGAGGATTTCGACCCTGAAAAATAGAGTATCAATATTACCCCTATTTGGGTTCGTCTTCCTAACCTACCAGCTCAGTTTTTCAATGAGTATTGGCTGCAAGGCATCACCAGAGCGATTGGAGAACTAGTTTCCATAGATCATGCAACCTTGGCTAGGACAAGGATGACACATGTAATATTTTGCGTCAACGCTAATTTAGACTCTGAGTTGCCAAATTTTATGGAGCTAGAGTACGGCAACTACCTAAGAAAATAGGTGGTGGAATATGAAAATAGGCCAGATTTTTGTCCTGAGTGCAAAACCCAAGGCCATTTCCAAAATCAGTGCCCTAAACTTGCAGATAGCAGAGAAAACCAAAATATGGAAGGCAAACAAGCAAATGAGAAAGGGTTTCCTAGATACCTCCCTCCAAACAGAGGCCTCGTGGGCAGAGGAGGGTCTAGGCAATCTAAAAATAACCACTTTTATCAGGAGAAGACAAAACAGGGGGCAAGGCAAGGTCAGAGCAAAGGTAAGCAACTTCTCTCCGACGATCAAGAAAATAAGGTAAGCCCTAAAATTCCAAGCTCAAATAAGTTCAAAATTTTAGAGGATCTACTGGGAGAAGGGGAGAGTGAGGAGTTAGAAGGAGGAAACCCGCAAGGTGAAATCACTGAATCCCTAGTTTCCCCATCAAGGGCGGGTCCTACAAATCCCTTAACCAAGAACCCCTCAAGCCCCCAGGGAGGGGCAATGCAAAATACTAGAGAATACAAAAAACGGGTGGAGGAGATTGAGTCCTCGAATTTAGACCTTCCCACCATCATAGCTAGGAGCCCGTCAAACCATCTAGAAGATTCATCAAGAGAATTCAAGAAACATATGGAGGAGTTAGAATCTAGGATTGAGGAGGTAGAAATGAATGTTTTGGAGGAATGTGTTAGTCCGGTTCTACAACAAAGAGTTCATCCACCTTTTAGCCCCAAATAGACCAGGAGTACTACTAAGTCACCTATTGACTATGGCAATGAGAGAAAGAAGGGGAGGATTTCAAATGCAGAGCTCAATAGAATAAGGACTGACAATGAGATTGCTAGTGGCAAACAAAAAACTCTGATACAACAAGTTATCCCAGGGCTTGAAGATAACAAATCAGGAAAGCCTCCTCGAGGGAGGGGGAAAGGGAAAAACTCTAAACAATCCAAATGAAGGTTCTCTCATGGAATGTGAGAGGCCTCAATGGCCAACCCACTCAAAGGGTGGTTAGCTCGTTAATAAGGTAGTACAATCCAACAATTGTGTTGCTGCAAGAAACAAAACTAGGTGAAGCCCAATCAAAATCAATAGCAAAAAAGATGTGGAGCCAAGGGGACATGGTGTTCAAACCGGCTAGAGGAGCTTCTGGGGGTCTCATGGTTCTATGGGATCCTCGGGTGGTGGAAGGCAGCATCATCCAAGATGATGATAGGGTGCTGAGTGTTTTTTTCCATGACATTGACAACAATAGGTCGTGGATTTTCTCAAATGTCTATGCTCCCAATGTTGTTCAAGGAAGAGCTTCTTTGTGGGAGTATCTGGGTAAAATGGGTGATGCTTACCATGACATCCCTTGGGTGGTGGCTGGAAATTTCAACACGCCTTTATACCCCTCAGACAAAAAGGGTGGCTCTGGGCTCCCAACCAGAAGTATGGAAGACTTCAATGACTTCGTTAACTCGAACCAACTGATGGATGTGAGACTAAGAGGAGCCAAGTATACTTGGAGCAATAGGCGAGCAGGAAGCCAACTTATCCAAGAAAGACTTGACAGGTTTTTCTTATCGAAGGAGGCAATTGGTTGGGTTTGGAGGCTCGACTTTGCAAACTCTTCCCAAAATATCCTCTCGATCACAATCCCATATTTTTGGAGGTTCCAAAGTCAAATTCCTTCAAAAAACCTTTTTGATTCCAGTCAATGTGGATCGGGCACCCAAAGTTAAAAGAAAATATTTCCAGATGGTGGCGGCAACCCTTCCAGGGAAGTTCAGGTTTCAAACTTGCTCAAAAGCTAAAATTAGTAAAGGAATCTTAGAACTTGGAATAAGGAGGTTTTTGGGAACCTGTTTGAGAACAAGAAACAAGTGGGAGAAAGGTTTTTGGTCATTGACAACTCCATACAAAATGGTTTAGGTGATGAAGCTACTAGGAAGGAGGAGCAAGCCAAGCTGTCATAATATCACAATATTTTGGCTTGTGAAGAGATATACTGGAGACAGAAATCAAGGGCTTTATGGCTAAAGGATGGTGACTTGAACTCAAAGTTTTTTCATGTCACAACATTGAGGAATAGAAGTAATAACAAGATCAGAGAGTTGACCAAAGCTAATGGATCCAAAACCCAGGATCTGATTGAGATCAGAGAGGAAGCAATTGCTTATTTTAGCTCCCTTCTTAGAGATGAATCCCAGTGTATAGAGGAAGCCAAGGACACTCTCCTCTAGTTCATTCCTAGCGTGGTTGATGAGGCCATGAATGGTAAGCTTCTTGCTCCATTCACCGATGAAGAAATCAAAAATGCTTTGTTTAGTATGGAACCTAAGAAGGCCCCTGGCCCTGATGGGTTCCCTCCTCGGTTCTTCCAAGTTTTTTGGGATATTGTGAGAGAGGATGTCATTTCTGCTATCCAAGAGTTTCAGGCTTCAAAACATATCCCGAGAGGGTTCAAGTCCACCTTTATTGCCCCGATTTCGAAGGGCCCATCTCCCGGAGACAATGGCAGATTTCAGACCGGTTAGTTTATGTAACGTATCCTACAAGATCTTAACCAAAGCCATGGCTAACAGAATGAAAGAAATATTGCCCCTCATTATTGACCCCGGTCGTGGAAGCTCTGTTCGGGGAGATCAATTTTGGATGGTGCAATCACTATCCATGAAGCTCTCACTCGCAAGGCAAACCAATAAGGAGGTCTTTGCTCTAAAGCTTGATATGAATAAAGCTTTTGACCGCATTAACTGGGAGTTCTTGATGGTTGTTCTTCTGAAGTTCGACTTTCATCCTCAGTGGGTCAAGCTGATAAAAGAATGTATATCCAAACCTTGGTTCTCAGTATTGGTCAATGGCATGACAATTGGGTATTTCCAGAGTCATAGGGGGCTTAGAAAAGGAGATCCAATTAGCCCAATGTTATTCATTTTAGTTGCAAAGGCATTAGGTAGAACCATAAAAGCTGCTTGTACTGCTGGATTAATCTCAGGGATTAAAGCCACATCTCTCACCAACCCTATTTCTCACCAACAATTTGTTGATGACACTTTGTTGTTGACTCACTCGTCAGTGGTTGAAGCCAGAAGGATTAAGCACATACTCCAACTCTACGAGGATGCAGTGGGACAGAAGGTGAATTTCAACAAGAGTAAGCTTTACTTCCTCAACACCCCAATCTAGAGACAAGCCATAATAGCTACAATTTTGGGATGTTCGATAGCGACTTTTCCTACATCTTATTTAGGCCTTCCCCTTTCTTGGTTATCTCTTTTATTCAAAAACGTTTGGTTAATCGGGCCTTCCCCTTTTCTATGGTTATCCGAGAGAGTCGATGTGGGATAGAGTGGTTGAAATAATTCAAAAGAAATTGGCTGGTTGGAAAGGTCATCTCTTATCTCAGGTCGGGAAGCTTATTCTCACTAAGGCATCCTTGCAAAGCATCTCGATTTATTTTCTATCTATGTTTAAGGCACCAACCAAATTTTACCAAAAAATTGAATAGCTCCAAAAGAATTTTCTCTGGTCTGGGTCAGAGGAAAAAAAGAGGTTCCACCTTGTGGGTTAGGGCAAGGTTTGCAGGCCGAAAGAAAATGGGGGGCTAGGACTAAGAAGAGTGGCTCACCTAAACACTTCCTTGCTTGCCAAACAAGCTTGGTGTCTTATCAACAATGAGGAGAATGAGTGGACTGCCATAATTAAAAGAAAATATCTTCAAGATACCGATTTCCTAAATGATTCGGTGCACGGTGGAGGGTCGGCATTCTGGAAAGCAATCTTAACAAGTAGAGAGGTCATAAAGAAAGGCCTAAGATGGGTTCTTGGTAACGTGTAGAAGATCAAGTTATGGGATGACAAGTGGGCCAAGGATGAAGCTTTATCTCAATTTCCTACCCTTGCAAGGATCAAAAGAATCACAGAAGATCTCATAGGAAGGAAAGTGGTTGATTTCATAAGACAGGACAGAGGTAGGCTTATTTGGAAATAGATAAGGATTCAAGGCTTTGAAGCTAAATTAGAAGAACTCCAAAGCATCCTGCATCAACAATTCATTTCCATGAGACCTAAGCAGGATCATGTAGTATGGGCAGCTATCGAAAATGGGCAGTTCTCAGTCAAATCTGCATATATGCTAATGTTAGATACCGAGGACCCCACACTCCAGTCTAAGTTGGTGTGGGTCAAAAACCTTATTCCTAAAGTTGCTATGTTCTCATGGCTGGTGATCCAAGGTAGGATTTTGACGATTGACAACTTGTTAAGGAAAGGTATGATAATTGCTAACCGATGTTCTTTGTGCAGGGGTAATTGGGAGTCCACCCACCATATTTTCCTTGAATGCTCGATCTCTCTGAGTGTCCTCAATGGGTTGTTTCAAGCCTTTAGCATTTGTTGGGTCAGACCAACTACCATATTTGACCTCTTCCACCAATGGCCAAATCCCTTTGTTAGCCTTAGGCTAAGGTTTTTTTGGAAGATTTGTCTCCATCATTTTCTTTTGCAGGTGTGGCTAGAAAGAAACCATAGAGCATTCCATGAGTCGAGCCATGATGTCACCTCCATTACCAATAATATTCTTACCTTCACCCATGAAAACTTCAGCCTTATACCTTATGAAGATCGAAATCCTTCCCCCGGGAGAGGCGGATCGCTCAATCCTTAAATATTACTCTGGGCGAGAAACCTGTGTCTATCAAGGTCAATCCCAGACTAAATGTCAAGTGGAAACCACCCCCGGTAGGTTGGTTCAAGCTCAACTTCGATGGGGCCTCTAAAGGTAACCCTGGCAATGCAGGGGCTGGAGGAGTAGTGAGAGATCATCAAGGCAAGTTGGTGATGGCCTTTTCTGAATAGCTGGGAACTAGGACTAACAACGAGGCGAAAGCAAGAGCATTATGGAGGGGTCTTCAGTTGGCTCAGGAAATTGAAGGTAAACTAATTATCGAAGGAGATTCGATGCAGGTCATAAACCTTCTCAAAAATGGGAAAAATCCTCCGTGGTGGATTAAGACTGTCATCGAAGAGGCTAGGATCCTTTACCATGCCAGGAACGATCGGAAGGCCCAACATGTTTTTAGGGAAGCAAATAAAATAGTTGATATCTTGGCCAATTTAGGGGTGGAAGTCGTTGGGTTGGTCACTTGGGAACATGGGGTCCCAAGTGAAGTGGATAAAATAATTCAAAATGATCGCCAATGATGGTGAAGCTATGGGGATCAAAAAAAGGGAGAGCAGTTTCAATGTGGTTTTGTCAGTATTGCTTCGGTCCTTATTGTGACGGCTTTAGTTTTCTTTGCAACAGGGGAAGGATCCAGGTGGCTTGGTGGCTTCATGTTATGGGGTTAGGGGCAATGGCTGAGGCCAAAGACCGATGTCACGATTTTGTGACTTGTTCGAGTTTCAAGAAAAACAATTTTTAGCAAGAAAGGAAAAGTGTAGCGATTTCGCGACAAGTTGAGCAAGAAAGAAAAAGTGTCGCGATATCGCGACATGTTGAGCAAGAAGGAAAAAGGGTCACGATATCGCGACATGTTGAGCAAGAAAGGAAGAGTGTCACGATTTCGCGACATGTAAAGCAAGAAAGGAAAAGTGTCGCGATGTCGCGACATGCTAGAAAGAGTGTCGCGATATCGCGACATGTTGAGCAAGAAGGAAAAAGTGTCGCGATATCGCGACATGCCGTGTTGTCGCGATCAAAAGAGAAGAGAAAAAGCAAGAGGGAAAAAGTGTCACGATATCGCGACATGATGAGCAAGAATGAAAGAGTGTCGCGATATCGTGACATGTCGCATTTTCACGACCAAAAAAGAAGAGAAAGAGCAAGTGGGAAAAAGTGTCGCGATATCGCGACATGTCATTTTTTTGCGACTAAAAGAGAAGAGAAAGAGCAAGAAGGAAAAAGTGTCATGATATCGCGACATGTCGCGTTGTCGCGATCAAAAGAGAAGAGAAAAATCAAGAGGGAAAAAGTGTCGCGATATCGCGACATGATGAGCAAGAATGAAATAGTATCGCGATATCGCGACATGTTGAGCAAGAAGGAAAATGTGTCACTTTTTGGCGATATGTTGAGCATGAAGGAAGAAGTGTCATGATATCGCGACATGTCACATTTTTGCGACCAAAAAAGAAGAGAAAGAGCAAGTGGGAAAAAGTGTCGCGATATCGCGACATGTCGTTTTTTCACGACTAAAAGAGAAGAGAAAGAGCAAGAAAGAAAAAGTGTCACGATTTCGCGACATGTCATCTTTTCGCGACCAAAAGAGAAGACTAAGAGCAAGAAGGAAAAGTGGCATGATATCGTGACACGTCGCATTCTCGCGACCAAAAAAGAAGTGAAAGAGGAGGAAGGAAAAAGTGTCGCGATATCGCGACATGTTGAGCATGAAATAAAGAGTGTCACGATATCGCGACATGGAAAAAGTGTCGCGATATCGCGACATGTCGCATTTTCGCGACCAAAAGAAAAGAGAAAGAGCAAGAAAGAAAAAGTGTCACGATATCGCGACATGTTAAGCAAGAAAGAAAGAGTGTCGCGATATCGCGACATGGTGAGCAAGAAGGATTTAGTGTCACTTTTTGGCGATGTGTTGAGCATGAATGAAAAAGTGTCACGATTTTGCGACATGTCGGATTTTCACGTCCAAAAGAGAAGAGAAAGAGCAAGAAGGAAAAAGTGTCACGATATCATGACATGTCGGTTTATCGCGACCAAAAGAGAAGAGAAAGAGAAAGATGGAAAAAGTGTCACGATTTCGCGACATGTCATCCTTTCGCGACCAAAAGAGAAGAGAAAGAGCGAGAAGGAAAAGTGTCGTGATATCGCTACATGTCGCATTCTCGTGACCAAAAGAGAAGAGAAAGAGGAGGAAAGAAAAAGTGTCATGATTTCGCGACATGTTCAGAATGAAAGAAAGGGTGTAGCGATATCGCGACATGTCGCTTTTTCATGACCAAAAGTGAAGAGAATAAGCAAGAGGAAAAAGTGTCGCGATATCGCGACATGTCATATTTTCATGACCAAAAGAGAAGAGAAAGAGCGGGAAGGAAAAGTGTCACGATTTTGCGACATGTCGCTTTTTCACGACCAAAAGAGAAAAGAAAGAGGAGGGAGGAAAAGTGTCGCGATATCGCGACATGTCGCAGTTTTGCGACCAAAAGAGATGAGAAAGTGTTAGGAGGCGAAAGTGTCGACTGCCTGTGTTCTAAGGTGTGTGTCATCTTTTGTAAGGGTGTTGCTCTTTGTTGGTTGTGTGGCCCTAGTAGGGGGCTAAGAACAGATTGTCCCTATTGAGGTCTTGTTCTGTTTCAGCATTGTGCTGATTTTGTAATAGGTTTTGGGTCAACCTGTAAAACCCGGTTGTAATGTTTATGTACCTTAATTACCAAAAAAAAATTATTTGGAATATTGAAGGTTAAAGTCATTTTGGTTTTGCAGATTAAGGCAAAAATATAATATACTATATTTTTAGCCTTATGTGATCTCTAACCCAGGCAGTAGGTAAATTTTGCAAAGCAATACAATGCTTGATAAAAAAAAAAGGAAAGAAAAGCTAAATCAATCAAAAGGTTTAGATAATATTCACCGGGCTATGGATGCCTGATCGGCAGTGGAGCAATGTCTAGATGAAATAAAATAAAAGAAGTAAATGCAAAATTTATCTAATGCTTGGGTGATTCAGATAATCTCTATCGGGGCTATAGATGTCTGGCTAGCAGTAGAGCAAGATCTAGAAGAGATCAAGGTCATCTCCACCAAAGCTATGGATGCTTGACTAGTAGTGGAGAAATGCAGAGGCACATCTTAATGAGTAATATTTTATAGCCTAAATGCAAAATAAATGATGGAATCTAAATTGTTTCAAGGATGCAAAATGAATCACAATTCACACACTAAGCAGAAGCAAATGGTTCATCTATTTTTATTTGAAGTTGTCTACCCCACTTTCTTTGGATATTGCTAAATTATGTTTATTTCTCTAATCTTTGGTTTTATTGGTTTTAGATCAGGTTCTTCATCCAAAATGCTCAGGATCATTTTCCATTAGAGTCACAATTTGTTGTGGTTGTCGTACAACGTACCCCAATTTGGGGACCCACTCAAAATTTTAGCAATTTTTGTTCTTTTTTTATCCAATTTTGCTCATATCAAGGTCTTTGAAAATTTACTTTCGCTTTGAAATTGTTGACATCTTTACATCTTGAAGGTTTGAATTTTTTTTTTTCAGTGAAAAACCCCTTGTGGGGCCGCCTTGGTCTAAGAGACCACGAACAGGGGGTTCTACACCATCAAAGTCACCCGAGGGTCGCACCCGACCCTGCCCGCACCAACATTATCAATTGGATTTTGGGTACCCAATTCAGCTTTTTGGTAGGGTGGAGATTCGAACCTGGGACCTTTGGAGGATTGCCCTCTCCTCTCCAACTCACCTAAAACACCTAAGGTTTGAATTTAGTTGCAGTAGTTCGAATTGAATATTTTGTATTATTTGCATCTTAGTTGCATGATCTCAATCAAATAATTTAATTAAAATCATTTTCAAAGGTTTAAAAAATTATATTTCATTTTAGGGTTATTCAAATTTTATCATTTTGCCCTAAAATTAATGCAAAATTGAAATGGACATATCTTGAGCTAGACAAGTCCGTTTGAGCTCATTCAAAACTTAGTAGAAAGATATTGATTTTCTCTTTCTAATGGTACCAAACTTATAGGATTTTAGATGTTAATTTCACCCAAAAATAGCAGTTTACTATAGTAGCTTATGAACTTTAAAATGTTATATTTCATGAACCGTGATAAATTTTTGGATGATCTTAGTAATTTTGAGTACCCTTTTGGCCTATTGAGATGCATTGAAATTTTCATTAAAATATGAGAACTTTGAATTTTAACTCAATTTTGGGAAAAATGAAAGTTATGAAGGAAAATGAATAATAAATAAAATAAAGGTTGGCTTTGTCTTAATCTTATGATGAATATATCATTATGCTACATACCAAACCTAACCTATCAGCTAGGTTTTCCAAGTGAAAATAATTCATATTTATTAGGTTAGATTTTTTATTTGAAATTATCGATCATCATCTTTTATTCTTTCTCATCTGTGAATTCGCATTTCTGCATTTACGGCGAGGGTGTGCCCACCTAAAGTGGCAAATCACTTACTAACAATTGATTCGATAGTTTTCTGATTTCTTCAATTCTATTTTCATTTGTGTAGTTTGGTTTTCTAACAAATTAGCATGTTGTGTTAAGAAGAAGCAAGGAGATTGCTTCAAGTGGTATCATTCTAGTAAGATTCTAACAAACTATCATCTTCTGGTAATAAATAATAGCCCTAAACTAACCAGAGTGCAGCAAACAGTTCGGGTGGGCATTTTCAAAAGGCATCCACCCCTAGAATACAGGATCGGGCAAAGTATTTTCGAATGCAACAGCACTCTTGGTAGCAACGTCATGCGTCCGGGCAGTCACATGGTTTACTACATGCCTTCCAAATAATAAAACAAATTAGTTACAGCAAGTAGCAAAATATAGCGAAAGAAGCCACGTTGCAGCAGTTGTTATCAAGTAAAACACATCAATTGTTGGACATATCCTACACGAGTTACTGGTTGGGTGAATCGACAGAAAATAAATCGGTGAAACCGTCATCCAAAAATCACCACGGGAAACCAAAGAAACACCTCTTGATAGCTTTCAATGTCCATCCAATCCTAGCACGAGAAAATCCGATTATTAAATGATAACATAAGGTACAATCAAAGTTTTATATATTTATTTTTTATGTGGGTCAAGATAAATATCCCACATGCATTATGGAGGGGCAGAAGAATAGTTTAAAACTTAGGGTTCTCACCTTCTAAGGTGTGACTTAGGTCACATAGCCGATGGTTTCTCTCTTGCATAGTTGCGTCCTTATCGTGTCTTCTCCCATTTTCCTTGGTTATCCTTGTCATTTTGTGTGTCTTTGGTGGTCCCATTCGTCCTGGTTATCCTTGTTGTTATTTTGCATGTCCTCTATGGTCCATATCCTTTGGGGGTCCTAGCTACATAGTCGTGTCCTTCCTAATTCATTGGTTTCCTAGTTGTCGTGTTGCCTAGTGTCCATGGGTGGTCAGTCTCGCACCATCCTTATTATGGATTGCGTGTCGCAATGTTCGCTTGCTTCATCCTCTCATTAGTGTCTGCTCGGTTGTTACGTTGTTTATTGTGTTGTTTCGTGCTGGTGTCATTTCGATTGCATCAGTGGTTGAGTCGTTTTGTCTTGCTTTAGGGCATGTCATGTCGTTCACTTTGATGGTTGTGGTCATGTCGTATCACTTCGATGGTCGTGTAGTGTCGTATCAGTGGTCGTGTAGTGTCGTTCACTTCAGTGGTCGAGTTTGTGTCCATTAAAAATTTCATAGTCGTTGGAAAAAATTTTGAAGTTCAATTAGCATTGAAAAGAACTAGCCATTGAAAGGAACTAATCGCGTTGCAATTGGAGCAACAATAAAGCGAAAAACGACCAAATTTTTTGTCGAAATCAATCAAAATTTTGTATAAAATTGAAGCAGAATAGCCTTTAAGCGGGAAATTTTATTATTTCATGAGCATACATTGGACCAAAGGATCTGACGATCATCTATCAAGCTCAGAGATGCCCAACAACAATGCAATAAGATCTCATCGAAGCCAAGGTACAAAAAATTCTCCTTCTCCTTTTGAAATTGGTAGTTTTAATTTGAGTCATCCAGTGGTTAGCCTAATGGCATCCAATTCCTCTCTGGATTTTGCACATGAAAACATCACCCAAGTAGAAAGTAAGCATCCAGTGATCAATGATGAGTTGTTAAAAGAGTTAATATTAAATATTCGGATGATGACTATAAGCTTCAATGCATCTAGGAAACCGCCCCAACAAAATCCTTCTAGTTCCAATAATTGGAGTACAGACATCTACTATGATGACTATAAACACCATAGAGGTCAAAATAGTCAATCCCTAAATCACAATGGTCACCAAAATATTGAGGATGGGGGTAATGAAGAAAATAGGGAGCAACAAAGAGGTTTTAACAGACCTTATCAAAATAATAACCAGATACAGAGGAGTAACAAGGAACAAGATAAAAATAATGTTCACTCCCAACCAAGAGGTCCAATTGGAGTCTATTATCCACGCGTTGACATGCCTACCTTTTAAGGCCAGGATCCACGCGGGTGGATTGCAAAAATGGAAGGCATATTAGAATTCTACAAATTCTAGGATGGGGACAAAGTCCCTCTTACTGCAACCAAATTCGGCACTGAAGCTTACCAGTGGTTTACATGGTATAAACGTGAGGATCCCCAGTATTCATTATATTGGGATACTTTTAGGAAAGCCTTTCTTCATAGATTTGACAAAGGTCCCACAGGTTCATACACAGTACGATTAATGTCACTTAAGCAAACAAGATTAGTAGGGGACTATATTTCAGAATTCACCAGTATGCTTCACTATGCACAAGACCTACAACAGGACGTGGTAGTAGCGACTTTTTGAAATGGATTAAAAGCACATATTAAAGTTGAAGTAGACCTACACAATCCATCCAAGTTGGATGAGTGTATAAGGATTACTGATTTGGTAGAGACAAAGGCGCATGTCGGCCCATCCACATGGCGTGATTCATATGGGCGACCTCCATTCCGCAACAACTCTTTTCGTGGAAATGATCAACCGTCATGGTACTTTTGCTACAAATGTTGCACTCAGCATCCAAAAGACCAAGCATGTACACCATGACAAAATTTTCATATTGAATATGCCAACAAGGAAGAAGAAGAAATAGAGTAGTATGACGCACCTGAGGATCACCCAATTGAGAACCAAAATGAACACAACGAAGTTGTCGCTAAGGAAGATACTATTACTATTTCAGTACATGCTCTCATGGGGTTATCTTCTCACCATACAATTAAGGTAGCTAATTTCATTCAAAAACACAGGGTGATAGTATTAATTTATTTCAAAAGTACTCACAACTTCATTGATGCAAAACTTGTAAGGACATTGGGGTTGCATGTCTTCTCTTCTATTCAAGATCGGTTTCAAGTCAGAACTGCGAGCAGGGAAATTTCTCAATGTCTAGGTAAGACATCTTCAGTTTCATTACAAATGGGTACGTGTACTTGGTAAGGTCCTCTTTTTGTTATGGAATTAGGAAATTCGAAAGTTATTTTAGGCGTTGCATGGATGGAAAAATTGGAAACCACAGTGGGTTTTAACCACAAATATCGCTTTGTCGAAAGGAAATCCAATGGGAGGACTATTCATATTCAAGGAATACCCACACCTCCATCAAAATTTGTAAGTTCACATAGCATAGAAAAAATATTAAGAATATATGGTGGGGGATTCATATCCCAAATCAATTGCATAGAGAAATTAGACAAGATATTCCTGAAATCAAAGAAGATGATCTCCAAATCATTGTGACTAATTATGAGGAGGTTTTTCAAGAACTAGAAGGATTACCCCCCAAAATATCTCATGACCACACCATACATCTAGTGCCTGGTAGTCTTCCACCCAATGGGCAGTCGTATCGATATCCCCAACCCCAAAAAATAGAAATTGAAAAAAAATTCCAAGAGCTATTAGACCATGGTGTCATCCATCATAGTACGAGCCCTTACTCCTCAACAATAGTCTTAGCTCATCGAAAATACAATTCTTGGCATATGTGTCCTGATTTTTGCCCTCTCAACAAAATCACGATCAAAGATAAATTTCCTATCCCTGTCATTGATGATTTACTAGATGAATTACATGGTGCCAAATTCTTTACCAAATTAGACTTACATTTAGGGTTTCACCAAATTCGATCTAGGGAAGACGATATCCCCAAAATAGCTTTTTGAACTCATGAAGGTCATTATGAATTCTTGGTCATGCCCTTTGGTCTCACTAATGCACCATCTACATTTCAAAGTCTCATGAACCAAGTGTTTCATCCATTCCTACGAAAATTTGTTATAGTCTTCTTTGATGACATACTCATCTATAGTAAATCATGGAAAGATCATTTAGCACATGTGGACAGAGTTCTCCATATCCTACGCAAATAAAAGTTGTTTATCAAACGATCTAAATGCTCCTTTAGTATTCAAGAAGTTGAGTACCTTGGTCATATAGTATCTCACGAAGGTGTTAAGGTAGATCCCAATAAGATTAAGGCAATACAAGATTGGCCCTTGCCTAAAACCATCAAGAAACTTCATGGTTTTTTGGGTCTCACGAGATATTACCGCAAATTTGTGCGTGACTATGGTAAAATTGCGGATCCTTTCACGGCTCTTACCAAGAAGGATGCTTTTAAATGGTTAGTAATAGATACTAAATCCTTCGAGGCTCTCAAGGAGGCAATGTGTACGACTCCAGTTTTGGCCACTCCAGACTTTTAAAAACTGTTTGTCATTGAATGTGATGCCTCAGGAACGGGTATTGGTGCAATACTCATGTAGGAGGGTCATCCCTTGGTATTTGAAAGTAAACAACTTTTAGGAAAAAAATTGGGTAGATCCACCTATGAAAAGAAATGTTGGCTATTTTACATGCAGTGGAAAAATGGAGGCATTACTTAATCAATAGTCTTTTTATTATTAAAATCAATCACAGTAGTCTCAAACATTTTCTAGAACAAAGGTTCTCGTATCCCGAACAAAATAAGTGGTTGACTAAATTATTGGGATATGATTTTGTGATTGAATATAATAAAGGGAAAGAAAATGTGGTAGCGGATGCATTATCTAGAAAATACGAAGATGAAGTAGTTATTAATGCCATTTCAATACCATGTTCACAGTGGGTGTCTCAGTTGCAGGGAAAATGGTTGTCCAACAGTGACACAACTCAAATAATTTAGGAATTATCTATGGGTTCCTCTAAATACCCTCTTTTCACATATGATGACCAAATATTACATAATAAAAATCGCATTTACATCCCTCACAGTTCACCAATCAAAGTAAATATTCTAGAGGAGTCACATGCTTCTCCTTCAGCAGGACATTCAGGGTTTTTGAAAACTTACATATGGGTTAAACAATACTTTTTTTGGAAAGGATTAAAAGCAGAGGTTAAGCAATGGGTAGTTGAATGTGAAGTGTGCCAACGCAATAAGGGAGAAACAGTCAAATCACCAGGATTGCTTCAATCGTTACCTATTTCGGATCGCTAGTGGGAACATATTTCCATGGATTTTATTGAAGGTCTTCCTAAGTCGGAAGGTAAAACAGTAATTTTCATGGTATTTGATTGCCTTTCCAAATATTCTCATTTTCAGGTTGTACAACATCCATTTTTAGCAAGCAAAGTGGCCAAGGTATTTATGGATTCAATTTTTAAATTACATGGAATGCCCAAAAATATTGTAAGTGATCATGATCCCATATTTACTAGAAATTTTTGGAGAGAATTGTTTTGACTTAGTGGTACCAAATTAAATATGTCTTCTACATACCATCCACAAACATATGGTCAAATGGAGGTAGTTAACAAATGTTTGGGTACCTACTTAAGATGTTTTGTTCAAGATAAACAATATCAATGGAGTCAATGGTTGTCATTGGCAGAATGGTGGTACAATACTTCTTACCATTCTTCCACTAAGATGTCTTCTTTTGAAGCATTATACGGAACAAAGCCACCAAAAATAGCTGATTATGTACCAGGATCTTCCAAAGTGGCCCAAGTCAACGATTGGTTACAGAAGATACAAGCAATGCTCACTATATTGAAAGATAATTTGGTCCAAGCACAAAATCGTATGAAGCAGCAACAGGACAAACAACGTTCAAAAAGACCATTCAATATTGGTGATAGGGTATTCTTATGTCTTAAGCCCTACAAGCAAATATCATTGAAGCTCAAATCCAGTCAGAAGTTGGCACCACGATTCTATGGTCCTTATAGAATTATGCATCGCATTGGCGAGGTAGCATACCAACTGGAGTTACCCCAATCCTCTCGCATACATCTAGTATTTCATGTCTCCTGTCTCAAAAAGTTGATTGGCCAGAAAGTGTATTCTCAATCAGAATTACCAGTGTTGTATGAAGAAGGACATATCTATCTACAACCAGAAGAAGTGCTACAAACTCGAACACGCGGACTCAGATTTTGTCACATCCAAGAATTTCTCATCAAGTGGCAGGATTTACCTAAATAAGATGCAACCTGGGAATCTGAAAGTATTTTCTAGTCATTTCCATATTTGAGGACAAAGCTTTCTGAGGAGGGGATTCATGCTACATACCAAACCTATCATGTCGGCTAGGTTTCCAAGTGAAAATAATTCATATTTATTAGGTTAGATTTTTTATTTGAAATTATCGATCATCATCTTTTATTCTTTCTCATATGCGAATTCGCATTTCTGCCTTTATGGCGAGGGTGTGCCCACCTGAAGTGGCAAATTACTTACTAACAATTGATTCGATAGTTTTCTTATTTCTTCAATTCTATTTTCATTTGCATAGTTCAGTTTTCTAACAAATTAGCATGTTGTGTTAAGAAGAAGCAAGGAGATTGCTTCACATTATGCAGGTAATACAAGGGAAGGAAAAGAAATATTAATGATAATATTCATAACATTTCCACAAGTTTGGAAATACAAGGAGAATGAATAGTTACTAAATCCGTTCCCAAAACTGTTTTGAAACTGAATCAAACTAAATTTTTCAAATTATAAATAAGTCATTGAGACTCATGAAAAAGGGTCAAAAGAATTTGGAGTGAGCGGAAGAGAATATTGAAGATTGCCATTGCCAAAGGTTTCCTCTCAGGTTGCTTTACTAAGAAGTTTTTCATCCACAAAAAATCAATTGATGTGAGGTATTCTGTAATTTGTTTTAATTGAAGATCTTTATAACAATATTATTGATTTATTTAATGAAACAAATGCATGTTTATGGTATTTTCATTGTCAATAGTTTGATATATTGATTATTTTCCTTTGAATATTGCACCGGATCTAATTTGGATTGTATCAATACTGGTCGGATTAGATCAGGTTAAATTTCGAAATATTTCCTTTTGTAGATTCAGGATGGGGATTTCATAAGTTGTAAACTGTGTTTTATTTTTATTTCATTTTTATTTTATCAAGCCTTTTTTTTATTTTATTTTATTTCATCCCATAAGAAAAATCAAAACCCTAAATTTTATGCAAAGTTTTAATTTTTCATATTAGGGTAAATGTTTATTTCATTTTAATAAGTTCTTGGTATTACATATTTGAAATAAACATTAGAGTTTTGATTAATTAAATTTTCTAAATAAATAATAATTAAAGTTCAAACATTAATTATTTGGATAAATTTAATTAAATTTATTTTCTAAAGTTAAAATTCAAATATTTGCACATCACAAGTTTTATTATTTGCAATATTTGATTATTAATCGTACATTTTGGCAATTAATTTCATGAACAATCATATTTTTATAATGTAAAATCAAATACCCAACCACCGGCCCCTTTCTAATAGTTACTTGCACCTCTGAGGTATTCAGCAACATTTTCACATTTTACAAGCATACAAGCACATGTTAAAAAATTAACCAAACAGAACCTTGAAGAAATTATTTATTTCTTTGCAAGAGAGGATTTCTTCGACAGGATCCTAACTGTGTGTTTTCGTAATCAGGTGAAAATATCACTCAACAGTCTTGCAACCAATATATTTATCAACAAACATAGAAGGAGGAATGTTTATGGGTTTTTAAGTCTTCGGTTCTTTTGCTATGATGCAACCAAACAAGGGGTGGTCCTAAATGAATATCTCATTTACTTCATCCAATGAAGGTGAGAGAAGTGGTACCTTATTAAAATCATGGTAATGATGTTATCTCTTGTTTACATAATCATAAGAATTGATTATTAATGATGATAGTATCACTTTTAAAAGGCAATGCTCTTATTATTAATAATCCTTTCTAAGACCTACTACCAACCTTATATATATATATATATATATATATATATATATATATATATTGTGGTATAATATTTTTTTTAAGGTCTACTATAGTGTCATTTATAAGTGAAGCTCTAGTGGTAGGTAATACTTTAGTCATTACATTCTTGACCTTATTGGGAGATGCTTTAGTCACAAAGGAAATTATTAACCCTCATCAAGTGTTAAACAAAGTTAACAATTTTTGTAAGGCCTTTAATAGGACTTGGACACCATATACCTTTGTAAGTTATTTGTTAGTTTGATTCTTTTTATACCTCTCTAAGCGACTTAACAAGTCCATATTTGCAAACACACATGAGGTAAAGATTCAACAAGCTTTTCTCAATTGACAATTATTGTCTATATGTAGTTTTAAAAATTACTAGGATTACATTTCTGGTTTCCTTTACTAATTATCTAGGTTTTAACTTAGTCTATATTCAACGTCATATTTAGAGTTTGAAATTTTTTTAAATAGAGATTATCATCTCATTCAAATATAATCAAAGTATTAGCAGTGCACCAGAGCTTAGTATAAAGACCAACTTAAATTCAATTTAAACATCTCAAAAAAAAAACCCTAGCATCCCTTGCACATAAGTTAGGCTTATCTAGCTTTAGCAATGATGAAGCTATGACCTAGAGTCTTCCAATTATGTATATGATACCAATATGTAGTTCCACATAGGGAAATACCCTAACATGCACAAACATGTGACCTAAATTAAAACCAATTTTGTCTTTCCTAAAAATTTTATATAGTATCATAATTTAAATACAACAAATTTCATGCATAATTTATATTTGGCATAATATAATAATAATCTAAATTTTAAATCAATTTTTATTATATATAAACAACTCGAAATGGAAAAACATCCCTAAATAAGTTATTAGGTATAATTTGCCTATTGCACATGCCTCTACATTATGGTTTTTAGGATCAAATATTCACCTAATTAATCATTCACTGGCAAAGGTATTCTAATATTTAACCCTTATCCCAAGAGTGGTATCATCCTCAATGCATGCATGCCATGGCTATAATATGGTCACATAAAAAAATAATTGGGACACCATATCCTAAAATAATGTTTAAGGAAAAATGATAATTTTCAAATATCATTTCCAAAGCATTGGGATGGATCAAGGTTGTAGATATGTAGCCCTCTACCCTATGGGGGTTGTATCTTGAATTTATAATAGTTAAATAATAAATAATATCCATCAATAGGCCTCATTTACATCAATATTTAGCCAATCCATATCAAATTAAAGTTATTTCCAACATAATACACAATCCCACATACTATAATCATGAATTAAGGATATAGTAAAAGTGTATCCAACCCTTCGAAGTTATACTTTTCCATGTCAATACTTGGTAGGAAATACCCTCTATTTATATAATATAGGGTATGATAAATCATAAATCTCATCTAAGTTTATGTCTCTTTAAATATAAGTTTAAATAATCCTCATGAGAACTTAGAAAGGTACTATAATTTACCTACTAAAAGAGTCTAATATTTTTCAAATCATACTTAATAATATCTAAATCAAGTACAAAGCATAGTCTATACTATATATAATAATTATAGCCAACTCTCTACTATATTTGCTAGTTAACCTTCTATCAGAATTAGTTGGTATTTGCCAAATTCACAACATAATAATAATAATAATAATAATAATAAATAACGTTTATATAGTTTTCCATAATTTTTAGATCCTATTAAGGTGTTATCTAATATTTGCTAAGTGGAGGTAACATTTCTAATTTTCCATAGAATCCTTAGGCCTTTCTTAGCCACTATGATTTTTTCAATCTTATTTTTTGCTTGGAAATGGGTGAGGTTAGACTTATACAAATACCTACCAATCCCTCTTTTATGTTATTTTCCCAAAGTTCACTCTTAGCATAGTCAATCTAACTTTATTAGCACTATGTTATCATATAGGGAGTGGTGTTTGTCATTTATGGTGGGATTTGGGATTTTCTCTAGAATCCTCTCAAATAATATAGATTTTTTTAATCAATTTACTTGCTAAGTTTAGTAGAAAAGTGTAGACACCAAATTTTAGTCATTTGCAATCAAATTTCCACAAAACCACCAAAACACCCCTCAAATCACCACAAATTCATCAAAGGCCCTTAATTATCACAAAACCATCATTGATTGCCCAAATTTCCTCAAATCCTCCCAAAACTCTGATTTTCCATCTAATTCGTCCAAATTTCTTCAAAATCCTGTTTTCCTTCTAATTTCTAATCTTGTCAAATTTCTCCTAATTTACCTAAATTCCTCTAAAATTCCTTTTAGCCTTCCTAATTCTATTTCTTTCTTCTAAATTTCCTCTAAATTCTTCTAGGTTTCCCTAAAGTTCTTATTTTCCTCTAATCTCCCTTTTTCTTCCCTAATTTCCTAAATTCTTCAATTTCCCCTAATTTCCTCCTACCCTACTTAATTCCTCTAATCCCCCTCTTAGATCACCTCATTTCTTAAGTTCTACCTAATCCCCCTCATTTATTCCTCTCTTACCCCCTTAAAGTTCTCATAATCTTTCTTATTCATTTAATTCTTTCATTAAGCCCTCCATTCAACCTTAATAATGCCTTAATCCATGACTTAATCGCAAGGAGAATGCAAAAAGAATTTTAAAATACCAATCAAACCCCTAAAACCCAATGTATCCCTCATCCAAATCCGAAGGATGTGCACACTAATTTAAAAAACCCCCTCAAATACCTAGGTCTACCCACAATCTCCACCTATAGACCTCATTTATTCCACTTTGTCTCCCCACCCATCTTTCCCTCCAAAATGGGATAATTTAAAAATGCAAGAAAAAGCTCCAAGTCAAAAGGGATTTAATTGGAAATTTAAATGGGTTAGTCCTCCTCACCCTCCATGTCATATTTTTAGCAATTTAAAAATCCCATGGGAAACTCCCAAGGTACACATGTCCTAATGCCCCTCACTCTCACCTAGGTCAATTTATGGCATGTGGGTGGGTGAGAGTTCACTCCATCCAAAGCCATTAAATTTGGAGAGTGCATATTTTCTAAGTGGGATCCCCCAAATTTTCTTAGCCTTTGCGCACCCACATGGCTTCCACCTCACCTCCATGTCACCTACTCTTTCCCTTACCATACTCCTATAAATCTCCCTATTCCCATCATTTGCATGAAGAGGATAAAGCTTACTGTTATGCTACCAAAATTTGGTTAAACTTCCTTGTTTCCCTTGGAGACTCTATCTACCATCACCACATGCCTTGAAGAGCTTAGCCATGGTAGTCATAGAGTTTGCTTAGAGAGTTGACTGTGAGCTTTGACTAGTAACCATGCTCAAACCAGTTGATATTATGTTATCACATCTGCACCAAGAGACACTTAGGCACCACCAGAACCCTCCAGTAAGAGCACGTAGTCATTTCTACCAGTTGATCCCAATCATAACCTCTAGTTACATAGAGCCAATCATCATAAATGGTCACCAACTATCACCTCCAATTACATAAAGCCAACTATCACTAACTGTTACCCAGACACATACCAAATAGAGCATCCACTCAGCATGAAAGTAAATGAAGGTATAAGGCATTGCATTTTTTAGTTGTGTAAACATATAAATAGATTTTGTAATGTTTTGTTATCTTTGTTTTGGAAAGGGCCTAATGCAAGGGATCCCCCTTAGATGTTACTGATCCAATATGGTTTGCATGTATGCAGGTGTGAAGCAGTTGGTAGAGCACCAAGGTGGTCCAAGTAGCACAAAGAAAAACCCACCTACAACTCGATTGTGGCATGAAAAGAGATTACATCGAGGACAATTATTGTAAAAAGGGATCATCTCCATTTCATTTCATATACTTTACACATTGTTTAAAGCCCTTGTGGTAGGGTTGTGTTGTATTCAAAGACTCATTGTTGATCAATACGTATTTGTCCATATCTTTTATCTTTTACTTGTATGGTGTACTTTTCTTTTTTTTTTGTGGAAAACATCCCAAAAGGGATGCCACTTTCGGGTAAGACCCAAGGAGGCAGGGGTATCCTACTTGTATGGTGTACTTTTACTTGTTCTATAACATCCAACATTTTTGACCTACACAACTCCTATCCTCAATTTCAACCTTGTTGAAAAGATACTCTTTACAAATCCTCTTTTGTTTTTCTTTGTTTTTTTTATCTTTTCTTTTTTATATATAAAAAAAATATATCTTTTTTTTTATTCTGTTGTTTTTTAATCTAAAAAAAAATTGTTTAGCTACAGTTTTCCCTTTTACATCTTTTTTATTTTTGAAAAAAAATCATTTAGCTCTATCATTTTATTTTATTTTCAATTAAATTTAATAATAAAAATAGAGATAATTTCTATAAAAAAATTTGTATGCGCTTAGCGTACCCCATGGCTTGGCCCTATTTTCCCCTTCCCGTCATCATGTGGCTCTCCCTGGCTACCATGTGGCCCCCTTCCTATAGGCCACCCTCCCATGACCCCATGCTCCTCTCCTTGGTTGCCATGCAACCCTCTTCCTACGAACAACCCTCCTGTGGTCCCTAGCTCCTCTCCCTAGCTGTCACATGATCCCATTCCTATGTTTGCCCTCTTGCGACCCTTGGCTTCTCTCCCTGGTCACCATGTAGCCCCTTTACTATGGGCCACCCTCTCATGGCCCCTACTCCCAACTTCATCGAGGATTGCATAGACCATGACCCCCTTCTCTTGACTCTAATCGAGGGTCGCATAAAGCACAATCCCCTATTATCGATGCCCCTTGAGATTCATGCAAATCATGGCCCCCTCCTACCACTTCTACCCTCCAAGGACCATGTCGAACACAACCTCCTACCACTTTCACCTGAGGACTATACATAGCGTGACCCCCTCCTCCTAGCTCCCTTTGAGGATCATGCTTTGTGTGGCTCCTTCCACCCTAACCAACCCAAGTCCATGCACCAACATGGCCTAAAACACCTGAGTCATAGTGCCTTGTCATAGCCTACCCTTGGTCTTCTCCTATCAACCCCTTTTTCGTATCCTCTGTTGTGCACCATCTCTCCTAGCCCTGCCTTACCCCAACTACGGTACCCCTACCATGGCCACCATACCTCACCCCCATCGCTCCCTCATTTGGCTCATCCCTTCTACCATAAACTCCCTACACCCTGCTCTATCCCCTAGGATTCCCTAGCTCGAACCCCACCCCTTCGACCCAACATCCATATGGGCAACTTGAGCTATGTTAGGCCTATGTCAAACCTAACATGTGTTAGGCCTGATATGTTAAGCCTGTGTATGTAAGGCTTAACATATCAGGCCTACACTTGTCAGGCCTAACATGCACAAGCCTAGGCCTAAGGCATTGACCTACCTTTTCCCCCCACCAAAAAATAAATAAATAAATAAACAAATAACAAAAAAAACCTTCAACAACAAAATAAAAAAAAAATCAACAAACTCACAAAAATAAAAAATTTCAAAAAAAAATTCAACAAACTCAACAAAAAAAAGCAAAATTCAAAAATTTCAAATACAAAAAAAAGAGAAGCATTTTTGGAAACTCACATTTTGTATCTTTCATTTTTATAATTACTTTGAATTTTTAACTAGGCACTTTCACAAAAATCAACCAAAAGATAAAACATCAAATCAAACACAACGAACTCTTTTACACACACTTTTGCACATTCTAATTTCCCACCTATTCATATTGTGCGAGGAAAACCTCTTGGTGAGTTGGACTTCATCCTCAATTGTCGATCGAGCCCTTAGTATAAACTATAGTTAATACGTATACCTTCTCCGACGTCATCACCAAGAGGTTGATTACCCTTGGGGCTAGTCTAGGGTAATCTTTAGGTTATATGCCCTTTAACCACAAGGCTTAATAATTAGTAGATAGCAGTTGTCATTTTTATCCAAGCCCAATCAAGGGTGAAGTGAAAGCCTAGGTAGGCCACTAGCAGGACTTAGTATGACCTCTTTCGAGAGGTTCTTTGTCCCCTTAAAATACCCATCATGACTAGGAAGTCACATTAATTATGTGTATCTCATTCCTCAAAAGGGGGTTAGGTATGAATACATCCTTTTATATTTCACTTCATCATCCACATTTTGTAGTCCCTAGGTTTAGGGAACATAAAACACAGAAAAAACAAAACAAAATCATAAAAATATCATAAAAATAAACACTTCCCAAAACATTCTTCCATCTTGACCCATATCTTTCAAAATCACCTCAACACATTCCAAATTTTTTCAAAACCTCTCAAAAACATTCCAACACCCCACACATTTCAAAATTTAAATTTTTTCCCAAATCGTCTCAAAATTTTCCAAAAACTTCACAAAAACCATCCAAAAACATTATAAAATCATCAAAAATTCTAAAAACATTACAAAAAGCCTCAAAAATAAATAAAAAAATATTACAAACCTTCCAAAAGTCACAAAAAAAGTTACAAAACCATCCAAAAATCACAAAACATCAAAAAACACAAAAACATTAAAAAGCATTTCAAAAAAAAACTTTGCTTGTTTATTTATTTAATTGCTTTTTTCATTTGTGTAGCTCACACCTCACTTTCACCCAAACCATCACCAACACCTCCAAAAATGCTCCCAAATCCATATTTCTCTATTCTATCCCATCCCCATCCATTTACGGTCCAAAAATAATGTTCACCCCACGCTCAAGAAAACCTCTTCCATGGAGCATCTTGACCATATCCCTCTCTAATCCATTTGGAGTAGGTGCCTTCCACCTCACCTACTGCATTAACCCCCACTTGATATCTCACATCCCTGACTATTGAATCCCACCCCTAACTTTTGCACTTTGAGCTAGGCCCAATACTTCCAACCACCTCAATTTTTCTACTTGAAGCCCCTCTTACACATGCCTAATCATTGTCATCAATTTACCCCTTTTGCCCACCTACATATCGCACATAACCACCAACCAAATTCATCACGTCAATCATACCCATCCACCCCTTTTCAATGGTCATCATTGCATTGATACATTCCACACCACCCCATCACAAATCATCTCACCACTCGAGTTGAATGACATTTCAAATCTATCATGAATCTTGATCAATCCCCAACACCTATTTTTGGACTCGACATTTGTTCGATAACTTTGCCTAAGATTATCATAAACCCTACTCTACTAGGTCAAAATGCAAAATTTCTCTTCTTAATTAAACTCTAATCAACTTTGATTTTTCTTTCATTGCTTAGTTGTTTACATCAACCATCCTTCTTTGTTGGGATAAAAGTAGAATCATCCAATCAGTGTTAGCATCATTTTAGAATAGGATTTAACTCAATCAAATATGCTCAATAAGTTATGGTTCAAATATTTTCATCGCTTCCATTATCGAGGCATCTCACATCGATCATAATTTGATATAATCTTATGTCTCCTTCTCAAGTGTCCAATCAATCCACTTTGCACCCATCATCAACCACACTATTTTCACACCACTCATAATTCTACCCTACTCACTCTTTCCTCCTCTAGTTTGGGGGACTCATTCACCTTTCAATATCAAATTATGACTAGGGGGTTCATCTTCTAGTTTACCTTATTCCTATCCTCTTGGTCTTGGGGGGAGACAACATACCTTCCTTTACCCCCAATTTTATCACATCCCATCACGACTATAGCAAATCATACCACAAATGCACAACCTGCTCGCATTCAATTTTTTAGTTCGATTACGTTCGATCTCTAATCGGCTCATATTCAATTTGCATATATTCTATCTTTCTTCTCCTTGTCTTATTTCCTCACACATCACTCCTAGTTGTATGGTCATTCTTTAAGAGGCTACATACCATGGATCATAGTGTTTTTCCTTTTCTCTTCTTCTCTTCTCCTTTCTTTCTTTCTATCTTCATCCCCTATTTTCTTTTTCGTCATCTTCTCTTTTCTTTTTCATTTTTTTCATCTTTTTTTCTCAATGGCTTCATCTCATGTTTGTGTGATCTCATTTTTGTCTTTAAACCAATTTTGACTTTTGTTTGAAATATTTTTGTTAGTGCTATGGCATTTACTATCGTTGTCTTAATCAAGGGCATCTTCTTAGTCATAGTTATCCTAATTTGTTTCACCTTTTATCCTTGCAATTCTCACTTTGCTCAAAATTCACCCACTACCATCACTATGTATATGCTTTCACCACCCATATGACACCTTATCCTTTGTAAAGTCTTTGGTTCAAAGAATCTCTAGGTCCTTTCGATCACTCAACCATATCTAGTATCTCAATCAACCTTTATTTAATGTAAGTTAGTCCTTGAGTATTATAGGTCACTATTGGTTAATTCTAGTTTTTTTTTTAACATACATATCTATCGCACATTAATTACATTTTGTACATCAAAAAGACAAACTCTTGAGTCACTATTACCATAAATTGAATGGTTTCCCCTACTCGCCTTATCATGCATAATCTGAGCCCACAGATCCATTGTGCAAAAAAAACAAAAAAGAAAAAGCATAGCATAAATAAATCGCATAAAATCAGTTTATCATTCATCATGGATCCTAGGCCATCTAAGACGTCCCCACTAAGGCTATAGACGTCTGGCTTCCAATGGAGCAACATCGAAGGGTTATTGGGTTACCTCCACCAAGGTTATAGATGCTTGATTGGTAGTGGAGTAAGCCCTTCACGTGGTGACATATTTGTCATATTAGCGATCTTCTTTTGTACAGACCTATGTACACTTGTGGGTGAGCTAGCTTATTGGCATAAGTAACAAATAATTCATCCAACCTTGTTCAAAATCAGCAATGAATATTCACTGCACACACAGTTGGTCCTTGAGAGACTTTACTCCCTAGGGCGGTCTTAGTATCTTCAAGGGTTTGGTTGAGTACTAGATGAGTTTTGTTGAGGTCATTAGAGTGTTTGAGTATCTTGAAAGCAAATTTAGACTCTTCATCCCTAAGACACACCAATTGACAAGTGGTCTCATTAGTCATCCATTCATCCACATTTTGTGGTCCATGTTACCATTCACCTCATAGTCAAGTCAGTACTATTGTGTTGATACCCCTTATTAAGTAATTAAATTCATGCATGTCGATATGTATCTATGTGCTTTTTGAACAATGATCAAACTTGCATATATGTATTTATCATATTATATCTATCACACCTACTTTCATCTATTGTTATCCATACCTACTTCTATCATCTCACACATTCATCATGCATAATAAATCACATCATCCATCATATCGCATATCAAATCTTGATCATTTAACACATGTCATATCTATCCAACCACATTTATTTCTCAAACATCAAAATCTACATACATAATAACATCCATGCATCATATCATATCACAACACCCATCACTCATCATCATATTTCTATCATGAATCAATCAATACACCTACCACATATCCATCCACATACCATCTCACATAGCATGACTATCTAATAACATCCATCTATCCATCATCACCAATCACATCAAACACACAAAAAAATATAAAACATAAAAATTCTATAAAAAACTTGTAGTGCACCACGACACATTTCACTTTTGACCATTTCCTTCCCATTCTCTTATTATCCATTCTACCTTTTTGTCAATCGACTCCCCATTGTCATTCATTTTGTCTTTTTCCTACTTGTTTCTTGAAGTGATAGATAATATCCATAAAATTTTGGCCTCAAACAAGCTCAATAACCAAACACTCGATCTTGGAGTTGCATGTTCTTTTTCTAAGGCTATCATGAACCCTACTCTATCGGGTCAAAATGTAGAGTTTCTCTTCTCAATTAAACACTAATCAAATCCTAATTTGGTAAGCCCACCCACCTTCTTTATCATAGTTATTCTCAATTTCATAGATTATTTAATCTCTTACCAAATCAAAATGATTTTATCAAATTTTTAAAGGCAAATATTCAAAGACATTTGTCCATTCCATGATTGGGGCATCCCACATTGTCCTTGATTTGAGGTAATAAAATGTCATCCTCCTCAATCCAAAATCCATTTTCATCGCTTGTCAATCCTTACCATCCATTCATCATTACCCATAATTAATCCAACCAATAAACTGTCTCTTGTTTTTGCACTGCATTGTGTTTCATTCAAAGCAGTACAAAAAGGAGCATCTATAAACACCAAATTTTAGTCATTTGCAATCAAATTTCTACAAAACCATCAAAACACCCCTCAAATCATCACAAATTCACCAAAGACCCTAAATTATCATAAAACTATCATCGATTGCCCAAATTCCCTCAAATCCTCCCAAAACTTCAATTCTCTATCTAATTCATCCAAATTTCTTCAAACTCTCTCGTTTTCCTTCTAATTTCTGATCTTGTCAAAGTCCTCCTAATTTCCTTATATTCCTCTAAAATTCATTTTAGACTTCCTAATTCTATTTCTTTCTTCTAATTTTTTTCTAAATTCTTCTAAGGTTTCCCTAAAGTTCTTATTTTCCTTTCATCTCCCCTTTTCTTCCCTAATTTTCTAAATTCTTCAATTTCCCTTAATTTTCTCCTAATTTCCTCCTATCCTACTTAATTCATCTAATCCCCCTCTTAGCTCCCCTAATTTCTTAATTTATACCTAATCCCACTTATTTATTCCTACCTTCCCCCTCAAAGTTCTCACAATACTTATTATTCATTTAATTCTTCTATTAATCCCTCCATTCAGCCTTAATCATACCTTAATCCATGACCCAATCCCAAGGGGAATGCAAAAATAATTTTAAAATACCAATCAAATCCTCAAAACATAAGGTAGCCCTCATCCAAATCCCAAGGGATGTGCACAATTTTAAAATCCCCCTCAAATCCCTAGATCTGCCCACAATCTCCACCTACAACCCTCATTTATTCCACTTTGTCTCCCCACCCATCTTTCCCTCCAAAATAGGATAATTTAAAAATACAAGAAAAAGCTCTATGTCAAAATGGATTTAATTGGAAAAGTAAATAGGTTAGTCCTCCTCACCCTCCATTTCATATTTTTAGCAATTTAAAAATCCCATGGGCATTTCCCAAGGCACACATGTCCCCATATCCCTCACTCTCTCCTAGGCCAATTTATGGCATTTGGGTGGGTGAGAGTTCACTCCATCCAAAACCATTAAATTTGGAGGGTGGACACTCTTCCAAGTGGAATTCCCTATATTTTCTTAGCCTTTTCACACCCACATGGCTACCACCTAGCCTCCACCTCACCTCCATGTCACCTACCCTTCCCCTCAATACAATCCTATAAACCCCCCATTCCCATAATTTGCATGAGGAGGAGAAAGCTTACTGTTATGCTACCAAAATTTGGCCAAACTTCCTTGATTCCCTTAGAGACTCCATATTCCATCACCACAGGCTTTGAAGAGCTCGACCATGGCAACCATGGAGTTTTCTTAGAGAGTTGACTGTGAGCTTTGACCAGCAACCTTGCTCAAACCAATCGATATTCTACCATTATAGCTGCACCAATAGACACTCAAGCACCACAAAAAACCTCTAGTAGGATCACCTAGTCTCATTTACCACTTGATCCCAACCATCACCTCTAGTTACATAGAACCAACCATCACCTCCAATTACATAGAGCCAACCATCACTGGTGATTACCCAAACATATACCAAATAGAGCATCCACTCAGCATGCTGGTAAATGAAGGTATAAAGCATTGCATTTCTCAGTTTTGTGAACTTTTATCAAGGTTTAGTGAACATCTAAATAGGTTTTGTAATGTATTGTTATCTTTTTTTTGCAAGGGACTCATGCAAGGGAGATGATCCAATCTAGTTTGTATGTGTGCAGGTGTGAAGTAGCTGGCAAAGCACCAGGGTGGTCCAAGCAGCACAATTCAAAACCCACCCACAACTTGATTGTGGCATGAAAAGATATTGCATCGAGGATATTGTTGTAAAAAGAGGTCATCCCGTTTTCATTTCATATACATTACACATTTTTTAAATCCCCTATTGCAAGGTTGTGTTGTATTCAAAGACTCATTGTTGATCAATACATAGTTTCTCATATCTTTTATCTTTTACTTGCATAGTGTATTTTCATGTCTAAAAAATGTCTTCTACTAGTTAGCAAGTTTTGTTAATTCCATAAATAGTAATTATATATTGGGGAAAATGTCAAACTAATTATAAGTTAAGTGCATTCTTACTCATTCTTGTTTGATAATTTCCAATTTTGCTAGGTCTAATTGCATAAAATCATAACAAAGTACATTGCAAAGTGATTTTTGATAGTTTTACATAACAATTACGTTCGAAATTGTTGGCTTTGTCCAATAAGGTCATATTACATATTCTCAACACCCCCTATAATTTGAACTAATAGGCCAAGAATAGGAGACATTAGATATTATAACAACTCCCCCCTCGATAATTAATTCTTTAATGGGACAAAGAATATTTGATTCTCTCTCGTCATCTAGAAGACTATAGTGTGTTGTAATGGGATGGAATCATTTGTCTTTTTTATCATATGAAGTACTACCCTTTCCCCCCTTAAAGTGTGTTGGAATCATCTTAATCTCTTTTATTATCTATAATACTATCATTTCCTCCCTTAAAAAGGGTGTTATAGGTCTAAAAGGCCATCATAGGATGATATGTCCTTCCATAAAAAGATTTATCCTAATAGCAATAAAAACAGTAAAATTTTAGACCCTTCAAACCTCAAAAATAAATGACAAACTAGAAGTTTCCAATTTTTTCAATGAGTTATATGGGATTGAAATGGACCCCACCTATATCACATCATCACCATAATATAGTATTACAATAAAGCTTGGATATTATCCATGTATCATTTTGGCAAGATTTAAACCTAGGTCTCCTCCTAGAAATGATAAGGAATTTAACCTATTGAGCTAATGCCACTTGATAAACTAGAAGTTTCCACTTTTTTTAAAATAAATGGGTAAAAATTTATTGATAAAAATTTTGGAATATAGAATACAGTTGAGCTCCCAACCAGGACTCAAATAAGCAACAAAACAAGCTAAAACCACCAGAAAAGATCGAAACCCAAATAAGATAACAAGAACAAACCACATTAAGTCTGGACATCCTTTTGGATCAACTCCTAGAGGCGTTGAGAGTCCCCAAATGAGAGACTCTCCTAGTTATCTATAATCCAAGGATCCAATAGCTCAAAAGCCCTTTTGGCCAGGTAATCAACATCCCCATTCCATTCCCTTGGAATGTGCACAAAGGATATAAATTTGAACTCTTCACTCATTCTGAGAATCTGAACGACCATAGATGCCAACTGCCAATTAACATCCTCCACCCTTTTGTTGTTTAAAATATTAACCAAAATTTGAGAGTCGGACTCACAGATAATCCTGCGCCAACCAAGAGAAAACCCCCTCTACAAGGCCTCGAGAATCGCAAGAGCTTCCATAAAATTGTTGGAGTGAACACCTTTATAAATGGAAAATAAAAAATTGACCACACCAGTAGAATCTCTTCCAACATCACCAATTTCGGAATATCCAATATTTCCCTTGGATGACCCATTAGTATTAATTTTTAAAACTCCTTTAGGGTGCAGTCTCCACCTACCATCTCTTCTAACCTTCTTGTTGAGTTAAGGAACCCTGCTAGGGCTAGAAGAGTTTACACCAACCCCAAAGAGACCAAGGGCCTACCGTACCTTCTCCTCCCTAGAGTCCAAAAGAGGGTCCATATCACATTTGCTATGGATAGTTTTCTAAATCATACAAAGGATCCTTTGTTATATCTGTTGAACAACCAAATGACTGGAATAAAATATGCGATGATTTTGTTTAAGCCAAATCTTCCAGATGATGCAAGAAGGGCTCAAATTCCAAGCGACCTGGAGGAAGGTTGGTCAGAGGTCTACCTAGACTACTTCAAAACTCCACCAGGGAGAGCATATGTAAACAAGGATTGTTCCAAGCACTCCACCAATGGTACCTAATGTTTCTAGCAATGGAGCTTTGGAAAAATAAATGAGAAGAATCATCCTCATTCTTACTACAAAGGACACAAAAATAGGGATCCTGAAATCCCCACTTCCTCATATTATCCCAAGTGAGGCATTTATTATGAACTACCAACTAGAAAAAAAAGTTACATTTCGGCCAAGCATATTTGGTCCACATATTTTTCCACCATGTGACAGGGAGACTCCCAAACTTTTGCTTATCAAGAACCTGATAACCATAGGCTACAGAGTAGGTTCCCTTGGGATTAAGGTTCCAAGCCAAAATGTCTTTACCCCTCAACAAATAATAGGGTATCCCCGCAAGAATAAGAGCAAGTACATCTCTATCCTCGGCCAATCCCCCTTGGGACCATTCTTGCATATCTTTCTACCTGTACATCTCCAGATTTCCAAAATACTGGATTTTTTTTAAGTCCTCCACATGTGACCAACTTACTTCCAAGAAACAAACACTTAAGGAATGTAACTTGGGATATTGAGTCAAGATAGGAGGGTGGCCATCCCAAGAATCCTCCCAAAAAATAGCATTTGATCCTCGATTGCAAATCGAGAACAAACCTTGCTTAATTAAATTAGCTCCTCTTTTCAGAGTGTCCTAGATAACTGAAACTTTTCCAACCAAGATGACTCTAGGGATATCAGCCTCATAAATATCTCTCAAGTATTTACAAGATAAGATTTTAGTCCAAATCTGATCTTGAGAGGTACACCATCTCCAATAAAGTTTTGCAGCCAAAGCCTACCCAAAAAGAGCTACCTATCGCAACCCAAGGCCTCCCTCTTGAACTAGCCTACAAATAGAATCCCACCTAACCAAAATCCATTTATATTGATCAAGTTTTCCATACCATAAAAATTATCTTGACAAAGCATCCATGTCCTTGATGAAATGAGAGAGAGTTGTTTGCACAAAACATTTGTAAATGGGTAAAGCTTGAACAACAAATTTTAAAAGTGACACTCTACCTATAGAGGATAGCCATCTGATGGTCCAATGATTCATCTTACTTCTAAACTTATCAAGCATAGACTGCCAAGAAGATCTAGACAAAGCATGAGATGAAATCAGAATACCAAGATAAATGAAGGGAGGAGTTCCAACCCTAAATCTTAGAATACGAGCAATCCTGGCTGGAATAAGAGGAGAGGTATTAAAGAAGAAAATAGAAGACTTGTCCTCATTAATCAACTATCCAAAAGCACCAAGATATATTTTAAGAGATCGTCTAATGTTGTCAGCTTCCCTGATAGTGGCAACTCCCAGTAAAGTAGTATCATCAACAAATTGAAGGTGAAAAGAGGCAAAAAACTACTATCCCACTTCCACCCTTGAATGAGACCCTACCTAACCTAAGAAGAACAATATTCCCAACCCTTTTGCCATAATGATAAACAAATAAGGAGATAAAGGATCTTCTTGCCTCAAACCCCTTGAGGCCTCAAACAGCTCTGACAGATCATTATTAACAAGAATTGAGAACGAGGAAGAAGAAACACAACTCACCACCCATCTAATGCATTCCTCCTCAAATCCAAAAGCAACAAGAACTTTCAGAATAAAGGACCATCTGACCTGATCATAGGCTTTGGCCATGTCCAACTTAATGAACATATTTTTCTCCTTAGAAGTTTCCATCGAGTGAATAGCTTCTATATCAATAACAACCCCATCTAGGATTTTTTGGCCAGCAACAAACCCATCTTGCTCCTTAGAGATAATTTTTCTCAACCATATCTTTAGCCTCTCAGCAATAATTTTTGTTATGATCTTATACACAATATTGTAGAGAGCGATAGGCTTGAACATATCCAGGGAATTCACTCCCTCTTTTTTAGGAATAAGCACCACAAAGGTAGCATTTAGGGCCCTTAGAATATATTTGTTCTTTTGGGACTCATGGACCACATCCAGAAGATCAAATTTGATTAACTCCAAAAACTCTTGATAAAACTCAATCGAGAATCCATCCAAGCTCGAGGCTTTCCTTTTTTTATCTTGAATACAACATTTTTCAACTCCTCAAGGGAGGTTGGACCCATTAAGTGATCATTCATATCTTTAGAAATAATCGAGGGAATACAGTTTAGAATAAGATTTTCATCCTCATAATCTAAGAGGGAGTCATCCTTGAAGAGAGGAAAAATACCTCCTAGTCTCTTCTAAAATATCCCTGAAAGAAGAGAGTAGGGGACCCTGATAATTCACAAGAGAGGTAATCAGGTTACCATTACAACGAGCCTTAACTGAGTTATAAAATAAGGTCATGTTCCTATCCCCTTCTTGAAGCTAATCTACTCAAGATTTTTATTTCCAAAACATTTCTTCCCTCAGTTCCCATTCAGCAAGGTCTTTCGTAGCCTCAGATTCCTCAATGATAAGCTCCTCCGTGAGTCCCTGATCTCTAATCTTTCTTGAAGCTTCTTCTACCCTCCTAAGAACCACCAACTTAGCCAAGGAAATGTTCTCAAAATTTACTCTATTCCATCTCTTCAATTATGCTTAACAAATTGTAGTCACTTCATAAAGAAATACATAGCGGTGCCATGAGGAGGTTTGTCATTGGTCCACCAGCCTCACATGAAATCATGAAGCCTAGGATCCCGAAGCCACATAAGTTGAAACTTAAAGGAAGGATTCTTCTTTACCCCTAAATCTAGAGCGAATAGTTTGATAGGCCAATTATTAGATCTCCTACCCTCTAGAATCACATAACTAACGCTTTTGTTATTACCAATTCAAAAATTGGAGATCAGAAACCTATCCAATCTCTCTGAGATGGAATCTTCCCCACATCTTCTATTATGCTAGGTAAATATCCCATTATTCGACTTGATATCAACCAAGTTTAGGGCTTGGATATGAGCACTAAAGATATAAGAAAAAGGCTCGAGATGATTAACCCCATTGTGTTTCTCCTCCAAACAAGTGATAGAGTTGAAGCCTCCAGCCAAAATTCATGGGTACAGGGGAGCCAAAATTCTTACAAAGCCAATGTGCTCCTACAAATTCACTTTACTATTGTAATCAACAGAAGCATACATTTTTGTAATTAGGATGGTTTCACCAGATTCATTATCATGCCCAATCATCAAAATAGACCATCTGATAGAAATCCAAGTAAGAGGAGAGATATTAATCAGATTCCATAAACAAGCAACACCACCAACATATCCACATGCACCAATACACTTGAATTGACCCCTTCTCCACAAATTGGGAGCAATATTTAACATATTATCAGTAGCCAATTTAGTCTCCTGAATAAATACCACATCTGAAGAATGAACACGAACCAAATCATGAACAACTTTTTGTTTGAGGATGTTGTTCAACCCCCTTATATTCCATTAAAGGATAATCATTTCTGGGGGTTAGAAAAATGGGAGTCCAATGTTCTCACCAAGCCCGACTCCACCAAAGTCTCCCCCATTAACTTAATTTTATCTTGGTATTTCTTTCGACCCACCTTCATATTCTTATTTGAAGCACATTTTTTAATTGTTTTCTACTGCAATCCCAACATCGTAGGAGTTTTGCAGTCCAAGGATGACTGCATTAGTGCCTGAGTAGGAGAGGGCATCACTAAATATGTGTTGCTTTTTAAAATAGTTTCCCTTCAAGGGATAGATCCAACCATATCACCTATACTTAGAACCAAAGCCCTTTGTTCTTCATTTAAACCCCCTAGATCTGATTTCTTAGGTTCCACCTCAAGAAGAGACATTTGATTTGGCCTTGTTATATCTGCATTAGGTAGCGACATTTAAGGTATCTTCATGCACTGATCAAGATCATCTAGTATTTCAAGATGATTGAGCAGAGCATCTTGCTGGCTATCCTTAAGGTCTTTTTTTGCTCTTCTTCCCCTATTTTGGGGTTTTACCAAAACAAAGTCTTTCTTATCCTGATCCCCTTCCTTTATTTGGGCTTTTCCTCTATCCAAATTTTGTGCAAAGCAAGAGGACGCAATATTTTAAGCCACGGGCGAGAAAAATGTAAGGTATTTTCTTTGCAAGTGGTCGTATTCATGGCAGATACGATAACAAAATTGAAGAGCTTCATAGTCAAGTTTTTCAACCCATGGAGTTGATCCAAACTATATTTCAACAGAATCTAGAATATGATTGTTTAAATCAATTTCAACATAGATACGAGTAACAGAGATTATCTTTTTATCCATTGTTTGTTGTGACGGTCCAACCGGCTTCCCAATAAGAAGGGCAATCATATGCAAGATATCATTTCTCCAAAATTCCAATGGGAGCCACGAAAGTTGAACCTACACTAGAACTCACAACGGCTCCTCCTTTGATGGGTTGAAACCCACATGTCAGGGTTTAAGAAAGAGTCCCTCTTGGTTATAGAAATACGAACCCCCTTCAAATTCTTTGTTACATTCTACAAGACAAGAGAAAACCGCCATAAAATAGCTATTTGCACTCAGCATCACCTCCACATCACCTTCAGGGTTCCAAGTCTTCCTAACGCAAGCCTCCACAAAGGGAATAGAAATTCGAATGGCCATAAATTTACCAATAAGCGCATGTTTGGTTAAATATTCCACATCTTCCACCACCGAGTTTGGTTGAACCACTAGAACCAGCCTAGCTTCACATCGTTCCAAACATCCATTGTTCTTTAACAAGCAATTTCCTGCATGCAATGGGAAACCTTGTTCCTTCCAATCATTTTTAGGTGAAAAAATGTTGCTAGCATGCATGCTCAGTGATGGATCTGATGCCATCATAGCATTCCTCCAATTTTTCAAATCTCCTCCAGAAATTATTGCCATCCTCGCAGAGCAGTTTTTCCTCATCAAACCCTACTAGAGCAGTTTTTAAAATGACTTTTTACCTTTCTATTGTCATCCTTGTCTAGAATAAATAGTTCCAAAAATTAATCATTCAACTAGAAGTTTCCACTTATTGCACATTTATAGGGGATTTATTCCACACATGTCTACCACTATTTAAACTAAGTGAATGATTAGAATCTCCCTTTCATTGTTTGATATGTTTTTTTCACATATGTATAAAGTTATTTCCATTCCACCTAAGATACACTTATCTACCTATTATATTTAGTACCACATCATCAACTACTGCTAACAACAAATTTAAAAAATAGGATTAAATCCTTGATTAGGCTATAGAGGATAGTCTTGGCTAACTAGGTTATCCAATTCCCTATAGGGACCATCAAGCATCGTATGATTCCTACTTGAGATGAAGCAAAGGAATGCAAGTTGGAAAAAACACAAAAAAAAATTCCTCTAGTGATATCATCAAACTCGAACACCAGATCTTTGATAAATCTAACCTTGCACATAACATCACCAACCAACAAAGCCATCTATCTAAGTGAGGAGTATCCTTGAATAAAATCACATGGAATTATCCCTTAATATCAACTATACCATCATAAGTTGAACCTTGGACATGTAGCAAAAGAAATCTTAGGCACATTCTTAATATCTAAAATGTTGTTTCATTTACCAATAATAATAAATTAGAACCTTACTAAATACTATTAACTATGTCAAAGAAAGATAAAAGTGTAGCTCTTAAAAGAGTGTCCCCAGTGAGGTTCAAACCCACCTCATGACCCTCTAAGCCTTTCCACCATGTACACTAGCCAACAATTCCATCTAGGATGATGAGTGGAGAGGATGCATGCCTCTTTTAAGGTGATACAAGCCACCAAAATGTAAAAATAATGCATGCACATTTATTTGCAAGTAAAATAAAGGGGATACGTTTTGAACCATCAACTTTTCTAAAGAATGCCTTGCATGTTACCTTGTTGATTATCCTAACTCTCACTATCAATGGGAAGAGAGAAGATACCCTACCTTGATGAATCCAAAATCCTTTAATAAGTTTGAGAAGATGCATATGACCTATCCAACTACCTAAAATAAATGTTAAGGATCAAATCAAGAACCTTTGAAGATGCACTCCAATGTTTTAACCAATGCACAGTTGAACAAGAAATAAACTTTGCTCATTAGAGACAAGGACATTCCCCAAGAATCTAAATTCTACTATGAAAGAAAAGATATAGATAAATTCAAACCCAAAAATTTCTATATGCTAGGATTCCTATATTCATTCACTAGCTAAGACATCGAATGTATCAAATGGGAGTCAGAAATAGGTTCTTCTTGTATATGTCATGCACTTTATTCATGAAATACAAAACACATTAAGGTGGTAATAATATGATTTTTTCCCATGATGTATGCTAATACAGTACCTTATTAAAGCTAATTTAGACAATGTTCCAAAGGACTAACATCTGAAGAAAGAAATCAAGATACTATAGAAATATTGGTACATCAACCACACGCCCTTTTCAAGTGGCATGAGAAAATTGGCTCCCAAATTTTGGTACCAATTTTCAAAGTTTTAAATTTAAAAACTCAAAGAAGTTTCTCTCCAAATACCAATAGAAGAAATTTTCTTCTATTGTCCTTGTATCACCAAAAAAATACCTCTTATATCCCTCCAAGGAAGTACCTACCATCCATATCCATCATATAAAGAAGATAATGCTCTTATTCACCATAAATTATATCTTTTCCTATAAATAAGTCCTTACCTAGAGGTCAATAGTTGGGCTCCCCATCAACCTATAATATTAGAACAAGCAAACAAGGATATCAAGGACATTGAAGCACTCAAGACATAAAGCATCAAAGATATATGATAATCTAATAACAAGCACCTTCATCAAATGGCATCCACCTAAGAGGTTAATACCCTCAAAGGTTAGTACATCAAATAAATACATTAAGGTGTGTGGGTGCTAAAATGTTGATCCACACTCAGGCGAGAGAGACTTATTGTTGACTCATCGTTTACGTATTTTCAAGCTTAAATATTTAGTGAGGAAAATTTGTGGGTTCACTAAGGGTAGTTTATATATTTTTCTAAATCTAATTTGATGTGTTCATTTCTCAAACACCTGAGGTTTGTTTTATCTTTATATCTAATGTGCAAGGGTGACAATGCAATGCATGTAAAAACAAAATGCATCAAACAAGAAACTAACCTATATGTGATTTTGATTTCTTGCATTATTTCTTAGACTTAAACAAAAAATTTGAAATAAACTTTACTTTCTCCCATTTTTATTTTCAAATAAGAATAGAAGAAGAATATATAGAGAAAAATATTTAACTTAATGTAAATCTATATGGAAGTTTGAAAATAGAGCTTATGCCAAAACCTAAGTTAAGATATCCTTCTCTTTTTTTGTTTAATATCTTAAAATAAAAATATAGGTAGAAATATAAGATAGACAAAAAATAGAATATATCAAAAATAGAAACATAAATATGAGGAACAAATTTACCTGGCTCGATGGTAGCTATAAATCTATCACCTTTAGTCGAATTTACTGCTTGACGAAACTATTGCTCATAGATCTCCTATCTAGTAAATCCGTTGAACCTATAAAAATAGAAATACTAAAAGGAGGAATCATATTTTGGGGGACTACCAAGTATTAGGAAACACTAGCCTATTTGATTGGTATAGTTAGACTCTCGATTGCAAATACACAATAAAAAATGAACCTGAAAATGAATGTTGCGTATATTTATTACGAATTTGCCACCTAGAAATGTAATAGCTAGCAAATTCATTTTCTATGATTAAAAGAAGATGACAAAGGGCCAAAATAGGTGGAATCGATCCAAAAAGTTATGATTAGCTATGTAGAGATAGTTAGAGAAGCAAGGACCAAGGGCTATCCCAAAAACCTAAGATGAAAAGTGTAGCTAGCAAATTCACCACTTGAATTGGACACAAGTTGAAAATTCGTTGTTTGTGGTGAGATAACAAAAATAAGAGCTTTAGAAATGGTGAAGGCCTACATTAAAAAAAATAGAGGATGTTATAAGTTGCCAAACATAAGAGAAACAAGACTAATCCAAGATTATATGATTGAGACTAGTGGAAATAAATTTACCATCTAAATAGGGTATAGGTAGACAACACACTTAAGACAAAAGGAAACTAAGAGAGAAAGATAGACTAGGGTGTAGGTCATGGCTAGGGGTGTACAAGAAGCCCTATCAATGCACCACTATCCTATGAACAACCTAAAATGGCCTATAAAAGAAAAAATACTTGATGGTATAAATAGATTAGTTGAAAATAAAGCAAAAAGGATGAATGCATAATACACAACACAAAGGAGAAATAATTGATTATAAATATCAAATTTAAATTCAAGGAACAAGAATGAGATAATCAAAGTCACCAAAATGTGGAAAGGTAAGTATGCTTGAATACTTGGAAGTAGCAGAACCCTAATACCAAAATTTACCCCTTTGTATCTTTGGATAAATTTGAGCAGTATTTTGATGCTTGAAAAAGTTCTCTATTTTATCTAAAATTTTAGCAACACTTTATTACTTGAAAAAAGTGTGTCCCTAATGCTATCCCAAGGGGTCAATATACAGGAAATGGCATCCACCAAAGGGGAAGGATGAGGTATCAATTTAGCATGATTTAGCTTGGTTGATTGCCTATTAGTTGTCTTGATTGACGGTCATAGGGGGTTGATTGAGTCTTTATTGGTAGTTAGAAATATTTGGTAGATAGATCGATGATTGGAAGTGGACCAAGGAGATAACTACCGCTAACAGGAAATTGCATGTGTCTTGGAACGTTGGTTACACACCTAAATAAATCTACCACCTGTGAATCTGCTAATGATGAATTCATAGTTGACGAATTCATGCCTCTTGACCATTGCAGGTCAAATTTGGCAAGAGAGATAGAAAATGGATAGGAAATAAATCTTATGCCAAATTTTTAGCTAGGATGGTGATTCGTCACTTGGAAATTTTAACTTTGAGGTGGTGAATTCATCAAATACCAACTTATCTACTAAATTTTGATTTAGAGGCATGTGACATAGTTGTCTTAATTAACCTTTGTATTCATGATAAAAACTAACTTGACTAGGCAACCCAATATTAGGTATTTATATTTCCCCCTTTCTAAATTATTTAATAATAAATGCATCAAAAATAACTATAGATGCCCCTATTTCTTAGAAAAACAAAGGTACTAAGATTTGATTAACCAATATAGAGTAAAATATACCAAAAATTTGCTCATGGGGTGCAAAAAAATACCTAAGGTTTTTATTGAATAATTTTCAAGGCATGCAAAGGAAAAGGATCAAACTTGCTTGTCCCCAACCTTGGTGCCCCATCAACGTTTTGACGGATCATACGCGGTCCTGAAGGAACTTGAATAGGCTAGGCAAAAATAGGAGAAAAATAAAAAATTTACCTTGCGGGTAAAACTAGGCAAAGGGTGGGTAGTAATAATTCATTTTTACTACACAAACGAAGAAAAATTACTTTGGAGAAAAATATAGCAATTGGAAAATAGCATAACCGAGGCACCCAATTCACCAACTAGAGGTTGTAAGGGGTGTGGGTGGGCCAACCGCAGTCCAAGTACTTGTATGTGACTTTTTCATCAATTAAATTTTTTTATTTTTAGCTTTTTAGAATGATGAATTCACACATGGGCTACAAATTTGCCATCACAAGTTTATTGCTAGAGGTGGTGAATTCATGATACCTTGGAAACTGGTGAATTTGCAACTTGGTGGTAAAATTTGCATGGGCCACAAATTCACTTAGAACCAGCAAATTTGAGGTTAGGTAAGAGGATTGCTTTCTTTCGATAAAATCTAACTCTTATTATGCTTTTAATGTGTGTAGATGCTATACATTTTGCATGTTCGAGATCGACGATCCCATACTCTTAGGTTGACAATCGATGTTATGGCCTTAGTAGATAGGGTAGTCTTGGATGCAATTGGCAGTGTATATCTATTTTCAATTCCTTACATAGAGTTGGGCCAGGTGTTGTTGGTAGTGTTAGCATAGCAATGACACTTGCAGTATGCCACCTTTTTGTTATTGATAGAAGAGATATCAATTACTTTGGAGTATGTATGGAGGATACTCCAAGTATCAATTAGAGGAGCATTGGTTTTGAGTAGTTGTAATAGAGCTCGATCATTATAGAGGCTAATTGGAGACCCATAGTTTTCATTGAGGTGATACGTCATCGACATCAATGTTGTATCCTAGGTAGTCTAGGTAGACAGGTTGATAGGGCTATTATGTGCTATGACATTTGGTCTATTGATCATGGATACTAGCTAGAGGTTGCTTCACTAGGGATGAGGTGAGATCATCACCCAAATGAGGAACCATCAAACCTAGTTTGCATGGTGACCCTTCATCCTACATAAACTCTACCAGACCCTTCATTAGGTAGCTTATAGGAATGGTGAACCTGGTTTATTGTATATTACTATAGGTTTAAGCATGGGAGTATCTAGCGCTTAAGTGATTATTTATACTCCTTATGGATGTGAAGGATGTATATGCTCTAACAGGCTTCATATGGGACCATGCCCATGATAGAGGTTGAAGATACTTTAGAGGTGTTTTTATGGCGATTCAACGAGTCATGAATGACCTACAGGTTGACCAGGTAACATGGCATCCATGGAGGATACACCCAAGGTGGGCAAAGGATGCCTTCTAGCTTACATGGGTGAGGAGGATCAAGTGGATATGGGAATCATGAGAAGAGTTTGAGCTATACCATCCAGATTATATTTTTTGATAGTTTGGCCTCCCTTAGGGGGTTCCCATAATGGTGGATATGTGGTACCAATGGGTGACTAGAAAGAGGGGATTAGGATTGGATATCCTCTAGATCCTACGAGCTTTAGAGATGAGGATGAAGATGATCCCCTAGTACCTTCCTTAGCAACCAATTATGCAAGAATATTGCTAGGGTACTAGCAATGGTACAGGTAAATTCTCCTTGGGTGGGTTACTCTTGTGATGTGATAGCCTCGAGTAAGGCCTATCTTGATTGCACATTATTACCTTCAGGTGTCTAGAGAGGGCTTGAGGTAGGGATAAAGCAATGGATCCACCCCTACCCAATATTTAGTTATACCTCTCATTGATGTAGTTCCTAATAGATGAGCAAGATGTTAAGGAGAGAAAGTTACAACTTCTAGAGGATGAGCTTGCAAAGCTCAAGAGTGAGGTTGCATTAGTAGCTTTAGTAAAAATAGTTGAGAAGACAGGTTACCAAGCTCAACTAGACCAGGTCTTGGTAGAGAGGTGTGGCTTGGATTGATAGAGATCAGGTTAGGGTCAAGAGGGACCTAAGAGACTAGGATATTACACAGTTGAGGTAGGAATATGATGATGCCATAACATGAGCCATAGTGGTAGGATCTGGGAGTAGTGACATGGCTTGCTAGAGTTTTTTGAGTCATTTGACCTAGGTACAAGCTCAATTAGTCAAGACTCAATCCAACTACTTAATATAGATGGAGGGGAGTGACCACAATAGGTCCTTATACCATGTAGCAGTCCCTAATAACTAGAGGTATCCATCCCCTACTAGGATACAATATCGATACCGCTCCTCGACAAGGTCTATGACTAGGGCGTCTTAGTAGTTTATACATTTTCCACGTCAGTCGATTGAGGGTGGATCGAAGACCTAGGGTAGGTTGCTAGAGTTTTGGACTTATTTGAGGATTTTTATAGTCATGAGAAGTGTGAGAGCACTAATTTTCTTTGTGAGGTGCCTCAGCTAAATGTCCTAGTTTGAGTGTAACCTTTTGAGTGATTGTGATACACTAGATTAATGATATATATATATATATATATATATATATATATATATATATATATATAAATTTTTATTGATATAATGTGTTAAAATGTGTGTTTATTTGATATGAAAGTTTTGTATTTAATTTGATGGTTGAGAAAATGAGTGTTGTGGATTGATATAGTTGTTATGTGATAGATATGGTAGGCATATATGCTTGCAGACTTGATTTTGGATGTGATTTAAGATTTTTAACAAATTAATTTGATTTGGAAAAAATCTAAGGGTCAAAGCGGTAATATGATTTTCAGTAAAACTTCAAAAATAAATTCTAGCAAACAAAAATGCAAAGGATAAATGTGATTAAACAAATGAATATTGATGAAGAGGTTTGAAGTTGACTTGTGATGTTTAGACAACGTTTGATATGATTTTGGGAATTTTTATTTTGTTATGTTAATGTCAAAATTTTATTTTTGGAATAAATTGATTAAAATTTGGAAATGATTTGGTTTCATAATTTGAGGCATGTATTATGTTAGTAGATGTTTATGAATACCCTCGGGATGGATTTTTTTAGGTTAGGGAGAGAAGAAGCATTTTTCACAAAAATATTTCATTTGCAAAAAATAAGGTTATTGCATGCATCTAGGTTTGCTTAATGTTATTTCTCCTTTTAAATAAGGTGCTTAAAAGGTGCAACAACATGCTCATTAAAGAGCATTGGGTTTCAAGACTTATTTAAAAGTGCTTGACAAATTGAGGTTTATTTTAAATATTTCATCATTAGCCCCTAAGTGATGGCTTGTTAGCCTGATTAACGAAAAGTGCTTAGGTGACTATGACTAATTGAGTTTTTAGGTAGTATGTGTCATTGGACAATTTATGTCCTTATGACTTTTGTTAGCTCCTAAGTGGTGGCTCTTCTAGCTTGATTAGTGGATAAGAAATTAGATGAGCTATTTTTTCTAGGTAGTCAATACCTTTTAATGCTTCAGACCGTCTATGTTTATATAACAAATGCTTTTGACATACTATGTCCATATAAATAAATGCTTTGGACAGTTTATATCCATTTAAATAAATGCTTTGGATAGTATATGCCCATAAACTAAATGCTTTTGAATAGTTTATGTCCATAAATTAGATGCTTGTGGATAGTCTATGTCCATATGATAAATGCTTTGGATAGTTTATGTCCATATGAAATGTTGTCTTGGACAGTCTATGTCCTTATTGTTGTATTGGACAATCTATGCCCTTATTTTTTGATATTTTGGACAGTTTATGCCCCTCTTTTTTTGTTTATTTTATATCTTCATGTCTAATACCCCAGTCACAGGTCTCATTATGATAATTTGGGTTGACTATTGGTAGAAATAAAAATGTATATATGAGCATAATCGTACTAAATGCATCATAACAAAACATAAGTTATGCATGCAATAATGAAGACAAGCAAAGTAATTATGAAGTTTGACAAAGTATCTCTAGCTTTGATGGCCAATGCATATAAATTTTATGCTTATTTTGGGCTCTTTATTGCATCTCGATGGCTCATTTATCTAATTTTTTGTATTGCAGCCTCTTTTGAGTTATCATCACAATAATGTTCCTCAAAAAAATATGTAGAAATGTAGTGATTTAAAACATGATTTTGTCTCCTAAACAAAGGTAACACCATTGTTCTCAAGCTTCAATTGATGTTCATTAGTTTGGATGTGTACCATATATTATGCTATCTTTGTCAAAGCTATTACAGGGGACAAAGGTATGGTTTAAATTGATATTGTAAGATGTGAATCTTCAAGCAAAAAATCATGCATAATAACATATATAAGAAAGTAAGTGGTCATAAAATGATCCCACATTCCTAAGGAAGGGGATCCACTAGCATTAGATACCTAGTACAAGTGTAAGCTATATTGACTAGTTGTCATAATTGACTCATCACGAAATCCTTTAATTTTAAATGCATCAACTAGACATGCATACATGCAAAATACAATCATGGTGATAATAGTTATGCAAAAGCAATATCAATAGTAAAAATGATGCATATGTTTTTACTAAGAAGAATATTTATTACAACGAATAGCTCATGTCCTTTCAAGAAAAAGGAAGATGATGAGAGTTATTTCTCATCAATGTTTCAGTGTTGCATGCTTATGTATGAAAGTTATTTGAGAAAGGAATAATCTTCATCACCTCCTCTAAAAATCTTAAGTTAGGGAAGGATATGTATCACAAGTAAACCGTGTAAATAAACAAAGTCTACTATCACACTATTCTTAATATAATGTAGAAAGATAATCATTGCATCCTGGTGGAGAAAGAAAAATTGTATACAAGGCAAGGCAAATTACTAAGTGTGGGGACCTTCTAACATCAGTGAACTAGTGCAAGTGCAATGCATATGGGCTAACTTGACTAGTTATCATCATCACATCATTCTGAAATCCCCTATTCTAAATGAACAAGTACCATGCATTTATGAGATACAATCATGCATATAGTGTGATAGACATTTTTGTAATTATAAGCAAATGTGTAAAGGAATTTCAAGCAAATATGTGAAGTATAACAAGCAAATATTTATTTATGATGAGAAATCATCCAGTATGCTGGCACTAATGATATTCAAGAATCTGGTAGAAGTAGAGGTCTTGAGTCTAGATTGACAAAAATTTGCTATCTGGACATGGTAGAATCATGACTATACTATGACATGTGATTATTAGCTAATGATCATATTATAACGATCTTGTCCCCTCATCTAGATTCTAAAATATTAAAATGATGAGGAAATATTTTGAAGATTCATCGAGGAGGTCTGCTAGCTTAGTGGCCTTCGCAAGTGCAATGCAAGTGACTCTATTTCCTAGCTAGGATCATCATCACCTCATTGTGGGCTCCCTCTTGTGATGTTATAGAATGACTAGGAAAACTAAAGCAATCATGAAAATAGGTATTTGAGATCAAGAAACTATGTTGTACAAGTAGTCATGCATGTAATCAACCATGCAATCAAGGTAATACATGCAAATTCAAGCATAATATCTTTTTAGATGCATTATTATTATATGTTATTTATGTTCTTTACCACCTAATGTGGCCAAGTGATATATGGTTGATCCATACTTAGTAGTCACTATGAATGGGCCTAACCAATTAGGTTCAATTTACCTTTTAGGTCTTCTTTTGCATTAGTGTTATTTTGGTTTTTTGTAAGCACTAAATCACCTATCTTGAAAGACCAAGGTCGCACCTTCTTTTTGTAGTCTCTTTTGAGTCATTGGTGATAAACGTGTAGGTGCTCTAAGGTGTGGATCCAATTTTCATCAATAAATTCTAATTGGATAAGGCATGCAGGGAGTTACTCATCATCAAAAAAAGCATCCTTCAAAAGGATTCAAAGGGAAGGAACATCTAATTTGAAATGGAAAATGGCCTCAATCCCATAGACCAAGGCATAGGGTTAGCACCAATTGAAGTTCTAACACTAATCCGATACACCCATAAAGTGGGATAAAGTTGCAAATGCTAATCCTTACCAATTTACTAACAAGTTTATTTAATATATTTATTAAAGTTTTGTTTAAGACTTTGGCCTGACCATTACCTTGTAGGTAATATGACGTTGATCATTTATGTTGAATTTTAAATTTAGCATAAATTTTAGTGACATATTTGTTCTTAAAAGATGTGTCATTATCAAAGATGATCATGTTAAGGATATCATTGAGATACAATCTATTTTAAGATAAAATTTTACACTTGAGCTCCAGTGCAAGAGGATAAGGGCATAGCCTCTACCCACTTTGTGAAGTACTTAGTTGCAGTGATTATGAACTTATACCCATTGGATGACACATGGTTTATCTTACCAATAATATCTAGCCCTCAAGTGGAGAAGGGTCAAGGAGATGTCATGGATTAGAGCTCTTGGTTGGGTGTATGGATAATATTATCATGTTTTTGGCACTTGTCACATTTTTGCATGAAATTACATACATCGCTTTCCATGGTCAACCAGTAATATCCCATTCAAATGAGTTTCTTAGCAATTACATTTCCATTGAAGTGATCACCACATGATCCCTCATGGGTATCTTGAACCACTTGTTTAGCTTCATCTGAATTTAAGCACCTTACGATAATATCATCAAAATTTTACGTATACAAGATATCTTCAAATTATTACATATGTACAAGCTCACTACCTTAGGTTCTTTCACTCGTTAAAATTTAGACCTTCGATCAAAGCGACACTTTTAAGGAAGTTGTAAATTTCCTTGTACCAAGTATCAAGGATAGGAATTTATTTAGTGGCAAGGATGGCTAAGGGCTCTTGACTAGATTTCAAAGTTATAGGCTACTTTATTTGGTGGATGATAATTGTTGATTATTCATCCTCCAACTCTAGAGGCATGAGCAAGGTGACTACAACCATGGCATACACTATATTATTACTAAAGCATGGAATAGTATCAATGGTGACTTTCACAAAAGCAACCATCAACTTATCTACAATATCGTTATATGGGATTGATTTATCATCTTTGGTTTGATAAACTCTACTAATTCGATTAGCAAGTAGTTGTGAATCTCCAAAAATGGAGAGAGGTTACTTTTAGGGCTAGGGTTGCCTAAAGCCCAAGAATAAGTGCTTCATATTCATCCATGTTAGTGGTACACGAGAGTTGAAGCTTGAAAGATAAAGGGATAACTATTTTCTAGGGTGATACTAAGACAATCCCTGCCCCCATACCTTTGACATGTCTTGCATTGTCAAAGAAAAGGTTATAGGAATCTTGTTGGGATACTTCAATAATGCATACTATTTTTTTAGGATACTTGATTACTATGGGGTGACTAGTTGGTAAAGGGGTTGTTGCCAATTGATCAGCTATCACTTGTCCCTTTATTGACTTTTGGATTTTGAATAGTTTATGTCCATAAATTAGATGCTTGTGGATAGTCTATGTCCACATGATAAATGCTATGAATAGTTTATGTCCATATGAAATATTGTCTTGGACAGTCTATGTCCTTATTGTTGTATTGGACAATCTATGCCCTTATTGTTTTGATATTTTGGACAGTTTATGCCCCTCTTTGTTTGTTTATTTTATGTCTTCATGTCTAATACCCCAATCACAGGGCTCATTATGATAATTTGGGTTGACTATTGGTAGCAATACAAATGTATATATGAGCATAATCGTACTAAATGCATCATAGCAAAACATAAGTTATGCATGCAATAATGAAGACAAGCAAAGTAATTATGAAGTTTGACAAAGTATCACCAGCTTTGATAGCCAATGCATATAAATTTATGCTTATTTTGGGCTCTTTATTGCATCTCGATGGCTCATTTAGCTAATTTTTTGTATGGTGGCCTCTTTTGAGCTATCATCACAATAAGGTTCCTCAAAAAAATAGGTAGAAATGTAGTGATTTAAAACATGATTTTGTCTCCTAAACAAAGGTAACACCACTTTTCTCAAGCTTCAATTGATGTTCATTAGTTTGGATGTATACCATATATAATGCTATCTTTGTCAAAGCTATTACAGGGGACAAAGGCATGGTTTAAATTGATATTGTAAGATGCAAATATTCAAGCAAAAAATCATGCATAATAACATATATGAGAAAGTAAGTGGTCATAAAATGATCCCACGTTCCTAAGGAAGGAGATCCACTAGTATTAGATACCTAGTACAAGTGTAAGCTATCTTGACTAGTTGTCATCATTGACTCATCACGAAATCCCCTAATTTTAAATGCATCAACTAGACATGCATACATGCAAAATACAATCATGGTGATAATAGTTATGCAAAAGCAATATCAACAGTAAAAATGATGCATATGTTTTTACTAAGAAGAATATTTATTACAACGAATAGCTCATGTCATTTCAAGGAAAAGGAAGATGATGAGAGTTATTTCTCATCAATGCTTCAGTGTTGCATGCTTATGTATGAAAGTTATTTGAGAAAGGAATAATCTTCATCATCTCCTCCTCTAAAAATCTTAAGTTAGGGAAGGATATGTATCACAAGTAAACCGTGTAAATAAACAAATTCTACTATCACACTATTCTTAATATAATGTAGAAAGATAATCGTTGCATCCTGGTGGAGAAAGAAAAATTGTATACAAGGTAAGGCAAATTACTAAGTGTGGGGACCTTCTAACATCATTGAACTAGTGCAAGTGCAATGCATATGGGCTAACCTGACTAGTTATCATCATCACATCATTGTGAAATCCCCTAATCTAAATGAACAAGTACCATGCATTTATGAGAGACAATCATGCATATAGTGTGATAGACATTTTTGCAATTATAAGCAAATATGTAAAGGAATGTCAAGAAAATATGTGAAGTATAACAAGCAAATATTTATTTATGATGAGAAATCATCCAGTATGATGGCACTAATGATATTCAAGAATATGGTAGAAGTAGAGGTCTTAAGTTTAGATTGACAAAAAATTGCTATATGGACATGGTAGAATCATGACTATACTATAACCTGTGATTATTGGCTAATGATCACATTATAATGATCTTGTCCCCTCGTCCAGATTCTAAAATATTAAAATGATGAGGAAATATTTTGAAGATTCATCGAGGAGGTCTGCTAGCTTAGTGGCCTTCGCAAGTGCATTGCAAGTGACTCTATTTCCTAGCTAGGATCATCATCACCTCATTGTGGGCTCCCTCTTGTGATGTTATAGAATGACTAGGAAAACTCAAGCAATCATGAAAATAGGTATTTGAGATCAAGCAACTATGTTTTACAAGTAGTCATGCATGTAATCAACCATGCAATCAAGGTAATACATGCAAATTCAAGCATAATATCTTTTTAGATGCATTATTATTATGTTATTTATGTTCTTTACCACCTAATGTGGCCAAGTGATATACGTCTGATCCATACTTAGTAGTCACTATGAATGGGCCTAAACAATTAGGTTCAATTTACCTTTTAGGTTTTCTTTTGCATTAGTGTTATTTTGGTTTTCTGTAAGCACTAAATCACCTATCTTGAAAGACCAAGGTCACACCTTCTTTTTGTAGTCTCTTTTGAGTCATTGGTGATAAACTCATAGGTGCTCTAAGGCATGGATCCAATTTTCATCAATAAATTCTAATTGGCTAAGGCATGCATGGAATTACTCATCATCAACAAAAGCATCCTTCAAAAGGATTCAAAGGGAAGGAACATCTAATTTGAAAAGGAAAATGGCCTTAATCCCATAGACCAAGGCATAGGGTTAGCACCAGTTGAAGTTCTAACACTAATCCGATACACCCATAAAGTGGGATAAAGTTGAAAATGCTAATCCTTACCAATTTACTAACAAGTTTATTTAGTATATTTATTAAAGTTTTGTTTAAGACTTTGGCCTGACCATTACCTTGTAGGTAATATGATGTTGATCATTTATGTTGAATTTTAAATTTAGCACAAATTTTAGTGACATATTTGTTCTTAAAAGATGTGTCATTATCAAAGATGATCATGTTAGGGATATCATTGAGATACGATCTAGTTTAAGTTAAAATTTTACACTTGAGCTTCAGTGCAAGAGGATAAGGGCATAGCCTCTACCCACTTTGTGAAGTACTCAGTTGCAGTGATTATGAACTTATACCCATTGGATGACACATGGTTTATCTTACCAATAATATCTAGCCCTCAAGTCGAGAAGGTAAAGGAGATGTCATGGATTAGAGCTCTTGGTTGGGTGTATGGATAAGATTATCATGTTTTTAGCACTTGTCACATTTTTACATGAAATTACAGGCATCGCTTTCCATGGTCAACCAGTAATATCCCATTCAAATGAGCTTCTTAGCAATCACATTTCCATTGAAGTGATCACCACATGCTTCCTCATGGGTATCTTGAACCACTTGTTTAACTTTATCTGAATTTAAGCACCTTAGGATAATATCATCAAAAGTTTACCTATACAAGATATATTCAATTATTACATATCTACAAGCTCACTACCTTAGGTTATTTCTCTCGTTAAAATTTAGACCTTCGGGCAAAGCAACACTTTTAAGTAAGTTGTAAATTTCCTTGTACCAAGTATCAAGGATAGGAATTTATTTAGTGGCAAGGATGGCTAAGGGCTCTTGACTAGATTTCAAAGTTATAGGCTACTTTATTCGGTGGATGATAATTTTTTATTATTCATACTCCAACTCTAGAGGCATGAGCAGGGCAACTACAACCATGGCATCCACTAGATGATTACTAAAGCATGGAATAGTATCAATGGTGACTTTCACAAAATAAATCATCAACTTATCTACAATATCCTTATATGGGATTGAGTTTATCATCTTTGGTTTGATAAACTCTACTAATTCGATTAGCAAGTAGTTGTGAATCTCCAAAAATGGAGAGATGTTACTTTTAGGGCTAGGGCTGCCTGAAGCCCAAGAATAAGTGCTTCATATTCATCCATGTTATTGGTACACGAGAGTTGAAGCTTTAAAGATAAAGGGATAACTATTTTCTAGGGTGATACTAAGATGATACCTGCCCCCATACCTTTGACACATCTTGCATTGTCAAATAAAATGTTATAGAAATCTTGTTGGGATACTTCAATAATGCATACTATTTTTTCAGGATACTTGATTACTATGGGGTGACTAGTTGGGAAAGGGATTGTTGCAAATTGATCAACTATAACTTATCCCTTTATTGAATTTTGGCTAATGAACTCGAGATCAAAATCATTAAGGGTCATTACCTATTTATTTGTCCTACCCAAAAGATAGGATTTAGACATAAGGTACCTTAAGGGATCAACTTTAGCTATGACATAAGTTTTATGGCTTAACATATAATGTCTCAAATTTTGATAAGAAAAGACCATTACCAAGCACATTTTTTCTAAGGGAGTGTATCTAGATAATAGGGTCTACTAATATAGTAGATGGTTCTTTCTCTGTGTTGATTGTCATACTGTGTTAGCATGTCACCTAAGGAATAAACTATTGTTACAATGTATAGCAGTAATGGTTTAAGGGAATTGGGTGGGATAAGCATTGGTTAAGATAGAAGATGTATTTTTTTTTAAGCGAAAAACCCCTTGCGGAGCCGCCTTGGTCTGAGAGACCATGAACAAGGGGTTCTACACCGTCAAAGTCACCCGGGGTCGCACACGACCCTGCACGCACCAACATTATCAATTGGATTTTGGATACCCAATTCAGCTTTTTGGTAGGGTGGAGATTTGAACCTGGGACCTCCCTTGGAGGATTTCCCTCTCCTCTCCAACTCACCTACAACACCTGGGTGGAGATGTATTTTAGGACATCAAAATACTTTGACATTATTCATCCCAATTTAATTCAATTCCTTTCCTCAAAATTTTTGTAAAGGGCTGATATTTATCTACCAATTGGGAAATGAATCTTCTAATAACTTGTAATTTGCCTTGTAGACTTCGAAGTTGGTTTAGATTTTAGAGGATGACATTTCAGTGATTACAGATATTTTGTTTGGATCTACTTAAATGCCATGCTAGGAGACTATGAACCCTAATAACTTTTCTAAAGCTACTCCAAATATTAATTTGGAGGGTTTTAGGTGAACCTTGTATTCTTTGAGCCATTCAAAGATTTGCCTTAAGTCTCTAACATGATCCTCTTGCTACATAGATCACCTAAGAAGATCATCAATATAGTATTTGATAATATTATGCATCATATCATGGAAGATGTATGTTATTTCACATTGATAGGTTGCATCAGCATTCTTCAAACCAAAGGGTATGACCTCATAGCAAAAGGTATTCCACAGGGTAATGAGCATTGTTTTAGCTTGGTATTCTAGCACAATTCAAATTTGGTTATACCTAGAAAATTCATCCATTAAGGATAGCATTCCACATCCAGCAATGAAATCTACAATCATGTCTATGTTAGGTAGAGGAAAGTTGTTTTTCAGATCGACTTTATTTATGTCATGAAAATTGGTGTAAACTTGTACAACACCTTTTTTGGCTATAGGTACTATGTTGGGAATCTAATAAAATTAATAAATTGCCTTAATTAATTTAACTTATAAAAGTTTTTGGAGTTCCTCTTTAACAAGTAAAGCAACTTTAGGGTGCATTTTCCTCAATTTTGCTTTATCGGTTTGGCATATAGCTTAATGACTAAATAATGGACTAGTAAGGATGGGTCTAATATAAGCATGTATGCATAATACCATGCAAAAATATCATAGAATTTGATCAAAATTTTGTATACTCTTCAAGTTCTTCTAAAGTTAAGATCTTTCCTAGCTTTGTAATTTTTGGATTATCTTTGGAACCTATGTTATTATATTGTTCTTCTATTAAAATGTGAGGTTCACCTTTTAGTTGTGGAGAGACAGGTAATACCCCTAGTCTTTCAACCTCTTCAAAATCTAAAGTCCATTACTCAAGTTTGGATGACTGTGAGGGATGCGAATTAATGAAAAAGACCCTTCAATAGAGATATTTTATTGATGAGAAGAATTATTGAGATTATTCCTATAAGGTTTGTGTGGCGAAACTCTTGCCTCATAGTCATCTATATCAAAAGTTGATAAGAGGTTTTATATTTATTGGGATGATATCCTATTATCTGGTTGGGGTAGAGAAACATATACTCATTGTCAAGGCTATTCTCAAATGCTCTATTGGATATTTGTTCAGTTTCCTTAGTAAGTTTAGGGTGGATGATGCTTAGGGTGTTTATGTGTGCAAATGGTGAAAATAGGTCAAAAAGGAAGAAGGGGGAAGGTTCACTATCCTTATCTTCATCCCAATCCAATAACTCTATTGATATGACCTCTCTTTGGGGTTCAAGTGAGAAAAGGTATACCTCATCATCATCACCGCTATCTGAATAAGTGTGAGGAAACTTCTCATTAGAGTTGGGGATGTATCTTAATCCCCAACATCCAGGTTAAGCTTCAAACTCTAGAGGCTCTTTAATACCTTGTTCACAAGGTCCTAGGAATTTTTACTGATAACCAAAGTTGCAAAGAATTTGCTTAGGTATAGGATAAAGGTTTTATAAATAACAGGAAATATAATTTTGTTCTGTTGGATGTAGATTAATTCCATGGATTCTTTCTTTGTCAGTTGTCCTAGCAGAAAAAAAAGTGCAACTTCTAATTTTGACTAGCATTCATTTTCTTGAAGGTAGTCCTAAGGTGTGAGGTGACAGGGAAAATCTATCCAAGTCTAGTTCTAGAAACTCATTGTGTCTATTGTTGAAGTTTATATGATTTATGTCATAGACCTCAACTTTCTCTTTACCCTTTGTTGAGATTTGGATACTTTTTGTTACTTATTGGATATCCATTATTTCTTTAGGTGGAACAACATTTAAGGTATCATTGATAAAAGGGCAAGAAGCAGTAAAGGAAGGGAAAAGACAAGCCTTAGGATTTTCTGCGTAAATGGCTTGAAAATAAGTGAAAGGATCTTTGTCAACCATAATGCTATACAACTTACCTTGGTATTTGAATTTCAAAAACTAATGGTAAATTAACTGGATGGCTTGCATAACATGGATCCAAGGTCATTCTAAAAGAATGTTGTAATTCATATCACAAGGCAACACATAAAACAAAGTGTTTAGTATGAGGAGCCTCACTTTTATTGGAAGAAGTACAGTTCTAGTGGCTTCGTGCTCCTCATTGTCATAGGATTTTATGATAATATCAAATTTCTCTAGATCTTCCTTGCTAAGCCCTATCCTATGGATGAACTTAACTCTATAGACATTTATGTTGAGCCATTATCAACAAGGACCCTTTTAATCTTACAGGTAATGTACAAGGGAAGTTATCCTAACATCGAAGAGGAAGGAATATCATCCTTAAATAAGGATATAGTTGCATGGTTTATGCTAAGGGACCCTACCATGTTAGCCAAATTATTGGGCTAATATTTCCAGGGACAATTTGCTCACTTAATATTTTAAACAAGCTTTCTTTATGACTTCGCGAAGTTTTTAGCAATTCAAGTATAGAGATTTTGGTTGCAGTTTCCTCCAATTTTTGTTGGAGGGTAAAGGTCTTATTGCCTTTGTCCTGGGATTTTAGAACTAAAGATGGCTCTTCACGGGTAGAGGTGCAACTAGGCTACAAGACCAAGGGATGATTAGAGGGTGGTTTTGAATGTTGGCCTTTTTCTTTAGATCGTTGTCTAGTGATAGTACTAATTTCAATCATCCCTACCAAGTTTTGATCGAGTGGTGGAACATTCCTATATGAAACATTATTGATAGCTTTTTTCCCATGCTTAAGAAAGGGGTCTTTAAAGATCCTCAATTCTTGACTAGAGGAAGTCGCTTGTTCAGAGCTTCCAACCACAAGGTGACCTTCATCAATGAGGTCTTGTACAAGGTTCTTAAGGTTTCTACACTGATTAATATAATGCTCGTTCATGTGATGATAAACATAATGTTTATCATCCTTCAACCATGGGAGTCATTCCCTTTTAGGGGCCTTATGGGAGGTAACTCTATCATTTTAGCTTCCAACAATTATCCTAGCATAAAATATAAGGATTGGTTTAATCGAGTAAACTTCCTTTGAGAATTTTCTTAGGCTTTAGCTAGGACAATATTTTATAGGGTAGTAGCAGCATTAACATTTCCTTCTTTAACATTATTAATAAAGCAAGAGTCAATGACCCCATTGCCCATGACATGTTTATTCTTATATTGTGTTTTTGTGTTGGAGAAAGAGGGTTTTTCTTATTTCTTTTTAGTTTTCAATTGCCCCCTACATTGGATGGGTGACTTATATTGGTTTTGCTATGTCTATCACATATTTGAAGGAGGAGATGTGGGTAATTTCTAATGGGTATGAAAGTTGCTCTTATAATTTGCGTATGAAAATACAAAAGATGTCTCTTTATGGTGGGGTAAAAGGGAGCTTTCTAACCAATGTATGCCATTGGTTAAAATCTCCTTGAAATAATCATTTTTACCCTACTTCAGTTAATATAAATCATATACTATGCACTTTTTTATGATGGAGGTAAATAAATGTTGGATAAACATCTCTATCAAATTACCAAAGTTCTTGACTAAGTGATAAGGTAGCTAGAAGTACCATTCTAGGGCTTCACCACCAAGGCTTGTAGGGAATAATTTTAATAACAACACCTCATAATAGGCAGTGACATGACAAGCAACTTGAAAGATTCAGAGATGATCTATTGGGTCACCTCCTACCATATACAAATGAAACTTGGAATTACAAATATTGAGGGATAAGGTTTGCTAACTAGAGATGGATCTAAAGGTTGGCTACAATAATACTTATAGGAATATTTCTTTTTTGTGGCTCCTTGAATAGAAGCCAATTGTTGTTTAAATTATGAATTTTATTTAATGTATTGTTCTAACTTAGTGTTTATATCTTGGAACCTAGGATAAGGGGCTTGTGGTGTTATGAATTGAGGTTGTGAACTAATGGATAATATTGGGAGTTCATATGGATTGATCCAATAGGCAGGATCATATTGTTAGATGTAGCATTATTTGGAAGAAAGGGTTAGTAGAAGGAATGTTGGTGGGAATTGAAATTTGTGAAAAGGTCATGCCAATAAAAGGATTAGAAGATATTAAACTAGAAGGGTTTGGCATGCTAGGAAAAATATCCATATTTTGAACCTATGGAATACTTGTAGGTTGGGAGATAGGGTGATTTAGTCTGAATGGTTCTATATTTGGAGGCATAGATCCCTAATTTTTGAACCTCTTCTCTCTGCATGTATGTAGCTCAAAGTTCACACTAATAAGAATTTGTGACTACTTATGAAATCCTTGTCTTGGTTTTGGTGTGAGTGTTTTATTTTATTGCATGTTCATAGAGGGACATGTGTTCTCCATGCATTATTGATCATTGTGCATGTGTTCACTCAAATGTCGTGGCACAAGAGGGTCTTATTAGATCTTTGGTGCATCACCCTCCCATAGGCAAGCTAGTTAGGATTTAATGCTTTCATTTAACTGCTTTTCCTTCTTTTCCCTTTTTCCTAGAGATAAACCCTAATAGAGTGGGCTAGTGTAGGAAGGAGAATATGAGGCCAAATATCTCACCCAAATAAGGAGTTGGCCTTGGTAAAAAACTTAGAGGTCATTCGATGGAGTTGTGTCCCACACTCCCTCAAACTTCCCAAGATTGGCGTCCCCACATGAGGCACAAGGCATTAGACACACCCACTCCATATAGGCTAAAGAAGTAAACTACAACCATGGGGGGTCACGACACCCAGGAGGTACAAGGGATCATTCTCGATCCCCAATAGTTTAGATTGGCATGCTCAGTGGGATCCAAACTATAAAATATGTCCCTTGATCAAGAAGTTAGACTGTGGTTCCAATGAAGGTCATGGTCATCTGCTTGTTGAAGCATTCTAAAATTCACCTAGAGACTTTGTTGCTAAAGAAGAACCTATAAGAAGTCACCACCCCTATGGTGGGAAACTTTGTCTAGCCAACAACACCTCCCACTTTGTGACTCCATACAAAGAAGAAGAACCTGAAGAAACCTCTCAGAAGGATACAAGATTGAGATTTCAATGAAGGCATCGATCCTTCTACTTCCAAAATGATTCAATATATTCCCATGATAACTCTACTCTAATCAGAAGGAGTCTATCATTAGATCCATATGCCAAAACATTACCACTCCCCATTTCATGAGCTTTACCATATGGAGCAAGAAGAACCCCTTATGGCCTCTAGTACCACTAGATGCATGGGACTACATTCCAACATCAACACTTGAGATTGTGCCTCATTATACTAGAAAATGAGTGTCAAACCCATTGATGCATCTATAAGTTATGGCTTATTTTCTCTAGCTACATGATATCTAAAAGTAGAACATAGCCCTAAGGCTGCTCATGGCATCATTTAGGGGGAAGGCTAGTGAAGGGTATAAATATCTTCCTCCGTGCTCAATATATGAATGGGATCAACTTGTTGCCCTATTTGTGTATGGGTTTAAGGAGGATGAACAACCTACTCCAACTATCTAACCTATCACACCTCAATCATCTCTCACTCAGTAGCTTGTTGTCCCTGACCGGCTCACAATAATTCGAGAGAAGGAAAATCATGCAAAGGCAAAGGGAGCAGTGCACAAAGGACCACAAAGCCAAACCGGTTGCCTGATGGGACCTAGGATAGCAAAGGTCATGAAGTCCACTTCCTATGAAGTGTTTAAGGATGTAAGCCCATCCACTCCAAAAGGCTCAAGAAAAACAAATAATCTAATCTAGGGATAAGAGATGCCATTTAATGGGTTAGGAGGAGAGGATTCACCGTTGGTACCAACCAACCTATAACAAATAAGTTAAAATATATTGGTACCAAAACATTTGTAGCACAAGGGTTGCTTAGGATCCCCAATTTTGTAAGGGTAGAAATTTCTTGCCCCCAAAACTATAAGAAAAGGAAAACATAGATGGCTCTAGTGGTCACCAAGGTGGGAGAGCCTTGACTCTGTGCCCAATGGATAAAGACTACCCACCATGTACTATAGTTTCCTTTTGTTATAGGTAAGTATTGACATTTACAAGTGAGACTATTTTTATAAGGATACAGGAGCAAGGGGTTGCATTTTAGCAATTGAAATTCTCATCTCCACTATCTTTCCCTTTCCAACACCAATTTTTGATCCTATGCCCAATGGATAAAGCGGTGGCTTTCTAGGTTCATTATCCTCATAAAGCTAAGGATACCCTATAAGTCGCAAAAATTATAGTGAGTTTTCACTACACTTAGGAGGAGTAAGCATTTTGGCCAATTTTGTAAAAAGGACCCCTAGTAAGAAGCAAAGCAGTTGAATTTGAAAGGAGGTAAAAACAAGTGCATAGGACTGATGATCTAGCTTTTCCAGTAAAAGTTGATAACAAAGTAAAGAAACCCAAAATTTTGGTGATTATATGAAATGACTATGCATACAACTAAAAGATAAATATCTGATGATCACAAGCTAAGGGTGATAACCGAAACACTGAAAATGGAAGAACAAGAAGTCAATAGCAAGGTTGCCAACTGAACCAACCATGAAAAATTGGATTACTAAACAAAATATAAAAAGGAACTACCTTTCAAAACCCAATCATGCTCACATTTTTTGGGCCTCAAAAATATAGGAGGTCAAGTTTTACTTTGGTTTCTCCCACCCAAACTCCATAAGGTACAACATTCGACGTATAGTCCCTCCTCTACAAGAAGGTACAACATTTAAGGTGTCATTATGAAACCCTTAAAGGAGAGGCCATAGATCATATTAAGCATTATTTATGAGAGGCCTCAACATCTAATAATAGCATGGGTAATGAGATCCCACCTAAAGCAAATCCAAATCCAGAGGCCTTGAGATTTCACGCCATCATTATGGAATACCCCTAGGCAGGAATTTTGAAGTGGGAATTTTGAATTTCAAAAGGGGAAAGGCTCAAATTGTAACCTATTAATATGTATCCTTCCTCTCATTGTAAACCATCAAAAGATATCCACCTTTTAAGGGGTGTTTTCCTTCATTATCTCTTATGTCTCACCCTAGCTCAAGCCTTGCATAGCCAATCGAGGAGTTTTTGAACCTCTTCTATTTGCATGTATGTAACTCAGAGTTCACACTAATAAGAATTTGTGTTTACTTATGAGATCCATATCCAATTTTTGGTGTGGGTGTTATATTTTATTACATGTTCTTAGAGGGATCTATATTCCTTGTGCACTATCGATCGTTGTGCATGTGTTCACTCAAACTCACCATGGCACGAGAAGGTCATATTAGATATTTGACACATCGCCACCCATAGATATGCTAGTTAGGATTTAATGCTTTCATTTTACTATTTTTCCTTCTATTCCCTTTTCCCTACATATGAACCTTGATAGAGTAGGCTAGCGTAGGAAGGAAAATACGAGCGTTGAAGATCACACCTAAATAAGGAGTTGGTCTTGGTAAAACATCTTAAAGGTTGTATGATGTAGTTGTGTCCCACACTCCCTTGGACTTCTCAGGATTGGCACCCCTCACAAGAGGTGCGAGGAACCACACACACCCACTTGAGAGAGGCTAAAGAAGCGAATAACAACCACAAGGGGTTACGATGCCCAAGAGGTGCAAGGGGTTTTTCTTAGACCCTAACACCTCCAAAGACTCAAGATTTGCTACAACTATCATAAAATCCAACTATATCTCCCAAAAAATTAGGTAAAATATTTTGATGGACCAAACACTATAATTTGTCCATTAAGATGAGTAACTAGGACTTTGTAGTCTATCTTACACAACCCAACCCCTAACATTGTAGTAGATCCATGAATTGATGTTGCTAGTGCATAAAACTTGAAAAATTATGTGATTTAAAAAAAGGGTCTGAAAACACTTATGTAAAAGTTATAGCCTCCAAAAGGTTTACCGTAATGGACCCCAAAAATTTAAAAATTTAAAACTCAAACCTTAAGGTTGTAAGGATCAATCTTGACCTACCATTTGTAAAAATCCATTTTGTTGATGTGATCCAATCACTTTTTACCACTTCAACACCAATGGTTCACCTAGTCCATCAAATATTGTAAACATTATAAAGAGTTGTTTGGACTTGTCTAGGCCATCAAATATTGTCAACATTACTCACTGGGAAGGAAACCATAAAGCATGTTGATCATTTGTCATAGGATATTCTCCAGTTTCAAAATAAAATTGAAGATACATGATATATAAAGTGGGTTTCTTACATGTAATAGTCACATTTGATCATACATACTAGAATGGGACATAAACTCAATTATAGAATGTTTAACTCATACTCCTTCCATACATGCCTTTATGTTTGTCACCTCTTCACATCATGGTTTTTATACTTAGATTTTTTAGTAAGTAGATGACCCTGATTTTGGTTTAGCTTACAAAAGTATCCAACATCTAACATCTTTAAACTTGGAACCTTTTTTATTATTTTCACATTAAATAAGGGTTGTTGTACAAGTTTGACAAGTTGCATGTGCTCTTTGACTAACACAATAATCTTTTTAAGAAAAATACATCCTACTTTTTTATGGTTGCCACTTTGGAAAACATAATATTCTTTGTCATTTGTAATGATTTTCTATTAATGTCACATGCAATGAGATGTTCTCCACACATTTTATGTTGATGTATAGTTTGTTTCCATTCCAAAACTACCAATATAAAATTAAATATGAGTTATCCTCTATCTATTCCCACTTATCCTTGGAAAAACATTAGTGGATTTCCTATGACCATTTTCCACTATGATTGCAAATTTGTGATTATCGATTCTTTTAGTAAAATGGTTAAGCTTATCCCTTGTCAAAGGATAAATTTTGCTAGTGACATAGCCTGATACTTCTTTGAATTTGTTTAACAATCCTTTGGCCTTTTCGCTAATATTATGTCTAATCACAATTTCCATTTTATTACTCATTTAGCGATCACACATATATTAGCATATATCCATATATTCTAATTCAACACACAATTTATATTCTAAGTCCAGAGAGAGATGGTATGAACTTGATGAATGGTTCAAAATCCCTAAATAACCCAATTGGATTGAATTAACAATTATGTGAAGCCAAAGCATAGATATAAAATTAATAATAAATCAGTGAGATGCGAGGGAAAATATTAGAGAGGGGAGGGTCCCGATCCCTTCCCTGCTCCCACTCCCCTGGTTCCTGCCCAGTCCTTGGCTCTTCCCAGGTCATCCCTCCCTGGGATTGTTTGTTGCAGATGATCTCCTTGAGGGAGATCCTTCTCCTCTTTCTGCACCTCTCCCAGTCGGTCAAGGTTCCCTTGTTTGAGTTTTTGGCCTGGTGCTTCCCAGGGTTCCTTGCTATTTTCGGGATCCCTTCCCTTTTTTTCCCTCAGGCTTCCCCTTGGGGTTTTCTGCAGGTTTTTGGTGTGGATCTGGTTCCCTGTGGTTCTTTGGGTGGTGGGGGTGATTGGTTGGGTTTTTGACGGCTTCGGGGTCCTGGGGTCCTTACTGCTTTGGGGGTGGTCTGGGGGGGCCTCTTTCCCCTTTTTTCTAGTGAATCCTCTCTGGGATCTTGTGGCTGTTGTTGGTCCCGTCCCTATGGGGAGGGCCCTCTTCAATTTCCCACTTGGAGGCTTCTTCGTGTTGGTTCTGCTCCTTGGTGGACACCCTGGGCATTTTTTTGGCCTTGGGGGGGGATTTTTCTCTGCCTGGGTTGTTCCTAGCCTCAGTCCCAGTTCCCTGAAGTTTCTCCTGTGCAAGGATGGGATTCTTGGCCCCTGTTGTTGGGGTTCTCTGGGTTTTGTTGCATTTTTCAAATCTTGGGGGATCTGATCTATGCATGCAGACCCTGGATCCCCCAGGATAGGCTCCCAGGGATCCCATATTTGTGGTTGTTACCTCTTCCCGCCTGGGATCCCCAGTCCCTGTATCCCTGGTCCCTTAACCTGTTGTCTTTTCCTGCTGGTTGTCCTGGGGGCGAGATTCTCTTGGTGGTGCTTTCTGGCTGCTTCCCGATGGGCGGGATCTCCTCTTTGCTGGTTTTCAGCTGCTTCCTACTGGGTGGGATTCCCCCTTTTTTCTGGGCAGGATGGTTTCCTACTGGGCGGGATGGTTTCCTGCTGGGCGGGATGGTTTCCCGTGGGGCGGGATTCTCCAAAACCATTGGGTTTCCCGCTGGGCGGGTTTTTCTCATTTCCTGCTGGTTTTCTCGGGAGGCGAGATTCACTTGGTAGAGGTTTTTGTTGCTTTTTGTTGGGCGGGATCTACACTGGGATGGATTTCTGCTGCTTCCCGTTGGGCGGGATTCACTCTTTGGTGGTTTTTCAACTGCTTCCCGCTAGGCGGGATTTATATTATAATGGTTTTTTGTTGCTTCTTGCTGGGCGGGATTTACACGATGGCGGTTTTCAGCTACTCCCGGTTGGGCCAGATCTTCCAAATTACCTTCCTTCAAAATTGGTGGTTTCTCGCTTGGTGGGATTGTTCAAATTACCTGTTCCCTTTGGGCGGGATTTCTGTTTGTTTTTCATTTTCAGGGTTTTGGTGCCTTGGGCCCAAAATTTTGTTGTAATGGCTTATTCTCGGCATGTTATTACCAACTCTTATGTAATCAGGTTTTGGGATCCTAGTTAAAACCCGTTGTAAATACAAACACTACTTAACAAAAAAAAAATTAATAATAAATCATCAAGCCAAATCTAATGGGATTCTTTAGGCCAATAAAGTCTTAGACGTGGCTCCTAATTAATACTATTGAAAAGAAATTTATAATCATGACAAAATCTTCAAAATCCCTCTTTAATTTTTTAATTTAATATTTTTAGGTAAACACTTTATTGTAAACATTAGTATTTATAGTAGTTGCAAACAAATAATATTACTCGTGAACAACTTTGTTTAATATCATTTCCTTATTATAGTCATAGATTCAAAATATTTCTTCTCCATACTACAAAATAAACTTTCTAAAAAGAAACATGGAAACTACTTGGACTATATAGGTTAATAAAACAAACATACATTAACATACAATAATTTAAGCTGCAAGCTTATTGCAGTGGTAAGGGCTTTGGCCTCTCTTTAAGAGGTCCAAGGTTAAAACCCCACTCAGTATGAGGGGATGAGGAACCCTCGTAAAAACTTGTGTAAATAAAAAGAGAAAGGGTGAGTGGGCAATCGAGTTGGTGTGAGGTGGCCAGTTGAGGTCTGCAATTCGTCCCACAGGTCCATTCAACTTTGGTTCAAATCACATTGGTTACTATAAGTCTTTTTGGTCTTCGTGGGGACAATGCAATGGTTTGGGGTTTGGATCTTCTTCAGGATGTCTAAAGTTCAAACCACGATATTTGGTTGTGTGTTAATTGACTATTGATAAGTGTAGCTCTTAGCTTTACAAGGGATCATGGCTTAGAGGAGACTGCTCAACCCTATGCATTGGTCATAGGGGTTTATCACACTATCCATTTCATTTTAGTCTTGGTAGGATAACACAACAGTTTGGGGTTTGACTCTTCTTCGAGAGGTCCAAAACTCAAACCGCAACATTTGACTGTGTTAATTTCTTATTGATAAGTGTAGCTCTCAGCTTTACGAGAGGTCATGGTTGGGAGGAGACTGCTCAATCCTATGCAAGCTTTACGAGAGGTCATGGCTGGGAGGAGATTGCTTAACCTCGTGCATCGATCGTAGGGGTTTATCACACTACCCATTTAATTTTCCACTAAGGTCTAGGTGGATTGGTAGTGCCTAACTATACATACACTTACCAAGAAGAGACCTAGGTTCAAACTTTGGAGGTATGCTAGTTTGTTATGAATCATCTAAGTGCATGTCAGATCAATGATGACGATACCAACCCTGAGCAACTAGTCCAATTTCACTTTGGATTAACAATAACGAGGTGACATAGGAGTTATAGGAGGTAACCCCAAAATTTGAACCCTGCTTGGTAGTAGAAAAGGACTATGGATGTAATTGATTCCCATATGAAAAAAAAACAATAACAACAAATTTATAGTTATAACAAAAGCTTTAACCCTTATCAGAGGTCATGTTTGGGATGGGGATGCCCAACCTTGTGTCGTCGGTCATAGAGGTTTCTCACACTAACCTCAATAGATAGAAAAAAAAAATTACATATACAAAACATTATTTTTTTTTTTCACAACTTGAGCAAACTCAATAACAAAGGTTTAATTACTCCAAATAAAATGTTTTTTTAATAGGTTGAAAAGTGTTGGCAATTTGAGTTATTTTATGTTGTCATTGATGTCACATGGATCATTGATGTCACATGGATCACATTGAGTTTTGGTGGCAAAAGCACTTCATAAATAATCATTTATGATATTTTGGAGAGCATGGATATATACAGGGTTTTTGTGAAAACCAAGGTAGGCAAAATAAAAGGTTTTATTTAAAACCATGGATGGCAGATTTGAAATGGGTTTTTCTTAAAACCCAAGTTGGCTTTTCGTTTCATCGAAAAAGGTGCCCCGGTGATGGAGATATTTAATTTTAAATATTTAGTTTAAATTTTAAATTATTTAAAATTTAAATTTAAATTTTAAAATTAAAAATAAAAGTAATCCATCGACGTCGTCGAATATGAGGGAGAAAACTATATAAAAGGATGCCTAAGGTTTATTAATCCTTAGCTTGCGCTCGTGAATTAATGCGATTGTTGGAAAGCGAAAAGAGCTCGTGCAAAAGAGGGTTAAGTGATGGAAGCGAAGAATAAATCGGACGACGTGTGAAACCCTAGTCACCTTGGGCAGTGTGGTGCATTGGCAATTGGATTTTGGCTAAGGCAAGTGGTAGAATGAACGTCAAGGTTTCGAATCCCCTTGGCTGCGTTAGAAGGCGTTGGAAGAAAGAGCGCACGAAGCATTTTTGGTTTGCATGAGAGGGAGGAGTGTTTTGAAGCACGTGGTGCCTTTCCCTCCCAAACGAGCTCGTAGCTCATGCGGCAGCTTGGCCATGGTTAAGGCGCTGAGCAAGGAGGCATCGAGGGATCGAATCCCGTCAAGGACAAAGGCAAGTTAATATTTTTTAATATTTTATTTTTCTAAAGTTGCCCTAGGAGAAATAAGGGTTGTGATGCACTTTAGGAAAAAGAGAGATTTCTGGTGATTTTCCTTTTGGAAGTATATCATATTATATATCATTGGAAATATTATTTCGAGGGCTATTTGATTAACTTGCTTAGAGGGAGAAATAAGGTGTGTGTAAAGAGATATTTCTGATTTTGTAAAGGGGTTCAAAAGTGAAGGTTGCTTTGTTCTTTTTCAAAGGGGATTAATTCTTTCATGAGGGGACATGGTGTATTTTATTGAGTAGGAGTAATAAGGTGTTATTTGGATATTATTGTTGTGTTATTAATCAAGATCTCTAACCCTTATTGAAAGTTGAAAAAGAAAGTTTGTTGAGTGTGGCAGATTTAGTGGACAACTAATAAGGCATCAAAAAGGTATGAGCAATATTCTCCATTGACTTTGTTTATGGTGGTTGATTTCTGAAATATCATTGGAGAGAAAAGGATTGATTGTGGTTTCCTTTTCGAAAGTGGTTGGTTGAATGCTTCAAGGTTTTCTGGTTTGAGAGTTGTGATTAAACCTTGTTTTATAAGCATTGTTGTTGAAGCCCATTGCTTGTACAAAGAACTTGAACTTGAGTTAGAGGAGAACATGAGTATCATTGTTATGTGAGAGTTATTGTTGAGTATTGTTGGAAATATTTTGAGTTGATTGATTCATGCTTGAACTAGGGTTTGTGAGAAAAAGTTATTCCTTAAGGTGATTGGTTGAGTTGAGTTGATTGAGCCTAGTCAAGTGATTGTGTGAAGTGGTTGTTCAAGTTCCATGAAACAAACTTCTATATTCTGATTTGAGTTGAGTTTGAGTTGAGAAAGAAATTGAGTTTGTGAATAGAACATATTGAGTCTCTAACAATTCTCTTTATGCTTCTATAATATTGAGCTGAGTTGAGATTGATTTGATTTGAGTTGAGTTGAGATTGATTTGAGTTGAGATCATTGTGGATCATTGTTGTCATCCATTGAAGAGTGCATTGCCATTCATTGTTGAGTTCATCATTGAGCCTTGCCTTCATAGATTTGTGGATGAGATTTGAGTGCTACTTGAGCATGATTGATTGAGCCTTTGAGAAGGCTTTTGGGATAGATTTCTAGATATATTTGAGGCAGCTTTTATGCATGATTTATTGAGCCTTTGAGAAGGCTTTTGGGATAGATTTTTAGATAGATTTGAGGCAACTTTTGTGCATGATTGATTGAGCCTTTGAGAAGGCTTTTGGGATAGATTTATGGATAGATTTGGGACATATTTGAGCAAGTTCTTTGTGAGCTTGCTAAGCAGATTTGAGCAAGTTCTTGGTGAGCTTGTTGAGCAGATTTGAGCAAGTTCTTGGTGAGCTTGCTGAGCATATTTGAGCAAGTTCTTGGTGAGCTTGCTAAGCAGATTTGAGCAAGTTCTTGGTGAGCTTGCTGAGCATATTTGAGCAAGTTCTTGGTGAGCTTGCTGAGCAAATTTTGAGCAAGTTCTTGGTGAGCTTGCTAAAGCAGATCAATGGATTGCCTAGCTGAGCAGATCAATGGATTGCCTACCTGAGCAGATCAGGATTGCCTAGCTGAGCAGATCAATGGATTGCCTAGCTGAGCAGATCAGTGGATTGCCTTGCTGAGCAGATCAGTGGATTGCCTACCTAAGCAGATCAATGGATAGCCTAGCTTTGAGCAGATCAAAGTAATCATTTGTATTGGGATAAGGATCCCTATTTCTTTATGAAATATTATAAGGAGATTATCTTGTGGACTACCCCACATTGGGGGAACCACGTTAAATCTTGTGTCTCAATTGTGTGTGGTGATTTGTGCTCTTGCTTACTATTGCTATCTATGTCATTAATGCACACTACTATATTTGGTTATTGCAATTAAGGACACTAATTGATATTGGTTTGGAAAGAAAGTAAAAAGTGGGTGCTATATTATTCACCCCCCTCTCAGTATAAGCTTGTGTTCTTCAATTGGTATCAGAGCGGGTTCCTTCAAAAAGGCTAACAACTTGAGGGTAGATTCTACAAGAACACAGATGGCTTCACAGAATGGATCATCTACAAGTAAGGCTCCACTATTTGATGATAACAATTATGCTTTCTAGAGCATGAGAATGAAGAACTACTTGATATCACAAGGATATGAGGTATGGCAGATGGTTGCAAAAGAGTATAAGGTTGAAGGTGATCCCGAGGTAGATAAGACTATCAAGAAATTGGTTGAGATCAATGCAAGGGCAATGAATTGTATTTTGAGTGGGCTACATGAGATAGATTTTGCAAAGGTCATGGTATGTAATTCAGCTAATGAAATGTGGACCAAGTTGTGGAATACCTATGAAGGAGATTCCAAGGTAAAGTTGGCAAAACTACAAACTCATAGAAAAATATTTGAGGAATTGAAAATGGAAGACTCTGAAGATATTGCAAAGTTTTTACTTCGAGTTGATGAGATTACTAACACCATGAGAGGTCTAGGATTTGAGATGAAAGAATCAGATGTTACTCAAAAGGTTTTGAGATCACTTCCCATGAAGTATGATGCAAAGGTTTCAGCAATAGAAGAAACAATGGATATCAACAAGCTAACAATGGAAGAACTACAAGGAACTCTCACAACTTATGAGATGAGGATAAGTAAGCATCAGGTTCCAATAAAAGAAATTGCATTCAAGGCTTCAGAGAAAAATAAAGGGAAAGTTCCAGAGACAGATAGAGATTCAGATAATGATGAGGAAGCTAACTTCATCAAAAGGAAAAAGGACTTAAGAAATTACAGGGATATGAAGAAAGTCAAATGCTACAAGTGTGGTGATTTTGGTCACTATGCAAACAAGTGTCCACATGAAGAAAATAGTGATGATGAAAAATAGGGTCACAGAAGAAAAGAATATGGAAAGCATAAGCATGACAAAGATGACAGATACAAGCAAAGCAGGTATGAGAAGAAGAAAAGTTTTCGTAAGACAAAGAAAACTTTCTACATTGAAGAAGCAAGTGATAGCTCAGATCACAGTGATAGAGACAAGTCAGATGATGAAAAGGAAGAACATATATTCCTAGGAATAGAAGGTGAAAGAGAACAATGCTTTGTGTGTGGTCAAAGAGATCACAGATCAAGATATTGCAATGGCTTCAATGATAGTGAAGATGAGATGACACATCAAGGAAACAGGCATGGTCAAAGAAATCATGAGAGTTTGTTTGCTATAGAATATTATAATGATATTAGTGACAGTGAAGATGAAGAAGGGTTTTTCTATGGGATAAAAGAAGTAGAAGAAGAACATTCACTCCAAACAGAAGAAGTTAAACAAGAGAATATTGTAAGAAAGACAGATGTCTCAGTTGATCTAAAGGAAGACTTCAATGATATCCATGAGCAACTACAAGAGGTTAAGGAGAATCTAAAAGAATTGAGATGTTCCATACTTGAGAAGTTTGATCCATCACATGACTCAAAAGGTCAAGATATTTTCACTAAGAAGGAAACATGTATTTAGAGACAATAAATATGGATGCCAATTTGCTATTTGACACAAATGAAGAGAAAGAAGAGGAAGGTTCCAAAGCACCAAAGGTCTCATATTTCAGGTTTGGGGAATCACACTCAAAAGGAAAGGAAGTTCTAAAATATGAAAGCAAGGAAGCACCTAAGATTTATGAAGAAAGTTCCAAAGTTCCTATGGCTCCAAACATCCAGTTTGGATCTTGTTTTGAGATAGGTGAATCAAGTTCAAGAGGAAAATAAATTATTGAAAAGGAAAGCAAGGAAGAAATTAAGGAAGAGGATTTAGATACTACAAAGAAGGTTCAAGGATACAATGCACAAGTCAAATATGATCACAAGGATAATGGTCAAGAAAGGGTCTATGGATCAAAGAAGTTTGATTTTTCTAGAAGGAACTTCAAAGGAAGAAGGTATGGTTTTCAGGGACATTGCTTCTTATGCAACAAGATTGGTCATAGAGCTTCTCAGTGCAAATAAAATGAGCAACATGGTTTTGGTTTTAGAGCTACACAATTCAGAAGTCATGGTCATAATGATTATGAAAATAGAACTTCACAATACAGGGTTCAGGAAAGGAATGGATATGGAAATTATTTCAAGAAAGAATTCAGGATATGGGCACCATCCAAAGGCTACAATATCAAGTGTTTTAATTGCAATAACTTTGGACATATTGCAAAATGGTGTAGGACTCAATTCCAAACAGGTTCAAGACAAGAAGATCAAGTAACTCATCAAGAAAAGGATATCAAAAAAATATGGAAGGAAGTTGACAGAGGAAAGAAACAATGTAATATGGGAGTAAAAGTACTCCCACCCCAAAATTAATCACCTCAAGAGAGAAGGTGGTGAGGGGGCTAAGCTTAAGAGTCATATATTTTAGCCCCATAGGTGTCCCTTTTGCCATTGATGTCAAAGGGGGAGAGATTTGAGTAAGGGGGAGAGCATTGAGTTAGGGGGAGCAGCCTCCAAAGAGAGCATTGAGTTAGGGGGAGCAGCCTCCATAGAGAGTATTGAGTCAGGGGAGCAACTTTGATTCTCGAGAGATGGTTTTTGTAGTGATTGTGGTGATTTGCATTAGAGGTGTTGCCATCAATGACAAAGGGGGAGATTGTTGGCAATTTGAGTTATTTTATGTTGTCATTGATGTCACATGGATCACATTGAGTTTTGGTGGCAAAAGCACTTCATAAATAATCATTTATGATATTTTGGAGAGCATGGATATATACAGGGTTTTTGTGAAAACCAAGGTAGGCAAAATAAAAGGTTTTATTTAAAACCATGGATGGCATATTTGAAATGGGTTTTTCTTAAAACCCAAGTTGGCTTTTCGTTTCATCGAAAAAGGTGCCCCGATGATGGAGATATTTAATTTTAAATATTTAGTTTAAATTTTAAATTATTTAAAATTTAAATTTAAATTTTAAAATTAAAAATAAAAGTAATCCATCGACGTCATCGAATATGAGGGAGAAAACTATATAAAAGGATGCCTAAGGTTTATTAATCCTTAGCTTGCGCTCATGAATTAATGCGATTGTTGGAAAGCGAAAAGAGCTCATGCAAAAGAGGGTTAAGTGATGGAAGCGAAGAATAAATCGGATGGCGTGTGAAACCCTAGTCACCTTGGGCAGTGTGGTGCATTGGCAATTGGATTTTGGCTAAGGCAAGTGGCAGAATGAACGTCAAGGTTTTGAATCCCCTTGGCTGCGTTAGAAGGCGTTGGAAGAAAGAGCGCACGAAGCATTTTTGGTTTGCGTGAGAGGGAGGAGTGTTTTGAAGCACGTGGTGCCTTTCCCTCCCAAACGAGCCTGTAGCTCATGCGACAGCTTGGCCATGGTTAAGGCACTGAGCAAGGAGGCATCGAGGGATCGAATCCCATCAAGGACAAAGGCAAGTTAATATTTTTTTAATATTTTATTTTTCTAAAGTTGCCCTAGGAGAAATAAGGGTTGTGATGCACTTTAGGAAAAAGAGAGATTTATGGTGATTTTCCTTTTGGAAGTATATCATATTATATATCATTGGAAAGATTATTTCGAGGGCTATTTGATTAACTTGCTTAGAGGGAGAAATAAGGTGTGTGTAAAGAGATATTTCTGATTTTGTAAAGGGGTTCAAAAGTGAAGGTTGCTTTGTTCTTTTTCAAAGGGGATTAATTCTTTCATGAGGGGACATGGTGTATTTTATTGAGTAGGAGTAATAAGGTGTTATTTGGATATTATTGTTGTGTTATTAATCAAGATATCTAACCCTTATTGAAAGTTGAAAAAGAAAGTTTGTTGAGTGTGGCAGATTTAGTGGACAACTAATAAGGCATCAAAAAGGTATGAGCAATATTCTCCATTGACTTTGTTTATGGTGGTTGATTTCTAAAATATCATTGGAGAGAAAAGGATTGATTGTGGTTTCCTTTTCGAAAGTGGTTGGTTGAATGCTTCAAGGTTTTCTAGTTTGAGAGTTGTGATTAAACCTTATTTTATAAGCATTGTTGTTGAAGCCCATTGCTTGTACAAAGAACTTGAACTTGAGTTAGAGGAGAACATGAGTATCATTGTTATGTGAGAGTTATTGTTGAGTATTGTTGGAAACATTTTGAGTTGATTGATTCATGCTTGAACTAGGGTTTGTGAGAAAAAGTTGTTCCTTAAGGTGATTGGTTGAGTTGAGTTGATTGAGCCTAGTCAAGTGATTGTGTGAAGTGGTTGTTCAAGTTCCATGAAACAAACTTCTATATTCTGATTTGAGTTGAGTTTGAGTTGAGAAAGAAATTGAGTTTGTGAATAGAACATATTGAGTCTCTAACAATTCTCTTTATGCTTCTATAATATTGAGCTGAGTTGAGATTGATTTGATTTGAGTTGAGTTGAGATTGATTTGAGTTGAGATCATTGTGGATCATTGTTGTCATCCATTGAAGAGTGCATTGCCATTCATTGTTGAGTTCATCATTGAGCCTTGCCTTCATAGATTTGTGGATGAGATTTGAGTGCTACTTGAGCATGATTGATTGAGCCTTTGAGAAGGCTTTTGGGACAGATTTCTAGACAGATTTGAGGCAAATTTTGTGCATGATTGATTGAGCCTTTGAGAAGGCTTTTGGGATAGATTTTTGGACAGATTTGAGGCAGCTTTTGTGCATGATTGATTGAGCCTTTGAGAAGGCTTTTGGGATAGATTTATGGACAGATTTGGGACAGATTTGAGCAAGTTCTTTGTGAGCTTGCTAAGCAGATTTGAGCAAGTTCTTGGTGAGCTTGTTGGAGCAGATTTGAGCAAGTTCTTGGTGAGCTTGTTGAGCAGATTTTGAGCAAGTTCTTGGTGAGCTTGCTAAGCATATTTGAGCAAGTTCTTGGTGAGCTTGCTGAGCAAATTTGAGCAAGTTCTTGGTGAGCTTGCTAGAGCAGATTTTGAGCAAGTTCTTGGTGAGCTTGCTGAAGCAGATCAATGGATTGCCTACCTGAGCAGATCAATGGATTGCCTACTTGAGCAGATCAAGATTGCCTAGCTGAGCAGATCAATGGATTGCCTAGCTGAGCAGATCAGTGGATTGCCTTGCTGAGCAGATCAGTGGATTGCCTACCTGAGCAGATCAGTGGATAGCCTAGCTTTGAGCAGATCAAAGTAATCATTTGTATTGGGATAAGGATCCCTATTTCTTTGTGAAATATTATAAGGAGATTATCTTGTGGACTACCCCACATTGGGGGAACCACGTTAAATCTTGTGTCTCAATTGTGTGTGGTGATTTGTGCTCTTGCTTACTATTGCTATCTATGTCATTAATGCACACTGCTATATTTGGTTATTGCAATTAAGGACACTAATTGATATTGGTTTGGAAAGAAAGTAAAAAGTGGGTGCTATACTGTTCACCCCCTCTCAGTATAAGCTTGTGTTCTTCAAAAAGTTGGGGCACATCGGAGACCACCCTTCCTGTGAATTGAATTTAAGTCTCCCTAAAAAAATCCAATAACTTTTACCATTAAGATTCCAATCTATAGATACACATTTATGCCCTATAGATAAATAATGCAACTACCTCCTCTCACATTAAGTTTAAGTTCACAAACCTAGGTGTTATAGGTGAGTTGGAGAGGAGAGGGCAATCCTCCAAGGGAGGTCCCAGGTTCGAATCTCCATCCTACCAAAAAGTTGAATTGGGTACCCAAAATCCAATTGATAATGTTGGTGTGGGCAGGGTCGGACGCGACTCTCGGGTGACTTTGACGGTGTAGAACCCCCTAGTCGTGGTCTCTCAGACCAAGGCGACCCCGCAAGGGGTTTTTTTTGTTTAAAAAAAAAAAGTTTAAGTTCATAAAAAATTGAATTGGATACCCAAAATCCAATTGGTTTTCGCTTTAAAAAAAAAAAAAATTAAGTTCACGAGCATAGTTTAACAAGGAAAAAAATTAAATATGTATGTTTTTCCAGTTTTGGTGGAATAGTAATTAAAATTAGTTGATGTAAAATAGTCAAAGATTCGAGGCTTTTCAACGTTGCACAGTGTTTTTTTTGGTGGTCTGTCTTAAATCCTGTATACAAAGAAATTAGTGCCAATCTGACACGGAAGTGAGACCTTTTTTTTCAAAGCGTTGATATGTGCAGGAGGAGAGTTTTAGATAACGAAGAGGATATGGAGTTCTCGTAGACAGTAAGAGAAAAAAAAAAGTGACTGTCGATGGAGGAGTTTGTGAAATGGGGAATGTGGGGGGTGCCGCTGTTGCACACCATTTTCGAGTGCAAGAGAGGCAGGGATGCCAAGATTCGAGTGGTCCGCTGGTGGATAACATGTATTCTAGTTGTGCTATTCTCCTTTTCCTCAGCAACCCTCTGTGGCATGGGAGGATTCTTCATAGCCCACTATTTCTCTGGTAGCAAGCCTGCTTCCGTCTCGACACAGTGCAGAATTCTCACCAGTAGTAAGTATACGAAAAAAAATCACCTGGGTTTTCTTGATTTGATCTCAACTGGTTGAATTGAGGGTGTGTATGTGTTAATATGTAGGTGTGGATCTTCGGTCGGACAAGGTCTGTCAGCCGGGGCTGCTGAATTTTAAGGCCAAGAATGTTTTCCTGTATACCGGAAAGGCTCCCAGACATCGTTGCCACTATGATTATTATTGGGCTTCAGTATTTAAGGTATAGCTTTACGTTTCCCCCCCCTTCTTTTTAAAAGTTGTAGGCCATTATGAGGAAAGGCCAATCAACCCTCTTGAAAATGCTTCAGCAGATAATTCAGTGGTAGAATGCCTTAAATGCTGTTAGTGGGTCCAAGGCTAAGAGTCCTAGCCGATCTATGCTCTTCAGCATATATAATAACAAGTTTAGTCCACTATTGAAATTCTTTGGCTGCAGTATAGTCCACCATGGTTCTATTCTATTCTACCAGAATGCTATAAGAGGCCTTAACATGTGTGCCTAGGAAAAAAAGAGAATGATTATTTAAATACCATGCTATTACTTAATTGCATTAGGGATTATCCAGCACTGCAAAGCCTGTGACCTCTGTGTACTTGGCAAGAGGTTTGACTGTACTCACTTCTCCACCGCACAATTGGGCATTGGTCATTCACTTGGGGTCCTTGGCAAGAAGATTTGATTCGACCTACTTTGTCATTATCCAGTTGGGTATGGCTTTTTATGTACTTGGTAAGTGTTTGTCTCTGCCTGCTTTGCCTTTGCGTACTTGGCAAGAGGGTTTATCTTTACCCAGAATGCTGCTCTACCCAATTGGGTCATTGTCATTCCAATCAATTCTGCTTTGTCAGTAAATCATAGCCCACTGAACTACTCAAATTGGGACGTTGGAGGAACTTTAGAACCTTTATAATTGTGTCGGGAACCCAATTACGCTTAGCCCATGAGGACACTACATAACTCTCATAGGCTTAGCATTATTGAATGCTTTGAAGTATGAGTTTGGCAGTTGAGTATGAAAGTCCTCTTTGAGCCAGGGGAAGCCCAAATGATGCAAAAAAGTTGCAGGCATTGGGACGTTTTGCAACTGTGTAATGATAGAAATCATGCAGGACTTCCATGCACTCAATTATCCAACACAGCAAGCCTGCAGTATTTACAGTCAGCATAACAATTGACAATTATTTCTGTAAACTGCTAACCCTTATGCTGATTGTAATTACTTCATTTTGGTACTGTTTACACAGTCTACAACCACAGGCAGAAGAATTGCAAAAACTTACGGTCAACAGATAAGCAGAGTCTGCTCGTTTTGCCATATTTGGTCTGAATCGTGGAGTTTGGAGACTCACTGGTGTCAACTGTAAAAGGGCAACATAGAAAGAATCTTCATCATTTCGGAAGTAAAAGTGACTGAGAACTGAGAAAGTTCTTGGGAGTTGCATAACTGTCAGAAAACAACATAAAATTATAACTATTTTTTACCCTCCATTCTCTCTTATTTAGGATGGACTGGAGATGGCGGCTGTTGCTGGAGGGACCATCTTTAACATCTTCTTTCTCTTAAGTGATGGTTTGAAATGTGAATGCCATTATGCGGCTCAACTCTCATGGACATCGAATCGACTACTTCTGAGGCAGGTGAACCTTGCTTTCACTCTAGTGGCAGCTTCTTCAGTGTGGTCTAAGCTGGATTGTTATCCAACTACAATATTTTTTACTGACAGTGTACTTAGCTCCGGTACAAGATCAATCCTATCAGCCCCCATCACAACCTCCTTTAGTTTGGTAACCTCCACTCTTGAGTTTGGACTGACCAATGTATTACAATTTTAACGGGTTCAACAGCGATTGTTTTCCTTCTAGAAAACATCCTTTCATTAGAAGGTTTTAACTAGCCAATGAGTCCAACAAATCTTTATGATCAAGAAGCTTGAGAAACAAAAGATTATTAATACACAAGGTGGCCCTCGTCTTCATGAAATTCTGTCTGAATTTATGACGTTAAGTCTAATGCTGATAAATGCTTTCTTATAAACAGAATATCCACTCTGTGCCACATTGTTTATTGGGCTGCATACCATCCATTGCTTCTTTGCCTCCTCTTTTTTTTTTCTCTGGCTTTACCCTTCAGAGTGTCTAACATTGTCATTCTGGCACAATTTCCCAGGCCATCTGACACTGGCCTTCTGTACGACCTCTGCAGTCACTCTGCACAATTTCTTTGGACTTCAATACAGGTTATAATGGGCATACACAGGCTTGTTCAAGGCCATTTGCACTCTTCATGTAGCCGTCTTGTCTTCTGCGAAGGCAATTTGTACATGGGCATCTGCACCATTGAATTAAGTCATCCATATTCCCCATCGGACTATCTATGTGTTTTTCAAGATGAAGAATGTCCTTGTTGTTTCGATACTATTCTAGAACTCCTGTATAAAATAGGTCATTTATACAGGTAGAAATCGGTCCATTTGCACATTTCACAAGGCTGTTTGTATTGCATCCTATCTTTAAGCCATCTATACACCCTTCTGTGATGTAAACAGACTCCTACCCTAGGCTGTCGAACTCCAAGACAGATAATGGACTAAAGACAAGTTCATCAAAAATTGGAAACAATAAAATCCTATGTTTTTTACCAAAAAACAAATCTGTTGCCTATGATCTAATAAGTAGTAATTCCTATTTTCTCAGACGCTTACTGGTTGACTTATTGGCTCCTTTCTTCAGTGCTTGTGTTACTGTCCTTGGTTTGTTGCTTCTCTATGCACCTTTTGATGTCTTCAGGAAAGTGTCCTCCTAAATGCTCTCCCTCTCTAGATTGCAAGGTGATTATTGCCATACGTTTCATTTGTAATTTTTGAACTTGTCACCACTTTGGTAACCACCCTTTTTTTTATTCTTACTTGGTATTTTTTTATTTAAAGCATCATTTGGTAAACTCAATTTCTGTGCTTCAGTCAATGTACTCACAACATGGACAAATTTATGTTGCTGATACTCTTTTTGAAACATTTTGTCTAATTTTCCATCTTTTTAAAAGCTTAATATTGTTTCCAATTTTGGAAAGGCTATGCAATATTGATTATAATGTACAAGCTGAGATTTTGTAGCTTGAGATCTTCTTCTTCTGGATTTCTACAGTTTCCCTATCAGCGAATGAGGATAGTTCAACTTCAACTAATAGAAACTTCATGCAGGCATTTGGGCAGGCTTCTTTGTTAGTAATTGCATAGGTTGAAGGTTCTAATGAGCAGGTCATTGCAATTTACTGTAAGGTTAATTTCCTGGAGATACTCATGGAAATCTCAGGATCTAAAGGTTTAGTCTAGTTATTCATTGTCTGACTGCAGCCAAGATCAATTATTTGAAGCCACTTTTTCTCCAGAAAGGTCTTCTCAAGATTAATATTCACATCAATGTCTGCATTAAGTGATAGATTGCCAACAAACAGTAAGGTCAGATGCCTACACGTTCTCAAATAGAGTGCTACCGATAGGTTTGAAGCTGGTTGTTCTAAATTTCTCAAGCTAGAGGAAATGAACATTCTCAGACTGCTGGAATTGACTAGAGTGTCTCTGTAGGATTTAAGCTTGGGGTTCATTATCTCATAAAAGTCCTGCTCGCTCAAGAAACCATGGACCCACTTGAAAGATTTTATTCATCATTATTTCTTTGCAAAAGAGTTTGTAAAGAACAGCCCCCTAACATGAAGTTGAGGCCACCTGACACTTACCTGTGCTTCTAGATCCAATCTTCAGGATCTTGACCGATGCATGCAAGCCCAGAACTTGGCCTGCTTATTTGAGTGCCACATGCATTATTCAACTGCATGAACATCCACACCCACTTCAGACATGGTTAAGGCTAGTGAATGACATCTGTTTTCCAACCACCATGGGTTTTGCATTTTAATTTAGTCTTTGTTTCAATGGCAAAGGAAAGCTCACAAATCTTTGTGATATTGGTATCAATATCACAGCTAAAAGTATGTAACATTTTATCAAATTGCATCCAATGGGACAACTTGTTCTCCAAAATCCTCTATTGCTTTTGTCAAAACTCCCACAAAATTTCAGCACGGTAAAACCATTGAAACTGTATTATTCTCTATGGTGATGTATGTGAGTTGATGGTGATCTGCATGAGTCAGCTATGTCTCATATACTAGTATGATCTGTTCTAGAAACTTTTTGTATTCTGGGATCTGGTTGATCATATTCCTAGTTTGGGTTTGATTTGGCTTGAGAGGAGGGTGTTGTCTGTATTGATGAAGCACCATTCCTCACAGTAGAGAAGTGACAACACTTAGACCCCTCTGGTCGGAATTCACCAGAGTCGATCATTCCATATAAATAGCATTAGAGTGCTAAAAGCATGTCTGCAGTTTCTCACTTAAACCCTCTATACGTCAAGCCTAGCAATGCTGAGATTGAATAAATCACAAGTGGAGACTGTCAATATTGATCTGCTAGTCACTGTGAAAGCTAATAGCTAAGTGGAACTATATTTGGAGCTTAGCAGATTCAGTTGAGAACCATTTCCTCCTTCATTTCAATATAGTTTAAATAAGAAGTCTGGATATGCTAATGAATCCTACTAAATGAGCCAGGTGGCTTCATGGACTGCATTCGCAAGTGATTAATGATATAAACAAATTGGAATGTTGAAAGGAAAAATAATGTTTATTTTATGTTACGTGAACCATGCTGTTAATGGCCAACATCTGTTTGCAAAAATGTAGAGGAAATAGAGGTTGCCAAGTGTTGAGGTTCAATGTTAATAAATAACAGATCAAAAGCAACCCTGCTAAAGTTGGTTCAGTAATGCCTTTATAATATTGCTTGTGGCAGTGTTTCCTTAGGAATCATAATACTTCTTTGGAAACATTAAAGGCATTATATGGTTTGCTTTAGAGTATGAAATAGAAGAGAGTTTTATAGTTGAACAGTTGGCGGCAAACTTGTAACCTGTCGGATCAGTTATTTTTGACCATTGTTTCTTTACCATGTTTTTATAGGACATCCTTGATAGGTTAAACTAATTCTTGAATAGTCTATCTGTAATCTAGTGGTCATGCTGATTATTCCTTTTCAACATTTTTGTGAACATTGCATATTTTTTATATTTGGCACGACACATGATGATAATCCTCCTCTTAGAAACGTGTTTAGAATGCTAGTGGTATCAATGATAACTATAGAAGCCTTGGTAAGGTGATAATCCACAGCTTTCTTGATCACTTAGACCAGGCTAGCCATGCTGTTGTGCTTTGGACAAAAACATTAGATGGCATTGTGTACACTCTAAAATTTATTGCATGGCCAAATTTGAAGGTTGAATACAAACAGCATGCATCAATTCAACCAATACGAGCAGCAGCCGAGGCTCCAAAGGAGGCTCTTCCGGTTGATTGTAGGCCAGATTTCAGCTCTGCATGGAGGACCAAAGATACGTTCAAGGTATGCAGAGATCATTTACTTTAACGGTTATTTTGGACATGCTTGAAAAATGTTGTATTGTCTATCTTGCTTCTTACCACTTGCTGAGGATATTGCAACGTATCGGGCTATGACTACATTGTCTGAGATGACAACATGCAAAGGTTGTTAAAAGGGGTAATGCAGTACGCATACATGTGAGGCGTGTTCCTTGAAGGGAAAAATCTCTCTTAGATTGTTTGCCCAAGTTTATTTTGGTGTTGAGGTTTTGAAATTTCAGAAAGTTACTTCTTTGACTTTTTTGAGTAGAATTGTACATATTTTTCTGTTTGATATGTTTGCCTGTGATTTCTTGTCTAAAAGTTGCATCAGACAATGGGGAAGGACCTAAGTTATCAGACTGGTCTTATTCATTACTACCCAAAGACATTGCATGCTATCTAGTGTAATGTTCTATTATTTTTGCTTGCTCAACCTTGTGAATTTTGGAAATTTCTCTATCTATGCACCATTGCTTCAATATCTATGTCAAATTGAAATATTTTGCTTGCCATGTTTAGAAAATGCAAGGTTATTTTATTTCATCAATAAAATAGTTTCAAGCTTACTTAAATTGACTCATGAAACAAAACTTTACGAAATTGATGCAAGCTTTTAGGCTCGTACTGATATGATTATCTACTAATCCCCATTTATTGTATGCATTATACCCTTATCAAAACTTTTGCTGCATTTTAAAAAAATTTGAAGCCTTATCCTTCATTACAGGTGCAATTTTACAGATTTTTAGCCAAGGATATTGACTTCTATTTGAATTGGAGTGATAGTGTTGAGAAAAAGATTAAACAGGGTTGGTAGTTTTCTATGAGTTTGAAAACAAAAGTAGAAAGGCAGAGCTTTTGGACTTGGAAAAGTAAAATGCCCTTTTCAGTATTTGGTTATTCTGCCCATTCATCATGGTTGTGAATTTAGGGCCTATAATGTTTCCTGTGAAATGTGGAGCAGAATGTTTTAAACTTTAAATTTCAGAATCATAGATATTGCACCCTTCCTATTCTCCAGATTGAGGTTGGTTGTACTTTATGGAAATGAAGGCTGTAATTTTCATATAGAATACAAGCACAAATTGACTAATAGGATCTAAGTTTTTGTTTCTACCGGTGGTACTTGGCCCAATTATTGTAGCATTAGGGAGAAGGATCAAAATAATAATATCGAGAATGTTAAGATCTATGCTCATAAGAAGTTTGAAGATAAAATGTGTAACACATACAACAGTGAAATGACAAGTAAGAAAATGCTGAGGATCTATCAAGAATTAACTTATTCTGATTTAGCCGACCAAATTTGTTTATTCAATATTGCTAGCCTAAGAAAGCAAATGAGCATTTTAAAAATTAGATTTAATGCACCTGACCTTCTTAATGAATGTGGTTCTTGGAAGGATGCTAAAACACTTTGTGATGAATGTCTTCTTTTTAAGATTTGTAATATTAAGGCAATCAAAGATGCATATAAGCATGGTAGTTGGACTTGTTTCCAGCTTAATCACATGTTGGTTGTTATAAAAAAAGGCACATTCACTTATGGAAGCTGCAGATTGAGTCACAAGGTTACCGGGTTTGCGCACTTGGCCTGTACCGGCACCTGCCCTGGGTGTGCGGGCCAAACCCCAGCCGAACCTTGATGGGCGTGGGGTTTGGCCGGCCGCACCAGCCCAAAAGGATGAATTTAAAAAAAAAAAAAAATAACACTTTTTAATTTTTTTTTTTTTTATAATAAAGTGGGCCACGGGGTTCAGCTGACCGCACCCAGCCCAAAAGGGCCAAAAAAAAACCATTTTTTTCAAAGTTTAAACTTTTTAAAATAAACTATAAAGTGGAATGAATTGAAGTCCACTCTTTTTATATAAACCCTTTTTTAAGGGTTTCTATCTCATTCTTATCATGAGCACGTTGGGATGCAACTCTTGACGACAGCAGAGAGGACTGCAGGTGTGACGGCTTTTCAGATCTACCACCACCAGATCTACAGGAGGAGGGCCTGGAAGATGATGATGAGGAATGTGATGAATGAGAGATATCATGATATATTGTATAGTACTTTCAGTCTTTTATGTTATATTGTTATCTCTTTATGACTTTGACATCCTGTCATTTTTGTACACAAATATCATATATGCTTTTATAATGCCATATTTAAATATTTTGCAATGTGTATGATTTATTTAATTATTTCGCAATGTGTATGATTTATTTAATTTTTTAATTTTTAAATTTTTTTTTGATAAACAAATACACACACACATATATTAATTAAAAATAGCCACACCCGCAGCCGGCGAACCTTGTTTTTGGCGGGGGCCGCAACCGCACTCGCACCCACACCCACGCACCCGGTAACCTTGCCGAGTCATCTTGCTTCACAAGTGGCATGGGTGGTCACCCCTATATTCAGCTTCTATTTATGAATGCTATGATTGGTTTTTCTTTTTGATCATGCAAAATGGTCTGCTATATGATCCTATGCTAAAAGCATAACCCAAAGTGAATTTTCTATCATCCATTAATTCACCCGTCAGAATCTGTGCATCCTGTTAAGATAAACTTATCAACTTGTATGCAATTTCAAACTGCATTGCTCCCATCATGCACAAATATTCTTTTGCAGCATTAGGATGAGAATGCAGAAGTTAATGAATTAAATTCACATATAAACAAATCAATAAGCAAATGAAAAGAATTACATCAAGAAAAATCATATATACTTTGTAACTCATTGATAATTCTGTTTTGTGGCCCGATGTTTACAATGTACTTCTTGAATATTTTCCACTGTCTATTCAGATGACACCACCAAACTCTTCCATATACAAGAAATTTTCACCACTTATATTTGAGTCAATGTGTCTGACTCAACCTCATTTCCACTGTCTATTCAGATGACACCGCCAAACTCTTCCTCATGCAAGGAATTTTCACCACTTATATTTGAGTCATTGTGTCTGACTCAACCTCATTTCACCTTGATACCATATGAGATGGCCCGCTTTTTGACCACACATTAATGTAGGGTCAGCCAATTCACCTAAATAAATTTTAGAATCTAACATCCTCTCTAAAATTTATGTGGTAAGGATAAATTTGACCCATAAATGACTCAACTGATATTTACTCAGCCACAACTAAACATTAAACAGTGTCTACCTACAGTGTCTTTCTGGACAGTGATAGTATTTTATAGAATTCTTAAGGTCATAATATTGTGCGGCTGCTTGCTTGATATGCCATGTCTCCAATCTCATGACGCAGGATTAAGTCACTCTAGTAAGGATGATGACATGCCCTTCAAGTTCTTTTCAATGGTTTTATGATGTCATTTCATGCTTATGCCACTTCTGTTACGATTTTCATGATCTTCTCCTCGTGTTAAATTGTTGCATCTATTACTTTTTTTTTTTCAATACAAAGCATAGTTGCAATGTTCAGAAAGTTCTGTCCGAACTAGGGAGGGGGGGGGGGGTTATGGAGATTTGGTGTTTCGATAAAGATTTGGTTCAGTTTGAAAAAATACAAACAATCAACATTATATATAATTAGCTACCAAAATCCAATAACATCCAAATTCATAAAATTAAACACACTAAGGTAGTCAACTCTCAACTTTCAAAATTTAGTTTCTAAATTTGAAAGTTAAACAAGTAAACATCTGCAATATCAAAGATTCAAAACAGGTTTCAAGTTCAATATTCAAAGTTTTAAACTATTAACAACATCCAATTCCACCTTCTACACCAAGCCCAACATCGTTACAAAATAAACAGCTGCTAAATGAAAACCTACTTCAACTTCAACATCCAACCTAAAAGTAGCTTCTAGTCCTAGTCCTACCCTAGTCTCAACATCATCATCATCATCATCAATAATGTCCAACTTTTCTTCAAAGCATGGTTCTATAATGTGAGAACTACCATCTTCATTTTCAAAAGTGTGTGTAAACAATTGCAAATTGCCATGCACAAAGACAAGGTCTTAAATCTTTTTAGTGCCAATTCAGTTTCTCTCATTTGTATGGTACAGATCATGTGTGCTTTGCTTCAACATCTTTCACATGCACAAGGACTAGAACATTGGCTGAAAATCTGGATAGCAAGCTTTTGCAATTCTGGAGTAGAGGCCTCATAATTCTACCATCATGTAGCTGGATGCATTCGAGTCCTGTCTATGTTTGTCTCCTTGTAGCTAAACATATTCTCTCGGTTTTTCAAAATACTAGGTTGTCCTCTCAATTTATCCTCAACATATTTATTTCAAACTAACTTGGTTATAACGGCAAATTAACCTGATTTGGTCTTGTCATCTCCATCATGGTCTACCTCTACCAATTTGGGGTCTAGGTAAAAGGCGGATGCATGTAAAGTACTATGGAGCATACTCCATTGATTGTCCACAATTGCTCAAATACGCTTGAATGCTTCAAGATCATTTGCCAATCCCTTATGATTTCTTCTTTTGTTCTATGCATGCCCTCATAAACAAAGCCCATTCAAATCTTATCACCATTAACCGTCCTCAAAATTCAACAAGTGGCGCACCCTCTTCCAAGATATTTTTAACTGCCTCCCAAATTGTACATCCTAAAAATGATTTGTTTGGAAAGCTTGGATTCAACCCATTTATCACTAACTACCACTTTTCTCAATGCTATCCTCTCCTCTACCTCATTTTGTAAGGTAATGAAATTGGAAGCAATTCTAGTTTCAGCTGGACTAAGAAGCTCACATTTTGCAAATGACTGATATAAGCTCATTTTTGGGTCTCAGCCATATTACATCAAGACCGTGTATTGATATTACAAGAAGTTGACAATTATGCATATTGCTTGGCAAGATTCGAACCTTGGTCTCCTCCTTGAAAGTTGAGGAGTTTAACTTTAACCCATTGAGCTCATGCCATTTGAGATATAAGCTCAATTTTATTTGATGTCTAAGTATGAATTTACAGATATATTTTCTTGCCATCACAACACTTTTATTTGCTCCAGCTTTGCTAGATCTTCTAACAAGAGACCCATCACATGTGCTACATATGACATCCAAAAAGGGTGAGGAAACTTGTGTGTTAATAATTCATTTGCTCCTTTGTGATTTGCTGCATTGTCCATAACAACTTGAACAATGATTTCCTCACTAACCAAGACATGAGTTAAATGCATTTATAAATATATTGAGAAGTTTTGACCTTATTACTTGTATTAATGGACTTTATGAACTTTGCCCATTGAGGACATTGTGCCAAAATATTTAGAAGGGGTCCTTGTCTTAAATAGATCAACCATCTCTCTAAATTGAACAGCCTGTTTTTTTTTTTTTAAATTCATTTCATGAGATATAGCTTGCATGTCCTCATCAAGGAGACCAATTCTAATTGTTTCATATTATGGCAGAATACACCTTTTCCTTAAACTAATAGCTCCTTGTAAGAAGCTTTTAGAATGGGGTGAGCAAACTACATTGAAAAGAATAGTTTTTGTATAAGTAAAATGACCCAGTAACCTATACACATCAGGTTTTTCTTGTAGATTATATAAGGAATTCAATGAAGCTTGTGATTTTTGATTCTCCTCGTTTGCAATTTCTTTCGCTGTTTGATTTTCATGCAGCATTATAGAAGCTGAGCTGCTTTCCAAGGGTCTGAATTGCAAGACTGCATACCAACTTTTGGGCTTCTTTGCTGTTGAAGTCACTACTGTAGCAAGCCAACATTCATATTTCAGTTTGATTTGTTTTATAAAAGCTAAGTGGTCAAAATCTTTAGAATTTTCATTGGCAACATCACAAAGCTTGACATTTGGTCTTTGTAGGTAGGGGTTGTGGATCCTTGTTGACATTTGAACTATGAAGGATGATTTTCAAACACTCCTTTAATCTCTCTGCACTATGTATTTTATCTCCGTAGGGTTGCTGGTCATGTTGAAGATCCAATGAAACAAATTGAAAAACAGAAGGCCCAAAATGACAAACCCTTTCAAAAGCCCTCATTGTATTTGTCATACGAGAGATCAGAGAGTTTTCTTTCACTGGTCCAAACCATAGCTGCCTAGTGCTTGTGAATTCTCAAAGCCTTAAATGCAATTTAAAAGTGTGTAATGAGACTTTTTAATATGCAAGCCTATGGTACACAATATAGGGTTCTGAAAGTCTTTGAGTTCAGAGGCAAAGACTTTTTTTAAATGTAGGCCCTAGATTGTTTAGATTGTTGCCTCGGCTATTTCCCCAAGATATTGTGAGCACTGGTGTAGAGCACTAGGCACTGTTGTAGATTGTGCAAACACCCAGGGCCATAGTAATTATTGATTTCAGCTAGCCTTCAAGTTTAGGTCCCCCCATTTGTGATTTAATTCCAAATTGTTGTTTTTCTCCCAATTTTTAAAACTAAAAAAACATTGACATTCACACCTTGAAAACTTTTCAGACCTGAGACTAGTAAAAACAAAATTTTTTGCCATTCAGAGTCTTCAAAGGGGGATTTGGAAAGGTTTCGCCATTGCAGAACATTTGTTTTTCAAGTCATTTCTTCGATGATTCATTCGTTGCAAGGGCACAGTCTCCCGCTCTATTATTTTGGCAGAGTTTGGGGCTTCTCCTCTCTAGCTTGAGATTATATTCTTGATTATCGGTTATCTTCACAGGATCCGTACATTAGGAGATACCCCTGCGGGTTGCAGGCGGTACCCTTACCTCGCCCTTCGCTCCTTAATGGAACTCTCTCCGAGTTCTCGAGGAGGCCGGAGGAGCTGGTATTTTCAGGTTTCTGCCCTCCTAGCCAGCATTTAGATATGGGTGGACAAGCTCTCCCCTTATTCTTTGGGTGTTCTCCCCCCCTCTCGGCTTAGTAAGGAGAAGATGCTCCACGAGATCTAGAAGGATGTTAGTCTCTAGTACACCATATGCACATGGATCTCTTTTGTTGCCCCTCTTTCCCCCAAGCTGTCTTTCTACCATGAGCACTTCCTACAGATACAGGAGGGCAAAATAGTTCCTCCACAATACTTTCAACAACACACAATGCATAGTCTTCGAATCACTATTGGGCAACTCAGGGTGTGTTCTCACCAACTCCGAATTGAGTCAGACCACCATCTTCCGACGAAGGAGCGGATTTGCTTGTTTTGCTCATTGGGTGAAGTTGAAACCCTTCATCACTTTATATTTTGTTGTCCTGTTTATTATGAGATCAGGGGTGGATTCCACTACCTTTTCAGGGACAACTCTTCATCTGTTTCTACCTTCTTCAGATACCCGGATCAGCGGTGTCTTGCACTCTTTCTTAGGGAGATAACATAGCTTCGACGACATAAAAGTTCTCCTATAGATGGATCTCACCCTCCTCAACATTGGCTCATCACAACATACTTCACCCGCTCCGACGGCTCAGGTGACTCCGAACGGAAACGCCCCACATCATCCAGTTTGGACAGGAGCAAGGTCACTAGACAGCGCACCCACAACTTGTCAGGGTTCCGAACCAGCGATGGACAGAGACATATCATGGACTTCTTCAACTCCGATACTTTGGCCTCGACTATTAGGAGAGATTAGTTTTTGAAGGGTTCTTAGAGCTTGCCCCTCCTGGGTTGCTCCCTCCCCCCTCCTCTCTCTCCGTTCTTCTTGGCGTGTACTCTCTTTCGGACTGCAGCCCTCCCCCCCTCTGGTCCCCCTTTTCTTTCTCCTTTTCTCTTTGGCCCGGTTGTCGGGTTTCGTCTTGTATTTATCTTAGTTCTTTTCTTTGTTGGGCTTTTTTTAGCCCGCTAGCTGGCAGTCATTATTGTCCTTATAGTCCCTTGGGTCTTATTTTGGCCCACCGAGGACATTAATAATATTTCATTTCATTTCATTTCTGAATCTTTAGCATGGCCAACAAACCTGTGGAGCTGAAATCCATGGTGCAAAGAATGAGTTAAACGAGAGAGATTTGAAATGCACCTTTGTAATTCAAATGTGACAGGAAGTTTGATAAGGGGTTGCAATTGCTACCTAGAAGAATCAAATCCGAAGCTTTGGGAAGTTGCCTATGAAAAGGCTATAGATCTAAATCTTGAATATGTAGATTTTTAAAAATGAATCAAATCAGTATATAAATGTTGGTTTCTTGCATTAGTGACTTAGGAAGAAAAGAAGGCCGAAATTCATGATTCAGTCCCACAATTTGGCCCCTTGGAAAGCTGCTTAGCTTCTACAATATTGCATGAAACTCAAATTGGGACAGAAATTGCAAGTAGAGAGAATAAAAAAACATAGGCTTCATTGAAATCCCTACAGAAGCCATAACAAAAACATGGTCTGGACAAATTTATTGGCTCATTTAATTCATATAGAAACTATTCTGTTCAATGTAAGTTTATATTTCATGAATTGAAGAAAATAACAAAAATTTCAAAGAAAACAAGCTGTTTAATTTTAGATGATGCCTTGTTTGATTTAAGATGACAATGTCTTCTATATATTTTGGCACAATGTTCTCAAGGGCCAATGTTTGTAAAGTCCATTGATACAAGAAATGAGCTCAAAACTTATATTTTTAAATGCATTGAATCTACTATCTTGGAGGTTGGTGAAGAAAATGCTGTTCAAGTTACTACAAACAATGCAACAAATTGCAAAGGAGAAGGGAATTATTGATGGAGAGGTTTCCTCAGTTTTTATTGACACCATGTGCAACACTTTTATTGGATTTCTTGCTAGAAGATTAAGGAAAGCCGGAATGAATAAAAAATGCTATGGTGGAAGGAAAACAAATCTCTAATTTCATACTAAATTATTTTGACATCTAGCTTATTTAGGTCATTTGCAAAAAATTGCATCTTAGGTCAATTGAAACTAGATTTACTTCCCATTTCATTACTTAGCAGAGGGAGGTAGAGGAGATAACATCGAGAAAAGTGTCTGCTAGTGATGAATGAGTCGAGTCCAAGCTTTTCCATTGAATCTCATTCAAAAGAAATTGAAAGCATCATTTCAGGAAGTGCATTTAGGAGGGGGCTGAAAAGACATTGAAGATATGCAAGCCACTTGTTCAAATTTTAAGGATGGTTGATTGTGATATGCCTTGCATGGGCTTTGTTTATGAGGGCATGGATAGAACACAAGAAGAAATTCAGAAGGTATTTACAAATGATCGTGGAGAACTCGAGCATACTCGTGTAATTATAGACGATAGATGGTGTATGCTTCATCATCGTTTATATGCAAGAGCTTGTTACCAAGGTCTCAAATTGGTAGAGGTAGACCATGTTAAAGATGAGGAGGAGATTAAATCAGGTTTATTTGTATTTGTAGACAGGCTGATTCAATATGAAGATGATAAGGATAAATTGAGAGGGCAGCTTTATATTTTTTAAGAATGAGGAGAAAATGTTTGGCTACAAGGACTGAAAGGCATGACTAGGATACGTCGAGCTACATGCTGGTAGAACTATGGGGCCTCTACTCCATAATTGCAAAAGCTTGTTGTCTGAATTTTCAATCAATGTTCTAGTGCTTTTGCATGTGAAAGTATTTGGACCGCACATGATCTAATTCATACAAATAAGCTGAATTGATTTGGTGCTAAAAAGCTTCAAGATCTTGTCTTTGTGCGTAGCAATTTGTGACTGCTTACGAGCTCCCTAGGAATGAAGACGACAACTCTCCTAGTGGAGAACCATGCTTTGAAGAAAAACAAAGACATTATTGGTGATGATAATGATGATGTTGATGCTAGTGTAGGAATAGATGCTGGTACTAGTTTAGATGTTGAACTTGAAGTAGGTTTTAATATAGTAGATGTTTAGTTCATAATGATATTTGTGATGGCTTACGCGCTCCCTTGGAATGAAGATGACAACTGTCCTAGTGGAGAACTATGCTTTGAAGAAAAACAAAGACATAATTGGTGATGATAATGATGATGTTGAGGCTAGTTTAGGAATAGATGCTAGTACTAGTTTGGATTTTAAATTTCAAAGTAGATTTTAATTTAGCAGATGTTTAGTTCATAATGATGTTGAGCTTAGCGTAGAAAGTGGAACTGAATGATATTAGTAGTTTGAAACTGTAAATGTTGAAATTGAAACATGTTTTGAATTGTCGATGTTGCAAATGTTTACTTGTGTGAATTTGAAACTTAAACTTCAAAGTTTTGAAATTTGAAAGTTGAAACTACCTTAATGATTTTATTTTATGGATGTGGATGTTATTGGATTTCTTTTTTCTTTTTAAAATTGGTTATATGGGATTGAAACAGACCTCACTTGTATTAAATCAGAACCATGTTGCCATGATATTTCAACAACCCACATAATGGATATTATATTGCCTGTCAAGGTTTGAACTTGGGTCTCCCCATTGTGAGCACCCATTTTTAACCAATTGAGCTAAATGCCATTTGATGATTTTATTGGATTTTAGTTGCTAATAGATTTTTTTTTGGTTTTACCAGCACATTTTTTTTTTCATTTTTCCATTTATTTTTTAGTTTGACCGTCAAATATTTTTTACAAATTTAAATTAATTGTTTATATATATATATATATATATATATAATTTTCATCATTTTTATTTTCCCTAACTGAACCTAATCTTCTTTGAAGTCCCTAACCTTCAAACTTTTTGAAATTTGGAACTTTCATTTAAATTGAACATTGTAACTACAATTTTTTGTTGATTGCCCCCACAATAATGTTGTAGTTAGATTTTATTCCCAAATAGTAAGAGCGAATAGATAAAAAAAACATGCAACAAGGAATCAACAACAATTGTAGCACCAGGACCATTTCATTATGTGCAATTGATATACATTACTTATAGCTATGTCACAACACTATGAGATGATATCTCGTCTTCACTATTAATATGAACAAGACAATGACACAAAATGATGTTTCAAATACAAAATTACAAGGCTACTGTTCAACTACTATCATATGGAATGTATACAAAATGAAAGAGGGAGAGGGCGGTGGATGGCTAAAACTCCACATTGTCGCCCTCGTACCTTACTACATACCAAACTGCAAACTAATAACAAGACACAATACATTGTCTTATTACATTCATGACGCTCGTGACATGTGCAAAATGAAAACTTGTAACAACACTTCATCAACACTTGTAACAACACTCATACAAACAAAATGATTAACATGAACTCACTCAGGGTGGTGCTTGAGATGGTGCCATGTCCTACTCAAGTTGATGTGTCTGGCTGCCTACATCTATCCCCTTCTCTAGAATTGTCGATGTCCTTGCCAATAACATTTTTGATCAATGGGGATAGAAGCATTGAACGTGGTGCTTAGATCCCCTGTTGTTCTCCTTTTGCTACTTTTTGTGCAACTGACTGATTTGCAAGTATTACGACCAACACCCATCGCCACATGTGTTGGGGGTCAAGTGGGCGGGATCCCTTTTGCAAGGTTGAGGGGCAACACCCCTTGTAGATGACATTATGGAGGCTTCATCTCTACCTAGTTTGACGACTTGTCTGCAAACATTTCTACTTCAGCATGCTGCCTAGTGTCTATTTTGTGCAGAATTACAACACTCTTTCTGGTTGATGGCAATGATGTTGTACCTCCTAGGTGGAAAATGGAAATCTTGAAGAAGGAAAGTTTTGATGTTGAGGGGGTAGCAGGCAAGCCCACCCATGACACTATTGGATTGGACTTGGACTTGGACTAGGACTTTTATTTGGATGACGAGCATTTAGGGGATGATTGGTTGAACAGACTGGACACAATTGCATTGGACACAAACTGGGACTATGAAAACTTGGATTTAGACTGGAACAATGTTTCACTAGGTTTGGACATTGGAAAGTTAGATGATGCAAGGATGACAAACTTATAAAAAATGAGGGGCACATCGTCGACGCAACTGACGAAGACAATTGTGATGTGGGTTGTATGAACAATGACGATGACATAGTCAACAGGGCAAACTGTTACACATAGGATGGCGATGAAAATCTACCCGATGACAATGAAGCAGACAACATAAATTACTTCGATGATGATAAAGGGGGTGCCAATAGCAAGGCAAGCTCGGATGGTGATGGTAGATTGTTTGAAGACAACGACAACGAGGGCTTTGCCAACAATGATCAAGGATATGCCGATGGCAATGATGAAAGCCCTTTTGGATGCTTAAAGGATTATTGTATGATGACAATTATTCAAATGGTAACAATGACAACCAAGGCATTGTTGTGAACGAGAATGAAAACCAACTAGACAATTACGTTGCGCGTGATGGAGACAATTCAAAAACTGTTGAGGGTGACGATGACAAATGCTTTACAGATGACAAGAACTTGTACAATTTCTTGGATGGTGATGATTGTTCCTTTGGCACAGAAGGAAATTTTGTCAATGATGGCATAGAGGATGGATCTGGTGAGTGTTTTCTCTACAACTTGAGCTATGCTAACAATGAGAACACAATGGCTGACAAGAAAAATGCATTGATTGAAACAACAATGCTGACGACGAGAGTGGGACCGACAACAAATTGGACAAGTGTCTTTGATGACGACACAAGATTTTGATGATGGCAGCCCAAATATTGCCTGTGATTTCTTGAATGATCTTCCGACAACCAGGGCTCCCTCAACAAGAATGGGTCTGAAAACAACTTCTCTCACAATTACCTGCTGAGATTCGTGGTTCTTGATGATGGCCTCTTTGAAGACGTGGTTGCAGATGTTGATTGCTAACCCTCGAACAATGACAAGGTATAGTGCAAGCTCTTGGACGCATCTCAGAAATGGTTGGTTGCATTGGTGACAGTCTCTACAAAGATTCATTGTTTCCAAATATTCTCCTACTTGCTTAGTTTTGGCACTTGCAACTTCCAAATGTGTCGTGGCTATGAAATTTGAGCACGATGGTTGCTTTGAACACTTCTCTACCTTCGATCTCAACCCAACCTAGGGTTTCCCCTTGGCTGTCCTTGCATACCAGTTGTTGCACTCTTACCTCTTGCAATTGTGTCGTGGCAATGATTGCTTGGGTTGCAATTGTCTCCTCTTCATCTACTTCTCTGACCCAACAACGCAAGTCTTCCAATTCCACAACATCATCCCTACGTATTTCTTCTTGTCTCAGATTCTCTTTTCACACCAATTGGATATAAACTTGTGTTTTTCTTTTGCTTGTTATAAAGGAATTTTCTCTCTTCGTTTTTCTCTTTATTAAAAAATGACTACTATGGTTAAGGCAGTTATGGATATACCTTTGTGTTCATGTTCCGCACCTCATGACACCACTTATGTTGACGTTTTCCCTTAGCTTGTTGGACAAAACCATTCACTCGATGGCTTGACTCCCTTGTTTTGAAATTTTATTTTTAATTTTTTTTAAATATTTAATTTTTTTGGTTAATTTTCTGGCCATCTCTAATTCTGTCACTGCTTTTTAGCTCAGGAGCAACTGCTTTGCCCTTACATTTCTCATCTTGATGCTTGAATTTTTCATGCAACTCCGCTATACTAGTCTGTTATTGTGTAGTTAGGCTGCAATTTGGCATTATAACCTTTCCATCTCTTGCTACAGTTACTTCCTCTTGCACCTTATCTCAAATTGTGTGCGTCCAATTTGTGCAAGTATATTGGGTCCAGTTATCCTTGCATTACATTGCCCTTCATTCTCCAATCTATTGGCATCTCCATTCATCACTTCTGCTCCTTTTGAGAACTCACCTTTCCTATGGCCTCTAGTTTTGGAAATAATCCATTGTCTGCCATGTTCTTTGTACTTTGGATGGAATTCTTGTTTGCTTGCTTTTTGCAGCCTTGCCCTTCTCCAACTTCTTCACTCATTTCTTCAGTTGTGTCATTATCATTGTGCGTTGTCCGAACATGCTTCTTCATGTTGCAAGAAACACACCTTAATAGGCAACATTCCTAGTCCCTTAGAAAATGCATATATGCTCAGAATCTACATTCATCAGGATAAGTTGGCTCTATTTCTTCTTGTCCACGATTGGCTTAGGTGTCGGCAATGGGACCTCCTTCGTCTCTTCCCTTGGAAAACTACCAATCCGTATACTACCATCAATTGGTGATGTTCCATCTTCTGGCCGATTGCATCTATCAACTTAAAAAATTCTCAACCCCTTGAACGAGTCCTAGGATTAACTTAACATCTTTGTTTGCCTATCCGAACTCTTTGCTTTGGGCTTGTAATCGAGGAAGATTTTTTCTTCACTTACTCTCTTTGCGCTCTCACTTTCTTCCATATCTAGACACAAGCATCTTGGTTGAAAGATTTTGTAGTCGCCCATTTGCCAATGTTAAAGTCAATTATCGTAGTGTCTCTCGCCTTCCATGCACTCTTATAACTCCAAGGCAATGCCTTTATTTGGTTCCTAGTCGGCTCTTTCTCCCTTCTCCTCGTTAGAGGATAAAATTTCCGAGTCGTCTGATGATGCAATGTCTTCTTGAACTGATTGGTCTTGAAGGTTCATGGAAAACTTGTGGTGTTCCTTCTTGAATGTTAACTAGTCTTTCTCCCAATTGTGATCAACGTTTGCCATCCTCAGTCAGCCGTGTCCCAACAAGTCATCATAGACAGGCTTCTGCATCGTGATGTCTACGATATCTATAGAATGAATGTTTGATAAGCTATGCTGGCATTTTGTGCTTGCAACACCCCTCCTTTTGTGCCCGAGTAGTTGAAAATCAGGTCACCACAACGTTGGTGCTTCCATATCTTCTTTGGGAATATATTCACACTTGAGCCATTGTCCACGGTGACTTGTGTCAAAATGTGGCCCAATATCTCCATGCGCAGTAGTGTTGACTGCCTCCCAGTGTCAATCATCAAAACTGTAGGGTCAAGAAATTGGTCATATGTTTTAGTTGTTGGTGGAATCTTTTGTTCTTTTTTCTTCCTCCTTGGTTCTTGCAACATCTCTCGAACAGTTGCATGCAAGTCTAGGATTGCCTTCAACAAGGTTGTCATGTTCACTACTACCCTAGATTGCAACAACTGGCTTGCTAACTTTTGCGATGATGTTGATGGCTACTCTGTCATCATTCTTCTTCCTTGGTCGCTGGCCTTGTCTGCATCTCGCTTCTTCACCATTTCATCTTCAATTTTGGCTTGGGCTTCTTGCCACCTCTTCTCCAATGCAAGATCGGGATACTCCATATCTTCTTTGCATGTTGTTGCGTTACTGCGAGGACATCTCTCTTTTTGGTGCTCCATTCTTCTATTTCAATGAGATTGACATTTTGGATGGTTTTGCCCTTTTTTGTTACTATCTGCCTCTGTGATTACTAGGTCCATACTATCTACACATCATTTAGCCGCTAGGTTTAGCAGCATTGGTGTAGTTCCACGCAAAGTGCCCGTACTCTTGATACTTGCAACATTGTATGATAGGTCTCCCTATCGTATCATACCGAATGTGACCTTCATTCTTTGCAACTTGCTGGTTGTTGTCTCTTCTACCTTGACGATTATTCCTGTAACTGCTACTTGTGGCACCTCCACTACTCTTTCTGCACACCAAATGTCACACTTCTCTTTCTTGTCTTCTTTGATTTTGCACACATCATGCATCATGCACATCATTTCTTTTAGGATTGCTTTGATCAATGGTCCTCTTTTCTTATCGTCACTGTTACTATCAGAGTTACTCTTGTTCTGACTTGCACCCGTCATCTTCATTTCACTCTCCAAATTGAGATAAGATAATTCTATTAGTGTCCACAGATGGCCAAAGTAGGCCAATGGGACTCATTAAAAAGAGCTGTTACAAATTACAATGCATTGTAGTAAAACCACAAGATTCTGCAAAAATAAGCTAAATTAAAGAATCTAGTGTAAACTACTCTAAAGTAAAGAATTGACCGCTTCTTGGTACAACGTTGGTGGAACCACCTTCATATTCTTTCATAACTATAGAAGAAGGCCATCCGATAACCATCACTTCCTCAACCCACCTATTGGTTGGATGTTCATCTTGTCAATCAATTCCGTCAAGCAATGGTTATCGAACTTGATGTCCTCATCCTTCTTTTGTTTTGTGTTATAGAGTTCCACGATGATTTTAGTATCATGGCGTAACAAGCAAAATTCTTTCTTGAAGGCTTCTTTCAAATTTTTCTAAGTGTTGTGTAGGTTCACCAATTGCAAATTCCAATCCATCACCACACCTTTCAAGGTTGTTAGAAAGTTGCATCCATGTCACCTTGTCTGTCACATTGTTTACTTTCCAGATGGTGATGCAAGTCCCTATGGACAGGATCTTCCTTCCCGTTGACATGAAAGTTTGGGAACTTTTGCTTGCCCACAACAGTAGGCATGATTGTTGGTTGTCTAGTTATCGACTAATTTGATGATTGATGTGCTATTGGCTGACTTATTCCGTCCAAAGATGTTGAAGGCTTTTTGTGTTGACCTCTTTATCTTCAACTGTACTTTCAAACACAGTGCCCAACTATCCCTCGATTGTAATACTTGTGCTTATGGTTTATGATTGTCTTTGTGAATAAATGTTCATCGGCTATGGTTGATTACCAAAGGTCCACACACTTGCAGATGCATTGGTAAGCAGTAGTCTTTGCAATGAACTCTTGTCCCTTATGCCTCCAAACACTCTCTTTTGCACTTCTTGTGTTTGTGATGGTCTCTTGATCTCCTACTTCGTTGACTTCGTGTAAGCAGTAGTCTTTGCAATGAACTCTTGTCCCTTATGCCTCCAAACACTCTCTTTTGCACTTCTTGTGTTTGTGATGGTCTCTTGATCTCCTACTTCGTTGACTTCGTGATCTCTGTCAGCACCTCTCTCGTTTTTGTGACCTTCATTATCGACTCCTTTGTAGTCAACACCTTCGTTACCTTCATCAATGACACCACTTTTGATGCCATTACCTTATATGTCTTCAACACTCTCATCGTTAGTACTTTTGTTGTCAGTACTCATTCCATCTACACTACCTTTTGCTACAAGACCTTTGTCATCTTTGTCTTCTCTAGTTGTCAACAACAATGTCACCAACAAATTTCACTTACCTCCTCCTGAGGGGCTACATGCATTGAATCTCTAGGGTTTCAACTCTTGTCCCCAAAGGTGTATCCAAGTGTCTTTGTACAAGAACAAGATCTGTATAAAGTCCTTCTACACTTCCTTTTGTTTGCAAGAGGGGCTCTTGACATATCTACGCTTTTGTACTCACTTTGTTGCATTCATTGTCTTCACATATTGCAATTGAACGTCTTCCATCTTCACGATATGTGATACGCTGAGAGCTCCTTGTTGGTTCTGTCCTTGTTTTGTGTAGCTTCCATGTTTGTGCGCACATCCTGGTGCTTTGCTTATTCACCCTATTGCGTTGCTTTGGCTCTCGTCATGTGTCTTCTCCTTCCTAATCCAGGGTATTTTTCAATGACGACGCCAAATGTAGTATTCCCAAACAATAAGAGCAAACAAATCAAAAGAACATGCAACAAGGAATTCATTTTATTACTTTGTAAGTTTATAAATGTAAGTTACCTTAAGGATCTCTTCTGTGCTCTTCTAAAAAATATTATATAGTGTCTTGACAACCTTCTCTCCTTTTTCCCTTTTGAAAAATGAAGATTTTAACAGTTGTTTGCTTGTAAACTTCTTGTTGAGAGGTGCTTGTGCAGCTGTAATTCTGTGAAGAAGTGTGTGGTGAATCATGAATCTTAGTTGCACATGCTGCTTCCCATTAATGTGCTTCATGAAGCTAAGAACCAGTGTGTGATTGTCGAAAAAATTGATTGTGTATTTTTATGCATCTTCAACCACAATTGTCATCCATCCATTTTTCTCAATGTCCTTTAGAATGAGATTGATATAATGGACAGCCCAAAGGCTCCAATAAAACGGTAATATGCCTCTCTTGAAGAAGCCTTCTTGATGCTGGATGTGCTGCTGCATTATCTGTCAGCACTGGGATGAAATTTTTGACGTTTTGATGAAGTTTGCAGCGAATCCTATGATTCCCAGTTGCACAATCTTGTTCCCATTAATGTGCTCCCTCTTCAAACGAAGCACCCATGTGTGATTGTAGGTGAATTGGTAAGGATCTTTGCATCTTCAACTACAATTTTCATCCATCCCATGTTCCCAGTGTCCTCTAGAATGAGATTAATATAATGGGCAGCCCAAGAGCTCCAAAAAATGGTAGGATGCCTCTCCTGAAGAAGCCTTTTTGCTGCTACAGGTGCTGCTGCATTATCTGTCACCACTTGGATGACATTCCTGATGTTTTGATGAAGTTCACAACGAATCCTCTGACTCCAAGTAGCACAATGTCATTCCCATTAATGTGCTTCCTCATCAAGCTAAGTACCAATGTGTGATTGTTGGTAAATTTGGTAATGTTATTTGCATCTTCAACCACAATTTTCATCCATTCAATTTTCCCATTGTCCTCTAGAATGAGATCAATGTTATGGGCAGCCCAAGGGATTCAATAAATGGTAGGTTGCCTCTCCTGAACAAGTCTTCTTGCTGCTATGTATGCTGCTTTACTGTCTGTTACCATTTTGACAACATTTTCAACACCCACTTCTAGCATCAGCTCCAACAAATTACACAGCGTGCATTCTTCACTTCATAAGAGGCATTAATGGACTTTAAGAACACCAATGTGTCACTTGTAATCTTATCAATGTTTGTGACTGCTATCCATCTGCACATTGAACAAAACATTGCGGCCCTTTTTGCACCACATTTTCGTTTGTTTTTCGTCTACTATGCCCCGAATATTTTTAAAGGTTTCCCCCAAGAAGGGACTGTTGTCATCATAAGGAGTTGGTGCTTTGAACCTCTACCAACAATGGTCAAATGCAATTACCAATAGCTTCCAATATGGGCTTTTTGCTAGATTAAAAGGTACATCTGAATTTTTGGATAGTATCAAAACTTAGCTGCAACCATCCTCGCTTCATGGCGATTCTTCCTATTCCAAGCATTTCCTTTAAGTGAAGGTAGCATGCCAGGAGTATTGCAAGGAACAAAGAAGCCTTGTAGATCAAATCGGCTTGTTCCACTCTCTATGGTGGAAGAATGCTGAATCTATAGCCCCAAAATAGAAGTGTCTCTATTTGATTTGGGGGAGGGGAGATTGTACTTATTGCAACTGGTTCCCTTGCCCTCTTTCTTTCTATCTTCTGCTTATAGCTAGCAAGAAGGGCTTTCATCTTTGCAACATTTCATCATTCAGAACACCATATGACTTCACATCTTGGCTCAATGATTTGAGCAAGTTGGTATTTGAGGTGATTGATACCTATTTTCGTCTTAAATCCACCGTAATTGCACATTATTTTGCCTTTAACAGGACCCAGTTTGCCTTGATTCCAAACAAGGTCCTTGCCATCATGCATAATGTCCTACTCCACCCCAGTTCCCCTTCACAGTTGCCATTCTTTACTAGCAAAGAAGCAACATAAATAAATTTAGGAGCTAAAGATGAGAATAGAGGACCAACAATTGTGAAAGAAGCCTTGCATTTGCTAAAACAAATACAAAACCTGCCTTTGAAAATCAAACTCCAAAGAAGGAAAACTCCTTTGGATGCAATCAAATCTGATGACTGCCATGTCAAACTTGATCAAATGCATGTTAATCATGTTTCAGTAGGCTGCAGGAGCAAAAAGAGTAAAAAATCAGAGTTTTGGTTTGGTTATGGGCCACCGGCATCCTTTTCTAGCATTGGGCACGTCCAATGGTGAACTCATGGGAACTTGCTAGAATTTGCCAAAAAAACACGGACTGCAGGCCTCCTGATCCATGAGCTTTGACAAGTTTTCCATGAGTTTTAAAACCATGCAACTTACAACTTGGTTTTTATTAAATGCTTTGGTATGATTACTACTTGGTTTTTATCAAATGCTTTGGTATGAGGAATTTTGAAAGGGCAGGAGTAATTTAACGTACCCAGTATGATTGTAAGTTTGTGGCCTGCATTAGTAGGGCATTTGCCTTCATGGCAGAGAAGGTGATCCTAGGAAATTTGGCCTATATGGTAATAATATTTAATTATTATTTTTTGTTGGAGAAAAAGGAGTTGTACTTGGGTCCCCTACCCTTGGCAAATCACAACTCTCTCCTTTAGAGCTTGAGAGTTTACAAACAGATTCAATTCTCATCTCAATTGAGTTGCTATAGCTAGATACCTACATTTATTTTCATAATAAGTCTGAATTCTTGATTTTCATTTTTTGGATCTTCTTCAATTTTTTTTGTAAATACAAATATTCCAAAATTCAACATCCTTCTTCTTGACATTTTCCTGCAGCAGCCTTCACAATACCAAAACTCCACCTTTACTATCTATGCACTGCATCTTAGTAGAGTAATTTTTCCACAACTTTGTGCTATCATAGCTCACTTTACCAGATTTGGACTGTTAGTTTCCTTCCTGAAGCATAAGTGCAACCACAAGAACAAGAACTGTAATAAGTAGTTTATATAAAAACACATTAATGTTATAAATACAACAAATATTACCAATGAAAAACATTACAGTAAATCTTAATCATTATTTGATTCAGACAGTCAACATATTCTTGTCAACTGCAGCTAAACTTACTACTTCCTCTAAACATGGAAAAGATAATTTAACTTCACGATCCTCTATTAAAACCCTTCTATGGGTTAGCCTATTTGCACATTTGTTCCCTTCCCTTAATGTATATGTAAATCTGATTTCTTCAAACTTTGTAGCAAGGTCTTGTATTTCCACAATGATATCTTGTATGTTCCATGGAGCCTTTGCTTTCCTCAAAATTGCATTTATTACTATGAGAGAATCACCTTCCATCCATACACTATTCCATTTTATTTGTTTGCATATTTTTAACCCTTCTAAAACCGCCCAAGCTTCAACTTCATAATTTGTCTTAAATACACTTTTGAAAGCGTAATGAGACAATATCTCTCCTCTATTATTTCTAATTATTCCTCCTCCTGCTAGTCTTGGATTTCCTTCAGATGATGCTCCATCAAAATTCAATTTAACTAACTCCACATATGGTGGTTTACACTTTGTATTCTTTGCCTTCTTTTTGCTTCTCTTGTACCCAACATTATAATTCCATTTAATGACTTGAATCCATCTATCAAGGCTCTCTGCTTCCAAATTAGGGACTAGGTGTGTTGATAGGGTTGGTTTAGACTCCTCAATGGCTAAACATATCTTCCTTCTCATTACCTCAAAACTGCTTTCCTTTCCTTTAAGTATTCTTCTACTTTCTAGCCATACAATCCAAAGTATTATATCTTTTGATATATCCCAAATTGTTTGTAAAGCCTCACTTTTATAAATGCTCTACCATTGCTTTAACCAATCTTCAATTCTACTATTCATCACCATGCATTTACCAAACATATTAACAATCCATTGCATTTAAAGCCTCACTTTTATAAATGCTCTACCATTATTACTATTAGTGAATCGCCTTCCATCCATACTCTGTTCCATTTCATTTGTCTGCATATTTTTAACCCTTCCAAAGCTGCCCAAGCTTCAGCTTCATTATTTGTCTTAAATCCACTATTGAAAGCGTAATGTGACAAAATCTCACCCCTATTATTTCTAATTATTCCTCCTCCTCTTGCTGGTCTTGGATTTCCTTTAGATGCTCCATCAAAATTCAATTTGACCAACTCCACTTCCGGTGGTTTCCACTTTATATTCTTTGCCTTCCTTTTGTTTCTCTTGTACCCAACATCATAATTCCATTTGATGACTTGACTCCATCTATCAAGGCTCTCTGCTTCAAGATTAGGGATTGGGTGAGTTGATAGGGTTGGTTTAGACTCCTCTATGGCTAAACAAATCTTCCTTTTCATTACCTCTAAACTGCTTTCCTTTCCTTTAAATATTCTTCTGTTCCTTTCCAGCCATACAGTCCAAAGTATTGTATCTTTCGATGTATCCCAGATTATCTGTAACGCCTCACTTTTAAAAGTGCTCTGCCATTGCTTTAACCATTCTTCAATTCTGCCATTCATCACCATGCATTTACCAAACATATTAAGAATCCATTGCCATAGTTCCTAGACTATTGAACAGTGTCCCAAGAGATGGTCTATACTCTCCTCCTTTTTACATAGAACACATTGTGAGGGGCCATGAAAACCCCTTTTCATTAGGTTATCCCAGGATAAAATTTTCCTATGACCTACTAGCCATACAAACATTTTGACTTTTGGAATGCTTGGGCTATCCCAAATATCTCTCCATATTCTTGTGGTATTCCTATTTTGTTGGTGCTTTACATTATATCCGCTTCTTGTTGTGTATTCTCCTGAGCTATTCAACTCCCAAATCAGCTTATCCTCGGCTCCCCTCGAAATAATCACTGTTGTTATCTTTCTGCTCAATTGCCTCCTAGCAACAATGTCCGGTATACTTGTAAAAAAATCTTCTTTCCATTTGTATCTTCCTTCCTGATCCTTGTACATAATGTTTGAAACCCTATCACCATATTTGTCTTGAAGTAATCTCATCCATGGTTTCAAAATTGGATCTAGATTGAGTGGTTTTTTATCACACCAAGTATCCATCCAAATAGAAATTTTTTCTCCAGTTCCCACCACCCATCTTAGACCTTTAATCACTAGATCAATTGATTTTTTAAAACCGTTCCATAGTGCAGAACCATCTGGTAGTGAGAATGCAGTAAAGATTAAGCTTGGGTCATTGAGCTCAACGTACTTAGAAGAATTCTTGCCCATTGTCTTTGACTCTCTTTGTACAATCTCCAAATTACTTTTCCCCTTAGAGCTAAGTTTGCATCCGTAAGAACTCTTAAACCGAGACCTCCCCTAGTTTTATCATCACACACCTTGCTCCATTTCACCAAAGGAAATTTCCTTTTATCATGTAATCCTGACCACAAAAATGACTGCATAATATAGATTAAACTTTTTTCTACCGATTTTGGCATAATATACAAGGACATATAATATGTTGGAATGGCCTGTAAGACTGATTTAATTAGTTGCACTCTTCCTGCTAACGATAACCATCTACCTTTCCATGCCGGTAGTTTATTCTGAACTTTACTTATAACTGGATTCCACAATTCTATCCTCATTCTCCCCTCAAATAAGGGCATCCCTAGATATGTTGCTGGCAAATTTGCCTCCTCCATTTGAAGTAACCTGCATATCCCTGCTTTGATTCTAGCTGGAGTGTTTAGGAAGTAAATTTTGGATTTTGTCCTATTAACTTTCTGCCCTGACGCTCTTTCATATTCCTTTAATAAGTTATTCAAAGCTCTGGCCTCGTTTTTCCCTGCCCTCCCAAAAAGGGCTGTATCATCTACAAACTGTTGATGGGTGATGTTGTCAATGTTATTACTAGCCTTAAGTCCGCTTATTAGCCCATCTTTGTATGCCTTCTTCAAGTTCCTTCCCAATACCTCTGCCATAATAATGAATAGATATGGTGATAGAGGATCTCCCTATCTAAGACCCCTCTTGGCTTTAAATGATTTTGTTACTAGCCCATTGACCAGCACTGAATATGATACTGTAGAGACACAAGCTTTAATCCATCTGACCCATTTCTTCCCAAATCCAAACTTTTCTAATACTGCAAAAAGAAAATCCCATTTAACCCTATCATAGGCTTTATTCATATCAAGTTTTAAGATCATTGCTCTCTCTTTTCTAGAAGCTGTTGAATGCATTACTTCATGAGCTACTATGATCCTGTCCAGAATCTGTCTCCCTTTCACAAATCCTCCTTGCTCTTCTGAAATAATTTTGTCTAATAGTGGTCTTAACCAATTTGCCATCACTTTGGAGATTATCTTATATGCCATATTACATAGGCTTATGGGCCTAAATGAATCAAACAATTCTGCATCCTTCTTTTTTGGAATCAGGGTAAGATATGTTGCATTTATTTTATAAGGTATGTACTGTTTTACCCTAGACTGTTCCACTGCCACCAATAAAGAATCCTTCACTATTTCCCAGTTATGCTGATAGAATGCTGCAGAGAGTCCATCCAGACCTGGGGATTTATCCTTATCAAAAGAGAAAAGAGCTGAATGAACTTCTTCCAATGTAATAGGCTCCATCAGTTTGCTATTGTCTTCATCTGTTATAACTGAAGGTACTTCTTGCAGTAGTTTATCATTAAGAACTTCAATCTCCTCTGATCCTAGAATGTAATAATATTTAATTATTATTACAAGTTGTCAAAAATGTTAAATTTGGAGCAATTGCATAATGCTTATGTATTAATTTATGAGGATAGAATCCTTGTAGCATTATTTTAATAGATTTATTCTTATCTTTGGAGACTGGAGCCTTTGAAGTGGTGATCATTATTTGGGAAGTTGTGCTCCTTGGGGCAGTGGTTTATTTTCATCGACTCATTGTTTACCACTAATTGTTGCAGACTTACAGAAAGTCTATAAACTTTTTTTTTTTAATTATAAAATGATAATAAGCAAGGCAATCAGTGTGTAAAAAATCTCTCCTGCATGATGCAGAATTCCATTTGTAAATCTAAATTTGGTAAATTTCTAGAACCAATCAGATTTCATATTTACTCAAAATCTACATCTCACATACAATAGGTCAGAAATATTGTAGATCTATAAATAAGGGTTTATTCTCTCAAATAAATGTAAATCATAATTCAACAATTCTGAACTATGGAAAATTCTCAATCCATATTCTCTCAAATAAATGTAAATCATAGTTCAACAACAAATCTTTATAACTGCAAAAAATCAACTGAAAAATAAGAATCTTTAACTATTACACCATCGAATTAGTTTTTAAAAAAACCAATCCTCTTATAGCAGGAAGATAACATTAAAATTTCAACATTGTCAGCAAAAAGCATGATTAAGCAAGAGAACGACAAAAATAAAAAAATTAAAAGGATCGGTATTTTTGTCTTTAATATGGGATAAGAGACATCTGGCTATCTCCAAGTGCTGACTATGTTGTGGAACTGTCTTGTGGATGTCTCGACCAATGTCATTAGGCTGTTCCTGGCACTATGGTAAGTAACAACAACACATATCTATACCTGAAATACAAGGGAGATAGAAAATGCCAATTACTTGTATTAAAAAAATATGGAGAAGATCTAGAGGCATCATATTTTATTAAAGAGCCAATTTAAAACTAAAAGACATGAAATCTGTACTTCAAGGTGACTGCTCTAGAATTAGGCAGATCTCTCTCGATTGAGGGTTCCTTACATGATTACATGAATTTCTGAGAGGTATCTTAACCAGGTTTTCTGATCTTATTAAGACTGTTGATTGGAATAGGGCCAGGCTCGTAAAATGTGTTGCCTTCTGGGGCAGTAGATACTTGTGTTGTCATTCTGCTTCCTTTTGTTTTTAGGAGTTGGGTATTTTCCCATATTAATCCTCTTTCTACAATATATGCATATTTTACGCCTTCATATTTTTGAACATTTTATGCATGTTTATTGGTTTTTAATTATGAGATGGATTTTTGATCCACTAAAGTGCATGGATTGCCTCTGCTACTTTTCCAGCTTTATTATGTATTGCTGAATGTTTATGGACATGATCTCTTTATTCCATAGATACCAAATCTGGCACTTCTGCCTGGATACTCATATCTGTGTATCAGATATGATACTTCTCGGATATTGTATCCAAACATATAGGAATAATGGACAATGTATCCAGACATATCCATTAATACACACTCTTCCCTATTTGGTTCATATTTAATACATCTGAATATGGCCTAAGGCATATCTAGAGTTGTATTCATGACATGGGATCAAAAGAAGAATATACAATTTTTTATAGATTGATTTTAAATTAAGAAAAAACAAGTAATAATCCTCTTTAATTAATGAAAATATCTTATTTGAACCTTTTATTTGTGTAAACATTTTTGTATTCTATGTTTGTCAAATTTTAAAATGTATATGTTTATATAATGTTGTATCCAGCCATATCCATATTAGGGGGTGTTAAAAATTTGCCATATCCTTATCTGATATCCTTTCCATATCAGGTAATGTGTCTGTTTCCATGCAACATAGCCTTATTCTTAATGATCAGTTATGCTTTTAGATATTCTATCTTTAAAATGTTAATGATCTCTTATTTTGTATTCTACATTTCTATCGGGCTTTACCTTCATTTTAAAGGATGTCATAAACATATTAGAAGGGTGTAATCTTATTTAATGCCAAAGGAATATCTTGTTTTATTCCTGTCTCTAACTACAGGTGAATGGGACATATCGCTGCAAGTACACCCCTGGAAAATCAAAGGTGGACATTGTTGGTGATGATTTCTTCAACTGTTTTGCACAAGAACCCTCTGTATTTGAGCTGATATATCGTCATTATCTCCTGTAAGTAGCTTATTCATTTAGATTTATGCCAGGTCACATCCTTGTGATGCCTATGATTGTCTGGATATTTCTTTAATGTTGTTCTCTGACCAGTCTCTTTCTTTCTTGTTTAGGGTTTTTCTTTTGTTCTCTGCTTTAATTTAGGCTTTATATTGTTTTGATTATATTGTCAATATTTACATAAATTATGGGATTTCGTTGTTGTTCCAAGTTGGAAAGAAAACCAAACATTATTACAAATGTATACTAGGTTTTCATTTTTTTTCCTTTGTTATTTGAAGAAATTGAATCGGTTAGTTTAGTGCATCCAGTGGGGGAGAGTATCAGAATATGATATTATACAGTGAAAAACATCATCTGATAACATCATTGGATGCCATTATGCAAACATGATTGATATACAAAAATACTAAAACCTCTTTGCAAAAGTACTGGACACATGAGCCGTTTGCAGTGTTAAAGAATGCATCAATCCAGATTTCAAATAGAAAATGCAGATAAAATATTATTTGCTAAAAGCACTGCAATTGCCACCTGTCTGTGAATACCTCAAAGGATGATGGGAAGTGATCTTTCTTCATTTTTATTTAAGTTTCTTTGATTGTTTTCAAAACATGCCAAGGAGATGATCATATTACTAGAAATTGAATCTTTCTTTTAAGCGTGCATTTTATATTACACCATAAACAATAGAAGTATACGAAGTTCAATGTTTAGCAGTTCAGCAGCTAGAATGAGGCTCCCTATCAACACAGGAAGGAAGCTAACACATCAGCTTTAGCTTCAATGTCCAGCAAGTCGATGTCTTTTATAAATTATCCATGCTGGCTACAGTATGAACAATCTAAGCCTGCTTTGAAAATGAATTTTCTCTGAGTGCAGGCTTGAGTATCTTTATGAAAGTTTGCTTTCTACCTGCATCAGCAAAAGAAAGCGATGCTGAAGAGCAGAAGGGTGCTCCAATCTTTGGTTGAATGCTTCTAGACCACCCGTGCTTCCAATCTTTGGTTGAATGCTTCTAGACCACCCAAGTGACACCTGCATTCAAGGTTGATAAGAATTGGGAATAACAAAAATCAGCAATGAGAAAAACAGCTATAAAATTTGCCATGAAGTTTGAGGATAAGAAATAAATGTTTTTATTAATTTACATGTCTAAAATAAATATAAATACGTATAAAGGACTTTACTTTGAATACAAGAATGAGATTTACTTGCAAATGCCTCTATTAGTGAGGTGCCTTAAGATCATTTTATTTTTTTCCTTGGTAGTTTTGTTCTAACCTTTAGTTTTTGTAGATGTAAAATGGTGTCGAGTAGATGTGGGCATAGTTGAGAAATTCAGAATTGGCAAAGAATCAGCATTTTTAAAAATCGGCAAAAAAAAAAACCGAAGAAAATTTTTTTTTTCATTGAAAAAAGTTTTTTTCATCCATATTACAATGAATTAACATTATGCAAATCAAATATTGCAATAAAAGCAATAATTCATGTGAAGACATCATACAAGGCTCAAGCTTTAAGTACACATGAAAGTGACAAAACACATCTTCTATTGCTTATAATATGAAAAGGTACAAAGTTACAAATAACAAGAAGGAAAAAAAAGGTTTCATTTTTTATATACCTGCACATGGAAACAAGTAACAACAAATTTACAATCACTTGAAAAAAAGGAAAAGAAACCTAAACCCTAAACCAAAGGCTAGGGTTTAGGGTTTAAAATTGAAACATGGACAGGTGAAAAATGGGCTTGCATACATAGTTATTAGGCAGCAATATTTACTTAAAAAGAGGAGGAAAAAAAAACCTAAACCCAAAATCCTAGGGCCTAGACTAGGGTTTAGGGTTTAAACTTTAAGTTCAAAGTTCAAAGTTTCAAATTCAAACACTAACAGCTGAAAAATGGGCTTGCATACATAGTTACCAGGCAGCAATATTTACTTAAAAAGAGGAGGGGAAAAAAACAAACCCTAAACCCAAACCCTAGGGCCTAGGGTTTAAACTTCAAAGTTTCAAACATTAACAGCTGAAAAATGGGCTTGCATACATAGTTATCAGGCAGCAATATTTACTTAAAAAGAGGAGGAAAAAAAAAAAACCCAAAACCCTAGACTAGGGTTTCGGATTTAGGGTTTAAACTTTAAACTTCGAAGTTCAAACATTAACAGCTGAAAAATGGGCTTGCATAAAAAAACCCTAAATTGGTCACGGCCTAAAGAAAAAAGAAAAAAGAAATATTATAAAAATTAAAAAAAACAAAAAAAATTGCAAATTTTTTTAAAAATCGGCAAAAACTCGATCACCGATTTTTGCATCGCCATTTCAAAAAATTGGCAAATAATCGGGATTCCGCCAATTTTCTCAACTAGGGATGTGGGAATAAATTTTACCTAAATGGACCAAGTTTTAGATTTTCTCTTTAAAAAAAAGAAAAGAAACTTTTTGACCATTGACTGCTGTTTGTCCAGTTATGTCTATCGAATTTGTTTAGGATATAAAATTGTTAAAATTCAAACTTTTTTTATAAAATTCATTGGATCTGGTAATAATGTTTCCAGCCATTGTGAATTTGTACAAATATATAGTTTAAAGGGAAAATTGACTAAATTTGGGTTGTACCTTATTTAAGGTGCTAATAAATGGCTGATCTAGTTGTCAAACAATATGTGTGATTTGGGATGGATGTCGTTTTGGTACTTAGTAGCTACCTTTCAACATATTCTTGGTGCCATAGCATAGAGTAGGTTTTATATATTCAATAAATTTGTAGTTGTAACACATAACATTGTAGCTAGCTGTTACCAAACTTTATTCTCATAAACATAAATCTTCTAGAAACATACAGAAATATCAAATAACTCATCCACAATCCTAAATCCATAATGATACAAAGATAGATAACACCCTTAAGGTAGGGCAACACCAATAATACTCATGAAGGAATAACTCCACAAGATTTCCTAAGATGAGAGGGCCATTCTGTGGGCAAAGGCGATTACAAAGCAATGCTTGATGTGATCGATGATCAGAATGATAAGATCCCTTCTTTATATAACCATCATCTAATGCTACTTTGAGGAGAGTATAACCCTAACCCTAATTGACTCTTAAACCATTAACCAACTCATTATTATATTATAATATCCCATTATAATAGAACTTGGGTCATGTGCGGCCCATGCCAACTATCCATAATGCCCATGTACAATACAATATCATATTCCTATATACCTATCCCTAGGTACCATACCATTCCAGGCCCCCTTAAAAATGTTTTGTCCTCGAAACATGAGAAAAAACTAAATGATATGATCTTCTTGTTGATAATTTTGTCACATTTTGTCCAAGGGGTAAAATTTTGAAATGTTGTTTATTTTTCATGCTTGAATTCTCCTTCTCCTCTATGTTTAGTCTCCTTCGCTCTTCTGTCATTTTTATGGCGCTTCGGCACAGCCAGTACCCGCCTTTCGGCGACCCCCATGTCCATTTCAGATGCGAGAACAGCTTCGCTGACAAAAACAGGCAGAGGGGGCAGCTTCACTCAAGACAGGAGTCAATTGGCAGCTTCGCTGAGAAAAACAAAAAAAAAAGTCCACTTCGGACTTGGAAAAAACTCTAAGGCGTGGAGGGCGCTTCGCCCAGAATGCTGTCGAAGTGGCCACTTCGGGCACTATGGCTACCGAACCTTCACTTCGGCTCCAACTCCAGCGAGCCTCCCCGCCTAGATGATTAAAAAGAGTCTTAAGGCATTTAGCTTGCTTCGCCAAGAAGGTTGCCAAAGTGCCACTTCGGCCCACATCCTCAGTGAACCGCCTCCAGGAAGGTGCCAATTCAGGCCCAAACTCAGCGAAGCAGGCACTTCGGGCGCCAGGTCTGCCAAACCTTCACTTCGGCCCCAGTATTGGCGAACTTCCACTCAGATAACCGACAAAATTCTTAAGGCAAACAACGGCACTTCGCCCAGAATTCAGCTGAACTGTTACTTTGGGCCTCCACTTCAGCGAAGCGCCAATTCTAAGTAAAGCACGAGCTTAATCAAAGGCTTTTCCAAGGCAAAGGGGTTAGAATTTTCTTCGCTTCTCGCTAGCAGCCAACCACTTCGGGCAAACTCCCTGCCGAACTACCGCTTCAGGCCTCCACTCTAGCGAAGCATCTATCTCTTGCGAAGTAAAAGGTTTTTCTGCCCCGCTCTCAATGACAGCAAGCTTGCTACTTTGGGCTGACTCCCAGCCGAACCTCCACTTCGGCCAGATTTGATGCACCTTGCCGGAGCCATAACTTGTGAACCGTACGCCCGTTTGCCTTGAAATTTAACAGGTGGTTCCGCGTGCGTGTTCTACATGAGGCTAATCTTTGATTCGCCTCACCCTCCAAAAATCATGTTTTTGGGACCTAACTCCGACATCTAGTGTCCCAAAATTAGCTTTTAGAATAGGTTCCCGGGTTTTTGGGTTTTTTTGGATGTTAGAATTTTATTATCTTTTGTTATACCTTAAGTTGAGGCCTAATATTTTAAAGTAAGGTTCATTATTGTAAGAGGGATGTGTGCACCAAATTTGGGTGCAATCCGACTCATTTCTATTTTTAGCAGTTTTTAGAAAAAAGATCTATTTTTAGCAGTTTTTAGAAAAAAGACGTTTTAGGGTTTCTTTGGTTTTCGGTTGCTATATGATGGATTGTAATATTTTGGAGAAGGGGTGTGAATTCAGGAATGAGAAGAATATCGATTTGTAGGTTTCTTCCATTATATTGCATTTGTGTTATGTGATTGGAGTCCATTTTGTTGGTCTCTTGTAGCTGAGTTTACACCATTTGGTATCAGAGCGGGTGTGATCTCGCTAGTGAAGGGAAGATGCCGCCTAGAAGATATGCCCAGATGAATAGGCAGATCGAGGATCTGAATGCAAAAATAGCATGGCTGATTGGTGTGATTGATCACATGGGAGAGAGACATCCCAGGGCACGTGCAGATCAAGGATCTGATGATGAAAATGTACCTGAGGAACGTGGATCTGAGGTCCACGCAGAAGCAGAACCAGAGGGCCCAGAGGAAGAAGGGCACGGTTTTGAAAATCGGCTGATACGAGCTCTAGAGGGGCTTAAGGGGAATCGATATGGGATCAAGATCGAGGTTCTCGAGTATGCTGGTGGGTTGAAACCAGAGGAGTTGATCGATTGGATCAATAGCCTAGAAAAATATTTTGAATGGAGTAACCTTGCTGAAGAGAAGAAGGTTAAGCTCGCATGCACAAAGTTGAAGGGACATGCATTGATTTGGTGGGATCATTTACAGACTACACGATAGAGGAATGGAAAGGAAAAGATCAGGGATTGGATAAATATGAAGAAGAAGTTACAGGAAAAATTTATACCTGTAGACTACTCCCAAACCCTATTTCATAGATTTCAGAATCTCCGACAGAAGGATCAAAGCATTGAGGACTATACTAATGAATTCTACAAGCTATCCATTCGAGTGGAGCACAATGAGACGGAGGACCAAAGGGCTGCCAGGTATGTAAACGGCCTAAGTTTTGTTGTCCAAGATGAGATGAGCATGCATCACACTCTTACAGTGGAGGATGCATATCAAATGGCCCTCAAGGCAGAGGAGAAATTGAAAAGGGTTAATAGAAGAGGCAAGAAGGGATTCACACCCTCTTCAGGTCGGGGTCGAAGTGGATCTAATTTTCTCAAGGGAGAATCCTCAATACCTGCTAAACAAGAAGAAGATGGGCAGAATATGAGAGGAAGAGGATACCAACGAGGTAGAGGTTACGGTGGTGGACGAAATGGGAATGATCCAAGAAGGTCGTATACCTGTTATGGATGTGGTGAGGAGGGGCATAGAGCATTTGAGTGTCCCCAACGTGATGTCCAAGAAAGGGGTCAAGGAGGACAAGGAAGGGTCAATCTGGTTGAGATGGAAGAGCAGGATGAGGATGAAGTTGTTGACATGGGGGAAGCACTTATGATAAGGAGGACGCTGATTGTTCCTAAGAAAGAGAAGGTGCAGAGCAAAGCGAAGGGGCAGACCATAGATGGTGATGATTCTGGGCTACGAACGAACATCTTTCGAACAAGGTGTACATCAGGAGGGAAGGTATGTAACATTGTCATTGATGGTGGTAGTTGTGAGAATATGGTGTCAAATGTCATGGTTGATAAAATGAACCTGGAATGCGAAAAGCATCCTTATCCATATCGCATCTCATGGGTTAAGAAGGGGAATGAGGTAACAGTAGATCAGAGGTGTTTAATTAAATTTTCAATTGGGAGCACTTACAAGGATGAAGTGTGGTGTGATGTGATCCCTATGGATGCATGTCACATTCTGTTGGGAAGACCTTGGCAGTACGACAGGGATACTAACCATAATGGGAGAAAGAATACTTACACATTCTGGAAGGATGGTGTAAAGGTAGTTCTTGTACCTCTAAAGGAGGATGGGCCGAGTGAGAGCTTGTTGACGATGAAGGAGTTCCTTGCAGAGATCAAGGACGCTAGCTTATGTTATGCCTTAACAACTAGGAAGCTAGAAATAGAGGAAGTGGTTATGCCTACAGCAGCAGCTAAGTTGCTAAGTGAATATAAAGATGTCACACCAGAGGAGTTACCGGATGGGCTACCACCAAAGAGGGATATCCAGCATCACATGGATTTGATTCCAGGATCAGCGCTCCCAAATCAGGCAGCTTATCGGTTGAACCCAACACAGAATGCAGAGTTGAGTAGGCAAGTGACAGAGTTGATAAAGAAAGGATTAGTTAGGGAGAGTATGAGTCCATGTGCGACTCCAGCATTGCTGACCCCAAAGAAATATGGTGACTGGCGGATGTGTGTGGATAGTAGAGCCATAAACAAGATCATAATAAAATATCGGTATCCTATGCCGAGAGTGGATGACATGATGGATGGATTGGCTGGAGCTAAATACTTCAGTAAAATTGATCTGCAGAGTGGCTACTACCAGATCAGAATTAGAGAAGGAGATGAATGGAAGACAACTTTTAAGACAAAATATGGGTTGTACGAGTGGATGGTGATGCCATTTGGGTTGTCTAATGCACCCAAGTACATTTATGCGGTTGATGAACAGAGTACTACGGGAATATAATGGTAAGTTTGTGGTTGTGTATTTTGATGATATTTTGATTTATAGTAAAAGTGAAGAGGAGCATTTGTTACACCTGAAATTAGTGTTAGACGTGCTCAGGAAGGAGAAATTGTATGTCAATCTAAAGAAATGTAGATTTCTTCAGGATAGTTTAGTGTTTTTAGGATTTGTAATCTCAAGAGATGGCATGAGGATGGATGACGAGAAAGTGAAGGCGATTCTGGAATGGCCTCTTCCATGAACTATAACAGAAGTAAGGAGCTTTCATGGCCTAGCTACCTTTTACAGAAAGTTCATCAAGAACTTCAGTAGTATAGCTGCCCCTATAACTGAGTGCATGAAGGGGAAAGAGTTTGTATGGACTATGGCAGCAACAAAGAGTTTTGAACTCTTGAAGAAGAAGGTGTCGGAAGACCCTGTTCTAGTGTTACCAGATTTCAGTAAGGTGTTTGAGGTTGATTGTGATGCCTCATTTGTTGGAATTGGTGGTGTCTTAAGTCAAGAGGGCCGACCTGTAGCATTTTTCAGTGAGAAGCTGAATGATGCAAGAAAGAATTATTCTACATATGATGTGGAATTTTATGCAATTGTGCAAGCATTGCAACATTGGAGGCACTACTTACTCTCAAAGGAGTTTGTGTTGTTTACTGATCATGAAGCATTGAGGTATGTCAACTCTCAGAAAAAGTTAAATAGTAGGCATGCCAAATGGGTTTCATTTTTGCAACAGTATACATTTGTCCTGAAGCACAAGTCGGGTAAACAAAATAAGGTTGTTGATGCATTGAGTAGGAGAGTCATGTTGTTGACCACTATGGAGAATGAAGTGGTAGGATTTGAGGGGATTAAATATCTGTATGAATCTGATGCAGATTTTGGGAATATTGTGCAACAGTGTAAAAGTGCGGTAGAGGGTGAGTCCCATACTATTTTTGAAGAGTATTTTTTACAGAATGATTACTTGTTTAAGGGTAATCGATTATGCATTCCCAATGGCTCTATGAGAGAGAACATCTTGAGGGAATTACATAGTGGGGGTTTGGCTGGTCATTTTGGAGTAGCCAAAACTACCACTCTTGTAGAGGAGAAGTACTATTGGCCAAAAATGAAGAGAGACATAATCAGGTTTGTCTCTAGATGCAGAGTATGTCAGATGGCTAAGGGCCATGCACAAAATACAGGGTTGTATATGCCACTGCCAGTTCCTACAGGACCATGGACCGATCTAAGTATGGATTTCGTGTTGGGGTTGCCCAAGACACAGAGGGGTAAGGATTCAGTTTTTGTTGTGGTAGACAGATTTTCAAAAATGGTGCATTTCATTGCTTGCCATAAAACTAATGATGCAACTAGGACTGCAGTCTTATTCTTTGATGAGATTGTGCGGTTGCATGGTGTTCCAAAGACTATTACTTTGATCGGGATACTAAGTTCTTGAGTCACTTTTGGAGGACGTTGTGGAAAAATTTGAACACCAGGTTGCAGTTCAGTAGTGCTTACCACCCACAGACCGATGGGAAAACCGAGGTAGTGAATAGAAGCTTGGGAAACCTCTTACGGTGCATAGTTGGAGAAAAACCAAAACAATGGGATTTAGCCTTGTCGCAAGCCGAATTTGCATACAATAGTTCAGTGAACAGGTCGCAGGTAAATCTCCTTTTCAAATTATTTATGGTCAAAATCCTAGAGGTGTATTAGATTTGGTTGAGTTACCAATTGGGGAACAAGTTAGTGATGATGCAGAAGCATTTGCTGAGCATATCCAGAAAGTGCAAGAGTCCGTGAGGGAAAAATTGTAGAGTAGTAATGCACACAGAAGGGTGAAAGTGTTTGAAGAGGGTGATATGGTCATGGTTCATCTTAGGAAAGAAATATTTCCTAAGGGGACGTATAACAAACTGAAACTTAAGAAAATTGGGCCATGCAGGATTTTGAAGAAGATCAATGATAATGCCTATAAAGTGGAGCTGCTCGATGAATTTGATATTTCACCCATTTTTAATGTTTCTGATTTATTTCAGTATCCTGGTACTACCGAGGATGGTGAATTACAGGAGACAGTAAATTGGGCATGACAGATGCCTAAGAAGAAAAAAGACAGAGTTGCACAGGTGCTCGATAAGAAGGTGATCACCACCAGACATGGGAGCTACAATAGATTCCTGGTTCAGTGGGAAGGATTACCACAGTCAGATAACACTTGGGTTTCGGAGTTAGAGCTAAAGGAAATTGATAACCAGAAGCTACAAGATTTCAATTCAACTGAACTCGCAGGAGCTGAGTTCTTTTTCACCAGAGGAGAATGATGCACCTTGTCGGAGCCATAACTTGTGAACCGTACGCCCGTTTGCCTTGAAATTTAACAGGTGGTTCCACGTGCATGTTCTGCATGAGGCTAATCTTTGATTCACCTCACCCTCCAAAAATCATGTTTTTGGGACCTAACTCCGACATCTAGTGTCCCAAAATTAGCTTTTAGAATAGGTTCCCGGGTTTTTTGGGTTTTTTTGGATGTTAGAATTTTATTATCTTTTGTTATACCTTAAGTTGAGGCCTAATATTTTAAATTAAGGTTCATTATTGTAAGAGGGATGTGTGCACCAAATTTGGGCGCAATCCGACTCATTTCTATTTTTAGTAGTTTTTAGAAAAAAGATCTATTTTTAGAAGTTTTTAGAAAAAAGACGTTTTAGGGTTTCTTTGGTTTTCGGTTGCTATATGATGGATTGTAATATTTTGGAGAAGGGGTGTGAATTCAGGAATGAGAAGAATATCGATTTGCAGGTTTCTTCCATTATATTGCATTTGTGTTATGTGATTGGAGTCCATTTTGTTGGTCTCTTGTAGCTGAGTTTACACTAAGATTTCCTGGCGAAGCTGCACCTTGGGTCCACTTTCAACGAACCGTCCCTAGTGAAGTTGGTTTTTGACTTAGGCGGTTTGACGTATTCAAGGTTCAGCCCCCCCCCTAGCCTCTACAGACTGTCACTTTGGCCGGATTTCTTGGCGAAGCCGCACTTTGGGTGCAACCTTAGCGAACGTCCCTCTCAAGCACGATTCAGGCCCAAATCATCAGCGAAGCTCCCCCTATGCACCTCCTGACACTAGTGCTACTCCCGAGGGGCACGCGTTCATAGGAAAAGTAGGTGGGGTATGAATCCAAGACATCTTCATGGCACATAAATGCAAATCTTCTGCCCAAAGTGGTCCCCTCACCAACTGCAGTAATGAGATGGGAGGTTTCAGCTACAAAGCTTGGCGGACGTCAAATCCCAGCTACTCCAGCGTCCTGGTGCGCTTGGTCATTAATGTTTCAGAGGGAGGGTCCTCTATAAAAACCCATGCATTGTAATGAGAAAAAGGGGGGAACATATTGCTAGAAAGCCGTTGTATTCAAACTCTTTGCATCAATACTAAGAATCCTTGGCTCTGATTCTGTCTCTTCTTTGTATGCTGCCTTCTGTGATTATTTCTGCTAATGTCATTTATTTTTCTGATTGCTGTAATTCTGATATCTGGATTTAAGCATTAGAGGATAAGTGAATCTGGAATCTTCCTGAAGGATACATAGGGAAGTAAATGCAATGTTAGTTTCTGTTACATTCTCCGTGTTGATAGTTGCTGGTTAAAATATAGATGGGTGATTGTGTTGCTTGTTCTTCCCCACCATTATTGCTATGCATTTTACATTTCTTTCTGTAATTTCCCAATTTCTTTCCAATTCCCTTATCTAAAACCCCAAGTAGTGTAGTATAGGAGCCGGCCTTCTCCGGAGATTGGCACGGGAGGCATCTCTTCCTTCCGGCCTTTCAAGGTTGGTCCGGGTCTAGGGCGCGTATGCAAACCAAATCCTTTCCTAGGGCGGATTCGTGACCAACAGTTTCTGGCACGCCCGGTGGGACCCAATCGTTCCACCTCATAAGCAGTATTGAAGAAGTGATGTTCGCTTCAGTGCTATCAAACTTGAACATCTGGCGACTCTGCTAAAAATCGGATACCTCCAAGTCTCAAAGACCAGTCTAAGAAAATCCCGTCTTCATGCGTACGAGATGGAGAGTTAGAAACGCAGAAGAGGAGCCCGAGTACTACGAGCTTGATATCAACGCCTTCGGAGAACGTCCTAGGCTAGTCAGGCCTAATATCTCTCTGGCGAAGCATCATCGCAGGAAGCTGTAGTTGCTGAGCAAGATCCGGCTTCAGATAGCACCGCAACCAGCTGTCCTCCAAATCCTCCGAACTCTCCAGACCATCAGGACGTTCCAGTTCCGCCTGACGTGCAGTTAGGTGCTTCGGGAGCTCCTGTTCAGCCGAACCTGCTGCTGCTGCCGCCATTGCCACCTCCTAATCAGCCAAATCCAAACGCGAATATGGCGAACCCACCACCAAATCAGAATCAGCAGCAGAACCAACAACAAAATCAACCGCCGAACCCGCCCAGGTTGTTTGCAGCCTGGAACCACTCGGGGCCTTTGAACCTGGCAACACAAGATCAGATCCCTGCTGCAGCGCTCAAGGCCATCCCTACCTATGACGGCACTGGGAAAACAGCGCAAGAGCATGTCCAGGATGTTGCCGCTCTAGCTACCATTCACGGTATCACGGAGGAAAACATCATGGTGAGGTTGCTAGTCTTGTCCCTCCGTGGAAAGCTCCTGTATTGGTATAGATCCTTGCCACCCGGCACTATTGCTACATGGGACGAGCTGGCGGGAAGGTTGATTCAGGGGTTCAATGAATCGGCGGACCCTTACTCCTTGCTCCACCAGTTCACGACCATCCAGAGACATCCGCAGGAGGAGGTCCCTGATTTTAACGTCAGATTTGCTCGGACCTGGCAGAGAGTCCCGGATGGCTTGCGGCCGACTCCCGATCAAGCCGCATTCTACTTCCTTAGAGCGTTCAACTCAGACCTCAGTATGAATATCCGGTACTCTGGCGTCAACACTTTCCCAGATTTGTATACACAGGCCCAGAAGGCCGAGGCTGATTTGATCGCCATTGGCAAACTCCCGCCGAAGCCGACAATGCCGATCTACCCTGATTTGCCCCAGTATCAATATCCTGGTACATCTGCTCAGTTCCCTCCAGTACCTTCTATGTACCCGGTTCCCTCGTGGAATCCGAGCCAAACGCCTAGTTTTCCGCAGGTTCCTGCTCCTCCAGCCCCACAACTTCCTCCACCCCCGCAATATCCGGCTTTGCCTCCGCCTATAGCGCCATTGCCGTTACCTGCCCCTCCGGCTGTTGACCCGCAGACCAAGGTTCTAAAAGAGCTGGAGTCGCTTAATTCCACCGTAAGAACACTGTCCAATGACATGGCAGTGATGAAAAAGAAACAGGCTCAGCAGGAATTCCTGCCAAGAAGACCCTATCCTCCTCCGGCGCTCACCAAAGATCAAGCGGCTCAAGCCGGTAGACCTCCTGCGAGGAATGCCGCTATTAGTGAAGAGCCGAGCACCTCAGATTACGTGCATTGGTGCTCCACGTGCAATGACCCACATGGGGAGGATACTTGTATGGTACACCAACACTATGTTCAAACACTGGCGGGTAGCGCCCCTAGCGGCCAAATCAACATGATTAGGGAGACAGACCGTAACCTCATGATCCCCGAGGACGAGCAGGTTTCAATTTTAACCAGAGATGGCAAGAAACCGATTGAGGTGGACGCAGCCCAAATGGAACCTCTGTAGGTGTAGACCCGCCGAGAAAAGGAGCAGCCTCCGGCTAAAGCTCCTGACAAAGTTCCCTTGCCCCCGCCAGCAAAAGAGAAACCCTTGCCCGCAAAAGCTCCAGCAGCGCAACCTCAAGCTGAAACCAGGGAGCAGGCCAGGGAGAAGCTCAAGTACCCGTCATTGACGAAGCGGCAAAGGGTTGAAGCCACGCAGCAGTACCGCACTAAGTACGAGGCTGCGAAAGAACCAGAGGTATCCACCACTTCGGCTTACAACATTGTTGACGAACTGAAGAAGACTCCGGCCAAGATAAGCCTGTACGATGCTCTGCAACTCCCCGGGCAGGTGGACCTGCTGCAGGAATCACTGAAATCTGTCCAAGAAAGAAAGCCGACGCAGCCTGTGTTAGCTCAGACTCTGACCACTTCGGCCACGGGAAAGAACAGGCCACCTCCGTTCTACTTGTCTCTTCGGATGGAAGGGTGTGTAGTGCACAATTGCATGATTGATTCCGGTGCATCGACCACCGTCATGCCAAGGGCAGTTTGCGAAGAGATAGGTATGGAATACACACGAAGCAGCCAAGGTGTTCTTCAATTGGATGGCACTCCTGTGAAAACAGTGGGCGTCATTAAAGATATTCCCATCCAGCTGCACAAGGCGCCTCAGATTGTTGTGATACAGGAGGTTGTGGTCGTTGACCTGGAGCCGTACTTTGGCATGTGCCTCTCGAGGGAGTTCACTGCTAAGCTGGGCGGTTATCTTTCTCTCGACTACTCACATATGGAGGTCCCCTTCAAGGGAAGGAAAGTGAAGATCTATAATGAAAAACCCTCCACCTTCCTCGTTGAGAGGATGCCCGAAGAGGGACAACAAGATGAATCAGTTCACCTAATGACAGAAGAGTTGGAAGAGGTGGACCTAGTGGAGGAAACCTTAGAGGAGCTGCGGGCGGAAGATGAGTTCTCCTTGACTGATTTTAACGCCATGATTGAATCAGAGATAGGCTGCTATTCCATCACCCAGCCCGAGAAGCCAAAGGAGACAGTGCGGGAGAATAAAGACCCTGCCCCGAATGAGCTATGGAAGCTGTACTTTGACGGCGCCCGATGCAAAAACGGTGTCGGGGCAAGAGTTCTTCTAGTTTCACCCTCTGGAGAACAAAAAGATTATTGCTACAGGCTGGCCTGGAGCTGCACCAACAACGTTGCAGAGTACGAAGCCCTGTGCTTAGGGTTGAAGAAGGCAGAGAAGCTAGGGATCAAGCAGCTGCAGATTTTCGGAGACTCTGAGTTAGTTTGCAAGCAAATCACCAACAAGTGCGTCTCAAAAAAGCACTATCTCAAGGCGTACCGCAATAGGGTCTGGGACCTGCTGGAGTCTTTCGAGGCACTTAATGTTCAAGCCATCTCCCGAGAAAAGAATAAGCACGCAGATGTCTTAGCGTCTATCGGAGCCAGATACTCCCCGGCTGATGACATGATGCAGAAGCCTAAGGCGGTAAGAACCATTTACAAGCCTTTTGTGCCTGATAGGGACACCCACTGGCAGGTGTTCGATTGTGACGAGCAGATCGTCAATTTTTTAGTCCATGAAGCAAGTACAATAGAAGGTAGAGACCCTGATGACGAGGACTATGAGGGGTTGATACAGTTGAAGAATAACCACGTCCCGAAGGGGCTGATCACTCTGGAGAGTCTATTTGATCAGAATGACAGAGCGATATCTCACCGGATCAAAGTAGACGCCAAGCAGTACAAGGACCTTGAGCTTGAGCCTGGAAAGGTAATAAAAGTCGGAACGGACTGTACCCCAGAAGAGTTGGAGCAGATTCGGGTTTTGTGCAGAAAGTACCCTGATATTGTTGCTTGGTGTTATCAAGACCTGAAGGGGTACAACAAAGAGATCATACAACACACTATAGAACTGGAAGAAGGGGTCAGACCCTGTAGGCAGAAACAGAGGCCAGTCAACCCGAAGATAGAGGTTCTGATGAGAGCTGAACTCTTGAAGATGCTAGAGGCAAAAATCATCTACCCTATTAAGCATTCTTCTTGGGTCGCAAATCTGGTCCCTGTCAGGAAGAAGAATAGGGATATTCGCCTGTGTGTCGATTTCCGTAATCTGAATCAGGCCTCGCTGAAGGACCATTACCCGCTCCCACAGATTGATCAGATCCTCCATGTAGTGGCAGGAGCGCAGCGCTTCTCTCTCCTAGACGGCTTCTCTGGATACAATCAGATCTGGGTGAGGGACGAAGATCAACATAAGACAACGTTCACCACCAAATGGGGGACGTTTGCCTATCAACGTATGCCCTTCGGCCTGTCCAATGCGGGGGCCACTTTCCAGAGAGCCATGGATTTGGCGTTCGGCGAGCTATTGAACAAAATCATTGTCATCTATCTAGATGACATGACTGTGTTTTCACACAAGAGAGAAGAACATGCCTCGCACTTGCAGCAAGTATTTGAGAGATGTCGGGAGTTCGGCATATCCATCAACCCGAAGAAGTTTGTCTTCGCGGTGAAGGAAGGGAAGCTGCTAGGCCATGTTATCTCAGAAAAAGGGCTCGCCGTTGACCCTGACAGAGCAGAGGCTCTCCTTAAACTTCCACTCCCGGTAAACAAGAAGGGGCTGCAATCTTTCTTCGGCCAGATCAACTTCGTAAGGAAGTTTGTCCCTGATTTCGCCCAAGTCATCAAGCCCATGGCCGAACTCCTGAAGAAAAACGTCGAGTTCGTCTGGACAGAGGAAAGGAAGAAGGCGTTTGAAGAGATCAAGGCTCGAATCGCCCAAGCACCTGTGCTGGTTAACCCGGACTACTCCAAAGACTTCATCCTTTATGCAGTCGGGGAACCTGAAAGCTACGCAGCAGTCTTAACACAAAAGGGAGATGATGGCGAAGAGCGCCCAATAGCTTTCCTGAGCCAGGTGATCCAGCCGCACGAGGAAAGATACAACTTCATCGAACGCCAAGTGCACGCAGTCATGAGGTCCTTGAAGAAATTTCGGCACTTTGTCTCCCAGAGCAGGACGACGGTATACGTTGTTCACCCAGATGTCAGGAGCTTCATCATCCAAGGAGAACTGGGCAACAAGAGGGCTGGCTGGATCGCTAAGATCCAGGAGTTTGACATCGAGGTCCGACCCACCAAGTTAATCCGAGGTCGGGCACTGTGCCAAGAACTTGCAAGGAGTGCTGCCGCAGAAGTGACTGCTTGTCAGTGGGAAGACCCAGTGCTAGAGGTCAACTTCGCTAATCAATCGGCAGAGGACGGCGACTGGACTGATGAGATAATACTGTACTTCAACACTGGGAGATGCCCAGATCGTCTTAATGCCTCGCAAAGGAGGAGATTCAGGCTTCAGTCCCAGAGGTATGTGTTGCGCCCAGAGGGGCTGTTTTTCAAAAATATTGACAGTGTTCTCTTGCGATGCGTCAGGGGAACAGAGAAGGAGAAAATCCTCGACGAATTCCATTCCGGGATGTCGGGGGGCCACCTTTCAGGAAGGCCTACGACCTTAAAGATAATTAGGGCGGGCTACTATTGGCCCACTATTTTTGCTGATGCTTTTGCGGTCTGCTGAAAATGTGAGAAATGCCAGAGGTTCGCCGGCCGAAACAAAAACGCCCCAATGCCCCTCCAACCGATCCAAGTCGAAGCACCCTTCCAGCAGTGGGGGTTAGACTTCGTCGGAGTGATATCGCCGAATTCTTCAGCGGGGCATAAATATATTCTAACTGCTACGGATTATTTCACCGGGTGGGCCGAGGCGATGCCCACAAAGCATGCCGACCAAGAGACGATCATCGCCTTCTTGAAGAGCCTAATAACCCGCTTCGGGGTTCCAAAGGCAATAGTGACGGACAACGGCCCAGGATTCGCAGGTGCCCAACTTAATGAGTTCGCTTGCAAGTATGGGATCTACCTCAAAGCCTCCTCCAACTATTACCCTCAAGGGAACGGCCTAGCTGAGTCAACAAATAAGAACTTGATGAAGATCATAAAGAAAACCCTGGAGAGGAACAAAAGGACCTGGCACCTGTGCCTGGATCAAGCACTATGGGCCGATCGCATCTCTGTCAAGAAGTCTATCAAAACGTCGCCATACGCGTTGGTCTACGGAAAGGAGGCAGTTTTGCCCACACATGTTGAGATGCCCGCGCTTTGGTTGCTAGACGATGAAAGAGGGAACCTAGATCCCATTGATGCCAGACTAGCTCAGCTGCTACAACTTGAAGAGGAAAGAGAGAAAGCTTATGAAGCTTTCATGAAGCACACTGAGACTACCCGAAACTGGTTTGAAAAGAGAGCCACTGCTCGTACTTTCCGAGTCGGAGATCTGGTGTTGAAATGGGACGTGTGGAAAGCAAAGCCGGGAAATCACGACAAGTTCGATGCCTTCTGGGAAGGCCCATTCAAGATTGCCCGTGTCAACCAGTACAACTCTTTTATCCTGCAGGACATGGAAGGCCAGACCCTGCCTATTCCCGTCAACGGCCTTCATCTGAAGGCTTTCCACCACTGAAAAGTATCATGAGGTTCTACCCGTGTACATATTTTCATTTCTGCATTTCATTTATTTTCGCATGTATATATTTCTTCCAGCTTTTAAGTTCAGAAGCAGAGCCAAGACGAGTTCGCAACTTTAGTTGCAAGGGAGACGAATTTTTGATCAAGCAGACCAAGCTTCGCCCGCTTTCTAAGTGTGAAAATGTGGTTCGGCTGAGTTTCCGGCGAAGCAGTCGCTTCGGGCAAGTTTACAGCGAGGTTTACCTCGTACCCGGTGTAAAGGTTGAGAGAAAAGGCAATCTCGATCAAAAACCTCTTCCTTTTGAATGACGAAGATGAAAAGATCATAGAGCTTCGCCGCGTTCTGAGCCGAAGCGGTGCTTCGCTATCTTTCTACCCCGAAATGAAGGTTCGCTCGGCTCTAAGTCGAAAGAAAGGAACAAAAGGTATGCTTCGCTCACTTACTAAAGGAGTCGGGCACTTCGCAAATTTTTTGGCCGAAGTGGCACTTCGGGTGCACCTTTCAGCGAAGTGGCCGTTTGGAAGCACTCAAGACGAAGTACACTCGGGGAAGAATGGTTCAAAAAGAAAGCGCTTCGCCTGTCCCCAGGTTGAAAGCCTCACTTCGGGCGTAACCTATGCCGAAGTTATGGTTCGCTCCGAATTTCGGCGAAGTAGCAACGTCAACGCAAGTCCTAAAGGGGGCGCAAGGGCCTACTTCGGGCGCCTTGGTGGCCGAAACGGGGCTTCGCTCGACTTTTGAGCAAAGTAGCCATTGTGAAGCGAACTGCCCTTTAAAACGTGCCTCGAGACGCGCGCAAAATGGCGGCTCCCCTTCGAACTCCCTAGGCGTGCGCCTTAATGAGAAGTGACAACGCGCATCCCAAGGGGGTCGGTTAGAGTTAAAACTCGTGCCTTGGAGAACGGAAACAGGGAAATTTAAGGTTTCAAGGCAGATTGGGATCCCAAAGGTGCTTCGGGCCTCGAAGACAACACCAAATCACCAACCAGAGAGCAATGCAATCCACCTGCGCCCACTTCGGGCATTTACTCTCCGTGGGCGCCATTAATGGGGTAGGTCCGGCCCATGTTTATAAAAGAGGGATGCATCTCCAACGAAAAATTATTAACTCCCCTGCGAATTGCTCCCCACTCTGCCGAAACTCTGCTGAAATTCTGCCAGCGAGCTTGTTTACCGATATCCGTCAGAGCACTTGTATATCCCTGCTAGCCATAATGGGCAAGAAAGCCACAGAAAAGAAGGACAAAGCACTAAAGGAGGGAGGTTCGGAAAAGGCGAAGAAATCCAAGGAAGAAAAGAAGCAGAGGTCGAGAAAAAAGGAGCCCGAAGTCCCTGTCGAAAAGCAGATAGCAGAGGAGGAGGAATCAGAGGAAGAGGGGCCGATTGACCCGCCCATTGATAGATGGCAAGGCATCAGAGATGGCGTCCTCTCTAAGAGTGTCTTGGAATTGCGCCAGACAATTGACCAGATGCTAACACGGGTATCCGCGGAACACAAGAAGACTGTTGTGTACTACTCGCAATTATATTGGTACTTATGCACCCCAGTACACAACTGTCCCGAGCTGGTCTATGCCATTGCCCAGAACTACAATCCTCTGACCAGGCAAGTCCGGGACGCTTCAGGGGAAATTTGTTTTCGATTTACCGCAATGATATCCAGGAAGCCTTCGCTCCAGGGCAAGGGCCGCCCCAAGGATATATTGTCAGAAATGTTAACATAAATGAACAAACGGGCAGGTACCACCCCGCTCCTCATATGCTGCAATTCATGGAGGGACAGTTGAAACAGGGGCTTCCAGCTGGTAAACTGCCAAAAATGCCGATGCACCTGGACAATTTTAAGTACCCGGATATTTATTCTATCCTGGCGTGGGTAGCAGGTTTATCCACTGACGCTGCAGTATACCCCTGGCAGGCCGCCCTCGCCGAATGTATTTCACATGGGGAGTTCTACTCTCCCGACCCTGCGAGGCCGAATACCAATCCGGTATTCTTTGACTGGGCAGAATGGATAGCCCGCACCCTGCACTCAAGGCTGACAGATTTGAAGAACGCGGGAACTGATCAATGCTTCGGGTCATGCTCTTTCCTGGCCTGGCTGTTCTTTTACTACCTGCACAACAATTTCCCCCGTATCGCTGTCAACAGTACCGACAAGGATGGAAATCCGCTACCGGTATACCAATGGACCCCAGTTCTAGCGCGAACAGAGTCCTATTATGTCTTTAACCAAGAGTTTTTGGGACGCGCTCTAGAACTCATATGTGGCTCTTGCCCCCGGGTACCTGCGTTGATGAGAGACAACATAATACACAGGAGGCTGGGCGACGTCTTCCAGCTTACGCAGGGGCTAGTGATCCGAATGTTTGGGTTTACCGGTAAACCCTTTCTTCTTCCGTACTTCACCTCGGAGTACTTGTTTGCATTGGAGGTCGCTCGCCAGAGTGACTACACAGACCAAATTTTCGGCCATGGCAGGAAGTGGGGACACACTTGTGAGTTCCCCTTCAAACTAGGCGTCATCGAAATCTTCGCCACTGGGCAGAATGCCTACCTTGCTATGACGCTCAGCGACTTCGGTCTACTCGAGCTGCCCCAACGGTGGCAGTATGATCCCTTGGGAGTCATCAGAGATTTCCTCAGATTCAAGAATTTTCATGTCTGCCCGCACCCAGAAATTGTGGAGCAACGCAACAATCCCACGGGCCGTGATCTGGAATGGCATATCGAGAGGATGCAGGCCTTACCTCCATGGCATGATTTCTATCCCATTGAGGCAGAGTATATTCCAGCGCGACACCCATTCCCGAATCCAAATTCCACATTCTGGAAGAAGATGAGAAAAAACCTAAAGGGGTGGTCTGAGGAGAAGCTCTCAGAATGGTGGATTATGAGGGTTCACCACCAAAAGCAAAATTCTGACACCTTCCTCCTCATAGACGGGCAATTCTCCAAGATATTCGACGCCCACTACGACTCCTGGCAGCCAATCTTGTTCTCAAACTTAGTGCCCCGAAGCGCCCTCGGCTCCGGCGAGAGCCCAAGGAGAATTGAAGAAGTATCTGAGCATTCAGAGGAGGAGCAACAAGGGGGGCAGTCGGAGGCACAACAGGAGCAGCACCAGCAGCCAGGCGAACCGATGGCAGAATCCAGCCATGCTGCTGAAGAGGATGAGCAACCACTTGAAAGGAAAAAGAAAAGAAAGAAGGTTGTCGAGGTACAGATGCCGCCTCCTCACCCAAAGAGGCCTCGGACTAAACCGCCCGGTTCCGCCAACGAGCGCCCCTCAGAAAGCCCTGTTGACGCAGGCACCGGCGAAGCTGCATCCGAACCCCCGCCGCAGAAGGAGATAGAGGTCGTCAATGTCGAAAAGGAGGTCATCAATGTGGGGGACGACACTCCAGAGGAGGAAGGCGCCAAAGAACTAGAAAAAGAGGGCGGCAAAGAACAAGGAGGGACCAGTCCAAACCCCGCCATGCAGGAGTTTGTTTCCGCAGCTCTCTTCGAAGAGCACGCAGGTACGCTCTCTCTCTCTCCTCTGCACTCTTCTGAAATACAAAGTACAGTAGCCCCGACCAATCAGCCTCTGGTGTCTGCCCTACCTCTCGGCAGCGAACCCCCGTCAACCGTTCCCCTTGTAGTCTCTCACCCTTTGGTTGAAGAAACCCAGCTGTCCGTCGCTTCCCTGTTCACCCAGGCAACATTTGGTTCATATGCACTGCCCCCAATGCCTTCGCAGCCTCTGCATCACTCGGTCGAGGCACCCCAAGTGAACCACCATCTGTCCCCATCAATCCCACACCTTCTGAACAAACCGAGGGTGATCCTTCGCTCCCGGGCTCCAGCAGCCCTGTCGCGGCTATTCAAGCCATTGCCCCTCCTTCGGTCACTGAAACCCCCGTCACCCCTGTTACCAACCCATCCAGTGAAGCCCATCCCCAACAAACCCTGTACCTGTTTACACCTATGTCTAGAGATCCGGCACCTCTGGATTCAGAGTTGGCACTGATTGAAGAACGCCCCCTAGCGGAGAGCCTGCTTCGGGCGCGTCAGAGCACAAACAAATGGCTCAAGGATGCTAAGAAGAAAAGGGCGCGAGCCCCCGCCAAAGTCGAGAAGTGCGCCGTTTTTGACCCGCAAAGGATGAAGCTCCACAAGGTGAAAAAGGTGCCAAAAGTTCAAAAGCCCGTGGAGGAGATGGCGCCTTCAGACTATACCTATCAGGAGACCATCAAAGACCTAAAGGCGCTCGACGTAGGGCATGAGACAGGGTCCATGCATATAAAGATTGATTCGATCTACCTCCACTCTCAGCACATCAGGGAACGTTGTTTTGAAGCAGAAAATGAAAGTATAAAGTTGGAGGAAAATCTGGCAAAGACCCATGCCCAGCTGGAAGATGCGCAGAAGGAATCAGAACAGTTGAGGCAGGAGGTGACTGCCCTTAAACAGCAAGTGAGTGAGCTCCAGAGCACTGCTAAGCATCACCAGAAAGCGCGCGAGGAAACAGAGGACAAAGTAAAGAAGCTAGAGGCACGAATCCAGGAGATGCAGCGACAGTTCGCTGAGGAGTCAAAAATAGAGCTCTTTACCAGGGACCATATAAAAGGCATTCGTGCCCATTTGTTGAAAAATTTCAGGTCCAGAGCATCCAGCGCCCTGTCTGTTTTGTTGTATATCACAGAGGCCCAACGTGCATCTTCGCAGGACGGGCCAGTTGTGGATGAAGTCATGAAAGAAATACAAAGTCGGCTTAACTTAGCCGTTGAAGTACAGAGTATCAAGTATCAAGACCTGGAGGTCCCGGCTATGAGCCGAACTGCGAGAGATTGGTCCACCGTCCAGTCAACCATTCGCGCCTTCTTCTCCAAATTGAAGAAAGCCCAGAAGGCCAAGCGGTTGATGGATACTTTTGAGCAGGAGCAGCGCACTTCGCTGACTTACTTTCAGAATCTCACGCAGCTAGGGTTCCCCGATTTCACCGATGACGACGGGAACCTTTTGACAAAGGACGAGCTCAAGCCAATATGGATCGCTTTCGAGAGTGATACGTCGGAGATAGATGGTTGGGCGGACCCCATCACGGAGGGGCAGGTGACGGACTTCATATTCAGATACTGCCAAATCGAAGCCTGCCTGACGGACTTAAGTAATAGGGCCAAACATGCAGATATTGATCAGATTCAGAGATTCCACGGTCTGGTGAAAGCGCTCCGTGATCGCAAACCCTTCCAAGAAGGGGCTTGGGCCCACATCCGGCGCACTCTGGAGCGCATTCGTGCGCGTCTTCCCCAGCAAGAACAAGAGCAAGAGCAAGAGCAGGAACAAGATGAAGAGGAAGGAGAAGGAGATATATTGGGAGAGAAACCCCTAGAAGGCGATGAGCAACCTGAAGAAGGGACAGGCGGTGACTCCGGGCCCAATGGATGAAGGCTTAGGGTCCGTGCATCGAGGCGAGCTCAATACCCCGCGAGCCGCCAGGAATGTTGACAGTTTTGTCACATTTTGTCCAAGGGGTAAAATTTTGAAATGTTGTTTATTTTTCATGTTTGAATTCTCCTTCTCCTCCATGTTTAGTTTCCTTCGCTCTTCTGTCATTTTTATGGCGCTTCGGCACAGCCAGTACCCGCATTTCGGCGGCCCCCATGTCCATTTCAGATGCAGGAACAGCTTCGCTGACAAAAACAGGCAGAGGGGGCAGCTTCGCTCAAAACAGGAGTCAATCGGCAGCTTCGCTGAGAAAAACAGGAAAAAGTCCACTTCGGACTTGGAAAAAACTCTAAGGCATGGAGGGCGCTTCGCCCAGAATGCTGCCGAAGTTGCCACTTCGGGCACTATGGCTGTCGAACCTTCACTTCGGCTCCAACTCCAGCGAGCCTCCCCGCCCAGATGATCAAAAAGAGTCTTAAGGCATTTAGCTTGCTTCGCCAAGAAGGTTGCCGAAGTGCCACTTCGGCCCACGTCCTCAGCGAACCGCCTCCAGGAAGGTGCCAGTTCGGGCCCAAACTCAGCGAAGCAGGCACTTCGGGCGCCAGGTCTGCCGAACCTTCACTTCGGCCCCAGTATTGGCGAACTTCCACTCAGATAACCGAAAAAACTCTTAAGGCAAACAAGGGCACTTCGCCCAGAATTCAGCCGAACTGTTACTTCGGGCCTCCACTTCAGCGAAGCGCCAATTCTAAGCGAAGCACGAGCTTAATCAAAGGCTTTTCCAAGGCAAAGGGGTTAGAATTTTCTTCACTTCTCGCTAGCAACCAGCCACTTCGGGCAAACTCCCTGCCGAACTCCCTTCGGCCTCCACTCCAGCGAAGCATCCATCTCCTGCGAAGTAAGAGGTTTTTCTGCCCCGCTCTCAATGACAGCAAGCTTGCTACTTCGGGCCGGCTCCCAACCGAACCTCCACTTCGGCCAGATTTCCTGGCGAAGCTGCACCTTGGGTCCAGTTTCAGCGAACCGTGCCTAGTGAAGTTGGTTTTTGACTTAGGCAGTTTGACGTATTCAAGGTCCAACCTCCCCCTAGCCTCTGCAGACTGTCAGTTCGGCCAGATTTCCTGGCGAAGCTGCACTTCGGGTGCAACCTTGGCGAACCTCCCTCCCAGGCGCGATTCAGGCCCAAATCATCAGCGAAGCTCTCCCTATACGCCTCCTGACACTAGTGCTACTCCCGAGGGGCACGCGTTCACAGGAGAAGTAGGTGGGGTATGGATCCAAGACATCTTCATGGCACATAAATGCAAATCTTCCGCCCAAAGTGGTCCCCTCACCAACTGCAGTAATGAGATGGGAGGTTTCAGCTACAAAACTTAGCAGGCGTCAAATCCCAGCTACTCCAGCGTCCTGGTGCGCTTGGTCATTAATGTTTCAGAGGGAGGGTCCTCTATAAAAACCCATGCATTGTAATGAGAAAAGGGGGGGAACATATTGCTAAAAAGCCGTTGTATTCAAACTCTTTGCATCAATACTAAGAATCCTTGGCTCTGATTCTGTCTCTTCTTTGTATGCTGCCTTCTGTGATTATTTCTGCTAATGTCATTTATTTTTCTGATTGCTGTAATTCTGATATCTGGATTTAAGCATTAGAGGATAAGTGAATCTGGAATCTTCCTGAAGGATACATAGGGAAGTAAATGCAGTGTTAGTTTCTGTTACATTCTCCGTGTTGATAGCTGCTGGTTAAAATATAGATGGGTGATTGTGCTGCTTGTTCTTCCCCACTGTTACCGCTATGCATTTTACATTTCTTTCTGTAATTTTCCAATTTCTTTCCAGTTCCCTTATCTAAAACCCCAAGTAGTGTAGTATAGGAGCCGGCCTTCTCCGGAGATTGGCACGGGAGGCATCTCTTCCTTCCGGCCTTTCAAGGTTGGTCCGGGTCTAGGGCGCATATGCAAACCAAATCCTTTCCTAGGGCGGATTTGTGACCAACACTTATAAGCATTGCTAACAACTGGTATCAATCTTGATCATCCACCCATCTGAGTCGAAGCTTGATTGGTGATAATCTTCTATGATGCCAAGCCATTGCTGTGCCACTTTGATGTCCACAATGATTGCTTCATTGGCTCCATCCTTCATGTGCTCCCCTCTGATATCTATAATGTTTGCTCCTGTGGTTCCATGCTTTCATTACTACTTTGATGACCATAATCATTGCTCTTTTTTTTCCATGTACTAGTATATTTGATGCCTCTTCTGAATTCATGTAGGTCCAAAATAGTGTCGATGCCCTATGCTATGCCTCCATGATTGTTGCCATTCATGGTGGTGTGGAAGGCACTATCCTGCAAACTTATCCAAAATGTTCTGCTTTATTTAATGTTCCTTGTTTTAATTTATTTTGGATGGTCCTCCTTTGATTCTTCCTCATTCTCTTCTTTCTTATGCTCTTCTTTTGGTTTCTCCTTGTGCTACTCTAACGTTGCTTCCTTGGACTTTGTTGCTGCTTCATCCTTGGACTCTGCTTCTCCTTCCTTAGACTCTGCTTTTGATTCTTTAACTGGTTCTTCTGCAAGAGTTGCTTCTCGGTTTTCCTTGGATCCTTGTTCCTTGAGTTGAGAAATATCCTGCAATGCTATCTTCTCTTTACTGTAACTTATTTTGCATGTTAATATTTAACAGTATCTCATGAATCCAACCAAGGATAACCAAGAACAATATCCACATCATCCATAGCTATGCCATAAAAATTTGAATGTGGGCCATGTTTATCTATAATTATCTTCAAATCTTCAAAAATCTGAACAATTCTCACCCTCATGTTGTATGTCGTTAATTTTCTTTGCTTTAACCTGCAACCTCTGAGCCAAATCAATATTGATGAAATTATACCTGGTGTTATCCTTGAAAATTTCTAACTCTCTTTTCATTTGTTTTTGTTCTCACGAAGCCTTTTATTTCTTTTTCATAGACTTTAAGTGTATCTTGCATACTATCGTCTTTTAATCCTTCCTCTCAAGTTCCCATTTGTTCAAGAATGATTGGTTAATTTCTTCCAAAGTGTATTGATAATTATTAGCACTGGCAAAGATTTTAAGCCAATGCAAAGCTTCCCCTTGTAACAAACAAAAAAGATTACCTCCCAAATCAAATTTAACAGAATTAAAAGATTTAAATTATTTCCACCATTCTGTAGCTAGAAAACTTTGGTAACTTCATGAGCTCATATTGGAAAAAAAAAGGACAATGTAAACTAGGGTTTCGTTACATTTTTTTTTTGCCTCATCAATTCCATTCCACAATGTCATATAAATAAGTAGACCCAAAAATTCCTTCAAAACAACACAAACTGCAGTTGATTTGCTTACTTGGACTGAAAGATATCTCATTTTTTGTTCTCCTGGAAAAATGCGATCTGAAAAAACATCACTGCCCCTGTTTCAGACAACAGACTTTAGAGGGTTGTATCTCCCTCAATACTAATCCAATTCTTTCATGTGACCACTTGTTTCAAAGCTTTTCAAATTTTGAGCAAGATGGCCCAAATCAAGGGCCTTTATGCAAAGATATGGCTTCTAGAAAATAAGATGATTTTCTCAAAAAAAAAATTGTTCAAATTTCTGCAAATCTAAAAGAAAACCCCTACTTTGCCAGAACTGTTGCTGATACCACTTGTTATAAAACTTTATTTGCATAAACATAAATCTTCTAGAAATATACTGAAATATCAAAAAATCATCCACAATGCAATAAATCCACAATGAGACAAAGATCAATTATATCCTTAAAGTAGGGCAACACTGGTAATACTCCTCCAAGGAAGGAATAACTCCATAATAGGTCTCCCAAGATGAGAGGGCCACTCTGTGTGCAAAGACGATTACAAGTCAATACTTGATATATCAATGATTGATAATTACAGTGACAAGATCCCTTCTTTATATACCCATCATCTAATTCTACTTTGGGGAAGGTATAACCCTAACCCTAGTCAACCCTTAAATCATTAACCAACTCATTATTATCATTTAATATCCAAATACAATAGACCTTGGGTCATGTGTGTCCCATGGCAAATATCCATAACACCCATGTACAATATAGTCTCACATCCCTTTACACCCATCTCTATGTCCCATACCATTCCACCCCCCTTAAAAATGTTTCGTCTTCGAAACAGGAGAAGAAACTAAATGATTTGATCCTCTAAGCATTGTTGACAACTGATACCAATCTTGATCATCCATTCATGCAAGTTAAAGCTTGTTTGGTGATGGTCTTTTATGATGCCAAGCTGCTGCTGTGCCACTCTGATATCCATAACGATTTCTTCTTTGGCTCGATGCTTCTGCTGCTCCCTTATGATGTCCACAATGATTGCTCCTATGGTTCCTTGATTTCGATGTACTACTCTGATGACCATAATCTTTGTGCTTTTTTTGCCATGTACTAGTATACTTGATGCTTTTTTGATTCCATGTAGATTCAAAATAGTGTCGATGCCCTATGCCATGCGTCCATGATTGTTGTTGTTCATGGTGGCGTGGGAGGCAATATGCTGCAATCTTATCCAAATGTTTTGCTTCCTTTGACTCTTCAACCTTTTGTTCCTCTGTTTTAATTTCTTTTGTATGGTCCTCTTTTGATTCTTCCTCATGCTTTTCTTTCTTATGCCCTTCTTCTGGTTCTTCCTTGTGCTCCTCTCGTGGTGCTTCCTCTGACATTGTTGCCACTTCTTTGACTCTGCTTCTGCTGCTTTCTTAGACTCTGCTTCTGGTTCTTCAATTTGTTCCCCTGCAAGAGTTGCTTCTTGATTCTTCTTGGATCCTTATTCCTTAAGTTGAGAAATATCCTACAATGCTATCTTCTTTTCCTGTAACTTTTTTCGCACTTTAAAATTAACAGTATGAATGAATCCAGCCAAGGATAACTAGAAACAATATCCACATCATTCATAGCTATACCATAAAAATTTGAATGTAAAACATATTTATCCATAATTTTCTTCAAATCTTCAAAAATGTGAACATTCTCACCCTCAAGTTGTATGTTTTTAATTTTCTTTGCTTGAACCTGCAACCTCTTAGCCAAATCAGCATTAATGAAATTATACTTAGTGCTATCCTTGAAAGTTTCTAACTCTTTTTTCATTTATTTCTGTTCATGATGAAACCTTTTTACTTCTTCATTGACTTTGAGTGTATCTTGCAAACTATCTATCTTTTTATCCTTCCTCTCAAGTTCCCATTTGTTCAAGAATGCTTACTCAGTTTCTTCAGAAGAGTATTTATAATTATTAGCACTACCAAAGATTCTAAGTCAATGCAAAGCTTCCCCTTCTAACGAACACAAAAAATTACCTCCCCAATCAAATTTAGCAGAATTCGAAGATTTAAAATTTTTCCACCATTCTCTAGCATCAATGTCATCCTCTCTAGAAAACTTTGATAACTCCATGAGCTCACAAAAAACTAGAGTTCTGTTAATTTTTTTTTTAAAGTAGGGTTTTGAAAGGGTTGCCTTTTCCCTTTTACATCGACTTAGTCACATTGAGCTATTTGGTGCCGCTGAGATTTGAACCTTGGTGTGGGCTACATCAACTATTTGTCCCAACTGTTGAACCAAGGACCTGTTGGCTTTTTCCCTCATCAATTACAATCTACAATGTCACATAAATAAGTAGGCCCAAAAATTTCCTTAAAAACACCACAAACTGCAGTTGATTTGCTTACCTAGACTGGAAGATATTTCAATTTTGTTATTTTGTAAAAACGCGATTTGAAAAAATGTCACTACCCCTCATCCAGATGAAAGACTTCACAGGGTTATATCTCCCTCAATACTAATCGGATTACTTCATATGACCTCTCGCTTTAGAACTTTTCAAAATTTTGGACAAAATGGTGCAAGAATCATCCGAATCAGAGACCTCTATGCAAAGATATGGCTCCTAGAAAATGAGACCGTTTTCTTGAAAACAATTTACACAAATTTCTGCAAATCTAAAAGAACAATCCCCACTTTGCCAAACTGTTGCTCTGATGCTAGTTGTTACAAAACTTTATTTGCATAAACATAAATATTCCAGAAATATATTAAAATATCAAATAATTCAACCACAGTAGAATAAATTAAATAACGAGACATATTGGTAATACCCTTAAGGTAGGGCAACACTGGTAATACTCTTTAAGGAGGAACAATTCCATAAAACATCTCACAAGATGAGAGGGCCACTCTATGGGCAAAGACTAGTACAGAGCAATACTTGATATGATTGATGATTAATGATTACAATGACAATATCCCTTCTTTATATACCCCTCATCTAAAGTTTTTTGGGGAGGGTGTAACCCAAACCCTAACCTACTCCTAAGCCATTAAGCAACTCATTATTATAATATAATATCCCAATACAATAGACCTTGGGTTATGTGTGGTCCATGCAAACTATCCATAACACTCGTATACAATACAATATAATTATCGCCATATACCTATCCCTAGGTATCATACTACTAGCAACCATGACATAATCTTTGGTAACAGGTTTTTGTTAGTGACATTAGTCCTCAGTAAAGTTTGACATAGTACATCAGCAATGTATAGGTGTCCTATGATTGTGTTGCACATCCGCTGTTACAGCTCTATTAGAAATAAAACCCTAATTCAAATGCAACTTAGGAAAAAGGCAAGAACCCTGTTCTTAAACTGCATGAGATACTTTGTTTTATGCCTTGTTATTTCTTTTATGATAATTTGAATATCAATAACTTTTGGCAACACTTATTAAGTTGACAGTATCTGATTAAGTTAATCATTCAGGAGAAACTACACTTATCCAAATTATCTGAGTACTGATGTATCCCCCATGATCATATCTTTATCTCTTTTGTGTGTTGGAACTAATTTCTCAAAATGTTAAAGTTCTAGATTTTTGCCATTAGTTTACCAAATTAGAAGCAGCACTATTTTTGAGTTCATTAGCATTTTTGTGTATGTGATTTTCATTCGTCCGTAGAGGTGAAATTGTATTGATGACCTCAAATGTTCAAAGCAGGTCAGTGGAACTCAAATATAGGGCAATGATAAAGTAGACAGCAAGAGGGTGAAAGAAAGAAACCTTCATGAAGAAAAAGAGAAACTAATATAACAAGCTAAAAATAGAAATTAAAATTTGAAGGAAACAGGGACAAACTAGGAGGGTTGAACCCTGGAACATGCACCCAAGTGTGAGTATAAATAGTCATAAGATAATACTTAGCAGTATCAACGTAATTCTCTCCTTTTTACCTACACAAAACTTAATTTTTTTCCATTTTGGTTAATTGTTTTCCCAATACTTTTGTAATAAATGTTTATTACGTATCTTTATAAATTAAGTCATGTTATATGCCTTCTCAGTTTTATATGTATTTGTAAAGCTTATGATTGTACCTCTTATTTGCAGATTCTGGCGCCCAGACCGTTCCCTATCATCTAAAAGGAGCATTTTCATGCATTTCATGTGGAATATAGTGGCATTCATATTTGCCAGCATGTCCTGTTCCATATTAGCGACAGCTTTTGTGCAGATTGTAAAGGTTTTGAGGTTTAAGTTATTTGGTGGCCATGAATCCAAGAAAGTTGATGATGAATTCTTTGAAGTAAGGATGCAGCTGTTTTGTATTTTTATTGCATTATTGTTTTTTGTTATCTGGTTTGGTGGCCAGTGGGAGGAGTTCTCTCATCTTTATCAGCTTTTGATCAGAGCTTTTTTGGAGGGTTCACATACTAAGAAGTGGTGGAATAATTTGCAAAAAATTCCCAAAAATTTATGGAAATAATTGTTTTCAAGGTTGTCTTCCACTGTACAATATTCCCATATGATTGTCTAGTCGAGCTTGGCCACAAACTTAATGACTTACCTCATACAGAGCTTATTCTGTAATTTGAAATTTCTACCAATGCATTTAGTTTGAATGCGATTACTGTCACAAATATGTACCACTGAATGAGCATATGTGTACAACTAAATATTCTGTAAATGATATTGTTTCTATTCAATCATAATGCAATGTGGAAATATTGAGATTAAAAGCTGTGATTGTCTAACTCAAGTATTACTGTTCTATTCATTTGTTTTAATGTCTCTTGAATCCTGTGTAATATACTCACTAAGATTATCACCCATCACTCATGCCATTATGTTTGGGTGTGAGATTTTAGGTTAAACAACAACATATGGGGCTTTAAGGCCACCTGGGTTTAAAGTTCCCATAATTATTGGTATGTGAAATATTGAGCTCAACACCGATGCAAAAGGGCCACAGAAGGGGGTCGGTCTATAACCACTCACTTTTGAAATTGGGTCGTTTGCAAGATAGTTGATCTGAAATACTAAAACGTAGAACGAACGAACACACATATATATATACTTGTTACAATGCTGTTTTACGTTTGACTATGCATTTACAAAACACAGACCTCCTGTATGTAAGTTTATGTTAATTTTTTTCGAATAAATGTTTCTATAGTGTGAGTATAATTTTAATATACTTTATAATGTGAATATTTAATGCTTTTTGCATTTTGTAACAACTATTGATAATGCTATAACAACAGGAGTCGTAAAAAAATGTAAGCTAAAATTAGAAAAAGGCACCAGTAATTCATTTCTGTCAATAATGGTAGGCCTAGAGGGTTAATTACTTTTCTTTATGGTAATTATCATTGTGATTGTGAAGAATGTCAAATCTATTTCCACTAAAATATGTATTGATATGGGTCTTAAGCTCATTAAGGTCTGAACATTGGTTATTTGCACTGTCGTGCCTTTTTTAACCATCATTTATCTTTATAACGTTCAGATCAATTGATATATGTCAACATATTATAGTTGACTTATGTTTGAATAAACAGTATGTCAAATATGTAACCATCATTTATCTTTATAACGTTCAGATCAATTGGTATATGTCAACATATTATAGTTGACTTATGTTTGAATAAACAGTATGTCAAATATGTATTGATATGGGCCTTAAGTTCATTAAGGTCTGAACATAAGTTATTTGCATAGTCATGCCTTTTCTAAGCATCATTTATCTTTATAACGTTCAAATCAATTGGTATATGACAACATATTATAGTTGACTTATGCATCCTTTTCATTTCACTAGTTGAATCCGTCATTAATTCAGTCATATACTTGTGCTAAGCAAAAAAGAATTCATCTATATGTCTACCTCATTAAGATCATATACTTGTTGTGATAAGCAAAAAAAAATTCAGTCATATACTACTTGTGATAAGCAAAAAAGAATCCATCTATAATATGTATTGATATGGGCCTTAAGCTCATTAAGGTCTGAACATAAGTTATTTGCATAGTCATGCCTTTTGTAACGTTCAAATCAATTGGTCTATGACAACATATTATAGTTGACTTATGTTTGAACAAACAGTATGTCAATTTTGCTGTCTGACTTCAAGATTATTGTGCTCTCCTTCATAAACTCTCCTCTTACTCAGATGCATCCTTTTCGTTTCACTAGTTGAATCCATCATTAATTCAGTCATGTACTTGTTGTGATAAGCAAAAAGGAATCCATCTATATATCTACCTACCCTAAAGGGAAAGTCTGAAGGCAGTGAAAGTAAAGCAACATCAAAATAAATTCTAAGGCCAATGCTAGACTCAAGACCCATTGATTTCATTAGAACTTTTATTAGCATTTCATATTAGCATTCATTTTCACTTAGCAAGTACATTTACATAAATATTAAAAAAGATAGGTATAAGTTATAACTATGATTATCTAGATCCCGTTAGACATAAACAAGGCCAATGGGTACCTTCATATATACATTTGTATAGTATTTTTATTGGTACCTTTTTCTTTTTAGCTGGTTATATTGGATTAAAATGGGTTCCACCCATATCACATTATGACCACATAGTGGTCATTACAACTTAGCAATTATGCATATAAAGTTTGGCAAGATTTGAACCTTGGTCTCCTTGAAAATAGAAAAATTTAACTGGTTGAACTTATACTATTTGATATTTTCATTAACTCCCTTGCCTTTGTAGCTGAGGTCAATAATGCCATGTCCTATTACCTTGTATCATTTGGCTATGGTCCCCTTAGCTCCTCTACTTTGGGTACATACACATTTCTATGTAGGTTCTATTATTTTCACCCACCTACTTCAACCTTAGTTTTATTTGGGGCACTTATTTATAATGTTTTTATTTCATCTTAACCATGGTGATTTTGTGTCGCATGAAGCATTTGATCTTGGTTGATATTTTGCATTGGCTTCTTAGTACAAGATATTAGCTTTTCACACTAAGTGTTTTATTATCTTTTCACTTTGTGGCGAAATAATTACCTTATTGGGGCAAGATGTATACTAAAAATTTTGAAAAGTTATTTTTATTTTTGAAAGTCAGTTTTTGCTAAATGACCTTCAGGAAAGAGGATGGATAGACCTTGAGATAAGGATAAGCCATAGAATACCTTCTAGGTCTACTTGATCGGTAGTCTTACACTTAGAACCATAGAATTACCTTATAATAGTCTTGATCATAGGTTCACCTTAGACGTGTCCTAAAAAGGACATAAAAATCAATTAAGTCTAGAAACATGAAATCTTGAAATTTGTCTTAGTGCTGAAAAGTCCAAATAGGGTCAATCTAGTTTCTCCATTGTAAATCCCAGTAAATGAAAAGTCACAAAGTTCTTTGAGAAACCTGTATTTCTCGTGAGTTTTGGGGCCAATGAAAACACGATGTTATTTTTATGTTTAAAAATCATCGCGAAAATTATGAAAAACTCATTGATTTTTTGGCAACATCTTGGTTGAATTTTGGTGCAATGGGGCACAATACAGAAAATGAAGGGGAAAACCAACATTTTTTCATGATTTTTCCCCGTTTGTTGCTTGTGACTAAAACTTTTCGAAGGCCATTGAGAGATTATAAAACTAATTTGAAGGACAAATTGAGGGATTTAACAACTCTTTTTGAAGATTTCATTCCTTGGCATGAGATTTTAGACAAGATTTTTTTGTTTTTTAATGCATTTTTTAGAGGGTTTTTTTTTCTTCCTTTGTTTTCTATTGTTTCTAGAACCTCTAAGGCTATTTGTAGGACTCTTAAGACTTACTTTTTCTTTTTCCTTGGAAAATAGATGTATTCTTCTTGTGAGAGCATGAGAATCAAAGCTGGTAGCAATGATCTAAATCTAACAGCTCCAACTCCAAATCCAACTCCAAACTTAGGGAGAACTCAATTTAGAAGCTTGGCGTAAAAGGCACTTTGTCGAATCAAGTCTTTTGCAAGTATTGCAACAAAGACATAAGAGGAGGCATCCATCGTCTCATATTTCATCTTGTCAGGGAAACATACCATGATGTGGAGATTTACCCAATTGTGGACTACATAATAAGAAATGAGGTAAAGGCTTGGTTGTGATAGAGGCCAAACAAGTGAAGGTTAAATTTAAATGTGGGGCAAGACCTTGGGATTCTTTATAGGAGGATAAGGCCAAATTTGAGGATATCACTACCACTGCTAAAGATTTCATCATTAGCCCTCGCATCCTAGTGAGCTTCTAGGAAGAGTTCAGGTTTTTTTCAAACACAAGGAACCCAACCTTTTAGACTATTGCATGAGGTCAAAGTTTTGGTTCTACTACAACTTTATTTTTAATTGCAAGAACAACCCTTATTGAGAAGCTTTGGTGAGGATACTAGGTGAGGTTGATAACAAGATGAAGCCCCCTATTGCAAAAGATTTCAAAGAGCCTTTATTGGAAGTGTGTCACAAACATGTGCTTGTGTAGAAGAGCAAAGGTAGTCGTGGAGGAAAAAGGGACGCAACATTTTATCTAATGAATGGACAAATGTGAGGAACCGCACACTTCTCAATTTCATAGTGGCTTCAAGTGGATCCATTATCTTTTTGAATTTAGTTGATACCTTGCAAGAGATGAAGAGCATGTAACTGTTGTTCAATTTGTTGGAAGAGGTGCTCAAACTAGGATCGGAGAACATTGTCCAAGCAATTACAGATAACTCATTGACCTATGTATCTACAGGTAGACTTCTCAAGGAGAAGAACCTCTATTTTTTTGGAGCCCGTGTGTCGTCCATTGCATTGACCTTATCCTTGAGGACATTGGAAAACTATCATGGGTGAAGAACATATTTGATTAGGCAAAGAACATCACGAGACACATATACAACCACACATGGGTGCTCAACTTAATGAGACAACACAATTAAGGGAGTGACATTCTTCACCAAAGTGTTATACAATTCTCCTCCAACTTCATCTACAAAGGCTTTTAGCTACATGGATTATTGGTCAATTGCTTAGGTGATATAAGATGTGTTAAAAAGAGGGAAATTTTGGCTAGTTCAAGGTCCAAAATGTTTGAACATGACCAATTAAGGCCCAAAATATTTGAACATGGCTAGTTTGTTAGAGTAATATTACCTTACTTGGGTAATTACCATATGATGTTAAGAGTAATATAGTCATTACACTTATTTTTTACTTTACCTAGAAGATATTCATTGTCACGAATATCTTATGGTTAGTAGGTTAGCGCTATTTGATTATTGTTAGCATGATTTCCTAGGTTGTTAGTAGTTAGCGACAAATCCTAATTTGTTAGCTATATTTTATCCCTAGGCTATTTCAAGCCTAAGGTCATTGTATAAATAATTGCACATTATCAATATATTTTTCTAATGGTTCAAGACCTACATTGGTATCAAAGCGCTTTGTGAGCGGGACCTACGGAGCTAGGAGAAGGCATCAAATACTCGCTTGCACCTGGATACGCTTCCCAAAGTAGGACAACCTAGACCAGACCCCGAAGCGAGGACTAGACAGACCTGGTCGAACCCAAGGGGGCATAAATCCCGAGACGGGACCTTCTTTGGACTTGCTGCTCAAAACGGATCCTAAGGTGGATCTTGAGCAGCACAGCACGCTTCTCGAGGCAACATGGATTTTTTTGCTAAATTAGCACAGAATTCAAGGCAGTTCAGTGTTTTGGAGCCTCGGCATGGATCTCTAGGTGGATCTGGCGTGGAATACTGGACCTGTTGGCACAATCTAACACGGACAACAAATCTTTAGAGTGGGACCTGACACCGACGGACAACTCTATTTGGCGTGCTATATTATTGCTGCTAATTTCATTGAACCGCGCCAGACAGCACGGAAACCCGTGCAGCATGATACGAAACTCCATGCTGACATCAACTCTAACCATTGCATCTACACATCGATCGAAAACCGTTGATGTTGATCCCCTGCTGACGTCACCCTGGGCATGGATCCCGAGGTGTTGATGTGGCGAACACCTAGCAACACGTGGATCGAGGTAACAAATACATGGTAGACACCTGGCGACAAGGTGGCTGAAGTGGTGTTGACCTGATGAACCGTTGACGTGGTTCTAACCCTACACGTATTTCCAGGTTGATGTGGCATGATGTTGACCTGACGACCTCCGAGTGGCTGATGTGGCTGGTGCGACCTCCGAGGCAGTTGACGTGGCATGTTGCAATTGGCTAACGTTGGAGCTGACGTGGTAGTTTCTAGTTCGCTAGCACGTGGACATGTGGTACTTGCGTGGCGCTGCTACTAAGTTATCGTTCACCGGTTCCCTAACGTGGCATTCACCTGTTGGAAGGCGTGGGCGACAAAAATGTGTTCTAAAATATATGATTGCCCACAGACAATAAAGAGTTAAAGGGAGGACCATCTGTTTTATACAGATAACATTTCCTCCACCTAAGAATGTGGGACTTAAAAGTCCCACATTTCTTTTTTTCGTCTAATGACAAAAATAAAGCGCACATTGTGCACTGTAGCTTTCAAGCTACACGTAGCCTGAACGGTGGCCCAGGTAGCCTAAAACTCTCGGCGTGGGGTCGCAGGTTCAAACCCCCTCGCGCGCAACAACACATTTTTCTACCAAGGTAAACGAAACAGCAAAGAAGAAAACAAAGGTGATCAATTTTATTTTAAGTTTGCAATTTTTTTTATTTATTTTTTAATTATTTCATTAATAATTTTTAATTTTAATTTTTTTTAATTAATGATTTAACAAAAAAAATCTTTATTATTGGTTTTTTAAAGCTAATGTTAAATTATTTTTGAAATTAAATTGATTAAAATTTAAATTGCAAATATAAACATAAAGACAAGGAGACCTCATTTTTTTTTTGCAAAACAAACAAATTGAGAAACATATTTTTGCAAAAACAAAGTCAAAATTTGTGCATTTGTTTTCTCTAAGGAGGGATATAACACAAGAAATTGCACATTTTATTTTTTTTGCAAACAAAAAGTGACACATCATTTTTGCAAATTCCAAAGCAAATTGTGTCTTTTGTTTTCTCAAGTGGGATAGAACACAAAAAATATATATTGGACATTTGTTTTTGCAAACCTGAAGGGGTGTTATCTAAAAATTTTGCAAAACAAAGGGGGTACAAACAAAGAATTGGATTCTTCTTTTGCAAAATTGTAACACAAGGGAAAAATTGTGAAATATCAATTTTTTTGCAAAAATTATTGTAATAAGGTGCATTCTCGATAGCATTTGACACCTTTATTAAAATTGGCATTGTAAATTAGGTGCATTTTTGGTGGAATCCGACACCTAAGTGTTAAAAATTTGTGGGCACTTTTGATGGTTTGTTGCATTTAAATTCCTGTTTGTGCAATTACATCTTAAGTTAAAATCAAAAGCACTTAAGACCCCAAATTTTACACCCATTTGTGCAATTGCATAGGTAGAGCCAATTTTTATTTTGATATTCACTCCATAAAATACCCAAAATTCACTCTTCTTGTTTGGCTTAAATTCCTCAAACTGATCATCCTTCTTCAGAAGGGTTTTTAGGTAGGTGCCATTAAATATCAATTTGAGTGAATTTCCCTTTCAATACTCTTTTGGGTATATCGAAAGGGAGACCATTTTGGTGAGATAAGGAACCTTCAAAGTAGCAATTGTTTGCACTAAGGGGGGGATAATTCCTTTCTACATCAAAAGATTTTTTTTTAAATACAAGCAAAAAACAAAACATTGTTAAGGCAATCAGAATGAAAAAAGTCATCAAATTGTACCTTTTCTTTTAGGCTTCATAACAACAAATTTTTGCTTGAAGTACTTGCAATAAGGGGGGATTTTTTGGTGAACTTTTTGATAATTTGCCTAGGAGGCAAAGTTTTGTACATAATATTTTGCAAAAAGGGAGATAAAACTTGTAAAGGCAATCAGAAAGGAAGAAATCATCAAATTGTACCTTTTCTTTTAGGCTTCATAACAACAAATTTTTGCTTGAAGTACTTGCAATAAGGGGAGATTTTTTGGTGAACTTTTTGATAATTTGCCTAGGAGGCAAAGTTTTGCACTAAGGGGGGAATAATTCTTTTCTTCCTTCAAAACATATTTTGCAAAAAGGGAGATAAAACTTGTAAAGGCAATCAGAAAGGAAGAAGTCATCAAATTGTACCTTTTCTTTTAGGCTTCATAACAACAAATTTTTTGCTTGAAGTACTTGCAATAAGGGATTTTTTGGTGAACTTTTTGATAATTTGCCTAGGAGACAAAGTTTTGTATCTTTTGCACTAAAGGGGGAAGACTTCATAAATTACCTAAGGGGGAAAAATTTGTAAACCTCGACAGCACCATTGTAAACCTCTTTTTAGGCTTCATAACAACAAATATTTTGCTTGAAGTACTTGTAATAAGGGGGGATTTTTTGGTGAAATTTTTTAAATTTGCCTAGAAGACAAGATTTGTAAAACCTCTTTTTAGGCTTCATAATAGCAAATTTTTGCTTGAAGTACTTGCAATAAGGGGGGGATAATTATTTTCTTCTTTCAAAGAATATTTTGCAACAAAGGGGGAAGACTAGTAAGGGTGCATTTTTGGTAGCGACCGACACCTTAGTCAAACTTCTTGCAAAATTCCTTCAAAGAATATTTTGCAAAAGGGGGGAAGACTTGTAAGGGTGCATTTTCGACAGTGATCGACACCTTAGTCAAACTTCTTGCAAAATTCCATCAAAGAATATTTTGCAACAAAGGGGGAAGACTAGTAAGGGTGCATTTTCAGCAACGATCGACACCTTAGTCAAACTTCTTGCATAATTATATTGTAAAAGGTGTATTTTTGGCAGAGATTGACACCTTAAAAATGGGCAGATCAAAGAAGAAAAATGCTCCAAAATAAACTGATGAAAAAGCCAAATTAGTTAAAGGTCCTTACTTTCCAAAAGGGTTGGAAGGAATGGGTTTTATGAGGATGGATAATTTCTCACACTACGTAGTGGTTTAAAATCCATTTTCAAATATTCTGAGTCTTGTGAAGATCTTCAGAACAATGGTGCTCTAATCCCTATTAGCATTGTAAAGACAATATACATGTCATTTTTTTCACTTGACATTTCTCAACATAAAAAGAAAAGAGAAATTAGAGGTAATGCTCCTAATAGTCCATGCTTGTTGTGACACAAGTGACCTTCAGCCCATGGTGGTGAATGCTTGTTGTGATACAAGTGACCTTAAGCCCATGGTGGCGAATGCTTGTTGTGACACAAGTGACCTTAAATCCATGATGGCCAATGCTTGTTGTGATACAAACGACCTCTTACCTTCAATGGTAGATATTAGTTGTAGCATAGGTGATCTCATTACAAGAGTAGATTTTGCTTGCGATACCAATGACTTAAAAGCTAAAAATCCTCAAAAAGAGCTCCATAATCTCATCAATAGTGACAAATGCCATATTGTTAAAAGCATTGATGAATATGAAGAACTTGGGTGTTTTGAAAAACACACCAAAGACATTGGATCCAAACTCATGAACAAAATGGGATACAATGGTGAAAGATTAGGTAAACATGGGAAAGGCATTAAAACTCCTATAATGCCAAATGTCAGGCCAAAGAAAGAAGGCCTTGGCTATGATGGACAAGCAAGTACTAGTAAAACCATGTTTGAAAAACCTAAATCTCCTACAACTCCTAAAAAGCATTGTTGCAGTCATTATGGAAGAAAAGGACATGTAGCAACTAGGTGTTGGAAATTACATCCTTGTAACTCATGTGGATGTATAAATCACTCCTCTTCAAATTATTGGTACAAAGTGAAAATGGCCAACAAGGTTCATATCGATTATGGATGGAAAAATATCACACAATGGACCAAGATGAAAGAAATGTTGTATGGCTTCTACAAGAAAGGTAAAACCTATGGTAGACCCAATGGCAGATCCAGTGACATACCGAGTGGTAGTCCCAGAGGCAATGACCCAGAGACAGACCTAAAGGCAGACCCAATGACAAATATCCAGAGGTTTACCTACAATAAGATCCAAAGGTAATGATCTAGAGGCATATTCACAAGAATATCCAAAGATGGACCCAAAGGTATTTATCCAAAGGTACACTTAGAGCTAGAGCCAGAGCCATGAGCCAGAGCCATGAGCCAAAGCCCGAGCCAGAGGAAGAGCCAACATACTAGCATCTTTCATTTCTCTCCTTCACTGTATGGGGGGAGTTATATACATTACCCAAATAATGTAATAAGGGGGATGTTAGAGTAATATTACCTTACTTGGGTAATTACCATATGATGTTAGAGTAATATAGTTATTACACTTATTTTTTACTTTACCTAGAAGATATTCATTATCACGAATATCTTATGGTTAGTAGGTTAGCGCTATTTGATTATTTTTAACGTGATTTCCTAGGCTGTTAGTAGTTAGCGATAAATCCTAATTTGTTAGCTATATTTTATCCCTAGGCTATTTCAAGCCTAAGGTCATTGTATAAATAATTGTAGATTATCAATATATTTTTCTAATGGTTTAAGACCTACATAGTTAAGGTCTACAAAAGTGAATAGTGATTAGTTAAGGCCTAGATGAACAATGACCAGTTAAGGCCTAGATGAAAAACAACAAATTAAGGCCTAGATGAGCAACGACCATTAAGTCCTAGATGAGTAGTGACTAGTTAGGGTCTAAATGAGTGACAACCGGTGAAGGCCTAGATGAACAACAATCAATTAAGGCCTATATGGACAATGGCCAATTAAGGCCTCAATGAATGATAACCAGTTAAGGCCTAAATGAATGATGACCAGTTAAGGCCTAGATGAGCAACAACTAGTTAAGACCTAGATGAACAAAGACTAGTTAAGGCCTAGATGGATAATGATCATTTAAGGCCTAAATAAATGATGACTAGTCAAGGCCTAAATGAAGCGATCGATTAAGGCCTAATGTGAACAACAACCAATTAATACCTAGAGTGAATAACAACTAGTAAAGACCTAAAATGAACACCGATCAATTAAGGCCTAGATGAGCAATGTCTAGTTAAGACCTAGATAAGTAGCAACTATTTAAGGCCTAGATGGATGATGACCAGTGAAGACCTAGATGAATGGTGGTCAATTAATACCTAGATGAACAATGACTAGTTAAGGCCTAGATGGATAGTGGCCAGTTAAGGCCTAAATGAATGGTGTCCAGTTAAGTCATAAAATGAACAATGGCTAGCTAAAGCCTAGATGAACAATGACCAGTTAAGGCCTAAAATGAACTGTGGTCAATTAAGGCCTAGATAAACAATGACCAGTTAAGGCCTAGATGATTAATATGGTCAATGACCAATTAAGACCTAGATGATTAAGATGGTCAATGACCAATTAAGGCCTAGATGAGCAGCGATCAATTAAGTCCTAAATGAGTGATATGAACAACATCAAATTAAGACCTATAAGAGCAAAGTGAATAACAACTAGTTAAGGCTTATATAAGCAAAGTGGACAATGACCACTTGAAGCCTATATGAGCAAAGTGAACAATGACCAATGAAGATTATAAGTTTTTGAATGATTGACAAAATTATGTAAATGGTGTTTTAAATGGTTATCCTCTAGGCGAGGACCTAAAGGGTATTTTTGTTGAAAGTTGCTTGGAGGACTTTGTTAGTAGTGCTCAGAGGATTTAGTATTTAATATGATGCATCCAAGAAAAAAATATGTACAAATTAGTTGGAAATACTTGGATTGTGTTGAGAGTTGCACGAAAGACTTTATTAGCTCATGCCCGAAGGACTTAGTTAGCATGTACCCGAAGGAATTAGTATGTGCTCGGAGGACTTAGCTGGTTCCCAAAGGACTTAGTGAGTTGTTCTTGAAGGATTTAATTAGCATGTGCTTGAAAGACTTAGCATGTGCCTAGAGGACTTATTATGTGCTCAAAGGATTTAGCTAGTACCCAAAGGACTTAGTGAGCTATACCCAAAGGACATAGTATGTGCTTGAAGGACTTAGTTTGTGCTTAAGGACTTAATTGGCTGGTGCTTGGAGGACTTAGTGAGATATGTCTAGAGGACTTATTTAGCATATGCCTATAGTAATTGGTTAGCTTTAATATGATACAAAATATATACAAATCACATGTCCAAGTGGAAAACTATGTACAAATGGTTGGAAACAATTGGATAGTGCTTCAAGAAAAATTATGTACTAGGATTCATCCTTAAGCAAGTGACTAAGGAGTGTTTAGGTGCTCACCCATGAGGGGTGTTTCTAGTGCTTACCCATGAAGGGTGTTCCAAGATATGATATGTACAATGATAAATATATGCATATATACAAAACTTAATTCTTTAAGTGATTTTCCCAAATGGGATTTTTATTTTGTATTGCCCCAAGAGGGACTTTGATGTTAGCATACCCAAGTGGGATTTTCATTAATTTCCCTTTTATTATGAAGTGCTTTTGAGGATACCAAGAAAGTCATCCTTAGATAAATGCCTAAGTAATGTTTTGAGATGTTTATTTTGCCCCTAGGTGAGGGTCAAAAGAATATAATGCTTAGATAATATAGATGTGAGATGTATGTGTTTGATGAACCCATTAAAGGGTGATTTATTGATGAACTATAATGATAAGTATAATAGTAATATTTTTTGATACATGTCCCCATGTGTAAGGAGGAGATAGAAGAATGAGATATGATAAGGCTATCATGATGGAAATCCTATAATTATTGACAAGGAAAGAGAAGGTAAGATTAACATATTCTTTGTATATCAAAAAGAGTTTTGTATTTTGAAAGAATTGATAATGTGATGATAGATATTAATAATTTAGATTGATGAAAAGATAATGGTTGAGTGGGTAGAGGTGAATAGAGATTTGATATCCAGATTGAGTTGATAGGAAGATTAAGTTGATAAAAATATATAATGGGGATAGACATCTTAAATTGATACTTGAGTTAGATTGATGAAGAGATGGTTGGATGAACCTTCATTTGTCTTGCAAGGCTAGGAGGATCCACTAGCATCATTCATCCAGCACAGGTGCAATGTATGTAAGCTATCCCTGATTAGGATCATCATTAGCAAATTAGATAATGATGCAAGTAAGTAGCCAATTCAAATAGTTATATATATAGGTAGCCAATGCAGATTCAAATGTGAATTAAGATGTATTATGGGGAAGCTAATGCCAAGATAATCATTAAGATATATGGAATGAAAGGGGTAATGGCATAGAAGACGTGAAGGCTCAACTATTTCATCTCAATCTATTTTTTTTATAGGAATGGTATGACTATGGTATTCTAAAAATTGGCTTCATTATCATGACCAGATGAGAGTGAAGCATGAAGTATACTACTCCTAGGGATATACCTTATCCCACAAAATTGCTATCCTATCAAATCAATCAAGATGAGCAACTAGGCTTAAAAGACCTTAATGACTAATATATTTCATGGTAAAGATTGATCAAAAGAGAGGTTATAGTATTCCCCCATCCCTTAATATGAAAGTGGGACATTCCTATAGCAAAATCAAATTTCTATCCTTTGGCTATGGTTGGGTGATGGATCTTGGAAAATTCTAAGATTATAATCCAAGAAAGGTTAGGAAGAAAAACTATTAAAGACAAGTTGGTCATTATCTATTAAGTATTATATTAGATTCCTAATGCTCCTACAATTATTGGTTGCATGGACATTGATGTGGTGGAAATAACAATATGCATGAGCTCTCTGTTTGGAATGGTTAATGGGTTTCATAGGTGGAAGTTCCACCATCTTGGCTTCAAGAAGTTGCTCTAATATGATAGGAGGTTGACTTAGTTTAGTGAAATTTCATTGTGGTCTTTGTCATACAACAATATTTTAAGGAGTTGAAGTTTTTGTTTTCAATAGCCCTCTTATACAGAGGGTAGTTTCTACCCTCTTGGCCATTGCGATGGTGTCTTTCAAAGAATATACATTAGACTTATCTAGGGGGTAGGATAGTTGCTCATTAATTTTTGTATAAATATATGCAAAATTTATTTTTGTTGGGGGGCATATTACAGTCTCCCTACCAGGGTGTGTCACCTTGCCATGAAGTTGACAAAATTATCATCTTTTGCTTGTTTGAGTTCAAGAAGGTATTTAACTGTGGGTATTTCTTCGATGAATCAGACAATTGTTCGATAAACATTTTTACAAAGAATTTAAATATTTTAAGGGAAAACCTTGGTATTTAGTAATACCATTCCAACGCGGGGCTGCTAAGGCTTTTGAGAAATATCTTGAGTAGGAACAATTCTTCATGTACAATGTCAATACATGCAATTTGGAAAATCCTAAGTTGATTGATTGGATCTTCTTTCTTGCTATACATTTGAAACTCAAGGGTTTTAAAGTGGGGAGGAAAGGAATAACTAATTCTAATTGGGTCTAAGGGTTGGTTGCACAAGTCTTCATAAGAGTAATTGCAATGGGAGAAGGATATTTTTATAGAAGTTATTTGATGCTCTAGTTGCACTAATTGTGTGGATAGGAAATGAAGTTTAGAAGAGGTGGATTTTGATGGCATACGAGATAGGTGTGATAGGATAGAAATATTTTGATAATTATAAGGTTGAAAGTTTTGGGATGATGGAATTGTATGGATTATTCCCAAATTATTTGGATAAAACGGTTTGATGGATGTAGGACAAGTGGTGGAAGGAATAGAGTTTTGATCAAAACTCGTATTTGCACTAAGGGGATTAAAAGAATAGTTGTTGAAAGGATGAGATATTGGATCACTAGGGGATATATTCAAGTTAGGGACATATGAATGATGGTGCATCAATGGTTGAATATCTTGGTTTCTAATGTTTTTAGAAATATTATTGATAAGAGAAGCAGGATTAGGTTTTGAAGCCTTAAGGTTTGTGGTAACTTGTGAGTGATTTAGATTAGAGAGTAAAGAGTAATCACTAGAGGAATATTTTATTAAGGGAGTGTTTTGTTTATTGTTATCATTTTTTATAGTAATGAGTGTAGAATGAGAGGGTAATTGATCGAGACTGGATTTTGAGGAACAAGATTTAAGGGAGCCTTCCCTTAGGGGAACATTTTGTTCATTGCTAATATTATTAATAAACTCGTGGATGATATCTTCATGTTCGTGCAAAAGGATTATCATATGATTGATGGAAATAGGTGTTGTTTTCTTTTTTATCACTATTAAGGACTACTTGGATGGTTTCCTCATGTTCTTGTGATGAATATTTCACATAATTAGGGGATTTGAAGTTTATCCTATTTTGATTATTACTAGGAAATTAATTATTAAGGAATCCATGAATAACATACTCATGTTCTTATGAAGAGTATATAGTTTGATTAATATCCTTGGGGGATATTTTATCTTGATCATTATTAAGAAATTTATTAAGGAATTCATTGATAATGTCTTCATGTTCTTGCAAAGAGGATATCATATGATTAAGATCATCATGTGAGGGAATTAGAGGGTCCAAAGGAGTAGCACCTTTATTTTCTTTATTGGAATTAGGGTTTTGTGGGTGGAAGGTTCTTCATAATTTTCTACTAAAGGTTTTGGATGGGTAGCTAATTGTCGGGTTACCTTACAAGTTATAAGGTGTCTTTCAATCACTAGAAATATTTGAAGGAGAAAGAGAATTAATTTTAGTAAGTTTCTAAGGTTTAATATTATGGCCATTGGATAAGATTTAAAATTATTATTTTTATCTACTTATTAAAAAAATAAATAGAGAGACATACGCTAAAAGAGAGTAGGAAAGTCTTGTGCAAGTTGACCTCCTCTCAATATACCAAACTGGTCAATATGCCTTAGGAGTGTAACCTGATATACCTAAACCTACCCGATATACCTGCTCTCCTGATATACCTATTAATTTGTAAAAGAAGCTCGGTCCCCTTGATATTCAGGGCCATACATGAGGGTAGACCTTGAGGTACACAGACAATGAATGATATGAGGATCAACTGCACTTAGATACGAGCCTCAAAATGATTTGTGAGAGGGTAAAAAAATATTCTCCTTCATTAATCTTAGTTAATATGAGTTAATCTAAGCAAACAAAATTAGATGGACTTATTTAAGTTAAAATAATTTTTATCTTTGTTATTCTTAGGCAAAGGAGGGGTTCATGTTGGGTCAAGAAGGTGTTCACGTCGGGTTCACCAAAATGTGAGATGCAAAACTAGGGATCCGAGACTAATCCTGTGTCTCACTTCAAAAATGGCATATGGTTTATGAGGGGGTTCACCAAGAAACCTAAAACTAAGTTTTGTGGGTCTAAGGCATTTATTTTTAGATTGCTCATATTATGAAGTTCTCACTTGTTTGATTGACAAATTTAGCATGGCTTGGGTTTTTCCAAATTCCATGGTGGATTTACGTTTAAGTTGGGAATCACCTTTTAGAAGTAAGAGATTATGCACCCTTTGGAATTTATGTTTACCACACTTCATTTGGGGTATTTGGAAAGAAAGGAATCAAAGAATTTTTAAGGGAGAGAAGAAATATGTTTTGTCTATTGTTAGTAGGATATACAATGCAGTAAAGAAAAATGTTATGGCTATAGATTCTAGTGATACATTGGAAGTGATAGAGGAAAAATATATAATGATCAAATGGGGGCTGCAATATTGTCCTAATCAAAGGAATAATTCCACCAAGATTAGTAGACTTCAAACTAGGTGGAAAACTCCTCTAAAGGAATGGTTGAAGCTATATTTTAATGGTGCTTCTAAAGGGAATCTGGGAAGTGCAGAAGCAGGTGGTGTTATCCGAGATGAAAATGGGAAGGTAATTAGATTTTATGCTAAAAATATTGAATTTCAATCCAACCACTTTGTGGAGACTAGAGCTCTTTTCTTAGGGATTAGATTAGTTGATAATTTGGGAGCAAGAAATTTGGTTATTGAAGGGGACTCCTTAAATATTATCAATTTAATCAAAGGGAACCAAAACTCACATTGGGAGATAGATGATATGATAAAGGTAATAATAAGACTTATTATGAAATTGGACAATGTTCAAATAATACATATATATTGTGAAGGTAATGTAGTAGCAGGTTGGGCAGCTAATTTTAGAATCAAGGTGGAAGGATATGTTATGATGGAAAACTATTTTTGCCAAGAACTAGTCAATATCACTAATAATAAATTTAAAAATGATTTTACTTGAAATCAGAATTAAGGTATTTAGAAAAGAGGAAAAGTACTTGGGAATGTATTTTGAATATGAAATTCTTAAGTTTGAAATAAGGTCAAAATGACATTAAATCTAAGTATTCGCAAGTGCCTCGATAAAATATTTGAATTGACAATAGAGATGAAGAGATTGAAGAATTATCTTGGCTTTTACCAAAATTTAATGTTGATTTGGGTGAATTCATTCACTTTTCCAAGTTTCAATGACATGTCATGTGAAGTTAGACTTATCACTCAACATGCAATCATTTCCAAGTATGGAAAAGATAAGTGGTGAATCATCAATCAAGATCAACAAGCTGATATGGTTGTTTCTATTTGGAGATCTTGGACGGTGATTAAATTCAAGTCTCTACTATGGACTATAATGGGAGATTGTACACATTATGAGACAATGTATTTTTTGGCACGAATAAGGTTAAATCCAAGCAAGCCAGTTGTATGGATTGAAACTTTAGTTTCAAGGTTTTGGAGTGTTTTTGTGAAGAGTTTAGGTAAGATGGGTGGTAAGCTTCATCAAACAAAGCCTCTTAAGATGGAAATAGATCAAGAGGTGGGAGACATCTTATATAATACTGGTTTTCTAGACTTCTTTCAAAAATTTGATGGGTTTGAAGAGGATATATCCACCTAGGTGGTGCAAACTTGGAAAGAAGGAAAGGTTGTTGTGAGAGGATTTACCTTTCAGATTGATGCTTTTCATATAGCATAAGTCTCTAGATTTCCAGTGATGGGGGAGTGTGTGTTTGGGGAAATCTAAGTATGAAAGACTGATAATCAAATTGTTCTTGAAGCATACAAATTGTTATGTGTTATTGGTTTGCAAGCGAATATCTCGATGTTAATGAAGCATTTTCGGCGAAAACAAAGATTCTATGTCAAAATAAAAGAGCATGAAACGAGATGAAAGTAAGAAAAGAACCTGTTGAATAGGTTTCTGGTGATCAAATTCTTGCTCCTTTTGCAGCCTACACGAATGAAAACAAAATTTAAACGAAATTGTAACCATGACAAGATAGAACTTATTTATTTGACTAAAACATGAAGGGGGACAAGACGCTTACGGCAAGTCCAACGCCTCCGAGACCGAACACTGCAACAGTCGAATTCTTCTTCGGTTTTGCCACATTTAGGGCGGCACCCATTCCTGATTTATCACGACTTTTTGGCTTGGGTAGAGGCATCAATATTTACAAAGACATTGATGCATATATTGTTTAATATCATTTAGAAACCATGTTTAAATTTCAAGCAACTGTGTGCTTCATTTTCCAGACTCAGCTCCTACATCCAGCATGGATAATTATGATGTACAATAATTGGTTGTAGATAGATATTAACCTGAAAAAAAAATTCAATCATGGAATATATTATTAAACTTGCATCATCACATTAACCGATTTAAAAACAAGAATGATTTTTCAACTTCATATTGATGGCAGGAGCTCTACACTGTGAAGGCGATGTGCATAGCCAATACAAAAAATAAAATTCATATACATATTATGTATGCACAAGGAATACGGATATATTCTTTCTACACTTTGAATCTCATAATTATACATTTCTGTCAACTTAACATTTACCAGAGGAGATATAACGCCAAAACTGTGGAGTGCATGATTAAGGAAATATTGGCTTTTTATAAATACATTGAAAGCAAGAGCTATCTTAAGTGCCTTTTGTGTTTCATGAAAACTACATCTAATTGCAAGAAAGTAAACTTTTTTCTTTTGAACAAGGGTCTAAGAGAATGCACAAAGAAGACATGTAATTTTATTTCCTTGCTCAAGTCAACAAAGGAGATGAACAAACTAAGCTAGAGGTTTTTTTATTTCCTCCTTTCAAAGTGACCTTGAGATGGAATGGAAATAAGAAATAATAAATAACAAACAAATAGAGGGAAAATAAGAAAATTTACAAAGTTATTTCTATCGATGTTTAAAGAAGAAACGTGATATGTGTCTGCGAAGTCATGATTTTGTGCTATCACACCTTTTAGGACCATACCATGATTCCATGGTTCTTGCAAAATAGAAATAAACTAGGCAATATGATTAGTTTTTCGAGGGTCTACTATGGCCAAGAGAGCAACAAATAAATTTGGTTGAATAGTTAGACCCTTGAGGTCCTTTAGATGATAAAAAAAATATATAAAAAGGTGATCAATAGTGTATGGAAAGTAGAATCATACCCTAAAATTGATATGGCTTAATTTTTTTGGACCTGTGCTAGGTCTCAATATGGCAACACACAAGACAATTTGGAGGTAATAGAAAATAACCTGAATAGATAAACTGAAAACCTCAAAGAAAAGTAATGTATTACAATGCCTTTATAGCAAAGGAGAAGGATAAAGGCTGGTGACACATGTCACCATATGAAAAACCAAATGACACATGTCATGTACACATGTCAAGGTAAAAAAAGGGGTAAAGGTACACATTATAATAATTCTAACATTCCCCCTTAATGTGTACTTTCCTAAAAAAAGTAAGTCAACATTAGATACATTCCTCCTTAATGTTGACTTCCATTACAACATACATAGAGCATTTTGCTAAACTTGGAGAATTTGTCAAGTCCAAGTGACTTGGTGAAGATGTTAGCCACTTGATCTTGAGTAGGTACATACTCCAACTGTATGATGTTCTCTTGGACCATTTCTCTGATGAAGTGATGATGGATCTCAATGTGCTTTGTTTGGGCATGGAAGACTGGATTCTTGGTCATCTTAATGGTACTTTGATTGTCACAATATATGTGTGTTGGACCATCTATGAGTAGCCCAATATCATTAAGTAGTTGCCTCAACCAAATTGCTTCCTTAGTTGCCTCAATTGTTGCCTTATACTCTGCTTCTGCTGAAGACAAGGAAACTGTATGTTGTTTCTTGGTGCTCCATGAGATGGTACCCTGACCCAACTGAAAGCCATAACCAGTAGTTGATCTTCTAGTTTTAGGACAACTAGCCCAATCTGAATCTGTGTACCCAATCAATGAAAAGTCATCACATGTTGTGTACATAAGACCATGATGAGGGGTCCCCTTGAGGAATCTCAAAATCCTCTTAGTTGCTATCCAATGACTCTTCTTGGGATCTTACTGAATCTAGAAACAAGGCCCACTGAATAGGTGATATTTGGTCTAGTTGAAGTTAAGTAGATCAAACTTCCAACTAGTTGTCTGTAAAGGGTGTCATCAACCCTTTCTTCATCATCATTATTAATCAATTTCAATCGGGTTTCCATGGGAGTGGGGGATGGTTTACACTCCTGCATGTGAAACCTCTCCAAGAGAGACTGAATATATTTAGCTTGGGAGATGAAGATCTTGTCAAGTTGTTGCCACACTTCTATGCCTAAGCAGTAGTGAAGGAGGCCCAAATTAGTCATTTCAAAATTTTTGCATAAGTCCTCTTTGAGAAACCTTATTCCATCTATGTCATCACCTGTAATGAGAAGATCATCCACATACAATGTCACCAAAATGATGTGGTTCCTCCAATGTTTCACATAGAGAGTAGATTTTGTTGTAGATCTAGTGAAACCAAGGTTGATGAAATAAGAATCAATTTTGGCATACCAAGCTCTTGGTGCTTGCTTCAACCCATATAGAGCTTTCTTCAATCTAAGGACTTTGTTTTCTTGGCCTTTGACTGTGTACCCTGGTGGTTGATCAACATATACTTCTTCTTTCAACGCACCATTGAGGAAGGCACTTTTTACATCCATTTGATACATAGGCCAATGTTTTTGAGCGGCTAAAGCAATAACAGTGCGGATTGTAGTCATTTTTGCCATAGGAGCAAAGGTCTCCTCATAATCAATCCCTTCTTGTTGCTTATAGCCTTTAGCTACTAGGTGAGCCTTGTAGTGATCTAATGAGCCATCTAATTTGTACTTTGCCTTGTACACCCATTTTGTGCCAATGGTGGATTTGCCTAGGGGTAAATCAACTAACTCCCATGTGTGATTCCATTCAATGGAATCCAATTCTTGTTCCATGGCAAGAGTCCATTTAGGATCACCAAGTGCTTCTTTGACATTAGAAGGTTCTGGTTGGCTGAGGACTTTGGCCATTAGAGCATAGTTCACTTGGTGTCTTAGGGCAGAAGGCCTTTTACCTGTATAAGTGGGCAAGTGGCTTTGGGCTGCATCTATGGTAGATTGAACCCACTTAGGTAAAGGATTTGATGATGTGGCATTATCATTAGATGGAGGAGAAGTAGGAGGGGAAGGAGGACAAGGATCATGAGTGGGGAGGTCCTCATGTTGAGGAAGGCTTTGACTTGTGATGGAAGAGGAAGGATCAGGTGAGGGAGTGGATGCCAAGGGAGCAACTATTTCCTTATTTGGTTGAAATGAAGGGGCCATAGGAGAAGGATTTGGTGGGGAATACTCATTGAAGGTAACATCCCTAGAGAGAAAAATCCTCTTGGAAATAGGCTCATATAACTTATAGGCTTTGGCACTTTCACTATAGCCAACAAAGATGCATTTTTGGCTCTTGTCATCAAATTTATTTCTTTTTTGATAAGGTATGTGGGCATAAGCATCACATCCAAAGACTCTGAAATGGCCCACATAGGGTGTCTTTCCACTCCATAATTCCTCTGGTGTTATATCATGCAAAGCCTTAGTATAGGACCTATTGGTCAAGTATGCAGTAGTAAGGACAACTTCTCCCCAAAATTTGTTTGATAATGCAGCAACAACTAGCATAGATTTGGCCTTGTTTGTGATGGTCTGATTCATCCTCTCAACTACTCCATTTTGTTGAGGTGTATAAGGAGTTGTGAACTACCTCCTTATCCCATGATTCTTACAAAGACTAAAAAATCTTTGGAGATGTATTCTCCACCATTATTTATCCTCAAGGTGGAGATTTGATAGCCACTTTCTCTTTCAACAAGTGCCATGAATTCCTTGAATGTATCAAGGGCTTGCCATTTATACTGAATGAGATAGATCCAAAATTTTCTACTATAATCATCAATGAAAGTGATGTAATATCTGGCCCCAGTATGAGAGGGAACAGACATTGGCCCACAAATGTCTGAATGCACTAGTTGTAGTGGCATGTTGGCTCTCCAAGCCTTTCCTGACTCAAAAGGTTGTCTATGGTGTTTGGCAATAGTACATGGTTCACAAAAGCATTTAGACTCCTTTAAGTGAGGAAGTCCTTTGACCAAACCCATTCTTTCCATCATTTGAAGATTATGAAAGTTTAAGTGACCCATTCTTTCATGCCACATATACTCCAAAGAGAAAGTAGTAGTTGTATGCAAAGATTGTTGAGTTATAGATTGGGTAAGGAGGTAATAGACACCTTCCTTTTTGACTCCCATGGCTTTGATAGAGCCATCTGGTTCCTGAATGTAGCACTTGTCTTTGTCAAAAAATATAGTATAACCCTTATCTGTAAGTTTCCCAATAGAAAGGAGACTCCTTTTGAGGCCAGGTACATACAACACATCCTTGGCAAGGACATTATTCCCATTGTGTAAAGCAAGTGGTGCATCTCCTACACCTTCAATGGGAAGAGCACATTCATCTCCAAAAGTAATGAACTAGTTATGGGTAGGTTGAATCTTGGTCAACCAATCCTGCCTTCCTGTCATGTGTTTAGCTACCCCTGAGTCTATATACCAACAATATTTATCTTCAATATTGACTTGATTTATTGCATACAATGTATTAATATTATGATCTTGTTGATCCCTTTGATTTGTATGTCTAATTCTTTGATAGCAATCATTTGTAGAATGACCCCATTTTCCACAATAGTCACACCCTTGTTGGTTGTTGGGTTGATTTTGTTGTTGTTGAGGCCTATAATTTTGAGGTCTTCTATTTTGATGCAGAGGAAGATTTTGTTTTTAGAGATAAATATAATTATGATTAATTATAATTTTTCTTGTTCCATGAAAAAAAAAGGATGTTCTTGCTCCTCGAGGTATTAACCTTTGATTGCTTGTCCATGGCTATTTTATCGTCAACTCTATGGTGTAAACTTAGATTCGTGTGAAATTCAGGATGGTGGTTGGGTGTGCAATCATGAGAAGTATGATTTGTTTTACTCTCCACTTTTGTTTTAATGTATTTTTGATTAATGGCCATGGCAGCGGATGAAATATGGGAAACATGCCAAGGAATGAGGAGGCCTTCGAAGTGGAAAAAATATAAGGGAGAAAAAAATGGTTTTTGGTTATGTTCTTTTGAGAGGAATGGATTAAGAAAAACAAGGAAAAATGAGAGACAATTTGGTGGTGAAGAGAGGAGAAGCACTGTGAAGAAGCTTGACGTCAAGCAGTAAGCATCAGGTAGGTTTTCTTGAGGAGAAATTAGATGTTTCTTTTATGTTGTGTAAAATTGTTTGAAGAAATTGTGCTTGGTACACACAAACAAGAAAACATAGTCATTGAAAATCTATTGCTTTCTCTTAATACCTTGGTTGCCATGTTGTTGTGCAATATTTTCCAAAGCATGAATTTTGGTTCTGAGAAATTATACTTGAGGGAACGTTTTAATTTTGTTAAGTAAGCTAGTTATGAGCTGACAAATTTTCCCCATGCAAGCTTGATGCTTCAACATGTAATTTAGGCTAGGAATGCATGGAAAACTAGTATAAACTTCACAACAAGGTTCTATAAACTTATGATTTTTGAGTTTGCTAAACTTGAGATATTTAAGAAACATTTAAGTTAATGTTAGGAAGTGAAGGACTGCGTCTAGATAGAAATGGTAGTGCAAATGGACATTGGTTGTTTTATGAAGAATGTACCTCTTATTTGGAAAAGAAGTCTGATCTTTGGAATGTTGCAAAATTAAATCTTTGTTACTTACTAGGTTGAGTAGGTTATGTTTGAGGTGAATGGATGATGGGTGAATGATTCTGTTTAATCCATTTAAATTTGAATTGGCATTGAAAGCTCTTGAAAAAAAGAAAATTTTATTTATAAATATTTGCTTGCTCTTATTTTTGTGAGATGAATGGGATAATATGATTTCTCGTGTGCTTGCTGATTGAATGCTTCAATAGGAAGAAGTATGGTATGTTGCAGTCATGTTTGTTTCATGCACATTTTTTTTACGAAAATGAGTTTGTAAAGTAAACTTGAGATTGTGGAGCCATCTCTAATCTTGAGGAATGGATATTTCCCTTTTGGCAACTGAGGATATCTACACTCTAGCAATCTAAATCCTAGTTAGTTGCAGTGTGTAGCAAAGGTGGACAATGTGCCAATACATGAGTCGAGTTTTTGTTGAGTTTGTGGAATAGAAAACTTTGTTGACAAATAGTGGGTGTTTGACTTTCCATGAGATGATACCACTAGATAACTCTTGTGGAAGATGGTCGGTTACCTTGGAAAAATAATGAAACAAACTATGCTATGGTTATAGGAAAACATGAAAGCTTGTAACTAATGCTTATGCATATCACCATTTGTAATCTCTGAGAACAAAGGTTGTTTAGAACCTTTTTGGATGTAATGTATTGTGGATAAATATTATGATGATTATGTAAGAGTTGTTTCATAATGTCGGTGTCCTTTATGTTCTTTGTTTTACCTCTTGATGAAATATTATATGGGAAATAATTAAGGACTATGTTACCAATAGCCTATGAAATTTATACTAAGTAGAGTTGATATTGTGCATTTTGTTTATGTTTAATTTAAATATATATATATATATATATAATTAATAGACGTGAGTGTGTATAATATGGAAGGTGTTCGAATTCATGCTTACCTCTTTAGACGAGTGAGTGTGTAGTCGAGTGAATGTCTTGTTTTACTCTGTGCTTTCTCACGTTGCCTCGAATTCTGGTGATAAGTTCATGTAATGGTCAAGATTTTTGGACTGTGCAACTAAACTTAGGATAGTGTTTGCCTCTACGAGAAATTACCTTGAGTTTACGAGAGAAGCATAGGTTACCCTTGAGAGTTGTGCACTCGAACGGTTGCATAGAGCTCAAACAACTGAGCCATGCAGGTTCACTCGAATTGTTGATGCTATACTGATTTAACCTTCAGAATATATGCATCTAAAAACTACAAAAATGTCTTGGGTAAAAGGGAAGTAAGCTTGAGACTCTAGAGAGCTCCGGGATCTTCAAAGGAAACAAGTGTATCGTGATTAATGACAACTTTAGCTAAAATAGGGATGGACAGATGTTACCAAGTAGACTGAGCCCTTGACAAAAAGAGGGATACTTTGTTAATGAGTTCATAGTGCAACTTCATAAGATTGATCTTTGGAGTAGCAGGGATTTGCACAGACCTTCTCAATGGATAAAGAAGGGAGTCACCTACACTAAGAGAATTGTGTAGTGCAAAGAGCTATATTTTTCCTTTTGAATGAAGGTAAAAAGAAACTCTTGTGTCTAAAGACTTTGGTAGAGTTTTGGTTTACTAGAAACACCCTTTTAGAAGAAAGAAAGGGGAGGATGGTAGACCGTAAGTAAGCATTAAGGAATGTTGAACAGTTAAGAATTAATCCCTTATCGTTAGTGCATATGTGGTTGAGGATCCATTGAATAATGGGTTTTGTGAGGGTCCATAAATGGCAAGTGACTCAAAGCTATTAGGAAAAAAAATTGAGTGTGTTATTTTGGGTTGCTATAGTAAGATTTCTCAAATCTGAGTTTAGTTGCTCCAAAAACCTCAAATAACACATCACTCCATTGAAAGGTGATGTGCAATATTTGAAAATAGGAAGTTCCAATAATTTTCAAAGGATAATGGACTAGCTTGCAAGATAGAGGTGGTCAAAACCAGAAACCAAGGGCACCTCACAAAAGTGAAAAAATTCACACAAGCAACTACTGCGGATAACAAGTATGTCGAATCACTACTTAAATTTTTGATTGATAGTGGAGGCCACAAAAGGTGGTTCAATCTCTGGCCTCTTCCATTCAAATAAACTTAAGAACAAGAAAAATATTTATGAGAGGGTTTGAAGGCATCCATGGATCTATTAAGAGCACCTAGTATCCACAATAATGGTTGGTCGCATGCCTTTTGAGTACCCAATTTTACTGAGATTGAGAATTTTAGATTTTTGGATTTTTATTTTATTTTTCTATAATGATCGAGAAATTCTTTCTGGCAAGATATTTTCCTGGGAGCCTTAAAAAATAGTTTGACAAGGATCCTCAAGGTTACCTGCTAATTATGAATTAGTTTCATGGCTATGAGCGTTGGAATGCACTGAAATTTTATAGAATATTCATAGCCTCAAGTCAACGATGTCATATCCTTCGATGCAGCAAACAAACACGGTTTGAGGAATCCAATCCTAGGTTCAAATTCCATGGAATCATCTACATTTGGTATCATAACCAAGTTATAATTTTGGGACATGTGCTAGGTCCCAATATGGCAACACACAAGACACGGATTTGGAGGCAACAAACAATAGCCTAAGTAGATATATTATAAACCTCAAAGAAAAGTATCGTATTACAATACCTTTATAACAAAGGAGAAGGATAAATATTGGTGACACATATCACCATATGAAAAAACAAATGATACATGTCAAGGGAAAATAAGGGGTAAAGTACACATTATAATAATTCTAACAAATTTTGCCTTGAATGCTGAATGCAAGAAATCTGATGTAGGTTGTGAAATTTGCAGATGCAAGAAAATAACTAGTTGTAGAATAATCATGCCTTACGATGATAGAGTGTGATTTCATCTTGTTTGTAGGAGGAAAGATGAGCTGAGTGCTAACTAGAATATTTTTGGTCTAAGCTAAGAACAGAAGGATAAAGGACAATTAGGAGCTATAAAAATGATATTGAGAAGAGAGTTGTGCATAAAATGATTCAGGTAAGCGTAGCAAGCAGAATATGTTAGGTAAGGTGCATTTTTGCTCTAAGAGATAAAATGAAGGGAATAAATGGAAAACCAGGGTAGAATCAAATAATAAAAGGATTAATAAGGAATAGGGGAAGACAATAAGAAAGGTAAAGCTAAGGCTGATAAGGTGGGGGAGGTATATTCTTACCCTTAAGCCCTAGGCTAGTAGAATCATGCCTTGAAGAGGCAAAGGTGTGTTTCTACCCTATGAACCTACAAAGGGAATATAGGCCCAACAACTGAGTTTAGGCTTATCAAGACAACAAAAGAGATTTCAACAGGCTACGAATTCTAGTCAAAGAACCTTGCCAATGCTACAAAGATGAGAACAATACACTAGAATACCAATATTAAACACATAAAGAGTGATTATAATTAAATAAGATAATAGCTATAATTATAAAGAAGATGTTAGTATGCAAGGGTGAAATAAATAACTTCCAAAGTGGTAGAGGAAAAAAAAAACCAAGGAGAGAGTGAATTCTCTTCTCTAGCCTTCCTAAAAGTCCTCCAAGCATCCAGATGAGAGTACTATGAACATCATGAAACTCAAAGCATAGAGAGAGCAAGTGAGAGACCAAAGAGCCAAAGTTTCTTTAGCTTTAAATGCTTCTTTCCATAAGTCCTCAATTTATAGAGTTTTCATAGCCTTGGGAGACAGGGAAAAGATTTTGAATTTGAAATTGAAAGGGAATCTTTGGGTTTTGGGTGTTGCTCGAGGGGACTGAGGATCACATAATAAATTTGGACTTATTAATGGCACATGGCTTGAGAGGGATGGAGAAATATGAGAATTCAAAATTTTTAACTTAATAAGGCATAATCGTGTCTTCTATTTTGATATTACAATACGATTGATTTGATCGTTGTAGGTTAGATGGCAGGGAGAACTGAAATTTGAAATTTTGTATTTGACAAGGTGGAATCATACCTTGCAAAACCACACTTTGGGATTCTATGGCATGTTTTTGTGGAACCTACTATCTAAGGACTATTTTTTTGCATTTGAGGCATTAATTGTTTTCAAAGTATAGTTATATATATACTCATTGGAAAAATATTTTTGAGCCCATTCTAATGGTCGTGGTTTTATAAAATTTTATGAAGATTTGATAGGGAAAATAATACCCCATAGATGATGTTACTTTTTGGAGCAATAAATATTCCAAGTTTGGGTCTGAAAAATGTGGATTTATAGAATTGATGATAAGTGTTCCAAAATTGGGTGTCTATAATCATCATGGTAGATAGGAGTTTGAGTATCTCCTAAAAGTATTCCCTTGTGGCCAATTATTCCTCAACCTGTTAGATGGTTTCTATGACATGATTTAGGTTGTGTTCCATATATACCATAAAATGGAAGTATCCCTAGGCGTTCATGACCTCTACCTTGATTTTTTCCAAAGGGACTTGACTTGCTTAGTGTGAAAGGCCCTTTTTGGATTTGTAATTGTTTCCCTTGTTTCAATACCACCATTTCTTCTTGGAGCTAATTGAGATTTTGATCCCTCGCTTGTAGGGCTTCTTGAAGTTGTTTAAATTGATTTTGAGGATTTTCCTAGTCATATGGATTTGTCCTTATGCAAGCTATTTCTAGAGATCCTCTAGTTGTCTATACTTTTAGACTTATAAAATTTTGATCTAAAGTCCTCAACTTGCATCTTTAGCTGATTACGTTTGGAGCATACTTTTTTAGTGTCTCATTCTCTTGCAAGAATTAATAATTTTCAACTTTAAACCATACCACCTCTTCCTTAAGCTCTTCATTATTCTTTTCAAGTACTTTTTCCCTTACTACTAGTCGACTAAACTTCATGGCCACACCAATTAAGAGTTGATTCATGATCTAAATCATTTGGTGGAGATCTATTTGCTTCAACTCCAACTAAGAAAATATAGTAGTAAATTCAATAGGGGAGCTTGCAACTTTGGATGGTTCACTTTCCACTACCTTTATAATTATGAAGTTTTCTTCCTTTGATGCTAGTTGTGACCACAACAATACTAAAGCCCAACTAGTTATATTCTTTCTTAATTTTATTTTCCTTTGTGGAAGAATATCAAATGCCTTTTGGACATCTATTTCTTAGGGTTCATAGATAACCTTTTACATGAAGTATTGGATTGACCCTATGGTTGAATGATATTTAGGGGATTTTTTACAATCTCAGTCGTCACAAATGGAGTAGGTGATATCATCACTTGCAAGAGGAGTAGCCTAGCATGGGATGATAGGCAAGATGATATGATCAATGGAGAAAACAAAGTTAAGATGGTTATAAATGTGGTAGGCATGGAAGGGGTTGGTCTCAAAGCTAGTTTTACTAATATATATTATAGTAGAGAGACCATTGGTAAAGAGGCAATTGATGGTGAAGGAGACAATGCATACGATACTAATGGTTATGGAATGGATACTTGTATGGATGGATATGATAATGAAATTATAGGAGTGGTTCTATTGGTGACAACGATAGTTGGAGGTGGAGTGCCTCTAAGATAACCATGAGTTGCACTAGAAGAGGGTGAGTGAAGTGCATCAAAAGAAGGGATGGAAGAAGAGTAAGAAAGAATAACAAAAGAAGTGAGAGTAGTAGAGGGTGGAATGGAGGTGAAAGTGGTTTCAATTATTGCCATGATTTTGGATTTTCTCAACTTAGGAGGGGTTCCTCCTTGAGGAATTTTCCCTTCCTTGAGTTCAGGTATCTGCTAATGTTATTCTTACATTGCCAATGTATTTTCAAACATTAACACATACCTTTTGAACCTTTTTTTCCCTTATTTGGTTATCTCATGCACTATAGAACTTATTGTTGTCAATGTGGTTGGTGTAGCAAATATCACTATCTCTGGTGTAGGGGTTCATTATTGTCTTGGTAGACTAGATGGCTCTTCTAAAGGTTTGACCATTGTCTTTTCTTGTTTGAAACTCCTTAGATGTGTGAGATCCTAGATGGTAGATAATTGGTCATTAAATGGACATGCCATGTTGGCCTCATTGAAGTCCCTAATTTATAGTGCATATTTTGCTAGGCTAGGATTTTCCTATTTGGTATCCCAATTTTCTCTTAAAGCTCCCAACTTTTGATGGTTCATTTTTATGTTTGGACCAAGGTCATATTTATCCTTAGTGTAAAAGGAGTGGCATTTCGATAAATTAGTGTACCATCCTTGTAGCCATGCATGTTCCCAAGGATGACAATAACTAGCTCTTTTATAGGGTCGGCTTCTTTCTAAACATTGTACCTCTTCTTATGTGCAAAGAAAGTATCTAGCTTTTTTCCCTTAAGCTTATCCATAAATTATCGTATTGGGTCATAGGACCACTTGTCCATGAGATTATTAAGACCCATTTCTCTTAGTTTTCCTTCTACTACTTGGTGGAACCCTCTTAACTTTGGAGTGATCTTCATGATAAACTTCTTGAGTGGGTAGAAGGTTGTTTTCTTCTACCCTCTAAAAATATTTAGTTCTATATAATCTAGTTGCCTCACATATTCGAGATTGAACATGTAATTAGGTACAAATATTGGAAACTCGAAAGGTATGGCTAAAAATCCATAAAGGCATATGAATGAGCAAGTCCTTCCCAAATAAAAATTTCCATTTAGCAATTCTACTAACTTCATTAGTTGTTAGGACTCATCCAAAAGCGTTGATGCCTTCCCTATAAACTTATCCATGATTACTTTGTACACCTTGTCATTGAAGCAATAGGATGTTTTTTTTGCTTCTCAACAAGGTACATTGGTGCACTCAATTATGGATATGGATCTCCATTTGCCCTTACTTTGTCTAGTTGTAAGGTTGAAAACCATTATTTCTTCTAGTACATGATGAGCCAAACTAGGTAGGAAGTATATGTGAACTTTTTTTCCTTATTAAATACCTTAATTTGGCTATCCATTTGGTTTATAATGTATTTAGCATAGTCAATAATATGTGAATGCCAGGAATTTGTATGCATTGCATGCAAGAGGGCGATGTGCTCTTCATAGATTTTTGAATCTAACCCTTCTTTGAGCAACAAGGCTATTTTTGATAAAATGATTTAAATATCATATTTGAATAGTTCTACTTCAAGCAAAATTTTGAATTCTATCACCTTATTTATGTCATTCATGTAGGAGGTCAAAAAGTTCCTCCAATAATTAGTGTTGCACCTATTATAAAAATATTTATGAGTTTTTAGGATTTCAAAAACCCATATGGTTGGGTTGTTAGTCATCTTTAGATTTTTCTTGATGTACCCCTTTCTTATAAAATTATTCTTCGCTTCATTTTGGAGGGTTGTGCTTCCTACTAAAGGATCATATCTCTTTGTTTAGGATTCTACAAGCTGTAGGCAACTCCATACTTATGGACTAGATTCATTGCTAAACATGAGGTTCATGTCCTAGTAATACTCCATGAATTTATTTGAGGACATAGGTTAAACCTTCTCAAGGACTCTTTCCTTACTTACCTAATTAAGTGTTTATCCTCTCCTTTATCAAACCTTATACAAGGGTTTTCAAAAATATTCTCAAAACTTTGAGGGGAAGGGGATATCTTTTCCTCTTGCCCCTGTTCTTCTTTCTTTTCCCTTTTGACAATTCTACTTCTTGCAATAGTGTTGAAACTGGTGAAGGTAGAGTAAACATGGGTGGGGTGATGGTAGTGGAAGGAGGAAATGTTTGGTTACCTTTTGGAAAGGATGGGATTTATGAAGTGAAAGATGTGTCCATAATGGATGGACTTGAAAAAGGATGATTTTTGGGTAATTATGAATTTTTTACAAAGTTATGAGTTGAGGAGAGATTCACTCAACTCAACAAGTGATTTTCTTGATTTTTAATGCAATTTGCTACTTAGCAGATAACTTAGACACTTTAGATGATTTGCTTGAGATATCAAGCATTTTTTGTATATATCAAGTGCTTTTCTCAAATAAGGATACTTGGAAGGTTTCAAGTCTATTGGATGGTTTCCTAGGTATATGGGAGTGATTCACTCATAGGTGGGATCAATAATCGAATGGGCCTCTAACAAATTGACTTGACCACTTTCCTTATGACATCTAGTGAATTAATATCTAGACTTTGAGTTTGAAAGCTGAAAGGGTGACTTGTTAGTGGATGGAGTAGTTCATTCCAAAAAAAGGATGAATTATTGGTCTTAAGAATTTAAACAAATAGGATGGCCCTTCCATTAAAATATGGGTTTTAATGTGGTTAACTTTGAAGGGGATTTATTGTGAGGATCAACCCTAATAACCAAATGTGTACTATATACAATGTTAATTTTTAGGCTAATTGGCCCTGAGGCACCCCCTTTGGATGTTAAGGTGGCCTATGCTTATAGCTAAGACGGCATGGCTAGAGTTGTGCACATGCTTAGGGTGTAAAAGCTTTGAAAATATTGGGCAATAGTTTGTTGCTTGGTATACATGGTTAAATTTGGATGTGACAATAGGGCACACAAAGTGCAAATAATGAAAGTGTTGAGGGTTTTAGGGGTTATATACCATATGAGATACCCATACCCACTACTTAATAACAGGATAAGGGAGGTCAGCCTAGATAGGTCCAATTTGTACACTTGATCAATTGGCATAAGTAAAATAGCCTAGGTGAGCATATCACTTGCTTGTATGAGCAATTCGCTTGTTATGGCCACTTTGGTTCTTTTTTTAAATATCACTTCAAAAGGACATAATGACAATCATGAACTTACCTACAAGCTAGATTTAATATATTCATACAAAAGAGAAAATTTAGAGAGTGAGAAGAAGAGATTAAGAGAATGGTATTTATAGAAGAAGGGAAAACACAAAAACGGGATTTGATATAAGAGAAGGAAAGATGAAGGGAAAATACTAGTTGAAGAATAATAGCCAAAAAAAAGAAAAAAAATTGATTCTACATATATCTTCCACAAATCTCTTATAGCTCGAAGATCTCACAACTTTATCTCTTCCTTGAAATTTGAAGCTAGAGATGTTGTCTACACTTGGGATGGCATGAACTTTGTTTTTGTTAATTACTTTTCCAATATTTTTGTTGTTGCACCTCTTGACTCAACTTCTCAACATAATATTCTTCAAGCGATCCCTACTCTTATCACTTCTGAGAAGAAATTTGTTTTAATTTCTCCAATTACTTTCAATGAGCTTCAACAAGTGGTTTTTAAAATGCAAAAATGAAAAACCCCAGGTCCTCATGGTTTTACCATTGAGTTCTATCAAAAGTTTTGTGACATCCTTCATGTTGATTTATTAGAGGTGGTGGAAGAAGCCAGGAAAGCCAAAGAAATTTTGAAGGTTATCAATAAAATTTATATAACTCTTATCCCAAAAGCTCAAGAGGCAAATCATATCTCAACTTTTAGACCTATAACTTTATGTAATGTTCTTCTCAAAATCATTACAAAGATCATGGCAGAAATACTAAAGCCTCTTTTGCATAAGATTATTTCCCCTAAACAAGGGGGTTATGTGGAAGGGTGTCAAATAGTGGATGAGATAGTTCTTTCTTAGGAAGCCATCCATTCCATGGAAATGCAAAAATCTCTATTTATGTTCATTCCATGGAATTGCAAATATATCCATCTATGTTCATTCATTCAGACTTATCTGAAGCTTATGATAAAGTGGATTGGCACTTCCTTGTCAAATTTTTAAGGCAATTTGGCTTCTCTCAGGATTGGATGGACTGGATTATGGGATGTATTTCTTCGGTGTTCTACTTTATTCTTATTAATGGCAGGCCTTCTTAGTTGTTCCCTGCTTCCAAAGGTATTAGGCAAGGTGACCCCCTCTCCGCTTATTTATTCATCATTCTTGTTGAATGCTTGGGCATGACTACAACCAAAAACAAAAAAAAAAGAACCCTTGAAGGAGTTATCGTTGCTTGTGGATCTAGGCCTATTTATCATATCCAATTTGTTGATGAATCTACTCAGTTAGGTAAAGCTACAGTTAAGGAAGATTCTAAACTTAAGCAAATCATTACTTATTTTTCTAATGCTACTGGGCAATTGATCAATGAAGATAAAGATAAAGTCATTTTATTTCACTGCTCTCCTAGACATGAATCCATGGTCTTGGATAAATTAAGATATAATAAGACCTCCCTTTCAATCACTTATTTAGGCATTCCTCTCAATATTCAAAGATAGAAAAAAGACTAAAATTGGTTATTGGATAGAGTTAAGAAGAAAATTGGAAAGTGGACCTATAGGTGGCTTTCATTTGGGGGCAGAATTACCTTGGTAAAAGCAGCCCTTCAAGCTAGACCTCTTTATGTTTTTGTTGTGTTGAATATACCAAATATAGTTATTTGTGAATTAGATCAAATCAATCATCAGTTCCTCTAGAGTGGTACTAAGGAGAAAAGAAAATGGGCCTTGGTGAAATGAAATATTTTATGCCTTCCTAATAATAAATGGGGTTTAGGTTTTCAGTTTGCTATTAATAACAATAAGGCTTTAGCTACTAAATTGTATTGGAGGATTTTGCATAACCCCAATGCTCTTTGGGCAAAGAATCTTCGTGCTAAATATGTTGAGAACAAAAGTCCTGAAGACCTTATTCGCTATCAATTGCCTACCAAAGGTTCTCCCATTTTAACGGTTCTTAAGAATGGTGAAGATTTGATTAAGCAAAATTTATTTTGGATCATTCATAATGGTCATCAGGAAATGTTTTGGACAAATTCTTGGGATGGTCACCAACCTTTGATAACTTAGTTTCTTGATTGGAGGCCTTTGATGGAGGAGCTTCATCGAGCTAACTGGATAAATATTGCTAATTACTATCGGTTCATACTGATAATTCAGAGGTTGGTAGTTATTGAATCCCCGTTGAGGACTGGTCTATTCAAATACCAAAAATAAAAGAAAATACCATTTCCAACTTAGTTGAATTAGTCCAAAAACTCCTTAAACATCCTCAAAACTCCTACCAAAGATGGGATCAAGTGATGCATCGATTGAATATTAACTCTTTCGAGGCCAACCAACTCAAAGGGAATGTGAGCAATCAAAAGATGGATAGAACAAGAAATTGGCAACCTCCTCCTAAGGATTTTGGAAAATTCAATATTGATGGAACCTCTAGGGGGAACCCTAGAAAATCTAGTGTGGGAGGAATTGGTAGACTTTTAGATGGTTCCCTAGTTTTCACTTTTGCTAAGAATTTGGGTATCCTTTCCAATAACCTTGCTAAGGGGTATGGTATCCTTAGAGGCCTTCAAGAAGCTGCTAAGATCGGATGGTTAAGGGTGTTGGTTGTATTTGAATCTCAAGTCAAGATTAATATATTGAAGAATCCTAAGAATCATAAGGTTCATTGGAGAATAACAATAATTATTGAGAAGATTCAATTAACTTAGATGGACTTTTTGAAAGTTGAATACAATCACATGGTTAGAGAATAGAACAGGAGTGTTGATTATTTAGATATTTGGGCATTGGACAAAGATGATCTTAGTTGCTACGACCACCCTCCCAGATGGTGGGATTCACAAATAAGGGAAGCTCTTATTTCTATCATTTATCTGGATGGCTTTAGTATTAGAGGAACCTAGTTCCTTTTTTCTTTGTTTTTGCTTCTCTTTGGTTTGGTCAGGGTATTTTATTTCCCTTACTGAGACATATCATTCTTATGTTTCCTCTATTGAATCTTGCCTAAATAGCCTTTTGGCCTAGAAAGGCCAAAGTTGTATTCTATTTTTCCTTCTTTTTGGTTTTTTGATGTGTATGTTGTTTTGTATTGTTTTCATTTTATTTTAATTTTGTGTTTTGTGTTGTTTTGTGTTGTTTTGTGTTTTTGTTTTTTGTGTTTGTGGTCTTTTTGTGTGTGTGTGTTTTGTGTTTTGTTATTGTTTGTTGTTTTTATGTTTTTGTGTTTGTTTTGTGTTATCTTTTGTTATTTTTGTGTTTTATTTTATTTTATTGTTTTTTGTTGTTATTGTGTTTTTTGTGTTTGTGTTTGTTTGATTGTGTTTTTGTTGTTTTAGACATGCTCTTTAAGTGTGTCGAAGGGGTAGGCCAGGTGTGAGCCCTAGGTGTTTTTGATGAAATAGATACCCCTACCTCCTTGGGACTTACCCAAAAGTGGCATCCCAATTGGGGTGTTTTCCACAAACAAAAAAAATGAAACCAAAATAATCTAAGAGACCAAGAACTTTAATGCAAGATGGAGTATGGTATACAGTTCTACCCTTTTTGGATTTGAACCTTAGACCTATTTGGAGTTCTAAAATCTTAACATCAAACAAAAATATATTAAGGGCAAGAGTAAAGTGTGGGACTAGTGATTTTTGCATAATTTTTTGTGCTTCAACCTTTGTAAGGGTTGTCATTAGTGGTTCCCTACTGACATTCCTGCATGGCCTTAGGCTTCAACTTTTTAAGCCATGGCTATGCAACAAGTATCCACTCATAATTTTATGAATGAATTTTTTACTAAGAATGATGCCACTTGTGAAGTGAACTAGGAAATTCATCCCCAAATCATTGCACAGAATAATGATTCTAAGCTCCCTCCTTATTTTGATCTAGAGATTTTGGTGAGGTGGATTATAATCATTTTTTTGAAGTGCTGCAAGATTTTAAAAAAATGGTTACCATTGGATATTTCATGGGTGGCCAAGCTCCCTTGATAACTCATATCTAATATTGGACCCAAGAGGCATGGGAGCCATTGAACCTATAAGTTGCTTAAGTTAGGATCATGTTTAGGGATTTTTATTCTTTTTCCTTTGGATCAACTGAGTAGGGCAGAGCTATTTGTGAGGCAAGAACATGCATTTGTTTTGGTTGTTTTTTAGTTGTGTCTAGTTATGACCCCAAATTTATAATTAATGGTAAAATGGGTCCTCATTGCCTAATGTGGGTCAAATTTTTAAGTTTACCCATACATTTTAAGGACCTTATCTCTCAACTTTGTGAGAAACTTGAAGAATTTTTTTGTTTGAAAACTCCTCGCTAGTTTTAGTCATGATTGTTTCCTAGGGCCTATGCGTGCATTTTTCTTTCCAAAGACCTAAGGATGAGGTGTAATTTTAGGTTTGATAGTTAGGCTATTTGATATGTTATTCTATTGAACGCCTGCTTTCAGTGCCAGTGGTTGCAAGAAAGTAAAACCTTAAGCTAGCTCCTTTGGTTATTAATTTTGGTCATTAGCCTTCTAGCCCTAAAAATTCTTTAGTTTCTCAAGCCAACAAAGTAATTACCAAGCCTCAAGTGGCTAGTTCCTTAGGTCCAATGAAACCTTTTGGATCCTAGTCTTGGCAAGCCCCTAGAAAATCCTAGATCTTCGTTCCTATGAATGTGCAAAGGTGTATTCATCCCAAGTCACTGAATCACTTTGCCTTGCTCATGGGCAAACGTAACAAGAAAGCAAGAACCTCAATTTTTCTAGAGAAATATCAAAACCCATACATTGGTAGTTCTTTTGCCTTAATAGTTTTGAGGTACTCTAAGGTGATGGTGAAGCTAAAGCTATCGATAATAAAGGAGAGAATATAAATATAGTTCCTAACATCCCCAAAGAATGCAAATGAATCAGATTTTAGTACAAAATTAGAAAGTATAGATGGAGCTAGAGCACATTTGTTATTGTTTGAAGTTTTAGGGAGATGCCTCATATAACACAGAAACCCCCGAGAGATCTTGATGGTCACATTCACCATTTGTTGGAGTTTTGGGGAGATGCCTTATAACATGGAAACCCTAGGAGACCTTGATGGTGGATCATTAGTTGGAGCATTGGTTCTGAAAGTTGTTTGAGACTAACTTAATGTTTTCTTGTTTTTCAAATTTAGGATTTTTTCCTTAGTTTATGTTATTTTATTTTTTAGATTTAGGATTTCTTTCATAGTTTTTATATTGAGGGTTTTATACTAACTTTTGAGATTTGCTAACATTTTTCTCCTAGAGAATTATAAACCTAGGAAATGATGTATAAGTGGATTGGTAAGTTTTGGCGCTTACCAAGAAGAGACCTAGGTTCAAACCTAGGGGCATGCTTGTTTGCAAAGGTAGTAGTCTGACCTAAATCCGTTGAGTATGCGCTAGCTTGACGATGGCATTACCAATCCCAAGCAACCATGACAACAACGAGGTAAAATAGAGGTTATAGGAGGCAACCCCAAGATGTGAAACCTACTTGGTAGTAGAAAAGGACTGTGGATATAATCAATTCCTCTATGTATGAAAAAAAGAAGTGAACATACTGGTTCTAAGCCTTTTGACTACCCTTTTCTTCCTAGATTTAATCAAATGGAATTATTCAATTAAAAAAACATCTAACAAAAACTTTGCAACAAAACAAAAAATAATATATTTATTTAAAATTAATTAATTTTTTTCATCAAAATCAAAAACTCAACATTCTCTTATCATCTTTTGAAGTGTGTTTCTTTTGATGTTTTTTAATTCTTTAGAAGTTACATTTTTTTCTAACGGGTTATATGAGATTGAAATGAACTCTACCCATATTATTACATCGTAATCATGTAGTGATATTACAACTACTTGATAATTATGCATGTGTCATTTTACAAGATGTTTTTTTTTATTAGTAACGGGTTTTATAAGGGACCCAAAACCTTATATACAAGTTGTAAGGAGGATCTCGTGAAGGTTCGACTCCCTACATAACAAGCCAAAATTGGGCCAAACACATGGTCCATAAGCAAAGAAACAACCTAGATTATTACAACACCACCCATGGGCACAAATAGAAAATATGAGGTTCTACAACTTGTCCTTCTTTTGCAAGTGCCAATGTGTCACCTTGGCATATCAATGTAATAAGGTTCCGCAATTCGCCTCGCATTGTGAGCCATCACGATCCTTGACATCGTGGCACTATTCAACGTTAGTAACTGCAAGTTCACTACAAGAATCAACGATGCATTGGGGAAGGTTGCCCTGCCACGTCACCAGGGATTGGACAATTAACCCAAAGTTTGCCATTGTATTTGTCGCCCGATTGCCTTCCCTATACACATGTTGAATACACCTATTGTTAATCGCCCTTAACTGGAAAATGGACTCTTCGATGATTGGCTGCACGTTCCAAGGTGGATGTGAGACATATTTCAAATAATTTATAGTGTTGAATGAGTCTCCCTCGATTATCAGGTACTGCATATTGACCTCGATAGCCATTTGGATGCCTCAGAAAGCTGCTCGATCTTCTACAAAATTGTTAGATTGGACTCCAAGTTTTTTCGCATAAGCCAGGATGAGACGACCTCTGTCATCCCTGATTACGCCTCCATAAATCGCGTCACCGGTGTTGCCTTTTGATGCACCATCAAAATTTAACTTGAACCACTGAGGGGGAGGGGGAATCCAAGAGACAAGGGATTTGTCCACAACAACCTGGGAATGACCAAAAACCTCAAAAGACAGGTTAGCATAATGTGCCACTTGATTCTCAAATGGTGATGAAGGACAATCCTCATAAGACATGATATTGGCAATTTCGGAGGCAAAAGTCACAACTCTCAAACATACCGACTTTGGATCTAGGGATGAAAATCGAAAAGCTCGATTATTCCTTTCCAACCAAATTTACCACATAAAGTGAGGAAGAATGATTGACCACCAAAACTTTAGGCAGGTGGACTTAAAGGGGTTTGGCCACTGGGTAATAAGATCACTGATAGACTGAGGAGCAACCCAAGAGATGGAAACATTTGACAGGATCATGGATAGGACAAGGCCAGAAAATGGGCACTCTAGAAACATATGATTAACTGACTCCCATGCAGATTTACATAAGTAACATCTATTGGGCAGGATCATACCACGGGCTATCAAGTTATTGGTGGTGATGAGTCTATTTTTTGCTACCAGCAAAAAAAAAAGGGCAATTTTGGGAATAAGGTTTTTGATCCAGATACTATTAGAAGGAAACTAATCATCTTTAGATTTATTCATAGCCATATATGTGGTCTTAACTGGGAAATTCCCAGACTGGCTAAATTGTCAAAAGAGAGTATTAGGTGGCCTGGTACTTGGGATCAAGTGAGTTCGAAGACGCTCGGCAAAATGAAGACAAGCTGAGCGAAGCTCATGAGAATCCTATTCAGCAAGGATGTCAACCTAGCAAGGGACCACAACTTCATTATTGATGAAATTCTCAACTTTGAGACCAAAAATCAGATCGGTGATAGGTTTAAGAATACTTACAGACTGATCCCGAATCAAGGGTTGAGCTGTAATCCATGAGTATTCCCAAAATTTTATTCACGATCCATATCCAAGCTTCCAGCATCCACCTCTTTGAATGATATATCGGTTTCAACACACCGAGTTCCAGAATGCAGACCCAACAGGCATGAGGCAATTGTCCATTAGTGACCGTTGCCTTAGGTATTTGTTCTTAACAATGTCAACCCATTGGACCAGGTAGTTAGACACTCTCTTTCAGGCCTATTTTGAAATCATAGCCATATTCATTTGGTGAACCCTCCTCAGACCAAGTCCTCCCTTGCACATTGGAAGGCAAACCTTATCCCAAGCAACAAGGGGAAATATGCTTTTATTCCCTGCTCTCGGTCATAGGAAATTCCACTAAAGTTGTTCAAGCTTATTACATACAGTAGTTGGAGCTCAAAACAGAGACATAAAGTATATTGGCACACTATGAAGAAACGATTAGACTAGAGTGAACTTCCCTGCACTACTGAACATGGCTCCTTTCCAACCAGCAAGCTTCTTCATAACCCTCTAAATGACACTGTCCCACATCCTTACAAATGAAGCTAGATCTCCTCCTTAAAAATTAGAGAATGATTAATCTAAAGGCACCTCATAATATCCTCATATACATTATTATATATGCATTTACTAAATTTTAATCTTAATACATCATTATTATTTTTTTAATAAGTTATATGAGATTGAAATGAACCCATTCATATTGCGTCATTGCATAATAGTATTACAATAAAACTTAGATATTATCTATGTATCATTTGACAAGATTAAAACCTAGGTCTCCTCAAAATATTGAGAAATTTAACCAATTGACTAATGGGGTAGCAGGCTTAAAGGTGGAAGCCCTTGGTCCCGCTTATGTGGGACTCCTCACCCCTATTAATATCGAGTGGCGACACGTGTGGGGGTAGTTGGCCCTCTTACTTTCTAACCGGTTTATGTGATGTTGTTCCCATACAAGATGTTTATTTCTAATGACATATTCTTATGTTGGTTTGTTCTACTTTAATACTACTTCTACTAATGCTACTTGATCTTAATACATCATTAATTACAATTATTAAAAATATACATATTTTTAATTATTATTATTTTTAAATATGTCACGAATCCAAGTAAGTTGTTCGGTTTTTTGTGATCACAATAGTATTTTGCACTGTTCGTCCTGAAAGCTACCACAAAGATCTTCGCGTAGTCCGACCCCATAACCACTATGCAACAATCATTTACCCTCGAAGAAAGAAATCCAAATTTAACATTAATATAAGTAGATCCACTAACATCCATATAATTTTTTTAAATATATTAAACACGAGACTTGTAGTGTGTTGTATTCCATTTCAACAGGCTCTAAATGTTAGTAAAATTTTTAGGTTTTATACCTGCAAACACAATAACAGAGAACAAAACAGCAACACAAGTAACACATATTTTACGTGGAAACTTGCAATGTGCAGGAAAACCACAGGGCAATGGCAACTTCTTCTTTTTATTTATTTCAGCAAAATTTACATTCTCAACCTCATACACATCCAAGGGATCATTCTCCTTTTATAGAGCAGAAAAGGAAGACACCGAAACTGATCGTTTCCTTGTAATGTCCCCTTTTTGAGCAGTCAACTTGTTATGGTGTTCTAGCCTATTTCTAGGCTCCCGTAGGCTATGACAGGTGCGTGGGAGCCTAATGGAGGTCGTTTAGTTGTCATCCGGATGCCGAGTGCTTTTGTATTGCCTTTCTTTCGGAGCCATTATGAGAATGGAAGCATGGACTTACTATTTTTAGTAAGTCAGATTTTAGGGTTTCTGGTCGGAGGGCAGTGTAGTGTTGTTCTTTGCCGAAAAGGGTATCCAAATTTATCTTCAGTTGGCAGATTGATTAACCAGAGGTCAGAGATTTTAATGAACAAAGGTTTGATTATATTAAATTAAATTAAATATTTAGTTTAATATAGTTATAACTTTATTTTATAAAGTGGATATATGAGGGGACATAAGTCACTTAAGTGATAAATAATATTTTATAAGTGACTTGGGAGTTATGTTATTTATAAAGTTACTTTATTTTGTATAGTGACTTTATGTTTTTAAAAAGGCAGCAACTTAAGTTATAAAATAAAGTTGTTGACCCCTTGTTGAGTGCCTAGGTAAAAAGGGGGACGTGGGACTTAAAAAGAAAATATATTTTAAGTTTTATCACACATTGAGTGTGCAAATGGAGTTGTCTCAACAAAAGGTCTATATATTCAATTGCTTGCTCTCATGATAGACATTCTGGATATTGGAAAATGGTTTCTCTGAAGAGACTTCTGGGAGTTCTGGCTACAGGCTCTATCGGCTATTGGGGACGTAATCCTCCTTTGGTAACAATATCTACGGGTGTGAAAGATCACCTCTGGATATTTATCTGTCGATTTCATTTAGAGATCGGGATTGCATTTCACATAGATATTTCATAAGAGATTTACTGGAGATTGATAGAGTTTCAGAGCAAATCATGGCATCTTCAATCAGAGACTCTCTTATACTAAGCGCACCATTTTGGGTATCACTGCATGTGATGATATATTGTTGTTCAAAATCGATAGCAGCAAAGGGGTATGCTTGTATTATTATTTTGAAGCTATTTTGACATCTGGGTATCGTTGCATGTGATGATATATTGTTGTTCAAACCCTATAGCAGTAAAAGGGTATGCTTGTATCGTTGTTTGAGTTGATTTGGTCACCTGGGTATTGTTACTTTGTACGCCAGATTATTAAATTCGTCAGAATCAGTTGCATGTTACCCTATCCTTTAGAGTTTTAGTTGCATGTTACTGGGTATTCGTGAGAATTGATTTTAAAGTGTTTCATGTATCTGGGTGTTGTTATTTGTGCATTATTTTGTAAAAATCTCCAAAAATAGTTGCATGTCATTTATTTCTTTAGAGATTTCAGTTGCATGTTTGTGGGTTCTCTTGAATATTGATTTAGAAGAGTTTTAAGCATCTGGGTATTGTTGTATGCAACTTTGTTTTGTTGTATTATCTTATACGTTGTTACTTCAGTCAAAAAACACAAAAAAATCAGAAAAGCAAAAATCAAAAAACAAAAAATATTGTAGAACAGGGGTGGTTTACTACATTCCTCTCCCAAGGAAAAGCGTCTGAAATTGTTCGTTTTCCGCATCTAGACGTCTGGCACAAACTGCTGCCTAGACGTCTAGCAGTGTTGCCTAGACATCTAGCACTGTTGCCTAGACGTCTAGCAGCAGCCTCTGCTGGCTAAAACCCTGCATAGTGACTTCACCTCCTAACACTAAATTGGCTTGTCGAAGAGAAGCAATTTTGAGGCAAAATTTGATTCAGGAGGTCAACATTGACAGTGAAGATTTTTCAAGGACATCTGATGCTGAAATACATGAAATAAAAGATAATTATTCAAGCCACCAAATAAATAAATCCATTTCATGAAAATAACACCTCTTACTATTTGAAACTTTGCCTTTTTAAAGTTCCAAATAATGAAAATCCATATTTTCATGTCGTCATCTAATTAATCTCTTCTCCAAAAAAGGTTATAGATTAAGCGCTAGCAACATTGCACATTTACTCGGAGTGTGTGGTTGAATTTGCCCAAATTGGGAAACTTCTTGGATGGCTAAAGAAGTCTAAACTTCTTTTGTTGAACCCCTACAATGGTAAGGAAGTCATCTGCCTTGTTTCTTGAATGGAAACAATGCTCAAATTCAGAAGTTGTTAGTGAATTTAACATTGATTTTATTGTTTGAATGAGGTCTTGGATTCACTGATTGCATTGGCTTTTGATCACAATAATAATCACTATCTTCCATTTATAGGATGGGGATGGTGCAGTATGACGAGGAACATCTTGGGGATGGTGGCCTCAAAGTCTGAGACATTTGCCAGATGCCTAGGGATGACATATAACATATATAAAAATAGATTTAAGGCCCAGATTAGATTTTTTAAACATAACAAGTCCTTCTCTTACTTCCTAGGAGGCTTCCCTGCAGTGGTGGGGTCATTTCTCTTTTGTCTTGTCAGATTTAGAATCAATCCCACTACCATCTCTAGGTGTTTTGAAAATTCCAATAAAAGATTTATTCTGTTCCATCTTTCTACTAAAATCTCTCTAGAATTGATACTCGAATTAGAGGTTTGTCCAAACAACAAATTAGAATCCACTTAAGTAACAACAATCATCTCTGAACCACTCAACCTAGAATCCAACAGGGTTGATTTTCTCTTTACTACCTCTAGCTGCCTTAGAGGCTGACCTTTTGGTCAAGTTGTTGAAATGACAATACTCTTTTGTCTCCATAGATTTGGCATTACCATGAAAAGGCATGCTAAAATGTTTTTCTATTTATGTACCAAAATATTGAACATTCATGCCTTTATTTTGTGGAGACAAAAATTGTAACTGCAAACTAACATACACAACCATGTTCTATACACTGAGAGATATGGGCATATACAGTTGCTTAGAGGCAAGCAGACTTCTGAGTTGCTTTGTAGATGGTGAAAATACCTTTGCGTAAAGCATACTTAGCTGTTTCCAGAATCTTACCTAAATTAACGAGCAAAGCAAGGATTGATGACTTTTTAATAGGGAGGAGTTCAATCGACTTTTTATCAAGTTGAACTTGGGGCACTTATATGTCCTCCCTAAACCTAACCATTTATGCCCTTGGTTGATTGATTGACCTCTCTTCCAACTTCGTTTACACATTAAGACTCTACCAATACCGTCTTGGACCTCTTTCATTCCTTTACGTGTACAATCATTCAACTATAGTACACTAACCGTTCCTTTTGTGCCAAAATCCCCTCTCAAATACTGCTGAATGCATTGCTCCTTCTACAGGCCTTTGGACTTGAGCAATCCTTGCATTACATTCCTCTAACTCTTGTTTAATATAATGTTCCTCATTGAAGATTAGCAATGTAACAACCCACCCTATTCTGAATTGTTTCCTATCTATTTTGACTAGTAAAAAAAACACAAATTTTTGCTCTTTTTATTCAAATATAAGCTCTGTTTTTTTTGGGTATTTTTATGGGATTTAAACATACAAGATAACGCCGAAAGAAAGCTTCACAAACCGGAACAACTTAATTGCAAGGGAAATTACAATGATGAACAAGACTCAAAATACCCGATTTTCCTCAAGTCCGAAAACAAATCGCAAGCAATCCACGCTTCGGAAATAGTTTGTGAATAGTGCCGTGAATAGTAATTTGCTACACGTCGCATGAATAGTAAACGCTACAGACCACGTGAATAGTAAACTGCTACAGTACCACATGAATAGTAAACTGCTACAGTGTCGCATGAATAGTAAACTGCTACAGTGCCACGTGAATAGTAAACTGCTACAGTGCCACGTGAATAGTAAACTGCTATAGCCTCCAAATAAGTACCGTCTACAGGTCTAAATCGCTGCTATCTCCCAATACACACAAGATATCAGTGACGAACCATAAATTCTCTTTGATCTCCAATTTGCCCTCTGAATGAAGACAATCAAAATCCAATAGAGCCGATCTTTCACAACCGTAGTGGATGTCCTTGCCGAGAGTTTCCATTCTCAACAAGCTCGAATCTGTAAGCAAATTCTCCAGAATGCATCAAGCAATATATTCAATGTTCCAAGGATGCTGGAATGAGAGCCCGACCACTTTATTTATTATTGACTCGGGCCTGGCTGTATCATAACATAACCAATGTGGGATAAAAAACCTCCTTTTTAATAAATCCTTATGTCTCCCTAAGTCACTTTATCAAATAATTAATAATTCACTTAAGTGACTTATGTGCACACATAATATAAAGTCTATTTAATTAAATACGACTTTATAATTAAATAATTACGAGTATTAAAATAATTGCACCAGAAGATCCAAGCCAACATCTGATAGCATTTTTGGATACCCTTTTGGTCGAACTGTCCAAATATAGAAACTGTTCTGAAAAAAGCATGGCCCTAAAAAATAGGAAACTGCTCCAACTAACTTCCAAGATCCTTAAACTGCTCCCATAGCCTACAGGATCGCGTGAATAGGCTATGCACTGTGCCAATGCTGATGAGCTCAAAAAGGGGACATGACAGTCCTCCCTTCCAAAAATTGCTTGTCCCCAAGCAATATTAGTGTCGGATGTTGTAGAATGTCTTCATGTTCCAAGGCAGCATCATCAGAATCACCTAATCAGAACCACCTGTGATTCCAGGGTTCCAAACCAATCTCAACACAATTATTATAGCTACCACTTCTATATAAAAATCAAAACAAAAATCTGAGTGTGAGGCCAAGATGCAAATCAACAATGCGTGGACCCAAGGTTGCCTCAAACATTCATCCAAGACTGTTCCCAAACCTTCTTCAAGCTGACCAAAGATTGTCTTCATGCTATTCCAAAACCGTCCAAAGGTCGCAATTGTGCAAAACCGAGTGGAAATAGGCTCAAACTCTCATGCACCGATCTGAAGTGATGCATAGCTAGTTGATTTGTCATGTACAACAATGGTAAATAACTATTTAATCTCTTCAAAGATGTGTAAACTCAATTCTCCTTTATTTATAATGGTTGTACTATGCAAGAGTGTAATAAAATTAGCAAAGGTAATGAATGAATCAACACCAAAGAGAGTGAAAAGGAAATTATAATAAAAAAACTCCGGCTCTCCATATGCATAAGTCAAGTACATCACCTCTTCCTTCCCCCAAGGGAAATCCAATACTCCCCAACCTTGAGAAACATTATCAACATCATAAATGTCAAGTTTTATGACCAAAATACTCCTACATACCTCACTCCATGCTTTTCTTAACCGCTGTTCCAAAATGGGACTGAAAGTGCATGTCAATGGTTGAAGCTCTACTTTTCCCATGTTTCCAACTCCAAAACAACTTGCCCCCAAATGTATCAAAACTGAAAATGCAACTTTATCTCCATTATGTGCCATCAAATCCAAGTGTAACAACTGCTCCAACTTCCTCAAAACCGACAATGCTCCCTCTTAATGTCTTGCAAGTGAGCATACCTGTAAACTACTAACTTATGCTCATACTCACTCTAAGAACAGCCTTTAACATTATGAAAGACACCTTCTTATATCTCCCAAAATGGACTAACACAGCCTCATACAATTCTCACCCAAAACCGAAAACACTTGTGGTGTAGCAATTCCTCTTGTCACCAAAAACTCGCCTAATGTAAGTAAATCGACCCGATGTGATGTGTAGTCATTGGTGCCTTACCGATCAATCTATGTGAAACCCATATTGTCTCCAAATCTGTCTCACAAGGTGTTAAAGATGCAACTCTTTTTTTTGCCAAATGAGACCTCAATTTCTCCATCGTTCCTTCCTTCATAGCCTTCCTAAATGCCACTTCTGAAATCAGCAGACAATCAATCCTATTGGTACCAAAATTCTCCCTCATAATAGTCCCAAAATCAATCTTGAAAATCAACGAAGTGTTTGTCCAAAACAACATTGTTTGGTCATCAAATTTCCTCCACAAAGCTGCGCAAAACTCCTTGTATACCGCCTCCTCGCTTGTCTTCACATGTGCAGCCCAAATTGCACCAAGTAATGTAACAAATTCCAACACAACCATCCAATAACTCCTATACAACAACGTCTCATCATAGGCATGTAGTGCACCAAGTTGAGTGGTACAAGGTTCCAATTGACCCAACGTCCCTGCTAAGACTGTTCTTGCAAATGCATCCTCTGAAATAAGCACATATTGTATCTTTTGTGTATCATAAACAGTCTTCATATGTGGCACAAACCTTCTAACAACAATGTGACATCTTTCCTCATCATTTCCTATGGCTATGAAATGTAAAACTCGACAAAATCGGTGATGGTGATGAACAAATCAAGACCGATCTATATACATGGCTACCACTAACACATAATTGAATTTTACACCTGATTCCATGCATTTAAGGGCTGATGCCTTCCTTCTGACAAAGTGTGCTCATTGTGAATCCCATGAACAACAATGTGTAAAAGTTGTTCAATGTCCTTAACGTCAACCGAACTTAGTTTACTACTTCTATCAAAGATTGTACTATGCAAAAAATGAATAGAACCATCAAACATTGAGGAGAAATGAGTGAGAAAGAGTTTAAATTTTGAGTCAACAATTTGTGTCTCCTCATTCATGTAATCAGTTTTATACACAAGCATCATATCATCACCAACTCTGAGTGCTTCCTTTGTTAATACAGTCCCATCAAGTGCTCCAACTATCCAAAAACATGCAGCCCATATGATTCTTAACAACATGGAAGAATGTGGTGCAAGAGTCCCATCCTTCTCATACATCATTAGTCTTATCAAACACATTGTTGCCACTAATTCATGAGTGCCAAAATATCTCAATCTATTACTATAAAAATTAGGATGAAGCTCATACCTTATGGGAGTAATATCATGGTTGATCCATGATCCCAATGGATGTAGAGATGACTCCAACTGGCGGTCGTTCTCATCCAAACACCCCAAAACCGAAGATGTACTCTCAACTCGTCCAATATCGAATCTAAGCTAGGTTGGTTGGAAAAATAGTTGCCACCATTTATTATGAATAAACTTGGCGTATTTGGGTGTGTATTGCTCTCTTCTAGGATCTCCAAATCTGAACGCTTTTCTTCAAAGGCTAAAACTGCGAAAGAGAAGCCTCCAATGGCCTCCATGCCTTCATCATACCTTGGTACCAAAACACTTGGATCCCAAGGAACTAGGAGCTGATATGAAAAGGTATGTTCATTGTGATCCTCATGAGGGATTGATTTCTCCCACACATCACTCTCCAAATCCAAGGAGTTGGAACTAGTGTGAACACTTCTATCCAAGGATTTAGTTTGGGAATCTAGACCATATCCATTATCATCACAAAATGATTTGGGAACTTTAATACATTCATCTGCATCATGTTCTTTCACAACAATCTCATGTGGTGATTCAATCTCTTGGTTAACCATTTCTGATTTGAATTCTTCTTCGTCTAGGGTAGGTACAACTTCAAAATTTTCCACTGAATTCTTCTTTAGATCCACAAGCTCTTCTTTACTAGCTTCCTCATGTGAAATTTTTGCCATGGACTGCTCTTCTCCCCTAATATCCTCATTGTCCAAGAAAGGTTTCAACTTCCTCTCACACTGTTTAACAACACTATTAACCAATTCATGTGCAGCAGTGGAAGCAACCAAGTCTTGCCTCCAAACATCCAATAACATTGATAAGAGTGGTTGGTAAATATAATCACTTTCATCTATAATCAAAATCATAATGTCTCTCATAGCTGCAATAACATTATTAGCATGTTCTTTTCTAGTTGAAGCAATGAAATGATGAAACATTTCGTAAACCAACTCATCCATGTCCAAATCTAACAAGATGTTGCCCATTCTAGTTTTTGCAAATAATTCAAGTATGGAAACTCTCCTAGAGAAATGAGAACAAGTAACATCCTCCAAAATTTCAAAACTATCAACAAACAACTGAAATATTTTTCTCAATGTGTCATCATTGTAAGGAGCTCTAGGAGCTGAAATTCTCAAAATTTCACTCAATCAAGAAGTGACCATGAGTCTTACCTCCTTATCCATGTGTTTCAACCATCTAGGCTTGCCCAAAGACTTCACCATCGAAGTCATAGCTGCTTGTAATATCTGAGAAGGTGATGAATCCATCATATACAAACAATCTTCTACCTCCCCTAGGACACAAGAGAGAACATATTTTGGCCGAGATATGAATCCAAGTTTTCTTCCTGCATTAGTAAGCCTTTCGACCAACTCGTTTTTGCCCAATAGTGCCATGATCCACAATTAAAAATTTAATGTTCAAGAACCCTAGGTTTCATTTCAGCAAAATTCCACCACAAACCCTTCAAAAGTGCCCAAAAAATTTTTGAATGCTGATCTACTCAGGGATGCTGAATCCTCCTCATGAAACCTTAATTCAGATCCGATCACAAGTCGGGCAGAAACCAACTCGATACCACCGTAACAACCCACCCTATTCGGATTGTTTCCTATCTATTTTGACTAGTAAAAAAAACACAAATTTTTGCTCTTTTTATTCAAATATATGCTCTTTTTTTAGGTATTTTTATGGGATTTAAACATACAAGATATCGTTGAAAGAAAGATTCACAAACTGGAACAACTTAATTGCAAGGGAAATTACAATGATGAACAAGACTGAAAATACCCGATTTTCCTCAAGTCCGAAAATAAATCGCAAGCAATCCACGTTCGAAATAGTTTGTGAATAGTGCTATGAATAGTAATTTGCTACAGCGTCGCGTGAATAGTAAACTGCTACAGTACCGCATGAATAGTAAACTGCTACAGTGTCGCATGAATAGTAAACTGCTATAGTGTCACGTGAATAGTAAACTGCTATAGTGCCGCATGAATAGTAAACTCCTATGACCCTCCAAATAAGTACCGCCTACAGTGTCTAAATCGTTGCTATCTCCCAACACACACAAGATATCGATGACGAACCAGAAATTCTCTTTGATCTCCAATTTGTCCTCTGAATGAAGACAATCAAAATCCAATAGAGCTGATCTTTCACAACCGTAGTGGATGTCCTTGCCGAGAGTTTTCGTTCTCAACAAGCTCGAATCTGCAAGCAAATTCTCCAGAATGCATCAAGCAATATATTCAATGTTCCAAGGATGCTGGAATGAGAGCCCGACCACTTTATTTATTATTGACTCAGGCCTGACTGTATCATAACATAACCAATGTGGGATAAAAAACCTCCTTTTTAATAAATCCTTATGTCTCCCTAAGTCACTTTATCAAATAATTAATAATTCACTTAAGTGACTTATGTGCACACATAATATAAAGTCTATTTAATTAAATACGACTTTATAATTAAATAATTACGAGTATTAAAATAATTGCACCGAAGACCCAAGCCAACATCTGATAGCATTTTTGGATACCCTTTTGGTCGAACTGTCCAAATATAGAAACTGCTTCAAAAAAGCACGGCCCTAAAAAATAGGAAACTGCTCCAACTGACTTCCAAGATCCTTAAACTGCTCCCATAGCCTACAGGATTGAGTGAATAGGCTATGCACTGTGCCAATGCTGATGAGCTCAGAAAGGGGACATGACAAGCAACCTCTCTCTCTCTCTCTATATATATATATATATATAATATGCCTCTCCTTCTCAAATAAGTTTGTAGACTCACTTCTCAGTGGAAATCTGTCCTTTTTTATGAAGGCCAACCACATTCTTCTCTTTGTTCTTTTCTTTATTGGGATTTTTAGCCTTCTAGCTGGCAGTCATTATTGTCCTTCTTATAGTCTCTTGGGTCTTATTTTGGCCCACCGCGAACATTAATAATATTTCATTTCATTTCTGAAAACTGTTTCTAAAGTCAACAATGTTGCCCCACTTGCATACCATTGCTTTTCTCTTACCTCCCTTTGAGGTGTCCGCTTGTATCTTTCCTCCAACAACTCTGGTATGGGTGGATAAACACTTGGATAACCTAATTGTCCCATTGTCCCGGGACGATGATGTCTGTTGTTCTCACCCTAAGGGGATATTGTAGAAGGATCCCCTTCTACATTTCCTTCTTGTTGAGGAAGGGGTGGCAATATTTCTTTCTCCAATGAAATGCCCTAGGAGGGGTCACCTCTGGTCGAAATACTGGCCACATTGAACTGCCTTTCTCTTCATGCTCTTTGTTTTGTGAGCCCCTTATATCTTCTTGCAGGTTGATCTTTTCATTGTTGTAGTTGTCTACCCCTCCGAGTAAGTTGTTTGATTGGACTTCTGCTCATCAATTTCTCAAATGTCTGACCCTAATTCAAATTTTTAATGTTGCAAGAAATGTTGTATGTGGAAAGTATTGCAAACCAAACAATGTAATGAAAGATCAGCTCACATAAAATTGCAAGTAATAAATGTAATGAAGTATGCGTCTATATTCATGTCAATTCTCCACTAGATACAACTATGATAATGAGGGAGAATCCAAGAGAGTGCTCCCTACACAATGTCCTGCAAGGTACATATAGCAATGGAGGGAAGCGGTGGTGGAGGCTAACTATAGCTAGTCTCCAATCTCTCATATTCAAAACAAAAATGTACTCTCTGCCAACAAACATGAATAATCAATATAGGTCATGCTAATTGTTTCTTATTTATTCCAAGCACAAAGAATAACAAAACCACACAGGGGCAGATGACTTGGCGCATGAATGTCTTCTTTGCAAGGGCACATGATGTTGGAGACTATTACATTATTTGGTACATGCTAATGTACCCCCATGGTACCTTCATAATACATTTGTAAATAATAGATTAGGGTTGAGTCATAGTTTAGAGTGTGAGTTATATTTCCCCTTTTATGTAAGTGTGAATGTGCAGGAAATGCACAAGTGTCATGTAAAGTTGTAATGTGCAGGAAATGCACAAGTGTCATGTGAGTTAGTGTGCAAGTGTAAGTTGAGTCTATGTGCACAAGTGTCATGTGAGTTAGTGTGCAAGTGTAAGTAGAGTCTATGTGCACAAGTGTCTTATATGTATGAGAATAATATGTAATGTAAAGATGTGCACAAGTGTCTTAGATTAGAGTGTGCAAGTTATAGAAGTGCAAGAGTCATGTTTAGGTGTGCAAGTATTATAGAGTCAAGTGTTCATCAAGTATGCAAGTGTCAAGTAGATAAGCCAAGAGTCATGAGACTTGGCATATAGAAAGGAATAGTCAAGTATCCAAAGAGTCACACTACTATGACTATATTATGGAGGCAATACTCCATAATAGAAGAGACAAAAGAGAAGAATACAATCACAAGCATAACTTTGTAAGAGAAAGAAGAGTAATAAAGATTGTATACATTTTGAGCAATTAATATTGTAAGTTGTATTACATGCTTAGTACATGTTTATTAAGGCTATTTACATTCATATTGCTGCATATTATTGAATGTTATTTGATATATTATAAGACTTCTATTACATATTAATTTGCTCATATTATTCTACTCATATCATTATCTTAACCTTATTATATTGTGGCTATATTATATTCAATCTTGTGATATTTAACCTATGATATTTGTGGTAGTATTAAGGCTTAAAAAACCATCAGGTACCCTATGGTACAAATGTAAATATTTAATAGATTAGGGTGTGAGTCTATAGTTTAGGAGTGTGATTTATATTTCCCCTTTACGTATGTTTTCATGTGTAGGATACAAGTGTCATGTAATTATGTGTGCAAGTGTGAAGAATGAGTGCACAAATGTCATGTAATAGAGTGTATAGGAGTGTGCAATGTGTCATATAGTAAAGTGTGCAAGAGTAAATAGAGAGTCAAGAGTCATGTATACAAGTGGCAAGATGAGAAGCCAAAAGACATGAGAGGATTTATCTTATGCATGGAATAGGAAAAGATGCATCTCTTGGATATGTGAGGAGAGCAATAGTCAAGTATTGAAGAGTCATCTTTGTAAGGCTATATTATGGAGACAAAGCTCCATGTAATGTATAATCGAAGAATATATGTATTTCAAGCATCAAACAAAGAAGCTTGTATACAATTTGAGCAATTCTATTGTAAGTTTTCTTCATGTTATTGCATGAATGATATTGGCCATTTTACTTCATATTATTATTATTTTATATGAATGTTTGTTTATTAATATTGGCCACATATATTGTGATCCTAAACATTGGGAGCTGTGATAATCTAGGTAAAAAGCTAACACATGAATGGACAAATGCATGCACCACATGATTGATGAGTTATTTGTCATGTAAATATAGTCTTTATGTTAAGTCTTGACATCATATAGTATTGTCGCATGCGAGTACGTGACAACATATGTCTATAATAATTATAATTTAATGTGTTATGGGCATTTTAAGATTTCATGTATACGAGTGGTGCCGTGCTTGTTGGGAAAAGTTGTCAACTGCCCATCGATCTCATAATAACTATATGCATAGTTGGGAAACTTGGAGTGCGGACTTGACAAGGCCAATTTATGACTTTGAATCAACAAAAAAAACTTGGCAAAAAAAGAAAAACCAAAGAAAATGCAAATTTTCATTGGATCTTTTTTCTCATGCTCATTGAGTTTTTTTATTGGACTGGTGAGTTTTAAAAAAGTTGAGTAAAAACAAGGGTGAATAAAAAAAAAAAACTTAGTGAGTAAAAAAAACTCACTAAGTCGGTTTTAAAATTACCCAAGAACTATGACTTGGGCACAGGCTTGGCATGTTTTTCAAAAATTGGTTGAGTTTTGTAATTATGTCTATATGTATGCCATCTAACTTGGTCAAGGTATGTTGGTAGAGGTACGAGGATGATGTTTGTTGTTTATGTTCATTGTGTGTGATTTGTATCATATGCTCAAGCAAAGTAGATGTATGGCAGTTGATTGGCATATGAAGGATACATGTTGCATATTTAAATGTATATGTGAGTTCTTCCCATTTTGCATATTTATTTATATATATGAAATTATATTATAGTGTGTTGCATTCTGTTTCATGATAAATAAAAGAAATGAACATCATATCTTCATTAATAAAAGCACAAGTAGAACCCTGGAAAAAGCAGCATGAGGTAAGCCTTGAATGAATGGCATTCTGAGTCCATGACATGCAAGAAGGGTATAGACAATTGAAAAGTAGAGAGGGAGAGAGAGAGTGGGGGGTGTGTGTGGAGAGTGGAAGGGAAAGCTAAAAATGAAGCCATTGAAGTTCAATATTTCACAAAACAATGAGTAAGGGCTGCCAAAACACTTAGGAAGGACTTAAAGGCCAAATGACAGGAGTTGAAAGGGAGTACTTCAATCATTGCTTCTCTTTCCATTTTATCCTTTATTCAGCCATTTCCAGTGCCTTTGACTATTGCTTCTACACTGCTTCCATTGTCTGTCTCATCATCTGTTCCAAGCACATGTACTGCTTAGTGTTGGTAGGATGTCTGACAATGATAAAAGTTTGGAATAGAAATAGATTCAAAAGGTTGTCTATGCTGCTGCCATTGTCTACTTCATCATCTGCTCTAAACGCTTAGACTGCTTAGTGTTGCCAGGGATGCTTGACTACGATAAGAGGGGGATAGAACAAAATCAGAAATGGATGAAACGTTGGGAAATCAACATAAATGAATGCCCAAATGTCAACAAAGACATAAAAAATTATGTGAATGAAAAGTTCAGAAGTGGAATGTGGAAAAATGCAAGCAGGAAAAGACTATTATATTGCAAATTTTAACCCAACGTATGACCACAAGGAAAAAGCGTATATAGGCGCTGAAATCAAGTGGAAGGAAAAAATACTCATTGCTCAGATAAGGACATCTCATAGGCTTAGATGTGAAACAGGGAGATGGACAAAGCCCAAAGAACAATGGGAAGAAAGGAGCAGTAGAGACAGAGGAGCAGTAGAGACAGGATATGTACTCTATGCAGCACAGGAGCAGTAGAGACAGAGGAACACTTCATCTATAAATGCCCGAGTTTTTTTAGATATCCGTGACAAATACAAAGAAACACTTGGGAACGAGTTTATTACAGATTTATTTGAAGACAGTAAAATAAAAAAAATTGGAGAATTGCTAACACAAATCAGCAGGAGAAGGAACAACCTTCTCAAAGATATTAAAGATCATATGATATGATTTGATACTTCCATATTTGAGGTCCCATAGACCATATTTGGGTCTCGCGGACGTAATTAAAATCTTTCATTTCATTTCATTTCAAGCCTCGACCTTTAGGAGAAGCGCCCCACTCGCCAGCTGCCAATACCTCTACTAGTTAAACTTGGGTTAACGGCCACGTTTAACAAACCGGAGTCTTCCGTCGAAAAGAGAAACATGTTCTCTAACTAAACTCCATAAATGAAATGCATTTGCTAAAGCAGGACAGCCAGAATGCTACAAGCCTTCCTTCCACCATCTGCGTCTCGACTGGCTTTCCAATCTCTTCAATGCAGGTGAGATCACTTCATGCCATTTATATTGTCTGAAGCCATCTTCTACGTAAATGGAGTCTCACAAATTATAAATCTTCTTCCAGATGCCGTTGCACTTCTGCGTTATAAGTGTAGTGAACCCTTTTATTAAGAGCAAATTTTAGTAGGGAAATAGATGCAAGGAAGTTGCATGGAGAGCACTCAATTATTTTATTTTGTTAAGGGGTTGAAAAGCTGAATATATGGGATCACTTTTCTGTGATTTAAACTTGGATTTTTTTTTTAAAGAGAGATACTCTGTTACGACGGAAACCACTCAATTATAACAAATAACAGGAACGCTTTTAACTTTTGATCAAATTCAGGGAGTGGGTCTGACCTGATATAAGAATTCTGATCAAATTCAGGGTGTGGGTCTGACCTAATGTAAGAGTTTTATGCCTTCTTTTTAGAGGTAAGGAAATGGTAGACCGTGTTAAAAACAAACAGCTCATGCTATGGTGGAAACTAGGGAATACAATTTTTTTTTGTTGTGGAAGTGGGGTTATGGTTAATGATTGACATGTTGAACGTGGGTAGGGATTGTACCAGTAGAGATAAAAAGGATTTATTGGAAATATTGGCGCAGAGAATTAAATGACAATAATTCAATTGGTTGAAAAATACTGCTAGGGTTCAAATCGTGTTAAGCAATAAATGTATAGTACTGTTGTAATACGTGATAACAGGTCGTGATGTAGTACCGATGGCGACTCTTTCAATCCCATAAAAAAAATATAGTATACAATTAACATGTCTAAAAGATAGACAAGAGCATGGAGGGAATCACGTTTTTATTGATAAATTTAGTTTTTTTTTCCAAAGAATGATAGCCTGCAAGGGGAATTAATGGATTCCAAGTCCCTCGGCTTCCTTGCTCTACAACGTCTCGTATGTACGTATATTATGCCTCTTAACTGTTGCATGCAAAAAATCGTTGGAATAACTACACAATGTGATCGATTAGATTTATAGGATTGATTTTAGACAATATTGTAATCACCATATTTAATAGAGGTCAGGGCTTTTTATTTTCAACAAGCCATAATAATGTTTGCCACTACAATATGAGGGTTTGAGCACTATGATACAACTATGTCGTGCATTGTAAACATTGCTGAAAAGATTTATCTAGACGATGGGTATACTAACCAATACACATATTTGGTACTGTTGTCATGGAGGAAATATAGCAGTGAGATTATGGATACAATTCTATGGTTCCACCGTGGAAGTTCCCACCTTCCAATCTACAATTTATATAATGGATTATGAATGCAACCTAGTAGGCTATGTCAGTTATTGAAGAGTTCAATATTTATCTCAGAAAAATAAAGACTTCTGGGGCAGTTGCAACTATGTGGCTAGATGAAATTTCAACTTAGTTCATCTTTCTTCTTTTGTGATTTTGTCTATGTGGGTGAAAAAAGTAGTTTAGAGTTTGGATCCGCTATCAGGTCAATGTTTGTTGAGGTAACATTGCAAGTGGAAAGGAAAATCACTTTTAACATTCATATGGATGATCCTCATAGAGGATGTGTTTATTTCGAAATAAATCCTTTCAAATTTGAATTTTGGATGGAGTTCTAAAGTCTTCACTGTTAGGCCCACTGAAGTTGTACTGTAGGCCTTCAAAGCTGGCCGTTTTGGATATTTAATGCTTTCTGAATCAATGACCTTAATGTGAGGAATAGTAATTTTCTCTAGTCACAAATTATAGATGACTAATTGAGATTTAAGATCGTTGATTTGAAATTGTAATGAGATAATTGCCCATTTTAGTCATTGCATAAATTAACAACAGGGTCAAGCCCTGGTCTTTTGTTGCTACTTTCTGCCTCTGAAAATGCAATGTCTTTTACATTAATGCTAAGCGAATTTGTTTTTGAATGACATGTAGCAATCACCACTTCGTCACCTCTAAATCCTCAATTTATAAACGTTCATTAGATTGCTAACTTAAAATAATGTGTTTAAACTGATGCAAGGATAAAATGGGATTTTGGCATAAATGTGTAACTTATTTCTTGCTGTAGGAACACCAAGGGGCCTGCATGTGATTGGCAACCCACATGAGACAACAAAAAAATCACACAGGTCTGAGCAGAAAAATGATTTAGTGGGTGACAATATAGCTGTTAAGATACAGATCTTAAAATCTGATGATATTACAACCTAAAGCTAAATCTCATGCCTATTAGGGACCTATGCGTTCCCTCACTCGGGTCTAGTTTTAATCATTGGTTTTAGGCTTTAGGTCAAAACATTTTACTACTAGCTAGCACCCAACTGACATTGACGGTTTGACCCTTTTAGGTCAAAACAGTTGAGTACTAAGCTAGCACCCAACTGACATTAATCTGAGTCGGGTAACAACATGACTATTAAACTTCAACTCAAACTATCTCACTCTCTGACAGTGATATTTATATCAAAGTGTGCTTTAAAGGAACAAGATAATGTATTGGTTTGAGGATATTACCTGTTTATCCATGCCAGTTCCTGTAGCTAACCATAATGGCACCAAATGCGTATGACCAAGTATAATACTGCTATGGCATACATATATACAACAATTTTGAGATATAAACTTATGCAAAACATATAGATAAATTATTACAAGGCTAAATCTGAAATCTGCTAGTATCTAGAAATACTGGCAGTTGAAATTTAAAAAGATACAAAATCTGAATTTATGGAAACAGAAACCTGACTTTCTGAGCAGAAATATGATTTAGTGGGTGACAATATAGGTGCTAAGATGTAGATCTTAAAATCTGTGGGTATTGTAACCCAAACTATACAGCAGAATTTTGAAATATCAAAAGAGAACAAAACTAGAAATATGAAAGTTCCTTTTTTTTTCACATTGGATTTATCTTCTAAAAACAATTCAGAAATTTCTAGAAAAGGATCCAGAGCATTTGAACAATAAAGAAAATCAACACTATAGTTGAAAAGAACTCCCAAAAAAAACATGATTATAATCAAATATACGACATTGTGGAGCAATGATAAATGATAAGCAATTGTACGAGTGTGACCAGAATTCAAAACCCAGCATTGACATGGACACTCCTGTGATAATACAACCCATGATAATATGCTTTGCTTTAGTAGCATGACAATGTGGTTTGTTAAAATACCGTGATAATGTGGTCATGATGTAATAGGGGTAGGGGTGGAGCCGTTTCAATCCTATATAACCAATTAAAAATAATATTTCTAGCTGCTACATAGCATAAAAAAAAAACATAAATATAAACTTTCTTGATATGTTATGAGCATGAACTTGGGCCAAAAGGGACTTTGAGAGTACCTATAGGTGTTGTACTTGGTCAAGAACTAGTCTTCCACTGGTGATACACATATTGCCTTTCAGAAAGACTAGCTCTGCTCTAAGGTTTTAAGTCCTTTTCATAATTACCTTTTCTCATCTTCACTTCTACCTTTTACATGTCGAATAAGTAACTTAAAGTTTGTTTCTTCGTTCAGTTCTTTTTACCTTTTACATGTGGGTCAAACAACTTTAAGTTGTTTTTTGTCCTTTACCTTCCACATTCCTTTTTTAAAATCCATGTGCTTGTATCCTAACATAATAACTTTATTCTATTAGCATTATTTGATCTTATTAACCTTTTACCCTAAGTCTTCTAATTTAAGGTAACCATATGCTTATGAGCTTCTCCATTACACATGCTAGCCCTTCTGATACAAAACTGGGTTTTTCCCATCTAACCTTATTTATTGCTGCTGCGTCTTTGCTAGCAGCAATATAAATCTTCAAATACCATTACATTGCCTTCTCCATGAATTGCTTCATCCACAAAGCAAGTGGAGTAATGGATTTTGTGACTTTAATTATATGTTTGTGCCACTATCAGGTTGCAGCCTATGGGGTATGTCCTGTGATACATTGGCAGACTCATCAATTTTCTGCTGCACTTATTTTATCTTGCTTGTTTTTGCATTTTTGCCTTAATATCCATGTTTTTCATAGCACTACAATTGAAAACAAAACATGACTGGTGCTTACTGTGTTGTTTGTTCATTTCGTGCTTTAAAATCGACCTCTGTGCACCAAATTTTAGCCTTCTGAGAACAATCAATTGTCCTTTCCTAACTTGTGTTAGTGTCATGCCAATCCATCATGAGCCCTAAGCATCATGACTAATTTTACCACTGGGTTAATGAATTCAGCTGTATTGCCATGATTTTATGCTTTTTCCGATACAATCAAAGGTAGATATCACTTTGGACCATGAAATGTTGTGTGTTTCTTCCCTGTAAAAATTCTACAGCAATTCTTTCGTTCTATGGCCCTACATAATTTCTCCCAAAAGCATTGGAAAAGAACCTTGGTTTCTCTTTGTTTATACTTTTTCTACTCTTCGATTCATATTCAGGATCTAAGAAGTGAATTGAGTTAATCTGTTGCAATTGTGGTGTCTTCTCGGTGTGCTGATTATTTATACTTTTGGTTTTCTCACCTTCTCATTGTTATGATTTAACTGGCTATGTGGGTGGTGAATTCATCCAGATTCACAATGTTGTCGGATTTGACTTTTCTAGAAAAGTGAATATGCAATCCTATTGCTGATGTCATGCGTTATTCCAGAAAGATACTAAGGGTCCGACTGTTAGGAACATCTGCCTTCCCAATTTGACTGCTGGTTGAGTGGCACCATGTGGCATTTTCCACTTGTCATCATAGATTTTGTCAGCACCAATTGAGAATTTATTTAATCCATTCTAGATCTTACTTTCCTACAGGGGAGATTTTTGGTTTCCAAAAGCCTAAGTTTGAAAGATATGAAGAAACTTCTTCCTCACCAAGTTAATAGGATACCATTTTGCTTTGCCTTGTGGCTTCTTTTTGAGGCAGACCTATAAACACTTTTGCTCTCCTCTGTGCATGGTTTTAATTTTTTTTGCTAAATCACTGTTTCTGAACCATCTCCTTCTGAAGATAAGGCACCAGGTCTTCAACAGAATGCAAAACTTGCTTGGTGTCATCTTCCTCATCCAACATAAAGGTTCATGAGCTTCAAATTTGTCATGTTAATGACTGAATACATATGCATGTGAGATGGCTTATTTAGCCTAAAAGCATCAAATCCTACTTGCCCTGCTGTATCTCATAACTTCTTACATTGACCTTGAAGTCTTTCCTTGCTCAAGTAAAGCTATGCTATGTTTTAACTTGGAATGGTGTTCTCTTCCATGCTGGCCAAGTCTATGTTTACACTTCAGCTGAGACATCATAAGTTGCTTTTGCATTCTCTGGTGCATAATTATGATTTTCTAGATGACTCTGGCAGCCTTTAAATCATCGAAGCTTCCCTTTGTGGCATTTGATTGCTCATGAATAACATTAAATCAAGATTGTTGCAATTAGCTAAAACATGTCTTAAATGGGCACAAATTAATTAAATAAGACCTATTGTAGGATTTTTGACTGTAGGCCAAGCTCTTGGTTCCCCAATCCCATCCCTCTCTCTTTAGAAAGGGTTACACCCCTTGAATAGCTGCACCAATGCTTTAGTTAGTATTTCAGTTTGATCACCTGTTTGTGCATGCAGGATATGAGTAAATGTTTCAATTTAGTGTCCATTTTCTTTCATGTAGTAGTCTGAAAACTGCTCAAAACATTTGTGTCCTTATCAGATACAATAGATTTTGGAAATTGCATCTAGTTAGCAAAGAACCTTTGTCCTGCTTTTTGAACAGTGATTGTCTTATTGTATGGAACCAAAACACACATCTTTCTAAAGTGATCCATTAAAGTAGTTATTATCTGGGGTCTTTGGAAAACCATCTAGATAGTCCGTCCCATGGTCAATTTGGAACCAGTAGTGTGCAAATCCCAATTTCCTATTGCGTGGCTTGCTTATGTTACATATATTTTTTTTAAGCGAAAAACCCCTTGTGGGGCCGCCGTGGTCTGAGAGACCACGAACAGGGGGTTCTACACCGTCAAAGTCACCCGGGAGTCGCACCCGACCTTGCCCGCACCAACATTATCAATTGGATTTTGGATACCCAATTCAGCTTTTTGGTAGGGTGGAGATTTGAACCTGGGACCTCCCTTGGAGGATTGCCCTCTCCTCTCCAACTCACCTACAACACCTGGGTGCTTATGTTACATATTGAATGGACCTTGCTACATCCTTTTTGCATCTTAGTCCAATATATATATATATTTTGTAAACTAGAGGAATCGGTAACTCGTTACATTTTTCATCGCCTCTTCGTGGGTTTGAATCTTGCTCCTTGCTGCCATTATAACCTCCAGTTGCGTCGGGTAAATTTTTTAATGTAGCCGGCGGCGCTGGCGCGACATGCCCTCCGGTACTACAAGTATCTTGGTCCAATATGCTATGCAAGTTGGCAACCATTTTTCCAATTCCAAAGTGACCAGTTACTCTAGAAATGTGGCATTTTTGTAAGACAAATCCTACTATCTTCTTGAGGCATACACGTGCCCTACTTGTAAAAAACTCTTCTTTCACATGGAAGTTGTGCTTCGATCATGTTATTTTGCCTCATCTAATTGCTGAATTATCTCTCCAAAATTAACTTCTTTGTATTGCTTCTTGTACTCGTCATGTGTGAATGGCAGTAGTTGCAATAAAGTTCCATTGGCTGCATTGTTTTGGAATGGGAGGTCTATAAATCATATTTACTCCCTTATTGTTTGTTGTGTATTTTATCACCAAGTGAAACTACTGTAAGAACCGTATCCATTTGAAATGACAGTCTGTTCTAGCTTGCTTTCTGATTACAAGTATTGTAAAGGCTAATAATTGGTGTCTCTGAACTATGTTCTTCTTCTCCATAAAATGGCGCTTCCACTTCACTAAATGCTTATTCCTTGTAATTTGTAGGATAGTTCAAAACTGTCCTTGAAAACAATTATGAAGAATAAGATACTGGTCTTTCTCCTCTTATTAGTGCTCCAATTCGTAGGCAGATGAATTGACAAGTTTGTATGAGTGCCATGCACAAGCGTACAAATGCGTGCATACAATTTGATAATACATGCAAATAAGAGTTGTCATATGTAAGTGTTGTTGTGTAATGTTGTGTATGTATGTGGCAACATGTGCTTGTAATAATGTAATATAATGTTAGGGTGTACTTAAATGTTTTAATGTATATGGGTAGTTCGGTGGTAGTTGCCAACCGCTTACAAGTCCTATAATACCTATAAGTATGCACTTACCTTGGTTAAGGGATGTTGTGGGCCAAGTGTGCATGTTAGTAGTTGAGTTGTTTGTCGATCACCATAAGATATTGCAAATAGTTGTTGAGCAGGATACATGTTGTGCATGCAATGTATCCATGTCTTTCTATGAATTATTCCCATTGTTACAAATTTATAATGGAATTATATTGCATTGTGTAGATGAAACAGGCTGGTTTACGACCTCAATTGCCTTTGAGCATAAAAGTCTAATGCTAGAAGAGGAAGGGAAGATATTTGTTTGTATGAACGAGCCTCTTTGGGAGGATTCTATTTGTGATGAGGTTGGCCCTAGTAGGGAATCAACCAAGGATGATGATATTGAGTTGTAGCCAGTTTGAAGGGATAGGCGAAAGGGCAAAGGCTGTTGCAGGAGATTCAGATGAGGAAAGGGTTTCTAAGGAGGATTCGAGTAATGATTGCATTGATTACACAATGATTGAGTTTCCAACATTGAACCAGTGGATGGGGAGATTGAAAATTAGGTTGAAATTTTTTAACGAGATTATAGGAGTAATTGCTCGAGTTTGTGATGAGTTTTCCGAGAGCTCGATAGGACAATGGTGAATGTGGTCAATTTGATTGACAAATGAGATTGCCAAGTTGAACAATTGGTCATGCAGTGAAATGCCAATCGCACTAGCCAAGTTTACAAAGACACGAGCATGGGAGAGAAAGGAGAATGAACAGACATGGTCGATGCTTGGGTTGCCATAATTTCTAGACACTAGTTCTTTATCGCCATCCCCCTTGCATCTATTTGATTGAGAAGCAATCTAGAGGGTACCCTACTCCCATTGCAGATGATCTTAAGGTGCTATTTCAACAACTCAATTATCTGGCACATATGATACAATGTATGATTGCCAACACTAAGGAATGGTAGAACTTCTAAAAGGAATTGAAAGTGTTGGCGGACAAGGAGAAAGCTTGAAGAAAACAAGTCAAAAAAGAGTTGTGACCCTTGAAGGAGAGAGTTGAAGCCGAAGTTGTGAAGAAAGGAGTTAGATTCCTTACACTAGGAACATTAAGAGCACTTGAGAGAGTGTGTACAGCATGGCAAGTAACGACCAGGAAAATGCAGTATTAAGAGCACAGTTAGAAGTGACACAAGAGTGGAATGCTCAGCTTGAGCAAGAAAATCAAAATCAAGCTCAACAGGTGAAACATCATGGTGTTTAGTGGACTAGATATGCTAAGTATTCAAAACAAATAAGTAAGTATCGAGATGAATGTGTTAAGGTTGAAGCTCTTCGTGCAGGATGCCACAAGCATCTGTTCCTGATCATATGTCTGTTCCAATTCTGACAAACTAACCTATTCCCAAGGGTCTTTAGATGTAGTCAATGACGGTGTTGATCAATCTAGAGAGGAGCACATATGTAGAAGGCAGTTCTAACATGGCACTAGCACACTCGCTACCTAAGCCTCGATGAACACATGCATATGGATGACCAGTTTTGTTTGTACATTGTTGCGTTGTTGTACGAAGATGTACATTGCATGAGTGTGTGACGTTGTATTAGTGTTATCTAAAGTACGAGGTTTGATTTTGTTTTGTACATACGAGTTTGAGTGTGTAGTTAAGTCGTTGCGCAACTACCTATTTCCACTCAAATGCTATATATTTAGTCCCTACTTTGTCATTTGTATCATCGCATTGTCTCATATAGTTGTGCATGTTGAGTCATTGTGTTGCTATTCTAGTTGCAGAGACTGTATTGCATATCTTGCATTTTGGTAATATGAATTCTCCTTGTGTGATCCTTTTTTGCGTATGCATGGATTGTTCTTGTAAATGTTGCATTGCTCTTCAGATATTTCTCGTATCTTCAATTATGTGGAATACCAAACTGCTATGCTACACCATTGTGTACCTTGACACATCCATCTTAATTTTAAACTATTGTTGGAAGTTTGGTGGTGCCAAGACTTGAGCATTGCTGATGTTATACTTGAAATGCACTGTGTTGTGCCTTATCCCAATGAAATGAATCAATTATGACTATCAAAGCATGTAATATCATTCCAACTTTGGAGAAAGTTGGAATATATTTGTGAAGATGTTGGGTGGCACCAAAGATTTCCTCTTGTACCATGCACCATTTTAGCACCTATTGCGACCTCATTTGATAGAGCAACCCCTTTATCAACAGGGAGGGCCTTGGCTTCGACACAATCTTCTTCCTACATGTCATCATCATCTCCTTTAGGAGAGACCTCATAGACAAATAAGTCCTAATATGCTCATACCAAGACGACAACATAGCAATATAAAACAAGTGTCCATTTGAAAAGTGATCATACACACCTCTAGCGACATGTTCTCCCAATTGTATTTTGGAAAACGGGTTGGCAATAACATGACTTCTCCTTGGCCTAATCACAATCCAAAATAAAAATTCTTGTAATGTCACAAGCCATCTGCACACTTGCTTGGGAATTATTGATTTGTTGATTAAATACAACGTTGCTTGATGAACAACATAAAATGCCAATGGGTTGGCGAATGGATAGTGTTCAAATTTTTACACTATTCCTAATGCCTTGTGCTTCATTATGCAATAGTTATTTTCTGCCCTTGACATTAATCAACTTGCAAAATAATTTAGGTGATCCAATCCATGAATGCATTGTTAAGACAAAGCACACTTGATGGTAAAATTTGATGTGTTTGTATGTACATTGAACTCCTTTCCCAATCAAGGAAGACCAAAAATGGCACATTGATCAACCACTTCCAAATTCTTGAATGTCCTTTGGTGTTCCTTGGTCCAACAAAATGAGATACCTTCACATGTAGGACATCTAGGGGGTGAGACAATTTGTGAAGTTTTCTTATAAACCTCCATTAATACATAGGTGGACCAAGAAAGACTTTGAACAGTGGACACTATATGGTTTCTCCATTTGTACGATGACTAGAATTTTGTCTAGAGCCATCTTCCACCTTTTTTGATAGACATGTCCTATCGACTTTCAAGAAGTAACCAATAAATCACATATCTTTGATTCAATGAAAGTCGAGAGCCTATATACAATTGTGTACACTCTTCAAGTGCCTTCAAGTGCTCCTTTTGCCCATAGAAAGACCAATCGTTGACTTCGTAGTTGACATTTTCCCAAAAATGCATATAAAGATTCTCTAAAATGTTATCTATGACTTGCATAGTTTCAATGACATCTAATTATATGCATAGATGCAATTCTTAGCAATGAAAGTTGTCTTCAATTGTATTCTTCAGTGATGCTAATTTAGTTGTATCCAAGAGCCATAGAGGAATGAGTATGTCTCATATAACACATCCTCCAAAATGGAGTTTGTCAATGAGGTAGGAAATGGATCCTCTATTGTTACCACATTCAAACCTTGAAAGTCAATACAACTGTAAAATTGCTTAGTCTTTTTATTAAGACTTGTTACTACCAGCAAGACCTACTCACTTACAGTGACTTTGAAGATAATGTCTACATTCACCATTTTATCAATTTTGGCATCATCAGCACTACATTCTTTGAATTCATGCAACATGGTGTCCATTGTACTAGTTTCACACTTTTAACCTGACGTATTCTATCACTATGTACATGTAGCTCGGGTGGCACCGCTTTTAGTTCTTTATAAGTCCATGCAAAAATCACCTTGTACTGCAAGTACCCTACGGGATAACTATTTTCAATAATATATCCTGATTGGGGAATTGTTTCCAACATTGATGAAGTTCGGGCTAGATTGTGTCCTCAACTGAACTTGGACCATGCTTATTCCCACATACTTGTCGCCTTTAGCTTCTCCATAGACTTTCTTTATTCAAATGTGTGTTGGCTCTAGGTTTAGTTGCCCATCTCCACAAAATGTTTTGAAAAATTTGTGGGAAAATTCCTTTGTTTGTCCTTGCTTGCATCCAAGGTTGAGTTAAAATTTTCATCCTTTTAAAGGATAAATTTCTAGTTTTTCCTCTTTTTAAGAATGTATTCATCTCACCCTTTTCGTCATCTTGACTGTCTTCATCCTCAAGTTGTAGACAAACACATCTTGGAGGGAATATCATATAGTCCATTTTTTTTTGAATAGGTTGAAAAGTTGGGGGCACATCAGGGGCCACCCTCCCTATGAATTGAACCTAGGTCTCCGTTAGGAGAGCCCAATGCCTTTTGCCATTGCGGTGTCCCTGTTGGGACCTTATAGTCCTCCATTTGCCAATGAAGAAAATTGCTATTTGAGTTTATTTCATATCTTTGAACACTCAAAGTTTGAATATTCCATCTTCCCTTGGCATTATACAAGCCGTATTAACATTTCCTTTCTTGCAAAAAGCTTCTTAGTCCTCCGAATTAAAACAATGTGACTTGTCAAAGGATGCAATGTCCTTGCTAATTGATTGATACCTCTAGTTCACAATGCCCTTCTTGTGTGTCAAGTGGTGTTTCTCCCAATTGTAGTTATCTGGCTATCCTCAACCACCCACGACCTAGCAAGGCATTGTAGGCTGCCTTCTATAGAGTGATTGCAAAGACATTGAAGATGAACAATTGATTCACAATCCTTAGCTTTTGTTCCACCAGTACGCCATTCACTTTGATGTTGTATTGGTCTCCTAACACTTTGAAATTGGTTGGCCAAAAGTGTAGGTGTTCCCATTTTTTATGTCCCCTCTAGGGGTATTTTATTGCTAGATCCTCATCAATAATTATGTCGTTTATATGTCCCAATAGATGTAAGCACAATATGGCTTGTCGCCTTCCTGCATCAATCATGAGAAAGATGGGGTTCATGTACCACTTAGGTTTAAGTTATTGTGTTTGTTTTGCAAATGACTTGTCTCACATATGACAATGTCGGGCCTTCGACACTTTTGGATGTGTTAAATTTCCATCAACTTTTTGCAACTTGAGAATACTTTGCAATAGGCTTGTCATCTTCACGGTTATCATGTCTACAACACTTGACACATGATTTCCATGTTAGAGTGGAATGTGGACACTTCTAGCTATGGCTATATGAGTGTATGCGCAAGTCTTTTCTATGTGAGTCACTTTATCAGATATGGCATGTTGGCATGTTCCACCTTCACATAGGCTTCCTTCCTGTTGAAAGTTTATAATCTCGCCTTATTTTGCCAAGGTCAACATTGTATGATTTAATAATGTATAAGGGCAATCGTTGTATGATGTTTAGTAAGGATTTATGTATTTAGCATATGGGCCTTTGGTTGAGCCTTATAATGAATATTAAATTCTTACCCTAATGTTATGTGTAGATTTATGTAATTTGTAATCAATTATTGAGGTGTTTATAAACCTCATACACACCTGATCCATTTTGTTAGTGTGATCTTATCATGATCATTTGTGTGGGTGCTTAAGGGCATCCTTCATTTCTTGTGTTTTTACTGCTCTTTCTGTTCACATTCTAACTCTTTGAGTTGATGTGTTACTTCTATTTGTTCCGACAGAGTATTGTGAAATCCAACATGGTATTAGAGCGGGCATTGAGCATCATTGCTTGGTCATGTAGGGAAATCTCTTGGAGCCTTTTCTACTTCTATTCATTGCAATGGTGACTTATCTTTTGATGCTGCTTGAGTCAAATTCAGTACAAGTGGTAGAAGGAGAAATCGCTAAATCCATGGACATTAATTTTAAGATTGCAATTCTTTGAGGGAAATTTTCAAATTTTGGTTGACCTTTTCTATGTAAAAATGCAATGTATTGGATTGAGGGTATGGGCCCCCATGGTTTAGCTAAAGCCAAACCGACCATGTCCTTCCTTAGCGTGTCAACGTTCGTGCGAATTGATGGGCTCTTCAATAGTACGGGCATGATTTCGATCTCGACATTTTGGCTTTATTATTGTTCATTGGAACACATAAGGATGGATTGGATGAACATCTCCAAGGGGCATTTGCCACTTCCCCCATCCCAGGTCTGTGGCAACTTGGTTGGGAGCCTGTTGGCAAAGGCGTGGGATGCCAAAAGTCTATGGTTTGATCCCTCGGGTCGTCTGTTGTGCACCATTTTCATTGGTTCGTCCTCACTTGTGCGCCAGTGGAGGAGGACATTCTTTTCTCTAAGGAGAAGGATGTTTCTTACTTCAACCAATATGGGTGTGTAGCATAGTGAGAATTTTCCACTTTTGAAGGAACATGAAACAATAGATGACAACAAATATTAATAGCATTTGCATTCAACATAATATATGAGACAAGATTTAGAGAGAGAATGGTGCAAAACTGAACATTACCATTATCTTCAAGCATGAACAACAAGATATACACATCAATATTGCAGCAATATAACAATATTATTCACATGTATTCTCCATAGACAATATGATGATATGATCTGAGATGATACCCGATGATGAACAACGAATTGTGAGGGGTCCATATATACTTCTTTGAGCAGGGGAGGTAGTTGCTAACTTGTGCAACCACCTTGTACTTGTCCGCCAACCACCCTTACATGACAACTCAAGACATTATCTTATTGCGCACGTATTTATAAAACTCTACCATTCAATATAGCGACATTTTAACAAATAGTTAGTGCACAAACTATTATTTTATGTACAATGACAAAATGATTATGTTACTCTTCTTCGTACGTGCTCATTGATGCTTGAGGTGGTGCCACATCAGAATTGATGATTGTTGCTGCTCTTGAGGGCTTTGACTCTATTGTGGTTGTGAAGCAAGCTGCACTTGTACAGGTTCAACTCTCAACCCTTGAACCTATGTCTTCAAAGCTTCGGATTCATGCTTTAGCCTTTAGCATAGGCTTGGTATCATACCCACTAGAAACCATATGTTGCGATTTTTTCTCCAATTCCTCGAGCCTAGCTTGCAACTTGACTTTCTCCCTTTTCACCTCTTCGAGTTGCTGATCTCTAGTTGAAATTAACTTATTGCACATTGCAATTTCCTAAGTCTTGGCTAAAAGTGCTTGCTTGTATCAAACATTTTGATTTTAGTTGCGTAATCAATTCATCTTGCTGCTTATGTTTCTTTGTCAACCCTTCCACCTTCTGTTACATCTGTGCTAGTCCTTCTTTGACCTCCTACCTCATTCGTTGAAGTTGCTCCTTTGTCTCCCCCATTTGGGTTTCTTGTTGTTCCACCTTTATCTTCATGCTACTAGTCTCTTGGAACGTCTTCAATGCCATTGTCAACCATTGTATAAGATAGGCCATGTAGTTCATCATAGCGTATGAAGACTTCAACTTCGGTGCTAGTTTGACTTTCTTCACTGCCCCTAATGTAAGATAAACATCAAATTTATTCTCACCAATGTAGACTCTGGGTGGGTGGCAGTACAAGACACTAGTGCCTCTTGGCAGCTCCACTCCAATTATGTTTTACACATTGCCGCCTTCACCAAGCTCCCATGACGGAATTTGGTGCAACTCAGCAAATTTCTTCTTCCTCTCTTCATCTTGGACCCAACTGACCAATTTACCGAGCTCTATGTCTACCCTTATTTGCCATACTCTCCATTCCCTGAGGGAGCTTGTTCGAAACTCGTTGCATACTCTCTATCGTGCCACCTAACTTCTCAAAGAAGTTGTTGACTTGATCATTGATCCTTTGTTAGGAACCTTCAATTAAAATCAAGCACATTCACAACAATAATTGTAAAATTTAACAGAAATGCAAGAAAAGAAATAATAGAATTGCTTGAAATATATTGAAATAAAATTGCAGCAACTTTATTAATCACAAAAAATCAGATCGTAGGCCTCTTCAAGGGGCCAATCTCCTTAGAAGCAGACCTCCGTTACAATTTGAGAAAATAGACTTGATGCATTTCAATTCTGTCCTTGCCTTTTTATAGACTATTATGAATTATCAAACCTAACCCTAATACTAAAGGGTTGGTCCACATGCAAGTGAGGGCCCGAGCTAGTAACTCCTAATAAAGAAACGGTTACATCTTTTATTAACTCCTTCTTACAATAAGTAACGCTTACATCATATGGCCCATATGCAATAGGCGCCCAAGGTGCCACATACACATTTACATAATAATGTTAGGATAGGGTCCTAACATGCCCTTCCCCTTCAAAAAGCTTTGTCCTCAAAGCTTGAGATGAGGAAACTGCTGCTAGAGCTGATGGAGCGATTCCCACGTGGCATCTACCTATTGTAATCCCCGCCATTGTATTAAAACATTAGTGATGGTTAGGTTGAGGAGTGTGTGTGATCCAGAATATGCTCGAGCGATCCTTCTTCATCCAATTATGGAAGTGTTGATTGGACCTGTACCCGACTACCAAGAACTTTTTTCAAGGATGAAACATGAAAACTCGGATGTATCTTGGAAGAGGGTGGCAAATTGAGCTTGTAGGCAACCGAGCCAATCCTCTGTAGGACATGATAGGGTCCATAGGATTTTGTTGCGAGCTTTTGACAACCATGAAACTGCAATGACGATTACATGTATGGTTGTAGGCAGAAGAAGACCATGCCCCCTACATTAGAATTGCCCTCCAAACGGTGTTGATCATCCTACTGATGCATAAAGTTCTGGGCCATCGCCAAATTCTCCTTGAGCTGTTGAAGGAGTAGTGCATGCTTGCGAAGAGTGGAATCTACCGCTTGGACTTTGGAACTACTTGCAATATATGAGGAAAGTGATGGATGGTGTCCATATACTGCCTCAAATGGTGTCATCTTGGTAGTGGTATAATAAGAAGTGCTATACCACCCTTATGCTAAGGGGATCCATTTGGCCCACCAAGTAGGATGCTTGGATGCAAAGCAACAAAGATACATCTCCAAGCACTTGTTGACAATCTTCGTTTGGCTGTCTGTTTGAGGATGGTATGTCGAGCTTATTTTTTATTTTTTACCCTGTAGTTTGAACAATTCTTGCTTAAAATGACTAGTAAAGGTGGCGTCCCATTCACAAACAAAATATTGGGGCATGCAATGTAGGCGAAAAATGGAATCCAAGAATATTTGGGCAAGTGTGGAGGCCTCGCAGGGATGGGTTAGGGAACATAATTGAGCTTACTTCGATAGATGATACACCATCACAAGAATTATTGTTTTACCTCTAGACTTTGGAAGTTCTTCAATAAAATCCATGGAGATATCTGTTCAAACATTCATTGGAGTTAGAAGAGGCTGAAGTGTGTCTAGACTGCATACAGTTTCTCTCTTCATTCGTTGACAAGTATCACATTCGGCCACAAAAATTTGAATATCCTTTTTCATTCCTACCCAAAAGAAAGTGCGTTTTGTCCTCTCATAAGTTTTAAGGAACCCAGAATGGCCCGCAGTTGGGGATGCATGCATTTCTTGTAATATGGATTTGTGGAATGTCGACTTTTCCAAAATAACAAGGCGACCTTGGTATCTCAATTGCTGCCCATCTCATGAATATCCTAGTTGAGAGCTGGGATCATTTTGGAGTTGCCTAATCTGGGCTTGCAAGGTAGAGCTTTTAGTTGCCTCATCTTGGAGCTGTTGGATCCATTGAGGAAGCAAAGTTGAGATGGCACACAACATACTCTGGTCCTCATATTGGCGAGAAAGAGCATTAGCCACTACATTCACTTTGCACTTTTTATAAATTATTTCACAATTGTACCCTTGTAGTTTGGAGACCCATCTTTGCTATTCTGGCGTGTAGAATGATTGCTCTAAAAAGTATTTCAGACTTTGATGATCAGTTCTAATCATAGTTACGAAAATAGCGATCCGATCCGATTTTTTGCGATTTAGGGGGGTTGCTGATTGAAATGGCATCGGAAATTGTGCTTTTGAAAAAAATCGGCAATTGTTTTCAAAAAATGGGGAAACAATTGTGATTATAGATGAAAAATTGGCCGCGGCCGCATGGGTAGAGGAAACGTTATAAATTTGTTTTATTTATTTTTTTCATTTTACCTCATTTTTACCTATTCCAAATTGGAGAGAGGGGTCTTCCTACTAGCTACGACACCAAACAAATCATGCTAGTGCATCCTAACAACTGATTTTTGCAGTTTGAAGGAATCCAGCTGCTACCAACAACCACCAACAACAATGCTATACATTATTAACTGATGAAATTCTCCATAAAAAGATGTTGAACTATCAATCCAAACTTATTGCTCAATTTTTGTTATCCTAGAAAGAAAAAATCGGTGTTGCAAACATTGGAACTAATGGGCAGAGTGAAACTAACTGTTACACAAAGCCTAAAACACCTTGCAAAAGACAAATTTGGAAGCCTAATATCAAAAACACCATTTAAGTTAAAACCAATCGCAATCATTTTTTAAGTTAATTTGTTGGTGTTTTATTCAGCCTATGAGTTGTTGAAGTCCCAAATTAGTAATTGCAACATCCTTTTTGCACCAAAATGCAAACAAGAAGAAAAGTTCAGTTTAGATAGTGAAGGTATTAATGGCTTTCTTTTTTATATTATAAGCAATACAATAATATTTGAATTTTGGATGCATTAAAATTTCTTTATTTAAGATGCGTTTTGTCACTTTCATGTCTAGTTTAAGGCTTTAAGCGTATATCACTTGCCACTTTCACGTGTAACTTAAGCTTGTATCACTTATAGTATTAATATTTGATTTGCATAATGTTAATTCATTGTGATATGCATGAAAAATACATTTTTTTAAATGAAAAATTGCATTTTCTTCAGTTTTTTTTTTTTGCCAATTCCCAATTTTGTTTGATTCCTTTTCCATGCCAATTTCGATCCAACTCCGATTTTCTCAATTTTCCCAAGACCACACCATCAACACATCATTGCTATCTTGTTCCCACTTCTGCCACTTGGTGCGTTTGTGTGGTTATGCTCAAAGTGTCCCCATTCTTGACATTGTTGACATTGAATGATTGACCTTCCTTTTGAGTCATATTGCAATTGATCTAATTGTTGCCATCAGACCTGTTTCCAAATTGTGGCTGTCCACATTTGGGAGTGTTGGGTTTTGCTCTGTCTTCTCCTTATGCAACTTCATCATCGGGTGCCATGAATTTTTCAGGTCAAACGAACATTTCATAATCACATGTCTACTCACTTTGCAGATGTTGCAGTATGCCACCTTCAGGCAATTGGCGTTCGTGTGCCCTTCTGGCCTGCATTCTAATCACTGGATGTCCTTTTTCTCCTTTTTCTTGACTTTGATATCATTGATCATTCTTTCAAAGTCCTTCCACATTGCCTGGATTGTTGTGAGATTGTGACAATCATTGTCTGAGTTGTCATTTCTCTTGTGGCTTGTACTTCTGCCAGTTGCTGCTACCATATTCATCTTGCTTTTCAGGTTTAATGTGCGGTTGCATGCCTCTTGGTAGGTTGTTGGCAGTACAACCTTCATCTTCTTATATCGTGGCAGCAATCCATCTAGAAATCATCTTTTCTGTAGTCCATCGACTGGCTTCATATCCATCTTCCTAATCAACTCCTTTAGAGGACGGTTGTACGAATTGATGTTCTCATCCTCTTGTTTTGTGGTGTGAATTTCTCCAATGATCTTTGTATTGTCATGAAGTAATCTAAATTCCTTGTTGAATTCTTCCTTTAAGTTGCCCTAGTCAGCGAATGGTTCTTCTGTCTTTAGGTATGAATTGATTGCAACTCCTTGCAATGTTGTTGGGAATAGTTGCAACTATGCATTTTTGTTCGTCAGTCTATTTGCTTGCCATATTGTTTCACACGTCCTAATATGGTGCTTGGGATCCTTCTTCTCGTCTCTTGTGAATTTTGGGCAGTTTTGCTTGTCCGCTGTTGCAACCATCGCTAGTGGTGGTGATGGTACTTGTTCGTTGGATTCTTCTTTGCTCAACAAATCTCCATCTGATGACTAGTTTTCTACAAACAATCATCGACTGCTTCCTATTGCACTTGTACTTCTCAATCTTCTTTGTGTATACACGAGTGTTGGCTTTGATCTTTCGAGCACACTCTCTTGCGGTTACCCTTGTGCTTGACTCCCATCTTCTGCACTTATAGACACTACCCTACACTTGTGTTAGAGTCAACAGTTGCTCCATATCATCTTGTGCTATATGATCCTCTTGGTCCTTACACTTTTACATTTATGTCCACGTCTCCCGCATCCTAGCATCGGTATTTGTCATTCACATCTTTCCTTTTTCAAATATCACCTCGGTCACTAGTTCAAATTAAGATGACAACTCCAAATGTTGCATAGTGAGACGTTTTCACTTTTGAAGGAACATGAAAGAGTAAATGACAACAAATATTAACAACATTCAACATAGTATACTAGAAAAGCGATTCACAGACAAATGATGCAAAATTGAACATTGCCATTATCTTCATGTATGAACAACAAGATATACACATCAACATTGCTGCAATATCACAATATTATTCACAACATATATTCTTCTTAAAAAATATGACAATATATCTGAGGTTATTTGACACGATACGCAATGATGAACAATGAAATGTAAGGGGTCTATATATACTATGTCAAGCACTGGAGGTAGTTGCTAACTTGCACAACCACTTCGTACCTATCCGCCAACTACCTTACATGACAACTCGTGACTTTATCTTATTGCGCTCGTACTAACAAAACTATGCCATTCAACACAATATGGTGACATTCTAACAAACACTTGTGCGCTAACTATTATTTTATGCAAAACGACAAAACATATGTACAAAAAAATTGCTTGTGTTCTTGTTTCCCTACGCTCTCATTCATGCTTGATGTGGCGCCTCGTCAAAAACTGGCCTCGACAGGTCACTTTAGAATGGGGTGGAGGCGGAACTTTCGACATGTCACGTTTTCAATTCATGCTGGATGAAATGGTCTTGAATCTCTAGCTTATAGATTGTCTTCGTTGTAGATTGGATCTCAGGTTCATGTTGAAGGCGCTTGCATTGTCGACTAGGGAATGGCAACATCCTCTTTTGAAGAGGAAGGGTCGTGTATTCAACTCTCATCATGTGTCAGACGATCTTTTTAGTTTAGGTTATGGGGAGGTTTTTCCTCCATCTTGAAGAGGGTCTCTTTTGGCCATAGCCAAGGGGCATGGGCACTTAGCTAGCTTGGCTAGCTTTGGGCACCTATCACTTGGGAGATGTGGATTCAAAACTCACCACCTCTTATGTGCTCTATTGCAGTCTAAGGGGCCAATGGAGGTTGACGTGGCAGTTGACGGGTTACTTTGACAAACAAGTCAAATTTGTTTATAGATAGCTAAATAGATAGATGTGGCGACCTAGTCAAATCATTCCATGTGGCATTCGTCAATTTGTGCATTTTGCACAATGCTAGACATGTGGCAATGGTGTGGTAGATATCACCCTCTCTTAGTTTGACAAGTGGCAAAATTAGGTTCTTTGCAATTTTTCTAAGATTTAAGGGATTTAATCTTTTTTTGCTTGGAGCTCCTTTCTGTCTCTATTGTACCTCGACTTCTAGCTATCCCTTCACCATTACTTTTAGCATGTCAGGGTTTATCCATTTTTGGTAATCGTTGAGGCTGTAATTTTATGCCATACAACACTGTAGTGTAGTTTACATGACACTTTACTCTAGTTTAGCTCATTTTTGGTTAGTACAGTGCATTGTAACAACTCATATCAAAGAGTCTCAGTTGCCTACTTTGGACATTAATAAAATTATCTTATCTTGGAGGATTAATATTCCTAAACTTTTGCAGGCCATAACTTTCACATATGGAAGCATTTCAGGCCCCTTTTTAAGATTGCATAAATTTTCAAGTTGTTTGTATTAGTGACATCGGTTCAAAGGCCTGTTATAGTGTTGAGGTGATTTTGGTCAAGATGTATACTTTGGCTTATGCTACTTGCCCAAATGGGCGAAATTACAGTATTTGGTTAACTCATATATCTGGTTTATTTAGAATTAAGAATCTTTGGTGCATCTTCAAGGAAGAAATTGTGAAATCCCTTGATGAGAAAACTTGTGCTATTTAGATGGAGGACCTGGGTCTGTTTTGATGTTGATTGAAACTAACATATTTTTTTTATATTTAAGATGAGAGTGATCCCTCCAAGGTGTGGAACAAATTGCAAGATTTGTTTGGATAAGTCAATTCCATGGAGGTCAGTTGATTGGAGTTGGAGTTCACTTCCCTCAAGACGAGGGATTTCAATAATGTTGAGGGCTATATTTTGAGATTCAAGGCTTTAAGGGCAAATATTGTGTCTTCAGGAGGCAACAAGACAATGATGTTGAATGTGTCAAGATTGTCCTTTCCAATCTTCTTCCTTTTAGATTGTTGGACTAGTGATTCATGTTGTTCCTATGTACTTAAAGGAGAGTGTAACTTTAACTCTTGATGATCTCTTTACTCTTCTTATTCACTTTAGGTGGCTATACAAAATTGTGGTGCTTCTTCTTAGGGATTATGGAAAGAATTACGAACCAGTGGAGTCTAAGGTTCAGTAACCCATGAGCAATTCGAAGTCTTCAAAGAAGCCGAAAACTTCTTGTGGATACTGTCAAAGGGAAGGATGTAGACAACAGTTCGAAGAAGAAATGACATCCAGAACTGTTTGACAAAACATCTACAGGATGATTGGCAATTTTGATAATGTAATGTTTTGGCAATGTAAATCAGCCGTCATGATTTAATACGGACTGATTAATAACGTGGAATAAAATGACAAACTTGTATAATTTAGCAGTCATGATTAGTTAAGAGTTAAGTCAGACTAGTTAATTAGTCTGAGACTAGTTGTTAAGCCAGACTTGTTAATCAGTCAAAGAGTGATTAGTTATGCCTTAAGACTGATTAGTTAGGGTATTAACGTAGGGACAGTTGGGACAGGTGAGCCTGGTTGGTTGCAGTAACCACCAAGGCCGTCTTATAAATACCCCCCTACTCATTTTTGTATATCGATTATCCATGGTGAATCAATACAACAAGCAGAATTGTTCTAGTGTTGTGTGGATTTTTGTGTGATTGCATTGTCTTGTGTTACAGGTATCCAACTGATGTATGTTATGGAGTAGATTGGAGCAGACTGGTGTTTGTGTTGTGCAGAGTTGTAGGAAGGAGCGATCATAAATTAGTTCGTGTTCGCAGGATAAAGTACGAGATTGCAGACTGCTGCATTGCAGAACCCGTCTAGGCCTATCCGTCACCCGTCGAGGCCTACCTGTCTAGGCCTATCTGTCACTTGTCTAGGCCTACCCGTCTAGGCCCTAGATGCTCGACCTGTTTGACCTGCGACTACCCGTTTGAGGGAACCTGTCTAGGATCCTACCCGTTTGACTCTACCCGTCTAACCCTACCCGTCCAGAGTTACTCGTCCAGCCAACAACCTGTTTGAACCTAACCGCCTAGCACTTACTCCTCTGGGATAGTACATGTCTGACAGCTACTCGTCTAGACTGGTTTACCCGTCTAGATTAGCCGTCTACAACGATCAATCAATGATTACCCGTCTGGAGTTGACTAGTACAGGTTGACACCATGTTTTGTAGTCAAGTTTGTTAGTCCTTTTCTTCCTAAACTCCTGTCATTCCCTCGTCTCGGGAAGGCACTCACCCTTGTCCACAAAGGACATCCTACTAAGAACTATTTAGTGAGGTTGCAGAGATTGAAACAAAATTTAATAAGGTAGGAGGCAGCCTTCTAGATGATGAGGGAGATTCCGATGGGTCCTCCTCATATCATGGTGAACCAATTAACTAGAGTTTCAGTTGTCGGGAGGGTGGATGTTATTATCATTAATGTCTTCTCTCCTTGGTCCCTTAGTTTAGATTATGGGGGGTGTTGAAAATGTGTAATTTAACCTTATTTGGATAAAGCTAACATTGTATGATGTAATCATGTGTAAGCCTACAAACAATCATTATAAGATGTTCAATAAGGATTTATATATTTATCTTGGGCCAATGGTTTAACCTTGTGATAGTCAACCTTACTAAATACTTACCTTAATGTTAGGTTGGTCAAGGGTTATGTAATTTATAGTTAAATATTGAGGTATGTATACACGTCATACACCTGATCCATTGTATCAATGTGATCTGATTTTGATCATTTGTGTGGATGCCTAAGGGCATCCTTCATTTATTTTGTGTTACTACAATTTCCTTTTGCTCTTTAATTCTCTTGCAAATTCTTATATTATCACTATATTTTGATGGATTAAAGGTTGTTGGAAAACCTTAAATTGATGTTGCATTTTCTTACAATATTTGTGTTGATGTGTTGCTTCTGTTCATTTTGACAACACTTCTATGTTTCATTCTCAACTAGCGAGTCACGATTGTAGTACAATTTATATATTCTACAAATCAGAAGTAAAAAACAACAAGAACAATAAACAAATGAACAACAATGGAATTTAGAACAACGAAGATCATTTCATTACTTTCGTCAAGACGTACATCAAGAACAAGTTCACAATGTATATACATAATCTCTCTTATCAACACAACTACGAATTTTAACTCTTTTGCATACATGAACAAATCTCATCTCCTCGTTCATCAGATTGGGCTACTACGGCTTCGATTCTATGCTGTAAGAGTACAGGTTTTATCGAGACACTTTAAATGTTGTTTCTAGGAAGTGACAAGCTCTTTTGTTTGCCTGGCTTGATCTCAGTGAACAAGAATACTCATTGCAAATCTCTAGATCAAAGGAGTGAGATAATTCAGCCCTCGAAAAGGTACCTTCAACAGATCAAGGATTACAAATCTCTTCACCATTGGTGGTGTTTCAATCGTTTCAGCTTAGGCACATGTTAGGTCACTCAAGGTGGCTGACATTAGAGAAACTGGTAACTTTGGAAGCAACAACAACTCAGGTCTCTTGTTCCCATGCTTGAATATCTGCAAGTTCTTCTATTTGCTTTTGATGACTCTCCCCTTGTGATCAATGATACAAGTTGTCCATAGTCACCAATTGGTGCAATGATTTCTAACAAAATCCTCTTGTGCCCTAGCGATCAAATCCTTGATCTGAGTGAAGAATCCTTCAACCTTAGCCTCCTCCATGCCTTGTGATTCATCGAATGATCCAACTCAAGGAGTTCCACTATCAACTGGTAGGGTGGCAACCTTGTTTCTATCTTGCCCTCTTCGTTTTGCACTATGAGGTTAGTCTTTTAACGATGGACTACCTTTGTAGTTCAAAGCAATAGCCTTTCTCTTGTGATCATCTCGTTGCAAGGGTGACTGCTTCTCCTGAACCTCCCATGGGGGTTCTTTTGCCATTGTTTCAGGAACTCTTGCTAATGCATTTGGTATAGCCATGTCTGCCTGATGCATGTGCTTCTCAATTCTAGGAATGCTATAAATAGGTTTATTGTCATTGCAAATTCACATTTTGTGACATGGGCAATAGAAGGTTCGAATTGGCATGAGCACACTGTCAAATGAAAAAAAAAGAAAGAAAAACAACCACTACAATTAAGAGTTAAAAGAGAAAGAGATGAACTCATATGGTTTATGAGTAGTGAAAAAAAAAATCTAGTGGATTTGCAACAAATAAGAAGATTTGCCGTTGGAGTCATAGATGAATTTTGGACCAACATTGGATGCTATAACATTTGACTATAATTTTCCAAGAATTTGTTTTTTGAATAGGTTGAAAAGCTGGGGGCACATCGAGGGCCACCCTCCCTATGAATTGAACTTAGGTCTCCGCAAGGAGAGCCAAATGCCTTTTGCTATTGCGGTGTCCCTATTGGGATATTTACAAGAATTTGTTTTTTTTTTGAAAAATTTGAAAAAACTTGTATTAAAACAAAGATCAATTACAATATGGGAAGAGACTCTTCCCAGCCGAATTCAAAGAGAACCCAAGCTTACAATAGAAGAAGAAGACTTGCAATGGAGCCAAATCTCCTAAATCAATAACTAGCTAGCAGGGGATCGACATGGACAGATGATGCAACTTGTCACGAAAACGCGTATTTACAAGAATTTGTTAATAGTAAATTATACTGAGATTTTAGTCAAATGATGTTACTCTCATATCAATGGGTGAAAATAGAGCTAGGTTGAAACTAACAATCTTGATTCTCTTAAGATTATATGTTTCTAGGAATTGCTCTGATGATTTATGAGGATGCTAAAAGGTGAATGAATTTCTCCTTTAATGTCATCCAAAATGGAAGCTAATAATTCTTTGAAATGGTGGTTAAATTGCATGATTATATGGGGACAAGCACTCCATAATTGAAACAAGCAGCAAATCTGAACAATCCTTTTTGTGGATTGTTAGGTACCTAGGGATAGGAATGTGGGGAATTTAATATTACATTGTATATGGGTAGTATGGAATGGGCCACATATAACCCAAGGGTGATTATATTTTAATATTATATTATTATAATAAGTGGGATAAGGGAGATGAAGGGTTTAGGAAGATGGTTATATAAAGAAGGGATATTGTCATTGTAAGCAAGTCATATCAAGTATTCTTTGTAATAGTCTTGGCTCGTGGAGCGGAGTTGGAGTGATTCCTTCCTTAAGGATTATCTTGGGTGTTGCCCTACCTTAAGGGTATTATCTATTTCTATCTCTTTGTGTGGATTATATTTGTGGATGGATGTTTGATATTTCTGCATAAATGGTGAGTAATTTTCTGTTAATAAGAATTGAGGTTAATAACAAATGGTATCAAAGCGGCGACTCTGGCAAAGTGAGGATTGTGTTTTTTGTGGATTGCAGAGTTAGGGCAAAATTTTCTAGAAAACGTCTCATCTTGCGGGAGCTATGTCTTTTTTATTTTTAGAAGATTTTTGCACCATTTTGTAGATCTTTTTGAGTACTACAAAAACAACTGGTCATTTGTTAAATTCTAATAAATATTGAGGGAGTTATGGTTGTTTAAAGTTGGGCTACCGATGCTGTTTTTGGTTGTGTGGAAAATTTGTTTAGAGAGAAAAAAAATTCAGCTAAGCAAATCAGTTGCCAATTGACTTGTTTTGAAGAAAATTTGCAGATTTAATTGTTTAAAGAAAAGAATATATGAGATTTGGGATATTTTATTTTTGAGAATTTCAGATTATTCAAAACCCTAGCTACTTTGGGATTTTTTTTTTTAAGTTTATTTTGGCTTGAGGTCATGGAGTTGTCTATATTCACTAGAGAAGACGATAGTGATGCTAAAAAATGATAGAAAATTTTCCAATCTTTTGAATTTACTAATTTTGAATGGAAATATAAGCTTTCTACTTCTTTACAAGGGGAAGCTCTCTCTTGGTATATGAACTTTGCTCATGCTCATAATTTTACATACACAGGTAGAATTTGAAGTTGCATTTGGAAACAAATGGGTATTTAAGCAAGAGAGAGTCAGAAAATTTCAAGAAATTGGTAGAAGGAAAAGATAAGGATGATAGTGTGTTGGCTAAGGGAACCCCACCTTTTGTGTCCGATTGGCTAAACAGTGGTCAAAAATATTTGTTTGAATATAAATTTTTTATTTTGCAAGTTCATGATTTCATTCAAAAGAAAAAGTTATTGTCTCCATAAACCCTAGCAACAAGCATAACTTCATGGGATTTGGCTAACAGTTTACATGTTCCAACAAAGAGTTTAAAAGATGGACAATTTCAAGGAGAGAGATTTCAAAATATTGAAGACTTGAAGTTTCCAATGGATAAGTATATTTTGTATGCTAATTTTCATGTCATTGAGATGGATGAAATAAATATTGTTCTTGGATTTCCTTGGTTGGAATCTTTGGGTAATGTTAGTATTTTTGTACAAAAGAAATTTATGAAGTTATGGTACCAAAAAGGAAAATAACACTGCACGATATTTCTTAGCTTAACGAGCAAGCATCAAGGAAAATCCGGGAAGCACTTGCAAGAAAACAAATTGAAGAAACAAGCAAACATGAATTAGAGTCTAAGGAGGAGGCAATAGCAGAGATCAAGGAACAAGCCAAAATCCAAGGATGAACCAAAAGATGGAAGCATGACAAAAGAGCACAAAATAGAGGAACAATATGTTGGAGCATATCGCCATCCACACCACCTTGAAAGGCAACTATCCTGGAGACAAGGCTTAGAGCAACAAAAGAAATAAGAGGGACATACATGGAACCAGAGGAACCAAAACTTTGGATGTGCTACAAGTCGCAAATGCAAGCATGGATAAAAAAGAGTGAAATTTATGCTTCCAACACATGGCACCAAAATATCACTTTTGGATAGTCAAGTGACAAAATAGCATATTGGCATCAACAAAGACCACCACCAATCAGAGTTTCATTGGAATGGATGGATGATCAAAATTGGTACCAGTGCTTAGCATGGCTTAGAAGGTCATACTATTTAGTTTCTTCTTATGTTTCGAGGACAAAATATTTTTGTAAGAGGGGTGGAATGTTAGGTACCTAGGGATAGGAATGTGGGGAATATAATATTATATTGTATATGGGTATTATGGCATGGGCCACACATAACCCAAGGGTGATTATATTTTAATATTTTATTATAATAATAAGTGGGATAAGGGAGATGAAGGGTTTAGGAAGATGTTATATAAAGAAGGGATATTGTCATTGTAAGCAAGTCATATCAAGTATTCTTTGTAATAGTCTTGGCTTGTGGAGCGGAGTTGGAGTGATTCCTTCCTTAAGGAATATCTTGGGTGTTGCCCTACCTTAAGGGTATTATCTATCTCTATCTCTTTGTGTGGATTATTTTTGTGGAATATTATTTGTGGATGGATGTTTGATATTCTGCAAAAATGGTGAATGATTTTTTCACCAGCAAGGACGCCACTTGCATTATCGGTGATGTGACCCAGATTCAATCCCCATGATGGGTGTGTATAAGAAGTATTACTCAAAAAAAAAAAAAAGCCTTAAGCTGTGGAGAAAGAGCCATAAATATATTCTCTTGCCCTGAAAGAGGAGTAAATAAAAAACAAACAAGTTTGCATGAACTATATTCTCATTTAAAGAGACAACTATCATAAGCAAAAGTTAATGTCTGTGAATGAAAAATTAGAAGCAACAATATGTGGTTTATAAGTAAACTTAATAATAGATTGTTTCTAAAATGATGAAAATTGCCATTTCAAGCCGCATATGGGTTTTCAATAAGTACTGATCATGGGTTTTCAATAAGTACTGATCATGATAATGTGGATCGCAAATTCAAAATGAACATGCATAGAACATTATTGTCACTAGAAAACAAATTGGAACCAGACACTATTATGTTTACATTGAGAGATGAGAATGGAAATTGCACATGCAATTGATTGGTTAGCATGGTGTGGAGTAGTCAAATATTTTGGCAGGATATGGGAAGAAGTTAGCTTCTTTGATTTTATGGAGAAGCAACTTTTTGTGAGCAATTTTAATATTTAAGCAAATTGGATTATGACAGATTCTTTATAAACCACTTTCCTTTTAAAGAGTTTAGCTACACAACTTAAATACAAATAAAAAATTGTTATTACTAAATACTGCTTCCTTAGCTTCTTTTTGCTAGAATAAATGATCTTAAAGGGATTAAAACTCATTTTGTTAGTCTACAGATTTTCATATCATTTTGAGCAAACCTATAATTTGGTTAATCTGTTTTCGAACATTATTGTGTGGGTAGTAGTCCTCAATGCCTGATTACTTCACATGATACTTAAATAGTGATTTAAGACTACATTTTTTTTTTTTAAATAGTGATTTATCGAATATTTACTTTTCACACTAAGGTCATTATTTATTCATAAGAATCTCCTTTATCTATTTGAATGTTATAAAGACTTTAAAGTTCCCGTCTGATTTCATATTACGGTTTATATGCAAACTTTTTAACTCATTCTTGAACCCCGCTTTGAAAATCATATTCTGTAGAATTTAATAATTTGCGTACTTTCTTTCTGAAAGTTGGATGCAGGTTTGAAAAAAGGCAGATACCGAGTTTTTCCATTATTATTAATCATACTATAAGAGGTTGTTACACAATTTTCCAATCTCTTCATTATATACCCTACTCAAGAACCTTATATAGGAGGCAGAAGTGTCTATTCACGTGCCAGAACAGAACAGAAGGAACTATCAGAGGAAAAGCGTCTGAAGCAAAAGTCCTCATGGAAACTCTTTCACAGGCTGATGCCTATGAAATAATAAAATCGATTACACCACTGCTTGATTTTGGACGTCACAAGGGTCAAGCTGGTAATGATTTTTCTTTCTGTGTGCTTATGAAATTGAAGTATCTATTTAGTGTTGCTGTTCCATTATTATTGTCTGCGTGTTTGAGCACTGCAATCATATAGCCCATTCATAACTGTAGCATTCCATGGAAAGCATGATGTCTGCTGTTGAGAACAGTCTGACACTTGTTTATTTATTCCATGTTGCAGTCTATTAATCACATGTCAATGAATTTTGATTTTTACAATCTGTATCTTACAGGATTCACTTATTCTTCATTTAAATGTACTTGAATGCCATTGGCTAATTTGGTATCAAATAGCATTTGGATGCCTCAATCCCCACTATTCTTGCCTTCTCTTTTGAAGAGCTTGTGGGATAATGTTCAAATGCTTTCTTCCATTTCCATCTGAAATCCTTTTTTTGTTTGCTTCTGTAATTTGTTGTGTGAAAGATTCTGGCATTATTAACACCCAAATGGCTTGACTTGGATTGCTATAATTATACAATTTACAGGAAAAATAGCTGTTATTGGTGGATGTCGCGAGTATACTGGAGCCCCTTATTTTGCAGCAATTTCAGCCTTGAAAATAGTTAAGTTCTGGTTATTACCCTTTCTAAAGTTCTATAACTGCTTCCTGTCTGGAAAATGCATTGACACTTGGGACGTGCTCAAGTTCCTTTTTTACCCCTTTTAAGAAGATTGATTTTCTGTATTTGAAATAATTTCGGAACATGATTTAGTGTCTTCTATGGAGATCATAAACCTAATGTTTTCTTGGTTTCTGCAATGATGCAGGGTGCAGATCTGTCTCATGTCTTTTGTACTCGAGATGCAGGAATAGTCATTAAGAGCTACAGCCCTGAGTTGATTGTGCATCCTATTCTAGAAGAGTCTTACGGCATCAAGTGAGTGCTTGGTGCTGTCTTCCTTTCTTTTGATGTCACATGTTAAATGGTTCTTTGCTTCTTCCAGATAGGTTCTGCTCTTCCATGGCAATCTTTAGATGTTATGAGAATTTGCTTACGGTGCTAGTATCATATCCAAGCTTATTACGATGCACTGTAGATCCAATTTTACTATATAGGTATGCGGGTGTTTGAAATAGAATAAAATTGAGTTGTAGAAGCATCACTATCAAAATGTTCTTTTTGCTTTCTTAGAAAAATGTTTCAATTTATAATTGATTTGAAATCAATGTCAGGATGCTTGCAGGAGAGGCAAAAATGGCATCTTTCTATAAACAAGTAGTTGCCTACACTGATGTATAGTTAATTGTATGCAGAGTTGATGAAAAAGAATCTGTTCGTAAGAAAGTGCTTGCGGATGTCAGCAAGTGGATTGAAAGGTTTGATTGCCTTGTTGTTGGGCCTGGCCTTGGAAGGGATCCATTTCTTTTGGTATGTGGTGTTGGCTGTCATGGCTAAATGGCCTGTATATCTGCATTAAATATTTTTACCGAAGACCTTTCTTGTTTTTTTGTTTTGGTTTCCCTCCTTCAACAAGGATGAAACCTTTTTTCTTACGTTAAAGAGGATGATGCTTTGAATAGAAATATTTGTGTAGCCACTTAATTATCTTTGTTTTTGCTTGGTTGCTGTTCTCTATATGTTTGGTAGCTGTATTTATGCACATCTCAGGGAGGATATTAGAAGTTAATAGAATGCCAAAGAAAAATTTGGGACAAAGAAATCATTACATGTTGTAAGTTGGTAATCATAATTCATAGCAATAGGGGTTTAAATTAATAAATTCTGATCAATCAAACAGTATGCGATTGAGGTTAATGTCCAGGACTCAACAAGCCTGGTTCACATGTTAATAGTTTTGAAGTGGACCTCCAGTAGCTGGAGTTTTAAATATTGAGGGTTAGGTGACACCCTAATTGTAAAGCTTGAAGTCCCATAAATAGTTAGTATTGCTGACATGTCGCTAAGGTTAACAATGAATGTTTTGGAACTCTAGGTGTGAATTCTAGAACTCTATTAAAAATTAATGACATCTTGCTAGGTTTATCAGAAATTAGTTGGACGGCAGTTGAACAATCTAGCAGGTAAACCACAACCCTCTATTCTATGTATAACTATGAGAGACAAATTAGGGAAAATGCAGATTATTATGGGCTTGATTGAGAATTGATATTATACTGGCAGCCGTTCTTGAGGCTGAGCCATCTGATGTATTTTCGAGAGTTAACATATCCGGGACGACTCCATCCTGGATGCACGTATCCTTGTATCGGATATGGATATAGATACGGATACTGTACTTCTCGAATACCATATGCAAATGTATCTGAATACAGGGATACCATATCCAGACATATCTGAATATATGCTCTATTTAGCCCACACTTAATACATCCAAATATGGCCTAGGCACGTCTAGAGTTGGTTCTACAACATAAGATTAAAAAAACAATACACAATTTTTAATTTTTATTTAAGAAACAGAAAGAATCCTTTTCTTAATTAATGAAATATCTTATTTAAAACTTATGTTTTTTGTTTTAATATATAAAATATATATGCTTTTATAATAATGTTTCCAGCCATATCCATACTAAGGGCTCTTGAAAATTTGCCCTATCTGTATTCGATTCCATATCTATATCAGATACTGTAGTCTCCTTTGACATAGGCATTTTCTAAATGTCAGAAGTAAATATTTCATTCCTCTTCATATGTTTTTCTATGTTGTAACTAGCATTAAATTTAGTTGATCCATCCAACATTATGTTACTGCTACTTTTGAAGAGCTATGTTTGATGATTTGTCATCTTCTCTTCTTTGTCTCCATATTAAATATTATAGAGGGGCATTGTAAAAAGATCAGTAAGAAACCAAGATCGTTTCTAGTCAGTAGGAAACCAGACCTGAATGTAGGAAGGGATCTTCTAGATGGTTAAGGAAGTGCCATGTTTTCAAAATTTAGTAGCCTCTAATTCAAAGAAACTAATTGGGAAAAAAGTTATGGGTTATGAAAATTGAAAACGAATACCATACTCACATAGTGTTTTGAGTGGGATTTGGTGTCTGGAAAGAAAGAAGGCCAACAATAGGTGTTGATGAACCGAGGAAATTTAATAATAAAAATCGGCATGAACTGATGATACAATGATGTCAGTTGTGACTAAGGACAGATATATTTGTAGGATGTTTTAGAAACAAAAATGGCATGGGATACATTAAAAATGGTTGTAGAAGACTTAAAACGAGGGTCCTACATCTATAGAATAAGATGTATAGGATGAAGATGCATGAAGGACATTATGGTTTATGGTTGTAGAAGATGAGTATGTTGCTTTTGTTGAATTAAGACAATGGAGAGAGAGAGAGCAAAATATTATTTTACAATGTCTCCTTAACTTTTGTAAAATAATCTTTTGCTCTCTCTCTCTTGATTATCATATAAAAGTTAAGGAGATAACCCCTAAGGAGGCTGCCCCCCCTCCTTAAGGGCCATCTCCTTAACATTTGTAAAATAATTTTTTGCTCTCTCTCTCTCTCTCACCAAAAATGTGCATGTGCACATGCGCATACTCTCTCTCTCTCTCTCTCTCACACACACACACACATGTTTATGGAATTCGAACAAACCCCACACATATTATATCATGACCATGTTAGCACGATATTTCAACAAACCATAATGATATTTTACAATAACATTATATTGTGTGGATGATTTGAACCCTGGTCTCCACCTTGAAAGTCTAGGGTTTAACCACTTGATATCATGCCATTTGATGATAATTGATTCTCTGTGATAGTTGATCTCTGTATATTTTATTTCATTTATGATTTGTCTTTATTGTGTGGATTATATTATATTTGGTTATTCACATATTTATTATATTAGACTTAATGAGTTGTAAAATACTCCTTCCTTGGAAAACTTGTTTTCCTAATCGACGTTAAATACGTCCCTTCATACATGGAACCAACGGGATAGCGTTGGGGGAAGAGTTGCACAGGGTCTTTGACCAAACATGCGAGTGCAAAGTATGCTAATCATAAATATGATCTTGTCACATTATTGGCCTATGGAACTTGAACCACAAGAATAGAACGCATTGTTATAGAAGGAATTAAGTTGCAAAAGCAATCCCTAAATCCTTACTATTGAAAATGCAACCTTATTTTGCTCGCATGTTTGCTAAATCATTCCATTAGAGAAAGTGTTATGGCAATTAAAACCTTCAAGATATCCTTTCCATGCCTAAGTTGTCACCTTAGTAATAGTGACCTAGAGATGACCTCACTCCTATACCATGATCCTTTCAGCATATAGGAATTGTTGTTGGTGCCTTCGAGCCTACATAAATTACCTTACCACTAGGATACTAGGTAGGGCTTCCATACCAAAAGGCAAAGGGCTAGTCTATACCACCTCTAGTTGCCATTTATCACTACCTATGCAAACCTTCTTAGAACTCCAGGACATGTAGACTAGTATTACATGTATGCAATGCCCTCCCAACACAACTAGTTAATAAAAAACTATCAAATCTAAATATCACTTCTTTTATTTTTAAATTTAGTAAAACCATACAAATAGAAAATAAACAAATATTTGGTGCATGACCAACCAACTAGTCTTTCCCCTTCCCATGCTTCACACATGGGCCACCTTATCGAGCACTAGCATACCAACGTCTTAGTAGCTTCCGGTGTAGCCATGGTTCTTCACCTTCTCCCGAGTTGTCATCATCTATTACATACCCATTATCATAATATATCATCAATCATGCGCATGCCCATGGCCAATGGGATTTAGTACGTATCATCATAATCATTATATATATATATAAAGCAAATATCAAAAATTGAACCAATGAATAAAAGTATCCTTGCACAATACTACACTCAAGGAAGACCCCACCTAACGTCCTTTCTTCAATACATTTGATAGATTCTATGTATTTTTGATGGGGCACCCAAATTGTATTATGACAACTTGGCAATTATGCATGTATTGCTTGGCAAGATTCAAACTTGAATCTCCTTCTTGAAAGTCGAGATATTTAACTGGTTGAGCTCATGCCATTTGATACTATTATCATTCTTATCTTAAAAAGAACTATGAGATTTAGGTATTTTAAAATTAAGTATATATATATATTTTAAAAATTAGGTGTGTAATATATATATTATAATTACTTTTATGAGATTGGAATAGGCCCCAAGATAATGAATGTGTTACCACAATATTTCAACTAACCACATAGTGGTATATATGCCTCACAAGATTTAAACATAGGCCTTCCCATTGAAATCCCAAATTTAAAACTCATGCCATTTGATAAAATACCTATTGATATTAATATAACTAATAATAATTTTTAATAATGATTTTGATGGGTTTAATATGGACAAAGTTGGAGTATGAAATATTAGTAGAATTTTAAGGTCAACTTTAGAAGATCATATCTTCCTCCATACTTATCAAAATCCTTAAGATGACGATTCACATTTGTGGTACTCAAAACAAGAAATGCAATGTTGTGGCTATTTTAAAACATAACCATGTTATAAAAAGATATGCTTTCTAGAAGAACGTGACGTTTTTAATCATAAAATTTTCTCTAAAATTAGTTACCATATTATTAAATATTTCTTTTTTGATTTTTTTAATTTTATTGTTAGTGGAACTTTTACACATGAAATTTCATTCAATATTTGGAGCAACAATATAAATATGAATTTCAATAAACATGATCGTCATGCCCATTGGGTTTTGGGCAAGCGGTTAGGAGTGAAAGTTTCACATCATAAACCAAGGTTCCAACTCATGGGTGAACCTTAACATTAACATTTATATCTTAATTAGGTAGCAAGAAATAGGAGTTTCAATAAGCTTCATCATCAACATCATCATTATCATCATCATCATGCCCATTGGGTTGGAGCAAGTGGTAGAGAGTGTGGAGATTACATCATAAACCAAGGTTCCAAACCATTGGTGAACCTCAACATTAACATCTAGATCTTCTATGTAGCACAACAGTGAGTATTGTGATGATTGGAGGAACAATTGGAATAACAAATTCTAGGAGCCAACTTAATGTTATCAATAGTTGTACGACAATTCCACTTGTATGACACAATTACCTGTATGGTACAATTACAATCCAACCTGACGACAATGTCTCTGTACGACAACAACTCTTTCACCTTCCTCTTATGACAACCTTCCTTGTATGGCACTTGTGGTGTCCCTCATATGGCACTCTGATTGCAACGATTGTACAACAACTCATACAGTTATTCTCGACTATAACTTCTTCCTGCAACTTCCTACACACACAACTTGGCAAACACACAACCTAATAACGACTTCAAAGATGGCAATGGAATGTCTTTGCATTATATTGCCTATACGACACTTGCATTACAGGTATGACTGCACTTGCAGTACACAGATTACACAGAAGACACAAGACAATCCTTGGAGCCCTCGTTCTCTCCAATGCACAGTATTCCCTCTCTCGTACTATGATTAGGATGCTCTTATGCTTACTCTAGGATTGATTATCAAACAATGAATGAGGGGGTTCTTTTATACTTATGAGACGACAATTGGAAGCAATTGCCTCCATGGACACCTCACCACATAACTACCATTTCCCCTTATGCGACTATTACATTAGTCGTACCCTTACAAATTCTCTTAATCAAACTTATGATGTCATTCCTTGTTGACATCACCTAGCCAAATTGCATTTCATTTACATTTATTTTGACATTATATTTCATTTTCATTTAACTTTCATTTACATTTGAATTTGAATTTCAATTTCATTACCAAACTTAGCGCATTCTTACACTTTTTCTCATATTTACAATGTTTATTCCACTGCTTTGGTGACTGTCCAGAACTGGCTCCTACATTTGATGGGGTAGTGAGTGTGAGCATGGAGCAAGAAGCAAGTAAGAGAGCAAGCAGGGAGAAAGGAGCAAGGAGCAAGGAGCAAGGAGAAGTGAGAGTAAGGAGTGAGCCTCACCTTGAGAGTTCTTGTTCTAGATTTTTGATAAATTCAAAGAATGAAGGATTTTCATATGGAAAACACAAGTATCAAGGAAGGAAAGTCATTAATAGAATTCGTAGTTGGAAGCAAGGATGCCTTAGTTGGAAGCAAGGATACCCTAATTGAATTAAAAAAGAAGAATAAATCTATGCGAATCTTTATCCAAGCGACACATTTTTCACCAATATTGATTATTAAGGATTAGGTGATAGATCATGATATAGTATTTCTTAAAAGTAGAGGGTTAACATGTAAGTTCAATAGATAATGACCAACTTATTTAGGGATTCAAAAGTGGATACAATGGAAGTAAGGTTTGGGTTCACATTATTTCATGACTTTCCTTTGAAAAGGATTTTTTCTCAACATTTTCTGTAGTTTAAAATGCAAGAATAAAATAATGGTTGATGGTCGATGGTTTAGAAGGAGAAATACCTTGTATTTAAGACTATGGAGTGAGAATTTTTCTATGGCGACAAAAACTTTTAAAAGGCTTCTGGTGTGGGTTAGGCTTTTTGGACTGTTATATTAATTTATCAATAAGGAGGTTTTGAAGAATATTATTGATACTTTAGGGGAGTTCATCTAGAAGGGGCCAACTACTAAGGAGTGTAAACATCCTATGTTTACTTGGATCTGTTGGCATGAGTATTTCAAAACCTTTGCCAAAATCCATTGCGTAAATCTAAATCAAGAAAATGGGATCAACAAGTGGATTATGAAAACATTGCAATCTGGTACCGTAAATGTTATGAGACTAGACTCATAATAGGAGATTGTAAAGTGAAAACAATTGAGAAAGAGATGAGAAATTTTGTTCATGAGACAAACTCAAAGATGAAGCAAGTAGATTATATCGTAGTAGAAGCTGGCTTAGATGAAGGGTCTTCCACTCCCAAAAATATGGTAAAGAAAGCCACTTTGCCTCATTAGATGGTGAAGGTTGTTATGGTTCATTTGGAGCAAACATTAGAAGAAGCTTAGAAGGATGTGCGGGATGAGGAATTGCAACATATAAGTGCAAATTCAGAAGGAATTAAAGCTGCGAAGGAAGCTGTGATTGAAAATTTTGAAGCAAAGAAGGTGGAAGGGGTCAAGTTTGATCTAGGTAAATCGTCTCATTTTCCTCAAGTAGTAGAAAATCATCTCCTTGCAAACAAATGAAAGTATTATTTAGTTGGTCCATTGCACTTTAGAGTTTATTGGGTAACATAATAAAGAAAGTAGTATGAAGAATATCCATTGCAATTTGTTTCTAGGGCAGCATAAGAAAGTAAGTACTATGGAGGATGCCTCTTGCACTCTAGGGTTCCTAGGGCAACATAAAAAGGAAAGTATTCTTGAGGTTAATTCTTGCACTTCAGGTTCTCCAAAAAAGCATAAACCTATAGATGATAAGTCAAATTATGAACAATCTGGAAAAATAGAATAGATTGAGGAGGACAAAAGCATTTGTAAGAATGGAAAAAGGAGAGTGAAGACCCTCAAAGCAGAAACAAAGAGAAAAAGAAAACCAAAGGGATATTGACTTGGGAAGCCATAAGCAAATATTACAAGTGTTAACAAGAAGTGGGGCTAAGCTCACAAATAAGAATAAAAAGTGATGATGAAGATGGTATCTTGGAATATTTGGGGTATGTATAAGGCCCCAAAATAGAGTTATTTTTTTCTAGTTCCATATTTATTTTAATACAGGAAACAAAAATATATTGCGATAAATGTAAGGGTGCTTTTAAAAAGATTTGAAAGATGAGGGATTGTCTAGTGGTTTCTGCTATGGGAGTTTTAGGAGGTGTTGCAATGGTTTGGAACAATCACAAATGGAATGGACAATTGCTAGAAACAAGAAGTAATTGGGTTGCTGGTCTTTTTTACCTGAAATAAGAAATTATGAAAATTGGAGTCATATATGCTTCATATACAATTACTCTTAGTGATAGTTGTTGGAAGGACCTCAATTTATTTATGTTAAATTCAAGGATGATTTACAATTGTGATTTCTAGATTCTTGGGGGGACTTCAACATAATTCTATCTTCTTTGGAAAAGAAGGGTGGTATTCCTGGATGGTATAGATTAATGGAGAATTTTGTTATCTTTCTCAATTCAAATGGCAAGCTGCATATGGTCTGATAATTAACCTAATAGCAAATGTAGTGTTCTGATATTTTGATGGGGGTGGCTCCCAATAGAAACCGCATATAGTGTATTAACAAAATAATAATCATCTTAATAATGATCTTTATAACTCCATTAGCCAATAGTAAATTATTTGCCAATACTTTTATATATTTATTAAGAGTAATAACATAACTTACAAGAATTTTTTAATGCATGTGTATGTAATATGATTTAATCTTATGATAAAAGAGTCTACTGGCTGGTCCAAGGGGTAACAAAAATGGAACATGTCAATGTATAAACACGCAAATGTGTGTGTGTGTAAATGTTTGGCAAAGAAGTGGGAACACTAACAGATAGACATGGATGGCTTCAACAGAAGTGTGTGGGCAGCTTCAATGAGTCTGACTTCTCAGCATCAACTGGGGTGTTTGATATTACACCGCAGCTCCTAGAATGGTACACAGCAGCATACCACCACACAATTTTCATCAGGAGTTTCCTTAAGTTTAGATGCTGCTGACTGAGGGGTGTATATTTTGTCAAATTCTGTGGGGACTTTCATTCTATGTTGTCCAGATTTGGCCTCTCTTAATGACTGAGCTGCATAATTATTAATTTTAAAAGAGCAATCCCAACAAGGATCCAACCAACATCCTCATTGCAGCAATCACATGCAAATACAATTCTATGTGCAACCCCTCTAGATTTAACTTTAGCACAACATCAATGCAAGCCCATGGGTGGTGATTCTTAGCAAAAGGTATGTGCAACAAGACCAAAGTCCATTGCTACTAGCACAAGATTGACAATGCATAGTTATTGGGTTCAGCTGAACTAGTCCATTTTGGTTCTGTCCAAACCTTTTCAAGCCATCACTGAAAAATATATGCCTTCATTACGCTCAGCAGCTCCCATTGCGATGGACTTATAGTCGAGGATGGTTGCAGTTCAAAAATATACAGCCAATACAAATTTATCAGTTGTTGGATGTCTACTGGAGTTAGAAATGGTGGGAAACATGCCCATTGCAATGGACTTATAGTCAAAGATAATTGCAGTTAAAAAATATAGAGCCAGTGCAAATTTATCAGTTGTTGGATGTCTACTAGAGTTAAAAATGGTATGAAATATGCCCATTTCAATGTTGAAGGATTCACACCATTTCTAACTCCAGTAGACGTCCAACAACCGATAAATTTGCATTGGCTCTATATTTTTGAACAAGATAATTGCAGTTCAAAAATATAGAGCCAATGCAAATTTATCGGTTGTTGGACGTCTACTGGAGTTAGAAATGGTGTGAAATATGCCCATTTCAATGTTGAAGGATCTACATCTGTTTTGGGCTTAGTTGTTGATTGCTTGAAATTTGAAACTCTGAATTCTGAATATTTCTCTATTTTTCTATTTCCATGAACATTTTATCGTTTTGTGTATTTGGTATGCGTTTGGCTGTATGTAACCTATTTATTTTCCCAAACTGAACCTGTAGCACGGCAGGGTATTCCGCTGTTGAAGGAACAAAGAAGGAATGGCGGAGTGGATCAGCAAAACAACTCATCAACATGCAGTCTGAGTAACGTACAAACGGTCTTGGGTCTTAGTCTAGACGGCCTGCAGCACAGTTAACCTTGCCCTTGATGGCCCTGCATAACACATCAAATCAGACATCTAGATGGCCTTGAGCATACTCCGAACGACTTACCTCTTAGTTGGATGGCTTTGATTATACTCCAGACGACTTGCCTCTTATTTGGATGGCCTTAGCCTTGCATGGGACGACCTGGGTTCAAGATCTAGACGGCCTTGTATAGTTATCTACATTAAACAAAATAAAGTGGAAACAGTTCAGATCTTCTGTCAACAACAATGACAATCCAATACAAACACATGCACAAAGATTACACAATCTGCATGACAATGGCTGAATGGTAATATTATTATCAACAAGAATACATGTCTATATGCAATACAGTTATCTCCTCCGTACTCTCCCGTATGTTCTCTCCAGCATGTACCTATATGTATGTACATACTCAAATGAATGAGGGGTCCTATTTATACTTTTGGGAGGTAGTTACTCCTCCAACTACCTATCCGACACCTCATCATCTCTTACATTACATTTGTCATACATTTCCATTTCATTTCATTTCTAACTACATGACTCATTAATTATATGTATGTTAACTATTACTTCATCGTACGCATAACAAAACATTACAATGAATTCAAAACTATTACATTCAAAATTGCATGTGCGTGTACTTGACTTTCGATGCACTTATTCTATGTACAAGGTGGTGCATGTGATGGTGCTACATTAGAACTAGCGCCTACATCTGCCCTTTGCTCTAGATTGGTTGATGTTTGCATCAACAACTGTTGCTATTCCTTAGGGCTTTGACTATGTTGTGGATGAGGCATTGGCAAAGGTACTCCACCCAACTCCTAAATCCACAACTTCAAAGCTTCAGTCTCTCCCTTCAACCTCTTTGCATAGGCTTGGTAACAAGCCCATTGGAAGCCATAATGATGTGACTTTTACTCAAATTCACCCAGCTTAGTCTTCAATTCAGCCTCTCTTTTTTCCGCTTTAGCTTTCTTCCTTGCAGCTTCTACCAGTTGCTTATCACACTTTGCGATCAGCTGGTCTGGGTGAGTAATCTCCTGCATCTTTGCTTCAAGAGTTTGTTCCCTCACCGCACACTCTGATTTCAGCTGACCAATCAGCTGATCCTACTGTTCCCATGCTTGCCTCATATTGTCCATTTCTATTCACATCCTCGCTAATTCTACTTCGGCATCCTACTACACCTGCCTAAGCTGGTATTTCACAATTTATAATTGGTTGGGTTCCTCTTCTTTTAACTTTTCGGTTGTGAACCATTTGCTAAAACGTGTCCAGGCCTGCTGCCAACCACTGAATCAGATATGCCAAAAAGTTTAGTTTGGCATATGACTTCAACTCTGGTGCCAGCTTAACTGTCTTGGCACCTAGAAATTCAGGATGCTCATCCATGACTCCTTTGCCAATACATACTCTTAGTGGATGCCAATACAAAGACGGAGTTCCTTTCGGTAGTTCCCTTCCGACATCGGCTAGATATTGCTACTGCCAACACTAAGCTCCCATGACTGCATATGATGGATTTCTGCAATTTTTTTAATTCTGTCTTCATTTTGGGCCCAACTCATCAACTGCCCAATTTTGCTTCCATCCTCATTTACCACATTTGCCAGTCACCAACACAACTAACTTGGAACTCACTTCGGAGTCTATCAAACACCCACTCGCTTACTCAAAAAATGCATCAACTTGTTCATTCATCTACTCATGAATTGGAGGCTGCCTCAAGTTAGGCACTTCAATAAAAAAAAACTCACTTGTTTTACCATGCTTCAGATCATCCTCGGTGTCATCTTCGATGGTCATTTCTTCAATTTCATGGCCACCATGATCCTTTAGGTTGATTTTCTGCTTGGCGGATTTGCCTTCCTGAACTTTTGGTTGTCTTTTGCATCAATTCACTTTTCAGCAGTATCCACCTTCTCCTTGCCCTTTTTAGGCTGAACCTCAAGTGGTCGACTGCTTGGCCCTTTTGCCACCATATGTGCTTTCATGCAATTTGTTTTCCCTTTTCTCCTCTTATTCCTTTTGACACTAATGAAGTCAGTGTCATGGTCTGAGTTGTCATAGATACAATCTCGATTGGTGGTCCCTCATCCAACAAATGTGAACCACACCTCTCTACCTTTGCAAATTGCTGCAATGGTGTTGTGGCATAGCTCTCTGGCGTATCTACATTCGTCGGCATTGTGACATCACCTACATAATCTCCTTCATGTATCATAGGTACTTCCTCCAATGGCAGTGATAACTCCATCGCATCAACTTCTAAGGGCATTTGCATGTGTTCTTTCTCCTTACTCTTCTATTGTGGTGAAGTTGTTGGTTCTTTACCTTTAGCTTGCCTATCATCTAGTATGCTAGTCCTCGACCTTGATCTTGATGACCCTCCATGCTACCGTGTTCTCCCTCGTTTGGCGTCCATTTTGTGTTCCCACTCTTGTCTACATGCATGCTCTTCCTAGCTTCTCACAATGCCAACTTTGACTCCTCCACGGGTATGCGGTCTTTGATGCAACACAACTTCCAGCATGAATATTGGATGATTTATTTGTTAACACAATTCGCTCTATCCTTTCAAAAATCCTTGGTCTTGCTGCATTCCCTCCTGCAATCCGCTTCATTAGCTTTGGATTTTTAAATCTTCCGGCAGCAGTTTATTCCAATTGCCCCAACCATTTTACGGGTGTCTTGATGTCAACTGGTAGATTCATGTGGCATGCTCGCACTCCGTGCCCTTCATTTCCTTGTTTTGCGTGCCCTTCTCTATAACTGCTTGTACGGTTATGATGGCTCATACTATATATCTCTAGAAAGCTTGACTTGAGATGATTCAGTCTTGGACAACCCAATCGTAGACTTTAGACAACAGTTCCTTGGACGACTTGGTCGCGACACAAACTTGCAGTAGCATTTCAAGTGCAAAGGAGGATTTCTTGACCAATCCCATTGCAGAGTGGAGATTATGGGCAATTTGTCCAACTTGCAGGATTGCCAAATTACACAACTGGTTGTGAAGTGATGATAGGAGTGCCTAGTTGAACAACTTGCTGAATGTTGCATAGTGGGAGAGTAGGACAAGGGAATTATTATGACTTCTAGAGTTGCAAATGCGTGCATTCATTACGTATACCTAGCCACAAATAGTGTATCTTACATTGTCCCAAGGGAAGGATGTGCAAACACTACCTAGTGTCAAGAGGTATAAGATCAAGGTCAGCTTGAGGTGCCTATTTGGCATCTCAATTATCTTGGCCTTATCCAGTAACTAACGACTAATGTATACATTCAACATGAGCATTCCCCATAGATGGAGGGGCTAATTAACCTTGAGAAACAACGTGCATGACTTCTCTAGGAGGATTTATAACTCTTGCGAGAAAGAGTCAAGGCAGAGGCAACTCAACACCAAGCAAAGATGGAGGAGGTATGTTGCCACAAGGAGGAACCAAAGTAGTGCATTGCAGTCATGGAGTCCCAACTGCAAGAGAAAGACCAAAGACTTGCTGCTTTTGAGGCTCAGATACAAGATATGGATTTGTAGTTGGGTGTAGAAGGTAGCAATTGACAACACTTTCTCAACAGTTGGATGAGATGCAACAATGATTGGTGAAGTCAGAAGAATTGGGTCACCTACAACAAGTATGGCAAGCACATAATGTAGAAGTACTTGGACACTTTCCAAGAGATTCAACAGTTGAAGACTTCCCTTGCCAACCATTCCATGCAACATTCAACAGCTCATCCAACCCAATCTGCTCATTTGGAGGTTATTGTGGTGCAATTGGCAGGAATGATGACTGATCTAGTGGGGACAATGTAGGCAACAAAATCAACATGGTATGAACTCAAGCCCCACCATAGTTAGTTGTCTTGTCGAGCAAGTGTAGTTCACATATTAATAAACGTTTTGTTGAATGTGCCATGAGTTGTGGCATGTGTGTGCATTATACCTGCATATGTGACAAAGTATGTTGTATAAGGGTAATTTCAAATTTCATGTATGTGGTTATGCATTAATTGTACAATCGTTAGGTAGCTGCAATTGCTTTATCATCATTGCTTGTTGTATATATTGAACTCCAGACCAGTCTGGAGGCATCCATTCATTGATGCATATAAAAGGTTGAGTTGTGTACGTTCATACTGTTTAGAGAAATTTTGCACATATGTTGACACTGGTTCATAATGTGCACCTTTGATGGAGTAATGGAAGGTTCTTGCTGTTCTGATCTCTTATTTACTGTTATTTATTGCACTCTGTAGTATTTCTTGTTACTTATGCTCTATTTCTATGGAATATGTAGAGCTGTAATCCAAATATTTCATATTTGCAGAAAGGTTTTTTTGACAAAAGGTATTAAGCTCCTAATGAATCTACATACTACAGTTATGGCTTGATATTTGACATAATCATCAACTAGAAATTCTCTTTTATTCACTTTTTAAATTTTTTAACTTTCAAACTATTCCATAAGTTTTATGGATGTGGATGGTGTGAGACATTGGGACGTGTTTTTGAGATGGTGGACACATCTCCAAGACGGCTTTCAAACCTGAAACACATCTTCCATGGAACATAGTTTCCAAATTTATTTTGCAATGTAGAGCTTGCACAAGGTCTTATCCTTTATGCGATAAAATGAGTTCATATAGACTAGGACCGCATATGTGGTTACCCCAGCATTAAGGTTTAGGGTTGTAAGTTGACCAAAACATAATACATTCTAGATTTCTTCATACACATTGAATGCAAATGAACATTTTTAGGTTGAAAAATAATGAATGATACTTTGAAAGCAGGGTTTCTTTTCTTCCCAATGACACTTGTTGCTACAATGGTCACCATTGTCATCTTTGTTCTTAGGCTTTGGCTGGTTGTGAGGTTGATCTTCACCCCCTCCTTGGAAGGCCCACCATTTGAGTTTTAGGGCATGCTCTCTTGTTCGTCAAGTGTTGGCAGCTTTTAGACTCAAATAAGCTAGCTTGGGGCACCCTCGAACTGGAGGACGCAAGTTTGATCCTCATTGGCTTCTTTGCATACTTTGCTGTGAACAATGGTTGTATTGGCAGGTGATGTGGTGTATATATCTATATCTATCTATCTATCTATATATGCCCAATTAAAACCAAACAGTGGCTTTCCTCCATCCTTATAGGTGTATTGATGTAGAGAAGCAGGGAAATCAGAGTGGCTGGAGTCAACTAATCGTGCTATGTCAAGTGGCAGATTTTGGGTGGAAATTGCAAATTTTGGGTGGAAATTGCAAATCGAAGGTTTGATATTATCAATATTTTTATTGTTTTGGAGGCTAATAGGACAAACCTAACGGAGGCATAACCTTTGCATATGAAAGCATTTTGAGCCCTTTTTTCAGATCTCACAAATTTTGAAGCTTTTCATATTGGCAGCATTTGTTCAAGGACTTTTTGTAGTGGGGGAGACAAATTTGGGCTTGTGGAATCTCTTATAGTTTATTTTCAGGGGTCTCTCCTCATGTACAGGTTCATGTGAAGGATTTCAAATCTGTAGAGCTTAAGATCAAGCAGCCAAGGGTGAGTCGAAGCCAACTTGCGGCTACTGTAAGTGGGAAGGTTGTCCTACCAAGCTATGCATTGTTAGATTAGAGAAGATTGAATCAGAATTTGAGAAGGCTCGAGGTCTTCTATAGGGTTAGGAGGGACATTTTGATGGGTCCTCCTTATATTGAAGTGAGCCGGTGCAGTAGAGCTTCCATTACCAAGGGCGGGAAGCAGGGGGGTGTTGAATTATGTAATCTTTCCTCATTGGTGAAGGCTGATATGCTGACATTGTATAACGTAATTTATTTTGCAAGCCTACAGGCCCATATTTCACCTTGTAAACTTTATACCCTAACCTTAATAATATGTTGGTTAAGAATTCATGTAATTATGATGTATTAGAGGTATTTAAACACCTCTTCCACTGGCATTGCTGTGGTGTTCATTTGATTATCATTAGTGTTTAGGCATCCTCTCATCTTTGTGTTATTATATTGTTCTCTTTTTGCTCTCTACTCTTCTTTTTGCTATATTTTTAAAGTAATGTACAAGTTCAGTTCGTTCTGACAAATAGTCATATCCAACAATTTTTAGGTGGTCTCCTTGCATCTTGATGTTACTTCAACTATTTTTTTTGCACATGATAACAGTGTGGTTTCTTGTTTTCCTTGATGGGGGGTATATCTACCTTGTTGGTTCTCACATTAGCTGTTGGTTCATTGCCATTGTGCTTGTTTAACTCTCATATATAGCTCTGTGGTACTTCTATCTGTCTCTGACTCCTTAATCCTCTTGTTTACTCTATTTAGTCACACAATCAACCGTGCATTCTCAGTCCAACACTCTTGAAGGATTATTAATTATATAAAATTTGTATAATAAACTTGAAATACAGAGTGTCATGCTATGTTGAAGTGAGCAGTGGGAATCTTTGCACTAGAACAAATAATTTTGTATGGGGTTCATCTCTCCCTTCAGCCTTCTCGACTGAGAGACACCAAAGTGAGAATTGAATTGCTACAAGCAATGACTTATTAATATATTATTAGTGATGTACTATACTATCCATGATTTTGTTTTTAAGTTTCTTATGCTGTTTGTGCTAACTGCTAATACAAATCTTAGCCTTAATGATATTTCCCAAGAAGTGCAGCAGTAAACTGAGTTAAGTTGTTAAGGTTCACTTGCTCATTGTATCTGCCATCCAAATCATGTCTAGTTTTACCCATAACATGAGATTTTATGAAGATTTCTGCTCAAATAGGAAAGGTATATGTTTACACGTGCAAGTGATAGGAGGTTCACGTGTGTGCATACCATGTTTGTAGGCACACTTAAGTTAACGTTCCTAGTTGTAGCTAATATTAACTTGGTAATATGTGTGTAGTCCTATGCAATATTGACATTTAATTATTTTATGTATATTTAATAAGGTTATTGCAAAGAACCTCATATCTAGTAGCTTTTAGGATGTTTCTAAGTCCATATTTCTCACAACTAACACATCTACATGCCTCGATTGAGTAATCTTGATTTCTATTTAGAGGAGACATTCATGAGTATGAGATCAATGTGATTGTTCTGATCTCGTGGGTAAGTTCATGTTGACAGGTTGAGAAAATCGCGACTTCTTTCATGTTTAATATTGTTTCTTGTATAGTAAATGCTTTGCTTCTTATGAACTTAGTTTTCTTTAAATTTTCAAAAATAGATGAAGGCCAGACATATATACCTAATGGTCTTTGTGGGAACCAAAAATTTAAGTTGCTTTTCATCCAAATGATTGGGCAAGTCAAGTTTCTTGGAGAATCATTATCATGAAAGGAGTTGTTTCTCACCTGATAAACTGCATTAGTCCATTTATACAGGCTAGGAATGATTATGATATGCTTGAACTGACGTTGGTAACCATTGCTCAATGCTTGTAGGAGTGTGTGGCAGAAATTATACAACTTGCCAGACAAGCCAACACCCCAATCGTCATTGATGGGGTAATTTTTGCTTTTATCTTTTGAATGATTACAGAGAGTGTTGAGTGTTTATTAGAATTTGAAGTGCCACCTTACATGCTAATACAATTTTTCAGTCCTATTAATTTCCTTTGGTCATCAAACCATTATTCATTTCCAAAAGTGATAATCCAAGTAATGCCTGTACATAGTGTCTTTTTAACTATTTTATTGCCCTCTACAGGATGGACTGTTTCTTGTAACAAACAATCCTGAACTGGTGAAGGCGTACTCCTTAGCAATCCTCACCCCAAATGTAAATGAGCATAAACGTCTTGTTCAAAAGATGATGGAAGACCAGAGTCCTATAGGGGAGAAAAATGGAATGACTGACAAAGATGCCCCACAACAATTGCAGATGCTTGCTTTGTGGTATGATCATTATGCTATGTTGTTATATTTTCTCTGTATCTCTTTTCTTTCACTTATGGAAGTTTTTTCCCATGGTTCGATAGGATGGGAGGTGTGACAATCTTGCAAAAAGGAAACACGGATCTTATCAGTGATGGAAACACAGGTATAAACAATGTTAAAGTTGAGAAAACAAGTGGAAATGTGTAAGGATTTAGACAAAAATACTACATGGTATAATTATTAATCCTTTGTTTTTGCTATGCTGGTTTGTATTATGCATGCCTTCAAACTATAATGCATATGTACTTAAGTGCAAGGAAAGTCAGTTCACAGCTGATCTGCATGTATCTTTTTACAGTTTATGGTGTGAGTATGTTTGGATCGCCCCGTCGATGTGGTGGGCAAGGTGATATCCTTTCAGGCAGGTTGGTCAATCAACTTTTCTTTTCGGGTTGTGGTGATGTGCAGCCAATGTATTGTTTGTTAGTTGTTTGGATGAAAAATCATGTTTTGAGAATCCTTTCTCTCTCTCCTGTACTCTGAAATATCATGCATAGATTCCCAGGAACTCTGCAACTCAGTATGTTATGGATGTGCTTGTCTGACTCTGAAGTGTTAAGAGTAATTGTCTTAGATTCTGTTTTCCCATTTTAGATATTATTATTAATGTATAGCATAAGCCACATGACTTGTACAACAAGAAAGTATAGTATATGATCACAGTAATCATAATGAAGGGCAGTAAATAATTTCTTGCTTGTTCAGTGGTTCACCATTCTTTAGTGCTTCTGTTGTGGGTAGAGGAACCAATTCGGTTTAAAAATGTATTGGCTGATTTTGACAAGGCTGTATCATAATCATGCGGCAAGGACTTACATCTCAGTTGTCATTTTTCTCTACAATTTCAGTTATTAAAGAAACATTATATGATTTGAACAGTCTTGAATCTGAGGTTTTGAAATGTAGGGTCTTGAAGCATCAGAAACTTTGATAGAAGAAGGTACAGATGACTTGATAGCATGGGAATAGCACTAGTTCTTTACAGTATTTTAGGATGCTAGTTTCAAAATTTATCTAATTTAGGGCCCCTGAGCCTCTGATAACTTACATGCTGTTATGTTGTATTTAATAAAAACTTTCTAATGATGTAGCCAAAACCCATTTTAAGGAAAATGTTTGGTGAAACCTAGTAAGCTGCCATCCAGTTCCATAATAGAATTATAAGCTTCTTTGGAAAACTTAAAGAAGATGGAATTCAAGATAAAATCTTGAAATAGAAGTTACATGCCACGAAATACATGTTGAGTGTATACACCTAATAATTTAGAATATTTGAACAAAAGAGCATCATATACATCACACATGCACAGATTACTTGACATACAAAAGATATAGACACTTATTTACCTGGTGAACATTGCACATAAGTGGAGCGAACTGATCTAAGATCACTCCATGTGAATGCTATGTACAAGGTCTATAACATATATAGGCCTTTATCACAAGTGGAGATCCCTGTAAGTACAAACCCAAATAGTACATATAGAAGAATTATGGTATGTAGTAGCATACAGTGGTTAGCAACAGTGCTTCCAAATTTTAACTATATTGCCATTGGTATTAAATATCGAAGTAAGAAGGGTTGTTGAATATATTGCTTTTTGCATGATTATTCCCTATTGAATATAACATTTCATATAATAATTATGCATATGGATAAGTCTTGCAGAACATAACGCGAAATTTTCCCTCTACATCTATCTTCCATGTAAAGTAGTGGGTATCCATTGTGAAACCTATCAAGCAGTAGTATGGTGTACAGATGGGGGAGGGGACTCAGGTGACAGATGAGTCTCGAAAATGTGCATAACAGGTGTGACAGAAGCCACAGATGTGGACAATGAGGTTGATGTAGGCTAGGGCATGAAATTAATGGTGATACATCTTCAGAAAGGCATAATTTTGAAGCTGCTTGTACTCCTATTCCGGCCTTCTGTAACCTCTCTAGATTTCCTCATTGCCTTGTATGCTTTCCTAGTGGTTCTTTTTCATCTTCTAACTTTAATTTCATAATCTGTTCCAGTTTGCAACACTTGAATTTCCTACTGACTTTCCAACTATTGTGCCTGATTTTCTCTCATATTTGGTGATTAAATGAAATTAGCATGATTCTGCTTTGCTTGTGTCAATTTCTAGTAGTTATCAGCCTGCTTTTTAATCTTAGATTTGAATGTCGTTATCTGAAATGACCCACCCCTGTTTGCAATATTTTATTTTATTTTTTTCGTTTTGCAATCTTGCCAAATGGACTCATACAAAATAAAATGTATTGCAAAATAGAGAACATTCAGCTGCAAGAGTTCTTTATTTGAATTATTAGCTCACAAATACATTGGATTACAGACACTTGGGTGGATAGACCAGACCCAGAGAGTACATTCAATGCATAAACAAATATATTATCATAAAAATCCTTAGAATGAGAGCTTACACGATTATTGCAGGTCTGTTACACAAATCAGAAATGTTTATTTCACCATGCAGGAGTAGTACGGCTGCTAGAAGGTGTACGGCAGCCTTGAAGAAGTAGTGAACAACATCAACTGCCCAAACAGTGCCTGAAAGGAGTCGCCCAATGACATAAATCTGAACTATGCACTGCCCATCTGCAAGTACCTTACCAAACTCTGAAAATGCTTCTCTTCCAGGTGGTACGGACTGTACCAGGAATGGCACGACTCCCACGAGTAAATTGTTTCTGCCTTATAACCTCTGAAAATCACCTGTAATAGGGTCGCCCTAGCCAGATGGATGGTTTGGTGGAACACCCAGAACCTCTTTCACAAACCCTAGGAAGATCTCAAGATGTACGACCAGCTAGAACTGATTGCCTTGAACCCTGAATGCAGGATGCCAAAAGGTGGTACGGCCTGGTACAGGAAACTGGTACGGCCAGGCTTGCAATAGATTCAACACACAAAATGCCCTCCAAAAACTCCTGCAATCACTGTGATATAAAACCCCAAAAATATCAACAATCAAATCAAACTGAATACCTCTGTGAATCTCGGTTGAAGCACAAATCCCAGCTTCTGAATGAAAACTGGCTGATGATTGCTCAGGAGTGATCTTTCACACCCGCAAGCAATGTTCCCTGTGAAGGTTTTCGTCCTCACAAAGCTATGGATTCCTGCTGCCAAAGCTGCAAGTCTCACCAGAGAGAAAATATCAAAATACCAGAATGCCCGAAAATGAGCTCTCAAAACTCCTTATATCTCCTAGAAATGCTACGCCCTTTTTAGGGTTTTGAGGGAACTTTTTAATATTTTAAAATTACTTTTTAGTTCGACCCCCTTAGAGCACTTTTCCTAAGTCACTTTATAAAAATAATAATATTTCTTTTAACTTAGGGAAATGAGCCACTTTATCAATTAAATATTTAATTTCCTTGACTTAAGAAAAAAAAACACTTTATTATTATTTAATATAATGCCAATATAACGTTAAATATTAAATAATAAACTCCAGACCCAATTATCGATCCAACTGTGAAGCATATTGTCTCAAAACACCTCGAACATCACAAACTGCCAACCCTGATCAGGACCACGCCCGAAAACCCTACTTACTAAAAATAGTAACCAAAAATGGTAAATAACTGCATCGATCTCCGAAACGCACTAAAACGGACTCCAAGAGCCAGAAACACATCTCCCATCGAAATCCTGATCAAACAACATCCATCGACCACACTTACTAAAAATAGTAAGTATGACTATAAATAGCAGGTGACAGCCGAACCTCCAAAACATAGCAGGTGACAGCCGAACCTCCAAAACACGCTAGCAACATCTCTCTGAGCAAGAACCTCCAACACACCATCACCACTGACTGTCCAAACTCCAACTTACTAAAAATAGTAAGTGATGGCCCACAACCCCGAAACGCCTCCAGAAAGAGGCAGAGGAAAGCTGGCGAGGCACAGAACACAAGGAACCAACCCAATTAGGGTTCCCAATCACCATCACTAGCCTACGGGAACCCAGTAGTAGGCTAATCCACCCTAACTCACTGACTGCCTAGAAAGGGGACATTACATTATCATATCAAGTTTCAACCAATTATCTTGTTGAACGAGGCAATTGGGAGGGTCTTCTAGCTATAGTCTTTTGGAAGTTATTGTGTCCTGGAAATATTGCAAAATATACTTATCTTTCGTAATATTCCTCTGTTTCAAACAACAGAGATTGGTGATATCAACATTTACTCGGTCAAAACAATACACTCTGTGCACAATATTATGATAATTTATAGTAGATTTCTTAGAAGCAAAAGTTGTGAAGGATGAGGGCTGATGGAGGAAATGCCAAAAAGATACAAGGGAAATGTATTATTTCATTATATGTTTGGGAAATTAAGGGATCTTCAATTGTTTTTCTTCTTCCTGAATGAAATGGTGTATTTTTCTTTTTGTATCTTTTTTTGGGATTAGATGAAGCCAAGTTTTGTACTTCTTAAGTTTTAAAGCATTGTATCTAATAAAGACACGGTACCTATGTTGTTGCCCAATTCCAGTGTAGCAGTGTTCTCAGCATGGGCAAGGCATGGGTTCTTATCTAACAAAGATAATGGGAAGTTCAGGTGAGTGGTTCAACCTAAATATTTGGCTTGAGGCTAATCTTTGATTCATTGGAGGCTCAATTTTTAATAATTACAGTTATAGGTTTTCATCAAATCCAGTGATTTTGGGAAGTATTGCTGGTTCTGTGCTCATGAGGAAGGCAGCATCTATGGCCTTTGAACAACACAAGCGTAGCACTCTCACGACAAATATCATAGAGGTTCTAGGAAAAAGGTATGTTGCATTGTAGTATCTTTTTTGCAAATGGCAGAGCAAGTTAAATAATTTTTTCAATCATAAGCTAGACAACAAGCTTATGAGAAGGGAGCTTGAGAGTTTTTCCTGTGTTCTGGTCTTCTAATTGAGAAAGAAGGATCAAAATTATGCTTTTTGTCATCTGCAGTAAAGTTCATATGCTTGAAAAATATTTGACTTTTTTATTGTTTCCATTACGACAGTGGCACTTGGGGCTTACTCCATTGAGCCATGCTTTAGGATTTGATGAAAAGCAAAGAGCTTGATTAGATGTTTCTTTAGGAGCATAGTCTTTTCCCCAGTCACTTGTTTTGAGGAGCATGAAAGCATTTCATAGGCATGGTTGCATTTTACACTCAAGATTTGATGCATGTTCTGTTTCGGGATGTTTTTTTTCACCTGGACTTTTGATTTTTCCATATTTTGGCCACATCTTTCTTGGTTTGACTTTTAGTCATTTTATTTATTTTTCTTTGTTCCTCTTGCCTATAGCACGATGCTCATTCTTGCTATTTCATCATGATCTCTGGCCTTTTATGTGATTATTCCATCTCTTATCTTTTTTTATATCATTTTCTTAATGTCTTGTTTTTGCTTATTCCATCTCTTATCTTTTCGATGTCATTCTCTCTTTTTAGTTTTCTTGTTGATGCATTAACCTGAGAAAAGGAAATGCTCTCAAAACCTACATTTGCTCAAGATTCAACTGAATAAAATTTGTAAGTCAAATATGAAGAGGATATTATTTATTTCAAGTACTTTGGCCATGATTTAAACATTTAAGTTTGGATTGTATTTGTGCAGCATGGAAGGTATTTGCCCAGCCCAGCAATGCTTGTCATCTATATAAGCTTATTCAAAGTACTAGTTGTAAATATATCTTAGCTGGGAGGTTTGATGTGTACAGTTGGCTTTTTACCAGCCGTTTTGTAGTAAGAGCCAAATTTACCTTGTTTGAGGAATATTAAAGATTGGTTAGAAATTTAGTCTTTAGGTGATCCAATGAAGCAAAATTGTGACACCAACACCATTTTGAATAATGTATCTATTCATCAACAGTGATAAGAGTATTGCTGGTAATCTTTAAAGCCTTTTATGCCAAAATTTTAAATGGTTACTAGTTGTCAAGGCATCGGACACAATGAAGTTTAGAATGACATAAAAAAACTCTTCCTTTCTTTGTATTACTCAGTACGGAAATTCATTTTCATTTCTTTGATTAGATAGAAGCATTGTAGAGATATGCTTAAAAGTGGAGTGTAACTCAAGTTCCTTCTTATGAGAAGGTTAAAAGGGGAAAAAATAAGCTGATTGCTCATTATTTGCTTAAAATGAATCTAGAGACTTGTTTTGATTGCACCCTTTAGTATCATTTTGGACTCGACATATTTTCAGTTTTCACGTAAATTTCCTTCAATATTCATATGGTTTTGTATATCTGTATTGCAGTATAGCAGAATCGCCAAAAAAAACTCTTCTGAACAATAAGCATCATTGACCATGTAGAGAACATTATAACCACCATTCAGATGAACAGAACATAGTCATAGATAGGATATGATATATGGAAATGGCGTTACATTTGTGAAGCACATTTGTAATATACAGTATTTTTGGAATACATGAGGAATGCAATACATGCAAAATTAGACAGAGCTCTTTGTATAGACAAATAGACCGCATATATTGGTAACAACTGGATGAACATCCTGAACACCACCACAAATATTAATGGAGAATTAAATAATTACATGCATATAGCCACTAGTTCTTGGCAGAAACACAATGCCATGTTCTCTTCAATGTTCTCTTCATTTCATTGTATATAATATCTTAACAAAATGCCCAAACTTCTGCTTACAAAATCTTCGCAAGGCTCCATTCTTGGTTGGTTTGGTATTATTTTGCATGGAATTACAAAATCTTAAAACTGATATTTATTACCTCTATTATGGATATGTATAATATTTATACATATTCTACTCAATTAGGACTATGTCTATTATTCTCAAGTAAGGATAACTTGGTCTTTCTCCAGTGTATTATGACTGGGTTTCTCTCAGAATGTCCTGTGGGGTATGCTAAGTGGAGTTGAAAAAGGCCATGTGTTCTTATTTTTTCGTACACGAAGAAAATTGTGAGATGAATTGATCTCAAGTCTACAGTGCAGAAATTCAATATTGATGAGAATGTGTAAAGAATCATACACATCTTTTACATACACACTATTTTTGTAATATCTCGATCAAGCATGTTAATAAACAAAACATAGGTCTGCAGTAGACATTTGCATTACTTAAGGCATGTAGAGGTCACTTCATAACCTTTACCACATTGGATAAGGTGTTTCACATCAATGCTACAATGATGGTTCTCTGCAAAATTGACCATAGCCTTACACCATAAAATGAATGGGGGTAGTGATCAACATCAGAGGACTCTCAAGGGAAGTAGGGAATGGCTGGCTAACAACAGCCTATGGTCTTGTAACATAAATAAATGTGACAACCCTTGTTATTGACAATCGATTAAGACGACTCATCATTACTTATTCTGTATAATGTCTGCTACGTGTGTAAAGGGTGTTAACTTTTGTAACTTGTGTTAACACAACTAAACAAATTGGTAAGGCTCAATTTTTGATGAGCTTAATGAAAGGGTTGGAATGCAAAGGTACCAAATTTAAACACTGACATAAAACAAACTGTTTCCTTGCGACCTAGAAAGGAGTTTCAAATGCCACTTAAGTACTGGCTGGATCAGGATTTCTTAATCCACCTTTATCTTTAGTTAACCAACGTACATTTATTTAAAAGTTAATGAAACATTCTTTAAGACATCACTATGCAGAACGTCACATAGACATAGACAATCTTCAAGCAGAGCATATAAAATGGGGGTAGATATCTTGGCACCGCAAATCAAAGAAATTTTCAATGAGGTCATACAAAATGGCTTCCCTACCGAGTGGACAACTAGCTTGACCATTCCTTTGTTTAAAAGTGGAGATGTAAATAATCCCTCAAACTATCGAACTATCATGATCAACCATCTCTTTGCAAAGTTGTTTGGGAGTATGATAGAGCGTAGGATCAGCATATGGGCAGAAGAAAAGGGAAAGAGAGCAAAGGGGCAAACATGTTTTAGGCCCAAGCACTCAACTATTGATCACTGTATCACGGTCAGACACATAGTGGAAAAAATATGGGACAAAAAAAGGAGGCTTTTTGTTGTTTTGTAGACTTCAAAAAGGCATTTGACACAGTACCAAGGAAAAAATTATGGAGCAGAATGGAAGAGCTAGAGGTTCCAATTCACTACAGGGCAGCAGTTCACAGACTATATGAGCATGTAAAGGATAGAATTAGAACATAGGAAGGGTTATCTGAATGTTTTGATAGTGACATAGGTGTCAAACAAGGTTGCCCTTTATCTCCGACCTTATTTGGGCTGTACATTGACAAGTTAGAAGAATGGATAAACAAATTTGGAGGAGAGGGTGTGCATTTAGCCAAATATGTGATAAAACTCCTCATGTATGCAGATGATGTAATTCTTGTGGCCAAAACAGCCAAAGATCTAGAAGATCACCTGCAAGCTCTAGAACTCTTTTGTAAAGAAGTTGGGATGCAGGTGAACACGAGCAAAACAAAAATTATGATTTTTTTAGCAAAAAAGAAGAAGCAACTCCTCAAATTTCAGTTTGCCGGAGAACCGCTTGATGTAGTAGTAGAATACAAATACCCGGGCATAGACTTTCATGACAAACTTAATTGGAATACATGTAGGATGAAAAGAACTCAAAGTGGTTGGAGAGCACTATATGCACTTCAAAACAGGTGTAGGAATGCCGAGTTGTGGGACCGGAAGACCACCAAGGTCTTATGTGGCCTACTTGTTACACCGGTTCTGTTGTATGGTTGCGAGGTGTGGGCTAGTGGCACAACAAATGCAAAATGGAGGCAAATAGAAAGGATTCAAAAATATCTAATCACAAACTTTCTCAAAATTAAGGCCACAACCCCTCATGAAATTATTCTAGCTGAAACTGGAATGTTCCCTTTAGAAGCAATTGCTATGACCAAGCTGTTATGTTACTTGAAAAAAACAGAAAACATGACAAATGATAGATGGCCTAGGGCAGCTAGGGACGAAGAGTTGCATAGGCGAAAGAATACATGGATGAAACAAAATCATAAATGGATGAAACGTTGAGAAATCAACATAAATGAATGCCCAAATGTCAACAAAGACATAAAAAATTATGTGAATGAAAAGTTCAAAAGTGGAATGTGGAAAAATGCAAGCAGGAAAAGACAATATTATATTGTAAATTTTAACCCAACGTATGACCACAAGGAAAAAGCGTATATATGCGTTGAAATCAAGTGGAAGGAAAAAAATACTCATTGCTCAGATAAGGACTAGCTCTCATAGGCTTAGATGTGAAACAGGGAGATGGACAACGCCCAAAGAACAATGGGAAGAAAGGATATGTACTCTATGCAGCACAAGGGCAGTAGAGACAGAGGAACACTTCATCTATAAATGCTTGAGTTTTTCAGATATCCGTGACAAATACAAAGAAACACTTGGGAACGAGTTTATGGCAGATTTATTTGAAGACAGTAAAATAAAAAAAGTTGGGGAATTGCTAACACAAATCAGCAGGAGAATGAACAACCTTCTCAAAGATATTAAAGATCATATGATATGATTTGAGTAATTGTACTTCCATATTTGAGGTCCCATAGACCATATTTGGGTCTCGCGGACATAATTAAAATCTTTCATTTCATTTCATTGAGACCCACCTTCACCTAACAACCACTATTTTGAAATGAAAAACGAAGTAAATTGTCTAGCATACTTTTTTTCTTATTTTATTTTATTTTTAGAGCCTGATCTATTGGTTGGACTTTTGACTTCATTTTTATAGTCTGATTTATATGATGGAATACTTAAGGACATGGACATTTATATGATGGAATACTTAAGGAAATGGACGAGGAAATGTTGCAAGCTTTCTAATTTCAACCAATGGTTACTATCTATTGTGAGAGTTATCACCTATTACAGTGCATGGTGTTTCTTATATGTTCCATATGTCTCAAAGCAAAATGCAATTTTATGAACTGTGTAATAATAGTTTAGAAATACAACGAACAGATCAAACAGATCAAGCAACAAGGATTAAATAACAATAATAGTTTAGGTACAAACAAAACCATTTCATTATACATAATCTGATATGTACATCAACTGCAACCAAACGATCTCAACAGTTACGAGATGTCTCTCATATTCAATATCAACACAATGTTCTCACGGTACCTGACAGTGATACAATCCAACAGACAACAGAGTACCATTCAGCTAGTCTCCTATGGAATATATACAAAAATGAAAGTGAGGTATACAGTTACAACCCAACCATCACCCTCTCATACTAAACTACCTATTGGATGCAAACTAATCACAGACACCTTGTCTTATTCATATTCACAACTACATGATGTGTATAAAACGACAATACTTAACACACTTAATCAACGTTCAAACAACTCTTTAATTAACACACTTACAACGCTTGACAAAACTACTTATGTACAATACCAAATGAATTTGTTAACTTATTCATACCTACAACAAACATTTAAGCATGATCTTTAAAAGTGGAGGTTACTAACTAGTCATACCATTCCTTGGATTTTATTTTGTTTATTCAATATTCATTCCTTGTTTTACTTTTAAAAAATTTACCCCTATGTACACCAAAATGCATAACAATCTCAATATTTTTTATTGTTTATTTATAAAAATTAATGTATTAATTTTAAAGTTAAATCTTCAAAGACATCTAAGTTTTTATGCTACAGTCTCTCCTGCTGCAATTGCTTTCTCGTGTTGTATCTCCAACTATGTATGTTTGATTTGGGTCAAGATATTGGTCCCTCTGTCCGAGTATTAGTTTGATCTTTTCACTCATTGACTTTGCGCCCATTGAGCCTTTGCCCTCTTCCCATGGCCTCTAGTTTCTAAAATAATCAATTGTCTACCACAATCCTTGAACTTCACGTGGAATTCTTCTTTCCATCAATTCACCGTTTTGGCCTCGTATCACCTAATCTTGTTTCTTCTTACAGCTGCTTAATGCATAGTTGGGACATGCCCCCATGTTGCAACAATTGCATCTTGAAAACTAAACATGCACTGATAACCTTTGTTTGTTAGGGTATGTAGGTTTTCTTCTTGTTCCATATCTAGCATCGATGTCAGCACTTGAGTCTCCTCTACCTCCTCGTCGAATTAGAACTGCCTAAGCTATTATCAATTGGCAATGTTTGATTACTTTCACCAACTTTAGAAATTGTCAACCCCTCAAACAAGTCTTTGAATTAACTTAACACCTTCGACAGTATGTTTGAACTCTTTGCCTTTGACTTTGGAAGTTTATATGTTCATCTACACTATCTTTGTTCTTTCTCATTCATATCTCGATAGACAATTTGGATAAAAAGTTTTATAGTCGCCCATTTGCGAGTGGTAAACACCACTATGGAGTGTCCTTCGCCTTCTGTGAACTCCCCTAGTTGCAAGACACAATCTTCATTTGGTTCCCAGTTGATGTGTTCACCCTTCTCATTGTTAAATGATGAGATTAACTTGTCTAATGATGCGACATCCTATTCAATCGATTGGTCTCACAAGTTTATGGTAAACTTGCAATGAGCCTTGAACAACTTATCTTTCTCCCAAATGTGGTCAATTGTTGTTATCCTCAACCAACCTCGTCCCAACAAGTCATCATATGTGGAATTGTGCATCGTGATGAATATGAAATCCAAGATGAATGTTTTAATGACTATGCTCGTTTTCCATGTTAATACACCCTTCATCTTGATGTCGTATTGAACAGGCTCCCACTAGCTGAAAGTTAGGTTTTCTCAACATCGGCATTCCTAACTCTCTCCAAGTCTTCTTTGGGAGTACATTCACATTTGACCCACCATCCATAATAACTTGCGTTAAGATGTGGCCTTTTATTACACATTTGCAATAGTTTACCCGCTTTCCTTGATCAATCATAATTGTAGGGTTTAGAAATTAATCTTGTGTTGCCCTCTTTTGTGGAACTTTCTTTTTGCTCTCTTTTGTTGGTCCTTGCTACATTTTCCCATCCGTTGATGCAAGTTTGGGTCTACCTTGAACATAGTTGCCACGTTCATCAGAACATTTGTCTACAACAATTGACTTTCTAGACTATGACAAAGTTGATGGCTCCATTGTCATTATTCTTTCTTAGTCACTACTATCTTTTGCATCTCGTTCTTTCATCATCTTGTTTTCAATCCTATCTCGAGCTTCCTACAATTTCTTCCCCTTTAGGATTAGGGTACTCTATCTTCTTTGCCTATGCTTGAGTCATTGTGAGAACATCTCATCCTGACACTTTATTCTTCAATGTCAAGTAGATTGAAATTTTGATTGTCGCTACTATTGGATGCTTTAGGACAATTCACATAATTATGATTTCCCAGTCTACACCATTGGCACGTCATCAATGTATTATGACCCATTGCTACCTTTGTGCATTTTTGTGCGAAGTGGCCCCACTCTTGGCACTTCCTACACTTCATGATGGGTCTTCCTTCAGAGTCATGTTGCAGTCTTTCTTTGTCACCAAACCTATTGTCGTCTTGGTTCTATCCACTAAGTCTCCTTCCTTGGCAATTGGTTTTATATGCTCAACTTGTCATACCTTATCTATTTTTTGAGAAACCTGGCTTTTGATTAGCTTCCTCCTGCTGCACTACTAATGTCTAAGTGTCCTGTTTTCCAAGTTGAATGGTCAATCTGCAACAAAACACCCATTAACTTCATAGATGCCACAATATTGTTTTGGACAATTGTTGCTTATGTGGTCTTCTATTTGACAATCCAAACACTAAGTGTCTTTCTTTTCTTTGACCTTCTCTCTTTTCATTTCATGAATTGCCCTTTTTAAGTCTTTTCTAAGCACTTGGATTATTGTGCCCACATCTTCTTGAACATTGTCAAAATCACTCTTTCCTATTTTGACTTACATTTATCAAATGTCAATGTTATCTTCATCTCACTTTCCAAATTCAGCACTCTATCAAACACTTCTTGGTATGTCACCAATGGTACTGTTGGTTCAAGCAAAAAAAAATCCTCCATGAATTCAATATTGTATATTTAATACAACAAATCAGTTATCAAGATAGATGTTACAAATCAAGATAACTGATGTAACCTCCATGTAACCTCTCGTGAGGTGCAATAATGTAATAATTACCTAACATACCCCCTTATTACATTATTTGGTATACAAAGAGAGTTGCAAAACAATTCAAATTTGACACGTGCAAGTGCCTTTGTGAAAATATCATCAAATTGTTCATCGATGAGAATGTATTGGAATTGAATTTGTTGATTTTGAACTTGTTCTCGAATGAAGTGACACTAAACTTCAATATGTTATGTTCTTTTATTAAAGAATGAATTCTTGACCAATTTTAGAACACCTTGATTGTCGCAATTAAATATTGTTGGTCTATTTTTTCATACACCCATATATGATAGTATATAATCTACCATATTCACACATAAGTCCTCGTGCAATGTGATATTGTCTTTATGGATGACAATGTTACAGTCTATTGTTTCTTGTTGTGCCACAAGATAGGTCATCCTGGATGAAATACATATCTAGATGTTGACGTCCTATCATCTATAAATTTGGCATAATTTGAGTCCATGTATCCTTGTAGAAATAATTTATCATTCTTCTATAAATTCTTCTTATACTCCAAAACCCAACAAAGTTGAACATAATGCAATATCCTTTTTGTTGCCTTCCAAGCCTACATGAACCTTGAAAGATAACCCAACAAAGTTGATATTAGGCCCGGTATTTGTCAAGTATATGAGACTCCCAATCAACTGATGATAAAGAGTACCAGATACCTAAGGTGATTTATCATATTGGGGCAATTGTAACCCTTTCTCCATTGGTGTTTTCTTAGGTTTACAATCTATCATTTGATATTTTTCTAGTAGTGTCTTGACATACTTTGTCTATGAGACTACAATGTGATTCTTTCTTTGCCATACTTCCAAGCCAAGACAATAATACAAAAGTCCCATATGTGTCATGTCAAATGATATTTTCAAGTCATTCTTCACACCATTTACCAGATCATCTGAGCTTCTAGTGATAATTAGATCATCAACATACAACACAAGTATTATTATCTTAGATCCAACTTTCTTAATATAGATATTTGCATCAAAGGGACTTTTGGTGAAATCATGCTATAATAGGTGATTATTAATTTTGATGTGCAAGGCTCTAAGAGTCTGCTTTTTCAATCTGCTAATCTTTTGATGTTGCCCATTGACAACAAAGCCTTTAGGTTGTGTCATGTACATCTTTTCTTTGAGATCATCATTAAGGAAGGCACTCTTGACATCCATTTGCTAAAGTTTCCAATCGAACTATGTTGCTAGTGCATAGAGTACACAAAAGGTTTTAATATTTACTATGGGTATGAATGTTTCTTCATAATAAAAACCTTCTTTTTATGCATTGCCCTTTGCAACTAGTCATGTATTATCGATGGACCCATCTACCTTGTATTTGATTTTGAATATCCACTTGCAACTTATGGGCTTCTTTCCTTTTGGTAGATCGAAAAGATCCCATGTGTTGTTCTTCATCAAAGATTTATATTTTTTATCCATAACTATCTTCTTCTATTGTGGCAGACTAAGTGTGTCCTTCATTGATTTTGGTTCTGAGTTATCCATCATTGAAACCATCAAGCCTAGATTTACTTCTTGATGTGTTCTACTACAATCACTTGGATGTGTGGAAGTGAGGTTAGGAGGTGCGTCAAGTTTAGCATCTCTGACAGTATTGGTGAGCCATTTTGGAGTCTTTTCATGTTGATATGTGGTTGTAGCTAAATTAATTGTTACAAGTTCATCGAATTTTGGAACTTCCTCATCTAACTCCATACTCACAACTGGAGATGTGACATCTTTAGACTCAGAATCCTCAATATTTGACATAGTTTCAAATTCTTTATCAAATACCATATCTCTACTTATATGCAATTTCTTGGTGAATAGATTTATCAGTCAATAGAGTTTTGACTCATCATCATACTCAAGAAATATGCATGACAATATTTTTACATCCATCTTGGTCCTCTATTGCTTTGGCACGTATGCCTTGCTTTTGAAGACTTTGAGATGTGTAATGGAAGGATTCCTGCTAGACTGGGCTTCTTCAGGCATGACTCCTTGTAGTGCCTTTGTGGGTGCTCTATTTAGAAGATATACTACAATGGAGACTGCTTCAACCCAATACTGCTACTCTAGATTGGCTCTTGTGAGCATACAACGAACCTAATGATGGAACGGTTCCTCCATTCAACAACCCCATTCTATTGTGGAGTGTATGTTGTAGTAAGTTGTTTAATCCTATTTTATATTGGAAACCTTAAAAATTTGTTGGATGTATATTCCTCCTAGATCAGAGTGAACTTGAATAGAACCCCTAGTTTCCATTTCTACACGCGTCTTGAAGCACTAGAAATACTTGAGCATGTCTGACTTTAGTTGCATGAAATACACCTACATATTTGAGTAGTCATCTACAAACAACTGAAAGTACCTTTGTCCATCGAAACTGGTTGGAATGGGTCCGTATAGATCACTGTGTATCACATTCAACGATCCTTCAGGTACTCGGTGTTGTTTCCCTTCTAAACAACCCAAGCATACTGGCAATATTAGTGAAAGGTTTGGTAGACCAAACATCATGTGATACTTAGTTGGAGTAAGTATCTAGAACTTAGATGCCCATATCCTAAGCCAAGTAGAGGTAGCATTTGTAGTAGTTGTTGATAGTGGGACATTAGGAGATGATATGACATCGAGTGCAAAAAAGCCATTCTTGTAGGAACTTGTTGCTACAATCTTACCATGTTTTATGATAAAACACTTCTTATTGCCATCAACTACTCGGAATTTGACCACCATGCCATGATTTTGGATTTGTGGTACAAACCAATTATTTTACAATACAAATATATATAGTACCTTTTCAATGGTGTATTTGCCTCCAAGAAGATTGAGAGGAACATCTCCCATTCTTGTGATAGGTTTTATCATCTACAATGGTGATTTTTTTTCCATCTTTGGCTTGTAATGAGTCAAACCAAGCTTTTATCCTCTATCATGTGCTTGCTAGTACCTCAATCAATGTAACAAACATCATCCTTTGATATTGTCTTTGTCTTGGACATTAGCACCTTATGTGCCTGTTATGCATCTAAAACTTATTCTTCATGCACAAAATGCCCTTGTTGGCACTTCTACTTGGCACATGGTTTGTTTTGTGACTTTTTCTGTTGAGGTTGGTAGACTTGATTTCCTTGAATCATAGAGTCATATCAACTACTTTTTGTGCTGTCTTTTTTTATCATAGATATGGCAATACCTCCTTTGTTTCTAGGGTTGTTTCTATGATGATGACGAGGAGGAAGATGAAGGATCCTTCTGTGACTTATTTTTCCTATACTTCTTAGAAATAAGTGCATTGTTTGTCAACTAATCCCTTAACTTGTTAGTTACTTCTTCCCATTGAAGCATATTCACCAACTTATCAATAGACACTTTCCTATTTGAGACTTGCAAGGAAGTGATCAACACTCGAATCCGATAAAGCTTGAAGTATGATGGGTACTAAGAGCTTATCTTCCATTAGTTAACCCATGGCATTCAGTTTGGCTTTCAACTCTACAACTCGACAAAGAAAAAACTCAATGCTTTCTCCATTGTGAATTCTCAATGTGTAGAGTTGATATTGGAGGTGAAGTATTGTTGATTCATTCTTCCCTTCGTAGATGGTAGAAAATGTGTCCCATGTCTCCTTGGATTGTGCTTCACAAATTTATGACTAGATAACATATGCTATGGAAAGGGTGATGATAATCAGTGCTTTGGCATTTGCATCATCAAATTTTTGTTGGGCATATTCATCCTCTTCAGGTTGAGTGATTGCGTCAATGACAATGTCCTAGAGTTTCTCAACTACCAAGATGGTTCTCATCTTAGTCTTCCAAGTTCTAAAGTTTGAACGTTTCAATAGATGGGATTATGTAAGAACTTTTGATGTTTGCATTGTGAGGGTTCCTTATAACTCCCAAATGCCCCCTTTCAATATAATGCTAGTCAGATAGACCAAACCTTTCTATATACCCACCCTTCCTATATACCCATCGATACATGAAAGAAGCTAGTCATTTCGATTAACACGACTGTACGTTAGAGATACTTTAAGGTATGTGAAAGAAAGTGATACAAGGTACCAAGGTAGTACATAAGGGGAGTTTCCCAATAAATGCCACATGCTTAAAGAGAAATCCTTGGCTGTGGGTAAAACTTCTCTATATACTCATAATTTCTCAATTTCAAGTTTTATGTCTAGCAATAGTGACAAATGGGGTTGGTAATTTAGTGGAAGTATCACAAAAACTGATGTCTTTATATCTCCTTGATAATTTAAAGAGTGGATGCCCAAATGTTGTTATGAAAACTTTGTTAGGCTATAGATACAATAGCTCAATGCAACAACTTTACTGGTAAATGCAAGCTAGAGGTGTTGTTGATAGCGAACACTACTTGTATGATTAAGCACGTGTTTAATTGGGATACAAAGTATGAAAATTTGAAAGCAGATATTTAAAGGTGTCAGTCAAAGTTGAAAATACTCGTTTTATTAAAAAAAATTACTACCCTTTCTTAATATTGCAAAATATTTATTATAGTTAATAATTTGAAAATTTTCCCATAAAGAAACTATAGGAATTTACAAAAATAAAAATAAAATATCCTTCCTAGGGTAGTAAAAAGAAATTGTGGTCTTGGTAGGATTTTGACCCTTGACCTCTACTTAAAAAATTCATACTTTGTGTCAAATTGCCAACTCCCCTACTAGTTGTTTCATGCATTGAAAAGGAAACAAAAGGATTTTATGTACCTTTAATTGTTATAGCCTTGAAAATATGAGCATCGAGAGTCTCCTTCCAATCGATCTACGCATAGATGATAGTTGCAACCTTGATATCGCCTTCCATAATGCAAAAAGGTGCAAGGTTCATGAAGTCAAACGGATCCCACACATCCAATGCCAATAGATTAAACATGCCAGAACTTTCCTTACCAAACCACGATTGGAGTGACATGTTTCTTGATTACAACAAAAATCACTATGGACAAGAGGATATCCATCTTGGTATTCTTCGATAACTTAAAGTGACACTAGAAACTCTCATATTGTAGGTTGAGAAGAAGATACTCGACGAATGCCTTGTAAGCATGGGCTAAATATTTAGTCATCAAAGTTGTGGAAAGTAGCGCATAATATGGAGTAGCTCAAAATGGTTCTAAACGTCACATAGGGGGTGGGCATGGTGCATCTCTCCAAGGATGCCATCTGCTACAACCTCTCTAACCTGGGGACATGGATCAACGACAAGACTCTATAGAAGGAATTCACCCGTTGAAGTCATAGAGAGTTTGGCCTTCCCTTTTGAGGCATACACCACATCCATGGTGGGTATAGTCTTACACCTAGCGTGCTTAGTATATATCACAATGTCGTGAATGATGTTCTCTAGAGAGATATTGATAACCTCATGGTCTCCACATATATGAGACCACTTATATGATTCACTTTACCTTGCCCATAGTTTTTCATCCATCTTCTCTTATCCTTCGTAGGAAAGATCGGTAACAAGCAATACATTAAAGAAATACGACTTCTCTACTAGTGTGTCTACTCTGATACCAATCGTTGGTTTGAGCAAAAGAACAACCCTCCATTAATTTAATATTGCATATAATACAATAGATTAATTATCAAGATAGATGTTACAAATCACTATAATTGATATAACGTCCATGTAGATTTCTGTGAGGTGTAATAATATAATAATTACCTAATAGGTACAATCTTCATCTTCTTGGTATATTTTGAAGGAGTCCATTCATAAACCACCACTTTTGGAGTCTTTTCTACATGTTTATTCTCCATCTTGTTAATGAGTTATGTGAAATGATAGTTGTAGGACTTGATGTTTTTGTCATTATTTTTATTGGTTACATGATCTCTCCAACGATCTCTGTGTCATCACACATACTCCTATGATCTATTTTTCAAATTTACCCATGTTGTGAATATGTTCTTTTGTTTCAAGCATCAATCAATTGCAATCCCTTACACTATTGTTACAAGCAACTCTAACCATGTCTTATCATCCCTTATCTTGTTTGAGTTTCTATCACCACATGAGGGTCAATATGTCTATCAAGATCTTCTTTCTTATCTACTTGAAATTTGGGGCACTATTTGCTTGCAATGGGAGCCATGACTATTGGCTATCTAGTTTTTAGCCAACTCATCGAGTGACTTGTTATTGGCTAACTCACTTGTTTCAATGATGTTAAAGGTTTTGTTATGTTGACTTATTAACATTTAATTATCTTCTCGAATTCAGTATCCAATTATATTCCAATTGAAATACTTGTGCCTTTTATTCATGATCGTCTTCATGAATAGACTTGTGTAGGCTCTAGTCGACTCCTAGAAGTCCACCCCCCTATAGACAATCCTCCTCAATAGTAGTCTTTGCATCAGAATATTGTCTTGTACACCTCAATAATATCCTTCCCATGCTTGTTGCATCTATACCGATATCTCTTATTGACTTGCTACTTCATCATCTTCACAAAATTCCTTGTCGTCATGACCTCCATCAACACCTCTTATGGACATGACCTTTTTTGTCAACTCTTTTGTTAGCACCTTGATCACCTTTGTTGACGACACCATATTTGATGTTATGACCTCTATCTTTAACATTCTTGTCATCAGTCTCCCTCTATCTGCATGACCTCTCTCTATTGCACAGTATTCTACTGCAAGATCTTTGTCATCTTTGTCTTCTCCAACTAGCGACAAGAATGTCTCAAACAAACGTTCACTTCCCTCCTCTTGAGGGGTACATATGTGTTGAATATTTAGGGTTTCAACTTCCATCACCTAGAGAATATCTAAGCATCTTCATCTAAGGATAGGTTTTATGGAAGATCTACCTTTACCACTTCCTCTTGTGAAAGGGGCTCTTGTTGAATCTATGCGCTTATTCTTGCTTCATCATGTTTACTATCTTGGTGTCTCATGTTTGTACTAATATTCTCACAATGACACTGAGAGGGGGGTGAATCAGTGTAGCTATTTAAATTCAAATCTACAACTCTTAAAGCTGAAGCAAAGAGAACTTAAAAGCAGGTAAAGCAATTATCACAAGAGAGCACACCACAACACACAATGTAACGAGGTTCACCAATTTGGCTACTCCTCAAGAATGACTAGTTGGACTACGGTCCAAATCCAGCCTTTGCAAAACACCAATTTTACAATCCGTTTACCAACACCCACCGGAAGGAGCACCAACCCCCGATTTATCTCGCACCAACAGAAAGGAGCACCAACCCCTATCCAAGCACCAACTTGGATCACAGTTTTGAAAGCTATATCAATGACATAAAAATGCCTTCACTTTTACAAGACCTTGACTGGTCTATAATTTATCAAAACACAATAAACACTTACTGCTTTGTTTGTCGCTCTCTTACAACACTCTTCTAACCCTCTTTCGGTAGCACTTTCACACATTCAACGGCAACTTAATTCTCCACGCAGACCTCCTTTTATAACAAGATTTTCATCTTGAAACACCTATTCTTCTAACTTCCATATTTACTCATGCACCCTATCAATAGCCACTTCGTGAGTAACTCCTTTTTGGCACAGTAATTTCGTGCATGCAACCTATTAATAGTTCTGTCTTCTTGTGTGGATCGATCAGTATAACGGCTGCTCGATGGTTTCACTACGTCACGTGCCCTGTAACTATCGTTCTTCCTTTAATGCATTTGTTCTTATTTTAGCTTGCATGATTTCTATCTGTAACTGCCCCTGCAACTGTCACACTAACTTCAGTTGACTCTTCTTATAATGGCTGCATGATTTTCCTCTCACAATCGCCCCTTGTAATCGTCGTTCTACTTTAGTTAACTATCCGTAATCGTGTTGTTGCGACCTGTCACGAAATCGTGACACTTCTGTCTCTTTGTACTCTTCTCGCATTTTACCCGTGAAAACATGACATGTCGCGATATCGTGACACTTTTTGCCTCCTTGTCCTTTTCTCAGCTTGCACCTGCGAAAACAGAACATGTCACAAAATCGTGACACTTTCACTGCCTTGAGCTCTTCTCTGTCTCTTGCCCGTGAAAACAGAACATGTCACGAAATCATGACACTTTCGCTTCCTTGCACTCTTCTCTGCTTGCACTAGCAAAAACATGACATGTCACAAAATCGTGACACCTTTCGCTTTCATACACTCTTCTCTCAACACTAGCAAAAACATGACATGTCATGAAATCATGACACCTTTCGCTTCCGTACACTCTTCTCTACAAACACTAGCAAAAACATGACATGTCACGAAATCGTGACACTTTTCACTTCCTACACTCTTCTCTACCAAAAACTAAACATGTCACGAAATCGTGACACTTTCCTCCTTATCCTTTCTCTTGAACATGTCATGAAATCGTGACACTTTTCCTTGCAAGCTCTTTTCTTTCAAACATGTCACGAAATCGTGACACATTTTCCTCCATACACTCTCTCTCCTCTTCTCAAACCCCTTGTCATGAAATCATGACACTTTTCCTTGTAAGCTCTTTCTCTCAAACATGTCATGAAATCGTGACACATTTTCATCGAAATCATGACACTTTTCTTTGCAAGCTCTTTCTCTCAAACATGTCACGAAATCATGACAGTTTTCTTTGCTTGCGCCTTCTCCTCGAACATGTCACAAAATCATGACAGTTTTCTTTGCTTGCACCTTCTTTTCAAACATGTCACGAAATCATGACAGTTTTCCTTGTGCTTTCTCTTTCTGAACATGTCACAAAATCATGATAGTTTTCCTTGCGCTTTCTCTCTCTTCGAACATGTCACGAAATCATGACAGCTTTTCCTTCTACTTTCTCTCTCTCGATACATGTCATCGAAATCATGATCAGCTTTCCATACTTTTCTCTCTCCTTCGATATGTCATCGAAATCATGATAGTTTTGCCAGCATTTTCTCTCTCCTTCGATATGTCACGAAATCATGACAGTTTTGCCAACATTTTCTCTCTCCTTCGATATGTCACGAAATCATGACAGTTTTGCCAGCATTTTCTCTCTCCTTCGATATGTCACGAAATCATGACAGTTTTTCTTTTCGACCAAACATGTCGCGATATCGCGACATTTTTCTTACTTGTCTTTTTCTTGGATCTTTTGAATATGGGCCACTTCGTCTTCTTGGATATTCACTGTACATGCTCTGACCGACCTCTAAACTCTTGTCCACTGCATCAACTGATCTATCTGTCTGTGTTGACAACAATGACAATACTATTTTTGCACCTTGCTCAACAATCTCCCCCTTTGGAATTGTTGGCAACACATGTGCAATTTCTTGTAATTCTTCTCCCCCTTTGACAATAATACCAAAGGGTTGCTGCAGACTCCCCCTGAGTCTATGCACAACATTCTCAGACAAACATTGTTATAGTTAGTAAAAATCATGAATATGAGCAAAACTATAAACACAGACATAAATGCTCCCCCTGAGAATGTGGTCCCGATTGCTAGTCAATTCTTGGGAAACGTGACCACTCCCAACTTACTCCGAAGGTACTCAAAAACTTCTTTGGGCAACGGTTTTGTGAAGATGTCCGCTACTTGCTCTGTAGTTGGAACAAAATCCAATTTAACCTCACCTTCCGCAACTTTATCCTTCAAAAAGTGATACCGGATTGCAATATGTTTGGTTCGAGAATGCATAACCGGATTCTTCGAGATGTTAATAGCACCGGTGTTATCACATTTAACTGAAATTGGCTCTTTGAAGTGAATACCAAGATCTTTCAGGGTTTGTCTCATCCATAATATCTGCGTACAACACGTTGTTGCTGCAATGTATTCTGCCTCTGCTGTGGATAGAGAGACTGATTCTTGTTTCTTGTTGTGCCATGCTACCAACCTGTCTCCAAGATAAAATGCTCCTCCACTGGTACTCTTTCTGTCATCTATACATCCTGCCCAATCTGCATCTGAATATGCAATAAGAGTGAAGTCCTTACCTTTTGGATACCATAATCCATACTCCATAGTACCCTTGAGATACCGAAGAATCCTCTTCACAACTGTCACATGAGTCTCTTTGGGACTAGCTTGAAATCTTGCTACCATGCAAACTGCCTGCAAGATATCTCGGTCCAGTGGTCGTTAAATACAAAGAGCTCCCAATCATAGATCTGTACATGGTTTGATCAACATCCTGGAGATTTTTCATCCTTGCTCAACTTGCAACCTGTCGTCATGGGAGTGCTAACAAGTTTACTATCCTCCATTGTGAACTTTTTCAGCATTTCTTTCACATATTTAACTTGAGAGATAAAAATGCCCTTTTCATTTTGATTGACTTGCAGTCCGAGGAAATAAGAAAGTTCACCAATCATAGACATCTCAAATTCTTTCTTCATTTTATTTGCTATGTCTCTACAAGACTTATCATTGTTGCTGCCAAAAATGATATCATCTACATAAACAACAAGGACAATAAGATGGCCATTCTCTGTTTTGACATACAGATTGTTGTCCACCATACCTTTCTTGAACCCCTGTTGAATAAGATAGTTATCCAACCTTGCATACCATGCTCTGGGTGCCTGTTTCAAGCCATACAAAGCTTTCTTCAACTTGCAAACAAAGTTGGGATTATCACCGAGTTGGAAACCATCTGGCTGCTCAATATAAACTTCTTCTTCAAGTTTTCCATTCAGAAATGCTGATTTCACATCCATCTGATAAACTTTGAAATTCTTGTGTACAGCTAAAGCCAGAAACATTCTGATTGCCTCGAGTCTAGCCACTGGTGCAAAGGTTTCTTCAAAATCAATACCTTCAACTTGAGCATAGCCTTTATAGACCAATCTTGCCTTATTTCTGACAACCTGTCCGTCTTCGTTCAATTTGTTTCGAAAAATCCATTTAGTACCGATTATGTTTTTATTTGCAGGCCTTGGTACTAACTCCCAGGTTTTGTTTTTCTCAATCTGATCTAGTTCTTCATTTATTGCCTTCATCCAACTTTCATCTGTGCTTGCTTCAGCAACATTTTTGGGCTCAATGCTCGGATAATAGAGAGTAGTTCCTTACTACTGTTCTCCTTGTCTGAATACCAACTGTGGGGTCCCCAATAATTTGCTCTCTGGGATGATTTTTTTGCCAACTGCCTGTTTTGAATTTCTTGTTTTCTTCTACTTCTGGATCAATACTTAAATCATCTGGGTCAATTTCCTTATTCTCTTCTGTTTCCTTTTCTTCATCTCCTTCAATAACTTCTTCATAAATAGGGTAGTTTTCTTCATAGCTAATTTCTCGTTCCCTACCTTCATCAACCTTAACATCGGCACTCTCCACAATTTTCTTTAGCCTTTTGTTATAGCATGTGTAGGCTTTGCTTTTTGTCGAATAGCCAAGAAAAATTCCTTCATCAGCTCTATCTTCAAACTTACCAAGATTATCTTCAGTTCTTTTGATGTAGCACTTGCTGCCAAAGACTTTGAAGTATCTTGTTGTTGCCTTTTTGCCGAACCATAGCTCATAAGGAGTTTTGCTTTCATGTGTCCTCAACATGCACCTATTTTGGATGTAAACCGTAGTATGAACTGCCTCTTTCCAGAATCTGTCTGCTATTTTTTTCTCTCGTCAACATTGTCCATGCCATTTCCTGCACTGTCCTATTTTTTCTTTCAACAACACCATTTTGCTAAGGTGTCCTTGCTACTAAAAATTGTCTTTTGATCCCATATTTTTGACAGTACTCTGCAAACTCCTTTGAGATAAACTCTCCTCCTCTATCTGATCTTAAGCATTTAATTCTTTTTCCTGTTTGATTCTCAACCTGGTGTTTGAAAGTCTTGAACATTTCAAAGGCATCCGATTTAAGCTTTAAAAATAGTACCCATGTCATCCTGGAATAGTCATCTATGCACAACATAAAGTATTTGTCACCATTTATGCTTTGTGTTCTCATGGGTCCACATAAGTCAGTATGAATTAGCTCTAAAGGTTTGCTGGTGAAGTATTCCTTTGATTTAAATGTGGATCTAGTTTGCTTCCCCTTTTGGCATGAAGCACAGATGCTATTTAATGGTTTGCCAATGGTGGGTATATCTCTTATTGCCCTTTTTGAACTTATTTTTACCAGATTGTCAAAGCTAATATGACCAAGCCTCTTGTGCCACAACCAATTTTCATCTTCCCGTCCAATCAAACATGCTCCTTCTGAAGTCTCTCGAGAGAGTATATAGATTTCCAGAAGTCCTCGATCCAGTAGCTATCAGCTTCCCACTGTGTGCTTTTTTGACTTCACAACCCTACTTCTTAAAGATGACTTCATGACCTCTGTCACATATTTGACTTACGCTTAGTAAGTTGTGCTTCAAACCAATCACAAACAGAACTTCTTTGGAATTGATCTTTCCATCACTTATCTTGACTGATCCTTTGCCAACTATCTTGGCTCCATCATTATTTCCAAACTTTACAGAGCCCCCTTCATATTTTTGTAACTTTTCAAATTTTTGTTTATCTCCTGTCATGTGACTAGAGCATCCACTATCCAATATCCATGGTGCAGATTTGTTCTGTGCTTTGAATGTTGTCTGTACAATCAAGGATTCCTTTTCTTCCTTGGTTCGCTCCTTTTCTTTCCACTCTGGTTTGACTACAGTTTTGGTCACTTGTTTAGACTTTTCTTTGTTAGTAGCCTGTGCATGTTTTTCTGGGAATTTTTTGTTTTGCCTTAAACTGTTTGGTTGAGATCTTCTTCCCTGATATTTATTTGCTGCATATGTGCTTCTACAGTTTCTTGCAATGTGTCCAAAGTTATGACAGTTATAGCATTCTACTGCATAATCCATCAAGGGTGAAAAGACATTTCTACTTGGTGAAATTTCTTTGTCCTATATTATAAATGCAGTCTGAAATCTTATGACCGTAAGCATTGCATTTAAAACAATAACCAAAAAAGGATTGATTGAACTTGGGAGTTGGTCTTTGCCATTTTGTAGTAGGAGCCACAAATTTTCTTCTCCTTTGATGTGTGACGTTTGTGAATCCCTCATTGTCAGCACTCTTCTCGTGCCTGGCATTGTTGCTTTCTTTTGCATGATTCATTTTTCCTTGATCAACCTTGATCTTATCTTCTTTCTTTACTCGTTCTACAGCTTATGGCCTTTGATCCACTTGACGATTCTCCTTCGACAAAGCCCAAGCCAAATTTGATGCCTGTAGTCCTCTCGACTATTTATAATATTTTCAAGCTTCGTAGAACTTCCTTCAAGTTTGTGATAGCAACTCAATTTTTGATTCTTTTCTTCTAGCCGCATTCTTAAGACAACAATCTCTTCTTCCAGTTTGCTGCACTCATCTATTTTCATGGTTAATTGTACTTCGAGTTCTTCAGACATTTTCTTAAATTCTTCTGTCTATACTTTCAAACTGTTTATTATGTCATTCGCATCCTCAAGCTTTCTTGAGACCTTTTTATTCTTTTTCCTTTCTGTACTCAACTCTTTAAGTGCAGCAACCAACTCTCCTTCCAGATATACCTCAGCCTCATCATTAATGTTTTTATCACCTTCCTATTTTTCTTCTATTTTTTCTTCTTCAAATGCCATGAACAGAGCTTCACCTATTTCTTCTTCGTAATCCTCACCCGAGCTATCTTCGGAAGAGCTGACATTCTTGGATATGAAACTTTTCTTTTTGAAGTTGCTTTTTCTAAAATTTGGTTTCTTCTTCCAGTCACTTCTTTCTTGGTGTGACCCTTCATCACTTTTGGTTTTCTCATTCATTGGACACTTAGCTGCAAAGTGACCGACGCCTCCACAATTGAAGCACTTAAATGGTAACTTTCCTCTATATTTTCCTTTTCCCTTTATAAGTTTTCGAACAAAGTTAGCTTCCATTTCATCCGATGTCTCTTCATCCTCAGATTCTTGTTCAGCTTTTATATTTTTGTGTGCTTTAAAAGCAGCTTCTCTGTCTATGGGCTTAGTTTGTCCTATTCTCATTTCGTATGCAGTCAAAGAACCATGCATCTCATCCATGCTAAAATTATTTAGATCTTTAGCTTCTTCTATTGCAGAAACTTTAGAATTAAATCTTTTGTGAAGAGTTCTAAGTACCTTTTTCACGATGATCGCATCTTCGATTTCTTCGTCGAGTCCTCTGATCGCATTAATGATTCCATTGACTCTCAAGCATATAGGCATCTATGTTCTCATCGTCATTCATTTTTAATGCTTCGAACCAAGCTCGATGCGTTTGTAGCTTGGCTTCCTTGATCTTGTTGTCTCCTTCATGAATGCTCTTCAGTTTGTCCCACATGTCTTTTGCCATTTTACAGCTCATGATCCTTATCGCTCACTGTCTACTAGCCCACACATTATGGCATTCTTTGCTTTGGAGTTATTCTCAAACTTTTTCTTCTCGGCAGTATCTGTTGGAGGAGTAGCGGGTATTGTGTATCCACTTTCTACTGACTCCCAAATGTCGTATCCCAACGCACATAGATATGTCTGCATCCTGAGTCTCCAGAATGAGTAATTAGTTCCATCGAACAAAGGAGCTTTGTTTGATGAGAATCCTTCACCACCTGCCATTGTGTTTCTTCCAAGATCACCTTAGCTGATTAAGCTTGTTCAAGAACCTTGCTCTGATACCAATTGATATTCTCACAATGACACTGAGAGGGGGGTGAATCAATGTAGCTATTTAAATTCAAATCTACAACTCTTAAAGCTGAAGCAAAGAGAACTTAAAAGCAGGTAAAGCAATTATCACAAGAGAGCACACCACAACACACAATGTAACGAGGTTCACCAATTTGGCTACTCCTCAAGAATGACTGCTTGGACTACGGTCCAAATCCAGCCTTTGCAAAACACCAATTTTACAATCCATTTACCAAGACCCACTGGAAGGAGCACCAACCCCTAATTTATCTGCACCAACAGAAAGGAGCACCAACCCCTATCCAAGCACCAACTTGGATCACAGTTTTGAAAGCTATATCAATGACATAAAAATGCCTTCACTTTTACAAGACCCTGACTGGTCTATAATTTATCAAAACATAGTAAACACTTACTGCTTTGCTTGTCGCTCTCTTACAACACTCTTCTAACCCTCTTTCGGTAGCACTTTCACACATTCAGCGACAACTTAATTCTCCACGCAGACCTCCTTTTATAACAGGATTTTCTCTACCTATTTTTAACTTCCATATTTACTCATGCAGACTATCAATAGCCACTTCGTGAGTAACTCCTTTTTAGCACAGTATTTCTACATGCAACCTATTAATAGTTCTATCTTCTTGTTTAGACTGACAGTATAATCGCTCGATGGTTTCACTACGTCACGTGCCCTATAACTATCGTTCTATCTTTAATGCACTGTTCTTATTTTAGCTTGCATGATTTCTATCTGTAACTACCCCTACAACTATCACACTAACTTCAGTTGACTCTTCTTATAATGGCTGCATGATTTTCCTCTGCAACTACCCCTGTAATTGTCGTTCTACTTCAGTTAACTATCCGTAATCGTGTTGTTGTGACCTGTCACGAAATCGTGACACTTCTGTCTCTTTGTACTCTTCTCACCTTTTACCCATGAAAACATGACATGTCATGATATCATGACACTTTTTGCCTCCTTGTCCTTTTCTCGCTTGCACCTCAAAATAGAACATGTCATCGAAATCGTGACACTTTCTCCCTTGAGCTCTTCTCTTCTCTTGCCCCAAAATATAACATGTCACGAAATCGTGACACTTTCGCTTCCTTGCACTCTTCTTTCTTCCAAGAAAACATAACATGTCACAAAATCGTGACACCTTTCGCTTCCTACACTCTTCTCTAACCACTAAAAACATGACATGTCACAAATCGTGACACCTTTCTTTACACTCTTCTCTACAACACTAGCAAAACATGACATGTCATCAAAATCATGACACCTTTCGCTTTCCGTACACTCTTCTCCTTCCCGAGAAACATAACATGTCACGAAATCGTGACACTTTCTTCCTTTCTTTCTTTCTTTCCCAACATGTCACGAAATCGTGACACTTTCCTTCTCTTTTCTTCCTTTCCCAAAAACATGTCACGAAATCGTGACACATTTTCCTCCTATTCTCTCCTCTTTTGCAAATTGTCATGAAATCATGACACTTTTCCTTGCAAGCTCTTTCTCTCAAACATGTCACGAAATCATGACACATTTTCGTCCGTACTCTCTCTTGCAAATTGTCATGAAATCATGACACTTTTCTTTGCAAGCTCTTTCTCTCAAACATGTCACGAAATCATGACACATTTCTTTGCTTGCACCTTCTCCCGAACATGTCACGAAATCATGACAGTTTTCTTTCTTGCGCCTTCTCTCCAACATGTCACGAAATCATGACAGTTTTCCTTGTGCTTTCTCTTTCATCCAACATGTCATGAAATCATGACAATTTTCCTTGCGCTTTCTCTCTCTTCGAACATGTCACAAAATCATGACAGTTTTGCCAGCATTTTCTCTCTCCTCCGATATGTCACGAAATCATGACAATTTTGCCAGCATTTTCTCTCTCCTCCGATATGTCACGAAATCGTGATAGTTTTGCTAGCATTTTCTCTCTCCTTCGATATGTCGCGAAATCATGATAGTTTTGCCAGCATTTTCTCTCTCCTTCGATATGTCGCGAAATCGTGACAGTTTTTCTTTTCGACCAAACATGTCGCGATATCGCGATAGTTTTCTTACTTGTCTTTTTCTTTGATCTTTTGAATATGGGCCACTTCTGTCTTCTTGGATATTCACTGTACATGCTCTGACTGACCTCTGAACTCTTGTCCACTGCATCAACTGATCTATCTGTCTGTGTTGACAACAATGACAATACTGTTTCTGCACCTTGCTCAACATGTACATCTTTCATATTCACTATATGCAATATGCACAGATCTTCGTGTTGGTTCTTGCCCTTGTTGCATGTGCCTTCCATGTCCTCTACATCCATGCACACACTTTAATGCTTCACTCATTCACCTTACTGTGTTACATTTGCTCTTGTTCTTGTTTCTCGTCCTTATTGACCCAGGGTTATGAAAATGACACCAAATGTAATATATTTTATACCTAACAATAGAGTGAACAAATCAAATAGAACAAGCAAAAAGGAATAAACAATAATAATTTAGGAACATAAGCATTTCATTATCATGCAATCTCATATGTACAATGCTCACAACTACATGGTCTCAACACTTTTGAGATGTCTCTTGTATTCAACAACATGATGATACAATCCAACACACAATAGATGGTCATTCTTCTACTCTTTTATTGAATATATACAAAAATGAAAGAGTGGGGTAGACGGTTACCATCACCCTCTTATATCATGTTACCTATTGATTGTAAACTAATTGCAAATACAACAAAATCTTATTCACATTCATGGCCATGTAATGTGTACAAACTGACAACACTTATCACACTCAATCAACACTCAAATAACTCTTTAATCAACACAATGACAATACTTGACAAAACTACTTATGTACAATACAAAATAAATTTGTGAGCTTATTCATGTCTACAACAAAGAAATATGATAATATGATTCCTGAGCATGATCTTTAGAAGTGGAAGTTACTAACTAGATAGACCACTCCCTATTAAGTTTTGGATTTTCTTTTGTTAATTCCAATTGTTGCTTGTTTTCTTTTTTCAGAATTTGCCCCCTTTGTAAACGGAATTGTACAACAATTTCAATAGTTTTTATTTGTTATTTTTAAAAATTGATATATTATTTTTGAAGTTAAATCTTGAATTATGTTTAAGGTTTTTTATTAACTAAAATGTAATATTAGTTTGAAAATGCAAGATGTATAAGTTTACTTTGGTTTCAACATGATACATATTTACACTCTTGTATTTGCATTAAATGCTTACTTCTAATGAAAATGAGATGTAAAACTCTTGGAAAAAAACCTAAAGATGTATAGCTTATTATTGTTCATAAATTTACAACTATTACTTTCAAATCTTTCATCTTCTTTTATATACTAATAATACACGTTCAAAAATTTACCTTTGATTTTAAAAACTAAAGGATTATTTTTAATTGGGTTTAAAAGCTCCTAGCTCACAAGGCCATGATTAAATATTTGAAGGGGCTCTTTAGCACAAACACCTTAAAGTTTTTCAAATTTGACCTCAATATTAGTAGCATCTAAAGCCAAGTGTCAAGAGCAATGTAGCTATTAGTCCCTATGGGAGAGAGTTCTTATTTTTTATTATGCTCTTGATTTTGTTTTGTAGAAGTCTCTTTTTGATTGGATGCTTTTGCCTTAAAATAAAATGAAAAAAAGTAAAAAAGAATGCACTAAAGTGTATAGTGTTTCTATGACCTGTATTGTTGGTAGTGTGGAAAGTTACTACAAATCATCTGTCTATAATACTCAAAACATTTATACAACTGATGAAATTGATAGGAGATTATTTATGTAATTAAATTTTGAAAAATAAAAATGTTAAAATTTCACCTTTATATAAGATAAAATAAATTTAAACTAAAAAATAACAAATGTTATAGGTTAATTTAAAACATGAAATTCAAAAGTTAGACTTAGTTGAACCCTATATTCTTGTAGGGATTAATACTGAAAGAAAAGTTCATAAATGAAAGGCCCATCTACTTTCTCCCAAAAGTGATATATTTAAATTAATAAGGTAAAAACCTTTTAAAGTTTTACATGTGCCATTTTATATCTACCTATCTATATCTATATATAAGCTATTACAAAATATAGCATTTATTATCAGGTTAATTACACCACGTCCAACTTATTTTTATGGAAGATGTTCTTCATCTACCTTTCTATCAAACATATTTTTCATCTTCCTCAAATTGCTATGTTTATCAATCAAATCTTCAATATCATTTTCATTAATAAATAAAATCTCACTCGACCATTTGCTTTCTAAGGTTTGGATTTCACCAACACAAAGATCAACACAATGATTGCCCAGATTATTTGCAACCATTTCTCTCTCTTTATTATATATATATCAAACATATTTTTCATCTTCCTCAAATTGCTATGTTTATCAATCAACTCTTCAATATCATTTTCATTAATAAATAAAATCTCACTCGACCATTTGCTTTCTAAGGTTTGGATTTCACCAACACAAAGATCAACACAATGATTGCCCAGATTATTTGCAACCATTTCTCTCTCTTTATTATATATATATATATGAGAAATATAAAAAAATAATGCTACTTTTAATCTAATCCCCACATTTATTTTCCTTGATAGCAATAATAATTTTTGAATTTATGTTAATGAAAATATATCTCATTCCTTTTTCAATGATGTAAATATTTTCTTTTAGTTTGTTATTTTTATAATAATTATTATAAATTGAATTTGTGAAATGAGTTGAAGTTGATAATTAGTTGAGTTGGTTCATGTAGTATAAGTTTTATGTATTTCAGATAAAAAAATAAATAATATATAATGAAATCTACAAAATTTATAGGTTCTTTTGATGCAATGAAATTATTCAAGAAACGAACTCTACCTAGAGGAGCGCCAACATGGAACTTCATATTAGATAGTTTGAAACTGATCAAGAAGTATATTAGATGGTCAATTGATGAGGGAGATTCTATAAATTTTTGTTCTAATGTTTGGTTGAAGCCTTATCCTCTTATTTCTTATCCAAAATAGCAATTGTTGGTTTGGTATATCTAGCTTGTAAAGGTTCAAAAATCAAAGATTATATTAGTGTGAGCAACAACTCTAGATATGGAACCTAATTGAAGGAGAGGAACTCAAACAAATAGCAAATGAGATTCAAAAGATGCTTCACAAGTTTTGCTTGTCTATTTTTGTGTAGAAGGATGAGTCGATTTAAAATGTGACAAAAAATGGTGGCTGCTTGGTCAAGTTGGGGGATAAGGATTTAGAGCAATTAGAATTTTTTACTCCCAATGTTTTTCCTTGAAAGAATGTTTGGTCACTAGGGGTCATTTCTAAAGCCTCAACATTCCTTTTGTTATCATTCCAAAGCAATATTCTTATAGGAGAGAGTTTTCAAAGAAGAGAATATCATAGAGCTTTCAGATGTGCTTTGTGTGAAGAGGATATAGAAGCATAAGATCATTTACTTCTAAATTATCTTTTTTCTTACACCATTTGGAGCTGCATTTTAAAAATTATGTGAATTTACTGGATAACTCATTGAAAAAGTTGACTAAATGTTGGATTACTCATTTCAAAGCTAAACTATTTATGCATTCTATGGAGGATTGGTCTTGCCATTATTTATTGGATTTTATGGCCTAAAAGAAACAATAGAATTTTTGAAATTAAATCTCAAAATCATGGCCAAGTTTGGAACCATATTATTTCTTCTCTTGCATATTGTTCATATATATGGTGCTCATCATGGGAAGTCTCAAGTGTGAAAAAATAGATGCTAGCTACTTGGTTACAGGATTTGAATATACATAGAAGGATTATTTGTGACAATGAGGCTAACACAAAGGATCTACTTTGATCTATGGTAAAATGAAAATATCCAAAAAGTGGGTTTGTTAAAATTAATTTTGATTGTGCTTCCAAAGGAATTCTAAGAAAAGCTAGTGGAGATCATATTTTTTGAAATAATAAATGCAAAATTCTTCTCACTTACACAAACTCATATGAAACTTCAATTAACAATCAATTAGGGTTAGGGTAGTTCTTAGATGGATCAAAATAGCAATTGAAAAAGGGTGGAAATATATTTCAATTGAGGAGGGTTCATTAATTATCATTAATTCTATCAACAGAAATGGATGTGGAGATTGGATAAAAAAAGTTTTATTGCTTATGTTCATCAACTATTGTTGGAGGTAGTCTCTTAGAAATGAGAGCATATCTATAGAGAAGGATTTTTTTTCCTAAAAAGAAGTTATAATTTTATATTAAGTAAATATGAAATTACATTCTTTAGATGTCTCTTTGGTATTTTTTCAAAATTTCAATAGTGACCTAAAAGTTAGGTCATTTATACATCATAACTAGCTATCTCTATCATGTTAAGTTCTATCCTTAGACACCTTCCCAATTTATCAAACAATATCCTTTAAATCACTAACTTTTGAGTTTTGTGATAGAGTGTATTAATCCCCCCATATAGATATTTGGATCAGCTGTAGTGCATTACCCCCATTGAATTCTTGTACTAAGCACGTACCTAGATCAATCTAAAGTGCCTCCTTTGAGAGTTCATCTACTTCCCTATTCAGTTCTCTATAAATATGCCAAAAAATAAAAGCTTCATTTTGATCCACAACTTTTTTTTATTTGAGAGAAGATGGGTTGTAGAATCATATTTTCCATCCTAAAAACACCAAGCATCTAGTTTATTACCACCTATGAGTCTTTGTAAATTTGATTTTTTTGTATTCCTTTTGATTCTACCAACTGAACCAACAATTTGAGGGCCATAATTTTAGCATAATTATTAGAACCTTCTCCCAATCCATCCTTGAATTTAAAATAATGAGATTCAAAAATATATAGTAATCCTCTTGCTCCACAAACTCCAGGGACCCCCTGTCTAGCCCCATCAAAAAAGCCCTAGGCCCCTAATTTATAAATCTTTGGAGGGATGATTTATCTGTTTACCTTTGTTGTTACCAAAACCTTACAATTATTGAAACTTCCAATGATTTGGGAGGAGACTTGCCAAGTAGGCTTCTCCTGATCTTGAAAAATTATTGCATTCCTAGATAACCATACTCCCCAAGACACAAACAATGGGAGAGCTATAAAATCTTTGAAAGACCTATTTTCAAACCAAGATTTTAAGCACTCTTCTAAGGAATCTTCTTGCCATCCTATAGGAAGCTTTAATTGTGCTATAACCTCCCTCCAAACCTGTCTAGTAAAGGAGCAAGCAACCAGTAAATGATCAATTATTTCATTGTTTGAATTACATAAATGATACCTTATTGGACCATTTCAATTCTTCTATAATACCTCTCATGTCAAAACCTTATTTTTCATTGCAAGCCATAGGAATAGTCTTGTCTTCAACGAGACTTTCTGCTTCCAAAGTGTCTTCCATCACCATGCTAGATTGTCATTGCTATCTTCTAATAGAGTCTTATACCCCAACTTTGGAGTGTAATCCCCCATAGTTGCATTCTTTGATTATTTTCTTCTTGTAACTTGATATGTTCAGCTTTAAGTCTCCCCACATATTCTTTCCACTGGTGTGCCTCCTAGTCCTGAAGCCCTAACATTATTGCTTCCTTCCATCCCTGACTTCAATTTGTAGAAGATTCTAGGTCAGCTACTTGGGCAATATTTCCAATCCCTCGAGCTCTTAGCATCTAAATTATATTATTTGGTAGTCTATGCATATCACCACAATCAATCCAAGGGTCTAATCCTAATTTTATCCTTCAACCATCCCCTATTTTCTAGAAAAGCCAATCACCTACAATATAAAAGGCCTGAATCATTGCCTTCCAAAAAATTGAAATGTTATGGGTTTGCTTCATTGGGGCCCTTATCCACTCCTCAACTATGAGTGGCTCTAAATACTTTTCATGTATGATCTTATTCCATAAGCCTTCCTTTGATATTATCTTCCAAACATACTTTGTTGCTAGAGCCTTGCTAAACATGAAGATGTTCTTAAGTCTCCATCCTCTATTTTCCTTGGGCTTGGCTAAGGATTTCCATTTAACCAAGGGAATACCTTCCATTTCCCTTTTCCCTATCCATAAGAACCTATAGCTTAAATGTCTATTTTTTTCCAAAATTTCTTTTGGTATATGAGCCAAATATTACCAATATACTGGTATTACCTCCAACACAGACTTGACCAAAGTCAATCTCCCCCCAAAGAGAGCCATTTGTTGCACCATTTATTAATTCTTCCTTCCACATTTATCAACCAATTTCAGTCTTGTTTAGTGTAGTCACTAGGTTTCAAAAAGAACCCCTAAAATTTTCAAGAAGGAAATTTAGTAGTAGATAAGCATCTTGGAGAATTCTAATTTTAGAAGGTAACTAACCAAGCAAGATTTTATCTCTTAATTAAAATATTTTTAAGGAGATGAGTGAAAAATATATTTGATTGAAAAAGAAAATGAAGAATATACTTTGTAAAAAATATTGGATATGTTTTAATTGACCTAACAAAAAATATAATATTTTGTTATTTTAATAGTAATTCCCTCAATAGAAGCCACACATAACTTATTTAAAAAAATTAAATATATAATGGAATATTTGTATAACAATCTCAATAGATTATAATAAAAATATCTCATTACTTCTCAAAATGATACATCACAAGCTAGTTTTAAATGATAGCAAGTGCATACCAATTAGCTAAAAAATATAATATATTTATAAAACATTAAAAAAATCATAACATAGTGTAGAAGCGTTTCGGATGACATTTCAACTCTAGCTTCAAAAGCCTTCATTAGATCAATATGATAGATCTTTAATATAAAATATTTTATGCATGCCATGCATATGAACATCCACTCATCTATGCATATCTTGAGACTAGAGTAGGGATGAATATATACATGATAATAACAAGGGAATGGTTGTAACTGCTTGATTAGTCTGCACCCTGATGTATAACTACATCTAATTTAAAATTATCTTTATATAATGTGTATTATACAACACAAGGGTTTCATGGACACTTATACAATAACTTCATATCATTTTGTTATGGTACCTAGGAATAGGAATATGGGGATATGATATTATACTATATGGGTAGTATAAATAGTTGACATAGGCCACACATAACTAAGGTTGATTATATTATAATATTTTATTTTAAAAATGAGTGGGATGAGGGTTTAGGAGTTGACTCTCTAAAGCAACATTAGAATATGGGTATGTAAATAAGGGATATTGTTATTGTAATCATAATCAATCATATCAAGTATTATGTTATAATAGTCTTGGTTCGTGGAGCAGAACTCATTTTGGAAGATATTGTGGAGTGGTTCCTTCCTTAAGGAATGACATTGGTGTTGCCCTACCTAAAGGGTAATTACATTTTATCTTGTGTGGCTTAATTATTGTAGATGATTATTTAATATTTAACATATTGTGGATGCTTTTATATTTATGAGAAGCAAAGGTTCATAACAAGTGGTGTTAGAGCAACGGTTCTAGCGAAAAGAAATTTTGTAGGGTTTGAAAAGATTATTTTAAAGAAGAAGAAGAAACTCATCATACTTTTCTAAGAGCTACATATTTTTTACAAGTAGTCATATCTAGAATATTATTACACCACTATGTAGATCATTTTGAGTACTACAAAAACAAATGGTTATATGTTAAATTTTGAGCAGTATTGAAAGAGTTATGGCTATTTGAAGTTGGGATATTGACATTGTTTTTTGGCTATGTGCAAATTCATCAAAAAATAACATCTCTCAATTTGAGTAAGCAAATCGGTTACAATTTGTTTTGTTTTGAATAAAATCTCTAGATCTAGTTGTCTATAGAAAAGAATAGAAGAGTTTTGAGGATTTGTTTTTCAGAAATCCTAATTTATTAAACCCTAGCTGCTTTAGGGATTTTTTTGGATTGAGGTCATAGAGTTGCCAATATTCACTACAAAGGATGATATTGATGCTAGGGAATGGTGGAAACTTTTTAATCTTTAAATTATTCTAATTTTGCATGGAAATGTATTCATAGTGATTATGTATGAGAGGAACTTTATCTTGGTATGTAAACATTGTTTTTGCCCATAATTTCACATACACATGGGAAGAATTTGAAGTTGCATTCTTAAGCAAATGAGAGTTTGAGAAAAAGGATAGTAAGATAGCTACTTTGTTGGATACACTTAAAGACTAAAAAATATATCAAATGTCCTAAGGAAGAGAAAAAAATAAGGATGATAGTTTGAAGGCTAAGGAAACCACATATTTGGAGACAAATAAGCAAGAGGATGGTCAAAGGGATCTATTTTCATCTAGAAGTTCTATTTTGCAAGTTCATGGTTACATCCAAAGGAAAAAATATTGTCTCTATAAACCCTAGTAGCAAGCATAACTTCATCAACATGAACTTGGCTAATAGTTTATAGGTTCCAACAAAGAGTATCAAAGATGGATACTTTCAAGGAGAGAGATTTTATATGTTTGAAAACTTGAAACTTTCTATGGATAAGTATACTTTGCATGCTAATTTTCATGTCATTGTTATGGATGATGTGGATATTTTTCTTGGTTATCCTTGGTTGGATTATTTGGGTACTATTAATATTGATATGAAAAAGAAGTTCATGATGTTATAATATAAAAAAAATAATATTAAGATAACATTGCAATATTTTTTTTAGCTTAAGAAGCAAGGACCTAAGGAGAAGCAAGAACTAGTTATAGCAAGGGAACAGATTAAAGAACTAGCAAAGGAATAAAATTGAGTCTAAAATAGAGACAATAGCAAAGTCTAAGCAAGAAGCAACAAAAAACTAAGAAAGATTTGTTAGAAGAGTGAGGATACACCAAACAAATGGCACATGAGAGAACAACATGTAGAGGAATTTACATAGAGGAACAAAATGTTGAAAAGTAAAAGAAAGTAGAAAATTAGGCTAAGGTTGGAGTATATATCCATCCACACCACCATGATAGACAATAATGATGGAGATAGTTCATAGAGCAACAAAAGAGCTATAATGGACATACATGGAACCATAGGAGCAAAAACTATGGATATGCTACTAGTGGCAATTGCAAGCATGGATAAAAAATAGTGATATTTATGGATGACATAAAGATCAAACTAGTGCAGCCAACACATGGAACCAAAGGATTACTTATGGATATCATAGTGATATTATAGTGGCACAACAAAATATTGGTATCATCACAGACCATTATCAATCAAGATTTCACTTGGATGATCAAGATTGGTACTAGTTGTCAATATTGCTTAGTAAATCATATTATCTAGTTTCTTCTCATATTTTGAGGATGAAATATTTATAAGGAGGGTGGAATGTTATGGTACCTAGGGATAGGAATATGGGGATATGATATTATATTGTATATGGGTATTATGGATAGTTGGCATAGGCCACATATAACCCAAGGTTGATTATATTATAATATTATATTATAATAATGAGTGGGATAAGGGTTTAGGAGTCAGCTCCCCAAAGTAGCATTAGAAGATGGGTATAAAAAAGGATTTTCTCATTATAGTCATAATCAATAATATTGAGTATTCTCTTGTAACAGTCCAAGTTCATGGAGCAGATCTCATTTTGGAAGATTTTGTGGAGTGGTTCCTTCCTTAAGGAATAAAATTGGTGTTGCCCAACCTGAAGGGTATTATCACATCTTGTCTTGTGTAGATTAATTATTGTGGATGCTTATATATTTATGAGAATAAAATATTCATGACACATTCAGACAAAATAATTAACTACAAATATATACAAAAAAGGGCTCAAGAATGGCTTATTATGGTGGCATATGATATAGTGCCACATAAATTTTACCACCTATGGTTCACCTTTATTTACTATCAAGATTTTTCTATCACTATACAAGCATAATTCGTCATTGTGCAATCTATCTATTTTAGGAACATTTGAATCACTATAAAGACAACAATATTCCTAAGTGGGAATACTCCATTGAGATCATTGCAATGTTAAAATAAGTGGTGTTCTTCTTCACTTGAGGCCATGATCAATCTTGTATGTAATCATTTATATTTTGCACTATCAATCCATAAGCACCTTTATACATGACTTTATTGTATTTTTATATTAGTAACTATTAATCTGATTTAACCTTGGCCTTTGATAATTTGTAATTTATGTATTTATACCACATCATATCCAATCATTTTCTTGAGGTAAAGTGAATGGGAAAAGTGGGAGTATCACCTTGATTACTGATGATTCTTTATTCATTTGTGAAATTTATTTCTATCTAAGGGCTTCTTCCATATTTGTGTTGTTTTTATATGTGATTTACTTTTCCTTTGTTGAGTAATGTGCTAATTTTGCTTATTATTGAACATATTGTAAATTCCAAGATGGTATCAAAGCAATATGAATCTCCATTACTTGATCTTAATTTTGATTCATGATATTGTGCGGTAATTTTAGAAGCATTGTAAATTTTTCAAAGAACTCATGATACACTTGGTGTGATTGACAATGTTTTAGGGCTTTATCTAAAACCCTAGGTGGATATTTGATTGTGAGGATATTTTTATGCTTACAGGTTCATTATATTTTCCTCTCTTAACATTCAATTCATTTAGTTAATTAACTGTTTTGGGATGGATTTCTCCAATAAAGCCCTGGTTGATGAAGAACATTTCTAAGCTAAAAAGTGGATTTATTTTTTAAGGTTCTTTACCAATGTTATTCATCTTTTATTAGTTTTTATGAAAAATTAATGTCCTTCTTTGCTTTATATTTTGGTGTTTATGAAGTATAGATGAGAGGGCAATTTGCACAACTTTTAAGACAAAGAAGAAATTGGATATTTTTTATCTTTCCAAATTGCTAACAAAAATATTAGACAAATTTCAGTGCATGGCAAAGAATTTTGAGTTCCTAGACCAAAAGGAAGTTCTCAAATGTGTTCAATAACTTCTATGGTGCTTCAGTGAAGGAGGATGGCTTGACTTGTGTGGTACCAAAAAACGTTACGTAGGGAAACTATGATAGTTTAGGACAAACTGTCAACATTCCTAGATTCCTTATAAAATTTTAAGAGGATCCTAGTTAAGAACTTTAGCAAATTTTGTAATCCAAGGGATTTTTCTCAACAAGAAAGTTTTGTTATTATCTCCCTCTCCTTTCTGGATTCTAAAATTTTGCATCAAGAATATTCTATGGAATATCCTATGATAGGGTAGAAAAAATGGTTTAAACAAAATCCTTGATCTATGACAACATATTAGGTGGTTGTTTGATTGTTAAGTGGGGTTGTACATAAATATTTTATGGTATCTTAAAGAGGATAGGACATCAATTCAAACTATTTTCCAATATTGTGTTATTGTGGTACTTTTCTTGTTATGCTAGAATGTCATCCTCAATGACACCACAACTTGAATAGCCACCAAAGGGTGGTTTGAGTTGTCTGAAATTAATAAGAGTAAGTTCAATTATCATGAGCATTGTTTTTTGAGAGGTGAAGGTTGAATTTCATGCATCACAATCGAGAGGTTTGTATGTATTGACAAGTGGTAACTTATGCCTAAATTTTGACCCTTTCCCTCACTTCATATATTCATGTATTCTCATATGCATATATATATTTTGAATCTTGTGGACCTTGTGGATAGCAAAAGGTATTAAGACATTCCACATGGATGAGATCATGAGTTTGGTTCCTTTCATCCCCTTGTTGAATAAGATTTGGATTTTATGAGTTGGATGATATGGTAAGATTAATGGTAAAATTATTACCTAGTTGGTAACTCATAAACAATTTGTATGCATATATATATATATATATATATATATATATATATATATATATATATATATATATATATATATATATATATATGTGCTTATTTTCTACATCTAGTAATTGACCCAATTAGTAGTTGGCATAGGAAGTAAGTGGAAAAATCCTAATTGCAAGCTCTATGACATGTGACTGTTATATTTCATAGTAGTTTCCACAAACGAATGAAATTAAATGTTATCTAGTATTGATTGAAAATAAATACACAAAATGAAGAATACAAAACATATTAGGGGTGTCCATGGACACCAAATAATATCACTAAATGGAAATAAAATTACACTCTAATCAATAAGAAAAATGGTTAGTATGAAGGGGTATATATACCCAAATACAAGTTACATTTAGGTCAAGGTTGTAAGACTAACCTTTAGGAATAAAATATTATAAAAAAATACAAAAGCATATTTTTCAAGGTTTACATAGGCCCAAAGGGTAAATATGAACAACATAAATACAAAAATTAGTCATGGCCTTAATATAATTTTAACCACCACATATTTTGACATATCCCCTTAAGAAAAGTGAGGGATATAGAGAGAGACCCTTACTTGTCATCCCCATTAAGGGACACTCTCCAACTCCAAAAGATCCCACATGTGCACAAAAGTGACCTCAAGCTTGACCTTGGTTAGAATATATGTTGCCTATTCTCATGAAGACACATGATCGATAGGATCAAGCATCTCACATGCATGAATCCATCTCACAAAGCACATCCATATAACTATGTGCTTTACCTATTGATGGGACACTAGATTAAAAATAAGTTAGATGGTGTTCTAATCATTGAAGAGTGATTGGAAAACTTTGAGGAATGCAAATCTCCTTCAAAATCATGAGCACATAGATATTGGTAGCACAATATTTAACCTCTATGGAATACTAAAAAAATAGTGGATTGGCATCTAGAACACCAAGAAATAAGGATATATCCCAAATAGAACACAAAGCCTATGGTGGAAAATGATGATTTTATCCTTAATACTAACATAAAATTCACAGGATAAATTCCACAGGATCAAATATAATATAGCCACAATATAGTAAGATCAAGATAATGATGTAAGTAGAATAATATGAGTAAATTAATATGTAAACCAAGGATTATAATATATATAATAACATTCATTAATAAACAACAATATGAATATAATAGCTTGAATCATACATGTCAAGCACTACTTACAATATTAATTGCTTAAAATGTATGCAATATTTATTACTTCTCTTTCAACACTTGATACTTGGATATTACACTTGATACAATACTTAATGTGATACTTGATACAACTCTTGATGTGATACTTGATTATTCCTTTCCATATGCCAAGTCTCATGACTCTTGGCTTCTCTACTTGACACTTGCATACACATGACTCTATATTGTATGCACATATAGACATGACTCTTCACTTTGCATGCTCTAATCTAAATACACTTGTGCACATCTTTACATTACATATAAGAAACTTGTGCACATAGACTCTCATTACACTTGCACACTCACTCACATGACACTTGTGCATTTCCTGCACATTACAACATTACATAAAATATTACTCACACTCTAAAATAAGACTCAATCCTAATATAATATTTACAAGATGTACCATGAAGGTACCATAGGGGTACATTAGAATGTACCAAATAATGTAATATACTCCAACACCCCCCTATATTACATTATTTGGTTATTGAATACTTTAGTCTTCAATATTCAAGTGACTTTGCAATACATGTGATCTTCTGTTGTCCTCACATTTGTTTCATCATCTTGAACTTTGGATTCACCCAATTCTTTCGTTGGTAAAAATATTTCAGAATCCCATTTCTTGTGCTTTGTCTTTTAGAAAATTTAACAATGTTATCTTGAAATAAGATAAGCTCTTGAAAAAAACCAATTGAATCTAAAGCATATATTCCATTCTTAATTGATCATGTAGCCTTTGTTATATTTTTATTTTTGATAATACATTTATTGTTCTCATTTATATATTTGAACTCAATTGATCTTTCATTTTCAACTAGTTTAGTAATTGAAATGAGATTTGATGTCAATTCTAGGACATATATAACATCTTTAGTACACAATATAAAAATGGTGCACAAGGTGTTACACTACCACTTCCATAAACTAGGTACCTCTTATCATCAACAATATTCAAATAGAAATTATCTTTGACTTCTAAACAATCAAACCATTGCAAATTACTAGTCATATGATGACTAGCACCTAAGTCTATATACCAAAGATATTTTTCTATTTGAATCACTTGATTGGATTTACTTGAAACTATTTTGCATTGTTGACAAGAATTTTGAAGAATATGATGTTGCTCATTAAATGAACCTTGTTCTTGAACTTTTTATTTTGAAGAATATAGTTTTATATTTTGATAATGTCTTCTACATTGCAAAGTTCCTCTTGATAACTTATGTATTTTTGTACCCTTTAAGTTGAAAACCTATTAACTCCCTAGGTTTAAATCATTTAAAGTTTCTAAATTAAATACTATGAAGTAGTAATACTTATGTCTCCCTAGATTTTTTGAATGTAAAGGCCTAAATTTTAATTAATTTAAAATTTACAACCAAAAAATAGGTTGATAGGCACACCCCAATATGTAGTCACACTAACTCAGGTGGAGTTAGGCAACGTTACTCAAAACAAGGGTTAAACCCGTCACCAACCACAACACCAAAAAAATGCATTAAATCATGTCAATCATGGAGGTATTCTCATGAGGTGAATGTCTATCACCCGCCAGATGCTAACAACCGATATTAGAAGGAATGGAAATGAGCCACCCATCCTCCCCAGACATGCCAACATTATCACTTGTATCGGAACCATCAATGCCATCAGAGACAAGATCGAAAAGGTTGTATAGAAGGCACTCGGATGAACATACATGGGGCATTACCCCAGTGCTATATAAGAAACTAAGAAAAATAATTTTGCAAATTTTGTTTTTCTTAAGTTTGATGTAGAAATCCTTTTGTCTCCCAAATAACTAAATTTGCAAATATTCAATAATCTTCTATTTCATATTAGAAATTTATCTAACAAATAAAAAACTATTGAAAATACTTTATAACTCCAACTTTATTAAAAATAAACTTCAAGTAAAAAAAATTTCAATTATATCTAAAATAAACCTTATTACTCTAATTAAATATTATAACTCTAAAAATAACTTTTATCAAAAAACTAGATTATTCTAAACAAACCTTATCACTCCAAATAAAATTTACTTCAATAATATTTATTAACTCTAATTATCACTCCATAAATTAACTTCCTCACCAACCTTTCCATTTGAAAGTCTTTACAATGTGCAAATTCTGTAGTGACTTTGTTTGCTTCTTCCAAGGAGCTCTACATATGCTTTAAAGCTTGTGTTCAACTCTATCCCAATGATACTTGTGACCGTGCATTTGCTCTATTTCCTATTGGTGCTACCTTTGCAGTAGATGTTATGCACTTTTTTAGTTGTTATATTAGCTAGCATGCTTAGTTCTTGATTACTCTTTGACTTAGAAACCGCTAGCAACTTGAATACTTCTCACGTTTGGTAACCACACCTTGGCCACTCTCGTGGTAATAGGACAACTTTTGCTTATATCCTACTCAACACTTGGCTGCTCACTTAGTAACCACTTGGCACTTACTCTATCTCCCACTATATACTTGATTGCTTGCTTAGTAACCACTCAAGACTCGCTCTATCTCCCACTCAGAACATTTAGCATTTGAATACCTTCGTTGAAAAACAATGCATAAAGCACTTGTTTCTTGGTATTCCAATCAAGCTCTTGAATTCACACTATAAAACTTGGTACCTGATGTTCTCGGTTTTTTGACGATCGAAGTTCTCTTTCAATGATACACACTACACTGATGTGGATAATCCAATTGGACTAGATTTCAACATGAATTTTTCACATTTTTGCACTATAATCCACCTTATTGCTTGACATAAGACTCTAGATATATTTCATATGTTGCTTTGTTTTCTCTAACTTATTGGTAGCTCTTTTGTGTAGGTCAGATGACACTTATCTATGTTTGGCAAGTGGCTCCTCATTCGATCGGTAGCTCTACATCCTCCAATATGAGTTGTAACCTCTTCCCTATGCTCTGGTTTGAGACAAAATCTTGCAACTTCTTTCTACTCTGGTTTGAGAATGAACATCACACCCTTGTAAACCAAATAACTTTGCTTTGGTTGAGCCAAATAACTTCACCCTACAATGTTGATGTCACAGATCTCGATGTTCTTCTACATATTGAATCTTGGGCATATTCTAAGAGCTTTCTTATTTTTCTACTATAAGATCTCTCTTTACTTAGAATCAAATCTCTTCTACTAGATCTTGCCATATTTCTATCTGAAACTTTCTTGTTGCTCTTTTATCTTTGTCTTCTTGTTGTTAATGTCAAGGTCCAAGTGACTTGTAATATTTAATGTCAAGGTTTCTCTTTAAAACCTGAAATAATCCTTTTATGTCAAGGTTTTTCTTCAAACCTTGAATTCTTCATGTCAAGGTCTATCTTCAAGACCGAAATCCTTTGTATCAAGGTCAATTTCTTTGTGACCTAAAAATTCAATATTGTATAAATTTAATTAATATCTGCTTGAAGAAAACTTACTTTAAGATAGATATATTAGTCCTTGATATATCCTTCTTTCTTTATGCTTTCTCTTGCACTTAGAAAGTGAAATTCTTCTCTATCTAATGTAGGAATTTTCTCACACTTCTAACGATCAATCTATGCTACAAATGTCTTAGGTTGTACCTAAGAGCTCAAACCTTTAATGTCAAGGTGATGTTGAATTTCCTTGATACCTCAATCAAAATCAAGATGACTTGACTGTTCTAAATTCTTCATATTCCTTCCAAGTTGATAGAAATCATGTCAATGAATATCTATGTCCTTGAAATCCTTCTTATGTCAAGGGTTTGTTATGTCCCTAAAATGATCAACTTATCTTAAAAGTTGATATGCCTTACAATATAGATGAGTCCTTGTCTTCACTGGTTGTAATCATGAAAATACTCTATAGATGAGTCATGGTCTTCACTAGTTATTCTTCAACCATGGAAAGACTCTATAGTTGAGTCCTGGTCTTCACTAGTTGTTCCTCCAACCGTGGAAATACTCTAGCCTTTCTACTTACTATGACCTTACAATAGAGTCTAGATCTAACTCCCTTTAAAGTAGATAGACTCTAAATCAATTTTATCAAACTGGACAAAATTGATTTTTGTATGTAGCTAAATAAATTCAACCTGTGCAAGAAACTACTCACAGTAGCTTTGATATCAATGATGTCTTTTTAAGCCTTAATACTAACATAAAAATCATAGGATAAATTCCACAGAATCAAATATAATATAGCCACAATATAGTAAGATCAAGATAATGATGTAAATAAAATAATATGAGAAAATTAATATGTAAATCAAAGCTTATAACATATAAAAAATATTCATTAATAAACAACAATATGAATGTAATAGCCTGAATCATACATGTACAAAGCATGTAACACAACTTACAATATTAATTGCTCAAAATGTATGTAATATTTATTACTCCTCTTTCAACACTTGATACTTGGATATTATACTTGATACAATACTTAGTGCGATACTTAATACAAATCTTGATGCAATACTTGATTATTCCTTTCCATATGCCAAGTTTCATGACTCTTGGCTTCTCTACTTGACACTTGCATACACATGAATCTAGCTTGTATGCACAATTAGACATGACTCTTCATTTTACACACTCTAATATAAAGACACTTGTGTACATATTTACATTACATATAAGACACTTATGCACATAGAATCTCATTACACTTGCACACTCACTCACATGAAACTTGTGCATTTCCTATACGTTACAACATTACATATAATATTACTTGCACTCTAAACTAAGACTCAATCCTAATATAATATTTAAAATATGTACCATGAAGGTACGATGGGGGAACATTAGCATGTACCAAATAATGTAATATACTCCAATAGAATACCACTCATACAAATCACAAGGCCAATTAGAATTTGAAAATCCTATCAAAATTGAAGGGGAGCTAATGAAGTAGTTAATACCCATATGATAGGTCCCTCAAATGTATCTAAGAGTCCTCTTAGTTACTATCTAGTAGATCTCTCAATCGTTTGCATATGTTTAGAATAATAATTGATAGTAACGACTATATCAAGTTGAGTGTAAGGTAGATAGGTCCTCCCATAAGAGATCGATACAATATAATATCCACCAAAGAGTGGTACAATTAGACTAAATATTTAGGCTTAAGGTAAAAGTATTTTGAGAAAACTTACAATCCTTCATCCTAAAATGCTAAAGAAGATCCAAATCATACTTGGGCTAGAAAATGGTGATGAAAAAATCTAACTGATCAATATGAATGCCTTAAAATAATGCAAAAAATCTAAAATTTTCATCTCAATAGTTGAACAAAACCATGACTTAATGTCCTAGATTAAAGTACAAGAGATGCCAGTTATGAGAAGATCATCAACATACAACATAATAACCAATATTTCCCTTCCTAATTTTTATGTAAACATCATGTTTGGCCACACGTTGTTGAACTCCACAACTAAGAAAAATTAATGAATATTCTCATACCATACATGAGAAGCCTACTTAAGTCCATGTAAGGACCTAGTTAAATGATAAACCATCGATGTGGGACCTTCAGATAAAAATTGAGTGGTTATTGAATGTATATTTCCTCCTAAATCCCCCCTTATAGAAAGTCACTTTTCACATCCATTTGATGTACATTCCATCCATACAAGACAACAATGGAGATAATAATTTTGATTGAGTCCATCCTAGCCACTAGTGCAAACATCTTGGAATAGTCTACTCCCTCTTGTTGAGATAATCCCTTAGAAACAAGGTGTACCTTGTGCTTCTCCACCTAACCATTTAAAGTGTATTTGGACTTGTAGACCCATTTACATCCAACATCATTCTTCCCTTATGGAAGAGTAACCAACTCCCAAGTCCTATTCTTCATCAGAGCCTTATTTATTCCCACCATAGCATTTTTTCCATTTTGATTGGCCCTTAGCCCAAAAATATGTGAGAGGATCCTAAGAATGAACTACCTTTGAGAGTAGTGCTTGAGAAGGATCCTATAGCACAAGAGATAGAATATTCTAACCATCCTTTAGAAGCATCTTAACCCACTTGGGTGTTGAACATATTGAGAAAGAATCATGTGCACTCTATGGAAACTCAATATAAAAATCTAAAACTAAAGAATCCAACTCAAAATCATGAGTTACTCATCATGTAAATATGAAATTCTATGGACTAATATGTCCTCTCATCATGCATTTAATATAGAGAAGAATATGCTACCTACGGTGCTACTTGTGAATGGGGTCAAATAAATAGGTAATGGACCTCCACTTGAAGATGAATAAGATAATTTGATGGTAATAGGACCAACCAAAATATTAAATTAAAATTTAATCTAATATGGTAAAAGGATTAAAAAGATCATTTACAAAAATCTTGGGAGGTGAAATGGAAGGAGCACCTAGAAGAACGTTGCCAAAGATGACATCTCTCTAGATTAAAACCTCATACCTTTGAGGATCATAAAGATAACATACCTTTGAGGTATCTGAATACCCCATAAAAATGCACTTATGGCTCTTTTATGTCTCCTCCTTTCAAATATCCTTGTTATGTAAGCACATGCTAAAGAGCCAAATATACAAAATTAAGATACATTAGGTTTATCCCTTGTCAATATCTCAAGAGGTATCATGCTATAGACTACCCTAGTAGGAACTCTATTGATAATTTATGTTGCATACGTAATAGCCTCACCCAAAAATTTATGATTCGTCCCATTAGCATGAATCATACATCATGCCACATCCATGATCACCTTGTTTTCCTCATATACACACCATTTTTTAGGAGTATAGTGAAAATTCCTCTGATATGCAATCCCATGAGAAGCTAGAAAATCATGAATAGAATAAATAACATACTTACATCCTCCATTTATCCTTAGAAATTTGATTCCCCTATCTAGTTGATTCTCAACAAAAGCCTTAAAGGTCTTGAATCTATCAAAGACCTAATCCTTAATGCAAATAGTACAAAACCATAAACACCTAGAAATATCATCAATGAAAAGGATGAAGTACCTATTTCTTGAGATATATGGTGTACCCATAGATCCATAAATATCACTATTTACAATCTCTAAAGTATGAGAGGGTCATCTTGTAATCCTTTTCAAAAATGTCTCATTATGATTCTTCCATAGAATACATCCTTCACATGCACCACTTGGAATGAATATGCATCGAAGCCTAATGGCCATTTGATGCTAACTCACGTATCTCAAAGATCCATAGCTAATATGCCCAAGCCTATGATTCCACTTTTAACTTTTATTATCTACATAAGCAACCATAGCAACAAATGTTTTCCTCCTAGAGGAGGACAAGAATAGGCTGATCTTTCTTCCAACTTATATATCTGGTCAATCTCATAACAATAACCATATGCAATAAGTTTGAACCCATTGTTTATATCCGCAATTATCCATTTATCAAGCCAAAATTTTACCTTCTTATTGTATGGATATTTGATAAATAGACAAAAGGTTAGTTCCAACATTAGGAGCATTAAGTACCTCATCAAAATATGAATATCTAATGCTAATGTCTCCATACCCTACAACTTGTAATGAATAATCATCTCCAATAACAATACGTTCTCTTAAATATACTTTGTAGTAACCTTGTAAGGGATGTTTGTGCTTCATCATGTGCCTAGTTGCCCCTGAATCTACAATCCACTCATATAAGGAAGTGGATGTCCAATATGTAGAATAATTTTTTACATGTGATTTTGAAGTTTCTCCATCAAAAATATTCTCATCATGTTCATAAAAGAGACCAACATCGACATCCCCTTTATTACTGCTTCCTCAAGTTTATTGATTTGAATTCTACAAATCTATCTTATGAAATTCCTTTTTGTAAATATCACAAGTTGAATTATTGAAAGGATCATTGGGTTTCTTCTAATTTTGTTTTCACTTATTTTCATTTTGGACTTTGGCAACAACTTCTTTTAGGTGAGCTTGATTGAAAATATAATTTTCCTTATACCTATATCTTCTAGCACGATGGTGCAATGAGTCTTCAAATATCTCATCAATCCGTGGTTCAAGAAAGTCTAGAAAATGCATACAAAGCATGTCAAAAGCAACTATCACATACATCTCTAACACATTGTTGAAGATGATATTGAGCAGTCCAATGTTCTTTCCTTCTTCAATGCTTCTTGTCCTCATCTCCTTAGGCAATACTCTTACAATATGGATGTCTTCTTGTAGTTTCTTGAATTGAATAATATACTCATCAATGATATCAAAGGATTCTATAGATAAAGTTGTAATCTTAGCCTCCAATTTATTTATTTGTGTGAAATCAATTTGATCATACAACCCTTGAAATTTTTTATGCAACATTTTAGAGTTTGTGGTGTTGCTAACATGGGTGTCATATACATTTTCAACATGAAGAGCTATGACACCATGAGCCTCATACTTCTTGTACATTTATATCTACTTCACTTATTTAATATTAGTATCATGAGGCTCCTCATTCACATATTTGGGAAACCCATTGCTTTGAATTAGAGATTCAATATTGATCTTCTAGGTAGTATAGTTTGGACCACCAATAAGGGCACATGGTGACCCATAATTATTCTATCAAAATATAAGTATGTGCATGTTTGTGACTAAAAACAAAGCCAACTAGATATTTTGAAATATATTACAATTTGAAAAAAAAAGGCTCAAAACACTTTCGTATGCAAAAGTTATGGCCCCAAGAAGTTTTGCTCTAAAATCATAAGAATTACCTCCAATACTTTGGAAAATTAAAAAAATTGTAGTACTTGCAATAAATGAGAGGATGCTACATGACATTACATGAGTGGCTAAGGGGATGCCAAATATGTGTTGAATATATAGCATACCAACGAATCATGTGATACCACTTGCCATGATCTGACTTGTTATTTTATCTATGAATCACACTATGATTTACTTGTTGCATCCTGATTTGCTTCAATATTTATGCACCACAAAGTCTATTGTTGAATAAGATTTATTTATCAAGTTTTATGAGATGGAAAAATATGATTGGTTGATCCTCTATTTATATTCATCTATTTGCCTATGACCAACCACATCAATTATTGTATGACCTGCGATGTAAGCCTAATAAAAAATTATCATGACAATGATTGCATCACCACCTACATCACCTACCATGTGTTACCTAGGGAACTATAACACATCATCAACTATTTTAATGTCTAGTCAAACTACCATATGTCACACCACATCACCTATATAGACTACCACATCAGTTACCACATGTTTAACCATGTTAGCTATACAAACTTCCATGTTAGTTGTATGGATTGCCATGTGTCGCCTTGTGATTCATGCACTAGTTGCCATACCATCTACATATACCACCACATTAGTTGTATGGGCTTAATGTGTTGTTTATATGTTATTGCCACATCATCATAAGCCTATAAAGAGGTGGTGTCATCCACTACCACATTATCATATGGTGCCACAACATCATAGGGTGCCATGTCATGGTGGGTGCCAAATCATCAAGGAACATGGATGTCATCATAAAAGGGTATAGTATGGCATTGGGGGGATTTTAACCAAGGACCTCCCATGCACCAAGTTTTAAACTTGGTTTGGCTAGCCATCTCCTTAAGAAATCCACTTGGGATATGGAGGAAAAAATAAACTTAAAGTCAAACAAATAGATGAGACCCTCTTATTCCTCCTTGTTGACATAGTCCTACATTGACCTAATGCAAGTACGGTTCTATAGGCCTTGCTCTTCTCAACTGGTCAAGGAATATTATTTGGCATATTCTCAATTTAAAATTTAGTTTTGGAGGGAAAAATTGGATGTAAAATTGAGGTACCTAGAGTTAAAATGAGTGAAAGTGTTGAACTAGGACCCCCCTAAAATTTTGTAAAGAATTTAGAAACACTAATGGTTTATCCATATCTTTCATGATTTTCCCTATACAATTCTTTTGTTGAATGCAACCAATCAAGACATCCTCTCACACCTATGCAGTAGAAAATTTATCTGATCATTTTTACAACTTTGTCAAGCAACTTGGAGGTCTTTGCTAAGCACAAAAGCCTACTTAGACACTAGGGGTTTGACTAAAAATATTCAACCTATTATTTTCTTCTTTTATGGTGGGTAAGCAATCCACCCTCTCATCTATACTACTATTGGAAAAAAGAAGCCAAAAAATAAAGGAAATGGATTTTTTGAAAAAAGCCATTAAAAACAAATGAGGTTTTAAGAAAATCTCAAAAAATGCAATCCTAAAACTCGGGCATCCATATGATAAAAAAATATTAAAATATATTAAGTGCCAATGAGAGGGGGGGAAAGGAACTTGTTAATGAATGTTTCTCTTGGAGCAAATTTTCTAATCCCAGTGAGATCCTCATAATCTAAGTTTGCCTAGGATTTTGTTAGAAACCCTTCTTGTGATCCAACTATCATCCTTCAAAACAAATTCTTCTTAGGTTGCTCCAATCATATTTACCCTTGGGAGAAGTAGAAGAAATCATTTTCCAATAAAAACAATCAAGTAATAGAGATTCACACCTGCTCTAATATCATGTTAGATTTCATAACCGTTTCTAGAAATGAATGTAATTAGATATTACCTAATATTGATTGAAAATAAATATATAGAATGAAGAATAAATAACAATGAATATATGGGCATATGGGAGGTTCCTGCTCTAGCGAGATGACCCTGTTCCATTTGCCCACCCCTACTCCTCTTTCAGGCTTCTAGGATCCACCTAGATATTTCTAGGCTAGATTTCTGGTGTTTGACTGATTCTCCACAACTTTATGAACCGTCCCAAAGACATTGTCCTAGATGCCTTTGGTTTGGTTGGCTTTAGGCTAGCCCAGTGGAGGGGTTGTGGCTTTCGAAAGAGGGTTTGGCATTCATTTACCTATTCTTAGTGCATGGGATCCCTGTCTACATTTTTCATAGCTTTAGGTAAGCCCTGTACTTAACATCCATAGATGGTCATCCATTTCATCTCTAGATTAGGTTTTGTAGTACCTCTAGGATCTCTTTGCAGATCCAATGTTTATCCACTTTAGGGTTTTTTGATGGAGCCTCGTACTACAATTTATATTTTTGGTCTTGGGATGGGACCTTGTGCTTCTTTGTGCAGCTGTATCTTTGGATTATAAGGTTTTATCTATCTTTAAACTTGGTGGGGCTATATGCTTTTATGATACTAGTGGTTGTTTGTGGGTTTAGCTCTATAGTTTTTTAAGATCTTGGGGTGGGGACCTTGTGTTCATCGCTTGTTGCAGTTGTCAGGCCATTGTTGACAACCCCTATGTTTAGTTTTACTCTAGTCATGTATCATCATGGTGGCTGGTGTCTTAGGACTTTCTCCTTATAGCTTACATATTCAGTCTCCTTCATAGGGAGATATTGTGGCTTGCTAAGATCTCTGGTGTCTATTTATCCACTTTCTAGGTCATGTTTTATTTTTAGCTATTCATGGTATTCTTCTTACTACAACTGGGGTTTAAGTTTTACCCGATAGAATAATTGGAAAACATGGTGTATTCCAATGGGTAATCTCATTTCATTATTGAGTGGGATGAATGTTTCACTCAAGGCCCTACTTTTCTAGGCCATGTTGGATGGGTATGTGGTTTTCTCTTGCCTTCCTAGACCATATTCTCTTTGCTAGACTAGACTGTGGTTTTCCTGTGCCTTTCTAGATGGGATTCTCTTTACTAGACCAGTCTGTGATGGTCCTATGCCTTCCAATATGGGATTCTCCTTTGCTGCAGTTACTTTCAGTTTTATTTGTTGGTTTATTCTACGACACGATTACTCTGTTCTTGCTACATTTTCTTGGGCTTCTATTAGATGAATTTATCTTTTCCAAGTGGTTTTGAATTTCTGTTTCTCCTGGGTGGGAAACAAAGATCTGGTTTTCCCCTTGGGTGGGATCTATTATTTTTATTTTTTCTACTAGTTTCTCTTATCTCGGCCCCCCTGGATGGGATTCACCATTTTAAATCATGGGCTCGTTGGGTAGGATTTTTTTAAATTTGTTCCATACGAGTTGATCCTGCATCCCAATTTTGTAAGGATTGAATATGGTCCCTTCGGGATTGCCTTCCTCTGCACTTTTATTTAAAAAATAGAAGCCACACCTTTTGTCTTATTGGTTGGTTTGTTGACCTAGTTTCCTATTTCTTATTTTGTAAAAAAGTTTTGGTGCCCCTTTCAAAACCCATTTTTAATTCAAACTACCATAAAAAAAAGAACAACAAATATATTGGTACACCAAACAATATCACTAAATGAAAATGAAATTACACTCCAACCAATAGCAAAATTATTGGTATGAAGTGATATTTATACCCAAATAAAAGTTACCTTTAGGAATAAAATATTATAAAAATTACAAGAGCTCCTTTTTAAGGTTTACATGGGCCCAAAGGACAAATATGAACAATATAGGTACAAAGTTTGTTGTGGTCTCAAGAGAATCTTAACTACCATGTACTCCAATAGTGGAAACATCTAATTGGTCAAAGATATATTAATTTTTTGAATTTTAGAAATTTTTGTATGGTTTAAGCGATAAAATTTTGGAGGCCATATCTTTCTCACATGAAAGATTTTTTATCCCTTATAGTGGTGTTGTATTTTACCCAATTTTTCTTATTGGAGAATAATTTTTTACAAGAACCAAATGAGGCGTTTATTATAGGTTCCCATTGTTGATGGAATAAATTATCCTTCATGGAAGACCAATATAAAACCTCTTTTGTACAATAAAGGACTATGGAGGCATGTTAACGAGTATCCAATAGATATTGATTCTAATGGAAAGAAGGATTATTTCTAGTCCAAGAAATAAGTACATGGAAATATTTCCTTATATGTAGACAATACCATGGGCAACCATATTACCAGTAATTCTAATAATGAGCCACTTTTGGATGCATTCAAGGCATTGTTTGATCAAATGGATTGCATATAAGTCAAGTTTCCTACTTTGAGAATGGATAATTTTGATATGGTTGAAGAGTATATATATTACTTCAAGAAATTGTGGGAGGATGTTTATGTTGTCGATGGGATGCTAAAAAGGAACCCAAGGATTACCTTCATATTATACTTAAAAACATTTTAGAAGACTACGATCACATGGCCACATTCTTTGAAATGATTCATGTGTTTTTCAAAGCTGGAAGTACTATTTTTAAATATCATTTTTATCATCTTATCCATTAAAAATCATGTTAAGGCACTAGAGGGGAGGTGCTTTCTCTATATAGTATCATCTCAAAGAAGCTCCAAAGTTAGAAATTGAAAAATCAAAGGAGAAGTTGAAACAAGGGGGCAAAAATTCTTCAAGGAGCCACTCGAAAAAATGGTGTGAGAATTTTGTAAGACATATGGTCACAAGAATGAATTTTCTCATCTTTGAATCAAGAATATTGAGAAGTGAAAGGTGATGCATATATTATTTGTACAAGGTAATGACAAGCATGGGGGTGATTCCTCAAATGAACATGTGGTTTTTCATTTAAACTATTGTACCTCCACATCTTAAGAGGAATGAATTGCATATTATTGAGCTATATGACATATGATGAAACATCACCATATTTTGAGTAACTATGGTCAACAACATCATGGTGAATATATGGTGATTTATGATGATTATTCGTTATAGGTGTCTAGATGTGGGGATGCAACTCTTGGATCCTCATTATTTGAAAAGTTCTTCATGTTTTAGGTGTTAGACCTAACCTTATTTTTTTTTATCACATGACTTATAATAACAAAATGGAGGATTTTTGTCCTAATAGATGGGTGATTAATAACATCAATGACTATTTTAAGAGAGTAATTTCAAGATATTGTGATGAATCTAATAAAGCATATAAGCTTGGTGTGCCCCCTCCTCTTCTACCTCTTAGGATAAATGGTTTGTTGTTATGGTTGTAAAGGTAGATTATATCAATAGGCATTGACATAATTAATAGAGGGTCATCAATTATGTTCCCTTGAGTCGTATGAGTCATGTTCAGATGCTAGTATCAAAATTCATAATGTTTTCAAGATACAAACATAAGAAAAACATACACTCAAATATTATACAAGAAATAAAAATAAGGACAAAAAAGAGAAGGATTTATTGGGAACCCATTCACACCATAAATAATCACTATAACCATAGATACTATTAAACAATACTTCAATAAATAAATGGAGAGTGGAAGGGGATATTTAGAGTAATATAAAGTCCTAATTACTTGAAATAGTTTAACCTAAGCTAACATAACAAGTGAGCTTTAGGTTAATGAAAAGTAATCAATAGGGTTTAACCAAAATAATTTTAACCACAACCCATTAGGCTTACATAATAAAACATTAAAAAATAACAAGTACATTGTACAATAAAATTCCCTAAGCCTATCCAATACATTACACAATTTTAGCCTTGGCAATGAATCAAATTACAATTTCAATACCCCCATAATATAAACTAAGGGTCCAAGGAGAGAAGACAATAGTGACTATAATATTTTTCCCACATAATGGATACTATAGTAGACCTTTGTAGTTGAGGTAAATCCTTTTAAATATCCCTCATCATCTAGAAGTATTCCACCTCACTTAAAGAATTCAGCTTTAATCTTTGTCAACTTTAGTAATAAATTATTAATTGGTTGACCCTCCTTATAGTATCCGTATTTGGTCTTTGATTTCTTTAAAGGTTTAGCTTAGTCCTTGATCCCCTAGGTTTTAGCCTCCTTATATTTGAATTTATTTGCATGAGCCTATAATTGTGGAGTCCCATCACAATTTTGCATTGCCTCTTAAAGATGAACTATGAGAGAAAAAAATTGATCAAGAGTCTTTTGGGATTCCAAAAATATAGGAATCATATGAACCATTAGGTTCAACATCTAAAAGGAGGTGGAGATATTAGCAAGGACAATATTAATGCATTTTGCATCATCTTTATTTTTACCTTCAAGAATGTGTAATATCTACCTTTAACGCCTTGAATCTTGTAATATAGTCCTCAAATATTATCAAACTCAACTAGTTTAAGAGAAGAAATATCAAATTCCAAGTGAATTAATTTAGTAGTTTAACCTTCCTAAAAATTTTATGTTGTTTTTGTAGATATGAAAATGCACCATGCAATGAAAGCAAACAAATATTGTCGTATATTACCATTAAATTTTTTTGAATACAATTTAACCCTCTAGAGGGTATTTCACAAATGTTATAGTTCAAGAGCAAAGGAGATGACCCATTTTTACATTAGTGACTCTTGGTGCAATATATTTTTCATGCCACAATCGAGTTGTGGGTGGGTTTTATTGTGCTTCTCAAACCACCCTAATGCTCTGCTAGTTGCATCATACCTGCACACATGCTCACAAGATAGAGTTAGCAATATTTAATGGGTATTTCTTAGATGAGGTCCTAGTAAAAATGAATATATCAAAGCTTTACAAAACTCGTGAAAAGGTTACAAAACTTCAAAAAAAATCACAAGAATTGAAAAGGTAATGTTTTGTACCTTCCTTACCTACCTATTTTTTGGAATGTTAATTGTTATTCTTTGAATAACCTCCAACAACGGTTGGTTTTGGGTGACCCAGGTGATAGTTGAGATTGTGTAACTGCCAATGGTGGTTATGTTGGTATGGTAGATGGAACCAAGTATTTTTATTAAAGGGTTATGGTGGTGACTGGTGTTCTTTGGTGTAAATATGATGATAGAACATTGAATGGTTTGGGTGCAATTGCAGGTCAAAGTTGATTTGACTCCCTCATGTGGACTCCATGGTTGTAATGGCTAGGTTCCTCAATGTGGATGGCAAAGGTAGATGGCATCTCCAAGGGAATAAATATGGTCTGGTGCAATTTTGATAGCATAATAGTAGCTTCACATCTATCTTCTTGCAAATGAGTGAAATGGAGGGGGATTTATAGGAATTTGGTGAGGGGAGGGGTAGGTGACATGACAATGAGGTGGAGCTGATTTGGAGCCAAGTGGAGGGTGGCGAATCCAAGGCAAATCTGGAGAGGACACAAATAAATGCACACTCTTTCCATTTAATAGCCTTGGGTGGGGTGAATCCTCACCCACCCAAGTGCCATAAATTGGCCTAGGGGGTGATGAGATGTGCATGGGGACAAGTGTGCCTTGGGGGATGCCCATGGAATTTAAAATTGCCAAAAAATTTGACATGGAGGGTGAGAAGGACTAACCCATTAAATATGCCAATTTAATTCCTTTTGACTTGGGGCTTTTCATTGTATTTTTAAATCATCCAAATTTGGAGGGAAAGTGGATGGGGAGACAAGGTGGATTAAATGAGGGATTTAGGTGGGGATTTTGGGCAGACCTAAGGATTTGATTAGGATTTTTAAATTAGAGTGCATATCTCCTAGGGATTTGGATGAGGGTTTAAGATGGGATTAGGGGCTAATGAGAGGCTTGATTAAGGAAATTAGATAGATAAGATGGATTATGAGAAATTTAAGGGGAGAGGGAGAAATAAATGAGAGGGATTAGGTGGAAATCAAGATATTATAGAGGCTAAGAAAGAATTAGAATAAATAAGCAAGGTAGGGGGAAATTAGAAGAAGATTAGGGAAAATTAGAAGAATTTAAGAAATTAGGGGGAAAAAGGAAAATTAGAGGAAAATAGGAGACTTAGGGAGACTTTAGAAGAATTAAAAGAAATAGATGAAATTGAAATAGAATTAGAAAATCTTAGAGGGGATTTAGAAGAATTTAGGGAAATTAAGAGGAGTTAGAGGGAAATTGAGCTGACCGAAGGAGAAGGAAGATAGTTTAGAAGGATTTAGAAGAATTTAGAAGGATTAAGGAGGAAATTGGAAGAGATTGATAGAAATTAGAGGAATTAGGAGGAATTTGACAAGACTAAGAAATTAGAAGGAAAAATGAGAGAACTTGTAGAAATTGAGACGAACAGGGTTATGCATAAGGGGTCGACCCAAAATGTATTTATAAAAATTTAGCAAATCAATTTTGAAATCCAGGCAAATAGTGTCCAAATGCATGTAGAAGGTTCACTATTATTAGGGGTAATGTTGGAAATTTAAACTTAAAATGGTCAAATTATTATAAAATTGGGGTGAATCGACCCAAAAAAATTTGCACCCAATTTTTTTTGGCTAATGGGCCCTATTCAAGGGTCCCAAATATTAGCCAATTCCAAATTTTGAAAATCCTAATTTTAGCCAATTTGGTGATAAATAGCCACTATGCATAACCTTGGAGATGAATTAGATAGGAAATTGGAATTTTGAGAGGATTTGAGTGAATTTGAGCAATCGGTGATGGTTTTGTGGCAATTTGGGGATTTTGGTGAATTTGTAGAAATTTGAGTGCAAATGACTAAAATTTGGTGTCTACAATTTTGACCATACCTTGATACAATCACACTCCTTTTTAACATGGAAAAATACTTACGATTCAATCAGGAAGGAAAATAGACTTGGGGCCTCTTATGATTTTTTATGGTAAGCTTCATCATCAAGACAACTACTTTATCATCCTAAAATATGCACCATAGGATCTTCCTTCATAGTAGGAAAATTTTCTAAGTTGGCTAAATACTATAGTTTCACCCATTAGAATGAGTAGCTAAGGCTTTGTGTTCCATATTACATAATCATACCATAAACACTATAGTAGGTCCATGAATTGATGCCATGAGTGTGTAGATCTTGAAAAATCATTCCATTTGAAACAAAATGGGCTCAAATGCATTCATATGTGGAAGTTATGGCCTCCAAAAGTTTTCAATGAACTTAAAAAAATAAAAAATTAAATTCTCAAACCTTAGGATTTCAAGTGATAATGTTGACCTAACATCTGGAAAAATTTGATTCATTGTTGTGACCTAAATTTGGTTTGCCACTTTAGCTCTTCTTCTCTACCTAATAACTACCACTTGTTTCCACTTTATTGGCCAAGTAGATTTCAATATGTAAAAAAAGATTTATGTGGTATAATAGAGGAGCACATCAGCCACCATGTCAGACACATATCTATTAATACATTTCAAACTACCCAAGGGAACTTAGAGGGGATTGAACTCAGGTCTTCCCTAAGCTAAACACTAAATGCTAACCAACTTAGTCATGTTTCTATTGGATCCAAAACAAATGCGTCATATTTTAACATGCCGACCTCTCCACTTCTAGTGACCAAAGGTGTCATCACATGGTTCGAACCTATAACCAAAGCCTACAAAGGTACTCTTGCTATCCAATCGGATGTGCCATGTTATGGAGTTCAAAATGGAAAGCATCCCATATAAACCAAATATATTCCCTTAAAGTGAAAAAGGAGGAACACACATGAATTAACCTTATGCCCTATCCTCCATAATGCCAATATTGAACCACCATGCCTTAGTCATTTATGGATAATATACTATCACTTGTAAAAGGAATAATGAACTTTTTATTAAATATTTGACCTCTTACAACCACCAAAAACATCATCCAAAGTGATTCAAACTTATAATATTTGGGGACAAACACCTTTAAGTGCATCCATATTGTTGCAATGACCATCCTTCATGATAAGTTAGGATATGTGCTTTCCCCATAGGGAAATATGATATACATTCCTTGTTGCAAGGATGCCAAGCCCAAGACAAGGCACATTAAGGTGCTTCCCTTAAAAATTAAATTTAGCACATGAAAATAAAGATATGGTAGCAACGAATGGATCCAAGAAGTCAAAGTCCTTTAAGCAGTCAATCCATTGGATATTAGCTCTTGCAAGTGCTCTTTGTAGAAAGAATGGAAATTTTTAAAAATATTGGATAAACACATAAAAATAAAAGCATCATTTTTTACCTCGTAAGCAAAAGAAGCAAACAAGATAAGAAAAATAGATAATCATCCCATGGTTCAAAATAAATAATGGAGGCACTGAACAACATTCTTGCGTGCCCAAGTGAGGCAAATCCATACCCGCTTTGATACCATATTGGAATTTAAAATGCTTTCTAGAAATGAACAAAAACAAACTATACACTCAAATATTATTCAAGGCATGAAAATGATGAAAACGTAAAGGATTTGTTGGGCACCTATTGGTACTATAAATAATCACTACATCCATAGATAATGCTACATAACACTTTGATAAATAAAGGAGTGTAAGTGGGGTATTTATAGTAATACCAAAAACCCAATTACATCATAAAATTTAACCTAAAATGACATAACAACTAGGATTTAGGTTAATTACAAGTAATAAATATGGTTTAATCATAACAAGGTTAACCATGGTCCATTGGGCTTACATAAAAATATATAAAATAATAAATACATTGTATAGTGAAATGCTCTTCGGCCTACCCAATGCATTATATAATGTTGCCCTTGGCCATGAATCATATCACAATGTCAACAACTAGATGGTCTTCCATCGATTATGCCACCTAGTGGAATTTATGAGGGATGCATCTTAGGGAAGCATCATTTGGACTCCTTATTAAAATGGAAAGCTACCTATTCCTCTCAACCCTTGGAGATCATTCATAGTAACATTTTTGGTCCTATGGTTGATTGTTCTCTCTATAGACAAGATTTTTCTTGTATTTATTAATTCTTTCTATAGTTATTTATGGATTTACACTATTAAAACCAAGGATTATGTTTTTTACATGTTAAGACCCTAAAATATTTGGTAGAGAATCAATTTAAGATAAATACGAAGTACCTTTGATTCAATTATGGTGGTGATTTTGTAAGTCACACTTTGAAGATATTCTGCTACTTAAAGATATTTGTTTGTAGAGGATTGTTCACTATACTCCTCAAAAAAATGGGGTGGTTGAGAGAATGAATATGATAATTTTAAATATGGATCAATAAATATTACATTATAAGTAGATGGATAATAACTTCTAGGATGAAGTAGTGACTTATACCACATATATCATTAATAGGACATCAACTTGGGCAGTCTAAAGCATTACATTTTTTGAGATAAAAAAAGCTAAGCTTGATGTTTCCTTTTTTATATTTAGGTTAGTTGCATAGGATCATATCCCCAAAGATAAATGGAACAAGCTTTAGGCTGAGTCATCAATGCATTCATGTAGGCTATAGTGATAATTATAGGGTTTATTGCCTCTATGATCTTACCACTCAGGAGATGCTTATTCGATATGATGTGATATTTTCTAAGGTTCTTTGGTTAGCTCCTTCTAGTCCACTTTAATTACTTATTATCCTACCCATACTATTTCTTCTCCTTCTCTTTCAATTGTTTCTCTTTTAGATGATCCTTCTCTAGGGAATCTAGCTTCTTAGCTTATTGGTTTTAATCCTCCATTAGACACTTGTGATATAAAAGTTAATATTCTAAATTCTATATTAGAATTTATTCCTTTTTTAGACCTTACATCAAATGAGTTTTATCCCCTTATAAATTGTGTAATAGTATAGGATGATACAGTTTATTATAAGGATGTGACGTATTCTTTAGTTCCTTCTTATAATGATGACTCAATACAAGATATATCATAGCCTTATTTGGATCGATGGATGTGCAAGTGGACTCTAACCCTTATTCAATATGCAACCCATTCTTTTATAGGAATATCATTGGAAGAAACCTCCTTCCTACGATTTACTTTTGAAGGGTTATGATTTTGGATATGTTCTCATGTGTAGGCCAAGGAATGTATTGAGTGGGAAGACACTATATTAGGAGAATACGAGTCAAAATAAGAACTAGGATTAGAAGCTTGTTCCTTTACCTAAGGGAAATAAAATAGTTGGTTATAAGTGGGTACATAAGATCAAATATACTATAAATGTTCAAATTGAGAAGCACAAGGTATGCCTTGTTGATAAGACTTTGTATTATAAGGAGCTAGTTGACTACTCAATGACCTTTGATCATGTGGTTCATATATATTTTATGCAAATAATTATCTCTATTATTTATTTCTATAAATAGAAAGTTCATCAAGTGGAGGTGGAATGTTTTTTCTCATGGGGAACTTCACTAGTATATCTATATACTAACCCAAATTTAATCTAGATGGGCTTATTCCTCTAGTTTATTTTAGTTAAGAAGTTATTGTATGGGTTTGACTAGGTGCATCATGCTTATATCAAAGGATTTATTCATTTTTCTTCTATTGTAGATATCAATAATGTGAGATAAAGCATAATTCTTACATTAATTATCATGATGAATAGATTCAAGTTATCCTATTGTATATTGATGACCTTATCAACATAGAAATATCAACATCCTTGATTCAAGATATTAAGCTACAACTTCATGAAACCTTTGATAGGATATATTGGGTCTTAATCAATATTATTTTGGGTATTCAAGTTTATCACTTAACCTCTAAGATAACTCGATCATAGCCTAAGTATGCCTAGGATATTCTACAAGATTTTTAGATGGGGGATTATAAGCCTGTCTAAACTTCATTCGATTCAAAATTAAATATTTGAATGGACTATTATACTCTTTTGAGTGGATTAGACATTGATTTTATTGTCATATATTACTCCAAGTACATGTAGGCACCCTATGAGAGTCACTGGAAAGAGACTATGCATATCATATGGTATATCAGAGGTACTTATCATTATACATTTGTTACTTTGTTGAGGGTGCAATTTGGATGGACTATTCTAATACAAATTGGGTACTTGATCATGAGTAGCAGTAATCTAACATATTTATTTATTGTTAATGATTCTTAGGAGGTTGTCTTCCTCAATAGTTTCTTGTTACTCTATATTATGATAATCATAGCTTTGTCAAGTTTGTTTGTAATCCTCTTTTTCTTCGGTAGGGAAAGCATATTGAGGTGTGGATGCACTATTTTCATTGGCTTCATGCTTATGGGATGCTTTTACTATTCTATTTATCCTCAATGAAACAAAATGCATATATCCTTATAGAAATGGAATACAACACATTAAAAGTAACTCTGTTATAATTATATAGAAAAAGTAAATAATGAAAATAACCTAAGATACATGTGGATACATACACACATAACATATATTCTACAAACAACTTCTATGATACATTATTGTCTAAACACCATACCTTTATGAACAAAGCAAACAACTAATCACATCTTCTATGTAGATTCATACTTATATGTATGATGGGACCATTAGGTGGTTGGAAATTACCTAGCTACCACCAAAATACCCATATACGTAAAATGTTAAAGCTACCCTATTACATTACATGATATTACTATAAAATTTTCTAGGTACACACAACTACATGGAACACACACATAAAAGCATTCTATTCATATGCACATGTTCAAATATACACTCATGCAGACATGTTAAATTGTCTGCCAATATGTATCTTCTCCTCTAGACTTTTCAACATCCTCATTGACAACCAACTAAATACTCAATATATAAGTACTAATATGATACTAGAAATAATTTTTATACTCCTAATTCCTTTTTTTCCAAACATTTTATATAATTGAATTCATTTTAAATTTCTTCTAGCAAAATATTTTTCTTTGGTTACTTGCTCCACTTTGTGCAACTGAATGCATTACACATATGGCAGGCAATTTCCAACTTCATCTATGTCAAAGGGTCAAGGGTTAGTGCCCCTTGTAGAGTCAAGTGGCAATGTCCTTTGTGTATTTCTTAAAGGATTAACCAATGTAACATTCACTATAAAGATAAATTTTTACCATTATTTGCATATTTGTATCATATGATCAACATACATTTTGCACTCAATTTACTGGTCACATCATTAATTATTATCAAATAAACCCAATGACACTTCCTAGATGGTCCCACTAGACTACCTATTTTAGTAGAATCTTTAAATGATATGTTTTTAGTTGATGGACCCCATCAATTAACTCTAGAAGACTAACCCACACATCCAGTATATAACTATATATTCCTTTACCCAATCTCTAACTATAGATCCTATTAACCAACCATAGATGGATGACCCAAACAATTGACCTTGGATGACAATCATCATAAATTCCTCTTAGATGATTAACTTTGTTTCCTAGATTATTAGATCCATTGACTACTCTTGAATTATATCCTCTATTGTCTATATGATCAAATCCCATTGGCCACTTTCAAATGATTGATTTCATCATCTAGACGACCCCTACTTTAGAAAACTGGACAATCTATCTAATAAAAAACTACTCTTTAGAAAACTACATTCATTTTTCAAATGGTCTCCCATTATCAATTCACACTTCATATGGCCTTCCACTGTCATGCTATCTTTTTTATCATGTAAATAGTTTTTTCACTTGAGACAATGAAATTCCTCACAAGTTGGAAAAACAAAACCTAGCTCTATGTCCAACTCTAGTTGGATAGCTTCTTTTTGTACTCAAACAATCATGATAAGCTTTAATAATTTTTTTTTTAAATGACCACCTCTTAGTATTATATTATAAAAATAGCATTTCCCTCAACACAATTATTTACTCCTATGGAACAACTTATAATTCCTTCTAACTAGCTTTCACCTCCTTAAAAATGATTGATTACTTCTTTATATCGAAAATATGTATTAATAACAAAAATTTCTTAATTTAGATGGCTAAAATATCTTTATCTTCCTCTTGGATAACCACCACCATCCACCAACTAGTATATTTTACCTCTTACATGATCAGATCACTTTATTTTTACCTTTTGATGAATTTCATGGGTGCTTTTCTCATTTAGTGAGTAATACATTCAATCAAGTATCCTCCAATTATGATGACCGATATTAAATTGGATTGTTCCTTTACTTGGACAAAGAGGTTTTTCATATAAACTCTCCAAATCAGCTTATCCCACACTTGGATGACTAGGTAGCTTCCCTAGATTTATGGAATTTTTGCCTTCACCTCCCATAATAGGATTACCTCAAACATACCTCAATGACATGTTGTCATCAATGTCTCTTGTATATGACTAAGCACTCTTCTTATTTTGATATCTCTATACAAACGGTGGTCACCCACTCCTAAATGTTAATGTCTTTGTTTCAAATAACCTCATATTGTTGACTATATGTTTTCCTCAAACTAAATATCCCTATGTCATCATTTTCCATATCATACAACCTTCACCATTAGTTGGTTGGCATCCACAATCATCCAAATAGATACCTCTATGTAGATGATCTTTTGACATGTCTAGACAACCTACTTTGTTCATGATATGGTTGCCTTAAACTTCTTAATGAAATTCCTTGGTTAAATGGACTTTGCCTCTAGTCTATCAATATGTAATTCCAACTAGATGGAATTTTACTTATCCTAGATGGACTTGCACATGCACAAAATGACCTTGCATACTCTATAGATAACCTCATATATGCCCTTGCCTTGCATGACCAAAACAACTCCTCAAACGATAATTTCTTCATGATTTTTTTCAAATGTAATATTTAAATATCGCATGACCACTTCTCTGGTTTGAATGACTTAGGTTCCTTCTTCAAAAATTTGAATCCAAGAACAAAACCCTAGATTTACAATCTTCATGATACTTCATAATTTAACTTAAAATTTGTGAGGGTTTACTTTTATACCAATTGATTCTACAAAACTTTGTGCCCAATATTTGCTTCATTATAATAGAATCTTCTTCAAAATAGGTGCTACTTCATCTCCCTATATTTGATTGGTTTTGATCTAGCCAAACCCTAGATCATTTCATTTAACACTCAACATCTGATGTTTGCATCTCATACTAATGGATTATCTGTTGATGAATGCTTTCTTAGATGATCTTATTAACCTTTGGCTTGGTCCAAATGGTTTGGCCCTAATAGAAAATGATTTATCCCAAGATTCAAATGTCTAGGACTTTGTACTAGGTGATCTAGGCATTAAATCATATGACCTAGGCCTATATGATATAATTCCATATAATCAAAACTTGCATCTAAGCTATTGGATCCTGGGTTTTCAACATCACTTAGATTTTTACTTACAACATTTATTTTTCTATTTGCACCACTCACTTTGTCATCCAAAAATTGGTGAAATTATCCTTTAGAGGCTTGCATGCATCTTCCTTCCTAAATTGGTATGAGGTTTATAATCATTTCATCATTCACCATAGTCTTATTATCCATAACCTATAAAATCTTCACTAGTTTTATAAGTTCTAGTTCTTGCATAATTTCCATCCCCTATGTAGTTGCCATCTCCTATGTAGTAGCAAACTCCTACACAATCACAAATACTTGTGTAGTATCAAACTCCTCTTGTGTAATAGTAATAAAATACATATTTCCAACCTCCCCTTGCATATTCACAAATGCTTATAAAGTCTCAATCTCCTCCTATGTGATTTGAAACATGTGCATGATCAAAAGGTTTCATAACTTCATACATAATATTAATATAGTTCATAGTTTCATCTACTTATTATATAGGTATTTGACTCTTTTCTATATATTTTAATCCTCTACACATCATTAGTTCACTTTAAAATACAACACTCTAACATTCATGTGTGAAGTGTCCCTAGAGATAACATCTTCAACATTGCAATATAGGATTCACAACACTTTAAAATTTGTGTACAAAGTGCCACTAGATGTGATATTTTAACATTTCATAATGGTTATGGACTTAGTATCATACTCAATTTATCATATTTTAAATCTATGGAGGAAATTTTAATGATGTCTTTGTATCATTTTTAAGTTAATGTCCCATCAAAGGTCTCTTGTTATGATGTCATTGGGACCACCTTGAACTTCTTTTAATATGAAGAAAAAGGTTCTTCCATGAAACATCTCTACTTTAATGCATCTAAAGGATTATCCTCTAGATGGGTAAACAACCACTCAACCTATACCTACAAAACAAATAGATTCTATATCAGCCTACTTCATCCTATAAATTCTAGTAATGACCTCACTATCATTGTAGAATAAATTAAACTATTTCACAAATATTTTGTGCAACTCTTCCCAAGTTTGATACTTACTCGATGGCAATATCACATACTAGTCCATTGTAATTTCACATAATGTTATAGGGAATAACCTCCAGTCTACTTCATTAACCTGATCATTAACCTTCCACATCCTAAAAAAAAATTCAAATCTTGAACGAGTTTTTTGTTTGAACACCATAAAACATGAGATACTTACATGTTATATAAAAATTTATTATTGACATAATTGGTTGATTTGATATAGGCAATGGTTATTTATGTGTATCATCCTCACCACACATACTATCAAATATATAACATTATTATATCTCTCATAACACACTCACATACCATACACCATGAAATGTGTTAACCTATAGTTGTTTTGATGTCAAACTCCTATCCTGTTCATCATCAAGCACACCAACATGTAGTTGCTCTAGTGCTAGACTTCCATCATGTATACTACTAAGTATGTCATCTTGTACTTACCATAATGTGCAACTCCTATCCCACTCACCATAGGTCACACCAACTTGCAATTGCTTTGTCATCAAATAATCATTATGCATATCATCTACTACATAACCAAGTCTAACCACTATCAGTGTTTCTTGCTAAACCAAGTTTTCTCTATCATTAGACATATCATCAACTTCATCCATATTTGTGTGTATATATTTGTCATGCTTGACTTCATCACAACCTTCATCATGAACATATTTGTCAACATGACCTATGTTATCATGCATGCCATGGACACCTTCATCACAAACATGTTCAATTGTGTGAACTTGTTCTACGCATCTCTTGATATGAGACAATATTATCACAATACTTGTTATATTTTTCCATTGATAATAGAAGTTATTTATAATTATATTCACCACCTTTACAAGATCAAATATTACCTCACAAGATAAGATCCAATTGAATGCTATTACAAGAAGATGGTTTTGTCAAGATAAGGCCAAATATGTAAGATGAAGTGGATGGAAAAGGGTGCAATTATAACAATCAAAGCTACAAGAAAAATTTGGAGAGTAAATGCTTAGCCTATTAACAACTTAAAACTAATTAATTAATATTTAGTTATTAGTTCTCCATAATTCCTCCCAAAAATAAAAGTATTGGACTCCAATGCATACAAAAGAGGAGGAAAATCATGAGCCATATAGTAAGAGACCCATCATGCTAAATGTAAAATTTGGAAAGAACCCATGGTGGATCTAGTGAATCTTCATGATGTCAAGTTCCCAAGTAGATATAAGGGCTACCTCTAGGATGAACATGATGTTGGTCCACAAATGGTGGCTTCTAAATAACCTATGCAAATGAAAACTATTAAAAAGAAGGTAGTGTGGGTGGCTTGTCGAAATAACCATCATAAAATAGAGGATATGCCTCCTTTATATAAATATATTGTAAGGTATAAGGGTAAATATGCAAAAATATTTATATAAAATTTGGAGCTAGAGCTAGAGAATGAGTAGAAGCAATATGAACAATAAGAACAAGAGTTGAAATAGGAAAAATATGAGTAAAAACAAGAAAAAAAGATGCTCTATAGATGTTTCCCTAAAGGGGTGTAGCATGTTGAGTGGACAAGAGGACTTTTGCTTATATATCCTCATATTTTGGCATGCTAAAAACTAATTCAAATTTTTGTGTCTATGGATATTGGTATGGACAAGATGTGTGTTGTTCTTGGCACATTGAATGAGAAAGGCTTTGTGTTGATGTTGGAAAGTGTATGTGTTGTTGTATGAATCATATTAAGTCTTTGTTATCATATTAGTAGGGTTTACCTAAAAAAAAACCACAACAACCCATAGGGGTCATATTACAAGTGACTTGATCCACAAACATAGGGTCAAAAGCAAAATACAAGGTGCAAGTGTGTATGATATTTAAGGTGGTATCATTGTCCTTCCGTCCAAGTGAGTATGGACAAGGATGTCGATCCATAGGAAACCACAATTGATCAATAATGGAATTTGAAATAAAGTCTTTATGCTATCCATTATCAATGATATAATCTATAAAGAAGTGTGTAAGGTGAGCACAAATGAGAAATAAATTATCACGTTCTCCTATAGAAGAGTGGTGATTGAGTAAGGTGACATTATTGAGTTGACCTTTTAACTCATATTAGGTGGTTTTTTCTCCAATAGTCTCAATGGGAACATTATAAGTTTCCTTATTAGGAGATTGTACAAGCAAAATTTTCTTTTTCTTTTCTAGACTAAATTTTTTGTCCCTTCTTTTTATAATAATGATAAGATATATTAGAATGAGAAGTTGTAGAATAAAAAGATAAAGGAGAGAGATAAGAAGAAGAATAAGAAGAGATAAATGACTTATTTGTATAGGATAAATATTGCTAATTTGAATATCTGGAAGCACTTACTGATAAGGAAGACTAAGGTACCCACGACTAGGTAGCAAGCTTCTCCTCCACAAGCTATGCTTGATTGAATGTTGCATCAAGTGTTATAAGGGAAGTATATTTCAACTCTTGAAACAAGTGTGTCTGAAGACCATTGTTAAACTTTATAATGAGAGTGGGTGTAGGGTTTGGTGCATGGAGCAAGATGCACAAGTGGTTGAATTGATAGATATAATATTGCACAGACATATGCTTTCCTTACCTCAAGCAAATCCATTGGATGAGCAATTCATCAGTTGGATCGGTAAAATGTAGCCTTCAAGGCTATGACCAACTGATCCCAAGTGTGGATGGGATTTTATTTCTATTGTAGCTCAGTAATAAAGACTTTAATGACTTTAAAAAGTTTTAAATTAGCAAAGGGAACCTTAATTATTAGATATTTGACTATAAGCAAATCAATTTTCCATGTCTAGAAATGTACATTGCACAAAGTGGGAAAATGGAAGGGTGGTACTCATTGTGCATGCTTTTTTTATTTTTAATAAATACCCGTTGGATACTCAAAATCCAACTTGAAAGCTACCCCTAATTTTAAATTTTTATGAGTCTTGTGGAGTCCTAGGTCTAGGTTATAATTTTGAGTCAAGATTATATAGTTTTCAAATTTTTACAATATAAATAATTCAAAGTGTTCCCTCTTTATATAGTCATGTCCAGTGGTCCTTTGCAAATTTTTGTTTTGGTTGAAAATATGTTTGTTCTTACAAGATCCTAAAAATTCTATTTTGTGAAGACATAGATTCACATGTCTTGAGCCTCCAATTTAAAATTCTGGTCCTAAAGGTCCCCCCTTGAAAATACCTAACTATTGGCCTCCATTTTATTTTTCCTTTCATAAGCCCCCTAAGTTTAAGTTTCATCGAATATTATTTTCACATCCTAAACCTTAAGCCACTCATGCATTTTTTACCTCCTTCGACATTTCATATTCCCATGAAAATGTTCACACCTACAAGGTCTTCCAAAATATAATATTTCCTATCTTCTAAAGTTCATAGGTCATCACAAGCCCATAGACTCAAAATATCCATTTTTCTTGGTTTTTGCACAATAGGTCCGTGTCTTAAATCCATAAATCACTCCCTTCCACTAAGGTTTAAGGTCACATGTCCTAATTTTTGCCTTAGTCTCATATCGCTAATGATAAATCCTTTTAAGGTTATGGCCTCATCAGTTGAATTCACAAATAATTAAATTTTTTTCCTAAGATCTTTTTGAAATAAAATGAGTGGTTCATATTCATGCGATAGAACACCAATGTCGATGTCCTATTGGTCCAAATATGGATGGCCCATAGTGCATTTCCAAAGAAGGAGGGACATCCTTGTTTTATTTGCCCAAATTTAGGTGCTCGCATATGCTTTTCTAGAGAATTAATGGCTGCAATTCACCCATCGATGGAAGGGTATCAAGATCTAATTGGTTTTAAGATTAATGACTCAAACAACTCCACCAAAATGAAGGTACACGACCCATTTTCACCTATCCAAAATTGGACAAAAGCATCCTATTGGCCATAGAATGAATACCTCATAGTGCATCACCATGATAGGGGTGGACAACCTTGATTGGTCTACCGAATCTTGGACACTAATCTTTGATTGGTGGGAGGAAAATGACAAAATAGTTGTACCACTAAAAAATATTAAGGTATTTAGCTAAGTAAAAATCCATACATATCAATGCGCAATAATAATTTTACAATGTTAAAAGTCCTAAGTCTTAAGCCCCCCTAGACCTTAATCCTTCATAAGTCCCCCCACCATGATAAACCTTATAGTGTGTCATCATTGCCAAAAATTGTTTCTTGAATGTAAGGGTACAAAACACATACACTTAGTTCCCAATTTTTTCTTGTTTTAATTTCATTCTCTACCTGAAGAACACAAGCTTATACTGAGAGTGCGGGTGAACATTATAAGACCAATTTTTACTTTTCTTTCCCAATCAATATTATGCAATGTATAAATAGCAATATAAAAAAAAATAATCAAAGCAATGCACAAATCACAACATACAATAGAGACACCAAATTTATGTGGTTCACCCAATGTGGGCTACTCCACAAAGAAAATATTTCACTAAAATTTTCTCAATCAATATCTTGGGAATCCTTTCTCTATTACAATGTTTATGAAACTCTGTCTAAAGGAGACACCAATCCCCTAATCAATTTCATGGATCTCTATCCACAGGAGACACCAATATCCTATCTCTGCTCTAGATGGTGATCCTATAGAAGACCTCTACCTCCACTGCCCTTAGAAAATGGAACTCTATCCACATAAGACACCTATCCTCCCTGATCTGATTGGAGACCTCTGTCCTCAACTATTTCACCTCCAAACCTTTGTCTTAAATTTGTACTAAACATAGTACTTTAGTCTAGCACAAATCTATCCTCAATTTTTATCTCTGTTCTAGCACAAACCTATCCTCAAATCTGCACCAAACTTTATTCTTGAATCTACACTAAACATAGTCCTTCGGGTCTAGCACAAATCTATCCTCAATATTTGTCCTCAAGCCTTAACTCAAAGCTTGACTCAATCTCAAATCAAATTTGTTGGATCTGCCCCAAATCTTAACTCAAGGTTTGAACAAAATCAATCAATCAACTCTATTCACAATCCTTCTCAAAGACTTATCTCAAATATGCCTTGTAAGCTTCCACAAAATCTCACACTAATCTATCCTCAAGTCCTCTCTAAAACTTGTCCAATCTACTCAATAAGTCCTCACAAGAATTTATCCAAATCCGATCTCAATTTGTATTGTAAGCTTCCACAAAAGCTTACCCAAATATGTCCAAAAGTCTTCTCAAAGACTTATCTCAAATCTGCTCAACAAGTCCACACTAGAACTTATCCAATCTCATAGAAACATAAAGAGAATTTTTAGAGACTCAATATGTTCTACACTCATCACAATGCTCAATCACTTTCAATAACTCTCTTATAAACTTATAGATAATTGTTAGAGACTCGATATGCTTCACATTCACTTCAATACTCAATCACTTTTAATCACTCTCTTAGAAAAATATAGAGAATTGTTAGAGACTCAATATGTTTCACACTCACAAGAATATCAATCACTTTCTCAACTCAATTTAGAATATAGAATAATTTATTTTATAGAACTTGAGCTATAACTTCTCACATCCACCTGAATAGGCTTAACCAACTTCATTCAATCAATCACTCAATAAAATAATCCTTACTCACAACCCTAGTCCAAGCATATGAACACCCACTCAAAATATTTCCAACAGTGCTTATCAACCAATATCACATAACAATGATACTCATGATATTTGCAAACCCTAGTTCAAGTTCTTCATTAATCAATGGCTTCAACAACAATGCTTACCAAACAAGGTTTTATCAACAACTCTTTATTCCAGAAAACCTTGAAGCATTAATTCAAAATGCACTCAACAATGCTTATAAAAAAATATTCACATATAGCTCAAAAAATCAACAAGGAAACCTAATTAAGTCCTTTTCATTCCAATTTTTTTTTCAGAAAACCAACCAATCAACTCAACCAAGGAAGAATATGCCCATACCTTTTTCTTTGATGTAGGATGACCTTCAAAACCTAGATCAAATATCACAACTTTATTTGCCAAGTATAAAGGGTTAGATGACAAGAATTATCAACCTATACTTTTCACAAAACACAATGATAACTCAAATCCCAAATATGCCTTATTGCTCCATCTCAATAATAAATTTCAACACCATAATTTTCATAAAAAACTCTTAAAATATAACTCAATTTCTACTTATAACTCCTTTCTCAAATTGCACTTATCAAATAAAATACTTTATAAAATAATACAATTTATTCTTCTAAGATAAAAATTAATTACCTTAGTTTTACTTTATAAAAAAAAACCTTTTATCATGCCCAAAAATCACTTTAGCTTATAAGTAAGTAATCCACTTTTAATCATCACCTTATCCCTCCTAATATTCTCACACAACCTTAGGGCAAACAAAAATTAAACCAAAAATTGTACCTTTGCCCTTAGTGGGTTTTGAACCCACGATGCTGCCTCCCAAGCGCTCTAGCCGTGGCCTTGGCTGTCGCGTGAGCTAGCGTTCATGTGTGAGCTAGAGTGCCCAAGCACTCTATTCTCCTTTTTACTACCACCAAAAATGAAAACTAAAAGGGCTTCAAAATTTTGCTGCCACCGGGTTTCGAACCCGAGCCAAGCCAAATGCCACTCGAGCTAGCCACCAAATGGTGCTAGAAGCAATACACCACATTTTCTTAAACTCCACGAAATCCAAATTTTTGTAGTGCACAAATTTCCTTAGCACGCTTTTCAAATTCAAAAAGCATATGTCTTTTGCCTTAGCAAAGGCAATATTTATATTGCCTTGTTTCTTTCAACACGTTGGCGAAGGTAACTTCAACTTGCACGTCGACGGAATAGCTTTAGTATTTTGTTATTTCGAATAAATAAATATTTATTTATAAATTAAAATATTAACCTTCCTCTAGACTTTTTAATGTGGAATAAAAAGCCTCTTTGGATTTTTATGAAAACCTTTTATTTTGCCAATCCATGGTTTTTTTTTTATAAGTAAAAAATTATATACAATCAGGTTTTTTGAAGGGACCCAAAAACTTATTACAAAAGGTGCCACAACACTAGCAAACTGATAAAACTTGACATACTAGACCAGGGGTGGATAGTGATTACAAAAACTGGGGTCTGGGACCCTAGAAAAAACCACAAAAGGCATGCCCCCAGGGCAGGGTAGAACCAAACCACAACCGGGGTGAGCACCCATGCCAAAAATAGGGAAAAGGTATCCTTGGAAGCCAACATCAAAAGCCTATCACTGGGACAAGACATAAACCCTCAAAAACACCGTAGAAGGGCCAGGACACAACATCGAGCCCCCAAACCCCACCACCAAAATAGGACTACCAAAACGCCCCAAGGAGGGGAACCCTGCCAATGAGGGACAACCTATTTATCATCCCTATCAGAGCCAGCCCCGAGCCTATGGTGGATATCCTTGAAGATGCAAGCAAAGGTCGAAGCCACATTGGCTATTGAGGTTAGAGAATTAATCACCATATCCAACAAAATTTTGATAAGGAAGGCCCTTATTTCACCTTCTAAATTTGAGCTGATCTTGATAGTGTCCTTGCTCTCCACTTTCATCTATCTGAGTCTGCGAGGGGATCTGCTACCACTAGGAGCACCCAAACCTCCAGGGGTCAAAATGCCAATCGATGCCCACCTCTTCAGGGTGGGTATGCACTTCTTGGAAGGGGGAGTAATGTTGGGGTCACTAGGATTGTCATCCATGGCCCTGGAATCCAGGTTGGAAGAGGTCAAAGACCCAGGGGGAGATTGGTGGAGAGGGGAGGGGTATGCTGGATGGAAGGCTGGTGTGCAATGGCATGGCGGTAGAGGACTGCCATGAGACCTTGGTGAATGAGATGGGTGTGGGATTTTTGGGCATTTTCAATGACACTCATGAGGGAGTAGAGAAGGTATCGAGGGGTACATAGCATGGTGGCACCCCAGATGTGGTTGATGAAACTGAGGTGGAAACTGCACAACTTTTGGTCAGGGTCGTCACACGTGATGAACTACATGATGGGCACAATTTCTTTGTCATAGGGTTTGGGAAACTACGATCTAAAAAGGGTGGTCTTGTCCTAGCCATGGTCTGAGAAGTGTGTGAGCTCCTCCTCCCAATTGTGTCTGTCTCGATGAATGTACTTCCATTTTTCTTCATGGTGAAGCCCTATGACCTCAAACAAAAATTATTTAGTCACCCAAAAGTGGATGCCTTTCACAACCACCTCACCATTATTCCAGGTGTTGAGGAAGGCCTAGGTAATTTCCTTATCGAGGCCTACAAATTTGCATAGGAAGGGAGTGAGGGACTTGGCATCCATGAAAAATTTGGCAAAGTCTCTTAGGTTGAGGGAGGAGGGCTCAACAAAGATAATTTTGGAAGAGGACATGGTTGTAGGGACAAGTGGTGCCAGAACACAGTGGAGGGGAGCAGATCCTACTAGAGAAAAATACTGGATGAAACCGTCGAGAAATACCTAGGAGGAAGTAGGGCAAGAAAGCACACAAAGGAATAAATAGGTGGGGAGGGAGCCGAAGGGGCACCAGGTAGCCGCACGTGTCGGGACTCTACACCGAGGGAGTTGGGCACCACCCTCGAAAGGTGGCAGGGGAGGGGAAAAAGGTGGCGGGTATAGTAAAAGATTGGTTGATCGAGATATAGGAGCCTTGGGACACGACTGATGAGGAGGCACGCTGGGAGAGGACCAGGTGGATGGATAACTCAAGACAACTGGCTTGTCAGATAAAGGTAAGGATAAAATGAAAATGATGTGGTAGGCATGCTAAGGAGGCGTGGGGCCAGAGAATACGCTAATGACGAGGCCGACGCTGCAGTAATAAAACCTGCTTGGGTTTGATGTGGCACTAATATGGCTGTTGTGGGTAGGACAAAAAAGATTAGTGCCCTCAAAAATCTTTGGGCACATGTCAATGGCCTCCAAAATCCACGTGTGGAGTTTGAACCTCCAGGTCAGCATGGCCCTATAATCGACGAGACCAGTCATCAATGTTGACATCGTAATTAAGAGACAAATCCTTGGACGCCGTGATCATAAGGTCATTAAGAAACCCATCGTGCCAGATCTGAAGCTCTGTTGACACCGCTGCTGAGTTGGACATGAGGTCTGCTAGCTTGTTCCCTTTGCAGGAGATGTGGTAGATGGAGAATTGGGAGAGCCCCTGTATGATGACACGTGCTTCCTGGATGATGTTGGCAATGCACCATGATAGCTCCCCTTGCTTGGTTACATTGTTGATGATGTTTAGGGAGTCACCCTCGATGATGAAATTTTTTGGGGAGTCCTGGAGCATGATCAGCCCGTAGGGGAGCACCAAAGCTTCTATAAATTTGTTGGTTTGAACACCCAGGAACTCCATGTAGTATAGCACCAATTGTCCTAAGTGATCAAGGACAATCCCATCGGTGCCCGAGGGCTTAGGATTGCCTTTAGACGTGCCATCAAAGTTTAGCTTGACCCACCCAGGAGGAGGGGCCAACCGAGTGGTAAAGGTTCTAGGGGAGGGGGAGGGGAGGGGCGGGGGGGAGGTGAAAGGATTCCAAGGGAGCAGAGGAGGGTTAACTCACTCTCTTTCCAAGGAGGGGAGGCCGAGGGAAGGATGTGACAATTATCTAAAGCAAAGGCCAGGGCTTTGACTGCCACCCCTAGGGGAGGCTAGGGGAAGGGTGCAAGAATTCTCTAAAGCAAAGGCCAAGGCTTTGACTACCACCCCCTTGGGGTCCCGGGGGGGAGGAGAAAGGTCTACTATTGTGCTCAAGCCAGAGTTTCCAGAGTAGGTGGGAGAGGTAGAAGGCCTAGAGGGATCGAAGGGTGGGATGGGAGAAGGGGTTGGGCCACTGGATGAGGATGTCAGGTATGGATCCGAGGGGGGCCCATTGAAGGGCATAAATTCTCATCTCGGTTGATAAATTCTCATCGCAGGCTTCGTATAATCGGGACTCACCAAAACCAGGGCTTTAGAAATCGCATCCTTGATATTATCAAAAGCCTCTATCCTTTCATCTGTCCAAATGATCTGGACCTATTTCTTTAGCATGTCGTTCAAAGGTCCTGCTATCTCTGCAAAATCTGTGATAAATTTTTTGACAAAATTGATCTTTCCGAAAAATGATCTCAACCCCTTCTTGCTATTGGGACAAGGAATTTGCAGTATGGCTTCTATTCTCCCAGGGTCACTAGAAATTCCATCCTTAGATCTTATATGCCCCAATAGTTTTCCTTCTGTTACCCCGAAGATGCACTTCTTTGGGTTGAGAGATATACCATGTTCCCTGCATCTTTGAAAGACTTTCTTAAGATCCCTGACATGGTTTTCCCCTGTTCTTAGAAAATACAGGAATGTCATCGACGTAAACAATGATGCACTTACCAATAAGCCCTTTAAAAGCAAAATCCATAGCTCGGCTGGAAAGTGGCACTCGCGTTCAATAGTCCGAAGGGCATTCTCCTGTATGCAAAGGTGCCCCATTTTTTTGTAAAAGCAGTCTTCATCCTATCACTAGGATGGATAAGGACCTGATTATATCCCGAATAACCATCCAGGAATGACATCATCTCCGACCCGTTTACCTTTTGGAGTATTTCATCGATGGTGGGTAACGGGTAGTTGTCCTTTTGGGATGCCTTATTGAGATTTCTAAAATCAATGCACAACCTTATTTCTCCACTCTTTTTCCTCACAGGGACTAGATTAGCAACCCACGTGGAATGCCTAACGGGAAAGATGATCTTAGCTTCTAACAGTCACTTCACCTCTTTCTCTATCAAGGGTTCTAATAATGGATTAACTCGCCTTTGTATTTGCCTGAAGGGCTTGGACTCTGGCTTCAGTGGAATCGTGTGCATTTGTCATTCTGATCATAGGTTTTCAACTCCTTATAACTCCAAGCAATGCAATCTATGTATTCTTTTAATGCATTCACTATGGAATCCTTCTCCTGCTTGGTACATGCTTTTGTTATGAATACCTCCCGGGGATTTTCTGCACTTCCAATGTTAACCAGATCACAGGCCTCTCCAGGAGATGGAACCCTTTTACCTTTTCTTTGTTTGCATCCGATATCAAAGATTTTTTCTAATGAAGCTATCTCATCAGGCATCCTGTTGTTTTTTACAGGATTTTTATCTTTCGAAACTACCTCCTCTACGTCCCTTTCTTCTTCATATATGTACTGCTTTTCAAATATACCAGAATTAGTGACAAAATGAAATATGTGCCTGTCACTATCAAATACTTGGAAGTTCGTAACATTATCTGGTATCGAGGGACAAGGGACCAACTCTATAGAGAACTTCTTGCATTTCTTATGGTCCACCGGCTTCAACATACTCGCTCGCTACAGCTAGGAGTCTCGCAGACGATTTCCCTTTCTCGAGATCAGAGAAATGTTAAAGGCGTCAAACTCATCTATTAAATCTCTGACCCTAGTTCGGTAAAGCCTGAGCCGCCTGTCCTTGCATATGTATTGTCCCCTCACTTGTTTCACCACCAGTTCCGAATCACCAAGGACTTTGATATATTTAATTTTCTTTCGAATGGCCAGCTGTAGTCCAAGAATCAAAGCCTCATATTCTGCCATATTGTTGGTGGCAGGGAACTGTAGTCTGTATGCAACAAATATAGGCTCCTGGTCCGAACATGACAATTCAACACCGGCTCCTGCTCCTTGTCTGGACCTGGATCCATCAAATCTTAAGGTCCAAATGTCTTGATGTCCTTCAGTAAAGTTGCGCCCAATCCTTTCATCATGGGTATTTTCGAGTGCTTCTATGTCCAAACAGTATGCTCCCAACTCAGCTTCAATGTACTGGATCTCGTTCGGCTTGTTGTAATCTGTGATCATCTCTTTGAGTCGGGGTTCACTGTCAATTCGAATTTGATTGGCCACTCCCCTCCAAGGCAGCCACATGTGTGAAGAGTCTATCACAATGTAACCGTTTAGGTTCTTACTCCAATCTCTTCCCAATACCATGCCATATTTGATAGGAATATCGAGCACCAATATGTCTATGTGCTGTTGAACTCTGGGTTTTGAATTGACTTGAATATGCACATCACCCAGCTCTCCTACTGCCTCCATGGTTGACCTGTCCAACTGCACCACCCTACTCCTAGAAGGCTTTGGTGTAAGTCCCAATATTTTGCTGATTTCTAAGGGCATGATAGTAGCCGAGGCCCCCGAGTCTATTAAACAATTATGCAAGTTTTTACTCGCAATTCTAATGGTTACCAAAAAGGGAGGTATATATCATTTTTCTTTTTGTACAACCACTTGGGACTCAGAACTTTTAGCTTCATGAACTTGTGCGGATGGATTTAATCCTTTTGGTGAACTCACTTCTTGGCCTAATAATCGGGCCATGTCATACATCGATACATTGGCCCTATTCTTCTTCATATCTTCCACCAAATCGTAAGTGAGCTTTTCTCGGATTTGGCAAGTTTTGCATCATATTAGACTTTTCGACCTTCGATGGAGGAGGGGGATTGACATCTCCTTTAGGGTCGGGAGGGAGTAATTGATTATTAGGAGGAGCAGAGGAAGTTTTGGGATCTTTAGAACTCCTAGTGTAATATTTGTGATTTGCTTTCCCAAAACGTTTGTTTGCATGAACTTCCAAAACTTCTTCATCTTCGCTTCCAAAAAATTCTACATCCTCCTCTTCTTCACTTTCATGGGAATGTATGACCTCCGTTAGCATAGACTCCGATTTCACGTGGCCATAGTGCGGGAAATCATTATCAAAAGATCCTGCATCTCCACAGTCTTTCGAAATGTCTACCTGGTTGGCAACGGGATTGGGTACTCGCCCGTTGTTAGGCTGCGTGTTATACATTCCTTTTCCTCTATGATTGTGAGGTCGGTTATGGCCCATGGCCTAATCAACTTTTTTATTGACATTCCCCACTGTTACCAACACCTTGGCCAACGTTTCTTTCATATTTTCTATGGCCGCTTCGGACCCTTGTGGTTGAGGCACTGCAATTGCAGGTCCAGTTGTGTTGGCTGCATTAGCCACCTCTGGATTGGGTACAATGGCTTGGGTTTGGGCAGGTGGATTCCATCCTGGATTCCCATTTTGAATGGCTTGAGTTTGGGCAGGTGGATTCCATCCTGGATTCCCATTTTGAATGGCTTGAGTTTGGGCAGGTGGATTCCATCCTAGATTCACACTTTGAATGGGAGTGATTGTTGGATAAGTTGTTGAGCTTGGCATGTTAATTGGAGCAAACCCCGACATGGTCAACAGATTATTGCCCATACCGAACCCATGCAAACCCATCGAGTTATTTTGAATCAAACTACGTAGTTGAACAACGACATTCGGATAACTCTGAAAATGTCGTAACTTGGGTGGGTGTTTGGAAGTTGTTCAACATCGAAGCCTATGGTGCTACTACCTGGTTCATCATGGCAAATTGGTCGTATGGGCCATATTGTCCCATCCTAGTCAATTGAGACAATCCTGTGCCTGGCAGGTTCATCTGCTGTTCGAGAGTCATTGTTTCTGCATAAGCCAAAGGAAGGGTTGTAACCTGAGGGTTCCTTCTAGTCAAAAAATATGTTAAAGGATCTAAGGCTCCGAAGTATAGCTGCAAGGCAATTGCAAGGTCTACCGCAAAGTGACGAGTCACATTCGTATATAGCTTTTGAAATCTCTGATTGAACGTTCAAATGGGTTCATTGGTTTGTCTTTTGCAAGATACGAAGAAATTGTATGTCATGGAGGGATCTACTAACTGTCTGAATTGACCTATGAACGCAGCTTTCTAGCCGGGCCCATGAAGTTATGGACCCTCGCTTGGAAAATTTCGATACCATTCGTTAGCAATGTGGTCTAGACTAGCAGGGGAAAACTCGACAGGCAACATCCTCGTGAGTAATCCCCTACCTAAACATGTAATCTTTATAGATTTGGACATGATCTTCTCACGTTGTTGGACCATCATGAATGAATTTGGGTAATCCCCTTTCAATGTTTCTAGGCAAGTCGTGGACTCACGACTGCCCCGGGAATATCTAAAGGGGAACTCTGAGCACCATACCAAAGGGTAGGTGGCTGTTGTTGTTGTTGTTGTTGGGCCATGTTATTCAAAGGTGTCAACCCTGTGGGAACAATTGGAACTCCTGGAACTATGGAGATAGATACAACTGGTGTTACTATCCCACCTGAACTTAAGGGTTCAGGCCCACTAGAGGTACTTGAGTCCAAAGAAATCCCTAACTCAAGTATACTGGGTGGTATTTCAACTTCTAATGTTTTGTTTTTCGGCCTCCTAGCAGTGGGAGAAAGGCTTTGGAAGATAGTTTCCCCTATGGTTTTAGACCTAGTAGCAATGTACTTAGGTTGGGCCAGCTTGGAAACTCTAGGACTCTAAAATATTTCTCAACTCTGCTGCCAGATAAAATGTCTAAATGTTACACCTGCAAGCACAATAGGTGGAAACAAAACTACCCATGTTAATTGTTAGAACAAATCAAAATTGCAAAGCAATACAGAAGGCCCTCCTTCTAGCGCCAAAATCTTGAGTGTTAATTTGTCATATTACAAATAATAACACGCAACTTAGAGTCTCGAACCAAAGACTCTTTCTTGCAAAGAAATAATTTATTTTATTTTCCTTCCTTTTATTATTTCTCCAAGCTTCTTCATGAAACAGCTTTTACGTGTATAAAAATGAATTTCAATTTAATACATACAACTGATATATCCCAGAATAACTCAAATCCTGCAGATAGTCAGTTAACAAGGGGCCTTTGTTGATTCTCAATGAAATTTATAATCTTGACTTGTTGGATTAATCAAAAATAAACAAAAATCCTTTTGATGTTCTAATATTCACAATTTATTCTAAGGTTAACCTGTTCGTTTTATCTCTATTCAATAGTTCTCGTTATTTCAATGTTAGTCTCCGACATGAAATTAAGCATATCAAGGAATAAAATAGAAACCGTTATTTTTGAGTCACTGGAAAATAATGAAGGATATTAAAATGGTTAACGATCTCCTCCCCGCAAAATCCCAAGTTAAGAGATGAAGTCCCCAAAACAACCCAACCGATCAGATCTCGTACTAACACACAATCTAATCAGATCAGATGCAAGACTCTAAGGAAAAGAATATAACTGCATCATTCTACCATTCACCTATCGTAACCCATCCCATGGCGTAAACAAAATAGATACAAGACAAAATGATGCAACGAAAAGATTGATAGTAAAACAATAGTTTTGGCTTCGATCTCCTTTTGATTTTACACACAAAAGTCGTGTTACCAAAGAAAAATCCTTTATTTCAATAAATAATGCTTTTTGTTAGTCTCCAGCCCAGTATCCATCTACATTTCTGCTATTTAACATTTCTGTCGCACGTTATCGGCTGTTCCATGACGCTTCGTTTCGACTCCCAGGACCCTTCGCTTCAATTCCCGCCTTTTGGTATTCTAACCTTTGCGTGCAATCGTAACGCTCGATCTCTCGTGGGCCGATGAATCGTTGTTATGAAACGTTACTCCCGGTTCCGTCATTTCTACCACGTGTCCTGCGTCTCCTGCACCTTTCGTAATGCTTTCCCACGGAAATCCTGACAGAATTTGCATTTGGCCTCTTCCGTTTCCTAGCCGTGATAACGCGACATGTCACGAAATCGTGACATGTCACGATATCGTGACATGTTCTTGGTCCGTACGCCCGTAGTAGCTCATTGTAGCGATATCGCTACCGACTTTGCTTTGCCTTCTTTTCAAAAAGTGGTAGCGATATCGCTACCACTTTGGTTCTGAGCCTTCCTTTGATGAAGTGGTAGCGATATCGCTACCACTTTGGTTCCGAGCCTTCCTTCGATGAAGTGGTAGCGATATCGCTACCACTTTGGTTCCGAGCCTTCCTTCGATGAAGTGGTAGCGATATCACTACCACTTTGGTCTCGAGCCTTTGCTTCACGAAGTGGTAGCGATTCGCTACCACTTTTCTTTCGAGCCTCCACTTCACGAAGTAGTAGCGATTCGCTACCACTTTTCTTTCGAGCCTCTGCTTCACGAAAAAGTAGTGAAATGATTACCACTTTCAACCTTGTGCTTCCTCTCGGCAACTTGTAGCGAAATTGCTACCATTCTCAACTTTCCGTATGCTTCCAAAAAACGCGTCGCGATTTCAATTTTTTGCAGCGATGGAGAGACAGGTCACGATTTCGCAACCCTTTCAACACTTAGGCATTTTTCTTCTTTTCTTCATTTTTAGCATCCGGGTCTTTGAGATCTTCCCTAAAACCTGCAAAAACAAAGGTGGGTCCCCACTTTTAGGGTGTTTTTTGGATGAACCACAACAGGTACAACCTAGGATTTGGGCTATCTTAGCCTACCGGGGCAGGGGTGTGAATGAAGTAAATTTTGCTCTTACGAAGGTTTATTTTATACCCTGCCACCTCCTCATACAAATGAAGAATGTGCTTAATAACTTTAGCTTGAGCTACCAAAGTAGAGGTGGCTAAAATAGTATCATCCAAAAATTGTTGATGGGATACCAAGGTCAGGCTTGAGGTCGGTTTGATGCCATAAATGAGCCCACTATTGGTAACGCTAGAGATGGTGCATTCCAGGACCTCTACTACAATGATGAAAAGGATTGGGGATAGAGGGCCACCCTTTCGGAGCCCTCTGGCATTAGGAAATAGGATCCATTGACCAATACTAAGAACCATAGGGACGAGATGCATCGATTGATGAGATCAACCCAAGAGGGGTGGAAGCCAAATTTGAGGAGGACCTTGGTGAGGAAATCCTAGCTGATTCTATCAAAGGCTTTGTTCATGTCCAACTTGAGGAGAAACGCTAGTTTTTTGGCAAAGGAAGTAGAGTGGAGGACCTCATGGACGATGATGATTCCATATGTGATCACTTTCCCTTTGACGGAGCTCCCCTAATAGGGGGCTATGATAATGAAGAGGATGTCTTTGAATCAGGTTGCCAAAGCCTTGGTGAGGATCTTGTAGAGGACATTACATAGGCTGATGGGGTAGAAGTTTGAAGGGATTTTGCCACTAGGGTTTTGGTAATAAGGGTGATGAAAGTGGAATTGATGCCTATGGGGATGGATTTGGTATACTGGAGGTCATAGATGACAACATACACCTCATTGCCAAGAAGGTCCAAAAAATTCTAGAAGAAGTGAGGAGGAAAGCCGTCTGGATCAGGGGTAGCATCATGTTTCATGTAAAATAGGACCACTCTAATCTCCCCATCAAATATGGGGCTTAGAAGCTTCTTATTGGTATCAGGGGAAATGGAGGGGGGATGTGCTTGAGGAGGGTCACGACTACGAGGGGGAGGGGTGGGAGGATGTGCTAAGGAGCTCTGGTAGAAGTTGGTTGCCTCAGATCTGATTTCTTCCTCATCCCTTGTGGTCCTACCGTCACTGTAAATGAGCTTAGGGATTCTATTGGTACTCCAATTTTTGAGGGTGGAGGTATGAAAGAATTTGGTGTTTGCATCCCATATTTGAGTCAAAGGGCTCTTGATTTCTGCCCCTAAAAGGTCTCATCTCTAGCCAAAATATTGTGGTATTCCCCTAGGACACTGAGTTCCTCCTCCCTCAAGCCAGGCTCGACACATCCATCCTAAAGTTTGGATTGGAGGACTTACAATTTAACTCTTAGGATCTCCTTGCTCTCAAAGATGTTTTCAAAAACCTCCCTATTATAGCTCTTGAGGTGATCCTTCAGAATCCTTAAATTTTGATAGAGTTGCCCTGCAGGCCACCCCGTCATGGGATGGCTCCACCATTTGCCCACTTGGTCCTTGAAGTCAGGGTGGTGGAACCACATGGACTCAAACCAAAAAGGGCACTTGTAGGGGGCATTTGTTCACTTCAAAGAGGAGGGGGTTGTGATTCGATGCAATTTTAGGAAGTGCCAGGAGGGTGGCATCAGCAAATAGGGGAATGGATTCCCAGGAGAGGAAGACTCTATCTAGCTTGACCTGAATGAGGTTGGCCCTTGCTCGTATGTTGGTCCAAGTGAAATTGGTGCCCTTTAAAGGAACTTCCATGAGCTCGTTGGCATCAATAAACTTGTCGAAGTCCTGCATGCTTTTGGGGTTCAAAAATGTTCCCCCATATTTGTCAAAGGGGAAGAGGGGGCTATTGAAATCGCCCACCAGGATCCAGAGGAGGGGAGTGAATGCCTCCCTCATGAGGCTGACTTCATTCCATAGGGTGGCTCATTCGACTGGGCTATTGGGGGTGTAGATGTTGGAGAGGATGCAGGTCTACCCTGTTTCCAAGCTGTGAAACATGATATTGATGATTCTGGGGGAGGACAAGATCAACATTCCTTCTACTATTCCCAGATCCCACAGGCACATCAGCCCCTTGGTGGAGCCAAGGACCGGGGCAGAGAGGGAGTCACCATTGTTCCAGATCACCTTGGCAACCTTGGGGGAGGATGATTCATCAAGGTTGGTTTCTTGGAGAAGCAAAATAGTGGGTTTATTGTCACTTTGAAGCTGGGATAGGACACACCTCATGGGGGCACCATTGAGCCCTATTCTATTCCATCATATTATCTTCATCTGACACCCTTGGGGGGGCACTTGTATCTCTTCCCTTATTGGGTAGGAGGTTTGGATATAAGGAGTTCTTCTTTTGATAGGCTGAGGGATTCAACCAGGAGGGTAGACTAGAAGCCAATGGCAATCTTATCCTCTGCTTTCTTGTTGTGCTGTTCCCCAAGCGTGGGTTGGCCTCTCCTCTTATTGCTACCAAAATCCATGGAAATTTTTTTTGCTACGAGTCTATTTGGGGTTGAACCCTTCAGTGGTAGAGGAGGAGAGACTGCCATCATCATTTCCCTTGAAAGCCTCTAAGCCAACTTCAGAGAAGGCTTGAAGAGGGAGGGAGAGGTTCTAGAGGGGTGGGGGGTCAGTGGGAGATGGAATATCCATGGAGGGGGGGGATGTGTGGGATGCTTAAGGAGGCTCTCCAAATTTGGGTTTGGGGTGGGAATACCTTCTGTTGGTAAGGGGGGAGGGGTCGATCGGGGGGGTCACATTGAGAAAAGAGGTTTTGGGAGGGCCATAGGTCTGGTGGGGTTTTGGGAGGGCCATAGGTCAGCCGTCTTGGCGTGCCACTCCTTGGGTGGTCGTCTAAGGGGGGTGCACATCACGGGGGGGCACATAATCTATCACATGGCTATGTCTTAGGGTTGGGATCCACCGTAGTCAGAGCTTTAGGCTACTTAGAGAGGGGGCACTAATTGGGGAGATGCCCCTACATGTTGTAGTGGGTGCAAAAGGCTAGTTTATTTTCATATTCCAGGGTTTGGTGCCAAAAGTAGGTTCCTGATGAGATGGAGACTGAGGAGGGAGCTTTGATTCAAGGTTCACATTAACGCATAACCTAGCATGGACCATATGGGATTCAACTTTGGTTACTGAGTCAAAAGCCATCAATTTGCCAATGGTTTGGGCGATGAGTCTGAGCACACCCTCCTGTCAGAGGTGGAAGGGAAGGTCAAGCACCTAAACCTAGATCGGTGCAAAGTTTATGCTCTGAGTGTTGGGGTTGAAGTAAATAGCCCAATGTTTGAGGAAGAGGCTTCTGCACCCCAAGAACTAGGGCTCACCCATGAGGATCCTGCTTGTGTCTTCCCTGTTGTTAAGCTTGATGAGGAAAAACCCCTTCGATAGGGCGATAATCTACATGCTCACCTATGAATAGTTTCCATATATGGGTAGCCCCCAATGAACTTCCCAACTAGGAAGAACGATGAGCCTAACACAAAGGACAAAAACATGTCATCCTTGATCAAAATGTGCATCCCTACCAAGGAGAGCCCTGAGGAAGGGGCCCGGGGGTGATTGGACTCTCCCACCAGAATCTGTGCAAAATAGGGTTTGCTGGACCCCTCGATGGATTTTTTAGGGGGTTATTTGTCTGGGGAGGGACTCTCGAGGATTCCCTTGCTACCATCGAGGTTCGGGCCCCCAAATTCCTGGCGGGCCTTAGCCTCGGTCCCAAATTGCCCCGAACCCGTCCCTAAACCTACTGCAACTCCCGATCCCAAATTTGTAGACCCTGCTGTCCCGGTTCTTGCTGTTGTCCCTGAACTTGCTCCTGATCTTGCCATAAATTCTCCTAACCATTTTAATTTAGCTACCAATCCATGGTTTTTAATAAAACCTTTTACTTATGCTTCTTATAATATCAAAAATGAATATTATGAAGCTCTTTTGCCATCAACCTTTGCATTGCTCCTTTTGACCTCTTGGCATCAATGGTGGTTCACTTCTTGGTATTAATGACAACCTCATGCCTTGACATCAATGACAACTTTATGGACTCAAAATGTCCAACAATCTCCCCCTTTGTCATTGATGGCAACCCAATAACTTTTTACCATTTCCTTGACCTTTTTATTTTTCTCCCCTTGGGAAATTGCTCTCTCCTTAAACCAAATATCTCCCCCTTACTCAAATACCAAATTTCTCCCCCTTACTCAAATCTCTCCCCCTTTGACATCAATGGCAAAGGGTCACCTTTGGGGCTCGGGGCTAAGAATGAGTCTCTTAGCTTAGCCCCTCCCCCACCTCCTCTTGAGGTGGTTAATTCTAGGGTGGGAGTATTTCTACTCCCAGAAAGCATTGGTATTTACCTTTATCCTCTTTCCTTCTCATCTGATCCTTCTGATTTCTTTGATTGTTCCTATTTATGTCCATATTCTTGTTCCTATTCATATCCATATTCCTATTCTTGTTCTTGTTCCTATTACTGTTCTTGTCCATATCCATATTCTTGTTCCTATTTATATCCATATTCCTGTTCCTATTCCTATTCTTGTTCCTGTTCATGCTTGATTCTAGAATGTCTGCTCTACACCACTTTGTTGTGTGTCCATAATTATTGCACTTATAACACTTAATGTTATTATTCCTTGGAGGTGCAAATATCTTAGGATTTCTCCTAGTGAAGCCATATCCTTTTCTATCATGAACCCTGCAATTCATTGCCTTGTGACCAAACTGATTACATGAGTAGCAATACCCATGGAAAAGTTATCTATTCCCATATTCATGTCTTTCATGTGTCCTGCACTGTGAAGCCATGTGCCCAAACCTGTGACATGAAAAACATCTTCCATTGAAGTTTCCTTGTCTTGACCTCATTGGTCTCTTAGTCTCTCTTAACCTATTCTGATTGTTGTTCCATCTGTTTCTTCTTTGTGCATTGTTCCTTTCCTTGTTGAACTTTCTATTGTCCAACTCATCCTCAGATGTCTCACTTTCTCTTACACTATCTTCTTCTGAAGTTTCTTCTTCTTCTTCAGAACTTGAGGTTGAATTCTTTTCCTGTTTCTTTTGAGCTTGTTCAAAACCAAGACCTATTTTGTTTGTTGACCTTCTTTGTACCTTGATCATTTTATCCACAATATTTGAGCTCTTTCCAAACTTGTGTAGGTTATTCTTGGATTTTTCTAAATCTTCCCTTAGTAGAGCCACTTCTTGTTCTAACCTTTCACATTCTAAGACCTTTGCTTCTAACTTATCCTTGAACTTCTTTGTCTTAGCCATTGACTTGTTTAGATCCTCTACAATATTTCTTCTCTCTTCATCACATTCTTGAAACTAAAACTCAAGTTTAGAGTTTTGCTTTCTTACCTTCTTTACTATGTCAAGAGCATAAATAAGTTCTGCCTTAAGATCATATCCTTATTTATCTGATTCTTCCTCTATTTTTTTGCCTTTGTCAACATCTTCATTTTATTTTGACTTGTCTTCTATAGGATCACCTTCTTCTTCCTCTAGAGCCATTAGAATATTCTCTTCTGGTCCTTCAAGTGTATCTTCATATTCATCATCACTAAAACTGAAACCATTCCTTGTACAACTATCTTCAAGATGACCAAAATTACCACATCTAAAACACTTGAGAATTATTGGTGACCTTTTCTTGACTTCTTTTTCTTCAATCATAAATAGGACTTCATATTTATCATTATCTGAGAAACTATTATCACTATCACTTGAGTACTTACTTGCCTTGTCTGCATAGTAGCTCCTCTTTTGCCTTTGAAAGAACTTCTTTCCTTGTCTACTTTGTCCATCCTTACATTTCTTTTGGTGCCTGTATCTTTCTGATTCCCTATTCTTGTGATCCTGTTTTTCTTCATCATTGTTATTTTTAGCTTCTTGACAATCAGTTGCATAATGACCATACTTTCCACAATTGAAACATCTAATAGATTTTGTATCTCTAAATCTTCTTGAATCCTTATTCCTTCTACCATAATTAGCTTCTTCATCACTGGATGACTCATTGCTTGATTCTGACTTCTTACCCTTTGTCTTCTTGATTGCTTTGAAGGTTGCTTCCTTTTGGGGATTAGGTTCTTTTGTTCTTAACTCAAAAGCTGTAAGAATACCAAGCAACATATCTCTTGTCAAAGAATCACCATCCTTTGATTCTTCTATAGCATAAATATTTTCACTAAATATTTTTGGAAGAGATCTTAAGACCTTATCACAAACATCTGATTCTTCAACCTTAAGTCCAAGTCCTTGCATAGCATTAACAACCTCATCAACTCAAAGTAGATAAGTACTAATGTTTTCCTCATCCTTCATTCTTAACTCTTCAAATTATCCTTTGAGATTTCATATCTTTGCTTTCTTGACACCTTTATCTCCTTCATATATACTTTGCAACTTATCCCAAATTCCTTTTGCATCTTGACAATGCATAACTTTTATGGACTCTATTCTATGCAAACCTCTCAAAATTGCATTCATTGCTTTTGAATTGTAATGTTGTAGAAGCTTACCTTCCTTATCTGTAGGTGGATCAACTAGGGGTATGTATCCATTTTCAACTACTTCCCAAATTTCATTGCCAAGTGCCATCAAGTGAATCTTCATTCTCATACTCCAATATATATAATCACTTCCATAAAATATTGGTGTAGGATTATCTGAGGACACATTCTTAGAATCCATTGTGTTCTTGAAAGATTTTCCTTCAAGTTGTTAAACTCTTCCGAAGGAACCCACTTTGATACCAATTGAAGAACACAAGCTTATACTGAGAGGGGGGTGAACAGTATAAGACCACTTTTTACTTTTCTTTCCAATCAATATTATGTAATGTATAGATAGCAATATCAACAATAGTAATCAAAGCAATGCACAAATCACCACACACAATAGAGACACCAAATTTACGTGGTTCACCCAATGTGGGCTACTCCATGGAGAAAATATTTCACTAAAATTTTCTCAATCAATCTCTTGGGAATCCTTTCCCTATTACAATGTTTATGGACCTCTATCCAAAGGAGACACCAATCCCCTAATCAAGTTTCATGGATCTCTATCCATAGGAGACACCAATCTCCTAACTTTGCTCTAGATGGTGATCCTCTAGAAGACCTTTGCCTCCACTGCCATTAGCAAATGGAACTCTATCCATAGAAGACACCTATCCTCCTCTTGATTTTTATGGAGACCTCTATCCTCTATACTCTATCACCTCCAAAGATCTATCTCAAATCTATACTAAACATAGTCCTTCGATCTAGCACAAATCTATCCTCAATCTCTATCTTTGGTCTAGCACAAACCTATCCTCAAATCTGCACCAAACTCTATCCTCAAATCTGTACTAAACATAGTCCTTCGGTCTAGCACAAATCTATCCTCAATATCTATCCTCAAGCCTTAACTCAAAGCTTGACTCAATCTCAAATCAACTCTGCTGGATCTACCCCAAACCTTAACTCAAGGTTTGAATAAATCAATCAATCAACTCTGCTCTCAAGTCTTCTCAAAGACTTATCTCAAATCTGCCTTGTAAGCTTCCACAAAAGCTCACACTAATCTATCCACAAGTCCTCTCTAGAACTTGTCCAAATCTGCTCAATAAGTCCTCACTAGGACTTATCCAAATCTACTCTCAATATGTATTGTAAGCTTCCACAAAAGCTCACACAAATCTATCCACAAGTCTTCTCAAAGACTTACCTCAAATCTGCTCAACAAGTCCACACTAGAACTTGTCCAATCTCATAGAAACATAAAGAGAATTGTTAGAGACTCAATATGCTTCTACATTCATCACAATACTCAATCAATTTCAATCACTCTCTTAGAAACATATAGAGAATTATTAGAGACTCAATATGCTTCACATTCACCTCAATACTCAATCACTTTCAATCACTCTCTTAGAAACATATAGAGAATTGTTAGAGACTCAATATGTTTTCACACTCATCAATACTCAATCACTTTCTCAACTCAATTCAGAATATAGAATAATTTATTTTATAGAACTTGAGCTATCACTTCACACATCCACTTGACTAGGCTTAACCAACTCTATTCAATCAATCACTCAATGAAATAATCCTTACTCACAAACCCTAGTCCAAGCATATGAACACTCACTCAAAATATTTCCAACAATGCTTATCAACCAATCTCACATAACAATGATACTCATGATCTTTGCAAACCCTAGTTCAAGTTCTTCACTCAATCAATGGCTTCAACAACAATGCTTATCAAACAAGGTTTTATCAACAACTCTTTATTCCAGAAAACCTTGAAGCATTAATTCAAAATACACTCAACAATGCTTATAAAACAATCTTCACATATAGCTCAACAACTCAACAAGGAAACCTAATTAAGTCCTTTTCACTCCAAAGTTGTTTTTCAGAAAACCAACCAATCAACTCAACCAAGGAAGAATATGCCCATACCTTTTTCTTTGATGTAGGATGACCTTCAAAAACCTAGATCAAATATCACAACTTTCTTTGCCAAGTACAAAGGGTTAGATGACAAGAATTATCACCCTAACACTTTTCACAAAACACAATGATAACTCAAATCCCAAATACACCTTATTGCTCCATCTCAATAATAAATTTCAACATCATAATTTTCATCAAAAACTCTTAAAATATAACTCACTTTCTACTTATAACTCCTTTCTCAAATTGCACTTATCAAATAAAATACTTTATAAAATAATGCAATTTATTCTTCTAAGATAAAAATTAATTACCTTAGTTTTACTTTATCAAAAACAACCTTTTATCATGCCCAAAAATCACTTTAGCTTATAAGTAAATAATCCACTTTTAATCATCACCTTATCCCTCCTAATATTCTCACACAACCTTAGGGTAAACAAAAATTAAACCAAAATTGTACCTTTGCCCTTAGTGGGTTTTGAACCCACGACGCTGCCTCCCAAGTGCTCTAGCCATGGCCTTGGCTACCACGTGAGCTAGCGCTCACGTGTGAGCTAGAGTGCCCAAGCACTCTATTCTCCTTTTCATTGCTATCGAAAATGAAAACAAAAAGGGCTTCAACACTTTGTTGCCATCGGGTTTCGAACCCGTAACCTTCCTTCCACAAGAGCCAAGCCAAATGCCACTCGAGCTAGCCATCGAATGGTGCTAGAAGCAATACACCACGTTTTCTTAAACTCCACGAAATCCGAATTTTTGTAGCACATGAATTTCCTTAGCACGTTTTTCAAATTCCGAAAGCATATGTCTTTTGCCTTAGCAAAGGCAATATTTATATTGCCTTGTTGTTTCTTTCAACACGTCGGTGGAGGTAACTTCAACTTGCACGTCGGTGGAATAGCTTTAGTGTTTTGCTATTTTGAATAAATAAATATTTATTTATAAAATTTAAATTCAATTTGAATTTAAATATTTATAAATTAAATATTTAACCTTCCTTTAGACTTTTTAATGTGGAATAAAAAGCCTCCTTGGGTTTTTATGAAAACCTTTTATTTTGCCAATCCATGGTTTTTAATAAAACCTTTTATTTATGCTTCTTATAATATCAAAAATGAATATTATGAAGCTCTTTTGCCATCAACCTTTGCATTGCTCCTTTTGACCTCTTGGCATCAATGGTGGTTCACTTCTTGGTATTAATGACAACCTCATGCCTTGACATCAATGACAACTTTATGGACTCAAAATGTCCAACACTACCATAATAATTCTACCTTAGGAAATGATTGTTGTTTATAATGCTTAAAGGACCCCATGAAAATTATCAATTTTGTTTATGAAGTCTAAAATTCCCATGTCTACGCACCCTCTTCAATTGGAAATTAAATACTTTGACCATATATACCTAACGTCTTAAAAATAATAATAATACCACATGGCACCACAATATTTGGTCGCCTAGAGTAGGGTGTCTCAACGCGATTGGCTAAGAAATAATCAACCTAGATTGCGGTGCCACAATGAATGTGGATGACCCAGATTCAAGTGCCATAGCCTTGACGTTGAGATATTATTGGACAAAAGTGACCAACCCAGATCTCCTTACCAAAGAAAGGAAGATAGCTCTGATTCTCCTATCAAAGATCGAGCACTAGGACTTGATTGGGCCAAATATGGATGACTCTCATTGGCTCATCAAAATGAAGGAGGATGGCCCAAATTGGCTCATCAAATCTCAAGAACTGGCATTTGATTGGCAAAAATAACACAATAAATGACTTGTACCTTGATGAAACATTGTAAGTTTAATTTTTTAATTTATTTGAACTGACATCACTCTATTTTTTCTTGAAATATAGATAAATAATTTGTACCACGAGGTTGAAAGGATTTCTATGAGCAATGTAGACACCTAAATTGTGTCATGCTTAGGGGAGCTACATACATAGACACGCTCATAAGATCATAAGACATAATATTGGACTTTCCAAGCACCAATAGTGGTTCTCACCACTCATTTGGGGCCTTTTCAAGCCTTCCAAGCTTGACCGCTTAAGCCAAGAGCAACCAGATTCTAGCCGCTCAAGCCTAGAGCGGCCAGACCTTAGCCACTGTAGATGACAACGACTAGATCATAACCACTACAGACGATAGCGGCTAAGCCATAAGAAGCGGTTTGCTGATAAACAAGCCCAATATCGGGCGAAAGTGGTAGTCTGCATGCAATAAAGGTGAGCGAGAGTGACTTTGCATTCCTTTTCATGACCAGTTCACATAGGAGACTTAAGTTTGCATTTAGAATTAAGTTAATTGACCTTCAAGCATAAAAAAATGACAAAATATTGTCATGCTAACGAATAGTTCGCATAGAAGACTCAAGCGGGAAGTTAGATTTCAGTTAACTGGCCTTCAAATATAGACAATAAACAAGGGATTCTCATGCTAACTTGCACTATGAATGAGAAATTCATTTCTATGGCTTGGACATAAACCTAGGATTTCACACTATAAAAGGTGCAAGCCTAAGAGCACCAGAAAAAAAAGAAAAAGGAGACACATGATCGATATATGACATATAGAGACACATGATCGATATATGACATATAGAGACCTGAATCACATACATGAGATCATTTCATAGAGAGAGTTCTCTTTGAGATCACATGTGCGATGAAGCTTTGAAAAATAAAAGGGCATAACACCTACTTTCTTCAACATCAGATAATAGTCTTTGACCCATAGATTTGGGGCAAGGAGAGCAAGGTTTTCTTTAGTGGTTGCTGTCTTGGACAGTGGCCCGTAGACTGAGCTTAAATAGACATAGCATATTTTATCTTGTTTTCTTATATCATTAGCTTAGATTTACTTGATTCCATGGTATCGTTTTATCATATTTTTGTTACATTCTATGATTACTAACAACCTTATCCGAGGAGGCAATCTCGGATAGCTAAACGTGCATTGTTGTTTGAATTGCATACAGGGCCACAAGTTCATGAGATATAATCCATGACATAAGAGAGCAAGAGGATCCGTTCGGGAGACATACCTAGAGAAGGAGGCATCTGTAAGCCCTCAAAAATTTGTGTGTAGAATCGGGAAGCATTTTAGAGCGCGCCACACTTTTGCAAAAGGGGACATCTCCTCATCCACTTGTAAATAATTGTATCAATATGGTTATCCCTAAGAGGGACCGACATGTAATCGAGGTTCAATATTAATGAAAAATCCATTCTTTGTCATTTTTGTGTTATATGTTTTCTCATAATATTTTAGATTTATTTTTGGTATAGTAATAACATCGCAAGTAGAGTTAAGAGCGGCGCGTGCGCCTCGAGGTCACTACAGATGGCAATCACGATGGGAAAACCACTAATTTTTAATTTTCTACCAAAAAACTAACTTAATTTTATGTGCAGGTCTAGCCGCTCTGAGATACAGCGGCCAAAAACTAGTCGCTCTGATCTACAGTGGCCAGAAACTAGCTGCTCTTAGCCACAATGGCCAATAACCAGCCGCTCTAGTCAACAATGGCCAGGACTGGAGTGCAATAGAGGTCAAAACATTGACTCTCTAAGCTAGATCAAAGGTTGGTATAAATTTTGTGATATTTTATAGCTTTTTGTCTGCTTTTGTGTGTTCAAAACATAGAACTTAAAGCACATTTATATATGGAAATTGAAAGAATAAAGAAGAAATAATTAATCATTTCACATATCTTAGATCCTCTTTTAAATTTTCCACTAGGCGTTGCTAGGAAAAATGGTTTATGCCTGAAAAGTTCACCCTAGAATCCAATGTGCTAGACATTGTATGTTGTTTGCTTGCTTTGAGGCCCTGCTAGAGGCCATAGTTGCATGAGATAAAGTGCGCTCATACAAATCATAGTAGTTCATGCATTTTTCTAAATATTGAAACATATTTTTGCACTTAGGCATATAGGAAAGACTCATTGCTGCTATATGATGCACTTTATGTTACATAAGCTTAAAATTAACACCACACACGCACGTCTCATTTAAACATTGGAGAGTTGGATTTCATCACCAAAATTCAATTCAGTCCAGTGATGTTGGAACTCATCTCCTTCCACTGGTTTGCCCCCTAGAGCTTCCTTGAAATAGATGGGAAAATTACTTATAGTGACACTAAGTTACTTGTGTTCAAACTATCTCCCACTATTGGAACAATCATTGGTTCAGAGTGGAGGAGTTAGGCGAACCCACCATTGGGTCTTCAACGGTGTACCCTAGCTTCTTTTGAGAAAATCATGTTTGGCATGAGTGTACTTGATTGTCACTATGGATGAGTCCTCTCATTCTTAATCCAAGAACAAGAGCAAATAAATCAAGAGAACAACACATCAAAACACAACAAATAGTTTAGGGCACACTTAAATTGGTAATCAAGATAAAAATTTGTTTGGAATTGTGTGGTCATTCCTAAATAGCAAACTCAAAAGATCAAGTCATAAAAAAACATGGTAAAAATAAGAAGTAAACACCCTCGGTCTGATGTCGAAGGAGAGACAAGCAATTTATACCCATAGGCGGAGTCATAGTAATGTTGAATGACCTACCCATAAGACCATGAGATGGAGCTCCATGAGCTTAAGCGATGATAACTCAACTCTTGGGAGATCTCCTCGAGAAACCCCAAGTAAGGAACCACATCATGGAACAAAGTCACATAAAAAAAAAGAGGCTTCACAACCATCCTCATCAAGGAGACATGAGAAGACCTCAAGGGCCTCCTCTAAACACACAGAAACATCTCAAAGACATGAGGAAACTTCAAGGGCTTCCTCCTCACATGGACATAAAGAAGGTTCTAAGACTCATTATTCACATAGGGATGACGAGACTACCACATCTCCATCCACATGGAGAAAACATGTCACCATAAAGCCTTCTTCATCAAGAAGGCAAACAAGAATTGCAACACCTCAAGACTCACAAGAAACATATGAAATAGGTCTACCCATTGAAGGGCAAGAAACTAGAGCTACATCTAGTCATGGGAATAATATAGAAGAAAACCTTCACACAAAAGGAAATATTCTTGTAGACTATGACCTCATAGGAGTAAATGACACCCCATAGGACCAACCATGGAGAACGAGACAACTAGACAGGTTGGATTGATTTCCTACTCAACCAACCCAAAGAACTGTAGCTACTGAGAACTCTACATCTGGAAGCTCACAAACTATGACTTCTAAACATACCCCCTAGTCTAGGGGTACCTCAAAGTGACCTCGTAGAAGATGCATGGAGTCTGATCATAGGGATATTCAACAGTACACTGAACAAATCACATTAACTAGCAAGAGTACAGATACAACAGAAACCCCCTCGAGGAATCTACGAGTGAAGACTACAAGAACAAAGTTAGATAAACATGAGTCTTCTACAATAGCACAAACTGACCGAATGATGCGCTTAGAAAATACATTATGTAAAGAGCGAGAGTTAGTGGAAGCTCTCGAATAAGAGAAAAAAAGATAAAGAATCTTGCGCCAACATGAGCAGCATTTAAGAGAGCAATCTGAGCAGCTAGATCTTAACAATTTATAGATAAATGGTGGTGACCACCAAAGAACAAGACACACTGACTCACCTAAGGAAAGACACACTAGACAAGATATCCCACAACAAAACCCCCCACCAAATCATGAACAAAATCCAACTAATGGGGGGAGGGCAAACATAACAAATCAAGATCACAATCCTGATTCCCCTCGTAGGAGGGAGGAAAATGGAACAAGTCAAATGAATAGAGAGTTACCTCCATTGCCAATGTGAATAGGCTTGAACGAAGAGGAAATCTGTGCATCAAAGGCATTTCAAGAGATTGCTAAAAAATATGAAAACCTTTGAGAAATAAGAGGTAGCTAGGAACTCACCAACATTGAGCAAGATACACAATCAACCATTGTGCCCATCAATCCCTAGCCCTCCATATCCTAAGCACTTTGATATGCCTAGGTTAGAGAAGTTTAAAGGTGAAGAGGATGCACAAGAGCATGTCACCAATTTTATCAATGCTTGTTTTCATATTGAAGACAATGACGCTCTCATGCTAAGAACATTCATAATGACATTTTCAGGTGTTGCCACTCAATGGTTCAACCAACTACCTAAGCATAGCATAACCAAATTTGAACAACTAGTAAACACATTCTTGAAGCTTTTCTCCTTTGGTGCTAAGAAGAAGGTGAACCTTTCAGACCTGGAAAACCTGAAATAGTATAATGATGAGCCAGTAATGGATTATAGGAATAGGTGGAGAAAAATCATGGCAAAATTATCATTCTTCGTTCCCACAGAAGAGATAATTCGTATGTTTACCAAAATTTGTTCTAAACATATCTCCCTCTTGATACAACTTCAATAGTATCCTTCATTTGAGGAAGCTTTGGCACAGGCCAAGCTAATAGAAGAGATAAAAGTATATGAGGGAACCATTAAGCTTCAGAACAAAAAAGAGTGGAACAAGAATGGTGAGAATGACAAGTACAAGCAGAAGCAGGGCAACCCTGCTCCAGTCAATCAAGTCGTATTGGATACACCTAAGGATGGGGGTGCACAAAAACCATATAACTATCAAGCACATCCCCCACCAGCCAACTATGACCAAAAGAACAATCAAGGAAGAAACCAAGAATGCAAGCCACCTCGTTATTTCACGCCTCTGACAGAATCAATGCAAACAATATTTAATCAGTTGAGCGAGGCTAGGAGGATCAAATTTCTTGATATATCTCTTGTAGATCCCAACCATACAAAGCCAAAAGGATATAGGGAAGATCAATTTTATCCTTATCATAGGATACCGAGGCATGACATTGAGGCTTGCATCGGGTTTAAGCATCAAGTGCAAAACATGATTGAGGTGGGAGAGCTCAAAGTTGACAACCCACTACCTCCTGATAAAATAGACATGGTCATATACAAAAACCCATTACCTGATCATGAGGCCCCTCGAGAGCAAGGGGCTCATGTCAATCAGATTCAAGTTGACATACCTACCCACGGATGCATTGGGATGGTTGAGATTGTTAACATAGCAACAAGGACTAGGCGGTATGGTCAACCGCAATCGCCTGCAACTCCCATGAACATCCTAGCTACTCCTAGGCAAAGGTAAGACAACCTTACAGGTCCATCAACGAGACTTATGTTAACTATTTGGAGTATATTGGAGCAAAACTTATAGATGACTCTAGCTAAGTTATCCATCTATGAGCTCATACAATAGTCCCCAAAGCATAGGGAGACTCTAATGGATATTTTAAGAACAACTAAGCTTCAACCGCAAGATGCGAATGCATTCACTCACTTTGTGGGACAAGTGCAAGAATGCCAGGAACCTGTAATCCAATTCTATGATCATGAGATTAAGACAGTTTATGCTACCTTACCAAATCCTCCGCAAAACATTGTAGAGCAGCCATCAATGACTTACCTTTCAAGAGGGTTTTGGTCGATACAGGTTCATTGATAAACATCATCACAACAACTACAATAGAGCACCTCAAGATACCCAAGACCAATATTGTTCCAGGAACTTACACATTGAGAGCTTTTAATGATGCTTTATGCAATACTGTGGGAATGATAGTCCTACCCATCAAGGTGGGGTACAAGACCATCCCCATGATGTGTCATGTCTTGGAAGGTGCTATGCAGTATAACATCCTCTTAGGGTGCCCTTGGATAAGGGCCATGAAGTGCGTGCCTTCGATCTTGCACCAATGTGTCAAGTATGTCCACGAAAGCAAAGTCTATGTGGTTTTAGCTGATGAAGAGCCTTTTAAATATGTTAATCAGGTGGATATTCTAGGAGAATTTGTGATCCCTTATACTCACCTATATGTGGCACCTTCATACCTAACCACACAAGGTGATAACAAAGGCAAAGGGGTAAGAAAATACCCATGCACATCAACACCTTTTGGTGCAATCAAGACAATCAATGCTTCTAAAGTACCATCAATGTCAAAACCAAAAGACAATCAGAAGCTAAAGTCCCTCTTAGTTAAGGAAGAAAGGCCCAAAGAAATGCCAACTGTAGCCATTGATGAAATGCCAAGTCTTATGGAAGAGGAAGATCCTCAAGATCAAGATGAATATAGTGATTATCACCCTGCTTCACTAGTATCATTCGTGGGGTCATCCACGTCACATGCATCAATACACTTGGCAAGTATAGGCATAGGGGAATACCTTGTGTAGAACATCACATTTATGCCTATCATTGATACTGCATAGGATATAGGGAGGCCTAAAGACTTGAGGCCACCGGTAGGAACAGTGGTTCCACTAGGAATCCCTCCCAACCAAACCAATTTTGTCTATGTCGACCTGGAATGCACTCATAAGTATTCAGATATAGAAGGAGATGGTGATGAATTATTCATAATCAATGTTCGTTATCTCTCTAATCCTGAGTTTGCTCTATGCTACTTTGAGCATTGCCATTGGCATGGCTATGGCCTTGGCATATATGAGCAGGGGCGCAAGAGGTCTTACGAGCCACTATATCAGCTTCCTTCTGATAGATTTGGCTTAGGCTATTATAACGGAGGTTGAGATGACTCGCTTGTAGCGACATTGGAAAGATTAAGCATAGGGTTGGGAGAAGACATTGATTTCATTCCTTATCACCCCTTGAGAATAGAAAATTTGAGCAATAGACAAGTAGCCACGGTAAACATACCGCCTCCATAAACTTATCATCCAAATACCTCAATTGATTCCACCCCAATAGGGTACAACTCATGGTATGAGGAGAATGGATATGAAGCAAGTGATGATGAGGTGCAACTTGGCTTAGCCTATCAAGGGCCTCACTATTTACAAAGTTTCACATAGTCCATCCATGATGAGATTGAATATACATCAGATGAAAGTGACTATGAATCATAAGACTCAACAAAAAGAGCTTACCTAGGCTTAAGCCATCAACCCCTAACTTTGGGGCAAGAGATAAATGCAAATGGGTTATTTATAAGTGACAAAGAATATGAAGATGAAACAAATATGGCCTACTTAGGGCCAAGACATGAGCCCTTTGTCTTAGGGTTGCATACCAATGCCAACGGTTTATGGATAAGTGATGACGACTTTGAGGATGAGACTGATATGGCTTATCTTGGACCTCACTACTTGCGGTAAGTCAAAGAGATAATAGAGAGAGAGGCGGAACTTCATGCCATAGACCCTCATCTTTGATTTTTGGGGAGACCTGTTGACCTAGCTGCCATTCATCGCATGGTTAATCCCCCTCTGCCTACATTCAGAGAGCAGTTAGAGCCAAATGATCCTATTGTCCACCCTGCTCATGGGCCAGATCCAAAAATTCCCATTCCTCTAGAACCTCATCGTGAGTATGGTAGAGAAACCCCTGAGACAAGATTGCACCCATGTGGTCCTAGATATTTCATCCCATTCATCAACATGATCTCAATCGATTTGACCACTCCACTTCATAATCTAGCAGATCCTACTAAATTATTACATCTTGATATAGATTCTATTGATTGGTATCACGCTAGTTGACCCATAGAGCCAGAAGACCTCTTCCCCAATAAAGATATGTTTCAACCGTTCCATTTTGCATCAGGTTGTTCGTATGACGTCTTCCATGTTGGTTTGGAACCTGAGTCAATAGGTCTTGTGAATCTCGCTGATGACATTCATTTGATATCCATGCCTCATCAACTATAGGATGGATCACATATGGCTATAGAAGCAAATTTTGAGGTGGAAATAAGTGATGATCCTACCCAACCAGGGAAAGTCAAGTTCGAAGAAAGTCTATCTCCACAAGAACAAGCCATCTTGATTCTTCTCCTCAAGGAGAGGCCAAATATTTTTGCTTGGACTTAAAAAGACATGCCAGGAATAGATCCAAAGTTAGTCATTCACAACCTTTCATTGATTCCCATGAAGAAGCCAGTCAAGCAAAAATTGAGGAAAATGCATCCAACCATCGCTTTGATGGTAAAGAATGAATTGCAAAAACTACTGGATGTAGTATTCATAGTTCCTATTAACTACCCTGAGTGGGTGTCAAACATGGTACCCATAGGGAAATCTGACGAAAGAGTCCATATCTGCATGGATTTCAGATATTTGAATAGGGCAACACAAAAGTATTCATTCCCGTTACCAAAAATAGATGCTCTTGTAGATACAACCATAGGTCATGAAATTCTCTCCCTAATGGATGGTTTTTCTAGATACAACCAAATATGGATTAAACCCAAAGATCAACATAAAAATGCTTTCATTACTCTATGTGGAACATTCTGTTACAAAGTGATGCCATTCGGTCTCAAAAATGCTGGTGCCACATATCGACGGGCCATGACATACATATTCCATGACTATATGCATAAGATCTTGGAAGATTACATGGATGACTTACTAGCCAAGTCCCTATTGCGGCAAGAGCATGTCGAAGTCCTTAGACAAGTCTTTGATTGCCTCATAGAACATAATTTCCGATTGAATCCTAAGAAGTACGTATTTAGTGTAACTTCTGGCAAGATTTTAGGATTCATCGTATCCAAGAGAGGCATCAAAGTTGATCTTGCAAAGGTAAAGGCTATACTGGAAATGACTGCCCCTACCAATATTAGGGAGTTGAGGAGCCTGCAAGGCAAGATAGCATCCATCAAAAGATTCATCACATAATTATCAGACAAATGCAAACCTATGAATAGGTTGCTACGCAAGGAAGTCCCCTTTCATTGGGATGAATAATGCCATCAAGCCTTTGCAAAGATCAAGACTTATCTGGCAACATCACCAGTATTGGCTCCACCAAGGCCAGACATACCATTTTTACTATATATATTAGCTACTAATTTTGCATTGGGCACCATGTTAGCCCAAAAGAATGCACAAGACAAAGAGAAAGCCATATATTATATTAGTCACACCTTGGTGAGCTATGAGCTAGGATATGCGTATATCAAAAAATTGTTTTTAGTAGTGGTATTTGCAACTCGAAAGTTACGACACTACATGTTGAGCCATACGACCTACGTCATATCAAAACAAAATCCTTTGTGGTACATGATGAGCAAGACATCACAATACATGTACCACAAGGTGGATCATGCTATTGACAAAATTTGATCTAGAGTTCATAAGCCAAAAGTCCATCAAGGGACAAGTCATAGCAGATCAATTAGCAGAGGTGCCTCTTCAAGATAACAAGCCTCTCACCATAGAGTTTCTTGATGATGCTGTCTTTGCATTATCAGATCTACCAGAGCCCGAAGAACCTAAGAAATAAAAAGATATGTCATTATTCTTTGATGGTACGAAATGTGAACAAGGAGGCAGAGTAGGGATTGTATTTATCACACCGTAGGGTACTGAATTACCCTTATTATTCAAACTAGACTTCCCGTGCACAAACAACAATATATAATATGAAGCATTGATCTTGGGACTCCAAATAGTTGTAGCGATGGGCATTAAAATACTGAATATATTTGGTGACTCCTTGCTCATAGTAAACCATGTCAAAGGACTCTTCCAATGTAGGTGCCCACTCCTGAAGACTTACAAGGAACTTGTTGACAATTACTTAGCTCGGCTGGAATGGTACGACATCAAGAAAATCCATCATACATCGAATAGATTTGTAGATACTATGGCCTCTTTGGGATCCTTAATCCCTTATAATCCATCTGCTGATTTTATAAACGTTCATGTGAAAGTGCTTTCGCACTCAGCAATGCGTCGTGAAGCTTTTGATAATCAAGAATCAGTCAACACGATCAACATCGAACCAAATTAGGATTGGTCCTTCGTAGCCAAGAGTTTCTTGCAAACAACACCTTGGGGGTCATTGATCTCCCAAGGACCCATAGAGTGTGGTGTGACCATATACCATAGAGTTGTTCCTCAATCCGTGTTCACTACCTCAAAAATGCAGGAAGAGCAAGATGTCTATTCTATAGAAGTTGTGGCCTATCAGGATTGGCTTTCCCAACTGCAGAACTTCCTAAAGATCATAATAATGCCTCAAGGTTTGTCACATACATAAAGGTGAACATTTAAATAGAGAGCAACAAGATACATTTTGCTAGGAGAAATACTCTACAAACGAGGATATGATGGAGTATTACTCCGTTGTCTTGAGCCCCAAGAAGCATCTTGGGCAGTTTCACAAGCTCAAGATGGAACATGTGGAGGCCATTTGAGTGGCATGACCATCGTTAAGTGCATCTTAAGAATGGGTTACTATTGGCCCACAATGTAAAAGGACTTCTGCGAGTATGTCAAGAAATGTAGTAAGTGCTAGCATCATGCAAATCTAACACACCATCGCAAGCTTTTTAGCCCATACAGGCAACATGGCCATTCTCGCAATGGGGACTAGACTTTATTGGGAAGATCTCACCCCCGTCCTCATGCCAACATACATTCATCATAATGGCCACATAATACTTCACTAAATGGGTAGAAGCGATCCCCTTAACATCAACAATTGGACCAAGGATTGTGGAGTTTATACTCCATAATATCATAAGTCATTTTGGGGTCCCTTCTAAGATAATATCGTATAATGGGCCATATTTTAAGAAAAAAAACGTGCATGCTTTAATGAAAAATATCATATTCAGCATAGTTTTTCAACTCCTTATTATCCATAAGCAAACGGTAAAGCAGAAGCCTAAAAAAAATAATAGTATCCATTTTGAGGAAGACAGTGTAAGAAAATCACAAGGATTGGCAAATGCAATTGCCTCTTGCACTATGGGCATATGGCAATGAAGCCATCATGCCTCTAGAGTTGGAAATCTTGAATCTACGCATAGCACTAAAAGACTTCATAGATGATGAAGCTGCGCAGTAAGGCCGCCTTGATCAATGAAGAGATCTGGAGAAACTTATTCCAGAAATAATGCAAAAATAAATAACTTAGATGAAATGACACCACAAAATGCTCATATGACACACGATATTTACCCTGGTTCACCTGATGTGGGCTACTCTAGCAAAAACAAGAGCCACTCCTCCTTGATATTATTATTTTTCTTTCTTTCCCAAAAATGGGACATTACAAAAAATATAAAGGAAACTCTCACAACCCTAAACCACTATGTGGTATTAGAATACAATGGGCACAATACCATGGGCTAAACCACCCACACCCACCAATCACCCACCAATCATGGGAATCTCGGCAATCGCTTCGCCAATCACTCCAAAAAAAGGGGGAATTTTTTTTTTGGCATTTCTAGAAACCGCCTTTGGCGGACGCCTTCGACGTAGCCGGGAGGGCTGTCGGCCCCCCCGAACCCCCCTGAAACCCCCAGGAAGGGCTTCACCCTCATTGTGAGGAGCTTCGCTCCTCCTACCCTCTCGTGCCTGCCGTATAGTAATTCCTCAGCAAAGGATGAGAAACATCCAACATTCTCCCACTTGTTGAATACTTTGCCAAACCCATTTCAACTGTACAAAATCTGAACTTTTCTATGCTAAATGCCTTGGTTAAAGCATCTGCAACATTTTCCTTTGTATCCACTTTCTCTAGGAACACTTTCTTCTATTCAATCATGTCCCTGCTGAAATGGAACTTTGTATCAATGTGCTTCATTATGGAATGGGAAGCAGGGTTCTTTGCTAAAAATATAGCACTCTGACTGTCACAATTTATCTTCATAGCTCCTTGAAAGAACCCAGTTTCAACACACAATATTTGTAGCCATATTGCTTCCTTACTGCCATCGGTGGCTGCCATGTACTCAAATTCAGTGGTTGAAAGAGCATCAACAATTTATCTTTTGCTCATCCAACTAACAACTCCTCTAAAAAAATTGAATACATAAGCACTAGTAGATCTTCTATTGTCCAGATCTCCAGCCCAATCTGCATCAACAAACCCTTCTATATCCAAGTATCTATATTCTTTACTTGTACCCTCATAACAGATTGAAAAATAAAAATCCAAAATACCACACAGATATCTAAAAACCCTTTTCATAGCAGTCCGATGCTCTTTACCAGGTTTGGACATATATCTGCTCAAAACTCCCACTGCATGGGCAATGTATGGTCTAGTATAGACTATGGCATACATTAAACTACCTACAACATTTGCATAAGGAACATTGGACATTTCTTCTACCTCTTCTTCTATTTTTGGACATTGTTCAACAAATAATTTTCCCCCCAAAGGAATATGTACCTTCACTGGTTTGCAATCCTACATATTGAATCTCTTTAATACTGTCTCAACATATTTTTCTGATCCAGCCATAACTTTCTGTTAGAATGATCTCTGTTTATTTTCATGCCCAAAATAAAATTTGTAGGGCCAAGATATTTCATATCAAACTGTGATGCTAACTGAGACTTCACTTCCCTGATCATTTTCTTACTATTTCCAATTAGTAACATGTCATCAACATACAAAACTATAATGACAAGTAAATTTCCAATTTTCTTTGAATATACACAGTGATCAGCATTGCTACGAAAAAAATCAATTCCTAAGACATAAGTATCAAATTTTTGATACCACATTCTAGGTGACTGTTTCAGTCCGTACAGATATTTCTTTAACTTGCATACAAGATCATCCTTTCCTACAATAGTGAAAACTTTAGGTTGTCTCATATATATTTCTTCCTCCAAATATCCATGTAGGAATGCAGTCTTTACATCCATTTTCTCTAATTCAAGATCAAAAGTAGCAACAACAGATAAAAAAAATCAAATTGAGGTTAGCTTTGCAACAGGAGAAAATACTTCACCATAATAAATTCCCTCTACCTAAGAATAACCTTTAGCCACCAAGCGAGCTTTGTATTTCTCCACTTTACCTTCAACATTCTGCTTCTTCATGAAAATATATTTACAACCTATTGCTTTTCTTCCACCAGGTAATTTCACTAAATCCCATGTTCTGTTATTTTTCAGGGCCATTATTTCCTCATCCATGGCCTCTTCCCAAAGGTTTACCTCTTCAGAATTTATAGCTTCTCTAACAGTTCTAGGATCTTCATCAGTAATAGATAATACAAAAGAAGTAGGAAATGCAGATGGACTGTACCTTTCAGGTTGCCTTATTTCCCGTGTTGATATCCTTACCACAGATGTATGAACCTCTTGTTCATCCTCATAAAAATCGTCATCCAAATCCTCATCTGTCTGCTCCTCTACCAGATCCTCTTCTATGTGATCTTATTCCATGAGATCAAATTGGACCTTGTCAGGTTCTTCTGTTACTTCCTTCCTGTGATCACTTTTGGTTTCCCTAAACACCACATATCTACTGTACACTGTTATTTTAGTTTATTTATGATGCAGGAGCATCCAGTGGTGTAAGAGTGATCTTGCATCACCCAAAAAAAAATTGTAATTGTTTAATTTTGTAAAACTAGTAAAACTAGTTTAACTTGCAGGAGATTTTTGAAGGTCTTAGAGGTCGAATTTGAGGATTTTTGGCTAGACATGAGCCTTGGCGCGAAGAGCCAAGGCTCGCCCCGCTTAGCTCGTTTCATGCCGTTTTCGAAAACATGTTGTAATAGTCAATCGGGTCAACGAGTGCGAAGTTATGACCTCGACAAGTTGCCCCCAAAATTCAAATTTGAATTTTAATGGTTTTAGGTGGGAAAAAGGGAAAACAGGGTATTTGAGGGAATTTTCGAAATTGTAAAGGGGTCTTTTCTCTTGTATCCTTATTTTTGGCATGAAAGTAATGAAAGGTTTGATTCTCTGACTTGTTCAAAGGAAAAATACCTGTGTATCATTTGTTTGGTGTTGCTTGTGTAACGTGATCTACACCAAGTGGTATCAGAGCGGGAGTTCCTGAGTGTGTAAACAGATCGCCGGACGTGAGGCAGTTTACACCAGGATCTGTGGTTAAGGTTTGTGAGAGAAGTGAGCAGAATGCCTCCATGAAGAAACCATGGTGGTGGGAGAAATATGGTGCCAGAGGAAGATTTTAGAGCTTTGCAGAGGCAAGTTCAGGCTCTGCAAGAGGAGCTGCGTAGAGGGTTTGAGCCAAGGAGAGAAGAAGGTAGTGAAGATGAAGTTGAAGAAGAAGAGGACCAGTTTGAGGAAGAAGAAGAGGCAGTAGATCCTGCACAAGCCAGGTTATACAGAGCCATATCTCAGATTGGAAAGAGACCGAAGATGGAGGTTTCTACGTATTCTGGAAATCTTGATCCAGAGGAGTTGATTGACTGGATCAATGATTTGGAAGAATACTTTGAGTATGAGGAGGTTGAAGATCCTGATAGGGTCAAGTTTGCTAAGACCAAGCTGAAGGGTCATGCCAACATATGGTGGAAGGGAGTGCAGCTAGACAAAAATAAAAGAGGAAAAGAAAGGATAACAAAATGGGAGCGGATGTTGGAGAAGTTGAAGAGGCAGTTCATTCCAGGTGACTACGAGTTGGATCTGCTAAAGAAAATGCAAGGTTTGAGGCAATCAAGTAAGTCTGTCAAAGAATACACAGAGGAGTTTTATAAAATTGTAATCAGAACAGGCCATTCAGAGGCCAACAAGGAGAAGGTAGCCCATTATATTAATGGGTTACGAGCAAGTATTCAAGAGGAGTTAAGTCTGGTCAGGATGACCACCATAGAGGATGCTTACCAGTTTGCCCTGAGGGTTGAAGAGAAGCTGAACAGAAGGTTTGAGAGCAAGCAAAGAGGAAGAGGTCATGGTGGAAGAACTGGTGGAAGAACAAATGGAGGATGAAATGAAGATTATAAGAAGAATGGAGAAGCTAGCAGTAGTCAGGACCAAAAGGGAGATAATGCTTACCGCCCCGTGATCAGAACAATGGTTACCAGAGAGGAAGAGGAAGGTCTGGATGAGGGTTTGGAAGAGGAGGATTTCATGGAACCTATTTCCACTGTGGCGAAGAAGGACATCGAGCATACGAGTGTCCACAACACCAAGAGAGGACAAATAGGAGGCCTGAAGGTAATGCCCGAGCTACGGTCATTGATGAAGGTGCTGAATCTGAGCACTCTAAAGAAGCAGAAAGAGGAGAAGTGCTAATCACAAGGAGAGCCTTGTTGAATGAGGAGAGAGACCCAGATCAGAGGAAGAGCTTATTTCGCACAAGGTGTAAATGTGCAGGTAAGATTTGTAATATTATCATAGACAATGGTAGCATAGATAACCTAGTTTTAGAAGGAATGGTTACCAAATTGCAATTAGAGAGGAAGAGACACCCGCATCCATATCGGATTGCATGGTTACAGAAGGACCATAGGGCTTTGGTCAGTGAGCAATGCTTGGTAAAATTTAATATTGGGAATTACCGTGATGAGGTCCTGTGTGACATCCTGCCTATGGATGCTTGCCATTTGTTGTTGGGAAGGCCATGGCAGTTTGATCGGTGTGCAGTGCATGATGGTCGTGCCAACACTTACTCCTTGACAAAGAATGGAGTGTGCCATAAGCTGAAGCCCCTGAAGGAGGTGGATGAAAAGGTATGTAGCAGTGCCAGAATCTATTTAGTTGAAGGGAGAAGGTTTTTGGATGGTTTGAAGCATGAGCATATGTGCTATGCATTAATTCCTAGAGTTAGGGAAGAAGAATGCAAAGATACCCCAAGTAGAAGTCTTAGGTCTGTTAGAAGAATTTCTAGATATTATATCGGATAATGTGCCCGAGGGTTTACCACCAATGAGGAAGATCAATCACCATATAGATTTGGTACCAGGATCTAGTTTACCCAATAAGGCAGCCCATAGAATGACTCCTGTAGAAAGTGAGGAGCTAAACAGGCAAGTCCAAGAGTTGCTAAAAAAGGGACTGATTCGGGAGAGCTTGAGTCCATGTGCAGTACCTGTAGTACTAGCACCAAAGAAATATGGAGAGTGGAGAATGTGTACAGACTCTCGAGCTATTAACAAGATCACCATAAAATATAGATTTCCATTGCCAAGGATGGATGACATTATGGACTGTTTGAGTGGAGCCAAGTACTTCACAAAGATTGACCTGAAGAGTGGGTACCATCAGATTCATGTCAGAGAAGGAGATGAGTGGAAGACAACCTTCAAGACCAGAGAGGGTTTGTATGAGTGGTTGGTCATGCCATTTGGGCTAACCAATGCACCAAGCACATTCATGCGGCTGATGAATGAGGTATTGAAGGAGTTTTTAGGAAAATTTGTCATTGTCTATTTGGATGACATTTTAATATTTAGCAGGACCCTGGAAGAGCACCTGATGCATATCAGAAGGGTTTTTGAGAAGTTGAGGGAGGAGCAGTTGTTGATTAATTTGAAGAAGTGTAGTTTTGTGAAGGAGTTAGTGTATCTGGGATTTGTCATCTCAGCCGAAGGTCTAAAAATGGACCCAAAAAAGGTGAGGGCTATCATTGAATGGCCTACTCCAAGAAGCATAACTGAGGTAAGATCATTTCATGGTCTAGCAAGTTTTTACAGAAAATTCATTAGAAATTTTAGTAGTATTTGTGCACCCCTTACAGAAACAATGAGAGGGGATAAGAAAGAATTTAAGTGGACCTTAGGAGCAGATAAGAGCTTTGATATGTTGAAGAAGAAGGTCACAGAGCAACCTATTTTGGCACTTCCAGATTTTAATAAGGTATTTTAGGGAGATTGTGATGCTAGTGGTAGTGCCATAGGAGTTGTATTGAGTCAAGAAGGTAAACCTGTTGCTTATTTTAGTGAGAAACTCAATGATGCTAGGAAGAAGTATTCAGTTTATGATCAAGAGTTTTATGCTATAGTTCAGGCTCTAAAGAAGTGGAGGCATTATTTGTTGCCAAAAGAGTTTGTTCTATATACTGATCATCAGGCCTTACAAGTATATTAATAGCCAAGGGAAGCTAAATCAGAGGCACTTGAAGTGGGTTGAGTTTCTACAGAGTTATACCTTTGTGTTGAAGCACAGGAGTGGAAAGTCAAATAGAGTTGCAGATGCCTTAAGTAGAAGGTAGTGTTTGTTGATAGAAATGAAGGTGGAAGTTGTAGGGTTTGATGAACTTAAGGGTTTGTACCCTGAAGATCCTGATTTTGCAGAGGCTTGGAGGGCTTGCTTGGCACCTGTTACTTTGGACAGGACTAAGTGGTTGGATTTTCTGATCCAAGATGGAATGTTGTTTAGAGGAAATCAATTATGCATTCCAAGGAGTTCAATGAGGGAGAATCTAGTCAAGGAGAAACACAGTGGAGGGTTGGCTGGACACTTTGGTCGGGATAAGACCATTGCCCTTGTTAGTGAGAACTACTATTGGCCATAGTTGCAGCAAGATGTGAAGAGATTTGTGCAAAGTTGCAGAGTATGCCAGATGGCGAAGGGTGTGAGACAGAACACTGGATTATATCAGCCATTACCTGTACCAGAGAGACCATGGGAGGACATCAACATGGATTTTGTTCTTGGCCTACCAAGGACACAGAGGGGAAATGACTCCATATTTGTGGTGGTTGACAGGTTTTCAAAGATGGCACATTTTATTCCCTGCCAAAAAACTAATGATGCAGTTCATGTTGCAGGTTTATTTTTCAAAGAGGTGGTACGACTTCATGGTCTACCAAAGAGTATAGTTTCTGACAGAGATACCAAGTTTGTTGGGTATTTCTGGAGAACCTTGTGGAAGAAATTGAAGACAGATTTGAAATTCAGTTCTGCATACCACCCACAGACTGATGGACAAACAGAGGTGGTGAATAGAAGTTTGGGTAATCTATTGAGATGCTTGATAGGAGATAAGCCCAAGGGATGGGATTTGGTTTTGCCATAGGTGGAATTTGCATACAACAATTCTGTCAATAGGAGTACTAACAAATCTCCATTCCAGATAATATATGGGAGCAGTCCAAGAAATGCTTCTGAGTTGAGGAAGATGGATACAGGGGAAAAGTGCAGTGTCGAGGCTGAGGACTTTGCAGAGCATCTGAAGAGCTTGCATGAAGAAGTGAAGAAGCATATTACTAAGATGAATACTCAATATAAGACAAGGGCAGACCAGAAGCGACGGTTTAAGGAATTTGAAGTGGGAGATGAAGTTATGGTCCATCTGAGAAAAGAAAGGTTTCCTGCTAAAACCTATAACAAGCTGAAGATGAAGAAGTTTGGACCATGCAAAATCATAGAAAAATGGGATTCAGGCAATGCATATGAAGTGGAATTGCCAAGTGGGCTTAACATATCACCTGTTTTTAACATTTCAGATTTGGTAGAATACCATGAAGGAGACAATGGTGAGGGACCAATAGCAGAATTGTGGAATATTCTAGCATCTACTCCAGATACGGAAGAGATAGAAGAGATCCTGGATACACGCATCGGCAAAAGTACCAAAAATAGGCAGTATGCAGAATATCTGGTTAAGTGGAAAGGCAGACCTGTTGAAGATTCATCTTGGTTGTCGAAGGCTGAGGTTGAACGCCTTGGTTTTCTTCCAACAATAGAGAAGTGAAGGTCACTTCTCAAAATTACCCTGGGTGTCTGATGCAGGAGCATCCAATGGTGTAAGAGTGATCTTGCATCACCCAAAAAAAAATTGTAATTGTTTAATTTTGTAAAACTAGTAAAACTAGTTTAACTTGCAGGAGATTTTTGAAGGTCTTAGAGGTCGAATTTGAGGATTTTTGGCTAGACACGAGCCTTGGCGTGAAGAGCCAAGGTTCGCCCCGCTTAGCTCGTTTCATGCCATTTTTGAAAACATGTTGTAATAGTCAATCGGGTCAACGAGTGCGAAGTTATGACCTCGACAAGTTGCCCCCAAAATTCAAATTTGAATTTTAATGGTTTTAGGTGGGAAAAAGGGAAAACAGGGTATTTGAGGGAATTTTCGAAATTGTAAAGGGGTCTTTTCTCTTGTATCCTTATTTTTGGCATGAAAGTAATGAAAGGTTTGATTCTCTGACTTGTTCAAAGGAAAAATACCTGTGTATCATTTGTTTGGTGTTGCTTGTGTAACGTGATCTACACCAGTTTATATCCTTTAACACCATACTTATAACCAATAAAGATACATTTAACAACCTTATTATCAAGCTTACTTCTTTTCTCATTTGGAATGTGCATGTATGCATCATAGAAAAAAACTCTAAGATGTGAGAGAGAGGGTTTCTTACCAAACCATGCTTCAAATGGAGTTTTATCTGGCAATGTTGATGTAGGAGATCGATTTCACAAGTAGCATGCTGCACTCACTGCCTTAACCCAGAATTCCTGTGTCAAACCTGCACCACTGAGCATACTCCTAGCTTTTTCCATAAGAGATATGTTCAATCTCTCTGCAACTCCATTTTGTTGAGGTGTATATGGAGTAGTCTTCTATCTTGCAATACCACACTGCTTACAAAAATCCTCAAATTTATTTGAACAATACTCTCCTCCATTATCAGGAGGAAAGCTGCTTTGTTGGAATTTTTTTGAGACCTATCTGGTGGGCTCTCTGGGGATGGCAGCAGTTTTTGGAGGAGGTATGAACAACTGGAGGAATGTAGTGATGGCATCAGGTCCGTCACAGAGCGTGCATGCTAGGGCTGGTATTTCTTTTAAAAATGATTGGAAGGAACAAGATTTCCCATTGCATGCCAGGAATCGCTTGTTAAAGAACAATGGATGTTTGGAACGATGTGAAGCTAGGCCGGTTCTAGTGGTTCAACCAGACTCGGTGGTAGAAGATGTGGAGTATTTAACCAAACATGCGCTTATTGGTAAATTTATGGGCATCCGAATTTCTCTTCCCTTTGTGGAGGCTTGGGTTAGGAAGACTTGGAACCTTGAAGGTGATGTGGAGGTGATGCTGAGTGCAAATAGCTATTTTATGGTGGTTTTTTCTTGTCTTGTGGATCGTAACAAAGCATTTGAAGGAGGTCCCTATTTTTGTAACCAAGCGAGACTCTTTCTTAAACCCTGGCATGTGGGTTTCAACCCATCAGAGGAGCGGCCGTCATGGGTTCCGGTGTGGGTTCGGCTTCCGTGGCTCCCCTTGGAATTTTGGAGAAATGACATCTTGCATATGATTGCCCTTCTACTTGGGAAGCCGGTTGGGCCGTCAGGACAGACGCTGGATAAAAAGGTAATCTCTGTTGCCCGTATCTGTGTTGAAATTGATTTAAACAATCCTATTCCAGATTCTATTGAAATACAGTTCGGATCAACCACATGGGTTCAAAAACTTGACTATGAAGCTCTTCCATTTCGTTGTCGAATTTGCCATGAATATGGCCACTTACAAAGAAAATGCCCTAAGTTTGTCCTACCTGTGGCTTCAAATCCTGGGCCCTCTCAAGCTGTACAAAATATGGATAAAGGAAAAGCCCCGATAAAGGAGGGGGATCAAGATAAGGAAGGCTTTGTTACGGTAAAACCTTAGAACAAAGGAAGAAAGGCAAAAAGAGACATTAAGGATAACCAGCCAGATGCTCAGCTCAATCGTTTTGAAATTCTAGAGAATCTTGATCAGTGCATGGAGATACCTGAAACATCGCTACCTGTTATAGATATAACAAGACCAAATCAGTTGTCTCTTCATGAGGTGGAACCAAGGGAACCAGATACAGGGGGTTTAAATGAAGAACAAAGGGCTTTGGTTTTGAGTATAGGTGATATGGTTGGCCCTAGCCCTGGAAGTGAAGTTATCTTAGAAAATGGCATAGATTTAGATGTGCCCTCTCCTACCCAGGCACTGATGCAGTCATCCATGGACTGTAAAACTCCTACGGTGCTGGGATTGCAACATAAAATAATTAAAAAAAATGCTTCAGATAAGAATATGAAGGTGGGTCGGAAGAAAGACCAGGATAAAATTAAGTTAATGGGGGAGACTTTGGTAGAGTCAAGTTTGGTGAGAACATTGGACTCCCATTTTTATAACCCCCAAAAATGATTATACTTTCATGGAATGTAAGGGGGTTGAACAACATCCCCAGACAAAAAGTTGTTCGTGATTTGATTCGTGTTCATTCTCTGGATGTGGTTTTTATTCAGGATAGAGTATTGATAACTGGGAGAGTCTCCCGTCTGGGGATTCTCAACACCTACGGGAGTTGATCCATAAGGATGTTCAGACTTAATGTGGTTTGTTTTTTTTTTTTTGGTTTTCTTTGGGAGTTGACCTTGTCTGGTGATTTAGCCTGTCTTGTTGCTTATTTGAGTCCTGGGTGGGGGCTCAACTGTACTTTGTAATCCAGACTTTTTATCAATAAATTTTTACCCCTTTATTTAAAAAAATACTCTCCTCCATTATCAGACCTCAACACCTTAATTATTTTATCAGTTTGATTTTCAACAAGTGCTTTAAATTCTCTAAATTTATCAAATACTTCATATTTACTCTTAGGAAAATAAATCCATGCATATCTTTAAAAATCATCAACAAAAGAAGCATAATACCATGATTTTCCAAGTGATGGTATGGGGACAAGACCAAATATATCACTATGAATAAGATCTAATATCCTTGTTGCTCTAGCAGAACCATATGGGAAACTCACATGATTCTGCTTTTCATAAATGTAGTGTTCACAGAAATAAAAAAACATTGAGCAATCAGGGATACCATGAACCATACCTTTTGTGTGTAGGGTACACAATCCCTTTTCTCCAATATGTCCCATTATTTGATGCCAGAGTGTCAAGCTTTTATCTGATTCAACCTCAAGAACAGTTGAGCTATTGCACTCATTTGTCATAGTTCTTACCAATAGCTTGTACAAATTTCCAATACGAACTCTTCTTTCTAACACCATTGATCCTCGAACCATTTTGTATGAATCTTTACTAAAACTAACATTTACTGTTGCATCAGCCATTTTGCTAATAGAAATTAAATTTCTAACAAGGCCTAGAATATGCATCACACCTGGAAGGGTCTTAACCCTACCATCCTGCAATAGTATTTTCACCCTTCCACGACCAATGATATTAAGTTGTGAATCATATCCTAACAATACCTCCCCTCCATCATATATTTCATATTCACTAAACCACCCCCTATGAGGAGTCATGAAAAGAGGCACCGGTATCGATCAACCAATCATTTTTATTTGATCATGTGGAGCAGGATGCCAGATATACATCTCCTCATTCATCAATAGATTTATGTGTCTCTGTGGAAGTGGATTCATTAGACCTCTTTCCAGAATCAACATTCTTTGATCTGCAGTCCTTCTTCATATGACCAGGCTTGCCACACTTCCAACACTTTCTCTCAAACTTTCCACGAGACTTGGATCTACCTCTAGAATTAGATCTATCATCGTATCTTGTTTTATCCTTTTCCTTGGCACACCCTCTCACTATTAGGGCTTCCTTTGAAGTGTCCTCCATGGATTTTCTCCTCATATTATCTAATATTAGAGATGCCACAATATATTCAAACTTCAATGTAGATGAAGTTGTACTACCAATTGCTACAACTAGGTTATCCCATGAATCTGGTAAATAGCATAGAAAGGTAATACATTTATCTTCCTCACTTAACTTAATATCAACAAATGTAAGATAAATTACCACTGTATTGAATGAATTCAAATGATATGCAATTGAATCTCCTTCATTTATCTTGAGATTGTACAGTTTCTTTCGAAGGAACAATTTGTTCACCAAGGACTTAGATTGATACAAATCCCCTAATTTCTCCCAGATATCCTTTATAGTAGCTTCTACATAAACATTGATTAGGACTGAATCTGCAAGACACAGTTGAATCTGACACTTTGATTTTTGATTCATCTTTTTCCAATTTCCATTGAATGTTCCTTTAGGTTTCATTTGTTCAAAAATAATAGCCCACTGATCTCTGTCCATGAGTAGATCCTCCATCTTTAACTTCCATAGCTCAAAGATTTTTCCATAAAATTTATTGATCTCTATCCTTGAATGATTTCCTGTCATTTTCCTTCAAGCTCCTTCTGCAAAAAAACTCACACACCGAAATAGGTTTTCTCTCCCTCCTAGAAACCCTAGAAACCCTTCAAAAGAAATGTAACCCTAGTAATAAATGCGTCCCCCTATGGCTAACAACTTGGCTCTGATATCAAATGAAGAGATCTGGAGAAAATTATTCTAGAAATAATGCAAAAATAAATAACTTAGAAGAAATGACACCACACAATACACATATGACACACGATATTTACCCTGGTTCACCCGATGTGGGCTACTCTAGCAAAAACAAGAGCCACTCCTTGATATTATTATTTTTATTTCTTACCAGAAAATGAGACATTACGATAAAATATAAAGGAAACTCTCACAAACCTAAACCACTATGTGGTATTAGAATACAATGGGCACAATACCGTGGGCTAAACCACCCACACCCACCAACCACCCACCAACCGTGGAAATCCCAAAAATCGCTCCGCCAATCACTCTAGAAAAAGGGGGAATTTTTTTTTTGACGTTTTTGGAAATCGCCTTCAATGTGGCCAGGGGGGCTACCGCCTCCCCTGACACCCCTATGGAGGGCTTCGCCCTCCTCGTGAGGAGCTCCACTCCTCCTACCCTCTTGTGCCTACCGTACAATATTTCCTTGAAAAAGGATGAGACACATCCAACAATCAATTTATGCTTCTTGATGAACGTCGAGTCAATGCTTTAGAGCATCTTCGTGTTTACCAATATCGCATTATGCGAGCTTACAATAGTAAAGTACACCTAAGGAAATTCAAGGTTGGAGATCTAGTGCTCAAATAAAACCAACAGAATTCAAATCTACCCCCACATTTGCGAGATAAGTTCACGTTAAAATGGATAGGTCCATACATGATTTCACAAAGAGTTGGGCCTGGAGCATATCACCTTATATCATTAGATGGTGTTGAAGAGCCTAAACCTCTCAATATAATTCACTTAAAGGCATTTTACACATAAAAATAAAAAACATTCAAATATGTCAAAAATAAAAAACATTCAAATATGTCATAAAACACAAAAAAATTCAAATATGTCAAAAACAAAAACAAATCATAAAAACATAAAATTCAAAAATTCAAATCAAAGGCTCCAAGGGTAACTCAAGCCGCTTGGTAAAAATTCAAATCAAAGGCTCCAAGGGTAATTCAAGCCGCTTGGTCAAAATTCAAATCAAAGGCTCCAAGGGTAATTCAAGCCGCTTGGTCAAAAATCAAATCAAAGGCTCCAAGGGTAATTCATACCGCTTGGTCAAACAATCAAATCAAAGGCTCCAAGGGTAATTCATACCACTTGGTCAAACAATCAAATCAAAGGATCCAAGGGTAGTTCACACTGCTTGGTCAAACATCAAATCAAAAAGGCTCCAAGGGTAATTCACATCGCTTGGTCAAAAATCAAACAAAAAAAAATCTCCAAGGGTAATTCAAAACCGCTTGGTCAAAATCAATAACAAAAGCCCCAAAGACATAATAAGCCCTTTGGTCAAAATAATCAAAAATACAAAAACAACATAAAATCAAAAATACAAAAACAATTGCACTTCACATTTTGCATCCACATCATTGCATTGCATTTTCACATACATTACAATTGTATATGTCATGAGAGCCTTAAAAGTGATACCACAATTTGTCGCACAAGTCATTCATATCCATACCTCCATCCACATGTGTGTAATTGTGTTTTTCAACACAACCATTATTTGTTGCTATACATAATTACTAAGGCTTTTCGGTTAGTCAACCAAATCTAGTAATCTTACCAACTTTTGAGGAAAACAACTTTGATTAGTAGAAAGAAAGGCCTAGATGTGAAAAAGCCTTGGATATTCATGATCCCATCAATAATTTAAACACTAAAAGCCTAGCTGGTACAAAGAAAATATGAAAGCTGCAAAGCGGTCTAGGTTACCTTAAGTGAAAAGGATTATCCTTGCTTATCCCCCTATGCAACCGGTTTAAAGGTGCTAAGAATTGGTAAAAGGACAAGCTTTAGCCTATCAAAATCCCTTGCTTTAATCAAAATAAGAAAAATCCCAAAGCAAAAGTACAAATTCAAAAGGCCAAACATACAGTCCACATTTCAAAAGCAAAAATTCGATAGACAAATCATTTATTCAAAATACAAAAAAATCAAGCTCAAGAAAAAATAAAAAATAAACAGTGATTTTTCATCACTAAGAATGAGTAAAATAAACAGTGATTATCATCACTACAAAAAAATTCCCGCTCAAAGAAAAAAAATCAAAATAAAAAATAAACAGTGATTTTCATCACTACATATGAGCAAAAATCCAAAGCCAAAAAGAAGGGAATAAAGCTTGAATCCCTGGAATTCTCAGCATTGTACAAAACTAGAAGGAGAAATACTTACGCATGACGATATGTCTATGACAATTGTTTCATGCATTTGTGTAGACCAATGTTTGAATGTGGATGTGCTAGCTTAGGTAAACAAATATTGTTTGGTGGTATAGTCCAAGTAAGTCCAACATAAGGATGAGATGAACACCTGAGGATTCCTGATCTTAGCAATGGGCTAAAAGAATCCCACCTGAAATCGGAGGAAATACTTGAGTTCTACCTCAAAATATACAATCACATGCACACACAAAAATCATGAAAAACTAGGTCCATGGTAAAAGCCTTACTTTTCAAAAGTCTAAGTGGTAAGTAGACAGTTGTTGATAGGGGAACTAGAGTGTTTGAATCTCCAAAAAGCCCCAATTTTTTTTTACACAGCAACAAAAATTTAAATCATTCACACCATCACTTTATTTATAAGATTTTATAAATTAGGGGGTATCAACATAGGACAGATACCACATATATATTAGAAATAGTATATAGACGGCCACTGACTACTTTATATCTTTTAATTTACAGAAACTTATTAAGAAGATACATTACACACCATTACATCTCATATATGAATACTTCATAAATTCTTATGATAGAAGTGATTATTTAAATTCATAATCATTTTTAAACTTTTTGTGGTATCACCCATTAAGATTGTCAATATCATATGCATTCCGTATGTTTTAAGTGATTAGAGCATATAGGTTCATTTATACCATTCCATCACATAAGTTAGGTGCATATAATTAAAGCAAAAATTAAACATGCATTTAAAAATAACATTTGCATCCACGAAAACAAGTCATTAATCATCCATAAACCACATCATAAAACATATATGCAATATCCATTTGCATATCATAAATTCATCATTCATCATCAAAATACATTGCATCATATCATCAAATCATATAAGCATCTACACATCCATCTAAGCATCTTCAAATATAATCTATAATCTAACATATCCATCAAATCATCATAATATCATCATTGCATCATATCATAAAACAAAATAACAAAAAAAACATAAGCAATAAATGATACACATAATGAGTCACAAAAGGCAAATCTATCATAAAAATATGTGTGTCAAGTCCAATGGATATACAAAAATGCCCATGGGCTATAGTAATGTAGGTCAGTCGACATAAAAAATGGATCAAGAACCAAGTAGAACATCAATCTAGTGCCAGGCCTGAGCCCCCTGCATCACCTCCTCCAGTGCCACTTCCCCCTGTGGCGGTGTCGCAAGTCGAGTTATGTGAGCCTATAGGTCTCTTTGTTCGAGTTTGGGTCTGTTGGCTAGGATAGGCAAAAGACTGCCCTGAGGTAGAGCGCACGTTGACCTGTGAACTACCTACATCTGCTGGATCCTTAGGGACAATCCCATGCCTCCTGAGATGCATCTGAAGGAGGGTAACATGATCCGTAAGACCCCATATCTGAGCCTCATGCTCATCCAACAAGGAATGAAGCCATCCCACCTCTGCCCTTGAGCCTACTTCTGGACCCTCCTATGGTGTAGAAGCAGGAATAACAAACTGCATCCTAACATTGCCACCCCTGATAGCAGCCTGTAGAGCCTATATCTGTGTTGTGAGCTGCTCAATCATAGAATCTCACCATTGTACCTATATCTTAGTATCCTGGAGCTCATCCTTGACCTTGTGCAACTATGCTCTCAGAGGAGAGTCTCTCTCCTCGAGCTCTAACTCCTCAGGAACATCGAGATCCTCTGCTACCATCTGCTCTATCGACTGACCCCATACCTTGATCTTGGCTTGAACCCTACCTCCTGCTAGATCTGTGCCATCACCCTTGCCATAATCCTTACGCCCTAGGTTATTAATTCCATGCCACATCTGATCACCCCACCACTAAGAGTAGGCCTATGTAACTCCCCTAGCCATTGTAGGGTCTACGGTTGGGGCATCCTCCTCATATGCAAGCTCTCATCGTTGTACCTAGATCTTAGTAGCATGGAGCTCAACCTCGACCTCGTGCAACTATGCTCTTAAAGGAGAGTCTCTCTCCTTGAGCTCTAAATCCTTCTTAGGAACATCAAGATCCTATGCTACCACCTGCTCTATCGGTTGGCCCCATACCTCGATCCTGGATCGAACCTTACATCTTGCCAAATCTATGCCATCACCCCTGCCATCATCCTTACGCCCTAGGCTACCGATGCCATGCCACATCCGATCACCCCACCACTGAGAATAGGCCTCTGTAACTCCCCCAACCACTGTAGGGTCTATGACTAGGGCATCCTCCTCATATGCAAGCTCTGTGACCTATCATGGAGGTAGGTCCCTCTCTGTTGTGAGGCACCTGTACAAGAATGGTACCAAGGGCACATCCTACTGCAATCTATACTGACAAAGAACCCGAGAGTAGAAGAAATACTCCTAGATGGCAATATTACGGCCAATGAGCCATCGTTCATGTCATGTCCTAGCAGTAAAACTAGCTGGATCATCCCAAATCGGACACTCATAATACGGTTGCCACATGACATCTCCGACCAAAAGTTTGGTAAAAGCATCAGTGTAGTGGGAAAAATCCCCTATAAAAATGTGGCTCTTACACTCCTCATGATCTTGAGCCCATCTGGAAGCATAGCACTGTGTTTGAGCCTCAATAAATGTAATCTCAGCTGGGAGCCCCTTAGGGTGATCTACCTTAATGTGCTCCCATCCCCAAACCTGTAAGAGCAAACTGCAAGCAATGCTGATGCATCCCCACTGACGGATGTGGTACAACTCATCGTAGCACTGAGCCAATAGCGATCTACCCCATGCATAGATGATAGGCTCCTCACTATCTAGTAGGTCCTGCACCATCTCTAGGAGGTTCCAAGGGAACCTCAAACCCGAGCAGTCTAGGATAAGAATGTTGTTGATCACCATCAACAACACAACATGCCTCATTGTGAAAACATGAGCATCATACCAAGTCTTGATAGATACTCCCTTGGACCCAGTATCTTGGAGAGTCTGTGCAGAATGTGCCCCAAACACCCTATCATAAACAACCACCTGATCATTGGTGGTTGACGAAAAAATGGGCACCCCATCGAATGGTATCTGAAAGATCCTGTACATGTCCTCCAACGTGATAGTCATCTCACTAGGTGGAAGGTGGAAGGTGTTGGTCCATGGGTCCCAACGGTGGGCTAAAGTCATAAGATAAGCCTGGTCGGCCATAATGTGGGGCAACCTGATAATGTATTGTAGCCCACGGGCCTTAAACCACTCCTAGTCAGTGTCATCAAATCTAGGAAGCAAGTTTAGTAGGAACTTCGGATCCCGAGCCCGAGTAGTGAGGATCTAAATAAAGCAAAAGAAAACAAAACATAACTACAATGTATCTAAGGCGTAATTCACAATAAAAATGAAAACGATGCAAAAGAGTATGAGTTACTCTAAATCTAAGAAAAATAAGCATAAATTGCACCTAAGCAAAGCAAAAATTCAAAAGTAAAAAAAAATCATAAAATAAATGCACAAAATGCAAAAAACAGGGCTTAAGCTTTAGCCGTTGTCACCTACAATGGTCGAAACCAAGCCGCTGGAGGCAGTAGCGACCAAGGCCCAATGGTCAAATTTTTGACCGTTGGGATTCAAGCTTGGTTGTTCTGAGTGACAGTAGCTTAGAGTCGGCCACTCTGAGCGACATCGGCCAAGGGGCGGCATGGCAAACCCGTGAACCCTTGGCCAAAAAATAAAAAAAATTTACAATTGATAAAATAACTTCAACAAAACAACAAAAGGGAGGGAAAGAAAAAAAAAAATGGAAAACAAATCCCCTACCCAAGCATCAAAACTAAGCTAAGTTTGAGAATGCTCAAAATGGCGACAACAGGTGAATAATGGAAAATTTTCAAAAACCCTAGGCTAAAGCCACTGATAGATTACAAAATTGGGGACCAACACCGTAGCAAAAAGGAACCTAAGCCTAATTACAAAGTTTGTTCATTGCTAGAAGGTTTAGTGAGGTTCGTTTTGCTCATTTCTTAGTGAAGTTCAATTTTACTTAGACAAAGAAAAGAGATCTAGGGTTTTGAAGAGAAATACCTAAGAAGCTCTGACTCCTCCAGTAGCTGATGTCTTGCCTCATGCAGCCATGTCCTCAGCACTAGCAAAGTTTCAAAGTCGCAATCGTCGTCGTTCCACCAGAGCTCTAAAAATAGAATCTTTTTTTTTGTAATTTACATGGTGGAATCGGTAGCTGCCACGAATCCGGGCATGCTGTCCAAATTTTTATGGCCGCCACAGTATTCTACGCTGTCCACCCTAGAAGCTGCCACATAGATCTTCACATAGTCTGCACCTATAACCACCATGCCACAATCATTTTAAACCTTTTACGTCGCTAAAAGCACCAGGAAAGGGACAAGCATTCAGTCCGACAAGGCTCGAGATTTGAACCTTGGACCTCCGCCCCCTTATGGGGTTTGGATGAACCAATTGGTCTACACCTCGGACCTAAAAATAGAATCTTGAACAGTAAAAATAATAGGTCAAAACCCTAGAATTGCAAGTTTTATATTTCCTTAATTATGCCTTGGCCGTTGCTGACGTTAGTGGCCTGAGCTTCTTGGCCGCTCAAGACGACAACGACCACAGGCAAGAAATCAGAGGACGTTGGACCTGATAGCGACCAAGCCCATAGATCAAAATTAAGCAGTTCCTTCAATTAGGGAACACCAAAAACAACAAATAATTACACTTTTATGGTTTAGGATCATCATAATGTTCAAAAAAAACAAAAAAAAATCACATAAAATCAAAATATCAAGCAGGCCTCGTATCCAGTTACCTACTCTATCCACTTGACTATTGCAGCGATTTGCACTCCGTGTATTTTGGTGAGATGAGTAGGCAACCATAAGGCCACTTGGGGCAAAAGCAACTCATTTTGGAATTACGATATGTCACCCTTCAAACCCGAAGAAGATCAAGATGGTCGAACTGCTCCATGGGTGCGAAGGGATCATTCTAATTCCCCTATGATATCAAAAATATTAAGTCAAAGTGATACAATCTAAACATAAACAAAATCACTCATCCTAACTCCCTAAGAAGGCTATTGATAGCCGGACCACTCCTCGGGATAGGGATGGATGATTATCATAAGCAATTGGAATCACACTTGGATGTGGGATTGCCCATTAAAAGAAATAAATGCTAGAAGGGAACCATATTAGTCATATTGGTCAAGCGACTTGTCGCTTCATTCATTGTAATTCCTTCACCAATCCATTGTGTGAAGAAGTAGTTCAAAACTTTAACTTAATAATAATCAAAATCAACAAAATATCACTCGATCATAGCAAAATCATGTTCGTCCTTTGAATAATTACATACAACAATCACAAATTTCCCTTGTTTGTTGGGAACATAAGCAGACATGACATATTCAATTGTAGCTCTCCTACCGGTTGGAATTGTTGTAGCAGTTGAAGCTACCCGATTGAGTTTGAGGAATGAGTGCAATTTAACATGCAAAAGCCACTGGGCTAAGTCCTCCGAATGTTGAGGCAATGATTCAAGGGATGCGCACCATCTTGCATGATTGGGCCATCCGATGTTGATCAGACCATTGATCACCATACACCCTACAAACATATCAATCTACATTTTTGCTCAGCGTTGTGTTTTCCACATAACGCATCGCAAAAAGAGGCATATGTAGACACCTAAATCATATCATGCTTAGGGGAGCTACTTACATAGACACACTCATAAGATCATAAGACATAATATTGGAATTTCCAAGCACCAACAGTGGTTCTCACCACTCATTTGGGGCCTTTTCAAGCCATCCAAGCTTGGTCGCTCAAGCCAAGAGCAACCAAATTCTAGTTACTCAAGCCTAGAGTGGCCAAAACTTAGCCACTGCAGACAACATTGGCCAGATCATAGCCACTACAGATGACAATGGATAAGCCATAAGAAGCGATTTGCTAATAAACAGGCCCAATATCGAGTAGAAGTGGCAGTCTGCATGCAATAAAGGTGATCGGGAGTGACTTTGCATTCCTTTTCATGACCAGTTCACATAGAAGACTCAAGTTTGCATTCATACTTTAGTTAACTGACCTTCAAGCATAAACAAAGGACAAAAGCTTCTTATGCTAACAAATAGTTCACATAGAAGACTCAAACGGGTAGTTAGATTTTAGTTAACTGGCCTTCAAATATAGACAATAGACAATGGCTTCTCATGCTAACTTGCACTACACATGAGAAATTCATTTCTAGGGCTTGGACATAGACCTAGGGTTTCACACTATAAAAGGTGCAAGCCTAAGAGCACCAAAAAAAATAAAAAGGAGACACATGATCGATATATGACATATAGAGACACATGATCGATATATGACATATAGAGACACATGATCGATATATGACATATAGAGACCCGAATCACATATAGGAGATCATTTCAGAGAGAGAGTTCTCTTTGAGATCACGTGTGTGGTGGAGCTTTGACAAATCAAAGGGCATAACACCTACTTTCTTCAACATCAAATCATAGTATTTGACCCATAGCTTTGGGGCAAGGAGAGCAAGGTTTTCTTTAGCGACCGCTATCTTGGATAGTGGCCCACAGGCTTAGCTTAAATAGAAATAGCATCTTTTATCTTATTTTATTATATCATTAGCTTAGATTTACTTGATTCCATGGTATCGTTTTATCATACTTCTATTACATTCTCTGATTACTAACAACCTTATTCAATGAGGCAATCTCAGACAGCTAAACGTGCATTGTTGTTTGAATTACATACAGGGCCACAGGTTCACGAGACATAATCCATGACATACGAGAGCAAGAGGATCCATCCGAGAGACATACCTAGAGAAGGAGGCATATTTAAGCCCTCAAACATTTTCGTGTGCAGAACCAAGAAGCATTTTAGAGTGCGCCACCCTTTTGCAAAAGGGGACATCTCTTCATCCACTTGTAAATCATTGTATCAAGATGGGTATCCCTAAGAGGGATCAACATGTAACTAGGGTTCAATATTAATGAAATATCCATTCTTTGTCATTTTTGTGTTATATGTTTTCTCGTAATATTTTAGCTTCATTTTTGGTATAGTAATAACATCACAAGTAGAGTTAAGAGCGGCGCGTGCACCCTGGGGTCGCTACAAGCAACACTTGAAATTTTGGTGAAAGAATTTATGGCTCCAAAATATTTCAAACCTGACAGTCATAGTTAGCAGTAGAGATAAAGGACTTCCAACTCAAGCAACAAAATTAAACTGGCCAATTGATTGACACATGTTTTGAAGCAAGTATTGGCGATTCAAAAAATTGGTGAATACAAATTAAAAGCATACAGGCCAAAGTATGAATATGAGCACATAAATTCCTCATATCTTATTGGGCATGCATCGTAAAGCAACTAAGATTCAATAGGGAGATCAAATTCAGAAAAGTGTGCAAATCAAAAAACAATTACCAAATAGTAATCATAAAAGACACTCTCATTAGAGGTAATATCATTATAGAAGTAAGGTAGCAGTTTTTGGGTGGAAGAAAGAGGAAGACAAGAGTTGAAATATTAATTACAGAGCATGTGGATATGCCATAGAAATGCTATAAATTTTGACCTAGCTCACCACTCATGGTCATGCCATGAATACACAAAGCTTTGAGAATTGTTGTTTGTTGCATAAACTATGCTGAAAACTTAACATAGAGCAATGGCTTCCTTTAGTTTTGTTCCCAAAATCCTGGCAACTATGATAAAGGTCAGACTTAATAAATGCATCACCATAACAACAACAATTACAAGGCACAACTTCTAACAGAGATAAAGCAATTTTCTAGTTTATCAAGACCAGATCAACAATACACAATCGACCAATAGTGCGCAGTAGAACAAACTATAGTATTTAGCTACCATCCAATTGAGGAAGATTACCAATGTCATCCTGCCTTACTCAAAGGACTTCTCAGAAAGGCATACAAAGCTCAAAATTGATCCAGCCTATACAACAATAGATGGATGTGCAACTTAAAAAAACTAATATACCCCAAAGTCTATAACTCTTTTGACATGTTATCCTGGTTGGTGGTGGCTTACAACCCAAATATGAGGGTGATAAAAGACTATGCAAATCAAACTTTTTTTATGATTACTTCGAAGAAGATCACCAAAGTATTTTAGCCAATAGAAGCCCCAAGGATTCTGGACAAAAAGGTACTAAATTCTCAAGCCCAATATATGATTGGGACTACTTTTTATACTAAACTATCTGATTATAATGAACAAGTATTGCCATAATTTCCTATACATAAATCTGCACTCCATCCTTGGGAAGAAGATTATGTCGATTTAATAAATATACTAATGGAAAACCAAGATTTAAATTGGGTAGAAAAAGAGGTCATGTATTTAATAATATAGTTTAATAGAAAATGATATCCAACCATGTACAATTGGGAGAATATGCTCAGTGACACCATAGATAGAGAGATCCATAGATTACAAAAAGCCATTATAGAACAGAAGGAAGTAATGCCCCATTTTTTGCACTATTATTTTCTCATGCATTTAATAATAGGGCACATGGATAAAAGGGTAATTATAGAATGGTGAAGAGTATATGAAGAAATTATCCAAGAAAAACTCCCATATATACAAGAGGGTGAATCATACCAATTTTTTTGGTAAATTCCTCTCAGTTGTCTATGCCAAGCTCTCTAGTAAGAACCCTCACAAAAATGGCTTAGGTATGGTCAGATTCTTACATGAAAATAATGTAGGGGATTAATTTTTCATCGAATATGTCACCAAGGTTATACACAGTGGTGAATATTTACAAATTGGGCAAATATTAGGATTTCCAAAATTGGAAATTGGCGAATATGAGGACCCTCGACGTCAGCCCATTCGCCTGAAATTTTTGAGACTAAATTTTTCTTAGGGTCAATTTGCCATAATATATCCAAACATAGGTATATTTGTAATTTTTGGAAATATATTTTTTATCTTGATCTAATGGTGGTTTTTTTATGAATATATAAGGTGATTTAATAGATCAAAATGTATCCCAAAAATAACCTTACTTTTTAGGGCTTCAAATACCTCAAATTTTGCTGTGAAGATGATTGATTTGAATTTCTTAGGATTCACCTTGATTTCCCTTGATTTCAATTAGGATTCACCATTTTTTTACAAGTACATTTTGAGTCCAACCCCTTATGCATAACCCCGGGTGTCACTTACATAAGGATATATGGGTTAAAAATTTCCCCAAAGGCCCTATCTGGATTTTACCCTATGTCAGTCATGACACTAGAAATTGGCAGGCAGATTTTATAAGAGACTAAGACAAGGGTAACAAAGAAAGGAGATAAAATACCCTAGGTAAAAATCCCCTACAAAATAGGATGTATCATAGTCTACTAGCATCCTTACAGAAAATGGATTCATATGGCTTTGTCGAGATCACCTAGAGACCATATGACCCCTATGGATATTATAATAATACTGTTGTGAATAAAATGCCCAATTGGGTGATAACCCATAGGGGGGACTTATGCAAAGATACAATACAATTAGCTTTAAGAAAATGGGAATCTCTAGGACCTATATGGCAAGACTTTTCAAAGAGCAAGCCACATACTCATATTGAGATGGTAGGCAACTACCCTATTGAATTGAACATATTAAGGAATACTAAATTTACATTAGCTAGCCCCTTAAGCTAGGTAATACGTCCTAAAGAGTATAAAGACCCTATATTGAAGATCATCAATCAAGATACTAAGCAAATAGAAGTGTTAATGGAAGTGATAAGTTTGGTAGGAGCAAAAGTAGAGGACACTTTGGTCACTCACTCTTCCCATAGCACTTTCTTAGTCACAACAGGGGAAATAAATTGTTTTAGCTTCCTCAACACAAGCATAGGTCACCTATCACAAGCTTGTTAAGGCATTGATGGCTCCTAAGAAATAGCTTGAGCTAGTAGTAGACCTCCCTCAAGTAATTCCTACCAGCATAGTGCTCGAGAGAATTTATCAAGGAAAGGGATTATACAATTTACTTAGGGGACATCGGATCAAGTTTGCTTCTCCTCCAAGTTTCTCAAGGAGTAAAAATCCAAGACTAGAGACCCTCAATACATAGTAAAAGAGCCAAATAAATAGGACACTCAAGTATCAACTAAGCCTCTTGTAGCATTAGAAGCAACTATACCAATGGCTCAGATCACATCCCTTCAACTGGATAAGATAACAAGGGAGGAAACAATCTAGTATTAGAAAAATCCTCTAGTCTTGGTGAGGGCTTAGGCTCAATGTCATGTGGCCACTGTAGAGAGCCTTTATAAAAGCAACCAAGCTTTGGTTGCTAAAACACACCAACTACAAACTAAAAATGAGAAGTTATAGGTAGAAGTAAATGGCCCAAGACAACAAATGTCAACTCCCCAGGCTATAGCCTCTAGAAAAAAATCTTAGATCATCATCAAATGCATTTATTACTCTAACCAGGGTTATGCATAAGCACGAAATATCGTAAATTGGCTATATTTAGGATTTTCAAAATTTTAAATTTGCTAATTTTGGAACATTTCACTAGGGGCCATTCACCCAAAATTTACGTGGTGGAAGTTTTTTGGGGTAAATTAGCCCATCGTTGACAATTATTATCCTATTTTTATTTTAATTCGTCGACCACTTTCACCCAATTCCACGGACAATTCACCTTCAAATTATATATGATTTTGTTTTTTCCACCCAATTCACCTCATATACTACCCATATATATACTGTAGGGGGTACCGATAAACATACATCTAAAACACTCTAACTCAAAAATAGCTCTGAAACAACGAAAAACTTGACAAGGTTGTAGAGAAGTGTCTATCGACATAAGTCGATCGGTTGCAGAGGAGTGTCAATCGACATATGACTATCGATTGTAGAGAAGTGTCGATCGACATAAGATGATCGACATAAGCCAATCGGTTGTAGAGGAGTAACAATCGACATATGCCTATCGATTGTAGAGAAGTGTCAATCGATTGTAGAGGAGTGTAAATTGGCATAAGCCGATCGGTTGTAGAGGAGAGTCTGTAGGCATAAGCTGATCGGTTGTAGAGATGTGTCTATCGACATAAGGTGATCGGTTGTAGAGGAGAGACTATCGATATAAGTTGATCGATTGTAGAGAAGTGTCTATCGGTATAAGTTGATCGGTTGTAGAGATGTGTCTATCGATATAGGTCGATCGATTGTAGAGGATAGTCTATCGACATAAGTCGATCGATTGCAGAGAAGAGTCTATCGGCATAAGTTGATCGGTTGTAGAGATGTGTCTATCGGCATAAGTCGATCGATTGTAGAGGAGAGACTATCGGTATAAGTTGATCGGTTGTAGAGAAGTGTCTATCGGTATAAGTCGATCGATTGTAGAGATCTATCGGTATAAGTCGATCGATTGTAGAGAAGTGTCTATCGATATAAGCCGATAGATTATAGATTTCTATCCATAATATCATTGAGAGGAAAGACTATCAACATAAGTCGATCAGTTATAGAGAAGTGTATATCGATATAAGTTGATCGGTTGTAGAGGAGAGTCTATCAATAAAATTTGATCGATTGTAGAGGTGTGTCTATCATCCTAAGCTGATCCATTGTAGGGTAGTGTCAATCGGCATAGGCCGATCGGTTCTAGAGGATTGATGACTATGAAAATAGGTAGAGTATTCTTCTTCCACTATTCTTTTATCCAAAGCTCTTTTTCTTTAGTTTCATAGGCATTGTAGGTGCACTATATGCAACTGTGGTAGACAAGTATCCATGTCATCTGGTTGTGTGTTAGGAGCATTTTTCTTGTTAGAGACTACTTCTTGTCTATTAGAGTATGTTTCATAGGCAGTGTAGAAGCACTATCTACAATTGTGGTCGACAAGTATCCATGTCATGTTGTGTGTTAGGAGCATTTTTCTTGTTAGAGATTACTTCTTGTCTATCAGATGTCATTCTATAGGGCAGCGTAGGTTCATCTGAAGATTCATAGATTCTTTATGGAATTACAGTTTAACCTTGGTTACTAAGAAACACAAATTTTTATTGAGGGATGTATGTTATTTTCCTTCAATTTCATATTCATTTCCTAACATCTAAAGGTTTTTCTTTACAGATACAATGTCACCTACTGAATATGGAAATAAGGGAGGCCAATATTCTAGTAAAAAGATAATTCTAAAATATTTTACACAAATATCAAAATGCAGTGAGGCATCAATATCTACACAACATGTAGGTACAAACACCTTTTACCATCAAATCATTAATTTTTCTCTATTATTATTAAATATAAAGCCTTTATTTATTAATAGATAAATGGTTGTCTGCTTATCTACCTCTTTTTAAATGCTTTGTAAAATTGTATTATGTTAATTCTTTAAAATAGTGCCTTTTTACATCCAAAAATGATAGAGAACACCAAACATTGAATGCAGTAAACACTATCGACCCTGATGTGCATTCACTCGAAGATATTCTAGTGGATGAGATGGGACCACATGATAATTTTCCTAATAACGACATTCAACAACCACTTCAGGAGATGTTTAATTTAGACACATCAACCAAAAAAGAAAATAATAGTACAATTAAAATGTAGACCTCTGGGGAATCTTGTAGTAAAAAATCTAAACATCAAAAGATAAGTGAATGGACTATTGGAAGGGATTTTAAAAATGAATGGGCATGGTTATACCCCTTTATTGAGTGAGATGAGACACAGAAAGTGTGTAAATGCGTTATTTGTACTTGGAAGTTGGGAAAGGATCATTTATTGCAAAATAAGAAAGACATAATAGAAAAACACTATGGGAAAGTTTACATCAAAGAAATATGAAGTGATGGAACAATTAACAGATTTCATAGGTGGAAGGATGCATCGAAATGTGTGCATGTGAGATATGCACTTGAATACAAAAAAGCAATGAAACAACAACAAACTCTCATTGAGAAGGGTGGAACTATCGAGGCCCAATTTCAAAAAATTAATAAGACTGTATTAGCCTCAAAACATTTGTAGTTTGTTGTTGTATACAATATTCTAAAAAAAGGTCGACCCATGTCTGATTTTGCTGATTTTAAGCAACTACTTCAACTAGCCGATGTACAAAACCTTACCAGTTCACATTGGTCAGATCGAAGTGGTTGGGAAATGGTAAAATATCTATCACTAGTTGAGAAGGAAGACCTGAGAGAGAATGTAAAACAAGCCAAATTTATTTCACTTTCCATTGATGAGGTAACAATTGTTGACAACACATCTTGGATTTGCATACATGTTTACACATTCAAAAATCATTTGAGACAACCTCATTTACTAGCACTACATAAGATGATTGAAAATTGTAATGTGGAAAATATTTATAATGTTGTTGTAACCAGTTTAAAGGATATTGCCAAAATGGATGAAAAGGAAATTGCCACAAAGTTAATTTGTGTTGGAGTTGATGGTGTGGCTACAATGCAAGGACAAAGGAATGGTCTTTGTGTTAGGCTTCAGACATCAATTGCCCCATATGTGATTCCCATTCATTGCATGGCTCATCGAATGAATCTTGCATACAAAATTATGAGAAAATTTGATAATGTAGCCAGAGTGGAAGATCTCATCCATGAAATACACTCATACTTTTCATGCAGTCCAAAAAGGTTTGCAGAGTTTCAATAGTTTTCTCTAGGTGTAACCGAAGGTAGAAAAATGTTAAAAGATGTGGACACCAGGTGGATTTCACTATTTCTTCCTGCAAAAAGGGTTTTTCAGAATATCAATCCTTGGTTGGGTTTATGTATGCACATCGTAGGGATGTTGACAAGGCAAAATATTTGCTATTTTGTATGACTGACTTGGAAACTCTTCTCACATTATGTGGTATTCTTCCATTGTTGCAAGAAATGAATTCTTTGATTAAACTCGCACAGGAAAGGGCAATTTATATTGTTGATTTCATCAGGATGAGAAAACAAATATGTATGCTTATTGACAAGATTTACTTATCCAAAAAATTTTGAGGATCCCAAGTTTGATAGTTGGAATACGTTAGTTGAAGTCAATGATCCTAACAACTTTTTAAAGTTCAACATCAATGATAATATTTGTATTGCTATCCATGGAAATATGATTCCTTTATATCATTATGAAAAGTGGTTAGATACACTTACAGATGATGTTGAACAAGTGCCCGTAACACATTCTAGATTCGATGAGGTTTTGGATAGCACTAAGAATAAATTGAAAAGAATTGTAAATACATTAACAAGTGAAATAAGAGATCATTTTCAGAGAGATGAGACACTTGAGGCCATGGTTGTTGTTAATCCCATCTTCTGGAATCCTTGTGTTGACCATAGTAGTAGAAGTGAGTTGTTTGTAAAATATATGGGTAATCTTATGACACATTTCTCTAAAAGTGTGGAAGTAAATGGCATTGAAATCAATGGTATTCTAAACAAAGAACTTCTGAGACAACAATCAACCAATTTTGGAATAACAATGGATAATCAAATTGCACATTTCAAAAATCCACATGTGACTGGTTCAATCACGCGTTTCTGGCAAAAATTGTATCGAAGTAGTGTCTTACAAGAAACTATGAGTGAATACTTTATTTTATATGAATTATGTCAGACAATGATTTTGGGATCTATTGAAGACGAAAGGGTTTTCAGTGCACTATCTTTTGTTAAATCGAAAGTTCATAATAGGTTGGACAAAAATTTGGAAAATTGTTTGAGAATGTATGTGTCATCGTACGAGGTGGGTAAGTTTCCCTATGACAGAGCTATGACATATTGGAAGTCCCTAGCGGAAAGGAGAGGTCTCACTAATACTATTGATAATGATGAAAATGATTCAGCTTGGAGTGATGATGAGATTATGGAAATGCAGAATTCACAAATGATTCTCGGTTCTTTTGGAGAAGTCGATAAGGCTTTGTATCAACTTCCAAAAATGTGAAATTTCAATGATTATATGACAAATTCATATAATCAATGATTTTCTAGATTTGAAATCATTTGTAAAATTTTAGTGATTTGAAAAAATTCATATTATCAATGATTTTTCATATTTGATATCATTTGTAAATGTCAATGATTTGAAAAAATTCATATTATCAATGATTTTCCGTATTTGATCAGTTGTAAAATTTCAATGATTTGAAAAAATTCATATAATCATTCTATTTTCAATGATTTCGCATATTTGCTTTTTAATGTTATTGACTATCTATGTTGTCAAAATTTATGATTTATGCTTTAGCTTTGAGTAAACTAGAAATTTGAAAACCATGCATGCATAATGATGCTATGTTATTGAATTAATTGTCTATGTTGACAAAATATAATGATTTATGCTTTGAATTTGAATGTATGTATGTATGTGTGTATCATTAGTATCATTAGTATGTATGCTATGACTCTAGAAGTGTTATTGACTGTCTATGTTGACAAAATTTTATGATTTATGCTTTAGCTTTGAGTAAACCATGCATGCATACATAACTAGTAAATATTTCTTAGTATCATTAGTATGTATGCTTTGACTCTAGAAGGCAAAATGCAAATAGCATATTACTCTAGATATGGAAAATGAAAATTTAAACCCATTCATAGATATATCCATCGTAAACTCACTTTGAAATATAAAAACAATATAGCATAATACAAAATACAATACTCATTTTTATACAACAACAAGAATGACTATGAATAAAATGAAAATTTAAACCCATGCATAGATATATCCTTCATAAACTCACTTGAAAATTGAAATATAAAAACAACATAGCATAATACACAAGACAATACTCATTTTTATATCACAACAAGAATAACTTTGAATAAAATGAAAATCTAAACCTATGCATACATATATTCTTCGTAAACTCAAGCATATTTGAAACCCCATAATACTCAAGAGATGAAAATAACACACTATTATAAATGTAAATAGTATAATAGTAAAGTAATAAAAGCAAGTGTCTTGTTTTCAAACGAAAACATATGAATGTCATAAAATTATCTTTTTGAAATATCAAATTTTCAAAAGCAGTTTTAGGCTTCAACATCTTTTCCCTATTCCACTCCTTTTTCCTCTTCCATGACTTCCACATTCTGCATTCCAATGGCTCCTCCCTCGGGTTGGGTAATAATACTCTCAATTGCTCTAGAACTGACAAGGATGTTCTCAACACTTTGCAATCCTTCGAGCAGGGTGTTTTCCTCTTTCCCAACATCTTCGAATATTGGTGCAAGAACTTCTTTACCCTTCTCCTTTAGCAGAACATCAAGATCCAATCCATTTCGGATAATGATTCTTCAAAAAGCATTGTTTTTTCGAACTGCTTTCTGAGCTCTTTTTCATTGCCATAGAAGCATTTAAGAAATCCTTTGCCATCTTGAGATAGTCTTGCAGGTTTTGAACCTGCTTCTTGAGATTATCATACTTTACCTACAAAAGGAAAAATAAGTAGTCAATAGATATTTACATTTTAAAAAAGAGAACAATTTTTTTGAACACATTAGTCAAACCTCGACAACATTCTTTGTAGCTACAACAACAACAACCTTTTTCTTATCACACGCCCATTCATTATAATAAGCTTGGGCCTCAACATTTATGTTCTCCAATATATTCAACATAAACCTTAAAGTTTCATCTATGTAAGATGTAGTAACCTGCACAATGCCAGATTTTTCTTGATGTAGTAGAGCCTCTATCTTTTCAGGTTCATTTTCAACTAAAGAAAAAAGTTTTCTCTTTTTGAATTTTTTTGAATCGGGCATTAATTTCCTTTATCAACACTTTGGCCCGATACTCCCATTTTTTCATTTCTATTATATCTGGAAGTAGTGAATCCTTAATGGTTGCTTCAACATTGTCAGAAACTAAATATTTTTTAGAAATATTTACTCTTTCATCCTCTAGTAGAGGATGAGCCTGAGGGGTGTTGGTTTCCCTAGGAGGAGATTTGCTTGAACATTCTGCTCCTTCATTTTGAGGATCTCGAAGTAGTTATGATACTTGAAAAGTAGTGGGTGTGTTGCCTTGTAAAAATAAATCTTCATCAAGTGGAACATTATCCAACCCAACACCAGAAGCTTTCGGTACACCTATAAAATTAAAATTACCAAAAGACATAGGTCCGAATCCTAAAAATTGCTTTGTTGCTTCTTTCTCTAGCCTAGATGGAAGAATGTGTTTTCCACTCAGGAAGCATTGACCTCGCATATGAGGTTGGCATGGTGGAGGAGGGGGCGGCATCGACTATTGATTTTGATGATGGAATTGTTGTATAGGAACTTAAAACATCAAAATAAAAATTGGTTACAAAATTTGTGAAGGTAGATTATGAAAATTGGTTACAAAATTGGTTATAACACTTACCGATAGAAGAAGAGACCTCTTGCATAGGCACAGATGCAAATGGAATGTGGGTGCACTGTACATCTGAAAACACAAAATAAAATTTAATAAAAAATAGTAAAAATTTGGTAACAAATTTTGTTAAGGCAGTCTGTAAAACTTACTTCCCGAAGATGAGACCTCTTGTGCAACTACGCCCATTGGCAGTGGACGTGCAACCATAGGTGGAGGTTGTCGAGGATTAGGAGAACTAGATCTTACATGTTTCCTTGTTGATCTTCTTCTTAGCGGTGGCGTTGTTTCCTCCGTAGGTGTTTCAGAGTCTCCTGATTCCTCTAGATTATAACCTCTGAAAGTAGCATCCCGCTTTGAAGAGGAAGAGGATACCCTTTTCTATGTTTTGTATAAAATGTTAAAATTATAAAAATGACAAACATATGAAAAATAAAAAATATTACTTCAATATTAACTAAAAATTACCTGAACCTGTTGTTCTATCATGGTTGCATTGGCTAGGGTTGAGTGCCAAGAAGTCGGTACTTGAGTGTTCTGCAAATGATAAAAATATTCATAAAAAAAGCAAGAATATAGTTGCATGTGCTTATTGTCGATGAAGGTGAAGCATGGGTTATCACGTTCTGGATATCCATTCTGATCCGATGTGAGACATAGGTGGACCAGTCGAATTGTTGGTGTGCAATACAACGAACCAAATATGCTAAGGCCCACATCAAAATTTCTATCGGTCTTCCTTGCAGAACGAGTCTGGCAAGGAAGAATTCGCAACATGCCCGAAGAAATTTATTCTCAATAGCTGGTACAGTCAAACCCCTTCTAGACTTGGTGGTCGTAACTGTAAAAAACAAAATTAGTAATTGTAGACACTAGAATTTAAATTCAATTAAATAAAAAAATGCAGTTATACCTTGAAAATATTTTGGTTGCACTTTGAAGGTGGTCTCCAGGTAGAGTTTGTCATCATCAATTAATGTGAATTTGGATGTGATTGGATCACAACCGGTGTGGGGCAATGCTGTCAATCTGGCGACGTCAGAGGCTGCGAAAGAAAATATGATATTTTTGTTGTCAATGACAACATGTACCTTGCTCGAATCAATGTTGTAACCTACAATTATCTTCTCTAGTAGTTTAGTGTTCATGTCGAACTATGACATCGAAACTAGACCCCGAAGACCAGAGTCCATTACCCATGACATGTCGTAACCCGGTGTTGATAAAATTTTAGAAATTAGGGGGCAAACAAGGTTTTTGAAATTAATTTTTGATATTCTAGGGGTGATAGGGGATGCCATAGGGTTATTTCATTGTGTACGAGAGAATATGGATCAGAAGATACGATGGAAGGTATTCAAAACTTGATGGAAAGTATCAAAAAGGGTTCAAATGGGAGGAAAAGGGTTAAAAATCCATTAAAACTTGAGGTAAATGGTTAAAACTATGTTAAAATAGGAGGAAAAGGGTTAAAACTACGTTAAAATGGGAGGAAAAGGGTTAAAACTACGTTAGAAAAGGTGAAAAAATGATTATTTATGCCTTTATATAGACTTTTCTACATGCAATCAGTTCATGGATGGTTGACACATGGCATCTACATGTAATCATTTCATGGATGGTTGACACATGGTACAGATGCACCGCATCATCAATGCAAATGATTGGGTGTGTTACAACCGACTAGGTGTGCTACAATTGATCGACTTTGCTGCACTCGATCATCATTCTTGTAGCCCATCAACATTATTGCAATCAATCAACTTTGTTGCAACTGATCGACTTACTTGCATTCAATCATCATTAACACAATACATCAACTTTGTTGCAACCGATTGTCATGCTACATATATTCATCATTAATGCAAAGCATCAACATTATTGCAACCGATCGACATTCTTGTAGCCCATCAACATTATTGCAATCGATCGTATTTGCTGCAACAATTGATATTGTTGCAATCGATCATCATTCCTACAATCAATAATCATTAATGCAATCGATTGATATTGTTGCAATCGATCATCATTACTACAATCGATCAAAATTCCTATAATCATGACATTTTCAATCAACATTCCTACAATCGATCGATATTCCTGCAATCGATCGACATTCTACAATCGATCAACATTCTGCAACTGATCGACATTCTTGCAACACATCGACATAGTTGCAACCGATCAACATAGATGCAATTGATCGATATTGTTGCAACACATCGACATATCTACTCTCGATCATCATTTTTTGATCAACATGTCTACAATCGATCAACATTTTTTGACCATCATATCTATAACCAATCGTCTCAGATCGATCATCATAGCTTTTCCTAATGACACTATCCTATAGGCATAGGGTGATCGACATAGCTTTTCCTATCGGCATAAAGCCTTTAAGTTTGTCGTACATTCCTAGAATTTGCAAACCAATATTCATAGCCCCCAACATAGAAAAATTCACCATGATTTGAAAATTTTTGGTGAAAAATGAATGCAATTCGCCATGACTCCTTGGGCATAATTCATCAAGATTTCAAGACAATTCACCTTGATTTTATAAATATATTTTAGGCCCGACCCCTTATGCATAACCCTAGATCTAAATTTTCTCTAAATATAAAATAAAAATACAAAATAAAATTCAGAATAAGTTAGAGGATCTAAGGGGGATATTCTACAACATTGGCTTAGTTAAGATTTATGCAAATAACCTAAAACATCTCTTAGAGCAGACAGAAGAAAGGGTGAACAAAATATATCCTACTTTTTAAATGTTTGAAGAGTACTATGAAGAGATGAGTGAAGGAAAAATAGTGATGGATGATGGCCCCACCATTTTTTATGCAGAAGAATTTATAAAGATCTCAATATTTTTGAGAGATAAGTCAGGCTAGCAAAGTTGGACTAGAAAGGTGGTTGAATGGGAAGATGAGATTAATGATGAGCTATCTGAAGTAGGATTCACTCTAGAAGAATTCCTACAAGTGGTTAATGTCGAAGATCTAATCCTAAATCAAATACAAGACTTTAATTGTGATCCTGATAATGAGAAAGAATTGGATAGGCAAACTAACTTTCTTGCAGAAATAGTTGATCGCTAGTGCACATTTTATCAAGAAAGAAAATATTGGTCAAAAATTCAAAAGAATAAGATCATACAAGATTAAACATGCTAAATTTTACTATGATTTTTTGTGAAGAAGCTTGGGAATATATTTATAGGAATGTAAGAGACCTCTAGTATGAAATAAATAAACCGAAATAAATCAAAAAAAGCAACCTTAAAAGTTCTATGGCTACAACTTCCCAAGAAAAGAACATAGAGATAGGGCAGAACTCACAAATAAACAAAATTGTGGAAGTTAGTATTGGGCCCACCATAGAGGGGAACACCGACCAAGGGGTTGGTCAACCATAAAGCATAAAAATAATATATATATATATATATATATATATATATATATATATATATATATATATAACACTTGTATCGCTTTTTAATCCAAATTCCCAATAGGAGCCAAAGGGTAGATTTTTTGGATGAACACAACTCAAGACAACTATAATTTTGTTGTAGCACACTCAACCAATCAAGGGCAAAGGATGATGATAGATGGAGGGCTCAGATGAAAGCAGTTATAACTAGAATAGGGCACCCATAAGCTATAAAAGGGATTGCTACAGCCAAGAAAAGGATCAAGTTTTTGCATAGCCATTTTGCCTAGAGGTATACTAAGAGTGCCCTTGTTTTTTTTGTTGTATTCCCTTTTGTGTCTTTTCTCTTTGCCATTTCTCATTCCTCCCCATTACTATGTAGGTCTTGATAGGGAAGTATTCAAGAAACTATGATCATTTCCAGCTACTGAATCAGAAGCTTGGAGGCCTACTGTTACCATATTGGAATGAGAGGTTGAAGAGTTCTTGTTACATCATTTGAACAAGAATTCTAATTGTATTCATTTACAGAGCTTTGTGCTAATTTAAGCCAGGCTCTCATTGTAAAATCCTTTGATATTAATACAATTCCAACTTCTTCCCTTAGCAATTCTTTGTGTTCAATTTTGTATGTGTGTCTCTTTTACATGTTACATGATTTGAATGTGTAATTGATGCTTTCTTTCATTGGTAATCAATTATGCTTGTTACATTATTTGAATGAACATAATTGACTCAACATATTCTTTCCCTTTCTTTATATTACATTAATGTGTTTAAAATCTTGCTACAATTGGCAATGGATAAGGCATCGATCTAAGGCATAATTAAAGAGTTATTGCAAATCTTGGTCAAAGAACATCAACTTTTACATTTTTTTATCTGGATGAACATGAGCATATAAAGAAATATTATAAGCTCACTTCAGGGGTATCCTAACCCAATTTAGTCTATCTAGAGTCCTTTTGATAATATTTTCCCAAATTAAAGTGGTAGATCCACTAGAGTCTGTAATATTGCTTGTGATCAAGAAGTATTTTATGGCGTGACAACCATAATTAAAGGACACAAAATAATTCCACAACAGATTTTGGCTTGGAATATATTTTATATTTTATTATTTATTTCATTTTTTATTTTTCATTGCTAAGGATTAGAATTCTTGTTTTCGAGAGTTCTAAAACCTGACTATTTTATTTATCAAATCTCCATGCAACAATAGTTAGCCAATATTCTTAGATACTATTGCCAGGGAACAATTTGAATTTTATCTTTGATTTTCCATAATTTTCCCTATTTTAAGTTTTCAAAATTCAAATACAACAATCATGGGTTATGTTGGTTTTTAATTTTCTTTTCTTTTACCACATTACCAAAATCCCTTAAAGTGTATAACATCTTGTGAGGCTAAGAGTATCAAGGTCGAGCAATATTGACCAGAACATCCATGTTCTTTCTACACATATAGTGTTGGCGACTCTGACTAGTTAATACCCAAAAATCAAGAAAATCAAGAAAGGAGCAGATTGTCTTAGCATCAACAAGAAGGACTGCTCGAGAGCTTCTTCCAGAACTATCAAATCCAAAGGTATTTTTTAGACTCATAACACAAGTCCCTCATCTAAAATTTCTATTTCTAGAGATAATTTAGATTCTACTACTATAGATAATAGTTCTATTATTACTCCTACTATTATTACTGTAAATCCTATTAAAACTACCCCTATAGTTAACATGGCCAACCCACCACCCAAATTGCATCAATGGAGAACCAATAGGTACCTCCCTTTTGTCTTACCTCTTGTATTACATCCCCTACCTAGAAAAGCTCATAAATACCTACCTAAGTTTCAAGGGAATAATGTTATCTCTGGTGAAGATCACATTAGAGATTTTTATATGCTATGGATAGTCTTGAAGTGAATGAGGAAGATGTAGTCCTTAGGTTGTTCTTACAAACACTAGAAAAAGATGCCAGAGAATGGTTCAATAGTATTCCAACTGGCACTATTCACAATTTTCATGAAATGGAAGAAAGTTTTCTAAAGAAATATGGTGAAAGGAAGAATGAAAAATCTCTTTTAACAGAATTAGCTACAATGAAAAAGAAAGAGAATGAATCAGTAGGAGATTTTAATAGAAGATTTATCAAGATTAGAAATAAAATCCCTATTGAGTTAAGACCCAATGATATCCAATCAATATATTTTTATAAGAATGCATTTCCAGGAGAATTCAATTATGAGCTAAGATAAGAACAAGTAACTACTATTGATGCATGCATGGATAAAGCAATTCATATTGAAAGGAATATGATAGATAGTGGTAAAATGAAGCCTTATTCCTTAGAGCTAAATCAACCTGATAAGAAACCCAAGAAAGTAGGATTTACAATATTAAAGAAAATAGAGCAAGATCCTATGGAAAGGTTGGCTAATCAAATGATAGAGATGTTTAATACAATGAATAACAGATTAGAAAGAATAGAAAGAGGAAAAGAGAATAATGGAGAATCTTCACACTCTCAAGGTGAAAAATAGCAAGGAGATAACAGACCTCCTTTTAGAAGAAATTTCAATAGAGGTTGGAATAATAACAACTCCGAAGAAGGAAATAGAAATAGAAACAATGGAAATAGTTGGAAAAAGAGAGAAACTGAGAAAGATGTAGATGTTGTCCCAAATCCCATTCCTTCTATTAATGTAACAACATATTTTCCTTTTTATTGCTTCTGCTTGTGATGCTCCTCACAATTCAGCTGATTATGGAATCTATTTAAGTATGCATAATAATGTAGATCTTGATGATGAATCTAAAGAAGATATAAGAATTAATGTTTGTTGGACTCAAGAAGATGAGTCTAGAGAAAAATTATTTGAAGAAAATATGGATTTATATGCTTCTAATCATCATCCTAAGATTCTAGTCACTAATAATGTAAAAATCATGCAAAGATCACAAGATTCTAGATATGAGAGAATGAAACAAGGAAAATTGATCCCAACAGCAGAAGAGATAGAGGAATTAGAAAGAATCCATGCCATAAATCTAAGGAATAGAATAGTGCCAAGAAAGGCAAAAAAAACATCTACTAGTGAAAATAAAGGGCAAATAGGCCCAAATAAATTTACCTATAAAGATAAACAACAAAAAGATAAAAAATCTATTCTTGAAGTAGTTGAAGTAGATGAAGATTTACAGAAACAACAAAAAGAGGAATATATAAAGACATTAGATGTCAAGAAAATTGAATTTGATGTTGGTTCAGAGATAACTAGACAAAAGGTCAATATAAATTTTGGTGAATTAATGATAGTCCCAAAATATAGAGATCAAGTCTGCAAAGCCTTTGGGTTAATAGAATAGATAGGAAATCAGTCATGTAATGCCATCAGACCAAAAAATCATGAGACTAGAACACCTTCTTTAGTCAGACCATTTTATGTGTCCCTCAGGTATAAATCAGAATTAGGGGATCAATATGTTATTCACAATTGCATGCTTGATAGTGGTGCTTCACACAATATTATGCCTAAACAAATAGTAGATCAGTTAGGACTTATTTGCACAAGAGATTCTCCTCCTATTTTAGTAATGGATAGTAGATAGATACCATGTGTGGGAATAATAATTGGCTTGCTAGTATTCTTAGATCAATATCCAAAGAAAGGCATTGTAATGGATGTAGCAGTTGTGGATGTGGACCCTTTATTTTCTTTACTTTTAAGTAGACATTGGGCTGAAAAATTAGGTGGTTCTATTCAATTAGATTGGTCTTATGCTACCATCCCACTATCAAGAAAAGAAAATGCTACTCTTAGGAGAGAACCATTTAACAAGTATTCTATAGAATTAAGAAAATCTGATGATACTATGATTAATCTAGTTAATTCTATTGAGGAGAAAGAAATGGGAGTATACTCAATTTGGCATACACCATTTCTAAAAGAAGTTCCTGATGCTCAAGATATGGATCCAAAAATTAGAGCAAAGGTTGATGTAGAATCTACTAGGATTCTAACTATAGAAATGTGGACCATGACCTTTGATGGGGTAAAGTCATAGTCTAGGGTTGGTGCAAGAATAAATTTAATAGATATTAAGGGTAACTACTTAGGTATCCCCTATAGACTTGAATTTCCTTGCACCAATAATGTGGTTGAATATGAAGCTTTATTATTAGGACTTAAAAAAGCCAAAGAGTTAGGGATAAACTACTTGATTGTTAGTGGAGATGCAAAATTAATCATTCAATAGGTTAAAGGAAAATACTAGGCTAAGCATCCAAGGTTAAAATAGTACAAACAAGTAGTGCTAGATGAAATAGATAAATTTTTGGTATTTAATTTATTGTATATTCTAAGAGAAAAGAATTATGTTGCAGATCTATTGGCCATAAATGCATCTGGTGCAGACTATCCAAAAATTGATATAGAGTATATGGATAGATTTCCTACTATTTCTATCTATAAGCCATATGTACCAGATAATGTAGTCTACCTTCAAGTATTTTAAGATGATATAGACATTAAAGACTTCATGACTCTTCAAAATCAATTTGTTGATGTAATATGTGAGGAAGAGGATGAAGAGAAATTAAAAGATGTCATTGGAGAGCTAGTTGAAGTTATTCAACTAAAAATAAATAGAATCCCTAGGGGGTTTGTTTCTCTAGAAAGCTTGTTTGATGATTTTGACAAAGCTTACAAGCCACTCTTTCAAGAATCTGAAGTAGATGATGTTAATATTGGAATAGAGGAAGAGCCTAGGCTTGTAAAGATAAATAAAGCTTTATCAAGAAAGGAAAGAGAATAGTATATTAGCTTTCTAAAAAATAATAAAGATATTTTTGCATGGAGCTATGAAGATTTGAGGATATTCAACACAGATGTTATGACTCATATAATACCTCTACAAGAAGATGCAAAAAATTTTAAGTAAAAGTAGAGAAAATTTAACCCCACATTACATCCAATCATGCAAAAAGAAGTACAAAAATTACTAGATGCCAAAATAATTAGAAAAGTGAGATTTTCTTCCTAGATAGCAAATTTAGTACCAGTCAAGAAGAAAAATGGAGATATTAGGCTCTATGTTGACTTCAAGAATTTGAACAAGAGTTCACTTAAAGATAACTATCCACTCCCCAACATGGAACAATTATTGCAAGCAGTAGTTGGATCATCAAGAATATCTCTACTAGATGGTTTTTCAGGGTATAATCAGATATTGGTTAATCTAGAAGATAGATATAAGACTACTTTTACTACACCTTGGGGAACCTTTGAATATCTCAGAATGCCATTTGGACTAATGAATGTAGGTGCTACATTTTAGAGGGCTATGGATTTTGCTTTCAAAGGTCTCATGTTTGAAATTGTTGTTGTATACCTTGATGATATAACAATGTTTTCTAAGAATCTAGAGGACCACTTTGAACACTTAGCCACTGTGTTTGCCAGATGTAAAGAATATGGGATATCTCTAAATCCAAAGAAATGTATTTTTGGGGAAACACAAGGGAAGTTATTAGGGCATGTGGTATCAAAAGAAGGGATTAACATTGACCCACAAAGAACTGAAGCTATAGCTAAAATCCCCCCTCCTAAAAATCTAAAAGGAGTTAGATCTTTCTTTGGAAAGATTAACTTTGTAAGGAGGTTTATCCCCAATTTTGTTGAAATTGCAAAGCCCATTAATGACATGATTAAAAAATATGGGGACATAAGGTGGATAGAAGAGAATATCAAAGCTTTTCAAGGTATTAAATATGCCATCACTACAACCCCTGTATTGAATTGTCCTAACTACTCTAAAGACTTCAATATATACTCCTTTGCATCAGAGCATACTATTGTTATAGTTCTATCTCAGAAAGATGATGAAAATAATGAAATACCTATAGCTTTTATGAGTACAGGACTGAAAGGAGCTCAACTAAAATATTCCATGATAGAGAAGCATGCTTACGCTCTAATAAGAGCATTGGAGTATTTTAAAAGCATATTTGGGTCAAGCAAAGTTATAGCCTACATTCCTTACATAGCCATAAAAGATGTCCTTACTCAGTCTGAACCAACAGGCAGTATTGCTAGATGGATGGTTAAATTGTTGTAGTATGATGTAGAGTTCAAAGTAGTTCAGATTATTAGAGGGTAGGGTTTGGAAAAATACATGGCTAATAAAGAAGGGGAAGATATGAACAATACTATCATAGTTGATGAAATGCATGAAATTAGAAGAATTGACAATGTTGAGTGCAAATGGTATGATGACATATTAATGTATCTTTAGACATTATCTTTCCCAAGGGGTATGTCTCAAAATAAGATGAGATCTGTCAAGCAACAAGCCCAAAAATACTATGTGCAAGAAGGTAAGCTTTATTGGAGACACCTAGATGGTGTGTTATTGCTCTATCTATTTAAAAATTGTTAGCTTTTGAAGCTATAAAACTAAAGGAAATGCAACCACAAGTATGGAAATAAGCATGCAATGTTATAACTATGATAATGGCTAACTAATATGCATGAAAATATGATAAGAAACTTTAGAAATAACTCAATAAATAGCCATTAATGAAAGCTCATGAAAATATACAATGCTATTCAATGGAGGTCACAACCTCTCCATATTTATAAAAATGGATCTACATTGTATCTACTACTACTCTATCTATGCACTCCAAAATCCTCTCTTTATTCTACTCTATGAAGGCCTATTTATAATGAGATGCAACTCTTTGCCTTCAATATTCCTATGACACCTCACTATTCTATTCTAATGACTTATGTACATGTGGACTACATGCACATTTACATCATTGCACATTCTAACACTTGTGCATTTATTACATTGCTTTAATAAAGTACTTAAGTCCTAATAAACTCCTAATCTAAATATGTACCCATGATGGTACATTAGTAAAGAACCAAATAATGTAATATATTCCAACACCCCCCTATATTACATTATTTGGGTATTGAAGACTTTAGTCTTCAATAAGGTCTTTATCTCTTGTATATTCTTCATCTTGATCAAGTCCTTTGTATTATCTTTAATTCACATTGCATTGTATGCCTCCTTGATCTAGTTTCTCTTCTTTTTCTTCTTCTTCTTCATTCTTGTCTTTGAAGTCACTTATTTCACTTTCATAGGTGGATGTACTATCACCTGATTCTTGCAAAAGTATCTTCTCTTTCCCTTTATCCTTTTTATCATTTTCAGGTTTTGTATAGAAGCTTCTGAACAAACACTTAAGGCATCATGATAAGATTTTGTGTTAGTAGAACTTGAAGTATCAATACTGCATGAGGATTGAAATATCTTCTCTAGGTATGATTCATCCATTTCTATTTTCATTTTAAGTAATTCTATCAATCCTTTTTGTTCTACATTCTCATCCTTGTAACATTTGAATGTAAGTAATGCCATATATAATATGCTACCAAAGTCTAAAGGAATTTGAATGTCACTCTTTCCATTATCAATTGCTTCAATGAGTCGAGCATGTAGATAATATTCCATGGTTTCAAAGTTGTCTTTTAAAGCTTCACTATGAATCTTTTTTGAAGTAAGATCTAAGTCTCCTTCAGACTTTATAAGTAAATTCTTGATTCCAATTTTTATGATACTTGCTCTTTCCTTTCTAATAGTGTTGTTCATATCATTGTTCACTATATTCTTTGAGGTAGACATATTTCTTTCTCTTTTAGTTTGAGTAGACTATGTCACTTGTAGACCTTGTATCTCTCTATTTGAATTCTAGACTGAATCAAATCTTGTAGTGTATGATTAGTTAATGGAATTCTAGTTCTTTTGAGATCCTTTGGAGTAGTCTACCTTATAACTCCCTAGTGATATGATTAAATACTCTTTTCCAATTTGTAGAATCAATCTTGGAAAAGACTTTTCTAATTTTCAAGTATTTTATAAATATCCTTTTGTGATAGTATGCTTAGCTTTCTAGGTTTGAATTGAATTCCTTTTGTATCCCTAGTAATGTGATGACAAGTCCAATATAATGTTCAACTTCTATTACTTGCAATCAACAATTTTATCTCTTCTATAGAAAGCTTAGAAATGCAATTTCAAAAGATAAGATTCTGATTTCTTTGAGATATTTAAGTTGGATTTTCTATGTCTCTTCAATATTGAGTATGAGACTAATAAAATCAATCTTCCAACTTTTAAATAAATCTAGAGTTTGACTTGCCTCTACCTTTGTATAATGAAGTTTCTAAATTTCTACGATTTCAATTTGGAGTAGGAATCCTTGTATCTCCCAAGTTAGAAATTTAGAATTACTAAATATTTGCAAATTAAATTTCACTAATCCTTATGTCTCCTTGTTTATGGTTTGCAAATGTTTGAAGCAATAATAATAAATATTTTAATGCTTTTATTTTCTACTTCCTTCTCAAGATAATAAAAATGCTTTCTAGAGATTAACACCTTATTACTCCTATCATTCAATATCTCTAGAGTATAAAGTTTAGTTGATTTTAACCTTAATAAACTTGCAATATAACTCTTACCTTTCCAATGCTTAATTCGGACTTGCAAGTTCTCTGTAATCAACTTGAACTCCTATGACTTGATGGCAGTTGACTCCTTGTCAACTTTGAGATGCTACGTAAAACTCTCACTCCTTCATCACTAAATTGTGTGCCTTCTCCAACATTCACAAGCGGCCCTACGCTCTTCTCTTCAATCGGTGAGCATGCTTCTCTTTGATGTCTATATGCTGACTTGTGCACTCCAATTCAACTGGTGAGCTTGCCCTTCAACATCGATATTTTTGCCTACATACTTCTTCTTCAACAGGTAAACTAAAATGTTTTATCACTCCTCGATCTTCATGTGCTATAAACTATTTAATGCTACCTTAATTTTGCTCTGTTATCTTTGAATTGATATCCCTTCTACGGGCATTGCACAAGTGCTTCTTTTAAGGTGTGTTTCTATAGGATTAGAATACGGTGTAGGAAGGATGGTGCCAAGTGGCACTTGCTTTATCTAACTCCTTCCAAATGCTTCTACTGCACCTTCTTCCAACGTCGAATTACAAGTGGTATTAAAAGAGTTATCCATTACCTTCAATGCCTCAGACCTATGACTAATGCTTCTTCAAGAGCATTATACAAATGATGTTGCATCTAGGTATTCTTCTATGTTGAGCACTTGAGGTATCTTCAATGTAGTGGTGAATTTCTATTATTTGCATGAGATGCCTTCTTCCACGTGGTGTAATTCCTTCACCACTTTGCCCTAACTCCCTGGGCTATACAAATGCTCTCGCCTTGCTAGCTTAATGCTCATTCACTACAGGTTTTGATAGTAGTCCAACACTTCAATTGATCGATATTCTCCTAACGCTTCTATTGGAGAGAAATTATGGTGATTCTCTCAATGCTTCTCTAGTAGAGATGATTATCCTTCCAATACTCCTAAAGAGTGCCAACTAGATGTATGTGGTGGCTTTATTGATGGGTAACTCCTTGAATATGAGTTAAACTTGGAGGATCTGCGCTGTAAATTTGATGTGTCTCCTCCTTGTCTAGATGGTGTAAATTTCCTGAGTTTGCTTTACCACTTGTAAATACTTCCATGATGTATATCTTAGCTGAATGCAAGCAAGTTGTGTGGGTAAAAATATGCTTACTCTTGGTGCCAATGATGCTACTCCCAATGCTTCTATTACATGGACAGAACCCTATGATGCTTGCATCGTTCGATTTACGTTGCTGAGTTTATCCTATGTGATGCCTTCACCAAAGGCTTCCAACTATCAAGTGTACCTCACTTTTCCTTCACAAAAGGCTATTTTTATTCTAGACATATTCAAATTGATGTCCTTAGTATAACTGTACCTTCTACCTATTTCTTTCACCTTTAATGTTGTATTTTACTTGTAAGTAATAAATGCTATTGCTTGGGTGATGAACACATGTTTATGCTACTAAAACTATCTCCCTTTCCTTGGAGATACTTCCTTTTTAGAGCTCTTTAGAATGGCTCTAATGAGGTGCTATGCAAATGTAGAATAGGATGGTGTAGATGTTTGCCCCCTGTGCTCTTAAACCAATTCTCTTGACTTCTAAAAATACTAGCTTCAACTTCCTTTGCAGGCTGAGATAAACTTAAGTCAATATTACCTTCAAAACCTTGGAAATTATTTTCTTGCTTGGCTACTTTTACACTTAATAATCCAAGCTTTTCAATAAAGTTTTGCACCATAGAATATGAAAATTTGTAGAGTCTTCTTTTGCTTAGAATAGTCAATAGAATGTTGATATTTTTTTCTCTAAAAATATATCTAACTTTTATTTTTATGTGTAGGTTGAACCTTGAAGATTATAACTTCTGCACTACCTTGAAGACTTCAAATAGAAACCTATTTATGCAACTTTTAAATCTTGAAACTGGTGCTCAATAAAATTTAATAAGAAACCAAATATAAAAGTTTAGCTAATGAACCTTTTGCACCTTTGTTGCATATATTTCTACCTATATAGATGATGATGATGGTGATTTGAATCACCTAAATATTACCTTTTGTAGATGATATTGCAGCTCTTCTAGGCTATTCAAAAAATAGCTTGACGAAAAATTGTGAGGGACGTTTTTCATAGGATTGCCCAAACTGCTGAACTTATTTCAACCATATTTCACTCATATGAACTCGGATTGAGATGAAATTTTGAGGGTAGATGCTTGTTAGACCCTAGAATGTCTCCACAAATTTTTAGATTATTTGGATGAACACAGATCCTAGTGCATCCCTATATGTGAATGAGATTTTTGGTAAGCGATTGTGCGAGGGTTTCATCTGGATTAAGTTCAAAAAACTCCAAAGGTTGGTTTTCAAGGCCTTTAAGCCCTAGTGACCAATATTTTTGTGGTTTCTTCTCAAGATTTTAGTAGGATATGTTGCAGGGGATCCAATATGGGTTAGAAATAAATATTTCAACAAATATTCATGCTGTGAACTTGACTGACAACAACTTCCAAATTACTGCACAAAAGAAGAGTGAAAATCATACCTTTCCATGATGTCTAGGGCATGGATTAAAGAGATCACGAAATAAGTTTCAAACAGATGATCAAAAAATGACTTAGATATCAAGTGAATCTAGTTCTAAGGTGCACCCTCAAAATAAATCTACTATGGAAACCCCTGTCAAGGGTAACATTTTGAAGAATCAGCCCCAAATTTTTTTTTAGGGATGCCCTCCATGGTGGATAGCCTCAGCCTAATTCTAATATTAAAATTAGGGCTTCCCATAAAAATCTAATAATGCCTAAGATTGATCCTAGGAAAATGGAATCAGGATGTCTTAAAGCAGTTGGTGGAACTCCTATTATTAAGCTTGATATGGGCAACATTCAAACTGGCATTGAAGATTTGGAAAAAAAAGGACTAATTTGTCGTTTCATGGGTTTTCATCCGAGCCTGTCTACTTTCAAATTTTGGGCTACAAAAAATATGGAAAACTAAAGGTGAGTTACAAATATCTATTTATCCAAATGGTTATTTTCTTATTTTATTTGCTAATAATGAAGATAAAGAGAAAACTTTTCAAGGGGATCCCTATTTTTTTGGAAGGGCAGGGCTTTTCATGAAGCCCTGACATAATAAATTTAAATTCGAAGAAGAGATGCCTTCTACAGACCCCGTGTGGGTTAGACTCTTTGGCCTCCCAATTGAATTCTGGAATCCGACTATTTTTTCTTCAATTGGAAACACTTTAGGAATATTTATGATGAATGTTGATTGTATTCAAAAATTTGAACATATTATTTATGATTGAATTCATGTTTTAATAGATTTTGACAAAACCCTACCTAAAAATATCACATTACAATTTGGGGAGGAAACTTGGGAGCAAGTAGTGGACTATGAGAAATTTCCTTTTCGTTGTAGAATTTACCATGAATATGGCCATTTGGCTAGTGTTTTCCCAAATAAAATTCTAGATCAAAAGAAAGAAGATATAAACTCAATAGGTTTCCAAATACCTAAGAAGAAGAACACTCAGAAAAAATTAGTTATGAAGGATCAATCAAAGTTATCTGCTAATATGTTTGAAATTCTTTCCACAAATGATGTCCCAAGTGAGGAAGAGGAAATAATGGAAACAAAAATATTAGAAATACAATTTAAAGATAAAGGGAAGAACTCAAAGACAAACCAACAAATCAAAGGTTTTCAACGAAAAAAAGGGAGAAAATATACACAAGAAAAACAATATTTTAAATTTTAATATAATATAGGTCCCAATATAGACTTTGTTGAACCTTTTGGTAAAATTTTGGCTATGTACAATCATTCTTCAAGGTTAGAATCCATCTCAAATTCAATTGGAGTAAGTCAAGAAAATGGGAATATCAAAAGGCAAGTCGTAAGACCAATCAATATCATATGGTAAAAGAAGGTGAAAATCTTGTAGAGGAAGGTAAGATTAATGCCCTTCCCAAATTTTTTATCCCTGGTATTAATGAATATCATCACTTGGAATATTAGAGGACTCAAAGGGAGTCTTTCAAAACAAAATTAAATTAGAAGAATGATTCAAATAAATCATCCACATATCTTTTTCCTTCAAGAAATACATTTTTCAATAGAGGATATATAATCAATTGCTAGTAAAATTTGGCCAACTAGAAAAGTGGTTTCCCTCAAATTCCTAGGGGACTTCTGGTGGCATTGTTTACCTTTGGGACCCAAAAGAAGTAGTTATTCACCATATGGTTGGAATTTGGGATCTTTTGGATATAGCTATTCAAAGTAGACATTGCAACCAAATTATGCTCTGCAATACTGTTTATGCTCTGACTAATTTGGAGGAAAAAAGAAGACAGTGGAAGAATATAACTTATATTATCTCTCATTTTCCTGAATCTGTTGAGCAAGGTGCAGCAAAAGTATTGTCATTGTTGTCAACACAGACATAAATTGATGCAGTTGAAGCAATGGACAAGAATTCAGAAGTCAGTCAGATCAAGTACAGTGAATTTCCAGGAAAACAGAAGTGACCCAGATTCAAAAATTTGCAGAAAAAGACAAGTAAGAAAACTGTCGCGATATCGCGACATGTTTTCTGTCGCGATTTCGTGACAAAAAGGAGGAGAGAGAAAGCCGAAAATGTCATGATTTCACGACAAAGGAGGAGAGAGAAAGCAAAAATGTCATGATTTCACGACAAAAGGAGGAGAGAGAAAGCACAGCCGAAAATGTCATGATTTCACGACAAAAAGGAGGAGAGAGAAAGCACAGCCGAAAATGTCATGATTTCACGACAAAAAGGAGGAGAGAGAAGGCACAGCCAAAAGTGTCACGATTTCATGACATATCGGAGGAGAGAGAAAAAGATGGAGAAACTGTCACGATTTCGTGACATGTTTCGGGTAAAGGCGCAGGCAATGAAAAGTGTCACGATTTCGTGACAAGATCGGAGTGGAAGCAACAAGGCAAAAAAGTGTAGCGATTTCGCTACATGTCGAGTTTCACTGGTAGAAGCAAAGAAAAATGCTAAGTCAAGAAGGTGTAGCGATTTCGCTACAAGTCAAAATGCTAAGTCAAGAAGGTGTAGCGATTTCGCTACAAGTCAAAATGCAAGGCAACAAAGGTGTAGCGATTTTGCTACATGTCAAAATGCAAGGCAACAAAGGTGTAGCGATTTCGCTGCATGTCAAAATGCAAGGCAACAAAGTTGTAGCGATTTCGCTACATGTCTTGATTTCGCTAGTGCATGAAGCAAGAAATGTACGGATGCGAAAGATGTCACGATTTCGTGACATGTTGCATTTTCTGAGTGAATAGCAAAGAAGTAAGGAAAAAAGTTTCGTGACATGTTCACTAAGCTTGAGAAAAGTGAAAAGTGTCACGATTTCGTGACATGTTTCGATTTCGCTGAGGCTTGCGGAGAAAAGTGTACGAAAGCAAAAAGTGTCACGATTTCATGACATGTTCCATTTTCACGGGTACAAGTGAAGGAGAGTGTAGGAAAGCAAAAAGTGTCACGATTTCGTGACATGTCCCATTTTCTGGGCAAGAAGCAGAAAAGAGCGAGAGGCACAATGTGTCACGATTTCGTGACATGTCTCATTTTCATGGGTAGGAGACAGAAGAGAGTCGGAGGAGAAATGTGTCATGATTTCGTGACATGTTCTATTTTCACGAGTGCATGCCAAGATAAGGTCGAGGAGGCAGAAAACGTCATGATATCACGACAGGTCAGGTTTTCACGGTCAACAATCCAAAAAAAGTCAAATGGGCAGAAATGTCACGATTTCGCGATAGGTAACAGTTTGGCGGGTAAAAGCCGAAGGAGCATGCAAGATGACAGGTGTCAAAAAAGCATAAAGGAAAATCATGCAGCCAGTTACGTAAGAATTAACTGGAGTCAGATCTGCAGTTACACAGTGACAGGTGTTGGAAATGCATTGGAACAGCTGTATATGCATGATTGGAAAAGCATTCGAACAACCGCATATGGAGAATCAAAAATGTATTCGAACAACCGTATTTGTAGAATTCGAACAGTCGAATATGCAGGATCATAAAAGCATTCAACAACATATTCACATTCAACAGCCATATGAGATCAAACATTCAAAATTATAACACATATGAAAAGCATTCGAACAACTAAAAAAAAATTCGAACAACCGCTTATGGAGAAGAGAAAAGAATTCAAACAGTTAGAGTATGTCATTCGACTGCATGCAGGATTAGAAAAGTGATAGAAGACGAGGAGTCTCGATGAGGAAAAGGGGTTATAAAAGGACAGTCATGCAGAGAATTATGTTGCTGCTATTAGAGTGAAATTACTGTGAAAAGAGGGTTAGAAGAGGGCCAAGAGAGAAATAAGCAGAGCCGTGAGAGTGTGCAGAGTGTGTTTAATTGCAGACCAGTCAGGGTTGTGTAAATAGTGAAGACATTTTTATGTCATTTTAAATTGCTCAGAATTGCAGTCCAAGTTGGTGCTTGGTACTAGGGGTTGGTGCTCCTATCTGTTGCAGCAGAAAATTAAGGGGTTGGTGCTCCTTCCAGTAGATGCTGGTAAAGTGTTTGTAAAATTGGTATTTTGCAAAGACTGGATTTGGATTGGAGTCCAAGCAGTCATTTTTGAGGAGTAGCCAAATTGGTGAACCTCGGTATATTGTGTGTTGTGGTGTGCTCTCTTGTTCAATTTGCTTTTCTGGTTTTCAAGTTCTCTTTGCTTCAATTTTAAATGCTGTAGATTTGAATATTAATAGCTACACTGATTCACCCCCCCCTCTCAGTGTCATTGTGTGAATATCAATTGGTATCAGAGCAAGGTTTCTTGAACAAGCTTAATCAGCTAAGGTGATCTTGGAAGAAACACAATGGCAGGCGGTGAAGGATTCTCATCCAACAAAGCTCCCTTGTTCGATGGAACTAATTACACTTTCTGGAAACTCAGGATGCAGACATATCTGAGTGCATTGGGATACGACATTTGGGATTCTGTAGATAGTGGATACACAACACCCACTACTCCTCCAACAGATACTACTGAGAAGAAAAAATTTGAGAACAACTCCAAAGCAAAGAATGCCATAATGTGTGGGCTTGTAGACAGTGAACTGATAAGAGTCATGAGCTGTAAATCGGCAAAAGACATGTGGGATAAACTGAAGAGCATCCATGAAGGAGACAACAAGATCAAGGAAGCCAAGCCGCAAACTCATCGAGCACAGTTCGAAGCACTACAAATGAATGAAGATGAGAACATAGAGGCTTATATGCTGAGAGTCAATGGAATCATTAATGCAATCAGAGGACTCGATGAAGAAATTGATGATGCAGTTGTCATGAAAAAGGTTCTCAGAACACTTCACAAAAGATTTAACTCCAAAGTTTCTGCAATAGAAGAGGCGAAAGATCTAAACAATTTTAGCATGGATGAGATGCATGGTTCCCTGACTGCATACGAAATGAGAATAGGACAAACTAAGTCTATAGACAGAGAAGCTGCTTTTAAAGCACACAAGAATATAAAAGCTGAACATGAATCTGAGGATGAAGAGACACTGGATGAAACAGAAGCTAATTTTGTTCGAAAACTCACAAAGGGAAAAGGAAAATATAGAGGAAAGCTACCATTTAAGTGCTTCAATTGTGGAGGAGTCGGTCATTTTGCAGCCAAATGTCCAATGCATGAGAAAACCAAAAATGGTGAAGGGTCACACCAAGAAAAAGGTGACTGGAAGAAGAAACAAAATTTTAGAAAGAACAACTTCAAGAAGAAAAGCTTCATATCCAAGAATGTCAGCACTTCTGAAGAAAGCTCAGGTGAGGATTCTAAAGAAGAAACAGGTGAAGCTCTGTTCATGGCACTTGAAGAAGAAAGAACAGAGGAAAATCAGGAAGGTGATGAAAACTTTAAGGATGAGGCTGAAGTGTATCTGGAAGGAGAATTGGTTGCTGCACTTGAAGAGTTGAGTGCAGAAAGGAAAAAGAATAAAAATTTTCAAAGAAACTAGAGGATGCCACTGACATAATAAACAATCTGAAAATACAGACAGAGGAATTCAAGAAAATGTCTGAAGTTCTTGATGAACAATTAACTGTAAAGACAGTTGAATGCAACAAGCTAGAAGAAGACATTGTTAAGTTAAGGATGCAGCTAGAGGAGATGAATAGGAAATTGAGCTATTTTCATAAGTTTGAAGAAAGTACTGTAAAGTTGGATAAAATGTTAAATAACCAAAGGCCTTCCGACATCAAATTTGGTTTAGGCTTCGATGAAGGAGAATCATCAAAGGGTTCAAAGGCCTTAAATGTAGAACCCATAAAGAAAGAAGAAAAGATCAGGGTTGATCAAGAAAAAACAAATCATGCCAAAGAAAGCAATAATGCCAGACTCAAGAAGAGTACTGACAAAGATGGATTCACAAAAGTCACACATTCAAGAAGGAGAAGATTCATGGCTCCTACTTCAAACTGGCAAAGACCTGCACCCAGGTTTAATCATTCCTTTTCTGGTTATTGTTTTAAATGCAATGCTTATGGCCATAAGATTTCAGATTGCAGTCATAATGTACCTCAAAGGAATTTCACCAGTAGAAATATTTTTTCTCCTTTAATGAATTATGCAGTTGAATGTTATAATTGTCATAATTTTGGACATATTGCAAGAAACTGTAGAAGCACTTTTGCATCAAAGAATTATCAGGGTAGAAAATCTAAACCAAATGGGTTGAACCAAAACAAGAAATTTCTTGAAAAATAGGCACATGCTAATGAAAGGGCACAGGCAAAACAAGTAGCCAAATCTGCTATCAAACCAGAATGGAAAGAAAAGGAATCTTTGATTGTTCAGACTGCCTTTAAAGCACAGAACAAATCTGCACCTTGGATACTTGACAGTGGATGCTCCAGTCACATGACAGTGACAAGCAAAAATTTGAGAAGTTACAGAATTATGAAGGTGGTTCTGTGAAATTTGGAAATAATGATGGAGCAAAGATAGTTGGAAAAGGATCAGTCAAGATCAATGATGGAAAGATAAAATCAAAAGAAGTCTTGTTTGTGATTGGTCTAAAGCACAACTTGCTGAGTGTAAGTCAAATCTGTGACAGAGGTCATGAAGTCATTTTTAAGAAGGAGGGTCGTGAAGTGAGAAAAGCACACAGTGGGAAGCTGATAGCTACTGGATCAAGGACTTCTGGTAATCTATATACTCTCTCAAAAACTGTAGAAGGAACATGCTTGATTGGACAGGAAGATGAAAATTGGCTATGGCACAAGAGGCTCGGTCATATTAGTTTTGACAATCTGGCAAAAATAAGTTCAAAAAGAGCAGTAAGAGATATACCAACCATTGGCAAACCAATAAATAGCATCCGTGCTTCATGTCAAAAAGGAAAGCAAACCAGATCCACATTTAAATCAAAGGAATACTTCACCAGCAAACCGTTGGAGATAATTCATACTGATTTGTGTGGACCCATGAGAACTCAAAGCATAAATGGTGACAAATACTTTATGTTGTTCATAGATGACTACTCCAGGATGACATGGGTATTATTTTTAAAGATTAAATCAGATGCCTTTGAGATGTTTAAGATTTTTAAAAAATAGGTTGAAAATCAAACTGGAAAGAGGATTAAATGCCTAAGATCAGACAGAGGGGGAGAGTTTATTTCAGAAGAATTTGTAGAATACTGTCAAAAATATGGGATAAGAAGACAGTTTTCAGTAGCAAGGACACCTCAACAGAATGGTGTTGTAGAAAGGAAGAACAGACAGTGCAGGAAATGGCACGGACAATGCGAGTCGAGAACAAAATAGCTGACAGATTTTGGAAAGAGGCAGTCCATACTGCAGTTTACATTCAAAATAGGTGCATGCTAAGACCGCATGAAAGCAAAACACCTTATGAGCTGTGGTTCGGCAGAAAGGCAACAGCAAGATATTTCAAAGTATTTGGCAGCAAGTGCTACATCAAACGGATTGAAGATAATCTCGATAAATTTGAAGATAGAGCTGATGAAGGTATTTTTCTTGGTTACTCAACAAAAAGCAAAGCCTACACATGTTACAACAAGAGGCTAAAGAAAATTGTTGAGAGTGCTGATGTTAAAGTTGATGAAGGTAGAGAGCAAGAAATTTCTTATCAAGAAAAATACCCTATTTATGAAGAAGTCATTGAAGGAGATGATGAAAAGGAAATAGAAGAGAATCAAAAAATTGATCCAGATGTTTTAAAAACTGACTCAGAGGAAGAAGAAAACAAGAAATTTAAAACAGGCAGCTGGCAGAAAAATCATCCCAATGAACAGATTATTGGGGACCCCACTGATGGTATTCAGACAAGAAGAGCGGTAGTGCGGAACTATTCTCTGTTATCTAGCATTGAACCTAAAAATGTTGTCGAAGCAAGCACAGATGAAAGTTGGATGAAGGCAATTAATGAAGAACTAGATCAGATTGAGAAAAACAAAACCTGGGAATTAGTACCTCGGCCAACAAATAAAAACATAATTGGCACTAAATGGATTTTTCGAAATAAATTAAATGAAGATGGACAAAGTTGTCAGAAATAAGGCAAGATTGGTCCAGTAAAGGCTATGCTCGAGTTGAAGGCATTGATTTTGAGGAAACCTTTGCACCGGTAGCGGACTAGAGGCAATCAGAATGTTTCTGGCTTTAGCAGTCCATAAAAACTTCAAAGTATATCAAATGGATGTAAAATCAGCATTTCTGAATGGAAAACTGGAAGAAGAGGTTTACATTGAACAGCCGGATGGCTTCCAACTTGGTGACAATCCAGATTTTGTTTGCAGGTTAAAGAAAGCATTATATGGTTTGAAACAGGCACCCAGAGCATGGTATGCAAGGCTGGATAACTATCTAATTAAACAAGGGTTCAAGAAAGGTTTGGTGGACAACAATTTATATGTCAAAACAGAGAAGGGCCATCTTATTGTTCTTGTTGTTTATGTAGATGATATAATATTTGGCAACAACATGGATGAATATTGCAAAGACATATCAACTAAAATGAAGAAAGAATTTGAGATGTCTATGATTGGTGAACTTTCTTATTTCCTAGGACTGCAGGTCAATCAAAATGAAAAGGGCATTTTTATTTCTCAAGTTAAATATGTAAAAGAAATGCTGAAAAAGTTCACAATGGAAGATAGTAAACCCGTTAGCACTCCCATGACAACAAGTCGCAAGTTGAGCAAGGATGATAAATCTCCAGATGTAGATCAAACAATGTACAGAGTCTATGATTGGAAGCCTATTGTATTTAACAACCACTAGACCAGATATATTACAGGCAGTATGCATGGTTGCAAGATTTCAGGCTAGTCCCAAAGAAACTCATGTGACAGCTGTAAAGAGGATCTTCAGGTACCTCAAGGGTACTATGGATTATGGGTTGTGGTACCCAAAAGGTAAAGACTTCACTTTGATTGCATATTCTGATGCAGATTGGGCAGGATGTATTGATGACAGAAAGAGTACCAGTGGAGGAGCATTTTATCTTGGAGACAGGCTGGTAGCATGGCACAACAAGAAACAAGAATCAGTCTCTCTATCCACAACAGAGGCAGAATACATTGCAGCAACAACATGTTGTACACAGATATTATGGATGAGACAAACGTTGAAAGATCTTGGTATTCACTTCAAAGAGCCAATATCAATAAAATGTGATAACACTAGTGCTATCAACATATCCAAGAATCCGGTTATGCATTCTAGAACCAAACATATTGCGATCCGGTATCATTTCTTGAAGGATAAAGTTGCTGAAGGAGAGGTCAAATTGGACTTTGTTCCAACTACAGAGCAGGTAGCTGATATATTCACAAAACCATTGCCCAAGGAAGTTTTTGAGTACCTTCGAAATAAGTTGGGAGTGGTCACAATTCCCAAGAACTGACTATCATTTGGGATCACATTCTCGTGGGGTGCATTTATGCCTATACTTATAGTTTTGCTTATATTTATGATTTTTGCTAACTATAACAACATTTGTCTGAGAGTGGTGTGCATAGACTCAGGGGGAGTCTGCAACATCCCTTTGGTATTATTGTCAAAGGGGGAGAAGAATTACAGGAGAGTGCATAAGTGTTGCCAACAATTCCAAAGGGGGAGATTGTTGAGCAAGGTGCAGCAAAAGTATTGTCATTGTTGTCAACACAGACAGAAATTGATGCAGTTGAAGCAATGGACAAGAATTCAGAAGTCAGTCAGATCAAGTACAGTGAATTTCCAAGAAAATAGAAGTGACCCAGATTCAAAAATTTGCAGAAAAAGACAAGTAAGAAAACTGTCGCGATATCGCGACATGTTTTCTGTCGCGATTTCGCGACAAAAAGGAGGAGAGAGAAAGCACAGCCAAAAATGTCATGATTTCACGACAAAAAGGAGGAGAGAGAAAGCACAGCCAAAAATGTCATGATTTCACGACAAAAAGGAGGAGAGAGAAAGCACAAAAATGTCACGATTTCACGACAAAAGAGAGAGAAGAAATGTCATGATTTCACGACAAAAGGAGGAGAGAGAAGGCACAGCCAAAAGTGTCACGATTTCATGACATATCGGAGGAGAGAGAAAAATATGGAGAAACTGTCACGATTTCGCGACATGTTTCGGGTAAAGGCGCAGGCAATGAAAAGTGTCACGATTTCACGACAGGATCGGAGTGGAAGCAACAAGGTGAAAAAGTGTAGCGATTTCGCTACATGTCGGAGTTTAGCTGGCAGAAGCAAAGAAAAGCGCTAAGTCAAGAAGGTGTAGCGATTTCGCTACAAGTCAAAATGCTAAGTCAAGAAGGTGTAGCGATTTCGCTACAAGTCAAAATGCAAGGCAACAAAGGTGTAGCGATTTCGCTAAATGTCAAAATGCAAGGCAACAAAGGTGTAGCGATTTCACTGCATGTCAAAATGCAAGGCAACAAAGTTGTAGCGATTTCGCTACATGTCTTGATTTCGCTAGTGCATGAAGCAAGAAATGTACGGATGCGAAAGATGTCACGATTTCATGACATGTTGCATTTTCGCGGGCGAATAGCAAAGAACAACGCTAAGGCAGAAAAGCGTCACGATTTCGTGACATGTTTCGATTTCTCTGAAGCTTGCGGAGAAAAGTGTACGGCAGAAAAAATTGTCACGATTTCGCGACATGTTCCAATTTCACTGAAGCTTGGAGAAAAGTGTACGACAGCAAAAAGTGTCACGATTTCGCGACATGTTCCATTTTCGTGGGTGCAAGTGAAGGATAGTGCAGGAAAGCGAAAAGTGTCACGATTTCGTGACATGTCCCATTTTCATGGGCAAGAAGCAGAAAAGAGCGAGAGGCTGCGAATGTGTCACGATTTCATGACATGTCTCATTTTCGTGGGTAGGAGACAGAAGAGAGTCGGAGGCGAAGAATGTCACGATTTCGTGACATGTTCTATTTTCATGGGTGCATGCCAAGATAAGGTCGAGGAGGTGGAAAACGTCGCGATATCACGACAGGTCAGGTTTTCACGATCAACAGTCCAGAAAAAGTCAAATGGGCAGAAATGTCACGATTTCGCGACAGGTAACAGTTTGGTGGGTAAAAGCCGAAGGAGCATGCACGGTGACAGGTGTCGAAAAAGCATAAAGGAAAATCATGCAGCCAGTTACGTAAGAATTAACTGGAGTCAGATCTAGTTACACAGTGACAGGTGTTGGAAATGCATTGGAACAATTGTATATGCATGATTGGAAAAGCATTCGAACAACCGCATATGGAGAATCAAAAATGTATTCGAACAGTCGTATTTGCAGAATTCGAACAGTCGAATATGCAGGATCGTAAAAGCATTCGAACAACCATATTTCGAATTCAACAGCCTATATGCAGGATCTAAAAGCATTCAACATATTTGAATAATATAAACATTAAAAAAATTCGAACAACCGCTTATGGAGAAGAGAAAAGAATTCGAACAGTTAGAGTATGTCATTCGACTGCATGCAGGATTAGAAAAGTGATAGAAGACGAGGAGTCTCGATGAGGAAAAGGGGTTATAAAAGGACAGTCATGCAGAGAATTATGTTGTTGCTGTTAGAGTGAAATTACTGTGAAAAGAGGGTTAGAAGAGGGCCAAGAGAGAAATAAGCAGAGCCGTGAGTGTGTGCAGAGTGTGTTTAATTGCAGACCAGTCAGGGTTGTGTAAACAATGAAGACATTTTTATGTCATTTTAAATTGCTCGTAATTGCAGTCCAAGTTGGTGCTTGGTACTAGGGGTTGGTGCTCCTATCTCATTGCAGCAAAAAATTAAGGGGTTGGTGCTCCTTCCAGTAGATGCTGGTAAAGTGTTTGTAAAATTGGTATTTTGCAAAGACTGGATTTGGATTGGAGTCCAAGCAAGCATTTTTGAGGAGTAGCCAAATTGGTGAACCTCGGTATATTGTGTGTTGTGGTGTGCTCTCTTGTTCAATTTGCTTTTCTGGTTTTCAAGTTCTCTTTGCTTTAATTTTAAATGCTGTAGATTTGAATATTAATAGCTACACTAATTCACCCCCCCCATCTCAGTGTCATTGTGTGAATATCAGAATCTTGGATCTTGATCAGAGGATATTTCAATATTATCCTCTCTCTGGATGAGAAAATGGGGGGAAATAGAAATTTGGATAGGATCAATTACCTCATGAGCGAATACATTGAAAATATCCATATTGTAGACATCCAACCAGATAATGGCCTTATGACTTGGTCTAACAGAATGCAAGGCTTAGCTTGTATAATGGAGAAATTGAATAGGTTCTTACTCTCTAATAATTTCTTAATCCATGGTCACATTCCTAAAGTAAAGACTCTTAACAATGTTGGTTCGTATCACTAGCCAGTCATGGTGGAAATGTGGAAAAACAATGTGAGTTTCTCTCCTTTTCTATTTCATTTAATGTGGCTTAGATATAGTTCCTTTAAACCTCGAGTGCAACAATGGTGGAAGGAAGGTAAACCTAGGTATGAGACTAAGATGTTCTGTTTTACCAAAATATTACAATACATTAAATCCAGAAGCAAGGGCAGTTTGGAGGAGCCTCAAGGTGGCAGAGAATTATCCAGGGAAACTGTTGGTGGAAGGTGATTCTCTTATTATTATAAATCTTCTAAAGAACACTAAGAGAGCTCCTTGGAGATTTGATGACTACATCCATGAAGCAAGGGCTCTAATTCATGACCGACTTGAGGCCATAATTTTGCATACCTTCGGGAAGCAAACATGGCAGGTGATAGGTCGGCAAATGAAGGCATTGTAGCAACAAATTTGATCACGTGGACTGAAAATCTTCCTCATGCGAGTCTCAATGGTGATTGATAACGAAAAAATTTAGATTGGAAGGCTCAAAGTGGATCAATGACAGAAAATGGGGGCATTTTTAAAAATATTTTTTTGAACCTTATAATGGATTTTGTCATATTTGTTTTTTTTGTTGTTTTTTTTGTTCATGTGACTAGTGTTTTTTGCAGCTGGTGGGGCACTGATATAGGTTTTTTATCTACAAATTCATTCATGGGAAACATCTGCTTTGGCCTCAAGTATTTCCCAAGGTGTGTTTGGATTCGATGTCGCAAAAATGCCCTAGCAAGAAATAACAAAGTGTTGGAGATCCCTGACATTGAGGCACCAGACCCCACCATAATAGTCTTGGAGAAGATGACAATTTCATCGACCTCCAACGGTATCAACCGATTGAAGAGTCCTGTCGGCCTCATCGGTGCAGTTGTTGATTTGTGTGATTCTCTAAATCTTCTATTTTATAGCCGGCCAGTTCCAGGGGCACAAGGAGTCGAAGGCAAAATCTAAAGATGATGGCAAGAACGATGATAAGAAGTTAGATGAGGACTACAAGGAAGACTGCTTGGCCTCTTGGCTATCCATTCTATGGGATGTTTTTTTTTGACCATATTCTATTATTTTTATATGGGCACAAGCTACTCTGCATGGTGCTTGCATGATTAGTTTTTGTCTTTGTTAGTTCTTTTTTGCGTCTTTCTTTTCTGATGGCCATAATATTAGGCTTCCATAGTTTATTTTGGTTGTATTCTGATGGAAGAGTAGGTCTTGGCCATTTTTGTTGTCGGTTTAAACTTTTAGGGCTTGGCCTTTGTCCAGTTGGTCAGTGGACCCTATTTTGTAAAATGGTTTTGGGTCAACCAGTTAAAACCCGGTGTTAATTATAATATTCTCTTACTTACCAAAAAAAAAAAAATCCAAAATCAAGACTTGAAATTGGAAAGAGTTTGGGGATATTCATAAAAAAAATATGAAGTTATTGCTCAACTTGAAAATTTGAATAAGAAAATCCATTTATATGGTCTCACAGAGAGTACAAATGCAGATGAAATTAAACTCATAGCTTAGTTAGAGGAATGGGAAAAAAGAGAACTCTTATGGAAGCAAAAATATAGAATTTAATGGCTCAAAGAAGGTGATCGAAACATAAATTTATTTCACAAATCTCTTCTAGCTCGAAGATCTCACAACTTTATTTCTTCCCTAAAATTATATTCTAGATATGTTGCCTACACTTGGGATGGCATGAACTCTATTGTTGTCAATTACTTTTCCAATATTTTTGTTGCTACTCCTCTTGACTTGGATTCTCAACAAGATGTTATTCAAGCAATCCCTTCTCTTATTACTTATGTGGATAACTCTATTTTAACTGCTCCTGTTACTATCAATGAGCTTCAATAGGTAGTTTCTAAAATGCAAAAAGGAAAAACCCCAGGTCCTAATGGTTTTCCCATTGAGTTCTATCAAGAGTTTTGGGATATCCTTCATGCTAATTTATTAGAGGTGGTGGAAGAATCCAAGAAAGCCAAAGAAATTTTGAAGGTTATATTTAAAACTTATATTACTCTTATTCCAAAAGCTCAAGAGACTGAACATATCTCGACTTTTAGACTTTTTGCTTTATGTAATGTTCTTATCAAAATTATTACTAAGATCATGGTAGAAAGGTTGAAGCCTCTTTTGCATAAGATTATTTCCACTAAACAAGGGGGTTATATGGAAGGGTGTAAAATAGTGGATGAGATATTTCTTGCTCAAAAATCCATCCATTTCATGGATATGCAAAAATCTCTTTCCATGTTCGTTCGGTTAGAATTATCCAAAGATTATGATAGAGTGGATTGGAACTTCCTTATAAAATTTGAGGCAATTTCGTTTCTCTCAGGATTGGATGGATTGGATTATGGGATGTATCTCTTCAGTTTCCTACTTAGTTCTTATCAATAGCAGGGCTTCTCAATTGTTCCTAGCTTCCATACTACAGTTAAGTAAGCTTCTAATATTAAGCAAATCATTAGCTATTTTTCTAAGGCTATCGGGAAATTGATCAACGAAGACAAATCTAAAGTTATTTTCTTTCATTGCCCTACCATACATGAATCCATGGTCTTGGATAAATTAAGATATAAGAAGACCTCCCTTCCAATCACTTATTTAGGTATTCCCATCAATATTCAAAGATAGAAAAAATATTGGAATTGGTTGTTGGACAAAGTCAAGAAGAAAATAGGAAAGTGGACCAATAGGTGGATTTCTTCTGGGGGTAGAATCATCTTGGTAAAATTAGTCCTTCAATATTTATTTTTCTACCTTGTTGATTATCCCAAAGGCTGTTCTTTGAGAACTAGATCAAATCAGTCATCGGTTCCTATGGAGTGGTACTAAGGAGAAAAGAAAATGGGCCTTGGTGAAATGGGACACTTTATGTCTTCCTAATAATGAAGGGAGGTTAGGATTACGTTCTGCTATTAATAACAACAAAGATTTAGCTACTAAATTATATTGGAGGATTTTGCATAACCCCAATGCTCTTTGGGCCAAAAATATCCATGCTAAATATGCTGAGAATAAAAGTCTTGAAGACCTTGTTCGCTATCAATTACCTTTCAAAGGTTCTCCCATTTTAGTAGTTCTTAAGAATGGTGAGGATTTGATAAAGAAAAAATTATTTTGGATCATTCATAATGGTCAACAGGTAAACTTTTGAACATATTCTTGGGATGATCATGAGCCTTTGATAACTCAGTTTCCCGATTAGGGGCCTTGGATGGAGGAGCTTCACCAAGCTAACTGGATAAAGGTGGCTAATTACTATCAATACCATACTAGTAATTCAAAGGTTGGTAGATATTGGATCCCTATTAAGTATTGACCTATTCAAATCCCAGAAATGTAAGGACAAAATATAAAATGCATCCTTCATATGAGATCTCTCTCTTGATCCCATGAGAAATATTTTTTTGAATGGAACAACACTACTAAGGGTGAGTATTCAGTTTCTCAAGGTTATTTGGCCTTATGCAATAATAATCCCAACCAATCATCAGACATATTTTCTTAGTTGTGGGCTCAAAATATTTGGCCTAAGGTGAGTTTCTTTATTTGGCTTTTATTGCATCGCAGGATGCTTATTGGGGAGCATTTTTTGAAGCATGGTTTTCATGGCCCTTTTATATGTGAAATGTGTGGAGAGAATATGGAAACTCTCAACCATATTTTTATTGAGTGTACTTTAGCCTTTGAGCTATGGAGGAGAATGACCACTTTACTTGGCTTACAATGGTCCAATTTTTTACTTTTGAACAACTTTGGAGGGATTGGCCTAATCAAGAGGGTGTTGATAATTTTATTAGGTAGTTAGTTTGTATGGATTCTACCATTCTTCTTTGGAATATCTGGAATGAAAGGAACAACCAAATTTTTAATCAATAAAGGAAGGATATTCACTATATTTGGAAAAATACCATTGCCAACTTAGTTGAATCAGTCCAAAAGCTCCTTAATCACCCCCAAAACTTCCACCAAAGATCAAGTGATGCAATGATTGAATATTAACTCTTCTAAGAGCAACCAACTTAAAGGGAATGTGAGTAATTGCAAGATGGATAGAACAAGGAATTGGCAACCTCCTTCTAAGGATTTTGGAAAAGTCAATACTGATGGAGCCTCTAGAGAGAACCTTGGAAAATCTAGTGCAGGAGGAATTAGTAGACTTTCATATGGCTCTCTGGTTTTTACTTTTGCTGAGAATCTGGGTATTCTATCCAATAACATTATTGATGGGTATGGTATCCTTAGAGTCCTTCAAGAGGCTACTAAGGTTGGATGGGAAAAGGTGCTAGTTGAGTCTAACTCTCAAATCATGATTAATATTTTAAGACTCCTAAGAATCATAAGGTTGATTGGAGAATAAAAAAAATATTGAGAGTATTCAGTTAATCCAGATGGGATTTTTGAAAGTTGATTACAATCATGTGGTCAGAGATCAAAACAAGAGTGTTGATGCTTTAGCTAATTGTACTTTGGACAAATGTGATCTTATTTTCTACGACCACCCTCCTAAATGGTGGGCTTCACAAATAAGGGAAGCTCTTCTTTCTATAATTTCTTTGGATGGCTCCAGTTCTGGAGGTACCTAGTTTCTTCTTGCTTTATTTTTGCTTCTCTTTGGTTCGGTTAGGGTATTTTAGTTCCCTAGATCAAACTAATATTTCTTTTATTTCCTCTATTGATTCTTGCCTTAAAAGTATTTTGGTCTAGAAAGGTCATTGTTGTGTTCTATTTTTTTCTTTTTTCTTTTTTTGTTTAGTTTTTTGAGGTGTGTGTGTGTGTGTGTTTGTTTTGTTTTGTTTGTGTTTTTGTGTTGTTTTTTGTTGTTCTTGTATTTTTGTTGTTTTGTGTTTTTTTTGTTGTTCTTATGTTTTTGCTATTCTTGTGCTTGTGTTTCTATATGTTTGTGTTAATTGGTGTTTTTGTGTTTTGGTGTGTGAGTGTTTTCTATGTTTTTGTTTTTCTTTGTTGTTTGTTGTTGGTTGTTTTTTTTTAGGTTTTGTGTTTTTATTTTTCATGTTTTTGCTAGTTGTGTCTTTGCAGCGTTATTTTGTTTTTTTTTGTTTGTATTTTGTTATATTATTCTTGTATTTTTTTTGTGGTTCGTGTTGTGTTTTTTTTATTATTTATTTTTATCTTATTTTGTGTGTGTTTGGTTGTGCTTTATCTTTTTGACTCACTCAAGGAGCATGTTTTTTTTAATTTTATTTTTGTGTGTTTATGTTTGTGTGTTCTTGTTTTTTTTGTTTAAGGTTTTCTCCTTGAGTATGTCAAAGGTGGTATGCCAGGTGCGAGCCCTGGGCAATTTTTGTAGAAGAGATACCCCTACCTCCTTGGGTCTTACCCGAAAGTGGCATCCCTTTTGGGATGTTTTCCACACAAAAAATAGCTCTTTTGCTCACCTATTTTTATATTTAACACTCCACTAATATGCTACCCAAAACTATGATTTGGTGGCTCCAATACTCCTTCATGATATACCTCTAAAATATGAACCTTAGTAGCTACTAATTCTACCAAAATTATTGCTTTCTCACTGTCCTCAAATCTGAAAATTTTAGATTGAAAAGCAGTCAAAACCTTCACCAAAACGTTGTCCTTGAATCTCAAAAGTTTAGTAGGAAACTCCTCCAAATCACAACTAATATATTCCTCAAGAACACTTCAATGACAATCCCCAAATATCTTAGATTTGATGGTTTATCTATCTCCTTTCTCTTTTTGAATTGACTTCAAACCAAATCTTCTTCTCAAGAAAATGAAATTCTTGAGATATTCTCCAAACTACTCTGAAATTTGACAAACTTCTTACCAAATATTTTTTCCTTGGGCTTGTTGTTGAATGGTGATAATTATCCCAATTTATTTCTATCAATATCTTCTCCTTGGTAGAAAATTTCTCCAATGAGTTCTTCTAGGAACTCCTTCAATGAGGCTCTCCAAGACTTCTCCTTGTTTCTCCTTGAGACCTCTCCAAGGTCTTCAATCTTGCATCTTCAAAAAATACTTCAATGAAATCTACTGCTATTGAAATCTACAATTGGAATTTTGTTAGTCCTTCTCAATGCTCTATCTTCCAACTATGGAAATTCTTCAAAAGGGCCTTCTATGGACCTCTTTTTTAATTTGAAGTTTTTAATATTCAATGGAGATCACCAATATCCAATATTCACTAGGACTCTTCACCTAGATTCTCTTCCTTCAATGGGGTCTTTCTTCTAGGACCTCTTCCTTGATTTACAACCTTCAATGTGGCTTCCTTGGCCACTAGATCTTCTTATCGATCTCCAACTTGTTGTTTCAGGTACTAGATTGATTCCAAAGAATTATATTCTTCCTAGCTCTTGTAGGAATCTTTCCAAATTTCTTTGAATCTCCTTTCTTCTACAACAAAGTATTAGGCAATGATAAAATAAATTTCTATAAATCTATAGAAAACAATCTTCACTAGTTGGATTGCCAATCTAGTGGAAGCAATGTTGAGTTCTAGTCTTCACAAGTTTTTTTGCAACTCTGTGGAAAAAATCTAGCCAAAAATAATTTCAAAAAAATTGAAAATGAGATTTGCAATCTCACCTCAATATCCCTTGTGGCTCTTCTCTATTTCCTATTGATCTACCTAGTTCTCTAATAATACTGCTAGCTTTTAAAGCTATAAAATTAAAGGAAATGCAACCGCAAGTATGGAAATAAGCATGCAATGTTATAGTTATGATAATGGCTAACTAATAGGTATGAAAATATGATAAGAAACTTCAGAAATAACTTAAGAAAGAGCCATTAATGAAATCTCACAAAAATATACAATGCAATTCAATGGAGGTCACAACCTCTCCATATTTGAAAAAATAGATCTACAATGTATCTACTACTACTCTATCTATGCACTTCAAAATCCTATTTTTTCTTCTACTTTATAAAGGCCTATTTATAATGAGATGCAACTCTTTACCTTCAATATTCCTATGATACCTCACTATTATACTCTAATAACTTATGTACATGTGGACTACATGCACATTTACATCATTGCATATTCTAACACTTGTGCATTTATTACATTGCTTTAATAAAGTACTTAAGTCCTAATAAACTCCTAATCTAAATATATACCCATGATGGTACATTAGTAAAGAACCAAATAATGTAATATATTCCAACAAAAAGGAAATCCATCAGGTATTGAAAGAATATCATTTTGGATTTTGTGGTGGTCATTTTGCACCAAAGGCCACTACCAATAAAATAATGAGAGTTGGTTACTATTGGCCTACCCTCTTTAAATATGTTCATAAATTGGTAATAAGTTGTCATAGTTGTCAGGTATTTACAAGAAAGAAACATTTTGCAGCTATGCCTTTGAAGTCAAAAGTTATTGAAGCACCTTTTACATAGTGGAGAATTGATATGATTGGAGAAATTAACCCAAAATAATCTAGAGGCCATAGTGGATCATAACAGCTACTGGCTACTTTACTAAGTGGGTGGAAGAAAATCCCCTTAAGAATTTAACCATGGAGGTTGTAATAAAATTCCTAGAAGAAAACATATTGAAAATATTTGGGGTCCCTAAGAAGATAGTTATAAACAATGGCAACTACTTCACCTATTTTGAAATGATAGATTTTTTTTCCAAGTACAGTATAGAAATTTATCATGCTAAAAATTATTACCCATAGGGAAATGGTTTGGTTGAGTCTTCATATAAAAAATCTAATTACCAGGATCAAGAGATCACTAGGCAAGAACAAAATAAGTTGGATCAATGAGTTAAAATTTGCTTTATGGATAGATAGATTATCTGTAGAATAAAATATAGGGAAGTCCCCTTATAAGCTATTGTTTGGTGAAGATTCTATATTGCCTCCTCATATAGAAAAAGATGTTTTATTTTTACTTCTTCAAGATCATGAAAATCTAGATGCCCTGCAAACGAGAATAGATCAGATTGCACAGTTTCAGGAATACAAGAGAGAAGCCCTAAATAGAATGATCAAGCAAACACAAAAAATAATGCAACTTTTTAATAAGAAGGAAAAAGGTAAACCATTCCTTGAAGGAGATATAGTTATATACTAGGATCCCAAAAATGATAAGCATGGTGAAAAAGGTAAATTAGAGCCCAAATGGCTTGGGCCATATCAGATAGTTTAGATTGTTGGACAACACACTTATAGATTGCAAACTCTAGAAGGTGAACAAATGTAGATTCCAATCAATGGCCAAACATATGAAATTGTATCAACTCTATTTCAGGGTTAGAAGAGAATGAAGTTGTACTTCTTACATAAAAAAGGAGAGAGATTATGTTTGAATTTATTTATTATGTTTTTAGGTGATTAGGTAGAGGAATGTATGTTTTTGTTTTTGTCTTTAGACCATCTGTTGTAGTAATTTTCCTTTAAATTTTTAATTTTATAGCTTTAGGTGATTAGGTAGAGGAATGATGTTTTTCAATGTAGTTTTCAATTTATTTTTATGTGATTTTAGAAAAGTGTAACTAGATATTCTAAGGTTCTCAAGTGCTTCAAGTTTTCATCACTTGTCCCAGTTAGAGCTTGTGTTGGATCCTCAAAATCCAACTTGAAAGTTACCCCTAATTTCAAATTTTAATGAGTCTTGTGGAGTCCTAGGTCTAGGTTATTTTTTAAAGTCAAGGTTATATAGTTTTCAAAATTTTGCAATAAAAAATATTCAAAGTGTTCCTTTTGTATATAGTCGTGTACAGTGGTCCTTTGCAAATTTTTTTTTTGGTTGAAAATATGTTTGTTTTTCCAATGTCCTATAAAGTCTATTTTTGTGAAGACATAGATTCACATGTCTTGAGCCTCTAATTTAAAATTTTGGTCCTAAAGGTCCCCCCTTGAAAATCCCTAACCATTGGCCTCCATTTTATTTTTCCTTTCATAAGCCCCCTAGGTCTAAGTTTCATCGAATATTATTTTCACATACTAAACCTTAGGCCACTCATCCATTTTTTGCCCCTTTCGGCATTTCATATTCCCATGAAAAATTCATGCCTACAAGGTCTTCCAAAAAATAATATTTCCTATCTTCTAAAGTTCATAGGTCATCACAAGCCCATAGACTCAAAATCTGTCATTATCCAAAGGATCATCCTATCTCAATGATGGTATAGGATCATCCTATCCAAATTATGGATGATTGAGCATAGCTATGACGATCAGGTATATCCACTGTGAAGATGAGAATCAAAGTATTAAAAATCCTATGGGTGGGAAGGCCCAAATTCAAAAATTTTGAACACATGCCAACCTTGGAATCGATCAACCTGGTGGGGATATTGAGTATGGTGAAGTCCGTGTTGTTGTCCCTTTCACTCCTATCAGTATTTTGGGTGACGAACCCCTCTACAAAGGATATCCTCCTAGACCCGCTCCTCCTAGGTGTCCCAATTTTGAAAATATGTCCTTTACCGAAGCTTTGAGTGGAGGACAACAATGCTTGGTTGATTCTTCTTCCAATTTGGAACCTATTGGGACAAAAGTTAAAGTTCCTAATAATATGATTCAAAATTATTTGTCTTTGGAATCCTTCAACCTAGTTGGTAAATTGATTGGAGGTCATCCTAATCTCAAAATCATTCGAAGGTGGGCTCATTCCAAGTGGAAAATTATTGGGTCGATGGAGATTTTTGGCCTTTCTCGAGGTTTCTTTGGTATTCGACTAAGTAATCGTGATGATGCCAGTAGAATAATTACTAGGGGACCATGGTTCTGGGGGCATTACAGCCTTTTTCTTTGCAAGTGGGATGCTGATTTTGACCCTAAAACTCAAAGTATTAATTTTACCCCTATTTGGGTTTAACTTCCTAATATTCCATGGTAGTTTTGGTACTAGGATATCCTCTCTGCCATTGCAAATACTATTGGCACTTTGGTAGCTATTGACCATGCAACCCTAGCCAGGACCAGTATGGTTGTATCCATAATATTTGCCAATACAAATCTTGACTCACGGTTTTCAACCTTTGTGGAGCTGGAATATAGTTCTTACTATCATAAGCAGGCCATTGAATACGAAAATAAACCAACCTTTTGTATAGAATGTTGCACCCAAGGACATCTTCAGAGTCAATGCCCTTCCCTAAAGGCTAAAACTATGGAAGAACCTATCAAAGAGTTTGAAGGTACTAGACGTAATGTTCAAGGTTGGAAGAAAATAGGGCCAAAAGTTTTGAATCATAATCCTCATGGGTGGAAGATCGTAGTCCCAAAAAAAGGATTTAGATCATATAAGTAAGGACATCCTCCTACAAATAAAGGAGTTGTTATTCACGAACCTGAGGATAAGCAAGATCCTCCAGCTCCTATGCAGTCGGTAGACAAGGGAAAGTAGATTGTTAAATCTCCATCCCCTTCTCTAGAAACCAGTGAAGAGGTATGTCCTATTACTAATAGCCCCAATAAATTTTTAGTTCTTGCTGACCCAAATCTATTTGAGCAAGAGAATCAACAAATTATCCAAATGTAGAGCTCCAACTTCCTCAGAACCTTGATTCTCCTACAAATTTTGGGCCTTCCCTTCCTCCTCCTGAGACCTTTAGTCCCACAAAAGTTTCAAATATCATGTCTTCCAGCCCTGTAGTCGAACAAATAGTTCCTCAAAATTTTAGTCCCAAACACACTCGTAGTTCCATGAAATCCCCAATTGACTATGGGAGTGATAAAAAATGGGGAAGACCTTCTGCAAGTGATCATTGGAAAAACAAAGTTCAGGATGACATTGCCAATGGCATCCAAAAAACTTTATTTCCCCCTGTTAGTTCTCAAGCCCGTGATGAACCAAAAAGTACCAAACCTCCCCAGACCAATGGCAAGGGAGGTAGGAAATCCTCTAAAGTTCCCAAATGAAGATCCTCTCATGGAATGTGAGAGGTCTTAATGGGTTAACCAAACAAAGGGTTGTTAGCTCATTAAGAAGAGAACTAAGACCTACAATTTTCATTATGCAAGAAACTAAACTTGATCAACATAATTCTACCTTTGCTACAAAGAAAATATGGAGTAAAGGAGAATTTACCTTTAGTCAAGCAAGAGGTTCATCAGGAGGTCTCATCTATTTATGGGATCCAAGAAAGATAGAAGGAAAATTGATTCAATCCAGCGAAAGAACATTAAGTGTTATGTTCCAAGATAGAGACACCAATTTCTCATGGATTTTGTCCAACATCTATGCACCTAATTCTTTATCTGACAAAGCTCAATTTTAGGATATCCTCAGTAGTCTCAAATAATCCTTCAACAATGTCCCCTGGATTGTTGTAGGGGATTTCAATTCTCCTCTTTATCCTTCGGACAAGTGTGGAGGTACTAGGTTCCCTGAGAAAAGTATGGAAGATTTCCTTGAATTTTTCAATGCTAATAACCTCATGGATGTCAATCTTAAAAATGCCAAATATACTTGGAGCAATAGAATATCAGGAAATCAGCTTATTCAAGTCAAATTGGACAGATTTTTCCTATCCCAAGAAGCGGTTCAAGTTTTTGGAGATGCTAACCTCCAATATCTGGTCAAGGTTGGATCTAACCATTGTCCCCTCCTATTGGATGTTGTAAAAGATAGTCCTTTTAGAAGGCCTTTCAGATTTGAGGTAATGTGGACTCAACATCCTGACCTCAGGCACAAAATTTTGCAATGGTGGCAACAGGTTGGCCAAGGATGCCCTTCATTTTGTCTTACCCAGAAATTAAAGCATGTTAAAGAAAATCTTAAAATATGGAACAAAGAGGTTTTTGGGAATTTGTTTGAAATCAAACAATCTATTGAGGACAGACTCCTTTCCATTGAGAATAAAATTCAGGTTGGACGGTGTGATGAGCAAATATGGTCTGAGGAAAGAAGCATCCTAGCAGAATATCATAATATTTTGGCTTGTGAAGAAACCTTTTGGAAATAGAAATCCAGAGTTCTATGGCTCAAAGAAGGGGATTCAAATACTAAGTTCTTTCATGCTTCCACTATGAGAAATAGAAGCCACAACAGAATCAAAGAGCTTGCTAAAAATGATGGATCCACTACTACTGACATTCTGGAAATCAGAGAGGAAGCAGTTTCTTATTTCACCAACCTTCTTGGTGAGAGCAGGTCACCCTCTAACCTTGCCCTAAATTCTATGCTTTATCACATTCCTCAGTTGGTTTTAGAATTTGCAAATTCTAAACTCCTGGCCCCTTTTTTTATGAGGAGATTTATCAGGCCCTATTTTCTATGCATCCTGATAAGGCCCCTAGCCCGGATGGTTTTTCTCCTCATTTTTTTCAAACTTTTTGGGATATAGTTGGTCCTGATGTTTGTTCCTCAGTCAGGGAATTTTAGTCTTCAAAATCTATTCCTCGAGGCTTCAATTTGACCTTCATTTCTCTCATTCCTAAAATCTCAACTACCAAATCCATGACTGACTTTAGGCCTATAAGTTTGTGTAATGTGGTTTACAAAATCCTCACTAAGGCCATTGCATCTAGAATGAGGGATATCCTCCCCACCATCATTGACTCTAGCCAAGGAAGCTCTATTCAAGGGAGGTCCATCCTTGATGGAGTTATTACCATTCATGAAGCCCTTCATTATGTTCATCATGCTAAAAAATTTGCCTTTGTGTTAAAACTAGACATGAATAAATCCTACGATAGACTCAATTGAGATTTCCTTGTTGCTATCCTTCTCAAATTTGGGTTCCATCCTGAATGGGTTGAGTTAATCAAAGGGTGTATTTCCATGTCATGGTTTTCTATGCTTGTTAATGGATCTACTATAGGCTATTTTTTGAGTAGCAGAGGCATTCATCAAGGAGATCCTATATCCCCTTTGTTTTTTATATTGGCTACTGAAGCATTAGGTAGAACTATCAAGGCAACCTATAGCCTTAACCTCATCTCAGGAATAAAAGTTGCTTCACAAACCAGACCAATTTCTCATTAGAAATTTATGGATGACACAATTATTTCCATGGTTGCATCTATTTTTGAGGCCATGGTTATCAAACACATCTTACTCTTGTATGAAGATGCAGTTGGGAAAAAAATAAACTTTCACAAAAGCAAGATTTATTTTTTTAATACTCTTGTTCAAAGGTAGAACAAGATATCTCGCATCCTTGAGTGCTCGGTATCATCCTTTCCTGCTACATATTTGGGTCTCCCTCTATTTATAGGTCATCCTAATGCTTCAATGTGGAATAATGTTATTGAAAGACTGCAAAAGAAATTAGTTGGTTGGAAAGGGAATCTACTATCTCAAGCTGGTAAGGTCACCCTTACACAAGCTTCTCTTCAAAGCATTCCCATCTATTTCATGTCTATTTTCAAAGTCCCTATAGGAGTTTGTCATAATATTGAGCAAATCCAAAAGAACTTCTTATGGTCTGGGTCTAAAAACAAACAATGTTTCCACCTTGTTGCTTGGGATAAAGTTTTCCAGCCAAAACATTCTAGAGGGCTTGGCCTTAGGAGAATCCACCTCCTGAATTTAGCCCTTCTAGCTAAGCAAGCCTGGTGACTAATTTTGAATGTGAAGTCTGATTGGACACTCATTGTCAGTCATAAATACTTGTAGGCATAAATTTCCTCAATGTAGTAATCCCTTCCAAAGGATCCTTCTTTTGGAAATCGATCTTGCAAGCCATATTCCTAGTGGAAAGAGGTCTCATATGGAGATTAGGTGATGGTCAACAAATTGATTTTTGGCATGATAAATGGATTTTAGGAGAACCTCTAATACATAATCCTCATTTTACCATCCTCAAGGGTTGATTGATATCTTTTTTGGTCAAAAAGTCTCCAATTTCATTAGTTCTCAGCATAATAGAAAGAGTTGGAAAATTATCAGTAGTCCTACCCATCCTGAGGAATCTAGAGAACTGTAATTTCTTCTCAACTCCTCAGTCATTCCTTCAGGGAGTCCGCATGATCAGATCTTCTAGGAATTCACTGATTCTGGAGAATTTTCTATCAAATCAGCTTACCAACTTATTTTGATCCATGAAGAGCCACTTATCCCCTTTAATATCTTATGGCCAAAATACCTGATTCCCAAAATTACCATTTTTGCTTGGGTATCTATTCAGGAAAATATTCTTACTATTGAAAACCTTCTCAAAAGAGGTCTATCCATCCCTAACAGGTGTTATCTTTGCTTGTCTAATTGGGAATCCCCCCATCACCTCTTTCTTGCTTGTCCTTTCTCTTCTTCCATCCTTAATAAACTTTTTGATTTCTTCCACATCCTTTGGGTTGAACCATGCTCCATTGTTGACCTTTTCACCCAATGGTCGAATCCTTTTTGTAACATCCATCTCAAATTGTTGTGGCAATTTTATCTCCATCACTATTGTTGGTAAGTCTAGCTTGAAATAAATAGGAGAGCCTTTTCTAATATTTCGTTAAGCTCAGATAGTGTCCTAAACAAAATTCTCTCCTTTGCTACAAAAAATGCCTCCCTCTGTCCTCTTTCATCCAATCCTGCTTCCCGGTTTGAGGCTTCCCTGGGTCTGTCTCTCAATTTTCCTATTGTGGATAGCCATATGATTCCTCCATCTATTATCAGAAGTTAGTCCAAATGGATTCCCCCTCCTTTAGGTTGGTCCAAACTAAATTTTGATGGTGCTTCCAAGGGCAACCTAGGAATCACTGGAGCTGGGGGTATCCTCAGAGACTACAGTGGCAGGGTCATCCTTGCTTTTGCTAAATTTTTGGGAAGCCAAACAAATCATATTGTTGAAGCTAGAGCCTTGTGGCGTGGCATGGTCTTGGCTAAATATTATTCTGATAAGCTCATAGTTGAAGGTGATTCTTTGACTATCATCAATTATTTAAAAAATTCAAAAATTCCCTCTTGGAGAATAAGGAATTGTATTGATGAAGCAAGAGCTATTAGTCAAACCTTTCAAGAAATAATATTTTAGCATACCTTTAGAGAAAGTAATAAGGCAGCTGATAAATTGGCTAATATTGGTGTCTACTCCACTAATTTGATGACATGGACCAATAGTCTTCCACAAGGGTTGGAGGCAGTCATGGAGCAAGATATTTTATCTTTAAGTGAGACCAATGCTAACGTGGAGAAAGTTAGTTTCCTTTAAAATAGGATAAATTTTCATTGACTATGCTCCTTTCTTCATTAATTCCCATGCAACCTTGGTTCATGGGTCAAATGATTTTTTGTCGTATTTATCAACCTTATTTCCTATGTTTTTGCTATGGTCTGGTGGCTATTTTTCAAGGATAGCCTTTGCTACATTTCAATTTTGAAGGGTTGTGTCCTGTGTTGTCCTGTTTTGGGTATTTAGCTTCTATAGCCTATTTGTAATAAGGTTTTGGATCCCTACTAAAACCCATACTTAATGCAAATTTTTAACCAGTCAAAAAATCATATCCCAATGATGATATTTTTATTTATTTAAAAGTATAGAACTCTATTCAAGTTCTTAGTGTCCTTTAATTGAGCTATCCATTTCCTCTCTTCGATAATTCACTCATCTTTATGACATCAGACGCATGATAAAACCATCCCTTCAGCGTACATACATATTTCTATGTAAGTGTACTAGGTGAAAGGTAATATTAAGCTATCAGTCTCATCCTTTTGATGCACTAGCTATTCCCTTCATTCCATCAAAAGGAACACACCAATATATACATTGTACATCAATCCTTATGTGTAAGTGTACTAAGTGTGTTGGGATAAGGCTATCGTTATCATCTCCAAGATGAGCTAGTCTTTCCCAGTAAGTCTTTCTCAACGTCTAATCCTAGGATTCCAAACCATCAACTCTCTTTTCATTCCACTAGGATTCATCATGAGAGATCTTTAATTTTAGTGTAATAAACATTATCCATTATTTTCCCTCTACTATATTTAATGTAGATACTTGTTTAATCATGAGCATATCTTTAGTGAACCATTATTCCATGTGTACATTATATGTACCCTTAAGGAATTGCAAGCAGGCTTCCTTTCTAGAATAATGATTACCTAAGAATTATCCAAATTTCTTTTATACCAGAGTACAATCCATTCCAATTGCATTATCAATATTTTCCATGCAAGGCTTATATTTATCCCATGAAGTTCATATCAACTAATTAATGCATTACTAATGAAAGCATGAACCAAAATAAATTACCCATTTATTTAATAACATTAAAGTTTTCATAAGCATTTCAATCAAATACATTCATGGATAAAGAGACTTCACACAATATCGTACAACATTTCATTTATCTTGGGAATCCTCATGGGGAATAAACCCAACCTTGAATCATTCTCTTTATTAATTCCATAAGTTGGTTAGTTTCTTACATAGAGTTAAATACACCCCATAATGCCTTTATTTCCTGCTAGGGAAGTTCCATAATCCCTAGGATTTTACAATATGAATTATTCCTTCAAATCATAATTACAATTTAATTTCATATTTTAGAAAAACGAAGGCATCCCAAGATACTTACCTATTCACATAACGTCTACATAATGCTCATAGTATTATAATGTATATTTGTCTCACAATAAAAAAATTCAATTTGGTTCCAAATATAGAGTTCACCATTCACTAAATTTGACTCTTTACAAGATCAATAAAGAAAGACCCAAAATTCTTTTCTAATGGTCTCGCTATAATGGATGAGTAGAAAAATGTAACATTTTAGAACTTCTCCACTCACTATAATTGCCATCAAATGAGATATTTAAAAACCTTTAATAATTATAATACAATATTCATCTTTTGGAAAGTAAGATAAAAACCACACATCATCTCAGAGTCGTTTTTCTTGTATTAATAAAGCTCTACCTTGAATTCCAATAAACTAATTTTAAAATAAGTATATGAGTTAAATGCCTCTCGATCGTAGAGCGGCATCAGGTAATATATTGCAACAAAACCTTTTTGTTATCAATTGAAAACTCAACATTCATATATAACTATACCTCAATTAAATTGCATTCCAAATCATTTTGGAAAGACAAGACTCATACTAACATATTATCGAAAAACATTTTTTCTCAACACAATGTTCTAGCACAAGGTTCGATAGGACCTTTCTATGGTAATGAGATTTACTCATCTTCAACCGACACCAGATGACGTCTTAAATAATATAAAATTTTGACACACCTTAGTAATGGAATGTAATATTAATAAAGCAAAGTACCTTAATGTAGGTTCATCCTTTGTTTAATATAAAGAGTATCTAATTATTGAATTAACTCTAGGAATACCTAATGATACTTTTTGAATAAATTAATTTTCTTAAAGTTCTGGTTGTAGCTTCCAATGATGTTCTCTTTATTTGGTAAAATGAGAAACTTCGTTATAGTGGTGTCAGGTATATCTTAGTTGTTGGATATTTTGAGTCCCTAAGTCAAAGTTGTCATTGATGTCACCAGATGAAGTCATCATTAATACCAAATATTTCAGCAGGAAACAAATGGGATACAATGGTTATTTGATATCCAGGAAGAAGGCCAAAGATCAAGTGAAACAATGTAAAAGACAGAAGTTAAAAAGGAGTTATAATATTTATTTTATAAATTATTTAAATTCAGTGTGAATTTAAATTTTATAAATAAATATTAAAGGTACTTTATCAAAGGATATAATATTATAATATGAGTTATTATAATATTAATTAAGGTGGTGAAAAAGATCCCAAAGTAAAATATTAATAATAATATTTTACTACACCCAACGATGGGTGTTAGAATTTAAATATTCGAAGCATGTTACAAAGGTTTATCCTCGCCGACGTCATGTGGGTTAATTGCATTTTGAAGTGTCGACATTCTAAAGCAAAGGAGGAAGATTAATATTTAAACCTATGCCCAAAGGGCATTAAGATTATCCTTGCTCGATTGAAAAGATAGCATACAAATTAATTAATGCAGAGCTCGTGAAATGGATGTGCAAATTTTAAGTTTGAATTGCTAGCAAAAGAAACAAAAGGGACAATGTTGAATAGTTGGAAGCCAACTAGGCACCTTGACCTAGTGGCAAGAGGGTTGCATCTTACATTTTGTGTGCAAGGAGGCTAGATTTCGAGTCTCGACGAAAGTGCTTGGCAGGTGTGTTGAAAGCACCAATCGTGAGGTGCACATTTTACGAAACAAGGAGGGGATAAATTTTTTGAAGCACGTGGTGCTTCACCTATCTTCAACGAGTGTGTAGCTCATGTGGTTGCTGGAACTGCGATTGAGATGTTAGAGTGGGTTGCATTGAGATTTCAAAACTCTCCAAAGGCAAAGGTAATATTTTGATTTTAATTTTAATTAAATGCCTAAGTTGGAGGTATAAGGTTGCTTAGTGGTTGAGTTTGGAAAGGTTGCTTTGTAATAAAGTTTTTGGTAGTTGAGAATTACCTTTAGGAGTTATAAGGAGAATTTTTTTTTTATTTTTAAAGTCTTAAATTGCTATTGTGGAATATTAGAAGATTAAGACTTTGTGGGTAGTATGTTATTTTGAATTAAGGGTTTTTGTGACTATTGTGAGGATATTGATTATTATTTAATTTGGAGTGATAAGGTGTAATTTTGATATTATATTTGTGATATGTTTTGTTGAAGAAAATTATCCTCTAACCCTTATTGAGATTGGCAAAGAAGTAATTGTGAGTGTGGCAGATTTGTGAGGTCAACTACTTGTCAAAAAAAAGGTATGGGTAAATTCCTTCTTTGGTTGAGTTGATTGATTGGCTTTATTGAAAATTAAGTTTGGAGTGAAAAGGACTTGATTAGGGTTTCCTTTTCAAAATTGGTTGAGTTATTGCTTCAAGGTTTTTTAATTTGAGAGTTGAGATTAAAACCTTGTTTTATTAGCATTGTTGTTGAGATCATTGGTTGAGTGAAGTGTTTGAGTTAATGCTTCAAGGTTTTCTAACTAAAATTGAGAGTTGTGATTAAAACATTGTTTGATGAGCATGGTTGTTGAAGTGAGTTGTTATGCAAAGAACTTGAATTAGGGTTTGAAAAGATCATGAGTATCATTGTTATGTGAGATTGGTTGTTGAGCATTGTTGGAAACATTTTGAGTTGGATGATACATGCTTGGACTAGGGTTTGTGAGCAAGAGTTGTTTCTTGAAGTGATTGGTTGAGTAGAGTTGATTGAGCCTAGTCAAGTGGATGTATGAAGTGATTGTTCAAGTTCCATAAAACAAACTATTCTATATTCTGATTTGAGTTGAGATTGAGTTTTGAGAATAGAACATATTGAGTCTCTAACAATTCTCTTTATGCTTCTATGAGATTGAGTTGAGTTGAGATTGAGTTTTGAGAATAGAACATATCGAGTCTCTAACAATTCTCTTTATGCTTCTATGAGATTGAGTTGAGAAAGTGATTGAGTTTTGAGTATAGAACATATTGAGTCTCTAAAAATTCTCGTTATGATTCTATGAGATTGATTTGAGTTGAGAAAATGTGATTAAGCATTGAGTAAAGAAAATATTGAGTCTCTAACAATTCTCTTTATGTTTCTATGAGATTTGGACAAGTTTTGTGTGAGCTTGTTGAGTAGATTTGAGTAGGTTTTGTGTGGACCTATTGAGCAGAGTTGTTCTGTGTGGACTTGTTGAGCAGAGTTATGCAGGTTCTATGTGGAACTATTGAGCATATTTGGACAAGTTTTGTGTGAGCTTGTTGAGCAGATTTTTGAGAATAGAACATTGGTCTTACTTCCCAAGATTGATTTGAGTTGAGATTGAGTTGAGAATAGAACAAAGTCACAAAAATATCTCAGATTGAGTTGATAAAGTGATTGAGTTTTGAGTATAGAACATATTGAGTCTCTAATAATTCTCTTTATGATTCTAATGAGATTGATTGAGTTGAGAAAGATTAAGCATTAAGTAAAGAATATATTGAGTATCTATCAATTCTCTTTATGTTTCTATGAGATTTGGACAAGTTTTGTGTGAGCTTGTTGAGCAGGTTCTGAGTGGACCTGTTGAGTAGAGTTGTGCAGGTTCTGTGTAGACCTGTTGAGCAGAGTTGTGCAGGTTCTATATGGACTTATTGAGTAGATTTGGACAAGTTCTATGTGAGCTTGTTGAGCAGATTTGGATAGGTTTTATGTGGACCTGTTGAAGGTTCTATGTGGACCTATTGAGCATATTTGAGCAGGTTTTGAGTGGACCTATTGAGAAGAGTTGACTAGGTTCTGTATGGATCTGTTGAGAAGATTTAGACAGGTTCTGAGTGGACCTATTGAGCAGATTTGAGTAGGTTTTGAGTGGACCTATTGAGTATATTTGTGCTAGACCGATTGGATTGTGTTTAGTATAGATTTGAGTGGACTTGTGCTAGATCAAATGGACTATGTTTAGTGCAAATTTGAGTGAGCTTATTGAGCAGACTTGTGCTAGACCAAATGAACTATGTTTAGTGCAAGATTGAGCAGAGTTGTGCTAGAATGATTGGACTATGTTTAGTACAGAATTGAGATAGAGCTTTGGAGGTGATAGAGTAGAGAGGATAGAGTCTCCTATGGATAGAGATCCATCAGCTAGGGTAGTGAGGATAGGTCTTCTGAGTGGGGACAAGAGTCTTCAAGTGGAGAGAGATCCACAAGCCAATGTAGTGGAGGTAGTACTCTTCTAGAGGATCACCAGCCAAAGCAGAGGAGAAGGAGTTCTCCTATGGATAGAGATCCACAAACTAGATTTAGGGGATCAGCATCTCCTTTGGACAGAGGTCCATAAATATTGTAATTGGGAAGGATTCCCAAGAGATCATTTGAGAAATATTTAGAAGAAATATTTTCTTCGTGGAGGTAGCCATATTTGGGTGAACCATGTTAAATTTGTGTCTCTATTGTGTATGGTGTTTTGTGCATTGCTTTGATTACTGCTATTGATACTGCTATCTATACACTGCATAATATTGATTTGAAAAGAAAAGTAAAAAGTGCTCTTATATTGTTCACCCCCCTCTCAGTATAAGCTTGTGTTCTTCAATTGGTATCAGAGTGGGTTCCTTTAGAAGAGTTTGATAGCTTGAAGGAAAAGCGGTCAAGAACACAATGGATCAAAAGGATCAAAGGGATGGGTCCATCAATAATACAGTACCAATATTTTATGGAAGTGACTTCTTGTATTGGTGTATGCTGATGAGGTTTCACTTGATGGCACTTGGCAATGAAGTTTGGGATGCAGTGGAACTTGGATATGATTCAACAGTCAATCCTCCTACATATAAGGAAGGTAAGCTTCTAATGCATGCAAATTCAAGAGCTATGAATGCAATTATAAAAGGGTTGCATAGATCAAAATCTATGAAGGTTATGGATTGTAAAACAACAAATGAAATGTGGGAACTACTGCATAACATATATGAAGGAGATAAAGGTGTCAGGAAAGCTAAGATCAGAAATCTCAAAGGAGAATTTGAAAATCTAAGAATACGGGATGATGAAAATATTCATGACTATCTCAGTAAGATTGATGAACTTGTACATGAGATGAGAGGTCTTGGAATGAAGGTTGATGAATCTGATGCTTGTGATAAGATCTTGAGAACTCTTCCAAAAAGGTATAGTGAAAAGGTCTCTGCTATAGAAACATCAATTGATAGTGACAGTTTGACAAGAAATTATTTACTTGGCATGCTTACAACTTTTGAGATAAGAACAAAAGATCCTATCCCTCCGAAAGAGGTTGCTTTCAAAGCGAACAAGAAGATAAAGGGTAAGAAGTCAGAATCAAGCAGTGAGTCATCCAGTGATGAAGAAGTAAATTATGGTAGAAGAGATAAAGGTTCCAGAAGACCCATAGATCTAAGATCTGTTAAGTGTTTCAATTGTGGAAAGTATGGATATTTTGCAATAGATTGTAAAGAGCCAAAGAACAAAAATGGTGAAGAAAAACAGGATCACAGGTACAGGGAATCAGAAAGACACAGGCACCAAAAGAAAAGCAAGGATGGACAAAGCAGACAAGGAAGGAAGTTCTTCCAAAGACAAAAGAGGAGCTACTATGCGGATAATGCAAGTAAGTACTCAAATTATAGTGATGCTAGTTCTTCAGATAATGATAGAGATGAAGTCCTATTTATGATTGAGGAAAAAGAATGAGTTAAGAAAAGGACTCCAATTATTCTCAAGTGTTTTAGATGTGGTAAATTTGGACATCTTGAAGATGATTGTACAAGGGATGGTTATAGTTTCAGTGATGATGAATATGAGAATGCACTTGAAGGACCAGATGAAAATCTTCTAATGGCTTTAGAAGAAGAAGTAAGTGATCCTATAGAAGACAAGCCAAAAGAAAGTAATGATGTGGACAAAGGTAAAAAAATAGAGGATTATTCAGTAGAGAATGGTTATGATCTCAAGGGAGAACTTATCTATGCCCTTGACATGGTAAAGAAGGTAAGAAAGCAACACTCTAAACTTGAAATTCAGTTTCAAGAATGTGATGAAGAGAGAATATTGCTCATAGAGGATTTAGAAAAATCAAAGGCTAAGGCAAAAAGGTTCAAAGATAAGTTAGAAGCAAAGATCTTGGAATGTGAGAAGTTAGCACAAGAAGTGGCACTACTAAAAGAAGATTTAGAGGACTCCAAGATCAAGATGAAAGGATTCAAGAATAGCTCAAATATTATGGATAAGATAGTCAAGGTACAAAGAAGGTCAACAAACAAAATAGGTCTTGGTTTTGAACAAACTCAAAAGAAATAGGAAGGAGAGTCAACTTCAAGTTCTGAAGAGGAAACTTCAGATGAAGATACTTCAGAAGAAGACAATGTAAAAGGAATTCAGACATCAGAGGAAGATTTGGACAATAGAGAGTTCAAAAAAGATAGGAACAATGCACAGAGAAGATACAGATGGAACAATAATCAGAATAGGAGACCAATGAGGTCAAAACAAGGAAGCTTCAATGGAAGATGTTTTTCATGTCACAGGTTTGGGCACATGGCTTCACAATGTAGGACACATGAAATACAGGAATATGGGAATGGACAATTTTTCCATGGGTATTGCTACTCATGTAATCAGTTTGGTCACAAGGCAATGAATTGCAGGGTTCATGAAAGAAGAGGATATGACTTCACTAGGAAAAATCCTAAGACATTTGCACCTACAAGGAATAATAACATTAAGTGTTATAAGTGCAATAATGATGGTCACACAACAAAGTGGTGTAGAGCAGATATTCTAGAAATAGGTATGAACAGGAACTAGAACATGAACAGGAACATGAACAGGAACAAGAACATGGAATAGGAACATGGATGAGAACAGGAACAAGAACCTAGATGTGAACAAGAATAGGAACAAGAACAGGAATGATGATAGGAACAGGGATGATGACTTGGATAGAAACAGTCAGAGGATTCAGGAAACTCAGAAAAGAAGGGAAAATAATAAAGGTAAAGAACAATGCTTTCGGGGAGTAGAAATACTCCCACCCCAAAATTAACCACCTCATGAGGAGGTGGGGGAGGGGCTAAGCTAAGAGGCTCATTCTTAGCCCCGAGCCCCAAAGGTGACCCTTTGCCATTGATGTCAAAGGGGGAGAGATTTGTGTATTGGGGAGAGATTTGATATGGGGAGATATTTGATATTTGAGAGAGCATTGAGCTAGGGGGAGCAATGTCCCAGGGGGAGCAGAAGGAAAAAGAAAGGTCAGGTTTCGGTAAGAAGAGTATGGGTTACCATCAATGACAAAGGGGGAGATTGTTGGACATTTTGAGTCCCTAAGTCAAAGTTGTCATTGATGTCACCAGATGAAGTCATCATTAATACCAAATATTTTAGTAGGAAACAAAGGGGATACAATGGTTATTTGATATCCAGGAAGAAGGCCAAAGATCAAGTGAAATAGTGCAAAAGACAGAAGTTAAAAAGGAGTTATAATATTTATTTTATAAATTATTTAAATTCAGTGTGAATTTAAATTTTATAAATAAATATTAAAGGTACTTTATCAAAGGATATAATATTATAATATGAGTTATTATAATATTAAGTAAGGTGGTGAAAAAGATCCCAAAGTAAAATATTAATAATAATATTTTACTACACCCAAAGATGGGTGTTAGAATTTAAATATTCGAAGCATGTTACAAAGGTTTATCCTCGTCGACGTCATGTGGGTTAATTGCATTTTGAAGTGTCGACGTTCTAAAGCAAAGGAGGAAGATTAATATTTAAACCTATGCCCAAAGGGCATTAAGATTATCCTTGCTCGATTGAAAAGATAGCATACAAATTAATTAATGCAGAGCTCGTGAAACGGATGTGCGAATTTTAAGTTTGAATTGCCAACGAAAGAAACAAAAGGGATAGCGTCAAATAGTTGGAAGCCAACTAAGCACCTTGGCCTAGTGGAAAGAGGGCTATGGCTTATGTTTTGTGTGCAAGGAGGCCAATGTTCGAGTCTCGGTGGAAGCGCTTGGCAGGTGTGTTGAAAGCGCCAATCGTGAGGTGCATGTTTTGTGAAACAAGGAGGGGATAAATTTTTTGAAGCACATGGTGCTTCACCTATCTTCAATGAGCATGTAGCTCATGTGGTTGTTGGCATCATGGTTGAGACATTAGAGTGGGCTGCATTGAGAGTTCAAAACTCTCCAAAGGCAAAGGTAATATTTTGATTTTAATTTTAATTAAATGCCTAAGTTGGAGGTATAAGGTTGTTTAGTGGTTGAGTTTGGAAAGGTTGCTTTGTAATAAAGTTTTTGGTAGTTGAGAATTACCTTTAGGAGTTATAAGGAGAATTTTGTTTTTATTTTTAAAGTCTTAAATTGCTATTGTGGAATATTAAAAGATTAAGACTTTGTGGGTAGTATGTTATTTTGAATTAAGGGTTTTTGTGACTATTGTGAGGATATTGATTATTATTTAAGTTGGAGTGATAAGGTGTAATTTTGATATTATATTTGTGATATGTTTTATTGAAGAAAATTATCCTCTAACCCTTATTGAGATTGGCAAAGAAGTAATTGTGAGTGTGGCAGATTTGTGAGACCAACTACTTGTCAAACAAAAGGTATGGGAAAATTCCTTCTTGGTTGAGTTGATTGATTGGCTTTATTGAAAATTAAGTTTGGAGTGAAAAGGACTTGATTAGGGTTTCCTTTTCGAAAGTGGTTGAGTTATTGCTTCAAGGTTTTCTGATTTGAGAGTTGAGATTAAAACCTTGTTTTATTAGCATTGTTGTTGAGATCATTGGTTGAGTGAAGTGTTTGAGTTAATGCTTCAAGGTTTTCTGAAATTGAGAGTTGTGATTAAAACATTGTTTGATGAGCATGGTTGTTGAAGTGAGTTGTTATGCAAAGAACTTGAACTAGGGTTTGAAAATATCATGAGTATCATTATTATGTGAGATTTGTTGTTGAGCATTGTTAGAAATATTTTGAGTTGGATGATACATGCTTGGACTAGGGTTTGTGAGCAAGAGTTGTTTCTTGAAGTGATTGGTTGAGTAGAGTTGATTGAGCCTAGTCAAGTGGATGTATGAAGTGATTGATCAAGTTCCATAAAACAAACTATTCTATATTCTGATTTGAGTTGAGATTGAGTTTTGAGAATAGAACATATTGAGTCTCTAACAATTCTCTTTATGCTTCTATGAGATTGAGTTGAGTTAGAGATTGAGTTTTGAGAATAGAACATATTGAGTCTCTAACAATTCTCTTTATGCTTCTATGAGATTGAGTTGAGAAAGTGATTGAGTTTTGAGTATAGAACATATTGAGTCTCTAAAAATTCTCTTTATGATTCTATGAGATTGATTTGAGTTGAGAAAGTGATTGAGCATTGAGTAAAGAAAATATTGAGTCTCTAACAATTCTCTTTATGTTTCTATGAGATTGGACAAGTTTTGTGTGAGCTTGTTGAGCAGATTTGAGTAAGTTCTGAGTGGACCTATTGAGCAGAGTTGTGCAGGTTCTGTGTGGACTTGTTGAGCAGAGTTATGCAGGTTCTATGTGGAACTATTGAGCATATTTGGACAAGTTCTGTGTGAGCTTGTTGAGCAGATTTGGACAGGTTCTGTGTGGACTTGTTGAGTAGATTTGGATAGGTTATGTGTGGACTTGTTGAGCATATTTGAGTAGGTTCTGAGTGGACCTATTGAGTAGAGTTGTGTAGTTTATGTGTGGATATATTGAGCATATTTGGATAGGTTCTGAGTGGACCTATTGAGCATATTTGAGTAGGTTTTGAGTGGACCTATTGAGCAAATTTGTGCTAGACCGACTAGACTATGTTTAGTATATATTTGAGTGGACTTGTGCTAGACCGATTGGACTATGTTTAGTGCAAGAGTTGAGTAGATTTGTGCTAGACCGAATGGACTATGTTTAGTGTATATTTGAGTGAGCTTATTTAGCATACTTGTGCTAGACCGAATAGACTATGTTTAGTGCAAGAATTGAGTAGAGTTGTGATAGACCGACTGGACTATGTTTAGTACAGAATTGAGATAGAGCTTTGGAGGTGACAGAGCAGAGAGGACAGAGTCTCCAGTGGATAGAGATCCATCAACTAGGGTAGTGAGGATAGGTCTTCTGAGTGGGGACAAGAGTCTTCAGTGGAGAGAGATCCACAAGCCAGTGCAGTGGAGGCAGTTGTCTTCTAGAGGATCACCAACCAGAGTAGAGGAGAAGGAGTTCTCCTATGGATAGAGATCCACAAACCAGATTTAGGGGATCAACATCTCCTTTGGACAGAGGTCCATAAACATTGTAATTGGGAAGGATTCCCAAGAGATCATTTGAGAAATATTTAGAAGAAATATTTTCTTCGTGGAAGTAGCCATCTTTGGGTGAACCACATTAAATCTGTGTCTCTATTTTGTATGGTGTTTTGTGCATTGCTTTGATTACTGCTATTGATACTGCTATCTATACACTACATAATATTGATTTGAAAAGAAAATTAAAAAGTGCTCTTATACTGTTCACCCCCCTCTCAGTATAAGCTTGTGTTCTTCATTAGTTTTTACTATGATGGAATTAGATGCTCAAGTTAATAACACTCCATGCATATTTTATCTTTCTTTATTAAGTTTTAGGATATGTCTACAATATCAACCAAGAATAAACAACAAACCAACATAAATGTTATTTCAACTTGAAATAATTATAATTACATAGGACTGTTATGAACCTACCATCACCATTAAATGGTATAGTCTCTACTCTCCATGTTAAACACCCAACATAGACATAAAAAATGGACTAGGAATATTTTGGAGCTAGAAGACGTACTCAACAGTCATATCTCAGCTCGATATAACCAAGTCCATAGTATTGGTAAGCCACAACCAAAGTATTTATATGTTGAATGTAGCAAAAGAGTATGGGCTCTTTTAGTAAGCAAACTACCGGGTTTAATTACTTAGGAAACTATATCATTACCAACTACTTGCTTTATTTTGCAAAGATTTAGATTCTAGAGACTTCTATTTTAGTTCCCTACTAAAATAGGGATTCGTATCTATTATAAATTCTAGATAATATCAATAAACCGAAAGAATAATATACAAAATATACTAAAAGATATATCTATTTTAAAGACAAATGCCATTTCAAATAATATACTGATGATTCAGCTACAACTAAAATTTGTAGAATTAATTCATCAAGTTTTTAGAAGAAAGACTTCAACCAAACAATCTATATTGTAGATGTTGTGCATCAACACGATCAAGATCTTTTAATAGCAACACCATAAGTATTATACCACAAATTCAAGCTTAAAAGCCTACCTGAATTTCACAGTTGGATTTTAGGAAGGTTACACAAGTGATTCGTCCAGATTCTAACGCTAATTATCTTCTTTTTTTACCATTCCATTCTTTCTAATGTTTTCACTATTCTTCCCTTTTTCTATCTCTCTCTCCCCTTAGGAATAACCATTTCCTATCTTCTTCAAATTTTTTGGAACATTATGGAGGTGTGTGTTATCTCCAACCTCCACTTCACACATTCCCATCATCATTTGAATGTGAAGTAGCATTACTAACCAAAAAACTACCATCAATCATTATTTTGATACACTTGTATGTATTCATATTTAAATATATTTTGGAGTCTTTACCAAGATAGTTGAAGATAATGATATTATTCATTTTTTATGGTTAAATTAACAATAATATTTATCCAAAGATAAAGAGTTACTATGATCAACCAACATAGTATTTAAGTTCCTACTTAATGAATCCATCCTACATGAAGTATTTTCCTTTCCATGGTGGGTCTTCACTAAAAATATTAATGCAAAACCTTGATCAATTTTGGAAGCAAGCGAGGGAAACAATAATTTTTCCTTTTTTAAGCCAAAGTAATTATAACAGATGAAAGATAAATTCCCTTATATATTTCCCTGCAAAGAAATAATTTATATCAAGAAAAATTTCCATCTAAGAAAATATTATATCAAATGAAATCACATCTAAAGAAGCTTATCAAATAGCAAGTAAGTTTTCATCCAAAATCTAGTATTTTCCCTCATGAAAATTATGATATGTAGCTACATGACAAGAGAAATCATCCTAATTCTTTCTTCCACCCATGAGAAATTTTGTTCCTGTATAAGTGCAAATCCATCAGCAGCATCATATTCTTCCATAAAATATACGTTTTGCAAAAATTAAACATGAAATAATCAATCATTCCATCAACAAGATGATATAGCCAATCATGATTCCATCCAGTGAAAATTCTGCCAAGGGAGGTTCATGACATCCTACCCCCGTTAGGCTTAACACAGTCTCATGTGTTTCATTAAAGTTCAAATATAAAAATAATAATTACATATTATTTTCAAATAGGAATGAAAAATATCTTTGTATATCTGCCACTTTTTCCCAAGTAGCATTTCCCTTAGAATAGCGGTCCCACTGGACCTTAAATTGCTCCAAAGTACCCTTCCTCATAGCTTTGGAATGAAACTCAAGGATTTTCACTGGACATACTTCAATGGCCTTTGAATCCACCATCTTCAATTTAGAAAGATCCCAAACATGATCAAGATTAGCAATGTATTTCCTAAGCAAGGATATATGAAAGGTGTCATGAATCTTCGAAAAAATAGATGGTAAGGTGAGTCTATACGTCACAATACTAATATTCTCTATGATTTAAAAGGGTTTGAAAAAATGAGAATCTAGTTTGGTGGAATTTATGAGACTTTTCTTTGGTCTCACTCTCAGAATCACTCTGTCACCTACTAAAAACTCTCTTGGTGTTCTCTTTAAATCGGTATAACTTTTTTGATGATATACATCTTCCTTAAGCCTCTCTCTTATTATCATGATATACATCTTCCTTAATCCTTTTGATTATCCCATAATAATGGTGTCCTACATTTTTTGCCATACAAGGCTTAAAAAGGAGCCATGCCTAAGATCAAATGGGACCATTATTGTAGGCAAATTTTACCAGGTGTAGATAGTCTTCCCATAGAGACTTCTGGTCCATAAAATATATGCAAATCATGTCTTCCAGCACCTAGTTCACCCTTTCTATTTTTCCATCGATTTCTAGGTGATATGTAGAACTAATGTTTAGTTTGGTACGTGTGGCACAATGTATAGCTTACCAAAACTTGAATGTGAACCTAGAGTTCCTATTTGAAATTATCACCTTAGGAAAACCATGAAGCTTGAATATTTCCTTGGAAAATTTATTAGCCACTATCACAACATCATCCTTGGTGTTTTTGGGTATAAATACACAACCTTAGTCAATCTGTCGACTACCACAAGGATTGTGTCATGCTGGAACTTGGTTTTAGGTAAATATATAATGAATTCCATTGAAATGAACTGCTATTTATACATGGATATATCATGTGGATACAACAATCCTATAGGGTATCTTGTTTTGCCTTAAATTTCTAGCATTAAATATACTAGGCAACAAATTCAGTGATGTCTCTCTTCATTCCTGGCCAGTAGAAAGTTTTTTTCATATTTTCTCTCATATTTGATCCTCTTGGGTGAGCCAAATAAGGATATCTATGTGCTTCACTCATGATCATTTTCCTTAGATCACTTGCCTCAGGAATTACTACCCGATCTTTGAAGCATAAGAAACTATCCTTGATGCCAAAATTCTTGATTTCTTCTGGTTTTCTTTCCATATTTGCTCGAATTTGGCTGAAGTACACATCTTGATATTGTATTTATTTGACTTGATTCATCAAATATATATGGTTGCATGTCAAAGTAGCAATGTTACTTCTCCTACTTAGAGCATCGATAACTTTATTTTCCTTTAATTTTATTAATTCGATTCCAAAATCATATTTGACGAGAAACTCCATCCATATTCTTTGCCTGGCATTGAGCAAAGGTTAAGTAAATATGTGCTTCAAACTCTAATGGTAGGTCCTCAATTCGAAGGGTTTGCCACTAGATAGTATCACTATATTTTGAGAGTGTATACAACCATTGCCAATTATAGGTTATGAGTAGAATATTTAACCTCATGCCTCTTGATCTTTCTTGAACCATAAGCTACAATTGCCCCATCCTGCAAAAGAACTCCACCCAAACCTTCCAAATATGCATCCATGCATATTGAAAAACTACCCTAAGGGTCTGCAATATTTAATATGGGTGTCATAGTGAGCTTTTGCTTGAGCAATTCAAAAGTTATCTTACACTTATCTGACAACATGAATTCCTTTCCCTTTCTTTGGATATTAGTTATTGCAAATGCTATCTTGGAATAATATTTCACATAGCATCTGTAATATCCAATCAAACCCATGAATCTCTGCACTTCAATCACATTTGTGGGCACCGATCAATTTAGTATGACCTCTATCTTCTTGGGATCCATTGTGATCCATTTAGCTGATATAATATGCCCTAAGTATTGTACTTTTGGCATATATAAGTCACACTTAGATAAGTTTCTATAAAGTTTTTTTTTCCTTAATAATTCTAGAATGATTCTGATGGGGGGGCCAGATTTCAAGTTCCAATATTCTATTTTCTTCACCGATCAAGCTTTCATTTCATTAAACTTTCAAAAGAAAATTTACAATACTAGCCCATAGGCGTAGTTTTCTTTACAACACTAGCCCGCAGGCGTAGTTTCCTTTTTTTTTCTAATGCAAGTTGCCTCACGTTCGGCGATCTGCCTGCACTCCCAGGAAGAATACAATCTCCCCAATCCCAAAACTCGGCTCCTCCCCCTTATGACTGTAACCTTCACCTCTTTTTATCCTAATCGACAACTGCCACCGGGTCAACCATAAAAACACGCATTGATGAGCCATCTGAACATCTCTGACCTCTGGGCATAGCAGTCGAGTGGCCGCCATGCTCAGCAAACTTATCGAGCAAGAAATCTTGCATTGATGAGGCATTTGACCACCTCGGGAAACATCATCTGGGAACGCGTGCCTTTTTGGGTCGTGAACCAGCAGTATGTCGTGATATCACGACATGTCACGATATCGTGACATTTTTCTTCCTCGTTACCTTTTCTCTCCTTTGGGTCATGATATCGCAACATGTCGTGATATCGCGACATTTTTTTCCTCGCTACCTTTTTCTCTTCGTCGGGTCGTGATATCGTGACATTTTCCTCCTCGCTGCCTTTCCTCTTCGTCGGGTCGCGATATCACGACATTTTCCTCCTCGCTGCCTTTCCTCTTCGTCGGGTCGCGATATCGCGACATTTTCCTCCTCGCTGCCTTTCCTCTTCGTCGGGTCGCGATATCGTGACATTTTCTTTTCGGCTCTTCTTTCTTTCTTTTGGTCATGAAATCATGACATGTCACGATATCGTGACATCTGCCTTCTGCTTCCTTCTCACCTTTTTGGGTCATGAAATCGCGACGTGTCATGATATCGTGACATCTTTGCCCTCTGCTCTCTCTTCGCTTCTTGGGTCGTGAAATTGCGACATGTCGCAATATCGCGACAGCTTTGCCTTTTGCTCTTGCTCACTGCTTCGGGTCGCAAAATCATGACATGTCACGATATCGCGATAGCTTTGCCTTCTGCTCTCGCTCTCTACTTCGGGTCACGAAATCATGACATGTTGCGATATCGCGACAGTTTCCTTCCTTGCCTCCTTTCTGCTTCTTTGGTCATGATTTCGTGACATGTCATGAAATCGTGACATTTTCTCCTCCGTCCCTTCCTGTTTTCTTTCGATCGCGATTTCGCGACATGTCATGAAATCATGACATTTTCTCCTCTGGCCCTTCCCGCTTGCTTTCGATCACGATTTTGTGACATGTCGTGAAATCGTGACATTTTCTCCTCTGGCCCTTCCTGCTTTCTTTCGGTCATGATTTCGCGACATGTCACGAAATCGTGACATTTTCTCCTCTGGCCCTTCCTGCTTGCTTTCGGTCATGAAATCGTGACACGTCACGATTTCACGACATTTTTCTTCGGATGCCCTCTCTCTCCTGATTTGGTCGTGATTTCGCGACATGTCACGAAATCGTGACAATTTCTACGGATGCCTTCTTTCTCCTGCTTCGTGACATGTCGCGAAATCGTGACATTTCTCACTCCTGTGCCTTGCTTCGTCCTTTTGTCGTGATAACGCGACATGTCGCGATATCGTGACACTTTTCCTCCCTTGCGCCTTCTTTCGTCTTCTGGTCGCGATTTCGTGACATGTCACGAAATCGCGACATTTTTGCTCTGCGCCTTCTCTCTCCTTCTTGAGCCATGAAAATGCGACATGTCATGATATCGCGACACTTTTCTCTGTCACGATATCGTGACATCGAGGCAAACACTTAGAAAAATTTTTGTTGATGCAAGATTGCTCTACTGCCACCGGATGCTCCTGCATCAGACAACCGAGGTGGATTGAGAAGTGACCTTCACTTCTGTACTGTTCTGTCACCTTCTCACAACTTGCAAAATCTTCCACCTCTTCAACCTCCACTCTCATTGTTGTTAGCAACCTCTTTTCATCCATTCCCTTCAGCAAACATATTCTAGCACTGCTACATACCTTTTCTTCCGCCTCCTTCAAGGGCTTCAGCTTATGGCGCACTCCATTCTTCGTCATCGAGTAGGTGTTGGCACGGCCATCATGCACTACACACCGATCAAACTGCCATGGCCTTCCCAATAGCAAATGGCAAGCATCCATAGGCAAGATGTCACACAGGACCTCATCACAGTAATTCCCAATATTAAATTTCACCGAGCATTGCTCACTGACCAAAGTCCTATGGTCCTTCTATAACCATGCTATCCGGTATGGATGCGGGTGTCTCCTCCTCTTTAACCGTAACTTAGTAACCATTTCTTTAGATACCAAGTTATCAGTACTACCATTATCTATAATAACATTGCAGACCTTACCCGAACTTCTGCACCTTGTGCGAAATAGGCTCCTCCTCTGGTCTGATCCTTTCTCTTCATTCAACAAGGTTCTCCTTGTGAACATCACTTCTCCTCTCTCTGCCTCCTCAGAATGTTTTGATTCAGCACCTTCATCTGCTACAATAGCTCTGGTAGGACCCTCAGGTCTCTTATCCATCTTTTCTCGATGTTGTGGACACTCAAATGCTCGATGTCCTTCTTCACCACAGTGGAAATAGGTTCCACGAAATCCTCCTCTTCCATACCCACGTCCAGATCTACCTCTTCCTCTTTGGTAGTTGTTCTGACCATGGGATCTGCAATCATTATCTCCCTTCTGATCCTGACTGCAGCTAGCTTCTTCTTTCTTCTCATCTCGTCCTCCATCTATTCTTCCACCATGACCTCTTCCTCTTTGCTTGCTCTCAAACCTTCTGTTCAACTTCTCTTCAACCTTCAGAGCAAACTGGTAAGCATCCTCTATGGTGGTCATCCTGACTAGGCTTAACTCCTCTTGAATACTTGCTCGTAACCCATTAATATAACGGGCTACCTTCTCCTTGTTGGCCTCTGAATGGCCTATTCTGATTACAATCTTGTAAAACTCCTCTGTGTATTCTTTAACAGACTTGCTTGCTTGCTTCAAACCTTGCATTTTCTTTAGTAGATCCATCTCATAGTCAGCTGGGATGAACTGCCTCTTCAACTTCTCCACCATTCTATCCCATCTGGTTATTCTCTCCTTTCCTCTTCTATTTCTTTCCAACTGTACTCCCTTCCACCAGATGCTGGCATGACCCTTCAGCTTGGTCTTAGCGAATCTGACCCGATCAGGATCTTCGACCTCCTCATACTCAAAGTATTCCTCCAGGTCATTGATCCAGTCAATCAACTCCTCTGGATCTAGATTTCTAGAGTACATAGAAACCTCCATCTTTGGTTTCTTTCCAATCTGGGAGATGGCTCTGTATAACCTGGCTTGTGTAGGATCTACAACCTCTTCTTCTTCCTCAAACTGGTCCTCTTCTTCATCAACTTCATCTTCACTTCCTTCTTCCCCTCTGGGTTCAATCCCTCTATGCAGCTCCTCTTGTAGGGCCTGAACTTGCCTCTGCAAAGCTCTGAAATCTTCTACTGGCACCATGTTTCTTCCACCACCACGGTTTCTTCATGGAGGCATTTTGCTTCACTCTCTTCTCACAACCCTTCCACAGATCCTGGTGCAAGCTGCCTCACTTTCGGCGATCTGCTCACACACTCAGGAACTCCCGCTCTGATACCACTTGATGGGGGGGACTAGATTTCAAGTTCCAATCTTCTATTTTCTTCATTGATCAAGCTTTCATTTCATTAAACTTTCAAAAGAAAATTTTACAATACTAGCCCGTAGGCGTAGTTTTCTTTACAACACTAGCCCGCAGGCATAGTTTCCCTTTTTTTCCTGATGCAAGCTGCCTCACATTCGGTGATCTGCCTATGCTCCTAGGAAGAATACAATCTCCCCAATCCCAAAACTCGGCTCCTCCCCCTTGTGACTGTAACCTTCACCTCTTTTTATCCTAACCGGCAACTACCACCGGGTCAACCACCAAAAACATGCATTGATGAGCCATCTGAACATCTTTGACCTCTGGGCATAGCAGTCGAGTGGCCGCCATGCTCAACAAACTTATCGGGCAAGAAATCCTGCATTGATGAGGCATTTGACACCTCGGGAAACACCATCTGGGAACGCATGCCTTTTTGGGTCGTGAACCAGTAGTATGTCGCGATATCACGACATGTCGCGATATCGTGACATTTTTCTTCCTTGCTACATTTTCTCTCTTTTGGGTCACGATATCGTGACATGTCACGATATCACGACATTTTCCTCCTCGCTGCCTTTTTCTCTTCGTCGGGTCACGATATCACGACATTTTCCTCCTCACTGCCTTTCCTCTTCGTCGGGTCACGATATCGTGACATGTCGTGATATCGCAAAATTTTCCTCCTCGTTGTCTTTCCTCTTCGTCGGGTTGCAATATCGTGACATTTTCCTCCTTGCCTTTCCTCTTCATCGGGTCGCGATATCGTGACATTTTCTTTTCGGCTCTTCTTTCTTTCTTTTGGTCATGAAATCACGACATGTCACGATATCACGACATCTGCCTTCTGCTTCCTTCTCACCTTTTTGGGTCACAAAATCGTGACGTGTCACGATATCATGACATCTTTGCCCTCTGCTCTCTCTTCGCTTCTTGGGTCACGAAATCGTGACATGTCACGATATCGCGACAGCTTTGCCTTCTGCTCTCGCTCTCTACTTCAGGTCACAAAATCATGACATGTCGCGATATCGCGACAGCTTTGCCTTCTGCTCTCGCTCTCTACTTCGGGTCACGAAATCGTGACATGTCGCGATATCATGACAGTTTCCTTCCTTGCCTCCTTTCTGCTTCTTTGGTCGTGATTTCGTGACATGTCACGAAATCATGACATTTTCTCCTCCGTCCCTTCCTGTTTTCTTTCGATCGCGATTTCACGACATGTCGTGAAATCATGACATTTTCTCCTCTGGCCCTTCCCACTTGCTTTTGATCACGATTTCATGACATGTCGCGAAATCGTGACATTTTCTCCTCTGGCCCTTCCTGCTTTCTTTCGGTCGTGATTTCGTGACATGTCACGAAATCATGACATTTTCTCCTCTGGCCCTTCCTGCTTGCTTTCGGTCACGAAATCGCGACACGTCGCGATTTCGCGACATTTTTCTTTGGACGCCCTCTCTCTCCTGATTTGGTCGTGATTTCGTGACATGTCATGAAATCGTGACAATTTCTACGGATGCCTTCTTTCTCCTGCTTCGGTCGCGATTTCGCAACATGTCGCGAAATCGTGACATTTCTCACTCTTGCGCCTTGCTTCATCCTTTTGTCGCGATAACGCGACATGTCACGATATCGCGACACTTTTCCTCCCTTGCACCTTCTTTCGTCTTCTGGTCGCGATTTTGCGACATGTCACGAAATCGTGACATTTTTGCTCCGTGCCTTCTCTCTCCTTCCTGAGCCGCGAAAACGTGACATGTCGTGATATCGCGACACTTTTCTCTGTCGCGATATCGCGACATCGAGGCAAACACTTAGAAATTTTTTTGTTGATGCAAGATTGCTCTGCTGCCATCGGATGCTCTTGCATCAGATTCTAAGATTCTTGTCATGCTCTAACTTATTCTAGAAATATACCAGAATATCATCCAAAAATATAAGAATGAATTGATCCAAATGCTTCCTGAAGACACTATTCATCAAGTTCATGAATGGTACTGGAGCATTCATCAATCCAAAATATAGAATTGTAAACTCATAGTGTCCATACCGAGTTTTAAATATTATTTTATGGGTATCCTCTTCACAGATTCTCAGTTGATGATATTCGAATTTTAGATCAATATTTAAGAAAATGGTGGCATCCCTTAACTGATCGAAAAGATCTTCAATTCTAGGTAGAGGATATTTATTTTTAATGGTTTCCTTGTTGAGCATTCTATAATCTATGCATAAATATAAGGAACCATCATTTTTCTTAAAAAACAACACTAGTGCATCCCATGGTGATATACTTAGCATGATCAATCCCTTATCTAGCAGCCCTTGTAGTTGTACCTTTAGCTCTTGCATCTCGATGGGATTCATCCTATAAGGAGCCCTATGAATAGGCTATATTCTAGGTTTCAACTCACTGATGAAATAAAATTCCCACATCAGAGGGAATTTAGGTAAATCTTTAGGAAACATGTCCCTAAATTCCTAAAGCACTGGGTGTTTTCCAAACACATCTTCCCTCTTTTCCTCTTCAATTTCATTAAGCTTTACTACATAAATTGTTCCTCCCTTTCTAATGGTTTTCTTAAGTTGCATTGCAAAGAGGATCTAGGGTTGAAAAGTCCCTTGTGAACTATAGACTCTATCTTTTCTTACCATATTTTGAATACTCAATCCATCTGTCTTGGAAATTGATCACAACCTTACATGTTTGTAACCAATCCATTCCTAAGACTACATCAAAAGCATGTAGCGATGCTACATAAATACATATAATGGTCGTACCACTAGGTAAGGTAATTTTTATCATAGGATAGCATTGATACATAGAGTAGGTTTGTCTTGACCCATACTCGAACTTCCACCCATATGCCAAAATTCTTGGCCTTTATGGTATATCCTTGATCAAACTAGTAGAAACAAAGCTAACTGTAGCTCCACTATCTATCAAAATTTTAAAATTTATACCACAAAATTTTACCCTTTATAAGTAAAGGAGTGGCTTGTCCTTCCAAATTTTGACTCCCTATCATTACGTAGATCTTATGAGCAAGTTCCTTGTGCACAGGTTCTTTATAAGCAAGTTCTTTTCCCTTTGAACCCGGTCCTACTTTATGTGGGAAACGATTGAAATAATGTGGTCCTCCACAATCATAGCAACCCTTCTTGGGTCTTAGGTGCATTCCTTTTTTTTTTCCCTTTGCTTTCACTGCTAGTAGAGGGTTGGATTTCCCCTATGGTGGTGGCTTGCTATTATTGTTGTTACGGTTGTTATTCTTTCCCAAAAATTTCTTCTTAAATTTTCCTCATTTATTATCATTTTTTTATCCTACCCTTGAAAACTTTTTCTTGTTTGTTATTTTCCCATTTTATGAAACCTGCACTATTTCTTTTCTTGAGAGCCTGTATGTATTATTTAGATGCCCCTTCATAGTCAAAGTAGGGCTTAAGATAAGTCTTTACCTTTCTAGTCAAATCGTAGGCCTTCTTAAGGGTCTTAGGTTCATGCATATTCACTTCATGTCCTATCCTAGGATCTGCTCCCAATATGAATTTATGGAATTTCATATTCTCATTATACATGGACACATACTTCAATAAATTGACAAATTTCTGGTAGTAAGCCTTTATAGTCTTATTTCCTTGCCTAATATTGGTGAAATCTTCAAATTTCTTTGCATAAAAATGCTTTGTGAGGAACCTTTCCTTAAAAGCTCTAATAAAATCCTCCCATATCAAATACACTACCTCAATATTTATTTCTCCACTATAAGTTTCCCACCAATCTAGTCCAATATCCTATAGATGTAAAGTGGTATATGATGTCTGAGTCCTTGTGGAGTAATTGTTCATATTGAAGAAGGTTTCTAATTTTTTAAACCATGCTTCAGTTGCATCACCTCCTTCTTCTCCATTAAACTTGGAGGATCATACATGCTTCAAATATTTGGCCATTTTAGCCTCCATTCATATTTTGGCATGTTGTGCCTTTGTAAGGGGTTCATTAGCCTATCTAACCCTAGAGATTCCATCTTCTGAATCTTGATTCACTATTATTTTCAACAATTGTCTCTGTTGTTCCATCTGTTCTTGAAGCAAAGTAACTATTGTAGTAAGGTCCTCCCCTTCTTTAGTAATAATATTTGTACCTAAATTTGGGGTCCTATCCTCAACATTAGTCTGTTGTGTCTACCTCTTCGGTGGGACAACACTTACTCTCCTAGTTCTTGGTGCCATTATTCCTAGTCATACATAAGCAAGAGAATTTGGATTATGTCATAATTCCTTCTCCGAATTGTACCACTCATTATAACTAAATAAGTCATTAACTTGACTAAGCAACAATGTTGATTACCCTATCCCATGTAGAATGTAATCCTTATTAATAATTATATTCCTTCAAAATCCTCTTTCACTTAGTCTAGCTATACCTAGATCTTATATAACGAAGCTTATAGTCCTACGGCCATGGCTCTGATACCAAATGTCATGACACAAAGGATCATCCTATCCCAATGGTGAGATTATTTTTTCATTTAAAATCTTGGAATTTTTTCAAGGTCTTAGTGTCCTTTGATTGAGCTATCAATATCCTCTCTTCGATAATTCACTCATATTTATTACATCAGACGCATGATAAACCCATCCCTTTAGCTTACATGCATATTTCTATGTAAGTGTATTGGGTGAAAGGCAATATTAAGCTATCAGTCTCATCCTTCTAATGAGCTAGCTTATTCCCTTCAATCCATCAAAAGGAACACACCAATATCTACACCATACATCAATCCTTATGTGTAAGTGTACCAAGCATGTTGGGATAAGGCTATTGTCCTCATCTCCATTTTGAACTAGTATTTCCTAGTAAGTCTCGCTCAACGTATAATCCTAGGATTCCAAACCATCAAAATTTTTTCATTCCACTAGGATTCATCATGAGAGATCTTTAATTTTAGTGTAATAAACATTATTCATTCTTTTCCCTCTACTATCTTTAATGTAGATACTTGTTTAACCATGAGCACCTCTTTAGTGAACCATTATTCCATGTGTACATTATATGTCGCCTTAAGGAATTGCAAGCAAGATTCCTTTCTAGAATAATGATTACCTAAGAATTATCCAAATTCCTTTTATACCAGAGTACAATCCATTCCAATTGCATTATCAATGTTTGTCATGCAAGGCTTATAATTATCCCATGAATGTCATGACCCACCCTTTGGAAGACTTATATTTCGATGGATTTATTTTGTTATATGGCTTATGATGAAATGATGGACTATTTCGGTATTCAATATTCATTACTATTGGAAATGTGAGATGTAAATCTTATTATGGAAGTAGGATAATTTCATGATTGGTTTATGAGAACCTACATTTTATATATGAATATGATGCTGCTAATGGTAGTGCATTTTTGTAGGAATAGGTTCCTTCATGGTGGTAAAAAGAACTAACCACTAAGATAAGGGAAACCTTGGGGAAATGATGTGATGGGTTATTGTCATATTATTTGAGGAGGCAACATGGATGAATGCCCCTTTTCATGGAGATGCATATCATAATTTTTTTGCATCATGCTTTTTCCTTAAATATTGAAGTTTTATTGATTTAAGCTTTTCTTTATGTATTTTGAAAAAGCACTTAATGGATTCATATTGTTGATAAATTTTAATGAATGAAAAGGAAAGGGGTTTTGTATTATTTATGTTAGAGGATCTGGATTCTTGTATTACTTTTAGGAAAAGTTAACTTAGAGCCTTGCATAATTCAAACTATAAACATTAAGGAACTCGATGAACCGTAGCATTGATTTACACTATAATAGGATAGTGGTGAACTTCTTAATAAATAAATAATTTCTATTGATAATTTTTAAATGAAACTTGAGTGCGGTTTGTGGTGGATCATTTTTTTGTGGATGGTCGAGATACCTTCATTAATGGGGAAAACAAGTGGGAAATGGAATGAGGTTGGTTGGAGGTAATGGATAACGAGGAGAGCTATAGGTAAAAGATATTTTTGGAAAAAGAGGTGGGGGTTCAGGAGTGAAGGAGAGCAGAGGATGGAGAGCCAAGGAACACCAAAACATAGCAACTTTGGAGGACTTTGAAAGATTACCAGGTTGTTTTTTATCCTTTGATTGTTTTGAATGTTGTTGGATACGTTGGCTTGTGTGTTGATTTTTGGTTAATATAGATTGATTGGTTATGTCATATCAAAACCTTAGTCATCGGTTTGAAAATAATTGTGTTTAGTGTGTAACTTTGAGCTTGGTTTTTTGTTGTATTAAATAGCAAAGATAAAATAGGAAGTAGAGATCGAAGAAATTAAATAACCTTGTACATATGTTTAATAAATAGATTAATTAAACATTTCTAGATGCTCTACGTTTTCCAAGTTGTATAATGTGTTTGTTGTTAAACTTGAAGAGAGGAAATAGTAGAATAACACTGTATGTGTGGGATGAGGTATTGAGTATTCTATCCCAGTGGCTCAGGTAAGTGACTGGTTGCACTCATCTCGTTATTGAGAAGTAGTAGACTCAAGGATGAGATACATTTTCCATAGGAAGAGGACCAAACCTATGTATGATTGTTGCTTCTGGTTTGTGATTGTTGAAGATAGATGTTTGATGGATATACTTTTAAGGTAAAGAAAGGATAGATGCTTAACTAGATGGAATATCTCATTCTGTGTAAGAATTCAGATTTTATTTTATGATATTGTTGTTAAGTATGTGTTTTCTATGATTGGGAAAGAGTCTTCACGTATTGAAAAGAAGGTTAGAAACAAATGTTTGATTTATGTTTATAATGCAATGTCACTTATTCTGTAGAATATTGGAAATGTGTGACTGTGAGCATTTACAGAATGATAGAAAACCTTGTTGTTTTAAAGGAAAACATTTGTTGATTGGAGTCAAAGAATTGATTTGTAATTATAATGCATTGTCTCTTATTCTGAAATGAAGTAGAATATATGACTGTGAATACTTGTAAAATAGATAGTAAATCTTGTGTTTCAAAGGAAACATCTGCAATGATTTTGTTTGCATATTAAGTATGAAAATATTACATTCATGGAATCCATGTTTGGGGATGGAAAGATGTGGTAGTTGAAATTATACTATCGATAAAAGACTTGCTTATCCTAAATTATGGGAGCCGTCTCTGATCCCCGATGGAAGGTAACCTATCTCGGTGGTTAGTGAGGACGCAATGGAAGGAAATACATCAATGAATGACTGTAGCGATGGTGGAGCTACCAAAAATGAGGTACCTATTATTGCAGCCCAAGGAATATGGAGAACATTCAAAATTTTTAACTGTAAATATTCCTGATGAGTTATCAAATATGGACATGGGATGCCATCCAAAGAATGGATCCGATGATGGTATCAATATTGGTTTGAAAATGAATTGTAACTTGGGTAACAAGCACTTATTTAGCTCAATGATTTGTTATGGTCGAGTTACCATAAAGTGTTAGTTTTGACTTAAGAATGTGGATTGTATCTTATGGTCTAAATACTTTGGTGTTGATGTGTTGGCACTAATTGTCATGTTAGCATGGTGTAAACAATGTAATTGAATTCAAGAATGAGTTAAGTTTGACCTTTATGCCATAGAAGATCGTGTATGAGTCTTCTGGAGTTTTGGAATCGAAACATTATGTTTTAAATCGAACATCAAAAATATTTATGCCCATTTTGGATGAAAATTAACTTAGAGTGATTAAATGTAAATTATCTTCTAGTTAATGGAAGCCAGTGTTTGTATGTTGGAAGATTGAGATTTTTGCATATTATGGCTTATTTACTTTTGATCTATAATAGAGTGATTCTGAGTATGGTGTTGGTTATAAGGAGATGGACCACTTTATGGATTTAGTGATGCCCTTTTAACCTAAACTTTGTAAGTAGATAAGTAGATCTTAAAGGTAAAATATATAAGACACATATGATGGATATTTTTATTATGAGTTAAAAAGGAGCTCAAGAATGTTATGACTTCTCTCCAATGGATGTGAGAGGAATTCAACACCCATCATGCTAAGTACTCTCACTCAAAGGAATTATGTGAGGGTAGAGATTAGTTATGATACTTTTTGATTGATAGAAAAGAGAATTTAACTAGCTCATCTGGCCAATGAGAATAATAGTTAAATAGTGGTGTGGCACCTAATGCTCTTACATGGATAGAATCATGTATGAGTAGTGATGGGTGGAATGAACATATAGTTTAATATAGTTGAGTTCATTTTAAGGAAAGTATAACTTAAAAAAAAAATTATTAGGAGTGGGAATTAGAAAATGGGTTTATGACATTTGGTATCAGAGCATGGTTAGTAGTGGGATAGGTTCACTACGTAGAAGTTAGCCTTGATATGTGATAGAAAATATACCTATGAAGGAGTTGAACCCTACTAATAGAACCCTCATTAGGAGTAGATCTACCAAGTTACTTGATATATTTGGGTAAATAGTTATTAGTAAGAGGAGCAATTTGAAGGACTAATTGCTAATGAATTCTTACTATCTCTTTTGTATGTGGCCAAGGACAATGCCACCAAAGAGAAGAAGAGGAAGTGTTGTCCCATCAACAAGACAGACAAGACAGACTAATGTGGAGGATAGAAATCCAGAAGTGGATTCAGGGAACCCTAGTAATGGAAGAGAAGAACCTAGGAATGAGAATCTTACTGAGATAGTGGCTTTACTCTAGGAACAGGTAGAAACCCAAAAATAGCTACTGGATGCCATGTTGAATCGAGAAGCATAGGTGGGTAACCCTAGAGTGAGTCAACCAAATGAACCTCTTACGGAGGCAAAATAGGCTAGAGTTTGATTAGAAGCCGAGTTAGGCAAGGAAATGAAACATCTAAAATATTCTAAATTTAATGGAGAGGAAGATGGGGACAAGGTCGAGGTATGGTTGAAAGAGATAGAGATCTATTGCAACATGAAGAATTTTTCCTTGGGCACTCAAACATCTTATGCCACACTACATTTTCAAGGTGATGGTTTAGCTTGGTGGGAAACCTATAGTGATGAATTAGGTCTTGAGGTAGCAATTGATCTAAAATGGATAGAGTTTGTAAAGGCTTTCAAAGATAGATTTCTCACGGAACACTTTTATTCTCAAAAATTTGAGGAATTCACTAGACTTAAGCAAGGAACTAGGACAGTGGAAAAGTATTACCAAAAATTTATCAAACTAATGAAGTATGTGTCTACTTATAATGAGAAAATGAAGATTCACAAGTTTATACTAGGAGCAGATCCTAGAATTGGACAAGAAGTGGATATGTGAGAACCTGCAACTCTGCAAAAGGCCTATGATTTATCCAGGAAGGCTAAAACATATCTCAAACCCATATTTTATTATGAAATATTAGATGAAGAGGGTAAGGAAGCACTAAGAAAGAGAAATAGTGCAGGTTTTGTAAAATGGGAAGAGAAATAAGCAAGCAAGAACTACTCTCAACAAGAACGAGGAAATGATAGGAAGAAAGGGAAGTTTAGGAAAAGGTTCCAGGGGAAGAACCAAAATAGCAACAAGGGTAACATCATACCATTACAAGGATAAACTAATTCTCCATATACAGAAAGATCAGAAGAGGGACAGAAGTGGAAAGAACATCCAAGGCCGAAATATGGATGTTATCTTTGTAGAGGACCACATTATGCTTCTAATTGTCCACGGAGAATAGAAATGAGTTCTAAAGGAAAGGAACCAATGTACAAAGAAATTACACCTAGAGATCCCATACACAAGATTTATGCAACTACCAAGAATCATAATCTTGATGGTCAAGCCATGCCACTAGTGATTAAAGGTAATATTTTTGGTAGAAATGTAAAAATATTGATTGATAGTGGTGCTACAAATAGTTTTATTTCCACTAGTTTAGCTAAAGATATTTTATAAAGGTTGAGAATCTTGGTTCATGGGTGGAAGGTCAAGTATGGTTTAGGATAAACCTACTCTATTAATCAATGTTACCCTATGGCAAAAATTACCTTACCTAGTGGAACAACTATAGGATGTTTGTATGTAGCACCTATGCATACCTTTGACATAATCCTAGGAATGGATTGGTTGCAAGTGCATAAGGCAGTACTCAACTTTTAAGATAGATGGATAGAGTACATAGATGATAGGGGTGTTGTGTGTAGGATGTATAGTCTTCAAGGGGATTTTCAACCTCAGTTGTCAGCTATGAAACTTAATAAGATCATAAGGAAAGTATGAATGGACTATATAGTTAAGATCAATGAAATGGATAAAGAAAAAAGGATGAGATGTTTGAGAAACACCCAATTATTTAGGAATTTAGGGATTCTTTTCCAAAAGATTTACCTAGATTACCTACTACATGAGAATTTGATTTTACTATTAAGCTTCAACCTGGAATAGAACCCATACATAGAGATCCTTATAGAATGAATCCCATATAAATGCAAGAGTTGAAGGTACAATTGCAAGGATTACTGGAGAAAGGATTGATTAAACCGAGTGTATCATATTGGTGTGCACCAGTGTTTTTTGTAAATAAAAAGGATGGTTCCTTGAGATTATGCATAGATTATAGAATGTTAAACAAGGTAACCATAAAGAACAGATATCCTCTTCCTAGAATTGAAGATCTCTTTGATCAACTCAAAGATACCACAATATTTACAAAGATAGATTTGAAGTCAGGATACCATCAATTGAGGATCCATGAGGAGGATACACATAAGACAACCTTTAAAACTCGTTATGGTCATTATGAGTTTGTTGTCTTACCTTTTGGTTTAACAAATGCTCTAGTGGTATTTATGAATTTGATGAATAGTGTATTCAAGAAGTATTTGGATAGATTTGTACTAGTATTTATAGATGATATTTTGATATATTCTAGAAACAAGGAAGAGCATGATGAACATCTCAGGATGGTACTAGAGCTACTAAGGAGAAATCAACTATATGGGAACCTATCCAAGTGTGAATTCTATGTGTCAAAAGTGCAATACTTAGGACACATTTTTTAATTGAAGGGATCACAATGGATCCCAAGAAAATAGAAGCCATTTTGAATTGGCCGCCACCTACAAATGTGATAGAAGTCTAGAGTTTCATGGGCTTAATCATATACTACAAGCGTTATGTGAAGGACTATGCCAAGATCACCTCACCAATAACTAACCTTCATAGAAAAGGAAAGGAATTCAAGTGGACTGATAAATGTGAGGTAACTTTTGACTTGCTTAAATAAAAGCTTACCATACCTCCTATATTAAAGGTACCTAATCCTCAGGGAAGTTTCTTTTTTTGTACAAATGCATCATTAGAAGGTTTGGGAGGAGTGCTCTCTCAGGAAGAAGTAGTGGTAGCCTATGGATCTAGGAAGCTAAAAAAACATGAGGTTAATTATGCAACCCATGATTTAGAGTTGGTAGTTGTAGTGTTTGATCTTAAGAGTTGGTGACATTATCTAGTTGGGAGACCCTTTGAGCTAAGGATAGACCATTAGAGTCTATAGTATATATTCACTCAACCTTTACTCAATGCTAGGAAAAGAAGGTGGATGGAATTTCTTGCAGAATATGATTTTGGCATCGAGTATATAAAGGGAAAAGAAAATAAAGTCATTGATGCATTGAGTAGAAGAAGACATATAGCAGTGTTGTCCCGCATCCATGTAGACTTGATGGAACAAGTCAAGGAAATGCAAAATCAGGATGCATACTACAACCAAATTTGAGAAAATATGGAAAGGAAACCTGATGAAAACAAGGACTTTGGCATCAAGGATGGTTTCTTATGTTTTAAAAATAGAATAGTAATTCCTAAGACTAGAAATTTGAGAAATATGATTATGAATGAAGCACACATATCTCCATATTTTTCTCATCCAGGAGGAGCAAATATGAGGGAGAATATGAAAAATATATTTTTCGCTAGGAATGAAGAGAGACATAACTAAATTTGTCGCTCAATGCCTGGAGTGCCAAAAGGTAAAAGCTGAACATAGACATCTTGTTGGTTTGTTGTATCTACATGATGTGCCTATGCAAAAATGGCAAGTGATTTCGATGGATTTCATAGTAGGGTTGCCTAAGAACAGGTTTTAGCATGACGTAATTCTAGTAGTGGTCAATAGACTAACCAAGGTGGCACACTTTATACCCAAGAACACCAAGGATGATGTCGTGGTTGTGGCTAATATATTTGCCAAGGAAATATTTTGGCTTCATGGTTTTTTGGAGGTAATCATATCAGATAGGGACCCAAAATTCACATCTGAGTTTTGGCAATCCTTGCATCGCGCCATTGGTACTAGATTGAACATTAGTTTTGCTTACCATCCAAAGACTAATGGGAAAACTGAAAGAGTGAATCAAGTGCTAGAAGATATGCTTTGCATGTATTGTATGGATCAAAAAACCCATTGGGAGGATTACTTACATTTGGTAGAATTTTCCTACAATAATGGTCACCATTCGACCATAGGCATGGCTCTGTTCAAAGCTTTGTATGGTAGAAAGTGTAGGATACCATTGACATGGGATAATCTAGAGGATCATATTGTGCTTGGACCATACATGGTCAAATAAATGGAGCAATAATTGAGGGTGATCTGAGCGAGGTTAAAGGAAGTTGCAGATCGTTAGAAGAGTTATGCAGATCTTAAAAGATCACCAAGAGAGTTTGTTGTGGGTGATAGAGTATTTTTGAGGGTGATACCAAGGAAGAGTGCTATCAAGTCCACAAAACTTGATCCACACTTTGTAGGACCCTTTGAGATCATAGAGAAGATTAGTCTTATGGCATACCGACTTGCCTTACCACCCCATCTATCCAAGATTCACAGTACCTTTCATATCTCTTTGCTTAAAAAGTATGTTGCTAACCCTGAGCATGTGTGGGATTGGTCTAATTTGCAGATGGTAAACCCAAAAACTATAGAGGTTCAACCAGTAAGAATCCTTGATTTTTGATCCAAATTGATGAGGAAAGGAACTTTGGAGTAGTGCAAGGTCCAATGGGACCATTATTCTAAAAGAAATGCTACTTGGAAAAAAATAGTAGATATGCAAAAACACTTTCCATTTCTATTTGAAAATGTTGTATAAACACTATTTTATGTTATATTTTTTAAACATAGAGGACTATGTTAAGCCTAAGGGGGGATGATGTCATGACCCACCCTTTGGCAGACTTATATTTTGATGGATTTATTTTGTTATATGGCTTATGATGAAATGATGGACTATTTTGGTATTCAATATTCATTACTATTGGAAATGTGAGATGTAAATCTTATTATGGAAGTAGGATAATTTCATGATTGGTTTATGAGAACCTACATTTTATATATGAATATGATGTTGCTAATGGTAGTGCATTTTTGTAGGAATAGGTTCCTTCATGGTGGCAAAAAGAACTAACCACCGAGATAAGGGAAACCTTGGGGAAATGATGTGATGGGTTATTGTCAGATTATTTGAGGAGGCAACATGGATGAATGCCCCTTTTCATGGATATGCATATCATAATTTTTTTGCATCATGTTTTTTCCTTAAATATTGAAGTTTTATTGATTTAAGCTTTTCTTTATGTATTCTGAAAAAGCACTTAAGGGATTCATCTTGTTGATAAATTTTAATGAATGAAAAGGAAAGGGGGGTTTGGATTATTTATGTTAGAGGAATTGGATTCTCGTATTACTTTTAGGAAAAAGTAACTTAGAGCCTTGCATAATTCAAACTATAAACATTAAGGAACCTGATGAACCGTAGCATTGATTTACACTATAATAGGATAGTGGTGAACTTCTTAATAAATGAAGAACTTTTGTTGATAATTTTTAAATGAAACTTGAGTGCGATTTGTGGTGGATCATGTTTTTGTGGATGGCCAATATACCTTCATTAATGGGTAAAACAAGTGGGAAATTGAATGAGGTTGGTTGGAGGCAACAGATGGTAGGGAGAGCTATAGGTAAAATATGTTTTTGGAAAAATAGGTGGGGGCTTTAGGAGCGAAGGAGAGGAGATGATGGAGAGCCAAGGAACACCGGAACATAGCAACTTCGAAGGACTTCAAAATATTACCAGGTTGTTTTTTGATCCTTTGATTGTTTTGAATGTTGCTAGATATGTTGGCTTGTGTGTTGATTTCTGGTTAATATAGATTGATCGGATATGTCATATCAAAACCTTAGCCATCGGTTTGAAAAGAACTGTGTTTAGTGTGTAACTTTGAGCTTGGTTTGTTGTTGTATTAAATAGCAAAGATAAAATAGGAAGTAGAGATCAAATAAATTAAGGAACCTTGTACACATGTTTAATAAATAGATTAATTAAACATTTTTAGATGCTCTACGTTTTCCAAGTTGTATAATGTGTTTGTTGTTAAAATTGAAGAGAGAAAACAATAGAATAACATTGTATGTGTGGGATGAGGTATTGAGTATTCTATCCTAGTGGCTCACGTAAGCGACTAGTTGCACTCATCTTGTTATTGAGAAGTAGTAGACTCAAGGCTTAGATATGTTTTCCATAGGAATAGGACCAAACCTGCGTATGATTGTTGCTTCTGGTTTGTGATTTTTTAAGATAGATGTTTGACGGATATACTATTAAGGTAAAGGAATGATAGATGCTTAACTAGCTAGAATATCTCATTCTATGTAAGGATTCAGATTATGTTTTATGATATTGTTGTTAAGTATGTGTTGCTTGTGTTTGGGAAAGAGTCTTCACGTATTGAAAAGAAGGTTAGAAATAAATTTTTGATTTGTGTTTATAATGCAATGTCACTTCTTCCGTAGAAGATTGGAAATATGTGATTGTGAGCATTTACATAATGATAGAAAACCTTGTTGTTTTAAAGGAAAATATTTGTTTATTGGAGTCAAAGAATTGATTTGTAATTATAATGCATTATCTCTTATTCTGAAATGAAGTAGAATATATGACTGTGAATACTTGTAAAATAGATAGTAAATCTTGTGTTTCGAAGGAAACATCTGCAATGATTTTTTTTGCATATTAAGTATGAAAATATTACATTCATGGAATTCGTGTTTGGGGATGGATACCTGAGATGTGGTAGTTGAAATTATACTACCAATAAAAGACTTGCTTATCCTAAATTATGGGAGCCATCTCTGATCCTCGATGGAAGGTAACCTATCTCGGTGGTTAGTGAGGATGCAATGGAAGGAAAGATATCAACGATTGACTGTAGTTATGGCAGAGCTACTAAAAATGAGGTGCCTATTATTGCAGCCCAAGGAATATGGAGAATAGTCAAATTTTGTAACTATAAATGAGTTATCAAATCTGGACATGGGATACCGTCCAAAGAATGGATCTAATTATGGTATCAATATCGGTTTGAAAATGAATTGTAACTTGGGTAACGAGAACTTATTTAGCTCAATGAGTTGTTATAGTCGAGTTACCATAAAGTGTTAGTTCTTAATTAAGAATATGGATTGTATCTTATGGTCTAAATACTTTGGTGTTGATGCATTGGCATCAGTTGTCGTGTTAGCATAGTGTAAACAATATAATTGAAGTAAGGAATGAGTTAAGTTTGACCTTTATGCCATAGAAGATCATGTATGAGCCTTCTAGAGTTTTAGAATCAAAACAATATGTTTAAAATTGAACATCAGAAATATTTATGCCTGTTTTGGATGAAAATTAACTTAGAGTGATTAAATGTAAATTATCTTCTAGTTAATGGAAGCCAGTGTTTGTATGTTGGAAGATTGAGATTTTTGCATATTATGGCTTATTTACTTTTGATCTATAATAGAGTGATTCTGAGTATGGTGGTTTTTATAAGGATATAGAACACTTTATGGATTTAGTGATGCCCTTTTAACCTAGAATTGTAAGTAGATAAGTAGATATTAAAGGTAAAATATTTAAGACACATATGATGGATATTTTTATTATTTTTTAAAAAGGAGCTCAAGAATGTTATGACTTCTCTCCAATGGATGTGAGGGGAATTCAACACCCATAATGTTAAGTACTCTCTGTAGCACCCCAAAATTGGTGCAGTAAACCTTAGCAATAATTAAAATTATCTTGGTAATAATTCAAATTCAAATTTTCAACCCCGAACAGCCTGTTAACCGCCTGTTAAACAACTTTCCCTATTTTTTGTGCCATTTTTAGTATTTGTTGTGATCGTTGGACGATATCGTCTCCGATCGAGACGATATCGCCTCGAGATCGGATGATTTCGTCCGGAGCAGAACGTCCGGACGATCTCGTCCCAAAGCTGATTTGTGCATAATTAGCTTCTGTTTCAACGGCGTCTCTAACCTGGGCAGAAGCGTGTACGTATTCGTTAGAGACCTCTCCCCATTGGAGATCTCCCAAATTGGGATGATCCCCAACCTCCTAACCTCCCTCCTAAGCCTATTTAATCTTAGGCCCTCCCCTTGACATTCCCCTGGCTGAATTTTTCTGCACTTCGAGTTTTACATGCATTAGAATATCCTAGACTATTGTTTGCCTTTGTCCCTTTTCAAATTTTCTTGCAGGAACTTTGTTATTCTTCAGTCGGAGCAAGCTCAGATCATCGCAGACGATCCTGTCCAATTCGAGATGATTTCGTACCAATCCGAGATGATTTCGACTACAGTCAACATTGGGGGCAATCAGTGCCCTGAGTTTGCATTCTTTCTCCATTATTTATTGTTTTGCTTTGCATTAGTTAAACTTATTATTATTTTGCATCCTGGAGTTCACCCATATAGTCTTAATGCATAATAAAATCATAAATTGTCATTAAATCATTGTAATGCACTCGTGTTTTTGTTTATTATTATCATTTTAATATTATTACTGTCATTCTACATCATTGCCCTCTGTTGGCATAGCTGCATTTTCTGTATTTTGTATCTATTTCTATGATTGTAGGTCTCTGACAAATTCGTCTGATGAATTCATCAGATCTCAGACGATCTTGTCTGATCGCAGATGATCCTGTCAGATCAGAGGCGATCCTGACTGCTTCAAGAATCAGAACCTCCATCAGACATCCGGATCAGGTATGGCTCTTTAATCTAGCTTATTCTCTCTATTTTTTGTTCAAATCTATTTTTTGTATTCATTTAAATCTGCATTTTCATATAGAACAACTTAAATTCATTTGGCCAAACCTAGGAGTTGAATGTTTAAACATAAAATTGAACACATCAAACACATTCCCAACCTAGGCATGGAAACTGCCATTCAAAAGTTTCCTGGTGAACCCACCATCCATCAAAAAATCACCTTAATACACCTCCCCCAAGAGGCGGGACCTTCAAAGGGCCTCTCAGTCCGAGGTATTGTCCCATCCTTCCCGCATCCCCCTTCCGGGCGTGGATCCTTTAGCCTGAAGGTAAGGGTGCAAAAAATTTGGAACGATACATTTTGGTGAACCCGACGTGAAACTAAAACCTTTTGAAAACAAAAAAAAAAACAAAACATAGATGCATTTCAAATCATTAGAAAACTACTAAGTTGCATATCATGTCTAGATGGTAGCTCCTAAGAAAAGACTAGCAGTTACTATAAATGTTGAAAACCAATTAGTAGCCATAGAAGTTAATTTTATGCTTAGTGTGCCTGAAACAGATAGAAACCAACTTTTGTGGAAAGAACTTGATAGGAGGCTAGGTATCATTTCATCTAGATCAATACAACTTAAACAAATCAAGAGGTTTGCCCTAGATAGGATCCTGGATCCTCATCAACTCATTTTTTATCATGAACTTCAGAGAGCCTGCCATAGGTGGTTAGCTTATAGGAGAGCTCTTGTGTCTTCAGAATTGTTCACCTTCGAGGAATACCTCGAGAACGCAGCCACTATACACCAATTCCTAGGTCATGTAGAAGATCAAGAGGTCGTTCTTACAGATAGGGAAAGGTGGAGGAGAGTTCCTAGAGCTGTGTTATATCGAGAGTATTGCCACGAGCTTTACTTCTACCGACCAGAGTCTGAAACAGATAATATCACCATAGCACACTTTGTTGACTTCTTGAAAAACAATTTTCAATTTGAAGAAGAACACTTCATGACTCCTAAAGAACTCGAGCCCATTAATGATATTTATAAATTGTTTATAGAAAACTAGATCATTGCTTTCATTATTATTATTTCTTGCATTTAGTGTGTTGTTTGTTATCTTTATAATATTGTTACAAAAACAAAAAAATAGAAAAAACAAGAAAAACCAAAATATAACAAAACTAAAACATTTTATTTCAAATACTATAGTAGGTATATAATTAAAATATATACCTCTTAAGCTTGTTGCACATATATATATACAAGTATATATATATTTGCTGAAATCTAAATTTAAGCGCAATGCCTAGACTTAGGAATGGTAAACAAACTGAAGAAGAAGAAGAAGATTGGTTAGGAGACAAAACAAAAAACCCAAATGTCCTTCCTGAGGATTCAATTTCAGAAGGAGAAACTCTAGAACAACTAGAAGATGAGCTGGTTGTAGATGAACAAGAAGAAAATCTTAAAGAGGAAGGATCCTCATCCCCTAGAATGGCTCCAGATGGAACTATTGCTTTTGATAACTTAGATCATTTCTAGAAATTTTTCAATAATAACATTGGTGCTCTTAATATGGCAGTTCATATTGATAGAGGACAAATTAGTGACACTCAAGCAGCCATGGAAGATATGTTTAACATACACACTAATCCCTTGTCCTTTGTTGATCAAGAAAGTGATAAAGGCTGGACCATCCAATAGAGATATGGTCACTATGATTCAGAACATGCAAAAACAACAGGTTACCCAACCCCCTAAGGAACCTGTTATTGAGCCTAAAATCATTCCCACACAAAAGAAACCTTCATTCACTACTTTATTTTGCCAAACTATTGATCAATATGCTTCAAATCGACAAAAACCTAAAATGAAGCCAAACACCAATTTTCAACAATCTGGGATACAACATAATACAACTTCAAAACTTCTTCATAACACCCTTCCTACCAACAATTTACACAATAGCAATATAGCATCTAATATTCATGTCCCTCCATCATATGTTCACAAATCCCATATTAATGCCCTATCGAATCAATATGGTGGGCAAACCAGTAATCTGGAAGCCATGGTGAAACAGTTAGCTTCCCGCATGGACCAGATAGATCCCTACCATCCCTCGTACAATTATCGAGAGATGTGTAGTCAACCTCTAGATCCTATGGTTGTAGCACAACCATACCTTAAACACTTTCCCATGCCCGTTCTACCTATATATAAAGGAACTGAAGATCCCATAGAGCATCTTCGCATGTTTAGGATAGCATGTCATGATATATCACATGATGACTTGCTATTACTAAAAATGTTCCCGAAAATTTTAGGAGGAATGGCATTAGAGTGGTACTATCAATTGCCCACTCATTCTTTGAGAAATTTTGAAGAAACAGTTGAATCTTTTGTCCATCAATTTAGTGCCTACATCGAGAGGCATGTCACCATTAAATATTTATACAACTTAAAACAAGACAAAGATGAATGTTTTGCTGATTTCTTAGCTAGATGGAGGCAGTTGACAGGAAAACTGCACTTTGTGCTACCTTATAGGGAAATGTTGGATATTTTTATCAATAATTTACAAGAACAAATATCCTATGAGTTATCAACTGCTACCTTGACCACCTTCGATCAAGCTATAGACTTAGCTCGAAGAGTGGAAGATGCTCTCATTAGGAGAGGCCAGCTTAGGAAGAAAGATGATGAGAAAACATCCAGAAATCGGTATAAAAATAAACAAGTTGTAGGTGACGGAGTCACGAATAGTAGAAATGTTGCTAATATCAATACAACGAAGACAACAAAAAAATTTATATTGAAACCTCTTGATAAACCTCCTTGAGAATTTACTAGACTCAATCAACCATTATCAACTATTTTACCCCAATTACTCGAAAGAGGCTTGATCCAATTACCGGCTATCCAGGAACTCGATCCAACCATACCCGGATACAAAGCTGATTTACATTGTGATTTCCATAGAGGGCCTGGACACTCTACCAACTCTTGTAAAATATTAAAACATAAAATACAAGATCTGATTGATAATAATGAGATGGAGGTGCAAGCCTTCCAACCTAAACAAAATGCTCCTAATAATGCTCAAAAGAACATCCCCCAAAATCAAAATCAAAATGCTAATCAATCATTAGATATATTTCAACATCCTTTACCAAAACATGGTAAAGAGGTGGCCAATCAAATTGAGCATCATAATGTCCCTCCTCCTACTCGATATGTAGGAACTATCAGCGGACATTTACCTAATCATGATTTACAAAAATTTGGCACAACTTTATCCATGGTCACGACCAGGCCCCTACATAATATTCAAATACCGGATCTCAGTGATGTAGAATCGGATACTGAAAGTGAAATAGACATCACCTCAAATCAATCGAATAGTTCTGAAAATGAATCAGATCCTATTCAACCTATCACAGATTCTATGGTTTCGAAAGAACCATTTCCTAGAAGAGTTACTACTCGACCCTCTTCTAATCAGTTCCTTCCTAATGAACAAGCCATAAACGCTCAACCGAGACCAGTTCAGCGTCTTCAATATAACATTGTAGGTACCATCGGAGTCGTTACCAGACAACAGGCTCAAACCTCTCAACAGGATCAAACTCAGAATGATGGATCAGCTCCATTTATTTTGAAAAATCCCAATAAAGGGAATCATATGTCTAATGTTCAATCTAAACCTCCTTACAATATTAATGAACAATTATCCAATACTATAGCCAGAATTTCCCTTTTGGACTTGTTAAGATCTTCTCCTACCCATAGGGATGAGTTAATGCTTACATTAAGCCAAATGATGGTACCTCAAAATATTCAACTTGAAGCCATGTCCAATACTATCATCACTCGAGAAGTCGATTGTATTGACTTTCGAGATAAAGATATACCACAACATAGTCTACATAAGGATAACCCCTTATATATTACTGCCCTAATTGGAGATGTAGCTGTTAAACGAGTCTTGATTGATAATGGTTCATCTTTAAACATATGCACTTTTGACTTCTACCAAAGATTTGGCTTTAGAAGTGATGAAATGAAAAGAAACGGATATGATTATCAAAGCCTTCAATGACGAGACACAAGAAACGTGTGGAGTCATTACTATACCCTTGCAAGTTGGTCCTAGAACCCTAGATACAACCGTGTTTATTGTACATTGCCCCGCATCATACAATATACTCTTGGGTCGCCCTTGGATCAATGCGATGCGGGTTGTCCCATCAACTTTACACCAATGTGTTAAATTCGAATTTAAAAATCAGTTGGTCACTATTCATGGTGATCCTAGACCCTTTGATATGTGTGCCTTGGCAGAACCTGTTGGAGTTTAGTTTTGCCCTGCTCTGTCATCCACACATCCTAATTCCTATTTTTCATCTAAAAGTGTGAAACACACACCTACAAATTCATCTATTTCTCCTCCATTAATTTCACCCCCATGTATAGCTCAACAATCTTCTGAACAAACCACACTAGAACCTCAAAAAGATCTTAGATCTACAACCAATCCTTCATGTTCCATCCCTATAATTTCAAAACCTATAGACCCATTTATTAACACCTCCACATTATCTACATCTATCATACCTTCCACATCTAAAGATATAGGGAATGATCCTTCTACATCTTATGCTCTTTCTGATGAACTTTTACCGGATTTATCTAAAATTTTAATATAAAAAAAAACAAATGCTTCTATGCAAGATTCACTTCTTTTAAATAATTTGCCACCATCTCCTCGTACTTTGGGCCTCCCACAACCTATGGGAAGTACTTACCAAGTCGGGAGTTGTGCTTTTATTTATAAAGGATATGATTGGGGAAGAATACCCCGAAACATCAAGACGCATTGTGATGGATATGCTCGATGCTATTTTGCTAATGAATATATTAAAGCTAAACCTATAATGCTTAAAATGGGATATAAAGGGAAAGGCTTGGGACCTTTCCAAAATGGTATGAAAGAACCTATTGAGGTAGAACCATGGCCCGCCCGATGTGGTGTGGGCCTGTTTCCTAGTAAGGGTCAACCCTTCCCTTTTGAAGGTGATGATCAACTCATATGTTATCAAGATTATCTAGATAAACAAGATTCTTTGTGTCCAAAGAATAATCCCTTTACATGCAATATGCTATCCATAGCTTACCCTGAATTGATTGTTGAATCCGATGATGAGTTGGAAGGAGATATTTTCCATGATGTCTCCGTTGAAGAGTTGTTACACAATGGTTTTTATTTTGATGGTTCTATACCTACTATAGCCCAACTTGAGGCCACGACTCCTCAAGATGAATTCTCCAAGTTAACCTTAAAAGAATTACAAGAATTGGGCGTCTCACCCGCCCCACCTAATTTTGAAAGAGATCTACACATGGAAGTAGAAAATGTCATTAAAGTTAACATTGGAACTGAGGATAATCCTCACATAATCAATATTGGATCAGAATTAAGTCAAGAAAAACAAGATGAATACATTGCATTTCTTAAAGAATATGAAGATGTCTTTGCTTGGACATATGAAGACATGCCAGGTCTGGACCCTTCTGTAGTCATGCATCATCTAGTAGTCCATCCGGATGCTAAACCTGTTAAACAGAAACTTAGAAAAATGCATCCCAAAGTGGCCTTGCTAGTCAAAGGGGAGTTAGAAAAACTCCTGAATGTTGTTTTTATACAGGCTATTGATTATGCTTGAATGGATCTCGAATGTAGTTCTAGTCACCAAGAAAGAAGCTACCAAAGTTAGGGTTTGCACAGACTTTAGAGATATTAACGTTGCATGCCCTAAAGATGATTTTCCTCTTCCAAACATGGATCAAATCATTGAATTTACTATCGGAAGTGGAATGATGTCCCTAATGGATGGATTTTCCAGTTATAATCAGATCAGGATAGCTCCTGAAGATCAGGCTAAAACAACCTTTATTACCCCTTGGGGTACCTTTTTGTTGGAAAGTGATGCCATTTGGTTTAAAGAATTCCAGCGCAACATATCAACGAGCCATGACTTATATCTTTCATGATATGATGCATGATATCCTACATGATTACGTAGATGATATTATAGCTCGCTCTATTAAAGAAGATGATCATTTAGATGATTTAAGAAAAGTATTTAATCGGTTAAGAGAATACCTTATTCGATTAAATCCAGCCAAATGCATATTCGGAGTTAAGTCCGATAAACTATTAGGGGTTATAGTTTCTTTACGTGGCATCGAAATCGACCCTCTCAAGATTGTGGCTATCACTGATATGCCCGCACCTACCAATATATCTGAGTTACGAAGTTTACAAGGTAAACTTCAAGCCATCCGTCGCTTCATCGATAAGCTGGTGGACAAAACCGGTCCCTTTCTTAAGCTTCTTAAGAAGGATGTCCCTTTTAATTGGGACGACGAATGTAAGGAAGCTTTTGAACTTCTCAAACAATACCTCCTTAACCCACCTGTGCTTTCACCGCCTAGACCTGATCGCCCGTTTATCCTATATATTTTAGCTTCAACTTTTGCTTTAGGAGCTATGTTAGCTCAGTTTGATGATGAGAAGAAAGAACGTGCTAATTATTACATTAGCAGAACCCTCATCAGTTATGAAACCCGCTACACAGCATTAGAAAAACTATGTCTAGCAGTCATATTTTCTATGCAGAAATTATGCCATTATATGCTTAGTCAAAAAACTTATGTCATTGCTAAATATGATCCCTTGCGGTATCTCATGAGTCGACCTTATTTATCAGGTCGTACAGCAAAGTGGGTTCTTGCTCTAAGCGAGTTTGAACTCACATTCATAGGACAAAATTTTGTTAAGGGTCAAATCATAGCAGATCAATTAGTTGTTGCACCCTTAGAGTCTACCCATCCCCTCATCATTGAGTTTCCTGATGAATGCCTTCAATTAGAGGCAGACCATATTGAACAATGGTCCTTATACTTTGATGGAGCCCGATGCATGAGTGGGGCTGGTGCGGGTATTATTTTAATATCTCCACAAAAACACATCATTCCTCTGTCCTTCAAATTAACATTTGCTTGCACTAATAATACTGCTGAATATGAAGCTCTAATCCTTGGATTACGAGCTGCCTTGGCACTAAAAATTAAACATCTGCTAGTTTTTGGTGATTCTCAACTTGTTATAAACCAAATTAATGAAGTTTATCAGACCAGAGATGATAAATTACGCCCATATAAAGCATATGTTTTGCAATTGTTATCCTTGTTTGATAAAGTTACTTTGGAAGCTATTCCTCGAACTAGCAACCGTGTTGCTGATGCTATGGCTGCAGCTACATCTCTTCTGCCCTTGGAGTTAGATGATGAATATGCCACCATCCTTATTCATCGACTCCAGGAACCCGCTTCAAATAAGTCATTTTTGGAACCTTTGGATGTGTTTCTAATCAACGAAACTACTCCTGAACCTTGGTATACGGATATATTTGATTTTCTTCAAAATGGGACTTTCCCTGCCAATTCTAATAGAAACCAGCATCGGTTATTACGTAGACGAGCAAGTCGATTTGTAATAATTGGCAATACTTTATATAGGAGATCTTTTGAAGGTATCCTATTGAGATGTTTGAATCTAGAAGAATCCAAATCAGCTTTAAGTGAAGCCCACGATGGATCTTGTGGAGGACACTTCAGTGGTAGTGTCATTGCTAAAAATCTCCTTAGGATAGGATACTTTTGGCCTACCATGGAAAATGATGCACATGATTATGTGTGCCATTGCGACAAGTGCTAGAAACATGCTGACCTTGTACATGCGCCTGCACAAGAGCTGCAGGCTATTTCATCTCCTTGGCCCTTTTCAAAATGGGGCTTAGACATTATTGGCAAAATTAATCCTGTGTCATCTGATGGACACAAATTCATCATAACCGCCACTGAGTATTTCACGAAGTGGGTTGAAGCTATGCCTTTAGCTTCCTGCACTAGAACACAAGTCTCTAAATTTATTTTTAATCAAATCATTTGTAGGTTTGAAATTCCTGCAAATCTTATCTCAGACAATGGAACTTGTTTCAAAAATAAAGATGTTAAGAAGTTATGCCAAAAATATAAGATTCAACATCGCTGGTCCACTCCCTATTATCCTCAGGGTAATGGCCAAGCAGAAGCATCTAACAAAACCTTAATCAAAATTCTTAAAATATTGGTCAATAAATCTAGTCGCGATTGGCACATTCAATTATATCCATCTTTGTGGGCCTATCGCACTAGCGTTCGAACTCCCACTGGAACTTCACCTTTTGTTTTGGTTTATGGCGCTGAAGCTATTTTTCCCTTTGAATTAGAAGTTCCTTCTTTGGCTCTACTACTTCAAGATACCAAAGTAGGAGATGAATATCAAGTTGGCAGACTCAGTCAGCTGGAACTCCTAGATGAAAAGCGCATCAATGCTTTGGAGCATCTTCGTGCCTACCAAAACAAGCTTAAAAGATCATATGCCAAGAAAGTTCGTCATCGATCCTTTGAGGTCGATGACCTTGTTTTAAAAGAAAATCAAAAGAATACTAATGCAACTAAAGACCTTAAAGGTAAATTTGAGCCCAACTGGCTTGGACCATATATTATCACTGCTAAATTTGAATCGGGAGCATACAAATTATCTACATTAGATGGAAAAGAACTTAAAGAACCCATGAATATTTTGCATCTTAAACGTTACTATGCATAAAAAATTGGTCATTTCATCATTGTATATATTTGTTTAAAATATTTCAAAAAAATCACTATCTTATATTTCTCTCAATTCATAACTTAAAATTAAAAACACCAAAAACATCCAAAAACATCCAAAATCATCAAAATCTTCAAAAACATCTTTTATTTTGTACTTCTCAAATTGTGACATATTGCAGTTATATTTTCAAGTTATTTTGGATAAATTAGCATTTATTTGGAATCCCGCACTTTCACATTCACATGAATAAATATCTTGATTTATTTGGCATGATTACTAATCTCTCTTATATCAAAGTCCACAAAATTCAATTAAATAAAGTTTTGAGCATAGAGAATTGATCTTGTTATTTACTTAAACCAAGCATATCCTTTCACAATAAAATGATCATATTTGTAATGTCCATGCTATGCTACATAGTAGAAGTGGTTTCTTGAGTGAAAAGTTTCCCCTGCTATCCTATCATGCACATGGTCTAGAATCTTTGAGAATTGACAAAAGGACAAGCTCACCCCTACCCAGAATAAAAATCCCTTGCTCTACAGCTAATCCGAGCAAGTATCCCTAGCATAGGAAGAAAATAAAAGTTCAAGAAAAAGAGAAAAAGAAAAAGGTTATTTCAGCATTATCTCAAATATCAAAGCAAAAGTACAAAAAAAAAAAGCAAAAATACAAAAAGAGCAAAAGAGCAAAGCAAAAGCAAAAGCAATAAAATCCCTTTCCCTACCCATTGAAAAGAAAAGAAGGGTTGATGAGCTTGAATCCCTGGAATTCTCAATTATTCAAAAACTGTGAGGTAAGCCCCATAACAGGTGGTTTGTGCCCAACCCGCTTGGCCTTGGGTAACTCCTAGCGTGGTGATATGTCTATCACATTAGTGACCTTATTTTGTACAGACCTATGTTTGCTTATGGATTAGCTAGCTCTTGATAACCCGACTTACATAGTAGTCTGGTATGGTTATATGCATCTAAATCATGGTTAATGAACACTTATTTGGTTAATTCAAATCACTTGTATCAAATTATCTTGCTCAAAACTGGTAAATGCACAATGCAATTGCACACACATTTGTATTTGAGAGATTTTGTGTATCATTATGATAAATCAAGATTGGTAATGAACTCACATATGCACATGGGATTCCTTATAAATCTAACTTTTGTCTTTAAGATACTTTGAAATATTTTTGCAAATTGTTTGGAATAATTTCATTTTCTTATTTGAGAACAGTTTTTTAGTATAAAGACAACTACATACATTTCCAAAAAAAAATCAAAATTTCTTTCAACAACATACACTCAAATCATATATATATTATCGACTTTCGCAACGATGGTATAGTTCCAAAACTTAAATTGGAATTTTATGCCTAGCGCAAGTCCTCATCTTCATATTATCTATTTATTTTCAAAAATTAAAAAAATCAACCATGCAATAAAACTATTATTTTCTTCTTTGGATTTCGCGATGATGGTATAAGTCTATACCTAAATATTCTATGCCTAGCGCAAACCATTGTACCAATTTTATTTCCCATTTATTTAAAAAAGCATCAAAAACATGTGACTTAAATCATTATGTTACACAATTATGCTTTAACAACAACGCACATTGTTTCTATTTCATGTCATTATGTCAAAATTCAATTTTGCAATGATGGTATAATTCCTAGGGAATTATTCAAAAATTTTATCACACTTAGGAATTTATGCCTAGCAAAAATCATCTTTAATATATTTCATGCATTATATTTTCATGGAAATCTGAAAACAAATCACCATCATCATCATCATTTGCATCATCACAACAAAGTCTTAAGACAGTCTCTTAAGCACTCTTTTACTTTTAACAATATTTCTATCTTGGGATTAGCTTGAAGACCGAGTGAGCGGCGACTCCATGAAATGGTCTATAATAGCGACAATGTCCTTTGAAATTATTGTTAAAAGTCCCCTTTTATTTTTTATCAAATCACATCACAACAACCAATTTGTTTACATCAGATTATTTCATTTAAATTTTAAAAGCATGACATTCAAACCATAATATTTCCAAACGACATAATTACATGAATCATCAAATCAATCACACCAAAACATTAAAGCATCATACAAACACATAAGACAAGTCATATGATCAAAAATATCTCATCTATATATATCTCAACAATATATGTACATCATATCAAAACTAGATTGGTATGCCACAATCTACATCTTGGCATACTCAATCCTCTCAATCATATATTCAATCTATACAGTGTAGTAGCCTAGCCTCGAGAACCCCTCGAGCTCTCAGCCTCATCTCCTCCCCCGCCCTGAGGTGGACGAGGTGGCCCCATCGTAGTATGTGTGGTACAATGAGTCATAATCATCGATCGAGATGAAGTCCTCGATGACCCAACCCTGATCGAATCTACAATGCCAACTGGCAGCTGTACCCTCTGACCCTCTGGAACCATCTGGAAGTAGATACCCTGATAGAACACGGTCTAAGCAATCAACCGTGCCAGCTCCCGAGTGCTTGCTCCTCTGCTTCGTGCTCTGAGGCGTGCAACCTCATCTCTGAGTTGTGTAGCCTCAGCTCGGTGGTGTGTAGCCTCATCCTATAAAGTCTACACCTGTGCCTAGAGATGGACAGTCTTCGCCCGGAGAGTAGCCATCTCACTACTCTCTCCTATGTCCACACCCTTGCCCTTATCGGGCGATGGTGGCCTCTCTCTCCATGGAGAAGGGGGTCTATCCTCCCTCCTCTCCTATTGTTGCGGCCTCTACTGAGCCTATGGCCTCCTCTGCTCTCTCCCACCATGACCTTATGCCACCTCAATGGCTGCCTGGCATCGCCTCCCCATCCGATGCACAACTATGTGAATCGGACCCTGAGCCCTCGTCATTCGAGGAGGGTGGATGCCTGTGTACCAGGCATCGTAGTCGTCGGCTACCCCTACGTCATCCCCATCCACTGGCTGGATCGAGGTGTCATCTGCATCTTGACTCCAAAAGCACTGCATATCTGGAGCCCCGCTAACTATAGTGTTATCCCGGATGGTCCAAGAAAACTCGTAATCTCTAAGAGATGGGATCCCCTGCTATAGACCGAACTGCCTCAAAACTCGATCGTAGCGGTGGAGCTCCACCTCTCCCCTCTCCATCCTCAGCCAATAGGTTCGCCTAATGTGAGCCAGCTCTTGTCCATCCTCGGCCCACCCTGGATGATCTCTCCAAGGCCTCCAGGTGATCTGGTCGGAGACAAGGTCATCAAGTAGTCTTCAAGACATTGGAAGATCTATCCGCCGTTGTGACCCTCTTCGGAGCCACCAGTAGAAAGCTCGGGGCCTCTCCTCATCAATCCCTATCAGTGGGAGCCCTACCGGCCTCTGCATCGCGATGTGCTCCTAGCACCAAACCTGTAGTAGTGATGTCATGACCAGACATCGATCACCCTTGTATACGACCCCATGTAGGATCCTATACAATCGACATAGTACAAAGCTCCCCCAAGAAAACCTGTACCCGTGGTCTCTCATGTCGTAGACCACATCTGACAGTAGCCATGGTACTCTACATCCACTTTGATGGCATAGCAACAGACCACCTACCACCCCAGCCAAAACCTGTGTCAGTCTGGATGCCCCAGGCATCTGGCATAGTGACTCAATGTTCACTCTACCCTTCTCCAGGGTGAATCTCGGATCTCTACATAGTCGCATCATTGCGTGGCCCTGATTGGCCATAGGAGTTATTAGCCGTCCTTGTATGGGGATCCTCAAAATCCTCCATACATCCTCCAATGTGGGAGTCATCTCCCCTGTCGGTAACCAAAAACAAGAAGAACCCAGATACCACCTCTCTGCTAGGGTCGTCAATAGCCCCATATCTGTAGAAACCTGTGGCATATCTACCACATCTTTGCAAGTCGACTTGAGCCAACTGATCTCGCTCTGCCTGAGATAGAGCTGCCAAGTCATCCCTTAGCTCATCGTATTTCCATTCTCTGCTCTTTAGTAATCCTCTCTACAACATAAACAACAAAACAATAAAAATCATTAATACAATCATTGATTAAAAAATGCAAGTAACACAAGTTCAATTTGAGCAAATTCATCTCCGATTTCGCAAGAGGGAATCATCCCTTATTGGATGAAATCGTCCCCATATCGCTGATTTCACCCTTGGATGAAATCGGCGATATCGAGATGATTTCGACGAAATTGAGATGATTTCGTCCCGACGACATCGATGGCCCAAAAATGGCCGTGATGCTCAAAAATCATTCAAAGTCAATCTAAAAAGTATCAAATTCAAAATTAAAGCATTCTAAACTAAGTTTGGACCCTTACCCATAGCCCGCGTCGGACCTCTATCAATCTGTGCGCTGTCTCGACCATTCTTGTCTGCAGAGCTCTCGAAATTAGTAAAAATAAACAGTAACAATGAATTAGGGTTTTACCCTATTTTTCTTAATTTTATTCAAAAACAATTAAAAACATTTTAAAATTTTGCTTTTTTGCATTTTTACCTCAAACGTTCGATTTGGGTAAAAACACGGAGGGGGCACCATAGTAAGTTGTCGTACGATTCGACCTAGAATCATCGCCTAAAAATGGGAATAATTTTTGCTTTCTCATAGATCGAGAAGAACTCATCTTTAACGCATTTTCTTCAAAAAATTCGCTAAAGAAGGGGCAAAATGTAGCACCCCAAAATTGGCGCAGTAAACCTTAGCAATAATTAAAATTATCTTGGTAATAATTCAAATTCAAATTTTCAACCCTGAACCGCCTGTTAACTGTCTGTTAAATAGCTTTCCCCATTTTTTGTGCTATTTTTAGGATTTCTTGTGATCGTTGGACGATATCGTCTCCGATCAGACGATATCACCTCAGATTGGACGATTTCGTCTGGAGCAGAACGTCCAGACGATCTCGTCCCAAACTGATTTGTGCATAATTAGCTTTTGTTTCAACGACGTCTCTAACCTAGGCAGAAGCATGTCTGCGCCGTTAGAGACCCTTCCCGTTGGAGATCTCCCAAATTGGAATGATCCCCAACCTCCTAACCTCCCTCCTAAGCCTATTTAATCTTAGGCCCTCCCCTTGACATTCCCTTGGCTAAATTTTTCTGCACTTCAAGTTTTACATGCATTAGAATATCCTAGACTATTGTTTGCCTTTGTCCCTTTTCGAATTTTCTTGCAGGAACTTTGTTATTCTTCAGCCAGAGCAAGCTCAGATCGTCGCAGATGATCCTATCCAATTCGAGACAATTTCATACCAATCCGAGATGATTTCGACTGCAGTCAACATTGGGGGCAATCAATGCCCTGAGTTTGCATTCTTTCTCCATTATTTACTATTTTTCTTTGCATTAGTTAAACTTATTATTATTTTGCATCCTGGAGTTCACCCATATAGTCTTAATGCATAATAAAATCATAAATTGTCATTAAATCATTGTAATGCACTCGTTTTTTTATTTATTATTATCATTTTAATATTATTACTGTCATTCTACATCATTGCCCTCTGTTGGCATAGCTGCATTTTCTATATTTTGTATCTATTTCTCTGATTACAGGTTTCTGACGAATTCGTTTGATGAATTCGTCAGATCTCAGACGATCCTATCTGATCGTAGACGATCCTGTCAGATCAGAGGCGATCCTGACTACTTTAAGAATCAGAACCTCCATCAGACATCCGGATCAGGTATGGCTCTTTAATCTAGCTTATTCTCTCTATTTTATGTTCAAATCTATTTTATGTATTCATTTAAATCTGCATTTTCATAATAGAACAACTTAGATTCATTCGGCCAAACCTAGGATTTGAATGTTTAAAGATAAAATTGAACACATTAAACACATTCCCAACCTAGGCGTGGAAACTGCCATTCAAAAGTTTCCTGGTGAACCCACCATCCGTCGAAAAATCACCTTAATACACCTCCCCTAAGAGGCGGGACCTTCAAAGGGCCTCTCAGTCCGAGGTATTGTCCCATCCTTCCCACATCCCCCTTCCGGGTGCGGATCCTTTAGCCTGAAGGTAAGGGTGCGGAAAATTTGGAATGATACACTCTCACTCAAAGGAATTATGTGAGGGTAGATATTAGTTATGATACTTTTCGATTGATAGAAAAATAGAATTTAACTAGCTCATATAACCAATGAGAATAATAGTTAAATAGTGATGTGGAACCTAATGCTCTTACATGGATAGAATCATGTATGAGTAGTGATGGGTGGAATGAACATATATTTTAATATATTTGAGTTTATTTTAAAGAAAGTAAAACTTAAAAAAAATTATTAGGAGTGGGAATTTGAAAATGGGTTTATGACAATGAAGTTCATATCAACTAATTAATGCATTACTAATGAAATCATGAACCAAAATAAATTACCCATTTATTTAATAACATAAAGTTTCCATAAGCATTTCAATCAAATGCATTCATGGATAAAGAGACTCCACACAATATCGTACAACATTTCATTTATCCTAGGAATCCTCATGGGGAATAAACCCAGCATTAAATCATTCTCTTTATTAATCCCATAATTTGGTTGGTTTCTTACATAGAATTAAATACACCCCATAATGTATTTATTTTTTTCTAGGGAATTTCCATAATCCTTAGGATTTTACAATATGAATTATTGCTTCAAATCATAAGTACAATTTGATTCCATATTTTGGAAAAATGAAGGCATCCCAAGATACTTTCCCTATTCACATAACATATACATAATGCTCATAGTATTACAATGTATTTGTCTCTCAATACATAATTCAATTTGGTTCCAAATGTAAATTTCACCATTCATTAACTTTGACTCTTTACAGGATCAATAAAGAGAGACCCAAAATTATTTTCCAATGGTCTCGCTATAATGGACGAGTAGAAGAAAGTAACCTTTTAGATCTTCTCCACTCATTGTCATTGCCACCAAATGAGATATTTAAAGACCTTTAATAATTATAATACAATATTCATATTCTGGAAAGTAAGATAAAAACCACGTCTTCTCAGAGATGTTTTTCTTGTATTTACAAAGCTCTACCTTGAATTCCAATAAACCAATTTTAAAACAAGTATATGAGTTAAACGCCCCTTAATCGTAGAGCGGCATAAGGTGATATATTGCAGCAAAATATTTTCATTTTCAAGTAAGAACTCAACATTTATATAAAACTATACCTCAATTAAAATGCATTCCAAATCATTCTGGAAAGACAAGGCTCATACTAACGTCTTCTCGGGAAGCATTTTCCTCTCAGCACAATGTTCTAGCATGAGGTTTGATAGGACCTTCTTTCTATGGTAATGAGATTTACTCAACTTCAATTGATTCTAGATGACGTCTTAGATAACACGAAGTTTCGATACACCTCAGTAATGGAATGTAATCTTAATAAAGCAAATTACCTTAGTGCAGGTTCATCCTTTGTTTAATATAAAGAGTATCTAATTATTGACTTAACTCTAGGAATACCTAATGACACTTTCTGAATAGTTAAAATATCTTAAATTTGTGGTTGTAGCTTCCAATGATGTTCTCTCCATTTGGTAAAATGAGGAACTTTGTTACAGTGGTACCAAGTATATCTTAGTTTTGACTATAATGGATTCAGATGTTTAGGTTAATAACACTCCATGCACATTTTATCTTTCTTTGATTTTAGGATACATCTATGATATCAACTAAGACTAAACAACAAACCAACATAGATGTTATTTCAACTTGGAATAATTATAATTACACCGAACTATTATGAACCTACTATCACAACACCCAACACCCAACATAGATATAACAAATAGACTAGGAATATTTTGGGATTGGAAGACGTACTCAACAGTCATATCTCAGCTCGATATAACCAAATCCACAGTGTTGGTAAGCCACAACCAAAGTATTCAAATTTTGAATGTAGCAAAAGAGTATGGGATATTTTAGTAAGCAAACTACCAGGTTGAATTACTTAGAAAACTATCTCATTACCAACTACTTGCTTTTTTTGGCAAAGCTTTATATTCCAGAGACTTCTATTTTAGTTCCCTAACAAAATATGGATTCATATCTACTATATGTTTTGAATAATATCAATCAACCAGAAGAATAATATACAACATATACCAAAATATATCTTTGTTTTAAAGACAAATACCATTTCAAATAATATATTGACGACTCAATAAACTAAAATTTACAAAACTAATTCAATTTTTTAGAAGAAAGACTTCAGACAAACAATCTATATTGTAGATGTTGTGCATCAACACAATCAGGACCTTTTAATAGCAACACCATAAGTCTTATGCCAGAAAGTCAAGCTTAAAAGCCTACTTGAATTTCACAATTGGAGTTTAGTAAGGTTACACAGATGATCCATCCAGATTCTAATCGCTAGTTCCCATATTTTTTTTATTGTCCTATTATTTCCAATATTTTCACTATTCTCCCCTTTTCCTGTCTCTCTCCCCTGAGGAATAACCATCACCCCTATTATTTGAATCTTGTGGAACGTTATAGAGGCGTGTGTTATCTCCAACCTCCACTTCACATGTTCCCCTCATCATTTGAACGTGAAGGAGCGTTACCAACCAACAAACTACCATCAGTCATTATTTTGATACACTTGTATGTATTCATATTTAAATATATTTTAGAGTATTTACCAAGACATAGTTGAAGATAATGACATTATTCATTTTTTATGGTTAAATTAACAGCAAGCTCTATCCAAAGATAAAATGATACTATGATCAATCAACATAGTCTTTAAGTTCCTACTTAATGAATCCATCCTACATGGAGTAATTTCCTTTCCATGGTGGGTCTTTATTAAAAATATTAATGGAAAACCTTGATCAATTTTAGAAGCAAGAAAGGAAAACAATAATATTTCCTTATTTAAGCCAAAGCAATTATGATAGATGAAATATAAATTCTCTGTAAATAATTTATTTATATCAAGAAAAATTTCCATCTAAGAAAAGATTATATCAAATGAAATTGCATCTAAAGAAGCTTATCAAACAACAAGTAAGTTTTCATCCAAAATCTAGTATTTTTCCTCATGCAAATTATGGTATGTAGCTACATGACAAGAGCAATAATTCTATTTATTTCTTCCACCCATAAGAAATATTGTTCTTGCATAAGTGCAAATCCATCAGCAACATCATATTCTTCCATAAAATATAAGTTTTGCATAAATTAAACATGAAATAGTCAATCATTCCATAAAAAATATGGCAGCCAATCATGAGTCCATACAACGAATTTTTTTCCAAGGGAGGGTCATGACAAAATCCTCCCTTCTGCTTAATTTTTGCACAATAGGTATGCGCTTTAAATCCATAAATCACTCTCTTTCCACTAAGGTTTAAGGCTGCATTTTTTAATTTTTACCTTAGTCTCATATCCCTAATAATAAATCCTTTTAAGGTTATGGTCTCATTGGTTGAATTCACAAATAATTAAAAAAATCTCTTGAGATCTTTTTGAAATAAAATAAGTGGTTCATATTCACGTGCCAAAACACCAACGTTGGCATCCTATTGGTCCAAATATGGATGACCCACAATGCATCACCAAATAAGGGAAGACATTCTTGATTTGCCTACCTAAAGTTAGGTGCTTGCATATGATTGGCCATAGAATTAATTATTACAATTCACCCGTTAATGGAAAGGCATCGAGATCTAATTGGTCTAAATATTAATGGCTCAAACAACTCCATAAAAATGAAGGCGCACAACCCATATTCACCCACCCAAAGTTAGGCACAAGCATCTTATTGGCCACTAAATGAACAACTCATAGTGCATCATCCTGATAAGGGCATACAACCCTAATTAGCCTACTGAAGCTTGGGTATCAATCTTTGATTAGCAGGAGGAAAATGACAAAAGAGTTATACCACTAAAAAGTCTTAAGGTACTTGGCTAAGTAAAAATCCATACATATCAATGTGCAATAATCCATTTCCAATGTTAAAATTCCTAAGTCTTAAGGCCTCCTAGACCTTAATCCTTCATAAGTCCCCCCCACACCATGGTCAACATTATATTGCACCGTCATTGCCAAAAAATTATTTCTTGTAAGGATCCAAAATGTGTACACTTAGTTCCCCGTTTTTTCTTGTTTTAATTTCATTATCTGCCATATTAAGTCTAACTTAGGAAATTATTGTTGTTTATAATGCTTAAAGTACCCCCCATGAAAAATTATCATTTTTTTCTAGAGTCTAAAATTCCCATTTCTATGTGCCTCCTTCAATTGGAAATTAAATACTTTGACCATATATATACCTAAAGTCTTAAAAAGAAAAAAATACCACATGGCACCACAATATTTGGTCGCATAGAGCATGGTGCCTCAACGTGATTAGCTAAAAAATAAGTGGCTCATATCAGAGTACCATAATGAAGGTGAACAACTGATGCAGGAGCATCTAGCAGCACCTGATGCAGAGACATTTGAAAAATTGCCTAAGGAGAAAAAATGTCGTGATTTCGCGACGTGTCACAAAATCGCGACAGAATGAGGGCGAGGAGAAAAACCTGTTGTGATAGAAAAAGTGTCGCGATATTGCGACACAAAGTGGAGAGAGAAGGCGCAGTGGAGAAATGTCGCGATTTCGCGACTTGTCGTGAAATCGCGACCGGAGCAGGAGAGAGAAAGTGCGTAGAGAAAATGTCACGATTTCGCGACGTGTCGTGAAATCACGATCGGGACAGGGGAGAGAGCAATCGAGGCAAAGATGTCACGAAATCATGACCGAAGGAGGAAAGAGAAGGCGAACGCAGAAGATGTCACGATTTCGTGACATGTCATGAAATCGCGACCGAAGGGGCAGGAAGAAGCCAAGGTAGGAAACCGTCGCGATATCGCGACATGTCGCGAAATCATGACCCGAAGCAAGAAAGCGAAGGTGGAAGGCAAGCTATCGCAAAATCGTGACATGTCATGATTTCGCGACCCGAAGGAGAAGCGGACAGCGAGATAGAAAAATGTCGCGATATCGAGACATGTCGTTATATCGCGACATGTCATGATATCATGACCAGAAGGAGGAGGAGACAGCGAGAAAGGAAAATGTCACGATTTCGTGACATGTCGCGAAATCGCAACCCGATGAAGAGGAAATGCAGTGAGGAGGAAGATGTCGTAATTTCGCGATAGGTCATATTTTTGTGACCAGAAGGCGAAGGAGCCAAGGGAGGAAGATGTCACGATTTCGTGACATGTCGCATTTTCGCGACCTGGAGGCGAAGAAGGAGCCAGCGGAAGAAGATGTCGCGATTTCGTGACATGTCGCATTTTCACGACCAGAAGGAGCGAGAGGAAGTAGAGAGGAGAAGATGTCGCGATTTCATGACATGTCACATTTTCGTGACCCAAAGTGAAGAAAGGAGGCAAGGGAGAAAAATGTTGTGATATCACGACATGTCACGATATCGCCACCAAAAGAGAAGAGGAAGAGGTAGCGAAAGAAGATGTCACGAAATCGTGACATGCTGCATTTTCGGAGACCGTTACAGAGAAACAGGTGGCATTCTCAGAAACCGTTACAGAGTGACAAGTGGCAACTTCTGAGGCTGTTACAGAATGACAACGCGACAGCAAACAAAAGTCATAATGGCAGTTACAGAGCCGTTACAGGAGAAAGCGGCCGTGAACGGGAGTGGACGGTAGTTACAGAGGCCAATGCGGATTGCAGTTATGAAGACGAACAGTCGTGGCGAAGACAAATCGAAGGGCCACCAGTGGAAGACAGAGAGTCAGACCAGAGTTATAAAAAGGGCAAGCCGAGCCTTTCACAAGGGTTGGAAAAGAGAGTTGCACAGTCATGTTTCAGAGTTGAGGGCAGAGGGCCACTCGGGTCGGCTAGAGTGCGTTTCCATCCAAAAGTGGAAATTCTTCCTGGGAGCGTAGGCAGATGCACCGAACATGAGGCAGCCTATTTCGAGAGATGAATAAATTACGCCTGTAGGCTACTATGGCAGAGTTAGAGAATCTTTGCGATTGAGAGTGCGGGAAACTGTGCCTGTGTGCCAGTTGATGTAAAGCCTACGGGCTGTTATTGTAAAGCTTAGCAAGTTATTTAATAGAACATTAGGGTTTATGTTTCTTGTTAAGCATATTTTTGAATTTTTTGCGTGAAAATATTGGATTTGGTAGGGGGTGATTTTTTGTACCCCATCAAGTGGTATCAGAGCCAGAAGTTCCTGAGTGTGTAACAGATCGCCGGACGTGAGGTAGTTACACCAGGATCTGTGGAAAGGCTTGTAGAAAAGGATCAGAATGATGACAATGAAAGAATTCAAGACTTTGTAGAGGCAAGTGCAAGCCCTACAAGAGGAGCTGCTTAAAAGAGATTTGCAGAGGCAAGTGAAAGCCCTGCAAAAGGAGCTGCGTAGAATGGATTTGCAGAAGGCGGGAACCAGAGAGCACAAAAGTGAAGATCACTTCTCCACCAACCCCGGGTGTCTGATGCAGGAGCATCTAGCAACACCTGATGTAGAGGCATTTGAAAAATTGCCTAAGGAGAAAAAACGTCGTGATTGACAGAAAAAGGCAATGAGGGCGAGGAGAAAAACCTGTCGCGATATCACGACAGAAAAAGTGTCGCGATATCGTGACATGAAGTGGAGAGAGTAGGTGCAGTGGAGAAATGTCACGATTTTGTGACTTGTCGCGAAATCACGACCGAAGTAGGAGAGAGAAAGTGCATTGAGAAAATGGCACAATTTTGTGACGTGTCACGAAATCGCGATCGGGACAGGGGAGAGAGCAATCGAGGCAAAGATGTCACGAAATCATGACCGAAGGAGGAAAGAGAAGGCGAATGTAGAAGATGTCACGATTTCGTGACATGTCGCAAAATCATGACCGAAGGGGCAGGAAGAAGCCAAGGCAGGAAACCGTCGCGATATCGCGACATGTCGCAAAATCGTGACCCAAAGCAAGAAAGCGAAGGCGAAAGGCAAGCTATCGTGAAATCGTGACATGTCATGATTTCATGACCCGAAGGAGAAGCGGACAACGAGATAGAAAAATGTCGTGATATCATGACCCGAAGGAGGAGGAGACAGCGAGAAAGGAAAATGTCACGATTTCGTGACATGTCACGATTTCGTGACATGTCGCGATTTCGTGACATGTCGCGATTTCGTGACATGTCGCGATTTCGTGACATGTCGCGAAATCGTGACCCGATGAAGAGGAAAGGCAGTGAGGAGGAAGATGTCACGATTTTGCGACAGGTCACATTTTCGCGACCAAAAGGCAAAGAAGGAGCCAATGGAGGAAGATGTCATGATTTCGTGACATGTCGCATTTTCACGACCAGAATGAGCGAGAGGAAGCAGAGAGGAGAAAATGTCATGATTTCATGACATGTCACATTTTCGCGACCCAAAGCGGAGAAAGGAGGCAAGGGAGAAAAATGTCACGATATCATGACATGTTGCGATATCGCGACATGTCGCGATATCACGATCGAAAGAGAAGAGGAAGAGGTAGCGAAAGAAGATGTCGTGAAATCACGACATGCTACATTTTTGGAGACCGTTACAGAGAAACAGGTGGCATTCTCGAAAACCGTTACAGAGTGACAAGTGGCAACTTTCGAGGCTATTACAGAATGACAGCGCGATAGCAAACAGAAGTCGTAATGGCAGTTACAGAGCCGTTACAGGAGAAAGCGATCATGAACGGGAGTGGACGGCAGTTATAGAGGCCAATGTAGATTGCCGTTATGAAGATGAACAGTCATGGCGAAGACGAATCGAAAGGCCACTAGTGGAAGACAGAGAGTCATATCGAAGTTATAAAAAGGGTAAAGAGAGAGTTTCACAATCGTGTTTTAGAGTTGAGGGCAGAGGGCCACTCGGGCCGGCTAGAGTGCGTTTTCCATCCAGAAGTGGAAATTCTTCCTAGGAGCACAGGCAGATGTGCCGAACATGAGGCAGCCTATTTTGGGAGATGAATAAATTACGCTTGTAGGCTAGTGTGGCAGAGTTAGAGAATATTTGCGATTGAGAGTGTGGGAAACTGTGCCTGTGTGCCAGTTGATGTAAAGCCTGCGGGCTGTTATTGTAAAGCTTAGCAAGTTATTTAATAGAACATTGGGGTTTCTATTTCTTGTTAAGCATATTTTTGAATTTTCTACGTGAAAATTTTGGATTTTGTAGGGGGTGATTTTTTGTACCCCATCAACAACTCAGATTCAAGTGCTATAACCTTGACGCTAAGATCTTATTGAACAAAAGTGAGATACCTAGATCTCATCACCAAAGAAATTTAAATGACTCTAATTTTCCCACCAAATATTGAGCACTAAGACGTGGTTGGCCCAAAGATGGACGACTCTTATTGACTCGAAAAAACAAAGGTGAATGTTGTTGCATCACTTTTAATATTAAACATGAACCATTCACCAATATGCAAAAATATCAAATCATTCATCTACAATACATTATCCACAATAACAATCCACAAATGAGAGAGAGATAGATAATACCCTTAAGGTAGGGCAACACCAATAATAATCCTTAAGGAAGGAATAACTCCACAAGATCTCCCAAGATGAGAGGCCACTTCGTGGGCACGACGATTACATAAGATTATTCTTCAATGATATGAATCCTTACAATGACAAATATCTCTTCTTTATATATCCATATTCTTATTCTACTTTGGAGAGCCTACTACTAATATTATATTATATTAAAATATAATATAATATTATAATACAATCAACCTTGGGTTATGTGTGGCCCATGCCAACCCTTATACAATATAATAATATATCCCCAAATATCTATTCCTAGGTACCCTATCATGCCACCCTCCTTACAAATGTTTCGTCCTCGAAACATATGAAGAAACCTGATAGTATGATTTGCTAAGCAATGTTAGCAATTGGTACCAATCTCGATCATCCATCCATCCAAGTGAAACCCGATGATGTTGGTACACCATTTTGTTACTTGAGTATCCAAATCTGCTTCGTTGGCTCCACGCTTCTGTTGTTGTATTTTGATAACTTGAATGATGGGTCCACTTGTTCCTTGATGCTGATGAACCTTGCTGAAAACCATGATCACTATGCTTTCTTTGCCAAACACTCGCCATAGTTGGTGCCTCGCTGATTACATGTAGAACCATAATATTGTTGCCTTGAACCCCGCCTCCAATATTGTTTCCGCTCATGGTGGTGTGGATGGCGATATGGTGCAACCTTTACTTGATGTTCTACCTTCTTTGACTTCTCAAAATTTGGCTCCATTATTTTAAATTCCTCTACACATTGTTCTTTCATGTTCTCTTTGTTTGGTGTGTCCTTGTGCTCTTCTATCAAATATTCCTTGGACTTTGTTGCTGCTATCGCCTTCGTGGATTCTGTTTCCTGTTCTTCAATTTGTTCTTCTACAACCACTTCTTGATTTTCCTTGTATCCTTGCTCCTCAAGCTGAGAAATATCCTTCTTGGATTCTGTTTCATGTTCTTCAATTTGTTCTTCTACAACTGCTTCGTGATTTTCCTTGGATCCCTGCTCCTTAAGCTGAGAAATATCCTGTAATGTTATCTTCTTTTTCCTGTACCATAACTTCATAAACTTCTTTTGCACATTAATGTTAACAGTACCCAAAGAATCTAACCAAGGATAACCAAGAACAATATCCTTATCATCCATCTCAATAGCATAGAAATCTGAATGTAAAACATATTTATCCATGGTGATCTTTAAATCTTCAAAAATCTGAACATTCTCACCCTCTAGTCGTATGTCCTTGATTTTTGTTGCTTGAACTTGCAACTTCTTAGCCAAAGCAATATTAATAAAATTATATCTACTACCAGGGTCAATTGAAATAATAACCTGTTCCTTTTGAATGCTTCCATGAACCTGCATAATAGACTTTTTAGATTCAAACAAATTCCTTTGTCCATTTTCTAATTTATCTTCTACCAAAGGTATGGTTTCCTCTGTCTGCATACTGACATCTTTTTTATCTTCCCTAACCTTTTCCTCTTTCATCTTGAGTAATTTTATTTCTTTTTCATAGTCATCGATCAAATCCCTTAGGTGATCTACATAATATGGGTCCCATTTACTCAAGAATGCATGCTCTATTTCATCCCAAGTGTATTCATTATTCCTTTCTTTACGAAACTTATCCAACCAAAACGAAGCATTCCCTTTAAGACGTATACCAAGGAATTATTTCCCCCATGAGACATTACAACATCGAGATCTAAAATTTTTCCACCATTCTCGAGCATCAATATCATCTTCTCCAGAAAAACATTGGATTTCCATTGTTCATACCCTAATGCAACTAGGGTTTTTTGATAATAAATATCATGCCCTAATGCAAACTAGGGTTTTATGGAAAAAAAAATATCTTCCCACCAAGTTGAAGCTAAAAATCCCAAAGACAACTACATCTGCAATTTTTCTTCCAAACAAAATAAAGTGCAACTGATTTGCTTACCCGAACTAAACAAATTGTCTTTTGAAAAATTTGTGACTTGAAAATTTGTCACTTTCCTTGTTCCATATGGCTGACTTCAAAAGGTCGTATCTCCTTCAATACTACTCGGATTCCTTCATATGACCACTCATTTTAAAGCTCTTCAAATTCTGCACAATTTGATCCAAGAATCGCCTCAATCGGATTAACTGTCGCAAAGATATGGCTTCTGAAAGATGAGGTGTTTTTCCAGAAAAAATCTGCGAAATTCGTCACTATCCTTGTTTCGGATGACTAACTTCAAAAGGTCGTATCTCCCTCCAGTTGAGCAAAATCCAAAACACTCCAATTTTTCTCCAACAAAACATTCCAATTAATGCAAGCCCTTTCTTCTTCCCCATCTCAATACTGCTCGGATTCCTTCATATGACCACTCATTTTAAAGCTCTTCAAATTCTGCACAATCTGATCCAAGAATCACCTGAATCGGATAAACTTGTGCAAAGATATGGCTCCTGAAAGATGAGATGTTTTTCCAAAAAAAAAATTGCCCTAATTCTAGGGTTTCACACAAAAATCCCCACTTTGCCAAAATCGTTGCTCTGATACCACTTGTTGCATCACTTTTAATATTAAACATGAACCATTCACCAATATGCAGAAATATCAAATCATTCATCTACAATACATTATCCACAATAACAATCCACAAATGAGAGAGAGATAGATAATACCCTTAAGGTAGGGCAACACCAATAATAATCCTTAAGGAAGGAATAACTCCACAAGATCTCCCAAGATGAGAGGCCACTTCGTGGGCACGACGATTACATAAGATTATTCTTCAATGATATGAATCCTTACAATGACAAATATCTCTTCTTTATATATCCATATTCTTATTCTACTTTGGAGAGCCTACTACTAATATTATATTATATTAAAATATAATATAATATTATAATACAATCAACCTTGGGTTATGTGTGGCCCATGCCAACCCTTATACAATATAATAATATATCCCCAAATATCTATTCCTAGGTACCCTACCAAATGCCCCAGATTGGCTCATCGAAGCTCAGGAACTAGCATCCTATTGGTAGAAAGAACACAACAAAGGACTTTTACCCTAAAAAAACATTGTAAGTTCAAATTTTTGAATTTATTTTGATTGACATCACCCAGTTCTTTCTTGAAATACAGACAAATAAGTTGTACCATGAGGCTGAAAGGATTTATTTGAACAACACATGAAAATTTGGTGAAAGTATTTATAGCTCTAGAAAAGTTCAAACCTGATAGTCATAGTTAGCAATAGATATAAAGGGCCTCCAAATAAAGTGATAAAATTAAATTGACCAGTTGATTAGCACATGTTTTTAAGCAAGTATTGGTGACTCAGATAGACTGGTGAATAAAAATTAAAAGCATGTAGGCCAAAGTACAATTATGAGCATGTAATTTTCTCATCTCTTATTGGGCATGCACCTTAAAGCAACTAAGATTCAGCAGGGAGATCAAATTCAAACAAGTGTGCAAATCAATAGCCAATTATCAAAAGGTAATCATAAAAATATACTTTCATTACAGGTAATGTCGTTATATAAGTAAGGTAGCAGATGTTGGGTGGTAAAAAGAGGAAGACTAAAGTTGAAATATTAATTATAGAGCATGCGGATATGTACCAAAAATTCTATAAATTTTCACCTAGCTCACCACTCATGGCCACGCTATGAATACACAAAGCTTTGAGAATTGTTGTTTGTTGTAGAAATAGTGCTGAAAAATTAACACAGAGTAATGGCTTGCTCCAATTTTGTTCCCATAATCCTCACCACCATGGTAAAGGTCAAAGGATTAATTGATGCATTGCCATACCAACAATTATGAGGTACAACTTCTAATAGAGATACAAAGCATTTTTCCAGTCTATCAAAACCAGACCAAAAGTACACAACCAACCAATAGTGGGCAGTGGAATAGACTAAAACTTTTAACTACCACCCAACTAAGTAATATTACCAATGTCATCCCACCTTACTCAAAGGACTTCTTATAAGGGTATACAAAGCTCAAAATGGACCTAGCCCATATAGAAACAGATGGACTTGCAACTTGAGAAAACTGATATGCCCCAAAGTCTATTATTTTTCTGACCTATTATCCTAATTGTTGGTGGCTAATGACCTGAAGATGAGGGTGATAAAATACCATGCAAATGAAATTTTGTTTAGAATTACTCCAAATAAGATCAAAAAATTATTTTAGTTAACAAAATCCATGAGGATTCTGGAATAAAAGGTACTGACTTCTCAAGCCCAATATATAATTGGGACTAATTTTATACTAAATTGTTTGATTATAATGAGCAAGTGTTATAAAAATTTGTTGTACATAAATCTGCACTCCATCCCTAGGCAGAAGATTATGTTGATATAATACATATACTAATGGGAAACCAAGATTTAAATTGGGTAGAAAAAGATTTCATGTATTTAATAGTCCAGTGTAATAGAAAAGGATAGTTAAGCATGTACAAGTGGGAGAACATGCTCAGTGACACCATAGAAAGAGAGCTCCAAGGATTACAAAAAGCCATTATAGAATAGATGGAAGTAATGCCCCATTTTTTACACTATTCTTTTCTCATGCATTTAACAATAGGGCACATGGATAAAAGGTCAATTGTAGAACGGGAAGGATTGTTTGAAGATATTGTCCAAGAAAAACTCCCATATATACAAGAGGGCAAATCCAATTATACTAAATATTTTGGTAAATTCTTCTTAGTTGTCTATGTCAAGCTCTCTGGTAAGAACCCTCATAGAATTGGCTCAAGTGTGGATATATTCTTACATGAAAATAATGTAGGGGACTACTTTTTCACCAAATATGTCACTTACATAAGGATATACGGTTCAAAAATTCCTCCAAACGCCTTACCCAGATTCTGCCCTATGTCAGCCACGACACTAGATATTGTCAGGCATATTGCAGAAGAGACTAATACAAGGGCAGAAAAGAAAGAAGCTACAATGCCCTAGGTAAACATCCCTTACAATATGGGATATTATATATAAGAGGTATCATAGTTTTCTAGCATCCGTGCATAAATGGATTCATATGGCTTCGTTGAGATCACCTAGAGACCATATGACCCTTATGGCTATTATAACAATACGGTTGTGAATGAAATTCCCAATTGGGTGATAACCCACCAGGGGGACTTATTCAAAGATATAATGTAGGTAGCTTTGAGAAAAGTGAAGGACGAGAAGATTATGATAATCAACTAACTAATTGTATTAACAAGCAATGCATAAATACAATAATCTAGGCTAAGAATAGCCATTAGATGGGTGAGAATATTTAACAAATAATATCTCCCCAAATCATGCTAATTATGAACAAATAGCACCTAACCACTAACTATAAGATATTCGTGAACAATGTGAATATCTCCTAACAATGTGATAAATAATATCCTATGTCTAACAATAAAATATTGTTTAGACTTACAATGGTAACAAATAATGTAGAAACATATATCTACCCTAACATTAGAATATAGGTAATATCCCAAATGATGGAATATTTACCCTAACATCTCCCCTTATTACATTATTTAGGCAATTTATATAAGTCCCCCCATATAGTGAAGGAGAGAAATGAAAGATACTGGTATGTTGGCTCTTGCTCTAGCTCATGGATTTGGATTTGGCTATAAGTGTACCTCTGTATGAGTACCTCTAGGTCTATATCTGGATCTTTGTCACTAGATCTACCACTGGGTCTACCATATGTTTTACCTTTCTTGTAGAAGCCATACAACATTTATTTCATCTTGGTCCATTGTGTGACATCTATCCATCCATAATCGATATGAACCTTGTTGATCATTTTCATTTTGTACCAACAATTTGAAGAGGAGTGATTTTTACATCCACATGTGTCACAAGGATGTAGTTTCCAACACCTAGCTGCTACATGTCCTGTTCTTCCATAATGACTGCAATAATTATTTGTAGGAGTTGTAGGAGACTTAGGTTTTACAAACATGGTTTTACTGGTACTTGCTTATTCATCATAGCCAAGGCCTTTATTCTTTGACCTGACATTTGGCATTATAGGATTTTTAATGCCTTTCCCATGTTTACCTAATCCTTTCCCATTGAATCCCATTTTTTTCATCAGTTTGGATCCAATGCCTTTGGTGTGTTTTTAAAAACACCCAAGTTCTTCATCTTCATAAATTCTTTTAACAATATGGTATTTGTCATTATCAATGAGATTATGGAGCTCTTTTTGAGGAGGTTTAGTAATTAAGTCACTGAGCAAAATTTGCCTTTGTATCTATATCACCTATGCTACAACTGATATCTACCATGATAGGCATGATATCACTTGTATCACAATAAGCATTCACCTCCATGGACTTAAGGTTACTTGTGTCACAACAAAAATCTACCACCATCGGCTTAAGGTCACTTGTGTCACAACAAGAATTGACCATTAGGAGCATGACCTTTGATTCCTCATTGATTTCCCTTTTCTTTTTACATTGAGCAATATCAAGTGAAATAAATTATATGTATATTGCCCTTACAAAACCAATAGGGATTAGAGCACCATTTTTCTAAAGGTCTTCACAAGCTTCAAAATCTTTGAGAATATATTTTACACCACTATGTAGTGTGAGAAATTGTCCATCCTCATAAAAATCCATTCCTTCCATCCCTGGTGGAAAGTAAGGACCTTTAACTGATTTTGCAACATCATCAGTTAGTTTTGGGGTATTTTTCTTCTTTGATCTGCCCATTTTCTTAAGGTGTCAGTCTCTATCGAAAATGCACCTTTTACAATAGATTTTTTGCAAGTTTGACTAAGGTGTCGGTCGCTACTGAAAATGCACCCTTACAAGTCTTCCCCCCTTTTTGCAAAATATTCTATGGTAGGAAAGAAATTTTTATCCCCCCTAAGTGCAAAATATTTGCAACTTATGAAGTTTTTTAAGGCTTTTACAAATATTGCCTCCTAGGCAAATTTCAAAAATTTCACTAGAAAAATCCCCCCTTTATTACAAGTACTTCAAACAAAAAGATTTGTTATTTATGAAGCCTAAAAAGAGGTACAATCCCCCCTTTATTGCAAGTACTTCAAACAAAAAATTGCTATTTATGAAGCCTAAAAAGAGGTTTTATTTTGATGACTTCTACTTTTCTGATTGTCTTTACAATTTTTATCTCCCTTTTGTCAAAATATGTTTTGAAGGAAGAAAGGAATTATCCCCCCTTAGTGCAAAAAATTGCTACTTTGAAGGTTCCTTATCTAACCAAAATGGTCTCCCTTTCGATATACCCAAAAGAGTACTAAAAGGAAAATTCACTTAAATTGATATTTAATGGCACCTACCTAAAAACCCTTAAAAAGGATGATCAGTTTGAGGAATTAAGCCAAACAAGAAGAGTGAAGTTTGGGTTTTTATGGAGTAAATATAAAAAATTAGCTTTACCTGTGCAATAAATTACACAAGTGGGTGTAAAATTTGGGGTCTTAAGCTTGCTTGATTTTAACTTAAGAGGTAATTGCAAAAATAGGAATTTAAATGCAATAAACCATCAAAATTGCCCATAAATTTTTAACACTTAGGTGTCGAATTCTACTAAAAGTGCACCTATTTTTACAATATCAATTTAACAAAAGGTGTCGAATGCTATTGAAAATGCACCTTATTATAGTAATTTTGCAACAAAATTTTGATTTTTTGTTTGCAAAAATTTTGATATTCAATTTCTCCCCTTGTCTTACAATTTTGCAAATAATGTGACAAAAATAATTGCCCTCCTTTTGTTTTGCAAAATAATCAAGTTTCAATTCTTCGACCCTTTTATTTTCACAATTTTCCCTTTCCTTGTGTTATAATTTTACAAAGAGAATACACGTCTGTCTACCCCCCCTTTTGTTTGCAAAATAAACAAGGTTTTAGGAAAGTTTTAGAGCACCCCTTCAGGTTACAAAAATATATGCAATTTCTTGTCTTATATCTCTTGTTGTGAGAAAACAAATGCACAATTTTATGTTATTTTACAAAAATAAGATTACCTTTCTTTGCAGCAATTTGTTTAGCAAAAAAATGCAAAAATTTGTTAACAACTTTTACAAAAAGTAAAAGTTATCAATAATTTTGTGTAAAAGTTGTCATGCCAAAAAAATGGTTTAGCAATTTTACCATTTGTTGTTCAATTTTGCCTAGCAAAATTTTATATCATGTGTGGGTTTTGACCATGCGACCTGGAGGTCCATAATTCCTTAGCGGGGTCACTCAGACCAATCGAGCTAACTCACCGGATGAAACTTAAGAGACAAGACATGTTTCTTAACTCTCTGATGGCCACTAGATGACATAAAGTTGTCATTTGTGCTCTTCAGATGGAGATAACAATGTTTGTAGATAACTTTGAAATGGTAGCTCAACGTTTGTATTGTTGCAAGGAATAATAAATTATTCTAAAACTCCATCTCCTTGTCTTCTATGCAATTACACTACTGTGTTGTCGATGTCCTTGATCAACCTGCAAAAATCATTAAAAATGATACGTTGAGCATAAATTGAAACTACAATGGAGATTACACGGGTCACAAAGGCTCATGATATCACATGCAAGCGGATTGGTGATAGTTATGTCTACTGAAAATGGCTCAAATACTCTCTGTAGGGTTCAGTGGTGAGAACGTGATGAAGAAAATTCACCATCATCAACCTCTACCGCAATGGTTTTTTGGAGAAATCCTCTAAGATCACCCGCTCATAATAGACCATCAATGGTTGCCTTCTACAGATGGTGCACCAAACACATATGAACAAATAATGGATGCACAGTGAAGTCCTTCATTATCAAATGGTCAGACTTGAGGAAAGAAATGTATTCATTTGAATAGATACTATGGAGAATATGACAATTTTATAAAGGTATCGAACATAGAGCTAGCAAAAGTTTGCAAAAAGGTTGGTAACTAATCCCTTGGCTGTAATGCATGGATGCAAATTATCTCACATCCATGGGATGATAAACTCAAAAAAAGTTTAAAAAACCAAATGTGCAAAACAATATTCAATTAACTTTGGGTAATCATTCCCTCTACGTACTATGCTACATCACTTGCTTATGTCACACCTACCCTTTCAACCGCCAGTTATCAGTTCAACATATTTTAGGGTTCAAACAAAAATCCACATAAGTTAATTATTTTTCCTAATATCAAGTTACTTAGGTGTTAGCATCATGTCTCCTGAGACTACGTTAGGTCTTGCCATGTCTATGGCTTCCCATGCTTAGGGTCTAGTCCTTGAGATCTTACCATGTCTATGGTTTTTCATGCTCAGGATCCAATCCTTGAACTGACTCAACCTTTTTAGGTTTTAGAAAAAATTGTGCTTAGGGGTCTACCATCATCGTGTAGGTGTCCACACCAAATTGCGTCCAACCACACCAGAGATGGTTTGGAGATGGTTTGTCATTCAGCATCTAGTTGCATGGATCAATTCTCTAAATGGTCGATTATTATCAAGACAAAAGCTCGAAATCCAAAGCCCAAATTAGAGTGAGGCTAGAACACCCACTCTGATACCAATGAAGGGCAAGAAGATTATGATAATCAACTAACTAATAGTATTAACAAGCAATACATAAATACAATAATCTAGACTAAGAATAGCCATTATATGGGTGAGAATATTAAACAAATAATATCTCCCCAAATCACGCTAACTATGAACAAATAGAACCTAACCACTCACTATAAAATATTCGTGAACAATGTGAATATCTCCTAAAAATGTGATAAATAATATCCTACGTCTAACAATAAAAGATTGTTTAGAATTACAATGGCAATAAATAATGTAGAAACATATATCTACCCTAACATCATAATATAGGTAATATCCCAAATGATGGAATATTTACCCTAACAAAAAGGGGAATTTATAGGACCTATATGATAGGACTTTTCAAATATTAGGCCACATACTCAAATTAATATGGTAGGCAACTACCTTGTCAACTTGAGCATATTAACGAATGCTATAGTTGAATTAGTTACCCCCTTAATCTAGGTAATACGCCTTAAATATTATAAAGACCCCATCATGGAGATCATTAGTCAAGAGATTTGTTGGTTGTGGAGCCTGATTCTAATTTGGAGACCCTGTTTTAGCCACGTTTGGACCCACTTTATGAAAGGATATGGGTGTTATGTAATTGTGTATCAAATTGCATGTCAATCCGATTTTTTTTGTGAATTACTATTTTCGAAAAAAAATTGATGAAAAATATTTTTTTGAAAATAGTAATTACTAAAAAATGATTTTTTTGACAAAAAATAATTTGCCAAAAATAGTAATTACTAAAAACAAAATTTTTTTGATGAAAAATAATTTTTCGAAAATAGTAATTACTAAAAATGGCAAATTTTGATAAAAAAATATAATTTGTCGAAAATAGTATTTTTATTTTATTTTGGGGTCTCAATGGTTTTCTCTAAAATTGTAACCCTCGTTTTATGAGAGGATGTTGTACGACATTGGAGATGTGAGAAGGAAGGGATACTGTAATTGTGAGATCAAAGAGGAAGTAGAGTGGATTTGTTGTAGGTTGTATCGCTTCGAGATTTACTAGACAGAATAATAAATCTTGGTTTTTTCTCCATGGACGTAGTCCACATTGGATGAACCATGTAAATCTATCTTGAGTATTGTTTTATTCTTCTATGTTTTATTTTTGTATTTATTTATTGATCATGTTTTATTTTTTAATCCTAAAAACTGGTATCAGAGCCTAGGGTTTGAAAAATGCACTTGAAAGGTAGGTTTTTTGTTTGAGTGGGAGCAATGGGAAAAGAAGGTAGTTCTAGGGGTGAGAAGTTTAATGGCTAAAGTTACCAACTATGGAAGATGCAAATGGAGGACTATCTTTATCAGAAGGATCTTTACCTACCATTAGGTAGAATATCAAATAAGCCAATGAAGCTATCAGATGAAGAATAGGAATTTCTTGATAAAAAGGCATTAGGAACAATACGACTGTGCCTGCCAGCATTGGTGGCCTTCAACATTTCAAAGTAAAATACAACAGAGGGATTAATAAATACGTTGGCTAAACTGTATGAAAAATACTTAGCTTCGAACAAGGTATTTCTTATGAAACATTTATTTAATATATAGATGTTAGAAGGTGGGTCTGTTACTGATCACTTAAATGAGTTTAACATGGTTACCAATCAGTTAAATTATGTTGGAGTAAATTTTTATGATGAGGTTAGGGCTCTTTTGATCTTATGCTAATTGCCAAAAATATGGAATGACTTAATCATGGTTGTGAGTAATTCTATTTTTGGTACAAATACTTTAAAATTTGATGATGTTATTGGTGTTACCCTTAGCTAGGAAATGTGATAGAAAAGCATAAGTGAGACATCGAGTAATGCGTTGACTATGGAAAATAGGGGGAGACAAAAGGATACAGGAAAGAGTCTAGGAAAACATGGAAAATCAAATAAAGGTAGATCCAAATCCAAAGGGAAGCATTTGGAATGATGGCATTACATAAAATAAAGGACACTTGAAAAGAGACTATTGGACTCGAAAAAAAAAATAGGGAGAAGAAAATTAAGGTAATCAGAAAGCAAATGTAGCAGGTGATGTATTGCAATATATTTTAATCCTTTCACTAGATAATATTAATGATTGTTGGGTGATAGACTTAGGGGCTTCATATCATGCAACACCTCATAGGAAATATTTTCTAGACTATGTTCAAGGTAATTTTGGATAGGTCTATTTGGGTGATGATAGACCATGTAAAATCGTTGGAAAAGGTAAGATACAGATAAAATTACTAAATGGAAACCAATGGTTATTGAAAGAGGTAAGGCATATTCTTTATTTGAGAAGAAATATAATTTCCATAGGGCAGTTGGATAGCGAAGGATGTACTGTTACATTCTCAACAAATTCGTGGAAGGTTGCTAAAGGATCAATGTTATTAGCAAAAGGAAAGAAGGAAGATATGTTGTATGTATGTACTGGTAATACTGATATTTCTATTACTTTAGCTTCTACAGGAGTGGATACAATTTTATGGCATCATAGGCTTGGGCACATGAGTGATAAGGGGATGCATATTCTCCACTCAAGGAATTTGTTGCCAAGTTTGAAGCAGGTTGATTTGGACTTTTGTGAGCATTGCGTTTATGGAAAATAAAAAAGAGTTAGATTTCTTAGAGTTGGAAAAGAAAAAAATAGTTAAAATCTAGAGCTTGTGCATACAGATGTATGGAGACCAACTCAGGTATCATCTCTCAATGGCTCTTATTAATATGTTACGTTTATTAATAATGCAACTAGAAAAACTTGGGTTTATTGTATTCGAAAGAAATTAGATGTCTTTGATATTTTCAAGAAATGGAAAGCTTTGGTTGAGAATGGGACAGGAAATAAATTGAAGTGTCTTAGATCAGATAATGAATGTGAGTATTACATTAAATATTTTGACAGTTACTGTTTATACCATGGGATTCGTAGAGTGAACACGGTTTCAGGAACTCCACAAGAAAATGGTGTGTCAGAAAGGATGAATAGGACTATCATGGAACGTGCTAGGTGTATGAGATTATATGCAGGATTGCCCTTATATTTTTGGGCAGATGTTGTGAATACTATTATTTATTTAATAAAAAAAGGGTCTTCAAGTTCCCTGGATGGTGGGATTCCATAAGAGGTATGGACAGGTAAGCCTATTAACTACTCATTTTTGAAGACTTTCGGTTGTGAAGCATTCGTGCATATTGATAAAGAAAATAGAACTAAACTTGAGGCAAAATACAAGAAGTGCACTTTCATTGGATATGGAGTTAATAATTTTGGTTATCGTTTTTGGAATTATGCAAATCACAAAATTATTAGGAGTATAGATGTGATATTCAATGAGAAGGCCATGTATAAGGATCAAGTGCAGGGAAATAAACATGAAAAATCAAACATAGAATACATAGTGCTTGATGAAATTGAAACTCGAAAGGTGCTATAAAATCAACAACAGTAGTAGCTAGCACCTTAAACTCCTAAAAATATTGTTAGAAGATCTACCAGGATAAGTAGACCCCCTAAACGTTACTCTCCTTCATTATATTATGTACTGTTATCTGAATCTAGTGAACCAAAAACATATGAAGAAGCAATCCAGATAAAAACTAGGAATAAGTGGAGCAAGGCATGAAAGAGGAGATGGACTCCTTGGTACACAATCAAACTTGGGATCTAGTTCGGTTTCCTGTAGGAAAAAGAGCATTGCAAAATAAATGGGTTTACAAAGTGAAATAAAAATATATAGATAAAAAGAGGTATAAGTCTAGACTGGTTATAAAGGGGTTTGTACAGAAGAAAGGTATTAATTATGATGAAATATTTTCTCTTGTTGTTAAAATGACTTCAATTAGAACTTTTTTTAGCCTAGTGGTTGTAGAGGATTTGCATCTTGAACAATTAGATGTAAAAACAACTTTTATCCATTGGTAATTGGAGGAAGAGATTTATATACAGCAACCATAAGGGTATGAGGTCAAAGGGAAAGAGGAATTAGTATGCAGGTTGAAAAATAGCTTGTATGGCCTAAAGTAAGCTCCAAGGCAGTGGTATATGAAATTTGACAAGTTTATGTCAGAACAAGGTTATAGTAGATGTTATTCTTACCACTATGTTTATTTTAAGAGATTGGATAATGGTAACTATATTATCCTGTTATTGTATGTAGATGACATGCTTGTTGTAGGGTCTAACATACATGATATAGTTATGCTAAAAAAAATTGGTAGATTAATTTGCAATGAAGGATTTGGATGTTGCAAATAAAATCCTTGGTATGAAAATAACCATAGACGGGAAAAATCGTAAATTAACATTGTCTCGGGGTGAGTACATTGAGAAGGTGTTGGAAATATTTAATATGCAGGATGCAAAACTTGTTAGTACACCTTTGGTCAATTATTTCAAACTAACCAAAGAGATGTGTCCTAAGATACAATAGGAGATTGACTATATGTCCAAGGTTCCTTATTCATCAATAGTTGGTAGTTTGATGTATGTAATGGTGTGCACAAGGCCAAATATTTCACATGCATTGGAATTTGTGAGCAGGTTTATGAACAATCCAGGAAAATAACATTGGGAGGTAGTGAAGTGGATTAACAGGTATTTGAGAGGTAATATCACTTAGGTATTATGCTTTGGAGGTTCTAACATTACTTTACAGGGATATGTTGATTCAGATATGGCAGGTGATATAGACAATAGGAGGAGTACCACAGGGTATGTTTTTACTATAGGTGGAACTGTAGTAAGTTGGATTTCAAAATTACAAAAGGTTGTTGCACTTTCAACAAAAAAAGCAGAGTATATTGTTGTTACAAAGGCTAGTAAGGATATGATTTGGTTACAAAGGTTTATGGAGGAGTTGGGAAAGAAGCAGGAGAGTAGCATATTATATAGTGATAGTCAGAGTGCCATTCATCTTGTAAAGAATTCAACCTTACATTCTAGGACTAAACATATACATACCAAGTACCATTTCATACGCTCAATGTTGGAAGATAGACAATTAAAATTGGATATTATATACACTGGCTAGAATCCTGCATATATGTTCACAAAGGTAGTAACCAATGAGAAATTGAGTTCTTGCTCAGTTTCAGTTGGTCTTCAAACATGACAATAAAAGGTGAGAAAATTTCTAGGTCTAAAGTTAAAGCATAGTCCAGCAGATGCAATAGTTTTGGAGTTACTATGATCAGTCTCCAAGTGGGAGATTGTTGGTTGTGGAGTCTGATTCTAATTTGGAAACCCTGTTTTAGCCACCTTTGGACCCACTCTAAGGATATGGGTTTTATGTAATTGTGTGTCAAATTGCATGTCAATCCGAGTTTTTTGTGAATTACTATTTTCGAAAAATAATTTGACAAAAAATAAAGAATTTTTTGATAAAAAATAATTTGTTGAAAATAATAATTACTAAAAAAGGAAATTGTTTTGACGAAAAATAATTTTTTGAAAATAGTAATTACTAAAAATGGCAATTTTCGATAGAAAATATAATTTGTCAAAAACAGTAATTTTTTTGGGGGGGGTCTTAATGATTTGCTCTAAACTTGTAACCCTCATTTTATAAGAGGGTTTTGCATGGCATTGGAGATGTGAGAAGGAAGAGAGACTGTAATTGTGAGATCGAAGAGGAAGTACAGTGGATTTTTTAGAGGTTGTATCCCTTCGAGATTTGTTGGATGGAATAATAAATCCTGGTTATTTTCTCTGTGGACATAGCCCACATTGGGTGAACCACATAAATTTATGTCTTGAGTATTACTTTATTCTTTTGTGTTTTATTTTCACATTTATTTATTGCTCGTGTTTTATTTTTTAATCCTAACAATACTAAGTAGATAGAAGTGTTAATGGAAGTGACAAGTTTGGTAGGAGAAAAAGTAGAGGATCCTTCAGTCACTCACTCTTCCCATAGCACTACTTAGTCATAACAAATGGGGGAAGAAATTGTTACAGCTTCCTCAGTACACGCATAGGTCACCTGTCATAAGATTGCTAAGGCACTGATGGATCCCAAGAAACAAGTTGAGCTAGCAGTAGATCTCCCTCAAGTAATCCTACCAGCATAGTGATAGACAAAGAGAAATGAAATATTTCCTCAATAGTGCTCAAGAGAATTCAACAAGCAAGGGGATTATCCAATTTACTCAAGGGGACATCATGTCAAGTTTGCTTCTCATTTAAGTTCCCCAAGGAGCAAAAATCCAAGACTGGAGGCCCTTCCTTCTTCAACAAATGAAAGTCTCACCTAGCAATCCATAGATGAAGGGAAAGATCCAAAAGAGTCTCAATACATAGTAGAAGAGCCAGATAACTAGGACACTCAAGTATCAGTTGAGCCTCTTGTAACAGTAGAAGCAACAATACCAATGGCTCAGATCACATCTCTTCAACTAGATAAGACAACAGGGGACACAACAATCCAATATCAAGAAAATCATCTAGTCTTGGCAAGGGTTCAAGATCAATCTCATGTTATCACTATAGAGAGCCTCTATAAAAGGAACCATGCTTTGGCAACTAAAACACACCAGCTACAGACTAAAAATGAGAAGTTATAGGTAGAATTAAATAGCCTAAGATAATAGATGTCAACTCCCCAATATACAACCTCAAGAATAGAACCTCAGATCATCATCAAAAGCATTGATTGCTCTAACTTTATCTCTAAATACAAAAGAGAAATGTAAAATAAAATTCAGCATAAGTTAGAGGATCTAAGGGGGATATTCTACAACATTATCTTAGTTAAGATTTCTGCAAATAACCTGAAATATCTCTTGGAGAACACAGAAGAAAGGGTGAATAAAATATATCCTACTTTTCAAATGCTTGAATAGTACTATGAAGAGATGAGTGAAGGGAAGATAGTGATGGATGATGGCCCCACCATTTTTTATACAAAATAATTCATAAAAATATCAATATTTCTAAGAGATAAGCTAGGTTGGAAAATTTGGATCAGAAAGGTGGCATAATGGGAAGATGAGATTAATGATGAACTATCTAAAGTAGTATTCACCCTAGAAGAATACCTACAAGTGTCTAATGTTGAAGATCTAATACTAAACCGAATACAAGACTTCGACTGTGATCCTAATAATGAGAAATAATTGGCTAGGTAGGCTAACTTTCTTGCAAAAATAGTTGATCACCTATGCACATTTTCTCAAGAAAGAAAAGAATGGTCAAAAACTCAAAAGAATAAGATCATACAAGATTTAAACATGCTAAAGTTTACTATGACTTTTTTGAAGAAGCTTGGGAATATATTTATAGGGATGTAAGAGACCTCCAAGATGAAATAAATAAAGGGAAGTACATAAAAAAAGTAGCCTTAAAAGTTCTACAGACTACAACTTCTTAGGAAAATAACATAGAGACAAGGTTAGAAAAAGAACATAGAGACAGGGTAAAACTCACAAACAGATAAAATTGAAGAAGTCAACAATGGGCCCACCATAGAGGGGAACACCGACCAAGAGGTTGGTCAACCATAAAGCATAAAATGAATATATATATATATATATATATATATATATATATATATATAATAATAGTTGTATCACTTTTTAGTCCAAAGTCCCAACGAAAGCCAAAGGGTAGATTTTTTGGATGAAACGGCTTAGACTAGCTGTAATTTTGTTGTAGCACACTCAACCAATCAATGGTAAAGTATAATGACAGATGAAGGGCTCTGATGCAGGTAGTTGTAACTAAAACAAGGCACCCAAAAGCTATAGAAGGGATTGCTATAGCCAAAAAAGGATCAAGTTTTTTCATAGCCATTTTGCCTAGAGGTATACTACAAGTACCCTTGTTTTTTTTGTTGTGTTCCCCTTTGTGCATTTTCTCTGTGCCATTTCTCATTCCTTCCATTATTGTGTAGGTCTTGATAGGGAATAATTTAGGAAACAGTAATCATTTCTAGCTACTGAATCAAAATTTTAGAGGCCTACTATTACCATATTGGAATAGGAGGTTGAAGAGTTCTTGTTATATTATTTAAACAAGAATTCATATTGTATTCATTTATAGAGCTTTGTGTCAACTTGATCCAGGCTCTCATTGGAAAATCATTTAATATTAATACAAATTCATCTTCTTCCCTTAGCAATACTTTGTGTTTAGTATTGAATGTGTGTCTCTTTTACATATTACATGATTTGAATGTGTAATTGATGCTTTCTTTCATTGATAATCAATTGTGCTTATTACATTATTTGAATGAACATAATTGACTCAACATCTTCTTTTCCTTTATTTTTGTTACATTAATGTGTTTACAATCTTGCTACAATTGGTAATGGATAAGGCATCGGTCTAGGCATAATTACAGAATAACTGGAAATCTTGATCAAAAACATCTACTTTTACATTTCTTATCTAGATGAACATGAGCATGCAAAGAAAATTTGTAAGCTTACTTCAAGGGTATCCTAACCCAATTTGATATTTTAGAGTCCTTTTTTATAATATTTTGCTAAATTAAAGTGGTAGATCCACCAATGTCTGTGATACTGCTTGTGATCAAGAAGTATTATGAGGCATGACAACTAGAATTAAGGGACTCAAAATAATTCTATAGCAATACCCTTAAAAAATTATGATTAAAACTATACAAATGCTAGTAGAACAAAGCAATCCAAATAAAACTATGCTAAGTGGGATGTGTGCATGTATACAAAATGCATGGTGGGAGTGGGTCACATGTTACTTGTCCTCATCATCACATCAGAGGGACACATGGTGAGGGTTTATCCTCATTGCTTCGTGTTAGTGCATTATATCTTAGCATCATTCATATCTACTTACAGGTACAACAACTCTATTGCGACCTCTTACAACATCCTATAGTTCTTAGGTCTAGCTTGGTATTGCTTTCTCATTGACAAGGAAAGGCAAATCCAACAATGGTTTTAGCTAGAAACCAAAAATATTTGATTTTTGAATGTAGGAAATTTATATCTCTAACATGATGATGATGATAGGAAACAAATGGTGTTTTTGGAAAGGGAGTTGGCAGAGGAAGAAATGTTACTACCAGAAAATTCCAAAATGGGGATGTAGGAGGCTACTATGATGCTTCAAATAATGGATGAAACCAAACCATGGGTTTTTTGTGGCCATGTCAGAAGTTGTATTTTTTGTACATGGTAATGGGAATTTTAATGACAACAACAGGGTATGTGGGGTGGAGTAAACTATGTTTTGCAAGGCTTAGTAAAATTAACATACTAAAAATAGGAAACACCAAAAGTAATATGGCCACAATTGTCAAGAAGACAATAAAAAATCAGTTGTGAGAAGGCAATGCTATAATTTGCATGTGAAAGCATAGGGTGGAGAGTAAAGTTTTTATTTTATGTGGTTGATACTCATGGGCAGCAATGATTGGTTGGAGAATTTTCCATGGGAAATTTATCACAAAAATGCAGTTGCCTTCCAAATAAACCTTGGTTGAGGTATTTAAAATCCAAGTGCTTGGCCTATTATCACTTAATACCGATAATCTAGGCATAAAAAAATAAACTCATGCACTTTTATGAGATCATTCAGCCAAGTAAAATGATCTTGGCATCACAAATTATAGGGTGACTATGCCTAAATGAAGATCCAATGACTACCCTAATCCCAAACCAAAGCCTTGCTCTGATACCAAATGATACAAGAAAAGATTATCATAATACTTGTCTAATTTTTCCACTAATAGTCAAAGATATTTATAGGCATCTTCATCGTCTTTATAAGATCAAATCTTACCTCACAAAATAAGATCAAATTGAATGCTCTTACAAGAAATTAGGTTTGTCGGGATAGGGTCATATGGATAGGATATAGCAAATGGAAAAGCTTGCAACTCTAATAATCAAAGCTACAAGAAAAACTATAGGGATTAAAATCTTGTCCTTTTAACTAACTAAAATATTCATTTCCTATCATGTCTCCCACACACGTCTTCTTTGAAGAAAAAAACATCTATACAAACTTACCCATATATGCATGCATCTCTTCCCATGCAAACTTGCCCATCTATGTGTATATCTCCACCTCATGAACTCATCCATCTACATGCATGCCTGCACTTATACAAACTTTTTAAGTTGTACACATCTCTACCTCCACACATGTTACCATTCATATAGTCATGCATGTCATCACACATATCACTACACACATGGTCACATATGTCACCATATATGTGGTCATGCATGTTATCATCAACATGAACACATTCATTGATGTATACATTCATATTGACATGCACATATTCACTTGGATAAACTTCTTTGTTGACATACACATCTTCACTTGTACAAATATCTTTATCAACATATCTCTTCACTTGCATAAGCTTGTTTATGATGGTTGGCTCCTTCATTTATCACTTTTTATGTTTCTTTGTGCATCATTTCATGCATTGATCCTTTGTAAATATCAAAAAATAAGTCCATGTATTGTATAATAAAATCCAATCTTCCCTTTCCTCAAGGAATATTACATCATTTGTTGGTTACACTAGAATCCTTTAGTTGTTTTTTAATACCTTCTTAAGTGATATTCTCATCACAATGGCATGTCACCAAATTAAATCCCAATTTGAATAGACAATAATGTTAAAAATATAGAAATGGAATATGGCACACTATAATATAATTACATTACCACTTATATAAACAAAAGTACATAATAGGAATAACTATGTATCTATATATATGGATACACTATGTACATAACATTTATCTTGCATGACAACTAATTATACTACATTATGGTTTAAATACCATATATCAATAAACAATACCAACAAGCAACTACTTACATCTCCCCATAGATGCATACTTATTGGTATGACACGACTAGTAGAAGATTCACAATTGCTTAATTACCACTAAACTATGCATATATATATAACACATTAAAATTTAGCCCATTACATTACATGACATTGTTATAAACAATAACATGAAAAATACCATATAGTAATTCTATTTATATGTAATAATGCATGTGCACATGTTTGAACATACACTCATGCAAACATGTCAAATTGTTTACCTATATCTATCCCATCCTCTTATTAGCATCCTCATTGAAACACAAATTAAACACTTAATATATAATCACTAAACATAATATCAAAAAACTCTTGTCATGTACCTTCCACTTTCTTATATTCCAAACATATTTTGTGACTAGATTCATTTTGAATTGTTGTCAATAAAAAATTATTCTCTGGTTTTTCTACTTCACTTCATTCAACTAGACACATCACACATATGATAGGTAATGTCCATCATAATGTATGTTGGAGGCCAATGGGAAATACCTCTTATGGAGTCAAATGGAAGCACCTTTTGTGTGTGTATTCTTCAGTTCTAAACCAATTAAACCTTTTCTATTTAAGTTGAATTTTTTTTGTTATTTGCATATTCATGTCCTATGCTTGACCTACATTTTCCACTCAATTTTTTGTTTATATCATCCACTATCATCATACAGCCTTGATGGCACTTCCTATGTGGTTTCAATAGACTACCTATTTTAGTTGACATATTTAAATGATATGTTATGGTCAATGGGCCTTGTTGGTCAACTCAATAAGTATATCCCATGCAACTAGTCTCTATTTATGGACCCCATTAGTGAGCCCAAATAATTGGCTTGTACAACTAACCCTAACTAATGATCATAATCGAGTTTGAGGTGTAGACCAATTGGTTCAACCAAACCCCATAAGGGGGGCGGAGGTCCAAGGTTCAAATCTCGAGCCTCACTGGACTAAACTATTATCCCTTTCTTGGTGCTTTCAGTGGCATAAAAGGTTTAAAATGATTGTGGCATGGTGGTTATAGGGGTAGATTGTGCAAAGATCTGTGTGGTGGCTTTTAGGGCAGATAGCACAGAATACTATGGTGGCCATAAAATCCGGATAGCCTACTCAGTTTATGGCGGTTATCGATTCCACCATGTGAAAAAAAAACTAATGATTATAATCAACTACTCTTGGATGACTAGCTCTATCAAAAAAATGCTCAACTTTATCAATAGCCCTTAGATGATAGTATTTGTTGGCAAGATGAAAAAATCCATTAATCACTCCTATATGGTTAACTATTTCATCTCTATAACCCTTGCTACAAAAAATTAGTTCATATTTTTGGTGTATAATTACTCTTTAGACAACTGCAACCACATTCTAGATGATCACCTACTATTATTTCACCCTCTAGATGACCCTACATTGTCAAACTATTTTTCTCACCATGTAAATAGGTTCTTGCTTGAGTTGGCTGGCTTTTCTTACTAGCTAGAAAACCGAATATAGATCCAAATGATCAATTACCATTATATAGCTTCTTCTTGTACTCAAATGATGATGATATTATCTCTAATAATCTCCTTTCGACTATTTAAATGGTCACCCTTTGGTCTTAAATGATCAAAATATTGAATATTACTAGCATTTTCCTCAATGCAATTATTCCCTCCTATGGGGTAACCTATAATTCATTCTGAACAATTGTCATCTTCTTATGGATAGTTGATTACTTCTCTAATCTAGCAATATATATTTATTGTGAATTTTTTTTTTTTTATATGGCCAAAATAACATTGTCTTCCTCTTTGATGACTATCACCATCCACCAACTAGCCTCTTTTACCTCTTACATGACCAAAGCACTTCCTTTTCACCTTCTAAAAACCTTTGTGGCTATTTTTCTCTCTCACCAAGCAATACCTTTATCCAAGTCTCCTCCAATTATGATTACCAAATGTTAGATTGTTTTCTACTTTACTTGCATATGAGGTGTTTCATATAAGCTCTCCAAATCAGCTCATTCTACACCTAAACAACCAACTTTATTTTTTGGATGGTTTCCTTAACCTCCCATAGCTTGATGACCTTAAATATATCTTAGATAACATAGTGTATCTTATATATGTCTAAGAACTCTTTTTATTAGTGATGTCCTCCCAAATGGTGGTCACCCACTCCCAATTGAAAAACTTAATTTATACAATCTTATGTTATCAAATATTTATTTCCTTCAACTAGATGATCCCATTTTGTCAATATCCCATTCAAAAAACCTTAATTTAGTCAAGAAACCTACATAATCACTCAAATGAATACCTATAGGTAAATGGCCTTCTAATATGTCCAAATAACCTACTTAATTTATGAGATGATTACCTTCAAGTTCTTGACAACTACCCTTGGTTGAATGGTCTTTTCTTCTAGTCCACCAATAGACATGCCACTTAGATGATCTTGCAATTATCTCAAATGGCCTTGCACATGATCTATAACCTTTAACACATATCAAACAACCTTGCACATGCCTTGGATGGACTTGTGTATGTCCCATGTAGCCAAAATAACTCCTTATCCTCAAACCAATTTTTTGACTCCTTGTTCTAAGAGAATAATTTTTTTATTGGATTTCTTTTCAAATTTAATGTCTAGATTCTAGATGACCAATTCTCTAGTACATATAGGTAAGTTTTATTTTTTTATACTTTGACTTTATGAACAAAATCCTAGTTTTAGAATCTTCATGATACTTCATAATTTTACTTGAAATTTTGAGGGTTTACTTTTGTATCAATTTAGTCTACAAAATTCCATGTCATATCTTTGGCTTTGTCATAGTGAAATCCTCTCTAAAATGGTTTTTTCTTCCTCCTCTCTCATTTTTTTTAGTTTTACTCTAATAAAATATTAGGTCATATCCATTGGCACTCAATAATTAACGTTTGCATCTCAAATTGATCACTTTTTTATTGTTATGTGATCCTTCTTAGGTCTCTAACAATCGGATGACCCTAGAAAATGACTCTTATTTATAACTAAACAATTAAGCCTTACTTTTGGATGGCCTACATGATTGCTTGTATGACCTTATTGACCTATGGCTTGGTTTAAATAATTTGGTCCCAATGTTAGATGTCCTATTCTAAGATCTAGACAACTAGGACTTTAAATCAGATTTCCTAGGTCTCAAATCAAATGGCATCAACTAGATGATCCAATTACATATGGTCAAGGCCTATTTTTGAATTGTTAAAACCTAGGTCTAGATGACCTTCTTCAACATAATTCACTTTACCATCTATACCTCTCATTTTGCTATCTACACCTCACTTTGTTGGCCAACATGTGGTGAGATTATCCTTTTGCATGTATTACTATATTATAATAAGTTGTGCAATCACCACATCATTCACCATAGCCTCATTTTCCACCTCATATGCAATCTTATTTAGTTGCATAATTTCCAACTCTTATATAATCTTCACATTCGATATAGTCATCATCTATTATGTAGTCTCAACCATAAGCATAGTCTCAAACTCTTATATCATAGCAACTAATTGTGTAATACAAACTTCCTCTTGTATAATTACAAAAAACCTATGTATTCTTAGCTTCCTCCTACGTAATTATCAACATGTGCATAGTCTCAAATGATTGCATGACTTCATATACAATTTTAATCCAATTGATATTTTTCTCTACATCATGTCTAGGTAGTTGATTCTTCTCTAGCTCTTTAAAATCTCCACACATCATTAGTTCACCTTTATTTAGAATAATCTAACATTCAAGTGTGAAGTTCCACCATAGATAATATCTTTAGCACCATACCATGGGATTTATAGCACTAACATTTGCATGCAAGTGTTCCAAATATGACACCTTTGGCATGGCATAAAATATATGATCTTATTATAATACATAATTTAATATCTTGTCCCTATAGGTACATCCCAATGGTATATCGTTGGTGTTTCATATCGGTGACCTTGGTTCAAATCATAGGAAGGGAGGCCCCCTATTTCTATGCCCCAATGAGTATGGCCTCTAGTTGTGCCACTCGTTGTACTTTACATTACTTCAAAAAATTAACACCTCCCAATTATATGGTAATTATCATAGACCACCCTGTCTATGGCATCCCTCCTTGGTATAGTATTCCCCTATGTTCCTTTTTAATGGGTTATATGGGATTTAAACAAACCCCACCCATATTACATCATGACCACATGGTGGTATTACAACAAGCTTGGAAATATTTGAACCTTGGTTTCCTCCTTGAAAGTTGAGGAATCTATTTGGTTGCTAATGCCATTTGATAGTCTCCCTCTATGTTGAACATACATGTAGTGGTAATTTTATGTCTATATGCATGTTCTTTGTGTCATACATATCATCACACTCATTCTTAGAGTCATGAATTTCCTTTTTAGAGTTACTTTCTTCATTAGTCTCTAGATCCAAAATTCTAGATGATGCCCTCTGATCATTTTTCAAGTTACTCTTATCCTCAAAATAGTCAATCTCACTGCTAGAGTTATTCTGATATTAGGGGTCACTCTTGTCCTCATTAACATGACCCCAACATTTTAATAATATATTTGAATTGATTTCCAAGTTCATGAATCACTTAAAAGCCTCTTGATATGATGTTAGCTAGACCAGCATAATATTTTGGCTTTATGAAGGAAGAAGTCCCTCTACGAACCATCTCTTATTTAATGCATGTAAAATATTCTCCTCTATATGGGTAAATGACCCACTCAACCTCCAACTATAGGACTAAATGGAATTTATCTCATCCTATTTTGTCCTATAAATTCTAGAAATGACCTCACCATCATTACAAAAAAAATTAAATTCTTTCATAAATTCTTTGCATAACTCTTCCAAGTTTGGTACTTGCCCTCTAACAATCTCATATATTTGTCTATTTTGACTCCATATAATTTATTAGGAAATAAAATTCTCTAATCCACTTAACTTTCCTTCTAATTATCCTTCTACATCATAAGATAGAATTTTCAATGCTCGATTGGGTCCTCTATTTCACCGCCATGAAATGTGGGATACTACCACATTATGCCAAATTTAGTCATTGTCATAAATGGTTGATTTATAATAGGCAATGGTTTTTCTCATATTTTTTTATTATCACACATATCATAATGTGTAATGCACCACAATCTATCTCATATTATACTCTCATACCATACACCATAAAATATACCAACCTATAGTTGCTCCAATGTTGGACTCTTGTCTTGATCGATATTGAACACACCACCTCATGTTGATCTAGTGTCATATTACACTTGATTATATATATATATCTTATCTTGCTCACCATAAAACACAAAAACTTGTAATTTCTTAGATTTAATACATTCTTCATGCATAATGTGCTCCATATACTATAAACCTTTCTTACTAAACCAAGTTTTTTATCACCAAACTTCTTGTCAGCTTCATCATGCCCAACTTCATTGGTATGAACTTTCATGTCTATGCATATCTTCATTATTCATGCCTTAATCACACCCCTCATCACAAATATCTTTGTTGGTATAACCTATGTCATCACATATGCCTTCACTATGGACACCTCCATCATGAACCATTTTAGTTGCATGACCGTGTACATACGTCCTATGCATGCACATCTTCTCCTTTGAAAATTTGTATGTTTGTATTAATTTTTCATCTACACACACATCTCTACTTGAATAAACTCGTCCATTTGTTAGAGTATATTATATTATTGGGTACATTCCAATGAACCACCTTGGGTACATAACTAGAGTAGAAGCTTACTTTAGAGTAAAGTTTAAGTAAGTAATAAATGCACAAGTGTTATAATGTACAATGATATAAATGTACATGGAGTCCACATATACATGAGTCATGGGAAAGGTAGATTAATATTCATAGGTAGAGTAAGGACCAAGGAACATATCTTCATATATATAGGTCTTTAAGGAGGTAGAGAAGAGTGTGAGAGACATAATGTTAATATAGAGAGTTAGATTAGTAAGTAGGTACAATGTAGTGTTTCCATAAAAATTTTGGAGTGTTCAATCCTCCATTATTTGCATTGTACTATTTTCATAAGCTTTCAGTAAAACCATATTTCTAAGTTATTGTATAATACTACCATCTTGTTTTCTTACATATTATTGTGCTATTATCATTTACTTATCATAGTCTACATATTTACATCTTGTGGTTGCATTTCCTTTATCATACATTATCAAAAGCTAACAATGGTATCAGAGCACACGGTAGATCGATAGGAGATAGGGATATCCATAAGAGAGATTGAGAGGAGTTCAAAAATATTATTTTTAGAATTTTTGAAAATACATTGGCTAGAGTCTTTCCACATAGTTGCAAAAAAACTCGTGAAGACTAGGACTCGGCATTGATTCCACTAGATTGACAAATCAACTAGTGAAGATTGATTATCTCTAGATTTATATTTTCTTCCATTACAGTACTAATATTTTGTTTTAGGAAAAGGATATTCAAAGAAGCTAAGAAGCTTCCTAAAAAAAATCTAGGAAGAATATCTTCTTTGAAATAAATCTAGTAGTTGAAGTAACAAATAGAAGACTATAGATTTTAGAGGCCTGAAGAAAATGTCATGTTGTAGACCTGCACATTATAGAAGAGGAGAAATTTCATAGGAGCCTTACTACAAATTGAATAAATAATAGACTCCAAAGAAGATTTCAAGAGTAGATTGGAGGTTGGTGATTTCCATTAAAGATTGAAGACCTGCATATTGCAGAAGGAGAAGACAACTCAAGAAGCTGAAGAGACCCACAAGTGGTCCCATTGAAGAAATTTTAGTCGAGGAAGATAGAATATAGAGGAGTAGAAAAGTTATTGTTCCAAATTTTTGAAGTAGTAGATTTTAGAAATTTGAGAGGGAGATCTCATTGCCAAATATTCCATAGTTGAAGATTGAATAAAATTTATCATTGAGAAGACCAATGAAGCTACGAGATTGAATACCCTAGAGAAGAGGTCTCAAGGAGAAGGCCAGTGAAGTAGATTTTAAGGAAGGTCATTAAAGGAGTTCCTAGAATAACTCATTGGATAAATCCTCTAGCAAGGAGAAGTTCTCGATAGTAGAACTTGGTATAATTATTGTCATCCGAAAACAAGCCCAAAGGAGAAGAATTTGGCAAGCAGTTTGCTATATTTTGAAGGAGAATAGTGAAGACCTCAAGATAATCAGAATCTTGATAATGCCACCATATAGGCCAATATTGAAGTCAAAATTCAACAAGGAAGTCAAAGGAGAATGAAGGTTACCATTGAAGCCACCAAATCTAATAGATTTCAAGATTACCATTGAAGGTTTGAAGGCTATTTCAAAGAAAGGAGGTTTTTGATTCTACAGTAAAAATTGAAGGTCTCTAGGAGATAAATCTTAGTTGCAATTTGGAGGAGTTTCCTACCAAATTTGAGATATTCAAAGATAGCATTACAAAGAAGACATTGACTTCGAAAGGGCAACAATAAAGAGCAACATTACTAGTTGCAAAACTTTAGATTTACAGAGAGCATTCTGAAGGAGAATTAAAGCCACCAAACTACAATTATAGGCAATAAGTTAGATAAGGTTCAAAGCTACAAATAGGTGGGTTAGAGAGCTATTTTTGACAGCCAAGAAAAGTTGTGAGTTCATCTAATACAGGGTAGCAGTTTTGTGAATCCAATAACCAAGTTTTCCATCATCTATAGAGAATATTGAAGGTAAGCAACTTAGGTGCAAAAGGTTCATTACTTGAACATTAGTTATTCAGTTCATTATTAAGTTTTTTTAAGCACCATATTAGAGTTTAAAAGTTGCAAGGATAAGGTTACATATTAAAGTCTTCAAGGGATTTCAAAGGATAGTTTCTTATAAGGATATAACCTGCAAACAAAGGAGAAGTTAGATATATTTTAAAAGAAAGCAAAATATCAACTTCCTACCTTCTAGTTAAAGCAAAGAAGACATTATACTTAAGTGGAAGTTGCATATTTTACAATGCATATTTCAAATTATTTTTAAGAGTTCAGTTACAAGAGCAATAAGGAGATATTGCTATTGCACTATACTAGTTATCCTTAAAGGTTATTAAAAGTGCACTAAGTATTTAAGTGAAGGTTAAAAATTAGTGCAAAGTTAAGTTGCATGATTAAAGAGCTTAGATTTATTATTGCTAAGTTAACCAAGCAAATGAGAGATTTATCTAGTAAAGAGGACAACATCAAATCATCACTTGCATCCAAGGAGTAGTGCAAAGTAGCCACCTCATAAAAAAGAAATAAATCTTGCAAGATCTCAAATATAGGTGCAAATTTAAGGTATTCTATTATAACTATTACAAAATTATTTGCATTATATTCTTGCACCATAACCTTATTATCCTTCGTAGCAATAGAGGATAAAACTAGAGTGTCTCAAAGATACTACAATAGCTTACAAATCACATCTACGAAGCAACCATTTTAGCAAATTAAAGGTGCTAAATTTGAGAAAGGAAGAGAGCCAATGAAGGGCTCACATAAACCAAGGCTCAAGGTGTCTAAAGATACCATATTTTTCACCATATCTAGTGCCTATGAAAACATTAACCTATAGCATAAAAGGTTCCATGTAAGAAGGATATCTTACATTGCATACGAGCATAAAAAGGTATAGCAAATTACAAGCACAACAAAGCAAGTTGATGAGTCGCTATCTAAACATAGAGATATTTGAAGCACCTAACCCACCATTGGAGTGCCACAGAATCTTCATTGCAGCACCCTAGAATCACCATAATTGGATCCAACCTCATAGCATCATCGTTCACTTGGAAAGAAAGCATTTAAGACAATATATAGTAGTGCATCCTTTAGCAAGAAGTATTTAAGGGATAATAGGTGTTGAAGGGAGTCTTACATGCAATCGAGAGAAGTACCACTTGGCATATCAGAACACAACACCCATATATTCCATAACACCTACACAAAATGAAACACTCATAAAAAAATAATGTCTATTCATTGAACATTGGAAAAACATCATTTGGAGGGTATATTCATCATTGTTCATCATTCAAGTAAGAAAGGATCATCAAAGGCATCTTAAATAATGCCCATTCAATAATGTAACACCCTAAGTGATGCATGGCTATAATCTCAAGGAGCATCAAATCTATTTAAGCACCCAAACCTTAAGGATATTTTAGTGAATTAAAAAGCACGCAGTCGAGCATCGATATTGGAGTAAAAGTGTAACAAGAGACTATCCTAAAGGACCGTCATTTGAAGAAATCAAATTGTAGCAAGATATTATCATAAAGGAGCATAATTCGAAGGAGAGCATTGAATGCTCATGATAGAAGGTGAAGACCATCACATGAATTAAAGAGTTTCATTACAAATCGATCTGCTCACTTGTTATAAGGAAAGTAACATATGTATATCATTTGGTATTTTCTTTACTTAAATTTTAGGGAGTTATAAGGTACTTAAGGTTGAAATTTATTTATTATTGCATTTAAATATCAACCTTAGAAACATAGAAATCAATTAAAGCAAAGGAAGTATATCATAGAAGATATTATTAATTGCTTAAGATTCGCACATTAAAATATTTGCAAATAATAAAGTAGGAGGCATAAGGTTTTCAACATTAGAGAATTGAAATATTAATTTGTAAATATTATTATTTTCTAATAATTCCAAATTAGGGAGTTATAAGGTATACTACATCAAACCTTAGTATTTTAGAATTTAGAAAATTGAACTATTGAAGTTTAAGGTTAAATAAAGGAAGTTCATTCATTGCTTAAAAGAGTTGGAATTAATTGGTTATACTTGTATCATACTCATACTAAAGGGACAAAAGGAATCCAACCATAGAGAACTTCATCAAATTGAAAAGTGCATATCTCAATAGTGAGAAATAAGGTGAAATTAGGAGTTGAACATTTTATCAAACATATCATCAAATCACTAGGGAGACAAAATGGATTCAACTCAAAGTAAACCTAAAAGCTAAATTTACCATCAAAGCACTTTATCAATATTATACATTAATCAAACCTCTTGGGAAACATAAGGAATTCTAAAAAACTTGATAATAATATTATTATATTAATTTTGATCATATACTCAATTTACTTGCAAGAGATAAAGTATTATACAAAACCCTTAAATAAAATATTAGGGATTCAAAAGGAATACTACCTAGAAATATTACAAAGCATACTTCTTGAAGAATTGAGAGTTAATAATTTGATTATATACTCTAAACTAGGGAGTCATAAGGTAGACTACTATAAAGGTTCTATCAAAATACTAAAGAACTAAAGAAACCCTATTGACCATATACTACAAGCATTGAAAGTTTGAATTTGGTCATATACTCAAATTCAACCTAGAGTTCAAATAGGGAGATACAAGGTCTACAAGTAACAGTAGTCTATTAAAACAAGGGAGGAATAAATATGTCTACTTCAAAGAATATAATAAATAATGATATGAACAATACCATTAGAAAGGAAAGGGTAAGTGTTATTAAATTTGGAATCAAGAATCTACTTACAAAAACTGGAAACTTAGATCTTGCCTCAAAAGTGATCTATAGTGAAGCCTTAGAAGAAAACTTTACAACCATGGAATATTATCTTCATGCTAGAATCATTGAAGCAATTTATAATGGAAAGGATGATATTTCAGTTCCCCTTTACCTTGGAAGCATATCATATATGGCTTTACTTACACTTCAAAACTACAAAGAAGATAATATAAAGCAAAAGGATTTAATTGAAGTACTTAAAGACAAAACAAAAATAGATGAATCATACTTAGAAAATATATTTCAATCATCATGCAGTATTGATACTTCAAGCTCTTCTAATTCAAGATCTTATCATGATGATTTAAGCAGTTGTATAGATGATTCTATATTGAAGAAGAATTGTGATGAGAAGGATAAAGGCAAAAAGAAGATTATATTGCAGGAATTTTATGATAGCATAACAGCTTATGAAAGCACAAAGACTGGGCTAAATGAAATACCTGATCAAATTAAATAACTAGATACAAACAGGGAGTAGGACAAAGAAAGCATAGAATGAGAGCACAAGTTCCAGAACCAAATGAATATCCATATTGAAGACTAAAGTCTTCAATACCCAAATAATGTAATACAAGGGGGTGTTAGAGTATATTACATTATTGGGTACATGCCAATGTACCACCTTGGGTACATAACTAGAGTAGAAGTTTACTTTAGAGTAAAGTTAAGTAGTTACTTCAAGCGAGTAATAAATGCATGTGTTATAATGTGCAATGATGTAAATGTACATGGAGTCCATGTGTACATGAGTCATAGGAAATATAGATGAAGAGTCATAGGTAGAGTAAGGTCCAAGGAACATATATTCCTATATATAGGCCTTTAAGGAGCTAAATAAGAGTGTGAGAGACATAATGTTAATATAGAGAGTTAGATTAGTGATTAGGTACAATGTAGTGTTTCCATTAAAATTTTGGAGTGTTCAAGTCCTCCATTATTTGCATTGTACTATTTTTGTGAGCTTTTAGTAATAGCATATTTTTGAGTTATTGCATATCTATCATCTTATTTTCTTGCATGTTATTGTGCTATTACCATTTACTTATCATATTCTGCATATTTACATCTTGTGGTTGCATTTCCTTTATCATACACTATCAAAAGCTAACACCATTTGTGTGGATATTTCCACCTACATAAACTCATTTGTCCATATGCATGTCTTCACATGTGCAAAAAAATATTTTGTGTGCATGTTTCTACCTTTATGAATACTATTGTACATATGGTCATGCATGTCATCACGCATGCCACTGCACATATGGCCATACATGCCATCATGTATGTTCTTTTTAGCATGAGTATTTTTATTGAATTACACTTCCATGTTGATGCACACGTCTTCACTTGCACAAACTTCATCATGGTTTAATCCTTTGCATATCACTTCATGCATTGCTTCATCCATTGGTCCTTCATCATGTCAACAAATATCTTTGTCTTATTCTATTTCAAACTCCAATATTTCCACTCTTGAGGGTCTATGTGGTTTTTCAATTGCAGTAATTTTATCCCATTGTTATTGTTGCATACTATCCTATTTTTATTGTTGCATACTCAAGAAGTATGCTCATCACAATTCCATGTCACCAAATTTAACCCCACTTTGAAGAGGCAACATCATTAGAATATATAAATGGAATACAACACACTATTATATAATTACACTACCACTTATATAAATAAAAGTACATAATAGAAGAGCTTACAAATATATATAGATACACTACACAATATTTTTCTACATATATATTTACAATACACTATGGTCTAACATACCTTGATGAACAATACCAATAAGCAACCACTCACTTCCCTAACATATATGTATACTTATAAGTATGATGGGACTAGTATCATGTTGGTAATTTCCTAACTATAATGGAAAAACATGAATACATAAAATATTAAAATTTATCCCATTAAATTATATGATATTGTTACAAACATCTTTCCACATACATACACTACACAACAAACACATATACGATGATTCTATTTGCATGTAACAATTTATGCACACATGTTTCAACATGTACTTATATAGGTATGTCAAATCATCTGCTTATAATCATGACTAAGGTTATATCAAAGGTGACATTTGGTATATGAGAGTAACCTATTGGAAATATTAAGTATATTGGTTGTCATTGATGTCAAAGGAAGAATTATCTTCAAGGCTGAAATAATAAAGTGCAAGACAAATATCATCAAAATGTACACAAGGTAGAAATATGTTGATGAGAAAAATGAAATGGTTGTCAAGGCATTATATATCTCCAAGATATTTTTCTAAGAGAAAGGTTATAATATTTAAACAAAAATTTAAATATTATGAAAAAGGAGGCAAAGATTTAAAGACAATGAATTATTTCCAAATACACCAAGGTTTCAAGTATTAACATTATAATATTTTAATATTATAATGTAAAGGTTTCAAAATTTAAAAGAAGCACAAGGAAATAAAAATCCAATTAATTGAATGTCGACGTCAAAGCATGATATGAAAATAATATTTAAGGGAGTGAAATATTTGATTGGCACCAAGGTTAGGAAGATAGCGCTTATTCAAAGCATTCACCGTTCATTGGAGGGCAGAAGAGAGGAATATGCATGCAGTCCTAAGAAAATTCAAATTTGCAGATATTACGAAGGTAGCGAGTTTAATATCACATCTAGGTGGATAGCCCAAATGACAGAGGGTCCTACACTAAGACACTTGCAAGGAGGAGGTCACAGGGTCAAAACCCATCAGTAATGTTTTTATTGAGTTTTTGGTAAAAGAGAAAACGCAGAACAGGTCAAAATGAAATTTATGCCCATTGGTTCTTGTGTGGACAGTCAACGCACATGATAGCCTAGCTTACGCTAGGGCATGGGCAAGCCGGAGGTGACAGTTTGAGTTGTAGCGGTAGCACGTCGAGAGGGCACAATTTTTTTTTATTAAATTTTAAGGTATGCAATAGTGTTTGCCCTAGGGAGACATAAGGTGTATTTTAATTTAATTGCATTTGATTGAATGGTCGAAGTCAAAGGTACAACGTGAAAAGTTGTAGTTAAAATTTCTATGTGTAAGATTAAATGAATATTATGAGTTGCACATTTGGTTATTATATGGTATAAGGGACATTGTGGCATATTGAATTTTATAAAAGTAGGAGGTATAAGATGTATGTGATCGATTTAAATATTGTAAGTTGTATCTTTGGTTATTGAGTGAAACATTGTGGTGTGTTGAAAATTATTTCTTGTGAAAGTAGGAGTTATAAGGTGTTATTGTGGTGTAATTTTTTATTGTATTTTTAATGATGAAAAAGAAAATTTGAAGGGTTTGGTTCTTTTTTGAAAGCTTTATTTTGTGAAACCAAAAGGAGTTGTGAAGCATTATTTTCAGGCATTTTTGTGCACATCTTTTGAGAGAGGTTTTTCATGTGGATGATTTGAGAAAGAGATCTACTAACCAGTTTTGAAGTGGCACTTTGAAAGGGAAATTCTTTTGAGATAGGTTTTGAGGACATATCTTCATCAAAGCAAGTTAAGAGGTATGGTGATATTATTCTTTCCTTAAGGTGTTTGTATTGAACAATTTTTTCTGAATCATAAGGTGGAGAAATAAGGATTATATATGTGCATTGTTAGAAATATAAGTGCTAGAGTTTGAGAATAAAATTGTGCTTCATTTTTGAATGAGATTGGAAACACTTGTGCTAAGGTTTGTGAACAAATTGTGCATCATTGATTAGTGAAATTGGAACCACATGTGCTAGGGTTTGAGAACAAATTGTGCAGCATTGTTGAATGAATTTGTGAAGCATTTGGGCATTGATTTGAGTGACATTGAATGAAAATGGGCAAGTTTTAAAGACTAGTTTTATGAAGCAAATTTGTGCATTATTGTGTTTGATCTTTGGGCATTGATTTGAGTAACATTGAATGAAAATGGGTAAGTGTTAAAGACTAGTTTTATGAAGCAAATTTGTGCATTATTGTGTTTGATCTTTGAGAGCAAATTTGCAAGGAACATAAACCAATTTTGTGAAGTAAAGTTATAGACTAGCTTGATTTGATTTGAAAGGAATTTGTAAGAAGTAGAGATATGATTTGATGAATGTGAGACATGTGAAAGCGACAGAATTAATGAATGTGAAGAGAACATATTCAGCATTTGCATTCATATTATTCTTTATATGTTCTTGAAATAATTTTGGGTAGAATATGTCTGAATCACTTTAATCAAAGAAAGCATTTTGGAACAGTTTTGAGCATGTGCTATGAGCTATTTTGAGCATGTATTATGAGTTGTTTTGAGCATGTGTGATGAGAATTCTTGAGCAAAGTTGAGAGCAGGTTTATGAGTTGATTTGGGCAAACCTTGTGAGTAGGTTTGGTGCAGATTTGAGTAGATTTGAGCAGGTTGTTGAGCAAAATTGAGCAAGCCTTGTGAAAAGGTTTTAGCAGAATCGAGTAATCTTGGGGCAATTTTGAGAAAAGTTATGAATAAGCTTTGGATTAGATCATATTTGAGGTGATTGGTGTCTCCTATGGATAGAGGTCCAAAAACCAGAGTAGAGGGGATAGAGTTATCCTAAGTATTAAGGTCCATGAACCAGAGCAAATGGTATAGAGTTCTCCTATGGATAGAGGTCCATGAACCAAAGTAGAGGGGATAGAGTTCTCTTATGGATAGAGGTCCATGAACCAGAGCGAAGAGGATAGATTTATCCTATGGATAGAGGTCTATAAACCAGATCAGAGAGGATTGGTGTCTCTTATGGATTGGTGTCCACAAAACCAAAGCAGAGGGGATTGGTGTCTCTTGTGGAGTGGTGTCCACTAAACTAGAATGAAAGGGGATTGGTGTCTCCTATGGAGTGGTGTCCATAAAACCTAAAGCAGAGGGGATTGGTGTTTTCTATGGAGTGGTATCTACAAAACCAGAAGTAAAAGGGATTAGTGTGTCCTATGGAGTGGTGTCTACAAAACCTAAAGTAGAGGGGATTAGTGTCTCCTATGGAGTGGTGTCCACAAAACTAGAGCTGAAGGGATTAGTGTCTCCTATGGAGTGGTGTCCACAAACTTGAGAGGGAATTGGTGTCTCATTTAGGTTGGTACCCATACACATTGTAATAGGGAATTGGTTCCCAAGAGATTGGTTGAGAAAATTTATAAGAAATATTTTCTCTATGGACATAGCCCACATTGGGTGAACCACGTTAAATATGTGTCTCTCATGTGTGTGATGATTTTTGCATTATTTTATTTACTGGATTGATATTATTGTTGTTATCATTTTGAAATAAAAGTAAAAATTTAGTCTTATACTGTTCACCCCCCACTCTCAGTATAATATTGTGCTCTTCATGTCCTTTAATAGGGGATAATAGATATGGGTCCCTCTCCATCTCTCCCATTTATATTAAGGGTGATGTTGAAATAAGTGGTGTTGATCTTCACTTGAGGCTATGACCAAACTTAAATTACAATAATTTATATATTATTCCATGGATACATGAAATAGATGATTTTGTCACATTTTTTATATTATTAACTATAAGTTTGGTTCTTTAATATTGACCTAAATAACTTGATATTAAGCTATTTTTTTGGTAAGTTAAGTTTATATACAAACTGGGTTTTTTAAGAGGATCCCAAAACCTTATAACAAAAAGGGTCATAGCACCGAGTTCTTAGGCATTGCCTTAGTACATGGAAATAAACATAAACAGAAAGGGAAAAACCAAAAAAAAACCCTTGATCTAGCAGAGAGACCAGATTCTAGTACCAACTAGTGAGACCCACTTCACCAAAAAACACCATCCTCCCATTGTTGTTAGTCTGGGATCCACCCGGGGGTGGATACAGTGCACCTTAGATCTTAAAAAAAAAACTCCCCATCAGACCACAACAACACATGAGCAAGCCATATGGAAGGTTGAGTCCCACTCAACCTACAACGAGAAAAGTCAAAAAAGCATTCTCGCCCAAAACTAGGTATCCTGCCCAAAAACTAGAAGTAGGAAATTTGAATTTAGAAATTTGGAGAGGATCCCTACCCAAGGATGACCCAGGATGCAACCCAGGGTGTAGTAGAGTAGCAAGCAACCACGCGAGCTAAGCAGCCAACAACAACGAATACAGTCTAGGGGGCAATGGGACAGCCTGGGAAATGACATCAGGACCCTCAGAGAAACAATAGCATGAAGCCTTCGCTTGAGCCTATGAAATGGAACAACACTACTGGGGATATCTACATGTTAAGATATCCCCATGCAAACCAAGTTGAACTATGAGGAATCTAGAAGGAGCCAGGGACAATAGCAGTAGGTGCAAAGAAAGGATCCCTAGAAGCCAAAACTGAAGGAGGAAGGAGTAACCACAACTGCAAGTGCACTGGTCTCCACCAAAAGACCAAAAAATGTAGAATAAAACCCCAAGAATTCTAATAGAAATGACTAGTAACCCACCATCCTTACTCATGAATAGTTCTAGGGAACTAGAACTAGGACTGGGAACAACTCAGGAACAGGATGAGGCCCACCCCCAAGGCCAAGAACATGCTTTGAGAGTCCATCGAGAAGTAGGACCAAAAAGCAGAAGCCCTTGAACAAGAAACCAAAATGAAAAACCTATGAAGCCTAGGCAAAAAGTGGTAGCAGGCACAAATATGGGATCCACAAAAGCCTAAACTGAGGGAGCCAGGGGTCTGCATGCAATGATCATAGGTCCCCTCCCCAAGATCGAGATATGCAATAGAGAACCCTAAGCACCCCAAAAAAAAGGACCAGGAACCCCCCATCCTTGCTCACGAACAACTTCAAGTAACTGGTACTTAGACTAGGAACATCTCAAGCACAGGAAGAGGCCCCTCCACTAAGGCCATGCAAATACACTGAGCGTCCACCAAGCATTAGATCCAACAAGAAGAAGCCTTCGAACAGGAAACCAAAAAGTGCCCCACCCAAAGGGACAGGACTGCTAGCAACCAAAGGCATCCCAGAGAGGAGTCACTAGCACATAGGAAACTGGCCCCCCCATACGAACCCCTGATGAAGTGAGGACCTCACAGGACGTACCAGGAAGTAGACAAAAATCCAACCTGCAACCGCCATAAACTAGGAAAGCCCTAGGAATCAAATTCAAGTAAAAAACCTACAAAAAACCCTAGGGGAAAGCCTAAGGAATATCAAGGAAAGGATATTGGAAACATGCAGGAAACCCTAGAAGAATCGTAGGATGCACCATACCATGAACTCAAACAGGGAAACCCCGAAACTACTGGTAAAGGAGCAGAAAGTGGGTAAGGATATCCCCCAAGGAGATCATCTACTACAAAGTATTCCCAGAGTGAGATGACTAAGGATGAGTCAGGAATTGGGCAAGAACCAGGGGAGGGGAAGCAGGGAGAGGGAGAAAGCCCCTCCCCCTCTCTCCTTTTAATTGCCTTCTTGATATTAAGCTATTTATATCCCATTTTCTCCAACCATTTTCTCATTGGTTAGAGATAATTATTTATTTTTTAATAATCTTTATTGGTTTCTAAGAGCACATTCCATATCTTTGTTATGCTTACATGTGATTTATTTTCTTTGATAAGTACTATGTTGATTTCATTTGTTCTTGAATATATTGCAAATCCCAACATAGGGTTATGCATAGCAACGAATATTTTCCAATAGGGCAGATATTTGCATTTTTAAAAATTCACATTGACGAGTTTGGGGGACCTTGGATGTCAGTCCTTTCACCTGAAAGTTTTGGGATTTTTTTAGGTGTCGGATCGTCATTTGTTGATAATATTATTACGTTTTTTTTTAACTCGCCAACACTCCCACCTAAATTGTGGACCATTTTCACCTTAAATTTCTAAAATTTTTAAATTATCCCGCCCAACTCGCCAACTATAACACTATAAATAACTAACACGCTAGTGATACTTTTTCACTTAAAACATTCAAACTATTAGAAGAACAGATGATCGATGGAGAAAAATATTGCAAAGGAGCAATGGTTCGATAGAGGAGCAGTGGAAGCATTTGCACCCAACCCCTCGAATGTAGTTTTGCACCCAAGCCGATCCTACCTTGATCGGGTGCAGTTTTGCACCCAAGCCAGTCCTACCTCGATCGGGTGAAGTTTTGCACCCATCTCGGTCCGGATGTAGTTTTGCATTGGATCAGGTGCATTTTTGCATCGACTACCCCAGATGCAGTTTTGCACCCATTTTAGACCGAATTTAGTTTTGCACCGAATCAAGTGAATTTATGCACTCGCTTCCTTTTATTTATTTTTGCACCCTATTCGGGCTAGATGTAATTTTGCACCCGATTCAAATTAGATGCAATTTTACAACCAGTTTGGGTCGGATGCAATTTTACACCTGATTGGGGAGGGTTTGGTCGAGTGCAAAACTACATCTAGGGGAATATCGGGTGCATTTTTGTATTTGGGGGAGTCGGGTGCATAAATACATTCGAGGAAGGCTCAGGTGCATTTCTGTATAGGGTCTTCCTTGGATGTATTTCTGCACTCGGTTCCCCTGAATACAGAAATGCACCCGACCTTCCCTTGGATGAAATTTTGCTTCTGACCCTCCCTCGGATGCATATCTGTAGGTAGTCGTTTGGTGTTGTTTAATATTTTTCCAATATTAACAAAATTCACCAATTTTTTCTAATTTTTGGTGAAAAAATAAGGTAATTTTTCATGTCTTCATACATGAAGTTGCCTTGGATTTTCCAGGGTTTTGAAACAAATTCACCATTTTTTTACAAGTACATTTTGGGTCCGACCCCTTATGCATAACCCCTGTCCCAACAAGAAGAATGCCTATGGTGTTCCATGGGGTGGTTATTGCACACACTTTTTAGCATAAAATATTGTGCATGTGAAGAATCCATGAAGAAAAATATTTTTGGATAACCCTATTAGGACAAGAATGAGGGTGATACAAATAAGAAGGATGGAAAACTAATAAATTTTGAGCAGCACTCAAGAAATATTGAACAACACTTATAGTCATATTAATACTTAATAATGATCATTCCTCCACTCACTTCACAAGGATATGAAGATTTATCAACATAGAGTAATGGTTAAGGAGGCAATAATTTTAGGTCAATTGAGTTGGATGGGATTTAAACAATGGAGATTGATAAACTAGAAGTAATTAAGAAATAATTGATATCCTTTTAGAAGGATGCAAGAGAATTATGAAGGAAATCTATTATGGCAACTCCTGTGCTTTAGAAACATGTGTAGTAGGTGAATTTTCTTGTATTAAATACATCAATAGGAGCACCTAAACTAGAGGTAAAGCCTCAATAGAAATATCATGAGTATCAACCTTTGTAAAGAGATACGCAAGAGAAATTTTATTGTTAAAGAAGAGAATGGTACATTGCTATGGGACTAAAAATCAACCATAGATGATTGAGATACAAAGATAGTTTTGCCTCCTTACAATTTTTTGGCAGAATTTCGTACACTTTGTAGTCAAGATATATTGAGAAGCATAGAGAATGTGTGCATAGCTAGATTAGTTACATAACTTATGGTATGATAAGCAACATAGAAGAGGACTCCTAGATAAAGCACATTACTAAGTGATACTTATGGGCAATGAGAGTCACATGGAATATCAAGAAGTTATACGGTATCTTTCAAGGAGAAGATTGACATAAGTATCTCAAAAATATTCATGCATTTGAGTGACAAATGCATACAATTTGTAGTTGTTAGAGTTACCGTAGGCATAATGATACTTTCCCACATATTTTTGATGGTGTAACTTAAACCTATACAAGCTAAGGAGTTCTAATGTTAGAACCCTTTAGATCAAAAATAAGCATAATCCACAATAACAATGGAAAAATTAATGGAACTATGAAAATGAAATAACATAAGTGCTTATATAAATCACTAAAATAAAATATAACAAGCTTATATTATAATAGGCCTATTTGAGGGGGAAACCTCCTTGGAAGTAGAGCTTTGTTACAATATGAAATATGAGATGATACATTCCTTTCCCACTCTTGTCTTTATATAGACTCATATTTACAAATAAGTAACTATTACATCATTACAATAACTCCTACTTACAATAAAATAACTGTTACATCATTCTTCTACTTACATCATTACTAATTCCCACTTATATTAGTAGTAGCTACATCATATCGGACTTGCACACACTAGGTACCCAAGTTGCAACATTACATAATTATAGTTATGTTAGGATAGGGTCCCAACATGGCCTCCCCCTTCAAAAAGCTTTGTCCTCAAAGCTTTTCCTTCAAAAATATTTGTCCTCAAAGCTTGAGGTGAGGAAACTACTACTAAAGTTTATGGAGCAACTCTCAAGTGACATCTTATGGTTGGAATCCCCTTCATTGAACTAAAATATTAGTGAGTGTATGGTTATAAATTTTATGTGTATGTTAGTCTAAAATATTTTTGGGTTCCAATATTACTGAGCCTTCTTCATACAACTATGATAGTGTTAATTGAAAATATTAATGACTACCAATGACCTTATTTAAGGATGAAACATAAAAAACTTGATGTATCAAGGATTATTCCAGTAATCTGAGCTTGTAGGCTATGAGACCAATCCATTGTAGCACCTTATATGGTCTATAGAATTTAGTTTCTAGCTTTTGATGACCATGTAGTCTCAATAATGATTGCTTGTATGGCTGCAAGCATAAAAACATGTACCCAACATGAAAATTGTGCTTCAAATAGTGTTGATCAGCTTATTATCTCATATAATATTGTGCCATATCCAAATTATCTTTGAGACGTTGGAAGAGTTGAGCATGTTCCCTGAGAGTGGAATCTATGAATTGAGCCTTAGAACTTTATGGAATGTATGATAGAAGATATTGAAAAGGGTGTCTATAGACCGCTTCATGTGGTTTCATATTGGTGGTGAAGTGATATTGTTGAGCAAGGTGCAGCGACAATATTGTCATTATTGTCAACACAGTCAGATAGATTGGTTGATACAATGGACAGGAGTTCAGATGTTATTCAAAGTATGTACAGTGATGTTAAATGCTTATGAGGATGTTTTTGATGTTTGGGTGAAGTTGTTATAGGTTGTTTGTGCAAATTTGAAAAAATCATCATGTTGTGGCTGCTCCACAACGTACCCCAAAATTGGGGACCCACCTTTTTGCATATTTTCCAAGAAGACCGAAGTGGCCCATATGCTAAATATCAAAGAAAAAGCAAAACACCGCAAAGAAAAAAAATGTCGCGATATCACGACATGTTGCATTTTCGCGGTCCAAAGCAAAGAGAAAAAGCAAGGAGAAAAAAGTGTCGCGATATCGCGACATGTTGCATTTTCACGGCCAAAAGAGAAGAGAAAGAACAAGAAATAAAAAGTGTCGCGATATCGCGACATGTTGCATTTTCGTGGCCAAAAGAGAAGAGAAAGAACAAGAAATAAAAAGTGTCACGATATCGCAACATGTTGCATTTTCGCGGCCAAAAGAGAATAGAAAGAACAAGAAAGAAAAAGTATCGCGATATCGCGACATGTTGCATTTTTGCGGTCCAAAGCAAAGAGAAAGATCAAGAAGGAAAAAGTGTCGCGATATCACGACATGTTGCATTTTCGCGACTCAAAAAGGGTATGCAGGCAGAGAAACAAAAGTGTCGCGATATCGCGAAATGTTGCATTTTTGCGACTCAAAAAGTGCAGGCAGGTAGAGAAACAAAAGTGTCATGATATCGTAACATGTTGCATTTTCTTGACTCAAAAAGGGCAGGCATGCAGAGAAACAAAAGTGTTGCGATATCGCGACATGTTGCATTTTCGCCAAAGGAACAGAGTAGTTGACAGTGCATCTGATATTAGTGATGAACACCAGGATAGTGAAACTGAAGACTGCATAGTGACATGGACCTATAAGGAATAAATTGAAGATTGAATAAGGTAATTTGTCACATAAGGACAAAATTCAATGAATAAGACAAAACGTTACATAAGGAATCTTTAATGATTTGAAATCATCTAAGATGGTCATTACACATGGAAAGAAGCAGATGCATGCCCATGTGGAGAAAAGGAAATGAAGGGCCACAAAATAGAAATGAAAAGCCTTTTTGGAAACCAAAACACATGCATGCACAAGGGAAGGAGAAAACGAACAGTCATGAAAGGAGAAAATGAACAGTCATGGAAAGAGAAAACGAACAGTCATGGAAGGAGAAAACGAACAGTCATGGAAGGAGAAACAAAAAAAAAATTAGAGGTTTTAAATACGCCATTCAAAGAGGCCATAATAGGTTGGTGCTCCTTTCTGTTGGTGCAGATAAATCAGGGGTTGGTGCTCCTTCCAGTGGGTGTTGGTAAATTGATTGTAAAGTTGGTGCTTTGCAAAGGCTGGATTTGGATGGGAGTCCAAACAAGTCATTTTGAGGATGTAGCCAAATCGGTGAACCTCGGTACATCTTGTGTTGTGTGATGTTCTCTTGTTATACTTGTTTTATTTGGTTTCAAGTTTTCATTGTTTTGGCTTTAAGAGTTGAATATTTAAGTTTTAAAAGAGCTACATTGATTCACCCCCCCTCTCAGTTTCATTGTGAGACTAACAAATATGAAGTATTATACCACCATTTGACCAACAAAATCCATTTAACCCATTGAATTAGTTTCTTAGATGCAAAGCAACGAAGATATATTTATAAGCACATGTTAAAAATTTCAACTATCCATCCATGTAAGGGTGGCATGCAAACCTCATCTTGAGTTTTGTACCTTATAGCTTGAACAATTCTTGCCAAAAATGGGTAGTAAATATAGGGCCACAGTTAGAAACAATGGATTTAGATATGCCATGAAGGTAAAAAATTAAATCAAGGAATATATGGATGGTTTTTGAAGCCTTATAGGGGTGGGCTAGAGAATAAAAATGAATGTACTTAGAGAGACAATCCACAACCACAAGAATGACTATTTTACCTCCAAGCTTGGGAATCCCTTCAATAAAATCCTTGGAAATATCTATTCAAATGGTGTTTAAAATAGAAAGATGTTGGAGTGTGTCTAGTGTGTATATAGTTTTCCCTTTCTGTTGTAGAACTTATTATTATTAAATATAAACCATTCACCAATATGCAGAAATATCAAATCATTCATCCACAAATAATTATCCACAATAACAATCCACAAATGAGAGAGAGATAGATAATACCCTTAAGGTAGGGAAACACCAATAATACTCCTTAAGGAAGGAATCACTCCACAAGTTCTCCCAATATGAGAGGCCACTTAAGGAGGGCAAAGTCCCATAAGCCACTTCGTGGGCATGACGATTACATAATATTCTTCTTCAATGATGATTACAATGACAAATATCTCTTCTTTATATATCCATATTCTTATTCTACTTTGGGGAGCCTACTACTAATATAATATTATATTATAATATAATATTATATTATAATATAATATAATATTATAATACAATCAACCTTGGGTTATGGGTGGTCCATGCCAACCCTTATACAATATAATAATATATCCCCAAATATCTATTCCTAGGTACCCTACCATGCCACCCTCCTTACAAATGTTTCATCCTTGAAATATATGAAGAAACATGATAATATTATTTGCTAAGCAAATTTAGCAACTAGTACCAATCTTGATCATCCATCCATCCAAGTGAAACACGTTGATGTCGGTATGCCATTTTTTTACTTGAGTATCTAATTCTGCTTCGTTGGCTCCACATTTTTGTTGTTGTATTTTGATAACTTGAATGATGGGTCCACTTTTTCCTTGATGCTGATGATTCATTCTAAAAACTAGGATCCCTATGCTTTCTCTGCAAAACACTGCCATAGTTGGTGCCTTTTTTATTCCATGTAGAACCATAATATTGTTGCTTTTAACCATGCCCCCAAGATTTGTGTCACTCATGGTGGTGTGGATGGTGATATGGTGCAACCTTAACTTGATGTTTTACCTTATTTAACTTCTCAACATTTGGCTCCATTGTTTTAAATTCTTCTACACGTTGTTCTTTTATGTTCTCTTTGTTTGGTGTGTCCTTGTTCTCTTCTATCAAAGCTTCCTTGGACTCTGTTACTGTTATTTCCATTGAATCAGTTGCTGCTACTTCTTCCATTGACTCTTTTGCTGCTACTACCTTCTTGGATTATGTTTCAGGTTCTTCAATTTGTTTCTCTACAACCACTTATTGATTTTCCTTGGATCCTTGCTCCTTAAGCTAATAAATATCCTGCAACGTTATCTTCTTTTTCATGTACCATAACTTCATAAACTTTTTTTGCACATTAACAGCACCCAAAGAATCTAACCAAGGATAGCCAAGAACAATATCCTCATGATCCATCTGAATAGCATGAAAATTTGAATGTAAAACATATTTATCCATGGTGATCTTCAAATCTTCAAAAATCTAAACATTCTCACCCTCTAGTTGTATGTCCTTAATTTTTGTTGCTTGAACTGGCAACTTATTAGCCAAAGCAATATTAAATAAAATTATACCTACTACCAGGGTCAATGGAAATAATAACCTGTTCTTTTTTAATGCTTCCATGAACCTGCAAAATAGACTTTTTATATTCACACAAATTCCTTTGTCCATTTTCTAATTTATCTTCTACCAAAGGTATGGTTTCCTTTGTCTGCATACTGACATATTTTTTATCTTCCCTGACATTCTCCTCTTTCTCCTTGAGTAATTTTATTTCTTTTTCATAGTCTTCATTTTGTTTCTTGAAAAATTCCCAATATTCTTTCATTTCATTCTGCTCATTTTGAAATCCCTGTAGTTTCTTTTCAAGGTCTGTGATGACATCCGTCAAGCTATCTATCTTTTTATCCCTTTCCTCAAGCAATTTTGTAAAATATATTTGTAGTTCCTCTTTGTATTCCCATAAAGTAGCTATCTTTTTATAGGGGTTCCAATTACTTAAGAATGCATGCTCCACTTCTTCCCAAGATAGCTCATTATGGGTGCCACTAAGACTATAAAACCAAGAGAGAGCAACTTCTCCAAGAAATTGAGGAAGTATACTTTTCCAAAGAGGATTTTGATGATACAAGGATTTAAATTTTTTCCACCAATCCCTAGCATCAATATCATATGCTCCATAAAATATTTGTGTGATCAAGTGAGTGAGCGGAAAAACAATGATCAATTAATCAACTAACAATTACAATAGAAAGTCTATGATTAAATAAATAGACTAACTAACAACATTAGGAAATAGCGCTAACTACCCTCTAACAATAGAGTAGGGAGTTGCGTGATGCTAACCACTAACCTAGGTAGAGAAGTCTAACCAAACCACTAACCTAGGATATTTAGAGATTAACCTAGGATAGAAGAATAAATATCTAGATAGTAAAAGATAAATGTAAATACTCTTTTACCTAGTGGAGTAAATGGTAAGTATCCCAAGTAATGGAATATTACACTAACATCCCCCCTTATTACATTATTTGGGTAATACATACATATCCCTCTATACAACAATATTTGGGTGAAGTATATAATTGCCCCAATACAGTGAAGAAGATGTTGATCTGCTGGTTCTTTGCTCTGTCACAGTGCTCTGGCTGCTCCTAAGCAAAAAGTGGGTCATTCCTCACTATGTCTTCACGCCAACGAATGTCCTTATGGTAATCACATCATCCAACCAATTTGCATGGGTAACCATCCACTGCAATCGCTAGGTGTAGTAGAATAGATCACTTCATACAAGGTTCATTCATTTACAATATGAATTTGCAAAAGATAAGGTAGCTAAGGTGTCGGTCGCTACCAAAAATGCACCCTTATAAGTTCCCCCCTTCTCATTGCAAAACATAGTGTAATTAATTTCTGAAGGAAGTGTGACTAAGGTGTCGGTCAAAGCCGAAAATGCACCCTTATAAGTCATCTTCCCTATTTACAAAAATCAGTGAAGAAAAGAAATGGATATCCCCCTCAATTGCAAAAAGTGTGCAACGCAAGAGTGTTGTGAAGGATTTTACAAATATTGCCTCCTAGACAATTGTACACCACAAAAAATCGCTCCTCTTGTTACAAGTACTTCAAACACCTAGAATTTGCTATTTATGAAGCCTAAAAGAGGTACAAGCACCCCTTATTGCAAGGTCTTCAAACAAAAAACTTATGCTATTTATGAAGCCTAAAAGAAGAGAGAGAAAATGGTGCTTTTGCCCAAGGGACACATGTGTTTTCCCTCTACAAAACTGTTTTAGCAATTTAGCACTCCTTGTGCTATCTTTGAACCAGAAATAGAATCAGAATGAGACACTTCACAAGAAAGATGGCTTTTGTGTTGTGCCTTTGCCATTTTAGTTTTGCTTGTTTTGAAACCAACACTGAATGGTGTCTTGGTTTTCATTTTTACAATTTGTGCAAAACTATGCTTTCTAGGCAATTTGATCAAAAAAGTTCACCAATTTGTCCTTTCTTATTGTAAGTACTTCAAGCATGATTGCTATTATGAAGTCTAAAAGAAAAGGTTTAATGTTGATGACTTGGACTTTTCTGATTGCCTTTACAAGTTTTATTTCCCTCTTATCAAAATCTATGTTTGAAGGAAGAAAGGAATTATCCCCCTTTAGTGCAAAGGATTGCAACTTTTAAGGTTCCTTATTTTCAAAAAACTTGTTCTTTCTTTTGATTACCCTAAAAGAGTACCAAAATATTATTCACTCAAACAGATATTTAATGGCACCTGCCTTAACTCCCTTCAAGAAGGATGAAAAGTTTGAGGAAATTAAGCCAAACAAATAAGAGTGAATTAGGGGTTTTGTTGATTTAGGAGAGAATATCAAGTAATTTTGGCTTTAAATCTGTGCAAGGATTTACACAAATTTGTGAAATTTTGGGGTTTAGTGTGTTCTTGATTCTATGACTTATAATTGCAAAAGAAATAATGCAATAATCAAACAAGAATGCCCACAAAATTCTTATCACCTAGGTGTCGGATGCAACCGAAAATGCACCTAATTTGCCAATAAAGGTGTCGAGTAAAATCGAAAATGCACCTTTTAATTTTTGCAACAAAATGTGTGTTTTGTGTTGTGCAAAAAATGATATTTTTATGTCTCCTACTTTGTTTTCCAATTTTGCAAAAGAAGTACAATGTTGTCTTCTCCCCTGAATTTTGCAAAATTAACAATTTTGAGCACTCCTTCCAAGACAAGTCGACACACGACCCGCATTTGGAAGGCTTCCAGAACTAGTCGACACACGACCTAGTTTTTATGGGCCTAAGGCTTTAAATTCTTCTCAATTTTGCAAAAGGAAAGTGCAATTTTATGTCTTATATCCCCCTCTTGGAGAAAAACAAATGCACTCTTTGTCTATGAATTTTACAAAAAAAATTCAGTCTCCTTGTTGTCTAATTTGCAAAAAAAAATTCAAGTTTGATCCTTTCTTGTATGCGAAATTAACAAGGTGGAGAAGAGGTTTTATGGCTTTCTAATTTGCAAGAAAAATAAGTGCTCTTCTATGTCTTATATCCCCTCTCGGAGAAAACAAAAGCTCCTTTTGATTTGATTGCAAAAAATAGATCCTTAATTCTCTATTTTAATGCAAAATTTTAATAAATCTAATCATTATTTAATTAATAATAAAATTTAATTTTGTAAAAAATCAATGTAATTTAAAAAAAAAAATTGATTTTAGACAAAAGATATTAAATTATTAAATAAAATGATTAAAAATAAAAAAATTTACAAAAAAAATAGAAAAAATTTTATACCTTTAAATTATTTCTTGTCGCGGCTCCTTGTGGCAAAAGATATTCTTGCCCCGACGGGAGTCGAACTCCCGACCTCCCGTCGGGCAGCGCCTTAGCGCTGGCCCCTCCGTCGGTCGGGCTAGCTGGCCCGATGGGAACAGAGGTGGCACGCCTTCTCCTTGAAGGCTTCCCCATTGAGCGGCGGGGAAATGAGTGGGATTTATCCCACATCGCCCATGCGGGTGATTTTTCGTTGCTTAAAAGCAACAGAGCACATAGTGCTCTTTGATTGCCTGCGGGCAATCAGGGTCTGTCGGACCCCTTTTGCTGCCGCCCACATGGCACGACCGGAGGGGTCCACGTGTCAGGTGGCACACGTGGTTGTCCGCCACGTGGCCACCATGTGTCCAGTCCGGTCCGTCGTCCAATGGTTGTCCGCCATGTGTCCAGTCCATTCTAGGTCGATTCGAGTGGCAGTGCCATGTCAGCACCTTGAGATTTATACCCAAGGTCACGTTTGGCCGCCACATGTTGCCAGATGAGTGGTCTAAGTTAGTGCCTCGATATTTGTGCCCGAGCGTGCGTGGGTCCCATCTACGTCTTCGCCAGAGTCTGTCACCTACAATTTTCCTTGAGATTTGTGCCTGGGAGTTTGTCCACAGGTTTAGGGTCTCCAATCTAATCGTCAAAGATCAAAGGGCGCTCCTACCCTCTCAGATCTCGGTCGTCGGATCTGTGTCGTCGGTCTCCGAAGATCGGAGGGCGCTCCTACCCTCGTAGATCCTGATTGTTGGACTTGTACCGCCTGCTCTCTGTTAGCCTATCAGGCCTGATAGGTTAGATAGCAAAATGCTATCAAATCTGTCGGACCTACAGGCCGTCTCCCATGGCCGCCTGATGACGTGGGTCTACGGGCCCTCTCCCGAGGTCGCCCGATGACATGGGCCTACGAGCCCTCTCTCGAGGCCGCCTAGTGACGTGGGCCTGCGGGCTTGCCTAGGGATCCATGCAGGTCTTGAGGGCCAGCAGGGCCCTCAAAGACAATGCCAAGTCCAGGTCAGGTGGAATGAGAAGAGCTCGTATTAGGCCACCCGACTGCGATGATACCAATGTGATCAAGTGAGTGAGTAGAAAAATAATGATCAATTAATCAACTAACAATTACAATAGAAAGTTTATGATTAAATAAATAGACTAACTAACAGCATTAGGAAATAGCGCTAACTACCCTCTAACAATAGAGTAGGGAGTTGCGTGATGCTAACCACTAACCTAGGTAGAGAAGTCTAACCAAACCACTAACCTAGGATATTTAGAGATTAACCTAGGATAGAAGAATAAATATCTAGATAGTAAAAGATAAATGTAAATACTCTTTTACCTAGTGGAGTAAATGGTAAGTATCCCAAGTAATGGAATATTACACTAACATTTTGTAGTTTCATAATTGATACCCTAATGCAAACTAGGGTTTTTTGACAATATATATCATGCCCTAATGCAAACTAGGGTTTTTTGACAATATATATCATGCCCTAATGCAAACTAGGGTTTTATGAAAATACACATATTCCCACTGAGTTGAAGCTAAAATTCCTTAGATCTACAATTTTTCTTCCAAACAAAATAAAGTGCAACTGATTTGCTTACCCGAACTAAACAAATTTTATCTTTTGAAAAAATTGTGACTTGAAAATTCATCACTACCCTTGTTCTAGATGGTTGACTTTAGAAGGTCGTATCTCCCTCAATACTACTTGGATTATTTCATATGACCACTCATTTTAAATATCTTCAAATTCTACACAAACTCATCTAATAATATCCTGAATCTGATAAACTTTCATAGAGATATGGCTTCTAAAATATGAGACATTTTTCTAGAAAAAAATCTACGAAATTCGTCACTATCCTTGTTTCGGATGACTAACTTCAAAAGGTCGTATCTCCCTCAATAATACTCGGATTCCTTCATATGACCACTCATTTTAAAGCTCTTCAAATTCTGCACAATCGGATAAACTTACACAAAGATATGGCTCCTAAAATATGAGATGATTTTCCAAAAAAAAAATTGTCCTAATTTTGCAATTTCACAAAAATTCCCACTTTGCCAAAATCGTTGCTCTGATACTACTTGTTGTAGAACTTGTTATAATTAAATGTAAACCATTCACCAATATGCAAAAATATAAAATCATTCATCCACAAATAAGTATCCACAATAACAATCCGCAAATGAGAGAGAGATATATAATACCCTTAAGGTAGGGAATCACCAATAATACTCCTTAAGGAAGGAATCACTCCACAAGATCTCCCAAGATGAGAGGCCACTTAAGGAAGGAAAAGTCCCATAAGCCACTTTGTGGGCACGATGATTACATAATATTCTTCTTCATTGATGATTACAATGACAAATATCTCTTCTTTATATATCCATATTCTTATTCTACTTTGGGGAGCCTACTACTAATATATACTACTAATATAATATAATATTATAATATAATATAATATTATAATACAATCAACCTTGGGTTATGGGTGGTCCATGCCAACCCTTATACAATATAATAATATATCCCCAAATATCTATTCATATGTACCCTACCACCTTCATACACTAACAAGTATCACATTCTACCATAAAGTTTTGAATATCCCTTTTCATCCCTACCCATGAAAATATACGTTAGTCTTCTCACAAGTCTTTAAGAACCTGAAATATCCTACAATCGAGGAGGTATGAATTTCTTATAGTATAGATTCACAAAATAATGAATTTACATGAATAACAATGTGATCTTGGTATCTTAGATGTTGTCCATATAATGTATATCCTAACTGAGAGTTAGGATCTTAATGAAGTTTGCTAAATTAGGGCTTGCAAGGTAGAATCTTGGGTTACCTCTTCTTGAAGTTGGTGGATCCATTGAGGAAGTGGGATTGAGATGGCACACAACATACCCTAGTACTCATGTTGGTGATAAAATACATTAACAACTATATTTTTCTTGCCCTTTTTATAAATTATTTCATAGTCATACCCTGGTAGTTTGGTGGTCTATTTTTGTTGTTCAATCATGGATAAACACTACTCAAGAAAGTATTTTAGACTATGTTGATCTATTTTAATTGAAAAAATTGCCCACTGAGATAATATCTCTAGTGGTTGACAACATTTAATATCACCATCATCTCCTCCTCATAGGTTGATTTACCCAATTTTTTACCTAATAATGCCTTACTAGGACCAATTTCCATCCTTGTATAAGCATTGCATCAATTCCACCTCTTGAAACATCACTTTTAACTCTAAAAGGCTTAGAGAAATTGGGCATTGCTAGTATGAGAATTGATAACATAACTTGCTTGATGTACAAGAAGACATGTTCATCTAGTTCTTGTTAACTTTTGATGCAGTATGCAATGGGAGATAGTAATCACAAGATGTCAAATAATATGAAAGAAATTAAATTTGTGAGATGACTGAAATATGCTATAAATAGAAATGACGGAAATGAATACAATGTAGCTATGGAGGAAATGGACACTCCATGAACAAAGCTACCAAACTACATTGCACCCATCACCAATATATGGTGATTTACACAACACTATGTTACTACCTACGAATATGCTCTGAGCTTCTATATATCCTACTTGTTACAATGAGGCCCTTTTTATATAGGAAGATAGGTTCCTTTGCCAACACTCTACCTAGTTGTGCAAGGGACAACTTACACATATACAAGTTGCATATTGAAACTTTTGCATTTATTACATTGCATGAAGTAACTAGATAACTTCCCCCTAAAGTAATCTAATGTCCTAAGTATGTACCTAGGAAGGTACATTTACATGACCCAAATGATGTAATATAATCTATTTTCTAACACCACCCTGTATTACATTATTTGGGTATTGAAGACTTTAGTCTTCAATATGGATCTTCTTCTTCATCTTGAACTTTGTACTCTTCCTCTGCATTCTTTGTAACCTATTCAAGCAAATAGTTAGTGTCTTTGTAATATGTTACATTTGCTGATAGAGCTTTCACCTCATAGTCTTCTATGGGTTCTTCCAGTTCTTCAATTTCTTCTATCCTCTAAACCATGTGTCCTTTCTGATTTCTCTTCTAATATTCTAGTTGAGGATAATTGGTTGGTTGTTGAGATTTTTGTTGATGAAGATTCCTTTGATATTATCATGATTGAAATTGATTCTCATTATTCATCTAATTTCCTTGGTTCTAGTTTTTGGGATTGTATCTACAATAGTTGGTACTATGACCTTTCTTTCTGCATATCTGACAATACCATATTTTCCATCCTCTTGCTAATGAAGCAATATTTCCCTATGGATTATCTTTTGATGCCAATGTAGTGTTAGTCATCTCATCTTTCATAGTTTTTTCCATTTTATATTCCTAAAGTATATTGATTAGGTCATCAAAAGAAGTATCTTTACTTAAAACTTGTAAAGATGTGACCAAATGTTTATAGCTATCTGGAAGTGCTCTCATGGTTACTTGAGTAATATGTTCATCCTTAACTATTTCTCCTAAGGTCAATAATCTCCCTTTAATATCTTCTACCTTCCTTAGGAATAGTTCTATGCTTTCTCCACTATTCATCTTTAATGAGTGAATTTGAGTTTGAAGATGAAGAATAGTTGTCTTATTCTTTCCTTCAAATATTTTCTCTAGGCTTGTCCATGCATTTGAAGATATTTTTGTTGAACTGATATAGGGTTGTATTTCATCAGTGATAGCAAATATTATTATAATTGGAGCCTTTGAATCATTTTCCTCAAACTTTAGAATTTTAGTATCACCTATGGCAGGTCTCTATGTTTTCCCTTTGATAATATCCCAAAATATTTCATATACCAAGATTGCTTTCACTTTATTCTTCCAAGAGAAATAATTAGGACCCTTGAGTAGTTGAGATTCTGCTAGGAAGAATTTGTTTGATGCCATTTAAATTCCCTAATATCAATCCTTATATTTTGTGGACTTCCTTATGTCTCCCTAGTAATGAGAGTATATGATATAGTGCTCTTGTAAAATATAGTTCAATTTTTGGTTGATTTTGTAAAGTTTTGTAAATATCAAAAATCAACTTTTCTAACACCTTATTACTCCTATTGAACTAAGCACTTTTCCAATTTTGAAGAGGTTTTAATGTTGGATTTCTTTTGTCCCTTTTGAGAAATTTTGAGACAAGAATATTATAAATTTCCAACCTTAGAAAAAACCTTAATAACCTCTTTTAATATCCCTTAGGATTTGATTTTAGTGTTTCTAATTTTCAATAACCTAGTTTGGTGTTGTAACCCTTATAACTCCCAAATTTGGAAAATTAGAACACAATAATATTTGCAAATATTAATGGATTAATTCCAAGTAGTATCCCTTATTTCTCCTAGGTTGTGTTTTGCAAATATTAGACTACTTTGATATTTAATTTTCCTAAGTTTTGCTTTCAAATAAAGATTTATTTCCTTTAATACTTCAACCTTAGAATATAACCTTATAACTCCCTTTTTAATGAAAGCAAATTAGATAGGGGAAATTTTACCTTAATAAAGCTTTGCACCTTTATGAAATCGGATGTGTATGGCTGTAATTTATCCTTCTTGGGTGTTGTGAGTAATGATAGATTCTTCAACATGCTCCTTGGCTTCAACACTCTTCTTTAATGCTTCCCTTGACCTATTTGACCGAGAGTACTTCTCTTTGCTACTTTTGAATGCTCCCAAATGCTACGTTCTCCCTGGTCCAAGGTGCCTTTAATAGGTGGTCAATATTTTGATGAGTGACAAGTGTCACAACGGTTTTATTCAATGCTCCAAGGATGCTTTGGACATTGGTGGAGTCACCAACTCTGTTCTAATGCCTATTACAAGTGTCACCTTTTCTTGGGATGTTTTTATTCCCTCTTTGTGCGTTGTCCAAGTGGCTTCTCTGCTTCAACGTATGTGAGGCCTCTTATTGTAATACTTCTGGCTGAAAGTAACTCCTCTTTTGCATGGAATATGGGTGCCAAAACAATGTTGTAATGTCTCCTTTCACATGTGAAATTCAACGTTCCTTTGTGGGCATTTTTTAGGGTTCTTTTGGAGAATGACAAGTGGCACCTTCTTTCCTTTGCATACCCTTGTCTTATCAATACCTTCTTGCAAGCCCTTCAATGTATTTTTCCACCTTGTTCTTTGTTGTACTTCATTGGTGTTGAGATTTTTCCAGCCAAGCAATGCTTATGGTGGAGCTTTGGTGGAGATATGGAGGATCTTTGGTGGAGCTTCGGTGGCTCTTGAATGGAGTTCGAATGGCATCACTTTGGTGGAGACTTCTTGATGCTCCACTGATGGTATTGAATGCTCCTTTATTGGACGTATGATTCCAATTTACTTGCTTTGATTTCCCTTGCTTATATGCTGCTTGATTTCTCCCTTTATTTGTGCCTTATATTTTGTAGGTTTGGTCATCCAAGATATGAAGAATATGAGCCTTCTTGAGTGGCTCTTTTGCTATGCTTGGGAGAATGCTAGCATTCATCCACCTTTGGCTGGTTTACCCTACGGATATTGTGCCTTTGAGGCACCTTCAAATCTACCCTCTTTCCTGCGTAGAATGAATTAGAGAAGTGCAATACAATGTAACAATATTTGTAAATAAGATGCCTTTATTGCACCCTTTCTTGCACTCCTTTTTGTAGGTCTGATTTTCTGGTTTTTATGGCAGAATTTTTGAATGCAATGTAGGGGTTTTGAGGTTGTCTCTTTTATTAGACACCTTCCCATTTTTGCTTGGATATTTTGATGACAAATCCAAGCTTAGATAGAAGTAGATAGAAGCTCCTTATTTGATGCAATTTTCTGCACTTTTCTCCTTGCAACTAACCTTGTAATGCTTTGGATTTGAGACTCACCAAGTCTCAATATTTGAAGCTTCTATTTCTGATTTTGGTTAGTCGTCTTCTTCTCCAAGTTTTGGAGGATTCTAACCTATTTTTGGTGGCTTCACTTGGCCACTATGTGTTGCATATTTTTGTGCACTAATAGTGTCTTTAGACACTTTGACAAATTCTGATTTTGTGCCTTTCTCAGGAACACAAACACTAAGCCTTTTGAGAGTAATATAGTAGTGCAAATGAACCCACTAATATGCACTAACAATCACACCTTATCACTCCAATAAACTCTCAAAATAACTTATAAGTGCACTTAATCAATTTATTGCAACTAATCAAGAATAATCTGAAATGAATCTTCAAGAGTTATTCTACAATTTCACTACAATTAATATTGTAGGACTTAGTCTTCTTTTTATTTTTCCAAAGTAGATGATAGGTAGTTGATAGATGTAATTCTAAAATCTAATCAACTCCTAACTAATGTGCAAATGAACCTTAAAAGGAACTTTTCTCTTTTTGCACTTTTGAAGACTGTAATCCAATTTTTCCTTCTTGCAACTTTAATCCAAATTAAGGTGCTTTAACAAATCTGATAAGTAATCCAATTAATGAATCTACTTGCACCAATAGTTGCTTACCTTTTTCTGAAATATTTTGTAGAGGATGTAGCTTTTGTAGAGGATGTAGATCTTGGTGTCTAAGATCACCAAGTTGTTGCCTTGAGTAAGATCTTGCAACTCTTTGTAGACTATCCTGAACAACTCCTTCACCAAAATATGATCTCGAACTTTCTTTCACGAGCCTAGGATTTGGTGGCTTGTTCTCCTCTTGTAGTCTCCTCATTTTTGCTATAGATTTTTAGAAGTCTTTATCTCAGCAAATAATGCCTTCTTTTTGTGAGAGGTAATCTTCAAATCTCCTGGATTTGGTAGGCTTCTTCTGTCTTCAAGTCTTCTTATCGAATTCTAACTTCAAGCAAGATCTTCTTCTCAAGATTCTGAATGTCTTGAGGTCTTCTGATATTTGGCACTCCTTGCCAAATTCTTCTTCTTCTTTTGGGCTTGTTGTCGGATGGCGACAATTATCCCAAATATTTCACTATCTTCTGTAGTGAATTTCTCCAATGAGTTCTCCTTTGATGATTTCTTCAGTAAGGCTCTCCAAGCCTTTTACTGGATGCTCGTTGAGACCTCCCCAAGGTCTTTGATCTTGTAGCTTCTTCTGGTCTTCCTTGAGACCTTTTCTTCAACCTTCTGCTCCTGGAAGTGTTGGTGGTGAGATCTTCTTTTGGATCTCTAATTCTGCTACTTCTGGATTCGAGCAGGACTCTCCTAGTCCTTCTTCTTCCAAGACTGGAAGTTCTTCAATGAGATCTTCTCCTGATCTCTTTATCTTCAATTTTGCTTTAGGTGTTGGATTGATTCTGAAGAAGATACTCTTCCTAACTTTCTTGTAGGAAGTTTCCCAACTCACTGAATCTCCTTTCCCTGCAACAAAGTATTAGTACTAAAATCTTAATCTGCTTCTGAATCAGATACTCTCTTCTGGAGTCTTCTTTAGGATCAAGGCTTTGTGGCCTTTTTTAGTATCAAGGCTTTTGTGGCCTTTTCTTTAGTATCAAGGCTTTTGTGGCCTTTTCTTCAATATTAAGGCTTATGTGGCCTTTTCTTCAGTATCAAGGCTTCTGTGGCCTTTTCTTTAGTATCAAGGCTTTTGTGGCCTTTTCTTCAATATCAAGGCTTCTATGGCCTTTTCTTCTAGATCAAGGCTTCTATGGAATTTTCTTCTAGATCAAGGCTTCTATGGCCTTTTATTTTGGAACAAGGCTTCTATGGCCTTTTTTTCTTCTATGAAGTTCTCAATCTAGCAATGGAGATCTTCAGTCTCCTAACTTCACCATGACTCTTCTCCATAAGTCTTCTTCCATAGTATTCTTTTCTTGCACAAGGAACTAATCTCTACACTATGAAGGCACATTGACCTTCGGGCAATGAAGTTGAAGTCTCCTAGCTTTCTATTGTAGGAGGAGTCCCAATCATCTGAGAATTAATTTTTTGCAACAAAAGAAACTTTGGGCAATAGTTAACAAATTCCAAATATCCTGAATGATCTTCACTAGATGATTTATCAATCTAGTGGATTGAATGTTGAGTCCTAGTCTTCATGAGTTTTTCTTACAACTCTGTGGAAAGACTCTAGTCAAATGTAATCTCAGTATTTTTGGAACTGAGATTTCTTTCAGTCCTCACTTGTGGCTCTCCCTAATTCTACCACCTAGACTCTTCTAAGAGTTTTTTATAGTGGCTGGTCCAATAGCGCATCAAGTTGACAAAAAACTCAGGCTCAATGATAATGGTGGTTTTCCTATTGATCTACTGTGGCTAGATCTATTGTGGCTTGATCTACTGTATCTCAATATACCATGGCTCTGATACCACTATTAGATTTTGATGCAATATGCAATGGGAGATAGCAATCACAAGATGCAGAATAATATGAAAGAAATTAAATCTATGAGATGACTAAAATATGCTATAAATAGAAATGACATAAATGAATACAATGTAGCTATGGAGGAAATGGACACTCCATGAACAAAGCTACTGAACTACATTACACCCATCACCAATATATGGTGATGTACACAACACTATGCTACTACCTACGAATATGCTCTGAGATTTTATATATCCTACTTGTTATAATGAGGCCCTTTTATATAGGAAGATAGGTTCCTTGGCCAACACTCTACCTAGTTGTGCAAGGGACAACTTGCACATATACAACTTGCACATTGACACTTGTGCATTTATTACATTGCATGAAGTAACTAGATAACTTCCCCCTAAAGTAATCTAATGTCCTAAGTATGTACCTAGGAAGGTATATTTACATGACCCAAATGATGTAATATAATCTATTTCTAATAGTTTTGACCATATAAAAGAGCTTTTCCTTAACATCATTATCAAAGGCGATGCAATATTTTTATAAATATGGATAAATTTCCTATAGTATCCAATGAGTCCTAGGAAATCCAGAGATCTTTAAGAGTGTGTGTATTTTGTCATTCTTGTATAGCAGTAATCTTCTTTGGATCCACCTTGACCCTTTCTCAAACTATGTGGTCCAAGGTACTTCACTTATTGCATTTCAAAAGAAAATTTAGACTATTTTACACACAATTGATTATCAACTAGGAGTTGAAAGGTCTAGTCCAAATGTTTCAAATTATCATCCCATGTGTGACTGAGTTAGGATATTATTAAAGAAAATCAAAATGAATTTGCACAAAAAGGGTGAAAAATTTGCTTTCATAAGACTCTGAAAGGTTGAAGGTGCATTGGTAAGACAAATTGGCATGGCTAGGAATTCATAATGATATTCATGAATCTAAAATGCTATATTTGGAGTATTTTCTTCCCTTAATTTTATTTTATAATATCCTAAATTCTAATCCAATTTTAATAAGAAGCGATCACCATGGAGCTCATCCAACAACTCATCAATGACTAGAATGTGGGGTTTATTTTTTACAGTAATTTTTTTGAGTTCATATAAATCCATGCATACCTACCAATAACCATCCTTATTATGAACTAATAGTATAGGAGATTATTATGGTTTAACACTTGGTTGAATGACCCATGTCGCTAATAACTCTTGCACCATCTTTTCAATCTTTATCTTTTGCACATATGGGTACTTGTAGGGATGAATGTTGGGGGTTATAATTCCTACGATGAGTTGGATAGCATGATCATGAGTGTATCATTGTGGTAACCTATGGGGTTCTACAAATACAAATGTATGCTTATCCATAATTATCTACAATTTATATGATTTAACTATTTCATTAGAAGTCGAGGTTTGTAATGCAAACAATTGCACCACCACTCCTTGAGTCAATTTCTTCAAAAATTTTCCACCACTCCTTGAGTCAATTATACCATAGAGAGTGTATTTCTTCCTTTTGTTTAGTAAATTCCATCCATAACTTAGAAAATTTCCCTACTATCATGCCTAGTGTATGAAGCCACTTAGTTCCCAATATAATGCCACATCCTCCCAAGGGAAGGGTAAATATGTATACTATGAGGTTGTATTTATCCATTTGTACCCTAACATTTATATATTTTACATTTCAAAATAAGGTTCCCCCATTAGCCACCATGACTATAAATAGTTGCATGATCATGTGTAACAATTTACCTTTTTGGCTACCCATAGATTAATAAAATTGTGGGTATTACCTAAATCAATGAGGATAATAAGTCATTGTCCCTTAAAATGTTCTACCACTTTCATGGTTTATGGCATGGAGATCCTAGCTAAAGAATTTATTGATATCTCAGGTGGTTGGTCCTCTATAATTTCCAACTCTTCAGGTTGCTCTTTTTCTTTATGTTCCTCCTCTTCATCTTGTGATTCCATGGTGGAAGGTTCACCTGCATCAAGTAAATATAGCTTTTTTTTTATGCACTTGTGGTCTATAGAATATTTATCACCATGATTATAACATAGTCCATGTGCCCTTTGTGCATCCATTTCTTCTTGGGTAAGGTTTTTGATTGGAGGTGATTTGTTTATTGAGTTTGAAGAAGTATGGAGCAATGTATGAGCTTGTGGAGGTTTGAAGGTACATATTTGTTTCACAGATTTATCTTTAGCCAACCTAGACAAACCTACTCCTACCATCATGTTTGTTGGTTTTAACATTTTTACTTCTACATGGATATCTTCCTTTAACCCACTAATAAAATAACTTTTAAAAACTTACACTTAATCCTCTTGTTCGTTGCTACCTTTTCAGACTAAGTTTGATATTCATGGATAGTTGTTTGTTTTAGCTTAGTGAAGAATCCTACAAAATCCTCATACTGAAATACCTTAAATTAACATTAAACAAGAAAACATACAAAACAAAAGAGAAAGAAATTTTATCTATATTTTTTACTAAGGAGAAGGATTCATAAATCCTTGCCCAACCTTAGACTGACTTACTGTTTGACATCCCCTAAGTTTCTCAAGAACTATACCACACAAGATTCCCTTCATGCAAGTCCGTCTGCATAAGCCTATCTTATGTTGAGCATATAAGTCCATCCCTCTCATCAGTCTTGATGAGCTAGACTTACCACCTTCAATCATTAGAAGGTATACATGCATCTCCATATCCACACAAGCCATTATGTGTGGTATGCTATGTGTACTGTGAGTTAAGCTATCGATCTTGTCTACTGACAAGCTATCTTAACTCTGGTACAATCTTCCAAACCTAGTCACCAATCTCCCTAAGGGGGTCTCAAGCCCTTAGGGTATCCACTAAGTTCACCTAGAACTTACTAATGATTCATTCTTTTAATCACACAAGAGCATTAAATATCTAGATACTAAATCTAACAAAATGAATTGACTAACAACAAGAATAATCAAGCGTAAAGAAACAATCACCATACAAACATACATTAAATATTTAAATGCAATAATCTGAATAAAGAAGTACTAAGCATAGTAGTTGCAATGTTCATTCAGATACATAAATAAGTATGGTACATCCCATACTTTCCACGATACTTTACATCCATTTCATTGGGGAAATCTCCCCACAATCTAATCTAATGCATAAAAGACAAGATGTAAGGTAGAGAGCAAACTTGTGAATTGGTCCATCTCATGATTCTGGCCTTCCCACTCTTCCATCGATCAAGTGAGGATATTAGGGGATCAGGACACTCATGGATCCGGATAGACATGCTTCTATATGCACTTACTTAATTCATTGCCAAATTGCAACTATACAAATAACCCAAGCAATTCAACTTACTAATGCATAGTACTAATCATGGAAACTACCCTTTCCATTTCCCCCTTAGTCAACTTGAGGGAGTCAGTCAACCATGCATCAGCTCATGCACTCTACTTGTAAATAAATGAACAAACCTTCTCAACAATTAAAGTCCCATACCCTTAATTGTTAGGAACTAGGTTCACACATCTCATTACTCAAACAACTACCTTCATTCCCAATAAACCTTTTTCTTCATTTCATAGCATAAGGTCCCATACCCTTAAACTACCAATAATATTCATTCATTTTATTTCATAACATAAGGTCCCATACCCTTAAATTACAAAATAACCATCAATCATTTTATTTCATAACATAAGGTCCCATACCCTTAAATTACAAAATAACCATCATTCATTTTATTTCATAACATAAGGTCCCATACCCTTAAATTACAAAATAACCATCATTCATTTTATTTCATAACATAAGGTCCCATACCCTTAAATTAAAAAATAACCATCATTCATTTTATTTCATAACATAAGGTCCCATACCCTTAAATTATAAAATAACCATCATTCATTTTATTTCATAACATAAGGTCCCATACCCTTAAATTACAAAATAACCATCATTCATTTTATTTCATAACATAAGGTCCCATACCCTTAAATTACAAAATAACCATCATTCATTTTATTTCATAACATAAGGTCCCATACCCTTAAATTACAAAATAACCATCTAATTCATTTATTTCATAACAAAAGGTCCCATACCCTTAAATTACAAAATAATCATCTAATTCATTTATTTCATAACAAAAGGTCCCATACCCTTAAATTTCCTTTATTTGATAACAAAAAGTACCATACCCTTAAATTACAAAATAATCATCTAATTCATTTATTTCATAACAAAAGGTCCCATACCCTTAAATTACAAAATAATCATCTAATTCATTTATTTCATAACAAAAGGTCCCATACCCTTAAATTACAAAATAATCATCTAATTCATTTATTATCTCCTAAATTCTACAAAGAAGACAATGGATGGTAACTAAAGGAGACTCCCAAGCTGGTTGCAACTTTGCAAAGGAGGGTTCACTCACGACATCCAATCGGGCATCTTAACAGATGATCCTCCCATGCATTTATCCTAAGACATCCATCACACAACGATGGATAGAAGGACCCAAGGAGCTTCGATGCTACCCATCCTAGCTGCCACCACTGCACCCAACCGACTACTAGCGATCACAGTAACTATGATATCTTTGCATCCACATCACAGTAGTGGAGCATAGCAATACCACGATGCTACATGTCCTCTAGCATGTAGTTATGACTATGATGCTCTTACCACACAGAGCTATGGTGCTCTAAATCATACAGCTATGGTTCTCTAAAACAACACAGAGTTGTGATGCTCTTATAATGCAGATTCGAGCTCTTAAACACATGGAGCCTCAACACTCATAAACACAAAGCTACAAGCTCTTAAAAGCATAGAGCTATGCTGCTCTAAAAAATAGAGTTATGGTGCTCTCAACATAGAGCTATGAGCTCTCAAAACATAGAGTTATGAGCTCTTAAAAACATAGAGCTTCGATGCTCTAAACACAGAGCTATGAGCTCTTTAAAAACAAAGAGCTATGAGCTCTAAAACACAAAGCTACGAGCTCTCAACACAGAGCTAGGAGCTCTTTAAAAATATAGATCTATGAGCTCTAAAACATAGAGGTACGAGCTCTCAACATAAAGGTACGAGCTCTCAACATAGAGCTACGAGCTCTTTAAAACATAGAGCTTCGACACTCTAAACATAGAGCTATGAGCTCTTTAAACACATAGAGCTATGGTGCTCTAAAACACATAGCTATGATCTCTTTAAACACATAGAGATATGGCACTCTAAAATAGAGAGCTACGAGCTCTCAACATAGAGCTACGAGCTCTTAAAACATAGAGCTATGAGCTCTTAAAAACATAGAACTTCGATGCTATAAACATAGATCTGCGAGCTCTTTAAAAATATAGAGCTATAAGCTCTAAAACATAGAGCAATGAGCTCTCAACACAGAGCTATGAACTCTTTAAAACATAGAGCTTTGATGCTCCAAACATAGAGCTATGATCTCTTTAAACACATAGAGCTATTAAAACATAACAACCATATTTGGACAGAGACCAACCTAGTTCACCCACGAAATTGGGTTGTTTGCATTGCTTGAAAGTCACTCGTCGCTCTCGCTCAATGGATGCTTGTCTCTTCTGCTTGGTAGATGCTCCTCCCCCTTCTCGTCCTTCATTCCTCCCTTTCCTTTGATCCTTTTTCCTTTGGCATCTTCTCTGCCTCCTTGGTCCATGTTCCCCACCTACCCACCATTACTCCTTGACCAACCTCTGACATGAGGTAGGTTGAACACCCCTCTCCCTTCTCTTCCCAAGGTGATTGCCATAAAGAGTCTTCCTCTTATGTTAGAGGAGCTTTGTACATCTTTGGCCTGACTGGTTCTCCAAAGGGTAATTCGGTCTATTTCATTGAATGTTGTTTTGTCACCATAACATCTCAAGGGGGTCGACTGATGGGTGGGTGATAGCTTCCTAGGCACGTCGAGGCAAACACTTTTTTTCTTTATTATTAAGCATTATCTTTTGCCTTTCTAAAATAATTCAATTATTTATTTTAAACAATATTTATTTTGTCCTTCTTAAATAAATAAACTATTTATTTAGCAACATCTATTTGCTCCTTCTAAATAAATAAACTATTTATTTAGCAACATCTTTTACTCTTTTTAAATAAATAAACTATTTATTTAACATATTTTGCTCTTCTTAAATAAATAAACTATTTATTTAAACATATTTTTCTCTTTCTAAATAAATAAACTATTTATTCAGCAACATCTTTTATTCTTTTTAAATAAATAAACTATTTATTTAACATCTTTTGCTCTTCTTAAATAAATAAACTATTTATTTAAACAACACACATATGAAGTTTGTGAAGGCAAACCATCTACCCCATGATCACCGGTTATCAAGGTTAATAATTCTAAAGTAAAATATAATCATGCAAGTGCATCAAACAAACAAGAAGTCTTTCCATCAATATAATCGTCTGTCTCATCCTCTAGAACTTACGATGGCTACTAGGCCATTAGTATGGGGCTCAAGGTGATTATATATTGATGATTATCCCTTAAATGAATGCATACCTATATGAAGGTATTTATCTGTGTTACCTTCAAGTTGCCTTATCATCATTTCCCCTTCCTCAAGTACTCTCGCCTCTAGTGGATGACTCAATTTCCTCCACTCACGAGTGCACTTGATCCTACACATTGGCAATTTATTAGCAGTAACATATCCTTCATTACTTATCTAATATCATGAAGTTGCTTGATTGCACAAAATCGAATATTAGTCATATTTGTTAATACATTATTTTTCTATGTTTCAAAAGTCCATTTGGGAGGGTCATGACACATACTCACCAGGTCCAAATCAGATGAGTAATTCTATTTCAAATTCACCCCAAGTAAGATGTGGGTACATATTTTCCAACCACGGGTATCATTGAATTGCTTCATGCTTAAGGTTAAAGGATGTTATTGCAAGCCTTTGATTATGTGAAATGGCATGAAGAGCAAAATAATATTCATCCCTATACAACCAACTGGTTGGATCCTTGCCATCAAATTTAGAAAAATATATCTTGGGAATTTTATGATTTGTATTATTTGACAAGGTATTTTGGGGTCTTCCCTTAGAACTACCTTCTTGACTCTCTATTCATCTATCTAATGTGTAGTATTTGGCATCTAGTCTTGCTATAAGCCTCCCAATTTCATTGAATCTATGCAATTTTTCTAGTGTAGAGATTAGCAATTAGAAGGCCTGATATTGTTATTTCAAGTGTTTCACTTGTTCACCCAATATCTCTATCTCTTGGGTAGCTCTAGTTCCTTTGGTCATTTTTAAGCACTTTGAGGTCTCTAAAAAAGTGTATGGGTGTTATATACCAAATTATTAGCTTGAAAAGAGGATAGAAATGGATTCTATCACAAAATGATAAATTTGGCATCCCAAAAAAGGTGTATGGGTGTTATATACCAAAATTATCAACTCAAAAAGAGGATCAAAATGGACTATACCACAAAATGATAAATTTGGTTGTTATAGATTTTTTTTTCAAAACTACTACCAACCATCTTCTTTGATTGTCAAGCTAGGTATTTTTGGCACTATTAGTCTATAACTAAAAATAATTGCTCCATAACTCTACTCCTACAACTGACAACTAACTACTCTAATATATTCCCTAGCATTGACAACTAATTACTCTGATATATTTTCAAACACTAACAACTAAATACTCTAATATATTCCATGTACTATTAATTGCATTATATTATCATTGTATATTCTCTATCCTATCCCACTTGTTGTTTAAGACCCATCAATCTATGATGTGAATAGTCTCCTCTATAGTATGCTCAAATTTTATTTTGGTTTTGGCTAGAAAAGGATTAAAAACAAGTTCAATAGGGACATTCTAGGCCAAGGTGTGTCTGGTTTCATGGGCTCTCTGATATACAAACTTTGATCATGATTAGTGGTCAACCCAATATCTTAGAGCTCTAACTACAAAGGATTCCACCATATCCATAGCCACACTATCCATTTTCGAGTGTACTATGAGAGTAACTTCCTAGGGCTAACCGCTTACTGGTGCACCATAAAACTCAAATGGTCAATATCTTCCTATGGATAAAGGCTTCTCCTATCTGTAGCGGGTCTTCCTATATACCTGAGGGTAGGTGGGAGCTCATAGCCATATACAGGTGTTATCTAGATCCTGGGTATTGGATTTTAAGCACCCCTCACTTCACTAGATGCTTTATGGGCAATCTAGATTAGCCAAAAATGATAGCTCCTCTATGATATTTGAATACCCCAACATATGGTTTCTAATATGATTCACTAATATTAAAAAAAAAAAAAATTTTTTTGCATAATATTTTTAATGGAAAAAGAGTATAATGGAAAATTTACATAATAAAAAAATAGATGGAAGGATAAGAACTATTGCTATTGCAATGAAACACGACCCTGAAAAGATATCTAATACCACTTGTTAGTAATATTTAGATTATAAATAAGCATAATCCACAATAATAATGCAAAAATTAATAGAATCGCCAAAATGAAATAACACAAGTGCTTATAAAAATCACTAAAATAAAATATAGCAAACTTATATTTTTGCAAGTCTTTTTGAGAGGAAACCTCCTTGGAAGCAAAGCTTTGTTACAATATGAAATATGAGATGATGCATTCCTTTCCCACTTGTATCTTTATATAGACTTGTATTTATAAATAAGTAATTGTTACATCATTATAATAACTCCTGCTTACAATAAAGTAATTATTACATCATTCTCCTACTTACATCATTACTAATTCCCGCTTATAATAGAAGTAGCGATTACATTATATTAGGCCCACACACACTAGGTGCCAAAGGTGTAACATTGCATAATTATAGTTATGTTAGGATAGGGTCCTAACATCTAATTACCACCAATGAAGAAGTTCATGATTACAAAGTAGCTTGATGTGGCATTTTGGAAATTTAATTATATAAAAAAATAATTATAATAAGGTGTTTTAAGACACCAATAACCCATCAAGAAATGGATAAAAAATTATCCAACTTATGTACAAATGGTTGGATGAGTGGGATTGTAATGGAAATAATGATACAGTATATAAACCCAATGATAGGTGAAAGTAATTTGTAAAAAATACCTTTATTGATATGGTCACATGACTCACGTATATAAATCACACGCCCGATTAGCCATAGAGGACTCAAAATCTCTATTGAACCTCACTTATAAATTATCCACGCCTCTTTCCACTCATGATGCTTAACACCTATCTCACTAGCCCACTTATCCACATAATGCCACAACACTAGTGCACAACCTAGTAAGTGCTTCATGTGGTATTAACATTTATCTGATCACCTATTATCTATACATGCTTAGACATATATATTGGTTATAGGTTCTTGAGATAAAGACATAATTCATTGAGTTATTGTATACCAAATTCTAATAGGAAAGCACTTGTTGCAGCATGATAATATAAACAACTTATACAAGATATTAATTTTAACATCCACAAAAGTGAGTGAATATGTTAAGGAGGTTTTGAGCATCATAATGAAAATGGATAAGATCCTTTTGGATTAACCTTGTAGAAGTATTAAACTAAATTGTAGATGAGTTATTAAAAAAAATAGAGCTTATTTTTGTAATTTGTTTTATTTTTTATAGATCCTAATGGGTCTTCTATGGAGGAATTAAAAATATTTCATTTCATTGGTTTTCTTACTATGTATATGTGTATGTATGTATGTATGTGTGTGTGTGTGTGTGTGTGTGTGTGTGTGTGTGTGTGTGTGTGTGTGTGTGTGTGTGTATATTTATATATTTAAACATACACATAGATATATATATAGATAGATAGATAGATAGATATATTGGTTGTGTGGTTGAATGCCAAATGGGTTTAGGACAAATAGTAGGCTCAATATCAAGGTTTATATTCTAATAGATCCTTTAGAACATTAGGAATTAGTGCTTGAACTTATGGCTATGCATGGATCTAGTTCATGTGGCCATAGACCTTGGGTAAATGCACCCATGGTACTCATCCAAACCCACCCTCAAGTTCTTTGTGACCTCAACCCAATGTTAACCTTAATATTTAATAAAATGGAATTAGCTCAAGTTATTATAAATATGGGATTCCAATGGAGAGACCCAAGTTTGAATCTTGCTAGGCAAAACAATAGCACTATGTGGCTTATTGAATAGTGGTCATTGAAATGCCATGGTATCATGGTGATGATGTAATATGGGTGTGGCATTACCAATTAAAAACATAATGTGTGGTTGAATATGATAGATTTATAATCCAACAATGTTCTTATCATCATGTATATGTATATGTATATATTTATAGTCAGTCAATCATATCCAATCACACAATATTTAATACACATACACATATATATTGCATGTATAAATATACATGCAAAATATATATTATTTGGTTGAATGTGATAGATTTAATATGATGATACATTATTTTTAGAATTTTAAACAAAAATCATCCGTGATTATAGAAATTTGATAATATTTGTGTAAGAATAAAAATGTTTCCTAGGTTTTTGCAAATTCCTAAGATATTTTTCAAATTTTACCTCAATCTTGTAGGAAATAACATGATTTATATGAAATAAATACCTACAAGTTTAAGGTAAGGTGCCTAACAAAGGTAAGTACATGTATTAGCATATGTGATAGTATGAATGAAGTTTTACCATAAAAAACTACTTTGATTTAGGAATTTTTACCGTTAATGGAACTTCATGTGCTTCTCTCAAGATCTTATGATTTGTATGTACTATGATAGTTAATACCTCCTTCCTTATCTCCATGTACCATTTTTTTGCTTCTCACACAATCCAATGTTTATACCAAATTCTTGTTTAATTCTACCTTTATAAATGCTTGTATATACATGCATCAAGGTGGAAATTAAAAGCATTGATTTTTTAATCAAATACAAGTACCAAGACTACCTTGGTATATTTACTTTACAATTTGGTAAAACCTTTTTTTTCTTATACATATTCAACCATTTTAGCCAAATTCACTCATGTCATAGTTTGTAGATGATCCCAAAGTATCGTCGATGGTAAAGAAGAGAAAAAATGGTGGTTTGTTTGGTATTTAGATACCATATCAACCAATTTAACTTGAATTACTAGGCATGTATTTCATTAAATTATAGGGTTAAGGTTGATGCAACATGCCAAGTTCATCAAAGGGGATCTAAAATAGTAATATTTGTTGAGATGAGAATGACTTGTTATTGGCATAAATTTCATGCCTCATGACATGTGGTATTGCATATCAAGGTCTAATGCATAACAAGACTCCCTAGAGAATATCTTAAAATTTAGTGCATGACATGCCTCCTTGATACACGCTATGGGTTAACAAATCATCACAATGCATCTAAGGGACCAACACACAATGTAATATCAGTTATATGTATCATGGGTTGGTACATAAACATTCTCATGTTGGTCAATGCACAATGCTCATCATATGTGCATCATCCCTTGTTAATATGTTCATTATAGGATAGATATTGATAAAATATCCTATACCCATTCCCTTGTATCAAACCACGTCCCAAACCCTAAAAATATTGCTATTGAAAAGAAGGGGAACCTTGGGAGGGAAGAGTTTAAAAGTAATAGTGTGAGCATCTTATATGAATAATATTAGGAAGTTATGTCTTTTAATACCATATATCATAATTATATTGGCTACCTTGGTTGTGTTATCCTACAAAGAAATTGAATGAGGAAGATGAGGGTTTTTCAAGAGAGATATGGTCAAGAAGGTAGTAGTGCTTGACTGATTTATTTGGATGAGTCTCAAATCGTGGAGGTCAACAAACTAGAATATACTAAGGAAAAATTAGGATCAACACTATAATGAGCAAGAAATAAATGGGGAAGGAATTAGTTCATTTATGTCAATTTTAATTGAGAAACATTGTAATATATATTTACCTCTATTGAATACACCAATAGGAGTACTTGAGCCAGATATCGAGCCTCAATTTGAGGTTTGATGAGTAATAACATTAGGAAATATCCATGCATAAATTAAAGGACATTAGTATAGAGGAGTATGATCTATTATTGGGAGAATAAACACAAAGTATAGATGAAGAAGAGACAAAGATAACATTTTCTCCTTAGATATGTATGGTGGACTTGTCTACACTTTATAGTAATAGATAGGTTAAGAGATATATAGAAGATATGCATAAGTGGGTACTTTGCTTAGCTTAGGAAATTGATAACTAGTGTAGAAGAGAAATATTTGACAAGTCCTATCAATTACAAGAGCTTGTGTATGGGGAGACATGCACATAATAGAAGCATATAAAGGGTCTCATAAGTCTTTATGCTTGGGAGAGATAGATGTATAGACCCTTGTAGTTGCTAGAGTTACCACTAGGTATAATGATCCTTTACCACAAGTTTTCTATGGTGTACCTTGTTCTTAAAAATATCAAGGATTTTCAACCACCACCTATGATAAAGAGGTGATAATAGAGCAACTTAATGTGTTGCTTAGGCAATTGAATTATCTTATTCATATAATCCTATATTTCATAGGCTATCATGTGGATACAACATGCACCAACTAGCCAACTTTGAGGGACAACATTCTTAGCATCTCAAATAGGACTTGAATGTTCTCAAGGACCAAGTCGAAGCATAGACAACTCAATGATAAGAAAAGATAAAGACTTTATATACTTGTATCAAGAGCAACTACAAGAGAGATCAATGAATTGTTGATCTTGAGTCTTAGCTAACCACAACCTAAGAGTATTTAACTACTAATTTTTAAAAGCATGAGGAATTAAAATAATAGTTGGACAAAATTGATAGATAGTGGTTCAATCACATTGCTTATGATAGGTCAATACAGTAAGAATATAATGATGTTTGCTAGGAGATCCAACTACTACATGTTTTTCTGTAATAACCATCATAACCATTAATTCTTAACTCACAACCTTCCTAATAGGAGTTTGAGTGACACATTCAAGGGGGTATAAATTGATCTAAAGGAGAAGGAAAATATAGGAAGTAAAATTAATATGGTACCCACTCATGCATCATCATAATAATTTCTCATTTGGCACTTTTTTTATATATATTTATAGTTTATCATTGTGTGTCCATAGCATGGGGTTGTCACATGTATGTGCATGAAACCCTTGCATTATAACAATATACATATTATAGAGTTAGTTCCAAAATTTATGTATCGAGGTGCACATCAAATGCAAAATGGTTAGGTAGATGGAAGCACTCGTTATTATATTTGTATATATTTATTTGCATGATAGTCTCAAAATATGAATAGATGTGTAGATGTTTATATTTATATTGTACATAGATTGTGTTACACTATTTAAATATATTTTATGAGTAGTATTTATCATATGGGATTGGTTCATGATGAATTTATACACAAGGGAATAATGTAGTGTTCATAACCACTTAACTATGGTCTATTTTATGTGTCACTATGTATAAATTTTAAAATTTCCTTCATATGATGTACATTATTCTAATGAAGGGTTGTCATGCACACACATGCCATTAACCAATGTTGTATATAAAATGATAGACTAATATATACAAAATAAGTGCTTAATCATGAGTCACCATGGTGGAATTTGAGCTAGCATCATGTCAATTTTATCATCTATAATTCAACTTTGTTAATTATGAAAGCTTTTTCAAATATGTGCATATCTTTTATTATTTTGGAAGCTATTTATTTATGAAAATTTTGAATGACTATGAATACTCCATAAGGATGTATGAATCATGTGTTGCATATTAACGATGAGTTATAATAAATTAAGACAAACACACATTTGTAATACGAGTCAAATTCCAAGGATGAGGTATCAATATGTATGTAAGGATGAGCTATCACCTTGCATGCACATGTGAGTTGGCAATAACATATGCTAGGGTTTGCCTTGTAGAAGATGCAATATAGTATTTATTTGAGATTGCTAATAAAAAGAGTGGAATTTCTAGACATCCCCCAAGGGGGAATTTCCCCTTGTTATTCACTTTTTTGTGTTTGCATCTTTATTTTTCTGCTCCTTGTTATGTTTAGCTCTCTTCATTTTGTATCAATGTCATGTTTAGATTCAAATTTTGGTATAAGAGCCTATGGTCTTGAACCTAGGTAGTTAATGGCATTGTATGAAAAGATGCAAGGGTTTATGGCTTACATTAGATCTGGTGAGCTTCAACATCAACAAATATGCTAAGATTCAAAAGTGGTAGATCTAGATTAATGACTATTCATCCTAGAGTTTGATATTTAAATATTTTTGAGCTTCTATAGTGGTAGATTTTGTGAGCTTTGACATCGATAAATCTGGTGATTTTTTCCAGTGGAAGATCTAGTGAGCTTCGCTAGTGGTATATTTGGTGATATTTGGTAGTGGCAGACCTGGTGAGATTTGATATTGGCACTATGTTTTATCTATATTCAGATGTTTATTTTCTATGAGTGTGAGCTTCAGCAATGATATATCTTGTGAGCTTAAATAGCGATAGATCCGGTGAGCTTCTATAATGGAAAATCTGGTGAGCTCTAACAGTGATAGACCTAGTGAGCTTTGGTAGAGACACTATGTTTTATTTGTATTTAGATGTTTATTACTTGTGTGTGAGATTCGACAACAACATATCTAGTGAGCTTTGATAGCGATAGACCTAGTGAGCTTTGACGATAGCACTATGTTTTATCTATATTCAGATGTTTATTTTTTGAATGGGTGTTCGATTTTAAGGTTGGAAATATATATTCTAGTGGTTTTATTATGCAAGTTGCAAAGGTTTATATGCATGAGGTTTCATTTTATAGTTGGTATTCTTCCTGTTTTAGTGTGTTGTGTAGATTTGAAACCTTAGATTTGTGTTTTGCAAAGTTGCTAAAGAATGTTTGAGATGGTTTATTGGTTGTACCACAAGTTTGGGGTAAGTATTAACTACTATAATTGGTGTAGCTTGTACTTGAAGAAGCTATTGTAACTAGTGTAGTTGGATTATTGGCTATTGTAACTGGTGTAGCTCGTAGGGTTGTTAATGCTACTATAATTGGTGTAGTTGTGCCCAAAAGAGACTAGTGTGGATGCTAGTGGTGGTTGCCTAGTGTAATGTTCTTAGAGTTAGCTCCAGTAATATTTGTAATCTTTTAAAAGTGGATTTTTGGACTTTATTATTACCTTGTCGATATAAGGTTGAGAGTAACACGTGAAGCCAATGTGTTTTTTATTTTTTGAATGGGTTGTTTTTGGGTTATTTTTAAACCCATGGTATTGTGCCCATGTTTTTGTAAAATATGTGCATGTGCCTTTGTTATTTATTTCACACTTGCATTAGGGTTTGAACACAAACACAAAGAGAGAATTGCATTATTGTATTGGAGATGGTTGAGTTTATACAATATGCATTAGGGTTTATAGAGACTTGTATTATTATATTAGAGACATTTGAGTTTATGCAATAATAAGAAGGTTATTGTCCTAGGTTTTTACTTGAAAGGACTTTCCTAGGTGAAATATTATGTATTGTGTGTTTGCGGTATATGGTTGAGGGCAATAGGTGAAGCTAATGTATTTAGAAGGCTAAAGGTAGCTTTAAGGTCTTGGAACAACTATATATAGTTGGTGGAAGTTATAGGTCTAGAGGCTGGTAGTAACCGAGTTAAGGCTACTTGTCTTTGGAAGGACTGGTTTTTAGCTTGTGCCCATGAAGGGTTGTGTCAGAAATCATTGTTTGTACTATATAATTACAAATATGTCATTAAGTGGGGAATATTGGTATTAAATACCTATGTAATCACATGTTTTTAATATGGATCAAAGTATAAGGATGAAGTGTCAATATGTATGTAAGGATGAGGTGTCACCTTGTATGCACATGTGAGTTGCCAGTAGTAGATCCTAGGGTTTACCTTGTAGAAGATGCAATATAGTATTTATTTGAGATTGCTAATGGAAAAAGTGGAATATCTGGACATCTCCCAAGCAGGTTTTTCCCCTTGTTATTCTCTTGTTGTGTGTTTGCATCTTTATTTTGTTTCTTCTTGTTATGTTTAGCTCTCTTCATTTCGTATCAATGTCATATTCAGATTCAACACTATGAATGCTCTATAAGGATGTATGAATCATGTGTTGTATATTAACGATGAGTTATAATAAATTAAGACAATCATTATTTCACTCCATATTGTAGCTCTATTAGAAGTGACTATTTTTATGTATTGAAATTAGTTACCCTATCTTGAAAATAAACACACTTAATAGGAAACTAGTCCGACTGTCAGTTTGGGTGCTATGGTTTTTTTGTTTTGAAAAAAATTATACATGTTTGAGTTCAAATAATATTATGAACATAATAGGAATATTTAATAATAAATCAAGGGAACATTAATGTTAGGTTATAAAATTTATTTAACTTTAACCAACTTTATTTTGATGCAAGCATTCCATCTAGCACTTTGATTTTGTATGAAAATGGAATCATATTTAAGTCCAATATTATCTAGATATTTTCATGGCCAACATTCCATGTTTGAAGTGTGAGGATTCATGTTAAATACTATCTTCAATACACTTTGGTATGGATAATCATAATTCAATCATGAAATGTTTGCCAAGAAAACTATACCAAAGGGATGCACACCCAACAAGAAATAATTAAAACCACATAGAGTGAGTAGGAGACACCAAGAGGTGGAAACTTGTCCTAAATTTCAATTTTTACTTTTAATTTTAATTTTAAAATGCCCTTATCCCTTTACAAATGTTGTTTGAAGCCTAAAATAGAGGATTATAGAGAATATTTGAATTGGGATCCCTTATAATTCTTTTTATAGAATCTTAAAAAGAGGTCACTCCTACATGATTCTTTATAGTTTATGCAAAATATCATTTACAATATTTTAGTACTAGTGCTATCCTTAAACTAAAACAATGTGAACACAAAGACTATGATCCATTCCTTGTCTCCTTATAGTTTTATCATGAGGTTTATCATCTATGGTTCTAAAAAAAATTCCCAACACATATCAATGCACTAAGGTCATACATAAGAGTTCAACATTGTAAATCCAAGCTACTATGGCTATACCTGATGAATAATTCTAGAAAAAAATCAAATAGAGATCACATTGAGTTTTGATGCTTAACCTAGGACATGGATCAAATATAAAATGTTACTCTTTTATGGATGATATAGCCTAGGGTTTTGTAGTACCACAATACTAGCTTGAGATTTTATAAATTTTGAAATAGCATGCAATAGAGGAATCTGATAGTAGACATCCTACAATACTCTTATAAGTTGGCCAAGTGTGGAACAAGTATTGATTTACTTGCAAAAAAGGACCAATTAGCTCCAAGGAGTGATTTACTCAATAAAATATATCAATCTATTCATAAATTTGAGCAATTCACCTACTAAATTGGAGCAAACCACTCATATGGTCATAAAGATAAATTAAAGGCATGAATCCTAAGGAAAAACTTTTGGAAAGCTACATTTTGGCATGTAGGGACATACTAAGTCATTTTTAAAACCTTCTAAACCTACTAGAGGTATAATTAGAGGTATTTAATATTTGGTGGTGTATCATTTTTCTAAAGATGTCCCCAAATCTTTGTTTTTACTAGAAGTAATTTTTTCTCACCCTAGGTAACTTAGGAGAAAATTTTTACAATAAATAGGGACCTACAACCCTCATCATGTTCATTTTTAACCATGATAATTCAAAGCTATATTTTGAAATCCATATTGTGCTTCGAATTCATGATATTATAAGAAATTGACAAGTCCTTAGGAATCTATTATTGGAATTGCCATTTTGGTTTGCTAAGTGTGCAACCATTGTGGCATAGTCCTTATAGCCCATCTTGTTATTCACTTATCAAATTCATAATCTAATGAATAGATGGTACTTTTTTTATTACATGGACGAAGGAGTTTTGAAAGGATCTCCAAACCTTGTACAAAAGAGACTAAGCCCCACCCAAAAAGAGGGAGCCAAAATTACTTACATCCGGTAATAATTGAGGAATGACCAATCAGAGGAGTTACCCCTTCCAAAGCCAAACCAATACATAGGTAAGACCATACATAATTTAAAACTTAAAAAAATTGAAACCAAATCAAGATGTCAGAGATAACCAACCGAACACAGATCAGTAGTAGGACCTGAACCATGAACCGAGCCATGCACCAGTCCCATTCTCCCCCATGAGATCGTTGCTTTCCCAAGCTTTCTAGCCCATCAGGGCAAGAATTTCTTTTGCATTGGAGATTGTGGCTTGTAGGGAGGAAAAATTAGCTTGGAGATATGAAATTTGGTGCGAAAACCCAAAATCAACAAGCACCCCCAAGTTTTGTAGCCAAGTCATCAACAACAACTCGACCAGAGTGGCTAATTGTGTATGAGGTCATTATCGATAGAAGTAATATCCACTAGGAAATTATCCCACCACACCACTAAACCATTCTAAATAACTCCTTTTTTAGCCAATAGATCGACCACTCGATTACCTTCCTTGTATGTATGCTTAAACTGAACCTCTTCTAGATTTTGGATGTATCTCTGAACTTCTAGAAGAAGGTTTGAAATAGTCCAGGTAGGAGATTGAGTCCCTCTTGCCATATTTATAATATTAAGGGAGTCCCCTTCAATGATTAGTTTCCTACAACTTACAGAATCCAATAGAGAAACTCCTTGGAACAAGGCCCTAGCTTCGATGAAGTGACTAGTTTGATGGCCCATATTATCAGCAAAGGCTAAAATTATCAAGCCATCATGGTTCCTTACAATCCCTCCAATACCTGTAGGACCCGGATTCCCTTTAGATGCACCGTCAAAATTCAACTTCAGCCAACCAATTGGAGGTGGCTCCCACTTAACCCTAGCTCTGTTCGGAGGTATAGCAAGTCTTATTGGTTGAGGATTGGCATTGAATCCAAGAGATCTCTCCACTGATCATTCCTGCTCTATAGTCACAATATTCAGATTTAGGGTTCTAATGTTCTCCATAAAAAAATAAATCGCTTGCAAAGCCACAACTTTAGCCGAATGAGCAACATCCTTAAATGCCCTTGAGTTTCTTTCCTTCCAAATCTACCACCATATATGAGGAAGGCTAAATTTCCAAAACCAATGAAGGTAGAGATACAGGAAGGGAGAAACCCATTGGATCAACACATCCTCTAGGTTGTTCGGAAACACCCATTGGATGTTCAAATATTTGAAAAAGTAGTTGAAAACCTCCTACGAGAAAGGACAACTAAAAAGAAGATGGAGCAGGGATTCCTCCACATTTCTACACAAGAAACAAGCATTAGGTAAAATCATACCTCTTTTTTTGAGATTGTCTAAAGTTAGAAATTTTCCTTGTACGACCAACCAGAAGAAAATATTGATTTTCGGAGTCAGTCCTTTCAACCAAATTTTATCTATCAAAAACCAAGGATCAAAAGGACCATCTACTACTAAATAAGTTGATTTGACAGAGAATTTCCCATCCTTCTCTAATCCCTAGATGAATCTATCCAAAATTTCTCTTCCAAGAATTATAATCCATTTAATGATATTGAAAATTTCATCAAATGCCCTCCTTTCCTCCACCAAAAGTCCTGGGAAGTCAAATGGTTTCCATCGGGGGCGATCTTCAATCCTTTCAATGAAATCACAAACCTTATTCCCCTAAAAATGATCTGTAATTGGTTTGACTAAATCCAGCTCTGATCTTGACTCCAGTGGAACCTCAATCACCCACACGTCACTCCAGAATTCGACAGACCTACCATCTCCCAAACACCACCTACCCCCTCTATAGATATCCGATCTGCACCAAATCAAGCTAGACCAGAAATCTAAACCCTAGAGGGGTAATGGGTCTCTAATAAACTGCTTCCCATCATTTAGGTATTTGGCTTTGACAATATCAACCCATCCCACTTTCTCCTCTTGAACTAGTCTCCAACCCTACTTGGCAACAAGAACTTTGTTCATGGATTTCAATATTCTAAGGCCTAAACCACCCTCCTCCTTCTTGTTGCATACTTGGTCCCATGCCACTAGATGAAATTTATTTTTCTCACTTGCTCCTAACCAAAGAAATGAGCATTGGATCTGTTCTATTCTTTCAAGAATCTTACCCAAGATTCAGAATAGAGAAAGGAAATATACCAGGATGCTTTGAAGGGTGGCCTTAACTAACATCACTTTTCTTGCTTGGCTTAGGAGAGCCCCTTTCCAGCTTGCAAGATTTCTCTGGACATGCTCCACAATCGGTTCCCACAAGGATGATCTTGAAGCCCCAAAAAACATTGGCATCCCTAGGTAGGCTGAAGGGAGAGACCCAATATTACATCCCAGAATATCCGCAATCCTCAACTGCCTTGCTAGAGGAGTATTGATAAAAAAATAATACTTTTCCTGAAATTAACCTTCTGACCTATCGCCTGTTCATAATCTTCCAGAATACTTCTGACTAATTTTGCTTGTGAAATTGAAGCTTGAAAGGACAAAAGAGTATCATCAGCAAATTGATGATGGGATATGGGACTGATGGGTATAGTTGGATTAAGGCCTACAATAGAATATTTAGCTTTGATGGCCCACCCCATATATTCCACCAACAAAATAAAAAGGTATAGGGATAACAGATCTCCTTGACAAATTTCCTTGTAGCTCCTAAAATATCCTGCCAAAGAGCCATTCATCAGAACCGATAACTTGGTTGAAGAGACATGATTTTATCAAACTTATCCACTCCTGACTAAAGCCAAATTTATGCAAGACTTTGAAGAGAAAATCTCAATCAACCCTATCGTAAGCTTTGTTCATATCCATCTTGAGCAAGGTCCCAGAATTACCACTTTTGGTCGTCGAATGGATGATTTCATGGACTACAATGATTCCATCCATAATTTGCCTCCCAACCACAAAACTACTCTACGGGATATCAATGATGCCTGGTAATAAAAGTTTCAATCTATTTGCCAGGGTCTTCGTTAAAATTTTAAAAATAGTATTGCACAGATTGATAGGCCTATAAGTTGCAAAATCCTTAACATCAACCATTTTAGGGATAAGCACCAAAAACATAGAGTTGACATCTGAAGGGATCTGTTTCAAATATTGAACATCTCTAATGGCATCATAGATCTTCACCCTCAAAATATGCCAAAAATTTTAAAAAAATATTGGGGAAACCCATCAAGTCCCGACGCTTTGAGCCTGCCCATTGCAAAAACTACTTTATTGATTTCATCATCTAAAAACGGAGTATCCAAAACATTATTCATATCTACAAAGACCATAGGTGGTATGTTATTCAATAAGCGAGCTTCAGCCTGTTGATTTTTTTTTGATGTGGAACACAGGAGGCCTTTAAAAAAATTCACTGCCTCATATCTAATCTCTTCAATGTCTTCAGAGAGCTCCATTTGCTTTCATTATCACCTTGATCCTATTATTACTCCTATACCTAATGTAGTGGAGTGAAATTTTTTTGTTTCGATCACCCTCCTTAAGCCACAGGGCCCTAGATTTCTACCTCCACATAATTTATTCCCCTACCAGAACATTATGGAGCTCTATGAGAATAGATAGTTCTTACCTCTTTAATTTTGTAGAGTAACCCTGAGTTTCGGCTATCTGCTCAACCTCCTACAACTGGTTGTGAATCTCCATATTTTTGGCAATAATATTTCCAAAAACTTGCTTATTCCAATCCTTTATATTTGTCTTTATAAATCTCAACTTGGAGGCTATTTGTGCCATTCGAGAACTTGAAAACCTGTGACTCCACCATTCCTCAATGTTGGATTCTAAACTAGGGTGTTGAAGCCACATTGCTTCAAATCTAAATGGTCGGGGAAAGAAGGTCGAATCTTGTGTCTTCTCAAGAAAAATTGGATTATGATCCGATGCCAGCTTAGGGAGAGAGCATAAGGATGCATCACCAAAAATGGGATACCTTCTTTAGACACCAATATTTTGTCCAACCTAACCTAAATTTTTTGACTTCCAATTCACCTGTTACTCCATGTAAATCTCGACCCTTTCAAGTCCAAATCCATCAGCTCCTAGGAGTAAATAAAAGAGGTAAATTCACAAATGCTACTGATCATTGAGATTCCTCATTTTTTATCATATAGATATAAGGATGTATTGAAATCATCCGCAAAAATCCAGACCTCTCCTTTAAAACCTTCTCATAAAACCAAGGAAATCCCAAAGCATGGTTCTAGAGGATCTCAAATTTGAGGCGTAAATATTCAAGTTTATCCATTTAAATCCTAACTTCTTGGAATAAAACAAGATGCTAATTACTCGATCAGATATGAACATAGTCGATCCATAAATAGTTTTAGGGTCCCACATGCACAAGAGACCCCCAGAGCACCGTTAGTCGAGTTAGCTATGAACTCAACCTCCTTCCAAACCTTCCTCTTAACTATTTCAGCACTACTACTATCCATTTTTGTTTCTTGTAGCAAAATTATATTTGGTTTAAAATATTTTTTGATGGATTCCAATGCACGATGTTTAGGTAGCCCATTAAGGCCCCTAATGTTCCATGATAAAAAATTTATTTATAATTCTTGGAAAGAAAACCCCCATCCTTAGATTAGGGGACTGACAGAATGAATCTAGCTTTAGTTGCTTACCTTTTGTATCATTTTCCTTTTTGAACTTAAGCTTAGATTAAACTCCATCTGCAATAGCAGCTTTCGCCTCTCTACTTATTTGAGCTTAATTGGATGGTTTGCCTACCTTGTAACTCCCACGTCAATTGGACCCTTGCATAAGCTTCTGGTTTTAGGATGCAGTATCCTTACCCTTGAGGAACCTTCACCAAAGAGGGATTTGACATCGCCAAAGGAGAATTTGACATCACCCAAAATTAGGAGGTCCATTTTCAACTCCATATTCTAAGGAGATCCCTCTCCCACCTGAGGGTCTTCAGAGCCATCCTGCTCAATCATCTCTAATTTTAGGCATTGAAAAGAGTTGTGGAGAAACTCCTTAGGGATTGGAGTCTCAAAATTTAAATCTTCATTTTTTAGCACTGGCAAGCTATAATAAGTACTTCTCAAGATCATGCACCCCTTTTCATCATCTTTTGAAGCCATTTGTTGAATATATTCCTCAATAACTTTCTTCGGACTAGGAGCCTCGCTTGAGAGACCTGTAGAATCAGATCCTACCTTCTTTTCTAGGAGCTGGTCTCATTTTTGCTATGGATTCCTTTTCTCCCAATTCTTCTTGAAATGGGCCTTTTTTTTTTGGATCGGGCATGAGCTAGGGACATGGCAAAATTTATTATAGATCAAACATTTCACTGGTCGATTCTCATATATAATAGGTTGAATCCATGGCTTAAACTTTGAAAGTAGATTAATGTGATCCAAAATATTAGCTTCAAGGTCTAACATAGCACACATATGGGTAAAGACTAATCTAGATTTATCCCTAGTTTTTGAGTCGATTAAGACTATCTTACCTATGGCTTTAGCTATGCCTCTAAGAATATCAACATGCCAAAGATGGAAGCATACCAGATTAAATTTTTGGGTTCTAGGATTAAAATCGGGTCCTCATTTTTGTAGAAAGAGTCCTCACTTTCCAAAGAACCAGGGTCCTCCATCCAATATCTTCTTCGAATCCTCCTCGCAGTTAAGCTTAATGAGAAAAAAAATTGTTGGAAGCTACCATAATGTCTAGAGCTCCCTTAGGATTCTACTTAACCAGGGTCTAGCATCTTATGGCATAAATATCGGGCCTCCTCCCTTGAAATTTGCCAACAAAGTTCCAGGAATCCTCTTCCATGGTGATGGACAAAAGCTCGTTTGAAATTGATAAAATATCCTCTGAAGGAAATAGGTCAAAGAGAACCAATGACTTTCCAGCAACAAAACCAAAAGTGGTAACCTTGGCATATGAACACTTACTTGGAGATGAAAATTTCTCTAGATATTGGGACCCACCCAAATATCCAATAGTTGGAGGCCCAAGGGCCCCTGTCATGACCACTATAGCCACCTCATCAGACTGCATCTCCTAAATTGGGACTCTAGAACCTTATTCAACTTGGGCTTGAATCCCTCTCCTATGGATCTCCACTTGATTTCCAACCTTCGGACTACCAGGTACATTCTCCTACAGAACGCTTGCCTCTCCACCCACGACCACTCTCTCCAAACTCTACACCTTCCCGCCATCACCCATTTCAAATTCCTTGACTCTCATCCTCTCTCCAAAATGTATAGTATAATTTCCCAAATTATATTTCCAAATAAAAATATTTTACTTCGTTGCCCTAGCATTGTTGCACTTGCCTTTGCTACCCTAGCTTGTACTGTTGCAGCACTGTTAAAATATTTTCTTCATTGCCCTAGCACTACTGCACTCACCTTCATTTCCCTAGCACTATTGTGGCACTGTTAAAAAATTTCTTCACTGCCCTAACACTGTTGTGAAACTGTTAAAATATTTTTCTTCATTTCCCTAGCACTGTTGCACTCACCTTTGTTGCCCTAGCATTGCTGCAGCACTGATAAAATATTTTTCTTCACTACCCTAGCATTATTGCAGCATTGATAAAATATTTTTCTTCGCTATCTTAGCACTATTGCACTCACCTTCGTTGCCCTAGCACTGCTGCAACACTAATAAAATATTTTTCTTTGTTGCCCAAGCACTACTATGACATTGTTAAAATATTTTCTTTGTTTCCCTAGCACTGCTACACTCACCTCCGTTGCCCTAACACTATTGCAACACTAATAAAAAAAATATTCGTTGCCCTAGCACTGCTACAACACTATTAAAATATTTTTCTTCGTTGCTCTAGCATTGCCACACTCACCTTCGCTACCCTATCATTGTTTTTCTATAGATGAATCGACAACTACCTTTCCTTTTTGAACAATTTGTCACAGGGTCAAGTTGCATTACCTCCAATTGTATGAATATGTGGTACTTGACTTCACATGTGTTGTTTGATTACACACCTTCCTCGCTATTGTTTAAACATGTATTTGCTTGAACCAATTGTGCTCTTAAATTTTCATATATTTTATTTCCACACACTACTTTTCCACATTTTAATTTCAATGCAAGTTAGTGTAGGTTAGAGTAGGAGTATTCTGCAAGGAACAATGGGGAGTTGACCTAAATTCAAAGGTTCAGAGTAGTCATTGTCAATTCTGTCCAACTTTAGAGAAACTTGAATTGGGGCACAAATCTTAATCAAAAATTAGGATTATTCCCTCATTCAATATAGTTTATATCATGGTTATTAGCTTTTATAAGTTTATATTAACAATGGATTCTGGTCTTTCTATAGTTTAAATTTTGAAATAATAACTTTTATAAGTTTATATTAACAATGAATTTTGAGAACTACTTATTTCATAAAAATATTTAATTTCCTGAGCAGTTCGTGCATGGTAGCGGTCACAAAAATTTTGGCCCTAAAAAAAATGGCAGATTTTGGAGGCAACAAGTTGTGACGGATGGAGCAGCAAGGAGGAGGAGCGAGAGGTCTAGGGGCATCAAACCCTAGGTGTGGGACTTCAGAGGGCAGATCAGCAGACGCGGCAGGTGGGGGCTGCGGCGAGATAGCGAGCCCCCGAGGCGGAGGATGTGGACAAGGAAGTTCTTTTGGAACCGGTCCAAGGGCGTTGGGCGGATGCGGTTGAAGATTTCTCCGAGGGGGACCAGGACTCTATGCGTCGGGATCAAAGGAAGAACCAAGAAGGAGACAAAGAGAAACACGGCAAGCCGGAGACCTTCATATCTTAATGCTCTTCGCGGTAAGCAAAAATTATCCGACTCTTGTTTTAATCTAAAATCTGTCAATGGTAGGTTGCACGTCCCGATTCCTTAGCTCAAGCATGTGGCTATGGAGGGCAGAACATCTTTGGTGGCTAAATTTATGGGGGTGAGGCCGGACATGGAAGTCATAAGGAGATGGGCCATCCAAAAATGGCGGCCAAGGGCCGGTATGATGATTAAGGCTTTACCCAAGAGTTTTCTTTTGGTGACATTTCAATGTGAACGGGACATGGAAAGGACTCTCCAAGGAGGTCCTTGGTTTTTTGGGAAAAGGGGCTTGTATCTCGAAGCGTTGGTCCCCCGATTTCAACCCCCGGACTCGAGTCTTTGGATTTGGCTCCTATTTGGGTTAAGATGCCAGGATTACCTATGCTTTTCTGGAACGAACAAATATTGGCTGGGATAGCTACGGAGATTGGAGAACTAATAGCTATTGATCCTGCAACCTTGAGCAAAACAAGACTCCTGTCGCTCGCATGTGTGTGTTGGCGGACTTGAGTAAAGAGCTCCCTAAATCCATTATTTTGTCGTCTATGTTTGGCATTCATACTCAGGTATTTGAATATGAAAATATGTCTTTTAAGTGTAGTGTTTGTGGGAAGGTAGGGCACCGGGGTATCCACTTGCATTTCCAAGAACCAAACCCCACTCCAAAATACCGATCCTCAAACCCAGAATAATATCCCTCCCCCGCAGATCTCCATTCCTACCCAACCTGGGCCTCAAGGACGTGGAGCTCGAAATTCGAATATCAGAGACCATGTTCGCCCTATTGTAAGCAAGAGGCAACGTTTTAACCCTCTTCCCAAAAATTCCTATGCCCCAAAACCCTCTCACAGGGGAGTTGGTCCCTTTGATGGGAACCCTCAAGCTCAACCTGCTCCTAAGATGATACAGCAAGCCTCAGAGCCAAATCACAAAGGAAAGAACCCCATAGATCAACGCCCTGGGGCAAGTAAGTTTGATTGGGTGATACGGGAGGCCTATGGAGGCTCGGTGGAAGTGGTCCCATGTACTGCAAAGGAATTTATGGGAAGAAATTCCAAGGAGATCAACATCCCAGTGGAGAACAGTTTTGATGCATTAAATCATTTGAATGGAGATCATATGGACAGCCAAGAAGTGGAATCTGAGGTAGAGGAGACTCAAGAGAAGGATTTAGAGGAGAAAAATCGAGAGGAAGGAGCGAGGAAACTAATAATACGAGCAAGGATACTCGGGGAGGAAGAGGTGAACCACCAAGATCGGTGTAACCCCAAAGCGAGGGAAAAAAGAATCTACTAATCAAGAAGCTAAGAGCACGGAATCATCTCCATTGTCAAAAAGACCAGCTTAACCCGGAAAGCCGATTGTTACCCCAAATACCAAGACCGACCTACCCAAGATGGTTACTAGAAGCCAAGTGAATCCTAAGGAACTTCAACCTAGAGCGGATGTATGGGGATATGGTTCGGTAGGAAGAGGGAAACCTAGAAATGCTGCCTTAAGGCGAGAAGAAGCGAGAGCGAGGAGTGGTCGATGGCACTCAAGCGGTATTGCTCTTTGGGGCGAAGGCTCGAGGATCCAAAGCCCATAAATGAAGATTCTTTCATGGAATATTCGTGGGAGTAATCCTGCAAAAATAAGAGCTTTGTATGCTCTTATACAAGAACACAAACCGGATATGATTTTACTGCAAGAAACTAAAATGGAGGAGAGTAGAGTTATTCCTTTTAAGAATAGGACTTGGCGAGAAGTTGAAGTAGTAGGCCAAGAGGCCATCTGGAACAACGAGGAGGGTTACCTGGTTATGTGGAACAAAAATGTGATTGATAGTAGAGTGATTCCGATGTCTAGTTGGTTTATTTGTCTCTTATGTGTGGATAAAACCACGCAGGAAGAGTGGATCTTAACGAATGTATATGCTCCGGTTAGACAGAGGACTGAGAAGGGTTCTTTGGAGTCGACTAGCTGAATTGAGAGAGACGGTCCCCAACTACCCTTGGATTGTGGCGGGGGATTTCAATTGCTACCTTAATCCTCTAGATAAATTGGGGGGCTCTCAAAGAATAACTCCTGATATCTACGAGTTTAGAGATTTTGTTGAGCAACATGAGTCGATGGATGTGGACCTGCGTAGATTCTCCTATACATGGTCTAACAAAAGATTGAAGGAAAACCAAATTCAGATAAGATTAGATAGGTTTCTTCTTTCTCAAGAATGCCTGGAGAGGTTTGGGGACTCTTCATTAACGGCACTCCCAAGAATCGGGTCTGATCACAACCCAATTCTGTGGGAAACAGGGGAGGACTCTAAGAAAAGATACATCAGACCCTTTCGATTCGAACTTATGTGGTTCCAACATCAGGATCTCAAGGATCTGGTTGCCCAATGGTGGGACAAAAAGTATAATGGTTCGAAACTGGCCCAAGTGGCATGTAAACTAAGGAATGTGAAGGCTAACATTAGAGAGTGGAACAAAACTTCCTTTGGCAATATTTTTGTTAAAAAGGCAGAACTAAAAGACAAGATCAATGAACTACAGGAGAAGCTGAAGTCAGAGCGACTTACAGAGGATCCGAGAAACCGGGAGAGGGAGCTGTTAGCCGAATACCACACGATGCTAGGATTTGAAGAAACCTTTTGGAGGCAGAAATCCAGACTGCGTTGGTTAAAGGAGGGTGACAGAAATACAAAGTTCTTCCATGTCTCTACTCTTCGCCACAGGAGTACTAACAAAATTAAGGAGATCAAGATGGCCGATGGGTCTAACACCAAAGATATGGAAGACATAAGGAGGGAAGCGGTTGAGTACTTTAAATCGTTGCTAGAAGATGTAAATCCGACTATTGAAGAAGAGGACTCTCTGTTGGCAGCCATTCCACCCCTCGTAACTGATAATCTTAATGGATTCTTACTTAGTCCTTTCACAAAGGAGGAAATCAAGAAGGTCGTTTTTGACATGGATGGTAACAGCTCCCCAGGACCGGATGGCTTCCCTGCAGCTTTCTTCCAGAAGTTTTGGGATATCCTAGGCAATGATGTAGTGGAAGCTATAATTGAGGCTCAAAAGGACATGGAAATCCCAGAAGGAGTTAATGCTACTTTTTAAGTCCTCATCCCTAAACTAGTGGGAGCAATGGAATTTTCCATTTTCGCCCTATCAGTTTATGTAACACTCTGATGAAGATTCTCACAAAAACAATCGCCAATAGGCTGAAGGTTATCCTTCCTTTCATCATTGATATGAACCAAGGTGGATTTGTGAAAGGGCGACAAATATTGGATGGTATCATCACAATTCATGAGGTTATTCATTCAATGGTGACTAGTAAGGAAGCAGGTATGTTACTAAAGCTTGATATGAATAAAGCCTACGACCGGGTCTCATGGCGGTTCCTCACCAAGATTTTGGGTAAGTTTGGTTTCTGTCCCCGGTGGATTAAGTTGATTTTTAGTTGTATCTCTACTACAAGATTTTCTCTCATGGTGAATGGGTCACCCTCCGATTACTTTAAGAGTGAAAGGGGGTTGCGACAAGGAGATCCTTTGTCTCCATACTTGTTTATTATTTTAGCGGAAGCATTGGGTAGGAACATTTCAGCAGCGGTGGCAGATGGTCAATTGGAAGGTTTTAAACCAGCCTCAACAACAAAGCCAGTGTCTCACCAACATTTTGTGGATGATACAATCATTGTGTCCAAAGCCTCGGTGCCTCAGGCTAGGAAGTTGAAGAGAATTCTAACCAAGTATGAGACGAAAGCAAGACAATACATAAACTATAAGAAGAGTAGCATCTATTTCTTTAACACCTGGTGGGAGGGAGGAAAGAATAGCTAACCTCTTCGGTTGTGGAAAGGAGCTTCTACCAAGCAACTTATCTAGGCATGCCTATGTTCGAAGGAAGAATGAAGGCTACTTTGTGGAACTCGGTCATTGACAGGATCTCCAAAAAGTTAGCGGGGTGGAAGGGCAGCCTTCTCAGCCCTGCAAGAAAAGCCTTATTAGTTCAAACTACTTTACAGAGCATTCCAATTTACTACATGTCTCTATTTAGAATGCCTGCAAATGTCCGAGCTACATTGGAGCTAATTCAACGCAACTTCTTGTGGTCAGGTTCAGAGGAGAGAAAGAGAATTTCGTTGGTAGCATGGAATCAGGTGTGTGCAAGCAAGGATCAGGGGGGCCTGGGGTTAAAGAGAATGAAAGAATTGAATCAAGATCTGATTGGCAAACAGGTATGGAGATTTATCAATAATGATCAATTGGGATGGGTAAAACTTCTTAAGGCAAAATATATCAGAAATAATCAGGACTTCCTGAAAGTCGATAATCTCCCTAGAGGATCCTATTTTTGGAATTGTTTGCTTGAATGTCGGGAGGTAGTCAGGAAAGGCATCAGATGGAGAATTGGTAATGGAAGACAAGTGGACTTTTGGAAAGACCCGTGGTTGGAAGAGGCCCCTCTGAAAGATAACTTAGACCTTCAAGTCCTCCAACATAAACTTTCGAAGGAAATGGGAGGAAAAGTAGGGGATTTTATTGCTGTAGCACAGGAAACTTCTTCTTGGAAGAAAATCACAGTTCATAATCTGTCAGAGCAAGAGAAGGTGGCCCTAACCAAACTCAATGATGCTTTATGGGTGTTCCCGATCATTCCCTGGGGGAGGAAGAGACAAGGCGATTTGGGGAAAAACTACAAGTGGGAACTATTCGATAAAAACCGCCTATAAGTTAATCCACTCGAGATTCAATGGTCGGACTCCGACTTCTGTTATTTGGTTAAATAATTTAACCCCAAAAATAGCTTTCTTCTTTTGGTTGGCGAGTTCAAAATAAGATCCTGACAACAGATAATCCGCAAAGGAGAGGTTTCCAATTCATCAATCGATGTATCGTGTGTGAGAAAGCAATAGAATCTGTAAGTCATATATTTCTAACTTGTGATTTTTCTTGTACAGTCTTCCAAATGATCCTGTCCAAATTTCATATAGATTGGGTCTGTCCAAATAGCATGTCTGACTTCTGCATACAGTGGGCTTCCCCCTTCCGGGCAAAGCTTTTGACTTGGCTCTGGAAGCTCAGCTTACCCCATTTTTTATGGGGGATATGGAATGAGAGAAATAAGAGAGTATTTAAAGGACGTAAGAAAGATCCCAGGTTATGTGGCAATAAAATAATCAGAGCTTTGAAAGAAAACTCGGAAAACTTTCTTCTTCAAAAATGAGACCATGTCTCTAAGGGAAAGGAGGATTTTGCGGAACTTGGGAGAGGAACTTCCAGACCTAGACATTACAACCAACCCACGGGATGGTGTCAAGTGGATACCCCCCACACAAAAGTGGGTTAAGTTTAATTTTGACGGGGCAGCTAAAGGAAATCCGGGGCTGCAGGAGCAAGGAGGAGTTTTGAGAAATGAGGAAGGAAAAGTGGTCCTTGCCTTTGCAGAGCCTTTGGGAACTCAAACAAATCATTTTGCGAAGCCCGAGCTCGCATGCAGGCAATGAGAATTGCCAGACTTGAGGGTTATAAGGAAGTTATCTTTGAAGGGGATTCGCTTAATATAATCAAGGCAATTAAGGAGGATAAAGACCCCAGTTGGACCATATTGGAGCTTATCCTAGAAGCAAAGATTCATAAATCTCATTTGGTTAATGCCCGAATCCAACACACCTTCAGAGAAGGGAACCGAAGCGGCGGATCTAATGGCAAATATTGCGGTTTCTGTTGGGGAGATGCAAATTTGGAAGGATAACTTCCCTCAAGAACTATTGGTGTTGGTTGCTAGAGAAGAGCTAAGATCAAACCCGTTAGAGCATCGGGGAGATCGGAGGGGCTGATGATGAGTAATCCGACGGGATGGAATTAGGCGAGAAAAGGCATCCCATTTGTTGGGGCCCGGGAGGTGACAAGTGTACGATGACAGACAACCTAGTGTTAGTAAGTGCTAGGTGTTGTTTGGTTTTTGTTTTATCCTGAATAGTCAAGCGACAAGTATAGGACTGTGGACTCTAAGTATGGCTTAATGTGAGTCTTAGAAATATCCATTTTGTATTTTGATTATACGGGCTTGATGCTAGAACCAGCCCATTTTGACTTTGTAAAAGGTTTGTGGACCTTATAACCACCTCTACCTTATACCAAAAAAAAATATAGTTTATATCATGCTTGGTGGGAATAACCCTCATTTCTTCTCATATTGCACTTAATGCCTTGATTTCCATGCCAAATTTGCATTCATCAATAATGAAGTGATTGGCTCAAAATAAAGAAAAAAATTACTAAACCTGTTTTCAGGAAGGAATTTGCTCTAAAATTGAGAGTGATTCACTTCATTTTTAGTAAAGCATCCAAGAAATCACCAAGTCCATTACTTGAGTGGTTCACTCAAAATTTGCAAGTAATCCACTCTATTTAAGTGAGTAATTTGCTCCAAAAAATTATACTTTCATAGGTTGAATTTAGAAAAATTTGTTGAGGCCAAGGACTTGATTTTTTTGTTCCAAACTCGAATTAACTTTGAAATTCATCTTTTTCGTTATTTGCGCTCAATTTTTATAGGTACTTTATGAACAATGACTCTAACACAAACTCTAGAGTTTTGAAATTTTTGTAGAGACTACTTCAATGACATCCAAGCATTATCAAAATTTAAACATGACCTCCTATGTGCATCTATCATTAATAGAAATTACTTTAGATAGATTTTGAGACATTATATCAAAAGTATGAAATTAACAAGTGATTTACTTGAAATCTACAATTAATTCTCTCTAAAATAGTAAAATCTCTCTAAGACAGATCCTATGAGTGATTTGCTCTAAATCTAAGAAGTGATTCACTAAGAAATATAAGTTTCTTCCTCCCTTCCTCATGGGAAGGCAATTTGCTCTAGTTTCAAGGATGATTCACTTTGAGTGATTTTCTTGGACCCCTACTTACTAAATTCTAAGTCCATTATAAAATACTAATCAAATTGCTTGTATTTTTTAGCAAAGTGCTTTGCAAGTAAAAATTTTCCAAGTCGTCTTTTGCTAGCAAATTGCTTCATAGGAAATTTTTTGAATTTGTTCAAATCTTGATTCCAAAACTTTATCTATGTAGATATGTATATACAAACTTATCAATATGCAATCAAAGTCTCAAAAATAGGAAAATAACTTCAAATGGTGGACACAATTGCTTACCATTAAATAAAAATGAGAAAGAGAAAAGAGCAAATCATTGCATGGGTGCATCCAAAAATTGACTTTAAAGAGATTCCAGTATCTAATCCCACCCTATTAAAAGCTAAAATCCCCATGGCCAATCTAGGTAGTCAATTATTCACATCACCAAAAATAGCTACTTGAGCTAACAAATGAGTTATTTATTAAATCTAGCTAATTACACTTGGTCCAATATGACTCTTTTTGGGATCCAAATTGTCATCAAGTTTTACTTGATACTGCAACTATCTATCTTCCAATTTTTTGGCCAGGCTTGCACCCGATAGTCACAGCTCAGAACTCAACATTGGATGGACCAAATATTGCTTCAGCCCAACCTCTAGAGTAGGTTGGTTCCTTGTCAACTAAATAGAATGTTGACTCAATTAAGCTCAATAAGGGTTTTGAGGAATAGGGTTAGAAAAAGGTTTAGGGTTAAGAAATTATGCATTAACAGTGGCTGGATAGGGCTAACAACATAGGCATCCACAGGAAAAACCTCTAGCAAACTACTTCCAGTGTCCCACACTCAAGATTAGCAGCACCCAAAACCATGAAATCTTCATACAATAAAGCAAAAAATAGAGATATGTTCCAAGAAGCAATTTCAATATCTAATATATTAACAATCCAATTTAGCAGAATAGATCAATAATCAGACTTTGCAGAAATAAACTTCTTGCCAACACAGATCTAACTATGAACAGATTTCAATTACCTTAACAACTAGTAATCCAATACAAATGGAATGAACTAACCATTACAACATTGATAGAAATGCAATTCACAACTTCGAACCTCTTAATGAAAGATATCAAAGATAGCAAATCTTGAGTCAAAAATCTGAGTAATGCTCCTTCCATTAGTTTGCAAAAAATATTTACATAGTAGGGCAAGCAAACACACTAGAGCCGACCCTAAAAATTGAGGGTTCGACCTCTATTTATAGTTTACAATGAAAGAAATTAGAGGAGACATTACAAGGATTCAGAATATGATAGATCAGTAGAGAGCTATGCTGGCATCATTTCATTCATTCGTAGGGTCTAAGAAATCCATTGGAAGTCATCCACCATGGCAGCTCGACTCTGCAACTTGTTGGTCCGATAATGGCAGTTGAGCCTCAGGCCATTAGAAACTAGATCTAGACCATTCATCATTCTTGAGAACTCCATTCCACCATAGATCTACAACTACTCTAGTTCTTGGTTCTTGGTACCCTTGGATGCTTCACCTACCCGCTTAAACTGATTGTCCTTCAATCCACCAAGAATCTACCTTTGTATGCTTCATAAAAATATCAACAAAATATCCACCATTGATGCACTCAATGGATAACTATGATTAAACCTCAATAATGCTCTATAGACTAGCAAGGTAGAAAAAATCACCAATCCACTCAAAAATAATGCTGACATCAGCTTGGATGGCTTTGACCTAGATTTCGAGCTTTAAAAATACACTAAGTTTTGATGAATATCAGTTCTTCATCAATCCGCTCACTTAACCTTTAAAACATTTAATTCCTTTCTCACATCCATGGCTTCAAAGACAAGTTGCAATCTGCTCCTTGATTTTTGCTCCATCAACTTTGACTTGGTTTGACTAAAAACACCAATCCACTCAAAAAGTAATGAAAATGATCTTTGTGCTATTCCACTACCTTTACTTCTTTCGATAGTTTAACCTTCTTACCAAGCGACACGGAGCTTGTCACCATTCCACTCAAAAATAGTCTTGGAACTCAGTGAAATGGGCATTCTCGACACTTAGTCACTTGAGTGCATGGAATAAAGTAATATCACCAATCCACACTTTGAAATGTGTTGACATCATTAAAACTCAATAGAATTATGGATTGGGAACTTCGACATCCAAATACACTAAATATCAGGAGAATAGAACACTTAGCTCATGTTTGCAAAAAGCACTAAGTATCGAGTGGATTGGAACCTCTTGCATGGATCCACTCTAAAATACTCTATATCCTCAATGGATTGGAGCTTTCCATGCCTTAGAATAAATTTTCAAAGTTTTCTAAGGATGTGGCCATTTTGGGCCTACATTCTGGTGCCTCCCAGGTGGATTTGCTCGCAAAGCCATCGAACTCAAAGTCTTATCCATTGGGCATCAGGAGTCAAAAATGCTAATATTCAAACAATGCTTCATAGAATAATTTCCATATGATCATTACCCTCTAAAAACCTTATGAATTCACCTAGAGGGTAACGGTTCATATCGAGATCATACTAGAAACACAAATATCTCGCCACTCCTTCAAAACTGCTCCAATGCTTAAGCAAAAATAGAACTATGTTCTCCCTTTTATGCTTCTTCAAAAATGACATGAATGCCTTCACAAAAATTTCATTCTCTATCTTTTAGCTTCATGCTTTTATTATTATCTTCTAATAATGTTAGAGTAAAAAAAACAAAATACAATACTTCTACATGACTACAAAATGTACAACACATAAAATACTCTATGCTTGTGTCTCTTGAGGGTCTGCAACAACCCTATTTGGTTCTTCACCCTCTTGTTGAGCTTCTTCTATAACATTATCTTCTTGATCTTGCTCAACTTCTTCTTCAATAGGTGAATCTTGCTCTTTATCTTTTTCCTCAGCATCATTTCCAAACAATTGTACCATCAACTTTAGAGTTTGCAAAGCTTGTTTCTAAACTACTTTAGAGGGATTGGAAGTCTCCTTAAGCTGCTTGTGAATGTACTCCAACTCAATAGTATCTTCATAATTTGTAGCACTTCCTTTATTTACCAAGTCCTCCATCAGGTCTCAAAGCCTGGTTAAATCAATAATCATTTGTGAAACCTGCTCTTGATCAATTGGCTCTTCCAAGGCATCAATATCAGATTCATATTGGAGGCTCTCAGCTACACTCTTTTTAATATCTTCCTCTGATAACAAAGTGTTATTCTCCAGCCATAACCCTCTAAAGCCATTCTAAACCATCTCTTTATTGATGTCCACTACATCTCGGATTGTATTCTCCACCTTATCAAACAACAACCAAGCCTTTTGCAATAATATATTCTTCTTTACTACAACTCTAGTAGCCAATCTAGTAATATTCCATTCTTTATTAGGAATAGGTTTAGCAGTCTCACTAAGCCTACTATCTACCAACTTATAAATCTACTCAATTGGAATCACCATGGGTTGTAGTTCTTGAGTGAAGCTATCCAGATCTTCTTAAATATTCTAAAGTAGGTGACTGGCATCATCCATGTAGTCAATGATGGGCTACAACTCTGAGCATTTCTCCAAAACCTTAGACAATAATTCTTTCCTTACTTTCTTTAGCCCTACTTTCGAGAAGCCTAAAGACTTAGCCTTTTCAATTTGAAGTTGGTGCTTCAAGCTCTATATCTCTTTGGCTTGTTCTTCATTTTTCTTCTTTTGCTCCTCTACTTGCTCCTTGAGCTTATTGGCCTCTTGGAATTTGTTCTACTAGTTCTTTGCTTCACTTTTGATAGCTTTCTCTATCTATTTTTGGTTATTGATTATCTTCTCAAGATTTTCTATTATCCGCTCCAACTTGTCAACTTTCTCTTTGTATATATCAACCTTGACATAGAAAGTGTCCAAGTGGGCCTTAGCTATAACCAACTCATCTTCAATAGGTAACTGCTCAATATCCTCTGTATACTCTTCCAGATGATAGTCTTGAGTAGTCATTTCAATTTTAGGCTTACTCACTAAAGGAATAATGGATCTGGATGCTCTTTACCTTGAAACTGGGTCAATAGACATAGTACTTCTCTTTGTAGCCATCCTCTTTGAAGGTTTGGATAGCTTCTCTACCCAAAAATATTGAATTTTCTATGAAATTTCCTTCTCCTTTTGTAAAGTTTCCAGTGTAGGATAACTTACAAGAGGAGGAGAGGCTATAAGATAAGGGAGAGCAGACTCAATAGCTAACTATGAAAGGGTGGTAGTGACTACAGTTGAGTCTGTAACTACTACTGCTGTTACAATGGGAAAAGTCATGGAAACTAAAGTAAAACTCATAGAAGGGTGAGTGGGTGTGGATGAAATAACTTGAATTTCAGATGATGTGGGAGGTTGAGATGGCAAAGATGGGATTACAGGGGATGATGAAGGAGGAATTTTAGATGATTGTGGAGGAGATGGATTGACTTGGCCCTCAATATTTATTAGTGAAGAGGTGGTGAATTATGAGGGGGAGAGGGCACTTTTGTTACAACTTTTTCCTTAGAAGGGGAAGGAGTTTTCTTTGGGGAAAGAGGAGGAGAAGGAGAAGAGGGGATAGAAATCATACCTTCACCTACAGATGTAGGGTGTTCTAGAGCTACCTCTATACTTTATTATTGTGTTTGTTGTACTAATTCTTCTACACTAAAACAATAGTCTCCTCAACAATTTTCTCCTTATCCATATTCTATTTCTTACAAACCTCCTTCTGAGCTCTCTTCGATGATTTTTTGGCTTTTCTTTTAAAAACTTGCAATGCTATCAACTTATCATTCTCTGTATCTTCCTCAAAAATCCTTCCTGCAATGGTTCTTCCTACAATGGTTCTTCAAAAATAGGATTCAACTCCACTATAGCTGTAGTGGTGAAACTCACTAGTGTAAACACAAAGTTCTTATCCTTCTCATTCCAATATATTTCTATTTCAAGGGGCTCTCCACCCAGAGCTAGGTGCTTGGGCCTACTTACTATCTTAATGAATTCTATGCTAATGGCCCTCTCATCAGAATAATGCATTCTACTCATTAACTATGCCCCTTTTGGAAAATTCTCTAGTTGTTCTATTGAGGGCTCAAATGTTTTAAGAGCTTTAGCAATAGTTAATGGAGTATCAACCCCTTCTCCTTGAGCTTCCTCTTGTGAAGGTGGGGATGGAGAATCTGACCCTGGTTGTGGCTTCTTATAAATCAACACTATATTCTTTGGGTCCTTTGCCTTCCAAGTTGTGATATTCTTATCATATCTATCAAAAAAATCATTATCAATTACTCGTCCAAACTTAGATTTCTCTGTGCTAATTTCCACTCTCATCCTCCACCAGTCTACTATCTTAGCTTCATTCCATTTCTTTTTACTCTCAACTTCTCTGATCGTAGACTCCTACAACTGATGGCTTTCATTCTTATCTGAATCAAAATCAACTATCTGCTCATAGAAATCTAACCATGGAGGAAGTTGTTCCATCTTGGCAACATTCCAATCTAAAGGAGCATTTTCCTTATTATTCCTACCCTTTTCAAAATGAGGCCTTGAGGTTTTCTCAAATTTGTAGGCCTTCTCTCCATTAAGGGCAATGTTCCTCTTATGGAATTTATCATCTGGGTCATATCTCCACCTTTGAGGGATGTAGAACAGGCCCAACCTATCCAAATATTGGGTGATTTGTTCACCCTAGCCCTTTTTGGTGATAGTTATATCATCGACACTATGGTAGGTCAACAAACACTTTCTTTTCCTTCTAGAGCCATAATTCATATTGATAAAATCTGCTTGCCTCAAATATTCTAGAGCTAATAATCTATTTATAACAAAATGAGGAAGCAGAAAAGGCTTACCAATGAAGTCATATAGTCTAATGACTATGCCTTCTATAAGGATGTACCAATCTCCTTCTTTGACACCCTCTATTCTCAACAATTTTCTAGCCAATGGTGGTAACCTAGGGTATTTCCCATACATTATCTTCAGTGCTGGCCCTAGAAATTCTAAGTTAAATCTATAAATAGACTCAGTGCTCCTCAAATGAGTAGTCCAATAGTATACGAGGATAGGGTCTCCCTGGTCATTCTTTTCTTTTACTGGAATCTAGGGCATCATCTTCCTTACAATAGCAAAGAACATCCAAACCAAACTTGAACAATGCCGAAAAGAGGGTGTATCAGAATCCCTTTTCATTCTTACTAATTGTTCATGTATTCTTTTAGCAAGGAAAGTTGGCCAATCAAAGTAAATGGCCTTAATACCCCTTTTCTCCATCTAGTTCATACATTTTCTCATTAGAAATATAGTAAGTAGTGGCTATTTTCCAATCTCTCATGAGTTGGTCAGAATCCAAACCCTCCAAACAAGCTAGCATGGAATAAAGCTCTAGGTTAGCAAATTGGTCAATGGGAATTGGGACTTTAGGCATATCATCTTCCTCCATTTATCCTTCTAAATTGGAAATGAAGCCATTTTCCATGACTTCCCTCTCATCAGAAGCCATTAATGAAGCATAAACCCTAGCTTGTTCTATATCAAATTGTTTAGGTTCTAAGGGTGGTCTCTACCCCTACAACAAAAAAATCATGACAAGCTTCTTTGGTAATGGTAAATAATGTTATACCATTAGCTATTTTCACTACCCTTTTCTTAGGATCATAAAATTTAATAATTGCAAAAATTAACTCAGGACAATGGTGAATAGAATCACAAATATAAGAAAATAAGAAGGATTTTATAGCAATGATACCTTGAGGTTGAATTGGTCTCCTTTAAAGTATCTAAACTCAAAATTGCTCCTCAAGAAGGTTCTCCTTACTTGAGTCATTACAATATCTACCAACCACCTCATCTGATTTACATAGTCATCTAGCTCTGCTTCTCTTTTTTGCATATTTGTTAGTGCTTTCTTAGGAGCCATTTTCAAGAAATATTTAGAATGTTCTTTCTCTAGCATTTATAGACAATGCTTAGCTATTCTCCTACTCTTTCTACTTGGTAGGCATTACTTTCATCGAATGAATGAGATCTATACTTTTAGCACTTTTAAATGCCATTGCATGTACACCTTCCACCATTAATGCAACCATTGAGAACTATCCATTTGCACACTTTTCAAATTAAAATTATGCATCATGGTAGCTTGGAGATGTTACATCACTCACTGATTGGCTAAAACATAAACACTTTTCTACACTTGCATTCACTCATCATCTTTATTTCCTTGAGAGGAAGCTCATGAGTAATTTATAAATACTTCTTTCTTTGAAGATGTGTGGTGCAAGATTTCACTTTCTGCTAAAAAATAGTCAAGAACTCTAGCGGATTGGAACACGGACCATGATCCGCTACCACCTTAGTCCTTTTAAGAGTGGATTAGAATGCATGCAAAATTCTACTACCAATTAGCTTATTTGAGAGTAGATTGGACCATTTTTTGGCACTTAGCTTATTTTGCAACTCATCACTTTGATTTTTTCTTGAAGCAAAAATTTTTCTTTTTTTATAACATTTTATCAAAAATGAAAACTTGAAATAAAATGGAAAAAAAATATGATACAAAGTATGTACATATATTACAATGAGCTTAGCTTAATCAAAATAGAGTTTAAGGTGAAAACCATTGACCAAAATCGGTTGTATGTTTCCCTCAAGATCTTCAAGCTAGAAAACATTGGTCTCCTTAACTTCTACTATTTTGAAAGGGCCATCCCAGAAGGAGTCAAACTTTTGATGGTGTCCTGGTTTAGCTCTTTCAACATTCCACCTGAGTACAGAATCTCCAACTTGGAATTTTTTGAACCTAGCCTTCTTATCAAACCATACCTTGATGTCAACTGAATGCTTTTGAAAATCTTCATATGCCTGAGTTCTTTTCTCTTCTAATAAGTGTGTCAACCTTATTTCCACTAGATTTTTCTCTCTTTTTTAGTGCTGGAATCTCCAAATGAACAGTAATACTACCTCCTTGCCATATACTAAGGCATAAGGGGAGGTCTTGATGGAATTTTTGATAGTGATTATATCTACCCATAGAGCTTGTTCTAGAATAGGTGCCAACTTCTCTTATTACCCTCTAATGATCTTCTCAAAATTCTTAACAGATTCTTGTTAGTTGATTCTACAAGTCCATTTCCTTGGGGGTAGTAGTTTGAAGTATTCTTTATGGTAATGCCATACTTGCTGGAAAACTCAATATATTTAGCTCCTATGAATGTTGGTCCATTATCGCTCACTAAAGCTTCTAGAACACCAAACCTTGTAATCAAGCTTTCTATGAAATCTATCACCACTTCTTGGTCTGATTTCTTTGTAGGAATGACTTCTACCCATCTAGTGAGGTAGTCTATAGTAGTTAGAATGTACTTGTGGTCAGCTGAGGAATTTGGATTGATAACTCCTATGAAGTCCAACCCCCATTGCTGAAAGGGTTCTTCCACTTGAATTGGCTTAAGGGGAAATGATGCATTCCTTGTTCTTCCCACATACCATTGGCATTCATCATAGGCTCTAGTGACTTTGAAGGTGTCAAAAAATATGGTAGGCCAGTAATAGCCTACCCTGATAATCTTCAAAGTTGTTACTCTTCCTAAGAAGTGTCCTCCAGATAGTCCTCCATGGAACTCCTCTATGACATTTTGTTGTTGATCATACTTTAAGCATCTAAAGAGGACTCCATCAAGGTTTCTTTTGTATAGACCTTCTAGAAATAAGACATACTTCAAATCCTGAAGCCTATATCTTCTTCTCTATGATGGATTAATATTAGGAGGGCATACCCTAGTCTGAAAGTACTTAGTCATCTGATCTACCCAGTCTGATTCACCTGACTATAATTCTTCAGCTTGATCATCTATTGTTGATTGACAAGCTATCACTTCTACTAAAACTATTACTTCTATCAAACCTTGGCATAGGGCTCTACCTCTGACCAGCTTGGTAGGATGGATTTCTACATCATATTCTTGGATCTTAGTAATCCAACCAACTCTCTTATCTCCTAGTTCACCTTGTAAAATAAAGCTTCTCACATCCGGATGAACCACATAAACCAAGGTCTTGCTTTGAACCAAGTATTACCTAAATTTTTTCAATGATTTCATTACTACAAATACTTGTTTCTCAATGAAATTATACTTAACCTGATATTCATGAAGAGTCTAGCTCCAAAATAATATGGGGTGCTCCTCTCCTTCATCATTCTTCTGGGTGAGCACTGATGCATAGCTTTCCTCAGCTCCATAAGCATAAAGAATGAAGTCCTTGTTGAAGTCTGGATTGACTAATACTAGAGCTGTAGCAATGGATTGCTTGATGATTTCAAAGGCTTGCTTTCTTACCTCAGTCCATTTGAAATCTGCATTCTTCTTCAATAGTTCAGATATAGGCTTCACCTTCTGAGCAAAGTCAGAGATGAATTTCTTGACAAAGTTTATCTGACCAAAGAAATACTACAAAGCTTTCTTGTTCATAGGTAGTGGAAGAGCAAGAATGGATTTGATTCTATCTAGATCAATGGCCATACCTTCTTTGGAGACCACATGGCCTAGAAACTTTCCCTCATGAACTACAAAAAATGACTTCTTAGGATTGAGGGAGATGCCAAATTCTCTACACTTCTGGAAGACTTGTTCTAGGTGTGCCAAGTGGTCTTGCTTGTTGTGGGAGAACACAGTCATATCATCTAAATAGATTAGAATGACCTTGTTGATCAACTCCCCAAAAGCATAGTCCATTGCTCTCTAGAATGTGGCTCCTACATTAGATAGCCCAAAAGGCATTCTCTGATAGGCAAAAGTGCCCCATTTTGTGGTGAATGTTGTTTTAAATTGATCTTCATCCTTCACCCAAATTTGGTTATAGCCAGAGAAGCCATCTAGTAGTGAGAACCTTTCTACTCCTACCACAATATGCAATATTTGATCAATCTATGGGAGGGGGTAGTGGTCCTTTAGTGATGCTTGATTGAGGTTTCTGAAATCTACACACAAGCGGATGTCACCATTCTTCTTCCTTACAGGTACCAAGTTGGCTACCCAGGTTGAATGTTTGATTGGATAAATGATCTTAGCCTTTAGAAACTTCAATAGTTCTTCTCTCATTATGGCTTCGATCCTAGGATTCATAGGCCTCTATTTCTACCTGAATGGTTTTGCATTAGGCTCTAGCTCAATTGTGTGTTGGATGACCTTCTTGTCATATACTTTAAGATCTTCATATGACCAAGCTACAATGTCTTGGTACTTTAGGCATAAAGCTTTGATATCCTCCTCTTCTTCTAGAGAACATCAGACTCCAACCTTGAGCTTCTTTTCCTTTTCAATTTCAATTTCTTTATAGATTTTCTCATTGATTTCCATGGATCTGATATTTTTCCTATCTTCATTGTCAAACAGGCTCTCTAGAGTAACCAACCCTCTAGGTATATGATTGTTCTTGAGTTGAATGACATCCTGTTGATCAATATCCTCTATATTTTCCTCTTGAATAGTGGATAAATAGGCTTCTCTCACCATAAAATCAATGATTTGTTCATCACTTTCAAAGACCTACCAAAAAATCTGCTTATCTGGCACTACAGGCCTAAAAATCATTTTGATCCCTTTGTCCTTCTTAACTCCTATGTCTACAGAAGGGTTGAAATTAGCTCCCCTAACTACTAAGGAATCTACCAAGGTATTCTTTCTTCTGGGAATAAAATTTATGTTTAGGGCATCAAAGGATTCCATCAAATCCCATACCCTATTTCTATATGCTTTCAGGTAATGGTGCTTACTGTTGCACCTTTCCCTTACCTGATTTACAATCAATTTAGAGTCACCATATATGTTCAAGATCTTGATGCCCATGCTTTCAGCTTGCATTAGCCCAAGGCATAGAGCCTCATATTCTACAACATTATTAGTGCATGACCATGTTAGCCTATATGCGAAACTCTTTGTCCCTTCTGATTGGGATTGTAATACTACACCGACACCAACACCATTTCTGCATCTGGCACCATCAAAGTGCATGGTCCATATTTCTGTTTCTCTCAAGGACTAGTTAGATATAGTAGGAACTCTTTTCTCTATCTCTGTAGAAATATTGTATGTGCCCATACCTATCCCAAATTGACTATAATCCTCTCTGAAAGGTAATTCATCTTCAATCTCCAACTCTTCAAAGTTATCCACAAATTCAAATTCCTCTAGAGGAGTGAGATTGCACATATCCTCTTCAATTTTTTCAATGTGGTAAGACACAGGCTTCTCAGGTGTTATTCTTATCCTCTTTCCTTTGAAAGGAATCACCATGCTAGAATAGTCCATATACATGCATCCACCCAACTTTGCAGTGAATTCTCTTGAAAGGCATAAGCTAAAATAAGGCTCTAGATCCACCACCACTATCTCTTGCACTATGGTTACCTCAGGTGCTCTATGTAGCCTCATCAAGACATATTTTATCACTCCCACTATCTTCATAGGTGTCCCATATAACTATAGAACTCTAGGGTAGGATCTGGTATATTCCATACCCATATCCTCACAAACTACTTTAGGCATAACTATAGTAGATGCCCCTGAGTCAATCATACAATTATGGACAACCCAACCCTCCATCCTTAGAGAAATGTAAAAAGGAGGGGGTTTGTTCTTTAAAGTGGTAGGGGACATTTATTTCTTTTCAGAGGGTATGTTGAGGATTGTGGTGGCCTACTTTTCCTATAAATATTTGTTCAGAGAAGCTTTTAGTAGGTCTATTTGGCTAGGAATGAAGAGAGTATCATATAGGCTAGCTTTAGATGGTATCTTCTTCATTTCTTCCATAATGTTGTATTCAGACTTGGTAGAGGTAGGTCTCTCAGGCCTTCTCTCTGGCTCACCATACTTTCTTTTATACTATTGTGTGGCCTCAATTCTCTATCTCTTGGTAATAGAAGGGAACCTAAGCCTCTCTTGAGCTTCATTCTTGGATCTCATTCTATCTCCTTCAGTTTCTTTCTCAAATATCTTGGGAAGACTGACTTCTTTTTCTTTGGCCTAGGGGATAGGGAAAGTATCACTACTCTGGGAAGGTGGATCCTTCTTCTTTTGAGAGGGGACCTAAAATTGACCCATATTTTATGGATCAACCTACAGTGTTTTCTTGCCTGACCTTGTCATGACAGAAATAGGTCCATCCTCATCAAGATCTTTTCCAACCATGATCTGATCTAGTTGCCAGAGCATATTCACTCTTCCTTTCTAATTTCTCTCTACTTTCTCCATAGCCTATTATACATGGTGTTGGTACATAACACAAGATTGTGAATCATGAGGATCATTGCACACCAAACACCATACATTCACCAGACTTATTTTTGAAGAACACTCAGGCTCTTCATATACTACATTTACTCTAACCCTAGTACTATTGCTAGGACCAGGTCTTTGATACTTATTCACATAAGGAAATATCCTTTGTTGAGACCTCTCCATATCTCTCTTCTCCATTGAATTCATCTTATTGCTAAGAGTTTTCAAGGTATTCTAGATATCAAGGAGGACAGAGGATTCTTGGGGAATCTGAGAAGGAAGGGGAGGGAAAGGAACTACAATAGATGGTGCTTTTGAATGAGGAATGGGAGTCATATATGGAAATGGAGATGACAAAGGAGGAGGGTCCATATAAGATGAAGTAGTTGTTTGACTTTGGATATTAGTGGTTTCCAAATTGTAGGGCAACACAACTTTTAGGGGTAATCTTCCCACATTAATAAGGATATTCTCAGCATGAACAACTGCATTATAAACCTATGGAAAGGTCTCCACCCTATATTGTTGGGTTTGTAGGCCTAAATCTGATCCAAGGGCTCTGATATAATACATGTAAGCAAGGCTTGCAATTGGTCTAGCTATAGGGGGAATTCTCTTCTAGGTCCTACTGAACCTCAAGTTGAAATCTGAAATAGTTTCTTGTTGATGCTTTTGCATAGATGTGAACTGATTAAGGAGGAAAAAAGGATCAATAGATTCATTAAATTCTTCCACAAAGGGCTCAGCCAATGCTGCCCATGAGGTAATAGTATTGTCTTCAAGGGTCCTAAACCAATGTAAAATCTTTCCTCTAAAGGATAGGGCTAGGATCCTGACAATAACATCTTCATTTTTTATATTGTGGATTGCTGCCAGATTCAGAATATCTTGGTAGTGCTCATATGTAGTTTTACTAGATCCATCATAGGTGGGGATGGCCTTAGACATAACTTGAGGAATGTCATGCATTTGGGCTAGTCTAAGGGGGCCAGTTGTATTCCAGCTAGGATACTTCTGTAAGGGCTGATTTGGAACTGCATTTTGATGTTGGGCCATGTTCCCAGGTGTAGCTCCTATTGGAGGTGGCCTTGGGTGTACTATAGGATTCTCCTCAGGAGGAGTTTCGTCTGAATGGAAATATTGATTCAAATTCCTTATGATAGTAGACCCTCTATAAGGTAGCTCATAGTAGAAAAAGGAGTCTAGGTTATTCCTCTTGGATGACCTAGTATACATGAAAAAACTATAATCTACAGGGATAAATTTTTTGGATTCATAGACCAGGGAGTCGCTAGGTGAATTTGTTGATCACCGCTTAGCAAGGTCAAGACAATTCACCAAATATTGATTCCTTTAGGAAAAGATAAAACAATAAAGAATATGATGGGTTTTAGTGTTTCTTGCAAACAGGTCCCATCGAGCATGCCAAAACTATTGGGATCTAAATTGTCATCAAGTTTTACTTGATACTGCAACTATCTATCTTCCAATTTTCTAGCCAGGCTTGCACCCGATAGTCACAGCTCAGAACTCAACATTGGATGGACCAAATATTACTTCAACCCAACCTCTAGAGTAGGTTGGTTCCTTGTCAACTAAATAAAATGTTGACTCAATTAAGCTCAATAAGGGTTTTGAGGAATAGGGTTAGAAAAGGTTTAGGGTTAAGAAATTATGCATTAACAGTGGTCGGATAGGGCTAACAACATAGGCATCCATAGGAAAAACCTCTAGCAAACTACTTCTAGTGTCCCACACTCAAGATTAGAAGCACCCAAAACCATGAAATCTTCATACAATAAAGTAAAAATAGAGATATGTTCCAAGAAGCAATTTCAATATCTAATATATTAACAATCCAATTTAGCAGAATAGATCAATAATCAGACTTTGCAGAAATAAACTTCTTGCCAACATAGATCTAACTATGAATAGATTTCAATTACCTTAACAACTAGTAATCCAATACAAATGGAATGAACTAACCATTACAACATTGATAGAAATGCAATTCACAGCTTCGAACCTCTTAAATGAAAGATATCAAAGATAACAAATCTTGAGTCAAAAATCTGAGTAATGCTCCTTCCATTAGTTTGCAGAAAATATTTACATAGTAGGGCAAGCAAACATACTAGAGCCGACCCTAAAAATCGAGGGTTCGACCTCTATTTATAGTTTACAATGAAAGAAATTAGAGGAGACATTACAAGGATTCAACATATGATAGATCAATAGAGAGCTATGCTGGCATCATTTCATTCACTTATTGAGTCTAAGAAATCTGCTGGAAGTCATCCACCATGGCAGCTCGACTCTACAACTTGTTGGTTCGATAATGGTAGTTGAGCCTCAAGCCATTAGAAACTAGATCTAGACCATTCATCTTTCTTGAGAACTCCATTCCATCATAGATCTACAACTACTCTAGTTCTTGGTTCTTGGTACCCTTGGACGCTTCACCTACCCACTCGAACTAATTGCCTTCAATCCACCAAGAATCTACCTTTGTATGCTTCATAAAAATATTAAAAAAATATCTATCATTGATGCACTCAGTGAATGACTATGATTAAACCTCAACAATGCTCTATAGACAAGCGAGATAGAAAAAATCACCAATCCACTCAAAAATAATGTTGACATCATCTTGGATGGCTTTAACCAGTGGATTCGAGACTTAGTGAAAAATACACTAAGTGTTGAGTAGAAGTAGTTCATCAATCCACTCGCTTAAACCTTTAAAACATTTAATTCCTTTCTCGCATCCACGGCTTAGAAAATAAGTTGCAATCCGCTCCTTAATTTTTGCTCCATCAGCTTTGACTTGGTTTGACTGCGAAAATGCCAATCCACTCAAAAAGTAATGAAAAATGATCTTTGTGCTATTCCACTACCTTTACTTCTTTCTGAGCGCTTTTGACCTTCTTACCAAGTGACATGGAGCTTGTCACCATTCCGCTCAAAAATAGCCTTGGAACTCAATGGAATGGGTATTCTCGATACTTAGTCGCTTGAGCATGCAGAGATGAAGTAATATCGCCAATCCACACTTTGAAATGTGCTGACATCATCTAAACTCGATTGGATTATGGATTGGGAACTTCATGCAGTTGCTGAATACACTAGGTATCGAGTGGAATGGAACACTTTGCTCATGTTTGCAAAAAGCACTAAGTGTTGAGTGGATTGGAAACTCTTGCGTGGATCCGCTCCAAAATACTCTATATCCTCAGTGGATTGGAGATTTCTCATGCCTTAGAATAAATTTTCAAATTTTTCTAAGGATGTGGCCATTTTGGGCCTACAATGCTATCTTTGACACACACCAATCCTCTTTATGAGATACCAGTTGATATAAATAACCTCGTAAATAATGCACTATTATGGGACAATCCAGCCAACAACCCACCACTGACCTATAACACATAAAACATCATTCTTACAAATGCTTATTTGACCCAAACTCGACTTGGATCCAGTTTGTCAAACACATCTAACATCCTTTTAGGTCATTCTTTATCTCAAAACACTTGAGTGATTGTTAGACAAATAGGATCATAGGTATTCTAAGGAAACACCAAGAGGTTAACACCACCTCCAACTAGTCAAACATCGCATAATATGCAAGTTCCACCTTTCTAAAATTAATAAATTTTGTAATTAGGTCTACATTATCTCCCTCCATAATAGAATATTCAACTGTCTCTAAATCAACAATAGGTTTACAAAAATTCGACACCTTAGTACCCTCCATATTATTATCCTACATATTCATATCCATTGTACCCACATCATGGCTATGTAATGTATCCCTTTTCATATCCTCAAAAACTCCCAATGACCACTAAATTTGATGGCATATTCTCCCATTCTTCTATGAATTAATAAAGCATTACCTACCTTCGATGAAAATAAGAACAAGATGGCATTGGATCATCTCAATGAACTACCAATGCTCAAGTTAATCCATCACATACAGGAGGAGAAAATAATGGTATATTTTCTAATCTACTCTTTTCATGATAAGGCCACTTTATGGTATATGGGATTACCAAATATATAAGTTACAAGTGGGGTATCAATAATGGAACCATTTATGCATAGATTTAGTAGCATGGAAAATAGTTACTCCATTTTATTTCAACTAAGAACAATATAAAGATATCCTAAAGAAAATATTCATTGTGTCACTACTAAATTCTTGATAACCTTTAATTTAATCACATTAAATGTTAGTCCAAATGAAAAGCAGGCATCATCGTATTATATCAAAGGTTTACAGTCTGACTTAGATTTAATTGTTTATAATGCTAACCATCAAATTCTAGCTATAGCTTTTAAAGAAGTGGCTAGTGGAGAAGATGTCCTTGTTCACATAGGGAAACTACTACCTACTTCACCAATGGCCTATGCAACTAAAATTACCTATAATATGCTTATAACAAGTTCTTCATCCACCTTGTCACCTATACCTAATCCCTAACTAAATATCATTGTTAGTCCTATGTGTCCATATATCATCACCCACCCTGGTCATTATGTATCATACACTATAATCATCCAACTATAACTTCCAATGTCCCTAGCCTACTCCATCCAACTCAAATAATGAGTCAAAAAATAATCTTATGATGAGAAAAATATTAGAAATTATTAAGACATTAATAAATAAAAATAATGCTACAAAGAAATAATGCAACAACCATAAAATTAACAACCCTAGAAGACTCCACATATCATAATAGATCAAATTTTTTAGCAAGGTGCTAATCAAGGAGAAATTCAAACTAATAATCATATGGTTCATTTCAATACAAAATTAGAGCCTATGTGGTGTCTTCCTTTTAATGATAGACATGATTCTATAATAATGGATTGGAGTTGTAGTGAAAATTTCACTATAGTGGAGCAAATCTCTTCCCGAAAGGAAAACAACCAAAATTTCCATTGAAACTAATAAAATGAGGGGCCCTAAAGCTCCATCAACATATCAAGTGGTTGATTTGAATAAGACACCATTAGAAGATAATATTTACCAATGCTCAAAGCTCCCTGTATCATGAGGCAAAGTCACTCACCCATATCAAGTCAACAAAGGACCACAACCTTTCTGGTGGTGACTAAGTTGCATCCCATCATCAATAGAAATCCCAAAACCCTTAAGGTGGAGACTAAAAGAGTTTCATTGATGGTAGGGCCTCTAATAGCTTGGTCTACCAAGATCCATCTACCAAATTGACAAGTGGGCCCTAGGACTAAGCTCCCTTCCTTTGGTAATTGGGTTGCAACACTCCATATACCCAGGTGTAATTGATCAATGGCATGAACAACACACCTATAAGGGGAATCCCAAGGACCTTGGAGGGAAAGAATAAGGGAAATAGGATAATTCAAGTAAGAACTCAAGAAGATCACCAGGTCTTGATAGCCCACATACAAGTCCCATAGAGGCACATTGGCTAGAGGGGTGAGATGAGCATGAAAAAGCCATGCACAACAGAAAGTATGCCCATAAAATGAGGTTCAATGGAGTCCTACATAGAGTTATCCTCATAAAATAAATGATTAGGGGGAATAGGGAAACATCATATATGACACCAACCAGGATAGAGTCCAACTAAAAGCGTAAGAGAGGAAGCCACCGAAGCAACCATGTCATCGAAGGGGAGGTCAAAGACCAAACCATTATCGGGATCTAATGAGATAATGTGATAAAGGAGAAATTATCGATATGAGTTAGAAACCAAGAAATCATAAGGTCAATACCACTAGAGTGGACCTTCATCAAACAAAGCCAACACCCAAGCTCAAATCCCCATGGGAGAAGGTAAGCACATTAATGATACCTCTAAAAAGAGGACTATGCCACCCATGGATGTATTTAGCATGATTTAACCCTCCAATTAGCTTTGGACCTTTCCAAAATAAATGTAGTGTCATCCCTCTAATTCAACAACCATAAATGATGTAGGCACTCTTGCCCATACCCATTTTAGGAGGAATTTTGAATTTTAAATTTTGTTGTAAATACTATAAATATCCATCTTTAGGGTAAGAAAAGGAGGTTGAATTGTTGTCGTGTCTAGATTGTGACCTTGAGTAGTTCTCCCTCCCTTTTACATTTTATTTTTTAGTCTAGACTCAAACCTTAGGCCAACTACATGTATAGGTCATGAAGACTCATTCAATTATATGTAATTGTAATGCACTTTAATGCAAATACAAGGAGTTGTGACTATCACAATATTTTAGCCCTCATCTTCATAGGAGATTATTCAATTTTCATTCATGTATGATGGGGACCATGTTCAATTTTGATATCATGTTTGGTTCATGTGTTCACTCATCCTACTAGAATGCATAATTAAAATTATAGTCTCTTGGCACATCACTACCCATAGCTTAGGCTGGTTAGGATTACTTTCTTGTAATTTGCTTTCTAGTTATTTATTGTATTTTCTCTCTTCCTCTTTTCCCTTCCTAATCACTTGGTAGAGTAGGCTAGTTTAGGAGGAAGTGCATTAGAGACTGTATCTAGTCAAGAAGTTGACCTTGGTAAAAATATTGAAGGTCATTTGAAGGATTCGTATCCCATGCTCCCTAGATTTCCCAAGATTGGTTCCCCAAGTGAGGTGAAAGATGCTAAATGTATCCACTGGTGGAAGACACCACATCCTTGAGTGATCATGGTGCTTAGGGTGCAAAGGTCATTTCATGCCCCCAATAGTTCAAACTAGCACGTGTACTGGGACATGAATTATAGAAATACATCTCCTAATCATAAGGCAGACTGAGTTTTTTATGAAGTCCTTGATCGTTAGCTTGTTGAGTCACCCATAAGATTCACCTGACAACTCCACTATATAAGAACCTAGAAATTTCTATTATGGGTCGAGGTTATGGTGGGAACCTCCATCTAGTTAAACAATCACCACCTGGTGACTCCATTGTATAAAGGAAAAAGAAGGAACTCTACTAATGCAACAAGAATTATTTTATGAGCTCAAGTCCCACTACAAGTTCAACCACAAGAGCAAATCCTTAATTACTTTTTCCCTATATCTCAATCTTGGCAATAGGTAAATAAATCAGGGATAGAACATAGCTACCCCAATCAATCCAAACCAAAGGATTCATACTTGGGATGATGGAGGTCCCTTGCAACCACCAACAACACTAGCTACGTGGAATGAGGTCCTAGACTTCGCTCTAAAATACCTACCATATTTTATCAGAGAGGATGAAACTATTCCAATCGAGCATCTTCAACATATGGTCAATTATGCTCTCTATAGTATTGAAGAAACAAATTTTTATACTAAAACTATTGGTGGTATCTTCCAAAGGAAAAGTAATAGAGTGGTATGTCTCCCTCACCCCTAACTCAATCATTGATTGGGACCATCTTGCAAACTATCTTATTTATTGGTTTCGGGAGAAAGCAGACATAGTATCACTATTAGAAAAACTAATGAACATAAAAAAGGACCCTATGGAAGCCATGGCCAACTTCAATGATAGATTCCAAAAGTCCTCGCATAGAATTCCAAAATAAATTTGGCCTATACCAGGTATGGTTTTCATATAGTATCTTAAGGTAATCAATTCTAAAATAGCCATTATGGTAAAAACCAAACGAGGCAACTCATTACCAGCAACCTACGGGATAGCCACCCAAGCTAAGAGGGATCTCTTCTAGATTGGGAGGTTAGCCCGTAGACCACCTATACATATTTTCTTGGATTTTTAGTCATCATATTAGCCTCCTTCAACCATACGACCAACCTCTTTTCAGACAACCATTATTTTCAATCAAGCCCTTATGTAAACATCCCCGTCTGCCACTATCGTTGCCTTCCCAACCTCTAAATCCCCAAAAATAGAAATAATGCAAAGCATTATGAGAGACATAAAAAATGAGATTATATCCCTCGAGCATCAATAGAATTTCTAAAGGTTTGGATATGATAACTACCCATAGCCTACTTTTCAGCAAGGCCCTCCAAGATACCAGCCTCCATTGAATGGATATCAGAGGTACCCGTCTTATCCTAATATAGAATCTAATTCACCCCTAGATACTAAGAGACAAATGGCCCTTATTCTTACTCCTATGTATCCAGTATCATCTAATTTGGTGAGAGACATAGTCCCTGCTCAAAATAATTACATAGAGGAACCCTATGACTAGTCATATTACTATCTCAATACCTACTATTCAAACTATGGAATGCTCCAATAGGTGACATGTCCGATGCCTCAACCCACATATTAGAATAATATTACTTAGAAATTGAACCCAAATATTCAAAGCTTTCCATAGAAATCCCTCTCAATGTCAAAAATTGGAGCACCATAACAAACCTTAGTAACATGAGACAAGGGAGAAGTATGCACCATACCTAGACAAACAAGCACTCCACTAGAAAATTGGGCTCAGTTTTAGTTTGGTGTTCTCAAAATGAACAAAATAAGGGTCATGGAGGAGGCTCAAAGACAACAAGAACTAGCACCAAAGGTCAATAAATCAAATTCAGGGAGCGACCAAGGAAGGACCAAGACCGCTAGTACCTGAGCAACCAATGTCAAAACAATTCATACCATGTTTAGTCTAGGCACCCAACTTCAACATCAAGAGACCCAAGCCACAATGGATCTCAAGAAGTATATTGAAGGCTATACCACTAGAATATTTCAATGTGGTTTAGCATCTTAAGAGGTCCATTGCACCTATGCATTATAAGATGTCCTCATCCTCCTAGAGTAGATGAAGCAGTTAGAGAAAGCATTGGAAAAATAGAATATTATCGAGAAGCAGAAAGAGTAGGTCATTCTATAAACATCCAAACCTAATATCAATTCTAGAAGGTCCAAGCCACAACCATTCTACCTGGCACTCATATGTGGGGATAAGCTCATTCATATTTTCCTAGTGGACTTAGTGGAAAGCACCTCAGTCATACCTAAAATGGTGGTCGATGTCTTTGAGTTATCGTATGAACCGATCAAAAAAGGGGTAGTGTAGATAGATGGGACTCCAATCCCCATTCTTGACCTCATCAAATACTTACAACTCTTGTTGTATATCTACCCTAATGTGACTATTATTCAAGAGGTAGTAATGGTTGATTTAGCCACATCATTTGGTCTCTGCCTCTCTCACGATTTCACTATAAAATTTGGGAGGTACCTTTTCTTGGATTGGATCTACATGTTCCTCAAAATTTGCTATGGATCCAAGATGAAGGTTCCTTTTGAATATTTCCACATGCATCACATGGGATAATTCCAATGACCAAGGCTAATGGAGAATGGGCTTTCCTAGTCATTGAAGAAGAGATAAAGCCAAAAATGCTCAAAGACAAAGTACACACTCAGGTGTCAAATGACCATATGGATGAGTGGGATGATGGACTTGGAGAACAAACTTATACAAAGAATTCAAAACAACTAAACCTAATCTATATCTGACATAAAGGGATGACCTCAACTTATGGGGAACAAATAAACCTTCAAGTACCCACCACACACCAAAACCAGAAGAGTGCACACCCTTGTAGTTGAGCTAACTAAATGAGCAAAATTTTAGGTCACTATGGTTTTAACATTGTAGGTTTCAATGAAGAGGTTATGTAGAGATAGAGCTAGTGTGTATAGACACGTCAGACCATGTACCATATTGTAAATAGACAATTGTTAAATAAATATGGTAAAGGTCAAGTACTACATTTATTAGCCAATGTAAATAGGTGGAAAAAAAATAAAAGGGTAAAATTCAAAACATGCATGCAAATATTTTTGGAAACATGCCACATGTGCAAAGAAATGGAGGTTGCATGAAATAGGACCAGTAATCAACAAGAATGGATCTAGGTAATCATTTTATGTGTTACACACAAAAGTTGTCAAAACAATGAAGGGGTATCTTCCATGGCCAACGAGTGACAACACAGTAGATAATTATGCCATCATCATTTTAGTTGCATGGGAAATATTGAGGATAAAGTAGACAGTATAAAGTCCTTCAATGCTTTATCAATCATAATTCTATAATAGGATGGCTCCCCTTGATATATCTTAACAAGCCCAATTTTTCTTTTATAAATTCCCAATATTTTAGAATCTACCCTAGAGACTCCATGCCCAAAGGATAAGGGTATCGTTTGTTGGGTTCTTTAACTCCTACAAGTAGAAGCCCCCTGTGAGTTACCAAATTATAGTGAAAATTTAACTATAGTGGAGCAGATCTCTACCCAAAATAAAGACAAGTAGAGCCACCATCACAACTAATCATATGAGGGACCCTAAATCTCCATCCATATATCAAGTAGTTGAATTGAAGAAGACATCATTAGAGGATAGTCTACGCAAAAAAATGATAATATGCTTGAAGCACGAGGTAAAGTCACTCACTCAGATCTAGTCAACAAACGACCATTACTTTTTTTGTGGTAACTAAGTTGTATCCCATCATCAACAGGAACCCTAAAACCCTTTTGATGGAGACTAAAAGGGTTACACTAATGGTAGGGCCTTTAATAGCTTGGTCTACCAAGACCCATTTGCCAATTGTGTGGGTGGGCCCCAAGACTATGCTCCCTTCCTCCAGTAATTGGGTTGTAACACTTCATATACCTAGGGGTAGTTTCTCAATAGCACGAGTAATGCATCTATAAGAGGAATCCTAAATTCCTTAGAGGGGAAGAATAAGAGGAATAGGATGAGTTAAGTAAGGACTTAGTAAGATCACAAAGTTTTGTTGGTCCACTTACAAGTCCCCCAAAGACACGATGGCTAGAGGGGTAAGATGAGAATGGAAAAACCATGCAAGACTAGAAGTATGCCCATCGAATGAGGTTTGGTGGAATCCTATGTAGATGTATCCTTAAAAAATCAATTATTAGGAGCAATAGGGCAACATCATATGCAACACCAACCAGGCTAGAGGCCAACCAAAAGTGCAATAGAGGAAGTAATCGGAGGGGAGGTCCAAGAACAAACCATTATCGAGATCCAATGACCTAATGTGATAAAGGAAAAATTACTAAGATAAGTTGGAAACCAAGGAAGCACAAGGCCATGACTACCAAAGTAGACCTCCATTAACCAAAGCTGACACTTGAGCTCAAATCCTTGTGATAGAAGGTAAGTGCATTAATGACACCTCTAAAAATAGGACTATGCCACCTGTAGAGGTATTTATGGTGAGTTAACCCCCAATTAGTTTTGGACCTTCCTAAAATAAATGGAATGTCATCTCTTTGATTCAACAACAAAAAATTATATAAACGCTCCCATCCATACCTATTTTGGGGAGAATTTTGAATTTTGTTGTAAATATTATAAATAGTCATCTTTAGGGCAAGAAAAGGAGGTTGAATTGTTGTCATGTCTAGCATCTGACCTTGAGTAGTTCTCCCTCCATTTTCTATTTTATTTTTTAGTTTGGACTCGAGCCTTAGACTAGTTGCATGTACAATCCATCGAGCCTCTTTCAATTATATGTAAATGAAATGCACTTTAATGAAAATACAAGGAGTTGTGACTACACCATTTCTATCCTAGTTTTAGTGTTATCATATCTTTCTATGAGGATCTATGACTATCACAATATTTATGTCCTAGTATTCATAGGATATTATTCGATTTGCATTCATGTTTTATTATGAATGTGTTCAAATTCGTTGTCATGTTTGGTTCATGTGTTCACTCATCCCACTTTAACACATAATGGAAATTGGAGTCTCTTAGTGCATCACCACATGTAGCTTAGTTTTCTTAGGCTAGTTAGGATTAATTTCCTATAATTTGCTTTCAAGTTATTTACTGCATTTTTTCTCTTCCCATTTCCCTTGCAAAGCCCCTAGTAGAGTAGGCTAGCTTAGGAGGAAGCACATCAAATACTGCATCCAATCAAGAAGCTGGTCTTGGGAAAAAATCCTAGAGGTCATTTGAAGGAGACATATCCCACACTCACTAGACTTACCAAGAATGGCACCCCAAGTGAGGCATAGGGTAGCGGATGCACCCGTTCAATGGAAGAAATCACATTCATAGGGGGTTGTGACACCCAGGGCACAAGGATCATTTTAGACCCCCAATAGGTTCCAGTAGGTATTCTCAAACCATTTAGTATAATCAACAATTACAAGCTCACTAGATAACCATCATGGGCCAATCAATCCCATAATAAATCAATTCATGTACCAATCATACCAAACTCAAAATTTAATAGCTACCCTACCCAATCCCAATAATGACATCCTAGAATATTTTAGAACTTCAAAAATGGATGATAAGTTAACATTTGAATATGATGTTGTATGCACTAATAAGCAAGGGGTTGATACCAAGGGCAAGAGGAAAGCTTCCAAAGAGCAATCAACTAGTAAATAAACTAAAACTAGAAAAGGTACAATAGTCCTTAGAAGGAGACTATCCTTGTATTTCAATGATAAAAATCCCTTCTTGGCACAATAAGAGAAATAGGATAAAGAAATCACAGAAAGGGAAGTCATAGGTATGTCACAGAAATAAAAGGTAGCGGAACAAACTAACAAGGACAAGCAAATAGATAAAGAAAAAGAACCTATAATGGATAAAGGAGAGAGAAAATAACTTGTAATGGATAAAGCAAACTGCTCCTAAACCAATTGATATATGAGTTTACAAGCAGATTGCTCTTAAACCAATTGAAGTCCAACTCAGATGTCAATTGGTTTAGGACCAATCTACTTGTGAAGTGACTTGATTAATTTAGGAGTGGTTCACTTGCAAAGTGACCTGTTTGTTTCAAGAGTGATCCACTGGAAAAGTGGATCAATTGGTTCAAAATCGATTTGCTTGCAAAGTGGTCCAATTTATTTAGGAGCAATCAACTTGTAAAGTGGCTCGATTGGTTCATGAGTGATCTACTTGTAAAGTGGCTCGATTGGTTTAGGAGCGATTTTCTTGATAGATGGTCCAATTATTTTAGAGTGATTTTGCAAAGTGACCCGATTGGTTTAGGAGCAATTCACATACAAAGTGGTCCAATTGGATCCAAGAAGAAAACCACTCAAGGACAACTAACAATTTACTAGCAAAAGCAATTTATGTGCTCACTAACTAGAGTGAAGCACTTGATAGCCAATGGAGGGGTAAAAACAAAGGTATAGATACTAAGGTGAATATTTTGAGAGCAACACTTTGGCATATAGTGGCATACTAACTCATTTTAGAATCCTTCTAAGCCTTTTAGAGACATAATTAGAGGCATGTAGCATTTGGTGGTGCTTTATATTTCTTCTATTAATACTCCTTACAATAAGTGGCATAGCATAACTTTAAGCACAATCGATCATTTAACCCAATTTTGAAGTATGCAACATAACAATATGTGGGAAGGAATTATATCTTACCACATATTAGGAGAGCAAAAATTGTAGCCATGAAGTATTTAATGAAGGTATGGAAAGGTAAGATCCTTAATTTGCCATCCTCAATAAATGTTGGATTAGTCTTAATCTTGGTGAACTAATCAAAATAAAATTTCAATCTTAGATCCATTTGAAAAAAAATTGCTTACCCCAAGGAAAAGTTAAATTTGATGTCTCATTTTATTTTAGGATAGAGAGGAATCATCCTCAATATTTGTTCAAAGTTGGCTATCATCTTACCTTGCTCATGCAATTCCCCTAGCATTTATCTTGTACCCATAAATCTTTAAAAAATAAAATCAATTCTATCATTTATATAGATAATCTATGTGAAAAGATGAGAAAGATGACTTACCATGAGAGGAATCCATGGCATAATGGGAAACAAATAAGTTGAAATATTTTATTGAACTTGAGTTACTCCATGTCATAGACGTTGTTGTTGTAGTCTACTATTATGAGAACGAAATTGAAAACTATGATGGTGTCTATGCTTAATCAACAAGCTCAACTACAAACAAAGAATAAGAGGAAATTGATTATTGTTGATGCAAATAAAAATATGAAAAGGCTTTATACATAGAGTGGAAATATGGAATATGCTAAAGGAAGGAAAGTTCTTTGAAGTTGTTAGTATAGTGAAGAAAGAGAATCACATGCAACTATCTTCTACCATTTCAAAATCATCTTCAAGGTTCATTACCAAACATAGACCATGGACTAGTGATTGAGAAGAATTCTAGTTAACTACATGACACTTGGTTGAAATCATTTGTATTTCTATTATCCATCAAATAATAAAGCAATGTAATATGCTGTGAAACTCCTCGTCTCTTTTATATGCACAATACCCAAAATAAACCATAATTTTTCAATCCACAACAAATAAAAGAACAAAACTAACAAACACATAATCCCAATTATTCTCATTTTGGTATGTATGGTTGAAGAAATTTACATTGAACTATAATGACAAAGTAGCACAATGCATTTGAATCCATAACCTTTCTCATAACAAAACCAAATTTAAAACTTGAAAATGACAAAATCTAATCCAATGCTTTCATAAAACAATGCCTCTTTTATACCTTGATAAATAAGCAGAGGTTGCCTTTAGTTGGATCTTAACTCGTTGTCTACAATATACCATTTAAACTTTCGTATCCCTACACCTTGAATAATGTTTTAGTAAAAATATATGGTAGTGGTAATGACAAAGCTCAAAATGTAGTCGTATAAGACAAACTCACTTGTGAAATAGATGTTGTTAACCTAAACCAAAGGCATTGACCACATTACAAGAAGTATAAGGTTAAAAAATAAGGGAAGAGGGGAGGGAAAATGTGAATTTTGAAAAAGGTGGGATAGTCCCTACTAGGTGGTATGCAAGAACGTGTAACATTGTCTCTCATTTGTACCCTGTGTTTTCCATAGGACCTTGAAAGTCAGTCCCATAATAGCACAAACCAAAGGAGGAGGTTTTAAAATATTATCTTGTGCCTTGAATTACTTTGAACAAAAAAATCCTAATGCATGATGGATCCCCAAAGAACAAAAAAAATATATACTACTTTGTCAAAATTTAAGAACATTTCCCTTAGCTCAATTGGTTATATAGGCTTGAAAAGAGAAGTATAAGGTAAAAAATAAAGGAAAAGAGGAGGGAAAATGTGAATTTTAAAAAAAAATGTGGGATAGTTCCTGCCAGGTGGTATGCAAGAATGTGCAACATTGTCTCCCTTTTGTACCTTTTGTTTTCCATAGGACCTTGAAAGTCAATCTCATAATAGCACAAACCAAAGGAGGAGGTTTTAAAATATTATCTTGTGCCTTGAATTACTTTCAAAAAATCCTAATGCATGATGGATCCCAAAGAATAAAAACAAATATATTATTACTTTGTCAAAATTTAAGAACATAATAATTTTTTTTCTTATTTCAATTGGTTATATAATATTGAAAAGAGTCCCTCTTGTATTACATCATCACCACATAGTGGTATCACAATAAATCTTGGATATTATCCATGTATCGCTTGGCAAGATTCAAACCTAGGTAGTGGTATCACAACAAAGCTTAGATATTATCCATGTATCACTTGGCAAGATTCAAACCTGGGTTTCCTCTTTGAATGAATTAAAAACATAGGTTTTTATGAGGGGTTCTTGTCCCCTCATACTAAGTGGGGTTTGAACCTTGTACCTTCCCAAAGAGAAGCTAAAGCCCTTACCACTGTAAAAAGCTTACAACTTAATACATAATAACATATTAATGATATTCATTTGTTTTATATCAGTTGCAAGTATAAAGGTCATACATAGGCAGTGGTCTTTTTGGCATGCTTAGAGTACATGTAGAATGCAGCATATAGGGGTAGTGAAGAACACAAGCTTATACTGAGAGGGGGGGTGAACAGTATAAGACCTCTTTTTACTTTTTCCATTATATTTCAAAACAGTAAAGCAATATACCCAAAGCAATATCAAAGCAATGCATAATATCATCCACAAAGTGACACCAATTTTAATGTGGTTCACCCAGAATGGTTGGGCTACGTCCACAAAACTTTTCTCTAAAAGTTATCTCAAAGTTCTTTGGGAATCCTTCCCAATTACAATGTTTATGAGCCTCGGCCCAAAGGAGATACCTTCCCCAATCAGAATTTATGAGCCTCTGCTCAAAGGAGATACCTTCCCCCAATCAAAATTTATGAGCCTCTGCTCAAAGGAGATACCTTCCCCTCTCGCTCTAGAAATGATCCCTCAGAAGATCAACTACCTCTACCTCTTGCCAGCACGTGGAACTCCTTTCCATCGAAGACCTACTGTCCTCAATGCTTAACCTAAGAGACCTCTGCCTTCTATGATCATGTCCATAGCAGCTCAGTAACCTATACCAAACACAGTCAGTCGGTCTAGTACAAGTCTTCCTCTGTTTGTTAGATCTGTCCAACACTTGAACAAATCAATCCTCTACATACAAGCCTTCTCAAAGACTTGCCAAATCTGTCCTCAGGTTCTTCTCATAGAACCGATGCACCTCTGTCCTCAAGTTCTCCGATAGAACTATCAAACTCGACTCACAAGTCCTCTCGCTAGGACCTGTCCAAATCTGCTCACAAGTCCCCACCGAACCTCGTCCAAAATCGCTCACAAGTCCCCACAGAACCTATCCAAAAACTCAGCAAGCTCACCAAGAAAAACTTTCTTAGTAGGAAATCACAAAGTGAATTGTTAGAGACCCAATGTGATTTGTCAAAATCATAGAAGCATAAAGAGAATTGTTAGAGACTCAATATGTTCTATACTCAACTCCCAATCTCAAAACTCAACTCAATATCTGAAATGGATAGGATAGAATACTTTCTTTCAAGAACATGAAACCCCAACAATTGCCAACTATGCAAAGAATCACATAACAATGATACTCATGTTCTTTTCACCATCAATTAGGGCTTCAACAACAATGCTCATCAAACAAGGTTTAGTCAACACCATTCAACTCAAAACACAACCTTGAAGCATTTCACAATCAACATTAGAAAAGGAAACAAGTAGAACTCCTTTTCTCTCCAACATTGTTTGAACAAAAAGCATCCACCAACTCAAATCACCAAGCACAAAACAACTTTTCAAATCATCAACAAAGAAGTAAGCCCAACACTTTAACCAAGTAAAGAATAGCTTGATTATAACCAATTTAATGAAAGCTAATGTCAATCTCAAAGCTGCCCACTTAAGGTTTCACAACTTCACACAAGAAGCAATTCTAACCTTAAAACATCATGCTTTCATTTCCATAATCAACCAAAAGCACTCTCAACATTACAAGAAATATTTATCCCTTATACACCTTATTTCTCCCTTATAGTCTTATCAACAATAAACTTTATCTCTCATAAGAATGCAATAAGATAATGCAAACAACACCTTTAAAAGAATCTTTTATCAAAATAAAGCAAGCTTCAAACTCCTTATAACTCCTAAGCTGTTTTTCTCTCTAATAAGCTTCCTCCATCTGCAAAATACACTAGCAAAAATTAATTTCAAAAATACCTTGGCCAACACCAAAAATCGTGCTATGGAGAAATTGTGCACGAACTCTAACACCACCCGCTGCGTCCACTTCAACGAAGAAAAACCCTTTCACGTTATTCGAACGTGAAACCTCTCGTTCGGGTAGCGTGCCAACAGCCTAGCCGCTACCGGTGCACCAAAGGCGTTCGATGAGGTTTAAACCTCACTCTATTTCCCTTGTACCTTTTGTTCCAGGGCTAAAGTAAACAACAGGCCTCCCTGTCTTCAGACGCAAACGACGACGACGAAACCTTACGACGGATACAAAAAATGAACGACGGATATCCGAACAGCGGATCAAGAAATCATAGCGAGGAAGAAAACGAACATCAGATCGCGAATTCACAGCGAGAAACACTTTTCAAAAATGCGGATGGGATAATCTTTGATCTTCATCGTGGGAGATTTATATGCATATTTCCCATAAACTCTTGACGTCGGCGAGGAGTTTAACACGTCGACGGAGGTCTTGGCTAGCGCCCACAAACTTAGAACATAGCGCCATCAAAGTTAAGACATTTGCGCCATGGGTTAGGAGAACCCAATGCAAACAATAAATTAATATTTATTTAAAAATAATTAAAAGGAACCTTAACAAGGTTTTTAATTATTTAAATAAATACTTCCTCCTGGACCCAAATGCATTAAACTAATGCATCCACCTGTAATCTTTAAACCTCCCAACTTGGGGTTTACAAAAGACCTTTGAAACTGTCATGTCGTAACCTTCATCAAAACAAATTGTTTGACATCAAATCAAATTCCTTCAAGAGCTTCTTGACATCAATGACAACTTATACACTTGAGCAAAGGCAATGTACCCAAAGTACCCAAAATTGCCAACAGGTAGAGCCATTGAGGGATGCATATGACATAAGCAAAGACATAATAAGACTCTATAAATTCAAGAAATGCTTATGCTTATCACTTGGCATATTTCAATGAAACTTTTCTATCCTTATGCACTCCATCTTTAATGAATGGATTTTGATATAATATTGATATAAAATGATAATTTTCTCATTATTGTTAAAAGCTTTAAAAATGAAAAATAAAATATTTTAAACTTTAAAAACATTGTAATTATTGAACTCCATGCATTTAATCTACAATTTCGGTTGGCTTAACCAATGGCATGAATAAAGGGGATGTTTATTGGTTACTATAGTTCCTTGCTTATAATGAAGAGACTATTGGCATAATAGGTGAATGTTAACGAATATGCCTATTTTATGCAAAGGTGATTCTTATTTATTTATTTTATTTTATGCAAAAGTGCCTTTCATTTATTAATTTTTGATTAACGATTTACTTTATTGTTTATATCAATCCTACTATTATGTGTAAAAATGATTTTGATTGTATTAAATGTATGTAGTATAATAAATATAAATAAATTTAGGAGGCTGCAATGAGTGCATGACGAAGAGCATGGAGGCTGCGGTGAGTGCACGACAATGAGCACGAAGGCTGCAACAAGTGCACGACAACGAGCGTGAAGGTTGTGATGAGGATGGACATGGGCAATAGGGCTTTCGAGGCAATGTGGAGGCAGACGAGGGTGAAGCCCATGAGTATGGTGATAACACTTCTCTTTGCGAAAGGGGTGTAAACCCTAGGTGTAGTCAAGTGATGGAACAAAGCGATAAATTTGGGTATAGTATTCACAAAATAAATGCAAACCCTAGGTGCAGTCAAGCAATGGAACAAAGCAATAAATTTGGGTACAGTATTCACAAAAGAGATGCAAACCCTAGGTGAAATCAAGAGGATTGTTCACAAACTGTATATTCAATCTGTGAGAAAGCCTCTTTGGTCAGAAGAAATATTTCTCAAGGATATTTAGGTTTGCAGGTGGATGAACCCATGCCCTCTATCAATATTTTAGAGGATAAATTTGGGTTGGATCTGATTGATCATGAAGCTCAGATTTCCAAGTAACTCTCCTACCCAAAAAAAAAAAATTGTTTCCTTTTCCGATTTAGAGGATAAATATAGGGCAATGGATTATAGATATAATTGGTTTTTTGAACAAAGGGGTGTCTATATAAGATATTGGACTCCTAATTTCAATCCCTGTATAGAATAAGTTAATTGCTTCCCAGTTTGGGTGAATCTTTGTGCTCTCCCTATGAAGTTTTGGGGAGAAAAGATATTTACCATAATTGGTAATGTCATTAGTTCATTCTAGTATATATGGATACCCAAACTGAAGAATTTTTTTCCAGTAAAATTAATATGAGAAAAGCAAGATTGGTTGTTTGGATGGATGTTTCAATTCCTGAGCCTCAATCCATTACTATCTCCTCAATCAAATGGGAATGGCTCTAAAATATTGAATATGAAAACTTCTCCCTAATATGTTATGGTTATCAACAATATGGCCACTTGAAGAAGATATGCCCGAACATCCGATCATGCTTTGATTCCTCCTTGGTGGAGAAGGGCCTAAATGTGAATGATTCAAAATCTTCAAATGTCCTGGTTCAAAAGAAAGAAGCTCATCCTCTATATGCACCAATTGTCCAATAGGAATCATGCGAGCAACAAAATATTCAACCCTAAACGGAGAAATTGAATCAGATCATTGAGAAAATCCAAATGGTTACTAATAAGAAGCTCATCCTCCAAATGCACCACTTATCCAAAAAAAATCATGCAAGCAACAAATAATCAACCCCAAAAGGAGAATTTGAATTAGATCATTGAGAAAAGCCAAATGGTTACTAAAGACCATCCAGACGATTCCATGGAAAATATTAGCACCTCAAATGGTATACTCAAAGCTAATTATGAAACAATTAATGACGATGAGTTTTTTAAAAGTGAAGATCCTACAAAATGTGGTACAACTAGATATTACCTCAAGAGCTTGAAGTGCAAAAATGCATTCTCAGATCTTGCCACTCTATAGGAGGAAGAATCTCTGCTATAGAAGAAAAATAATCAAACTAATTTCCTCTTTGATGGATGAATGTTATGTTTATTTTTCTTCTATCTATTGGAGTTATGTGTCATATAAGGGTTGTTCTTGTTGTTAGTTCCTTAAAAAAATTGATTATGGAACCTTAGCAGTTTGAGGAAGATGGAAAATATCTTTGATAGAAAAACAAAGATAGGTATGCTTTAGTTAATGTGTTATAATGTAATGAGAGCAATGTATCATTTTGTTTTTGTAATGGGAGTGCCCCCAATAAAAGCCACACATAGCTTATTCAAAAAATATATATATAAATAAATTCAATTAAATTTTAAAAATAATAAAATTTTAATGATAGAAAATAAAATTCTGATTGTTGGTTAAAGAGCATTGAATTAGTTTCTAGCAACTTACATAATCCAATAGAGAAACTCCTTGAAGGGGAATCCCTTAATATTATAAATATGGCAAGAGGGGCTCAATCTCCTACCTGGACTATTTCGAACCTTCTTTTGGAAGTTCAGATATACATTCAAAATATGGAAGAGGTTCAATTTAAGCATACATACAGGAAAGGTAATTGAGCAGTTGATCTATTGGCTAACAAAGGAGTTATTCATAATGGTTTAGTGGTGTGGCGGGATAATTTCTCGATAGATATTGCTTCTATCAATAATGACCTCATACACAATTAGACGCTATGGTCAAGTTGTTTTTTTATGAAATGGCTGCAAAACTTGGGGGCGCTTGTTGATTTTGGGTTTTTGCACTAAATTTCATATTTCCAATCTATTGTTTCCTCCCTACAAGCTACAATATCCAATGTGGAATAAATTCTTGGCCTGATGGGCTGGCAGGCCTGGGAAAGCAACGACCTCATGGGGGAGAATGGAATTGGTGCATGGCTTGGTTCGTGGTTCAGGTCATGCTACTGATATGTGTTCATTTGGTTATCTTTGACATTCTAATTTGGTTTCAATTTGTTTTAAGTTTTAAATTATGTATGGTCTTACATATGTATTGGTTTGGCTTTGGAAGGGGTAACTCCTCTGATTGGTCATTCCTTAATTTCAATTTGTTTTAATTTTTAAATTATGTATGGTCTTACCTATGTACTGGTTTGGCTTTGGAAAGGGTAACTCCTCTGATTGGTCATTCCTCGATTATTACCGGATGTAAGCAACTTTGACTCCCTCTTTTTGGGTGGGGCTTAGTCTCTTTTGTACAAAATTTGGATATCCTTTCAAAACTCCTTCGTTCATATTAAAAAAAAGCATTGAATTAATTGAAGTTTGTACTCCTTATTAAACATTATAATTACTAATTAAAATGTTTTATTATTAATTAAAAATCCATTTAAAACTCCAATAAAACATATGAAAGGATAAAATAAATACACATATTTTATTACTGTTAGTATATAAAAAAAGAAAGGTATGAAACACAATTAAAAGCATAACACACTACTTCTCTCTCAATTGATTTGTATTGAAGCTTAAATCGATATAATCTCCTAAGTGTTGTTGTAGCGAGCAAGTCAAGTAAAGTTAATTCATAAGTTATAAAATATAATAGATATTTGCTACACTGTCACTCTTCTCCATACTTTTTATGGTAATGACTAGGAGGTTGATAAAAAAAAAAGCAAGTGTGAAGAATAAATATGTATGTTATGCACATCTCTTTTTTTCTTGTATGTTATGCACATCTCTTTTTTCTATGCACATCTCTTTTTTCTTGTCTTTCTTCTTTCTTCTGCTAATTAAAAATAAAATTAATGGGATTTCAATTATTTATGAAATCAGTCTCTTGTTATTATAATCTGTTAGATAAAAATAATTATTTACAAAATCAATTTCAGATGATAAAAATAAAATCTATCCAACCAACGAATCAGTCTTTTATTGTCACACTGTGTTGAATAAAAACAAAATTCATCAACTAAAAAAATGAAACTAAAACAACCTACCAATAAACACTTTATTATCACCTATATGCTTATCCTTTTGATTAATTAAAAAAATTATAAAAGTCTATTTTATTAACCTCCATAGTCCAATGAATTATGATGAATCCATCATCAAGTCTACTCTAGTCTCCAATCTTTCCTAAAACAAAGGAAGCAATTGTGCATTAAATGTGGGCTAAGACTTGAATTTGGAAAGAACGAAAATTAATAGTTTAATTGCCAAATTGCTACAGTGGATGGTTGAACCCACCCTAAGCTAAGCTTTTATTCTGTGCACATCACCTACAAACCATCTTGTATTTAATATATTTATTTACTATTCATATTATTTATGATTACACTTAACAATATAAAAAATTGATACATAGGAATCAGTTACATTTGCAGTTATTTTTTATTACCATGTTATCAAATAGGGTTTAAATCCTGGGGCTACCTCTTATAACCCTTATTCTATGACATAGGAGGACCACCAATTGCCATCGTCGTCAGGCTAGTGCGTACCCATTATTGTCGGGCTGGTGCGTACTCACCAGAGGACTATTACCTTTGTAAAGAGGTATGCACGTAGGATTTGAATCTAAATCTCTTCTTAATAAATACAAAAACTTACCAATCCACCTAACCTCTAAAAATAACCTTTAAAATATTTTAATTTGTGTGTATCCTTTGATTTTTTTTATACATAGAGGAATCAACAACTACCTTTCCTTTTTGAACAACTGGTCACAGGGTCAAGTTGCATTGCCTCCGATCGTAGCGTCAAATCATGATGCTACCACTATAACCCCTATCTCGCCTCGGTAAACATGACCCGGAGTGAGGGAGACCCCCGATGGCTCGGGGTTTGTACCGCCATTGTGGCTTAGGGTTCGTATCCTTTGATTTTACTACATAGAGAGTTAAGACATATAGGTAGAGGTTATATGTATGACCATTACAATTATTAGAGTGATATTATTTTGAGTTTTTTAAGCTTGTATGTATATTTTTGATAAGATTTGAATGCAAAGCATGTTTATATAGAATGAAAAAAAAAAGTTTAGTTTTGGGAGAGTGTAATATTTCACTCTTTTTTAGGTCTAAGGTTCAAATCACTATGTGTGTTAATCCTTTATTGATAAGCTTAACTCTCGATCTTATAAGGAGTCATAGCTGAAATGAGAATGCTCAACCAAACATTGATTATTGGTTGTAAGTGTTTTTCACATTTTTTAAATCTTAAAAAAAAAAATCCTAGATAGAGAATGTTTACTTTCTGATGTTAATGGTCAATGGATGATGCTTAATCACAAAATATTGACAATAAATGAGGTATAGCAAGTACTACACCCATAGCGGGTTTTCATTTTACATTTGGATCCTCTCTTTGGGCATAACATCCTTCATTGAGGGTCCTTGATCAGTTTTTCTTGCACTCTAGGATTGACCTTTGGATTCTTGTTCTTGTTCTTCTTGTTCCTCTTCTCCTCTCCTCTTCCCTTCTTATTTCTTTCCTTTTATTCTATTCATCCATGCATTTCATGATAGATGCATTAGGCTCATATTGTACCCAATAATCTTTGTTTTGTTGTTCACTTGCGTGCTTTGTTCTCTGTGTTTTCGTATTTACCTTTATTTGCCTTTTTCGAGTTTCTAAAGGAAGTTTCTTTCCTTTCGAAACTCAAGGGGGCACCCCAGCCATAGAGACATTAATGGTAGTAATGTCTCATCTAGTGTGCAGGAGTTCAGAGTGTCCTTCGTGACACCCATATTACACCATCCCTTTTTCCCAAACCTGACCACTCCTCTGTGTTTATTGTCTTCTTGCCCATAGGAGTCCATCTTTTCTTTGACGCATTTACTTGGCCTTAAATGCATCAAAGAGGGGGCAAAATGTAGACACAAAAAATTGACCCACTTTTAGTGGGCAATCTTCCTAGAGCCCTCCAAGAGGTCCCTAACCCCTACCTAAGGCAAGGGATGGGCCTCTTTCCCCTTGCCCTACCCTTTTTGCCCTTCTAAGAGAAATCGCACCTGGTCAATATGGGGCACGATTTCGCAAAAGCGAAGTTGCAACCCGTTGGGATGGGGTACGATTTCATGTTTTTAGGGTTTCTTCCTTATAAACCCTATTTTTTCTCTTTAGCATGTTTGATGTCGGCTTTCTTGAGGTTTTCTGCTCTTTTTGCCTTCAATCTCACATATAAAAGAAGGGATCTCACATTTTACACACACAATGGATCTCATGCACTTATTATTTCTAAGACACGCTTGGTTATTCTAACATGATCGCAAGTTATTTTTTATCTGCTTCCTTTTATATTTTGTAAGCTAACCTCGAAGTGCAAATTTTGGATTTGGTATTTTGCTGCATTGATCTAATTGTTGTTTGATCTAGTGGATCTGTGTCGTAGTCTGGAAGGAGAGATTAACTACCCGGATATCTCACATTTTATGTCTGCCTCTGCACCATCCATCAGGTTTTTTATTTTAAGTTTTATGTTTCTGCATTTCATTGCATAGTTATTTTTATTTTTCTCGCATCATAGGCGAAATCGTGCCCGGTATCATCAAGGTGCAACATCATAGATCTAAAGTTAGGTTCTTCTACACGTAGGAGAAAAATCATGCCCAATCTTGACAAGACACGACTTTGCTTACTGCATCATCACGCCCACTCTCTCCGAGGCACGATTTTGCCTAGAGATAAACTGGGGGCAACCTACTAAAAATAATTGCATGATAAGGTCTTAAACTACATCTAGATCATATTGGCATATTATGTTTTCTGTTTCTACTTTGTTGCATTATTTTTTTATGATTAAATATCCAAAGGTCAATTTTCGCTTATATTTCCAAAGTTCATCTAAAGGACCTAGGGGGCTTGACTGTTGCGCCTCCAAGCATTATTGTACAACGGCCTAAGCAGGCCCTCTAATGCTAATTTTATTTTCAAATATTTTTGAGTTATCTTGCAAGATCAGGTATTATTGATATCATTGGACAAGAGGTAGCAAAGGCTTGGATCAACCATCGATCAAGATAAGTGGTCTAATTAATTTATAGGTTGTTGATATGATCTTTATATTGGTTTTTAGGCATCTAAAAAGAAAGAGCATATAGTGTGCATCTAGGGTTAAATATTGTGCATTAGTCTTGTGCCCTTGCTTTGAATATTTTATGGATAAAACCCTAGGTTAGAAAGCATTCAAAGAAAGAATCATCCTAGGTTAGCTCTTGTATTCCTGCATTTTGTATTTCTACATTACTCTATATTTTATAGCATAGATCTAGAAAGGCCAAATTAAGGTGATTGCTTGAAACTGAATACATCAAACATTCCTAAATATCCTGAGGACTTGGAGTGAGTTCTTAAATTAGTCTTGGTGAACCCTTCCTCCCCTAGCACCAAGTGTAGAGAACAACACAGCCCCCGCAGTTCACCCCAAAGGCTTCTCTCTTGCAGATCTAGCCTTTTAGGAATTGTACGCGGTAGGGCAGTTTTCCCCCTCTACAATCATGTCAAGCAAGAAGATCTTAAATTTATGAAATACAACTATTTTTAGAAGTATAGAATGGGTGGTACATGAGGCACATGTGATGGGTGTATCAATTATGATGCTCTTGTTGCTCATGAAAAATCATTGGTACACAAAGATGCTAAAGCAAGATGGTTCACCACACTAGAGAAAAATATTAAGCTTATTCCATAGCATATTGCACATATTGAAGATGTAAATAAGTATAGAGTAATTGCTACAATGAATGTAGCTTACTTTGTTTACCAAGAAGATTTGTCATTATCTAAGTATGATAAACTTTGTAATTTTCTCATGGATATGAAAACATATAATATGTCAAAAATCTCAAGGCTACTCTTCTTACACAAACCACAAGGCTACAAATAATTTTCTTAATAGTTTATCAAAACATATTGAATAAGTTTAAAAAAAAAAATTGTTGGAAAGTCCTTTCTTTTAATTAATGGTTAATGAAAGTATCGATCACAATTTAGAGAAGCACCTTTCTATGCATACAACATACTTAACTTCAAAAGGTATTGGAGAGCCTATTTGATAATATATGAAGCTCAAATATATACCGTATGGAACAAGATGAATGTTAGAGGTCTTTCATCTAAAAAAATTGTATTTGTTTTAACAAATGGGGCTTTAGCAATGGTGGGACATGAAAATGGATATGTTATTTTAAAAAGAACACTTCAAACATTATTGTAGTTCATTATGTAGCTTATCGTGAGTCTTTATTTACAACAAATGCTTCTAAAAATATTCTAGAGTTATTACATGTTCAAAAATTACAAACAAAGTGTATTTGTGGGTTCAAATTTAGATAAAAGAAATAATGCATTAAATGACTTACCTACAACAATGCAAATTAATATTTTAGATGTTTTACAAATTCATATAGTTAGATGGTTATCCATGGACGAAGTTGTCATAAGTCTTGTGAAACTTATGCTAAATATTTTAACTTTATCGAAAAATGAAAGGAAAGATTCTTCAAGGTATGATAAGGCATTATAATCACAAGTCACTACCTTGGAATTCACAATTTTAGAAGATTATAAACAATGAAATTAGTTGTTCAAAACCTTCCAAACCCCTATTTTTTTTTTAAGTTAGAGATAAGTGTTGATTCACTCCATAAGTGTCAGTTTGTCTAGGAGTGATTCATTAGCAAAGTGAAGCAATTGACTTGTATGAGTGAAGCACTAGGGAACGTTGGAAAATCATTAGCAAAGTGGAGTGATTTGCTCCTCTTGTAGAGGGAATCACTCATAAACTAGCAAGGGGTATACAAACACAGATCCCAAGGAAGATATTTAGAAAACAATATTTTGTCATGTAGTGGTATCATAACTCATTTTAGAAGCCTTTTAAGGCATATTCAGAGGCATGTAACATTTGGAGATGCATCATTTTGTTAGAGATACCCATAATTTCTACTTTTATTAGAAGTAATCATTTCTCACCCTAAGTAGCTTAGGAGTAATAGGATCCATGGGCTCTATTGTAAACATATTTTAGCCATGAGGTGTTTAGAGCTACATGAAATCTACATTATGCTCTTGTAAACTCATGAAATTAGAGGAAAATTGATAAGTCTTCTTCATTAGTGGCACTTCCCTCCTAGATTATGGAATGCACAATGATTAAGACATCCCTTTTGCCCATATTTTCATTCCTCTCACAATACCGTATTAATTGAAAGGAAACTTCTTGTTATTTGTATACCTCTTGTGTCGATTGATCGCACATTCTCCTTGCTTTGATTGCGATCGTATTAACTTTAAAATCTCTTGTGCCCTAAAATTATAATTTATTGTTCATTCATTTAATTTTCTGCACTAACATTTCATGTTTTATTTTCATGCAATTAGATTAGATTGGAGTAGGATTTAACAATCACGGTGAGAAGCTTACCTAAATTTGATGGTTATAAGAGGCCATAAACCCTTCCATCCAACTATCGCTGAAACTAAAATTATGGATGCTTAAGAAGTTAGACTCTTCCATAATTCAACATGCATAAATCTATTCTAATCAGTTTAATTTGCATATGCTTGCTAATGTATTGGGTGAACTCAGTAGATTGAACAAGATAAGAAGTTGTAGACATTGTAAGTTTTGGGATGACACTTGATGTAACCATAAACACCTTGTCTAAATGATTTCTAAGAGAATAAATATTTACAAAAGGTACAATGCATATGTCACCCTTCTTAAATGATTCTCAATATTAATATATTGAAATCAAAGTAGAAGATAAAGTTATACATATTCATGATTTATTATACATACCTATTCCATATATAGAAAATGATTCGAATGATGCAAGGAAATAAAATATGAAACCTTATATTGAAGGCCTTTAAGATAGTTGTTTACAACTTAAAAAAGGGCATATTGAGTCTCTTATAGGTTATTTAAACGAAAGATTTCTTGATCATCATATTTTTGAAACAATAAAGCTCTTTTAGTTGTTGCTATTATTCAAAAAAATGTTGAAATTGAGAAAAAAATTTAGAGCATTGGCTTAATAAACTTCTTCAAAATTTGCAGCATATTAGTTAAGATGATTTTGACTTTGCACCTTTATTTGATATTAAAGCTTGTAAAAGAGAGCTATACTCTTTTGTTGATTTGTTAACTTTAGCTTGTAATTGCTTTTCAACGAAAGAGACATGGAAGATATTTCATATCATAGGACAATGGAACAAAGATTTCCCTCATATGATGAAATTGTGGCTAACTATTCTTACAAATATAATGGATTGTAAAAGGGGATTTTCTAAACAAAATATTATCAAAGTTATCATAATCAAAACTAGGGTTGAATACATTAAACATAGTTGTGAGGATAGCTTTAGATGGGCCCAAATCAAGTGATATTTATTAGAATACAATATATAACATATGGAGAGATATAAAATGACAAAGAGTTCTTAACCTTTGATGCTTTTCCAACTTGAAGATTTTATATTATAATAGTCAAAACGTAGTTTCTTATGCTATGATAAAGAAGTTTTTTTTTTAAGTTGCATTTTTTAAAAGAAAAATATTTTACTTTTTTATCATTCATGTCTAATCTTAAAGATATAGGTATCCTTTTTATTAGATTAAATAATTATAAATAAAAAATTAATTAATAAATATATTTTATATGTTTTTATATAGAATAAATATATATTTTTTATTTTGAATTAAAATTAAATATATGATTAAAATACTTAAGTTGAATTCATTTTCAAATTATTTATATAATTATATAAAAAAGTAATATGTTTAATTTTTTTAAATATATATTTTTTGTTGTTCAACCTTATTTGATATATTTATTTTAAAATATATATCATCAAACAATTTTAAACAAGATTGAACAATATTAAAAAAATTAATTGTCTTATACTTTTGAATTGATAGGTACATGTAATCAAGTAGCATTAGGTCAACTGGTTAAATTTCCCAACATTCCAAGGAGGAGACCTAGGTTCGAATCCTGTCAATATGATACATGGATAATATCCGAGCTTTGTTGTAATACTATTATGCGGTGATGATGTAATACGGGTGGGACCATTTCAATCCTATATAACTCATTAAAAATTGATAGGTATATATAAAAGTTTTCAATCCCATATAACCTCATTAAAAAAAACGATAGGTAAATGTAAAAGTGAAATTTTGGGCCTCTTGCACATGAGAGTGCAACCCCTACTCTGTATTTTTAAGGTAATGTTATACATATGTGGAACTTCATAGGACATTGCCAAATATATATTTTAAAGTAATGCTATACATACGTGGAACTTCATAAGACATTACCAAATATTAGGACATTATCAAATATCGAGAAAACTCCTCCACTTATCACTCCACTATAGCCTTGTGGTAGTCTACTACTAATATTACTTATTTTATTGAAAGCTACAAATTAGAGGCTTTCCATGACATTTATAGTTGTTAATACATTTATAGTTGTTAATGCTAGTTATGTTGGGCGGGCTCTAACGAGAATAACTAGAAGACTTTGAATAAAAGGTTCAAATCTAATGTAAATCTTACCTCAAATTGTAAGACTACTTGACTTTACCTTTCATTTGTTAAATTTAGAATATTGTATTTTTAAACATAAGTAATATGTGGAATCTAAAATGTTTCATTTTAAAACACAAGTACTATTTGCTAGAGTTGTCTCTTATAACCTATGATAAACACAAGTACCATGTCAAACCCAGAGTGTTGCATTTTTAAACATAAATACCATCTATGAGGGTTGTCTTATATGACCTATAATATTTTCTCTTTTCATTGTCAAATCTAAAACATTGCATTTTTTTACACAAGTATTATTTACAAGGGCTGTATCATATGACACATAATAATTTAGCAAATCTAGAACATTACATTTTTTTACACAAGTATTATTTACAAGGGTTGTATCATATGACCTATAATAATTTAGCACAAGTAACATCTATGAGGTTCATGTCATATGACCTATGATAATTTATCTTTTCCCTATCAAATACAGAACATTGCATTTTTTAATACAAGTATTATTATTTATGAGGGTTATTATATATGACTTATGATAATTATCTTTTTGTTGTTAAATCTAGAAATATGTATTTTTTAAACACAAGTACTATCTATGAGGGTTGCCTTATATGACCTATGATATCTTTCCATTGTTAGATCTAGAATGTTGTATTTTTAAGCACAAGTAACATGTCAAGAGCATTGAATTTTTAAACACAAGTACTATGAGGATCGTCTCATATGACCTATGATAAACACAAGTACCATGTCAAATCTAAAGTGTTGTATTCTTAAATATAGTATTATCTATGAGGATCGTCTCATATCATATGGCATATGATCGTTTATATTTTTACTTGTCAAATCTAAAAGGTTGTATTTTTAAACACAAGTATTATTTACAAGGATCATCTCATATAACCTATAATAATTCAACACAAGTACCATCTATGAGGTTAGTCTCATATGACCTATACTAATTTATCTTTCTCTTGTCAAATCTAAAATATTACATTTTTAAATACAAGTATCACCTATAAGGGTTGTATTATATGACCTATCATAATTTATCTTTCCATTGCTAAATCTAGAAAGTTGCATATCATCTATGAAGGTCGTCTTATATGATCTATGATCTCTTTTCATTATTAAAACTACAATATTGCATTTTTAAACAATGTCAAATCATTTTTAAACACAAGCACTATTTATGAGGGTCGTCTCATATAACCTATGATAAACATAAATATCATGTCAAGTCTAGGACGTTACATTTATAAACACAAGTACTATCTATGAGAGTCATCTCATATGACCTATGATAATTTATCTTTCCATTATCAAATCGAAAACATTTTATTTTTAAATATCACTATTATTTATAAGGGTCACCTCATATAACCTATGATAATTTATTTTTAAACACAAGTATTATTTATAAGTGTCATCTTATATGACCTATGATAATTTATCTTTTCACTATCAAATTTAAAACATTTTAAAACACAATTATTATTTATAATGATCGTCTCATATTAACCTTTGATTATTCAGCATAAGTACCATCTATAAGGGTCATCCCATATGACCTATGATAATTTATCTTCTCTTTAGCAAATATATAACCTCTTATTATTTAGTATAAATACCATTTATAAGGACAAGGACACCACTTGCATTATCAATGATGAGACTCGGGTTCAACCCCAATGGCAGATGTGTATAAGAAATATTGATCAAACAAAAAAAATCTAAAATGCTCTATTTTTAAATAAAAACAATGAAATGATTTTAATTACCTCCCTGGGACCAAAACAACCTAAGGGACCAAGAGCTTTAATAGCCTTAATAGAAGAGGGGTATGGTGCACAACCATACTCCTTTGGATAATATCATCTATAAGGATAGTCTTACGGGATCAATTTAATACAAGAGGCGTATGGTGCACAATCCTACTCCTTTGGATAGTATCATCTATAAGGAGTCTTACATTACCTATAACTTATTTTCCACTCTCGAATCTATATCATATGACCTATGATAATTTATCTTTTTGCTTGTCAAACCTAAAAGGTTGTATTTATAAACACAAATATTATTTACAAGGTTTGTCTTATATGACCTATAATAATTCAATAAAAGTACCTATAAGGTTTGTCTCATATGACCTATGTTAATTTATCTTTCTCCTGTCTAGAACATTGTATTTTTAAATACATGTATCATCTATAAGGGTTGTCTTATATGACATATGATAATTTATTTTTACACTAAAAAGTTCTATTTTTAAACACAAGTATCATCTAAGAGGGTCATCTTATATGACCTATGATCTCTTTTTGCTATCAAATCTAGAAAATTGTATTTTTAAACACAGGTGCCATGTCAAACCATTTTAAAATACAAGTATTATTTATGAAGGTAATCTCATGTGACCTATGATAAACACAAGTATCATGTCAAATCTAAAATGTTGATTTCTAAACACAAGTACTATCTATGAGAGTCATCTCATACCACCTATGATAATTTATATTTCCATTGTCAAATCTAAAACATTTTATTTTAAATACCAATGTTATTTATAAGGGTAATCTCATATGACCTATAATAATTTATTTTTAAACATAAGTATTATTTATAAGGGATGAGCCCCCAAGGGCTAGGTGGATTTGTAAGTGTCTGTTTGGTAAGGCACTTACCTAAAAGAGACCAGGGTTCAAACCTCGGGGGCATATCTATTGCAAAGATAGTAGTCTGATTCGAATCCTTTGAGTGCACGTCGATAACAATACGAATCTTGAGCGATCAATGGTCCTCTTCACACTAGGTTATAAAATAACGAAGTGAAATAAGATTGTTGGGGGCAACCCTTGTGGTTTGAACCTTGCACTTGGCAATTACTAAAATAGTGGTTGTAACCAACTTTCCTATGTATATGAAAAAGATTATTTATAAGGGTTATCTCATATGACCTATGATAATTTATCTTTTCATTCTTAAATTTAAAACATTGCATTTTAAAACACAAGTATTATTTATAAAGGTCTTCTCATATAACATTTGATTATTTAACTTAAGTACCATCTATAAGGATCATGCCATATGACCTATGATAATTTATCTTTTCCTCAGTAAATATATAACTTCTAATTATTTAGCATAAGTACCATCTATAAGGGTCATATCATCTATGATAATTTATCTTCTCTTTAGCAAATCTAGAATGTTGTATTTTTAAATAAAAACAAATGAAACGATTTTAATTACATCTAAGGGACAAAGACAACTTAAGGGACCGAGAGCTTTAACATAAGAGGAGTATGGTGCCCAACCCTACTCCTTTGGATAGTAGCATCTATAAAGATAGTCTTACGGGATCCATAGCTTTAATACAAGAGGTGTATAATGCACAACCCTACTCCTTTGGATAATATCAGGTAGTATTACATTACTTATAATTTTTTTTTCACTCTCAAATTCATATAATATGATCTATGATAATTTATCTTTTCGCTTGTCAAATCTAAAAGGTTGCAATTATTATTTACAAGGTTGTCTCATACCAGTTATAATAATTCAACACACGTACCTATGATTATATGACCTATAATAATTCAACACAAGTATCTATGAGGTTTGCGTCCCAAATCTACATTGCATTTTTAAATACAAGTATCATCTATAAAATTGTCTTATATAAGACATGATAATTTATCTTTCCACTAAAAAGTTCTATTTTTAAACACAAGTATCATCTATGAGGAGGGTCATCTTATATGAGCTATGATCTCTTTATGCCGTCAAATCTAGAAAGTTGCATTTTTAAACACTAGTGCCATGTCAAATCATTTTTAAATACAAGTACTATTTATAAAAGTCGTCTCATATGAGCTATGACAAACACAAGTATCATGTCAAATCTAGAACGTCTTATTTTTAAAGACAAGTACTATCTATAAGAGTCATCTCATACAACCTATGATAATTTATCTTTTTATTGTCAAATTTAAAACATTTTTTTAGGTAGCATCATATGACATGATAATTTATTTTTAAACACAAGTATTATTTATAAGGCTCTTCTCATATGACATATGATAATTTATCTTTTCGCTATCAAATTTAAAGTATTTCATTTTTTATACACAAGTATTATTTATAAGGTTGTCTCATATAACATTTGATTATTTAGCATAAGTACCATCTATAAGGATCATCTTATGACCTACCTATGATAATTTATCTTCTTTCTAGTAAATATATAACCTTAATTATTTAACATAAATACCATTTATAAGAGTAATTCCATATGATTTGTGATAATTTATCTTCTCTTTAGCAAATTTAAAACATTACATTTTTTAATAAAAACAAATAAAATGACCTATGATAATTTATCTTCTTTCTAATAAATATATAACCTTAATTATTTAGCATAAATACCATTTATAAGGGTCATTCCATATAATTTGTGATAATTTATCGTTTCTTTAACAAATTTAAAACATTACATTTTTTAATAAAAACAAATAAAACGATTTTAATCATATCTAATAGGACCATGACAGTCTAATGGATCAAGAGCTTTAATAACTTTAATACAAGAGGCCGATGGTGCACAACCTTTCTTTGTTAAATAATATCATTTATTGAGGATAGTATCATCTATAAAGATAGTATAATGATACTACGTTGAATAATACAAGAGGTGTATGGTGTACACCCCTAATTTTTTTATAGTATCATTTATAAGGATAGTCTTACATTACCTCTAAATACAAACAAATTAAATGATTTTAATTACGTGCATTGGTCCAAGACAATCTAAGTCCAAGACAATCTAAGAGATGTATGGTGCACAACCCTATCCTATTATTATTAAATAATATGATCTATAAAGAATAATCCTATGGAATGCACAACCTTATTTCTTTGGATAGGATTATCTTATAAGGATGGTATTGCATTACCTATAATTTATTTTACACTCTCAAATCTAAAATGTTGTTACTGTATTTGATTCTCAACCAAAAACTCCTATAACAACATATACACCATACTGTGATTTAAACTTAAATCTCCTTTAAAAATACCAAAACCCTATATTTTTAAACAACTACCATCTATAAAAAAATCATTACATAAACTTTAAAAACTATTTTAAATTTTACACATTACCTCGACTTATCTTTCCACTTCACATCTAAAACGTTGGATTTTTTTTAACACAAAGTACCATCTACATTGCAACACAGTCAGCCTGGTCGAGCCACTTGCCGCAAGAAAAATGTTGGGCCACACATTATATAAAAAAAAAAAAAAGGAAAAACCTTGTTCTTGCGCAAGACCTAAATATGGTCTATGGATTTCGGATATAGGGAGCGATGAAATTAGGGTTTCTTGGGAGGGTGGGGATGACAGTGGGCGGGAAGGCTGTTCTGGGAGAGCACGGGAGCGTCGGCAGGTCGAACCGGGGGCTCGGCGAGGGTGGAGGGAGGGCAAACAGAGTCTGGGGACGCCGAGGAGTCCTTGCCAAGTCGCGGCAAGGATCCTCCAGACAAACGGGGAGATGGACCTCGGAAGTCATATGCTTTGGCAGCGGCCTCTGAAACCCTAAGCGGGATCTTCTCCAAGGAGTTATTTCCGTCCGGGGACGAGTTGGACATCCCGACGGAAATTCTCTCAAGCTTTGTGGATTTCGAAAAATTTACCCTCATCGGTAAGTTTATTGGTGGTCGTCCCGACATGGAGACCATTCGCAAGTGGGTGTCTGGAAAATGGCGGACCTCTGGTCACTTAGAGCTGGCTGCCCTAACCCAAGGTTTTTTCGTGATTAGGCTGAGCAACAAGGAGGACTACTGTAAAATCCTGGCTGGAGGGCCTTGGTTCTTGGGCCGTAGGAGTCTCTTTCTAAGGAAGTGGGGTTTGGACTTTAACCCCGATACCCAGAATATCAACATTACTCCAATATGGGTTAGGCTCCCGAGTCTTCCCCTTTTTTGCTGGCATGAAAATGTAATCAGAGGTATTGCTTGGTCCATCGGGGAGCTGATCACTTTAGACCCTCCCACTAGAGCTCGAACTAGATTTGTCCAAGCCTGGTTCTATGTTTTGGCGGACTTGGAGACGGACCTCCCATCCTCCATTACTCTGCGGTCTGGGGGTACTTTTCTACACAAGCAAGCTATTGTTTATGAGAACAGGCCAGCTTTCTGCCCTTAGTGTAGTTCTCAAGGGCATCTTCAGTCCAATTGTCCTCTCCAAAAGCCGAGGAAGAAGGAGCGGGATCCCTGCAACCCTCTGGAGCACGGTGAAGGTCAGATGAAACACCCTTTTGCGAAAGGCCATGATCTCCAAGTCCATCCAAGGACCATCTCGAATCCTCCTTACCAGAAGAGGAAATCACCACCCATCCGGACTCCGAGCAGTGTGGTGGGCGCCCCCAACTAGGACCACATGAGGAAAAGGAACAGGCCCCCCCCTTATCACCACACAGGCAGATTCACCCAAAATTTATGATCGAAACTCTCCCGAGGCACAAAAGATATTGGAAGACTACCTGCTGGGAAGAAGAGGTTACCAACCTGGTAATATTAGCCCTCGAATTACAAGGAGTCAAAAGCGAGGGGTGGATTTTGGTAGTGAAAGGAAGCAGGGTCGTCCCCCCAACAAGGAAAAGAGAGACAGAAACTGCGGTTGATGTTGCAAATGGAACCCAACGGTTGCTGTTTCAGGATGACTCCGATTCTCTGATGGGTGACGCGCTTATCCCAAAACCTCCCTTCCAACAGGGAAAGGGAAGTAAGAAGAACCTCAAACCGTACGGATGAAATCCTGGATGTGAGAAGACTAAACGAGTGGCCATTTGGGCCAGGGCAAAATTTTCCAGCAGGATTTTCAATGGTTTGTTTCAATCCAGTCATTTTTCTTGGATCCTATCCAACATGTATGCTTCGAATTCTGCCTCCGGGAAAGCAGAAATGTGGAAAGTTATTTCCCAGGTATGGGAGAATTTTTTGTAGTTTTCTTGGTTGGCTTCTTTTGCTTTTCGATGGTCCAGCTTCTCCGGCTAGTTTTTGTTTTCCCAGTAATAATGGCCATGGTTTCCAGGATAATCAGGCAAAAATGTCTTACTTGTAGCCCTCGGGCAATTATCAGCTTTTTGTTTTTTATTCTGCATACAGGTTTATTCTTCTAGCCAAGAGGCATGAAGCACTATTTAGCAAGGCTGATTTTGTATATAAGGTTTTGGGATCCTCTATAAAAACCCACTGTTAATCTATTATAATAATTACCAAAAAAAAATATGGTCTATGGATTTCAAATATGGAAGTACAATTACTCAAATCATATTATATGATCTTTAATATCTTTGAGAAGGTTGTTCCTTCTCGTGCTGATTTGGGTTAGCAATTCTTCAACTTTTTTTATTTTGCTGTCTTCAAATAAATCTGTCATAAACCTGTTCCCAAGTGTTTCTTTGTATTTGTCACGGATATCCGGAAAACTCGGGCATTTATAGATGAAGTGTTCCTCCGTCTCTACTGCCCCTGTGCTGCATAGAGTACATATCATTTCTTTCCATTGTTCTTTGGACGTTGTAGTCCTTATATGAGCAATGAAGATTTTTTCCTTCCACTTGATTTCAGCGCCTATATACACTTTTTCCTTGTGGTCATACATTGGATTAAAATTTGCAATATGATATTGTCTTTTCTTGCTTGCATTTTTCCACATTTCACTTTAGAACTTTTCATTCACATAATTTTGTATGTCTTTGTTGACATTTGGGCATTCATTTGTGTTGATTTCCTAACGTTTCATCCATGTATTCTTTCGTCTATGCAACTCTTCGTCCCTAGCTGCCCTGCCCTAGGCCATCTATCATCTTTCATGTTTTCTGTTTTTTTCAAGTAACATAACAGTTTGGGCATAGCAATTGCTTCTAAAGGGAACATTCCAGTTTCAGCTAGAATAATTTCATAAGGGGTTGTGGCCTTAATTTTGAGAAAATTTGTGATTAGATATTTTTGAATCCTTTCTATTTGCCTCCATTTTGCATTTGTTGTGCCACTAGCCCACACCTCGCAACCATAAAACAAAACCGGTGTAACAAGTAGGCCACATAAGACCTTGATGATCTTCCAGTCTAATCCCACAACTCGACATTCCTACACCTGTTTTAAAGTACATATAGTGCTCTCGAACCACTTTGAGTTCTTTTCATCTTGCATATATTCCAATTAAGTTTGTTATGAAAATCTATACCCAAATATTTGTATTCTACTACTACCTCAAACAATTCTCCTCCAAACTAAAATTCAATTTGTTGCTTCTTCAGTTCAGATAAAAACAAGATTTAAAAAACTAGGTGGGTGTCCATTACCTCTTCCAGTGGTCGCTCTAGGCATGAACTCCAGCTGCCCCTTGGCATCCTCAAACACCACGATCGTCACCATCAATCATCAATCATCAATTATCTGTTTACACGCCTGCACAAGCCTTTCACAAGGAAAATAATTAATTTCATCGCTCTTTGCATAAATTTTCTTGTGCATTTCGTTTCGCTTCATTTCAAATGGCAGTAATACAGCGCCACCACACTTTTTCTCTGTGTTCTCGTCCATTGCGCACTGCACCAAACAACAGCACAAAATATGTAGGTTGTTGGAACTCAAGAGTGAGTTTTCATATATTCATATCATTCAACAAGCAGACTTAGGAGTGATGGTTTTATAAAGCCTTACCAACTTTTCAGTTATTTAGTACAGAGACATGCGTAAATCGTGCGTGAAGTTAGTTAATTAAGGATCATTAAACTTTGTACTAAATCTTTAGAAATCTTTTATACTAAAATGTTTGTTTTGTTGAATCCTAAAATCTGTAATTATGGATCTAATTTAGTTGACAATATACCGGGATTCAAAGCCACCTTCAACTCAATATCTGTTGAAAAGACCAAAGTTTATTTCTTTATTTTTTTACAAGGGACATCTGAATGATTTTTGGTATTTTTTTTTTTAAATTTAAGAAGTAAGGGAAAAATCTTGAAAGCCCATTTGAGTAAAGTCGAATTTGCAGGATAGAGGGGTAGGTTTATGCAAGCATTAAGTGGCAAAAGAAAGTCGAAGGAAGATTACCTTCTATCATCAGCAGTTCTCATGCTTAAGGTCGAAGCCTTGATGGACAATACATTAGAAATGCTGATACTATAATTTCCTCTATAATCTCTTTTAAGTTCATGTCTTTGAAGATACGTTCACGAGGGATTCTGCATAGACTTCCGTTTAAGAATGTTGTTCAACATAGAAAGGTGCTGAACTAGTTTATTTTATTTATAAAGTAACGTAAAATTTAAGTCTGTATGGTTTGTTTCCCATCTCTAGGAGCACACGCTTTATTCCATTAATTATGGATATGTTATGTATAAAGCACCTGGGTAGAGGCTTCTCTTTTTTTTGGGTCGGTATGGGAAAGCTAATCTGGAGGGCATTATCAGAGCAATCAAGTGAACACGGACTATAAATGGATGGCGTGTTGTGATGAACAAGGAAGCTAATGCATTTACCTGGTACATTTTTTATTTTTTTTCCCTTCATGGGGAAGAAATCACGTTTTTGAACAGTAAGCTCTTATTTCGTAGTGACAATATATTGTTCAAGACAATAGAAGGGTGCCCTCTTTTTGAAGGATCAGATATAGGATGCCATCAAGAAGGTAGGGCATCTAGCGTTGTGCATGCTAGTATAGTTACAATTGTTTCAAAACTTTAAGAATGATTGTTCAAGCCGAATATAAGCATATGGTTGTATATGTGCTTTGAACAGTACAACCAAGGATGTTGCTAATTTTTTGTGGATTGCTAAGTTGATTGAATGTGGAAAAGAGATTTAATGTTGCTATGTAATGGCCATGAGTCACAAGTCATTTATGACTTATCCCGTGCTTGCAAAGATGGATGTTGCAATCAAATCTGAAATTGATAAGAATGAGGGAAAGCTATAGAGGAGATATTATTAAAAAGGGGGTAAGGGAGGGAAAATCTAATCACTTTTCTTTTTAATAGTTTAACCTTTTTACTTTCAACTCTGAAATCTGCAAAATTCAAGAAATCTAAACTATCTGATGCAAGAACTGGAATATTGATGAAAACTTGGAAAAAATCTTATTATTATTGAAGTAACAATTACAAATGTCAAATAGTACATACAGAAAAGGAAATTTTTCTTGAGAATATATGGTTACCAACCTAGGCATAGAGGACTTTCAACTACAGTATCGGCATTAGAGTTGGCCAAAGCTTAATTTTCACAAGGTCTCCTCATAATGCTGCTGCACATGTCCTCCTCTATATCATAAAGGCCTTACGGTTACTTTTTTCCTTTTAAGTCCTTTATCCTTTTGTATATAGAATAGTGGGAAGAGCCCTTGGGTAATGAGGAAACTGAAGATACTTGTTCTTATTATATGACTCTTTGTAATTCCCTATGACATCTAAGATGCTCTGTAACTGCCCAACCATGACAAGATAGATTGTAACTTCTTCATTATGACCTTTATTCCAAACATTGTTTGCGACTCACATGACATCATATTGCCACATGAATGTTCTTGTAATGCTATTTATATTTGAATACATTTTTTATATATAATAAATATTAACAATTTTTGGTCCTGTTCATGCCTTTTTTGGTCATGGTATGACTGAGCATCCTCCTTAAAATGTTTCTCCCTTAAGACAATTGGAGTATTGGATGTTAAAGCATTTGCAAATTATTCACTCTTGTTCACCTTCTAAGGCCTCCAATACCAAGGTCCAAGCTTCTTGACACACTTTTCTTTTTAGAGAATTTGGTGTAAATAGGTGTAGCCTTAGGAGAATCCAATCACCCATCTCAAATGCTTGCTCATTTTGATTCTGGTCTGTCTTACATTTCATCATGTATGGGGCCAATGCTCTAATGATTCTTCTATGCCAATAGCATAGATATAACAAAGTTTCCAATCCAAAGATAAATCATACTGCGTTGCTGAACAACGGTGTAGTAATAGAGAGTGTGAATAAAGAGATGATCTTGAAGAAGATTTAAAAAGCAATGCTACTTCGAAGGGGCAACCTCCTAATGCAATGTGTGAATGACAATTTCACTTCACTAATTCCAATTAAATTCCCACCTTTTATACAGAGTCAATTCATAAGCCCTAGGTAGGCTGATAAATCAAGAAAGAGAACACAGCTAAGAGACATTCCACAAGTTGGCTATTCCATAACCCATTTGTGCATAATGAAGATGGTGACACATATAAGGGTTATGGGCATAACAAATTTGTTTTCTTGTTGGTGTTTGTAGGTATTATATCTCTGTTAAAGAAAGTTGCAGACAACTAACACTTGGGTGCCTTCAGTTGTTGAATTAATTAGGAGAGGCTCATAGCTGTACAAGGCCTTAGATGATACCATTTGAATAGCTCTATGGAATAGTGTTACATACCAATTTTTTTTGCCAAGCGCAACTGCTTTGGCAAAAGTTTGCTAGTCAGCAACATAGTTTCTTTAGTACCCCTCTAGACATTTGTCAACAATCTGTGTTTGTTTAGATGTTTGAGTATTGTAGTGGTTACATGGAGTTAAAGTGGCATCAACATGTTTAAAAAACTACTTACAAAAATTGCAGATAACTAATTTGTTAGAAGTTCATGCAACTTGTAGACATGCTGCTAAACAGGTTCACAAATTGTGAGGTTTTGTTAGTGTAAGTGGCTTTTATATAAACAACATGAACATACATTGTCAACTGCTCAACTGTGATGTAAATAGAGCCTTTGTGTTCCACTTGAAGTCAACCTGTAATGAAGTCTTGTTAATAGTTTTACATTTTTGATTGGGAATGTTGGTGGCTGCAACAGTCTTGGACTTCTTATGGTCTCTGTATTATTTCTTCGACAAGTTTCATATGAAGCAACAAACTTGTTAGTACGTGCTTTAAGCCTCTTCCAAGAAACTTTACTTCAAATGCTTTAATAAGTCCTAAAGAATCCAATGTGATCAGCAAAAGGTGAGGAGTGGCTTTCTATTAAGATCTTCTTGAAAGTAAAATTGGGTACAAGTTTTAGTCATTTCATGTAAAAATCAGATGAGAGGGACATCTATACCTACTATCATTTTGTTGTGTCTTTTAGAGGTGTTATGGCATAGAAACAACTCTAACGATTGGGGTATTCAACTAATATGGTTTCTCTCCATCTTGGGTCAAATGTAGATATTGTTTGTGATACAGAAACAACTTTCTAAATATGCACGTGTGTAACTGTAAAGAGGACCTCTTTTTCTTTTATGTTCTCAAGAAAATGTACATGAAATAAACATGGGAAGTTTGTGGAGGGAGTCAAACATGTCAGTAATGAAAAACAACAGATCCCAAATAATAGGAATGCTACTTTTTGTACTTTAGTTGTGTAGTGTATAATTCCTCAAGCCTTAATAGACAGGAACTTTCAGCAAGAGAGAGCTAAGGGAATGCAGCCACAAGGTTCAAGTGTAACTTACTTGTGATGTTGATATTCTATGGAATGGGCTTATGGTTTCTCCATTGTTGGCTTCAATTTTGATATTAATAAGAGTGTCGCTAGTAGGCAACATAATTCTTTAAGTACCTCTAGATATTTGTCAACAATCGTCTAGCTGTTTGAATGTTGGTAGTTGATACTACAGTAAAGGAGGTACCAACTAGTTTAAACAACTCTTTACAAAATTGCTAATAACAAGTTAGTTAGAAGTCCATGCAACTTATAGACATGCTGCACAAACAGTTCAACAACTCTTGAAGTTCTCTTAGTATTTAGTACACTGTACATCTATATAAATCAAACTGTTTAACCTTGATGTAAATTACTTTTGAGGCTTTGTTAGTACATATTCGATTTATATAAATAAATACACATAGTCAACTGTTCAACCTTGATGTAAATTAAGATTTGGTGCTTCACATGAGGTAAACCTGTAATGAAGTCTATGCTAGTAAATTTGCATTTTGATTGGAAACGATAAGTGGCTGCGATAGTCTTGAGTCTCTCCCAGTCTCTGTTTTGTTCCTTTGGTAAGTTTTACATGAAGCATCAAGTTTTTTCATATTTCCTTTAAGCCTCTTCCAAAATGTTTTACTCTGCTTTTTGTATTAAGTCCTAAAGAAGTCAATGTGACCGGCAAGAAGTGAAGATTGGCATTTGACTAAGATCTTCTTGCATTTATAATGGTTACAAGGTATAAGTGCATTTTGTATTAAGTCCTGAAGAAGCCAATGTGATTGACAAGAAGTGAAGATAGGCATTTGATTAAAATCTTCTTGCATTTGAAGTTGGTTACAACGTATATGTGTTTCATGTAAAAAATAAGTTTCAGGGGGAAAATGTGTATTTGCTATCCTCTTGTTGTGCCTTTTATAGGTCTTGTGGTGCAGAAACCTTAGCAGACATGATTCCTCATTAAGCGAGAGGTAAGGGTGATGCTATTTATTTAAGATGATGAATGGATTGAGACCATGCCATCTCTATTGTTGGGTTCAGTTGTGATCTTGACTAAAGGTAGGATAACTGCAAAGTGCAAAACCTCTCTACAAATAGGAAATGAGTTGTTTTAGCCTTTAGGTTTAGTGACATCTTTTGATATTTCATGCTAAATGCTATGTAACATTCATAAGTAGTTTTTAATGTTTCGGTTAAGGATGTATTGTAATTGTATAAATCTGTTAAATTGAATATTTCTATTGCATTATATAGTCATGTTACTTCTGTTGCAAATGGTGGTCGCATTCAGATTTTGTTTAGCAGAACCTTAAAGTGTCTCATAGCGAAAAGGTTATTGGGAGGACCTATTTTCATAAGACATAGGAGAGCTTTTTCAACACACAATATCATTATTGTAATTGACAGCCTTTTTTTTGGTTAGGCAACAAATTGTGAAGTCAAATTTCTTAGTTGGGTTATGGCACTCTGTTGCTTATTAGGTTTTGCCAAGTTTTGTGTTAAAGGAGACTGGTAATTTTTCATTGATCTAGTGAAAATAAGTGTAGAATGTGGATTTGTAGTGATTGCTATAATATTCTTTTGGCTTTCCATGTTCAGGGAATTAGGGGACCATTCCAACCATGTGTTATTATTTGCAATAGCTTTTTCATTACTTGGACTGGATCCGCTTCTTTTCATTGAAATTTGGAAGACCATGAATAAGAATGGGACTTGGCCACTTAATGCATTCAGAACTTTTCCTGTGATAGAGGAGAACTTGGAGTCTTGCCTTATCTTGCAGGCAATACAGTCTTTCATTAATTAAGAAAAGGGCCTGTTCCTTTGGGATAATGATAAACAATGTTAGTTAGTGCTTGACAATTGCTATTTTAAACTGCAAATGCACAGGTCAAGACTGTATTGGGGGGATTGGAAATGGGACAATGGGAAAAACCTATTTAATGAGGTCGCCAAGGGTTGATATGTCCAATTTGAGTCATTATTGCCAATAGCTCAACATTTGAATAAGCACTGGGAGAGAAGTGATCCTAAAGTAGAATGACAATGTTGCTGCGAAAAGATATGGAAGGTGAGATTTTCCTTGAAGCACAAGGTTATAGGTTGGTTAATGATATATCATGGATTAGCAGTCAAAGCCCATATACATAGAATTAGGATTTCAAACTCCAATTGTCTTTACTCCAAAAGAAAGGAGTATATTGTGCACTTTTTAAAGTGATTTGTAATTTCCACTAATGAAACCTTAAACAGATCCTTTTGAAGACCTGAAGTGCTCTTTGGCTTAGTTTCACTTCAGCCCTTGTGGAACTAGTCACTAGTGAAACCCTCCATCTTGCATTAAAACTACTCTTTCATGCCTAGAACTATTCAGAAAGAAAGAAGAAAATATGGAGAGTTCATAAAGAGATTGATGCAATGCCAATGAAGCTTGAAATCTACTGTAAATCCAGCAATTTACTGCTGTGTCAAACTAGTGTCCATTCCTAGCTCAAAGTTGCTAGTTTCCCGTCATAATAGTAGCAAAATATGGTTGGTTTTCGCTTTTTCACCATTTATTAATCAAATTTTTGGTTGATTTTATTAAACCACAAGAGGAACAGTCTTTCTACACAAATCCTCTCATAAGGCAAAAAGTGCTGAACATCCTGGAATAATTGCATGATCGACCTGAATGAGGCTAAGTTTACTCTGGTGAGGAGTCAAAATCTCCAATAATTTAGCCCTGCTCAACAAACAGCCAGGTATCGGTAACTTATAATGGATGTATGTGCACATGCATTCAATCTAAAACTTATAATTGAGGCAGCTATTTCCATGCGGACAGAGCCAGATCCTATCTTGACAATGGCATTCACATGCATATCTCTGCCAATCCCACATGTGAATTGAACAATTGTGCTTATATACTCCCTATACTTGCCTGCTTCTATTTCTGTTCCCCTTCCTTATCTCTCCTTTACCTGCATGTGGGATATATTAATGATTACTATCATTAAATTGTCAACAACAATTGGTTATAATAGTATTATTTCTTTTAAGAGAAAACTATGATTTCAAGGTGAAAATATCAAGGTTCGAATCTTGCCAAGCAATACATGTATAATTGCCAAGCTTGTTGTAATACCACTATATGGTCATGATGTACTACAGGTGGGGCCTGTTTCAATCCCATATAATCGATTAAAAAGAAGAAACAAATGAATCATTCAAGCTTCATATTTCAAGCAAAATGGAGAGATTACAAGAGCTGTTGCCATCAGCTTGGCCGTTACTGATATGTACAGCTATTGTGCCCTTGTTTGTAGATTCATATAGCGCATTTAAGTGGTTTCATTGTTGTCCTTTTGCTGCAACTTGCTTGTCCATATCCCCATCTCTTCAAATCCCCTTTCTTCTTTTAGTTTTGTCTCAAACAAGCCTCATCTAGTCTCCTCTTTCAAATCCGCTATTGCAATTGACGTTTCTTGCTTCTTGAGGTTCTTCCAAGTGTTGAAATGCATGGAGGTGATGTGTCATGCTTCCCCCTCCACATATTTGTCTTGACACTTGCAAAGTTCAGTTTTAGAACACCTTGCAGGATCCAACTCAGTTGATTCCTAGGCAGCTTGTTGACTATACACTTGTTTGGACTTCAGAAGGTTCAAATAGATGGATTTTGGGGTGAACTTTTATGGACATGTGGGCAAGGACATAAAGAATCTTCAGTATTAATTTCAGCTTATTTGGAGCTTGTAGGAGAGATGTCAGGTTTGTACAATATACTGAGTTATCCCATTTGGAGGGGTCAAATGATTGTACTGTGGGATGAAATTCATAGGGGATGTATTCCTGTAAGTTTCATTAACCTGAAAAAAAAAAACTAGATTTAGACTTTGTTTGGTTGACTTATACCTAGAAAATGACTCACTGTTCTTGATTGCCCATTGCTTTGTTTCAAGGGTCAAATGATGAAAATTTTTGCTCAAAAACCTCAGAAACCTCCTTTTGAAGTTTCATTGGCATCTGACCTCATTTGGAAGAGTCATGGACAAAATACAACGCTGCATTGTTTTGGACACTTGTTGGGTTGTTGTCACTTGGCTGTTTTTCATTGACAGGAATTTGTGATGGTTTCAAGTGATGTGCTATGGATCCAAATGGTTCATTTAGAGATGCCTGATGTTTGAACCTTTTTGGCTTGGTTTGAAGCTGAAATGGTATTTGTAAGGCTTAAGTGACATGATTTCACAAAAACATAATTCTTCCCCTTGAAAGCAAAGGCCTAGATGCTTTATTTCCTTGTTTATATAGAAAGCGAGTTTCCATCTGTAACAAAAATTCTAGAAATACGGTAATAGCAGTAATAATTCAATAATGTGCAACAATACACACCCATTGAAAACAATAATTCAGATTTAATGCCAGAAAATCAGAAATGCAAGTAATAGATTCCAAATTCCAAATCAATACAAATCCTAGCCACTTAGAGAGGGTGAAATCTCTTAGCCATTTGGAGAGGGCAAAATCTCATATGTGTACTAGAGGTGACTAAGATTTGAATATGAAAGATCATTCCAATTACAACATAACTCTTCCTATTTATAGACAAAATCAACATTAATCCTAACCCTAATGCACAAGGGCCGATTACCTTAACCTAGGCCTGAGCTAATAATAATAAAGATAACCAATGTGGCTATATTGGAGCCGTTATATGCCTTCCCCCTTAGAAAGTTTTGTCCTCAAAGTTGGAAATGACTAGCAAATGCTCTTAGGCTCCCATGTTGCATCTTTTTCAGGAAGATCTTGCCACTTGATGAGGAACTCCTGAATCTGATGTGACTGCAGAAGATGAACTTGGACTGCAACATTGCTTGTGGATGGAGAGTGATTCAAAATTTCAACCTTCTTCATCGAGTATTTCAAGCTCTATCTGGGAATGCACCTTTTGGCAAATAACCTATTGGAGACAAGAAATGTGAAAGACAGGATGGATGTAGGAAGATAGTGGAAGCTCTAACTGATATGCCACTTCATCAATGCGACAAACCACCTTGTAGGGGTCGTAAAATTGAGGAGTCAACTTTTGACTGGACTTGGTCTTCAAGGACAATTGCTTATAGGGATGGAGGAGCAAAAAGACCATATCCTCTACGACAAATTGTTGTTCAGAAGATGCAAATTCTACCATTGTACCATTGCTTCATGCGGTTTTGGGCTTGGGTCAAATTATTGTTAAGATGTTGTAGCACAAGTTGTCGTTGCTGTAACAAATCATCCACCTGAACCACCTTGGAGGATCCTGGAATATAGTCTACCACCGATGGAGGTTTTTGAACATACAAGGCCTCAAATGAGGACATCTTGAGGGAAGAATGGTAAGAAGTATTGCACCATGATTCAACTAAAAAGAGCCAAAGAACCTAGTGATATTGCTTGTCTTAGGCAAAACAATGAAGATAAGGACACATTTGTTTACAATCATCATCTAGGCATTCAATTGAGGGTGATAGGAAGAGGACATATTCAACTGAGTACCACTGAGACGAAACAATTCCTTCAAAAAATTGTTGGTGAAGAAAAGGTCACAATCACTGATAATGGATTTGGGGTTAGCATGCAATTTAGAAACAAAATCAGGGAATACCTTGACAACCTTATTGGCTGAGTAGCGATGCCGTGGCAACCTTGCTAGTTGAGTAGTGATGCCACAGTGCACAAAAATGAGCATACTTGGAAAGGCAATCCTCTACCACAAGATCACCATTTTGCCTTCATATTTGAGAAGGCCCTCAATGAAATCCATGAAAATGTGCTCCCATTGGCAGTCAAGAAGAGGCAACGGTTGCAACAAACCAGGAGATTTAACAGTTTCCCCTTGTTGTGCTGAGATACCTCGCATTCAGCTACAAAGGTCTTGACATTCGCTTTTAATCCTTTCCAAAAAAACAATTGCTTCACCTGTTGGTATGCTTTATGAATTCAAAATGTTCAGCCAAGGGAGATGCATACAATTCTTGGAGGATGCTAGTTTTAACAATCGAGAATGGAGGAAGTTAAATGCGATCCTTCGTGCGGAGAACCCCATCAACATATGAGAAAAGGGAAGGCACTGAGGAGCCAAACTCCATTTATTGAATGATCGGAGCAGTCTCTAGGTTAGAAAGCCAATCCTCCCAAACTTGGGAAAGCCATTGTGGAAGAGGACTAGAGATGACCTTGACAACAACGTCTTCATGTTTGCGAGATAGAGCATCGACCACCACATTCTCTTTTCTCTTCTTGTACTCAATGATAAAATCATACCCTAAGAGCTTGGTCAACCATTTATTTTGTTCATGGCATGGGAGACATTGTAGGAAATGCTTAAGGTTGTTGTGGTCGGTCTTGATGATGGAGCGATGCCCCAACAAATAAGGCTGTCATTTCTCTATGGCATGTAGAACAACCAACATTTCTTTCTCATAAGTGGATTGTGACAAATTCTTGCCAAACAGATGCTTACTCTCAAAGGCCAATGGTTGTCCATCTTGCATCAAGATAGCTCCAATACCTGTGCCTGAAGCATCACACTCAATGACAAAGGATTTTCTGAAATCAAGAGTGGCCAAAATAGGGGTGGTTCACAGCCCCTTTAGGGCATGTAAAGCTTGGGAAGCTGCTTCGGACCAAAGGCATCCTTCTTAGTGAGAGCAATGAGAGGAGCAACAATCTTGCCATTGTTTCGGAGAAATTTCTTGAAGTATCTTGTGAGACCTAAAAATCCATAAACTTGCGTAAGGGATTTGGGTAATGGCTAGTCTTGCATGGCTTTGATCTTGTTAGGATCCACCTTGACTCCTTCATGAGATACTATATGTCCCGTTGGTTACGAATCTGCCATGAGGAAAGGATTTTTGGTTAATGCGCCCAGATTCGCCCACCAGCATGAAAGGCCGGGAGGAAGGGATGCCTTCCGAGCCAATCTCCGGAGAAGGCCGGCTCCTTTTGGGGGGGCTTGATTTAAGCTAAAGGGAACAGAAAGAAATAAAGGAACGGAAAGAGACAAATGTACGGAAAGAGATACAAATATGTCCAAAGGTTGGTGGGGGGAACTAACAAATACGGGAACACACCAATCACCGCTACTTACTGCATACAAACACAGAGCATGACAAGGAACCGCAAAACCTAGGCGTACTTCCGATACACCAGCAGCGTATGCACAGCTTCAATAGCTCCCTAGCAAACATTCCCTACAAGGAACTAACAGAAGGGGATCGTATCAATCACCAGATACGTACAATGACAGGGGTAGAAAGTAAACCTAGAGATGTCGGAGCGTGTATATGTGTTAGGTAGAGAGTTTAACCGCACAGCTTCAATGGCTCCCTAGCAAACATTCCCTACAAGGAACTAAAATAGGGGATCGCATCAATCACTGTGATACGGGCCAGCAACGTCACACATAACTGATGGAACTGCTACCAAATTTATAATGAATGCTTTAAATAATGAAGTACATAAGGTGCTTTAAGCAAGCAATGCTAGAGGAACCTGATCGCCAAATGCCAAAGTGAATCAACGAGCAGCGACACAGGTGGGCCTAAGGCATATAATGAAAGACAAGATAAAAGAATAAAGACAAGAGAATGTAACTCTGCATACAGCATTGTATTCATAAGCGTAAGCACGGTTACAAGAAGCACAGTAGTTCCCTAACAAACATTCCCCTTCCACCCTTTACAATGAATTTCGGATGGGCTTTTATAGCCCGAGTCCCACCCGTTACATTAATGGGCACGGAGTCCCGCCAAACATGAGCCGACGTAAGCGGCGAAAGAGCTGCAAATGCTGACCTTTTGTCGGACTGGGCTGTACCTGCAGCATGGTCTTCCTGGAATCTGGATAGCTACGTGGCGGAGTGCTGGGTAATTCTTCAAGTCGGCAGGCTTGCTAGTAGCCGGAGCAGGTGAAACCTCGCATCAGCTTTGAATGAGGCTATTAACGCAGCGGTGCAGGCAGCCCATGCTTATCCCTTTTGGTCGGCAAGCCTTGGTTCAAATCCCGAAGCCGGACACTTGTCTCGATGATGGGTTATGTCGTAGTGACACATGCCCGCCTTAGAGGGCAGCCTATCCATCTTTGCTTGGGATCGGGGCTCCTTGGGATGCGTGCAGAAATCGCAGCAGGGGAAGGCCTTCAAGCCTTGGTCAAATTCCGGGTTTGTTCCCCTACCGTACACTCGTCAAGGGCGCATTCCGGCTCCGTTGAGAAGTCGAATCGCGCACGAGCGAACACCGGTGTCCGCCGCCATATGGACTCCGCTCCGGCATTTTACCTTTTTTCTCGCATTGACCTCGCCACCGCACAGCTGCAAGGTGCGCCTCAAAGTGGGGCGGAGTCGGACTTCGCACTCAAAATCGGGGCGAAGTACGCACTTCGCACTCAAAATCGGGGCGAAGTACGCACTCTCGCACCAAAATCGGGCGAGTGCGAACTTCGCACCCGCACTTAGCCAATTTCGTATAGACCCGCCGGAAAGCCGGAAAATCAACTCGGGGAACTCCAAGGAAAAAGGGGGGAGAGAAAGAGAATGGGAAAGAAAAGGAAAGGGAGAGAAGGGAGAAAAACGGAAGGAGGAAAAGAAGAGCAGCACTGTTACAAAACAATATTGAAGACATTGCACCCCGTGCAAAATGTGACAACATTTCTGGCGGCTCGCGGGGTGTCGAGCTCGCCTCGGCGCAAAGAATCCATGCCTTCATCCTTTGGGTGCAGAGGAACTTGCCTCCCCTGCTTTTTGCTGCTCTAACTGTTCTCCTTGCGGCAACTGTTCTTCAGATTCATCTTTGTCGCTTGCCTCACCGCATCTCCTTCCGAAAGGTCTCCATTTCCTCGCTTCGCCTCGCACATGCGAGTGTACGCCTCTTGGGCCGAGCGCCAGTGCTTCCGCTTCGAATGGCTTGCGGTCGGCTATGTCTTCTAATGCTCCGTGAAAAGCAGCGACCGCGTGCAGTTCGATGGTGAGGTATCTTTTCTCTAACTCCCGAAAATAGGAGCGGATCCCGGAATATCTCGGACACCATCCGAGTGACTCGACCGTCTTGAATTGGCTCACCCAGCCTATCAATTTCAGCTGTATCTGCTTCAAAGGACTGCCAATTCTTCTTTACCCGATCTAGGGTGAGGAGCTCGCCATTCTCAACAAAACCTGGACACCCAAGTTCTGAAAGAGCGTGAAAGGGGGCCGTACAGATATCTCTTTCATGTCCGAATGCGTCAAGCATTCGTCTGGCCACTCTCACCTCTTCAACTTTTCTGAAATATTTGTGCAAGGTCACCCTTGCACCTGCCCATTCTGCAGCGAATGAGGACACGGGGGAAAAGGACGCCGTCGCGCCGCGCTCCCGAAGGTTTATCGCCGTGTCCAGCCATTGCTTTGCCTCGGCGCTCGCCTCCTCTACCACAGGCTTTCCCCGGGCGTAAACTTCTTGAATCCCGGATGCGAAGTCCAGGACCGCCATTGCCTTAAAGGTATGGGGCTTGCATTCCCTCAACAAACCAGCCCTCATTTCCTTAACTTTTGTCTTTGAAAAGACAACCGCTTGAGATGTTTTCTCCGCAAGCCGCGATCGTGCTCGCTTCAAAGACTCCCGGAGCCGAGAAATCTGCTCCGAGGCCGCTTTCTTTCGGCTGCGGCCTCGTTGTCGAGAAGCGGCCAGCCGGGCTTTGAATTCATCTCGCTTCTCGCCGCGCCGCTCTACCTGCTCGTTGGACCTAGATAGGTCCTCTTCAAGTTGCCTTACTTTGTCCCGCAACGCGAAAGTTCTTCCCCGCTCCTCCGCACTCTTGACAAAGAGATTGTCGGCTTTGCGCATGATCGTCTGAATCTCATACTGTTTATCAATGTCGTCAAAGCTTTTCTCCTTTGTCTGGAGCACGTAGTCCGCCTTAGTCATTTCTCGGAGAGGCTTCTTCACTATTGGGATTATTTTCTCCGTTGTAATCACTCTCCTTCCGAAATCATACTTTGCGCGTTTTGCCGGGGCGGCTATCTCTTCATGTCTCCTCCGCTTCAAGTCTTGGCGGAAAGAGACAGAATACTCTACGGCTCTCGCTGCCGTGGGCAAGTCATCTGAGTTCTGGAGGTCGTCCATAAAATCTGGTTCCCCCAGCCTAGGGATCTGCTGAGACGTCTCTCCTGCGGGAATGGGATCAGGAGGAACCGGACAGACTTTGGAAGAATCGGCCGCTTGTGGGGGCGACCGGGAAATGGAAATGGGAGCGGCTGACACTGTGAGGGTTTGAAGCGGCTGAGGCGGAGGATGTGATGGTGAACGGACAGCCTCAGCACTGACCTCGGGCGAAGGGTTTGGAGTTGTGCTCAGAGAAAGAGAGACGTTAGGGTTCTGAGCAAACTGGTCGAAAGAATGGGGGCCGCTAGAAGGACGCGGAGACGGGGAGGAGGATGTGGTCATGGCTCGCCCAGATTGAGCGGGGGACTGAGTGGAAGTAGAACTGGGTGAGACTAGAGAGACAGGGACAGCAAACGTACCTGCGGGCTCCGCCTGAGCCGATGCCGGGTGAATGTCTTCGCTTCTTGTCTCGGCGGCTGGCTTGGGACTGCCCAAAGGAATTGCCTCTGCGGCGGCAGGACGCGGCTGCGGCTCGCGATCGGTCGCCGCACTATCGTGCTAGGGTCGCCCGATTTTCTCAACTCTCCTCCGCTTCTTCTCTTCTCGGGAACAACCGTCGGATCGGGGGAAGGAGACGGCGTGTGCAAGCAGGACCGATGCTCCCACGGTAAACTTGTACCGGGGTTTGACTTGCGTAAGGTCCGCCGCGACCGGTCCGTTTCTCGGCGGCGCCGGCGCTTTTCTTGCCTCGAGGAAGTGCCTCGGCGCCGCCTTGACTAACTTTTTTCGCCTTTTCGTGCGCCGCCTTAGGAGCCACGAACCGCATCGGATCGGCCCGGGTACTTGTCGGGCCGGCGCCGGCAGCTGCCGAAGTGTACAATCGCTTGGGAGGAGACCCACTTTTATAATCCTCAAAGGGGCCTCTGGGAACGTAACCTTGATATGCGAACGGCCGCCACCGTCATGATGCCGGTCATAGAGAACCGAGAAGTCGTCATCTACGGCCGTGTTTCTCCTTGTGGATTTATCGTGTCGCGTGCGGCATCTCATTTTCCAAAGATTCAATAATCTTTTCTTTAGACCAGCTTAAGGCCTCGCAATCTTGGACAGAAATTTTTTGAACCCCGGAGATGAGAAGTGATGGTCCGGGTTTCTCTTGGGGTCATATGTCACCTCCTCGCAAAGAGAAATCCCGCCAAGGGGGAGAAGCTTCCATTAATTCAATCTCCCACTCAAGGTCCACATGGACCACGTCGCATCTATCTTCGGTTATGTCCCGGGGCACAAATGTGCAAACTTTCCCCTTATCCCATGAGGGTCATACTTCCAGCAGCCGCGGCAAAGAAACCAGGCCAATCCGGGACAGCGCTTGCTCTAGGTAGACATGTTGTCCTACCTCGCAATCTCAACGTTGGCCCAGGAAAGAGGGTATTGGAAAATCTGTCCTCTTTTCTTCCCTAGGCCAAACTCTTCTTCCACATAGTCCATCTGTCGGGCAACCTCCATCCCGAACGTATGCTCTGAGCACCAATAGGGCAGCAAATAGGGTTTGCCCTTGAATCCGTAGATTCTCGATCACAATCCCCTCGCGTCAGCCTAAAACGTCCCCGAGCTTCCGATTTATCAAAGCACTCGCCATTTCTCTCGGGGACGGGGGATTTCACTTTCGGTGAAGACCGACATGACGAATCCCGTAAAGTTGAAGTTGAACTTGTAGTAGGACCCTTTCCGGTATAAGTCATCCGTCCGGGCTTATAGACGGGTCGGGGTTCTCCCTTCTCGTTAACCTTCTTCAGTGTTCGTGGATCGGCATTTGGGGGTGCAGATGGTACAAACAAAGCTGCACCGTAACGGAACCGAAACGAAAATTGGTTGATCGGCGCTTCGAATTTTCAGCAGACCGGAATGAATGGCGAAGCCCCCCGCCCGCCGAAAGAGATGGGGCGTTTCCGCTCCGCCGCGCCGCCGGTTCGTAAGATTCTCCACACAGAGGCATTCTCGCGCGCCACTGGCACGGGTGCACCACCATCGGAGTCGCACCGAGGATCCATGCCAAGATGGTATATAGATACTTGCTCGAAATTTCGCCAAAGGCATGGGGCCGCCGGCCATTGTCCGCCTGGAAGCGGGGCGCTCAGCTCTGAATTGAGGAAATCCCTCATTCGCTTGGTGTGCGTGAAACGTCCCGCTTGTTCGCCCAAACTGATTTTTCTGAGGATGGTGCCGGAGTCATACTCCAACCCCGGGGCGAAAGCCGGTCGCACAGCCTCCTCGCGCAAAGGCGAACAAGGGTTTGCCAACGGAATCGCAGATTTGCCGGAAGCTGGTTTATAATGTCTAACAATTAAGTCTATCACTCCGGCACCGGTGGACAGGAGGGCACATGAATCAAGAGATTTGATTTGTACGCCGCTCCAAAATGATGGGAGGGCGAAACTTTGTCGCCCCAGCCTCTCCACATTCGCTCTCACCTGAGTTAGGCTCATGGAAAACGAGCCGTCCACATATCCTCGCGTGTAATTCACCGGAGGTGGTGGGGATTGCCCACGCCGTACCTTCTTCGTCCGGGCCTTTGACTTTTTCTCTGGCGGAGGATCGCCTTTGAAAACTCCCGGCCGCGGCAAATCCCCTGGTTCATCGCTCGCTGGACTGCGCTGACACGGGCATTTTTCCCTTGTCCATCTCTCCGAGTCAGCAATAATGACAGGTTCAGCCGTCTCGCAACAAATTTCGCTATCGAGGAATAATTAGCACCGTCCGAGGAATAATCTCTCGCAACTGGAATGTTGGCATGATTCTGACCCCCTTTTCTAGATAAAAACAGCGCCATTAATGCAACGCAGGAGGGGTAGGTCGGCTGAGTTAAAACCCTTGGTGGCCGTGCCTTGCTTTTTTAGTTGCGTTTTTGCTTGAAAAACGCGCAATCATTAATTCAGCGTTGGGGACTGCACCATGGCTGACGTTGCTGCCACCATTTGGGCACACTGCTCAAGACAAAATCCCTTGGCGCGGAAACCCAGATTAAAACAGTTACAAACGCGCCTTGGGCCCAGCTGGGACTTTTTGAGTTTTTTATTCATTTTATTGAATGCTGCCCCCTCTGGCCCGGAAAACTAGGCGCAGCCGGGCTTCGCCCGAAGTTGGGCGCGGCCCGACCTCGCCGGCGAAGTCGGACTTCGCCCTTCGGCGGTCAACTCCGCGCGCGCTTTGGAACCGTTCCATTTTTTTCGCGCCAAAGGTTTGGACGCGGTCCTGGTCTTTGCCGCCTTGGGGCCTTCGAACACACTTAACATACCCTGCGACCTTTGGACTTTGAATAAACTGCGCTGTGCGACGCTGGGGCGGGTTCGGACTTCGGCCGAAGCTTGGGGCGAAGTACGAACTTCGCGCGAAGTTCGCACTTCGCACAAGCGTTGAGCGCAGCGCGCACTTCGCACGGGCGCTGGCCGAAGTCGGACTTCGCTGCGAAGTTCGCACTTCGCACAAACTTTGCGCGCAGTGCGTACTTCGCACGAAGGGTTGCGCAGTGCGGACTTTGGTCTGCTTCAGCTTTTCTCGGACAAACTTCGCAATTCGGCTGGGCCGAAGTCAGGCTTCGCTGCGAAGTCGGGCTTCGGCCAACACTTAGTCGATTTTTTGCTCTTTTTCTCCTTTCTTTCTCTGCATAGCCGAACTTCGCCCCTCTCGCGTGGCAACGACGCACTTCGCCGCGAAGTCCGTCTTTCTCTCCCATGCCGCATTTAAGCTCAAAGAAGGAAAAATAAACCGAAAGCTAAAACTGAAACTATACATGCGGGGAAAATAAAAACACAAGGCAAAATTTTTACAAGGAAGGGCCACTCGGCGCCTTCAACAACGATAAAGCTTCAAGTGGAACCCGTTGACGGGGATGGGGAGGAGCTGACCCTCCATATCCGAAAGTATGTAGGCATTGAACTGATTCACCCGGGCAATCTGATAAGGGCCCTCCCAGAGAGCATCAAATTTTCCGTGATTACCCGGTTTTGCTTTGTATGAGTCCCACTTCAAGCACTGTGTCCCCGACTTCGAAAACTCGGGCAAGTGGTGCCTTTGGCAAACCAGCCTTTAGTGGCCGCAATGTGATCCGCGAAGGCCTCGGTATGCACTTTCTCTCGTCTTCTTCCAACCGGCAGGAGTTGGCACAACCCGTCGTCTACCGGGTCTCCGCTGCTCCCGTCTTCGTCAATCATCCACAGTGCGGGGATTTCAATGTGTGATGGCATAACACCTTGCTTGCCATAGACGAGCGCGTAGGGGGACGTCCTGAGGGATTTCTTGAACGCAACTCGGTCCGCCCATAGCGCCCGGTTCAGGAGCAAGTGCCAAGTCCGCTTATTCTTTTCAATGGTCCTCCGGAGAATTTTCAGGAGGTTCTTGTTAGTAGACTCGGCAAGGCCATTCCCCCGCGGGTAGTAATTAGAAGACATCTTGTGATAGATGCCAAGTCTGCCAGTGTACTCCGTGAGTACAGCGCCTACAAATCCCGGACCGTTGTCTGTCACAATCGACTCTGGAACCCCGAAGCGGGTAATCGGGCTCTCAATGAACCTGATGACCGTTTCTTGGTCGGCGTTCTTGGTCGGGATCGCCTCCGTCCACCGTGTGAAATAGTCAGTAGCTGTGAGAATAAACTTGTGGCCGGCGGAGGAGTAGGGAGAAATCACCCCAATGAAGTCTAGACCCCATTGCTGGAACGGAGCTTCGGCTTGAATCGGTTGAAGGGGCAGGGGTGCTTTTCTGTTTCGGCCAGCATACCTCTGGCATTGATCACATTTGGCGCAGACCGCATATGCGTCTGCGAACAGAGTGGGCCAATAGTACCCAACCCTTATTATTTTTAAGGCCGTTGGCCTTGAAGAATGGTGACCCCAGGCATCCCGGAATGAAAATCTCCGAGGATCCTAGGCTGGTCAGATTTTATGACGCACCGCAACAGGATGCCGTCAATGTTTTTGAAGTAAAGCCCCTCGGGGCGAAGAGTGTACCTTAATGCACCTAACCGAAATCTCCTTCGTTGTGAGGCGTTCAGTGATCGGGACATCTTCCGGTGCGTAGTATCTCACCGCTCATCCGTCCAATCACTCCCTCCGATAAGGAGTTGGCTAGGTAGACGCGTGTCGCCGTGTCCTCCCACTTACAAAGCGGAGATGCCGGCTACGCGCTTCGGGCCAATTCCCGACACAAGGCTCGGCCTCCGATAAGCTTGGTGGGCCGTACTTCGATGTCAAACTCCCGGATCTTGGCAATCCATCCCGCTCTCTTGTGACCCGGTTCTCCTTGCAAGATGAAACCGCGAACATCGGGGTGAATCACAAAGACAAGTGGTCTTACTCGGGAGACAAAGTGCCCGAACTTTCGAAGGGACTTCATGACCGCATGGACTCGCCGCTCTATAAAATTGTACTTCTCTTCGTGCGGCAAAATCACTTGACTTAGGAACGCAATGGGGCGCTCCTCACCGTCGTCTCCTTCTGAGTCAGGACTGCAGCGTAACTTTCGGGTTCTCCCACTGCATACAGGATGAAGTCCTTGGAGTAGTCCGGGTTTGTCAACACCGGAGCTTGCGCACTTCGAGCCTTGATTTCCTCGAAAGCTTGTTCTCTCTCATCACCCATTCGTAAGGTGTATCTTTCTTCAACAGCTCGGCCATAGGCTTGATCACTCGTGCGAAGTCCGGAATGAACTTCCGCACGGGTTAATCCGACCGAAGAAGGACCGCAGCCCTTTTTATCAAGGGCCAAGGCGTAACGAGGGCTTCGCTCCGTCGTGGTCAATGGCGAGGCCTTCCTCGGAGATGACATGTCCCAAAGACTTTCCTTCCTTTACCGCGAAGACGTACTTCTTCGGGTTTATAGAGATGCCGAATTCTCGACAACTTTCAAATATCCGCCGCAGTGCGAAACATGATCTTCTCGTTGGTGAGAGAAATACCATGTCATCAAGGTAGATGACAATAATCTTGTTGAGCAGCTCTCAAGGCCAGGTCCATGGCCCTTTGGAACGTGGCACCAGCATTGGATAAGCCAAACGGCATGCGCTGATAGGCGAACGTCCCCACTTCGTGGTAAACGCCGTCTTATGCCGGTCTTCGTCTTTGACCCAAATCGGGTTGTAGCCGGAAAATCCATCTAAAAGTGAAAATCTCTCCGGGCTCCAAAGAACGATATGCAAAATTTGGTCAATTTGGGGAAGCGGATAGTGGTCCCTGAGGGAAGCCTGATTTAGGTTTCTGAAGTCGACACATAGACGTATGTCGCCATTCTTTTTCCTCACGGGCACCAGATTCGCGACCCAGGATGAATGTTTGATGGGGTAGATGATCTTGGCCTCCAAGGATCTTCAAGAGCTCGGTCTTCATCATGGCCTCAATCTTTGGATTTACGGCCCTTTGCTTTTGTCGGAACGGCTTGGCGCCATCCTCTAGCTCGATGGTATGGCCGGATGACAGATCCCGTCATACCCCCTCAAATCCTCGTAGCACCTGGCCACGATGTCGGGGAACTCCCCGGCACAGTTGATCTAATCCGCACCCAGCCTCCTCCGACGTGCGACTGCTCCGACCTTGATGGTTTTACCCAGTGTTCGAGCTCCTGTGTCAGGATACCGCCTCGGGTCTACTTTGATCCCGTGGGATATTGCTCGTCATTTCGATCAAAGAGACTTTCTAATGTAATCAGTCCTTTTGGGACGTGATTATTCCGTGAATCGTATCAACCCCTCATATTGCTCGTCATCGTGGTCTCTACCTTCGATTACACACACTTCGTTAACTAGGAATGTGACGATCTCCTCGTCACACCTGAATACCCGCTGAAGGTATCCCTATCGTGCACGTAAGGCCCGTAAATGGTGCGGACCGGCTCAGCTCGGACGACGTCTTCACCTGAACGTACTGCTCCAACAGACGCCGTAATATCCGCGTGCTTGTTTCTCTCACGCGATATTGCCTTAACGTTCAATGAGTCAAACGATTCCATCGGGTCCCAGACCCGATTGCGGTACGCTCTAAGATAGTGATGCTTAGACGCGCATTTATTCGTAACTTGATGACACACTAACTCGAATCTCCGAAAATTTGGAGATGCTTGATTCCGAGCCTTTCCGCCTTTCGCACACCCAAGCACAGGGCTTCGTATTCCGCCGAATTGTTAGTACAGCCTGCCACCCGTAGGCATAGTCCCTCCGGACTCCGGCTGGAGAAACCAGGAGGACCCCTGCACCGGCGCCATTCTTGCAACGCGCGCCGTCAAAGAAAAGCTTCCACAGCTCTTCGGGTGCAGGTCCTACTTCCTTCGCAACGGACACGTCAAGCTCCTCGGGCTGCTTAATGGAATAACAGCCATGCTCTGTCCCGATTACGGCATTAAAGTCCCGCAACGAGAACTCGTCTTCAAGCTGTAGCACTTCGAGAGCTTGCTCGGTCAGCTCTATCGTCACCGCTTCTTCCTTCCGACAACCGGACCATGCGACCCATCTCTCCTCCGGTATCTTGTCTACTAGAAAAGGGGAAGGCTTCTCATTGAAAATTTTCAGCCTCCTTCCTTTGAAGGGCACTTCCATGTGCGAGTAGTCTAGAGACAGTACCCGCCCAACTTCGGCAGTTGAACTCCCGAGAGAGACACATGCCGAAGTAAGGCTCCGGGTCAACAATCACGACCTCTTGGATGACCACAATGTCGAGAGCTTTGTGCACCGGATAGGGATGTCCTTTATGACACCAACCGTCTTGACAGGGGTGCCGTCTAATTGCAAGACACCTTGGCTGCTCCGTGTGTATTCCATCCCGATCTCATCGGCACGGCCTTCGGCATCACGACCGAGGAAGCACCGTAATCCACCATGCAGCGTAGAACTATGTGCCCTTGCATCCGCAAAGACGTATAAAAGGGTGGCGGTCCTGCTCTTCCGCAAATGGCGAGACCGTCACAAAGGTTGGAACCAGGACAGCAGCCGCATCCGCTTGCCGTTCTTCATGTTCTTCCGGTGATTCTTGCAAGCAGATCTACCCGGCCCGGAAGCGTAAGAGCATCGTACATGCCGATTCCGGAGAGTCTTCTTTAACTCGTCTACAATGCCGTAGCCCGAGGTACTAGCTCCTTCGCTGGTTTAGCCGGTTCATACTTGGTCCGGCACTGTTGGGTGGCCTCAACTCGCCGTCTCTTGGTCGAGACGGGTACTTCAGCCTTCTCCCCGGGCTTGTTCTTTGGTTTCGGTCGGGGGCTGAAGTACAGGAAGCTTAGCGGGAGTTGGGGCCTTTGGCCGGAGGCTTAGCCGGAACATCAGCCGGCCTTTGGCCGGAGAAGGTTTAGCGGGAGCTTTATCTTTGGATGCCTTCTCCCGGGCCGTGTAAGGCCACACCGCTAGTACGGTGGCAGCCCATTGGGCTGCGGTTTTTCTCGTCTCGCGTATACCTGCAAAGGTTTAGCCGCGTCCGCAGCTTTCTTTTCTTCCTTGGCGGGCGTCACTGGATTCTCTTCTGGCAGGGCAAAATTGGCCTCGCCGTCCAAGATCATGTACACTCATCATCTTCTATAGTGCCGCCGGCCAAGGTCCGGATGTAGTGCCGGTGCAAAGTGCGCCTTCCTCCGAATGCGGGTCATTGCACGTAGTGCACCGCTGACTCGGTCGGGAGGACCAGGTGGGTCATCTATAGCAAGATTTCTCGAGGCGGACGCCTCGCGGTTGGTTCTCCGGGGCTTTATCTTTTGTCGCGCCGGTGGCGCATACGGCCTTCTAGGAGCAAAGTCCATTTGGGCCTCGCTTCTCTTTTCATAGCACCATGTCATTGGACATGGCATGATATCCGGAGGCCAAAGCCCGCACTTCTTGTAGAATCGTGTTCGGATGCCGTCTGCCGGGAGGCGGCAACCGTGCCGGTGGAGGCAAAGCGGCCAATGGAGGAGGGTTAGAATAAGACGCATACTGCGGGGGAGCAGGAAGCGCCGGAAAATGCGGAGCGGGAGGAGGCGGATGAGGGTAATGCAACTGAGGCGGGCCGTATTGAGTTACGACCGGCGCCGGATTCCACCGCGGGCCGGGGCCGCTGCCCCGAAGTAGACGGCACACCACCGTGGCGTAAGGATACCGCGATCCGGGAAAGTCGGGATGAATCGGCTCCCGCACTCGGACGAAGCCCGCCGATGGAGATAATGTCGCCTTCACTTGTCGGGCACTTCAGTACAGGTGGAACTCGTCAATTCGGGCGATCTTCAACAGCAGGCATATGTCTGAGTTGAAAGACCTCAGATAATAGTGAGCAGCCATGCCGGCTGAAGGCCGAAGTTCGCGAGGTACCCGTTTCCAGGATCTCGCAAACCTAATGTTAAAATCGGACACCTCCTCTTGAGGATGCCTCTGGATTGCTTGGAACTGATGCAGGAGAGAGGTAGGATCAGCAGACTCGTTGCATCCTTTTACGAGCCTCCCGGCGAGCCGGGCCACCCAAATGATGGATCCCTCCGGCGCCGATCTCCACCAAGAGAGAAGCTTTCCCCTCGTGGAAAGGGCCAGCAGACGGGTCTTCACACTTTCATCGGTGATGGTATGCAGTGCGGCTAGGGCAAGGATGTCCTGGATGTGCTCGTACGCCGTCTTACCGTAGCCGTCGTATGTGGGAATAGACTTTAAAGCAGCAAGGGGCACAGCTTGCTGACCGATCAGGGCCAAAGGCCCTGTAGAGTCCACCGCCGGGAAGAGATCATCGTCATTCGGCCGTTGATCAGCCATTTCTTCTTCTTCTCCGCCGTCGGTTGTGTACTCGTTATCGGTACTTTCCGAGGATGCAGGATTTTCCTCTTCCTCGGCCTCTTCCACTTCGTACTCGCTCTTCCGACCTCGCCTTCGCCTCTTCTGGATCTCAGCCTCGACTTCGTCGAAACGAGCTCGCGGATCAGCCAGCCTGGGTATCTCGCCTCGAGCGTGGATGTCTAGTTCGTAGAACTCAGGTGGGCTTCTCGGATTTCTTGTTCGCCACCTTCTCGTGTGCATGAAGGTGACCGGACCGGTCTTCTAGACTCAGAGGATTTGTTCGTGCAGAGTCGCCAGTTGTTCAGATTTGGAACAGCAATGAAGCGAACACCGGTGCTTCGATTTTGTCGGGGGTGAGAAACTTCCTTGTCTCACCAAGAGCTCAGGAACTGTCAGCGCCAGGTGGAGACTGATCGGAAAATCTCTCGTCAGATGTGGGACCCGTGTTCCGCCGAGCGGGTCAGAAGAACTGTTGCGCTAGGTGGAAACTGGACGGGTACTCTTTCTTTAAATCGTGGGACAAGCGTCCCACCGGGCGTGCCAGAGAAACTGTTGGTTACGAATCTGCCATGAGGAAAGGATTTTTGGTTAATGCGCCCGCATTCGCCCACCAAAGATGAAAGGCCGGAAGGAAGAGATGCCTTCCGAGCCAATCTCCGGAGAAGGCCGGCTCCTTTTGGGGGGCTTGATTTAAGCTAAAGGGAACAGAAAGAAATAAAGGAACGGAAAGAGACAAATGTACGGAAAGAGATACAAATATGTCCAAAGGTTGGTGGGGGGAACTAACAAGACGGGAACACACCAATCACCGCTACTTACCGCATACAAACACAGAGCATGACAAGGAACCGCAAAACCTAGGCGTACTTCCGATACACCAAGCAGCGTATGCACACCTTCAGTAGCTCCCTAGCAAACATTCCCTACAAGGAACTAATAGCAGGGGATCGTATCAATCACCAGATACGTACACTGACAGGGGTAGAAAGTAAACCTAGAGATGTCAGAGCCACGTATATGTGTTAGGTAGAGAGTTTAACCGCACAGCTTCAATGGCTCCCTAGCAAACATTCCCTACAAGGAACTAAAAGCAGGGGATCGCATCAATCACGAGATACGGGCCAGCAACGTCACACATAACCGATGGAACTGCTACCAAATTTATTAATGAATGCTTTAAATAATGAAGTACGGAAGGTGCTTTAAGCAAGCAATGCTAGAGGAACCCGATCGCCAAATGCCAAAGTGAATCAACGAGCACGACAATGTGGGCCTAAGGCATATAATGAAAGACAAGATAAAAGAATAAAGACAAGAGAATGTAACTGTGCATACAGATTGTATTCATAAGGTAAGCACGGTTACAAAGAAGCACAGTAGTTCCCTAACAAACATTCCCCTTCCACCCTTTACAATGAATTTCGGATGGGCTTTTATAGCCCGAGTCCCACCCGTTACATTAATGGGCACAGTAGTCCCGCCAAACATGAGCCGACGTAAGCGGCGAAAGAGCCGCAAATGCCGACCTTTTGTCGGATCGGCGTACCCGCAAGCATGGTCTTCCCGGAAGCCGGACAGCTACGTGGCGGAGTGCCGGGTAAATTCTTCAAGTCGGCAGGCTTGCTAGTAGCCGGAGCAGTGAAACCTCGCATCAGCTTTGAATGAGGCTATTAACGCAGCGGTGGTGCAGCCCATGCTTATCCCTTTTGGTCGGCAAGCCTTGGTTCAAATCCCGAAGCCGGACACTTGTCCGATGATGGGTTATGTCAGGACACATGCCCGCCTTAGAGGGCAGCCTATCCATCTTTGCTTGGGATCGGGGCTCCTTGGGATGCGTGCGAGAAATCGGGCAGCCGGGGAAGGCCTTCAAGCCTTGGTCAAATTCCGGGTTTGTTCCCCTACCGTACACCCGCCAAGGGCGCATTCCGGCTCCGTTGAGAAGTCGAATCGCGCACGAGCGAACACCGGTGTCCGCCGCCATATGGACCTGCTCCGGCATTTTACCTTTTTTCTGCATTGACCTGCCAGTGCAAGGTGCGCCCAGAAAGTGGGGCGGAGTCGGACTTCGCACCAAAACTGGGCGAAGTACGCACTTCGCACCAAAACTGGGCGAAGTGCGAACTTCGCACCCGCACTTAGCCAATTTCGGATAGACTCGCCGGAAAGCCGGAAAATCAACTCGGGGAACTCCAAGGAAAAAAGGGGGGAGAGAAAGAGAATGGGAAAGAAAAGGAAAGGGAGAGAAGGGAGAAAAACGGAAGGAGGAAAAGAAGAGCAGCACTGTTACAAAACAATATTGAAGACATTGCACCCCGTGCAAAATGTGACAACATGTCCCAAGTATTCTACCTCATGGATCCCAAAGGAATAGTTGGACCTTTTAAGAAAGAGGCTAGTCTTGCATGGCTTTGATCTTGTTAGGATCTACCTTGACTCCTTCATGAGATACTATATGTCCCAAGTATCTACCTCATGGATCCCAAAGGAATAGTTGGACCTTTTAAGAAAGAGTTTTATGTTTTGTAAAAGATGAAGAACTTGGTCCACATGAACCAGATGAGCTTCTCGGGACTTGCTATAAATGAAGATATCATCAAAGAAGAATAGGACAAACTTGAAAAGAAAAGGATGAAAGGCAAAATTCATGAGGCTTTGGAAAGTGCAAGGAGCATTATTGAGATCAAAAGGTATGACTAGGAACTCATAATGATCGTTGTGTGCGAAAAGCAGTCTTAGGGTATGACTAACCCTGATTTGATGGAGCCCAAAATGCAAGTCCAGTTGTGTAAAGTATTTAGCACCATGCATCCAACAAATCATCTAGAATAGGGATAGGAAACTTATCTTTAATGGTGATCTTGTTGAGAGGTTGGAAATTAGGATACATGCACCAAGAATTGCCCTTGCATTGCACCATAACTATCGGAGAGGAACTAGGATTGATGCTTGGACGAATGATTCCTTGCTCCAACATTTTTTGGACCAACTTCTCAATTTCAGACTTTAGTGATAAGGATGCACATTAGGAGGCTGACATCCGGTACTAGGTGGATGGCATGATCATGTGTGCGCTTAGGGGGAAGACCCACGGGCTCACCAAAGACATCCGCATAGTGATCCACAATGTGTTGCAAGTCTAAAGGAACAGCTAGAAGAAGGGGCTTGGAAGACTTAACTTCTATGCAATTGACCTAGGCAAAGAATCCAAGACCACCTTTCTTAATTATCCTTTCCATGCCATGGGAATATACCACATGGGAGGGAGGAGGTTGGATTTGTTGGAGACAAATGACCTTTATATTCTCTGCCCATTTGACATATAGTCGTTTCAGATTAATAGTAACATCGCCAAGCTGAGATAGCCATTGTGCTCCCAAGATGATATCCGCACTCCCCAGATTCATGGAAAAGCGGTTGCCAGAGCAAGTATAATCACCCCTCTAGATGTAAACCTTAGCCGTTCGACCCACACACTGAGTTGTGCCCCCTTTTGTAGTCAATACTTGAATTTTGTCTTGGTTTGAAGGATTGATATACAATCCCAAAGGCTTTGTTGTCTTGCTATTAATAAAGTTATGTGTTACCTAAATCAATCAGCACATTGACGTGCTGTCGTTTGATGAATTCTTAGACCTTGATGGTATGGTGAGCTTGGAGCCCCATAAGGGCAAAAGTGGAAAGAGCCATGGTTTCATCCTCATGCTCGACATCGGCTACTTTAGGTGGTTGTTCTTGTTGCAATGAATCTTTATCTTTTGACACTGTTGCTTCATCACCTTCCACTTGAAAGTTACAACATTCTTTATTGGCCTAATTTGGGGGATGGTGTGAACGACATTTGAAACAGAAGAATCCCTAGGGGTGTTTGTTATTGCGGTTATTGAAGTAAGGCCATCGAGGGTTGAAATCATGCCGAGGTTGGAAACAACGCACTTGGAGCTTCTTTTCTGCTGCTAAAACTACACGTTCAACCTCCTCGAGGGTGTAGAGATCAAGCATGTCGTCTTCCTACTCAATTTCATCCTTAGGACCATGGCAAAAGGTTGACCACCACTACTAGATCCGATTGGTATATGTAGGTGAGAAGACTAGTGAACTTTGCGGAATACTCCTCAACTATTCCTATTTGCTTGGTTTGCTTCAAACAGACCACATATGATGTGGAAGATCTTTTGTCAAACTTATGGAGGAATCATGCTTTGAACGCGGGCCACTTAATAGAGGTCCCTTGTTGGCGAAGCTTCCATAACAACCGTTGATGAGCATGGGTTCCCAACTTAGTAGCAGCTTATGTAACTCAAACTTCTTTAGGAACACAGTGTAGACAAATGATTCTATCCATCTTGGCCAACCACCCACATGGATTGACACCCTCAAAGATTGGGATGTCAATCAAGATCATAGTGTAGATAGATGATTCAATCCACCTTGGCCAGCCACCCACGTGGATTGGCGCCCTTAAAGGTTGGGATGTCGATGCATGAAACTGGAACATCATGAGTCCAATAAAGGATATTATAAGTACCTCCTGAAGAGGGATGAAGATCAAAAGCAAAGCTTGTGCTATAACCACCTATACTTGGAAGAGTATCACTAGTAGCATAGGGAGCCATGTGACTGCCATAGGAAACTAGAGGTTTGTGATTGGACGACAACTACATGCTGGTCATAACAATAAATATTTGGAGGGGTGTTGTGATGCTTATCGAGATTTCTGGGTTGGCGCCTTTTGTTTTTTTAGCTCATACACACATCCTCTGAACAACCTATGTGCTACAATCGACCATTGATTTGCAAACAACCAAGAGGAGCAACAAGTTCATTCATACACTATGGGCAAATGCAAAACCCAAATAAATCCTTTGGAGCACTCTAAGAAAAATATTGTGAGGAAGACCCCTTACTTTGATCAGCTTGAAGAGATGATTGCAATGAGATAGGTCTTCTGCAAGTGTTACCTGGAGATACCCCTTATTTTATCGGCTTGGACAGACGGTCGCAATGGGATAGGTCTCCCGCAAGTGTCCCGACATGCCCAATACTTATTTTTTTTTTTAAATCGGGTTTGGAAAAAGGAATTGACAACAGTGAACTCACAATATTATAGAGGAAAAATGCATTGGAAGATTGAGCTGAAAAAAATTTGACAAAAAATTCCCAAGTGACAAGAAGTAGAATTGTTTGTCACAGGTTCTGAAATGGTTCACACACACTTTTGCCTGCACTTTTTCACCACTACAGGGAGCCAAGATTGATGCTCTGCTACCACTTGTAATGAAACATCTAATGAGAACAATAATTTAGATTCAATGCTAGACAATAAAAAATGCAATTAACAGATTCTAGATTCCAAATCAAAATACAAATCCTAGCCACCTAGAGAGGGTGGAGTCTCTAGCCACTTGGAGAGGGTGACGTCTCATATGTGCAACAAATGTGACTAAGATTCGAATATGAAAGATCATTCCAATTACAACATAACTCTTCCTATTTATAGACTGAATCAACATTAACCCTAACCCTAATACACGATGGGAGACTACCTTAACCTAGGGCCTAGGCTAATAATAATAAAGATTGTCGACGTGGCTATATTGGAGCCGTTACACCATTCAATCCTATTGTTTGTATGTTATATTGGAAGCTTGCCTTAGTTTAAGGGCCTAACTATTTGTTTGTGGGGTTTTTGTGATTTTTAGGTTGGTACAAGCATAGAGAAAGCTGAGTAAATTGGGTATCCAACAATTCAATGAAGGAGTCAATTCAAAGATGCATCAAAAAACAATGAGGAAATATCTAGATGAAACAATGGAAAAGTTCTGTTTAATGGACACCTATGAGCATCAAAAGAAATTTCTAATTAATACTTGTGATCGAGTGACAACTCATTTTTCATTAATATTCAATTGGAAGCCCCCCATTATTTAGTAAGATTTGTAATAGTGTTCTTCTAAGGAGGAGATGACATGACATAATAGAGTAAACCCATCACTGGCATAAGGTGGATGAAACCTTGCACAAGAACTTCATATCAAGCTAATTAGGGAGTTGAGATGTAGGTAATCATAGTAATTGCCTATCAACTTAGAATGTGGAATTAGTTTGCAGTATGCTAGAAACAGTTATAGGAGATTAACTAAAGGGCAAGATTAACTTATGAGGAGTGGCGTTGGCAAGCATACATATTTTCTAGACCTTTTTCCCTCTTTTCCCTTTGCTTTCTTGAACATGAGAGAATGACTTAGCTTTGTTTCTCACACAATTTCTCTATTGTGTTGGTATGAATTTTGCTGTATGTGTTGGTCTTTGCCAAATCAATGTGGAACATAACTAAAGGGATGTACAGGGAATGACAAAACGATTTAGATTATTTTGATTTATCGGCCCAATTAGTTAGGATCTCAAGTAGAAATAAAAAATCAGTGTGAACCGAAGTTTCTATTTTTTGGAGATGGTAGTTGTTGGTTACGAATCTGCCATGAGGAAAGGATTTGGTATAATGCGCCCAGATTCGCCCACCAGATTGAAAGGCCGGAAGGAAGGAATGCCTTCCGTGCCAATCTCCGGAGAAGGCCGGCTTCCTGTGGGGTTTTAGTGTTTTAAGATAAGAGTGCAGGGAAAGAGATAAAAGTGCGGAAAGAGAATCCAAATGTGATTGGAGTTGGGTGGGGGGAATAAGCAGCACGACAACGATCAATCACCACTACTAACAACATTCCTATACAAAACACACATTGAAACTACAGCTATCATTCATCCTATGTATCCTCTATCTATGCATTCCAGGAATACTTGATCATCAAATACCAGAGTCCAGAGTTCAGTACAACAGTAAGCAATGATACAAGAAACATGAGGCAGAAATGACAAGGAGAGGCAGCATACAAGATAAAGACAGTAAGCAGAGCCAAGTATGTGCCTTGTATTAGAGGCAAACGCACAGCTACAATGGTTCCCTAGCAGTATATTCCCCTTCCACCTTTTACAATGAAATTGCATGGCTATTTATAGCCTCAAGTTCCCCCTGATTACAATCACGGGCACAAAGTCCCAGACTAGACATTAGCTGACAAAAGCGGCAGAGGAGCTGCTGATGCTGACTCTGTCGGGTAGGACTGTACCTGCAGCATGGTCTCCCTGAAAGCTGTACAGCTACGTGGCAGCGCGTTGGGTGGAACTTCAAATCAGCGGGAATGCGGGTAGTTGTGGCAGATGGCACTTCACATCAGCTTTAATGGTGGCAGTTGGCGTAGATAGTGCGGTCCATGCTTGTCCTTTTCCCGGTCATGTCTTGGCTCGAATCCCGAGGTTGGACACTTGTCGGATGCTGATGAGTGACACATGGCTGCCTTGAAAGGCAGTTTATCCAACTTCGCCCAGGATCAGAGCGCTGTCGGGTTGCGCAGGTGGAAAACAACGCAGTTGGGGAGGCCTCCGTGCCTTAGTCAATTTCTGGGCTTGCTTGCCCAACTGCGCACCGGTCAGAGGGCGCAGCCCGACTTCGCTGCGAAGTCGGGTTGCGCACCGGCACTTTGCTGTCTTCTCTGCTGTTCGGACTGCGCACCAGAGGGGGCGCACCCCGACTTCGCTGCGAAGTCGGGTTGCGCCCAACACTTAGCTGATTTTCTGCCATATTGCTTCCCAAGTGCGCCCAGGAAGAAGGGCGCACCCCGACTTCGCTGCGAAGTCGGGTTGCGCCCTGACACTTAGTCAAATTTCGCTCATTTCTGTTCTCGCACTTCGCATTCCCTACTGCGCTCCAACTGGAGGGCGCACCCCGACTTCGCTGCGAAGTCGGGTTGCGCCCTGACACTTAGTAATTTTCAGGGAACACTTCTGGAAACTTTACTGGGGGAAGTTCAAGGGGAAGAGGGAGGAATGAAACTGCAAGGAAGAGGGAGAAAGGGAGAAATGAAGAAGGGGAAAAAGAGGAGGGAAGGAAAAGAGCAGCTCACTTACAGAAACTGAAAACATGGCACCCCGTGCAAAATGTGGCAACATTCCTGGCGGCTCGCGGGGTGTCGAGCTCGCCTCGACGCAAAGAACCATGCCTTCATCCATTGGGTGCAGAGGAACTTCCTTCCCCTGCTTTCTGCTGCTCTGACCGCTTCCTTCCGGGCAACTGTTCTTCTTCAGGATCACTTCCGGCAGTTGCCTCTTCAGTTTCTCCTTCTGAATCTGAATGCTCTCCACTGTCAGCCTCCCACTCGCGGATGCGTTCGTATGCAGCCTTGGCTTGGTCCCAGACTGCTGCTTGGAAGGGCCCGAGGTCGCTGACCTCTCTTAATGCTGCGTGGAATGCAGCAATTGCGTGCAGGTCGATGGTGTTATATCTTTTTCCCAACTCCTTTAGGGAGGAGTTGATTTTGCAGTATTTTGACACCATCTGGGTGACCTGAGCTTCTTGAATTGGTTCTGACCAGCTATCAATTTCTGTTGTGTCTGCCTCAAAAGACAGCCAATTCTGCTTCACCTGCTCAAGGGTCAGAAACTCGCCATCTTTGACGTAGCTCGGGCACCCGTGTTCGGACAGAGTGTGAAAGGGGGCCAGGCAAATGTTCCTTTCATGTTCTAGTGCGTCCAGCATCTTTCTGGCAGCCCTTATCTTCTCTGTCTTATCGAAATAAATATGCAAGGTTACCCTTGCATCTGCCCACTCTGAGGCAAGTTGGGACATAGGAGGAAATTGGAGGCCTTTGCGCTCAAACTGCTCAAGTTTCATAGCCAGGTCCAGCCATTGCCTCGCCTGGTGTTCGGCCTCCTCTACCACAGGCTTTCCCTGGGCAGATACTTCTTCGATCCTGGACACGAAATCCAGGACTGATAAGGACTTAACAAGGTTGGGCTTGCAACCCTGCAGCAGACTAGCCCGCATCTCCTTAACTTTGCTCTTTGAAAAGGCCGCCGCTTGTGATGTTTTCTCCGCAAGCTGCGACTGCGCCTGTTTCAGCGAATCCTGAAGCTGTGAAACCTGCTCCAGCGCCGCTCTTTTCTCCTCTGACAGCTGCTCGGCTGTCTGTTTCTGCGTTGCGGCCTCCTGCTGAGAGGCGGCCAGCTGGGCCTTAAGCTCCTCTATCTCCTGCTGCGCAGACCCCAGCTGCGCGGTGGCCCTAGCCAGGTCCTCCTCAAGCTGCCTTGTGTTATTCTGCAGCTGGAACAGCGCTTCCTGGGTCTCAAGATGCTTGACGAGGAGATTATCTGTCCTACGACGAATACCATGAATTTCGTATTCCTCGTTGATGTCATCAAAGCTTTTCTCCTTCCTTTGATGCTCGTAGTCTGCCTTGGTCATCTCCCGGAGAGGCTTCTTTACTTTCGGGATTAATTTCTCAGTTGTCAGCACTCTCCTGTCTAGGTCGAACTTGGTGCGTTTTACCGGGGCAGCTATCTCTTCGGCTCTCCTTCGTTTCACGCCCTGGAGAAAGGAGGCGGAGCATCCTGAGGCCTTTGCTGCCAAAGGCTGGTCATCAGCGCTCTGCAGTTCGCCCATGAAGTCCAGGTCCTCCAGCATTGGATCTTGCTGCGGCATTTTCCCTGCAAACAGCGACGCGGGAGGTATTCCAGAAGGAGTGGCCGCTTTTGAGGGCGACCGGGTCCTAGGGGAAGCGGGCGGCTGAGTGGATGGTGCTGGTAGGGTTTTAAACGGCTGGGGTGAGGAGCGCGGCGGTGAAGGAGCAGCTTCAGCACTGGCTGCGGGTGAGGGTTCTAGGGTTTGGCTCAGTGACTGGAAGGCGTTAGGATCCTGAGCAAACTGGTCAAAGGAATGTGGGCCGCTAGAGGGCTGGGTAGCTTGGGAAGAGGAAGACGCGGCTACGGCTTGCCCTGATGAAATGGGAGATGGAGCTTTGGCAGGGCCGACTGGGACTTGGGGAAGAGGTGCAGTGGACGTACCTGCGGGCTCCGCCTGAGCCGCTGTTGGAGGGACGCTTGCAGCCCGAGTGTCTGCTCTGATTCAGGGCTGTCCAAGGAGACAATTCTGGCGCTGCTGCCCCCGTTTGTGCCGCGGCTGTCTGCTGTACCGGCTCCTTAGGTCGTTTGGCCCTTTCAACTCTCTTCCTCTTCTTTTCTTCTGGCGCTGTGGCTGGTCCAGAGGAAGGAGATAAGGTTGGGGCGGCAGGCGTTGACGTTCCCACGGTAAACTTGTACCTGGGTCTGGCTGGAAGGATGCCCGCCGTAGCCGGTCTGCTAGCTGGCAGCGCAGGCACTTTTTCTGCTTGAGGGGCCACCTCAGGGGTTGACTTCTCCGAATCTTGCGCCTTTTCGGGCACTGCCTCGGAAGCTACAGGCTGCATCGGGCCCACTTGACTGCTCGTCGGAGTTGCGCTGGAAGTCGCCGGAGTTGACGATTGCTGGGATGAAGGCCTCCTTGTATACCTTTTCCTTGCGCCTCGGGGAACGCAATTTCGAAATTCGAAAGGTCGCCACGTGTCAGCATATTGGTCATATAGAGCCGAAAATTCATCATCAACGGCCAGATTCCTCCGGTTGGATTTATCGTGCTGCGTGCGACACCTCATCTTCCAGCATTCAATGATTTTGTCTTTATGCCAGTTGAGGGGCGCCACCTTGGCGAGGAATTTCTTGAAGCCCGCAGATTCCAACCGGTGATCCGGGTTTCGCTCCGGATCGTACGCTACCTCCTCGCAGTAGAACTCATGCCATGGAGGCCATGATTGCATCAGCTCGATGTGCCATTCCAGGTCTGCGCCTGTCCTGTTTCTTCTTTCCTGCATAATCTCGGCTCGGGGCAGATGTGCGTGAATTTACCCCTGACCCCAATTGGGTCGTATTTCCATCGCTGCGGCAGCATTATTAGGCCCATGTCGATGAGTTCCCGCTCGAGGTAGACGTGCTGTCCGATTTCGTAAACTTGGGTATTCGCCCAGGTGATGGGATACTGAAAGATATGGCCTTTCTTTTTGCCTTGGCCGAACTCTTCTTCGACATAATCCATCTGCCGCGCAATTTCCATCCCGAACTGGTGGTCAGTGCAGAAGTAGGGCAGCAAGAACGGCTTCCCCTTGAATCCGTAGATTCTAACTATGATGCCTTGAGTCAGCCGGAAGGTGTCCCCGTACTCATTCTTCCACAGGTATTTTGTCATGACTTCCGGTGGGCGAGATGCCTTACGGTTGAACAACCCCATGACCATGCACAGAAATTTAAGATTAAATTCATAGAACGAGCCTTTTCTGTACAAGATCTCGGTCCATTCGTACACGGGCAGCGGCTCTCCTTTTTCGTTTATTTTCTTCAAGTCAGGAACGTTCATCCGGTAGTGCATGTGATACAAGCACAGCCATGCGAGGAAGGAGCAAAACCGGAAATCCGTTGACTGCTTCTGTTGCAGCCTAACCAGACTTGAATGTATTGCATACGCCAGCCAGTCCGCCCAGTCGAAGAAAATAGGGCGCTTTCCACTCTTCTGCGTTGTAGAGTCGTAAAATTCTCCGTGCAGGAGACATTCTCGACGCCATGGTACGGCCGTACCACTTTGTCAGAGTCGCAGCCGAGGACCCACGCCAAGATGATGTAGATATATTTATTTTCAAATCTGTCCAGGGGTATGGGGCCAGTCGGCCACTGTCCGGCTGCCAGCGGAGTCTTCAGCTCCGAGTCGAGGAATTCTCTCATCCTCTTTGTCTGCGTAAATCTGCCGGTCTGCTCATCAAGATTCACCCTTCTGACAATTGCGTCGGGCTCATACTGGAGCCCCGGGGCGAACGCTGGCTGGACGCTCTCCCGAAAAGTGTGAACAACACTTTTCCCTTGTTGTCGCAGACTTGCCGGGCAGCTGGTTTGTAATATTCTACAATTGCTTCAATCAGCTCCGGGCACTGGTGAGTAGGAGGGCACAAGAACCAATACAGGTTCGATTTATATGCAGCCCCGACATGGTGTGAGGGCGAAACCTTGTCTGCCCACTTTGCAATATTCAGCCGCAGCTTGGAGAGGTTGATGGAGAAAGAGCCGTCCTTGTACCCGGCCAGGTGATTAACTGGTGGCGGCGGAATTCGCCCAACTACGCGCCTCTTTGTCCGGGTCTTTCTTTTACAGTCCTGCGGCGCTTCGCTCTCATGAGCGCTTGACTATGGTGATTCCTCAGCTTCGCGCCGCTCTTCGCTGGATTGCGCTTGTACGGGCGCTTTCCCTTGTCCATCCTTTCTGAAACAGCAGAGGCGGGAATTACGGCTTCTGAATTGTCAGCTCTGCTCTTTGCAGTCAGGGAATCAGCTTGGACGATTTGAATTTTCTGAGTGCGCCAGGGCCCTTTTTCTAGACAACGACTGCAACATTAATGGCGCGAGGGAGGGAGTTAGGGCGGTTAACTTGGAGTTGGTGGAGGCGTTATGATTTTTTGGCGGCTATGCATGGGTTTATTTTTGAAAAGCGCACCCTAGTAGCCGTTGGTCCAAACGCACCTTGCTTTTTTAATGCATCATTCTTGAAAGATGTGCAATCATTAAACCTCCTTGGACGTCGTGCCATTGCTGACGTCATCGCCGCCGTCTGGGCACACTTTACAAGGGAGAATTTCTGGCCCATGACCCAACTTCGCACCGTGCCGTACTGCGCCCTGGGCCCACACTTAGAATTTTTCACGTTTTTCGTGGTGGGTTATTCAGGCTGCGCCCAAAATTCAGGGCGCACTCGGACTTCGCCCAAAAAATGGGCGCAATCCGACTTCGCCCAGATTTGCTTGCGCAGTCTGACACTTAGCCGTTTTCTTGCTGCCTGTTTCCCAACTGCGCTCTCCAGATGGTGCGCAGCCCGACTTCGCTGCGAAGTCGGGTTGCGCACCCAGACTTAGTCATTTTTGCTCCTTTTCAGCTGCCTTCTTCCGAACTTCGCACTGTTCAAGGAGCGCTACCCGACTTCGCTGCGAAGTCGGGGTTTGCCTTAAGTCTTACTTGGGCTCTTTGAAAAATTAAAAACTGAATGCTGAAATATATACATTCTGAAAACTAAAAATGCGAAGGGAAATTTGTACAAGGAAGGACCCATTTGGGTGCCTTCAGTGGTGGTAAATTTTTAAGTGGAACCCATTGACGGGAATGGGGAGAAGTTGTCCCTCCATATCCCGGAGCACGAATGCATTAAACTGATTTACCCGGGCAATCTGATAAGGGCCCTCCCAGAGGGCATCAAACTTGCCGTGATTGCCCGGCTTTGCCTTCAACGAGTCCCACTTCAGCACCAGGTCCCCGATTTTGAAAACTCGGGCGGTGGCTCCTTTTGCAAACCAGCCTTGGGTTGCTTCAGCATGTTTGGTGAAGGCCTGGTATGCTTTTTCTCTGTCTTCCTCTAACTGCAGCAACTGGCACAGTCTGTCGTCCACTGGATCCCCGTTGCCTCTCTCTTCGTCCAACATCCAGAGAGCGGGAATTTCTATGTGGGTTGGCAGGACTGCCTCCTTGCCGTAGACGAGCGCATAGGGGGATGTCTTAATGGACTTTTTGAATGATATTCTATCCGCCCACAGCGCCCGATCCAGGAGTAGGTGCCAAGTCCTCTTGTTCTTTTCTACTGTCTTTCTGATGATCTTCAGTAGGTTCTTGTTGGTGGACTCGGCAAGACCGTTCCCCTGCGGGTAGTAATTGGAAGACATTTTGTGATAAATGCCGTATTTGCCGGTGTACTCCGTGAGTACAGCGCCTGCGAACCCCGGACCATTGTCCGTCACTATTGACTCAGGGACCCCGAAGCGGGTAATGAGGCTCTCGAGGAACCTGATGACCGTCTCCTGGTCCGCATTCTTGGTGGGGATCGCCTCTGCCCACCGGGTGAAGTAGTCGGTGGCGGTAAGAATGAACTTGTGCCCATCTGCGAGTTCGGCGTAATAACCCCAATGAAGTCCAGACCCCATTGCTGAAACGGAGTCTCGGCTTGGATCGGTTGAAGGGGCAGGGGTGCTTTTCTATTTCTGCCGACAAATCTGCGGCATTGATCACATTTTGTACAGACCGCATGCGCGTCTGCAAAGAGAGTGGGCCAATAGTACCCAGCTCTGATTATTTTCAAGGTCGTAGGCCTTGCAGAATGGTGACCCCCAGGCATCCCGGAGTGAAATTCTCCGAGGACCCTGAGTTGGTCTGTTTTCTTGACGCACCGCAACAGGATGCCGTCAATGTTCTTGAAGTAAAGCCCCTCGGGGCGAAGAGTGTATTTCAGTGCACCTAGCCGAAACCTCCTTCTTTGTGAGGCGTTCAGGTGGTCTGGACATCTCCCGGTGCAGAAATACTTCACCAGGTCATCTGTCCAGTCACTCTCCTCGGGTAAGGAGTTGGCTAGGTTGGTGGTTGTTGTTGGATCCTCCCACTTACAGGCAGATATCTCGGCTGCTGCGCTTCGGGCCAGCTCCTGGCACAAGGCTCGGCCTCTGATAAGCTTGGTTGGCCGCACTTCGATGTCGAACTCCTGGATTTTAGCAATCCATCCTGCTCTCTTGTGACCCGGCTCCCCTTGTATGATGAAGCTTCGGACGTCCGGGTGTATCACAAAGACAGTTGTTCGGCTCTGGGAGACGAAGTGCCTGAACTTTCGGAGAGACTTCATGACCGCGTGAACCTGCCGCTCTATAAAGTTGTACTTTTCTTCGTGCGGCTGAATCACTTGGCTCAAGAACGCTATGGGGCGCTCTTCGCCATCGTCTCCCTTCTGGGTCAGGACTGCGGCGTAACTCTCGGGTTCTCCCACCGCGTACAGGATGAAGTCCTTGGAGTAGTCCGGGTTTATCAACACCGGAGCTTGTGCAATTCGGGCCTTGATCTCCTCGAAGGCCTGCCTCCTCTCATCAGTCCATAAGAATTCAGCATTCTTTTTCAACAATTCGGCCATGGGCTTGATTACCTGTGCGAAGTCCGGTATGAACTTCCGCACGAAGTTGATTTGGCCGAAGAAGGACTGCAGCCCCTTCTTGTCAACTGGAGCGGGCAAACGGAGGAGGGCTTCTGCTCTATCAGGGTCCACGGCTAGGCCTTTCTCGGAGATGACATGCCCCAGCAACTTACCTTCTTTTACCGCGAAGACAGATTTCTTCGGGTTTATGGAAATGCCGAATTCACGACATCTCTCAAATATTTGCCGCAAGTGGGGAACATGGTCCTCTCTCTTGTGAGAGAATACAGTCATGTCATCCAAGTAGATGACAATGATCTTGTTGAGCAGCTCTCGGAAGGCCAGGTCCATGGCTCTCTGGAATGTGGCGCCAGCATTGGATAAGCCGAAAGGCATGCGCTGATAGGCGAACGTTCCCCATTTGGTGGTGAACGCTGTCTTATGCTGGTCCTCATCCTTGACCCAGATCTGGTTGTAGCCAGAAAAGCCATCTAGGAGGGAGAATCTTTGTGCTCCAGCAACTATATGGAGGATCTGATCAATCTGGGGAAGCGGATAATGGTCCTTGAGGGAGGCCTGATTCAGATTTCTGAAGTCCACACAGAGACGAATGTCTCCGTTCTTCTTCCTCACGGGAACCAAGTTCGCAACCCAGGATGAATGCTTGATGGGGTAGATGATCTTGGCTTCCAGCATCTTCAGGAGCTCGGCCTTCATCATGGCTTCGATCTTCGGATTTACAGCCCTCTGCTTCTGCCGGAATGGCTTGGCACCATCTTCTAGCTCAATGGTATGCTGGATTATATTTCTGTCATACCCCTTCAAGTCCTGGTAGCACCAGGCTACTATGTCAGGGAACTCTCGGCACAATGTTCTGATTTGCTCAAGTTCCTCTGTGGTGCGATCTGTCCCGACCTTAATTGTTTTTCCAGGTTCAAGCTCCAGGTCGGCGTACCGCTTCGGGTCTACTTTGATCCGGTGTGATATTGCTCTGTCATTCGATCAAATAGACTCTCAAGTGTAATCAGTCCTTTTGGGACATGATTATTTTTTAGCTGTATCAACCCCTCATATTGCTCGTCATCAGGGTCTCTACCTTCGATTGAACACGCTTCGTTAACCAAAAATGTGACGATCTCCTCGTCACGATCGAACACCTGCCAGTGGGTGTCTTTATCAGGCACAGAAGGCCTGTAAATGGTACGAACCGGCTTCGGCTTCTGGACAGTGTCATCAGCCGGAACGTACCTGGCTCCAACAGACGCCAGAATGTCAGCATGCTTGTTTTTCTCACGTGATATAGCCTTGACATTCAATGAGTCGAACGACTCCATCAGGTCCCAGACCCGATTACGGTACGCCTTGAGATAGTGCTTCTTGGAGGCGCACTTGTTCGTAATCTGGTTGCACACCAGCTCCGAATCGCCAAAGATCTGCAGGTGCTTAATCCCCAGCCTCTCTGCTTTTCGCAAACCCAAGCACAGGGCTTCGTACTCCGCCGCGTTGTTGGTACAGCTCCAAGCCAGCCTGTAGGTGTAGTCCTTCTGGATCCCGGTTGGGGAAACCAAAAGTACACCTGCACCGGCGCCATTTTTGCATCGTGCGCCGTCAAAGAAAAGCTTCCACAACTTTTCTGGTGCAGGTCCCACTTCTCTTTTGGCCGACTTGTCAAGCCTCTCAGGCTGGATGACGGTGTAGCAGCCTTGCTCGGTCTCGATCACGGCGTTGAAGTCCCGCAAGGAGAATTCATCTTCTACTTGCAGCAGCTCAAGAGCTTGCTCCGTCATATCCACCACCACCAGTTCTTCCTCCGTCAGCTGAACCATGCAGTCCTGCGACTCTTCTCCGGGTATCTTCTCTACTAAGAAGGTGGAAGGCTTCTCGTTGTAGATCTTCAGTCTCCTTCCTTTGAAGGGCACTTCCATGTGTGAGTAGTCTAGAGACAGATACCCTCCCAACTTTGCAGTGAACTCCCTGGAGAGACACATGCCGAAGTAGGGTTCCAAGTCGACAACCACGACCTCTTGAATGACCACGATGTCGAGAGCTTTGTGCAGCCGAATAGGGATGTCTTTAATGACACCGACTGTCTTGACGAGGGTGTCGTCCGATTGCAGCACGCCTTGGCTGCTCCTTGTATACTCCATCCCGATCTCGTCGCAGACGGCTCTCGGCATTACAGTCGTGGAAGCTCCAGAATCCACCATACAGTTGTGCACTATGTACCCTTGCATCCGTAATGACGGATAGAAGGGAGGTGGTCTGTTCTTCCCGATGGTTGAGACTGTCGGAGGTTGAACCAGGACAACGGTTGTATCTGCTTGCCATTCTTCATGTTTTTCAGAGATTCCTGCAACAGATCAACTTGGCCTGGGAGCAGAAGAGCATCATACATGCTGATTCTTGCGGGGGTCCTCTTCAGCTCGTCTACTATGCTGTAGCCCGAGGTGCTAGCTCCTTCCGCTTCTTTTGCCGGCTCATACTTCGTCCGGTACTGCTGAGTGGCCTCAACTCTCTGTCTCTTGGTCAGAGACGGATATCTCAGCTTCTCCTGAGCTTGTTCTTTGGTTTCAGCTGGAGGCTGAGCAGCGGGAGCTTTAGCCGGGGGAGCTTTCGCTACGGGAGGCTTGACTGCGGGAGTCTTCTCTTTGGCTGTGTAAGGCCACAACCTCTTGTCAGGTGGTAGCCCAGCAGGTTGCGCCTTATCTCTTCGGGCGTATACCTTCAAGGGCTTTGCGGCGGCTTCAGCAGACTTTCTGTCTTCCTTGGCGAGGAGGCGGCAACAGATCTTCCTCTGGGACGGCAAAGTTGCCTTCGTCGTCCAGGATCATATAGAGTTCTTCGTCCTCTATGGCGCTGCCGGCCAAGGTCTGGAGGTAGTGTTGATGCAGTGTGCAGTCATCCTCCGAATGCGGGTCATTGCACGTAGTGCACCAGTTGACCTGGTCAGAAGTACCAGGTTGGTCCTCGATGGCAGCATTTCTCGGAGGGGGGCGCCTTTGATCTCGCCGTTCTGGGGCTTGATCTTTTGTCAGTGCCGGGGGCGGATATGGCCTCCTTGGAACAAGGTCCATCTGGGCCTGTTTCTTCTTTAGAATGGTCATGTCGTTGGACATGGTGTGATATCCAGAGGCCAGAGCCCGTACCTCCTGGAGGATTTTATTCTGAATATCATTGTCAGGAGGCGGCAACTGAGCTGGAGGAGGTAATGCAGCCAATGGAGGAGGTGTAGAATATTGTGCATACTGCGGGGGAGCTGGGAGTGTTGGATAATGCGGAGGAGGAGGAGGCGGATAGTGAATTTGTGGTGGGCCGTAAGGGTTTACGACCGGCGCCGGATTCCATTGCTGCTGGGGTTGCTGTCCTGAAGTGGACGACATTGCACCAGAAGCTGATGGGTACTGAGATCGTGGAAAGTCTGGGTAAATGGGTGGCTGTACCCTGTGCGGGAGTCTGCCTATGGAAATGATATCCATTTCAGCTTGCTGGGCAGCCTCATACAGGGCGGGGAATGAGTCTATTCTGGCTATCTTCAGCAGCAGGCAAATGTCTGAGTTGAAGGACCTCAGGTAGTAGTGTGCAGCCTGACCTGCTGAAGGTCGGAGTTCGCGAGGTACTCGTTTCCAAGACCTCGCAAACCTGATGTTGAAGTCAGACACCTCCTCTTGGGGGTGCCTCTGGATGCTTTGAAATTGATGCAACAAAGAAGAGGGATCAGCAGACTCGTTGCATCCTTTCACGAGCCTACCAGCCAATTGTCGCCACCCCGTGATAGATCCCTCTGGCAGTGATCTCCACCAGTAGAGAAGCTTTCCCCTTAGGGAAAGGGCCAGCAGACGGGTCTTCACACTTTCGTCAGTGATGGAATGTAGCGCAGCCAGGGCCAGAATGTCCTGGATGTGTTCATACGCCGTCTTGCCGTAGCCGTCATACGTAGGGATAGACTTTAAGGCAGCGGGGGGCACAGCTTGCTGTCCGACTAGGGCCAAGGGCCCCGTAGAGTCCACCGCCGGGAAGAGGTCATCATCATTCTGCTGGGCAGCCATGTCTTCTTCTCCTCCGGTAGTGTACTCGGTATCGGAACCGTCCGAGGATGTAGATTGCTCTTCAGCCTCGGCCTCTTCGATTTCAGTTTCGGGTTCTTCTACGCGAGCTTGGTGATCAGCCAGCCTGACGCGCTCGCCTGGAGCGTCAATGTCAATTTCGTAAAAGTCAGGCGGGTTTCCCGGATTCCTTGCTCGCCACCTTCTTGTTTGCATGAAGGCGTTAGGACCGGTCTTTACGGACTCAGAGAATATTCAAGTACGTGCAGAGTCGCCAGGTGCTCTGATTTTTAACAGCAATGAAGCGAACACCCGTGCTTCGATTCTGTTTGGGGGTGGGAAACTACCATGTCCCACCGGGCGTGCCAGAGAAACTGTTGGTTACGAATCTGCCATGAGGAAAGGATTTGGTATAATGCGCCCCAGATTCGCCCACCAGATTGAAAGGCCGGAAGGAAGGAATGCCTTCCGTGCCAATCTCCGGAGAAGGCCGGCTTCCTGTGGGGTTTTAGTGTTTTAAGATAAGAGTGCAGGGAAAGAGATAAAAATGCGGAAAGAGAATCCAAATGTGATTGGAGTTGGGTGGGGGGAATAAGCAGCACGACAACGATCAATCACCACTACTAACAACATTCCTATACAAAACACACATTGAAACTACAGCTATCATTCATCCTATGTATCCTCTATCTATGCATTCCAGGAATACTTAATCATCAAATACTGGAGTCCAGAGTTCAGTACAACAGTAAGCAATGATACAAGAAACATGAGGCAGAAATGACAAGGAGAGGCAGCATACAAGATAAAATACGATAAGCAGAGCCAAGTATATATCTTGTATTAGAGGCAAACGCACGGCTACAATGGTTCCCTAGCAGTATATTCCCCTTCCACCCTTTTACAATGAAATTGCATGGCTATTTATAGCCTCAAGTTCCCCCGATTACAATCACGGGCACAAAGTCCCAGACTAGACATTAGCTGACAAAAGCGGCAGAGGAGGCTGCGATGCTGACTTCTGTCGGGTAGGACTGTACTGCGGCATGGTCTCCCTGAAAGCTGTACAGCTACGTGGCGGCGTGTTGGGTGGAACTTCTGATCAGCGGGAATGCGGGTAGTTGTGGCAGATGGCACTTCACATCAGCTTTAATGGTGGCAGTTGGCGTAGATAGTGCGGTCCATGCTTGTCCTTTTCCCGGTCATGTCTTGGCTCGAATCCCGAGGTTGGACACTTGTCGGATGCTGATGAGTGACACATGGCTGCCTTGAAAGGCAGTTTATCCAACTTCGCCCAGGATCAGAGCGTTGTCGGGTTGCGCAGGTGGAAAACAGCGCAGTTGGGGAGGCCTCCGTGCCTTAGTCAATTTCTGGGCTTGCTTGCCCAACTGCGCACCGGTCAGAGGGCGCACCCCGACTTCGCTGCGAAGTCGGGTTGCGCACCGGCACTTTGCTGTCTTCTCCGTTGTTCGGGTAAAAAGGGGCGCACCCCGACTTTAGGCGAAGTCGGGTTGCGCCCGAACACTTAGCTGATTTTAGCCATACTGCTTCCCAAGTGCGCCCAGGAAAAAGGGCGCACCCCGACTTCGCTGCGAAGTCGGGTTGCGCCCTGACACTTAGTCAAATTTCGCTCATTTCCTGTCTGCTGCGCACTTCGCATTCCCTACTGCGCTCCAACTGGAGGGCGCACCCCGACTTCGCTGCGAAGTCGGGTTGCGCCCTGACACTTAGTCATTTTCAGGGAACACTTGCTGGAAACTTTACTGGGGGAAGTTCAAGGGGAAGAGGGAGGAATGAAACTGCAAGGAAGAGGGAGAAAGGGAGAAATGAAGAAGGGGGAAAAGAGGAGCTGCGAAGTCGGGTTGCGCCCTGACACTTAGTCATTTTCAGGGAACACTTGCTGGAAACTTTACTGGGGGAAGTTCAAGGGGAAGAGGGAGGAATGAAACTGCAAGGAAGAGGGAGAAAGGGAGAAATGGAGAAGGGGGAAAAGAGGAGGAGGAGGGAAGGGAAAGAGCAGTTCACTTACAGAAACTGAAAACATGGCACCCCGTGCAAAATGTGGCAACAGTAGTTATTTGATAAAGCAAATTATGATTGAGATTGGAGGAATTAGCGACTATGGATAATTCATAATAGTAATGAGAAATGTAGTAGAATTATGGAAGAAGGTGTATGACCAAGAAACGACCAAAGGGAAACCAAAATCCTAGGATCATATTAATGGCCATACACTTGTGGATCCTCAAACTAAATAGTCCTACCATTCACAAGCCCACTGAGAATTGGTAACTAATACTAGGGAAATGGTTAGGGCGAAAAGGTGAATGGGCAAATACTGAATGCGGTATGTCACAGTCACAAGAGATTTTGTGGAATTGGTTTTGACTACTGATTGCATGATCTAATTGTTAGCATTATGGTGTAGAAATATACAGGAGTAGGAGATATGTTGGAGACTAAATGTATACCTGTAAGTGACTACAAAAATCTAATTAAAGTGATTTAAAACTGAAATCAAATTAAATTAAATGTACAAGTAAGGTTCACTTTGGATTCTTGGAACACTAAAAAGATTAATGCTCTGTTTTTAACTAAAAATTCATTAACTTTCATGATGTGTATCCATGCATCCAATAAATCTGTTACCGATAAATGGAGCATCACACATCAAATGTACACAATGAGGCACTAGGTTAGTGGGGAGAAACGCTCTAGGGTACAGAAGTGCATGGCGAAATATAAGACCTCTTTAGTACAAGAGGGCAATTGGAAATCAAGTGGCATGAGCTCAACCAGTTAAGTATACTTAGACTTTCAAGGTGACCCAGGTTTGAAACTTACCAAAAGATACAAGCTTAAGTGCCAAAGTAATACCATTATGTGGTCATGATGTAATATAAGTGAGGCATGTTTCAATCCCCTATAACTAATTATAAAAAAAGGCAATTGGAAGCAGTACAGCATTTACATTGCATCTCAATAAGAGATCTTGGAGTCCTTAAACTTGTTTTTGGATATTCCTAGAGAACTCTGAACCACTTTGCATTCTTGAACTCAAACTTCCATTATGATGGTTTCAGAATATTTCTGACCAGAAGTTCTCCCTCCTTTTCCCAAACTGTTGTATGAAGCATTTGTTTTTTTTTTTTAAATTTAATTTATATTTCATCCTGAGAGTTGTTACTCATATAGAATTGATCCCTGGAGACAAGATTCCTTTTTGGGTTCATTGCATGGCACATGACACATTTTGGGATAATGCTTTGGATTTCTCCTGTCCAATACCATTGGGCAATCTTGTTGGCCTTTTAGGGTTATCCTGCAAGTAAGGAGGGCAATTTTGACAGGTTAACAGGATAACACTATGCAACAAATGAGATGCTCTGATGGGAAATTTTGTCACTTTGGCCTGTTGGAGGTTTGTCAAAATGATTGAACTGAAATGCATTTAGTGTTTCAACTGAATTTTTATTGAACTAAATGCATTTTACCTTGTTGCTTTGGAGTCAATTCTTGTTTCTCAGTTTTGTTGACTTGTTTCCAAAAATGAAACTATTTAATATTTTATCAGTTTTGGAAGCGTTCACAAATTGTGACTTTCCTTGATTTTACAAACACCAACAGTATATATGCAGTTTCCCTTTTTTTTTATTTTTGCAAGAGTCGATTCTACACGTGTTGATTTTCTCCCAATTCCCAATTTTTACATGTTTATGATCCATTATGCATCACATTGAACTATAGTGCATCTTTTGAGCAAAATTGCAAAGGGTGTCTGTCAAAGTGGGTTACCATAGTATATTGATGCAAGATTGTTATTTTTCATGACCTAGGGGATGAATCTTTTTGATTATTGGCTTGTATTATTCATTGGTTCTAACAGTGAACAAGGTTCATTTTTATAATCAGTCAACCTTCAATGAGAAGGAATTAGCATAGTGAGAGTCATTGCATAATCATTGGACAAAGAAAGGTTGCTTCTGTGTCTATCAAAACTGTCATTTTCCATACCTATTGTTCTCTATTTCAATCAAATCCATATCTCATGTTCTGTCATAATTGTATAAACAACAAATTTAAATCTGAACATGCCTGTTTACAGAGACTTCCATTTGTATATTTGTTTGTCTTTAAGTTTTGTTTTTTTGGCTTAAGAGTCTTTACATCTGAGGGAATTTTTGTATGGCAGAAGGGACCAGTGCCAAAGTTTCGAACCGCTCCACCAGTGGTTGCACTCCTTGAATTGAAGCCTCCTCCATACAAATTTGTAAGTTACTGTACTGGAAGCTACATAGGTTGATGAATGCAGATTACCTTCCTTTTAAACTTTTGAAAAACAGTTTGTTGTTATGTGTTTCCTTGAAATAGGAAAGGAAATGTTTGGTATGTTCTGTTGGTATTTCTACATTTTCATCCCATTCAATTTAGTCCCTAATTTTATTTATGTGTGAATCATGCCCGATGCCATTGTTATGTTGCCTTGGCAGGATGCATTAGAACCACATATGAGCCAGCGTACTTTGGAATTTCACTGGGGCAAACATCATCGAGCTTATGTTGATAATTGCAACAAGCAGATTGAGGGTACTGACTTGGAAGGGTGTACACTAGAGGAAATTATCAAGAAATCATATAACGATGGAGATCCTCTTCCAGTTTTTAATAATGCTGCTCAGGTCAGTTTTAATGGAAGCATTGCATTTCCTTTTATCTTTAACGTTGAAATTTACATGGAAAACAAAAAGTGAGTTGTATTAACTATTATGTATTCAAGAACTCTATACTCTCAATTAAGGATGCAACAAATCTGAATTCGGTCATAGTTTAAATAATGCCCCATATCAGTATATACCCCTTTACATTTGGTAAGAAAGTGGAAAATCTTATATGATGTGTGGCTACTTTTTTTCAATGAGTTATATGGGATTGAAACGGGCCCCACCCATATTACATCGTGACCATATTGTGATATTACAACAGCTTGGCAAATATGCCTATACCGTTTGGCAAGATTTGAACGTTGGTCTACTCCTTAAAAGTCTAGGAATATAACCAGTTGAGCTAATGCCATTTGATATTGTGTGGTTACTTGGTAAGCTATTAAATTCGAATTAATTTTCCAAATAGCATGTGCTTTTGTTGATTTTTACAGACATATATCAGTAAGATTGAAGCTTATGCACCAAAGAGACATAAAATGCAAACAGCAACTAATGAAGATTGCAATCATTCATCATTATCATTAATAACCATTTATTACATTACTGCATCCAACAATGGGGCTGGTACAAAACTGAATCAACACGGATGGTCTTTGACACTGTAGGTTGTTCTTGTGATGTTTATTTCATATCTTCATTTGAATAATTTTAGTCTCTATGAAAAGAGGGCAATTCAATGTACAAGTCAATTCCATGGATCACATATTATTCAAGTTATTTTCTTTTGAGCCTGCATGTTCCTACATGTTCTTACACGTCCCACCTGTATATAGTAATATTGAGACATAGTTGCTAGGAGACAGGTACGGGGAGAGGAGTATGGGAACAAAGCTTTTTGAAAAATAGACGGGGAGACAACAAAGATACAAGTATATATACCCACATACACCTCTAGTGTAATGAAACAACTTCTAGAAACAGCAACAGCAGTAGCAAATTCTGAAATGTGCAAAAAAAAACACCCACTGGAACAGTAATTCAGATTCAATAGGAGGAAATCAAATATTTTAAGCAACAGATTCTAGATTCCAAATCAATAGAAATCCCAACCTCTCAGAGAGGGCAAAGTCTTATAGCCACTTGGAGAAGGTGAAGTCTCATATGCGCACCAGAGGCAACTTAAGATAACAAGTGTGAATGAATCTCAACTACAACATAAATCCTCTATTTATAAACAAACAAACAATAACTTCAACTCGGGCCGACTATCCTAATCCTAGGACCTGAGCTAACAATAATAAAGATAGCTGATGTGGCTATATTGGAGCCGTTACATGGCTCTCCCCCACTAGAAAGCTTTGCCCTCAAAGCTGGAAATGATTGGAAAATGCTCTCATGCTTCCACGTTGTATCTTCATCCAAAAGATCATGCAACTCGATGAGGAACTCCTCAGTCTAGTGAGACTGCAAATTACGAACTTGGGATTGCAACACAACTTCTGGCTAGGGAGAAACACTCTTCTTCATTGAGTATTAGAAGCTTCGTTTGGGATCGCACCTTTTGGCCAACAACATGTTTAAGACAAGAAACATAAAAAACAAGGTGGATGAGGGAAGTCCAAGGAAAGCTTCAACCAATAAGCAACTTCCCCAAGGTGATGAACCACTTTGTAGGAGCCACAAAATCGAGGGACCAACTTTTGTTTAGACTTGGTCTTTAGGGACAATGATTTATAAGGTTGGAGTTGCAAAAGACCATATCTCCTATTGCAAATTACCTCTTTGAGCAATGGATATCCTGTTGCTGTTTCATGTGGTTTTGGGCCTAGAACAAGTTACTTTAAGGAGCTCGAGCACAAGCCGATGCTACTGCAACAAATCATCTATCGGGGTCATCTTGGAGGATTGTGGAACATACTCTGCCACCGATGGAGGTTTTTGGCTATACAATGCCTCAATATCTTGAGGGAGAAATGGTAAGAAGTATTATACCAGATTATACCACCATTTGGCTAAGGAAAGCCAGTGAACCCACCAGTACTGCTTATCTTGGGCAAAACAACGAAGGTAAGTACCCAAACATTTGTTCAATATCTCCATTTGGTTGTCCAACTGAGGGTGATAGGAAGAGGACATATTCAATTGAGTGCCATTCAGAGTGAACATATCCTTTCAAAAATTGCTGGTGAAAACAGGGTCATAATCACTAACAATGGACTTGGGCATGCCTCAATTTGAAAATGGAGTTGAGGAACACCTTGGCAACCTTATTGGCCATGAAGGAATGCTACAAGGCACAAAAATGAGCATACTTTGAAAGGCAATCCACCACTACAAAAATCATTGTTTTGCCCTCTGATTTGGGAAGACCTGCGATGAAATCCATGGAGATGTGCTCCCATTGGCGATAAAGAATAGGCAAAGGTTGTAACAAGCTAGGAGATTTAACAGTTTCTCCCATGTTTTGTTGACATATCTCACATCCGGCCATAAATGTCTCGACATCTGCTTTTAATCCTTTCCAAGAAAAGGATTGCTTCACCCGTTGCCTTTCCAAGAAAAGGATTGCTTCACCCGTTGATAAGTTTTTAAGAATCCAGAATGTCAATCCCATGTTTTGTTGACAGGGTACAAAAATGAGCATACTTTGAAAGGCAATCCACCACTACAAAAATCATCATTTTGCCCTCTGATTTGGGAAGACGTGCGATGAAGTCCATGGAGATGTGCTCCCATTGGCGATAAAGAATAGGCAAAGGTTTTAACAAGCTAGGAGATTGAATAGTTTATCCCATGTTTCGTTGACATACCTCACATTCGGCCATAAATGTCTCGACATATGCTTTTAATCCTTTCCAAGAAAAGGATTGCTTCACCCGTTGATAAGTTTTTAAGAATCCAGAATGTCCATTCAAGGGAGATGCATGCAATTTGTGTAGAATACTAGTCTTGACTATGGAAGATAGAGGAAGATAAGGTCAAAGCTTCTTACGGAGAATTCCATCAACATATGAGAACAAGGAAGGCGGTAGAGAGCTAGCCTCCACATCATGAACGATGTGAGTAGTCTCTAGATATAAATGCCATTCCTCTTGAAGCTATGAAATCCATTGTGGAAGAGAACTGGAGATGGCACTAACAACAACAACATCCTCATGTTTGCGAGATAGAGTATCGACCACCACATTCTCCTTTCCCTTCTTGTACTCAATGGCAAAATCATATCCCAATAACTTGGTCAACCATTTATTCTGTTCGGGGCAAGAGAGACGTTCCAAGAAATGCTCAATGCTATTGTGGCCGGTCTTGATAATGGAGCGTTGTCCCAACAAATAAGGTCGTCATTTCTCTACAGCATGCAAAATGGCTAACATCTTCTTCTCATAAGTGGATTGACCTAGATTATTGCCAGAGAACTGCTTGCTTTAAAAGGCCAAGGGGTGACCATCGTGCATCAAAACAGTTCCAATACTTGTTCTTGAAGCATCACACTCAATGACAAAATGTTTGCTGAAATTAGGAGTAGCCAAAACAAGGGTGGTACACATAGCCTCTTTTAGGGCATTGAAGGCTTGGCAAGCTGCTTCTGACCAAACAAAAGCATCCTTCTTAGTGAGAGCGGTGAGCGGGGCTGCAATCTTGTCATAGTTGTAGACAAATTTTTTGTAATACTCGTTAAGACCTGAAAATCCGCAAAGCTGCTTAAGGGATTTATGCTGGGGCCAATCCGGCATGGCTTTGATCTTTTTAGGATCCACCTTGACCCCTTCTTGAGAGACTATATGTTCCAAGTATTCTACCTTGAGTGCCCCAAAGGAACTTTTGGACCTCTTGACAAACAGTTGTTCCTTCAGTAATAGGTGGAGAACTTGGTCACCATGAACTAAATGACTCTCCTAGGTCTTGTTGTAAACTAAGATACCATCAAAGAAGACTAGGACAAACTTGCAAAGAAAAGGACGAAAGATAGAATTCATGAGGCTCTAGAAAGTGGAAGGAGCATTGGAAGACTAAAGGGCATGACTAAGAACTCATAATTCTCCTCATTCGCATGAAAAGTAGTCTTGGGGATATTCTTTATCTCTAACCCTGATTTGATGGAACCTAGAACACAAGTCATGCTTGATAATGTATTTAGCACCATGTAGTTCATCTAACAAATCAATAATAGGGATAGGAAACTTACCTTTGATGGTGACTTTGTTGAAAGGTTGGAAATCATGACACATGCGCCAAGAATTGTCCTCATGCCACACCATGACCACGAGAGAGGAATAAGGACTAATGCTTGGATGGATAATTCCTTGCTCCAACATCTCCTGAACCAACTTCTCAATCTCAGATTATTGGGGCTAGGGATAGCGGTAAGGACGAACATTTGGAGGTTGACTACCTAGAACTAAGTGGATGGCATTATCATGTGTGCGCTTAGGGGGAAGACACATGGCTTCGTCGAGAACAACCACATAATGATCAACAATAGTCTATAAGTCTAAAGGCAAAGCTAGAACAAGCGATCTAAAAGACTAGACTTCATGTAATTGACTCAGAAAAAGAATTTGTGACCGCCTTTCTTCAGGATCTTTTCCATGTGTACGAGTTGACCACCTTTGAAGGAGGAGGTTTGATTACTTGGAGACATGACCTTGTTGTCTTCCACCCATTTGACACACAACTGTTGCACATGAATGGTACCATATCCAAGTTGCAGGAGCCATTGTGCCCCTATGATGACATATGCACTACCCAGATCCACGGCGAAAAGATGGATAGACCAAATGTAATCTCCCATCTGGATGCTAACGTTAGTTGTTTAACCAACGCACTAAGCCATCCCCTTGTTTGCAATCAATACCTGAAATTTGTCCTGAGCCTCAGTATTGGTATATAGTCCCAATGATTTCGTTGTTTTGTTGACAATAAAGTTGTTTGCTACCTAAATCAATCAACGCATTGATGTGCTAACGTTTGAAGAAGTCTTGGACCTTGATGGTGTGGTGAGCTTGGAGCCCCATTAGGGCACATGTAGAGAGAGCCATGGTATCAACATCTTGCTTGGAATTTGCTGCTTCGGTTGGTAACTCTAGTTGCAAAGGATCTTGATCTTCATCCTTTGACACAGCTGCTTCCTCAGCTTCCACTAGGAGGTTATGTTGTTCCTCACAAGCCGTCATTGGTAATAGAAGAATCCTTGGGGATGCTTGTCATTGTGGTTATTGAAGTAAGGCCGTCAAGGTTTGAAATCACACCGAGGTTGGGGAAAGGACAACTGAAGATTTTTTCTTGCTGTAGCAGACACGCGCTCAGTCTCTTTGAGGGCGTATGGATCATGCATATTGATCTCCCACCATATGTCATCCTTAAGGCTATAACAAAAGGTTGATACAATAACTGGTGGATCCAATTGATAGGATAGGTTTAGGCGAGTAGTCCCATGAACTCTGCGCAATAGTCCTCAACCAAATTTGTTGCTTGGGTTGCATCAAGCAAACTTTGACATGAAATTTGTCCTATTATTGCATGTGTAGTAGTATAAGAAGCACGTATACTATATAGTATATAGTTAGATGATTTGTTAAAGAATAATACTTCCTGATAGCTTGTTCAAGATGCTTGTGGCGTAGTTGCTTCACCAAGAAGGTTGCAGGGACCGTAGAAGAATAACAATACTAAAAACAGAATGTGTGTATAGAAAAAATACAAAACAAGTATTGTGATAGGGCACAAGTCACAGTAAAAAGTAACAACAAATAGTAAAAGTGTCATTGTCACAGTAAATTGTCTTTATCATATGTCTGTGTCAAAAGGAGCTATGTTGTAGATAATATCTTGTAAAATCTCTAGAAATCTAAGATAATCCAAAGTACTTTTGGAAGTATTATGTAATTATTAAAATATCATAGGAAAAGTCCAAAAAGAAATTCTCTAGAAACATGTGATATTTTGACTATCTCATGTAATCATAAATATCCTAAGAAATTTCCAAAAACGATATCTAGAATATCTTGATATTATGGAAAGAGTCCAAAAAGGAGATCTCTAGAAAGTGTTGCCATGTGTCCATCTAGAGTTCTCCATGCATGTAATATCTAGCTCCCATGAGCCTATAAATAGGGGAGAACCCCTTAATGGGAGGCAATTTGAACAAGTGTGAGCTCAAGGAAGTAAGAGAGAGTCCAGTGTGAGAGGGAGGGATAGGAAGCCAAGCTAGCTAGAGAAGAGTTTCTCCTTATGCAAGGTGTGTTCAATATTATCAGAGTGAGAGTGTGGAATACGGTTGTTGGGCAATTTCACAATAGGTGGAGGCTTAACAGGAGGGTTGTGTTCTCTCACTAAGGCAATCTGGTAAGCACTCATGTATTTTTATAATTTGTATATGTATTAAAATTCCTTCTATTTTCATTGTGCCTTCTTGTTGTGCTGTCATTGTTTACTGTTTTTCATGCTGTTGTCAACGCTTTGTTGTGGATGAGAGTTGTGTTAGCTTGCCATCACCAGATGAAGATTGTTTGTCAACAATAAAGACCGTAGTGAGAGGAGGGCTCAAGGAGACATTGTGTGCATGCTACATTTTGATAATTTTGGTTCCGTTTTGAGGATCACACCATTTTGGTGTTGATGTTGTCCGGTAATTACATTTTTACCTCTCCAGTAACTTCAGTTTAACTCCTTGTTACATTTATTGCAATAACTGCCAAGTTTACTGTGCAGTTAAAAGTTTTCACTGTTACCATAGTAATTCCATTTTTACCAATAGTAACTGATTTTTACCGTTGTAACTCTAGAATTTACTATGTGGTAAATCCTATTTACTAGGTTCATTGCGAAGTGACACCACTAGTCAATCTCTTTCTTGTGGAACTTATTTGTTTTACTTACTGGTGTACGTGTCTGGTGAAGTGTGGTCAACAAGTGTAGGCCTTGGTGATCTTATGGATAGTTTGTGATTACCCCATCATAGTCTACCATCTGGTTTGGTTTTTTTTAATTTGTGTATACACTTGAGGCATAAGACTAGCTTAGATATAAAGGATATATATCTAAAAACGTCGAGAGTTATCAATCCCGAGGATATATATAAAGGATATATTTAAATATTTTAAATGTTTGCAACGATTGGTTAGTCGGCTGTTTTAGTTTAAATATTTTAATTGTTTTTGTTAATGTCGGCTTTTTTAATTAAAAAAAAATTGTTTACGGCATGACATGTATGACCTCTTTGCCTCCCACCCCCGTGTCTGCCATTGTAGGAACGCCTCTCGGTGTAATTAAAGAATTGATAGGTAGAATTGGGTAGATTTGGTATTCGTAGTACTTTGCAGGCAGATTCAGCTTCCAGTTCACAAGACCTTCGCTTTTTCACGAGGAAGAGTTGTACCTAGGATCCCAAGGCTGTAATAAAGGGAAAATTCTTGTCTTTTCAGCCCAATCTTCTGAATTTTCTATACTTAATCCTTGGCCTAATTGTTGCCTTTACACCTATAATAAAATGCTTACAAAGCATGTTATCCATGCCCTCCATGAGGCCATTAGACAAGTTATCCTTTCGTAATTTGGCCTCCACTTTCCTTTGAAGCTCCCACACTCACGTGTAGTAGTCATGATCTTTCTCTTTAGGTCCTTGAACCAGCATCAAATCAGAATTTTTTTGGCATCTGCTGTACTCGATCATTTTCTCGCTAATCTCGTCCCATGAATTCTTGATATGATCCTTTTGCGTCTTGTACCATCTTAAAGCAACACCTTTTAAAAATGTTGGAAGGAACTTTGCCTATTGCTCCCTCTATGTCAAGCCATTACAAATGCAGGCTCTCTCATATTCTTAAATGAAAGTCTTAGTTGCCATACTTAACCCTTAGCCTGATTGTTGCCTTTAGACCTATAATAAAATGCTTACAAAGCATGTTATGCATGCCCTCCATGAGCCCATTACGCATGTTCTCCTGTTGTAATCAGGCCTCCACTTTCCTTCGAGCTTTTGTCGCGTGTAGTAGTCACAATATTTCTCTTTAGGTCCTTGAACCAGCTTTGTTATCTTGATCATCAAATCAGAATTTTTTGGCATCAGTTGTACTCCTCAATCATCTTCTCACTAATCTTGTCCCATGAATTCTTGATATTATCCTCTTATGTCTTGTATCATCTTAAAGTAGGCACCGTTCAAAAATGTTGGAAGGAGCTCTTCCCATTTCTCCCTCTGTGTCAAGCCATTACAAAAACATGCTCTCTCATATTCTTGAAGAAAGTCTTGGCATATTCAAAAGATTGGGCTGAAAAGACAATAATTTTTCCCATATTTACTACAGCCTTGGATCCTAGATACAACTCTTCTTGGTGAAAACGCTAAGGTCTTGTGAATTGGAAGCTGAATCTGCCTGCAAAGTACTACGAAAATACCAAACCTACCAGATACAGCCTACCAGTTCTTTAATCTTATGCCTCAAGTGTAAATTCAGATGAAAACAAGGCAAACCGGATGGTAGACTATGATGGCGTAATCACAAACTATCCACAAGATCACCAAGGCATAAACTTGTTGACCACACTTCACCGGACACGTACACCAATAAGTACAATAAATAAGTTCCACAAGAAAGAGATTAATTAGTGGTGTCACTTGGCAATGACCCCATTAAATAGGATTTACCACACAGTAATTCTAGAGTTACCGCGGTAAAAATAAGTTATTGCTAGTATTAATAGAATTATTGTAGTAACGAAGAAAACTTTTAACTGCACAATAAATTTAACAGTTACTGCAGTAAAAGTAACAAGGAGTAAAACTTAAGTTATTGGATAGGTAAAAATGTAATTACCGAACAACATCACCACCAAAGTGGACTGATCATAGCAATGGAACCAAATATGTCAAAATGTAGCATGCAAACAATGTCTCGACACACAGTCTTTGTCTGATGATGGTAAGCTAACACATAACTCTCATCCACAACAAAATGTTAACAATAACATGAAAAACAAGAAACGATGACAACACAAGAGGGTGGCACAATGAAAATAGAAGGAATTTTATAACATGTACAAACTATAAAAATACATGAGTGCTCACCCGATTGTCTTAGTGAGTAAACGCGACCCTCCTATTCAGCCTCCACCTCTTGTAGACTTGCCCAACTACCATATTCCACACTCTCACTCTGATAATCTTGAACACACCTTGGACAAGGAGATGCTCTTCTCTAGCTAGCTTGGCTTGCTAGCCCTCCATCTCACATTGGACCCTCTTACTTCCTTTGAGCTCAAATTTGCTCAACTTGCCCCTCCCATAAGGGGGCTAGGCTCATGGGAGCTAGCTATTGCATGCATGAGAAATCCAGATGGACACATGGCAACCATTTTTAGAGATCTCCTTTTTGGACTCTTTCCATAGATATTGGACTTTTATTAGGATATTTATGATTACATGAGATAGTCAAAATATGACAATATCGCATTTTTCTAGAGAATTTCTTTTTGGAATTTTCCTATGATATTTCAATATTACATAATACTTCCAAAAGCACTTTGGGCTATCTTGGATTCCTAGATATTCTACAAGATATTATTTACAACGTATCTTCTTTTGACACAAACACTTGCAAAGGCGATTTACCATGACAATGACACTTTTACTGTTTACTGTTACTTCTTACCGTGACTAGTCTCTATCACAATATTCGTTTTATACTCCTTTTCGTACAAATGTTTTGTTTGTAATACCATTATTCTTCGATGGTTGCTACAACCTTTTCGGTGAAGCTATTGTACCACAAGTGTCCCAAACAAGCTATCAAGTCGTAGTTTTCTCTAACAAGCCATGCATCTAAATACTATACATCCTCCTTACACTACTACACATGCAAATAAGATGAAATTTTTTTATGTCGATAGGACCGCATACGAAGTAGAAGAACCTTTGTCAAACTTAAGGAGGAACAACTCCTTGAACTCTAGCCGCAAAAGAGAGTACCCGCATCGGTAGAGCTCCCATAACAACCATTGATGGGCATGGGTTCCCATTTTAGTAGTAGTCAATGTGACAACCTTCTTTAGGCACATGGTGTAGATGGATGATGCTATCCATCTTGTATATCCAATTGTGTGGATCCGTGCCCTCAAAGGTTAGAGCGTCGATGTGCTTAACGGGAACATCATGAGGTGAAGCAAGTAAATTAGCAGCACCTCCTACAAAGGGATCATGATCAATGGCATAACATAAGTCCAGTCCACTCATACCTAGAAGAGTGCCCTTGGTAGCATAGGGATCTATGTGACTGCAATGAGAACCAGGATGTCTCCGTCCACAAGGTAGATGTTGTTAGATGACAGTGTTTGGATACAGGTAATACCTCAAATCTGGTTCTTGCTACATGCCCTGTCTCTGCCGCCTAGAGACATATTGGAACTCGCAATCTAGGGAACCCTTGGTACGGGAAGGTTTTAATGGTGTTGGATTGAAGCTAGTGTCGCCTACATGTCTGCCTGGCTTTTCTCGATGGAGGATACCATTTGATACAACTGGAAATGTGCCTCTTCTCAGGACAAAAGATAGTTGCACAGATTGGAGTTAATTGCGTTGGGCATGGGAGTACTACCAATCGGAGGAGTGGGAAGTGTAACCATGGCGCCTAAAGAAGAAAAGACACAAAGGTCAAAGCTATTGATACCTAAAGGGATATTATGGTGCTTGCTGGGATTTCTGAGTTGGCGTTTCTTTCTGACCATGCATGCATCCTTGGGCAGACCAATGCATTGCAAACACCCATTGATTCGTGACCAACCAGTAGAAGCAAAGGGTTCGTTCATATATGAGGGAACAAAAGACAAACCCTAAGATACCCTTTGAGCACTTTCAAAAAAGTGTTGCTGGAGATGCCCCTTATTTTGACCGGCTCCACGAGATGATTGCAATGAGATGGGTCTCTAGCAAGGGTTTTGGTGCCCCTGATACTCTTTTGATCAGGTTCAAGAAAATCTAGTGGCTAAATCAAAATATTATATAAGAAAAATGCTGTGGAAGATGGAGCCTTTAAAAAAAAGGACACAAATTACCCAGACAACAGGAAGCAAATCTGGCCGAATGAGGTTCTGGGTAAGAAGTTACTTGTGATCAAGGATTAGACTCCATATGTTTGGTTTAAATTTGCACTCTCTTTGGATTTGGAATTTTTTGAGAAAGCTTACTATAAATAGAAACCCTTCCAATTTATCTAAGCCTGAGGTACAATTACAAATATATTTATCTCATGGCTGTACAGATCTTTCATTCCTTCTTTTTCAATTGGAGAAATGAGGTTGAAACAGGCCCCACCTTTACCGCATCATGATCACATTGTGGTGTTATTTCAACTATATTCTGTGGGGACACATCCCAGGAGTCAGGGGCCGTCTCAAATATGCATCCCAATGTTTCAAAAAGCCATCCTGGCATACCAGAAGTGTCCGAGAAACGTGTCCCACAATTCTAAAAACCCATCCAGCCGCATCATGCCATCCCCATCAGAGAAACTTCATGGAACAAAGTATTTTAACAAACCACATTATCGTGGTGTCACAACTGATCATATTGTCACGGGCTGCATTATCGAGAGAGTCCACCGCAGTGCAGGAATTTGAACTCGGATTGCGTTAATACGATTTCATCCCATTTACCATTGCTCTATAATGCATAGAATAATATTTTATCTATATTGTCTAAAAGGGGGATCAAACTTATTGCACTCAGATAACAGTTTGTTCTTAATAAATTTAAGATTTGTGAGCATTTTGTTTTCAGATGAAAATTTCTGTCTGATGCATGATCTGCAAGTTACAATCTGCATACACATTCCGAAGGCTTCAATCAGTCAAATGTAGATTGCATATTGAGTATAAGCTTCAAGTAAGAAGACGATTCTCATGATTAAGGTTTTTGGACTTGGGAGTTCCCCCTCTTAAATGTATAGTTTGATATATGCTATCTTCACTTGCAACCCATCTCCTTTCCACAGTGGATTTGCTTTGGCAGTTCAAGACCCTATTGTGTTATGCTTGTATTATATCTACTACAATTGAGATGCATGTCTTACATGACGACATTACACAGATACATGATATGTTCATTCTGGGTTGTAATTCCTACTTTTGTATTATTTGGAGCCCTAAGCTAGGGTAACCGTGAGTAATATTTGAGTCCCATTGACCTACTCTATTCACCTGTGGACATCAATGAATTTATTTCTTTTCTATTCTTTGGAGCACTAAGCTGTTGTAACCATAAGTAATTTTTGAGTCCCATTGACCTAATCTTTTCACCTGTGGACATCAATGAATTTCTTTCTTTCTGTCTAGTTTAATGTATTGACAAATGTAATAAGCTATTGATGCTGAGGGAGGGGTTGAATGTACAGCCCTGGTTTCTTTGCTACATGGGATAGGATAAGTGTGTTCTTTGAATGCTTTTGGTTGAACATTTGGAGTTTTGAAAACCTTGATTTTAATTTCATGCAGTGTGTGGGAATTACCATGTTGATGACTTTGCTTATTCCCCTTAATGCTGCAGGCCTGGAATCATGAGTTCTTTTGGGAATGCATTAAACCGGGAGGTGGGAAAAAACCCGAAGGAAAGTTATTGGAACTCATTGAAAAGGATTTTGGTTCATATGATGCATTTGTAAAGGACTTTAAGCAAGCTGCAGCAACACAATTTGGTTCCGGTTGGGCTTGGCTTGTTTGTAAGTGCAGAGCTAGCTTATCCAAAGTTTGTTGTTTGCATTTTCTGAGTTACCTAATCTCTCTTGGCTGCATTAATATATCTGGGAGTTGAGGAAGGCCTTTGTTTTTCCCTTCCAGTCCATACTGCATTCATTATATTAAAAACTAAAGAATAACCTTTCTCCGTTTCTGCAGTGAAAGGCAATAAACTTGTAATTGAGAAAACTCCTAATGCACTGAACCCTCTTGTGTGGGATCATACGGTGAGCGTTATTATTTTTAGTCATTCTCTCTTATTATGTTTATAATATTAAGTTTTGATGATATCTCTTATATCATAGGCAACATGGTACATATTGGCCATCAAAACCTCACAGTTTTAAAATCAAGTTGGTAATGTTATTCTTTTTGTTTTTTGTATTGTATGTTTTTAATCATTTATTATATAATACTAATGACCTACTTGGTTTTCATTGCGTTTGAACATCCGAGCTTTCTTAGCAAGACTTTTTTCTTCCTTTTGAATTTCATGCCAGGATTACTAATAGCAATTGAACTGTTTTTCTTGATTACAATTAAAACTATGTTTACACTTTAGGCCAGATTTTACATTTTCCAAGTAGTGAAATCTAATAATGCTGAATGGCCTTTTGGAGTGAGCACAGGAATCCAGACTCTCATAATGACATCCAATACAGATGACCAAGACTGCATGTCCTCCTTTTTGAACCAATCCATGAACAAACATAGAAAATGATTACTAGTTTAAGAAATTAAATGAGCAATGCCTCATAAGGCATCCTCTGTGATCCTTGTCATTCAAAATTCCCTTATCACTCAAAAACCTCATGAAGGCAGGCATTGTCATGGCTAGCATTGGAAAGCAAAAATTTGCAAAAATCAATTTAAGCAAGGAAGGAACTTAACACAACATTAGAAATCATAGACAGTAGATAATAGGGATACTGACAAGCATCCAGCTTGGGCTATCTCTAGAAGTTCTGTTACTTTATGCCGGAATATTGTTATTGACGCATGTTAGATAGGCTCAAGCAATGACTTAGTTCATGACAACAAAAATATATCAAGAGTGCCCATGCCTCGTACATTTGTAAAAACAACCTGTCTCTAGGACTAGAAATTCTCAGCAGGGTTGAGGCATTGACTTAATATCCACGAGCACAAGGCACATCATTCCAAATGGTAGGAACTGAAAGTTTATCTCCCACATCAAGATTACCTTCTAAATCAACACAAAATCAAATTTATGGTGACATACTTGGTATGAGATTTAAGAACATTACTGATAGACTCTAATGCAAACTAGACAGTCTCAGAATTTGGAAAATCTTGAGACCAATCTCAAGAATCAAGGATTGTCTCCTACAGTATGATGTTGGTTGGCAACCTTTGCAGACCAAACATTGTTGTGGGAAGAAGTCCATTGAGCCGAGCTCGATTATTTGAGACTGATTGTTTTCCAAGGAGAAGAGGCTCAGGTTCAAATCTTGACGAAGCATGGTGGCCCCGTGTGTGTGAGTGGTAAGTGTCCAACCCCTAAGGGACTTCTCCTGGGCTCACTATAAACAAAATCTGTGATAGCCCATGACAAAAAAAATAACATAATTATGGTGAAGATAGCAGTATCAACAGTAACTCATATACTTTGAAGAAGAGAGTATGTGAACCAAACCAAGCATTCCCTGAAGGTGCTACGTGTGAGTAATAGATAATTATACTTTCAAATCTCAACAATCCTCTTATCCTTCATATGTACAAGCTTATATAATTCAATAAGTGGATTAAACTTTGACTTTGACTTTCACAAAGAATCATTGATTAATATTTATTAAAATCCAGGTCCTTGGTTCCCCTTTAGCAACGTTCTGTTTGAGGGCAAAGCCATTTCTTTCTTCAGACTAGCTATGCATCAGGCAAATTTGTATTTATCAGGTTTACAAAACCCCTACAAGAGGGCTTAATAAATTCTCTAGCATGGGACACAACCACAAAAAAAACGTGCATTTTAATAATTAAATATGTATTAATATATATTACATTAAATATTTTATATATAATAATGATAATAACAAAGGCTTAGTGTAAAAAAACTGTGGGAAGGACTATCTCGGGTTTATGCTCGCATCAATGTTATTTCCATGCTTCTATTTCATGCACTAGATTAGGGGTTTCCCTAAAGGGCCGAGTTTAAGGCCATCTTCCCTGTTAAGGTTAAAGGTTCTTTTTTCTAACTCCAACACGATTTTAGGACAAAATGGTACTTCAGCCCGTAGTCTTTATGGAAAAGAGACTTACATGGATTTATACTTAAGAGTAAATTCCCACCATCCCCCATCTGAAAAGATGGCTGTCTTTAACACATTAGCAATTAGAGCATTTAGAGTCTTCGATGCTGATCACTTGGAAGAAGAACAAGCATATCTTTTGAATGTTCTTAAAGATAATGGCGATAGGGAAGGTTAAGTTCGTAAGGCTTTTAAAAGAGTAGAACAACACAAAAAGAAGAAAGATAAAGAAGATGCTTATACACTAGTCACTTACCTTAAACTAAGGAACATTGAAAAGATTGGCAAGGATTTAAAATGTTATATTTTGGAGACATCATTCAAACAACCAATGCTCTTAGAGGAATGGTAGACAAAGCAAAAGATAAAGCAAAGGTACAATTTTGTCCCAATGATCTCCTTGGAGATGGAGAAAGATAATTTTAAAATCAACTCCACATGGAACCCCTTAATCCAATATATAAAAGAGGTGCATGGTAATAAATTGATGCAAGCTTGAGTTGCAAGCTTACTGCAGTGGTAAGGGCTTTGGCTTCTCTTTGAGAGGTCCAAGGTTCAAACCCCACTCAGTATGAGGGGACCATGACCCCTCATAAAAACATGTGTAAACTCATTGAAAAAAAAGAAATTGATGGGAGCAAAAACTCTAGATAGTCCTTCCCATGGATTTTTATTTTTACATTTATTTCTTAAGGTAGGCCTTTAGTATACATAATTCTTTAATATAGCTAGCCTCCAAATTTAATTCATTTTAATTAATTCAAATGATTGATTAAATGAAATTAATAAATTGTTGGGAACCTTCTAATAAAAATAAACTCATTCACATAAATATTGCAATTAAAACAAAATTTCATGCAAGAACAATATATTGCAATACAAAATGTAAATGCAGAATTAAAGCAATCTCACAAAACAACTCAGAATCGCAGGCCTCTTCGAGGGGGCAACCTCCTTCAATACTTTCATTAATTTGCAAAAAGATACATTGTTCATGGGCCCATGTCTTTTAAAGATACACTTCATGCAACCCTAACCTAATGCTCAAGAGTTGGCTTACATGCAAAGTGCCACTCGAGCTAGAATCTTCTACCAAACATCAGTTACATTCTTGATAATGGTTACATGAAATGGCCCCACTTGTCTAGGCGCCTCACTTGCCATATACCATTACAAAGCATTACAAAATAACATTATAAAAGGGTCCCCACGTTGGAAGGGGGTCATTACATAATCATATGAGAATTACAAAAATAGTGTTAGGATGGGGTCCTAACATGCCTTTTCCCTTCAAAAAGCTTTGTCCTCAAAGCTGTAGATGAGGAAACTGGTGTTGTAGTTGTTGGAGAGACTCCCAAGTGGCATCTTTGGTTGTAGTCCACGCCATTGAACAAGAACCTCAGTGATGGCACGGTTCCGAATAGTGCGCGATCTGCGGTCCAACAGTTGTTTTGGCTTGAGCAAGATAGAACCCTCTTCATCCAGTTCGGGTAAAACAAATTGAACCTGTACCTAATTTCCCACAACCTTCTTGAGAGAGGATACATGAAATACAGGATGGAGCTTTGATGTAGACGGGAGGGCCAATTTGTAGGTCGTTGCACTAATCCGTTGTAAGACCTAGTAGGGGCCATAGTATTTGGTAGCTAGTTTTTGGCACCTGTGAAGGCTGTTTATATGTCTGCAAGTGGAGAAAAACCATATCTCCTACTTCAAAGCTGCGCTCAGAACGGTGTTGATTAGCTTGTTGGCGCATATGGTTCTGGGCCAATTCTAGATTCATCTTCAGTTGACGGAGCATTGCGGCATGTCGGTTGAGTGTAGTGTCAACAAGATGGACTTTGAGCTTCTTGGAATGTAGGAGGAGGGTGTTGATGGAGGCCGACCATAAACTGCTTCAAAAGGGGTAACCTTGGTTGCAGTGTGATAGGAAATGTTATACCACCATTCGGCCAAGGGAAGCCACTTCGCCCACTGTGTAGGATGATCAGAGGCAAAGCAACGAAGGTAGGTCTCCAAGCATTTGTTTACAATCTCTGTTTGACCATCCGTTTGCGGATGATAGGTTGAACTCATTTTGAGCTGAGTTCCATGCAACTTAAACAATTCTTGCCAAAAATGACTAGTGAAGGTAGGGTCTCGATTGGACACAATGGATGCGGGCATTCCATGAAGGCGGAAAATGGAATCTAGAAAAATCTAGGCTACTACTGAGGTCGTGTAGGAATGGGAGAGAGAAAAAAAATGAGCATACTTCATGAGACGATCCACTACCACCAAAATAATTGATTTGCCTCCTAACTTAGGTAACCCTTCAATAAAGTCCATGGAAATATCTGTCCATACTTGTTTTGGAATGGGCAAGGGTTGAAGAGTTCCTGGGGAATGCATTGTTTCTCCTTTCATCCACTGGCATATGTCACACTCTTACCACAAAAGTTTGAATGTCCTTATTCATTCCCTTCTAGAAGAAGATACGCTTAATCCTTTCATAAGTCTTGAGGAACCCAAAATGGCCTGCAGTTGGTGAAGCATGCATTTCCTTCAAGATGAGTTCCCGTAGTTGAGAAGTGTGGGGAATAACAAGGTGTTGAAGATATCTCAAATCTTGTCCATCCCAAGTGTATCCTGGACATGAGGTAGGCTTTGTTTGAAGTGTGACAATCAAAGTTTGCAATCTTGTGTCCTTGAGCACGTCCTCTCTTAGAGAATTAATCCACTGAGGTATGAGTGAAGAGATGACACATAACATAATATGAGCCTCAAATTGGTGAGAAAGAGCTTCAGCAGCACAGCTAGTAATATTTTCAGCTGCATCCACGAACTCAATTTGAAGCCCTCTAACATGAACCATTCCATCATTCAACGAATTAAAAAACTCGTCAAATGTAGAAGGTTTTGCACAGAGGTGAAAACAATAGCCTTGTGATGAAAACCACAATTTTGAAAAAGCCCACAATTTGAAAGGAAACATGTGGGATCCTGAAACGGACAAGGAATGGTGTTGACAAAACACCAAAGACAAAAGAAACAGGGTGTTTACGAAACACCTTATAGCATTAAAAGAACACCTTTGTTGGAACTGACAATAGTGTTGAAAAAACACTTGAAAGGAAGGACACCGGCGTTGACAAAACATCTCATGGCGTTGAAAAAAACTCCTTTGCTGGCATGTCTGTGATTATTAAGAAACCTACTCACTTTCTTTTTGAACAATGCTGATTAAATCCTCCGGAAAGCAGTCTTCCCAATTAATGCAATCAGATTGGTTTGCTGCCAAATTAGCCAAAGTGTCAGCAAGTATGTTGGCTTCATGGAAGACATGTTGAACTGTACTTAAGGGAAGCTGCTTGAGAATGGCTTGACTTTCCTTAATAACATTTTGAATATTCCAACCTGGTTTCGAGGAACCTTTTGCATGATTAACCACAACAAAGGGAATCGCCTTCAAAGATTATTGGGTTAGGAAAATCTTTGCACAGAACAAGACACCTCCACAGGGCACGAGCCTCAACATAATCATTTGATTGAATCCCCAAATTTTCGATGAAGGCCTTGATGATCTTTCCACTATGATCTTGGATTATACCACCAGCCCCAACATCCCTAGGATTGCTTTTAGATGAACCATCGAAATTTGCTTTTAGCCAACCCAACGGTGGAGGTTTCCACTTAGTATTGATCCTGTCATTGATGTGAACTGGTTGCTTAGAAATTTCGGTGGAAATATTGAGAACTTTAAACAAAAGCATTTCTAAACCCGGATCAGGGGGTTTGTCACACTGAATTAAGTTGGTGTTCTTGGCAGCGAACCTCACTGCTCAGTTGGCTACCATCACTGGATCCCTGGTCTGATTATTGAACACTTTGTTATTTCGCTCTAACCAAATCTGCCATAAGGTATGATGGAGGGAAGCTTTCCATATAAACTTTAATCTGGGGTGGTGAAACACAGGAGGCCACTGGGTAAACATATCAACAATAGTATGGGGCCATGCCCATTGAACTCTGAAGATACTTAAAAGCACTGTCAAAACATCATAGACAAATTGACAGTCAACCATAATATACTGCACTGATTCCCAAGCATGTTAGAACAAATAACATCTGTTGGGTAACATGACTCCACGCTTAATCAAATTGTCAGTAGTTAAAATTTTGTTCTTAACAACCAACCAAGAGAAGTGAGCAACTTTGGGGATAATGTTTTTGAGCCAAATGCATTTGAAGATCAAATATGTCGCTTGCTCATCTTGAGAATCATAATTGTCGTATAACCCATGGGCCATTTTGACTAAGAAGTTGCAATCCTCACTGCATTTCCAGAAAGGCCTATCTTTTTCCTGGGAAGCTAGGATAAAACTTGATCTGAGAATGGACTGCATGGCCTTAACAGCTTGGGAAATTAATTCATCATCCGAATTGAAACATAGCTGTTTCACATGGGACGCCCCTGGGTTTGGACAATGAAGTTAGCAAATGTTGGTCCCATCTTTGCATCTGTTAAGGGTTTTAGGACAACAATGTTCTGATCATTTATAAGAGCCTCATCCTTGACCCAAGGATCATGCCAAAAATTGATTGTCTTCCCGTCACCAAGCTGCCATCTTACACCTCTGCTGAGCAACGGTCTTGTTTGGAGGATAGACTTCCAAAAATGGGTTCCAGCTTGAGGAGTTTCCTCATCCATAAAGGAATGGTGTTGTAGATATTTCTCCCTTACGACAGATATCCATTCAAAGTTCTCATGGGTAAAGATCTTCCATGCCTGTTTTGCCAGAAGGGCATGATTCATCTTGTGAATTCTCCAAAAACCAAGACCCCCTTTATCTTTTGGGGAGCAAACAGTATCCCAAGCAACCAAGTGAAACTTTTTTCTGATTATCAGTTCCTGTCCATAGGAAGCGCTTTTGAATTTGTTCTATTTTAGATCCAACTGCTGCAGGCACTTTGAAAATAAACAAAAAATAAACAAGTATGCTCTGAAGAACTGACATAACCATCGTGGCTTTTCCTGCCAAAGAAAGCAAAACACCTTTGCAGCCTGCTAATTTCTTGTGAATCCGCTCAATGACATTATTCCACATTGCATATTTTGGACGACCCACAAACATGGGCAACCCAAGATAGGCAGTGGGCAGATTAGCAATGGAACATTCCAGGATATTAGCAATAGAAGTTTGCCGTGAGACAAGAGTATTAAGAAAATAGATTTTGCTCTTGGAATAATTTGTTTTTTGACCAGCTGCATCTTCAAAGAGGTTAAGAATAGTCTTGATAGTACGGGCTTCTGGGATGGAAGCTATGGTAGCCAGCAAAGTGTTATCAACAAATTGTTGGTGGGTGGTAGGTCTTAGGTTGGAAGCAACTTTTATGCCAGAAATTAACCCCAGAGAACAGGCTGATTTTATAGTTCTACCAAGAGATTCAGCTAGAATGATGAGGAGGATGGGGGACAAGGGGTCCCCTTGTCTTAATCCTCTAGTACTTGGGAAGTACCCAACTGTGGAGCCATTCACCAGGAAGGAAAACCAAGAAGAGGAAACACATTGCATAATGAGATGGGTCCAATCACTGTGAAAGGCAAACTTTAGAACGAGTTTAGACAACAAATCTCTATTGACCCTATCAAAGGCTTTGTTCATATCCAGCTTCAAGAAGAAAGTACTTTTTTTAGATTTATGGGCAGAGTGGATTAGCTCATGAATAGTTATCACACCATCAACAATATTTCGACCTTTAACAGAGTTGCCTTGACACGGGTCTATGATGTCTGGAAGGAAATATTTAAGTCTGGTGGCCATAGCTTTGGTAAGAATCTTGTAGACCACATTGCAAAGGCGTATAGGACGGTAATCAGACAAACTCTTGGCAGTAGGGCTTTTAGGGATAAGGGCTAGGAAAGTAGAATTTACATCTCTGGGGATAAATCTGGAATTCTGCATCTCTTTAATGGCCAGGCAAAGGTCAGGACCTGCGATTTCCCAAAAAGTTTGGAAAAAACGAGGGGAAAACCCATCAGGCCTAGGAGCTTTGTTTGGTTGCATGGAAAAAAGAGCTTTGTGGATTTCCTCATCACTAAGGGGTTTTAGGAGATTGGCATTCATTTCATCAGTAACAATTCTCAGAATGTGCCTAAGGAGGGAATCCATTACTTGGGAGGATTGGATAGGTTGGGATCCCAACAAAGACTCAAAATGTGCCCAATTTTGATTCTTGCATAATGAAAATAGTCGGTCTAAACTCCTTTCTTAATGAGATAGCAATTCTTTGTTTTACTATCCCATTAAGCCCTCTCGCATTCCAAGAGAGGACTTTCATTTGGAACATTTACCGGGTTTTCTTCCTCCTTTGGTTTGTTGCAGAGGAGGTTTGGTTCTATTCGGTTCATCTCCATTGGATGCCATGATATCTGGAAATAGGGTTCGTTGAATGCCATTAGCTATCTCTTCTTCTATATCTCTTTTTCTTTGTTCAGGCTTGAATCTTCTGAGGGTAAACTTTAACTCCATCTTTGGTGACAATGTGTCCCAAATACTCTACTTCAGGCAAACCAAAAAAACACTTAGATCTCTTAGCATAAAGCTGATGCTGAGTTAAAAGTTGTAGAGTCTGATCTACATGGATGAGTTGCTCCTCCCAAGAGCGACTATAAACCAAAATATCATCAAAGAAAACTAAAATGAATTTGCGAAGGAATGGGCAGAAGATGTTGTTCATGAGGCTCTAAAATGTGGAAGGTGCATTTGTTAAGCCAAATGGCATAACCAAGAATTCATAATGGCCCTCATGAGTGCGGAATGTTGTTTTGGGTGTATCGTCCTCCTTGAGCTGTATTTGATGGTAACCCGAGCGAAGATCTAACTTTGAGAACCACGGGAATTTTTTTTTAACAACTTCTCCATACGGTTTGAACTGATAATCTAGGGAGATCTTGTTTGTGAACCACGAAGAGTGTAGGACCTACCATTATGTGAAAACTACATCCATAACTCTACAAAGTTCCAAGCGATGGTTCCCAAAGTACCTAACCATTGAGCTCCTAGCACAATATCGCATCCTCCTAGTTGAAGAGCAAACATATCCGTTTTGAGTTCATAATCCCCTATCTTCAACTTAACATTGCGGCATTTGCCTTTACAAGGTAAAGTTCCGCCATTTGCCACCATAACCTCAAAGGAGTTGCATGCATGTATGTAATAATTGGCTTGCTTGGCGATTAATAAAATTGTGAGTACTATCTGAATCAACGAGCATTGTAAGATGTTGGCCTTTGAAAAAGCCTACTACTTTCATCATTTGAGGGGTAGTAATTCCTGCAAGAGCATGGACATAAATTTCTGGTTGTGGTTCTTCTTGTGTTTCACCCTCATCTTGAAGTGGTTCCTTTGATGGTTCTGCTTCATCATCAATTTGTTCACTGCTTATTGACTCTTCTACATCTAGTAAAAATAGCTTCTTTTGGATGAATTTATGCGTTGGTGAATATTTTTCATCAAAATTATAACATAAGTCTTGTGCGTGTCAGGCATCCATCACTTCTGTAGTCAAGCGCTTGCAGGGAGTGGATTTAGTGCCAGTATTGGGTGTGAACTTGGAAGGAAATGTGGGTTTAGCCTGTGAAAATTTAGGTGGCCTCCTTTGAGCCAAAAAAATTTCCTCAAACTATTTGGCCAATCCTATGGCCTGCATCATGGTTTGCGGTTTCATCATCTTGACCTCCGCCTTGATATCATCTTTCAAGCCACTAATAAAACAACTCTGAAAAAAGCCTTCATTCAACCCCTTGGTCTTATTAGCCAATTTCTCAAATTGGGTTTGATAGTCACGTACTGCAGAGGTTTGTTTCAGTTTGGTTAATACTCCTGTAAAGTCCTCATACTCACTAGGGTCAAAATGAGTGAGTAATTGTGACTCAAAATCTTCCCAAGAAGGGTTGGGAATTGTGTTTTGTAACCACTAATACCACTGTAAAACTTCAGATTCAAAGTTGAAAGATGCCATAGTGACCCACAAATATTTAGGGACATTGTGAAGTTTGAAAAACTGATCTGCTCGACATAACCACCCATCAATGTCCTTTCCATTGAACTTAGGAAAGTCTAATTTAGGCGTCTTAAAGGGAGAATCTGGGTCAAAACAAGAGTGAGAGCCTTCCCTTTCCTTATGGATTCCTTTTCCTCTACCTGGTGGGTCAATGTCACGACGCTCAAACACCTTTGGGCCATCCTTAAATTTTTCATCAACCTCTAGGAATCTTTCTTCAAATGAAGCTTTGGAGCTTATGTAGTCACCTCTCAAAAGTTGTATTTCTTCCCTCATTTGTTTAGTGTCATTGAGAAGGTTATTAATTGTGGTATGCATTTGCTCCAAAAAATTGGTTTGTTCTATCTCCTTTTGGTGTCCTCTAGTTCTGCTAGTCATTTTGGTGTGATTTGAACCACTACTACTGACTTACTAAAAATAGTAGGGTTCCAAGAGTTACTATTTTTAGCAAGGAGCCAAAAAAACGTGCTTGTGTGATAATATCAATATGATCAGCTCAAAAAGATATTGTAATGGACTAGGCCCCAAAATGATGTTTTTCGGCACCCTGAAAATAATGCATGGAGGCTATATGCCAAATTGATTAACTCGACAAGACGGTCGCAATGAGCTATATATCACAACACTGTTTTTGGGCACCCTAGTTTTTTTATATTTTTTTAGGGGAAGTGTTGTCGGTTTTTCTACTGGAAGCTTGGTTTACTTAAAATTTTGGTTTTTTGTTGGACAACCCCTTATCACACTGTCTCTGCATTATTGGTTATTGACATTGTTCTATCACTAACACTGTTACTGACACTATTCCGTCTCTAACACTGTTTTTCCTTGTACTGACGACTATCTGGTCCGACTTTGTCATTGACAATTTCCTATTTGCTATGAATTCTGACTGTCACAGACAACTATTACTAACATTGGCAACTGGCAACTCTATCTTGGTTGTTACTGTCTCGGACTGAATTTATACCCCACTATTACTGCCACTGGCAAACTTTGTCTTGATTGTGACTGTTTCTGGCTTGACTGTTATGTTCCTCTCCAACTTCTTTTGTCTATTTCATGCAATAATTTTGTGATAGGGAAAGTCTCCTCCGTATGCTCAATTTTTATGGTAGGATTTTTGGTTGCAGGTTTAACACTCAACATAACAATTTTTTTTTGCAGGTTTAACTTTCAACAGAACAGGGTATTCTAAGCCAAGGTGTATGTATTGCCCATAGGCCCTCTATTATACTGTAGTGACGAACGATAGTGTTTGGACCAATATTTTAGGCCACTACTCAAAGAGGATTCCACACATACCCTTGAGCACACTACCTACCTCTCTGACAGTTATGGGAGGGTGATCCTTTCGGATGTTGTGTTTGGTGTACTATGGATAATACAAGGCCAAAAATATTCTTAGGGCTAAAGGTTTCTCCTAATCCTAGGTGGTCTCCTGATATACTCGAAGATACGTGGGAGCTCAATTCCATAGACAAGTGCTATCTGAGGCCTGGGTATTGGAAACTGATCACCCTCCACTTCACTAGATGCTTTACGGGCAATCTAGCTTAGCCAATAACGACAGCTCCTCTGTGATATTTTAAAACCCTCGGCACAGGGTTTCTAACCTAATAAACTAATGCAGAAAAAAAAAGGCTGCGTTTTCTTCTTTTTTTTTAATAAGGAAACAAGTAGAAAATGGAAAACACGGGAAATTTATACCTAAATGTTGAAATGGAAGGGCAAGAACTGTCGTAGTCACAACGGAACTCGGCCCTAGAAAGCGCTTTGATACCACTTGTTAGGAACCTTCTAATAAAAAAAAACTCATTTACATAAATATCAATTAAAACAAAATCTCATGCAAGAATAGAATATTGCAATACAAAATGTAAATGCAGAATTAAAGCAATCTCACAAAACAACACATAATCGCAAGCCTCTTCGAGGGGACAACCTCCTTCAATACTTTCATTAATTTGCAAAAAGATACATTCGTTCATGGGCCCATGTCTTTTAAAGATACACTTCATGCAACCCTAATATAATGCTCAAGAGTTGGCTTATATGCAAAGTGCCACTCAAGCTAGAATCTTCTACCAAACATCAATTACATTCTTGATAACGGTTACATGAAATGGCCCCACTTGTCTACATGCTTCACTTGCCACATACCATTACAAAGTATTATAAAATAACATTATAAAGGGGTCCCCACATTGGAAGGGGGTCATTACATAATCATATGAGAATTACAAAAATAGTGTTAGGATGGGGTCCTAACATAAATATACATAAATTGAATTAATCAAATTAATTGAATTGTTAAATTTAAATTTAATTAGCTCAATTTGATAGAATATAAATTTAAATATTTAGGCTTTAATTAAATTTAAATTAAATAAAGTGAAGTTATAAGACATCTGAGTAAGTCTTTGAGATGCAAATTTTATACAGCTATATCAGTTCCTAAGGATGGGACATGGATGTTGTCTTGAAATGTTGAACAAAACTCGCTCATACATGATGTGTTCCAAAGTCTCTCATATAACTTGAGTGGGCCTAATGGTAAGACTTTGGAATTCCAAATAGGAGATCCAAGGTTTGAATCCAATGGGGGCAGAGTTGTACACCATACTTTAGTGACCGAATTTTTGGTTGGATAAACACATATTGGGTAAACAACATCCTCTATGAGGATCGTCTAATATGGCCTGTGGTCTCGTGGATGTTAAAAACTACTTTGCTTTTACTTCTACAAACCTCATAACACACAAAAAAAAAAAAAAAAAAACGTTGATTGGTCATACCAAGAAATTCATCCTTTTTATGATTAAGCCCTAGGATCGAAAGAAGGTGTTTGCGAGGACCCAAGCTCTTGCATTCATCCAACAAGCATAACACAAACAGTTGGAACAAATTGTAGCAAAGTACGATGACATCTTCAAGACACCAAGAAAGTGGCACTTGATTGTCAGGTAAAGCATTTTATAGAGGTTTGTCCAAAGGCTTCCTCTGCAAAATGCTCTTTTTTATCAACACAACTTTGAAGAGATGAAATTTAATGCCAAATTTAGGAGGTGATGCAAAAGGGCCACATACTTGAGCTAGTGCTTAGCTTGTGTTATGCCAATTGTAATAGCATCCAAGAAATGCCTCCATATTGACTTCATAACATCTAACAAAACCATTATGAAAAATAGCCGCCTTGTTCCTCGACTAGATGACTTGTTGGATCAACTTTGAGGTGCAAAGTATATTGCCAAAATCAACCTTAAGTTAGAATACCAGTAGGTGTCCGTTGAGCCTATTGATACATGGACTTCATTCATGGAAGGATTGTTTGAATGGATAGTTTTGCCCTTTGGGATGCCTAATGCACTTGGAACATTCATGGGGATTGCAAATAATATCTTGCCTTGGTCATAAATTCTTTTGTAGCTATCTATTTGGATAAAATTTTCATACATAGCAGATCACGGGACATAGCAGATCACGGGAACCATGCCTCGAGTGCCTTTGAGAAGAGGTATAAATTTTCTCATTATGAGTTTCATGCCAATTTAAATAAATATTGATTTGTTATGAGAATTTGGTATTTGGGCTAATATCATCGAAGATGTTGGGGTTCATGTGAATAAAAAAAGACTCGAGTAATTTGGCATTGGTTTGTTGCCAATACTCTATTGGTATACAATTTGTCTCATCATGAGTGTCATCCCAATTTATATAAATATTGATTTGTTATGAGGATTTGGTATTGGGGCTAATATCATTGATGATGTTGGGGTTCATGTAGATCCAAGAAAGTCTTGAGTAATTTGGCATTGGTTTGTTGCTAAGACTCTATTAGAGCTTAGCAACTGCTTGGGTCTTGCCCATTTCTATTGTTGTTTCATATGGGATTCTCCAATATTGTATGCTTCCTAAACTAAGTGACCGAAAGAGATGTTGAGATATGTTTGGATGGAGAAACAACAAAAGGCATTTGAAGAATTAAAGTACTACCTTTTGTGCAACACTGGTTCTCGCTTTGCTAACCCTTCAATGGCCATTTTAAATCAAGACCCATGCTTTAGAATAAGCAGTTGGTGCCATAATGGGCATCGTGTTTCCTACTATAGTGGGACATTCAATGATGCAGTTTGAAAGTATCTAACGTTGATAGAGAAATCCATGTCATTGTCCAAGCAAGTTGGCAAACATTACACTTTGGGCAAGCATGATGATTATAAGCCTTCTCAATTCTTGCAGACAAAAGTAATTTGCAAAACAGGTGTCATTAGAAGTGTTTGATATGTCTATAGTAGTTCCGTTTGAACATCAAACTCAAGAAAGGTGGTGCTAATTCAGTTGTTGATCGTTTCAGTTGACCTCTAATCATAGAAGTCAGCAACATTCTTGATTCATGTGAACATGAGACTTTGGTACAGTTGTATAAAGGTGACTTGACTTCCTAGACATAAATTGCCCTTAAGAAAGAAAGTTTGTTTTGGATTTCTAGTTTGTTTCTATGGGTAGATGGAGGGGGTCAACTGGATGGCAAAGCATATTCTCAGAATGTAACGTAAAACATATATGCGTGTCAAATGAGAGGTCGCCTTGTGTCCAACATACATATAATAGATCTCTGCATAGCTCTACAAAGACACAAAACCTTCCAAGTGTGTCTTTGATTCTAGCCTTTGGAAACTATCGATGTGGCTCTTCTAATTGCACCCACAGAGGACCCACCATATGTCCGAAAGGAAACAGATAAGGAAACAAAGTTCATTAAATGTATTTTTTACGTCCAGCAAGAAGTTCTCAACATTTTACAACAATGTTACGTGCCATACTAATATAAGGTTGGTGACAAGATATCATTACATCTTCAAAAGGAAAAACATTAAGGTCCTAATAGGAAGAAAAGATCACTTTGCCATGGGATTCGCTAGACAAAATGCGAGTGAATGCCTTTCAACTCAATATCCACTATACTTTGGAGTACACCATGTTTTCAATGCATAGCTTCTCTTCGGTATTGCCCACTGTTGTTGGACACATAGTTGAGAAAATCTGCAAAAAATCCTGATTCGATCCGATTTTTCCCGATTCATAGGCTAGCCGATTTTTTCCCGAAAATTTCTGATATGCATAAAAAAGCTTTTTTTCAATGAAAAATTGCATTTTCTTCGGTTTTTTCAATGAAAAAATGCCGATTTTTTGCCGATTCTCCTCCCAATTTTTTGTCGATTCCCGATTTTTCCCGATTCTTTTCCATGCCGATTCTGATCTGATTCCGATTTTCTCAACTATGGTTGGACACGTCAATAACATGACATGCCACACCATTACAACCTTGATGACAAGGTATGGTTACATTGACAGAGGGAAAGACATTGAGGTCCCAATAGGAAGGTAAGTTCACTCTGCCATGGGCACTGTACCATCACCAAGCAAGTGGAAGTGAATGCCTTTGAATTCAATATTCCACTCTACTTTGGAGCACACCCTGTTTTCAATTTGGAGGTTCTCTGAGACATTTTCCACTTTTGTTGGACACATCAGTAGCAGCAGAACAACTGAATTCGATAGAACTAGGTCTTTATTATGCTGCACTTGCAGAGGTAGATCAGGTTATGGATACATGGGCTGACCCATGAAACAAATCCTGATCACTATATTAGATTTTCAAATCAGGTTAGCTCGCTCACTGGGGAAAATGGTTCACTAGGAACTGAATAGAGAAAGTTTCCACACCTAGTTTCAAAACCAGACACAACAAAGGCCATTGTTTCTAACAGAGGGTTGGCTGATCTAGGTGGCAATATTGTGGGCCACATGTGAGGCCCTTCAGAGTGGAATATAAAGGACGAAATTGGAGGAAATGGGCAAATGAACTCTATTACTTCGCCAAACTATAAAGCTTGTCCTATGGTTTCCAAAGGTATTATACTGAATTTGAGAAAAGCAAAAAGCCATAGCCTTTGAAAGCAGTGTCGGTATCTTCATATCAGTGCCAACTCAACACCAGCAGTTAAAGTAAGGTGACGGTCTTTAGAAATTATCATAAGATGAGCCACCTCATCTCTCAGTGGTGGCTTCTCATTTCTCATTGTATATACTATATTGTTTATTACCTAGATTGCTCCTAAAATGCTGATGATTGCGTGTGCTTATTTTCAATTTCCTCCACTACCTCATGTCATTTTGATGATGGGTTATGCAGCATAACCTGAAATGTCACCATTTATCCAAATATACATACTTACTCCACAAGACAGATGTCACAGCAAATGGTGAATTAAGGAAGTCTGCATTCATTGATAATTAGATTGTATTACAAAGTGAAAAAATAAAAAAGGGGAAAAAATGCATATCATAGACAATGATGTACCTGATCCAAGAAGCAGACTAGTTACATCTGACAAGAACCATAAGGCTAATAAATGCAATCAGTGAACAATTTAAAGATAACATGTTCAAACAGGATATAGAAATCTGAAGTTCTACAAAGATAATGTGGATGATACTTAAAATGAGTTTTTCTGGCTGTACTTCTTGAGACATGTATCTCAGATATTTTTGTCTTCAAAAACTTCTCTGACACCAAAGGAATATTAGCTAGGATTGGGGCTCTGCTAAAGCTAGGATGTGGGCAAGATGTTGGAGATACCTCCTCTCATATGAGGGCTCCTGAAGGACGTTTACTCAATAAAAACAAATGTATCTTGTTTTCTGCTCATCATTTTTCCCTTGACCTTTATTGTGCACTCTGGGTTGACCATGGAAATCTTTTGAAGTTCTTTGAAACCTGTTCAGAAATTGTTCTGGTCTTTCTAGAGGAAATATTGTATTTGCTGCAATCTTTTATAGAGGCTCTGAACACACCTGAACAAATTGAATTTGAGTTTCTTTGATGACACACACTTATACAAGAGAGTTATCTTATTTGTCCTGCTTCCCAGTGCTTTTCTCTAATTTAGAAATACAACCAAGCCAGTCTTACACCTTTTGCCAGGAAATTTTCAATCTACAGTTAAAAGCCTTTTGACAAGTCTTGCATTTGCCTGATCCATATGTGGGCTGACCTTCAGAAGGGGGCCAAGTTTCTGGTTTCTTCACATATTGTCAACATTCATTACCGGAAGAAAAGGATGAAATTGGTCACTTTCCCATATTGTTTAGCGGTCCTGTTATACCAGGGAATTTTTAAAGCCTACATCCTGTATGCATTCAACAATAAAATTTTGAAAGGCATCATCTTTTTGCCACTCGAGGGTAGAAGTGCAGTGTTCTGACCTTCAGCGCAACTGTCAATAGCTGCTTGACTTCCTCCGCATGACTTACTACCTGGTCCAAAACTAAATCAAAAAAACAGTGGAGAAACATCGGGGGACAAAAAAGAGGAGAAAATTACAAACTCACTTTTGTCCATGCTAAATAGAAAGATCAATGGCAAGGTTTTTATGTGTCTTAAGAAGATGACTCTAATGTCTTACCACTTTCTCTATGAAAAGGAATAAATTCTGGCTTCAACATGAAGAAAAAGAACTCACTATCCAGCATACTTGGCACTATACAACATGTCCTCCTATGTTATGATTTAACCAATTAAATGAACTGAAGTATTTGTTGTTGATTATTAGCACCTTCTCTCTCTCACACAAAAAAGAAAGAAAAATAACTCACTATCCACAGCATACTTGGCACTAAGATATAACATTCCTCCTCTAATGTTATGATTTAAGCAATTGAAAAAGCTAAAATATTTGTTGTTGATTATTAGCATGCTTACATTAATACTCTAGCATGGAATTTACTTTCAGTATTCTAATTTTGTGTTTTATTTTATATTGTTTGTTGCAGCCCCTTCTGACCATAGATGTTTGGGAGGTAAGACAAGTGAACATAAATATTTCCTGATTGAATTTTACTTTTTCTAATGTTAACTATGAATGCTTGGAATTTAAATGCATTTTCTGTGTCCTGTTTAAATTTTCAACTTTATTTTAGTAACTACCATTCTTTGTTCTATGTGCTAACCTGTTAACATTGGCCCTTGTATGAAACAGCATGCATATTACCTTGACTATCAGGTTAGTGTGCAAGAACCTGCCAAGATTTTACTATGGATACTACAAAATTTAGTGTTCATTTTCGAATGCTGATTGAAGATTAATATTTCCAATGCAATGCACATTAAAATTCTCTGATTTGTTTTTTTGGGGGATGCGTTGGGTGACAGAACCGAAGACCAGATTACATATCTACATTTATGAACGAACTTGTTTCATGGGATGCGGTGAATGCTCGACTAGACAGTGTCAAGGCTGCTTCTGCAACATAGTTTTTGGACATCAACTTCAACATTTTTGCATCTGTGGCATTTAGTATATAATGTCAAATTACCCAGAGTATAGCTTCTTTTGAAGAGACAGATGATCAATCATCCTCATTGCAAAGCAAAATCTTAGTTGACTCAGAGCAGAAGAGATAGGCTTGCATTTAAAATATAGCTGAGTTATCAAGGGCAAGTGACGGAGTCATTAAAAGTCATGTAATGTAGGACAGAACGTAGGAGCACAATTTTTAACACTTCCTCGTGCATTATAATATAGTTGAACATTATCTTTTCCATTTTACTTTTATTCTTTCGTCTTTGAAGACAAGTACTTTGCATTCAAAGTATGCAATCTAATAGGTGATCTATCAACAATGAAGATTAAAGAAAAAATACTAAAATAAAGAAATTTGAAAATAATAATTTTTGGAATTTTTATTTGCATTATTAAAGAATATCAACTTTTGAAAAATAATGGTTGTGGTTTGATCTTTTGGATGTTAGAGCATTTCATTCAAGTAAGGACCCGTGGACAAGGGAGAACCCATGGATCATGTATTTATAGATTCAAGATGATAGAGGCCAATGGGCCCTCCACCTGAGTTCATGAAATCGGATTTTGATCTCCCCGGTTCACCTGCATTGGGCAGGTGGATTTACAAGAGATCACGAATCAAATATAATTGCCTATGTGCTATTGATCTAGGCTTTGTGACAAATAAACCAATTCCCAGGAAGAAGCTGTTTGCCATAGGCAAGAGGGTAGCTGTCTCCTAGAATATTAGGAACCTTATTGCAGAAGGTTACTCCTGCAGCTATTATAAATAATGTTTTTATTAAGAAATGTAACACCTAATATGGAAATATTTTGGATGTGGCTACATTATTGACATCAACAATGAAGATTAAAGACAAAATAAGAAAATAAAAAAGTTTGAAAATAATAACCTTTGGAAGTCTTATTCGCATTATTGAAGGTTATCAACTTTGAAAATTAATGATTGTGTGGTTTGATCTTTTGGATGTTAGAGTATTATTCAAGTAAGGAACCGTACAGAAGGGAGAACCCATGCATAGTATTTAAAAACTCAAGATGATGAGGCAAATGGACCCTCACCTGATAACATGAATTCGGATTTTTATCTTCCCTCTTCGCCTGCTGTGGGCAGTTGGAATTGCAATAGATCATAAAGCAAATATCATTGCCTACTGTGCTATTGATTTAGGCATTGTGACAAATAACAATGCTGACAGAGAAGCCGTTATGCCATAGGTAAGAGGATAGCTGTCTCCTAGAATAGTGGAACCTTAATGTGGAAGTTTAACTCCTGCACTTATTATAAGTAATGTTATTATTGAGAAATGCTACACCTTTTATAAGATATGTTAGATGAGGTTACAGTTTGACATCAATATTTAATTAAATTAAGCATTATTCATGTTATTATGCCGATAGCGTCCTACAATGGCAGCCAGGAAGGTCAGCCAGGCCGTAAACAGCCACGCCATAAACAATATTAATATTTTATTAAAAAAGCCGACATTAAGGGTTATGTCGGATTTAAAATATTTAAACTATAAAATATAAACGCCGAGAGTTATCACTCTCGAGGCGCCTATCTATCACACCCCCAAGCAATGAGATAGGCGCTTCGAGATTGATAACTCTCAGCGTTTATAGATATATATATTTTATATATCTAAGCTAGTATACCAGCTAACTTAGCTAGTGTACTGTCAGCTAGTGTACTGTCTCTATTTGATGGGGTATAAATTCAAGAAGGGGAGGGGTTATGTTGTCAAATTTGGAATTAGTTATGTTCATGACTCTTAAAATTAGAAATTATGCAAAAGTTGAAATTCATATGTTTGTTTTTTTAGAGGTCATTACTGAACTTTGCAACTAGATTTTCCTTTTGATATTTATTTGTTTTTTAAATCTAGAATTTTGAATTTTGAATTTTGAATATATACGAAATTTCAATGGGAATGAAACCAACTAGCTTTTTGTGAAATTTGTTTTTTTAATTGTTATATGGAATTGAAATAAGTTTGATCCAAAGATTAAAGTGAAATTTGGTTTTTAATTTATTATATGAGATTGAAATAAACTCCATATCATAATTACTTTACAATATATATTTTTCTTTAAATTTAATTTTTATATCCGAATTAAACCTTAAAATGATGGTTTTTAAAATATTTAAGAAACCATATTTTTTAGGATTGTTTTCAAAACCATAGAGATAATGAAAAGTTCTTTGACATATGTCATATAAATTTCTATAAACGCCATGAAAACTTGCAAGAAAAAGCAATTTATTCATTATTCTGTAGTTATCCATATTTAGGTAAATTCACCCTTGTTTAATTGTTATATGGAATTGAAATAAGTTTGATCCAAAGATTAAAGTGAAATTTGGTTTTTAATTTATTATATGAGATTGAAATAAACTCCATATCATAATTACTTTACAATATATATATATTTTTAAATTTAATTTTTATATCCGAATTAAACCTTAAAATGATGGTTTTTAAAATATTTAAGAAACCATATTTTTTAGGATTGTTTTCAAAACCATAAAGATAATGAAAAGTTCTTTGACATATGTCATATAAATTTCTATAAACGCCATGAAAACTTGCAAGAAAAAGGAATTTATTAATTGTTCTATGGCTTGCAAAATTCTGCATACCGTGGTTTTTAGAAGCAATTTATTCATTATTCTATAGTTATCCATATTTAGGTAAATTCACCCTTGTTTAAAACACTTTCAGCTGTATGAATTTTTTTTTTGACCCAACATGGTTTTCTTGAAAAAAAAAATGATTTTTAATATTAATTTGTAAGGTTTTTAAATAGTTTATAAAAAATTTAAAAATATTATATTGTATAAATTTTGTAGAGTAATTAAGTTTTTTTAAATAGTTTATAAATTTTTTAAAAATATTATATTTTTATGAAAATATTATATTGTATAAATTTTGTACTTGTTAGTAACCAGCTTAGATATATAAAATATATATCTATAAACCTCGAGAGTTATCAATCTCGAGGCGCCTATCTATCACACCCATCACACCCCCAAGAAATGAGATAGGCGCCTTGAGATTGATTTATAGATATATATATATATATATATATATATATATATATTTTATATATCTAAGCTAGTTTTTAAATATTTTAAATCCACCGTAACCCTTAATGTTGGTGGATAATTTCCTTAATGTCGGCTTTTTTAATAAAATATTAATATTGTTTACGGCATGGCTGACCTTCCTGGCTGCCATTGTAGAACGCCTGTTGGCGTAATTAAGTTTTTTTTTAAATAATTTATAAAAAATTTAAAAATATTTTATTTAAATGAAAATATTATATTGTATAAATTTTGTACTTGTTAGTAATTATGTTTTTTTTTAAATAGTTTATAAAAATTTAAAAAATATTATATTTGTATGAATTTTGTACTTGTTAGTAATTAAGTTTGTTTGATTTGGTTAGTGTGAGAAACTTTTATGATCATGAGTTGAGCATATCCATAAGGACCAAACATAGCAATTACGCTGATAGACGTCCTACAATGACAGCCAGGAAGGTCAGCCACGCTGTAAACAATATTAATATTTTATTAAAAAAGCCGGGAAGGTCAGCCACGCCGTAAACAATATTAATATTTTATTAAAAAATCGACATTAAGAAAATTATCCGCCGACATTAAGGGGGTTATTAAGGGGGTTACGTTACGGTGGATTTAAAATATTTAAACTAAAATGGTGCCCAAATTCTTTATATATAATGGTGCTCTTGCCCAAATTTTATATATCTCTATAAAATATTTAAACTATTTAAACTAAAATGGTGTCTATCTATCACACCCCAAAAAATGGGATAGGCGCCTCGAGATTGATAACTCTCGATGTTTATAGATATATATATTTTAAATATCTAAGCTAGTATATATACTCACCCTCTTACACACTCGTTCATGTTGTGGTTTGAATCTTAAACCATACAAAAAAAAACTAAAATCCAAATTGTTATACTGTTTTTTAAACACTAATAATTAAATTTATTGTTTAAATTTATGTCTAAAAAACAATAGAGAAGGCATTAGAGCTTCTATGAGATGCTAATTATATAAGAGCATATAATTTTTTTTTTTTTGTGCATATAGCAAATTTTTGGTGTTGAAAAACTTTGTTAGTAATGATGAATGAGGACAAAAACTCATCTTACAACCCTCAATGTAGCTTCTCTTCCTTTCTAGCCACATTATACAACTCAGTTTAGTTAATGAAAATATGAGAAAGGTGATCCTCGTCGTACCTTATAATTGTCCAATGATCATTGTTTTTATTTTCCTTTACTCCTTGGAAATTGAGAACATCCAAATGAATTGGCCATATCATAGTTAAATAATTTCTCGATCAATAGCTTTAGGAACAAGTAAATGTACCATATCATAGTTTAATATTTGCTTGATTACTAGAAAGTTGAGTACCATTGAAACATGAGATTTTTTATGAAAAGAAATTTCAAACGTCCAAATGAATTGGCCATATCATAGTTAAATAATTTCTCGATCAATAGCTTTAGGAACATCCAAGTAAATGGACCATATTATAGATTAATATTTGCTCGATTACTAGAAAGTTGAGTAGCATTGAAACATGAGATTTTTTGCAAAAGGAAATTTCAAAATATTGTAGGTTTTAAGAGATAATGTTACTGTTTGGGTTTTGGTTTTTAAAAGGTTCAAACCATAGTGTGAGGAGAGTGTGTGTGAGGGGTAGGTGTGTGGTGGTTGTGTGTTAAATTCTCTATTGATAAGCATAGCTCTCGACTTACGAGGGATTTGGGTTGAGACTCAATTCTGTACATTGATCGTAGAGGTTTCTTACTGTAACCAAAACAAAAACAAAAAAATATTAATATATTTTTTAATTAATATTTTTTAATTTTTTTATTATTATTTATCATTGATTCATAGATACATAATTAGCCTAAAGATTGAACTTATTTTTACATGATATATACATCCATTCCATCCCAAAAAAAAGCATGCCTATCTAAAGAAATTTATAGGAATTCCATAAACAAATTTTTTTAAAATTAGTCACGTACATACCATTTTCACTAGACATAAGATAAAATGTAATCTTTATGTGAACATTATTTATAGCATTTAAATTATTATGTTAAAATAATAATTTTATTTTTTTAATTGATTATATGAGATTGAGATCATACTCATGACCAAATAGTGGTATTACAACAACCTGGTTATTTTTCATGTATCACTTGATAAGGTTCGCATTGGGTTTTTTTTTTTTTTTTTAAAAGCGAAAAACCCCTTAAGGGTAAGGGTCGTCTTGGTCCGAGAGACCACGAACAAAGGGTTCTACACCGTCAAAGTCACCCACCCGGGAGTCGCACTCGACCCTGCCTGCACCAACATTATTAATTGGATTTTGGGTATCCAATTCAACTTTTTGGTAGGGTGGAGATTCGAACTTGGACCTCCCTTGGAGGATTGCCCTCTCCTCTCCAACTCACCTACAACACCTGGGTCTCTCCTTGAAAGTTGAAGAATTTAACCGATTAAATTAAAATTAATACTATTTGATCATTTCAAAATTTTTAAAATAACTACAATTTTCAAATTTTATATCAAAATATATATATTTTTTATTGTTTGTATCATATTTGATTGTAGGTTGCATACCTAAGACTCTTACTTGACTAGACTAATGACATAAGTAGAGGCTAAATAAATATGATATGTGACTAGGAAGAAGTTGTGTTCTCAATGGGAAGGATTGAATAGAAAAAGAGTAGTTAGTGAATAGAATAGTAACACAAGAGCTACCAAGCTAGGGCTGATAAGGGAAAGAAAGTTACTTTTCAATTGAAAGAATAAATCTAATCTGAGAGACTTATTAATTTGTATATTTACTTGAATAATTTCATTTACATAAAATTTAAATATACATATATCTAAAAAAAATTAACTTTTGTATTGATTTGTAGAGGAGACCGAACATAAGATACTCATTACCCCTAAATTTTAGGATATAATTAGACATTGGGTATAATCAATTGAAGAATATCATCAAATAATGTCGGATATGAAACCATATGCATTTTAATATTATTATTTCTTAAATTTAAATATTGTCTAATAATTATTAATTATTGGTTGCGCTTTTAGTTTTTTGCTATGTTAGTGTAAGGCAAGGCTTAAGTTAAGAATATTGAATTTCGGGTAAAGAGGGTGTAAATAACTATATTGTCAGGGAAAGAGGCAACGCCAACGATGATTATCTGGATAGAAAAATTAACATAGTTAGGTTTACATTTTGTGTATGTCTATTCATATATATCCGTCCATTAATTAATTAATTAATTATTTATTTTTAATAGTTGTTACTTACTAATTAGTCAACCTAAAAAATATTATTATTTTCTTTTTTAATACACATTTAAAGAACTACTTTAAGCCTTGTCTTGGTAAGTGTCACAACTTACCAATCAATCAACCTAAAAAATATTACTATTTTAAGTCTTTTCTAAGTGCCACAACTTACCAATCAAACAACATAAAAAAATATTATTATTTTTTGATGAACATACACCTACCCCCTCACACACACTCACACACGCCACGGTTCACACACACTCACACACGCCACGGTTTGAACTTTGGACCTCACGAAGAAGAACCAAAGCCCAAACCGTTGAGCTGTCCCGAGGACAAAAATATTATTATTTTTCTTTTTTATACACATTTACACATCCTAGGAACTTGGTTTCCTCAACAAAAACCGTAGCACGAATACGATGTAAAAAAAAAATTAATCTTAATATTTATAAGGATTTTTTTCTTTTCTTTGACATATAAAATTTTTATAATCTTTTGTTGATTGGATAAAGATGAAGTCAAGTGGACCCAAACCTTCGAAAAAAAAACTAACTAGCTAATCCGACAAGCATTCGTGCGTCTCCAACTAGCTTATCCCTTTATGAACTATTTATGAAATGAAAGATTTTAATTACGTCCGCAAGACCCAAATATGGTCTATGGGACCTCAAATATGGAAGTACAATTACTCAAATCATATCATATGGTCTTTAATATCTTTGAGAAGGTTGTTCCTTCTTCTGCTGATTTGTGTTAGCAATTCCCCAACTTTTTTTATTTCTTTGTCTTCAAATAAATCTGTCATAAACTCGTTCCCAAGTGTTTCTTTGTATTTGTCACGGATATCTGAAAAACTTGGGCATTTATAGATGAAGTGTTCCTCTGTTTCTACCTCTTTGTGTTGCATAGAGTGCATATCCTTTCTTCCCATTGTTCTTTGGGCGTTGTCCATCTCCCTGTTTCACATCTAAGCCTATGAGAGCTAGTCCTTATCTGAGCAATGAGTATTTTTTCCTTCCTCTTGATTTCAACGCCTATATACGGTTTTTCCTTGTGGTCATACGTTGGGTTAAAATTTGCAATATAATATTGTCTTTTCCTGCTTGCATTTTTCCACATTCCACTTCTGAACTTTTCATTCACATAATTTTTTGTCTTTGTTGACATTTGGGCATTCATTTAAGTTGATTTCCCAACGTTTCATCCATTTTTTATTTTGTTTCATCTATGTATTCTTTCGCCTATGCAACTCTTTATCCCTAGCTGCCCTAGGCCATCTATCATTTGTCATGTTTTCTGTTTTTTTCAAGTAACATAACAGCTTGGTCATAACAATTGCTTCTAAAGGGAACATTCTAGTTTCAACTAGAATAATTTCATAAGGGGTTGTGGCCTTAATTTTGAGAAAATTTGTGATTAGATATTTTTGAATCCTTTCTATTTGCCTCCATTTTGCATTTGTTGTGCCACTAGCCCACACCTCGCAACCATACAACATAACCACCGGTGTAACAAGTAGGCCAAATAAGACCTTGGTGGTCTTCCAGTCCCACAACTCGACATTCCTACACCTATTTTGAAGTGCATATAGTGCTCTCCAACCACTTTGAGTTCTTTTCATCCTACATGTATTCCAATTAAGTTTGTCATGAAAGTCTATGCCCAGGTATTTGTATTCTACTACTACACCAAGCGGTTCTCCTGCACACTGAAATTTGAGTTGTTGTTTCTTCTTTTTTGTTGAAAAAATCATAATTTTTGTTTTGCTCGTGTTCACCTGCATCCCAACTTCTTTACAAAAGAGTTCTAGAGCTTGAAGGTGATCGTCTAAATCTTTGGCTGTTTTGGCCACAAGAATTACATCATCTGCATACATGAGGAGTTTTACCACATATTTGGCTAAATGCACACCCTCTCCCCCAAATTTGTTTATCCATTCTTCTAACTTGTCAATGTACAACCCAAATAAGGTCGGAGATAGAGGGCAACCTTGTTTGACACCTATATCACTACCAAAACATTTAATAACCCTTCCTGCGTTTTAATTCTAGCCTTTACATGCTCATATAGTCTGTGAACTGCTGAACTGCTGCCCTGTAGTGAATTGGAACCTCTAGCTCTTCCATTCTGCTCCATAATTTTTTCCTTGGCACTGTGTCAAATGCCTTTTTGAAGTCTACAAAACAACAAAAAACCTCCTCTTTTTTTTTCCACTATGTGTCTGAGCATGATACAATGATCAATAGTTGAGTGCTTGGGCCTAAAACCTGCTTGCCCCTTTGCTCTCTTTCCCTTTTCTTCTGCCCATATGCTGATCCTACGCTCTATCATACTTCCAAACAACTTTGCAAAGAGAAAGTTGATCACGATAGTTCGATAGTTTGAGGGATTATTTACATCTCCACTTTTAAACAAAGGATTGGTCAAGCTAGCTGTCCACTCAGTAGGGAAGCCATTATAATATGCGTAAGAAAAATCTGTAACATCGTTAGATAAAGGGAAAGCAACGAGAGTCGAATCCTCCAAGACATCGAACTGAAGCAACCAACCAACAAACATTTGATAATCACTATCTAACCTATCCTCTTACCTATCTCCTTCTACATATGCCCACTACACCATTCTTACGAACTATATATAATAAAATTTCTTAAAAAAATCCTAGCTTGAAGAAGATAGACGGTGAATGAGATGAGATAATGAAAGTCCCAAAAAGGGGCCCTGGAAATTATAAAATTAACGAACCGGACGGCCTATCGTTACCTCAGATTGATTTCTAAGAGCAAGGTGAAAATCAGCGTCGTCAAATTGAGACACTATTAAAGACTTGTCTTCTAGAATAATCTCGGTCGCTTCTAGAGTGGGTCATATGAGATATAACCTCACGGCACAAACTTGACGCCCTTCCTACCTTAAACCCTCTCTACATCTGCCTATCGTTCTGTGCAAGTCAGCTGAAGACCCCATCGGAAATACTTTGCTAGGGTTAGGGCAGAGTTCCATGGCTGCAGTGAGCGGACCCTCTGCGTTGGTTTCTACTTTTTCTGTGAGGACCGGAGTTCGAATCCCTGCGACGCCGCAAAATGTTTCTTTCTCCTGTGAGACTTCGGTCCACCCGAAAACAAGGCAACAATATCGCTGTTTATTTCGTATCATCCGCATTAACAATAATAATATAACTTACGTAAATTTTTTGCCAGGTTTGAATAATAGCCCGCGGATGAGACTGCAGAGGAGTTGTAGCGTGTCCGTAAGAGCTGTCACTCAAGCCGTGGACGTCTCGAAGGTTTGAAATAGTTTTCACACAGTAAATTATCAGCAGTTCATTTTCTTTTTAGGGTTTTGATTGGTTTTGGACTGTTTATTTGAGAACTTTTAATATTGCGCAGGTGGTTCCGCAGGCGGACCGGGTTCTTATTCGTCTGGAGGAAATACCCGAGGTAAAAAAAAAGGGGGCTTTGCTCTTTTTTTTTCTAATTTAGATTAGCTGAAGATGGAGACGCGCAGGGGAGAGCAAGATTCTGCAAGTAGGAATGAAAATGTGATAGGATTTTTTTAATGGAGTAGAATATGCATTGAGGCACTCTCATTAAGAAAAAGTTTTAAGGTAAAGTAGTTTTTAATATGTGTTTAGTGTACAGTTTTACTTTTATTGGATTCCAACATCTTTATCTTTTTAGAGGATGTTTTTTTATTCAATATGTCTTTATCTTATGTTTTTAGAGGATGTTTTTTTATTCAATATGTCTTTATCTAACCAAATTTGGTTATGGAAGTATACAACTCTGCTTCCATACTCTGGTTGGATTTGAACATGAGTTCTTAAGTCTTTTTTTATATATATATACATATTTATATTTATTTTATAATTAAAATAAGTTATTTATGGCTTTTAGTGGGCCACTTCCAATTACGTTGGATTTTAGATGAATTAAACCATACCTAGCATGCCTTTTTATACATATTTTTCATTTCTTTTTCTCTCAAATATATTCTCTGTCTTTCTCAAAGTGCGTTTTCCGAGCTCTTCATATAATTTTTCTATCAAATATATTCTTTGTCTTCTTCAAAGTGTGTTAGGTTTCCGAGCTCTTCATATCATTTTTATTAAGAGATAAATTTTCTTCATATCTTTTTTAACTAAGATGCGTTCTAAAGTTCGAATTGAATTTCACCAAGATGAAGATCAACACCTCTATTGGTTAAATTATTTGCTACTCTATTTCTTTCACTATAGATATGCTTACATTTTTAAGAAATTGTTGTCAGATGAATTAAACCATACCTAGCATGCCTTTTTATCATATATTTTTCATTTTGTTTTCTATTAAATATATTCTTTGTGTTTCTCAAAGTGCTCTATGTTTCCGAGCTCTTCATATCATTTTTCTATCAAATATATTCTTTGTCTTCCTCAAAGTGCGCTATGTTTCCCAGCTCTTCATATCATTTTTATTAAGAGATAAATTTTCTTCATATCATTTTAACTAAGATGCTTTCTAAAGTTTGAATTTCACCAAGATGAAGATCAACACCTCTATTGGTTAAATTATTTGCTACTCCATTTCCTTCGCAATATATATGCTTACATTTTTAAGAGATTGCTTTCAATAATAATAGACGATGAACATCAGCAATAATTTAATGTTTTTATCTAATCTTAACATCTATTTTTGTTGATGGCATTAATAATAATTTGTAAATCTCCTCCTTGTTCAATTGCAGTTTTAATCCCTGTAAGAAGTGCCTTGTCCCAACCTCTGCATAATCAACCCTTGCATAATTGTTTGTTGAAGTTTCATATGATTTTGAGTTAAGTGAGGAGAATTTTGCTCTCATTATGTCAAAAAACACCACCTCCACTAGTTTTTTCCCGGATTTTCTTTAGAAGCACTATGAAAATTAATTTTGATAAACCCAAATTTTTGGACATCATCAAAGTAGATTTTTTGCTTTAATGCTAATATTGCAGATGACTTTTCCATGTATGTTCAAATTTTGTGGCCAAGTTGTTAATATCTCTTTTTCCGTACTTAAGACTTTCCATGATGAACACCATGTCTGTATACATTCTGCATTAGAGGCAATAATACAGTTCCATACTTGAGCATGATTTTGAGATATATTTAAAAAAATTATATTATTCATTTCAAGCCATAAATTCCAATAAATAATGGCAGGACCAATTCTCCACAGAATACATAAATGATAAATCTTTAGCTTTGAAACAATTATTCCAACATTTCATCAACTCTTTCAATGTTGATGGAGCTACCTAATATATTTTCATATTTTTTAAAAAGTAACCAAATGATGTGAACACAGGGACAATGGAGAAGTTAATGGTTTGATGATTCAAAATCCTTCTTACACAAGGCAAATTTGAAAGGTCTGTAATATCCTCTTCTTTTTAGAGTCTCTCTTGCAAGAATCTTATTTTGAATTGCTAACCAAAGGAATGTTGAGGGCATAGGGAGAGCCTCTAGTGACCAAATCCTCATAGCCCAACTTGACCAAGTACCCACCATATTTTGATAGATTCTAAACCAACTCAACCTTTCTGTGTAAACATTGGCGATTAAAATTCTTGAAGCATGTTTGAAGTTCATCTACAATTTGTTTGAGTTCCATGATCTGGAGTTGTTGATCACATTAATATAATCTTTGACCTTTGGACCTTTACAAGCCAGGCATGCCCAAGCCAATGGTTGTCATTTTGAATCAAAGACAACATAACAGGATAAGGCTTCAACCAATCATGAGACCAAAAATTTGTTTAATTCCACTTATTGACTGACCATCTAATATGTTTTTTGATTCACTGCAAACTATCTGATATGAAGTTCCATGTTGGTGATTCTTTGGGTAGGGTTCTTTTCCTAAATAATTTCATTGCATCAAGAGAAACTATATATTTTTAAAGTAACATTTTTGCTCAATTCTTTCCTTGATCTTTGAATAATATCTACCCAAGTTTTGCCCCTAAGACCAAACTCATAAGTTTACAATTCTGCAAGCCTGCTTCTCCAATATTCTTTCCTTTGCAAACCCTATCTCACCTACAAAGAGGAAACCTAAATTTTTCCTTGCATTCTTTCCAAAGAAAGTCTCTTTGAATTGTATTAATTTCTGATGCTATACCTACTGACAATCTTGAAAGACATCAAATAAATACAGATGGATTGCATTGTAGTCTATATGAGTCGTAACCTTCCTGCCATGGTTATGAACTTACATGTCCAACCTGCCAAACAAGCTTTCATTCTATCCAAACAAGAGACCCAAAGCTCCTTTTTATTTCCTTTATGAGATAAAGGAATATCCATGTAGGTTGATGGAATTTTTTCAATTTTAAACCCTAAAATATCCCCAATATTTTGTTGTAAATCGAGGGCAGTGTTATTGAAATAATCTTGAATTTTGTAGTATTAATCAACTGTCTAGTAGCCTTCTCATAGCTTGATAATATTGATTTAAACTTCATGGCCTTATTGACTAAGGGATGACCCAAAAGAAAAGTATCATCAACAAATTGGAGATGAGATTCGAAGGGATCATTTTTTGCAATCTGAACACCTCTGATTTTTCTTTTCATTTTTGCCTTAGAGAAAGCTCTCCCTAACGTCTCCGCAAGAATAAAGAGTAGAGAAGGAGCTAGTGGATCACATTGGGGGAGTCCACAAGTTGACTTAAAGTAATCAGCAGGAGTATCATTAATCAAAATATAATACTCTACATTGCTATAACAACGTTAATTTCATTCACACCAACAGTAGTCAAAACCAAAATTTTTGAGAATATTATGGAGAAAACTCTAAGAAACCCTATTATATGCTTTGTTCATATCTAATAAGTATACCTGGTTTTTTCATAAAATGAAGAGAATGTATTTGCAATGTTTACACCATCAAGAATTTGTTTACCATGAACAAAACCTCCTAGTTCCTCTGAGATAACACAATCTAGAATGCCTTTTAACCTGTTTCTCATAATTTTTGAAATGATCTTATAAATCATATTACAAAGGTTTGTTGGACAAAAATTATCAAAATTCCTAAGTCTTACAGTGAGGCCCATTCAAGTTCTTCAATTTCTTAAAGTTGGATACCTAGGTTGGAATTTTTGTGGTGAAATTCATTCCGGTGTAAAATTCTCACCTTCCATATCTCCAGTCATAAACAACAGCTAATTTTTAATCACAATAAAGCCATCAGACTGCAATGGATTCCATAAAATGGTTTGCAAACTTGCCTATCATGACAAAGAGGGATTTTGAATGCTGACTGGGGAAATAAACTAGTAAGACAAAAATCCTTTGCAGTATAAAGACTTAATAGCTGCATGCCCTGTGAATGCAATCCATCCAACTATTAACCCTCTTCTACAGACACGGTCAAAAACTTAACATGGGAGAACTGTATGTTATGTTACAACTACCTTTCTCAAATTAATATAGAGTGGTAGCTTCTGTGAAATGGATTTTGATGAACCAATTTGCAGGAGACTGTCCCAATGAATTAGCCTTTGAAAATGTGATTCAATTGAAAACTGCCTAGAAATTTCCTATAAGTTGACCTTTTCTTGTATGTATCCCACCAGTGAGGAATCAACTCAAGTTTTGCTAAGGGTAATATAATAAGAGCTTAAAACCCTTAAATCTGCTGGTAAATCCCCAAAATAGCAAAAGCTGTGTGTTCAAGAAACAGTGACTTAGGTTTACATTTTTTGCAAGTTAGATGAGAGTTGAATCCTTATCTAATTTCAAAAGCTTTAGGAACAATCCAAATTTCACTATTAACGATACAATCTTTACTTCCTAACTTTTGCCTATGTAACATGGGGATGTGGCCCCAACAAATGATACCTGGGGGGTATTTGTCCTCTGCACTTGATACTTGCAGGTGCTTGTACCTTATCATGGGGATTGGTCCCTCTTGTTTTCTATCACAAGCAATGCTTTTCAAATGCAGTCTTTTGTGATGAATGGGGATGGATTTTTATTGTTTTTGCCCCGAAACTTCTTAGCCATGTATAGTTTTACTAAAACAAACTATGTAGTCATAATTTTTTTTTTTCAATGAGTTTACACAGGTTTTTATGAGGGGTCCTGCCCCCCTCATACTGAGTGGGGTTTGAACCTTAGACCTCTCAAAGAGAAGCCAAAGCCTTACCACTGCAGTAAGCTTGCAGCTTTATGTGGTTATTAAATTTGTAAGATATATGTTTTATATTATTCTTAAGTTATTCTCTTTGCTGTCCCTTTTTGTCTAGGGGTTTGGGAGGCCTTCTAGATGTTCCATTCCCTTGTCCTCATTAGAAAGTACTCAGTGGAAAACAGACTTCTGCTGTTTTAGTGAATTATTTATTTTGAGGTTGGTAGAATAGTAGGGGAAAACTTACATTCTATATGATTTCCTCTTAGAGAAGGTTTTTGCTGCAGGATACCCCTGCTGTACATATTGTTGATGTCTTTGCAAGTGTATGCATGAGATAATAGCCAGAATACCCATGGATAAGTTTGACAAGTAATAGCAGTGCATGCAGTATGATATAGCTGTGGATCTTTCTCCTACTGATTTTTAGCATAATTTGTTATGTCACAGTCTAGTAATAGCAGTCCATGCCGTATGAGTAATCTGTGTGAATGTACTGCCAAGAGCTTGAAATAGGCCTTCTGTCATACTTGAGACTTGCTCTTTACTAGTGGTATATTAGTCATTTTATAGTGGGAGTTGTTAAGGCCTCTTGAATTTAGTTATGACCGTACAACTGTATTTAATACAGTTTTTGGCATCTAGCTTTGGGTTCTTATCATTTGTTCATCTGGGGCTTGAGGTTTGATTTTGCTGAGCTTGTCCTATTTGACTGTGAGATTTCTTTTTCGTTTTGACCTCCTTGTTAGTCATAGGACCTCCTTGTTAGTCATAGGAATCACAGGGAGGTGTTACTTTTTCTTGGTTGGTGATTTCAAAGTTATAATTTGGATGTAGAGATAAATACGGGGTTGATTAATTCTCATATTTATGTGTAGAAATATTGAATATATTTTTCTAGTTTTTTTTATTTAACTTGTTGATTACTTTTTAATACATCTTGTACCAGAAATCTGCTGGAGGGGTGTTGTTGCCCAAATCAGCAGTGAAATTTGAGCGCTATCTTATGGGTGAGGTGAGGTCCCGACATTTCCAGGTCACCTCTTTGTCATCTTGTAGATGAAGAAAAAGTGAACTTTAGTATGGATATAATCAAATTGAAATTGTTTGCCCATGACAGGTCGTTTCTGTAGGTTCAGAGGCTGGAGATATTGAGAAAGGAAAAAAGGTGACATAATGTTGTGTGTCTGCATTGAGGAGATAATGTGTATAAGAATTAATTTTCTGAGAGTATAGTAGTATACTTACTGGGCTTTCTAATCTATGCAGGTGCTTTTTTCAGACATAAATGCGTATGAGGTATTACTGACTTATTTGTGCTCACTTAGTTGTTAGAACTTGTTTACTTCTGGATGCATGCATGCATGAAAAAACATTAGTGGTCTTTTGCATGATAATTTGATAAAATTTACAGTGAAGTCGATTATAATTGTTGATTCTTGTCAAATTCAACCTTTTGCTAAGAAGAATGTCAATTACAGGTGAATTTGGGAACGCCGGAAAAGATGTGTTTTTGCCGTGTAGGGGATTTAATGGCAGTTGTTGAGTAAAAGTTGTTACTCAATAACATGACTCTTGTTCGAGTCTGAAAAATCTTCAGATGTCTTGACAAAAGACTGAAACATTATTTTGTACAACTGTCGAGTTTGGAATAAGATTCAACGAGCGGCATTTTTTTTTGAGTAAAGGAAGTTATGCATTTTTTTTTTTTTTCTATTTATGGCTCGTGCATTTTTGGTTGTTGAATATAGTATACTGTAAATTGCATATAGTGCCTTAATATGTCTTAAGGGAAGGTAAAATTAACTGTATATTTAGCAAAACAGCAAAATGATTTTGTGACATGCTTTTCTCATTGTTTTTTTTTGTTATTGCATTTTGCAAATGATCTTGTGAGTCGCATGTATTGTTTTTCTTAAATTTGGTAATATGGGATTGAAGCGGATGTCACCTGTATTACATCGTGATGACACACTGTTATTATAACAGCTTCGCTATTATGCATGTGCCTGTACTGGTTGGCGACATACTAACCTGGGTCTCCTCAAAAGTCGAGGAATTTAACCAGTCAAGTTAATGTCATTTGTTGTTGCAATATGTTTGTTATTGCATTTTAGAAGAAATGTCTCTTGTTTGAGGTTATGCATGAAATATTTTCTTCCTTTGGGAGGAGAATTGGAAGAAGCTTGATTTGGTATCATGTACTTGTGGTGGGATTCAGTGCTAGAGCATGCCACCCACTTGGGGTTTTATTTGCCTTTCTGCAAGGGGTAATTAGGAATGGCATCTTATTGTAAAAGTAGTAAGCAGCGTTGAACGTTTTAAAATCTTACAGTGCATTTACATTTAGATTATTAGTGAGAAAGAGGTCAAACAACTTATGGCACTCTTTTTGGTTATATCCAAAATGTTCTAATAATTTTCTATCCGATTACAAAAGCCGAGGTACACAGAATCTTCCTATATATTCAACTAATGGCTACTGCCACTTCTTGGTTTGCCAAGAATACAAGAAGTCATTTCATTCCTTCCCATTGGGTACTGTGTAGATGATATTGTGGGATTTGTTCTTTGAGTCTGTGTTCCTGTTTTGCACAAGCAAGCAGAGGTTTACATGTCTGGCATATGAGAGGACTAGGGAATCCCCCGGATCTGAGTGTCATGAACAGTATTTCTTCTAAATATATGGTTCATGCATATTTTTTTTTTGATACATAGGGGAATTGGCAACTGCCTTTCCTTTTTGAACAACTGGTCACAGGGTCAAATCACATTGCCTCCGGTCGTAGCGTCAAATCATGGAGCTACCACTATAACCCCTACCTCGCCTCGGTAAACACGGCCCGGAGTGAGGGAGACCCCGGTGGCTCGGGGTTGGTACCGCCGTCATCAAGCTGGCGCACACTCAGCGGATTCTAGTCAGACTACTACCTTTGCTCTAGAGTGGGCATGTGCCTGCAAGGTTTGAACCTAGGTCTCTTCCTGGTAAGTGCCCAACGTCTTACAATCCACTTAATTGATGTACATGAGCATTTAGGACCTTTAACTATTGCACCTTTGGCATAGCCGATTGGCTAAGGCCCAGATTACGATGACCTAAATTCAAGGGAGGCGCAAAAATTAAACAATTTAAGCGAGGTGAAAATTTCCCTTGTGAATTAGAAAAGGTCTTGCAAAGGTCAAGTGGTTTGAGTCGTTCCTTTTTGGTTCAAGAGGGAAAATGTGAGATCACTGGTTGGAAAATATGAATCTCAAACCCTTGTTTTCCATGACATCAAGAAGGTGGTGCAAGCTTTTGTTGCTGATGGACTTGTGGCTCGTCACGTTGTGTCTATCTAAAAGGGGCAAAAAAATCGTAAGAAGAGAAACTTGAGTAAGCGAGGAGCCATTATCCACTGTGTAGTGATCAGTCTGCAACTAGAAATTTAACCTTACCCTATTACTTTTTTATGACCTCTGGACAATGTGCTTCTCCTTTTTTGGTTTATGTATATATCCGCATATGCAAAGCACGCTGAAGGTGTCCTCCGGCCCTCTTGCCCTCTTGATGTTACCGTTTGTTTAGCAGCAACAAAAACAATAAGCATAGAAACTAAAATATATATACCAAATTCTTTTCAAAATATATAGTATGAGAAATCAATCTCAGTAGAGATTTAATTCTAACACTTCCAACACTTAATGTGGGATTCAATATCATATAGACTAGTAGCAGACTTTTATAGTGAGTGGCCTAATCTCAAACCAGTCATTGGGTCATAGACTGCCCTTTCCTCGTGCTCGTATAATACCACCAAGCCCCCTTTGTATACCTTCCCTTTCTAAAATGCATGTATCCAGGTCTTCCTTTTTATTCAGAAGTGGAATCCATATGTTGAAAGCAAGGAAATGTAAATAATCATATCAAATCTATATCAAGGTCCAATATCCTTTTCCCCTTGAAAACTTCCTCTTAGAAGGGTGGGGGTTATCTGTTGAAAGCAAGGAAATGTAAATAATCATATCAAATCTATATCAAGGTCCAATATCCTTTTCCCCTTGAAAACTTCCTCTTAGAAGGGTGGGGGTTATCTGTTTTTGATCAAAGGTGTGCCCTTTAAGTGGCACAATCCTTGGTATAACAATCTTAAGAGTACTTTAACCTGGCCCATTGTGCAACCTCTCAGCTGTCAGGTTCAATGGTGTAGCCTGTCAGGTTTAATGGTTTAGCACCAGAACTAGGTCTATTTATATGCCCCCTTTTGGGGTTACCTATGATCTATTTCAATTTTGTTGAAATATTTTTTCAACATAAAAACGTGGACACATCATAGGCGTTTTCCTTAGCCCTTGTGTGGGCTCTCTCTTTCTATATTTGTTTTTCTGTTAAACAACCCTTGCGTGGGTCTGTTTTTTCTTTGGTCTGGTTCATGGAGCGGCTAGGGTGTAGACACCCTATTTTGTGCTTCTCTACGTACTTTTTGTCATATGCTTATGTTTCTGGTTTTGGGCACCACTTAAAACCCATATAATATAATTTATACCGCCTACCAAAAAAAATATAAGGTTGAGTGGTAAGGATAATCTATAGATCATTGATCGAATCCTTTGCAAAATTTCAAAAGGTCATCCATGAGGAGCAAACTTAGAATCCTTGTAGTAGTGAATAGAGTTTTTATTGGTCTCACTCTAAGGAAGACCACCTCTTATTGTGTAGCCCCAATCAATATGATTAATATTTTCTAAACCTTTATTGGGTCTTACTCTAAGGAAGACCTTATCTCCTTTTGTGTAGGTCCAATAAACATGATTAGTATTTGCCAATGTTTTCTAACAATTTTGAGCCTCTTGAAGATGTCTCTTAACTAGAGACACTCTCTCCTAACCCATTCATTATTTTGTCCTCTAATTCATCCCAACTCATAAGGTGTTTGACATGGTTGCTCAGAAAGAGAATCGTAAGAATCCAGCCTTACAAAACTGTGAAAGTTAATAAGTGAAATCCACCAAGTATAGTTACCTAACTAGAGACACTCATATTTTTGACCCATTCATTATTTTGTGCTCTAATTCATCCCAACTCCTAAGGTGTTTGACATGGGTCCACGACTCGTAAGAAGCCAATCTTAGAGAACTATGAAAGTTATAAGTGAACTCCACCAAGTATTGTACCTAACTAAGTTATAAGTGAACTCCACCAAGCATAGGTACCTAACTAGAGACACACTCTCCTTGTGTATTTAACACATTCACTATTTTGTCCTCTAATTCATCCCAACTCGTAAGGTGTTTGATATGGTTGCTCAGAAAGGGACTTGGAAGAATCCAACCTTAGATAACCATGAAAGTTATAAGTGAACTCCACCAAGTATAGGTATTCCCTTTCACCTTCGTAGTTCATCGCATGCATTTTCAACATGTCTTAAACTTGATTGGCCTTCTTTGTGTGTCTATTTACATGGTTCTAGTTGGGTAAGAGTGAGCTACATTAGTAAATTTATCCATAATAACATTTTGGCAATAAGCAAATGTAGATAAGCAAATGTAGGTAATGTCATGTGGGTACAACAGCTGTACAACATGCCGTGTCTCCCTCCCTTCTACATAGGGATGTCATGTGGGAACAATAATCATGTAGGATGTTGATGCGTTTACCCTTTGGGACTAAGCAATTGGAAACAATACTTAAATGTCCCTCCTTAAGGTAGGTCAAAAGTAAGAATGCCTTGAGTTTGCATACATCTTCTCCACCTTTTGGTGAGTTAAGTATAGGGCCTTCTGTCCCTTTGTCACAACCAACTGCCTAATAGCTAGAACATAAATTCACTTATGAAAGCAAAGTAACCCATTATTTTCAAGGCTATGCTCATTTACCCTATTGTTGTTTGTACTATTAGAGGATATTGTTTGTAGCAATTGTTGAGACATCATTAGGTAGTTGTTTGAATGCGACTTGAATTGATTTGAATTCACATTGTTGAATTCTGCTAAATACATGTTTTCAGCTATTAAGTAGAGTTACCAATTTGTTCTCCTTGCCCTTGGTATACATAATATTAAACTTATATCAACAAATAAATGTTGTCCACCTGCTTTGTAAAGCATTTAGTTTGGGTTGAGTAAAAATATATTAAAGACTATGATGATCTATCGTGCTCAAGTTGTTGTAAAAAATGATGTCACATTTTGAGGGCATGCACCACTATTGCTTAGATTATGGATCCCATAGTTAAATTCATGGTCCTTGAGCATTCTACTCTTGTAGGCAATGACTTATATGTAAGGACTTTATCTAGTCTCCCTACTGAAGTATTAGTAGATGCAAGTGAGTCTTTACTTGAACAAGGCATTGTCAAGATTGGTGCATTAGTGAGCAACTCTTTCATTTTATGAAAGGCCACTCCATTTATGTTTTTTTCCTTTGAAGGCAAGTGATGGGATGAGCTATCTTGCAGAAACCACATACAAAACCTCCCATAGCACCATGTTAAACCTATGAAACTTCAAACATCAGCAATATTAGTTGGTGTTAGCCGCTCCATTATGGCTTTAGATCTTGACATGGTCAATAGAGAGACCCTCGTAGGATATGTACTAGGTATTGGATCTTGGTGTAGAAGGATCAAAGATCCTACTAGATAAGACTTTGGAACTTCAAATAGGAGGTCCAACGTTCAAATTTGAAAGGGAGTGGGTTTTATACCATTCTTTAGTATGAGTGGGTAAACACTTGGATAACCTCCAGACATTGTGGATGTTAAAAATCAGTTTACTTCTTATTTTATTAGGGTTCATTTCTATAGGTACCATGACAATTTGGTTCTTCATAATATTGTTATGAAGTTAATTGAAATTCTAGGGCTAAATCAGTTATTATTTTTAATTAATGAAATTAAAAATTAACTTTAAAGGATATTCTTATCTCTATAGATAAAAGATAATATGAACATTTTATTGTGCATATTACAAGTGATATAGATTAAATTATTAGAATAATATATGTAAATAATTTTTTTTATAAATCTATTGTGTATTCATAAAAACAAAATCTATAATATGTTTAGTGTATTATTCAAAGACGACCTATATTCTTATGATGGAAAAGTTTGATGTTTAAGTTTTGAGAGGCTTAGAAACTCAATATATTTGAGTGATAGATGGTGGATGCTTGATCTTTAGCCATCTTATCATAGTATAAGTCAATATATTCAAGGGATAAATGATGGATGCATGGTCTTTAACCATATTATTATAGAACTAGTTAAAGATGTCAAATTAATTCTATAGTATAAGTTAAAAAGAAGTGAATTCAAGATAACCTTGTTATAAACTAAAATTGTTAATTATCTCAAGATCTTAGGAATCATAATTTGTAGTTATAATTCATACATTGCACACCAGCCCCTTATAGCATATTTATAAAGGCTCTTGAAAATTAGATGAACTTTATAGTGATTTTCCAAGTTTAGATGAAGGTTTTTAAAGTTCACAAGGTCAAAAATAGTCTCTGGTATAGGAACTTTAAGATTCATGGTTGTCAACCTAAAATTTGATCCAATGATTTTTCTTTTTACAATGTCCATCTATTTTTACTAATTTTGATGATGAATTCTTCTATTTTCGTTTCTTTTTCTTTTCAAACAATTCTTGCAATGATTCCATTGCTAGAGTATCAACATAACTAGCTCGAATATTATTGTCTCACATTCCAAAATAAAATGCTTCTTTATCTTAACTGCCCTTGATGTAAGGAGTACATATCCTCTTCCATTTCTCTTTTGGTCTCTTCCATCTACTTGTTTTACATCCAAGTACATATCCTCTCCTTTCATCTCTCTTTTGGTTTGTTCCATCTACCCGTTTTACATCTAAGTTGGTGTGTGTTGGTCAACTGCCCTTGATGTAAGCAGTACATATCCTCTTCTTGCATTTCTCTTTTGGTCTCTTCCATCTACTTGGTTTACATCTAAGTACATATCCTCTCCTTTTGTTTGTTCCGTCTACCTGTTTTACATCTAAGTGGTGTGCATTGGTCCTTAGTTGGGCCATGAACATCTTTGCACTCCAGGCGATGTTTGTTTCTATTCATGCCTTTTGGTGGTGATGATATGTAGGATTAAGTTCAATAATATAATTTTCTCTAGCTCTTCCTAGTTTGTTTTTCAATCTATCTTGAATATTTCCTTAAAATGCCTTAATGTGTTTATTAGAAGTTATTTCAAATGAAAATTTTCTACTTTTGCTTGCTTCGTATAAGGAATTTATTTTAGTTATTATTGCTTATAAGTGACCTTTTTAAAGTAATATAGGAAGGGTTCAAAGTTCTATTTCATAACTACTAGCTTCTTACATTTTGTGGCATTATGAACATAAGTTGTTCTATATTAAATAAGCATTTGTGTTCAAAGCATAAATTGGAAAAATGCATTTAAACATGCTGAAAATGTATGTGTTTATATATTGGAAAATTACTTTCATTTTTTTTTTGACAAACAAGGGTTTTATAGGGGCCACTCCTATGAAAGGAACATAGATATATAATCATTGAAATAAAATAACTAGACAATCATCAATAACCAACCAATACTTGACAATCACCTTTGAGCACTATATACAAGATTCTCCACCAATAAAAGGAATAAAGCCCCTCAAGCCCTCCCTTATAGGCAAGTAGGTTGGGATGCAAAGCTTGTTGTGCTTGAGATAGGGAATTTATAACAATATAACCAAATTAGTAGGTAAAACTTGATAATCCATTATTGAAAGCCAAAAAACTTAAGATCACACAACATGAAATCTAGCCAACACTTGGACATTTTGTTTGGGCACCATCTACAAGAGCATCCTCACCAACTAGAGCAAAGTTTCTCAAGCCCTCCTCCAACAAGCAAGTAGGTTGGGATGCAAAATTGATAGATCTCAAGACAAGGAGTACAAAGAGAGAACCGAATCAATAAGCAAATGTCATCACTATCAAAATCCTTGAATAACTAGAACATACCCTTTTATAAGCTACCCAGGTGTCACGATGAAGACTCACCATAACCACCTCTAACCATGCTAACTAATCAATGCCCAAGGTGGCACCCAAGCTCAAGCCTCCTCTAATAGATGAGTAGATAAAAAAGATCCATTGTGATAAGGCATACAATCTTCTAGGGAGTACAGTCCTTTCCTACAAAAGATCATGATATATCTCTCAAAAATGATAGATTGAATTTTTAAGGGTAGTAGCATTCGAGCCACAATAGGGACAAGCCCAAATCTGAAGCATTAAATGCAAAAATCTTTTGCACCCATATTATGGGAATCCCCAAAAAGGGTAGATGGCAATATAGTGGTTGCTGCTCATCCAAAGACTCAAAACTATTTGGCATATGATTTCGGATCTAAAGACCTTGAAAGAACCAACAACTTAAATAGAGATATGAATTGACACCCAAAGCAACATTCATCTTGAAATCTTTGCATGAGTTTTGGAGGGAAATTTCCCCGTGTAATCTATAGATAGCAATCGTTTAGCATTATAAAGGATCGACAAGTTGTATAACTTTCTTGTCATTTCTCTCCGAATAGAAGTACATGCATCTCTGGGTGGTCTTGCGGACAACTCACACCTTTGCTTTTGGTATAATCTTTATAATATTTTTTTTTTCCTTTAGCAAAAAACCCCTTGTGGGGCCGCCTTGGTCTAAGAGACCACGAATAGGGGGTTCTACACCGTCAAAGTCACCCGGGGGTCGCACCCGACCTTGCCCGCACCAACATTATCAATTGGATTTTGGGTACCCAATTCAGCTTTTTGGTAGGGTGGAGATTCGAACCTGGGACCTCCCTTGGAGGATTGCCCTCTCCTCTCCAACATTATCTTTATAATACTTTTATTTGCATATATATATATATATATATATATATATATATATATATATATATATATATATATATTATGGAGACCTATGCGTCTATTTGGTTGCATGTGTTTGGTTCTCATGCCTTGACTCGTCTTATGTGTGTGTGTGTATGATTGTATTTCAATTTGTGCTTACATATGTTGAGGAGAGGAAGTGTTCACGCCAACACATTATGGTCAAAGCTGCTATGTAGGGGGATCTTATTTGATCTTTGGTGCATTACCTCTTGTTAGCTTAGGTTTTTCCCCTTTTTGATATCTTTGTTTTTCTTTCTCTAACCCTTTTCCTTCCAAAGTTGTTAGATTAGAAACTGTGCATCCGAGATCACATCTGATAAAGGAGTTGACCTTTGCCAAAAATCTTGGAGGCCCTCGATTGAGCCAAACCCCACACTTTCAGGACTGACCTTGCTGTGTCGCTTTGTATGAGGCTCGATAACCTTGATCGTCTTATCCAAACCCCATCCAACAACCTGGAATAATCAAAGAGGACAACAATTTAATGGTATGCTTGGTGGGACCCTATTGATTTATATTTGGTCCCGCAATAAAGAACAAGTTAGGCTTAGACTCTGGTGAGGGTCTTTGCCCATTTTGCTTGTTGAAGCATCTCAAAATCACCTAATGACTCTGATTGAGAATGAAGATCCAGAAGAAGTTGTGAAGGACACTAGATTGATGTTCTGGTGAAGGTCTTAGTCCATCTGCTCTTAGAGCAAATGTTGTATTCACCTAGAGACTTCGCTAAAACCAAAGGATCCAGAGGACTATGAGAAGCCTATCACTATATTTGCATGCCAAAGCATGGATGCTTCCTTCCTCGTGAGTTTTTCATCATGGAGCAAAATAAGCCCCTTACGACCTCTAGTGCCACCATATGTATGGGATGACATTTCAACGTTAGCACTTGAAACTTGCCATATTATACTGGCAAAGGACTTTCAACCCCATGGGAACATCTACAAGACATGGTCTGCTTGTATCAACTACACAATATTACAAAGTAGAATGTGGCTCTTAGGCTGCTCATAGCATCATTTAGAGGTAAAGCTTGCAAGGGGTATGAATCTCTTTCTTCGCACTTGATTGTTGAATAGGACCAACTTGTTGCCTTGCTCATGGACACATTTAGAGAAAGAGAACAACCGAATCTTGTTATCTAGCCTGTTACTCTCCAACTATCTCCTACGCAACAACATGCTACTTTTGATCAGATTATGACAATGTGGGAGAGGAAGAAGAGTACATGGAGGTAGAGGAAAAAAATAAGACCAAATCGATAATCGAATGGACCACTGGATAGTAGAGGTAGTGGAGTCTCCTACCTACAAATTACTTGGGCAAACAAGCATGAGCACTTCTTCGATCCAAGTGGAAGGGCCTTTCTCCTTTAGGGACGTGAAAGAGACAAATAATCTAATTTGGAGGTGGAATATGCATGCCAATAGGGTTAAAAGCAAAGAGAGAGTCAACACTAGTACCAACCTGCCTACATCTGAGAAATTACTCACCCCTGGTACCATTCTACTTGAGCCAAAGAAGTTGCTAAAAAATATCAGTTCCATGGAGGTGAAGGTAATCCACCCAAGGAACTAGAAAAAGATGAAGCAACAAAGCACTTAGGTAGCAAGTGGGGGCCTCATTTGATTCCATGCCCAATGAATAATGCCACCTACTTGACCCTTGTATATATGTATTATATGTAATATAGGGGGAATAATCCCAATCTTGTGAAACTGCAAAATCCTTAATAGATACAAAGATCTAAAGGTGCATAATGATTACTAAAATTGCCCCCTTCACTTCCTTTCCAAATGCGGGTTCTTTTCTTGACTCCATGCCCAATGGACTAGGCACTAGTTTCTTTAGGTTCCTCATATTTAGCAGGCTGAAGCTCCCTTGTGAGTCACAAGGCCTTGGCTAAGAAAGAAATAGACAAGAAGCTAAAAATAAAGCATTGGATAAAAGTTCCAACCAAATGTTCTAAAAATTGGAAAAGTAGAAGGCAAGAAGTCCAGAAAGGCACAAGTCCAAAAATAAAGAGTGTAAAAGATTCAATCCAAGGCAAAAAGCAAAAGTCCTGATGCATGAAATACCAAGGTTGTATGGTGAGAAATTTTTTGAGGTTAGAAGATGATAAAAGCCTTGATGTCAGACAATGATAAAATTTTGAAGGCTAGAAACACCTGTGCTCTAAAAATAATAAGGATTGATTGTGCTAAGGTGTATAGTCTTCTAGGGAGTACAATCCTTTCTTGCAAACAATCACAACATATTATAAAGGACAAATTAATTCATAAGGGCAGCAACATCCGAGCCACATGCCACAACAGGGACAACCCCAAAATCTGAAGCATGAAATACAAAAATATTTTGCACCCAGATTACGAGAATCCCCAAAAGAGGAAGATGGCAATAATGGTGGTAGTTGCTCATCCAAAGAGTTAGAACCATTTGGTATTTATTATTCCGCATCCAAAGACCTTAAAGGAGCCAACAACTTAAATAGAGATGACCTGACACCCAAAGCAATAATATTGAAATCTTTGCATGAGTTTTGGAAGGAAATATCCCTTGTAATATATAAATAGCAGTAGTTTAGAATTGTAAAGGATCGACAATTTGTATAACTTTTCCTTCATTTCTCTCTATATAACAATACACGTATCTTTGGGCGGTCTTGTGGGTAACCCAGACTCCTGCTTTTGGCATAATATTTGTAATATTTTTATTTGCATATATATTCTAGAGGTCTACACATCTATTTGGTTCCAATTGTTTGGTTCTCATGTCTTGACCTGTTTCCTTTGTGTGTGTATGCTTGTATTTCAATTTGTGCTTATATATGTCAAGAAGAGGAAGTGTTCACTCCAACACATTAAGATAAGAGCTACTGTACAGGGGGATCTTATTTGATCTTTGGTGCATCACCTCTTGTTAGCTTAGCTTCCCCTTTCCACTATCTTTGATTTTTCTTTCTCTAACCCTTTTTGCCCCCAAAGCTATTAGTTTAGGAATTGTGCTCCCGAGATTATATATAATAAAGAAGCCAACCTTTGCAAAACATCCTAGAGGTCCCCAACCTAGTCGAACCTCATGCTATTAGAACTGGCCCTAGTATGTCACTCTACATAAGGTACGATAGCCTTGACCGTCTAGTCCAAACCCTAGTCAATGGCCTAAGATAATCAAAGAGGAAAACAATACTAACAACATTTTTTTTTCAATCCAAGTACATATAGAACCTTTTGAATCGAGCATCTACCTCCATGAAGTTTGATTGAAACATCTCCTACTCCTTGGACTTCATATATTTTATCATCGATAATAGTTACTAATTTTCCATTATCTTTGGCTTGTAATGAATTAAACCATACTTTATCCCTAATCATGTGCTTGTTAACACTTGAATCAATATACCAAATATCATCCTTTGGTATTTTTATCTCCTTGGACATTAACATCTTGTGTGCTTATTCAGATTCTAAATTTGATGATTAATGTGCAATATGTCCTTACGACCACTTCTACTTAGGACATGGTTTGTGTTGTGTCTTCTTTTGATTATATTTTCAAACTTGATCTCCTTGATTCATAGGGTTATACGAATAATTCCTTGTATCATGTCCATCTTTATTATATATGTGGTAATACCTCTTTTACTTTTGAGATTGTTTCTATGAATATGAAGATGGAGAAAGATCCTTTGGTGTCTTCTTTCTACCACACTTCTTGGAAATGAGTGTATCCCTCAACTTGTTGATTGCCTCTTCCTATTAAAGCATATTTACCAACTCATCAAAGGACATATTCCTATTTGAAACTTGCAAGGAAGTGATCAATATTCATTTGTAGAACTCTAAGTATGATGGGCATCAAGAACTTATCCTCCATAATTTCTCCCACGGTATTCAGTTTTGCTCTCAACTCTACAACATGGCAAATAAAAACCTCAATGCTTTCTCCATCTTGGACTCTCAATGTATGAAGTTAAGATTGAAGGTGAAGTATTGTTGATTCATTATTCCCTTCATATATGTTAGAAATAGTTTCTCATGCATCCTTAGAATTTATAACATCTACTATGCAAAGAGTGATGATAATCAATGTTTTGGCATTGATTTTATCAAATTTTTGATGTTCATCTACATCCTCTTCAGGTCAAGTGACTTTGCCGGTGACAATATCCTAAACTTTCTTGACTACCAAGATTGTTCTCAAATTATTTTTCCAAGGTCTAAATTTTGGACCTTTGAGTAGTTGTAAATGTATTTCAATATAGTGAATCACTCTATATATCCACCCTTCATATATACCCGTTGATATGTGCAAGAAGCTGGTCCTCTTGATATACATTGCCTTATGTGAGAGAGATTTTAAGGTATGTTAAAGAGAATGGTATGAGGTACCAAGAAAGTATATAAAGGGATTTGCCTTATCAATGTCACCTACTTAAAAATAAATCCTTGTATATATGTATAACTTCCCTATATACTTAGAGTTTTCCAATTTTAGGGTTTATGTCTAGCGATACTGACAAATAGGGTTAGAATATAAAGTGAAATTATCAGAAAAATTCTGATTCTATATCTTCCCAATGATTTATAGCGTTGGTGCCTAGACGTCATTATGGCAAATTTGTTAGGATTTAGACACAATAGCTCAACGTGATAACTTTACTTATAAATGTGAGCTAGAGGACTCGTTGATACCGAACATTGCTAGTGTGCCTTAGCACTTGTGCATTTATTTTATTTTGGTGGTATTATAATATAGTCATATTATATTATAAGTCATATTATATTATAAATGAATACAAAGCATAAATTTAAAATAAATTTTATTAATTTCTAATGTGTCTTCACCTTTGGCTTTTTGCAAAAAATGCTCTAGTTAAAGCCATCATCACTAAAAATACCTCTTGATAAAAGCATGCATTGAAATGCACACCACCAGTCATCAAATTATCCCTAGATATATTTTCCATGGACTCATTTAGAAGCATCTTCATAACCAATAATAGATCACCATGCTTAGCCAACTCCCTACCCATGATATTGATGGCATCTTCATAGGAGAGTGCATCCCTCATGCCTTCACAAACTAGTACCAAAAACTAGTCTTCCTCTTCGAGTACCTTTTATATGATTATTTATTTCATATCATCAGTGAGGGTAATGTCATTTAGCTCACCATTGATCAAGAAAATGAAAGCTTGAAACACCATCTATACAAACTCAATTTCAGTATGGAATAACCTTTGATGCCATAGAAAATTTCACCATGCACTTTTAGTTCGTAGTTCAAGGAGTCAATACAAGGAAAGGACTCACTTTCTTCATGGTATTCTTAGGTTCCCTAACCATTGAAAATCTATTGGGATCTCCATCGAATCAAATGCTCATTGTACAATTTTGACAAAGTTTAGGTTATAGGGTGGGAGTCATCATCAATTCCATAGAGGCTGAAGTGAATCTAAATGAAAATATCAATGACAAAAAATCATGGGCTGTATGGAAATTCCTCTCTTATAGAATAAAATTCCACATTGATAGGATGAGGGACAAGTGATTGCTTTAAAAGCAATAAGGAGTGTCTTGGCACTGTATTGAATTTATCTCTCACTCAAACCTAGGTGGAGTAGAAGTCTTCTTTTGTTGTATGCTCCTCTTAGAACCATAGAATTTCTCACAAAGTCCTCTCTTCTCCCGAATGTATCACACTATAATACCAATATGAGTCAATTGAAACCTATTTCATTGATAAAGCATCAAATATTTAAATACATGAAAGGAGGTAATAACCATACATGATGGTTATAACCAATATTCTAACCTCCTAACTTCTACAACCACTCTAACTTGTAGTGTAAAAATAATTTATTAGAAAAATACATTAAAGTCTAACTCTAATGCTAATAATGTAACAAATTCCTAACATTCAATAAGTTGAGATATAAGTATTTAGGGAAATCTCAAAATTCTGTTCGCAATTTTATTTCTTAAAAGAGTATTTGGTCACTTGAAGCCCTTCCTAAGGTCTAAACATTCCTTTGGTTAGTAGTCTAATTTTTTTCTTACAAGTGAAAATCTACAAAGAAGAGGATATCATGGACATTTTAGTTGTGCCTTATATAAGGAGGAGCAAAACATTTATAAGATCTACTTCTTCATTGTTTCTTTGCTTTCACCACTTGTAGATACTTTTTCAATTATATGAGAATATATTATGTTGTTTCACCAACATTAGAAAAATGATGAAATTTTGGATAAATTATTTTAAATTTAAATAATTAAGCACTTAGTTGAGGGTTGTTCCTTTTTTTTTTATTAGAATTTATGGCTTGAAATAAATAATAAAATTTTCAAAAATAAATCTTAGTCATACCCAAGTTTGGGTTCAAATTGTTTGCTATCATTATAAAGTGTTATGTTTATTTTCATAATATTTTCCCTAATTGAATAGAAGTACCACATCAACTCAAATTATATAGGAAAATATTAGAGATTAAAAGGAAAGAGTGATAACACAGAAGCAATGAAGAATATCCTTAGGCATTTATACAAATGATAAATGTGAGGTCAAACCAACGTAATGGATTAGGTGAATGAGGCGTCTAAATTAATCAATAACTAATTACAAGTTAGATAACCCTTGAGGGTTTTAGTAAGGTTAACTATCACAAGGTTAGATTATGGGCCCATAGATTAAATATATAAGTCCTTATAGAACATCATACAATAATTGCTTATAGGATTATACATGCTTACATCATATAATATTAGCCTTACCAAATAAGATCAAATTAAACATTGTCAACATTCCCATAGTTTAAACTAGGGTGCCAAAGAGAGAAGAAATTAATGATTCCCCCTAAGGGAAGCTCTACTACATAGATACACTTCGATATGAAGAAAAAAATGAATATGCTTCCTCTCACAATATGATTCAATATTCTATCATTAAATAAAATAAGGTTTGGAACTAAGATTCTATTTATAGTATTCATAAGTGCACATCTCCTTCTTTAGAGGCTTTTGCTTGCCCTTGGGCCATGTTGATAAGCAACACACCCCCACTGAAAAATGAGATTCCATCCTTAGAAAATTATGAACTTCCATTTTTTCAGCAGGGACCCTCTTGGTCATTTTCAGTTTTAAATCCAAATTTGCTTGCCTCCTTTTTAAAGTTGTGCTTTTTCTTGCATTCTAGCTGTGTTATCCAAGAATTCACTTTTTACATGCTAGAATCATTCATGCACAAGCAAAATCTTGCACCGGTACCGAGAAAATCCAGAAAATAGTTGCATAATTCACTGAAAAATCAAACTTTCCATTTTTGGTAGTGTCGCGATATCGCGACACTTCCATTTTCGGAAATGTCGCGATATCGCGACAGGTAAGTCAAAATGCGGCTAAGTGCCAGAAAGGTCGCGATTTCGCGACATGTCGTATTTTCGCGGCAGGAGAGAGAAAGTGGGCTGCAGAATGAAAAATCGGCTAAGTCAGAAACATGTTCCAAAATCGCGGTCAACGCATGCAGGTAGAGGAACTGTCGCGATATCGCGACGTGTTCTAGAATCGCGGCTGAAAATCAAGAAGCGTACGGAGGCCAGGAAGGGTCGCGATTTCGCGACATGTCGCGTTTTCGCGGCCGACGAGGGAGGAAGTTGCCGATGCTCTGGCAGGGTCGCGATTTCGCGACATGTCACGAAATCGCGACATGTCGCAGAATCGCGGCAGGAGAGAGAAAGTCATAGTTGACCTGAAAGTGCATTCCGGCGGGAAACAGAAGGCTTCCTGGGGTAGCGACACGTGTCAAAGCGTGAATGAGACAAACAGAGGCCGACATGCAAGCTTATTTTGCGGATTTAATCTGTTTTTAATGTTTTAAGCTTCGATTTAATTAAAATGCTAATCTAATGCATCTTTTTGTCTTTCATGCAGGATTCCACCTGGCACTTACGGGACAACCGGGAAAGACCATAAAGGCGAAGATAAAGTGCGGATTTAGTCAAGGACCGCCATGCTAGGAGAGAAGCTATCGGTGAGAGCATTCAACAACAAATTTATTGCAGACTTGATAGCATGAAGACCATTTCAACTTCGGGATGGATTTGCGGAGATCGAATTGATGGAGAAGTGGTGACTCATCCGGCTCACCAGCAGAATTAATGAAAGCATTTATTTGCAGCTGCGAATGAATGCAAGTTGCATTTTATTTTATCTTCTCCATTTATGGCAGTTGACTGCACAGATTTGCCGAAGGGTTAAGTTCTATCCGGACTTTGATTTTTAAATGGATTTTTATTGTAAAACCCGGGTCCTAGGGTTTAAGTGCGATAAGATTTAGGGTTTGAGCAAAATATTTTGGAAAAGATCAGGGTCTGTCCTGAGTCTATAAATACAAATTCTAAATGTAATCGCAGGAGGCGGAGACTTAGAAATAAAAGGCTTATAAGCAATTTCTTGCAAATTTTGTGAAATCCTTTGTTTCGGGACTTGGAGTTGATGTGCTTTAGCTTTTCCGTGATAGCATGGCCGGGAGCCTAATCTTTTGCAGAGTGTGATAAGTGTATTTTCTTTTGTTATCCGTTCCATTTAAAGTTTGTTAGATATATGCTGTAAATCTGCCATTGTCAAGATTAAATATTCTGTTAGGCTTCAGTTGTTCTATTGTCTGCTAGGGGAAATTACAGATTTGAGGTTAAGTTTGTTCTAATTGCTCTGTCTTCACTGTGCGAGCTAGGCTGCCGGTGAAAGATACCAGTTTTAACCAGCTGCCCTTGGGTTTATGATTTTTTGCTAGATCTGTTTCACTCTGCCTTGTGCTCTTAGTTGAAAGTGATCTTAGACTGACTGGACACTTTCTTCTGGGATTTGTTCTGTTGTGAAGCTGATAGCATAGATAAGATTGACAGTTTGGGTTTACAATTGATGTCTGATAAGCTTCTCTTTCTGCCCTACCCTACCCTCTCTTTGCTTACCGTGAATGATCCATTTTTATTTTCTTTATTTGCCTCTTATTTAAATCTGCTGACCCATGAGAGCTAGATCAAAGAATTCAAGTTAAATCTGATTGTCAACAACTTTTGCAACTACTGAACAAGTTCAAGAACCCCTTGTAAGGTAACAGAGCAGTCCATATCGAAATCTATTCCAGAAGTGGAAAAGAGTGAATTGCCATTCGACCCAACTCTGTAACTCGCACCTTGGATAACCAGCTAGATCCTAAAGATGAGTGGGATCAGTCCCGTGGGTGTCTTCGGAGCTTTCCTTGCCTTCATCCTTTTTCCCGGGGTGTGCATGAAAGCCGGACCAACACCTAATTGGCGCTAGAAGGAGGGCCACAGAACATCTGTTCTTAGTGCACTTGAGTTGAGAAATCCGACTGTATGTGGAACTGTAAAACTGTATTTTATCCAAAGTCTGGTAGCCAATTTTCCCCTCCTCCTCAGCCAACACCTAATTGGCGCTAGAAGGAGGGCTGAGAACATTTGTTCTTAGTGCACTTGAGTTGAGAAATCCGACTGTATGTGGAACTGTAAAACTGTATTTTATCCAAAGTCTGGTAGCCAATTTTCCCCTCCTCCTCAGCCAACACCTAATTGGCGCTAGAAGGAGGGCCGAACTCAGTTCAAGTGTTGTAAGGGCATAACAGCAACATTTGAAGGACCCACAGTGAACTCCAGACAGTTTTATAAATTGTCAGTACAGTTTTTAAATTGTCAGTGCAGTTTTTAAATTGTCAGTGCAGTTTTGTAAATTGTCAGTGCAGTTTTTGAAAGTTGTCAGTGCAGTTTTTGAAATTGCCAGAGAAGGCCTTAAGTTCAGTGGTTTGTTAAGAACAGTTCTATCATCACTTGCAGTTATCCAATTACAAATCAGAACATCACTGTCAGCCAAGTATTAATGGCAAATTGGTTGGGCTCCACAGCTTTGAACATTCCGGGTATAGCCCATGACTTGCCCAGAAGTCCAGAAAGATACCTCCCTAGGTATAAACATGATGGGACAAGAACTGCAGAAGAACATCTGCTAGCTTTAAAAATGCTTTAAGATTATTGAATATACAGCATGAAGATGTTGCCTGCAGATTGTTCCCGTTCACTCTCCAGGAGGGAGCTTATGACTGGTTTTTAAACCTCACCAGCAATTCCATTACTAGCTAGGATGATCTAGAGAAAGCTTTTATATCACAGTTCGGTGAAGTGATAGATCCCAGCATTTTATATCAGCAATTTTCCAACATCAAGAAAGAGTCGGGAGAAACTGTCAGGTCTTTCAATATGAGGTTCCAAAGAGCTTACGGTAGAATTATTGGCCATTACATCCCAAATGCAAATCTGGCCTTAGAAATCTACAAGAATGCATTGGATTCGGTGACCTCTATTTTCCTCAAGAGAGACATTAATATTACAACCCTGGCAGGGGCTTATAAAGAAGCCTTAATTCTTGAAAGACAGCTAGGACCTCAAATTTTGAGCAGTCCTTTGATATCCTATGTTACACAAAACATGCCTGTTCCAAACCCCATTCCACATCATGAGTTAGTGCCAACATGTCATGCTCTACCCAAGGAGACTCCGTTAACTGTGACATCCACTCAGCATGTGCAAAATACAGAGAAAAGTTCTGACAAGTTCAAAGTGCAGGTGCTTGAAGTGAACAGTTGTGATCTGGCACCACCCAAATCTGAAGTTTTTCCTGGTGAGTTAAATTTTCCTGGAAATCAAAGAAATATTGATATTTCTAGTTCACCCAAAAATAGTACAACCAGGGTTTCAGATTCTGTCACTTTTTCCGAAGAGACAGAAAGTCTTATACAGACTTCTGTGGATGAAATGCAAGATTTTCAACAGTTCAAAATGGACAGTTATGACTTGAAATGTGAGAGTCCAGAACTTAACAATGATCCTTCCTCATCAGAGGATGATGAAAGTGAGATTCAATCTCACTATGCAGAAGTAACTGAAGAGGATAACATCATTGAGGATATGAGGGAACTTAAAGCTGACATCACCCTCTATGAACTGCCTCAGATTGTTGGACAAAACATTAACTTGATTGAGGCTTACTTTGGACCACCTCTTGAATTTCAAGAAAAAGAGGAAAAGGTAGTAAATATGAATGTGGTCAGCCAACTTGGAATTGATGAACTGTCTCAACATAAGCCTGTAACTTGGAATTGATGAACTGTCTCAACATAAGCCTGCAACTTCTGAACATAATGTCAAAGAGGAGGCTATAAACTGTGTTGATGCAGATATTGGAGTTTATGATTTGGCAACTGAAAAGGTGAGAACAATTATAGCCCTAATCAATAACAACAATGATGTTTGGACATTGCACATTGATGAGGTTAAGTCTAAGCAAGGCTCAGGTGAAAAGGAAAATTGTAAGCATTCTGCTAGAGGGATAAAAATTGAAGTCCTGGATATTGAAGCAGTGCAAGCAACCACAAAATGTTCAAGTTGTTAAGAACCAGGGCATACAAATAAAACATGATTTCTTTCAGTTGTCACATCATTTTGAAAATGTGGTGGTCTGGGTCTGTCAAAGTTTTAAAGTATTTGATCCTGGGGGTTTTACATTCGAGTCCTTTTGAAAGAACTCGCAAACCCTTCAATTAGAAGCATAAATATGTTATCATATGATTTGTTATTATATGATTTGTTTAATTTGAAGGAGTTGCAGATTTGTTTTTCAAATGGGACAGGGAAGACAGTAAACCCAAGTCTTTCCTAGATAGCAAATTTTTGAAGCACAGTCTGGAGTGCATTTCGTCACTGAAAGGTAATTTTTTTTAAATTACTTGCATGGTCAAAATTTTTTTAAAGCACCATTTCTCTGCTTTCCCAACTGCTGCATTTTTTGAGTATGAAGGGAAGTTGTAACATATGTATGCATTGTAAATAAGCTTTGAAGTTTTTCAGTTTTATTTCTTTGTCAGTGCAGTTTTTATTTCAATGTCTGTGCAGTTTTAATCTGTTTCAGTTTAATTTTAATGCTCTGCAGTTTTAATTTATTTGTTTTTCAGTTTATTTCTTTGTCAGTGCAGTTTTATTTTTAAATGTCTGTACAGTTGCAGTTTTTCAGTTTTCTTTAGTTGTTTTTCAGTTTTAGCTTGTGCAGTTTATTTCTTTTGTCAGTGCTTTTTATTTCCTTTCTTTGTCTTTTTATTTTAGCTTGCTTTTATTTTAGTCTGTATGAGTCTTTTCTTTATTGCATTTCTTTTTCTTTGCTGTCTGTACAGTTGCAGTTTAATTTATTTCAGTTGCAGTTTTTATTTGCTTCAGTTCTTTTAGTTTATTTCTTTTATTGCCTGTACAGTTTTTATTTTCTTCCCTGCTTTTCCTTTTCTTTGCTGTCTGTACGGTCTTTTGTTTTAGTTCTTAATTTTCTTTGCCTGTACAGCTGTGCTTTGCATCCTTTGTAAATAGCCTTGCAGTTTGTTTTATTCCTTTGTCTGTACAGTCTTCAGTTTTAGTTTTAGTCTTAGTTGCTTGTGCAGTTTTATTTGCAGTCTGTGCAGTTTTATTTTGTTTTGCTTTAAAGCCTGTGCCTGTCCTTGGAAGCCTGTATAAAGTCCTTTGGCTTCTAAAATTTTTTGTCCTTTGCCTCTGCCTGAGCAATCAATGAAAAGTCAGCCTGCTGAAAATTATTTTATTCCTAGCTGATAAATCCTCAATCCAGTGCCTCCCCATTCTGCTCATTATTCTAATTGAGATAGTCTGCTTGCTCTGAATTGTGGAACTATTTTGTTATCCAGGATGAAGGTAGAGAGATGATTGGATCTTGTGTCTTACTTGCCACAGTTGTTTTAATGATAGAAAAACTATTATGCTGTTTAGTTGGAGGAACTCCCGGGGAATCCAAGAAAAGTCGGTTATGAGAGGGGACTATGGTTCATGCAATTATTTGGGTGTCACCAGAGGCTATCAATGCCTAGACTGAAATAGTTCCAGATTGATCAAATATTAAAAGAAAATTGTAATTTCTCTAAGGTCTTCCAGATAGTGATATATTTCAAAAAGAAGAGATAAAAAAAAAGAGAGATAAAAAAAAGAGAGATAAGAAAAGAAAAAAAAAAAAAAAAAAAAAAAAGGTTATATGATCAAAAGAGGCAGCCAATATTAGATTCTGCCCTACAGTTGTAAATTGGGTCGTGTAAATCTAAAGGGTAACTCTGTCTAGGCTGTAAAAAGCTAAACTAGTAAACAAAGCTCTACTCGGTTTCCCCTTTTACAATCTAGAAAAGTTGATTAATCCAAGTTTATCATTCAGTTTAGTCATCCTTGAAGAAAGTTCTATACCTTTATAATTGCACATCAGAAATCTTCCTTGAAGTAATCCAGCCCAGTATGTCCTTGGGAAATTTTAACAGTTGGCAGTTAGTAGTCAATTTATTGTGAAGAATGCCTGTGGCAAGGCATGATGCATGGTCTTTTTGTTTTGAAACCAGAGTCTTGGGTTCTAAAATAGTGCTACTATTTTACCCGCAAATATCGCCATTTGTTGATAAGCAACACACCCCCACTGAAAAATGAGATTCCATCCTTAGAAAATTATGAACTTCCATTTTTGCAGCAGGGACCCTCTTGGTCATTTTCAGTTTTAAATCCAAATTTGCTTGCCTCCTTTTTAAAGTTGTGCTTTTTCTTGCATTCTAGTTGTGTTATCCAAGAATTCACTTTTTACATGCTAGAATCATTCATGCACAAGCAAAATCTTGCACCGGTACCGAGAAAATCCAGAAAATAGTTGCATAATTCACTGAAAAATCAAACTTTCCATTTCGCGATATCGCGACAGGTAAGTCAAAATGCAGCTAAGTGCCAGAAAGGTCGCGATTTCGCGACATGTCGCGAAATCGCTACAGTTTTTGGGAGAGAGACGCAAGCTGTACAGAGGGCGCGATTTTGCTACATGTCGCGAAATCGCGACATGTCGTATTTTCGCGGCAGGAGAGAGAAAGTGGGCTGCAGAATGAAAAATCGGCTAAGTCGCAAACATGTTCCAAAATCGCGGTCAACGCGGTCAACGCATGCAGGTAGAGGAACTGTCGCGATATCGCGACGTGTTCTAGAATCGCGGCTGAAAATCAAGAAGCGTACGGAGGCCAGGAAGGGTCGCGATTTCGCGACATGTCGCGAAATCGCGACATGTCGCGTTTCGCGGCCGACGAGGGAGGAAGTTGCCGATGCCTGGTAGGGTCGCGATTTCGCGACATGTCGCGAAATCGCGACATGTCGCAGAATCGCGACAGGAGAGAGAAAGTCATAGTTGACCTGAAAGTGCATTCCGGCGGGAAACAGAAGGCTTCCTGGGGTAGCGACACGTGTCAAAGCGTGAATGAGACAAACAGAGGCCGACATGCAAGCTTATTTTGCGGATTTAATCTGTTTTTAATGTTTTAAGCTTGGATTTAATGATTTTTAAAATGCTAATCTAATGCATCTTTTTGTCTTTCATGCAGGATTCCACCTGGCACTTACGGGACAACCGGAAAGACCATAAAGGCGAAGATGAAGTGCGGATTTAGTCAAGGACCGCCATGCTAGGAGAGAAGCTACCGGTGAGAGCATTCAACAACAAATTTATTGCAGACTTGATAGCATGGAGACCATTTCAACTTCGGGATGGATTTGCGGAGATCGAATTGATGGAGAAGTGGTGACTCATCCGGCTCACCGACAGAATTAATGAAAGCATTTATTTGCGACTGCGAATGAATGCAAGTTGCATTTTATTTTATCTTCTCCATTTATGGCAGTTGACTGCACTGATTTGCCGAAGGGTTAAGTTCTATCCGGACTTTGATTTTTAAATGGATTTTTATTGTAAAACCCGGGTCCTAGGGTTTAAGTGCGATAAGATTTAGGGTTTGAGCAAGATATTTTGGAAAAGATCAGGGTCTATCCTGAGTCTATAAATACAAATTCTAAATGTAATCGCAGGAGGCGGAGACTTAGAAATAAAAGGCTTATAAGCAATTTCTTGCAAATTTTGTGAAATCCTTTGTTTCTGGACTTGGAGTTGATGTGCTTTAGCTTTTCAGTGATAGCATGGCCAGGAGCCTAATCTTTTGCAGAGTGTGATAAGTGTATTTTCTTTTGTTATACGTTCCATTTAAAGTTTGTTAGATATATGCTGTAAATCTGCCATTGTCAAGATTAAATATTTTGTTAGGCTTCAGTTGTTCTATTGTCTGCTAGGGGAAATTACAGATTTGAGGTTAAGTTTGTTCTAATTGCTCTGTCTTCACTGTGTGAGCTAGGCTACCGATGAAAGATACCAATTTTAACCAGCTGCCCTTGGATTTATGATTTTCTGCTAGATCTGTTTCACTCGGCCTTGTGCTCTTAGTTGAAAGTGATCTTAGACTGACTGGACACTTTCTTCTGGGATTTGTTCTGTTGTGAAGCTGATAACATAGATAAGATTGACAGTTTGGGTTTACAATTGATGTCTGATAAGCTTCTCTTTCTGCCCTACCCTACCCTCTCTTTGCTTACCGTGAATGATCCATTTTTATTTTCTTTATTTGCCTCTTATTTAAATCTGCTGACCCATGAGAGCTAGATCAAAGAATTCAAGTTAAATCTGATTGTCAACAACTTTTGCAACTACTGAACAAGTTCAAGAACCCCCTGTAAGGTAACAGAGCAGTCCATATCGAAATCTATTCCAAAAGTGGAAAAGAGTGAATTGCCATTCGACCCAACTCTGTAACTCGCACCTTGGATAACCAGCTAGATCCTAAAGATGAGTGGGATCAGTCCCGTGGGTGTCTCCGGAGCTTTCCTTGCCTTCATCCTTTTTCCCGGGGTGTGCATGAAAGCCGGACCAACAGAGCCATTTGGTCATAATCATTGTAGATGAGATAACATTTATAGGAGCTTGTTATGAGAAATCAATATAATTACTTAGGATCATCTAAAAATAAAAAAGAATAGATCTTGGGGTTTATTGAAGTATATATAAATAGTATGCCCAAATATTTAACATGATGAGTTGAAATAGTTAGAGGTTCTAGTCAGCATATTGTCAAACCATGAACTGAATCCAATACTTAAGCAAGCATTGTAGTCCTAAGTGTATCCTCCTATTGAATCCATTGGGAGTATTTGTAAAAGGAAAGTGGGAGTACCATGGTGTGAATATTACACTTAGATCTTATCAGAAAACAAATAGAATAAATCATAAATAAAGTAATCTATTTTGAAGGAAAAAAGAGTTATGAAATCTAATTTAAAAAATAGTACTCAAATAATTGAACTTCAAAAGGAAAAAAATAAAGGCATCTAGCATCCCTTATACCTCAATGATTTATACCTTGTTAGATAATTTTTTCTTACCAATAAAAAGAATAAATAAAAGATCTAAATATTTCCTCTATTTGAGCAAGCAATTATGATCTATATTCGCTCTAATCTTATGTTGGATTTCAAACTACTCTATCAAGACAAACAAAAGCAAAACATCAACTCAACTCATATAGTAAAATATGAGATATGGAAGGAAAAATGATAATGCATAAGGTATAAAGGATAACCTCAAGAAACCAAACAAATTATCAAGATAAGATCACAACAATATAAGACATTACGTGGATGATATATATAGCTATGAGATAACCATTAGTTGACATAATATTAGGGTAAATGTTTCGTAAGGTTAATTGCCACAAGGTTAAACCATGGTCCCATAGGCTACATTTATAAGTATTTATTAAATATCATATATTGTTTATTTGGAGGCTTACACATGATTACATAATACATTGTTGACCATGGTAAAAAAAATTAGCTCATACATTTTCAAGGGTTTAGAAGCATGGTGCTCATTGTGGGAATTCTTAGGCATAGAAAAAAATGCTAATCATTTGGTTACATGATTTGAATATACATGTCAGGGCAATCTACAATGATGGAATTAATATAAAATATCTACATAGTCTCATGAATATTTTTTTTTTTCCAAAAATTGGGTTCATCAAACTTAATTTTAATGGGAATTCTAAAGGAAACCCTAGAAAAGCTAGCAAAGGTGGCGTTTTTTCAAAATAATCAAGGTAAAATTTTCCTCGTTTACTCAGTCATATGGAATTCCAATAAATAGCTATATAGGGGCTATGACACTTTTTATAGTGATCAAGATGACAATGAAAAGATATGGAGACATATTTTGATTGAAAGGGTTTGAAAGGGATTTACAGATTATTATTAATGCTATTAAAAAAAGGATGCAAAAATTGGATTAACAATAACATTGCCATAGATGTTCATCAATAATTATGGAGGTAATATCTTGGAAATGGTAACGTATCTACATAGAAGGAAATAGGATGACAAATAGTTTAGCCATGTACAAATTTAACCTTTGTCTTGGAGAAATTCAAATTTTAGAAGGCAACTAAGGGAACTTCTCTCTTTTGATAAAAATGATATTGAAAATTTGGTAGAAAAATATTAACGTTTTGAGATAGATAAAATATATTTTTAGGAGAAAAACAAATTAGGTATGGTCTAGTTAACCTGCTAACATATATAATATTTTGTTGTTTTAATAAAAATCCCCTCCTCACACACACTTATAGTTAGTTAGAGAGAGATGTATGTGATGGATAATATATGAATGTGTATTCAACATTACAACTGAAGAATAATAAACAACTTATAAGGTATGCTAAGAAAAAGAAGGTATAAGAAGTAATTTTTACACATTTAGTGAGATTTAAAAGAAATAAAAAGAACAAATGTGAAAAATCTATTAAAATATTGAAACTTTAATAGATATAACTCATTTTTCCATATAAAAATAGGCAGATATAACTCTTAAAGTATCTTTTGAAGCTAATATGCTATTTTTTTAAGTTCATCTCCTTCAGCCGAGTTACTAATAGAAATCCATTATCTAAAGTTGTTTCTCACATTAATATAATCTTCAACCTTTGGTACTTTACAAGCTAGACATACCCAAGCCAATAGATTCCATTTTGGATAAAAATAAAAAGGATAAGACTTCAACCAAACATCAAACCAAAAAATTATAAAATCCTCTTAATTGACTTACCATCTAATATGAACTATTTGATATGAAGTCTTATGGGGTGATCCTCTAGGTAAGGTTCATTTCATGAACAATTTCATTACATCAAGAGAACCTATATATTTTTGAAATAGATTTTTTTCTCAACTCTTTCCTTGATCTTTAAATAATATCTAGCCAAATTTTGCCCCTAATGCTAAAAATATAAATGCAATTCTTTGCAAGCTTACCCCTCTATGTTGTTTCCTTTGAAAACTCTATCCCACTTACAAATAGAAAACTTAAGTTTTCATCACATCCTTTCTAAAGAAAATCACTTTGAATTTTATCAAATTTGGATGTCATATATATTGACAACATTGAATGTAACATCATATATAAAGATGGATTATAATGTAATATTTATAAATTATAGCCTTCCAACCATGGTTAGGAACTTACCTTACTAACCTGAAAAACAATATCTCATTATATCCATAATTGAGTTCGAAAGGAACTTTTATTTCCTTTGTCAAATAAAGGAATACACAATTAAATTGAGATTTTTTACCTTTAAACCCTAAAATATCGATAATAATCTATTATAGTGTTAGAAAGTGTAACATGATTTATGGCCAAGGTTGACATTGTATAATGGAATCTTGTATAGTCCTAAGGAAAATCATTTTACAATTTATATATTTTATCATGTAATCTCTATGAGCCGTAATTAACCTTATTATATGGTTAAACCCATCTTATAACTTGTATTTCATCTTAAATCCCTCTTATCATATCAATTTAGTTTAAAATAATTTAAGTAATCTGGAGATTATGTATTAGTAAAAATAACCCCAAACACTCTGTCCATTGAATAAAATGATATGTGAGATCATGGGAGTGCCTATGGGAACCAACCCATTTTTCCTTATATCTATTGTCTCTATTCATCTCTCTCTCTCTCTCTCTCTCTTTGTTTCACATATATGCTAATCAATTGCACTCTTACTCATTTTTTTGGCATATGATTTTGGTGAACGCATGTTTAATTACGTTTATAAAAATTATTGTGAATTTCAACATGGTATTGAAGCCAAAATGAAGCAAATTTGCTCAATAATATAAAAATATTGTACATGACAAACCATGGGAGATATGGATGAACTATCAGTTTCAATGGATTCCTTTCAAAATTTTAAGGGATTTCAGTTCATGACTTTTTGTGATTTTGCTATCTAATGTCTCATTTTTTTCTTGCAAAAAATTGCTCTTTCCTTATAAAAATCCTAAATTTGAATTTTAAAAATAGAATATTCCATAGAATATTCTATTTCTATGGTAGAAAAAGGAGAGGTTTAACAAGTTCTTTTTTTGGTAGGATGATATGAAGATTATGGCTTATAGCAATTTTTAGTTAGTAGCATTAGCATAATGACAAGTTATCTCTGTTAATTCCATTCGGTTGCCAATTCAAGTATCCTCGACATGTTTTCATGAGGATATATGTTTTTTTACATTATTTTTGGCACCCTACTATAATGGATGGGGTGATATTATTCTTAGATGGAAGGTGCACACACCATCCTATCTAGAAGGGCATCCAAGCTAGTTGTGTTGTTGTGTGTAAGACATTTGAAGAAAAGATATCTTAGGTTTGAACCAAGGTTGACTCGTTTATTTTCTTCGAGCTTTAGAGGTATGGTTCAAATCTTGATACTTTACATTTTTCAACACTGTTTGTGGTATGTCATCTTAGTCAAGATAACCCTATTTCACTCTTTGGAGGAAGAAGGACACAATGTCAAATCCTATGCCCTTCCACTTAATAACGCATATCCATGTTTATGTTGAGGTTGATGGCCATATTCAAGGAGTGACTATATATTTTTATCAACTAGCAAGCAACACCATGGTGGATAGTGAAAGAGTATTGGGAGAATGAGGTCAAGAGATTGAATCTCTATTGATTTTTTTGACCACAGAGAGAGGGTTCCTTTGATATCTTTATATTGATGTGTATTTTTGGCATCAAAACAAGGTTGGGCACTTAATTAGCAAAAGTGTCTTAAGAGCTAGCAAACCAGAGATTGATTACCTCCAAGCATATTTACATTTTGTATTGGATGATGTGGAAATTTTGGATGATATGGTGGCCTTCATGGTACCTCCACATTCCAATAGACCTCTTCTTTACCTATTAAAATCATTCTAGCCAATCAATTAAATGCATGTGTTAAAATAACAGTTAATCAAACTGTCTAATGGTGTAAAAGTGGCAAGATATCAATGGAAGATACTTATGAATAAGAGGATGACATGGCAAGATATTATTGGATGCCTTTTTTAAAGGCTTGTGAGGTTAGTTTTTGTAGTTTTTGAGGGCTATTAGGAAACAGTTTTAGGGGGCCATAACTTTTGCTTATAGAAGCATTTGGATCCATTTTTTAAAATCATATGATTTTTTAATCTCTACGCAATAAAGACACCAATTTATAAACTTATTTTAATGTTAGGGACCAAATTGTATAGAATAATCCTCAAGCTATATTTCCCTATTTTAAAAGGAAAGGTTTACCATATGCTTTACAATAAAAATATTTGGTCTACTATTTGAGAGATGAAATTGGATTTGTGATAGTTGCAACAAGTTTTGTATATTTTTGGAGGTATATAGGAAAATGATTGAAAATGTGCTTTAGTCAGTCCCTCTTCCTCCTTTGGGTTGTTGATTTTGCTTATTCATGAAGATATAATAATTTATATTCTCTTTATTCTTCTATTATGTGTTCAAGTACTCTTGCAAGTTTGTAATGACTATTTTTTAGAAATATGTCAATATAAAATTTTTTTGGTTATGGAAATTAGGTGGCCTAGGAGAAGGTTGAAGTCTTCAAATAAGATAATATATATTGTAAAAGGAAAAATCTATGTTTCCAAGACTTACCTTATGTGATTATAGAAGATTAACATAGTGTTTTCTTTAGACAAAGTACTCTTGGCTTCTCTTTATCATATGGAGTCTTAGTAGAGGTGTTATTTGGATATGTGTGTGCATATCTGATATTTGTAATGATGACAATGGTCCAACCTAAAAATATTATTATGCAAAGGTATTTTTGTATCAATAGATTTTAGATATTGAGGAGGATTCAAATGAGTCTTCCCTAAGTGAGGAGGCCCATCAAAGCATACATTATGGGGAAAATATATTATTGTCACTAATGTCTTCTATCCTTTCCCCTTAGTTTATATTATGAGGGGGGTGTTGAGAGTGTAATTTGAATTATGACCAAGACTGATTTTGTATGAGGGAAGCTTGTATAGGCCTAAGGGTAAGCATTGTACAATGTATTTAATTTATTATAATATTTTATTATGTAAACCCTATGGGTTATGGTTAACCTTGTTATGGTTAAATCCATCTTATAAATTAAAATTAACCTTAAAGCCCTCTTGTTATGTTAGCTTAGGTTAAACTAATTTATGTAATTTGGGGTTTAGGTATTGTTATAAATACCTCCTAACCAGTCCATCCATTGAATAGGAGTGTGTTGATCTACAAATAATAAAGTGATATGTGAGATTATGGGGGTGCCTATGGGAACCCACTTCTTATTCTTTTTATTTATCATCTCTATTTATTCTCTCTTTCATTTTTACCTATATTCTCATTTATTTCACTCTTGTTCCTCTTTCTACATATGATTGTGGTCAATGTTATATTTCTACATATTTTTAGAAAATATTGTGAATTCCAACATAGTATTAGACCCAAAATGAAGCAACTTTGCTCAATCACATAAAAAAATCATATAGGGCAAACCATGGAAGATAGGGATAAACTATCAATTTCAATGAATTCCTTCTAAAATTTTAGGGGGGTCCCAATTCATAACTTTTCATGATTTCACTGTATAACATATTTTTTGCTTGCAATATATTTTTCTCTTGCCCTCCAAAAAATTTAAATTTAAATATAAAAGTAGAATATTTTTTTTCTATAACAAGAAAAGGAAATATTTCACATACTCTCTTTTATAGCAGGATGAAATGAAAATTATGGCTTACAGTAGTTTTCACTTAGTGGATTTGGCATAATAACAACTTGTCTACTTTTGTTCCATCATGTCACTAGTTCAAGTCTCCTCAACATGATTTTGTGAGGATATATGCTTTTCACACATGATGTTTTGGCTACCTCTTTCAATTTATGGGGCAATATCATTCCTCATGAGAAGGTGCATGTGCCATCCTATCCAAAAGAGCATCCAAGGTACTTGTATAAGACATTTTAATAGAATATATCTCAAGTTTGAACCAAGGTTGAATCCTTTATTTTCTTTCAACTTCAAAGGTATGATTTAATTCTTGGTGTTTTACATTTTCCAAAACAATTTTTGCTATGGCATCTTTGCCAAGAGAATACTATTTTTTACTTTGGAGAAAGAAGGATGTGGTTTTATATCTTGCAACCTTTAATTTTGTAATATAGATCCTTGTTTGGTTGAGGTCGATGACAAACTTCAAGGAGTGGTTGTGTCTTTCTATCAACTGGTAAGTAATACCTTAATGGATAGAAAAAGCGTGTTGGAATAATGAGATCAAGAGTTTGAATATTTATTAAATTTTTTGCATATAGTAAGAGGGGTCCTTTGATTCCTTTATAGAGACATGCATTTTTGGCATCAAAACAAGATTTGGGCTCTTCGTTAGCAAAAGTGTGTTAGGAGCCAACAAACCAGAGATCAATTCTCTCCAAGCATATTTACATTGTGCATTGGATAACATGGAGTTTTTTGGATGATGTTATAGCCTTCATGACACCTCCACATGCCAACAAACATCTTATTTACCTATTAAAATTCCTCAATACAATTAGTGAAAGGCATGTGTCAAAATAGTAGTCAATGAGATAATCTAGTGTCACATAGATGACAAGATATCAATGTTAGGCATCTATAAATTAGAGGACAACACATGGATGTATGCAAATCAAAGGTTTGTGAGCTTTTTTTTGACATTTTTAAACACTATTAGGAAAAACATTCTAGAGGACATTACTTTTGCATATGGGATAATTTTGATCCTAGTTTTTTTAAATGCATGATTTTTTTTAAGCTCTATGTATTTCATCAATTTATGGAGCTATACTAGTGTTATAGGCAAAATTGTGTTGAATAGTCCTCAAGTTGTATTACTCTATTTTTGAGAAGGTAAATTTACCATATGCTTTGCAATCCTAATATTTGGTCTACTTTTTTGAGATATGCAATTAGATTTGTGATATTTGTAACCAATTTTGAGTCTTTTGGAGGTATACACAAAAAGGATTTAGAATGTGCTTTAGTCAATCCCTATTTTTCCTTTGTACTACTGGTTCAACTTAATCATGAATATCTATTCAATCATGATCTCTTTATTATTATATTATTTGTTTAATTACTCTTGGAAGTTTGTAATGTCTCTTTTTCATAAATAGATCAATGTAAAACCTTGATGAAAATTAAGTGGCCTAAGGGAAATTTTAAGTCTTTAAATAGGGTGATGTATGCTACAAAAGGGAAAACCTATGCTTCCAAGTCTTACTTTATATGACTCTAGAATATTGAGGTCATTTATTTTTTCTTTAGAGGGAGTACTCAAGGTTTATATTTCTCATATGGGGTCTTAGTGAAGGTGTTCTTTGGATATGTGCATAAGTACTTGATAGTAGTAGTGATGATAATGGTCTAGCCTAAGGAGATTCTTGTGCAAAGATATTTTTTCATCAATAAATTTTAGATTATAAGGGGGATATAGATGAGACTTCCCCAACTAAGAACTCCATTTAGAGAATCCATTATGGGGGAAGATATTATTATCACTAGTATATTCTCTCCTTGGTCCCTCAATTCATATTATGAAAGGATGTTGAAAGTGTAATTTGACTTATGACTAAGGCTAACAATGTATGATGGGATCTTGTATAGGCCTAAGGGGAACCATTATACAATGTATATAATTTATTGTAATATATTATTATATAAACCGTATGGGACACTATTAACCTTGTTATGGTTAGACCCATATTGTAACTTGTAATTTAAAAAAAAAAAAAAAAAAATCACACCAACTTTAGATCATTCTTTTTTTTTTTTTATATGAGGAACCTTTTATATACAACATATCCGCAACATGTGAGGGGAGAGATTTGAACCTGGGCCTCTCCATAACTAAAGAGTTTTAACTACCCACTTGCTCTCCAACTCCTCTACATGAGCAGATTATTGTAACTTGTAATTAACCTTAAAGACTTGTTAAGTTGTCTTAGGTTAAACTCATTTATATAATTTTGGGATTGGGTATTGGTATGAATACCCTCAACCACTCCACCCATTGTATCAAAGCATGGCAATATATATATATAATAAAGTGATATGTGAGATCATGGGGGTGCCTATAGGCACTCACCCTTTATTCATTTTATTTATTATCTCTATTTGTTTCTCTCTATTTTTTACCTCTATGCTCCTTTATTTTGCTTTTCTTACTCTTTCTACATATGATTGTGGTGAATGTATATTTTAAAAAAATATTATGAATTTCAACATGGTAACAAATCCAATAAAGCAACTTCACTCAGTCACACAAAAATACTATATAGGGAAAACCATGGCAAGTACGGATGAACTATCAATTCCAATAGATTATTTATAAAATTTTAAGGGTTTTCCAATTCATCACTTTTTATGATTTTGCTATGTAATATCTCCCTTTTTACTTGAAAAAAGTTCACTCTTTCTCTCCAATTTGAATTTAAAAAATAGAATACTCTATCAAATATTTTGTTTTATGGAAGAAAAATGAGAGGTTTTACTCATTTTTTACAGCAAGATGACATGAAGATTATGGCTCATAGCAATTTTCACTTAGTAGCATTGTCATAGTGGTAGGTGTTGTATATTTATTCCATCATAATTTCTAATTCAAGTCTCCTTGAGATGTTTCTATGAGGATATATATTTTTTGTGTGCTATTTTTTGGTACCCTCCTATAATGGTTGGGATGATATCCTTCCTCACAAGGAAGATCCTCACACAATCCTATCTAGAAGGTTAATTGATATGGTTGTGTGGTTGTTGATAAAACATTTGGAAATAAGTCATATCAAGTACAAACAATGGTTGGTCCTTTGTTTTCATTTGGCTTTAGAGGTATGGTTTAAATCTTGGTGTTTTGCATTTTCCAACACTATTTATGCTATGAATTTTTGGTCAATAAAACCTTATTTTGTACTTTGAAAGAAGGAGGATGTAATTTCAAATATTATTCCCTTCCATTTTACAAGTCATAGCCTTGTTTGATTAAGGTCGATGTCCAACTTAAAGGAGTGGTTGTGTCTTTCTATCAACTAATAAATGATACCTTGATGGATAACAAAAGAGTATTGGGAGAATTAGGTTAAGCGTTTAAATATTTTTCAAAGTTTTGATAATAGGGAGAGGGGTCCTTTGATACCTTTATAGGGATGAATTTTTGGCCTCAACACAAGAGTTGGGATCTTGGCTAACAAAAGTGTGTAATGAGCCACCGAACCAAAGATCAATTACCTCTAAGTATGCTTACATTATACATTGGATGATGTGGAAAACTTTGCAATACCTCCTCATGCACTACACCTTTTCTTTATGTAATATAACTCCTCCATCTAATTAGTGAAAGATGTGTCAAAATAGTAGTCAATCATATGGTCCAATGGTTCTCAGGTGCCAAGATATTAGCGGTAGACACTAGCAAATCAGAGGATGAGACATGGTGGGATGCAATTGGATGTTTTTTTAAATATATAAGGTTAATATTTTTATTTTAAGGGTTATTAAGAAAAACTTCCAAAGGCCATAAATTTTTCATATAGAAGCATTTTGATCATTTTTTAAATTGCATAAATTTTTAAGCTCTTCACACCGACAACATCAGTTTATGGACATGTTCTAGCATTAGGGGATAACTAATATGGAATAATACTTAAGCTCTATTACCCTATTTATAAAAGAGTAAATTTACCATATGCTTTGTAATTAGAATATATTCTCTCATTTTTTAGAGATGTAGTTGGATTTGTGATAGTTGCAATAGTTTTTGAGTCTTTTGAAGGCATACAAGAAAAATATTTAGAATATGCTTTAGTCAATACCTATTCTTACTTTGAGCTATTTATTGAGCTTGTTCATGAATATTTAATCATTCATGATCTCCTATTCTTTGTCAAGGTACTTTTAGAAGTTTGTAATGGCTCTTTTCATAAACATGTCAATGCAAAACTTTTTTTGGTAATAAAAATTAGTTGTCTTAAGGGCAAGTTGAATTTATTAAACAAGGCAATGTTGCTTAAAATGGAAAAACTATGCTTCCAAGTCTATCTTTATACGACAATAGAAGTTTTATGCAATTTGTTTCTTTAGAGGGAGTACTCTTGGATTATATTTCTCATATAGTCTTAGTGGAGGTGTTCTTTGGATTTGTAAAGGAGTCTTTGATATTGGTAGTGATAACAACCGTCTAACATAAGAACATTCTTATGCAAAGATATTTTTTAATTCAACAAATTTTAAATGATGAGGGGTATTTAGATGAGTATTACCCAAATGAGAATGCCCATTAGAACATCCACTATGGGGGAAATATATTATTGTCATTAATATATTCTCCTTGGCTTCTTAGTTTAGATTATGAGAGGATGTTGAAAGTGTAATCTAACTTGTGGCCAAGGCTAACATTATATGATGGAATATTATATGGCACTATGGAAAGCATTGTATAATGTATTTATTTTATTGTAATATTTTATTATATAAGTCCTATGGTCCATGCTTAACCTTGTTATGGTTCAACCCATCTTAAAAATTCTAATTAATCTTAAATCCCTTTTGTTATATAGACTTATTTTAAAATTATTTATTTAATTAAGGGTTCACATGCTCTTTTCTATAATAGGATAACATAAATGTTATGGCTCATAGTAGTTTTAAATTAGTAGCATCAACATAAAAGCAGGTTGCTTTCATTCATTATATTATGTTTCTAATTCAACTCTTCATAACATGTTTCTATAAGGATATATGCTTTTTGTATGTTATTTTTTGGCTCCCTCCTATAATGGATGGGGGATATCCTTCCTCATGGGGAAGACATACATATTATCCTTTTTAAAAGGGTATCCAAGCCACTTGTGTGATTGTGCATAAGGTGTTTGAAGAGAATATATATCAAGTTCAAACCAAGGTTCACTCATTTGTTTTATTTCAACTTTAGCAATATGGTTCAAATATTTGTGTTTCACATTTCCCAAAACTATTTTTGCTATGGTATATTTATCAAGAGAACCCTATTTTACACTTTTTAGGAAGGAGGATGTGGTTTCAAATCCTATTCCTTTCCATTTTTTAAGGTAAATTCGTATTTGGTTGAGGTTGATGGCCAACTTCAAGGAGTGGATGTATCTTTTTATCAATCGGTAAGAAACGCCTTGGTGGATAGCAAAAGAGTGTTGGGAGAATGAGAGTTTGAATCTCTATCAAGGTTTTTGCTCATGGTGAGAGGGGTACTTTTATTCCTTTACAAGTATGTGCATTTTTGAACTCAACATAAGAGTTAGGCACTTGGTTAGTTGAAGTGTGTTAGGAGCCACTAGACCAAAGATCAATTTCCTCCAAGCATTTTTACATTATGCATTGGATGACATGCAGTTTTTTGGCCAATATTGCATACTTCATGACATCTCTACATACCACTAAACCTCTTCTTTACCTATTAAAACTCCTCTAGCCAATCAGTGAAAGACGTGTCAAAATAATAGTCAATTAGATAATCTAGTGTCACACATGTGGTAAGATATTAGTGGTAAGCACTTGCAAACTAGAGGATGACACATGGAAGGTTTCAAGTTAAAGGTCTATGAGGTAAAATTTTGCTTTTTTGAGGGCTATTAGGAAAAAATTATAGGATCCATAAATTTTGCATACGAAAGTATTTTGATATCACATTTTCAAATCAAATTAATTTTCAAGATCTATGTATTAGTGATATCATATTATGGACCTATTCTAGTGTTAGAGGCCAATTTGTGTGGAATAGTTCTCAAGCTCTATTGCCCTATTTTTGAAAGGGTAAAGTTACCATACACTTTACAATGAGAATATTTGATCTACTTTTTGCGAGATGCAGTTAAATTTGTGATAGTTACAACATGTTTTGAATATTTTGGAGGTACACATGGAAATGATTCAAAATATATTTAGTCAATCCATCTTCTTAATTTGGGCTATTGATTTAGATTATTAATTAATATCTACTCAATCATGATCTCTTATTCTATTATTTGTTCAGGTACTATTGGAAGCATGTAATGGATCTTTTTTATAAATAGATCAATATAAAGAATTTTTTGGTGACAAACATTATTGGCCTAAGGGCATGTTGAAGTATTCAAACAATGTAATGTATGCTATAAAAGAAAAAATCCATGCTTCAAAGCCTTACCTTATGTGACTATAGAATATTGAGGTATTTTTTTTAAAGTCCTCTTGGCTTCTCTTTCTCATATGGAGTTTTAGTAGAGGTGTTATTTGGATATGTGTGGTAGTATTTGATATTAGTAGTAATGATAATGGTCCAGCCTTAGCAGATTCTTGTGCAAAGGAATTTTTTGCATCAACAAATTTTAGATGATAAGGGGGATCTAAATGAGTCTTCCCCAAATAAAGAGGCCCACCAAAGTATCCATTATGGGGGGAAATATATTATTGCCACTAGTGTCTTCTCTCCTTGGCCTCTCAATTTAGATTATGAGGGGGTGTTGAAAGTGTAATTTAACTTATGGCCAAGTCTTACATTGTATTATAGAATCTTGTATAGGCCCAAGGGAAAACATTATACAATGTATTTAATTTGTTGTAATGTTTTATTACATAATCCCTATGGGCCATGATTAACCTTGCTATGGTTAAACCCATGTTATAACTTATAATTAACCTTAAATACCTCTTGTTATGTTGGCTTATATAATTTGGGGATTAGGTATTGATATAAATACCTTGTAAATACTCAATCCATTGTATTAAAGTATGGATATCTATGGATAATAAAGTGGTATGTAAGATCATGAGGATGCCTATGAGCATTCACTTCTTATTCCTTTTATATATTATCTCTATTTGTTTCTCTTTCTCTGTCTCTCTTTTGACTATATGTTCCTTTATGTCACTCTTCTTCCTCTTTACGCATATGATTGTGGTGAATATATGTCTTTGAAAAATATTATGAAATCCAACATGGTATCAAAGGCAAAATGAAGTAACTTCACTCAATCACACAAGAAAGCTATACATAGTAAACCATGGCAAGTATGGATGAATTTTTAGTTCCAATAGATTCCTTATAAAATTTTAAGGGTTTCTAGTTCATCAGTTTTTATGATTTTGCTATCTAATATCTCCTTTCTTGCTTGCAAAAAAATTGCTCTTTCCCTCCAAAAATCTTAAATTTGATTTAAAAACTTTTTGTTTATATGGTAGGAAAAGGAGATGTTTTGCACATTATTTTTATAGTAGGATCACATGAAGATTATGGTTCATAGTAGTTTTCACTTAGTAGCATTATCATAATTGCAGGTTGTTTGCATTTATTCTATTATATCACTAGTTTAAGTCTCCTTGACATGTATGTATGAGGATATATGCCTTTTGTTCTCTATTTTTTATGCCCTCCTACAATAGATAGGGTGATAGCGTTCCTCATAGGGAAGGTGCATATGCTATCCTATCCAAAAGGTAAACTAATATGGTTGTATAATTGCACATAAGGTATTTGGAGAAAATACATATCAAGTTCAATTCAAGGTTGATTCGTTTATTTTATTTCAGCTTCAAAGGTATGGTTGGTGTTTTACATTTTCCAACACTATTTGTGCTTTGAATTTTTGGTCAAGAGAACCTTATTTTGTACTTTGGATAAAGGACATAGTTTCAAATCCTATACCCTTCTATTTTACAAGTCAAAGCCTTGTTTGGTTGATGTTGATGGCCAACTTAAAGGTATGGTTGTATTTCTATCAATTGGAAACTGACACCTTGGTGGATAATAAAAGAGTGTTGGGAGAGTGATGTTAAGAGTTTGAATATTTATTAATTTTTTTTATCATAAAAAGAGGGGTATTTTGATTCCTTTATAGGGATGTGTATTTTTGGCCTAAACACAAGAGTTGGGCTCTTGGTTAGCAAACGTGTGCTAGGATCTAGTAAAGCAAATATTGATTTCCTCCAAGCATGCTTATATTATACATTAGATGATGTGTTTTGGCCAAAGTGACATCCTTTGTGGCACCTCCTCATGTCACTAAACCTCTTCTTTACATATAAAACCCCTTCATCCAATTAGTGAAAGACATCAAAATAGTAGTCAATCATACAATCTAGTAGTGTACTCGTGGTAAGATATCAAAGGAAAACATTGGCAAATCAAAGGATGACACATGGTGGGCTACAATTGGATGCCTTTTTTAAAGGTTTGTGAAGTAAATATATGCATTTTTTGAGGGCTATTTTGGAAAAACTTCCAAAGGCCATAAATTTTACATATAGAAGCTTTTTGATCCCTTTTTTTCAAATCATATGATTTTTAAAGCTCTTCACACTAATGATATTAGTTTATAGACTTTTTAAAGCATTAGGGACTGAATTACATGGAATACTCCCTTAAGCTCTATTGCCCTATTTTTGAAAGGATAAATGTACCATATGCTTTGTAATCATAATATTTTATCTACGTTTTGAGATATGCAGTTGGATTTGTGACAATTGAAATAGATGTAGAGTCTTTTGGAGGTATACAAGAGAAGAATTTATAATGTGCTTTAGTCAATACCTCTTTCTAATTTGCACTATTGACTCAACTTATTTATGAAGACCTAATAATTCATGATGTCTTCCTTCTTTTGTTCTTTGTCCATGTACCCTTGAAAGTTTGTTATGTCTCTTTTCATAAAAGGTCAATGCAAAGCCTTTTTTAGTGGAAAAAAATTGTTGGTCTAAGGGCAATTCAAAGTCTTCAAACAAGGTGATATTTGTTATAAAAGAGAAAAACTATGCTTCCAAATATTACTTTATATGAAAATAGAAGGTTGATGTAATTTTTTCTTTAGAGGGAGTACTCATGACTTCTCTTTCTCATATGGAGTCTTAGTGGAGGTGTTATTTAGATTGTGTGGGAGTATTTGGTATTAGTAATGATGACAATGGTACAACATAAGGATACTCTTGTGTAAAGTAACTTTTTGCATCAAAGGATTTTACATGATTATGGATATTTAGATGAGTCTTCCCCATGTGAGGAGGCACATTAGAGATTCTATTATCGTGTGGAGGATATTTTATCACTAGTGTATTCTCTCCTTGTCCCCTAAGTTTAGATTATAAGTGGGTGTTGAAAGTGTAATTTAAATTTTGGACAAGACCGATATTGTATGATCAAATATTGTATAGGCCCAAGGGCAAGCATCGTATAATGTATTTAATTCATTGTAATATTATATTATGTAAGAACTATAGTCCATGCTTAATATTGTTATAGTTAAACCTATATTATAACTTGTGATTAACCTTAAAGCCCTCTTGTTACGTTAGCTTCAATTAAAATCATTTATGTAATTTTGATATTAGGTATTGGCATAAATATCCCCAACCACTCCATCCAATGAATCAGAGTGTGATGACCTATGAATAATAAAATTATATGTGAGATCATGGGGGTGCCTATAGGAAATCACCTTTTATTCTCTTTATCTATTGTCTCTATTCATTCTCTCTTTTTCACCTAGGTGACCATTTATTTCACTCTTATTCCTCTTTTTGCATATGATTGTGGTGAATCTATGTTTCATAATGTTTCTAAAAAATAGTGTGAATTTCAACATAGTATTAGATTCAAAATGAAGCAACTTCCTTCAATCAAACATAATTCTATATAGGGCAAATCATAGCAAATATGGATGAATTATCAGTTCCAATGGATTCCTTGCAAAATTTTAGAGGGTCCTAATTCACCATTTTTCATGATTTTGTTGTCGAATATCTTATTTTTTGCTTAATTTTTTTTCTTTCCCTAAAAAAATACTAAACTCAAATTTTAAATTAAAATACTATGTCAAATATTTTATTTTTCTAATAGGATAAGGAGAGGTTTTGCAAGTTCATTTTTGCTATAAGATGATATGAAGATAATATCTCGTATTAATTTCACTTAGTAGGATTTATGTAATGGTAAGTTGTCTATGTTTATTCAATCCCATCACCAATTCAAGTCTCTTAGACATGTTTATATGAGGATATATATTTTTTGCATGTTATATTTTGGTTACCTCCCACAATGGCTAGGGTAATATCCTTCGTCATAGGAAAGACATGTATGCCATCCTATCTAGAAGGGAAATTGAGTTTGTTGTGTGGTTATGCATAAGATATTTAGCAAGAAAATGGCATAGGTTCAAACCAAGGTTGACTCCTTTGTTTTCTTCCTACTTTAGAGGTATGGTTCAAATCTTGGCGTTATGCATTTTCCAAAATTATTTGTGCTATGTTGTCTTGGTCAAGTGAACCCTATTTTACACTTCAAAGAAATAAGGATGTGATTTCAAATCACATGCCCTTCCATTTTGTAAGGTGCATCCTTGTTTGGTTGAGGTTGATGGCCAAATTCAAGGAGTGGCTGTCTTTCTATTAATTGATCAATGCCTCGGTGTTTTGTGAAAGAGTGTTGAGATAATTAAACCAAGAGTTTTAATCTATGTTAATTTTTTGATCATGGAGAGAGGGGTCCTTTGATACCTTTAAATGGATATACATTTATGACCTCAAAACTGTTGGAGATATTACATTATTTGGTCCTCCTTGCAATATTAGTTTGGTAGATGATTTATATTTTATAATGTATGTGGCAATATGAGAAAGAGTGTGAAGTATCAATAGACTATAAAGAGTCACATGATATGTGGTAAGTTGAGAGCTTTGTATTTATTAAAGGAATATGAAAGTATGCATCTCTCGGATGAAAGAGGAGAGCAATAGTTAGAGAACTAAAAAGTCATGAAAAAGGATATATTGGAGGTAAATCTCCATGCATTGTAATCAAGTTGTATCATTAATGTAATCTCTGTATATTATGTTCATTTGTGTTATATTAATGTAATCTCTGTTATCTATAAGATATTGTTGATATTAAGCTTCATTGTTAGTAGCATTGGTTTGATTTATTTTTATATTTTGGTTGAAGCCTTTGGTGAGTTAACCTATCCAAAAGCTAATAGTGGTATCAGATCCATCTTGATGAAATCCATATTGGTTTAGAGATATACTAGTGAGAGTTGAGGAAGAAGTTTGGAGTAGAAGAAGACTTGACTGAACATTTGCTTACTAAATGACTTGTTGGAATATTGCTAGTTTATTTCTTGAGAATGGAGAGAAAGGATTGCATTTGAGTTGGTGAACGTGGAGAATGAGTTTCTAGAAATATAAGCTTGAGAAGAGCATCTATAGAAGAGAGAAATAGACCAAAAAGGGGAGCACAAGCTATCTGGTTTTTTGTGAGGAATGAAGGTTGTCTACATTGAGAGTGGCTAAGTAAAAAAATGAAGAGCATATGTATTGAGAGAATATGAGACAAAAAGAAGAGTAAATCCTGAGTTGAGTGCATTAAAGCTGGAAAGGAAGGTGTCTGAGATGAGAAAGGAAAACACATGAGTTGCAAAGGTGAGCACCAACACTTGCATAAATAAGATAAGCTTCAACAAGGAAAGCAGTGAAGTTTTGTAAAATATATAAGGCAAAAATACAAGGTGAACATATAATAGTTGAAGGGTTATCCCTATAAGGCTAAGAACCTTGGAGCACCATCTAAGAGCTGATTTAAATCAAGTTGAGTTGGGTTGAGCCAAGACCTAGCTGAGTAATGGAGAAGTTGAGCTGTATGTAAAAGCTGAGTGTAAACTAAGACAAATGTGCAAAAGAGAAAGATATTTGGGGTATTATCATTGTATGAAACTCACCATGAATGCCAAGAATTCCATGCTATCCTTGGATGCCACCAAGCTTAGTTCATTCTTGAAGGCATAAAGTTTTTCAGTTGTTGCAATGTAGAGGAAAATGCATTGTTTGGATGTATTATTTAGAATTTTTAGGGTTTCTATATTTCTTTGCATTGAAGAAGATAAATAAGAAGCCATCACCACTATGATTACCTTGTGCATCTATTCGCTTCTCTCTCCTCTGGTGCAAATATCTCACACTAAACAAGGTATTAAAAAAGAGTTAGAGAAGCATTTTTGCACTCATTACAGTCAAATTCATAGTAGGTGTGAACATTGCTAGTAGTAGAACTTGGTATTAGGAGATGTTATATATTACAGACCTGATATTGGCAAGTTAGAGGATGTTATACCAACTAGCCATTACATGTTTGGTGTTCTATTCATAGTTTAGAAGTGTAACATGAATGTGGACATAAGCCATGTGGACCTCTCCAGAGATTATGAACACTATTGTTGAAACGTAACAGGTGGTAGAACATTTTTAGAAAATAAGACGTTATGAAATCCAGAGTCGGTAAGGCAAGAATTCAAAAAACAAAAGAAAAGATTGTGTTGAGAACCATGAAGGCTATAGATGCCACCATTGATTGGCTTGACTTGTGAAGCCAATTTTTTTTATTTAAGCGAAAAACCCCTTGTGGGGCTGCCTCGGTCTAAGAGACCATGACCAGGGGGTTCTACACTATCAAAGTCACCCAGGAGTCGCACCCGACGCTGCCCACACCAACATTATCAATTGGATACCCAATTCAAATTTTTGGTAGGGTGGAGATTCGAACCTGGGACCTCCCTTGGAGGATTGCCCTCTCCTCTCCAACTCACCTACAACACCTGGGTATGTGAAGCCAAATTAGAAATGCATTAGGATTATCAGAATAGCATAGTGGATTTCATGATAGGAGACGTTGAGCGACAACAAATAGAGTAGGAAGGAGTCAATGTTTTAGAGACTGCAAATAATACGTGTCATTTACAAGGGAGATAAAGAGTTTAAATTTAGTTTATTTTTTACAAAGGTTTAAGGAGATATAAGAAGTGTTAAGTTTTTTAATTATTTCTAAGGTTTTAGAAGTTTAATTGGAGGGATAAGGTCTTTATTATTAAATTAATACATTAGATAATTATATAATGATTAGAAGCATTAATTGAAGATTAAGATATCCATATCTTAAGTCTTGGAGAAATAAGGTGTGAGAATTGTTTATTTGAATTATTTTCTAAAGTATTTAATATTTGAAAGGTTTAATTTTTGCATTTCTGAAAATTCATGTTGTATAGAAATTTTTGCAAATAAATTAATATTGGAGGAATAAAATATTCTACATCAAACTTAGGAACATCTATTATGCAAAAAATATTATTTTTCTAGTTTCTAATTAATTTGGGATCCATAAGGTATTCAACATCAGAAACATAGTTTTGTGACATTTAGAAGTTCTTTAATCATATATTCAAAACTTAGGGAGATTTAAGGTTGTCAACTTTGAAAGGAAATGGAAAATACAAGGATATTATTTTCTAAATTATAGTTTTTAGAGGGGCCTAATTTTACCCTATGAACGAGATTGAAGATAAATTTGTATGGAAGGTAACTCAGATAAATTGATCCAAAGGCAGACACAAATTATTTATCCAACCATGAAAAAGTTAGAGCTAAATATTGAAGAGAAAGAAGAATCAGATATTGAAGGTAAAAAGCCTTCCTACCAAATAATGTAATACAGGGGGGTGTTGGAGATATTACATTATTTGGTCCCCCTTGCAATATTAGTTTGGTAGATGATTTATATTTTATAATGTATGTGGCAATATGAGAAAGAGTGCAAAGTATCAAGAGAGTATGAAGAGTCACATGATATGTGGCAAGTTGAGAGCTTTGTCTTTATTAGAGGAATATGAAAGGATGCATCTCCCGAATGAAAAAGGAGAGCAATATTTAGAGAAATAAAAAGTCATAAAAAATGATATATTGGAGGTAAAGCTCCTTGCATTGTAATCAAGTTTCATAATTAATGTAATCTCTATATATTGTGTTCATTTGTGTTATATTTTTTGAGTTATTATCTGTAAGATATTGTTGTTATTAAGCTTCATTGTTAGTAGCATTGGTTTGATTTATTTTTAGATTGTGGTTGAAGGCTTCGGTGAGTTAACCTATCCAAAAGCTAACAAACACAATTTGGAAAATTAATTAGCAAAAGTGTGTAAGGATCTAGCAGACCATAAATTAATTCCCTTTAAGTATGCTTACATTATGTGTAAGGTGATCTGGAATTTTTTGGCTGATGTGGCAACCTACGTGCCACCTCCACATCAAACCTATTATTTACCTATTAAAACCACTTCAACCAATCAACGAAAGACGTATTAAAATAGTAGTTAATTGAATAGTCTAGTGGCATACATGTAGTAAGATATTAGTGGCAAACACCTACAAATAAGAGGAAAACACATGGTAGGCTGCAATTAATACCTTTTTAAAGGTTTATGAGGTTAATATTTATATTTTTTAAGGGCTTTTAGATAAAAACTTTAGGGTGCCATAAAATTTACACATGGAAGCATTTTGTTCTTTTTTCTTTAAATCACATGATTTTTAAAGTTCTATGCATTAGTGACATCATTTTATGGACTTGTTCTAGTATTAGGGGTCAAATTGTGTAGAATAGTTCTCATGTTTTATTACACTATTTTTGAAAGATAAAATTACCGTATGCTTTGTAATCAAAATCTTTGGCCTACTTTTTGAGAGATGTAGTTGGATTTGTGATAGTTGTAGTAGGTTTTGGGTCTTTTAAAGGCATATAGAAAAATGATTTAGAAATAATTTAGTCAATCCCTTTTCCTCCTTTCGGCTATTGATTCAACTTATTATTGAAGATCTAATTATTCATGATCACTTCCTTGTTCTATTCTTTGTCCATGTACTCTTAGAAGTTTGTAATAGCTATTTTTTATAAACAGGTCAATGCAAAGCCTTTTTTGGTGGTAGAAATCATGTGGTCTAAGGCTAAGTTAAAGTCTTCAAACAAGATGATGTATATTGTAAAAAGAAAATCTATACTTCCATGTCTCACCTTATGCAACTTTAGAATATTGAGGTAAATTTTTTCTTTAATGGTAGTACTCTTGGCTTCTCTTTCTCATATGGAGTCTTAGAAGAGGTGTTCTTTGGATATGTGTAGGAGTGCCTAATATTGGTAGTGATGACAATAATATAGCCTAAGGATATTATCATGCAAAGGAATTTTCATTAATGAATTTCAAATGATGAGGGGGATCCAAATGAGTATTCTCCAAGCCCATTAGAGCATCCATTATGGGGGAAGATACTATTTTTGCTAATATATTTTTTTTTTGTCGGTAAAAAAGAGAGATTGCATTAATGTAAGGGTTTTGGAAGGGACCCCAAAACCTTAGTACATCCAAAATAAAACTTGATTACATCAGGCTTACCAGCCAACATAAATTTTTTTGTCAAAAATAATGATAAAACCAAAGTAAAAAAACCAGATGATCTACGTGTAGCACCCTAAAATTGGCGCAGTAAAACTTAGTAAATAATTAAAATTACCTTAGTAATAATTAAAATTCAAATTTCAACCCCAAAACTGCTCCCAAACCGCCTGCTACCCGTTTCCTTATTTTTCGTGCCATTTTTAGAGTTTGTTTCATCCGTTGGACGATATCGTCTCCGATCAGACGATATCACCTTAGATCGGACGATTTCATCTGGAGAAGAAAGTCCAGACGATCTTGTCCCAAAACTGATTTTTCATAATTAACTTCTGTTTCAACATCTTCTCTAACTCGGGCAGAGACGCGTCTGCACCGTTAGAGTCTCCCCCCATTGGAGATCTCCCAAAATGGGATGATCTCCAACCTCCCAACCTTTTTCCTATGCCTATTTAATCTTAGGCCCTCCCCTTGACTTTCCCCTAGTTGAATTTTTTTGTACTTTAAGTTTTACATGCTTCAGGATATCCTAGATTATTGTTCGCCTTTGTCCCTTTTTGAATTTTTTTGCAAGAACTTTGTTATTCTTTAGCCAAAGCAAAGCTCAGATTGTCGCAGATGACCCTGTCCAATTCGAGACGATTTCATGCCAATCCGAGATGATTTCGACTGTAGTCAACATTAGGGGCAATCAGTGCCCAAAGTTTGTGTTTCTTTACTCTTTTTTGTTGTTTTGCTTTGCATTAGTTAAGCTTATTACTGCTTTGCATCTTGGAGTTCACCTCATGTAGCCTAGATGCATAATAAAGTCAAAGTTAGTCATTAAAACCATGCATTTTACTTAATTTTTTATCTAAAGTTGTCATTCTAGCATTCATACTTTCATTTCTATCATTTTCCCTTGCTTTTGCAATTGTATTTTTTGTTCTTGGTATCCATTTCTGCAATTGCAGGTCTCCGACAAATTCGTCTGACGAATTCGTCAGATCTCAGATGATCTTGTCAGATCAAAGATGATCCTATCAAATTCCAGACGATCCTGATTGCTTCAAAAATTAGAATCTCCATCAGACATCCGGATCAGGTATGGCTCTTTAATCTAGCTTATTCTCTCTGTTTTTTGTTCAAATCTATTTTCTGTATTCATATAATCAACATTTCATATAGCTTAACTTAGATTCATTTGGCCAAACCTAGGACTTGGATGTTTAAAGCTAAAATTGAACACATTAAACTCATTCCCAACCTAGGCGTGGAAAATGCCACTAAACATTTCCTGGTGAACCCCACCATCCATAGAAAAATCACCTTAATACCCCTCCCCCGAGATGCGGGACCTTCAAAGGGCCTCTCAGTCCGAGGTATTGTCCCATCCTTTTCCCATCCTCCTTTCGGGTGCGGATCCTATAGCCTGAAGGTAAGGGTGCGAAAAATTTGGAGCGATACATTTTGGTGAACCCGACGTGAAACTAAAACCTTTTGAAAAAAAAAAAAAAAAATATAGATGCATTTCAAATCATTAGAAAAATACTAAGTTGCATATCATGTCTAGATGGTAGCTCCTAAGAAAAGACTAGCAGTTACTATAAATTTTGCAAATCAATTAATAGCCATAGAGGTTGATTCTTTGTTTAGAACATCTCAAACATACAGAGTCCCGCATTTGTGGGACGAACTTAATAGGAGGCTAGGTGTCATTTCATCTAGATCAACCGAACTTAGACAAATTAAGAGGTTTGCCCTAGATAGGATCCTGGATCCTCATCAACTCATTTTTTATCATGAACTTTAGAGAGCCTGCCATAGGTGGTTAGCTTATAGGAGAGCTCTTGTGTCTTCAAAATTGTTCACCTTCGAGGAATACCTCAAGAACGTTGTTGTTATACACCAATTCCTAGGTCGTGTAGAAGATTAAGAGGCCGTTCTTACGGATAGGGAAATATGGAATAGAGTTCTTAGGGCTGTGTTATATTGAGATTATTGCCACGAAATTTATTTCTACCAACAAGAATCTGAGACAGATAATATCACTATAGCACTTTTTGTCAAATTCTTGAAAGAAAATTTTCAATTTGAAGAAGAACACTTCATGACTCCTGAAGAACTTGAGCCCATTAATGATATTTATAAATTGTTTATAGAAAACTAGATCATTGCTTTCATTATTATTATTTCTTGCATTTAGTGTGTTGTTTGTTATCTTTATAATATTGTTACAAAAACAAGAAAAACCAAAACATAACAAAAACCAAAAACATTTTATTTCAAATACTATAGTAGGTATATAATTAAAATATATACCTCTTAAGCTTGTTGCATATATATATATATATATATATATATATATATATATAATATATATATATTTTCTCAAATCTAAATTTAAGCACAATGCCTAAACTTAGGAATGGTAAACAAACTGAACAAGAAGAAGAAGATTGGTTAGGAGAAAAAACAAAAAACCCAAATGTCCTTCCTGAGGAATCAATTCCGGAAGGAGAAACTCTAAAATAGCCAGAAGATGACCTGGCTGAAGAAAATGAACAACAAGAAAATCTTAAAGAGGAAGGATCCTCATCCCCTAGAATAGCTCCGAATGGAACTATTGCTTTTGATAACTTAGATCATTTCTGGAAATTTTTCAATAATAACATTGGTGCTTTTAATATGGCAGTTCGTATTGATAGAGGACAAATTAGTGACACTCAAGCAGCCATGGAACATATGTTTGACATACACACTAATACCTTGTCTTTCATTGATCAAGAAAGTGATAAAGTTGGACCATCCAATAGAGATATGGTCACTATGATTCAAAACATGCCAAAACAACAGGTTACCCAACCCCCTAAGGAACCTGTTATTGAGCCTAAAATCATTCCCACACAAAAGAAACCTTCCTTCACTGCTTTACTTCACCAAACTATTGATCAATATGCTTCAAGTAGACAAAAACCTAAAATGAAGCCAAACACCAATTTTCAACAATCGGGCATACAACATAATACAACTTCAAAATTTCTTCATAACACCCTTCCTACCAACAATTTACACAATAGCAATATAGCATCTAATCTCCATTTCCCTCCATCATATGCTCACAAATCCCATATTAATGCCCTATCGAATCAATATTGTGGGCAAACCAGTAATCTGGAAGCCATGGTGAAACAGTTAGCTTCGTGCATGGACCAGATAGATCCCTACCGTCCCTCTTACAATTATCGAGAGATATGTAGTCAACCTTTGGATCCCATAGTTGTAGCACAACCATACCCTAAACACTTTCCCATGCCCGTCCTGCCTATATATAAAGGAACCGAAGATCCCATAGAGCATCTTCGCATGTTTAGGATAGCATGTCATGATATATCACATGATGACTTGCTATTACTAAAAATGTTCCTAAAAAGTTTAGGAGGAATGGCATTAGAGTGGTACTATCAATTGCCCACTCATTCTTTGAGAAATTTTGAAGAAACAACTAAATATTTTGTCCATCAATTTAGTGCCTACATCGAGAGGCATGTCACCATTAAAGATTTGTACAACTTAAAACAAGACAAAGATGAATGTTTTGCTGATTTCTTAGCTATATGGAGGCAATTGATAGGAAAACTGCACTTTGTGCTACCTTATAGGGAAATGTTGGACATTTTTATTAATAATTTACAAGAACAAATATCTTATGAGTTATCAACTGCTACCTTAACCACCTTCGATCAAGCTATAGACTTAGCTCGAACGATAGAAGATGCTTTCATTAGAAGAGATCAGATCAAAAGGAAAGATGATGAGAAAACATCTAGAAATCAGTATAAAAATAAACAAGTTGTAGGTGAGAGAGTCACTGATAGTAGAAATGTTGCTAATATCAATACAATGAAGACAACAAAAAAATTTATATTAAAACCTCTTGATAAACCTCCTTGAGAATTTACTAGATTGAATCAACCTTTATCAACCATTCTTCCTCAATTATTAGCACGAGGCTTGATTCAATTACCAGCTATCCAGGAACCTGATCCAACTATACCCGGATATAGAGCTGATTTACATTGTGATTTTCATAGAGGACCTGGACATGCTACAAATTCTTGTAAAATATTGAAACATAAAATACAAGATCTGATTGATAATAATGAAATGGAGGTGCAAGCCTTCCAACCTAAACAAAATGCTCCTAATAATGCTCAAAAGACCATTCCCCAAAATTAGAATCAAAATGCTAATCAATCATTAGATATATTTCAACATCCTTTACCAAAACATGGTAAAGAAGTTGCCAATCAAATCGAACATCATAATGTTCCCCCTCCTACCCGATATGTAGGGACTATTAGTGGACAATTATCTGTTCAAGATCCTCAAATATTTGGCACAACCTTATCCATGGTCACGACCAGACCTCTACATAATATTCAAACTCTCGATCCTAGTGATGTAGAATCAGATACTGAAAGTGAAATAGACATCACCTCAAACCAATCGAATAGTTTTGAAAACGAATCAGATCCTATTCAACCCATCACAGATGCTATGATTCCAGAAGAACCATTTCCTAGAAGAGTTACTACTCGACCCTCTTCTAATCAGTTCCTTCCTAATGAACAAGCCATAAACGCTAAACCAAGACCAGTTCAACGTCTTCAATATAACATTGTGGGTACCATCGAAGTTGTTACCAGACAACAGGCTCAAAAATCTCAACAGGATCAAACTCAGAATGATGGATCAACTCCATTTATTTTGAAAATTCCCAATAAAGGGAATCATATGTCTAATGTTCAACCAAAACCTCCTTACAATATTAATGAACAATTATCCAATACTACAGCCATAATTTCCCTTTTGGACTTGTTAGGATCTTCTCCTACCCATAGGGATGAGTTAATTCTTACATTAAGCCAAATGATGGTACCTCAAAATATTCAACCCGAAGCCATGTCCAATACTATCATCACTCGAGAAGTTGATTGTATTGACTTTCGAGATAAAGATATCCCACAACATAGTTTACATAAGGATAACCCCTTATATATTACTGCTCTAATTGGAGATGTAGCTGTTAAAAGAGTCTTGATTGATAATGGTTCATCTCTTAACATTTGCACTTTTGACTTCTACCAACGATTTGGGTTTAGAAGTGATGAAATGAAGAAAACTGACATGATTATCAAAGCTTTCAATTACGAGACACAAGAAATGTGTGGAGTCATTACCTTACCCTTGCAAGTTGGTCCTAGAACCCTAGATACAACCATGTTTATTGTACATTGCCCAGAATCGTACAATATACTTTTGGGTCGCCCTTGTATCAATGCGATGCGAGCAATTCCCTCAACTTTACATCAGTGTGTTAAATTTGAATTTAAAAATCAGTTGGTCACTATCCATGGTGACCCTAGACCCTTTGATATGTGTGCTTTGGCAGAACCTGTTGGAGTGCAATTTTGCCCCGCTCTATCATCCACACATCCTAATTCTTATTTTTCATCTAAACGTGTGAAAAACACACACATAACATCATCTACTCCATCAACTACACCTATACATTTAACTCAACCATCTTCTGAACAAACCACACTAAAACCTCAAAAATATCTTCAATCCACAACCAATCCTTCATGTTCTATCCCTATAATTTCAAAACCTATAGACCCATTTATTGACACCTCCACATTATCAACATCTATCATACCTTCCACATCTAAAGATATAGGGAATGATCCTTCAACATCTTATGCTCTTTCTGATGAACTTTTACCGGATTTATCCACAATCTTAATATCAGAAAAAACAAATGCTTTTATGCAAGATTCAATTCTTTTAAATAACTTGCCGCCATCTCCTCATACTTTGGGCCTCCCACAACCTATGGGAAGTACTTACCAAGTCGGGAGTTGTGCTTTTATTTATAAAGGATATGATTGGGGAAGAATACCCAGGAATATCAAAACTCATCATGAGGGATATGCCCGATGTTATTTTGCTAATGAATATATTAAAGCTAAGCCCATAATGCTTAAAATGGGCTATAAAGGGAAAGGCTTGGGACCTTTCCAAAATGGTATGAAAGAACCTATTGAGGTAGTGCCATGGCCCGCCCGATGTGGTGTGGGCCTATTTCCTAGTAAGGGTCAACCCTTCCCTTTTGAAGATGATGATCAACTCATATGTTATCAAGATTATCTAGATAAACAAGATTCTTTGTGTTCTAAGAATAATCCCTTTACCTACAATATGCTATCCATAGCTTACCCTGAATTGATTGTTGAATCCGATGAGGAGTTGGAAGGAGATATTTTCCATGATATCTCCGTTGAAGAGTTGTTACACAATGGTTTTTATTTTGATGGTTCTATACCAACTATAGCCCAACTTGAGGCCACCACTCATCAAGACAAATTATCCAACTTAACCTTAAAATAATTACAAGAATTGGGTGTTTCACCCACCCCACCTAATTTTGAAAGATATCTACACATGGAAGTAGAAAACGTCATTAAAGTTAACATTGGAACTGAGGATAATCCTCACATAATCAATATTGGATCAACATTAAGTCAAGAAAAACAAGATGAATACATTGCATTCCTTAAAGAATATGAAGATGTCTTCGCTTGGACATATGAAGATATGCCAGGTTTGGACCCTTCTATAGTCATGCATCATCTAGTAGTCCATCCGGATGCTAAACCTGTTAAACAAAAACTTAGAAAAATGCATCCCAAAGTGGCCCTGCTAGTCAAAGGGGAGTTAGAAAAACTCCTAAATGTTATTTTCATACAAGCTATTGATTATGCTGAATGGATCTCGAATGTAGTTCCAGTCACCAAGAAAGAAGCTACCAAAGTTAAGGGTTTGCACGAACTTTAGAGATATTAACGCTGCATGCCCTAAAGATGATTTTCCTCTTCCAAACATGGACCAAATCATTGAATTTACCACCGGGAGTGGAATGATGTCCCTAATGGATGGATTTTCTGGCTATAATCAGATCAGGATAGCTCCTGAAGATCAGGCTAAAACAACCTTTATTACCCCTTGGGGTACTTTTTGTTGGAAAGTGATGCCATTTGGTTTAAAGAATGCGAGCGCAACATATCAACGAGCTATGACTTATATCTTTCATGATATGATGCATGATATCCTACATGATTACGTAGATGATATTATAGCTCGCTCTATTAAAGAAGATGATCATTTAGATGATTTGAGAAAAGTATTTAATCGGTTAAGAGAATACCTTATTCGATTAAATCTAGCCAAATGCATATTCGGAGTTAAGTCCGATAAAATATTAGGGGTTTTAGTTTCTTTACGTGGTATTGAAATCGACCCTCTCAAGATTGCGGCTATCATTGATATGCCCGCACCTACCAATATATCTGAGTTACGAAGTTTACAAGGTAAGCTTCAAGCCATCCATCGCTTCATCGATAAGCTGGCAGAAAAAACCACTCCCTTTCTTAAGCTCCTTAAGAAGGATGTCCCTTTTAACTGGGACGACGAATGTACAAAAGCTTTTGAACTTCTCAAACAATACCTCCTTAACCCACCTGTGCTTTCACCGCCTAGACCTGATCGCCCATTTCTCCTGTATATTTCAGCTTCAGATTTTGCTTTAGGAGCTATGTTAGCTCAGCTTGATGATGAGAAGAAAGAACATGCTAATTATTACATTAGCCGAACTTTAATCAGTTATGAAACTCGTTATACCTCATTAGAAAAACTATGTCTAGCAGTCATATTTTCTACGTAGAAATTACGACATTATATGCTTAGTCAAAAAACATATGTCATTGCTAAATATGATCCCTTGCGGTATCTTATGAGTCGACCTTATTTATCGGGTCGCACAAACAAGTGGGTTCTTGCTCTAAGCGAGTTTGAACTCACATTCATAGGACAAAAGTCTATTAAGGGTCAAATCATAGCAGATCAGTTAGTTGCTGCACCCTTAGAGTCTACCCATCCCCTCATCATTGAGTTTCCTGATGAATGCCTTCAATTAGAGGCAAACCATGTTGAACAATGGTCCTTATACTTTGATGGAGCCCGATGCATGAGTGGGGCTGGTGCGGGTATTATTTTAATATCTCCATAAAAACACATTATACCTTTGTCTTTTAAATTAACATTTGCTTGCACCAATAATACTGTCGAATATGAGGCTCTAATCCTTGGATTACGAGCTACCTTGGCATTAAAAATCAAACATCTGCTAGTTTTTGGTGATTCTCAACTTGTCATAAATCAAATTAATGAAGTTTATCAGACCAGAGATGATAAATTGCGCCCATATAAAGCATATGTTTTGCAATTGTTATCCTTGTTTGATAAAGTTACTTTGGAAGCTATTCCATGAACTAGCAACCATGCGGCTGACAATATGGCCGCAGCTGCATCTCTTCTGCCCTTGGAGTTAGATGACGAATATGCCACCATCATTATTCGTCGACTCTAGGAACCCGCTTCAAATAAGTCATGTTTAGAACCTTTGGATATGTTTCTAATCAATGAAACTACTCCTGACCCTTGGTATACAGATATATTTGATTTTCTTCACAATGGGACTTTCCCTGCCAATTCTAATAGAAACCAACATCGGTTATTACGTAGACGAGCAAGTCGATTTGTAATAATTGGCAATACTTTATATAGGAGATCTTTTGAAGGTATCCTATTGAGATGTTTGAATCTAGAAGAATCCAAATCAACTTTAAGTGAAGTCCACGATGGCTCTTGTGGAGGACACTTCAGTGGTAGTGTCATTGCTAAAAAGCTCCTTAGGATAGGCTACTTTTGGCCTACCATGGAAAATGATGCACATGAGTATGTGCACCATTGTGACAAGTGCCAGAAACATGCTAACCTTGTCCATGCGCTCGCACAAGAGTCTGCGAGCTATTTCATCTCCTTGGCCCTTTTCAAAATGGGGCTTAGACACTATTGGAAAAATTAATCTTGTGTCATCTGATGGACACAAATTCATCATAACCGCTACTGAGTATTTCACAAAGTGGGTTGAAGCTATGCCTTTAGCTTCCTGCACTGGAACACAAGTCTCTAAATTTATTTTTAATCAAATCATTTGTAGGTTCGAAATTCCTGCAAATCTCATCTCAGACAATGGAACTTGTTTCAAAAATAAAGATGTCAAGAAATTATGCCACAATTATAAGATTCAACATCGTTGGTCCACTCCTTATTATCCTCAGGGTAATGGCCAAGCAGAAGCATCTAAAAAAACCTTAATTAAAATTCTCAAAAGATTGGTCAATAAATCTGGTCGCGACTGGCACATTCAATTATATCCAGCTTTGTGGGCCTATCGAACTAGTGTTCAAACTCCCACTGGAACTTCACCTTTTGTCTTGGTTTATGGCGCTGAAGTCGTTTTTCCTTTTGAATTAGAAGTTCCTTCTTTGGCTCTACTACTTCAAGATACCAAAGTAGGAGATGAATATCGAGCTGGCAGACTCAGTCAGCTGGAACTCCTAGATGAAAAGTGCATCAATGCTTTGGAGCATCTTTGTGCTTACCAAAACAAGCTTAAAAGATCATATGCCAAGAAAGTTCGTCATCGATCCTTTGAGGTCGGCGACCTTGTTTTAAAAGAAAATCAAAAAAATACTAATGCAACTAAAGACCTTAAAGGTAAATTTGAGCCCAAATGGCTTGGACCATATATTATCACTGCTAAATTTGAATCGGAAGCATACAAATTAGCTACCTTAGATGGTAAAGATTTAAAAGAACCTATGAATATTATGCATCTTAAGCGATATTACACATAAAATTTGGTCATTTCATCATTTGTACATATTTTGCATGTTGTATCATTTTAAAAATATATATAAAACTCTTTAAACAAAAACAAACAAAAACAAATGAAAAAAATAAAAAGTCAAAATAGCAATATTACTGACTCTTTTGAAACCCAAAAAAATAAAGAAGAAAGAGAGAGTCAAAATTATCAAACTCCTCAAAAATATTTGTTGTATATATTTCTTCTTCAAGTATTGCAGTTATATTTTCAAAATTATTTTGGATAAATTAGCATTTATTTGGAATCCTCCACTATCACAAACACAAAAAATAAATATCTTGATTTTATCTGGCATGATTACTAATCTCTCTCATATCAAAGTCCACAAAATTCAATTAAATAAAGTTTGAGCATAGAGAATTGATCTTGTTATTTACTTAAACCAAGCATATATTTTCACAAAAAAATGATTATATTTGTAATGTCCATGCTATGCTACATAGTAGAAGTGGTTTCTTGAGAGAAAAGTTTCCCCTACTATCCTATCATGCACATGGTCTAGAATCTTTGAGAATTGAAAAAAGGACAAGCTCACCCCTACCCGGAATAGCAATCCCTTGCTCTACAGCTAATCCGAGCAAGTATCCCTAGTATAGGAAGAAAAGAAAAGTTCAAGAAAAAGAGAAAAAGAAACAAGTTATTTCAACATTATCTCAAATATCAAGCCAAAATACAAAAATACAAAAAAAAAAAAAGAGAAAAAGAAAAGCAAAAGCAAAGAAAAAGAAACAAACAAAAGCAAAAGCAATAAAATCCCTTTCCCTACCCATTGAAAAGAAAATAAGGGTTGATGAGCTTGAATCCCTGGAATTCTCAATTATTCGAAAATTGTGAGGTAAGCCCCATAACAAGTGGTTTGTGCCCAACCCGCTTGGCCTTGGGTAACTCCTAGCATGGCGATATGTCTGTCACATCAGTGACCTTCTTTTGTACAGACCTATGTATGCTTATGGATTAGCTAGCTCTTGATAATCCGACTTACATAGTAGTCTGGTATGGTTATATGCATCTAAATCATGGTTAACGAACACTTATTTGGTTAATTCAAATCACTTGTATCATAGTATCTTGCTCAAAATTGGTAAATGAACAATGCAATTGCACACACATTTTTCCTTTGAGAGATTTTGTGTATCATTATGATAAATCAAGATTGGTAATGAACTCACCTATGCACATGGGATTCCTTATAAATCTAACTTTTGTCTTTAAGATACTTTGAAATATTTCTGCAAATTGTTTGGAATAAATTCATTTTCTTCTTTGAAGAACAGTTGTTTAGTATAAAGACAACTATATGCATTATCAAAAATCAAAATCATTTTCAAAACATGCAATAAAGTTACATTTATATATAAATTTTGACTTTCGCGATGATGGTATAGTTCCAAAACCAAAATTGGAATTTTATGCCTAGCGCAAGTCCTCATCTTCATATTTTCTGACTATTTAAAAAAATTAAAAAATCAACCATGCAATAAAACTATTCTATTATTTTCTTCTTTGGATTTTGCAATGATGATATAAGTCTATACCTAAATATTCTATGCCTAGCGCAAACCATTGTACCAATTTTATTTTCCATTTATTTAAAATCATAAAAACATATGACTTAAATCATTATGTTACACAATTATGCTTTAAAAACAAAATAAACACTTACTCTATTTTTATGTCATTATGTCAACCTTCAATTTTGCAATGATGGTATAATTCCTAGGGAATTATCCAAAAATTTTATCACACTTAGGAATTTATGCCTAACAAAAGTCATTTTAAAATATTTCATGCATAATATTTTCATGGAAATCTGAAAACAAATCATCATCATCATCATCATTTGCATCATTACACCAAAGTCTTAAGACAGTCTCTTAAGCACTCTTTTAATTTTAACAATATTTCTATACTGGGATTAGCTTGACGACCGAGTGAGCGGCGACTCCATGAAATGGTCTATAATAGCGACAATGTCCTTTGAAATTATTTCTAGAAGTCCCTTTTCTTTTTTATCAAATCACATCACAAACAACCAATTTGTTTACATCAGATTATTTCATTTAAATTTTAAAAAACATGACATTCAAACCATAATATTTCCAACTGACATAATTACATGAATCATCAAATCAATCACCCCACAATAATAAAGCATCATACACACACATAAGACAAGTCATATGATCAAAAATATCATATATATATCCTCTCAAATCATATAATCAGTCTGTACAGTGCAGTAGCCTAGCCTCGAGAACCCCTCGAGCTCTCAGCCTCATCTCCTCCCCAGCCCTGAGGTGGACGAGGTGGCCCCATCACAGTATGTGTAGTACTGCGAGTCCTAGTCATTGATCGGGATGAAGTCCTCGATGAACCAACCCTAATTGGATCTGCAATGTCGGCTGGCAGTTGTACCCTTTGGCCCTCTGGCACCATCTAGAAGTAGATACCCTGATAGAACGCGATTTGAGCAATCGACCGTGCCAGCTCCTGAGCGCTCGCTCCTTCGCTCCGTGCTCTGAGGCGTGCAACCTCATATTTAAGCTATGTAGCCTTCGCTCGGTGGCGTGTAGCCTCATCCTGTAGAGTCTACACCTATGCCTGGAGACGGAAAGTCTTCACCCAAAGAGTAGCCATCTCACTACTCTCTCCTATGTCCACATCCTTGCCCTTATCGGGTGATGGTGGCCTCTCTCTCCATGGAGAAGGGGGTCTCTCCTCCCTCCTCTCCTGCTACCATGGCCTCTACTGAGCCTATGGTCTCCTCTGATCTCTCCCTCCGTGACCCTGTGCCACCTCAATGGCCGCCAGGTGCCACCTCCCCATCCGACGCACAACTGCATGAATCGGACCCTGAGCCCTCATCATTCGAGGAGGGTGGATGCCTGTGTACCAGGAATCATAGTCGTCGGCTACCCCTGCATCATCCCCATCCATTGGCTGAATGGGGGCATCATCCGCATCCTGAATCCAGAAGCATAGCATATCTAGAGCCCCGCTAACTATAGTGTTATCCTAGATGATCCAAGAAAACTCGTAGTCTCTGAGAGATGGGATCCCCTGCTGTAGATCGAATTACCTCAAAACTTGGTCGTAGCGATGGAGCTCCACCTCTCCCCTCTCCATCCTCAACCAGCAGGTTTTCCTAACATGAGCCAGCTCCTATTCATCCTCGACCCACCCTGGATGATCTCTCCAAGGCCTCCAGGTGATCTGGTTGGAGACAAGGTCATCAACTAGTCTCCGGGACATTGGCAGATCTATCCACCGTTGTGACCCTCTTCGGAGCCACCAGTAGAAAGCTCGGGGCCTCTCCCCATCAATCCCTATCAGTGGGAGCCCTACCGACCTCCACATCATGATGTGCTCCCAACACCAAACTTGTAGTAGTGATGTCATAACCAGACATCGGCCGCCCTTGTATACGACCCCATGCAGGATCCTATACAATCGGCATAGTACATAACTCCCCCAAGCAAACCTATACCCGTGGTCTCTCATGTCATAGACCACATCTATCAGTAGCCATGGTACTCTGCATCCACTCTGATGGCATAGCAACAGACCACCTACAACCCCAACCAAAACCTGTGTCAGTCTAGATGCCCCAGGCATCTAGCATAGCGACTCGATGTTCACTCTGCCCTTCTCCAAGGCGAAGCTCGGATCTCTGCACAGTCGCATCATCGCATGGCCCTGATTGGCCATGGGAGTTATCAACCGTCCTTGTATGGGGATCCTCAAAATCCTCCATACATCCTCTAGTGTGGGAGTCATCTCCCCTGTCGGTAACCAAAAATAGGAAGAACTCGGATACCACCTCTCTGCTAGGGTTGTCAATAGCCCCATATCTGTAGAAACCTATGGCATCTCTGCCACATGCTGCAAGCCGACTTGTGCCAACTAATCTCGCTCTGCCTGAGATAGAGTGGCCAAGTCATCCCTCAGCTCGTCGTATTTCCATTCTCTGCTCTTTAGTAATCCTCTCTACAACATAAGCAACAAAACTATAAAAATCATTAATAAAACAGTGATTAAAAATGCAAGTAAAACAAGTTCAATTTCATCAATGATGATATCGTCCACTATTGGATGATATCCCCCCCAATTTGAGCAAATTCGTCTCCGATTTCGCAAGCCGAAATCGTCCATTTTTTGATGAAATCGTCCCCATTTTGCCGATTTTGCCCCTGGACGAAATCGGCGATATCGAGACGATTTTGACAAAATCAAGATGATTTCATCCCGACGATGTCGACGGCCCAAAAACGGCCGCGATGCTCAAAAATCATCAAAATTTAATCTAAAAAGCATAGAAAATCAAATTTCAAGCATTCTAAACTAAGTTTAGACTCTTACCCGTAGCCCGCGCCGGACCTCTGTCGATCTGTGCGCTATCTCGACCATTTTGTTTGCAGAGCTCCACAAACCAGAAAATGAACATGAACAGTAACAATGAATTAGGGTTTTTCCCTATTTTTTTAATTTTATTCAAAAACAATTAAAAACATTTTAATTTTTTGCTTTTTCGCGTTTTTACCTCAAACGTTCGATTTGGGTAAAAACACGGACGAGGCATCATAGTAAGCTGTCGTACGATTCGACCAAGAATCGTCGCCTAAAAATGGGAATAATTTTTGCTTTCTTGTAAATTGAGAACTCATATTTAACGCATTTTCTTCGAAAAATTCTCTAAAGAGGGGGAAAAATGTAGCACCCTAAAATTGGCACAATAAAACTTAGTAAATAATTAAAATTACCTTAGTAATAATTCAAATTCAAATTTCAACCCCAAAACCGCTCCCAAACCACCTGCTACCCATTTCCTTGTTTTTTGTGCCATTTTTAGAGTTTGTTTCGTCCGTTGGACGATATCGTCTCCGATCAGACGATATCACCTCAGATCGGATGATTTCTTCTGGAGAAGAACGTCCAGATGATCTTGTCCCAAAACTAATTTTTCATAATTAGCTTATGTTTCAACAGCTTCTCTAACTCGGGCAGAGACGCGTCTGCACCGTTAGAGTCTCCCCCCGTTGGAGATCTCCCAAAATGGGATGATCTCCAACCTCCCAACCTTTTTCCTATGCCTATTTAATCTTAGGCCCTCCCCTTGACTTTCCCCTGGCTGAATTTTTCTGTACTTTAAGTTTTACATGCTTCAAGATATCCTAGATTATTGTTCGCCTTTGTCCCTTTTTGAATTTTCTTGTAGGAACTTTGTTATTCTTTATCCGGAGCAAAGCTCAGATCATCGCAGACGATCTTGTCCAATTCGAGACGATTTCGTACCAATTCAAGATGATTTCATACCAATCCGAGACGATTTCGACTGTAGTCAACATTAGGGGCAATCAGTGCCCAAAGTTTGCGTTTCTTTACTCTTTTTTGTTGTTTTGCTTTGGATTAGTTAAGCTTATTACTGCTTTGCATCTTGGAGTTCACCTCATGTAGCCTAGATGCATAATAAAGTCAAAGTTAGTCATTAAAACCATGCATTTTACTTAATTTATTATCTAAAGTTGTCATTCTAGCATTCATACTTTCATTTCTATCATTTTCCCTTGCTTTTGCAATTGTATTTTTTGTTCTTGGTATCCATTTCTGCAATTGCAGGTCTCCGAAGAATTCGTCTGATAAATTCATCAGATCTCAGATGATCCTGTTAGATCGGAGAAGATCCTATCAAATTCTAGATGATCCTGACTGCTTCAAAAATTAGAATCTCCATCAGACATCCGGATCAGGTATGGCTCTTTAATCTAGCTTATTCTCTCTATTTTCTATTCAAATATGTTTTATGTATTCATATAATCAGCATTTCATATAGCTTAACTTAGATTCATTTGGCCAAACCTAGGACTTGGATGTTTAAAGCTAAAATTGAACACATTAAACTCATTCCCAACCTAGGCGTGGAAACTGCCACTAAGCGTTTCCTGGTGAACCCCACCATCCGTCAAAAAATCACCTTAATACCCCTCCCCCGAGAGGCGGGACCTTCAAAGGGCCTCTCAGTCCGAGGTATTGTCCCATCCTTTTCCCATCCTCCTTCCGGGCGCGGATCCTATAGCCTGAAGGTAAGGGTGCGAAAAATTTGGAGCGATACACTACGAAATAGCAGGGATGATCCCATCCCAGGGGTCAATCCCAACTTAGGATGGGATATCACATTTAGGGTAGTGCTATTAGTTATTTTTGGGGGTGGTGTGGACCTCCTCTACATCCTTGAGGATAACACTGAGCTACACGTGGGCGGCACCAAGGTCATTCGCAACCTGTTGGAGGACGTTCCCTTGAGACTTGATAGTTTTGGCAACCTGCAGGAGGATGGTCCCTTGGGACTTAATAGTTTTGGTAGTCATAGAGAGGGTGGTTGTAGAGCTAGCTAGGTGATTAAGAATAACATTATAGAGAGCAATATTATCTTCAAAAGCTTCAATAGTATCGAAGCTATATGTTTCTCCACCCAAGTAGAAGTTTTAGCTGCATGAATTGATTTTGCTAGAGAAGAATCATAATTTTTGTCTGAATCACTAATTTTGGTAGGGGAAGCTATACCATTTTTGAGTTTTTTAAGCCACGGGTTGCACGTGTATGGGGAGGGCTAGGATTTTGAAGAAATTTTGATGAAGAGTGCTTCATAACTCTCGACTTGTGCTCAAGGACTTATGAGCCTTTGGTTTTGATTGAAGGAGCATCATGGGGGGAAGTCGAGGTCCGAATAATCGCTAGGGACTTGATGGATGTCGGTTTCAATCTTTGGATCTACTAGTAGATTTGGCAGGGGTGGGGTAGGAGGGGGGACAAGAATGGAGGGTGAATGGGCAAATGGTGGGGGGTTAGGAGGGGTAGGATGAGAGAGGCCACGGGTAGATAAATAGGGGCTAGGGATGGATTGGGAAGGGCCAAGGGAGGTGTGATGGGAGGGGCTAAGTGGGGCAAGGAGTAAAATGGGGGGGAGGGAGGTTGATGTTGTAAGGAGGGAGGGGGGAAACGATGATATACACTCTACTAGAAAAGGCATCGAGAGCGTGCTTGTAGAGGATATAGTGCAAGCCTTGATGAATAGAATAGGGGGCTTTCCCAGTGCAAAAATTTGTGATAGAAAGCTTAATTTATCTATAGAAGTAGTCAGGGATGTTAATTTTTTTGTTACCTCTAAAATGGTTTAGGAAAGTAATGTGGAAGCTCTGCTACCATCAAGTATTTATCTCTGTGAACACTTCTCCCATCCGTAGGAAGCCCGATCACCTTCGTGAGCAATTGCACTTCGATAGTAAACTCTAGGTCACGAACGGAGATGTAACCATCTTCCCAAGAATTAAAAATGGTGTTTGTGATATCCTCCTCATTGTCAATAAATTTTTTGAGGAAGGAGATACAAGTGTGGAGGATATCCTCAACCACAAGGTTGAGGCTCAAGATCATCGGTTCAAGGATTGCCATGGGGGAAATAGTACAGGTGGTTCTGAACTTAGGATGCGAAGGGTGTGAGTAAGACTGAGTGAAATGGAAAGTACCTAAATATAACTTTAGTTTAACACTCCAACCATCATGCATGCTAAAAAGGTCAAGATTTAGGGTGCAATGAAGCAATACAGGGTGCGAAGGGTGGTAATTCATGGGATGTGTACCTATTAGCATCAGCCGAGCACTGTGCAAGGAAGGGATGATGGTGAAGCAGTGATAATCACTGGTGTGGTGGATAAAAATGGAATAGGGAGTTGAAGCATTCAGGTTCATTTTTTTGTAGTGATTTCCAAAGGTGGTGCAAATATGGATGCACTTGGAATCATACTCGATATTAGGTAAGAACATGTGACAAGGCATGGTTTTAAAGTTTGTAATATGATGATTGGATAAGGCCCAAGGATTAAGATCATGAGGATAAAAACATGTGACTGAGGTGATGCAAGACATCATGGGTTTGGCACCTAGGACGATGCAAAAATTAGGGCTCAATGAAAGCAGTAAAAATGGCTGATGGTGGATGATTAACGATGATATAGGGGGGTAGGGGTAGGGGTGGGCAGGGTGTACACAAATCAACAAGGGGGAGGGGGTGGAGAGGTGACATAGGATAAAAAATAAAGGGTGAGAAATGGGTGAAGGAAGTGATGACAAGTGGCCAGTGACACCAACCAAGGGGCCATACACCCGAGAAGAGGGCTGAGGATCAGGGATGACCAATAAAATCCCGTGATACAATTTTAATAAGTTATGCAGGAAATTCATTATGCCAAACATTAAGGCACCTTACAGAGTGGCCCAGATTTCTAATGTCTTTTCTCCTTGGCTAGTTAGTTTAGATTATGAGGGGGTATTGGAATTTTAATTTGACTTAAGACCAAGGTTGATATTATATGATGGAATCTTATATATGCCTAAGGGAACACATTACCCAGGTGTTGTAGGTAAGTTGGAGAGGAGAGGGCAATCCTCCAAGGGAGGTCCCAGGTTCAAATATCCACCCTACCAAAAAGTTGAATTGGGTATCCAAAATCCAATTGATAATGTTGGTGCGAGGCAGGGTCGGGTACGACTCTCGGGTGACTTTGATGGTGTAGAACCCCTGTTCGTGGTCTCTCAGACCAAGGCGGCTTCACAAGAGGTTTTTGCTTAAAAAAAAAAAAAAAATGGCACACATTGTACAATATATAGTTTATTATTATATTTTATTATGTAATCCATATGGCTAGTGGTTAACATTGTTATGGTTAAACCCATCTATTATATTATAATTAAACTTAAATCCTTCTTGTTATATTGGCTTAGTTTAAAATCATATGTAACTTGGGGATTAGGTATTGATATAAATACCCCCAATCATTCCATCCAATGTATTGAAGCATGATAATATATAAATATTAAAATGATATGTGAGTTCATGGGGATGCCTACAGACACCCACCCATTATTTAGTTTATATATTATATTTATTCATATCTCTCTCTCCCCATTTTTCCTTCATGCTTCTTGACTCTGCTTTTCTTCCTCTTTTTGTACATAATTATGGTGAACATATCTTTCAAAATATTTCTAATAAAATATTATGAATTCCAATATGGTATCAAAGCTAAAATGAAGCAATTATTCTCAATCATACAAAAATAATATATAGGGAAAACCATGGTAGATATGGATGAGCTATTAGTTCTAATGGATTCATTTTAAAAACTTTAGGGGGGCTATTTCATCATTTTTTATAATTTACTATCTAATGTATCATTTTTTACTTACCAAAATTTGCTCTTACCCTCTAAAATTTCTAAATTTAAATTTAAAATCAGAATATTCTATCAAATATTTTATTTTTGTGATAGGAAAAGGAGAGGTTTCATATGTTATTTTTTACGATTGGATAACACAGGTTATGGCTCATAGCAGTTCTCACTCAGTAGCATTGACAAAATTGATAGTTGTCTATATATATTCCATCACGTAAATAATTCAAATCTCCTTGATGCATTTTTGTGAGGATATATATATTTTTATTTTATTTTTTGTCACCCTTCCATAGTGGCTTGGGCGATATCCTTCAATTGAACTGGAAAGTTGTCCTAACTTCTAATTAAGGTTTTGCACCCCCAATCTAAGTTTCAACAAGGATGGATAGGATTGCTAATGGCTTCTACCATCCTCTATATTTAAATCAACTCCCCATTATTCTTGCATAAAATACCTACACTAATCTAAACTAACTTAAATGAATGTAGAATGAGAAAAGAGGAAAAGCATGAAAATTTATATATTTAGAAATTTAAAGTGTGAGAAATTTAAATAAAATGCAAATTTTACACTATAGCAAGGAAAATGTGTGATCAATCGACACATGAGAAGTCAAATAACAATAATCTCCATGAATTATTTGATTATAAAATTGATAAGCAAATGACAAGATGGGTTAGAGCCACACCATAATGATCGTACACTTAGCAAACCAGGAGGGTGATGCCACTAATGGAATGCCAAAGAAATTTCTAAATTATTCCAATCTCATGAGTACAAAGCATAATGTGGGTTTAAAAATTATAGCTTTGAATTCTCATGGCAAAAATAAGAATACAATGAGGGCCCTAGACCCCTATATATAGTAAACATCTATCCCTAAATTACTTAGGGTGTGAAATAATAACTCCTTGTAAAAGTAAAGATTTAGGGTATCTTTAGAAAAATGATGCACCACAAAATATTACATGCCTCTAATTATACCTCTAACAATATTAGAAGGCTTGTAAAATGTCTTAGTGTGCCACTACATGCCAAAATGTCACATTCTAGAATATTTACCTTGGTATATGTACCTTTAGTCTACCTTTGTGATTGTTTGAGTGATTCACTATGGCTTGACAAGTGAATCACTTGAAATACAAGCATATTGACTCCTTTTGTTGAGTGACTTGATTCCTCAAGCTAATAAACTATTTATATCTCAAGAATTAGTATTTGGAACAAATTGGCTAGTTTTTGCAAACAAATTGGTCCTTGACTACATAGTCAATTTTTGAGAATCTTTGGATGTTTCTATCATAAGATCTCTACTATTGTATTATCCTTAAAAATTTATAAAGAAAATGATAAGGTACTATATTTACATTGACTTCATGAGACATCAAGGTTTATTAGAATAAGATCCTAGATCCTACATTTATCCTTAGACATGAAGTCTACAAAATTATGACCTTTACGAAAAAACTATCAAAATTGTTGGTTCTCCCCACTCAGTATTTTATAGTAGCAATTCAAAAGAAAATTATCAGTTGTCATCATTAGACAACTATACTGCTCCAAAGTCTTCCACTTCCCCTATCAAGTCATCAAGTAGATTTTCTAACAATTCTTATTTCTTAGCAGCTAGCTTCTATAGCTTGGCACGAGTTGCCTTCATTCCCTCATAGATTTCAATTGTATCTACTTGGTGGGATTGGAAAATTTCTTCTTTAATCATGATAATTATGATATCACCATCGAGAATGTGCCTTCATTCTTAAAATATTTAAGCATCTTAGCATCAATTAGCCCCTAATTTTTTCTATCCATTTTTTGAACTTGGGTTCTTAAGGATGCCACATTAGGTCTAGAGATTCCTTTTGACACTTACGATTTTTCCCAATTTCGTAACTAGGTATTTGTGATATATTCCTTGCTACTATCCCTATGCTATAGTCATTGATGCAAGGATTTTGAGGACCTCTTGATGTCCACTCCTTATATATAATTGCCTTTCTACATGTTTGATTATATTGTTGACCTATTATAGGATTTATTCTATAAAGGAGATCAATATGAAGTATTCATATATGTTTTTAATGTCCTCCTTGATATAGTACCAAAGGAACTTGACCTTTTAGATTTCTTGATCCATATTTGAGTCTAAAAATTTCTTTGTGGTATTGAGGCCATAAACTCTACAATGTATTGATATTTATTTTCTAGGTTATCCTAGAGTTGATCTGGTTTCTTTCTCAACTTTTGCACAAGATTTTCAAGCTATTGATGGCTTTTATAAGCTTTAGCAAGTTAATTTTTGAGGTCCTCAACTTGTTTCTTCAACTAATACTTTTTGAGCTACTATCCCTCTATGCTCTTAGTTGTACCAAATCTACCTCCATTTCTCTATTTTTGATCTATGTTGGTTCATCATCAACTACAAGGTGGTTATATTTTATTGTCAAGTTAAGTATGGGATAGTTATCCAATTGGACCACTTGATATGGGCTCATTTTATCTAGGTCTAGCTTGGAAACTCTAACAATAAAGTCAATAAGACTTATGGTAACAACCCAAAAATTACCAACCCATTTTTTTGAAGAGCACTTACAAAACAAAGGCTCTCAAAGGAGACACCCTTACTATAATTATTTCAACATACAAGGATTCACCATAATTGAGTTCCAAGTAACTGCAGATGACACTCAATTGATAGGAGAGGTCAACTTACTTAAATTTTGGGGTTCAACTTACTAAACCTACACATTTAGAAGGATGCCATAAGTTGTCTTCCCACCTTTTCTAAACCATCATATAGGACCATGTGACCACAACACAAGGATTACCCTTTAAGTCCTGTACCACTTAAAGGGGGACGCAAATTCCCTAACCTGACTCTAGCTCCATCTAGATATATTATTAAACATAGAGCCTTGGTCCTTAGTTACCACACATCCATGAGCTAACTAAGGTTATTGCCACTTTTATGAAAATTAACATGATCTTCGGATCCTACACAATCAAGGAGTCACCTCTTTTATCTTGTGAATAGGTTTTCCCACACACTCGATCCTACTCGTTCAATGTGTGACTATTCACAAGTATCCTAGCTATTGTATACACACAACTCCTTACAGATTCATGATATCCTAGCTATTGCATTCTCACTTCTTCTAGGACTCATGTCTACCTGGCTATTGCATTCACACAAATACTTCTAGGATTGGATTTCATGGTTTACAAGAGGAAATTATACCCACCCTAAGGATAGATTACATCATCATCTACCAAATTAGATAAAAAAATCAAAAAATACATTATACAATTCATCTCCAAATAAATGCACAAAATAGATTTCTCTTAACTATAAACCAAACTATGCACTTATCAAAGCTTAAATCTCAAATGCTTTCCATCAACATTTATGCATTCGCAAGATAACCTATATCTCTAACTTAAACATGAATTTTCAAATGGTTAATAGAACACATTAATAACTATCTCAAGAGATTACTTAGAAAGCATAAAGTTCAACTCCAAGTTACCATTAAACAACATAATATTTCATTTGTAGAATAATAAATATTTAATGTTTAACTTAATCATTACAAAATATCAAATTTCCACAACAACAAAACCTTCTAGCTCTATGAAGCCATATCCAAAGTTCCTTGATCCAACCACAAGTCAACAAGCCTCTTCATGATGGGAAAAACCACCATAGTCTTTATGAGGTATACTTAGGGATAAAAAAAACTCTCTCATGCAATGCAACTTACAACATACCATAACAAAAAATGCAAGCAACCATGCATCATAACATAAGCAAGCTACAAGAAGAGAACCCTACTTCTCTTTACAATGATTTCTTTAACTATCACTAGTCTCAAGAAATCAAGTAGCTAGATTTTATTTCATTACATAAGTATTTAAACAAAGAGAATCCCATACTTCTCTTAAATTATTCCTTTACTATCACAAGCCTCAAGAATAAAACAACAATAGTTTCTCTTTCATTAATAAGTACAAGAAAATTAAAGTAAATTTCCTTATACAACAAAAGGATAACAAGTATATTTCCAACATAAATAATCAAATATTGCACTAACAAAGATACTCTAAAATTATAATTTAAGTGCTTTATTAATCATAAGAAAACCAAGCACAAAATTAAATCCAAAAATCAAAGTGCACAATAAAATTTTAAAAAGATACACACTCCATGCAAACCAAAGGCACTTAAGAAAAATATAAGCCAACACTTAAAACTTAATCTTAAGAACAATTAAAATCTGAGCGCACAATAAAATGAACATTAGGCAAGCACCCAATTAAATCATTAATCCAAACCTAAGGTGACACTTGGTTAATCAATGCCAATCAACACAACAAGGATCACATGATAATCAACCATAACACATCACAAGCCAAAGGTAAAGTGCTTGATTTAATAAAACATAAATCAATGCAAGGATAAAGATAAACTATAGTCAACTTCAAAAATCAAATTTGGTGCATGCAAAAACCTTAATCTTCATCCTTGAAAGTCATGTTTCCAAGGTGATGTGTAGGTAGAAGGAAACGCCATCCGACTGACTTGTGCTTTATTTGAGTTAAGGAAAAAAGAATGCACACCAACCACTCTATGCTTGAAGGGCTCTCAAAACAAGCACCTTCACACTGAGTAAAAAAACAAACAAGATCATAGTAGATATATTTCTAGAATAAGAAAGGAAGTTCCATGACACAAATATTTCTAGACTGAGCAAGAAAGTTCCATGACAGGCAACAAGAAGGCATAAACCAAAAATCAAAGCATCTACCAGCAACAAGATCCACTACACAAGGAAGGGGTAGACTATGCTAAGAAAGATAAACCAACAGAGAATCACGAGTATACACACATCTTACAATCAATGAAGAAGGAAGAAAACAAGCACACAAAACATCCAAGCCATGCATTAACCAGATCAAAATAAAAATTAACATAAAATAAAAGTAAAGCCACCTAGTAAGAGCTCCCTTCTATGTTCTCTCTGGTCCTATGTAGTGCCTATTCTAGTTTACACCTCACTGTTTGAATAGTCTTGCTCATTTCCTTTGATCCATCAACCAACGATCTCTTTGTCCTCCTAACTCACCATTTTATGGAGCAAGGAGAAATCAACGTGTCTTGTTGCATGGGATGCTCAAAAGAAACACTCAAGAACATGTTCTTCTCAAGACCCAAGTGCCACCTCGATTCTCATTCAAGATCCACTCTCTTATGTAGCAAGGTGGATTACTAATTAAGCTTATTAAATCAATATCTAGTGGCTATTTTAAAATAATCTAAACATTATAATTCAATCCTTAATTCTAATATTCAAGATAAAACTCAGATTTATTTTCATAACTCCAAGATTAATAATAAATACTTCTTGAATCTAAAGTATAATCCAACCCATTATTTAACATGCCATAAACAAGCATTAATACACTCTCACCATGTTCCACACCATTGTTTTATCCTTAAGTAAGTAGCCTATTTTAAGATAGACAAAGCTATCATCGACCTACTTTAAGGAGACTCATTGCAAGCAACTTCCTGGCCCAATGGTGCAAAATATGGAATTAAGCAAACATGATATGCATCTACATGAAGGATAATTATCCATGTTACCTCGAGTTACTGATGAACTAGTCATCATCATCATTTCCTTAAGTATCTCTCTCTTGTAAGTGGTTTTCCCATATGGTCCCACCAAGGAGAGCACCTAGTCCTACATCCACAAATACATCAATAGTATCATATTCAAAGTTTCCAAAAGAATACAACAATCCAACATATATCTATATATATATATATAAAGGAGACTATACCATTAAACCTTCACATTAATACATATTTCAATGCACACAAAGAGTTCCATCCAAATAGGGGTGTTACACTTATAGCTACTCTAGTAGGGTTAGCTTTCATTGCCTTAACAAAGTATACTTTATCCCCCTTCCTTGACAATTATGATAATAAAAGAATTGAAGTTTTCTAGGTCCATTCACTAAGTATCTTGCATTCTCTCTTCCATATTTTCTCTTTAGTTATAAGGATATCAAACACATGGTGATAACTATCTATTTAGATTTATATGCAAAGGTCATGCTTGGCCCTCTAGTCGTAGTTGTTGATAGGGAAGATCCCATAGAATTAGATCTTTGGATTGGGTTATTACACATCATTGCTTAAAAAAGAAGATTTTAGGCTTGAGATGGTGGATGGTAGAGTAAGAAGGATGAATTGTATGATGATAGTGGGGAACATAGTAGAAGTTATGGGAGGGGAATGTAATGCTATTTGAAAAAAATGGAAGATAGGGCTTACATTGTATGTAGAACTAACGGTTTCCAAATGATATCTTATACAAGAAGATATGTAAAGGGTATGATGGGAGTGGTTTCCATCACAATTATGACCATTGGAGGTAGGGTGCCTCTTGAAGAACCGTGTGCTATACTGGTGGATGGTGAGATAAATACAACTAAAGAATGGGAAGGAGAATAAGCAAGAATAGAAGGGATAAATAGAGAAGGGGAAGATGTGGATGATGATATAGGAGTTAGAGTGGGTGTAGTAGTGGCCATTGAACTAGTCATTTTCAACTTGGAAGGGGATACTCCTTGAGGGATTTTTCCTTTTTCAAGTTGGATTATTTACCTCTTTTGATGATACTCCTATGTCATTTCCACCTCTCTAAAGATTGAATTACATATATCAAACCCTTTTCCCTTTGATGATCATTTATATAATTGCTAAACTGACCAATGCTAGAGTTATTCATATAACTAAGATGGTGATTATTGATACTACCTATTTCTTGGGATTGAGATTTTAAAGGGTTGAGGTGCCTATTGATATTTCACTTATGATCTTACCCCTTTTTTTGCTCTTTGGGTATCTCTTAACCCAGATGATAGTTAATTTAGCATCAAATGAATCGTATTTAGTAGAATTTGTGATTATGTCTATTTTGCACCTCATCCTTTACCACATGAAAATTTTGTAATCCATATACTTGAGCTTCCAAAGCACACCAAACTTGGATGATTCAACTTGATATTAGGGTCAAAGTCATTCTTCTTCTTGGCATAGAAGGCATACCACTCTGGGGAGTTAGCATACCATCTTTAATTTTACTTTTGTACCTACAGTTGCTTCTTGGAGTGGCAAGGACAATATTTTACTTAAGGTTTGTCTGTTGTTGCACATTACATCTCTTTTCATGTACATAAAATGTGTTCAACTTCTTGTTCCTAAGGGTATGTTAAATATTCCTTCTAGGTAATAGGGCCAATAGTATTTAAGATATTATATATCCATCTATTTCAATTATGCCTTTACGACCAAGTAGAACCCATGTAGATTAGAAGTGATGCTCATGATTTGCTGGTTAAGTAGGTAGAATATGATTTTATTTTACCCTTGAAATATTTCAAGTCCATATAGTTGAGTTGCCAAATATATTCTCGATTGAACATGTAAAGTACTCATGTAGGCAAATTGAAAGGTATGGTTAAGAATCCATAGAGGTAGATAAACAACTTGGTCTTCCCCAAGTAGAAATCTCCTCTTGTCCATTTTACTTTGGTTAGTAGTTATCGTACCTGATCTATCAATCTTGATGCTTTTCTCCTAAATATTTTCATTATAATCTCATACATCTTGTTAGAGAAGAGGTATGAGGTATTTATTTCTTCTTGGTAGGGTAAATCTATGCACTTCAAATGGTTAGTATTGTCCATCTCTTACTTAGTCTAGTTGGAGGGTGAGAAATCAACTTTTCTTCTAGTAAAGTATCAAGTAGGCTAAGTAGGAGGTATAGTTAAACTTCCTCTCCTCTTTAAATCCCTTATGTTAAATATCCATTTTATTAGAAATACACTTGGCATAGTTAATAATTTGTAAGTATGTCAGATAGGTTTGTAGTGCATGCAACAAGGATATATACTCTTCATATTTTGGTTACATTTCTTCCTTAGGATTTTGGCTATTCATGACATTACCATTTGTACATCTTCTTTGAATTGATCTAACTCTAGTGGGATATTAAAGTCACATGGTAGGTTTTGTTTCTTTAGATAAGGGGTTAATAAGTTCTACCAATAGGTCTTGGATTACCTATAATACATTTCCTTTTAGATCTTAAGGATACATGATATCCATATGGTTGAGTCATTGATGGCCTTCAACATACTTCTTATGACTTCTTGCCTCATGTAAAAGGCATATTGCATCCATTACAAGAGCTTGAAGCTCCTTGTTGTTAGGTTATATTTCTCTATTATCACTTCCACTAATTCTAGGAAACTCCACACTTGAGGCACTAGGTTCATAGCTAATCACAAAGTCTAGATTTGACTTATACTCCATGAGTCTATATATGGAATCTGGTTGAACCTTCATAGGGTATCCTTTATTACTTGAACTATGGGATGGGTATATTTTTTGTTCTCCACCCTTCAGTATGGGTATTTGTTTGGCCTTTTTAAATGTGGGGAGCCATGTATCTTCGCTTCCATCTCATTTTCTTCTATAATTGCCTTCCTAATAGTCTGACCTCCCTTGATGTGACTGGGATAGGTGACAATAGGATAGTAATTGGTAGGGAAACAATTGTGTAAGGTGGTGAGATAGGTTATACCTTAGGAAATGAAGGGATGGTGGAAGAGGATGTGGTATCCATGCAAAGGAAATGGTAGAAAGTTGAATGAAATGGTGAAAAATGAAACAAAGAATACAAATTTGTCCTTTTGAGGGAAGGAGCAATTCTCTCATAAAAAGGAAGTGATTCACTCACTAGGGTGTTTAGAGAGGTGAATAATTCACTTGAAAACCTTGAGTGATTCGTTGGTGTATCTTGAGTGATTCTCTCATGTTGTGGGACTTAGGATTTTTTTTATTTTTGGATTATGATGGTTAGGGAGTGATTCACTCAGTAACAAATGGTTGGGGAGCTCTTATGGAGCTATGAACCTAATGTGCTACTATATTTGGTTGGTTTTACAAGTTATGTGTGAAGTGCAATTGGAAGTAGAGTGCTTTGGATGCATTGATTTGTAAAACAAGGCTCCTTTAGGGGGCCTTGGAGTTTATAGAATCCATGGATAATACATATCCTACCCATTCCTTGTGTGAGCTACCCAAGTAGGGTGATTAGCTTGTAAGTTATTTGTACCCTATCTCTAGTTGGCATAAGGTAATACTTTTAGGAAAAGTATCATACTTTCCAAATTGAGTAGTTCACTTGCTTAGAACAAGTGGTTCACTCAATTTTTAAAGTACTAAATAGACATGATAAACTATTGACTTGGGAGAAAAAGATAATTTTGAGAAAAAATAAGAAATATATTAGAGGAAAATGAGAAGAGGAAAGGAACTAGTAGAAGTAAGAGGGGATGATATGCTTGTCAAATTAATATTTGATGCTATGTAGTATGTATATACATATTATTTTGACTATAATTGTTGTCACTATACAAAGTGGAGATGTTGCCCACTCACAAAAATAGAAAATTACTTCTTATATGGAGGCATGCATGTAGGCATTGAACCTATTATCTTAGAATTCCAATAAGGATTGCTCCATAATGAATTAAAACTCTAATATACCCCTAGTTTTTCTTGATTCTCATCCCATTTGAGAATACGATTTCCTTTATACTCCCCTTCTATGGTTAATTTATAAAACCATATTTTGATAGCTCCCTAATGTTTTTTCAATTGGTTATATGGAATTGAAATGGGCCCCACCCATATTACATCATCATCACATAGTGGTATTACAATAAAGCTTGGATATTATCCATATATCACTTGGCAAGATTTGAACCTTGGTCTCCTCTTTAATTATTGAGAAATATAACCGGTTGAGCTAATGCCACTTGATGATAGCTCCCTAATGTTGCATGGTCTTCTTGGAGGTATTTTATCTCTCTTATTAGGGTTAGTAGTACATTCAACCTAATGTTTATGGATTTAATGTTAGTGCCCTCCAATTTGAGCTACTATGACATTTGGAGGCAAGGGAGCTTGAGGTTAATTGGTAACATTGCCTCCTTGCCATAAATAGCTTATTGGGAGATGATCCTATAAATACTTTTGACATTACTCTATCTACCTATAATGCTTTACATATCTTTGTATTCCAATCCATTTGTGACTCTAAGATGGTCATTTTCAAGATTCTAGTGATGTTTTTATTGGCTAACTCAACCAAACTATTGCCTTGAGGATAATAACTAGACATCATTTTGAGCCAAAATCCATACTCAAGGGTGAATTTCATCACCTTATCCCATTTTAAATAGGTGGTATCATCTATGACTATGGTAGTAGGGACCCAAAATTTGATGATGACATCTTCAACAAGTTATACCACTATCTTCTAATTATCTACTTTGGCTAGGACCACTTTAACCCATTTGATGAAATAATCCATAACTTCAAGGATCCATCCATGGCCTAAACTTAATGGTGGGTTAATTTTACCTATGAAATCAAGGCCCCATTGTTTGAAAGGTCTAATCATGGTGACTAGTTTCAATACATTGGAGCTCTTCTTTTTTTACTCCTAAACATGTAGCAAGATTTGTAATCCTTGACCCACTAGTAAAAACTAGTAAAAATGGTAGGCCAATAGTATCCAGCTCTTAGTATTTTGTGAGATATAATCGGTCTAGAGAAGTTCCCTCCTTCATCATGGTATTGCCTACTTAAGTCCTCTTTCCTGTAGTAGAGGACACCATTGTATCCTTTATTAAATAGGATATCATTTGGCAAATCATAATACATTAATTTTTTTCTGAGTAAAGCCTTTTATTTAGCTATCAATTATTCTAGAACATACCCTATAGCTATGCATTTTTTGTTAGAGAATATATTACATTATTGTGTACATATCAATGTACCACATTTGGTACATTATTATATTAGGAGTTTATCTTATGTTAATGGGTAAGTAATAAATGCACAAGTGTTAGAATGTGCAATGATGTAAATGTGCATGTAGTCCACATCTACATGAGTCATAGAATAGGTAGAATAGAGCCCAAAGAACTTATCTTTCTATATATGTACCTTGAGCTATAATAGGATGAAAAAAAAGAAGTGTGTGTGAGAGAGACAAAGTTACTATAGATTAGTGAGTAGGTACAGTGTAGATCTTCATTGTAAATTTTGGAGTGTTCATAGTCCTCCATTATATTGCATTGTACTTGTAGGCCCAAAATGACCACATACTTAGGAAAATTTTGCAAATTTTGTCTAAGTTGTAAAGTCCTCATTCCGCACATCTTACAGTGTATTTTGGAGTGAATCCATAACAAGAGGCATGAGCCCGAATGACACTTAGTAAATTTTCACGCTTGGAGCGATTTCGAAAGACTTATTTTGTTTTTGGCTTCGGATTGGCGATGCCTCTCGAATTCGCAAAATTTTTAAGAACAGATGATGTCAGCGATAAAAAAGTACATATTGGCGACCACTTAATATTTTGAAATACTTCACGAGTGGCTAAGTATTGGAGCGCCCAATTTCGGAGAACCCATAGAATATTTTCACCTGAAATGGTGACAAGGCGGGATGCTGTGAGCAAAGATGCTGATTCATGATAAAAGGTGATTTTGACTAACTCCTTTTAGGAATGGTGACAAGATGGGATGTTTTATTCTGAATATAGTGCAGAATGAAGGAGTCACTTTGTACTATGATGGGTCTGGATTGATGATCATATACCAATATACTTGCTCAACCGAGATCGAATCCATAAAAGTTGTAAAGAGTGGATGATGTCATCGATGTTTTTGTGCGGATTGATGGATACTTTGTGAAATATGAAGGAAAAAGAGTAGATTCAATTCCACTTAGCCTTCAGGTCATTTGGAAGCCATATTGGCATTTTGTAGTTTTTAAGATAAAAGGATGACATCACCAGTATTGTTAAGTGGAATGGCGTTGTATTCTCCCTACCATTATAAAAAGCTTATATCTAGATGGATCACAACCATACGATGGGGGAGATCAATGATGGAGAATATGTCAAAGCATCTGAGGTATTTAAAAGTGATTCTTCACCAATGTTGTAATAGTTAGTTAGAGAGGAAGTTGAAGCGTCATGGATTTTCAAGAAGACAGAACTAGAAGTGGTTATATATTGATGACATATATGGCTTACAAGAAGAATCGATGATGATACATAATCTCTAACAGACTGAACTCCAGTTTGTGCCAAGCGACCAATAATTTGTAGAGGCGCTGAGCTACCATGGCAGTCCACTTGCAGTGGATTTCCTGGAAGGTATACCAGTAAGCAAATGCCAGCAAGAACTCTCTGTTGTGCTGTTAAAATTAAATATTTGTAATGTTCTTTGTAATTTTCAATTTTTGCAAAACTATAAATAGAGGTCGAACCCTCATTTTTAAGGGTCATCTCTAGTGTGTTTCCTTATGCTACTATAAATATTCTCAAGAGCTAATAGAAGGAGCATTACATTGGTATTCACCTCAAAATTTGTATCTTCATGCTTGATATCAGAGGTTCAAATTATTTATCTGTATTTCTATGAAGACTTAAGTGGTTATTTTGTGCTAAATTAATGGATTACTAGATGTTAAAGTAATTGAAATCTGCTTCTGAGATTGATCTCTATTGCTAGGAAGTGCATTTTTGTAGAATCTAGATATTGGTGAATTCTGTTATTTGGATTATCATTGTCTGGATATTGAAATCGTTATCTGCAATTTTTCTCTACTATGCTTTAATGAATGAAGAGTCATCCAATTTGTGATAATGTTGATCTAAGTTATGTGTCCTTAGGTTAGTTTTTTGGATCTTTTTATGGTGGTGCAATGTTGTTAGCCTATCCATCCAATATTGTTCACATTTCTCTAACCCTAACCCTTTCTTACCCTAACCTTCAAACCCTAAGTGAGCATAATTGTGTCAACACCCTATTTAAGTTGAAAAGGAACCAACCTACTCTATAATTTGGATTAGAAACTCTGTTTTGGTCTATCCAATGTTAAGTGCTGAGCTGCAGCTATCGGGTGCAAGCCTGGATAGAAAATAGAAAGATAGAAAGCCGCAATATCAAGTGAAAACTTGGTGCAATTCAGTTCCCAATAGTTTTTGGCATGCCCGGTGGGACCAGTTAACAAGGAACACAAAAGCCGACAAATGAGTTACTATTATCTCAACCTAAAGGAATCAAGATTAGGTGAATTGTCTTGACCTTGTAAGTGGATAAGAGCAAGTTCACCTGACGACTCCCTGGTATTTAGACTTAGAAAAAGAATTATCCTTGTATACCAATGTACTTTCATGTATACTAGGTCTTTCAAAAGGAATGACCCTAAATCCTATTTTTACTACGAGTTACCTTATAGAGGGGCTATTGTTGCCAGAAGTTTAGATCAAGATTTCCTCACAGAGGAAGATCTTCTGGAAGAGGATCCTGCAATCCACCCAATAGTTTCCCCAGTAATACCTACAACCAAAAATATGGCATAAGATGTGGCTCCTAATCAACCATTATATAAGTACCCCAGTTGGAACACAACCAGTACTATCAGATTAGCCCAAATGAATGCCGCCCCTCAAGATGTATCTAAATCTATCCCCACTTACGATGGATCTAGGAAAATAACTTATGAGCACTGTTAGGATATCTTGAACTTGGTAACAATCCACAACATAAAGAAATAATATATTATTGTAAGAATTCTAGCCCTGTACTTCAGAGGAAAGATATTGCATTGGTTTAGAACCTTGGAAGACAATACTATCACTTCATGGCAAGCGTTAGCCAAACCATTCATAGCAAAATTTAATGAATCTGCTGACCCATTCTCTCTACTTAATCAGTTTACATCCATGCAGAAAACTCAACAAGAAATTGTCTCAAATTTCAATTTGAGATTTAGCAGAACATGGAAAAAATTCCCCCCACTACCAGACCAGCTATATGTTTACCTTCTATGTATTATATCTGAGATCTTGGATCAAATTTGGGGTTGTAGATACAACAATCAGGAGTAGAAACCTTCCCCTAAGTTTATAATACAACAGTTCATGCTAAAAATATCCTAATAAATTTGAAGACTTCCCCCAAAAACTATGTTGCCTTATAACTCAAAAACCACTAGTAGCCAAATTCAATCCACAAGCACCTCTTATATATACCCTCTATCTTAATCATACCCATATCCATAAATGAATGTGATTATTCAACCAAAGCCTACGCCCTCTGCAACTCCTTTTCCCTTGCTTCCTTCCCAATCATCTCATGAGTTTTTTGCTATCCTAGATATACAAAATACTCTAAAAAATATGAGTAATAGAATGAATTCAATGGAAAAAAGAGACCAAGAAACGTCACAACAGAGGAGATTCCCATATGTAAACAAATATCAGAGACCTAGTCCTATTAACAGTACTGGGGTCAGAGTGAATGCAGTATATGAGGAGCCTGAATGTTCTTCAGATACTACACTTGTGAATATTTGGCGTTTAGTATGCAATGACCCCCATGACTCATAGTCTTGTGTGATGTACCAACACCATGTTCAACAAGCTATGGATCAAGCTGAAAGGAATAAAAATGGGAGAGTTAATATGTTATGGCACCCTAATAAAATCATGGTTGGGAAAGAGTTAGCCAAGGAAATCCCAATTGCCATTATGACAAGGCTTGGGAAGAAATCCTTACAAGTAGACCCCCAAAAAATGGGGCAATTACAAGTCCCTTCTCAGAAGAAATCTGATCTTCTCCCTCAGAGTAGTAACACCTTCCCTATTCCTCAATCTAAGGGAAAAGAGAAGACCAATAGTATTCCTAAGATACTGGAAAAGGAAACAGAAGGAGATCGAATGAGATCTAAGGATGAATATAAAGAAAGACTTAGGTTCCCCTCTATTACTAAAAGACAAATATTAGAGGCTAACCAACAATATAAAAGAATATATGATGAGCAAGAAAGAGGGCTAGAGAGATTCTCCTTGACTAAGTCTGAATACAACATTGTTGAAGAGATGAAAAGAATCCCATCAAAAGCTAGCCTGTATGACACTCTGTTCATCCCTTTTCAGATCGACCTGCTTAAAGCTTCCCTAAAAAAAAATCTTCAAAATAGATTGGCCACAATAATACTTAGTATGCCATCAAAAAAGAAAGATATGATACCTGCTATTTTAAAGAATAAGCCTCCCCATTTCTATATATCCCTAAGAATAGAAGGTTGGGTAGTCCAAAATTGTATTATTGACTTAGGAGCATCAGCTATAGTTATGCCTAAAGCAGTTTGTGAGGAGATGGGTATGGAGTATACCCGATCTTGTCCTGGAGTGTTGCAACTATATGGGACACCTGTTAAGGCAATTGGGGTCATTAAAGATGTACTAATGAGGTTTCACAAAGCCCCTGAGGTGACAATAGTGCAATAAATAGTTGTGGTTGACTTAGAACCCTATTTTGGATTATGTATTTCAAGAGAGTTTACTACAAAGCTAGGGGGATGTATGTACATGGATTATTCTAGCATGGTAATCCCTTTCAAAGGAAAGAGAATAAGGATAAAACCTGAAAAACCAGTAGCTTATCACATTGAAAAGATTGAAGAAGATATGTGCAATCTTATTCCCTTGGAAGAATTTGAGCTGGTGGAAAACATTGAAGAGTTGGACATAGAGGATGAGTTACCTTTCAAATAATATTATAGTTAGTTTGAAACTGGTATGGGAATGTATCGCTCCAAATTTTTTGCATCCTTACCTTTAGGCTAAAGGATCCGTGCCCGAAAGGAGGATGGGAAAAGGATGGGACGGTACCTCGGACTGAGAGGCCCTTTGAAGGTCCCGCCTCTCGGGGGAGGGGTATTAGGGTGATTTTTCGACGGATGGTGGGGTTCACCAGGAAATGTTTAGTGGCAGTTTCCACGCCTAGGTTGGGAATGAGTTTAATGTGTTCAGTTTTAGCTTTAAACATCCAAGTCCTAGGTTTGGCCAGATGAATCTAAGTTATTCTATATGAAATGCTGATTATATGAAAATAGAAAATAGATTTGAACAGAAAATAGAGAGAATAAGCTAAATTAAAGAGCCATACCTGATCCGGATGTCTGATGGAGATTCTAATTTTTGAAGCAGTCTAGATCATCTAGAATTTGACAGGATCATCTCTGATCTGACAGGATCGTCTGAGATCTGACGAATTCGTCAGACGAATTCGTCGGAGACCTGCAATTGCAGAAATGGATACCAAGAACAAAAACTACAATTGCAAAAGCAAGGGAAAATGATAGAAATGAAAGTATGAATGCTAGAATGACAACTTTAGATAACAAATTAAGTAAAATGCATGGTTTTAATGACTAACTTTGACTTTATTATGCATCTAGGCTACATGAGGTGAACTCCAAGATGCAAAGCAGTAATAAACTTAACTAATGCAAAGCAAAACAACAAAAAAGAGTAAAGAAACGCAAACTTTGGGCACTGATTGCCCCCAATGTTGACTATAGTCGAAATCATCTTGGATTGGTACGAAATCATCTCGAATTGGACAGGATCATCTGCGATGACCTGAGCTTGCTCCAGCTGAAGAATAACAAGGTTCCTGCAACAAAATTTGGATAGGACAAGTGCAGATGGTAATTCAGGGTGTTCTAATGCATGTAAAGGTCAAGTTACAGAAAATCCAGCTAGGGGAAAGTCAAGGGGGGTCCTAAGGTTTAAATAGACTTAGGAGGGAAGTTGGGAGGTTGGAGATCATCCCATTTTGGGAGATCTCCAACGGGGGGAGACTCTAATGGTGCAGACGCGTCTCTGCCCGAGTTAGAGAAGCTGTTGAAACAGAAGCTAATTATGAAAAATCAGTTTTGGGACGAAATCGTCTGGACGTTCTAGTCCGGACGAAATCGTTCGATCTGAGGCGATATCGTCTGATCGGAGACGATATCATCCAACGGACACAACAAACTCTAAAAATGGCATGGAAAACATGAGGAAACGGGTAGCAGGCGATTTGGGAGCGGTTTTGGGGGTTGAATTTGAATTTGAATTATTACTAAGGTAATTTTGATTATTGCTAAGTTTTATTGTGCCAATTTTAGGGTGCTACATTTTGCCCCCTCTTTAGCAAATTTTTCGAAGAAAATGCGTTAAATATGAGTTCTTCTCGATCTATGAGAAAGCAAAAATTATTCCCATTTTTAGGCGACGATTCTTGGTCGAATCGTACGACAGCTTACTATGGTGCCCCCTCCGTGTTTTTACCCAAATCGAACGTTTGAGGTAAAAACGCGGAAAAGCAAAAAATTAAAATGTTTTTAATTGGTTTTGAATAAAATTAAAAAAAAAAATAGGGAAAAACCCTAATTCATTTTTACTGTTTTCTAGAGCTCTACAGACAAGATGGTCGAGACAGCGCACAGATCGATAGAGGTCCGGCACGGGCTACGGGTAAGGGTCTAAACTTAGTTTAGAATGCTTGAATTTTGATTTTCTATGCTTTTTAGATTAAATTTTGATGATTTTTGAGCATCGCGACCGTTTTTGGGCCGTCGACGTCGTTGGGACGAAATCGTCTCGATTTCGTCGAAATCGTCTCAATATCGCCGATTTCGTCCAAGGGCGAAATCGGCAAAATGGGGACGATTTCATCAAAAAAGGGACGATTTCGGCTTGCAAAATCGGAGACGAATTTGCTCAAATTGGGGACGATATCGTCCAATAGTGGACGATATCATCATTGATGAAATTGAACTTGTGTTACTTGCATTTTTTAATTACTGTTTTATTACTGATTTTTATTGTTTTGTTGTTTATGTTGCAGAGAGGATTACTAAAGAGCAGAGAATGGAAATACGGTGGGCTGAGGGATGACTTGGCCGCTCTATCTCAGGTAGAGCGAGATCAGTTGGCACAAGTCGGCTTGCAGCATGTGGCAGAGATGCCACAAGTTTCTACAGATATGGGGCTATTGACAACCCTAGCAGAGAGGTGGTATCCGGGTTCTTCCTGTTTTTGGTTATCGATAGGGGAGATGACTCCCACACTGGAGGATGTATGGAGGATTTTGAGGATCCCCATACAAGGATGGTTAATAACTCCCATGGCCAATCAGGGCCACGCGATGATGCGACTGTGCGGAGATCCGAGCTTCGCCCTGGAGAAGGGTGGAGTGAACATCGAGTCGCTACGCCAGATGCCTGGGGCATCTAGACCGACACAGGTTTTGGCTGGGGTTGTAGGTGGTCTGCTGCTATGCCATCAGAGTGGATGTAGAGTACCATGGCTACTGACAGATGTGGTCTATGACATGAGAGACCATGGATACAGGTTTGCTTGGGGGAGTTATGTACTATGCCGATTGTATAGGATCCTGCATGGGGTCGTATACAAGGGCGGTCGATGTCTGGTTATGACATCACTACTATAGGTTTGGTGCTGGGAGCACATCATGGTGTGGAGGCCGGTAGGGCTCCCACTGACAGGGATTGATGGGGAGAGGCCCCGAGATTTCTACTGGTGGCTCCGGAGAGGGTCACAGCGGCGGATAGATCTGCCAATGTCCTAGAGACTACTTGACGACCTTGTCTCCGACCAGATCACCTGGAGGCCTTGGAGAGATCATCCAGGGTGGGCCGAGGATGGACAGGAGCTGGCTCACGTTAGGCGAGTCTGTTGGCTGAGGATGGAGAGGGGAGAGGTGGAGCTCCACCGCTACGACCAAGTTTTGAGGCAGTTCGGTCTATAGCAGGGGATCCCATCTCTTTAGAGACTACGAGTTTTCTCGGACCGTCCGGGATAACACTACAGCTAGCGGGGCTCCAGATATGCAGCGCTTCTAGAGTCAGGACGTAGATGATGCCCCCATTCAGCCAGTGGATGGGGACGACACAGGGGTAGCCAACGGCTATGATGCCTGGTACATAGGCATCCGCCCTCCTCGGATGACGAGGGCTTAGGGTCCGATTCACATAGTTGTGCATCGGATGGGGAGGCGGTGCCAGGTGGCCATTGAGGTGGCACAAGGTCATGGAGGGAGAGAGCAGAGGAGACCACAGGCTCAATAGAGGCCATGGTAGCGGGAGAGGAGGGAGGAGAGACCCCCTTCTCCATGGAGAGAGAGACCACCATCACTCGATAAGGGCAAGGGTGTGGACATAGGAGAGAGTAGTGAGATGGCTACTCTCTGAGGGAGATTTTCCATCTCCAGGCATAGGTGCAGACTCTACAGGATGAGGCTACACGCCACCGAGCTGAGGCTACACAGCTCAGAGATGAGGTTGCACGCCTCAGAGCACGAAGCGGAGGAGCGAGCGCTCAGAAGCTGGCATGGTCGATTACTCAGACTACGTTCTATCAGGGTATCTACTTCCAAATGGTGCCAGAGGGCCAGAGGGTACAGCTGCTAGCCGACATTGCGGATTCGATCAGGGTTGGGTCATCGAGGACTTCATCCCGATCGACGACTAGGACTCGCAGTACCACACATACTACGATGGGGCCACCTCGTCCACCTCAGGGCTGGGGAGGAGATGAGGCTGAGAGCTCGAGGGGTTCTCGAGGCTAGGCTACTGCACTGTATAGACTGATTATATGATTTGAGAGGATTGAGTATGCCAAGATGTAGATTGTGGCATACCAATCCAGTTTTGATATGATGTACATAATTGATATATATATATATATATATATATATATATATATATATATATGATATTTTTGATCATATGACTTGTCTTATGTGTTTGTATGATGCTTTATTGTTGTGGTGTGATTGATTGGATGATTCATGTAATTATGTCGGTTGGAAATATTATGGTTTGAATGTCATGCTTTTTAAAATTTAAATGAAATAATCTGATGTAAACAAATTGGTTTTGTTGTGATGTGATAATTTGATAAAAATAAAAGAGGACTTTTAACAATAATTTCAAAGGACATTGTCGCTATTATAGACCATTTCATGGAGTCGCCGCTCACTCGGTCGTCAAGCTAATCCCAAGTATAGAAATATTGTTAAAAGTAAAAGAGTGCTTAAGAGACTGTCTTAAGACTTTGGTGTGATGATGCAAATGATGATGATGATGATGATTTGTTTTCAGATTTCCATGAAAATATTATGCATGAAATATTTTAAAATGACTTTTGCTAGGCATAAATTCCTAAGTGTGATAAAATTTTTGAACAATTCCCTAGGAATTATACCATCATTGCATTTTGACATAATGACATAAAACAGAATAAGTGTTTGTTTGTTTTAAAGCATAATGGTGTAACATAATGATTTAAGTCATATGTTTTTATGATAATAAATGGAAAATAAAATTGGTACAATGGTTTGCGCTAGGCATAGAATATTTAGGTATAGACTTATACCATCATCGCGAAATCCAAAGAAGAAAATAATATAATAGTTTTATTGCATGGTTGATTTTTAATTTTTGAAAATAAACAGAAAATATGAAGATGAGGACTTGCGCTAGGCATAAAATTCCAATTATGGTTTTGGAACTATACCATCATCGCGAAAGTCAAAAGTTATATATAAATGTAACTTGATTGCATGTTTTTGAAAATGATTTTGATTTTTGATAATGCATGTAGTTGTCTTTATACTAAACAACTGTTCTTCAAAGAAGAAAATGAATTTATTCCAAACAATTTGCAAAAATATTTCAAAGTATCTTAAAGACAAAAGTTAGATTTATAAGGAATCCCATGTGCGTAGGTGAGTTCATTACCAATCTTGATTTATCATAATGATACACAAAATCTCTCAAATACAAAATGTGTGTGCAATTGCATTGTTCATTTACCAGGTTTGAGCAAGATACTATGATACAAGTGATTTGAATTAACCAAATAAGTGTTCATTAACCATGATTTAGATGCATATAACCATACTAGACTACTATGTAGGTCGGGTTATCAAGAGCTAGCTAATCCATAAGCGAGACATAGGTCCAGTACAAAAGAAGATCGCTAATGTGACAGACATATCGCCATGCTAGGAGTTACCCAAGGCCAAGCGGGTTGGGCACAAACCACCTGTTATGGGGCTTACCTCACAGTTTTCGAATAATTGAGAATTCCAGGGATTCAAGCTCATCAACCCTTATTTTCTTTTCAATGGGTAGGGAAAGGGATTTTATTGCTTTTGCTTTTGTTTGTTTCTTTTTCTTTGCTTTTACTTTTCTTTTTCTCTCTCTTTTTTTTTTTTTTTTGTATTTTTGTATTTTGGCTTGATATTTGAGATAATGCTGAAATAACTTGTTTCTTTTTCTCTTTTTCTTGAACTTTTCTTTTCTTCCTATACTAGGGATACTTGCTCGGATTAGTTGTAGAGCAAGGGATTTTTATTCCGGGTAGGGGTGAGCTTGTCCTTTTGTCAATTCTCAAAGATTCTAGACCATGTGCATGATAGGATAGTAGGGGAAACTTTTCGCTCAAGAAACCACTTCTACTATGTAGCATAGCATGGACATTACAAATATAATCATTTTATTGTGAAAGGATATGCTTGGTTTAAGTAAATAACAAGATCAATTCTCTATGCTCAAACTTTATTTAATTGAATTTTGTGGACTTTGATATAAGAGAGATTAGTAATCATGCCGAGATAAAATCAAGATATTTATTTTTGTGTTTGTGATAGTGGGGGATTCCAAATAAATGCTAATTTATCCAAAATAATTTGAAAATATAACTGCAATACTTGAAGAAGAAATATATATAACAAATATTTTTGAGGAGTTTGATGATTTTGACTCTCTCTTTCTTCTTTATTTTTTTATTTTTTGGTTTTGAAAAGAGTCAATAATATTGTTGTTTTGACTTTTTATTTTTTTTCATTTGTTTTTGTGTAAACAGTTTTATATATATTTTTAAAATGAGACAACATGCAAAATATGTACAAATGATGAAATGACCAAATTTTATGCGTAATATCGCTTAAGATGCATAATATTCATAGGTTCTTTTAAATCTTTACCATCTAAGGTAGCTAATTTGTATGCTCCTGATTCAAATTTAGCAGTGATAATATATGGTCCAAGCCAGTTGGGCTCAAATTTACCTTTAAGGTCTTTAGTTGCATTAGTATTTTTTTGATTTTCTTTTAAAACAAGGTCGTCGACCTCAAAGGATCGATGACGAACTTTCTTGGCATATGATCTTTTAAGCTTGTTTTGGTAAGCACGAAGATGCTCCAAAGCATTGATGCACTTTTCATCTAGAAGTTCCAGCTGACTGAGTCTACCAGCTCGATATTCATCTCCTACTTCGGTATCTTGAAGTAGTAGAGCCAAAGAAGGAACTTCTAATTCAAAAGGAAAAACGGCTTCAGCGCCATAAACCAAGACAAAAGGTGAAGTTCCAGTGGGAGTTCGAACACTAGTTCGGTAGGCCCACAAAGCTGGATATAATTGAATGTGCCAGTCGCGGCAAGATTTATTGACCAATATTTTGAGAATTTTGATTAAGGTTTTGTTAGATGCTTCTGCTTGGCCATTACCCTGAGGATAATAGGGAGTGGACCAGCGATGTTGAATCTTATATTTTTGGCATAATTTCTTAACATCTTTATTTTTGAAACAAGTTCCATTGTATGAGATGAGATTTGCAGGAATTCCAAACCTACAAATGATTTGATTAAAAATAAATTTAGAGACTTGTGTTCTAGTGCAAGAAGCTAAAGGCATAGCTTCAACCCACTTCGTGAAATACTCAGTGGCGGTTATGATGAATTTGTGTCCATCAGATGACACAGGATTAATTTTGCCAATAATGTCTAAGCCCCATTTTGAAAAGGGCCAAGGAGATGAAATAGCCTCCGCAGCTCTTGTGCGGGCGCATGGACAAGGTCAGCATGTTTCGGGCACTTGTCGCAATGGCGCACATACTCATGTGCATCATTTTCCATGGTAGGCCAAAAGTAGCCTATCCTAAGGAGCTTTTTAGCAATGACACTACCACCGAAGTGTCCTCCACAAGATCCATCGTGGACTTCACTTAAAGCTGATTTGGATTCTTCTAGATTCAAACATCTCAATAGGATACCTTCAAAAGATCTCCTATATAAAGTATTGCCAATTATTACAAATCGACTTGCTCGTCTACGTAATAACCGACGTTGGTTTCTATTAGAATTGGCAGGGAAAGTCCCATTTTGAAGAAAATCAACTATATCTATATACCAAGGGTCAGGAGTAGTTTCATTGATTAGAAACACATCCAAAGGTTCTAAACATGACTTATTTGAAGTGGGTTCCTGGAGTCGACGAATAATGATGGTGGCATATTCGTCATCTAACTCCAAGGGCAGAAGAGATGCAGCTGCGGCCATAGCGTCAGCCGCACGGTTGCTAGTTCATGAAATAGCTTCCAAAGTAACTTTATCAAACAAGGATAACAATTGCAAAACATATGCTTTATATGGGCGCAATTTATCATCTCTGGTCTGATAAACTTCATTAATTTGATTTATGACAAGTTGGGAATCACCAAAAACTAGCAGATGTTTGATTTTTAATGCCAAGGTAGCTCGTAATCCAAGGATTAGAGCCTCATATTTGGTAGTATTATTGGTGCAAGAAAATGTTAATTTGAAGGACAGAGGAATGATGTGTTTTTGCGGGGATATTAAAATAATACCCGCACCAGCCCCACTCATGCATCGGGCTCCATCAAAGTATAAGGACCATTGTTCAATATGGTCTGCCTCTAATTGAAGGCATTCATCGGAAACTCAATGATGAGGGGATGGGTAGACTCTAAGGGTGCAACAGCTAACTGATCTGCTATGATTTGACCCTTAACAGATTTTTGTCCTATGAATGTGAGTTCAAACTCGCTGAGAGCAAGAACCCACTTGGCTGTGCGACCCGATAAATAAGGTCGACTCATAAGATACCGCAAGGGATCATATTTAGCAATGACATATGTTTTTTGACTAAGCATATAATGGCATAATTTTTGCGTAGAAAATACGACTGCTAGACATAATTTCTCTAATGAGGTATAACGAGTTTCATAACTGATTAAAGTTTGGCTAATGTAATAATTAGCACGTTCTTTCTTCTCATCATCAAGCTGAGCTAACATAGCTCCTAAAGCAAAATCTGAAGCTGAAATATACAGGAGAAACGGGCGATCAGGTCTAGGCGATGAAAGCACAGGTGGGTTAAGGAGGTATTGTTTGAGAAGTTCAAAAGCTTATGTACATTCGTCATCCTAGTTAAAAGGGACATCCTTCTTAAGGAGCTTAAGAAAGGGAGTGGTTTTGTCCACAACTTATCGATGAAGCGACGGATGGCTTGAAGCTTACCTTGTAAACTTCGTAACTCAGATATATTGGTAGGTGCGGGCATATCAGTGATAGCCACAATCTTGAGAGGGTCGATTTCGATACCACGTAAAGAAACTAAAACCCCTAATAGTTTACCGGACTTAACTCCGAATATGCATTTGGCTGGATTTAATCGAATAAGGTATTCTCTTAACCGATTAAATACTTTTCTCAAATCATCTAAATGATCATCTTCTTTAATAGAGCGAGCTATAATATCATCTACGTAATCATGTAGGATATCATGCATCATATCATGAAAGATATAAGTCATAGCTCGTTGATATGTTGTGCTTGCATTCTTTAAACCAAATGGCATCACTTTCCAACAAAAGGTACCCCAAGGGGTAATAAAGGCTATTTTAGCCTGATCTTCAGGAGCTATCCTGATCTGATTATAGCCAAAAAATCCATCCATTAGGGACATCATTCCACTTCCGACGGTAAAGTCAATGATTTGGTCCATGTTTGGAAGAGGAAAATCATCTTTAGGGCATGCAACGTTAATATCTCTAAAGTCCGTGCAAACCCTAACTTTGGTAGCTTCTTTCTTGGTGACTGGAACTACATTCGAGATCCATTCAACATAATCAATAGCTTGTATGAAAATAACATTCGAGAGTTTTTCTAACTCCCCTTTGACTAGCGGAGCCACTTTGGGATGCATTTTTCTAAGTTTCTGTTTAACAGGTTTAGCATCCGGATGGACTACTAGATGATGCATGACTACGTAAGGGTCCAGGACACTGGCATATCTTCATATGTCCAAGCGAAGACATCTTCATATTCTTTAAGGAATGCAATGTATTCATCTTGTTTTTCTTGACTTAATGCTGATCCAATATTGATTATGTGAGGATTATCCTCAGTTCCAATGTTAACTTTAATGACGTTTTCTACTTCCATGTGTAGATCTCTTTCAAAATTAGGTGGGGCGGGTGAAACGCCCAATTCTTGTAATTATTTTAAGGTTAAGTTGGATAATTCATCTTGATGAGTGGTGGCCTCAAGTTGGGCTATAGTTGGTATAGAACCATCAAAATAAAAACCATTGTGTAACAACTCTTCAACAGAGACATCATGGAAAATATCTCCTTCCAACTCCTCATCGGATTCAACAATCAATTCAGGGTAAGCTATGGATAGCATATTGCAGGTAAAGGGATTATTCTTTGAACACAAAGAATCTTGTTTATCTAGATAATCTTGGTAACATATGAGTTGATCATCATCTTCAAAAGGGAAGGGTTGACCCTTACTAGGAAATAGGCCCACACCACATCGGGCGGGCCATGGCTCTACCTCAATAGGTTCTTTCATACCATTTTGGAAAGGTCCCAAGCCTTTCCCTTTATAGCCCATTTTAAGCATTATGGGTTTAGCTTTAATATATTCATTAGTAAAATAACATCGGGCATATCCCTCATGATGAGTTTTGATATTCCTGGGTATTCTTCCCCAATCATATCCTTTATAAATAAAAGCACAACTCCCGACTTGGTAAGTACTTCCCATAGGTTGTGGGAGGCCCAAAGTACGAGGAGATGGTGGCAAGTTATTTAAAAGAATTGAATCTTGCATAAAAGCATTTGTTTTTTCTGATATTAAGATTGTGGATAAATCCGATAAAAGTTCATCAGAAAGAGCATAAGATGTAGAAGGATCATTCCCTATATCTTTAGATGTGGAAGGTATGATAGATGTTGATAATGTGGAAGTGTCAATAAATGGGTCTATAGGTTTTGAAATTACAGGGATAGAACATGAAGGATTGGTTGTGGATTGAAGACCTTTTTGAGGTTTTAGTGTGGTTTGTTTAGAAGATGGTTGAGTTAAATGTATAGGTGTAGTTGATGGAGTAGATGATGTTATGTGTGTGTTTTTCACATGTTTAGATGAAAAATAAGAATTAGGATGTGTGGATGACAGAGCGGGGCAAAATTGCACTCCAACAGGTTCTGCCAAAGCACACATATCAAAGGGTCTAGGGTCACCATGGATAGTGACCAACTAATTTTTAAATTCAAATTTAACACACTGATGTAAAGTGGAGGGAACCGCTCGCATCGCATTGATCCAAGGGCGACCCAAAAGTATATTGTACGATGTTGGGCAATGTACAATAAACACGGTTGTATCTAGGGTTCTAGGACCAACTTGCAAGGGTAAGGTAATGACTCCACATGTTTCTTGTGTCTCGTCATTGAAAGCTTTGATAATCATGTCAGTTTTCTTCATTTCATCACTTCGAAAGCCAAATCTTTGGTAGAAGTCAAAAGTGCAAATGTTTAGAGATGAACCATTATCAATCAAGACTCTTTTAATAGCTACATCTCCAATTAGAGCAGTAATATATAAGGGGTTATCCTTATGTAAACTATGTTGTGGGATATCTTTATCCCGGAAGTCAATACAATCAACTTCTCTAGTGATGATAGTATTGGCCATGGCTTCGGGTTGAATATTTTGAGGTACCATCATTTGGCTTAATGTAAGCATTAACTCATCCCTATGGGTAGGAGAAGATCTTAACAAGTCCAAAAGGGAAATTCTGGCTGTAGTATTGGATAATTGTTCATTAATATTGTAAGGAAGTTTTGGTTGAACATTAGACATATGATTCCCTTTATTGGGATTTTTCAAAATAAATGGAGCTGATCCATCATTTTGAGTTTGATCTTGTTGAGAGTTTTGAGCCTGTTGTCTGGTAACGGCTTCGATGGTACCTACAATGTTATATTGAAGACGCTGAACTGGTCTTGGTTGAGCGTTTATGGCTTGTTCATTAGGAAGGAACTGATTAGAAGAGGGTCGAGTAGTAACTCTTCTAGGAAATGGTTCTTCTGGAACCATAGCATCTGTGATGGGTTGAATAGGATCCGATTCATTTTCAGAACTATTCGATTGATTTGAGGTGATGTCTACTTCACTTTCAGTATCTGATTCTACATCACTAGGATCAGGAATTTGAATATTATGTAGGGGTCCGGTCGTGACCAGGGATAAGGTTGTGCCAAATATTTGAGGATCCTGAATAGATAATTGTCCGCTAATAGTCCCTACATATCGGGTAGGAGGGGGAACATTATGATGTTCGATTTGATTGGCCACTTCTTTACCATGGTTTGGTAAAGGATGTTGAAATATATCCAATGATTGATTAGCATTTTGATTCTGATTTTGGGGAATGGTCTTTTGAGCATTATTAGGAGCATTTTGTTTAGGTTGGAAGGCTTGTACCTCCATTTCATTATTATCAATCAAATCTTGTATTTTATGTTTCAATATTTTGCAAGAATTTGTAGCATGTCCAGGTCCTCTATGAAAGTCACAATGTAAATCAGCTCTGTATCCGGGTATAGTTGGATCAGGTTCTCGGATAGCTAGTAATTGAATCAAGCCTCATGCTAATAATTGAGGAAGAATGGTTGATAAAGGTTGATTCAATCTAGTAAATTCTCGAGGAGGTTTATCAGGAGGTTTTAATATAAATTTTTCTTGTTGTCTTCGTTGTATTGATGTTAGCAACGTTTCTACTATCAGTGACTCCGTCACCTACAACTTGTTTGTTTTTATACTGATTTCTAGATGTTTTCTCATCATCTTTCCTTTTGAGCTGACCTCTTCTAATGAGAGCATCTTCTACCCTTCGAGCTAAGTCTATAGCTTGATCGAAGGTAGTTAAGGTGGCAGTTGATAACTCATAAGATATTTGTTCTTGTAAATTATTAATAAAAATGTCCAACATTTCCCTATAAGGTAGCACAAAGTGCAGTTTTCCTGTCAACTGCCTCCATCTAGCTAAGAAATCAGCAAAACATTCATCTTTGTCTTGTTTTAAGTTGTACAAATCTTTAATGGTCACGTGCCTCTCGATGTAGGCACTAAATTGATGGACAAAATATTCAGTTGTTTCTTCAAAATTTCTCAAAGAATGAGTGGGCAATTGATAGTACCACTCTAATGCCATTCCTCCTAAGCTTTTCGGGAACATTTTTAGTAATAGCAAGTCATCATGTGATATATCATGACATGCTATCCTAAACATGCGAAGATGCTCTATGGGATCTTCAGTTCCTTTATATATAGGCAAGACGGGCATGGGAAAGTGTTTAGGGTATGGTTGTGCTACAACTATGGGATCCAGAGGTTGACTACATATCTCTCGATAATTGTACGAGGGACGGTAGGGATCTATCTGGTCCATGCACGAAGCTAACTGTTTCACCATGGCTTCCAGATTACTGGTTTGCCCACCATATTGGTTCGGTAGGGCATTAATATGGGATTTGTGAGCATATGATGGAGGGACATGGAGATTAGATGCTATATTGCTATTGTGTAAATTGTTGGTAGGAAGGGTGTTATGAAGAAATTTTGAAGTTGTATTATGTTGTATGCCCGATTGTTGAAAATTGGTGTTTGGCTTCATTTTAGGTTTTTGTCTACTTGAAGCATATTGATCAATAGTTTGGCGAAGTAAAGCAGTGAAGGAAGGTTTCTTTTGTGTGGGAATGATTTTAGGCTCAATAATAGGTTCCTTAGGGGGTTGGGTAACCTGTTGTTTTGGCATGTTCTGAATCATAGTGACCATATCTCTATTGGATGGTCCAACTTTATCACTTTCTTGATCAATGAAAGACAAGGGATTAGTGTGTATGTCAAACATATGTTCCATGGCTGCTTGAGTGTCACTAATTTGTCCTTTATCAATACGAACTGCCATATTAAGAGCACCAATGTTATTATTGAAAAATTTCTAGAAATGATCTAAGTTATCAAAAGCAATAGTTCCATCTGGGGCTATTCTAGGGGATGAGGATCCTTCCTCTTTAAGATTTTCTTGTTGTTCATTTTCCTCGACCGAGCTCATCTTCTGGCTGTTCTAGAGTTTCTCCTTTCGGAATTGATTCCTCGGGAAGGACATTTGGGTTTTTTGTTTTGTCTTCTAACCAATCTTCTTCTTCTTGTTCAATTTGTTTACCATTCCTAAGTTTAGGCATTGTGCTTAAATTTAGATTTCAGCAAATATATATATACTTGTATATATATAAAAAATATATATATATATATATATATATATATATGTGCAACAAGCTTAAGAGGTATATATTTTAATTATATACCTACTATAGTATTTGAAATGAAATGTTTTTGGTTTTTGTTATGTTTTGGTTTTTTTCTTGTTTTTGTAACAATATTATAAAGATAACAAACAACACACTAAATGCAAGAAATAATAATAATGAAAGCAATGATCTAGTTTTCTATAAACAATTTATAAATATCATTAATGGGCTCGAGTTCTTCAGGAGTCATGAAGTGTTCTTCTTCAAATTGAAAATTTTCTTTCAAGAATTTAATAAAAAGTGCTATAGTGATATTATCTGTCTCAGATTCTGGTTGGTAGAAATAAAGTTCGTGGCAATACTCTCGATATAACACAGCCCTAGGAACTCTATTCCATATTTCCCTATCCATAAGAACGACCTCTTGATCTTCTACACGACCTAGGAATTGGTGTATAACAACTACGTTCTCGAGGTATTCCTCGAAGGTGAACAATTTTGAAGACACAAGAGCTCTCCTATAAGCTAACCACCTATGGCAGGCTCTCTGAAGTTCATGATAAACAATGAGTTGATGAGGATCCAGGATCCTATCTAGGGCAAACCTCTTGATTTGTCTAAGTTCGGTTGATCTAGATGAAATGACACCTAGCCTCCTATCAAGTTCTTTCCACAAAAGTTGGTTTCTATCTGTTTCAGGCACACTAAGCACATAATTAACTTCTATGGCTACTAATTGGTTTTCAACATTTATAGTGACTACTAATCTTTTCTTAGGAGCTACCATCTAGACATGATATGCAACTTAGTATTTTTCTAATGATTTGAAATGCATCTATGTTTTTTGTTTTGTTTTTTTTTGTTTTCAAAAGGTTTTAGTTTCACGTCGGGTTCACCAAAATGTATCGCTCCAAATTTTTTGCATCCTTACCTTCAGGCTAAAGGATCCGTGCCCGGAAGGAGGATGGGAAAAGGATGGGATGGTACCTCGGACTGAGAGGCCCTTTGAAGGTCCCGCCTCTTGGGGGAGGGGTATTAGGGTGATTTTTCGATGGATGGTGGGGTTCACCAGGAAACGTTTAGTGGCAGTTTCCATGCCTAGGTTGGGAATGAGTTTAATGTGTTCAATTTTAGCTTTAAACATCCAAGTCCTAGGTTTGGCCAGATGAATCTAAGTTATTCTATATGAAATGCTGATTATATGAAAACAAAAAATAGATTTGAACAAAAAACAGAGAGAATAAGCTAAATTAAAGAGCCATACCTGATCCGGATGTCTGATGGAGATTCTGATTTTTGAAGCAGTCCAGATCGTCTGGAATTTGACAGGATCGTCTCTGATCTGACAGGATCGTCTGAGATCTGACGAATTCATCAGACAAATTCGTCGGAGACCTGCAATTGCAGAAATGGATACCAAGAACAAAAACTACAATTGCAAAAGCAAGGGAAAATGATAGAAATGAAAGTATGAATGCTAGAATGACAACTTTAGATAACAAATTAAGTAAAATGCATGGTTTTAATGACTAACTTTGACTTTATTATGCATCTAGGCTACATGAGGTGAACTCCAAGATGCAAAGCAGTAATAAACTTAACTAATGCAAAGCAAAACAACAAAAAAGAGTAAAGAAACGCAAACTTTGGGCACTGATTGCCCCCAATGTTGACTGCAGTCGAAATCATCTCGGATTGGTATGAAATCATCTCGAATTGGATAGGATCATCTACGACGACCTGAGCTTGCTCCGACTGAAGAATAACAAGGTTCCTGCAACAAAATTTGGATAGGACAAGTGCAGATGGTAATTCAGGGTGTTCTAATGCGTGTAAAGGTCAAGTTACAGAAAATCCAGCCAGGGGAAAGTCAAGGGGGGGTCCTAAGGTTTAAATAGACTTAGGAGGGAAGTTGGGAGGTTGGAGATCATCCCATTTTGGGAGATCTCCAATGGGGGGAGACTCTAACGGTGCAGACGCGTCTCTGCCCGAGTTAGAGAAGCTGTTGAAATAGAAGCTAATTATGAAAAATCAGTTTTGGGACAAGATCGTCCGGACGTCTTAGTCCGGATGAAATCGTCCGATCTGAGGCGATATCGTCTGATCGGCGACGATATCGTCCAACGGTCACAAAAAATCTTAAAAATGGCACGAAAAACGAGGAAACGGGTTAAACGGTGATTTGGGAGCGGTTTTGGGGGTTGAATTTGAATTTGAATTATTACTAAGGTAATTTTGATTATTGCTAAGTTTTACTGTGCCAATTTTAGGGTGCTACAGGGAACATATAGCATCTCAACTGAATTAGAGAAGAAAATCCTTGCTATATCCAACCAATATCTAAGAGAGAAAGAAACTTGGGTCATGCACTTTGATGGTGCTAAAAGCCAAAATGGTATAGGAGCTAATGTGGTCCTACAATCCCAATCAGAAGGTACAAAAGTTTTTGCTTACAGAATGACATGGTCATGTACTAACAATGTTGCATAATATGAGGCCCTATGTATCGGAGTTATACAAGCAGAAAGTATGGGCATCAATATTTTGAATATATATGGTGACTTTGAGATGATAGTCCATCAAGTAAGAAATAGGTGTAGCAGTAAGCACCATTACTTAAAAGCTTACAGAAATAGGGTATGGGATTTAATGGAATCTTTTGATGCCCTGAATCTAAATTTTGTTCCCAAAGAAAAGAATACTCTAGTTGATTCATTAGCAACAAAGTGAGTTAACTTCAACCCTTATGTAGACTTTGGAATCAATAAGGCCAAGGAAATTAAAATAATTTTTAGACCTGATGTACCAGACAAGCAAATTTTTTGGCAGGTTTTTAAAAGTGATGAACAAATAGTTGATTTTTTGGTGAGAGAAGCATGTCTCTCCACTATACAAGAGGAGAATTTAGAAGAAATTTATCAACAAGACATTATCAAACTAAGGAACAATAATATCCCAAGGGGGTTGGTTACCCTTGAGAGTTTATTTGATAATGAGGATAGAAAGAAGACCAGAGCCATGAAGGTCAATAAAAAAATCTATAAATAAGTTGAAGTCGGTATAGAAAAGAAAATCCATGTTGGAGTCCAATGTTCACCTGAGGAAGCAGAAGATATCAAAGCTCTATGCTTAAGATACCAAGACATTGTGGCTTGGTCATATGAAGACCTCAAGGTGTATGATAAAATTTTTATCTAGCATACTATTGATCTAGAGCTTGATGCAAAACCATTTAGGTAGAAGCAGAGGCCAGTCAATCCAAATATCGAGGCCATTATGAGAGAGGAGCTCTTAAAGTTATTAAAGGCTAAGATCATATACCCAATAAAATATTCTACTTGGGTAGCCAATTTGGTACTCGTGAGAAAAAATAATGGGGATATATGCTTGTGCATGGAATTTAGAAATATGAATCAAGCATCCCTTAAATATCACTATCCTCTCCCTCAGATTGATAAGATCTTGCAAGTAGTGGCAGGAGCAGAATGATTCTCACTATTGGATGGTTACTCTAGATATAACCAAATTTGGGTGAGAGATGAAGATCAGTATAAAACAACATTCACCATAAAATGGGGTACATTTGCCTACCAGAGAATACCTTTTGGGTTGTCCAATGCAGGAGCCACATTTCAGAGAGCTATGGACTATGCCTTTGGAGCACTGATCAACAAGGTATTCTGATTTATCTGGATGACATGACTGTGTTTTACCATGATAAAAAAGACCATCTGTCACACTTGGAGAAAGTTTTTCAAAAATGCTGATAATTTGGTATTTCACTCAATCCTAAGAATTCATTCTTTGTAGTCCATGAAGGAAATATACTAGGACATGTGGTCTCAAAAGATGGCATGGCCATAGATCCAAATAGAATCACATCAATTCTTGCTCTTCCTTTGCCTACAAATAAGAAGACATTGTAGTCTTTCCTAGGCCAAATCAATTTTGTCAGGAAATTCATTTCTGATTTTGCACATAAAGTAAGGCCTATATCTGAGCTACTCAAGAAAAATTCTGAATTCAAGTGGATTGAAGTCAAGAAATGATATTTTAAAATTATCAAGCAATCCATTACAATATCCCTAGTACTGGTAAACCCATATTTTAGCAAATATTTTTTTCTTTATGCATATGAAGCTGAAGAAAGTTATGCCTCAGTACTTACCCAAAAATATGATAAAGGGGAGGAACACCCTGTGTTCTTTTGGAGCCAGACACTCCATGATTATCAGGTCAAATACAACTTTATTGAAAGACAAGTATTTGTTGTGATGAAGTCACTAAAGAAGTTCAGGAAGTATTTGGTACAGAGCAAGACCCTGGTATATGTGGTTCATCTGGATGTAAGAAGTTTTATCTTGTAGGGTGATCTAGGAGACAAAAGAGCTGGCTAGATTACCAAAATCTAAGAATATGATGTAGAAATACACCCCACCAAGCTAGTGAGAGGTAGATCCTTATGCCAAGGGTTAACAAAAGTTGCAACATTGGCAGAAGTAATAGCTTGCTAGACATCAGAAGAAAATCAAGTCGAAATAATACAAACTGAAGAATCTAATTGGATTGACCAGATGATTAGGTATTTCCAGAGAGGGGTATGCCCCATTAATATAAATGCTTCCCAAAGGAGGAGATATAGACTTCATGATTTGAAATATGTATTACTACCAGAGGGCTTATACAAAAGAAACTTGGATGGAATTCTTCTAAAATGCTTAAAGGATGACCAACAAAAAAGGGTCATGGAGGAATTCCATGGAGGATCAGCTGGTGGACATAGCTCAGGTAGGGTTACAACTTTAAAAATCATAAGAGCAGTCTATTATTGTCCCACTATATTAAATGATGCTTTTAAATTCACCCGAGCTTGTGACAAATGTTAGAGATATGTTGGAAGGACAAGGAATGCTTCATCCCCCCTCAAGCCCATTCAAGTTGAAGAGCCTTTTCAACAATGGGGGCTAGATTTCATAGGGGTTATCAACCCTAATTCCTCAACAGAGCATAAGTTTATCTTAACTGCCATAGATTATCTTACCAGATGGGTAGAAGCTATTCCTACCAAGAAATCAGATCAAGATGTTGTGATCAATTTTATGGAAAATTTGATTTCAAGGTTTGGAGTCCCAGAAGCTTTGGTAAGTGACAATGGCTCGACTTTCATAGGAGCCAAGTATATTGAGTTTTCTAGAAAGTATGGCATTACTCTTAAAAATACTTCAAATTATTATCCACAAGGTAATGGACTTGCAGAATCTACCAACAAAAACCTATTAAGGATTTTGAGGAAATCACTTGAAGGTAATAAAAGAAGTTGGCACCTATTATTGGACCAAGCTCTGTGGGCAGACAGGATTACTATTAAGAAGTCCATAAATACTTCCCCTTATGCACTAGTATATGGCAAGGAGGTAGTGTTACCAATCCATTTGGAGATCCCAACACTTAAGCTTGTCAATTCAGAGGAAGAGTCAGAAGAAGATCCTATGAAAACCAGGTTGACACATTTGCTGCAATTAGAAGAGAGTAGAGCTCAGGCATATGATAGTTTTCAAAAGCATTCATCAGACATTAAAGCATGGTTTGATAAGAAATCTAGATTCAGGAAATTCCAAGTTGGAGACTCAGTTCTCAGGTGGAATGTTGATAGAGCAAATCCAGGACAAGCATGAAAAGTTTGATTCTTTTTGGGATGGTCCTTTCAGAATAGTAGATGCCAAGGAGTCCAATGTATTTCAGCTGGAAGATCCGGAAGGAAACATACAACCGATTCCAGTGAATGGTTTTCATCTCAAGCTCTACTATGTGTAAGGAGTGAGTTCACTGTAACATATGTATATACATTGTATAAATATTTTCCCCCTTTCTACACTTTGTACTTTAATTTCTTTCTGCACTTTGTAATCAGTTCTCTTGAAAAATCTTGAAAGAAAAAATTTGCAAGAATGACTAAGTATGGACTAAGTACACAACATAGTTTCATTCCACACTCAATTCTATGTGAAGCCTTCCAAAAATATGTGCTCTCAAATCTGCATCGAAATACACTAAGATTCCCGTGGAATGGTGAGCCGATGGTCAAAAGAGAGCAAAAGGCATTCCCAATATGGGAACCTTTCGAGGCCAATGCAGCCAGAGCGAAATCAAGATAGAAATTCATGCCTAGAAGGTTCTAAGTGTTAGTGGACCCAAAAGCCTCTTAAGCCACCGGTTTCAAAATCAAAGTGGAGCCAAGCAATAATTTCAACCATGACACATGGAAATCAGAGAGCGATCCCGCATTCAATGCTAACGAACTCGTGCCATAACCAAAGAGTAGCCAAAGGGGTGCAGTGAGGTGGTAACGCAATTTGAAATTTCGACCAATGAAAAGATAGAATACCACTATTGAGACATCGAAGGGAATGATTAAAAGTTGGAAAGTGTGCCAACGGCAAGGTCATGTAGTAGCTACATTAATGGTGGAGGATACACGCGTTCCAAAAAATAAAAGTGACAAAAAGCATACACGAGGCTCATTTGGTAGCTATTTGCATCCCTAGAGCGGTAAGAAGATGAAGTGATATTTTGAAGAATTTACTATGAATTGCAGGGAGAACGAAGTCTTACTACTATCAAAATGGCCCCTAAGAGGTCACCCACTAAGACTTTAGAAGAGGTTCAGGAGTTTGAAACTCTGGAGAAGAAGGTGGTGGCACCATATCTTGACAAGGCCAAAGCCGTGCTGAACATAGAAATGGTCCTCATAGAAAGAACGAAGCTAAGGAGGAACATGAATGATAGATACAAGAAGAGAGCTGCTTTGTTTGTGGAAGGTAGATGTGTTGTCCTTTCTTATCTCTCTTTTTATATTTGTGATTATGTTCATCCCTACCCTGAGTTGATAGTTGCAATAGTTAAGTTTTATGACCCATTGGCTAAAGCAGTAAAAACCTCTGAGGGTGAAACCCTTTTCAATATCACCACCTCCTTTTATCATAGAATCTTTGCCCTAGGGTCTGACCTACCAGTAATACCAAAGCCATTTAGGGTCACTAAGCAGACTAGGTTTTACTCCATGGAGAAGCGAGCTAATGATGGTGAGTCATTTAAAAATTGGGTTTATAAACAACTCAATACTAAGTCCAAGGAAAAATTGCCTGAGGTCCCTATCTCTATTGACAAGTTTGTAAACCCCATCCTTTTTTCTATGTTGGCTTGCATGGAGGGTTTAGACTCTGACAGAATGGTACATGGCTGGAAAATTGCCGTAACTTATTGTATTTCTAATGAAAGAATGTATGAGAAAGATGCGGGACAAAAGGGGATTAGGGTGATTTATTTTTACTGGCCAACTTTTCTCGCACAAAGGATACATGAGCAGCTAGTAAGTATGAAAAGGGGCATTGATGCTCCTAGTTTTAGGCATTGCTCAAGTCTGGTGTGGATGTTCTATGCTGCCACTAAAGATAGAATGCCATGGATTTCGATCAAGGATAAAACCAATGATGGGGAACCCTTGCTGGTTTATTATTGGACAAGTCATTTAAGGAGCAGTGAGTCTTATTATAGATTCAATTTGGAATTTTTGGGACCTTCCCTAAGAATAATGTATGGTAAATGCCCTATATTGCCACCTTTGATTGAGCAAATTTTGAGAACAAAGGGTGCAGAAGAAGGAGACTGGTATTTGTTGACTGAGGGCACAGTAATTAGATTGTATGGTTTCATGGGTAAACCTTTTCTCCTACCCCACTTTGTCATGGAGAGGCTTTTTTCCCTAGAATATCTGAGGCAGGCGGAGTACATTGATGCGAACTATGGTTTTGGGAGAAAGAGGAAGTATTTACTTACCCACCATACTATGGATGATATTACCATCACCAAGAAGGGGTAGAGCCAACAAATTGGCCAATACCTTGATAGGTTAGGTCTGTTTTATATTCCCCAAAGATGGAGTTATGACCCTGATGGCATTTTTACTACAAGGAATAAAACCCTAAATGGACCTAAGGCCTATAAATTTGAAAGGAGGCCCAGGGCTCATTTTGAACAAGGCAAAAATAATGATGAGATCACTCTTTTAGAGTGGAATGTCTCAAATATGGGTCAGCTACCTCCATGGTTGGATTTTTATGAGCAAGTTGTTGATTTTGACCCTGAAAATAAGCCAAGTCATCGGATTACAGAGGCTACAATTAGTAATATTGAAGCTGAGTCTACAAAGAAAAAGGATCCTCCACCTGAGGAAGAGGTTGTTGAAGAAGAAGAGGAAGAAAAGGGACCATGGAATGTAGCCAAAATAATATATTGGTGGAGAATGAGGGTTGAAATTGGAAAGCCTAAGTCCAAGTTTGGAATGAAGATTGATAAAGAATTTTCAAGGAGATATAATAAAAACATTGGAACCTGGAGACAAAAGGATGTCAGAAACATAGTATTAATGGTTGAAAAACCCCAATCTAGCTCTGAATCCCTCCCTCCACCTATAGATCAAGAGGCTCAACTAGAAGATCTAAGAACTCCTTTGACAATGGCTAAAGTACTAAAAACCTTTCATCCTACCACTGAGCAGGTGGAGAAGTTTCCTAAGGGGGCTAAGTTGATGAGCAAAATGCAATATTCTAAGGAAAAGGTTATCGATACTCCAGTTATTGAAACAATATCTAGGCCTAAATGCTTAGCTCTGGGGGGTCAACCTCCAGACAAAGATATTGACTGGAAAAAGAAAGATGAAAGTTTTAGGTTCAGACCCCTGTCTTTTACCCCTGCAGCATCAGTACAACTACATCCTGTTTTTGAGCAAGTTCTAATTTCTGGAACTGTGCAAGAAAATGAATCAGAAGAGGAATCTGGGAATGAAATGACTGCTTTTCAATTGGTTCATAGAAGGACTAAGAGAGTCCCAGAAAGAGAGGAAGGAGAAATTTCAAAGAAACAAAAATTGGATATGGAGGAGATTGCTAAAGAGGTAGCTGATTTTGTTGTGGAAGAATTGATTAATCAGGAGCAACAACAAGAAACAGAGGTAGAACAAGAGCACCCTACATCTATAGGTGAAGGTATGGCTTCTAATCCCTCTTCTCCTCTTCATCCTCATGAGTCCCCAAAGAAATCTCCCTCCCTTTCTAATCAAGAAGACATGACAAGCGTACCTCCTCCCTCTCACAGTCCACCACATGTGTCATCAGTAGCCATTGAGGTACAAGTCACTTCTATTTCATCACAACCACCTCAAATCCCATCTTCAGCATCTGAGGTTCCCACTCCCTCATCTACCATTGCTTCACTTTCATATTTTTCATCACCACCATCAATGGGACACTACGTTCCAAGTACAACCATCCATCCAATTGTTAGTCTTGCATCGGTTTCCATGAGTCTACCAATAACAACAATAGTAGTTACAAAGTCCACTGTTGTCACAGAGGCTATTGTAACTATATCCTCACCCCCATCATTGACAGTTTAGTCTACCCTTTCATTTCTAGTGTCATCATCTCCTTTGGCTGCTGGTTTTTCAAGACCTATCACTGTATCAAAAGAGTAGGCAGCCACTCAGAGTATAAATGATTATTGGGTAGAGAAGCTTACTAAGCCTTCCAATAGGATGGCTGTCAGAAGAAGAAGCATGTATGTTGATCCTATTTCTAGATAGAGAATATCAAGATCTATGACTCCACTAGTGAGAAAACCTAAGACTGAGATGATTGTTCAAGATTATCGAGTGGAGGAGGTCACAAAAGATATTGATAAGCTTCCTGAGGAAGATGAGCTAATTATAGCCAAAGCCCACTTGGATACCTTCTATGTGAAGAATGATTTAGTCAGAGAGAAGGTAGACAAATTGGAGAAATAGGTTGAAAGGCTTAAGAAGAGTCTGAATAATCAAAAGGAAGTAGAAAAAGCTCTGAGAAAAGAGGCTAAGGGTTGGCAAGAGAAGTTTCAAGAAGCCAATAAACTAAAGGACCAGTTAGAAGAGCAAAAGAAGCTGAATGAAGATCAGGAGAAGGAAATTTAGAATTTAAAGCATCAACTTCAGATCGAGAAAGCTAAATCTTTAGGATTTTCTAAGAATGAGTTGAAAAGGATTAGAAAAGAGTTGCTTTCTGAGGTCCAGGAGAAATGTTTAGGGCTTCAACTTGTTATTGATTATCTTAATGATGCCAACCGCCTACTCTCCAATATTCAGAAAGAGCTAGATCAGATCACTGGAGAGTTGCAGCCTATGGTGATTTCGACAGAACAAATGTACAGGTTGGTTGATAGCAGACTCAGTGATTTTGCTAAACCTATTCCTAATAAAGAATGGAATCTCGCTAGAGTTGCTACCAAGATAGTGGTTAAAAAGCACAGGGTGCTTCAAAGAGCCTGGCTGTTATTTGACAGGATTGAAAAGGTGATAAAGGATGTCATTGAATTAAATAAGGAAATGATTCAAGTTAGCTTCAGAGGCCTCTGGAAGGAGGATCACAACTTGTTATCTATGGAAGATATCCAATAGAGCATTAATGATAATTTGTAGGATGAATCTGGAATAGATTCTCTAGAAGAGCCACTACCCCAAGAACAAGTTGTCCAATTGATCATTGATTTTACTCGGTTGAGAGATCTCATGGAAGATCTGGTGAATAGAGGGAATGTTGCTAACTATGAGGACATTGGAGAGCTACAATATGTTTATAAGTAGCTCAAGGAAACATAAAATCCCTCTAAAGAAGTCTGGGAATAGGCCCTACAATATTTGGAATTAATGGTTCAGTTGTTTGGGAATACTTCTGGAGAAAGAAGTTAGAAAACACCTACTCCAGAAGAAGAAGGAGAAGAAGAAGAAAAGGAAGAAGAGGCCATGGAAGAAGGGGAGTTGGATGGATCAGTTACAGGCCCAGAAGGGGCTCACACTTAGTTCATTTTTATTTTGTACATATGCATGAGTTTTGTATTTTTATTTTGACTCTGACCATTGTCAGAAGTGAGCAATAAAGGCATGAAGCCTACAGAGGCAGAAGAGCAACAGACTATATGTGAAGGCATTTCTTGAAATAAGGCCTTATAAAAGGAGTAGAGTTGTGTCTAGTTTTTGAAGACAGTGGCGAGACCTATATTTCTGACACAGTCTCTGTATGAGCAAGTAAGTTCTATATATTTTTGGCATCATTTCCATATGAACCTTTACTCTCTAGGCAGACTGTTAAAATTTTTAGAGAGTAGTGTTTATATGGAAGTTATTCTATAAAATATGTTTTTGAAGATAAATATGTTTGACTCCGTGGCCCAATGGATAAGACTCTGAGTTCGATTGGCTTTGCAAGCAAATCCACCCGAGAGGCACCAGAATGTAGGCCCAAAATGGCCACATACTTAGGAAAATTTTGCAAATTTTGCCTAAGTTGTAAAGTCCTCATTTCGCACACCTTACAGTGTATTTTGGAGTGGATCCACAACAGGAGGCATGAGCCTGCCCGACACTTAGTAAATTTTCATGCTTGGAGCGATTTCGGGAGACTTCTTTTATTTTTGGCTCTGGACTGGTGATGCCTCTCGAATCCACAAAAGTTTTAAGAAGAGATGATGTCAATGATAAAAAAGTGTGGATTGGTGACCGCTCGATATTTTGAAATACTTCACGAGCGGCTAAGTGTTGGAGCACCCGATTTCGAGAGAACCCATAGAATATTTTCACCTGGAATGGTGACAAGGTGGGATGTTGTGAGAAAAGATGCGAATTCATGACAAAAGGTGATTTTGACTAACTCCTTTCTAGAATGGTGACAAGGTGGGATGTTTTATTCTAAAGATAGTGTGGAATGGAGAAGGAGTCACTTTGTACTGTGATGGGTCCGGATTGATGATCATATGCCAATGCACTTGCTCAACCAGAATGGAATCCACAAAAGTTGTAAAGAATGGATGATGTCATCAATATTTTTGTGTGGATTGATGGATACTTTACGGATAATGAAGGAATCTGAAGAACAAAGAGCGGATTCAATTCCACTTAGCCTTTAGGTCATTTGGAAGCCGGATTGGCGTTCCATAGTTTCTAAGATAGAAGGATGATGTCACTAACATTTTTAAGCGGAATGGCATTGTGTTCTCCTCACCATTATAAAAATATTATATCTAGATGGATCACAACCATACGATGGGGGAGATCAATGATGGAGAATGTGTCAAAGAATCTGAGGTATTTAAAAGTGATTCTTCACCAGCGTTGTAACAGTTAGTTGGAGAGGAAGTCGAAGCATCGAGGGTTTTCAAGAAGATAGAACCAGAAGTGGTTATAGATCGACGATAGCAGATGGCTTCCAAGAAGGATCGATGATGATACATAATCTCTAACAGACTGAACTCTAGTTTGCGCCAAGCAACCAATAATTTGCAGAGGCCTTGAGCTGCCATGGTGGTCCACTTGCAGCGGATTTCCTAGAAGGTGTACCAGTAAGCAAATGCCAACAAGAACTCTCTACTGTGCTGTTAAAATTAAATCTTTGTAATGTTCTTTGTAATTTTCAATTTTTGCAAAAACTATAAATAGAGGTCGAACCCTCATTTTTAAGGGTCGGCTCTAGTGTGTTTGCATGTGCTACTATAAATATTCCCAAGAGCTAATGGAAGGAGCATTACATTGATCTTCGCCTCAAAATTTGTATCTTCATGCTTGATATCAGAGGTTTGAATTCTTTAGCTACATTTTTGTGAATACTTAAGTGGTTAGTTTGTGCCAAATTAATGGATTACTAGTTGTTAAAGTAATTGAAATATGCTTTTGAGATTGATATTTATTGTTAGGAAGTGCATTTCTGTAGAATCTAGATATTGGTGAATTCTGTTATTTGGATTATCATTGTCTGGATATTGAAATCGTTGTCTACAATATTTCTCTGTTGTGCTTTAATGAATGAAGAGTCATCCAATTTGTGATAATGTTGATCTGAGTTATGTGTCTTTGGGTTAGTTTTTTGGAGCTTTTTATGGTGGTGCAATGTTGTTAGCCTATCCATCCACTATTGTTCACATTTCTCTAACCCTAACCTTTTCTTACCCTAACCTTCAAACCCTAAGTGAGCATAATTGTGTCAACACCCTATTTAAGTTGACAAGGAACCAACCTACTCTGGAGGTTGGATCAAAAACTCTATTTTGGTCCATCCAATGTTGAGTGTTGAGCTGCAGCTATCGGGTGCAAGCCTAGATAGAAAATAGGAAGATAGATAGCCGCAATATTGAGTGAAAACTTGATGCAATTCAATGCCCAAAAGTACTATTTTCTTAAGCTTTCATTAATTGTATTTTAATGAGTTATTGCAAAAGTTTATTCTCTTATTTTTATTCATATTTAAGTACCATTATCATATACTTTTTATAGTCTGCATATTTTTCATATTGTGTTGCATCTCCATTAATATGCATCACCAAAAGCTAACAGTGATATTAGAACACATGGTAGATTGATAGGAAATAGGGAGAGCCACAAAGAGAGATTGAGAGGAGTTAAAAAATCTCACTTCCAAATTTTTTGAGATTACAGGTGGTTAGAGTCTTTCCATAGAGTTGTAAAAAAACTTGTGAAGGCTAGGGGTCAACTTTAATTACACTAGATTGATAAATCAACTAGTGAAGTTCATTATCTCTAAAATTATAGATTCTTCCATTCCAAATTTTTAACACTTGTTGTAGGAAAAGGAGATTCAGAGAAAGTTGGGAAGCATCCTATATAGCACTAGGAAGAATATCTTTATTAGAATCATTCAAACACTTGCAACAACAAGTAGAATACTTAAGATTTTAGAGACCTAAGAAAAGGTCCTATTACAAGAGTTGTAGACTTGTGGATTGTAGAAGAGAGGAAAAGGCCATAAAAACCTTATTACAGAATCAAAGAAAAAGAGACTCCAAAGATGAGTCTTAAAGAATATTGGATATTGATGATATCTATTGAAGATTGAAGCCCATCGATTGTAGGAGAAAACAACTCAAGAAGATAAAAAATATCTACAAGAGGTCCCATTGAAGAACTTCTAGTTTAGGAAGATAGAATACTGAAGAAGGACAAGTAACAAGTTTCATTCCAGAATCTAGCAACATAAAATTTTAGAGATCTAGGGATATCTCATTGCCAACACTGCCATAGTAGAATGTTGAAGGAAATATCCCATTTGGAAGACCCGAGAAGCTATGAGAGTAAATAGCCTAGAGAAGAGGTCTCAAGGAGAAATAAGGAGAAGGCTTGGTGAGCCTCATTAATAGAGATTCAGAGAAGGCCATTAAAGGAGTTCCAAGGATATCTCATTAGAGAAATTTACCACCAAGGAGAAGTTCCTGATAAAGGAATAACTTGGGAAAATTATTGCCATTTGATAACAAGCCCAAGGGAGAAGGATTTGGCAAGAAGTTTGCGAAATTTCGGAGGATATTGGTGAAGACCTCAAGACTTTTAGATTATTGAGAAGAAGGCCTATATTGAAGTTAAAATTTGACAAGGAGGTTGAAGGAGAAAAGAGCCAGACCAAACCTAAAAGGTTTGAATATTACCTTTGAAGGCTAGAAGGCTCATTCGGAGAACGAAGATAGGGTTTTGCTAAATATATAATGGAATAATGAAGGGTTGTTGAAGAAAAATATTATCTATGATTTGGAGGAGTTCCCTACCAATTAGAGGGTTTCGTAGCTATAAATAGGTGAGATAAAGAGTTGTTTCGAATAGCCAAGAAGAGCTACAAGTCCATCCAATAAAATACAGTAATAAGGTGAATCTAATCATCTTGTAATCCTTCATCTATAGATTTTGTTAAGGTAAGAAACTTTGGTGTAATAGGTTCATACTGAACACTAAGTTACTTAGTTCTTTATTAAGTTTCATTAAGCACCATATCAGAGTTAAAGTAGCAAGGATAAGGTTGTATATTAAATTCTTCAAAGGGAGTGCATAAGATAGTTTCTTTTAAGGTTAATACTTGCACATTAAAATAGGAGTTAGATATATTTTGATAGAAATAAAAATATCATCTTCCTATTATCTAGTTACAACAAATAAGACATTACTACTAAGTGAAAGTTATAGATTTTATTAGTGCATCTTGAAAGTTACTTTGAAGAAGAAAAAATGTGAGATTACTATTGCACTATTTTAGTTGTTCTTAACTACATTAAACATATTACTCTTAAAGGATTATTATGTGCATTGGTTGTTAAGTTAAATTAAAAAACCAAAGAGCACAAATCAACGTACTAACAATTTTTTTAGAGACACTATTGAGTACACAGAACTTGCAACTTATTGTAGCCTAGAGAAGTCACCAAATAGTGTAATATTCATCTAAGGAGTGGAGAAGAAATCCACCATAAAAACCAGTATAAGGAGCTACAAAACGAGACTAGGAGAGTCTCATATTTTAGGTGCAACTAAGGAGTATTTTACAAGGTTATACAAGCACCAAATTTATCTCTATTATTACATCAAAGGGAGACAAAGGTATCTTAAGGACACTCTATGTAGCCTATCATCCTATCTACAAGAAAATTTCATTAGCACTAGCAAAAGTACTCACAGAGGATCCATACAAAAGGGGCTCAACATCAGCCATTTGCAAAGGGTAAGCACTAGCAAAATGTTCTTAAGAAATGATACAATAAAAGGGCTCGATATCCAATGTTGGTAAGGGAAGAATAACCCAAGGTGCTTGAGCAAAGAGCCATCCATAAGGATCGGTATCTGGCTCATTGTGGAGTTAGAAGATACCTTAGTCCAATTCCCAAGGTGATGTCAACTTGTAGCATAGAAGGGGCCTACGTAAGGTGAATATAATTGATTTCACTCTATGTAAAAAAACAAAACTAACAATATATTTCAATCAATAAGGATCAAGGTATAAGGTGATATCAAAGGTGCATTACCATAACTCCAATATGGTCTAATCACCAATCAAGAACTGCATCAAAAGCTACCATTGGAACACCATTATAGCACTTGAAAGTTATCATAGTTGAAGATAATTTCATCACAATGATGGTTGCTTGAAAATATATTGTTGAGCATAAGAAATAATAAGAAATTTTCTGACATGAAATGGATGTAGAATAAGAGGCATTGGGGAAGCTCTACATGCACGGTTTTGGAGTGACACTTGCAAAGTTCTACCAGGGATATTGTGCCACTTGGCACAAAGGTGAAAGAGCATCTCCATATTCATAATGCTAGTGCTCAAGAGAAAGGATGCCTAAGAAAATTACACCTCACATCATAGTTACAATGCTCAATAAGGCATATACAACATTCATCAATGCCCGAGAGTTACATTCAAACTTGCACCACATAACATAATGCTTATCAAGACCTATAATAGGAACTGCACCACCTAAGACTCTAGGGCAATGCCTAGTACCACCAGACACTTGTTTAAATATGAGGGAAGCATATTTATAGTAGTGAGAAGTAAAAATGCACACAGAGGAGGAAGCACATTCTGAGCGTGCATTGAATGTAGAGAAGTCAAGGGACATCTAAGACAAATTAAGAGCAAGATCAAGGTATGTTTAAGAGTGAATTTCCAAGTATTTAAAAAGGATTCAAAGGAGTATTAAATCCTAATAGCATACACACTGCCATTGCTATCATACATCCATTGTCGAAGGAATACAACATCCACAATTCAGAAGGTTACAAAATTAGAGAGGTAAAGTTTTACCTTAATTAAAATTACTTTCATTTGGGAGAGAAGGTGTATAACATAAGGTTGAAGTTCATTCATCATTTACGTTGGGAGTTTTAGCAAAATCCACCTTAATACATTTGAAATCATATCAAAGGACTACATAGTATTTCAAACCACTTTAGTTGAAATACAAGTATTTTAATATTTACAATTAAATACCATAGGAGATATAAGGGTTCCTACTTGGAAAATGAAAACTTTATTATATTGCAACTATTATTTTTTTCTAATATTCTAAATTAGGGAGTTATAAGGAATACTACATCAAACATAGTTTATTGGAATTTAGAAAATCAAAATATTGGTTATGAAAGAATTAAAGAAGCAAAATTAATTGCTTACTTAAAATATTTGGAATTATTTACTTATACTTGTCCCATAGTCACATTAAAAGGATAAAAGAAATCCAACGATAGAGAACTTCATAAAATTGAAAAGCGCAGAGGGAGAAAAGAAATTAGGATTTGAAAATTATATCATCAAACTCTTAGGTAGACAAAAGGGATTCAACTCAAAGTAAACCTAAAATCTAAATCTACTATCAAGCACTTTATCAAAACCTTAGATTAATTAAATCACTTGGGAGATATAAGGAATCCTACAAAACCTAATAATTGAAGAGGTTTTATCAAGTTTGATCATATACTCAATTTACTTGAGAAAGATATAGTATTCTACAAAACCCTTAATTAAAATATTAGGGAGGCAAAAGGAATACTACATATCAAAATTATAGAGCATACTTGAAAGTTAGTAGTTTGATCATAAACTCAATTTACTAGGGAGTCATAAGGTAGACTACTACAAAGGATTCTAAAAATATTAAAGAGCTAGAAGAACTCTATTGATTGATCTCAAGATAATGGATGAGATAGTAAGAAATGCATTCAATAGTGAGGATCTATTTCAAGAGGTAGAATTTTACTCTCAAAACTTAATAGATACTTTTGAAGGATACAAGCTTTTGTCCACTAGTGAAAAAAAATATTCTCATTATTTTTCAAAGAAGCAAAATAAGGCAATTTTGTAATTAATTGGTTATCTTCATGAAGTCCTTTTTAGAGCCTGGTGGAATACACAAAAAATAGTTCTACTCACATTAGAAGAATGTTTAATGATATATCTATCATTAATTATTTTTGCACATGTTGAAAATGAAGAACACAAGCTTATATGGAGAGGGGGGTGAACAGTATAAGCCCACTTTTTTACTTTTATTTCCCGAATAGTATTATCCAATATAATCAATGGAAATTTCAATAACAATAACCAAATTAATGCACAAATCATCACACATAATAGAGACACCAATTTAACATGGTTCACCCAATGTGGGCTACTCCACGGAGAAAATATTTCACTAAAATTTTCTTAATCAATCTCTTGGGAATACTTTCCCTATTACAATATTTATGGACCTATATCCAAAGGAGACACCAATCCCCTAATCAAGTTCATGGATATCTATCCATAGGAGAACTCCTTTCTCCTTAGCTCTGATTGGTGATATTCTAGAAGAAATTTTGCTCCCACTACTTTGGCTAATGGATATTTATCCACTGAGGACACCTATCCTCACTTCCCCGGCTAATGGATCTCTATCCACTGGATATTTTCATCCTCTATACTCTATCACCTTAAAATATCTATCTCAAATCTACACTAAATACAATCATTCGGTTTAGCACAAATATGCTCAATCTCTGTCTCTAGCCTGACACAAACCTGTCCTCAAATATGCACCAAACTCTATCCTCTAATATGCACTAAACATAGTCCTTCGGTCTAGCACAAATCTATCCTCAATATCTTGTTATTTGATCTACAATAAACACAATCCTTCAGTCTAGCACAAATTTATCCTCAATCTCTATTCTCTGATCTACACTGAACACAGTACTTTGTTCTAGCATAAATCTATCCTCAATCTCTATCTTCAAGCCTTAAAACAAAGCTTGAGTTAATCTCAAATCAACTTTGCTAGATCGGCCCCAAACCTTAACCCAAGGTTTGAACAAATCAATCAATAAAATCTGCTCACAAGTCTTCTCAAAGACTTATCTCAAATTTGTCTTGTAATCTTCCACAAAATCTCACACTAATTTGTCCACAAGTCCTCTCTAGAACTTATCCAAATATGCTCAACAAGTCCTCACTAGAACTTGTCCAAATCTGCTCAACAAGTCCTCACTAGAACTTGTCCAAATATTCTCAATAAGTCCTCACTAGAACTTGTCCAAATCTACTCAATAAGTCCTCACTAGAACTTATCCAAACTCATAGAAACATAAAGAGAATTGTTAGAGACTCAATATGCTTCACACTAATCACAATGCTCAATTAATTTCAATCACTCTTTTAGAAACATATAGAGAATTATTAAAGACTCAATATGCTTCACACTCATCACAATGCTCAATCACTTTTAATCACTCTTTTGAAACATACAGAGAATTATTAGAGACTCAATATGCTTCACACTCATCACAATGCTCAATCACTTTTAATCTCTCTTTTATCATAGAAACATATAGAGAATTGTTAGAGACTCAATATGTTTCACACTCATCAACACTCATTATCTTTCTCAAATCAATTCAAAATATAGAACAATTTGTTTTATAGAATGTGAACTATCACATCAACACATCCGCTTGACTAGGCTCAACCAACTTTACTCAACCAATCACTCAATGAAATAATCCTTGCTCACAAACCCTAGTCTAAGCATATGAATATTCACTCAAAATATTTCCAACAATGCTTATCAACCAATCTCACATAACAATGATACTCATGTTCTTTCCAAACCCTAGTTCAAGTTCTTCACTCAATTACTCACTTCAACAACAATGCTTATCAAACAATATTCACATAACAATGATACTCATATTCTTTGCAAACCCTAGTTCAAATTCTTCACTCAATTACTCAGTTCAACAATAATGCTGATAAAACAAGGTGCATAACATTCACTTCTCAATAGCTCAACAACTCAATAAGGAAACCTAATCAAGTCCTTTTCACTCCAAAGTTGTTTTCCAAAAAACCAACCAATCAAATCAATAAAGTAAGAATATGCCCATATCTTTTATTTTATATAGAAGTAGATCACACAAATCTACCACAATCATAAACACTTCTTTGTCAAACTCAAAAAGTTAGATGACAAGAATTATCACTCTAACACTTTTCATAATTTACCTTAATTACAAAGATAAATTAAATCTCAAATACACCTTATTGCTTCATATCAATAATAACATTCAAGGTCCGAGGTGTAGACCAATTGGTTCATCCAAACCCCATAAGGGGGCGAGAGGTCCAAGGTTTAAATCTTGGGCCTCACCGGACTGAATGCTTGTCCCTTTCCTGGTGCTTTCAGTGGCGTAAAAGGTTTAAAATGATTGTGGCATGGTGGTTATAGGTACGGACTGCACGAAGATCTATGTGGTGGCTTCTGGGCGGACAACGCAGAATGCTGTGGCGACTGTAAAAGCTGGACAACCTGTCCGAATTCGTGGCGGCTATCGATTCCACCATGTAAATTCAAAAAAAAAAAATAACATTCAACATCATAAATTTCATCAAAATACCCTATAAAAATATAACTCAACTTCTAATTATAACTCCCTACTCACTATTACATTTAATTTAAATCTCTTTATAACTTAATGCAATAAATCAATTTCCATTTTCCTAAGGTAAAAATAATAATTACCCTAGACAAATTAACCTTTCACCACTTAGGTGAAAATAAAAAATTACTTACACCTTATACCTCCAAAAACCTTAGCATGTGCAATAATAAAAATTAAAATAAAACCTTTATTACCCACTCCGCAATCAATAGGATTTGAACTTGCACCAAATGCTTCAACAACACCTTGGCCACGACTTCCACGCTGTGTGAGCCACGTGCTCACCTTGCTGCTCTAAAGCGCAATGTGCGCTTTATCCTCTTCACTCTCCCCTAGAGCCTTTGGTTCTTCTTCCAACACGGTGCCTGCTCCACATGCACTTTAGAGGTTCCTTTTGTTTGATTTCGTATGAGCTATTTCTCAAAAAATATTGTAGATATTTTTCGAATTCCAAACATAAGGTTTGGCTTAAGGTATAAATGCCTTTGCCCTTGATTTCATGCATGTCGACGAAGATGAATTTGTTGGGGGTCGTCACTAATGTTTTGGCTTCAAATATTTAATTTATAATTTATTTAAATTCATTAGAATTTAAATATTATAAATTAATATTTAAATATTTTGGCTTTATTAAGGATTAAAGCCTCCTTAGGTTTTAATAAAAACCTTTTACTTTACCCATTATGGTTTTTAATAAAACCTTTTATTTTGTCTAACCATGGTTTTAATAAAAACCTTTTATTTATGCTTTACATAATATTAAAAATAAATATTACAAATTTCTTTTCCCATCAACCTTTTGCATTGCTCCTTTTGACCTTTTGACATCAACGGTAGCTCATTCCTTGACATCAATGACAACTTCATTCCTTGACATCAATGACAACTTCATGGACTCAAAATTTCCAACATAAAACATAAATCAAACTAGCAATTCTAATCAATATTATTATGATGATAAACTACCTTATCATGAAGCATATATTCTTCTAGTAACAATGCAAAAATGAAGAAGAAGGGGGAAGAGAAAATATAGTAGGAGAAAACAAGGAAAAGATACTCATTAGGATATAAACAAAGAATATAATGAAGAGAGTACAAAGACTAAATAAAATGAAGAAAAAGGTCCAAACCAAGTTGAAGATCATCTAAAAGATAAATACAACATGAAGACCAAAGCAAAAGAAGTGGAAGAACCAGATCCAACAAAAGAATATTTGAAAGATGAAGATCCATATTGAAGACTAAAGTCTTCAATACCCAAATAATGTAATACAAGGGGGTGTTAGAGAATATATTAAATTATTGGGTACATATCAATGTACCACCTTTGGTACATTATTAGATTAGGATTTTATCTTACGTTAAGTAGTTACTTGAGGAATAAGTAATAAATGCACAAGTGTTAGATTGTGCAATGATGTAAATGTGCATGTAGTCCATATATACATAAGTCATAGGAATAGGTAGAGTAGAGTCCAAGGAACTTATCTTCTTAGATATATGTACATTGAGCTATAGTAGGATGAAAAAAGAGAAATGTGTGTGAGAGAGATAAAGTTACTATAGAGTAGTGAGTAGGTACAATGTAGATCTTCATTGTAAAATTTTGGAATGTTCATAGTCCTCCATTATATTGCATTGTACTATTTTCACGAGCTTTCATTAATGATATTTTATTGATTTATTGCAAAAGTCTAATCTATTATTTTATTGCATATTTAAGTACCATTATCATATACTTTCCATAGCCTACATATTTTACATCTTGTGGTTGCATCTCCATTAATATACATCACCAAAAGATAACATTTGTACATGTTACCCATTCATCTGGTCTTTCCATTGATATCTATCTCTTCCACTACAGTGACATAATATTCATATATTTTCCTTGCTATCCTTTCAAATAAATCCCTTCTCGTGATTAGTTTGGTGGGTTTGATATTGATATCAAATTCCTAAATTTTATTGATCCATCCAACCCTTTTTTCTCCTAGTTCATGATTTAATACAATAGACCATACAACAAGGTACACTATAAAGACAATAACCTTGCTCTATGATAGGTAGTATCTAAACTTCTTCAGAGCCTTAATGATAATAAATACCTATTTTTTAATTAGGGTATATTTTTCTTCATAGTTGTGAAGGGCTTGGTTCATGAAGGGTATGAGGTATTCTTAATTCTTATCATTATTTTGACTTAGGATGGCCACAATTATTTCATCTACACCAAATACACTCTTTGGAGAAATCAAAATTGATTAGAACTAGGGATTTTATAATGACATCCTTGACATCTTGGAAGGATTTCTTTCTTTCACCAGTCCAATCTATAGAAGCATCCTTTTTTAACATCTTGGTTATGGATTTGACCATTTGGGAAAATTTATGATGAATGTAGCAACAAATTAAATTTACCTAAGAAAGACCTAATTCCTTTAACCGACATAGGTAATGGTAGGACTTGTATGGCTTTTATTTGATCATGGTTTATGGCTAAAACTTCTTTTGATACTATATGTCCTAGAAATTTACCTTCTTGAACCATAAAAATGGACTTCATAGGGTTTATAGAAATACCAAAATCCCTATACCTATGGAAGACTAAATTGAGATGGCTAATGTGCTTACTCCTAGTCTTTGAAAATACTATTAGATTATCGAGGTATATGAGGATAGTCTCTCCTATGAGCCCAACAAAAGCTATATCCATAGACCTATTAAAGGTTTCCCATACATTTGATAGGATGAATAACATTTGCTAGTATGCAAAGGTTCACATTTGGTGGTGAATTTCATTTTATGTTGGTATTTATATTAAAACCAAATTTGATTATATCCTGAGAAGCTATATAGAAGAGACATCCGTGACCCAGCTACCTTTTGTAATATCTGATCAATGACAAGTAATAGATAGCGATCCTGTTGGTAACCCATGTGGAGTATTTGATTTGGAATACATAATCTAATCCTACAATAACTTTGAAAATTATTTCTTCATCACTACTTCTATTTTTAAATTTATATATCTATTTTTATCTTAATGGCTTGGCATCATGCTCCAACTTGATAGTATGATCTATGATATTCTAGTTAAACTTTAAGATATTTATATGGCCAAGCAATAATGTCTTTATACTTACCACAACTATTTGAAAATTTATTTTTATTTTTGAGTGAAATATTTTTTGAGTTGCAGGATCTTCCCTTCAACTATCTCAATCAGATGATCCAAGGAATATTTTACCTAGAGACTCATTTTTTTGTATTTTCATTAGGGTTAAACAAAAATTCCATGGTGATCAAGTCTTTGGAAAATTGGTTCAATTTTAGTTGTATGAATCCATATTTAATGTCATACCCAATACTCATTCTTTTCTTCCATATATTGAGACTTCTTAATAAGGAATTCTATGATTCTATTGTCATTGTTAAAAACTTACCAATGGTCAAAATGATAAAAAACCATGGTATAAATATCACCTCCAATTATTTTAGCTTATCAAACATATCACCAGTGGGGTCAAATTGGGTTTCCATTATCACTAACTCATTTTAATTTATATTCATCTCTTTAGGTATTACGTTCATATCATATGTATCAAATTTTTTGATTATATCAAAGACTCAATATTTGTAATATTTTAGGTGCCTATTCTTGGTGGCACACTAGGACTTTACCTAATTTATAATTAGTTTAGAATCACTATATATTGTTAGATATTTGATTCCCATATTTTTAGCTTTTATTAAAATAGTATATAGTGCTTCATATTGTATAATATTATTGGTACAATTAAACAATAACCTACAAGTATAATGAGTTTGCACACCTTATGGGTCAATGGACTAAACTCTAGTGCTTACCATTTTTGGTTTTGGTGCCATCTAAGTACATAGTCCACTTCATGTCATCTCCATGGCTTGTCAATGTCAGGATATTTAAAGGGGTTTCTATAATGAGATATTTTCCTAACTTAGTTTCTTCATATTTGACCTCAAGTTCTTCATCATTCTATAATACATTAATTATCATGTCTACCTCTGGATCCTAGTATCCTTCTAGGTACTTTTTATCTTCTATGAATTTTGATAGCTCATTCCAATTTACCATATTTTCATCCTTGTGTTTGTGTAGAAGGTAGTTGCAAGGCAATTCATTCTCAATTTTGATTATTTTCCTATTTGGATACCTTCAATCCATTGCTAGGTTACCATCCCTTAACAAATTATGCTTCTATTCTCTAGACAAAAATATCCCAAACTATGGAGGTAGGTCCATGACTACTAGTTCATATACTACCATGAGCTATGGGTACTTAGATATAGTCATGATCAAATATTTGAGTACCATGTTGGCTTTTAAGCCTTACTATCTCAAAATATCATAAGTTTAAATATAAATAAGCTACAATATTATAGGTCAAAATATTAATAATCAAGAGTAGAATTATATAAATGAGTAATCAAATATATATCTAGGCCAATATAATAATAAAATAACATTCACTTATAATATCAAATATGAATGTAAAATGGCCAAAATAATTCATGTACATGCATGAAGAATACTTACAATAATAATTTCTCAAAATCTATATATAAGATTTATTATCAATGCTTGCTATGTGGTGATCGCTACAGACCATTTTCCCTTATATTTTACCTCCATAATATAGCCATAGTAATGTGAATCTTAAATACTTATTTTTTGCACTCCTCACATATCTGGGAGATGCAACCTTTCCTATTCTTGACCTTAGGCTTCTTATCTTACCACTTGTATACTAAAAATTTGTACACATCCTCACTTTACATATTACATACATACATGACACTTGTGCACATTCTCTCAATACACACTTGTACTCTTACTTACATGACACTTGTGCATATCTTGCACATTACACTCTTACATGACACTTGTGCATATCCTACACATGGACACTTACATAAAGAGGAAATATAAATCACTCATATAAACTATAGATACAAACCCTAATCTATTACATATTTACATTTGTACCATGAAGGTACCATAGGGGTACATTTGCATGTACCAAATAATGTAATAATCTCCAACATCCCCCTGTATTATATTATTTGGTTATTGAAGACTTTAGTCTTTAATATTCATGTGATATTGCATTGAGATCCATATTCAACTTATTTCTTTAATTCTTCTTTATCTTCATTCTTTGGTTCTTTAGTCTTTGATTCTTCATTATATTTTTCATGAGCCACTTGAGATTTTTATTTATCCTCTGGTTCATATTCTTCTAATTCATGTGCATGAATAGCTTGAAATTTTTCTTTGATCTCTAGTTCTACATCATTTTTGTGCATGTCTTCTTTTTCATCTTTGACCTTTGGAACATGTGCTTCATTTTTTCTATTTTCCTACAATATTGATATTGTCATGTAACTTTTGAACATTCATTTAGAGCATCATAATAATTTCTTGAATTATATGAACTTGGAATGTCAATATTGCATGAAGAATAAAATATTGTTTTTAGAGATGATTCACTTGTATCAATCTCTACTTTCCTTTTTAGAGTTTCAATCAACTATTTTTGTTTTAGATTTTCATATTTATGAAGTTCAAGTGAAAGCAATACCATATACATTATGCTACCTATATCAATAGGTATCATAATATCATCCTTTGAATTATCAATTGCTTCAACAAGCTTTGAATGTAAATAATATTCAAATGTCTCAAAACTTTCATTCATTGCTTCTCTATAGATAAATTGTATTGCCATATCTAGCTTACCCTTAGATTTTTCAATCAATTTACCAATGCCAGATTTTATAACTTCTAATATTTTCTTTTTGATTATGGATTCCATATTTTCTTCCATAATAATCAAAGTTTGCAATTCAATTCCTTTGAAGTTGTAATCCTTATAACTCCAAATTTAAATAATAACTCAAATAAGAAGATTATAAATTTTAAAATTTCTAATTATTTGATGTAGAAATCCTTTTAACTCTCTAATTGAATTTGCAAATTTTAAAAAATTCTTCTAGTTTCAATTTTTCTCAAAATTTAAAAACAACTTGAAAAATAAAAAAATGTTCAAATTTAAATTCTTTAAATAACTTAAAATATTGAAACTTAAAAAATCAAAATCAAATCAAATAATCCTATTTGAAGTAGAAAATCTCATCACTCCATACTTTAATAAATATGAAAAACTCAAAAATTAAAAACTTGAAATATTAATTTCAAACTATAGTAGAAAATCCTTATAACTCCCTCCTAATAATAAAATCAGAAAATACCTTATGACTACAACTAAATAATCAAACCTTTAATAAACCTTGTAACTCTACTATAAATAATTAAAGTACCTAAGATATTAATTTTCTAGATTAGGTCTTTAATTAAGGAAATATTACTTACCCTATTCTCCTCCTTGTTGATTTAAAGTTTAACACCTCTTTTATATTCCTCCTAACACCTTCTTCAATAACCTTCAATGCATGTTAAGCAAAATCTACAAGCATTCAAATATAAATATATGAATTAAGTGGAAACATTATATGCTTGTTTCTTGTAGGCATTATATGTTGCATTGGTCACTCTGATGAACGTAGACACTTTGTTCCACATTGCATTGGTCACTCTGATGAATATAGATATTTTGTTCCACGTTGCACTGGTCACTTTGATGAATGTAGACACTTTATTCCATATTGTATTGGTTATTCAAATGAATGTAGACACTTTGTTCCACATTGCACCAATTTATTGAATGTTCTTAGATGATATAATCCATGTTGTACTAGTCGTTTGAATGAACATAGATTATATAATCCACATTTCATTGGTCATTATGTGCAATAGATCCTACTTCCTTGGCTAGCTATTGCTTTAACTCCATCACTGCTTTGTGTTCATTCATCTCTTGGACTACCTCAATGCTCTATGTGCTCCTCACTATTTTGTGTTTATCTTTCATAGACATTTGTACTACCTCTACATTTATCTTATTTATATGATCAAACCTATCACCGGTTTTCATTCTCATAGATGTTTGGATGACCTCTACATTCATGTCTTATTGCTTCATATTTGGACCTCTTCACTTCTATGTATTCAGTGTTTGGACCTCCTCACTTATTTATCACCTATATTCATTGCTTAGCTACTCAAGTGTTTCTACTTAGGGTGCTTCCCTCTCACAACCTAATTTGGGCTACATATAAGCTTTCCTCTTGCTCAGGTGCTTTCCTCTTGCTTAAGAACTTTCCTCTTACTTAGGTACTTTCCTCTCATAGCTTAATTCAAGTTGCTTAGCAACTTTACTCTTACTTAGGCACTTTCATATTATTTACTGTATTCACGTCTATGAGCACTTTGGGTAATCCTTTCATGAGTGCTTCTAGGGATCTACCATATAATGGTGTTTCTCTACTTAACACCAATAAAAAATTGTCCTCTGTTGCTCTATACTTGAGTGCTTATGTTAGAAATATTGAGAAACAATATTCTATCCCAAAAAAAAATAGTTATGCAAGACATCACAAGTATGGAGTGAAGCTCAATAAACTAATTGATTTATTCCATGGGATAAACTTTGTATAAATAACAAATTTGATCACTGTGATCCATTGGATTACAACAACCCAATAGATTTGAGATAATCTTAACGGGGAGTTTACCTACCTCATGCAAGAGTGGTAACTCCAGTCAGAATATCCTATTAGGACTTAAGATTTATTCTAACACCCCCCTAAAGTGATACTAGGGGTAAGTGGAACAACATGAAGGGAGTGGCATATCCACTGAAATGAGTCCCGATAACAAGACCTGATTAGGTACTCATGTACAATATATGTGAACAATAATAAAGGAGTGGCACATCCACTAAAATGAGTATTGGCAACAAGACCTTATTAGGTACTCATGTACAAATGTATAGCAGAACTACTTTTTGGAGAGATGATAAAAAACCACATGGGAAAAAACCATCTTCCAAAAAGAGATAGAAGGAGAAGAAGAAGAAGAAGAAAAAGAGGAATATGGAGATGAATATTTCTCATCAACCCCCCCCTAAGACAACTTCCTTACCCTAAGTTTCTCATGTAATTTATGGTAGCGTGGTGAAGAAAAGAGTTTGGTGAAGATATATGCAATCTGATTCTGTGTCAGAATATAATCCAAGTAAATATCCCCATCCTAAATGTGTTGTCGAATGAAGTGCATGTGGATTTCAATGTGCTTGGTGCACTGATGCTCAACTAGATTGTGAGAAATATGAATTTTACTTTGGTTATCACACCAAAGTATAATAGGTTGGTCATGGAAAAAATCAAACTCTCTCAATATCTGACGAAGCCAAAGAGCCTCCTGATTGGCCAAAACTGCTGCCCTGTACTTTGCCTTTGTAGGTGATAATGTAATTACCTGCTATTTTTTACATGACCAAGAAATAGGTGAAGAACCAAGATAAAAAACATAGCCAGAGGTGGAACATCTATCTTCAACTAAACCTGCCCAATCTGAATTAGTGTATCCGATAATCTCTGTAGATCCTCTACCATAGAACAACCCAAAATATGAAGTCCCCTGAAGATAGAGAAGTATTCACTTCCTGCCAATGGCTAAGATGAGGTATTTAAGAAAATATAGAAACTAAACCAAAAGTATAGGAAATATCAGGGTGAGTATGAGTTAGATACAATAGACTCCCTACTAGCTATCTATATAGAGTAGCATCACATAGAGGTGAAGTGCAGGAAGAAGTTAAAGTGACTCCAAACTAAAAAGGTGTTGGAGAAGACTTGCAATAAAACATCCTAAACCGTCGAAGAATATCTAGAGTATACTTCTACTGACATAATGATACCCATGAATCTATTTGAGTGATCTAAAATCCAAGGAAGTAATGAGCTAAACCCATATCAACCATCTCAAATCTCTCAAAAAGGGAGGACTTTACAGTCTGAATGTGAGAAGTTGAACTACCGGTGACAAGTAATATACATAGAGAACAATAATGGTGATGTTATATTCTTCCCATCAAATATAGACTGTAGCATCAAAATCACAATGAGAAAATTAGGTGGTGAGAAGGAAATAATCCATTATATTATACCAAGATCGAGGAGCTTGTTTGAGACCATAGAGAGACTTTGTTAGTCTAAAAAAAATGGAGGAGTCCAGAATAAATCCAGTGGGTTGCTCCATATATATCTCTTCCTTTAAGTCACCATGCAAGAAAGTACTTTTGACATCCAGCTGAAAAATATGCCAATTTTATGAGGTAGCAAGTGCAAGTACAAGCCTAATTGAATCCATATTTGCAATAGGTGCAAAGTTTTTTGAGTAATCAATACCTTCAACTTGTGAAAAACCCTTAGCTACCAAGCATGCTTTGTATTTTTCAATGGTTCCATCTGCTGCATACTTGGTTTGATAAACCCATTTACACCAAACCAATTTTCTTCCTTTAGGAAGAGGGACTAGATCCCAAGTTTGACTTTTTTATCAAGGAAGAGTATTCATTATCCATGGTATCATCCCATTCTTTAATTCCATTGGCATGAATAAAGGATTGTGGATCAGTAGAAATGAATTTATAGAAAAGACCAAAACCCAAGGAATGAGTAAGTCTGGAAGGTGGAATATCATGTGTTAAAGGGGTTGCCTCTTGAACAATAGTGCAGGACCATTTTGACATTGTTGGAGGAGTAATGGGTGTACCAGGATTTGTTGTAGGAACTTCAAGAATTGGATCATCATTTTGATTATTTATCTCAAGGATTGGTTCTTCATAATATTGAGGTTCAAATAAGGGGGATGGCTCAAAGGAATCAAGGTTGGTGGAGGAAGAAGTATGAGGATCTTGAGAAGGGAAATTTTCATCAAATTAAAACCATAAGATTTCACTTACATTTGTGCTTATAATTCCCATTGTTTCATACATCTTTGCTTTATGAACAAATATTTCATATTATTTTTCAAATTTAGGTTGCTTCTCCTCTAGCAAATGTGTGAGAGCTTTTTGAGCAATAAGATTTAATATTATTGGTTTCTAGGTGTGATATTTATGAGGAGTGAGTGGGTCTATTGAATTTAGAGGATTCATTATGTCTATAAAGGAAAAATTGCAGCAAGAAGACCTCTCAGAAAAGACAACACAACAAGAAGACCTCTCAAAAAAGACAACAATAAATCCCCCATGAACAAAGACAACAATATGGTGTAATAAGTAGCACCAAGAAACCCCCCAAAATAATTCTTTTTATTATGATTATACAATGAAAATTCTCACTTTGAGTGCATTTTGGCATACAAGAAATGAAAGTGAGAGGAGTCCAAGAGAGGTTACAATAGAACAATAAGTTATGTGAAGATACCCATTCATAGCAAAAGAATTCTAAATTATAAAATAGTCACTACTCCAGATACAACATTATAGATTAGTCACAGTGCTACAACACAACAATAGTAAAAAACTATCTTGAGAAAGAATACTTGCACCATTATGAAGCTTGAGATATAGGCTTCTTATTTGAAAACACCAGCACATAAGCAAAGCGGTTCAAAGCTCAACTTTTAAATCACCAGTGCAGATGGCAGTGAAGCTCGAATTCCTCTTTTAAATTATTAGCACATACAATGAAGTGACAGTCCTTGGGATTAAAAGTGGCTCCCAGCAAAAATAGGCATCAAAATATAGATTGATGTTGATTGATCGAGCTTCTCCACATGCAAACCATCACCAAAAAAAATGTAGCAAACCACCTCCAGAGAATGTTGTTGCTAACACTGGCTAGAAATTTAGCTGTTGGTTATTTCCATGAGAAAAATACCTCCAAAAAAAGGTTTCTTACCTCCAAAAACTCAAGAAAAACATTTCTTTTCCTAAGATATACGCATGCTTTGAACCAATTTTATTTTACACCATAGCTGGTAACCATTGTTAAAAACAAATCCCACAAATACAAATCACTTCACGTAGGTGCTAACCAGGTGTTGTTTCCTAAATATTATGTTTCTTTTGTTGGCTCTCTAGAACAAATCACTTCACATAGCCAAGTGCACAAAATATATGTGGTAAACATTCTACCACAAATAAGTAAGAGTTTATATATTTATAGCAAAATTTTTACAAAAAATTAGGCAATGAAACCTTGAGTTTCGGTGGAATGTTGGAGTGCTAATAAGTGGAATGTTGGAGTGCCAAGAAAAGCATTGGAGGAGGTGTATTTTGACTGTCATGATCACACCACCGAAGATATTGCCAAATCGTGATGCACCAAAAAAAAGCGTCAAGCGCCAAGAAAAAAATTGCCAAATCACAACGTGATTTCCAAAAGAAACCTTGAGTTCTAATGGAATGTTAGAGTGTCTTGAATACTTAAGCTAGGTAATGCCAATTGATAATTCCATTCATAAGAGGATCTAGTTGACTGAAGCTAGGCAACGACAACTAATAATGGCAACTGAAGTTTAATGGCAACTGAAGCTAGAGACAGGACTTTCGATGTGATAAAACTGAATGATTGCTCTCCCAACAGGCTTAGAGAGAACGCAATTTGACATAAAAGTATATTGGCTATTGCACCACCAAATATTTTGGCCACAAATAGTCACCAAACTACATCAATAGTGAGAGAATTTTTATATCTTAGCAGGAATCATGATCAATATGCATCAATAAGATGTTATTCATGTTAGTAATTGTCTCATTGTGAATCAGTAGCAAGAGTTATTAGATATACACTGTATGTAGCTACTAGCCACGTCCACCCAGTGAGTGATAGTCAAAATAGTATGCAAAAACAGGTTGCATATTCGTTCTCAAACCATGGAGGCTATGATAAAGAATGAATAACAAAAATTTAAATTCAATCCCCAAAAAACTGGTAAGATTGATGATGTCCAAATGAAGTGTCTTTACACAAATGAATGGGTTTTAGAGTTGGATCAGACAAGCAAAGAATCTCATCTAAGAGTATCCAAAAAAATGAACCACCAGAGTGATCAGACTAATAAACCAGATTATGAAAAAATACTTAAAAAAACGTGAATGCTTGCAAAACTATCCTAGCTCTGAGACCATGTTAAAAATATTGAGAAACAATATTCTATCCCAAAAATAAATAGTTATGCAAGACATCACAAGTATGGAGTGAATATCAATAAACTGATTGATTTATTCCATGGGATAAATTTGTATAAATAGCAAAGTTGATCACTGCGATCCATTGGATTACAACCCAATAGATCTGAGCTAATCTTAATTGGTAGTTTACCTACCTCATGTAAGAGTGGTAACTCCAATTGGAATATCCTAGTAGGACTTAAGATTTATTCTAACAACTTCTAGACTAGGGTGCTCCTCTATGCTTGGTCACCTAGTCATTTTCAAGCTTGAATGCTTTTGTAATATACTTGGATATTTTCAAGTTTGGATAATTCTACAATATGCTAGAGCTTTACTAGACTCAAGTGATTCTGCTCTTCACTTTAGCTTTATCAGCCTCAGGTGATTTTTCTCTATACTTGGGCACTACTAGGGCATTTTTTCCTTACTTAATCTTACTCTAACTAGAATGTTCTTTTCTGCTTTGAGATCTTAGCTACAAAATGGTCTTTCATTATTAGTAGAAAGTTACAATATTTTCTTTCTACCACACTTTGGATTTAATCAAAGTTATATTAAAAACTTTGAATCTTTGGAAGCTTGATTCTCAATCCTATGGAATATATGATGCTTCTCAATATCTATAAGCTTTGATGCTTTTCAATTATTTGAGAGCTTTGATGCTCCTCAATTCAATAATGTGTAAGGTCACACCTAATAACAATACAATTTTTTTCTTTTCTTGAGAATCCAAAATTAATATCAGGGTGAATATGAATGTCCCCTCACATCCAACTATCTTCTAAGTTGGCTCACTCAATCAATTCAAGTTGAGTACTAGTCTTCATTGTTTTTCCCTTGAACCAAGTGAAAATACCCTAGCATTAAAATAAGGGTGACTTTTATCTATCCCCTAAATATCTACCCAATTAGACCTTCTAAAATAGAGTGCAAGTCTTCACTACTTTGAAAGTGGATAAACTCCAATATAATGATGGCTAAAATATAACTCTATCAAAAATGGATAGAGTTAAGTGGTTGTGCTAATACCACTGTTGTATTTTAAGCCTTACTATCTCAAAATATCATAGGTCTTAATATAAAGAAGCCACAATATTATAGGTCAAAATATTAATAATCAAGAGTAGAATTATATAAATGAGCAATCAAATGTATATCTAGGCCAATATAATAATGAAATAACATTCACTTATAATATCAAATATGAATGTAAAATGGCCAAAATCATTCATGTACATGCATGAAAAATACTTACAATAATAATTGCTCAAAAATATGTATACAAGCTTTATTATCAATGCTTGCTATATGGTAATCTAGTTTGGCTTAAAAATTACTGATAAGTTAGGGGAAATGGAAAATGTGGAATCAAAAAATCAAAATATTTCCTCTCTTAATGTTGATGATAGGTCAAATTCCCAGAGTTGGGTTACACCTTCGCTTGTAAAAACATTGGGCTTATTGTCTACAAGTTAGGTAAAACTTACAAAAATATTTATGGAAGAGTGAATGGAGCATCTTTTTTATCATTGGCCAGAACCAAGTTCTAACGATAGAAAGAAAAAGAATTTTTTGAGTAGGTTGAAAATCTTGATGCTAGTTATCTAGGTGGTTTGTGAACATATATACATAATGCTAGACAACTCTTGGTAGATTCAAAAGCTGGGAAAAATCCATTTGATGGCTTTACCCCTAGTGATGAAACCATAATGGTAGGAGAGGGTGGGAGTAGGTTTGCTATAGGAGTAGGTTTGAAACAAAATAAAAAAAATAGGGCCCAAATCCTATTTCTAAAGCTAAAGATTCAATCAAAGGAATAGGACAAATTTTTATGGAAAACACACCCTTTTGACCCAGGGGATCATTCCTGGTCGCATATGGTCCATGGGAAACAAAATACCCTAGAATATCCATTTTGAGATATAATTAGAGGGAGGAAAAATATTCATACCTAATGATTTGGTCAAACTAACTATTGAGCAAGGAGCTATAAATATTGTGGGTCAATATATGGGATCTCGATCAGATCTTTGACATAATCAGGAAATGGGCTGCTACTAAATGGTGATCCTATGGCCATGTGGAGATCATGGAAATGTTGAAGGGGTTATTTATGGTTAAGATTAACTATAATGAATATTTTTATTGAATACTCTAGGGAGGTCCATGGTTATATGGATGCCAAGGGATTTTCTTGTGACGATGTAACATTGAATTTTATCTTGAAGCCCAAAGCTTCACCCAAGAACTGATTTGTGTAATATTGCCAGGTCTTCCCTTCTAATACTGGAATAATTTTTTTCTGTAGGTATCATAAAGGAAATAGGGCACCTTATTTCTATTGATCTTGCCACCAGGGCTCACTTATGACTTATTTATGCAAGAATCTACATAAATGCAGATATGGAGGAGTTACCTAGTTTAATCAGACTAGTTTCAAAGCTTGGGGTATGGAATAAAACTATAGAATATGAAAATGCCATGGTCAAATACGAAAGTTGCAAGAAATTAGGGCACTCAACCAATGCATTCTCCACTCACAAGAAATCAACCCAAAATAAAAAAGTTTGGAAAAATAAGTAGAATGAAGGTGAGAACTCCAAGTAGGGTAGGGATTCAAGGGATAAAATTGTTGAGAACAATAGAGAGGGGATCCCAAATCACTTGGAAAAACCAATTCAATAGGAAATCCCTAAGGAGGGTCAATTTTTAAAATAAAATCAAGAGGTACATATGAAAAACCCTCTTCAAAGGGTTATGAAGTTTTGGTTTAAAATTCCTTTACTCAACTAGACTCAGTAATGGTTGATCCAGTCCCCCCAAACACAATGAAATGAATGAGGAATAAAATACACAATTGATTATATTTTTTGATTCAAGACCATAACCCTCCTACAAAATATTTAACCCATGATGATGGAAAATAAGCTAATAACATGGGAGGTTTAGAATTCTCAGGTCCAACCCCAAGTCAAAAAACTAGGAATCAAAAGAAATGGTGGATTGATGTAGGAGTGGAATATAAATTTGGAAGGCCAACTAATCAAGAGATTAGAGAATGAGAAACTATGGCCAAAATTGCAAATGGAACCCAAACTACCTTATCCTAGGGTAAGGGGAAAAGACTACCCAAAATAATTAAGAAATGAAACTACTCTCTTGGAACACAAGGGGACTCAATACCCCTACCAAATAAAGATTGGTTAATGGACTCTTGGAGACCATTGAGAATCACTCCATCTTGATGCAAGCCCTACAAAAGGAGATAAGGAAGTGTATCGTTCCAAATTTTCTGCACCCTTACCTTTAGGCTAAAGGATCCGCGCCCAAAAGGGGGATGCGGGAAGGATGGGACAATACCTCGGACTGAGAGGCCTTTCGAAGGTCCCGCATCTTGAGGGAGGTGTATTAAGGTGATTTTTTGACGGATGGTGGGTTCACCAGGAAAATTTTGAATGGCAGTTTCCACGCCTAGGTTGGGAATGTGTTTGATGTGTTCAATTTTATGTTTGATCATTCAACTCCTAGGTTTGGCCAAATGAATTTAAGTTGTTCTATATGAAATTCAGATTTAAATGAATACAAAAAATAGATTTGAACATAAAATAGAGAGAATAAGCTAGATTAAAGAGCCATACCTGATCCGGATGTATGATGGAGGTTCTGATTCTTGAAGCAGTCAGGATCACCTCTGATCTGACAGGATCGTCTGCGATCAGACAAGATCATCTGAGATCTGACAAATTCATCAGAGACCTGCAATCAGAGAAATAGATACAAAATACAGAAAATGTAGCTATGCCAACAAAGGGCAATGATGTAGAATGACAGTAATAATATTAAAATGATAATAATAAACAAAAACACGAGTGCATTACAATGATTTAATGACAATTTATGATTTTATTATGCATTAAGACTATATGGGTGAACTCCAAGATGCAGAATAACAGGAAATAATAATAAAACTAACTAAATGCAGAATAAAATAGCAACAAAGTATAGGAAAAGCGCAAACTCTGGGCAGTAATTGCCCCCAATTTTGACTGCAGTCGAAATCATCTCGGATTGGTACGAAATCATCTCGAATTGGATAGGATCGTCTGCGACGATCTGAGCTTGCTCCGGCTGAAGAATAACAAAGTTCCTGCAAGAAAATTTGAAAAGGGACAAAGGCAAACAATAGTCTAGGATATTCTAATGCATGTAAAACTTGAAGTGTAGAAAAATTCAGCCAGGGGAATGTCAAGGGGAGGGCCTAAGATTAAATATGCATAGGAAAGAGGTTGGGAGGTTGGAGATCATCCCAATTTGGGAGATCTCCAACGGGGGAGGTCTCTAACTGCGTAGACACGCTTTTGCCCAGGTTAGAGATGCCGTTGAAATAGAAGCTAATTATGAAAAATCAGTTTTGGGACGAAATCGTCTGGACGTCCTAGTCCAGACGAAATCATCCGATTTGAGGCGATATCGTCTGATCGGCGACGATATCGTCCAACGGTCACAACAAATCCTAAAAATGGCATGGAAAATGAGGAAAGCGGTTAAAAGGTGGTTTGGGGTTGAAAATTTGAATTTGAATTATTACCAAGATAATTTTAATTATTGCTAAGGTTTACTGTGCCAATTTTAGGGTGCTACATTTTGCCCCCTCTTTAGCGAATTTTTTGAAGAAAATGCGTTAAATATGAGTTCTTCTCGATCTACGAAAAAACAAAAATTATTCCCATTTTTAGGCGACGATTCTAGGTCAAATCGTACGACAGCTTACTATGGTGCCCCCTCCGTGTTTTTACCCAAATCGAACGTTTGAGGTAAAAACATGGAAAAACAAAATTTTAAAAATGTTGTTAAGTGTTTTTGAATAAAATTAAGAAAAATAGGGTAAAAACCTAATTCATTGTTACTGTTCATTTTTACTGATTTCTAGAGCTCTGCAGACAAGATGGTCGAGACAGCGCACAGATCGACAGAGGTCCGACACGGGCTATGGGTAAGGGTCTAAACTTAGTTTAGAATGATTTAATTTAGAATTTTATGCTTTTTAGATCAATTTTGACTGATTTTTGAACATCGCGGCCGTTTTTGGGCCATCAACATCGTCGGGACAAAATCGTCTTGATTTCGCAGAAATCATCTCGATATTGTCGATTTTGTCTAGGGGAGAAATCGGTGATATGGGGACGATTTCGTCCAATAAGGGACGATTCCCTCATGCAAAGTCGAAAACGAATTTGCTCAAATTTGGGACGATATCGTCCAATATTAGACGATATCATCATTTATATGAAAGTGAACTTATGTTACTTGCATTTTTTAATTAATGATTGCATTAATGATTTTTATTGTTTTGTTGTTTATGTTGCAGAAAGGATTATTAAAGAGCCGAGAATGGAAATACGATGGACTGAAGGATGAATTGGCTGCTCTATCTCAGGCAGAGCGAGATCAGTTGGCGCAAGTCAGCTTGCAGCACGTGGCAGATATGCCACATGTGTCTACAGATATGGGGCTATTGACAGCCCTAGCAGAGAGGTGGTATCCGGGTTCTTCTTGTTTCCGGTTACCGATAGGGGAGATGACTCCCACATTGGAGGATGTATGGAGGATTTTGAGGATCCCCATACAAGGATGACTAATCACTTCCATGGCCAATCAGGGCCATGCGATGATGCGACTGTGCGGAGATCCAAGCTTTGCCCTGGAGAAGGGTGGAGTGAACATCGAGTCACTATGCCAGATGCCTAGGGCATCCAGTTTGACACAGGTTTTGGCTGGGGTGGTAGGTGGTCTGCTGCTATGCCATCAGAGTGGATGCAGACTACCATGGCTACTGACAGATGTGGTCTATGACATGAGAGACCATGGGTACAGGTTTTCTTAGGGGAGCTTTGTACTATGTCGATTGTATAGGATCCTGTATGGGGTCATATACAAGGGCGGTTGATGTCTAGTCATGACATCACTACTGCAGGTTTGGTGCTGGGAGCACATCACGGTGCAAAGGCCGGTAGGGCTCCCACTGATAGGGATTGACGGGGAGAGGCCCCGAGTTTTCTACTGGTGGCTCCGAAGAGGGTCACAACGGTGGATAGATCTACCAGTGCCCCAAAGACTACTTGATGACCTTGTCTCCGACCAGATCACCTGGAGGCCTTGGAGAGATCATCTAGGGTAGGCCAAGGATGGACAGGAGCTGGCTCACGTTAGGCGAACCTACTGGCTGAGGATGGAGAGGGGAGAGGTGGAGCTCCACTAGTATGACCGAGTTTTGAGGTAGTTCGGTCTATAGCAGGGGATCCCATCTCTCAGAGACTACGAGTTTTCTTGGATTGTCTGGGGTAACACTACAGTTAGCAGGGCTCTAGATATGCATCGCTTCTAGATTCAGGACGCAGATGATGCCCCCATTCAGCCAGTGGATGGGGACGATGCAGGGGTCATAGAAGGCTAAGATGCTTGGTATGTAGGCATCTACCCTCCTCGGATGATGAGGGCTCAGGGTCCGATTCATGTAGTTATGCATCGAATGGGGAGGCGGCGCCAGGTGGCCATTGAGGCGGCATAGGGTCACGATGGGAGAGAGTAGAGGAGGCCATAGGCTCAATAGAGGCCACGACAGTGGGAGAGGAGGGAGGAGAGACCCCCTTCTCCATGGAGAGAGAGGCCACCATCGCTCGATAAGGGCAAGGGTGTCGAGGCAAGAGAGAGTAGCGAGATGGCTACTCTTTGGGCGAAGACTATTCGTCTTCGAGCTCAAGTCCAGTCCTTGCAGGATGAGGCTGCATGACTCAGGGCTCAGGGTGAAGGGGCGAGCACTCAAGATTTAGCACGAGCTATTACCCAGGTTACATTCTATTAGGCTCTATATTACCAAGCGATGCCAACAGAACAGAGGGTGCCATTACTAGCTCATATTGCAGAGCCTGTCATGATGGGGTCATCTAGGACATCATCACGATCGGCATCTAGGACTCATGGCACCACATGGACTACGATGGGGCCACCTCCTCCACCTCAGGGTAGGGGAGGAGATGAGGCTAAGAGCTCGAGGGCTTCTCGAGGCTAGCTATTATAGACTACATTGCACAGATTGATACATAGTGTTGATATTTTTGATAGAGGATCGAGTATGCCGAGGTACAGATTATGGCATACCGATCCAGTTTTGAGATGATGTATATATTGTTGATATATATATATAGATGAGATATTTTTGATCATATGACTTGTCTTATGTGTTTGTTATGATGCTTTAATGTTTGGTGTGATTGATTTGATGATTCATGTAATTATGTCGTTGGAAATATTATGGTTTGAATGTCATGCTTTTAAAATTTAAATGAAATAATATGATGTAAACAAATTGGTTGTTGTGGTGTGATTTGATAAAAATAAAAGGGACTTATAACAATAATTTCAAAGGAAATTGTTGTTGTTATAGACCATTTAATGGAGTCGCCGCTCACTCGGTCGTCAAGCTAATCCCAGTATAGAAATATTGTTAAAAGTAAAAGAGTGCTTAAGAGACTGTCTTAAGACTTTGTTGTGATGATGCAAATGATGATGATGATGATGGTGATTTGTTTTCAGATTTTCATAAAAATAGTATGCATGAAATATTTTAAAATGATTTTACTAGGCATAAATTCCTAAGTGTGATAAAATTTTGAACAATTCCTTAGGAATTATACCATGGTTGCAATATTGAATTTGAACATAATGACATGAAATAGAATAAGTGTTCGTTTGTTTTAAAGCATAATTGTGTAACACAATGATTTAAGTCATATGTTTTTGATGAATTTATTTGAAATACATGGGAAATAAAAGTAAAACAATGGTTTGCACTAGGCATAGAATATTTAGGTATAGACTTATACCATCATTGCGAAATTCGAAGAAGAAATTGATATTGTAGTTTTGTTACATGGTTTAATTTTTAGTTTTTGAAAATAAAAAAAAAATATGAATATGAGGACTTGCGCTAGGCATAAAATTCCAGTTGTGGTTTTGGAACTATACCATCGTCGTGAAAGTCAAAAGTTATATGTAACTTTATTACATGTTGAAAAATGATTTTGATTTTTTTTGTGGTAATGCATGTAGTTGTCTTTATACTAAACAACTGTTCTCAGAGAAGAAAATAAAATTATTCCAGACAATTTGCAAAAATATTTCAAATAATATTAAAGACAAAAGTTAGATTTATAAGGAATCCCATGTGCCTATGTGAGTTCATTTCTGATCGTGATTTATCATAATGATACACAAAATCTCTCAAATACAAATGTGTGTGCAATTGTATTGTTCATTTACCAGCTTTTGAGCAAGATACTTTGATACAAGTGACTTAAAGTAACCAAATAAGTGTTCATTAACCATGATTTAGATGCATATAACCATACCAGACTACTATGTAAGTCAGGTTATCAAGAGCTAGCTAATCCATAAGCAGACATAGGTATGTACAAAAGAAGGTCGCTAATGTGACAAACATATCACCACGCTAGGAGTTACCCAAGGCCAAGCGGGTTGGGCACAAACCACTTGTTATGGGGCTTACCTCATAGTTTTCGAATAATTGAGAATTCCAGGGATTCAAGCTCATCAACCCTTCTTTTCTTTTCAATGGATAGGGAAAGGGATTTTACTGCTTTTTCTTTTACTTTTTTTTTTTTTTGTATTTTTTTTTTTTTGTACTTTTGCTTTGATATTTGAGATAATGTTGAAATAACCTTTTTATTTTTCTCTTTTTCTTGAACTTTTATTTTCTTCCTATGCTAGGGATACTTGCTCGGATTAGCTGTAGAGCAAGGGATTTTTATTCCGGGTAGGGGTGAGCTTGTCCTTTTGTCAATTCTCAAAGATTCTAGACCATGTGCATGATAGGATAGCAGGGGAAAGTTTTCGCTTAAGAAACCACTTCTACTATGTAGCATAGCATGGACATTACAAATATAATCATTTTATTGTGAAAGGATATGCTTGGCTTAAGTAAATAACAAGATCAATTCTTTGTGCTCAAAATTTATTTAATTGAATTTTGTGGACTTTGATATAAGAGAGATTAGTAATCATGCCAAATAAATCAAGATATTTATTCATGTGAATGTGAAAGTGCGGGATTCCAAATAAATGCTAATTTATCCAAAATAACTTGAAAATATAACTGCAATATGTCACAATTTGAGAAGTACAAAATAAAAGATGTTTTTGAAGATTTTGGATGTTTTTGGTGTTTTTAATTTTAAGTTATGAATTGAGAGAAATATAAGATAGTGATTTTTTTGAAATATTTTAAACAAATATATACAATGATGAGATGACCAATTTTTTATGCATAGTAATGTTTAAGATGCAAAATATTCATGGGTTCTTTAAGTTCTTTTCCATCTAATGTAGATAATTTTTATGCTCCCGATTCAAATTTAGCAGTGATAATATATGGTCCAAGCCATTTGGGCTCAAATTTACCTTTAAGCTCTTTAGTTGCATTAGTATTCTTTTGATTTTCTTTTAAAACAAGATCGCCTACCTCAAAGTATCGATGACGTGATATTATCACAATGACACTGAGAGGGGGGGGTGAATCAGTGTAACTACTTAAAAACTTAAATCTGCAACTTTTAAAACTAATAATGCAAGCTTGAAACTAGATAATGCAAGTATCACACAAGAGCATCACACAACACAGGATTTTACGAGGTTCACCGATGTGGCTACTCCTCAAATAATGACTCTTTGGACTTCAATCCAAATCCAGTCTTTGCAAGGATTCAATATTTACAATTGTTTACCAAAGACCCACCTGGAAGGAGCACCAACCCCCGATTTATCTCACTGCAATGGATAGGAGCACCAACCCCTTTATCCAAGCACCAACTTGGATTTCTATTTTTAAGATAAATGGACATAAAGATGCCTTCTCTTATACAAGACCCTCACTGGTCTACAACACATGCAAAAATCTCACAGAAGCATAGAGAGAATTGTTAGAGACTCAATATCTTCTGATCTAATCTAAAACCTTTCTCTTGAATATTCAATAGAATTGCAGGTTTTGATCTAAGGCTGTTTTCTTACAACACCCTTACTCACTGAGACCTTTTAAATGCATAATGAAAACACAATCACAGTAACCTTCTCACTATGCCAGTTCGATCCTTATATACTTGATTTCTTCGAACGGATCAATTTCAAATGGTTTAACTTTCCCTCCAACATTTTCATGCATTCTCGACTCGTAATAGACATGTCAAATCCTTCTCTGACCCGATCCGCCTTTTAGCTGCTTTCTTTTTGACTCATTCTGACGTTCTGACAGCCTTTTTCTCTGCACATTCTGACATTCTACTCTGCTAGAAATGACACCCCTTTTTGTGTAGACTGACAGCCTTTCTACGCGTTTCGATGCTCTCTGATTTCTTCTTTCTTCTCTGTTAAAAACTGTGTATCTTTTATCTCCTATGATCAACTATACCTTTTGATATACGCAACTGACCAATGTCACTGCAATCAGTTCTCGATACAACGTAGCTTCCCTGTGAGTCTGCCACCTTTCCCAGTCATGCTTTGTTACGGCCCTGCAACAGCCGTTTAACATTCAATGCATTGCTCAGTAGCTACTTTTTGTAACTGCTACCTTAGCTGGCCATGCTGCATCACGGCTCTGCAACAGCCGTTCGCGTCTTAAATGCAATGTCTTCATAACTCTCTTGTCACTCTCGTTAATAGCAGTAGTATTTCCTCTAGTCTTGCCCTGACACCTGTCACCTGGAACTGTCGACCTTACTCTAGTTAAGTTTATCGTAATCGGCCCTTTTTGACACCTGTCACTATGCATGACTCTTTTGCCTTTTTCCCGCCAAACCATTACCTGTCGCGATATCGCGACATTTCTCCGCTTAGCTGACGTCATCCTCAACTTAGTCGCGATATCGCGACACTTTCGCTTCCGACACTTGTCGCGATATCGCGACATTTTTAAACTTGCTGACGTCATCTTCAAAGATGTCGCGAAATCGTGACGTTTTCGGCTTGCAATGGCTGTTCGTTCACCCTGTCGCGAAATCGTGACACTTTTTATTTTGCTGACGTCATCCTCTAAGATGTCGCGAAATCGCGACGTTTCTGGCTTCATGAGGCTTCTCTGGAAACATGTCGCGATATCGCGACATTTTTTGTCTTGCTGACGTCATCCGCTAAGTTGTCACGAAATCGCGACACTTCCGTCTTCCAACAGCTTCTTGTTCACCCTGTCATGATATCGCGACAATTTTGGTTTTGCTGACGTCATCTTTGAAGTTGTCGCGATATCGCGACACTTTCGATCTCCGTACAACTCTTTCTTCGTGTGGTAGCGAAATCGCTACACTTCTCAGACTTACCATTTTTCATTGCTGCATCTAGCGAAACTCCGACGTGTAGCGACATCGCTACACCTTTCCACTTTGCATTTAGAACTTGTAGCGCGATCGCTGCACCTTCCCACATCATGCTGTTTCAAACCCGTAGCGAAATCGCTACACCTTCGCACTATGCATTTTAAACCCGTAGCGAAATCGCTACACCTTTTACACTTGCACTTTGAACCCGTAGCGATATCGCTACACCTCCGCACTATGCACTTTCGACCTGCAGCGAAATCGCTACACCTTTTTACACTTTGTATTTTAAACTTGTAGCACAATCGCTCACTTTTGTTCTTAGTGTTTCAACCATGTAGCGAAATCGCTACATCTTTCTGCCTTGCACCTCGAAGCTGTATCAAAATCGCTGCACTTTTGTTCTTAGTGTCTCAAGCTTGTAGCGAAATCGCTACGCTTTTCTCACTTGGTGCTTTTTCTTTGCTTATGTTGGCGAAACTCAGACATGTAGCGAAATCGCTACAACTTCTTCATCAACTTTCTCTCTCCTCCGATGTGTCGCGAAATCGTGACATTTTTCATCCTTGGTGCCTTTGCTTCAAACTTTGTTTCCGTCGATTTGGCTTCTTTCCTTCCAGCATGTCGCGAAATCGTGACATTTTTCCTTGCACATTCTCTCTCCTCCGATATGTCGCGAAATCATGACATTTTTCAATGCACTTTCTCTCTCCTCATTTTTGTCGCGAAATCGCGACAGAAAACATGTCGCGATATCGCGACAGTTTTCTTCCTTGTCTTTTTCTGCAACTTTTTGAATCTGGGTCCCCTCTGTTTTTCTTGAAATTTTCTGCACTTGATCTGACTGATCTCTGAACTGCATCAACTGCATCAATCTGTCTGTGTTGACAAAAATTACAATACTTTTGCACTCGCTTTCTTTGCACCTTGCTCAACAATCTCCCCCTTTGGAATTGTTGGCAACACTTTGTAGCCTTGCTCAAATTCTTCTCCCCCTTTGCCAATAATGCCAAAGGGCTGCTGCAGACTCCCCCTGAGTCTATGCACAACATTCTCAAGCATAAATAACTTGAATGCTCCCCCTGAGAATGTATTTCCCATAGCTAGTCAGTGCTTGGGAAGTGTGACTACTCCCAACTTCTTCCGAAGGTATTCAAATACTTCCTTTGGTAAAGGTTTGGTGAATATGTCTCGCTACTTGCTCCGTAGTGGGAACAAACTCCAATCTGACCTCTCCTTCTGCAACCTTATCCTTCAAGAAGTGATACCGGATTGCAATATGTTTGGTGCGGGAATGCATTACCGGATTCTTTGAAATGTTGATTGCACTAGTGTTGTCACATTTGACTGAAATGGGCTCATTGAAGTGAATTCCTAGATCTTTCAATGTTTGTCTCATCCATAGTATTTGTGTACAGCATGTAGTAGCTGCAATGTATTCGGCCTCGACTGTGGATAAAGAGACCGATTCTTGCTTCTTACTGTGCCATGCAACCAATTTATCTCCAAGAAAGAATGCTCCTCCACTTGTACTTTTTCTGTCATCAATGCATCCTGCCCAATCAGCATCAGAGTATGCAAAGAGAGTGAAGTCTTTTCCTTTTGGATACCACAGCCCATACTCCATAGTACCTTTGAGATACCTAAAAATCCTTTTCACCGCTGTCACATGAGTCTCTTTTGGACTAGCCTGAAATCTTGCAACCATGCAGACAGCTTGTAAGATATCCGGTCTGGTTGTCATCAAATACAACAAGCTCCCAATCATTGATCTGTACATTGTTTGATCAACATCCGGAGATTTATCATCCTTGCTCAACTTGCAGCTTGTTGTCATGGGGGTGCTCACTGGCTTACTATCTTCCATAGTGAACTTTTTCAACATTTCTTTCACATACTTAATTTGAGAAATAAAGATCCCCTTTTCGGTTTGATTAACTTGTAATCCAAGGAAATAAGAAAGTTCACCTATCATAGACATTTCAAACTCTTTCTCGCATTTTGTTTGCTATGTCTTTGCATGATTCATCATTGCTACTCCCAAAAATTATATCATCTACATAAACAACTAGAACAATGAAATTGCCATTTTCAGTTTTCACATATAAATTGCTATCCACCATACCTTTCTTGAATCCTTGCTTAGTGAGATAGTTGTCCAACCTTGCATACCAAGCTCTAGGTGCTTGTTTCAAGCCATACAATGCTTTCTTCAACTTGCAAACAAAGTCAGGATTATCACAAAGTTGAAAACCATCAGGCTGTTCAATATATACTTCTTCTTCAAGATTTCCATTCAGAAATGCTGATTTTACATCCATCTGATAAACCTTGAAGTTCTTATGAACAGCTAAAGCCAAAAATAGTCTTATTGCTTCAAGTCTGGCCACGGGTGCAAAAGTCTCTTCAAAATCAATCCCCTCAACTTGGGCATATCCCTTACAGACTAATCTTGCTTTATTCCTTACAACCTGTCCATCTTCATTCAGTTTGTTTCTAAATATCCATTTAGTACCAATTATGTTTTTATTTTCAGGCCTTGGTACTAATTCCCGTGTTTTGTTTTTCTCAATTTGATCTAGTTCTTCATTTACTGCCTCCATCCAGATTTCATCCGTGCTTGCTTCAATAATATTCTTGGGCTCAATACTCGGATAACAGAGAATAGTTATTTACTACTCTTCTTCTTGTCCGAATGCCAACCGTAGGGTCCCCAATAATCGCTTCTTTGGGATGATTTTTCCGCCAACCGCCCGTTCCGTATTTTCTATTTTCATCTCTTTCTAAGTCCTCTGAATCTGATTTCTGTCTCTCTTCTTTTTCTTGATCTTCATCTTCTTCAATAAATTCTTCATAGGTTGGGTAGTTTTCATTATTGGTGATTTCTTGTTTCCTCGCCTTCATCAACCTTCACATCCGCACTCTCCACTATTTTCTTAAGTCTTTTGTTGTAGCATGTATAGGCTTTGCTTTTAGTTGAGTACCCAAGGAATATTCCTTCATCATCTCTGTCTTCAAACTTGCCAAGATTGCTTTCAGTTCTCTTAATGTAACACTTGTTGCCAAACACTTTGAAGTATTTTGTCGTAGCCTTTTTTCCAAACCACAGTTCATATGGTGTTTTGCTTTCATGCGGCCTCAACATACACCTATTCTGAATGTAGACTCGCAGCAGTGAACCGCCTCTTTCCGTAACCCGTCAGCAATTTTGCTCTCTCGTTAACATGGTTCTTGCCATTTCTTGTACAGCTTCTGTTCTTTCTTTCAACTACTCCATTCTGCTGAGGTGTTCTTGCTGCTGAGAACTGTCTTCTTATTCCATGTTTTTCACAGAATTCTGCAAACTCATCTGAAATAAACTCTCCTCCTCTATCAGATCTCAAACACTTTATTCTTTTTCCAGATTGGTTCTCAACAAGATTTTTGAAGGTTTTAAACATCTCAAAGGCTTCTGACTTCTGTTTCAGAAAGAGTACCCATGTCATTCTGGAAAAATCATCAATACACAACATAAAATATTTGTATCCATTTATGCTTTCTGTCCTCATGGGTCCACACAAATCAATGTGAATCAGTTCTAATGGCTTGCTAGTGAAATATTCTTTTGCTTTGAAGGTAGATCTGGTTTGCTTCCCCTTTTGGCATGACTCACAAATGCTGTTTGATGGTTTACCAATAGTGGGTATGTCTCTTACTGCTCTTTTAGAGCTGATTTTTACCAGATTATCAAAGCTTATGTGATCGAGTCTTTTATGCCACAACCGGTTTTCTTCTTCTTGACCAACCAAGCAGAGCTCCTTCGAAGTCTCCGAGAGAGTATACAAATTTCCGAAGTTCTCACCCAGTGGCTATTAACTTTCCATTTTTTGTCTTCCTTACTTCACAGACCCTCCTTCTTGAAAATTACTTCATGACCTCTGTCACAAATCTGACTTACACTCAACAGGTTATGCTTTAGTCCTACCACAAAAAGAACTTCCTTAGAGTTGATTTTACCGTCACTTAACTTAACTGATCCTTTACCCACTATCTTTGCTCCATCATTGTTTCCGAATTTTACAGAACCACCTTCATATGTCTGTAGCTTATCAAACTTCTATTTGTCTCCTGTCATATGACTGGAGCATCCACTGTCTAGAATCCAAGGAGCAGATTTATTCTGTGCTTTGAGAGCCGTTTGAATGATCAGGGATTCTTTGTCTTTCTTTGGTTGTCCCTTTTCTTTCCACTGAGTTTTGACAAGAAGATCTGGTTACTTTCTTTACCTTCTCCCTTTCATTTGCTTGTGACAGCTTTATTGGGAAATTTTCTATACTGTTTTGATCCAGTCGATTGATATTTTCTTCCCTGGTATTTATTTCCTGCAAAAGAGCTACGACAATTCCTTGCAATATGGCCGAAGTTATGGCAGTTATAACATTCTACAACATAATCTATCAAAGGTGAAAAATTATTTCTACTAGTGAAATTTCTTTGTTCTACATTATATCTACAACTAGAGATTTTATGACCATATGCATTGCACTTAAAACAATAACCTAAAAAGGAACGAGTGTACCTGGGAAATGGATGTTGCCATGTGGAGGTAGGAGCCATGGGTCTTCTTCTTCTTTGATGAGAGACTTTGGTGAATCCATCATTTGCAACACTCCTTTCAAGCTTGGACTTGTTGTTTTCTTTTGCATGATACGGTTTATCTTGATCAACTCTAATCTTGTCTTTATTATTTACTGGATCTACTATTACAGAATTTGAGTCCTTTGAGGTTTCTCCTTCATCAAAGCCCAAACCAAACTTGATACCTGTGGGCCTTTGATTATTCAACATTTTATTCAATTTCTCAGAACTGTCTTCAAATTTTTGATGACAACTCAGTTTCCGATTCATCCCTTCTAGCTGCAACCTTAATCCAACTATATCTTCTTCTAGCTTGTTGCACTCATTTATTTTCATGATTAGTTGTGCTTCAAAATCTTCAGACTTTTTCTTATGCTCTTCAGTTTGTACTTTCAAACTGATTATTACATTGCTGGCCTCCTCAAATTTTCTTGTAATATTTTTATTTCTTTTCCTTTCTGCACTTAACTCTTCAAGAGCAGCCACCAACTCACCTTCCGGATCTACCTCGGCCTCATCGTCTAATTTTTCTTCACACTCCCGGGTTTCTTCAGCTTCTTTGTTCTTCAAAAGCCATGAACAAGGCTTCACCAGCTTTCTTCTTCCGAGTCCTCACTGGAACCTGTCTTCGGAAGAATCAATATTCTGGGAAAGGAAACTCTTCTTCTTGAAGTTTCTTTTTCTAAAATGTGGTTTCTTTTTCCGGACATTTCTTTCCCGATGTGTCCCTTCATCATTTTTATTTTTCTCCTTCATTGGGCATTTTGCTCGCAAAGTGCCCGATGCCTCCATAGTTAAAACACTTGAACGGCAACTTCCCTCTCGTACTTCCCTTTTCCCTTTACTAATTTCCTAACAAAGTTTGCTTCATTTTCATCTCGCAGATTCTTCTTCCTCTGACTCTTGTTTAGATGTTACATTTTTCTGTTCTTGGAAGGCTACTTCTCTGTCAGAGGGCTTAGTTTGTCCAATCCTCATTTCATATGCAGTTAGAGATCCATGCATTTCATCCAAACTAAAAATATTTAAATCCTTTGCTTCCTCTATAGCAGAAACCTTTGCATCAAACCTTTTGTTGAGAGTTCTCAATACCTTATTTACAACAACAGCATCTTCCATTTCTTCCCCTAGTCCTCTTATTGCATTGATGATTCCGTTTACTCTCAGCATGTAAGCTTCTATGTTCTCATCATCGGTCATCTTTAATGCTTCGAACTCGGGCACGATGTGTTTGCAGCTTAGCTTCCTTGATTTTGCTGTCTCCTTCATGAATGCTTTGCAGCTTGTCCCATATGTCTTTAGCAGATTTGCAGCTCATGATGCGTATCAACTCACTGTCGACCAATCCACACATAATAGCATTCTTGGCTTTCGAGTTGTTCTCAAACTTTTTCTTTTCAACCGCATCTATTGGAGGAACAGTGGAAGTGGTGTATCCATTTTCAACAGATTCCCAAATGTCATAACCCAATGCACAGAGATAGGTCTGCATTCTGAGCCTCCAAAAAGAATAGTTTGTTCCATCGAACAGAGGAGCTTTGTTAGAAGAAAAACCTTCACCACCGGCCATTGTATATCTCCCAAGAACACCTTAGCTGATTAAGCTTGTGCAGGTGCCTGGCTCTGATACTAATTGATATTCTCACAATGACACTGAGAGGGGGGGTGAATCAGTGTAACTACTTAAAAACTTAAATCTGCAACTTTTAAAACTAATAATGCAAGCTTGAAACTAGATAATGCAAGTATCACACAAGAGCATCACACAACACAAGATTTTACGAGGTTCACCGATGTGGCTACTCCTCAAATAATGACTATTTGGACTTCAATCCAAATCTAGTCTTTGCAAGGATTCAATATTTACAATTGTTTACCAGCACCCATTGGAAGGAGCACCAACCCCTGATTTATCTGCACGCAACATATAGGAGCACCAACCCCTTTATCCAAGCACCAACTTGGATTTCTATTTTGCAAGATAAATGGACATAAAGATGCCTTCTCTTATACAAGACCCTCACTGGTCTACAACACATGCAAAAATCTCACGAAGCATAGAGAGAATTGTTAGAGACTCAATATCTTCTGATCTAATCTAAAACCTTTCTCTTGAATATTCAATAGAATTGCAGGTTTTGATCTAAGGCTGTTTGCTTACAACACCCTTACTTACTGAGACATTTTAAATGCATAATGAAAACACAGTCACAGTAACCTTCTCACTATGCCAGTTCGATCCTTATATACTTGATTTCTTCGAACGGCTCAATTTCAAACGGTTTAACTTTCCCTCCAACATTTTCATGCATTCTCGGCTGTAATTGACGTGTCATTAATCCTTCTCTCGACCTGATCCGCCTTTTAGCCGCTTTCTTCTACGACTCATTCTGACGTTCGACAACCTTTTTCTCTCGCACATTTCGACACATCCCCCGAACCCCTTTTGTGTATCCCGACGACCTTTCTGCGCATTTCGATGCTCTCTGATGTTCTTCTTTCTTCTCTATTAAAAACTATGTATCTTTTATCTCCTATGATCAACTATACCTTTTGATATACGCAACTGACCAATGTCACTGCAATCAGTTCTCGATACAACGTAGCTTCCCTGTGAGTCTGCCACCTTTCCCAGTCATGCTTTGTTACGGCCCTGCAATAGCCGTTTAACATTCAATGCATTGCTCAGTAGCTACTTTTTGTAACTGCTACCTTAGCTGGCCATGCTGCATCACGGCTCTGCAATAGCCGTTCGCGTCTTAAATGCACTGTCTTCATAACTCTCTTGTCACTCTCGTTAATAGCAGTAGTATTTCCTCTAGTCTTGCCCTGACACCTGTCACCTGGAACTGCAGATCTGACTCCAGTTAGGTTTATCGTAACTGGCACCTTTTTGACACCTGTCACTTTGAATGCCTCTTAGACCTTTTTCTTGCCAAAACATTACCTGGTCGTGATATCGCGACATTTTCTCGCTTTGCCGACGTCATCCTCAACTTAGTCGCGATATCGCGACACTTTCGGCTTCCTGAGGCTTCTCTGGAAACTTGTCGCGATATCACGACATTTTTAAACTTGCTGACGTCATCTTCAAAGATGTCACGAAATCGCGACGTTTTCGGCTTGCAATGGCTTTTCGTTCACCCTGTCGCAAAATCGTGACACTTTTTATTTTGCTGACGTCATCCTCTAAGTTGTCGCGAAATCGTGACGTTTTTGGCTTCATGAGGCTTCTCTGGAAACATGTCGCGATATCGCGACATTTTCTGTCTTGCTGACGTCATCCGCTAAGTTGTCGCGAAATCGTGACACTTCCGTCTTCCAACAGCTTCTTGTTCACCCTGTCGTGATATCGTGACAATTTTGGTTTTGCTGACGTCATCTTTGAAGTTGTCGTGATATCGCGACACTTTCGATCTCCGTACAACTCTTTCTTCGTGTGGTAGCGAAATCGCTACACTTCTCAGACTTACCATTTTTCATTGCTGCATCTAGCGAAACTCCGACGTGTAGCGACATCGCTACACCTTTCCACTTTGCATTTAGAACTTGTAGCACGATCGCTGCACCTTCCCAATCATGTGTTTCAAACCTGTAGCGAAATCGCTACACCTACGCACGTTGCATTTTAAACCTGTAGCGAAGTCGCTACACCTCTTACACTTGCATTTTCAACCTGTAGCGATATCGCTACACCTCCGCACTATGCACTTTCGAACTCGTAGCGAAATCGCTACATCCTTCTTACCTTGCCTTTTAAACTTAGTAAGCGCTCGCTACTTTTGTTCTTAGTGTTTCGAGCATGTAGCGAAATCGCTACACCTTTTTACCTTGCAACTCGAAGCTGTATCAAAATCGCTGCACTTTTGTTCTTAGTGTCTCAAGCTTGTAGCAAAATCGCTACGCTTTTCTCACTTGGTGCTTTTTCTTTGCTTATGCTGGTGAAACTCAGACATGTAGCGAAATCGCTACAACTTCTTCATCAACTTTCTCTCTCCTCCGATGTGTCGCGAAATCGTGACATTTTTCATCCTTGGTGCCTTTGCTTCAAACTTGTCGCGAATCGTGACGCTTCGATTTGGCTTCTTTCCTTCCAAGATGTCGCGAAATCGTGACATTTTTCCTTGCACATTCTCTCTCCTCCGATATGTCGCGAAATCGTGACATTTTTCAATGCACTTTCTCTCTCCTCATTTTTGTCGCGAAATCGCGACAGGAAACATGTCGCGATATCGCGACAGTTTTCTTCCTTGTCTTTTTCTGCAACTTTTTGAATCTGGGTCCCCTCTGTTTTTCTTGAAATTTTCTGCACTTGATCTGACTGATCTCTGAACTGCATCAACTGCATCAATCTGTCTGTGTTGACAACAATTACAATACTTTTGCACTGCTATCACTGCACCTTGCTCAACATGATGAACTTTCTTAGCATATGATATTTTAAGCTTGTTTTGGTAGGCATGAAGATGCTCCAAAGCATTGATGCACTTTTCATCTAGGAGCTCCAGCTAACTGAGTCTGCCAGCTCGATATTCATCTCCTACTTTGGTATCTTGAAGTAGTAGAGCCAAAGAAGGAACTTCTAATTCAAAGGGAAAAACAACTTCAACGCCATAAACCAAAACAAAAGGTGAAGTTCCAGTGGGGGTTCGAACACTAGTTCGATAAGCCCACAAAGCTGGATATAATTGAATGTGCCAGTCATGACCAGATTTATTGACTAATTTTTTGAGAATTTTGATTAAGGTTTTGTTGGATGCTTCTGCTTGGCCATTACCCTGAGGATAATAGGGAGTGGACCAGCGATGTTGAATCTTATATTTTTGGCATAATTTCTCAACATCTTTATTTTTGAAACAAGTTCCATTGTATGAGATAAGATTTGTAGGAATTCCGAACCTACAAATGATTTGATTAAAAATAAATTTAGAGACTTGTGTTCCAGTTCAGGAAGCTAAAGGCATAGCTTCAACCCACTTCGTGAAATACTCAGTGGCGGTTATGATGAATTTGTGTCCATCAGATGACACAGGATTAATTTTGCCAATAATGTCTAAGCCCCATTTTGAAAAGGGCCAAGGGGATGAAATAGCCTGCAGTTCTTGTGCAGGGGCATGTACAAGGTCAGCATGTTTCTGGCACTTGTCACAATGGTGCACATAATCATGTGCATCATTCTCCATGGTAGGCCAAAAGTATCCTATCCTAAGGAGATTTTTAGCAATGACACTACCACTGAAGTGTCCTCCACAAGATCCATCGTGGGCTTCACTCAAAGCTGATCTGGATTCTTCTAAATTCAAACATCTCAATAGGATACCTTCAAAATATCTCCTATATAAAGTATTGCCAATTATGACAAATCGACTTGCTCGTCTATGTAATAACCGATGCTGGTTTCTATTAGAACTGGCAGGGAAAGTCCCATTGTGAAGAAAATCAAATATATCCATATACCAAGGTTCAGGGGTAGTTTCATTGATTAGAAACACATCCAAAGGTTCTAAGCATGACTTATTTGAAGTGGGTTCCTGGAGTCGACGAATAATGATGGTGGCATATTCGTCATCTAACTCCAAGGGCAGAAGAGACGCAACTGTGGCCATAGCATCAACTGCACGGTTGCTAGTTCGAGGAATAGCTTCCAAGGTAACTTGATCAAATAAAGATATTAATTGTAAAACATATGCTTTATATGGGTGCAATTTATCATCTCTGGTCTGATAAACATCATTAATTTGGTTTATAACAAGTTGAGAATCACCAAAAACTAGCAGATGTTTAATTTTTAGTGCCAAGGCAGCTCGTAATCCAAGGATTAGAGCTTCATATTCAACAGTATTATTGGTGCAAGCAAATGTTAATTTAAAGGACAAAGGTATAATGTGTTTCTGTGGAGATATTAAAATAATTCCTGCACCAGCCCCACTCATGCATCGGGCTCCATCAAAGTATAAGGACCATTGTTCAACATGGTCTGCCTCTAATTGAAGGCATTCATCGAGAAACTCAATGATGAGGGGATGGGTAGACTCTAAGGGTGCAACAACTAATTGATCTGCTATGATTTGACCCTTAACAGACTTCTATCCTATAAACGTGAGTTCAAACTCGCTCAAAGCAAGAACCCACTTAGCTGTGCGACCCGATAAATAAGGTCGACTCATGAGATACCGCAAGGGATCATATTTAGCAATGACATAAGTTTTCTGACTGAGCATATAATGGCATAATTTTTGCATTGAAAATATGACTGCTAGACATAGTTTTTCTAATGTTGTGTAGCGGGTTTCATAACTGATTAAAGTTTGGCTAATATAATAATTAGCACGTTCTCTTTTCTCATCATCAAGTTGAGCTAACATAGCTCCTAAAGCAAAATCTGAAGCAAAAATATATAGGATAAATGGGTGATCAGGTCTAGGTGGTGAAAGCATAGGCGGGTTAAGGAGGTATTGTTTGAGGAGTTCAAAAGCTTCCTTACATTCGTCGTCCCAATTAAAAGGGACATCCTTCTTAAGGAGCTTAAGAAAGGGACCGGTTTTGTCCGCCAGCTTATCAATGAAGCGACGGATAGCTTGAAGCTTACCTTGTAAACTTCGTAACTTAGATATATTGGTAGGTGCGGGCATATCCATGATAGCCGCAATCTTGAGAGGGTCGATTTCGATGCCACGTAAAGAAACTATAACCCCTAATAGTTTATCGGACTTAACGCCGAATATGCATTTAGCTGGATTTAGTCGGATAAGATATTCCCTTAACCGATCAAACACTATCCGTAAGTCATTTAAATGATCATCTTCTGTGATGGAACGAGCTATAATATCATCTACATAATCATGTAGAATATCATGCATCATATCGTGAAAGATATAAGTCATAGCTCGTTGATAGGTTGCACCTGCATTCTTTAAACCAAATGGCATTACTTTCCAACAAAAGGTTCCCCAGGGGGTAATAAAGGCTGTTTTAGCCTGATCTTCAGGAGCTATCCTGATCTGATTATAACCAGAAAATCCATCCATTAGGGACATCATTCCACTCCTAGCAGTAAAATCAATGATTTGATCCATGTTGGGAAGAGGAAAATCATCTTTAGGGCATGCAACGTTAATATCTCTAAAGTCTGTGCAAACCCTAACTTTAGTAGCTTCTTTCTTGGTGACTGGAACTACATTCGAGATCCATTCAGAATAATCAATAGCTTGTATAAAAACAACATTCAGGAGTTTTTCTAACTCCCCTTTGACTAGCAAGGCCACTTTGGGATGCATTTTTCTAAGTTTCTGTTTAACAGGTTTAGCATCCGGATGGACTACTAGGTGATGCATGACTACGGAAGGGTCTAAACCTCGGCATATCTTCATATGTCCAAGTGAAGACATCTTCATATTCTTTAAGGAATGCAATGTATTGCTCTTGTTTTTCTTGACTTAATTCTGATCCAATATTGATTATGTGGGGATTATCCTCAGTTCCAATGTTAACTCTAATGACGTTTTCTACTTCCATGTGTAGGTCTCTTTCAAAATTAGGTGGGGTGGGTGAAACGCCCAATTCTTGTAATTATTTTAAGGTTAACTTGGATAATTCATCTTGAGGAGTAGTGACCTCAAGTTGGGCTATAGTAGGTATAGAACCATCAAAATAAAAACCATTGTGTAACATCTCTTCAACGGAGACATCATGGAAGATATCTCCTTCCAACTCATCGTCGGATTCAACAATCATTTCAGGATAAGCTATGGATAGCATATTACATGTAAATGGCTGATTTTTTAGAGGCAAATCATCACGCCCATCCAAATAATCTTGATAACATATGAGTTGATCATCATCTTCAAAAGGGAAGGGTTGACCCTTATTAGGAAATAGGCCCACACCACATCGGGCGGGCCATGGTTCTACCTCAAAGGGTTCTTTCATACCATCTTGGAAAGGTCCCAAGCCTTTCCCTTTATATCCCATTTTAAGCATCATAGGTTTAGCTTTAATATACTCATTAGTAAAATAACATCGAGCATATCCCTCATGATGAGTTTTGATGTTCCTGGGTATTCTTCCCCAATCATATCCCTTATAAATGAAGGCGCAACTCCCGACTTGGTAAGTACTTCCCATAGGTTGTGGGAGGCCCAAAGTACGAGGAGATGGCGGCAAATTACTTAAGATAATGGAATTTTGCATAGAAGCATTTGTTTTTTTTGATATAAGAATGTTAGATAAATCAGGTAAGAGTTCATCAGAAAGAGCATAAGATGTAGAAGGATCATTCCCTATATCTTTAGATGTGGAAGGTATGATAGATGTAGATAATGTGGAGTTGTTAATAGATGGGTCTATAGATTTTGAAATTATAGGGACGGAACATGAAGGATTGGTTGTGGATTTAAGATCTTTTTGAGGTTCTAGAGTAGTTTGTTTAGAAGATTGTTGATCTATATATGAGGGTGAAATTAATGGAGGAGAAATAGATGAAGTTATGGGTGTGTGTTTCACACTTTTAGATGAAAAATAAGAATTAGGATGTGTGGATGACAGAGCAGGGCAAAATTGAACTCCAACAGGTTCTGCCAAAGCACACATATCAAAGGGTCTGGGATCACCATGGATAGTGACCAACTGATTTTTAAATTCGAATTTAACACATTGGTGTAAAGTTGATGGGACAACCCGCATTGCATTGATCCAAGGATGACCCAAGAGTATATTGTATGATGCGGGGCAATGTACAATAAACACGGTCGTATCTAGGGTTCTAGGACCAACTTGCAATGGGATGGTAATAACTCCACACGTTTCTTGTGTTTCGTCATTGAAAGCTTTTATGATCATGTCAGTTTTCTTCATTTCATCACTTCTAAACCCAAATATTTGGTAGAAGTCAAAAGTGCAAATATTTAGAGATGAACCATTATCAATCAAGACCCTTTTGACTGCTACATCTCCAATTAGGGCAGTAATATATAAGGGGTTATCCTTATGTAAACTATGTTGCGGTATATCTTTATCTCGAAAGTCAATACAATCAACTTCTCTAGTGATGATAGTATTGGCCATGGCTTCAGGTTGAATGTTTTGTGGTACCATCATTTGGCTTAATGTAAGCATCAATTCATCTCTATGTGTAGGAGAAGATCTTAATAAGTCCAAAAGGGAAATTTTGGCTGTAGTATTGGATAATTGCTCATTAATATTGTAAGGAGGTTTAGGTTGAACATTAGGAGCATGATTCCCTTTATTGGGATTTTTCAAAACAAATGGGGTTGATCCATCATTCTGAGTTGGTTCTTGTTGAAGATTTTGAGCTTGTTGTCTGGTAACGACTCCGATGGTACCTACAATGTTATATTGAGGATGCTGAATAGGTCTTGGTCTAGCATTTATAGCTTGTTCATTAGGAAGGAACTGATTAGAAGAAGGTCGAGTAGTAACTCTTCTAGGAAATGGTTCTTCTGGAATCATAGAATCTGTGATAGGTTGAATAGGGTCTGATTCATCTTCAGAACTATTCGATTGATTTGAGGTGATGTCTATTTCACTTTTAGTATCCGATTCTACATCACTGAGATCCGGTGTTTGAATATTATGTAGGGGCCTGGTCGTGACCATGGATAAAGTTGTGCCAAATTTTTGTAAATCATGATTAGGTAAATGTCCGCTGATAGTTCCTACATATCGAGTAGGAGGAGGGACATTATGATGCTCAATTTGATTGGCCACCTCTTTACCATGTTTTGGTAAAGGATGTTGAAATATATCTAATGATTGATTAGCATTTTGATTTTGATTTTGGGGGATGTTCTTTTGAGCATTATTAGGAGCATTTTGTTTAGGTTGGAAGGCTTGCACCTCCATCTCATTATTATCAATCAGATCTTGTATTTTATGTTTTAATATTTTACAAGAGTTGGTAGAGTGTCCAGGCCCTCTATGGAAATCACAGTGTAAATCTGCTCTGTATCCGGGTATGGTTGGATCAGGTTCCTGGATAGCTGGTAATTGGATCAAGCCTCTTTCGAGTAATTGGGGTAGAATAGTTGATAATGGTTGATTCAATCTAGTAAACTCTCGAGGAGGTTTATCAGGAGGTTTCAATATAAATTTTTTTGTTGTCTTCGTTGTATTGATATTAGCAACATTTTTGTCATCGGTGACTCCGTCACCTACAACTTGTTTGTTTTTATATTGATTTTTGGATGTTTTCTCATCATCTTTCTTCCTAAGTTGGCCTCTCCTAATGAGAGCATCTTCTACTCTTCGAGCTAAGTCTATAGCCTCATTGAAGGTAGTCAAAGTAGCAATTGATAACTCATAAGATATTTGTTCTTGCAGATTATTAATAAAAATGTCCAACATTTCCCTATAAGGTAGCACAAAGTGCAATTTTCCTGTCAACTCGCCTCCATCTAGCTAAGAAATCAGCAAAACATTCATCTTTGTCTTGTTTTAAGTTGTACAAATCTTTAATGGTTACATGCCTTTCGATATAGGCACTAAATTGATGCACAAAAGATTCAGCGGTCTCTTCAAAATTTCTCAAAGAATGAGTGGGCAATTGATAGTACCACTCTAATGCCATTCCTCCTAAACTTTTTGGGAACATTTTTAGTAATAACAAGTCATCATGTGATATATCATGACATGCTATCCTAAACATGCGAAGATGCTCTATGGGATCTTCAGTTCCTTTATATATAGGCAGAACGGGCATGGGAAAGTGCTTAGGGTATGGTTGTGCTACAACCATAGGATCTAGAGGTTGACTACACATCTCTCGATAATTGTACGAGGGATGGTAGGGATCTATCTGGTCCATGCGGGAAGCTAACTGTTTCACCATGGCTTCCAGATTATTGGTTTGCCCACCATATTGGTTCGGTAGGGCATAAATATGAGATTTGTGAGCATATGATGGAGGGACATGAATATTAGATGCTATATTACTATTGTGTAAATTGTTGGTAGGAAGGGTGTTATGAAGAAGTTTTGAAGTTGTATTATGTTGTATCCCGGATTGTTGAAAATTGGTGTTTGGCTTCATTTTAGGTTTTTGTCGATTTGAAGCATATTGATCAATAGTTTGGCGAAATAAAGCAGTGAATGAAGGTCTCTTTTGTGTGGGAATGATTTTAGGCTCAATAACAGGTTCCTTAGGAGGTTGGGTAACCTGTTGTTTTTGCATGTTCTGAATTATAGCGGCCATATCCATATTGGATGGTCCAGACTTTATCACTTTCTTGATCAACGAAAGACAAGGGATTAGTGTGTATGTCAAACATATGTTCCATGGCTGCTTGAGTGTCACTAATTTGTCCCCTATCAATACGAACTACCATATTAAGAGCACCAATATTATTGTTGAAGAATTTCCAGAAATGATCTATGTTATCAAAAGTAATAGTTCCGTCTGGAGCCATTCTAGGGGATGAGGATCCTTCCTCTCTAACATTTTCTTGTTGTTCATTTTCTTCAACCAGGTCATCTTCTGGTTGTTCTAGAGTTTCTTCTTCTGGAATTGGATCCTCAGGAAGGGTATTTAATTTTTTATTTTTCTTGCCTAACCAATCTTCTTCTTCTTCTTCTTCTTCAGTTTGTTTACCATTCCTAAGTTTAGTCATTGTGCTTAAACTTAGATTTCAGCAAATATATATATATATATATATATATATATATATGCAACAAGCTTAAGAGGTATATATTTTAATTATATACCTACTATAATATAAAAAAAAAATGTTTTGATTTGATTATGTTTTTTTTTTTTGGTTTTTCTTGTTTTTTTTTTATAACAATATTATAAAGATAACAAACAACACACAACACGCAAGAAATAATAATAATGAAAGCAATGATCTAGTTTTCTATAAACAATTTATAAATATCATTAATGGGCTCGAGTTCTTCAGGAGTCATGAAATGTTCTTCTTCAAATTGAAAATTGTTTTTTAGGAAGTCAACAAAGTGTGCTATGGTGATATTATCTGTTTCAGACTCTGGTCGGTAGAAGTAAAGCTCGTGGCAATACTCTCGATATAACACAGCTCTAGGAACTCTATTCCATATTTCCCTATCCGTAAGAATGACCTCTTGGTCTTCTACACGACCTAGGAATTGGTGTATAATAGCTGCGTTCTCGAGGTATTCCTCAAAGGTGAACAATTCAGAAGACACAAGGGCTCTTCTATCTGCTAACCACCTATGGCAAGCTCTCTGAAGTTCATGATAAAGAATAAGTTGATGAGGATCCAGGATTCTATCTAGGACAAGCCTCTTGATTTGTTTAAGCTCTGTTGACCTAGATGAAATGATACCTAGTCTTCTATCAAGTTCGTCCCACAAAAGTTGGTTTCTATCTATTTCAGGCACACTAAGCACATAATTAATTTCTATGGCTGCTAATTGGTTTTCAACATTTATAGTAACTGCTAGTATTTTCTTAGGAGCTACCATCTAAACATGATATGCAACTTAGTAGTTTTCTAATGCATCTATTTTTTGTTTTTTTTTGTTTTTGTTTTTGTTTTCAAAAGGTTTTAGTTTCACGTCGGGTTCACCAAAATGTATCGTTCCAAATTTTCCGCACCCTTACCTTCAAGCTAAAGGATCCACGCCCGAAGGGGGATGCGGGAAGGATGGGACAATACCTCGGACTGAGAGGCCTTTCGAAGGTCCCGCCTCTTGGGGGAGGTGTATTAAGGTGATTTTTTGATGGATGGTGGGTTCACCAGGAAACTTTTGAATGGCAGTTTCCACGCCTAGGTTGGGAATGTGTTTGATGTGTTCAATTTTATGTTTGATCATTCAACTCCTAGGTTTGGCCAAATGAATTTAAGTTGTTCTATATGAAATGCAGATTTAAATGAATACAGAAAATAGATTTGAATAGAAAACAGAGAGAATAAGCTAGATTAAAGAGCCATACCTGATCCGGATGTCTGATGGAGGTTCTGATTCTTGAAGCAGTCAAGATCGCCTTTGATCTGATAGGATCGTCTGTGATCAGACAAGATCATCTGAGATCTGACGAATTCATCAGACGAATTTGTCAGAGACCTGCAATCAGAGAAATAGATACAAAATACAGAAAATGCAGCTATGCCAACAGAGGGCAATGATGTAGAATGATAGTAATAATATTAAAATGATAATAATAAACAAAAACACGAGTGCATTACAATGATTTAATGACAATTTATGATTTTATTATGCATTAAGACTATATGGGTGAACTCCAGGATGCAAAATAATAATAAGTTTAACTAATGCAAAGCAAAATAGTAAATAATGGAGAAAGAATGCAAACTCAGGGCACTGATTGCCCCCAATGTTGACTGCAGTCGAAATCATCTCGGATTGGTACGAAATCGTCTCGAATTGGACAGGATCATCTGCGACGATCTGAGCTTGCTCCGACTGAAGAATAACAAAGTTCCTGCAAGAAAATTTGAAAAGGGACAAAGGCAAACAATAGTCTAGGATATTCTAATGCATGTAAAACTCGAAGTGCAAAAAAATTCAGCCAGGGGAATGTCAAGGGGAGGGCCTAAGATTAAATAGGCATAGGAAAGAGGTTGGGAGGTTGGAGATCATCCCAATTTGGGAGATCTCCAATGGGGGAGGTCTCTAACCGCACAGACACGCTTTTGCCTAGGTTAGAGACGTCGTTGAAACAGAAGCTAATTATGAAAAATTAGTTTTGGGACGAAATCGTCTGGACGTCCTAGTCCAGACGAAATCGTCCGATCTGAGGCGATATCGTTTGATCGGCGATGATATCGTCCAACGGTCACAACAAATCCTAAAAATGGCATAGAAAATGAGGAAAGCGGTTAAAAGGCGGTTCGGGGTTGAAAATTTGAATTTGAATTATTACCAAGATAATTTTAATTATTGCTAAGGTTTATTGCGCCAATTTTAGGGTGCTACATTTTGCCCCCTCTTTAGCAAATTTTCCAAAGAAAATGCGTTAAATATGAGTTCTTCTTGATCTACGAGAAAGCAAAAATTATTCCCATTTTTAGGCGACGATTCTAGGTCTAATCGTACGACAGCTTACTATGGTGCCCCCTCCGTGTTTTTACCCAAATCGAACGTTTGAACATGTTGCGACATGTTGCACCATCGTGGCCAAAGGAAAAAAAGTGTCATGATATCGCAACATGTTGAACTGCCACAGCCAAAAAAGGAAAAAATGTCACGATATCGCGACATGTTGCATTATTGCGGCTAAAGAGAAAAAGTGTCATGATATCGCGACATGTTGCAACATCGTGGCCAAAGGAAAAAAAGTGTCGTGATATCACGACATGTTGAATTGCCATAGCCAAAAAAGGAAAAAGTGTCGCGATATCGCGACATGTTGCGTCATTGCAGCCGAAGAGAAAAAGTGTCGCAATATCGTGAAATGTTGCATTATCACGGACGAAAGAGAAAAAGTGTCGTGATATCGCGACATGATGTAACGCCACGACCAAAGGAGAAAAAAGTGTCATGATATCGCGACATGTTGCAACATCGTGGCCAAAGGAGAAAGAAATGTCGTGATATCGTGACATGTTGCATTTTTGCGGCCAAAGGTGAAAAGTGTTGCGATATCGCGACATGTTGAATTTTTGCTGGCGAAGGAGAAGAAGGAAAAAGTGTTGCAATATTGCGACAAGTTTCATCAGCATACAAAACCAATCCCCTGGAAACATTTCACATTGTGCAAACATTGAAACTTGTAGGATTGTTCCTTAGGCCAATGGGAAAGGAGCCTCTCCACACTTGAATATCAGATTTGCCGACTCCCTTGTTAGCAAGCCAGTCCGCACCTTTTTTTCCTTCCCGGTATTGATGCTTAATGACTAATTCTGGGTAATTACCAATTAGGGCCTTGCATTCTTGGAAAATTGAAGTAAGGGCCCAGGGAGGCTTTGTGGTACCTTTGAGCCAGTTGATACAGTGCAACGAGTCTCCTTCAATGATAAGTTTGTTGATGGTCAACCCTTCCATGAGGATCAAACTTTGGAACAGAGCCCGCGCCTCAGCCATATTGTTGGATTGAATTCCCAGGTTCTGGGCAAAGGCCAAAATTATTTCTCCTTTTGGATTAAAAAAAAAGTAACTAGCTAAATTACCCCTAAAGTAATCTCCTACTTTAACTATGTGCCAAAGGTGGTACATTTACATGATACAAATGATGTAATATACTCTAACACCACCCTGTATTACATTATTTGGGTATTTGAATATTTCAATATTCAATATGGATCTTTGTATTAAGAAGTTCTTAAGCTTTATCTGGTCCTTTGCATTATATTTAGTTCACATTGCACTGTGTACCTCCATGAATTGGTTCTTCTTCTTCTTCTTCTTCTTTATTGGAGTTAGTACTTTCATAGGTAGATGTACTATCACGAGATTCTTTCAAGAGTATTTTATATTTGCCTTTGTCCTTGTTATCATTCTTCTTATCCTGTATAGAAGCTTTTGAACATACACTTAGAGCATCATGATAAGATTTTGTGTCAGTAGAACTTAAAGTACTAATACTGCATGAGGAATGAAATATATTTGCTAGAGATGATAATATTTGAATGCAATTATTGCCATATATAATATGCTTCCATATTCTAAAGAAATTTGAATGTCATTCCATCCATTATTAATTGCTTTAGTGAGTCGAGCATGTAGATAATGTTCCATTGTTTCAAAGCTATATTTTAAAGCTTCATTATGTATCCTTTTTGAAGTAAGGTCTAAGTTTCCTTCAAAATTTATAAGTGAATTATTGATTCCACTTTTTATGACACTTGCTCTTTCCTTTCTAATAGTGTTATTCATATCTTTGTTTATTGTATTACTTGAGGTAAACATCTCTCTTAGTTTTACCTGTTTCTGTTTCAGAGATATTTATGATGAATCCTTTGTAGTAGACTCCCTTGTGTCTCCCTAGTAGATGTCACGTAGTATTCTTTTTGTTTCCTTAATATCTATAGAATACTATTTCTTGAGTAAATGATCCAATTTGATAAACCTATCCAAGGCTTAGATTTTGTAGAGTCCTTATATCTCCCTAGTTAAGAGATGTGAATTAATTTGATAAAACCTTTATAGAACTTAGGTTTTGTGGACTTCCTTATGACTCCCTACTTGGTAAATTTTGATAAATGCTATTATTATCAAGTTTTTTAGAATATATTATGACTCCGTAGTGATTTTGGATATGTTATATGAATGCTTTTGGAAATAGTAGTTCAATTATTGGGCTGATTTTGTAAAGTTTTGTAAATAACAAAAATCAACTTCTATTACTCCTTATTTCTCCTATTGAACTAAGCACTTGTTAATTTGATAAAGTTATAATGGTTGGATTTATTTTATCCCTTAGTGTTATTTTGAGATAAGTATACTAATTCATTCCAACCCTTGATATTCCTTGATGAAATTCCTTTTATATCCTTTTAATGTTTCTAAATTCCAATAATCTAATTTTGGTGTAGTATTCCTTATAACTCCCTAATTTGGAATATTAGAAAACAATATTATTTGCAAATAATAGAAATTTAATTTTTCCAAGTAGTAATCCTTACTTCTCCTATGTTTTAAATTGCAAATATTAAGCTATTTCTGGTGTATGGTTTCCATTTAATTTTTGTTTTCAAATATGGTTTATTTCCCTATAGTTTCAACCTTTTATCATAACCCTTATAACTCCTTTAATGAAAGTAAATTTAATAAAGTAATTTCTTACCTTTATAATTTTGTAAACCTTCAATATTTGGCACATAATTCAGATGTGGATGACAACACTCTAATGATGGCCTTGAATCCTTTCTATGGTGGATGGCGGTAGACTCTCCTTTGAGTACAATATTTGGACAATGGGAGCCTTAATTCTTGCTCCAATTTAAATTCTTTGACCAAGAGCTTTGAATGCTCTTTTCTCATCTTACACACTACACACCTTTGTTGTTGTAAATGTGCTTCCCTCCTTGGTCTTTGGCACATAAAATAGAAATATATTTTATAAAATGACAAGTGTCATGGTAGTTTATTTCAACACTTGGAGAAGGTAGATGCTATTTGACACTTGTTGCTATAGGAAGGAAGATAGATATTAAAGTCTTTATGTGAACCCTTATATAGCTTGGTGACAAGTGTCACCCCTTCTCTAACACATGTAAAACTCTTTTGTGTAACACTTATTTGGACTATTCATTTAAAGCTTATAGAATTTAAGCATTATTTTGAGCACTCATATGGAAGGCGTTAGGGTTTCTTCAAAGGTGACAAGTAGCATATTTTTTCTTTTGCATGAACCTGCCTTCTTAACGTATTACTCCAAGCTTCCTCAACGTATTATTTCTAACTCTTTCTTTGTTGTGTTTTCGATGGTACTTGGTATACGAGTTGGTTCTAGTTGGGATAATGAGCAAAAATTTGATTGCTTTGAGCTAGGATTATAAGCAACTCTATGGTGGAGGTTTTGTAACACTCCAATGGCAATTTTGAATGCTCTTTATGGATTTACATCTAGCTCTTTATGCTTTTATTTTCTCTTACCTTCAAGCTGCTATATTTTTTTACCTTTGTGAATGATAGCTTCTCCATGTGCTATGCTATGTATGCTTTGTAGGTTGCTTATTGTGGCTGTCTAAGCCATGGATGATGTGATTTATTTGAAGGCCCATTTTACCTTGCTTGGATGATGCTTCTTTGTGTCTACTTTGAGATGTTCCTTGCTTATAAAGAATGTGTCTTTATGACACTTACACCTTGTTATTTCTCCTACATAGGAAAAAATATTATGGTGCAAGATAATGTAGATAAAATTATAAATAGAATACCTTCTTTTGCACCTCCTTTTGCAAGATTTTTCTTCTAGTTTTAATGGCGACTTTCTTGTAGGCAAGGGCTGATTTGTTGTTGTCTCTTTTGCTAAACAACTCTCTCATTTTGCTTGGTTTAATATGGTAATAAATCCAAGCTAATAACCACATATATAATTTTTTTTTGAAGAAGTAGTTTCTACACTAATTCTCACCTATAAAAAACCCTTAGTGCACCTTGAATATGAGACTCACCAAGTCTTTATTTGTAGCTTCTTTTACTATTTTTTGTGGTGGATTTCTTCTCCAATTATTGGAGTAATATGACCTATTTTTGGTGGCTTCTTTGGGCCATGAAATGCTATAGGTTTTGTGCACCAAATAGTGTCTCTAGACACTTTGATAATCTATTGGTTTTGTGCCCTTGATCTTGACAATCAAAAAACACAAACTAACCCTTTTTTAGAGTAACTAGTTAAAGATCAACTAGTATAGTGCAAATGGATTAATAATACCTTCAAATTAATGCACTTTAATGGTAACAATAATCTCCCCTTATTGCTCCTGTAAATAAATTATCAAATTATTTTCTAATGCACTTAATAATCTCTGCAACTTTTAAGAGTAATTTGAAAATAACCCTTAATGAATAATTTGCAATTTTCACTACAATAAATATTGTAGGATGTAGTCTTCTTTGCTTCCTAGATAGATAATAAGTAGATGATAATTTTATTTCTTTCAAATAATATCCAACTCCTATTTTAATATGCAAATAATTTTAAAATGAACTCTCCTTTTTGCACTTTCTTGAAGACTATACTATAAGCCATTTTTCTTTGCAACTTTAATCCCAATATGGTGCTTAATAGAGTTTGATAATGAACCCTATGAAGTTCAACTGATTGCACCCAAGTTGCTTACCTTTTAATGGCTTCTGCAGATAATGTAGATATTGATATTTAGATTCACCAAGTTGCTACCCTAAGATGAATGAATTTCGTAACTTCTTGTTGGCTATCCAAAAAAACTTCTTGCTTCACCAAACTATGGTATCAAAAATTTTGTCTTACGCCTAGGGTTTTGCGACTTAATCCTTCCAGTGGTCTTCAATTTTCTATAGTAGATTCAGAAAGTCCTTGCTTATGAAATGTACCTTCTTTCTATGAGAGTTAATATCCAAATATCTTGGATTTGGTAGGCTTCTTCTTCTATCCGAGTCCTCATTCAATCTACTTATTGACTTCAAATAGGATCTTCTTCTCAAGATTTTGAATACCTTGAGGTCTTCATTGGATTCGTCTTTAGGATTTGGTACTCTTTACCAAAATATTCTCCTCTTGGGTTTGTTGTTGGATGGTGATAATTATCCCAAGTCCTTTACTATTAGGAGCTTCTCCTTGGTAGCGTATTTCTCTAATGAGTTCTTCTAGGAACTCTTTTTATGATGCTTCTATGAGATATACAATAAGGCTATCAAAACCTTCTTCTTTTTCCTCCTTGAGACGTCTCCAAGGTCTTCAATCTTGTAGCTTCTATTGTATTTCAAATTAGACCTTTCCTTCAACCTTCTACTTGTGGAAGTGTTGGTAATGAGATCTTCTTATTGGATATCTAAAATTTATTGCTTCTATGATTAAGAATAGGAATTTAATAGTACCTTTTTATCTCTTTCATGACTGGAAGTTTTCCAATGAGATCTTCTATGGATCTCTTTAGATTCTTCATAAATAAGTCTTTTAATCAGTAAAGGAGATCACCAATCTCCTATTTCAAGGACTTTTCTTTGGAGTCTTCTTCTAGATCAGGAAATTTTCTCTAGAATTTTCTTCTGGATCAAGAACTCTTCTTTGGATTCTCTTCAGGATTAAGGCTTATGTGGCTCTTTCTTTAGGATCAAGGATTCTATGGTATTTTCTTCTTCTGCACTTCACAAGTTTTAATCTTCAATGGAGATCACCAATATTCTATCTCCTCCTAAGCTCGTATTTGATGTCTTATTCTTCCTTGAGTCTACAATAAGGCTATTGTGGTATTTTCTTTCCTTTTGCAATCTACAGGTTCATAGCTCTTGTAATGGGACACTTTTTTAGGTCATTGAAATCTTCAATCTTCTACTTGTTGCTGCAAGTTTTGGAATGATTCTAAGTAGATATTATTTCTAGCTCTATTGTAGGAAGCTTTCCAATATTTTCTAAATCTTAGTTTTCTTGCAACAAGATATTAGAAACTAAAATGGAAGAATTTATAATTTTAGAGATAATAATCTTCACTAGTTTATTTGTCAATCTATTGGATTAATGCTAAGTCCTAGTCTTCACGAGTTTTACTACAACTCTATGGAAAGACTCTAGCCAAATGTAATCTTAGAATTTATGTAATTGAGATTTGTTTTAGTCCTTACTTGTGACTCTCCCTATTCCTATCTAGATGCATCGTGGCTTTGATACCACTATTATATTTTGAGGATACATGCAGTGGGAGAGATCTATCACAGGTCCTAATAAGATACAAAAAATATGAAAGAATAGAATTCTACAATATGACTAAAATATACTATAAATAGAAAGTGGTGAAAATACAATACAGTATGGAGGTGATGATCAATCCATTAATATAAGCTAAAGAACTAAATTGTGCTCCATCAAGGAGCTCTACCACTAACTACTACTCTCTAATATAAAGAAATTAAAGTACTTGATATTCTTGATTTTATTAATGTCTTTGATCACTCACTATGAGGCCATTTATATATGAAGATATATTCCTTGGCAAATACTTAACCTAGCTATACAAGGGGACACCTTGCACATTGACACTTGTATATTTATTACATTGCTTGAAGTAACTAGCTAAGTTCCCCCTAAAGTAATATCCTACTCTAACTATGTACCAAAGGTGGTACATTTACATGACCCAAACAATATAATATACTCTAACATGACTATCGTGTAAAAGGTTCAAGGACCTTTCAACACCCCTTCCCCAAACTTAATTAAAAAAAATGCTTGTTATGTGGTGATTGCTATAGACCATTTTCCCTTACATTGTATGGAGCTTTATCTCCATAATATAGCCATAGTAACGTGAATCTTCAATACTTATCTATTGCACTCACATATTTGGAAGATGCAACCTTTCCTATTGTTTATCTTTGGCTTCCCATCTTTCCACTTGTATACTAGACACTTGTGCACATCCTCACTTTACATATTTGCATACTTACATACATGACACTTGTGCATATCCTGCTAATTACACTCTTACATGATACTTGTGCATATCCTACACATGGAAACCTACATAAAGAGGAAATATAAATCACTCATCTAAACTATAGACACAAATACTAATCTATTATATATTTAAATTTGTACCATGAAGGTACATTTACATGTACCAAATAATGTAATATTATCCAAAAAACCATGTTTACCCTTGTGCCATTTATTTGGATTAGGTGGCTAGCTATCTTAGTATAAGGAAGACCCATTTCTTTGCAAACTACTTTGGGCATAACTGTGATAGCTACATCAAAATCAATGGTACACATTTTGGATATAGTATCACATAGAATGAGGTGGTTTTAACATATTTGGTTTTAGATTATTTTTGTAACAACTCCACCTAACAACTATTATTTAAACAATAATTCATACTTATTTTCCCATTTCTAGGATGAGGTATTGCTGATAGATTTATGAATGTAGGAGCAGGTATTCATATTTAAGAAGGTAGATCAAGAAGAACCAAGTACCCTCCTTCAGGCGGGCAGAGTATGAGTGGCCACAAGAAGTAAGGAGGGATATGATGGGGGTGTGAAAAAAACACTACGATCCGTGAGTATATGGAAGCTCACTAATATGCATTCATATAGGAGCATATTGATTGTTGTTTGCATCATGCATATGCTTTATTTGATGAATTATGTGTCATAGTTGCACTCATTTTATATATATATTTTTAAATTATTATTTGATTAAATTAAATTAAATTAAATTAAATAAAAATAAAAATAAAATAAAATAAAAAGAAACAAATTAAAGTAAAATAAAATAAAATAATATGTATATACATATAATAATAAGTAATTTTTTTTATTTCTTTTAAAGTATGATGTTTCTCCCTATATTATGACACGAAGCCTAATGCCACCCGATATCCGTTCTAAGTGTTTTGGATGCAAGAATGCCTTATGTGTCACTAAATACTTATGCTTATTTTCTATATAGGAGTGAGTTAAATAATTTTTGGGTGTCCATTTTCGGGGTATCTGCTGCATGTATGTTGTGAAGTGGATTGGAGGAAAAAGAGCTCAAAATTGCTATTGAAGAATTACCAGGTCGAAATGTTGTTGGTTATTTTTTTCTTTTATAGATTGAGTATTATTGTTTTCTATGCTATTTTTCTTGATTAATAAATGATTGATATTCACCTGTATTTTTTCGCAGTTGTATTATAATGTTGAAATATATTGAATTATATTATGAATACTTTCCTTATCCTTATTTGTTAATAACGTCGATTAAGATTGTTATTCCTATGTTGCATACCTTAAATGTATAAATCGTTAATTCCTTATCAAAAATCTTTATCTAACCTAGGCATAATGATAGCCATCTTCTACCTACATCCGAGTGTCAATAAAAGAAAATATTATTAATAATAACACTCATATATATGTATAAGGAAAATTTTAAGATGATTATCCATCTCCTAGTTGAGGAGATTTTTGAACGGAGTAGATGGAGCTACTCTACGTCTGTGCATGGAAGTTTATATTCTGCAGTCTTAATGTCTGTTAAAATTCTATTCCTATATCATGAGTGTTTGAATTTGCATTAGTATACCTTGTGTGATGCCTGGTTTCATGTAGATGCATTCACTACATTTTTTTTGGGCCGCTCTAATCCCACATATCCCACTTTGAATTCCTACGCTTGCCAAAATCATGCCAACCAGAGACTAGGAGCAATGCGGTTGATTTGAGGAAGCAAATTTAATTTGGCAGATGGACCAAAGATCTGGATGCATTGCAACTTCTATCACCATAAACATATTCTTCTACCAGCCCTTATCTATAACACCTTGATGTATTGTATTAAATTAATTTTTAGGAGTTGACATATTGGTTGTATGGCTAACCAGCTGAACCTTATTACCCTACTAGAAAGGCCTTATTTTTCTCTCTTGGAATGAAGTAATGACAAGTTCCAGTTTCATCCGATCAAGATGTAATTTAAGTGAAATATTTTATGAGCTAGTTTTCATATCATTGTGGGTAAACTTAGATTTTTAATTTATGCATTTTTGGAAAATAGTTATGCATTATTGGATTATAGTAGTATGGACCATTTAGTATTTTAATAATTCAGTGCTTTCGCTAAATAAAGAATAACTGTCTTAATTAGTTGAGATGTTCACTAATGAAGATGTTACCTATTTGTGTGACTGTGATCGTTACTATTATGATTTTAAAGTACTATGTTGAATAGGATATATATATATATATATATATATATATATATATATATATATATATATATATATATATATATATATATATATATATATATGTGTGTGTGTGTGTGTGTGTGTGTGTGTGTGTGTGTGTGTTTTAACTCTATTAAAACATGAACGTAATATTTGATTGAATTGCTTGTTGTGTTCCGATTGTATTTGAAAATAGTGATAAACAAATGTATTCTATTGCAAATTGAAACTCAATATTATTTCCAATATTGAGGGGAACATTTATGCACAACTTGTCTTATCCTTGTGAATTAAATTTTAGCCTTGAGAGTGTAAACCATTATGCTAAAAATTATCATGAGTTCACTTTTTTCAATGCTACTAACAAAAGTAATAATTCTCCCACTATATTCAATCTTAGCACTCTTCGAATGTCTGGTTGAAACATTAAAACCTAGCCTTAGTTGAGTAGCTACAAATTTTAGAAATACGATGAATAAATTAATGCCTTCTCTACCATCTGGTGTCAAAAATTATTAAGCCAAAATATTTAAAGGTTTTAATGACATTTTTCTTTGTTTAAGCAACAAAGTTGCCTTAGAAAATGAAAGTGAGGTTAATATTAAATGCATCCTCCTCGTTGTATGTGTCACAGTTTGACTAGTATGATTCATCTATCACCCTTTTAAAACATTTTGATCATATGCCTGTATTCTTTAACACATGTTAGACATACGTGTTTTCGTAGTATAATCCAAGTTAACCTAGCTAATAACGTGAGCCATTATATTCATCCTCATCAATAAGTTAATGAGTTGTTCCTGTTATTACCATAGTAAAGGTTTATTATGAGACTCTATTTTTACTTCATGCATTTCTAAAAGACCATATACCTTACTTTTTGAGAGCCAAATTATTTATGAATTGCTTTTATATTTTAAAAACAAAATTATTAAGTATTAGAAGTTAGAATTTTAGATTCATGAATTTACTTTATAGAATAGTTTTTTTATATTTGTTTAAATGAAGGTTTAAATCCTTTATTATTTACCCTCACATATATAATAATAATAATAATAAAATACCATTTATGTGGCTTTCAAACGTTTCTTGCATTTAATAGAAGATATTTAAATAATTTATAGTCACTTTATTAAAGATGTATATTTGTTTTCATGTAGGAATAGTCAAAGGATATTTAATAATGTGTACTTTATTAAGGTTGGTTTATCTGTTATTTGTTTTATGTAGAAAGAATGAGCTTAGTGCATTAAAGGTTAAGTTTGACTTTTATTTTCTTAACTTTGTAAAATAGGTTGAACCAAGGGTAATTATTAATTTAAATGAAAATATCACAAGAAATACCTCAATCTCATTAATGTGTGGTTCAATGGAATGTTATGATTCCTTAGTTAACTATTAATGGGAATGAAAGGATAATTCATTTTTTAATTTAATAATATTGGTTTAAAAATACCACTTCATTATATTTAATTAAAAAACATATAAATTGCTTTGCTAGGTATGTCCTTTTAAAAAAATACTTGAAAACCAAGAGAAGCCTACCATTGAAAAACATTAAGAGCCTTACCACTCCTTGGTTAAATATCCCTTAAAACTATCCCATCAAGCAAGATAGATTAACCATCAAGGAAGATGGTGAAAACTCTAACACCCAACACCGTTTATTACGAGATCAATAATCACTGTGATTCGAGAGCGACTGCACTCTTGAAAAGTAAGATCAAGATAAGAAGACAACGAGGGGTGGTATGATATGTCACCTCTATATTTCTAGATAAATAGTACGATGACGTGTCTCTTGCTTACTGTACAATTAAGAGATAACTAGTAGGATACCAGAGCTAGGAGACAACTAGAAAGTTACCAGTGTTAGTTAACTTAGTGCTGAGTTAGTATGGGATAACTCATCATTAATAATGCCATGATAAGAGACACTAGGACCTGAGCTAGTGTAATGGTAGGCCCTAGTTGACTCAAGAGAAGTTGGACTCTCAACTAGGGACAAGGTATATTTTATGCTAATCCTTTGCATGTATAAAAATATAGGACAAAAATAAGGTCAAGGGAACCTAAATTCTCCATGCTAAGTAATGAGAAATTATTTGTCCACCTTCTAGGTGTTATGAACCCTAAAGGATAACCCCAACCGTGAACCCACGCTCTCGAGAAAGGAGAAGAAGGGATCACAAAAAGACACCTCTTTATGAGATTTGGCCAATCTCGACCACTTGGGAGACTATTTGCAGCAATCAGTATTCCTAAAGGTGAGATTCTACTATACTTTGTACTAATAAAATATTGGGTGATCATAAAACTTTATCCTTGTGCTTTGTTTAGAACTTTAAAAATGATAAAAATATTTAGTTTGTGATTTAAGTGTGCAAGACTAGATGGGACAACCAGGTGAGCTAGGCTTGGGTTGTTACAGTTGGTATCAGAGCCCTAGGTTGCAAAACCCTAGACTATAAAACCATTAGGTTATAGGATTCTTAGATTTTACCCTAAAAACTAGGAAAAACCTAATCCAAATATTTAATATAGCTCTTTTGCTTTCAGGGAAAGATGGCTTCATAATTAAGGGGAAGCTTCTCAAAGAACCTCGTAGCAGCTCCGCCTGAAAGCCAAGCTATAGGTCAAATAAAAGGGCCTTGGAAGGTAGTACAAAAAGAAGCTGAAAGGGAATTTAGAGGTAAGGAAGTGTTATATAAACCTCAAAGGGTGATAACAACCAATACCTCACAAGCTAGTGAACTTGTTAGAGAGGATGGAAACTTAGCAAAAATGATTCAACTACTTCAGTTCTAGATGGAGCAGTAGAAGGAACATATGGAAAAACATAGAGCCTAGATGGCTCAGCAACAAGAGTTGATAGTACAATAACAGAAGTTGATAGAAAACTTAACTAAAGGGAAAGAGCCCGAGGTCAGACATGAGGAAGTACTTGTGGATGCATAAGGAACCAACAGGAAAAGAGTTTGGACTGAATTGGATAGGGACCTAAGAAAGGTTGATATCTCTAAATTTTATGGGAAGGGAGATGGTGATGCAACTAAAAAATTGGATGATGAGGTGGAAACCTACTACTCCATGAAAACCCTTTCATCGAAATCAAAAACTTCACGGACAATCATCCACTTAGTTGGACCAGCTTTGGATTGGTGGACTACATACAAGAAAATTATAAACATTAAAGCCACTAACCTTCCATGGGTGAACTTTTTGAAAGAGTTCAGTAAGAGGTTTTTATGTAGGCAATTCTATGTAGAAAAATAAATCGAGTTCTCCAATTTAAAACAAGAGAATTTATCTGTTAATGAGTACCACCAAATATTCATACAACTTTTAAAGTATGTACATGAGTATGATAATAGGAACTAGCTCAAAGTATAAAATTTTATCGTAGGACTCCACAAAAGAATAGGCTCCATGATTAGTTTGTTCAATCCTGAGGATCTTTCCAAAGCATATGATTTGGCTTGACAAGAAGAGCTTAATCAAAAGAATATAAAAGTATTTTATTTAAAATACATTCAATAAAGAGGACTTAAAAAAATAAGGAATGCAAGATCTATAAAAGGGGATAATGATCATAATAAAATGCCTAACGATGGAGATAAGACTAGGTTTGACAATAGAAAAAATTTTTAGGGCAATAGGGACAAACATGATAAGAACTTTTTAGGGATAAATGAGCAAAGACCCCCAATTCAGGATAAGGGAAAAGAAACAACTCTTCAAAACAAAAGTGAAGATAGCAGGAAACATAGGGCTCTCCCTAATGGATGTTACGTATGTAGCAACCCCCACTACGTAAGCCAATGCTCATAAAGAGCTGACAAAAAGAAGGCATCAGAAGAGCACACTCATAGAATATATGTTGCCACAGGTAATCCTACACTAGATGGACAAGCAACACCTTTTCTTTTGAATGACAAAGTATATGGTAAAAATGTACAAATATTAATAAATAGTGGAGCTACAGATAGTTTTATTTCCACTAGCATTATAAGGGACATGCCGAAAAGCCCTAGATTTTTGGCCAATGGGTGGAAGGTCGAGTATGAATCAAGGTAAACCTATACCGTTAACCAATGTTTGTTTGATCCTCAAATTAACCTGCCTCAGGGGAAATCTAGTTGGCACTTATATGTATCCCCCTTGCATGCCTTTGACATCATTTTAGGTTTAGATTGGCTTAAGGCCTATAAGGACCTATTAAAATTTGAGAAAATATGGTTAGACTTTAAAGATGAGTCTAAAGAATGTATCTGAGTCCACTGTGATTGTGACTTATTTCAACCACACCTTTTCTTAGCCATGCAAGTAAAGAAAGCTATGAAAAAGGGTGGTATAATCTATGTAGTTAAGATAAAAAAAAAGGAATAAATTGAGTCAAACTCAGGTATTTTTTAGAAGTACCTTATGTTGAATAAGTTTAAAGATGTATTTCTAGAAGTCTTACCAAATATCCCTCCTCAGAGAGAATTCAAATTCTCTATAGAAATTTTACAGGGAGCAACATTTATAGCAAGATTCCCATACAAAATGATCCCTATTGAATTGCAAAAACTCAAAATTCAACTTCAAGATTTATTAGAAAAATGACTCATTAAACCTAGTTTCTCTCCATGGGGTGCTCCTGTCCTCTTCATTAAGAAGAAAGATGGATATCTAAGATTATGCATCGACTATCGAATGCTTAACAACGTGACTATCAAAAATAGATATTCCTTGCCTAGAATGGATAACTTCTTTGACCAATTAAAAGGGGCCACAATTTTCTCTAAAATTTGTTAGCTTTTGAGGATATATGCAATGGGAGAGATCTAACACAGGTCCTAATAACATACAAAAAATATGAGAGAGAGTGATTCTGCAATATGATTGAAATATAATATAAATAGAAAGTGGTAAAAATACAATGCAGTATGGGGGTAATGGTCACTCCATTATTATAAGCTAATGAACTACATTGTACTCCATACAGGAGTTATACCATTATATACTACTCTCTAATATGATGCACTTGATATGCTTGATCTCTATATGAAGCCATTTATATAGGAAGATATATTCCTTGGCCAACACTCTACCTAGTTGTACAAGGGGACATCTTTCACATTACAACTTGCACATTGACACTTGTTCATTTATTACATTGCTTGAAGTAAGTAGCTAACTTCCCCCTAAAGTAATCTTCTACTCTAACTATGTGCCATAGTTGGTATATTTACATAACCCAAATGATGTAATATACTCTAACTCTAACACCCCCCTGTATTATATTATTTGGGTATTGAAGATTTCAATCTTCAATATGGATCTTCTTCTTGAGAATGGTTTTCAGCTTGATTTGATCCTTTCATCAATTGAATTTTGCATTGTAATATTTCTTTATATGGTTCATCTTCCTCTTCTTATTTAGATTTGCATTTGAATCTGGTCTCTGCATTCCTATAGGTGGTAGTATTGCTTCTTGATTCCTGCAAAGATGTTTCTTCTTCTTTGTCCTTACTCTATATAGAAGTTTTCAAACAATCTATCAAGACATCAATATAATATCTTGAATTAGTAGAACTTGAAGTACCAATATTGCATGAGGATTGAAGCATATTTTCTAAGTATGATTCACTTAAATCTATTTTATTTTTATGAGCTTCTATAAATCCTTTTAGTTTTGCATTCTCATTCTTGTAGCATTTGTATGTAATGCCATGTACAATATGCTTACAAAATATAATGAAAGTAGAATGTCATCCTTTCCATTTTCAATTGCTTCATTGAGTCAAGCTTGTATATAATGTTCCATGGTATTAAAGTCATCATCTAAGGCTTCACTATGAATCATTTTTGAAGTAAGATCTAAGATCTATGGCAGTTGATTTTTCCTTTATAAAGGGGTTATTCCTGTATTTTTTTGTTGTATTATTTGAAGTAGACATAATTATAGCTCCTTGGATTAGAATATAAGGTGTTTTGATAGAGCCTGTATCTTATGATATAGAATATTCTAAGTGGTCTACCTTATAACTCCCTATTTTAGATTATATGATTTTGATTTGATAAAACCTTTTTTGAGCTTCAGGTTTTTTAGGCTTCCTTATATCTCCCTAATTAAGATATGTGAATTTGATTTAATAAAATCCTTGTAGAATTTATATTTTGTAGAAACCTTATGGCTTCCAAATGAATTGGGTACTTGATAAACTCTGATGGATGCTATTATTATCAAGTTTTGTAGACTTCCTTGATGGAAACCTTCTTTGATTGGTGTTGGTTTCCTCATTGAGTAGTTCTTCTCTCCTACATAAATGGTGTTGATATTCTCCTTAAGGAATACTTGGTCTATGATGAATATCCTCCATGAATGAGGTACTAGTATTGTTGGTCTATGATTAATATCCTCCACAAATGAGGTGTTGGTATCATTGGTCTATGACAAATTCTTAAATGTAGGCTTACTCCTCTGAATGGCACACATGCTTGAATTAGCCTTCCTCCCTATGAACGTGCTTCACACCATTCAATGCTTGACTTCCTTTGACCTCATTTTGTTCTATTTCTCCAAGATGGGCACCTTAAATAGGACTATTTCCTTGCTGATTATGGATAAGTATCACTTGAGGATTACTAAGTAAGCGTTGATATTCCAACATACCTTTATGCAATGATGAGTTTGGTGGTAACCTCCTAAAGCTTTGTAACTTCCTTTTTGGTGAGCACTGGATTATTCATGAATGTTGGGGCACTTAGAACTCTTGTGCCAAGTGGCACTCAAGGCTTGTGCATGCAAGACTTTCTTCTGACACTCCATGGATGAGTGTTATAACCCTATATTTACCTATATATTTGTATTATACATTGGATTTATATGTTTCTTGAAATTCAAGTGTTTCCTCTTTTCCTTCGGCATGTTGTCTTGATGAAGATAACTGGTGGCTCCAGTTGTAATGCTCCAAGGTTCTATGGTGCTCCTAATTTTGGTCTTGTGGCAGTTTTTGTGTTCCTTTTTGGTGGTCAATATTTTCAAATAATGGCCTTGGGTATAGCTCCTATTCCTTATTCCTTTATGTTGTTTTTGTAGCTTCTATAGTAGCCCCTTGTGCTTTGCTTGATATGTAGATAATCTCCTTATGTATGCTTCCATTTATCTACGTAGACTCGAATGATAATAGCACCAATATTATTGGTGAAATGCTTGCTTCTAGGACTAGATTGTACATGGAGAAATGGTATTTTTAATACCTTTATTTTGAGAGTGCGATCTCTTCAGTGGATCTTCTTCTTTCTTGAACTTCTACCCTAATACCTACTAAGATAATGGCCGTGCTATTTCCTGCAATGATATATTATTTTGTCCTTTGAAGGAACAAAAGAGGTGCCTTGTAATAGTTAGATTTGCACCAATATGATGGAACTTTTTTCTAAAATATTTTTTTATTTTGATGAGGTAGATATTTGCCTTGATTAATCCTCTTCCTTGGATAATTTTAATCCATACTAATAAGCTGATTTTAAAGTAAGTATTTTTGTACTTTGCACTTAAATGAAACCATTATATATTCCTTGAATCTTGAGACTCACTAAGTCTCGATTTGAGGCTTCCTTAAAGGACTTTAATGGTGTCTTCCTTCTCTACCTTTTGACTTGTATTGGTGGCTCCTTTTGGCCATGAAATGTTACAGATATTGTGCTAGTTTTGTGCCTTTAACAATCAACACATAGACTAATTTATTGAGAGTAACTAGTTAAAGATCAACTAGTACAATGCTAATGGATTAGTAATGCACTTTAATGGTAACAATAATATCACCTTATTGCTTTTGTAAATAAACTCTCAAACTAATTTCAAATGCACTTAATAATTTCTACAACTTTTAAGAGTAATATGTAAAGAACCCTTTACGAATAATTTGTAATTTTCACTACAATCAATATTATAGGATGTAGTCTTCCTACTTTCTACATAGATTATAGGTAGGTTATAATTTTATTTCTTTTGAAAAATATCCAACTCCTATTTAATGTGTAAATATATATTAAAATAAATTTTCCTTTTTGCACTTTCTTAAAGACTATAATGTGATCCCTTCTCCTTTCAACTTTAATCCAAATATGGTGCCTAATAGAATTCATTAATGAAACCTAATCTAAAGTTTAAATAATTACACCCTAGTTGCTTACCTTTAATGGCTTCTGTAGTAGATGTAGATCTTGGTGTTTGATTCATCAAGTTGCTACCTTGTAATGGATGAATTTGCAGCTTCTTATTGGTTGTCCAAAATAACTTCTTGCTTCACCAACTTGTGGTCTTAAACTTTTTGTCTTGAGCCTAGGGTTTGGTGGGTTGATCCTTCTAGTTATCTTTAAATTTTTTGTAGCAGGTTCAAAAAGTCCTTGCTTCTAAAATGCGTCTTCTTGCTATGAGAGGCAATATCCAAATATATTATATTTGGTAGGATTCTTTAATCTGACTCTTCCTTCAATCTTCTTGTTGAATTTTGACTTCCAATAGGATATTCTTCTTCTCAAGATTCTAAATATCTTGAGGTCTTCACTGTATTATACTTATAGATTTGGTACTCTTTGCCAAATTCTTCTTCTCTTGGGCTTGTTGTTTGATGGTGATAATTGTCCCAAGTTCTTCAGTATCAAGAGATTTTTCTTGGAAGTGGATTTCTCCAATGAGTTCTCCTAGGAACTCTTTTGATGATGCTTCTACAAGCTCTATAACAAGGCTCTCCAAGCCTTCTTCTTGTTTCTCCTTGAGACCTCTCCAAGGTCTTCTATCTTGTAGCTTATTTGGTCTTCCAAGTGAGATATTTTCTTCAACCTTCTACTTATAGAAGTATTGGTGATGAGATCTTCTCAGATCTCTGAAATCTGCTACTTTTAGATTCTAGAATGGGATCTTGTTAGTCCTTATTTTATTCTATAGTTTGTACGCTTTAATGGAGATCACCAATCTCCTATTTCATGTAATCTTCTTTGGAGTCTCTTTCATGAACTCTTCTCTGGGGTATTCCTTCAAAATTAAGATTTTTGTGGTCTTCTCTTCTGTATTAGGGATTTTGTGGCCCTTTATTCTGGATAAAGGCTTCTATGGCCTTTTCTTCTTTTGCAATGTGAAGTTTTTCAATATTGCAATGGAGATATCCAGTCTCCAAACTTCACCATGACTCTTCTCCTAGAGTATTTTTCTACAACAAAGAACTAATCTTTGCATGAGAAAAACACATAAATTTTTAGGTAACAAAGGTGAAATTATTATCTATATATTGTAGGAAGTATCCCAAATTCTAAGAGTTAATTTTCTGTAACAAAAAACTTTAGACAACAATTAAGATTAAAAAATCTAGATCCTTAAATAGTCTTCACTAGTTGATTCATCAAACTAGTGGAATGAATGTTGAGTCCTAGTATTCACAAGTTTTTCTGCAACTCTGTGGAAAGAATCTAGTCAAATGTAATCTCAAAATTTCTATAACTAAAATTTATTTTAGTCCTTTCAATTCTTCCTATGACTTTCTCTAATCCTATTGACTACTATGGTTTTTTCTATCAATCGATTCCTAATGGCAGCATTTGAATGTAGCGGTGCACAAAGACAGATCCAGTTTGCAAAGATGTAGGTCAATAATAGCAATGGTAGCTCTCCCTAATCCTATATCGATTCACCATGTATTTGATACCATTGTTAGATTTTGAGAATATATGCAATGGGAGAGATCTAACATGGATCCTAATCAGATGCAAAAAATATGAGAGAGAATGATTCTACAATATGATTAAAATATACTATAAATAGAAAGTAATAAAAATACAATGCAATATGGAGGTAATAGTTACTCCATTAATATAAGCTAAAGAACTACATTGTACTCCATATAGGAGTTCTAACACTATCTACTACTCTACTATGATGCACTTGATATGCTTGATCTCTATATGAGTCCCTTTATATAGGAAGATAGATTCCTTGGCCAACAATCTACCTAGTTGTACAAGGGGACACCTTGCACATTACAACTTGCATATTACCATTGTGCATTTATTACATTGCTTGAATTAAGTAGCTAGCTTCCCCTTAAAGTAATCTTCTACTCTAACTATATACCATAGGTGGTATATTTACATGACCCAAATGATGTAATATACTCTAACTCTAACATAATCGACCTCAGATTTGGATACCATCAGTTAAGGATAAGGGAAGGAGATACCCACAAAACAACTTTTAGGACTAGATATGGCCATTATGAGTTCACGGTGCTACCTTTTGGCTTAAAAAATGCCCCAAAAACTTTTATGAACCTTATGAATAGTGTATTTTAGGAATAATTAGATCAATTTGTACTTGTATTTCTAGATGATATTTTGATCTATTCCTGAAACAAAGAGGACCATGACTAGAACATGAGGACTATACTCAAAATTTTGAGAAAGAAATAATTGTATGGAAAATTGTCCAAATATGAATCCTATACACCTCGAGTATAATACTTAGGGCATATTATCTCAGGAGAAGGGGTTTCTATAGACCCAAATAAAATAGAATCCATAATAGATTGCCTTGCACCAATGAATATTTTAGAGGTATTATGTTTTATGGGGATGGTTGGTTATCATAGACATTTTGCGAAAGGTTTCTCAAAAATTGTACACCCGATAACAAATCTTCAAAGGAAAGGGAAGACCTTTAAATGAAAAAACCAATGTGAGGAGGCCTTTAGAACTCTTAAAGAGAAACTGACCACTGCTACCATTCTTAAAATACCAAACCCTACTAAATAATTTATAGTTTGTACAAATGCATCCATTGAGGGACTAGGAGGAATTCTTATGCAAGAAGAGACAATCACTACATATGAGTCTCGAAATATTAAGAAACATGAGGTAAAATATGCAACACATGACCTGGAATTAGCAAGAGTTGTGCATGCCCTCAAAATCTAGAGGTATTATTTACTAGGAAAACCATTTCAATTGAAGATAGACCACCAAAGCTTCAGATATATCTTCACTTAGCCATTGTTGAATTCTAGACAACATCGATGGATGGAATTTCTAGCAGAATATGATTTTGGTACTGAATATATTAAAATAAAAAAGAATAAATTAGTAGATGCCTTGAGCAGGGAAAGACACATAGCCACTATATCCCAGTTCTAGTATGGTTTAGATGGACAAGTAAGGGAGTTTTAGAAGAAATATGAATTTTATTTGAAATGTTGAACTCAGATTGAGAAAGGATCTAAAAAAATCAAGGATTTAACTGTCAAGAATGATATGTTATATTTTAGAGATAGATTGGTCATTCCAGACAATAAATAATGAAGGAATATTATTTTACAGGAGGTACATTGCACTCCTTATTCTGTGCATCCAAGAGGGATAAAAATGCATGAGAATATGATGAAGGACTTTTACTGGCCATATATGAAGAAGGATATAGCTAATTTTATGGCAAGGTGTTTGGAGTGTCAAAAGGTGAAAGCAGATAACTTACACCCAGCTGGACGTTTATACCCGCATGATATCCCTACTCAGAAGTGGTAGGTTATTTCTATGGATTTCATAGTTGAACTACCTAGGACCCGTTTCTGACATGATGCTATTCTGGTAATAATGGATTGTTAGAAATAGAGCCTATTCCATCATTTGGGTTATGTAAATATATCTTCCAAGGTATATAATTAGATTACTTTAGGGGCAAGTTATCTAGTTACTTCATGCAATGTAATAAATGCACAAGTGTTAATGTGCAAGTTGTCCCTTGCACAACTAGATAGAGTGTTGGCCAAGTATACTATTTTTCTTATATAAGGATGACCTCATAGATAGATATATATAGAGTGATAAATACAGATAGAGTCGAGAACCATAGTGTAGCTTAGTTCTATGTGCAACACCATCCATTGGTGATGGGTGTAATGTAGTTCAGTAGCTTTATAATGGAGTGTTCATTTCCTCCATAGCTACATTGTAATATTTTATATCATTTCTATTTATTGCATATTTCAGTCATCTAGAAGATTTACTTTCTTTCATATTATTCTACATCTTATGATTGCTATATCCTAGTGCTTGCTACATCAAAAGCTAACATGGATAAATTAACCAAGGTAACCCATTTTATACCTAGCAATGCTCAGGATGATGCACCTACCATAGCGTAAAAGTTTTCCAAATAAGTAAAGATTGCATGGTTTTTCAAAAGTGATAATCTCTAACAGGGACTCCCAATTTACATTCGATTTTTGGAAATATTTGCACCAAGCTTGGGGTACAAAGCTTAACATCAAATCTGCATATCACCCTGAGATAGATGGTAAAAAAAAAAGAGTTAACTAGGTCCTAGAAGATATGTTACGAATGTATTGCATGGACCATCAAAATAAATGGGAATATTACCTCTACTTAGTGGAGTTTGCATATAATAATAATTATCATGCCACGTTGGGCATGGTTCCCTTTGAATCCTTATACGAGAGAAGGTGCATGACTCCTTTGTCATGGGACAATACAAAAAATTGAGTAATAATTGGACCAAACACTATCAAATAAATGGAAGAACAATTGAAAGAAATACACGAAAGACTCAAGGAAGCCTCAGATCATCAAAAGAGCTATGCTGATATTAAGAGGAAACTAAGAGAATTCTTTGTAGGTGATAGCGTATTATTAAGGATGAATCCCTCAAAAGGCTCAATTAAATCTTCTAAGATTAGCCCTAGATTCATGGGACCCTTTGAGATTATTGATAAAATCAATCTTGTCACCTATAAATTGACCTTGCCACCCAATTTGTCAAAAATTCATGGCATCTTCCACGTGTCCCTTCCCATAAAATATATTTCTGATCCTTCCCATATTTTGGATATTTCTCACTTGTAGATGACCAATCCTCACCGCATTGAAGTTCGTCTAGTCAAGATCCTTGGATTTAGAACCAAACAACTAAGAAAGAGGAAAATTGACCAATGTAAGGTCCAGTGGGACCAGTATTCTAAAAATAACACCACATGGGAGAATGTGGTTGATATGCAAAAATAATTTTTGTATCTGTTTGAATGAATATTAATATATATTTTTTGAGTATGAAATTATATGATATGACACTATTATGAAATGTATGACTTATTTTTGTTTTATTTTATATAGATTTATGAATGAATATGAACTTATATGATATGGAATTATGATGAAATGTATGATTTATTTGAATATGCATGATACACAAGGACTATGTTTATTCCTAGTGGGAGAGAATGTAACAACCCCACTTAACTAGCTAATATTTAAACAATGATTCATACTTATTTTCTCGTTTCTAGGATGAGGTACTACTGATAGATCTATGAATGCAGGATATTCATTTTTAAGCAGGTAGATCAAGAAGAACCAAGTACCCTTATTCAAGTGGGCAGAGTAGGAATGGTCACGAGAGGTAAGGAGGACTATGATGGAGGTGTGAAAAAGCACCAGGGTTCATGAGTACATGGAAGCTCACCAAAATGCATTCATATAGGAGCATCTTGACTATTGTTTGCATCATGCATATGATTTATTTGATGAATTATGTGTCATAGTCGTGCTTGTTTCATATTTGTTTGTGAAAATTATTATTTGATTAAATAAAATAAAATAAAAATAAATAAAATAAAGTAATATTAAATAAAATAATATGTATATATATATATATATATATAATAATAAGTAAAATATTTTTATTTCTTTTAAAGTATGATGTTTCTCCCTATATTATGACACGAAGCCTAATGCCACCCGACAACAGTTCTAAGTTTTTTGGATGCATGAATGTCTTATGTGTCACCGAATCATTATGCTTATTTTTTATATAGGATTGGGTTAAACAATTTTTGGATGTCCATTTTTGGGGTGTCTACTGCATGTATCTTGTGAAGTGGATTGGAGGAAAATGATCTCGAAACTCTTATTGAAGAATTACAAGGTCTGAATGTTGTTGGCTATTTTTTCTTTTACAGATTGAGTATTATTGTTTGCTGTGCTATTTTGCTTGCTTAATAAAAATTGACACCTGTAATTGGTCATGGTTGTATTATAATGTTGAAATATGTTGAATTATATTCTTAATGCTTTCCTTATCCTCGTTTGTTAATAACATCAATTAAGATTATTATTTCTATGTTGTGTACCTTAGATGGATAAATTATTAATTTCTTATCAAAAAACTTTATTTGACATGGGCATACTGATAGACATCTTCTACCTACACCTGGGTTATCAGTAAAAGAAAATAATAATAATAATAACACTCATATACATGTATAAGGAAAATTTTAAGATGATTATCCATCTCCTGGTTGAGGAGATTTTTGAATGGAGCAGATGGAGCTACTCTACGTCTGCACATAAAAAATTATATTTTGCACCCTTAATGTATGTTAAAATTATTTTGCATTAGTATACCTTGTGTGATGCCTGGTTTCATGTAGATGCATTCACTACATTTTTTTTGGGCCACTCTGATCCTACATATCCCACTTCGAACTCCTACTCTTGCCAAAATAGTGCCAACCAGAGATTAGGAGCAGTGCGAGTGATTTGAGGAAGCAAATATAATTCGGCAGATGGACCAGAGCTCCGATTGCATTGCAGCTTTTGTCACCATAAACATATTCTTCTACCAACCCTTATCTGGAACACTTTGCTATATTGTATTAAATTAATTGTTATGAGTTGATGTATTGGTTGTATGGCTAACCAGCTAAGCCTTGTTACCATTCTAGAAAGGCCTTAATTTTATCTCTTGGAATGAAGTAATGACAAGTTCCAGTTTCATCTAAGCAAGATGTAATTTAAGTGAAATATTTTACAAGCTAGTTTTTGTATCATTGTGGGTAAACTTAGATTTTGAATTTATGTAATTTTTGAAAATAGTAATGCATTACTAGATTATAGTAGTATGGGCCATTTGGTTTTTTAATAATTTAGTGCTTTCATTGAATAAAGAATAACTATCTTAATAAGTTGAGACCTTCACTAATGAAGATGTTACCTATTTGTGTGACTGTGCTCATTAATATTATGATTTTAAAGTGCTACGTTGAATAGGATATATACATATAGGTGTTTTAAATATATTAAAACATGAAAGTAATATTTTATTGAACTGCTTTGATATCTATTTTTATTTGAAGTTATGTTCCGAATGCATCTGAAAATAGTGATAAAAAAATGTATTCTATTACAAATTGAAAATCAATATTATTTCCAAGCTCTAGGGAAACATTTATTCACAACTTGTCTTATCCTTCTAAATTAAAGTTTAGCCTTGAGAGTGTAAACAATTATGCTAAAAATTATCATGATTTCATTTATTTCAATGTTGCTAATAGAAGTAATAATTCTCGCACTATATTAAATCTTAGTTCTCTTTGAATGTCTAGCTGAAATGTTAAAACCTAGCCTCGGTTGAGTAGCTACGAATTTTGGAAATATGGTGAATAAATTAATGCCTTCTTTGTCATTTGGTGTCGAAGATTATTAAGACAAAATATTTAAAGGCTATAATGATATTTTAAGACAAAATAAAAGTGAGGTTAATATTAAATGCATCCTCCTCCTTGTACGTGTTGTAGTTTGAGTAGTATGATTCATATACCACCATTTTAAAACCTTTTGGTCATAAGCCTATATTCTTTAATGTGTGTTAGACGTGTGTATTTTCATAGTATAATCCAAGTTAACCTAGTTGATAACATGAGCCATTAGATTCATCCTCATAAATAAGTTAATGAGTTGTCCTTATTATTATCATAGTATAGGTTTATTATGAGATTCTAATTTTACTTCATGCATTTCAGAAAGACCGTATGCCTTACTTTTTGATAGCCAAATAATTTATGAATTGCTTTTATATTTTAAAAAGAAAATTATTAAGTATTAGAAGTTAGAATTTTAGATTTGTGAATTTACTTTATAGAATAGTTTTTTTTTTTTTTTTTTAAATGAAGGTTTAAATCCTTTATTATTTACCCCGATATATATATGTATATATAATAAAATATCATTTATGTGGATTTCAAACATTTCTTGCATTCAGTAGAAGATATTTTAATAATGTATAGTCACTTTATTAAATATGTATATTTGTTTTCATGTAGGAATAGTCAAAGGATATTTAATAATGTGTACTTTATTAAGGTTGGTTTATCTGTTATTAATTTTATGTAGAAAGAACAAGCTTAGTGCATTAAAGGTTAAGTTCAAATTTTGTTTTCTTAACTTTGTAAAGTAGGTTGAAGTAAGGATCATCATTAATTTAAATGAAATTATCAAAATAAATACCTCAAACTCATTAATGTGTGGTTCAATGGAATGTTATGATTCCTTAGTTAACTATTAATGGAAATGAAAGGATAAATCCTTTGTTAATTTAATAATATTGGTTTAAAAACACCACTTCATTATATTTAATATATATATATATACATATATATATATATATATACACATATATATATATATATACACATATATATATATATATACACATATATATATATATATATATATATATATATATATATATATATATATATATATATATATATATATATTTCTTATGCTAGGGATATCCTTTAAAAAAAATACTTGGAAATCAAGAGAAGCCTACCATTGAAAAATATTAAGAGACTTACCACTCCTTGGCTAAATCTCATTTAAACCTATAACCATTGAGGAGGATGGTAAAAACTCTAACACCCAACACCGATGATTATGAGACTAGTAATCACTATGATTTGAGAGTGACTGCACTCTTGACAAGTAAGGTCAAGATGAGAAGGTAACGAGGGGTGGTATGTGACATCACCTCTAGGTTGCTGGACGAGTAGTACGATGATGGGTCTCTTGCTCATTGTACAATTAAGAGATAACTAGTAGGATAATAGAGCTAGGAGATAGCTAGCAAGTTATCGATGTTGGTAAACTCAACGATGAGTTGGTATAGGACAACTGATCATTAATCATACGATGACAAGAGACACCAGGACCTGAGCTAGTGTAATGGTAGGCCCTAGTTAACTCCAAGAGAAGTTGGACTCTCAACTAGGCATAAGGCATATTTTAAGCTAATCCATTGTATGTATAAAAAAACTAGGACAAAAATTAGGTCAAGGGAACCTAAGTCCTCCATGCTAAGGGATGAGGAATTATGCATCCACCCTCTAGGTGTTATGGGTCCTAGAGGATAACCCCAGCCGTGAACCCATGCTCTCGAGAAAGGAGAAGATGGGATCACAAAAAGGCACATCTTTACTAAATCTAGCAAATATTAAACACTTGGGAGACCATTTACAGTGGTCAACATTCCCAAAGGTGGGATTCTACTATACCTTGTACTAATAATATATTGGGTGATCATTAAACTTTATCCTTGTTCTTTTTTTAGAACTTTAAAATTGATCAAAATTTTTAGTTTGTGATTTAAGTGTGCAATACTGGATGGGATAACCAGGTGAGCTAGGCTTGGGTTGTTATAGTTGGTATCAGATCCCTAGGTTGTGAAACCCTATACCATATTAGGTTGTAGGATTCTTAGAGTTTACCTTAAAAACCAAGAAAAACCTAATCCAAATATTTAAAATAGCTCTTTTGCTTTCAAGGAAATATGACTCTAGAAGTAAGAGGAAGTTCCTCAAAAAACCTCGTAGGAGCTTAGCTTTAAGGCCAAGTTATAGGTCAAAGAAAAGGGTCCTGGAAGGTAGTACAAAAAGAAATTGAAAGGGAAGTTAGGGGTGAGGAAGTGTTAGATAGACCTTGAAGGGTGAGAACAACTAGTGAATCTATTAGTAAGGATGAAAAATTATCAAAAATGATTCAACTACTTCAAGGCTAGATGGAGCAGTAGAAGGAACACATGGAACAACATAGAGACTAGATGGCTCAACAACAAGTTTTGATAGTACAACAACAAAAGTTGATAGAAAACTTAACTAAAGGGAAAGAACCTAAGGTCAGATATGAGGAAGTACTTATGGAGGCAGAGGGGACCAGTAGGAAAATAGTTGAGATTGAATTGGCTAGGGACCTAAGAAAGGTTGATATCTCTAAATTTTATGGGAAGGGAGATGGTGATGTAACTAAAAATTGGTTGAATGAGGTGGAAACCTACTACTCCATGAAACCCCTTTCATCGGAATCAAAAACCTCATGGGCAATCATCCACTTAGTTGGACCAACTTTGGATTGGTGGACTACATACAAGAAAAGCAAAAACATTGAACCAGCTGACCTTCCATGGGAGACCTTTCTGAAAGAGTTCAGGAAGAGAGTTTTGACTAAGCAATTCTATGTAGAAAATTTTGTTGAGTTCTCCAATTTAAATCAAGAGAATTTATCTATTAATGAGTACCACTAAGGACTCATACAACTGTTAAAGTATGTCCCTGAGTATGATAATAGGGAAGAGCTCAAAGTATAAAAGTTTATCCTAGGACTCCACCAAAGAATAGGCTCCATGATTAGTTTGCTCAATCCTAAGGATATTTTGAGAGCATATGATTTGACTCAATAGGAGGAGCTGGATCAAAAGAATAGAAAAGCATTTTATCAAAATAAATCCTAGAAAGAGGACTTCAAAAAAATAAGGAATGCAAGATCTATAAAAGGGGATAAGGATCATAATAAAAGGCCTAAGGATGGAGATAAGACTAGGTTTGACATCATAAAAAAATATATAAATAGATTTCATGGCAATAGGTGCAAACATGACAAGAACTTTTTAGGAAGAAATGAGCAAAGAACCCCAATTGAAGATAAGGGGAAAATAGCTCTTCAAAATAGAAGTAAAGATAATAGGAAAAATAGGGATCCCACTGATGGAAATTACGTATGTAGCGACCCTCCCTACGTAAGCCAATACCCACAAAGAGTTGACAAAAATAAGGCATCAAAAGAGCATACTCATAAAATATATGCTACCATAGGTAATATTACACTAGATGGACAATCAACACCTTTACTTTTGAATGGCAAAGTATATGGTAAAAATATACGAATATTAATAGATAGTGGAGCTACAGATAGTTTTATTTCCACTAAAATTATAATGGATATGCCAAAAAGGCCTAGATTTTTAACCAATGGATGGAAGGTCGAGCATGGGTTAGGGTAAACCTATACCGTTAACCAATGTTTGTTTGACCCTAAAATTATCCTGCCTCAGGGGAAAACTAGTTGGAACTTATATGTAGCCCCCCTACATGCCTTTGACATTATTTTAGGTTTATACTGGATTAAGGCCCATAAGACCCTATTAAAATTTGAAGAAAGGTGGTTAGAATTTACATACGAGTCTAAACAATGTATTCGAGTCCACTATGATCATGACTCATTTCAACCACACCTTTTGTCAGCCATGCAAGTAAAGAAAGCTATGAGAAAGGGTGGTATAATCTATGTAGTCAAGCTAAAAAAAAAGGAAGAAACCAAGTCCAAATCAGGTCTTTTTTAGAAGTACCCTGTGTTGAATAAGTTTAGAGATATATTTCCAAAAGACTTACTAGGTCTTCCTCCTTAGAGAGAATTCAACTTCTCTATAGAAATTTTGCTAGGAGAAACACCTATAGCAAGATTCCCATATAGAATGACCCCTATTGAGTTGTATAAACTAAATACTCATCTTCAAGATTTATTAGAAAAAGGACTCATTAAACCTAGTGTATCTCCATGGGGTGCTCCTATCCTCTTCGTCAAGAAGAAAGATGGATCTCTAAGGTTATGCATCGACTATCAAATGCTTAACAAGGTGACTATCAAGAATATGTATTCCTTACCTAGAAAATATGACCTCTTTGACCAATTGAAAGGGGCCACAATTTTCTCTAAAATTGACCTCAGATATGGATACCATTAGTTAAGGATAAGAGAAGAAGATACCCACAAAATAACTTTTAGGACTAGATATGGTCATTATGAGTTCACAGTGCTACCTTTTTGCTTAACAAATGCTCCAATAGCTTTTATGAACATTATGAATAGTGTGTTTTGGTAACAATTAGATCGATTTGTACTTGTATTTCTAGATGATATTTTGATCTATTCCTGAAACAAAGAGGAGCATGACCAACACATGAGGACTGTACTCACAATTTTGAAAAACAATCAATTGTATGGAAAATTGTCCAAGTGAAAATTATATACACCTTGAGTACAATCCTTAGGGATATTATCTTAGCAGAAGGGGTTGTTGTTGACCCAAAGAAAATAGAAGCCATTATATATTGGCCTGCACCGATGAATGTTTCAGAGGTATCAATTTTTATGAGGATGGTTGGTTATTACAAATGTTTTGTGAAAGGGTTCTCAAAAATTGCATACCAGATAAAAAATATTCAAAGGAAATGGAAGACCTTTAAATGGACAAGCCAATGTGAAGAGGACTTTAGAACTCTTAAAGAGAAATTGACCACTGCTCCCATTCTTAAAATACCAAACCCTATTAAACAATTTATAATTTGTACAGATGCATCTATTGAAGGACTAGGAGGAATTATTATGCAAGAAGAGACAATTAGTGTATATGAGTCTCAAAAGCTTAAGAAAAATGAGGTAAACTATGCAACACAGGACCTAGAATTAGTAGCAGTTGTGCATGCCCTAAAAATATAGAGGTATTATCTACTAGGAAAACCCTTTGAATTGAATACAGACCACCAAAGCCTTAGATATATCTTCACTCAACCATTGTTGAATTCCAGACAACATTGGTGGATGGAATTTCTAGCAGAATATGATTTTGGTATTGAATATATTCAAAGAAAAGAGAATAAATTAGAAAATGCCTTGAGTAGGAGAAGACACATAGCCACTATATCCTAGTGTCAGTAGGCAAGTAAAGGAGTTGCAAAAGAAAGATGAATTTTGTTTGAAATGTTGAACTCAGATTGAGCAAGGACCTGAAAAAATCAAAGATTTCATTGTCAAGAATGATATGTTATATTTTAGGTATAAATTGGTCATTCTAGAAAATATATAATAAAGAAATATAATTTTAAAGGAGGCATATTGCACCCCTTATTCTGTGCATCCAGGAGGGATAAAAATGTACGAGAATATGAGGAAAGACTTTTACCAGCCAGGTATGAAGAATGATATAATCAATTTTATGGTAAGGTTTTTGGAGTGTTAAAAGGTTAAAGCAAAGCACGTACACCCAGCTGGGCATTTATACCGGCATGAGATCCCTACTCAGAAGTGGTAGGTTATTTCTATGGATTTCATAATTAGACTACCTAAGACTAGTTTCCAACATGATTCTATTCTGGTAGTAGTGGATAAATTAACCAAGGTAGACCATTATATACCTAGCAATATTTAGGATGATGCACATACCATAGTATAGAATTTTACCAAAGAAGTGGTGAGATTGCGTAGTTTTCTAAAAGTGATCATCTATAATAGGGACTCCCAATTTACATTCGAGTTCTAGCAATATTTGCACCAATCTTGGGATACAAAGCTTAACATCAACTCTGCATATCACCTTAAGATAGATGGAAAAATAGAAAGAGTTAACCAGGTCCTAGAAGACATGTTGTGAATGTATTACATGGACCATCAGAATAAATGGGAAGATTACCTCTACTTAGTGGAATTTGCGTATAATAATAGTTATCATGCCATATTGGGTATGGTTTCCTTTTAAGCCTTGTACGGGAGAAGGTGTATGACTCCTCTGTCATGGGACAATCTAAAATATTGAGTAATAATCAGACTAGAAACTATCAAACAAATTGAAGAGCAATTGAAATAAATACACCAAAGACTCAAGGGAAGTCTCAGATCGTCAAAAGAGCTATGCTGATCTTAAGAGGACACCGAGAAAATTATTTGTAGGTGATAGAGTATTCTTAAGGGTGAAATCCTCAAAAATATTAATTAAATCTTCTAATATCAACCCTATATTCGTGGGACCCTTTGAGATTATTGACAAAATCAATCTTGTCGCCTATAAATTGGCCTTGCCACCCAATTTGTCAAAAATTCATGACACCTTCTACGTGTACCTCCTTAGAAAATATGTTGCTGACCCTTCCCATATTTTGGATATTTCTTACTTGCAGATGGTCGATCCTCACCGTATTAAAGTTCATCTAGTCAAGATCCTTGGATTTAGAACCAATGTAAGGTCCAGTGGGACCAGTATTATGAAAAGAACGCCACATAGGAGAATGTGGCAGATATGTAAAAATAATTTTTGTATCTGTTTGAATGAATATTGTTTTTTGAGTATGAAATTATATGATATGGCACTATGATGAAATGTATGACTTATTTTTGTTTTATCTGATATATTTATGAATGAATATGAATTTATATGATATGGCATTATGATGAAATGTATGATTTATTTGAATATACATGACACACAAGGACTGTGTTTATTCCTAGTGGGAGAGAATGTAACAACCCCACTTAACTAGCTAATATTTAAACAATGATTCATACTTATTTTATTGTTTCTAGGATGAGGTACTACTGATAGATTTATGAATGCAGGAGCAGGTATCCATTTTTAAGTAGATAGATCAAGAAGAACCAAGTACCCTTCTTCAAGTGGGTAGAGTAGGAATGGCTGCGAGAGGTATGAAGGGATATGATGGGGGTATGAAAAAGCACCATGATAAATGAGTACATGGAAGCTCACCGAAATGCATTCATATAGGAGCATCCTAACTATTATTTGCATTATGCATATGATTTATTTGATGAATTATGTGTCATAGTTGTGCTTGTTTCATATTTGTTTGTGAAAATTATTATTTGAATAAATATAATAAAATAAAATAAAATGAAATAAAATAAAGTAAAATTAAATAAAATAATATGTATATATAATAATAATAATTAATATATTTTTATTTCTTTTTAAAGTATGATGTTTCTCCTTATATTATGACACAAAGCCTAAACCACCCAACAACCATTCTAAGTGTTTTGGATGCATGAATGCCTTACGTGTCGTTGAATCCTTAAGATTATTTTCTATATAGGAGTGGGTTAAATAATTTTTTGGTTTCCATTTTTGGGGTGTTTGCTGCATGTATCTTGTGAAGTGGATTGGAGGAAAAAGAGCTCAAAACTACTATTAAAGAATTACCAAGTCGGAATGTTGGCTATTTTTTCTTTTACAGATTGAGTATTATTGTTTGTTGTGTTATTTTGCTTGCTTAATAAATGATTGATATTCACCTATAATTGGTCGCGGTTGTATTATAATGTTGAAATATGGTGAATTATATTATGATTGCTTTCCTTATCCTCATCGGTTAATAACGTCGATTAAGATTGTTCTTTCTGTATTGTGTAGCTCATATGGATAAATTGTTAAATCCTTACCAAAAAACTTTATCTAACCTAGGTGTATTAATAGCCATATTTTACCTGCACTTGGGTGTCAATAAAAGACAATAATAATAATAACACTCATATACATGTATAAGAAAATTTTCAAGATGATTATCCATCTCCTGGTTGAGGAGATTTTCGGATGGAGTAGATGGAGCTACTCTACGTCTATGCATAGAAGTTATATTCTACAATCTTAATGTTTGTTAAAATTATATTTCTATGCTATGAGTTTTTGAATTTGCATTAGTATACCTTGTGTGATGTTTGGTTTCATGTAGATGCATTCACTACATTTTTATTGGGTTACTTGGATCCCACATATCCTACTTTGAACTCCTACTCTTGCCAAAATCATGCCAAATAGAGTCTAGGAGTAATGTGGGTGATCTGAGGAAGCAAATATCATTTGGCAGATGGACCAGAGCTTCAAATGCACTATAGCTTCTATCACCATAAACATATTCTTCTACCAACCCTTATCTGGAACGCCTTGTATTATAATAAATTAATTATTAGGAGTTGATGTATTGGTTGTATAGCTAACTAGCTAAGCCTTGTTATCCTGCCAGAAAGACCTTATTTTTCTCTCTTGTAATGAAATAATGATAAGTTCCAATTTCATCTAAGCAAGTTGTAATTTAAATGAAATATTTTACGAGCTAGTTTTTGTATCATTGTGGGTAAACTTAGATTTTGAATTTATGTATTTTTGGAAAACAATTATGCATTACTCGATTATAGCAGTATGGACCATTTGGTATTTTAATAATTCAGTGATTTCACTAAATAAATAATAACTATCTTAATAAGTTGAGACGTTCACTAATGAAGATGTTACCTATTTGTGTGATTGTGCTCATTAATATTATGATTTTAAAGTGTTGCGTTGAATAGGATATATATAGGTGTTTTAACTCTATTAAAAAATGAAAGTAATATTTGATTGAACTGCTTTGATATCTGTTTTGATTTGAATTTGTGTTCCGAATATGTTTGAAAATAGTGATAAACAAATGTATTCTATTGCAAATTGGAACTCAATATTATTTCTAAGCTCTAGGGAAACATTTATGCATAACTTGTCTTATCCTTGTGAATTAAATTTTAGCCTTGAGAGTGTAAACCGTAATGCTGAAAATTATCATGAGTTCACTTATTTCAATGTTGCTAACATAAGTAATAATTATCCCACTATATTAAATCTTATTGCTCTTTGAATGTATGAAACATTAAAACTTAGACTTAGTTGAGTAGCTACGAATTTTGGAAATATGGTGAATAAATTAATGCCTTCTCTATCATTTGTTGTCACAAGTTATTAAGCCAAAATATTTAAAGGCTATAATGACATTTTTCTTTGTCAGAGCAACAAAGTTTCCTTAGAAAATGAAAGTGAGGTTAATATTAAATGCATCCTCCTCGCTGTACATGTTGTAGTTTGAGTAGTATGATTTATTACCGCCCTTTTAAAACCTTTCGGTCATAAGCCTATATTCTTTAACGCATGTTAGACATGCACATTTTCGTAGTATAATCCAAGTTAACCTAGCTGATAATGTGAGCCATTAGATTCATCCTCATAAATAAGTTAATGAGTTGTCCCTGCTATTACCATAGTAAAGGTTTATTATGAGACTCTATTTTTACTTCATGAATTTCTAAAATATCATATGCCTTACTTTCTAAGAGCCATATGATTTATGAATTGCTTTTATATTTAAAAAAAAATTATTAAGTATTAGAAGTTAGAATTTTAGATTTGTGAATTTACTTTATAGAATAGTTTTTTTTTAATTTTTTTAAATGAAGGTTTAAATCCTTTATTATTTACTCCAATATATATATATATATATATATATATATATATGTTTTCATGTAGGAATAGTCAAAGGATATTTAATTAAGTGTACTTTATTAAGGTTTTTTAATTTGTTATTAATTTTATGTAGAAAGAATGATTTTAGTGCATTAAATGTTAAGTTCGACTTTTGTTTTCTTAACTTTGTAAAAGAGGTTGAAGCAAGGATCATCATTAATTTAAATGAAAATATCAAAAGAAATACCTCAAACTCATTAATGTGTGGTTCAATGGAATGTTATGATTCCTTAGTTAACTATTAATGGGAATGAAAGGATAAATATTTTGTTAATTTAATAATATTGGTTTAGAAATGCCACTTCATTATATTTAATTAAAAAATATATAAATTGCTTATGCTAGGGATGTCCTTTTAAAAAAAAACTTGGAAATCATGATAAGTGTACCATTGAAAAACATTAAGTAAGATCCTTACCACTCTTTGGTTAAATCTCCCTTAAATCTATTCCATCAAGCAAGATAGATTAACCATCGAGGAGGATGGTGAAAACTCTAACACCCAACACTGGTAATTATGTGACCGTTAATCACTGTTATTCAAAAGTGACTACACTCTTGACAAGTAAGGTTAAGATTAAAAGGTAACGAGGGACGGTATGGGATGTCACCTCTAGGTCACTGGATGAGTAGTACGGTGATGGATCTCTTGCTCATTGTATTGATTAAGAGATAACTAATAGGATATTGGAGCTAGGAGATAGCTAGCAAGTTGCTAGTGTTAGTAAACTCAGTGATGAGTTGGTATGGGACAACTAATCGTTAATTATGCCATGATAAGAGACACTAAGACCTAAGATAGTGTAATGGCGGTCCTTAGTTGACTCCAAGAGAAGTTGGACTTTCAACTAGGTACAAGGCATATTTTACGCTAATCCTTTGCATGTATAAAAATCTAGGACATAAATAAGGTCAAGGGAATCTAAGTCCTCAATGCTAAGGAATAGGTAATTATGCATACACCCTTTAGGTGTTATGGGCACTAGAGGATAACCTCAACTGTGAACCCATGCTCTTGAGAAAGGAGAAGAAGAGATCACAAAAAGGTACCTCTTTATGGGATCTAGCCAATCTTGACCACTTGGGAGACCGTCTACAATTCATCATTCCCAAATATGGGATTCTACTATACATTATACTAATAAAATGTTGGGTGATCATCAAAATTTATCCTTGTGCTTTTTTTAGAACTTTAAAATCGATCAAAATTTAAGTTTGTGATTTAAGTGTGCAAGACTAGATGGGACAACTTGGTGAGCTAGGCTTGGGTTGTTACAATTTTATATATCTAACACATTGACTTGAATGTCTAGTTACTTAACCTTAGCATAGCTTTTATCTTGCTCATTTAGAGCTGATCCCACTATCTTAGGAGGGCCAATGCTTCCAATATACTAAATTTGACTAGTTTGCTATTCATCTCCTCTATGATGTTGAATTTAAACTTCGTAGAGATGCCCTCTTTCATCATTGTGAAAATGTTTTTATTGCTTTGTAGTTGTAGCTTATCCTTCAATCCTGAGAGGGTTATTTCAATCACCTTTTATCCTATTTTGAAGTAAAATGCTTCCTTATTGGAGTGAAGGGGTATTTCAATCACCTTTTAGCCTATTTTTGAAGTAAAATGCTTCCTTATTGCTTTTCCTATTTATGGGTTTATTTGTTGCCTTTCCATATCCTTTGTCCATTATGGGTTCCTTCTCTTTATCTATCCTCCTATATATGCCATTTTTTTCTTCCTACTCTTTTTGAGGTGGACCTATTGCTTTCTTTTCTATGTTCTTCTTCACCTTTTATTTCTCCTCTTGTACTATGATAGGCCATTTATCCTTAAAGTGTAAAGGTGACATCCACCTTCTAAGGGCCATTGCACGTTTTCTAGTTTTAACTAATTTATGAATTAATTGTTATTTAGAAGCCTTTATCTTACCCCTAGTTTCAACCCCTTTTTGATTGGTGCATATGACATTGTCTTCAAATATTGATTCTTTATCCACCTTTATAACACTAAAATTTTCTAGGATTGTGTTGTTATAATTGGATAACATAGGCATTAATTATGGATCCTAGTGTTGTTCGTACATAGCCAGATTCACAATGGGGACTACTTGACCTATAATGGAAGCCTTTAGAACCTACTATTTTTGGTTATATTGAATAGTTTGAGAATGTTTAATGGCTCCCATGCATTCTATGGGATCATGTCTATAATTATAAGAAAGATACCATGTTGGTTCTTCCTCTATGTTGGTGTTAACCATATGATTGTGAGTTTTACTTGCTCCTTTATTAGCACTTTTCCAAGGTACCTAATACTTGTAAAGTATAGAGTCTTTTAAAGTTGCCAATTCTATGGCTATTTCCAGTATTACTTTGTAGCATTATTTTAATTCACCAAATTTTTGATCACCTTTATCATTTCATTCATCATGAATTATTATTGGGCTCATTACTTGATTTGGATGGAGTAGGTTGGAATTAATGTTATTGCTAAAAGGCTATAGTGGGTTATGAGAGTTGGCTACAATGAGTAATGATGTATGATAATGTGGAGAAATGAAAAAAAGTTCTTGGTGGAGGATTAGGGAAAGGTAAAATATTGGGTGTGGATCTAAGCATAGGTGTAGTCTAGTAAATTTAGGTTGCATAAGCCATTGGTAGAGGAGAAGTATTTTTCCCACTCATATAAGAACATATTCTCCTCTAGCCACTTCTTAAAATTATATAACTAGTGTACAATGATAGGAATTGCAAACCATTAAAGCTAATTCATATTGTAAACTTTTGATATAATATGGTGATGCTTATTCTTTATTTGGTCTAATGTTCTATGAGATTAAGTTTCAGGTCCTCAAGAATCTAGTATTAAAAAGATGTATATTTTCTTGAGGATGTCTTTGCATTACATTTAACTAAAATAAAACTAAGTAACCATTTCCCATGCTACCAAAACTAAACATAAATGATTCTACTATTGATGCCTAACTAGTAACTAAATTATTTGTAATCTCCTATACCATAAAGCAACCTTATCACGAAGGGAATAAATTAGTAAATGTACCACTATGTCCTCCTAAATACAGTGAATTGATTTATGCATAGATAAATTTCCAAGGTGATCTAGTGTTATCTTGTTCCTATTCCCATTGAATGTAGTCATTGCTTTTGTAGCTTCTAGGAGAAGAGAAAAATAGACCACAAAATTTAACTGTCCTTGGTAGGTCTAATATAGGAGTTGGTTCTACCTCTATGTTGGTATTAACCATATGATTGTGAATCTGATTTACTCCTTTATTAGACCCTTTACAAGGAAACTAATATTTGTTAAGTATAGAGTCTTTTAAGAATACCAATTCTATGGCTATTTCCACTATTACTATGGTTGATTCACCAAAATTTTGATCACCTTCATCATTTTATTCATCATGAATTATTATTAGACTCATTTCTTTATTTGGATGGAGTAGGGAATGGTTGAAATGCTATAGTAGGTGATGATTATTGGGATGAGTGATTATGTATGGAAATGTGTAAGAATGAGCAAAAGTGCTTGGTTAAGGATTAGGGAAAGGTAAAATATTAGGTGTGGAGCTAGGTATAGGTGTAGTCTATTAAATTTGGGTTGCATAGGCCACTGGTAGAGTAGAAGTATTTTTCCCACTCATATAAGAATAAATTATCCTCTAGCCACTTATTCAAATGCTACAACTAGTGTACAATGATTAACATTAAAAACAATTAAAGCTAAAGTAGATTGTAAACCTTTGATATCATATGGTAATTCTTATTCTTCATTTGGCCTAATGTTATATGGGATTAAGTTATAGGTCCTCAATAATATAGTATTAATATAATGCATATTTTCTTGAGGATGTCTTTACATTACATTTAACTAAAATAAAACTAACCATTTCCCATTCTACCAAATGTACACAAAAAATAATTCTACTATTGATGACCAACTAGTAACTGAATTATCTAGTTATCTCCTATATAATAAAGCAACCTTATAATGAAGGGAATATATTAGTAAAAATACCATTATATCCTCCTAAATATGATGAATTGATTTAATTATAGATAAATTTCCAAGGTGATCCAGTGTTGTCTTGTTTCAATTCCCATTGAATGTAGGTATTGGTTTCATAGCTACTAGGAGAATAGTAGAATAGACCACCAAATTTAATGGTAATTGGAAGGTCCAATATTTTGCTTTTGTGTTGGTGTTAACCATATGATTGCAAGACTAATTTAATACTTGATTAGCACCTTGCAAAGATACCTAATATTTATTAAGTAAAGAGTCTTTTGAAGCTGTCAATTCTATGGCTATTACCACTATTACTTTGTAGCATTATTCTGATTCACCAAAGTTTTGATAACCTTCATCATTTTATTCATCATTAATTATTATTGGATTAATTTTTTTAGTTGGATGAAGTAGTGAAGGATGGATGTTGTGGTTGAAAGGCTATATTGGGTGATGAGTGTTGGCTAGGATGAGTAATAATGTATGGAATAATGGAAGGATGAGCAGAAGTGATTGGTTGAGGATTAGGGAATGATAAAATATTGGGTGTGGAGTTAGGTATAGGTGTAGTATTATAAGTTTGGTCTGACTACAAATTCCATAACCATTGTACAATGATTAACATTGCAAACCATTAAAGCTAAGATCATATTATAAAGCTTTGATATGATATGGTAATACCTATTCTTCATTTGGCCTAATGTTCTATGGGATTAAGTTCTAGGTCCTCAAGAATCCAGTATTAAAATTATGTATATTTTCTTGACTATGTATTTGCATTACACTTAACTAAAATAAAATTGAGTAAACATTTCTCATGCTACCAAATCTATGCAGAAATGATTCTACTATTGATGCCCAACTAGTAACTGAATTACATAGTAATCTCCTATACCATAAAATAACTTTATCATGAAGGGAATAGATTAGAAAATGTACCACTATGTCCTCTTCCTAAATATGATGAATTATTTTTAGCATAGATAACTTGCCAATATGATCATCATCTTGTTCCTATTCCCATTAAAATTAGGTATTGCTTTCATAGCTACTAAGAGAATAGGAGAATAGACCATTAATTTTAATGGGGCTTGATAGGTCTAGTCTAGGAGTTGGTTTTGCCTCCATTCTGGTTTTAACCAAATAATTGTGAGTCTAATTTGCTCCTTAATTAGAACCTTGCCAACACACCTTTGTTGCCAATTCTAAGGGTATTTCCAGTATTACTTTGTAGCATTATTCTAATTCACCAAAGTTTTGATCAACTTCATCATTTCATTCATAATGAATTATTATTGGACTCATTGCTTGAGTTGGATAGAGTAGGGGGATGAATATTATGTATGTAAGTCTATAATGAGTAAGAGTGTTGGCTAGGATGAGTAATTATGTATGGCAATGTGGAAGGATGAGCAAAAGTGCTTGGTTGAGGATTATGGAAAGATAAAATATTGGGTGTGAATCTAGGTATAGGTGTAGTCTAATAAATTTGGGCTACATAAGCCATTGGTAGAGCAAGAGTATTTTTCCCAATCATATAAGAACATCTTATCCTCTAACCACTTCTTCAAATGCTAAAACTAGTGTATACTGATTAACATTACAAATCATTAAAGCTTAAATTAAATTTTAAACCTTTGATATAATATGGTAATACCTATTCTTCATTTGGCCTAATTTCCTATGGGATTAAGTTTGAGGTCCTCATGAATCTAGTATTAAAATGATGCATATTTTCTTGAGGATGTCTTTGCATTACATTTAACTAAAATAAAACTGAGTAACCATTTTCCATGATATCAAATCTAAGAAAAAATGATTCTACTATTGATGCCCAACTAGTAAATAAATTATCTAGTAATCTCCTATACTATAAAGCAACCTTATCATAAAGGAAATGTATTAGTAAATGTACCACTATGTCCTCATAAATATGCTAAATTTATTTTAGCATAGATAGCTTGCCAAGATGATCCAATATCATCTTGTTCCTATTCCCATCAAATATAAGCATTGATTTTATAGCTACTAGGAGAATAGGAGAATAGACCACCAAATTTAATGGTATTTGGTAGGTCTAGTTTAGGAATTGATTCTATGTCCTATTGGGTGCTCCTATATTATTTTTTTGAGGAAGTTGACCATACATTTGTTGAGGGGGATACATTGCATGACCATGAGGTGGGTATAGAGGATATGGATTATAATAAGGTGGAGGGAACTAAGGCAATGGATTTTGATAAGCCTGCTATTGGTTTTGATATATAGTTGAATATTCTATTATGGAGGAGGGTGTTTAAGACCTATTTGTAGAATTTTCTACTTTTGGAAAGATAAATTTTACATAGTTTGTTGTGCTTTACTAGTTGTAGGTGGTGTCAATCCTTAGGTATTTCTCTAGAATACTTATGATCCCATTGTCTAATCATTGCTTGTGTGTTTTTAGAAAGTTTTTAATCTAATCCTAAAAATCCTATGGGATCTAAGGATTGACTTGAAGGTATGTTGGATGTATTTGATAGATTGGAATTAGGTTTGATTTGGGTTAGAGTATTTATAGGAGGGATATTTAGTATACCAAACACTAGTGGTAGGTTGTAAAATTGACTTTAAAATAGTAGGCTATATGTAAGGTTATTCACATCAACCAGTATCCCATAAAAAATGATTAGTGTAAGTCAAGCTAAGTGACATATTAGACTAAGATTGGTTTGCTAGAGCTAAAAAATAACTCATTTATTGGATCAAGTAACCAATTTGTGGTGGAATGGAGCCTTGAATAATTATATTAGATATAGGAATATTACCCTTTGACAAGATGGGATTGGATGCCAAAATTTCTTTGAACTCATCCTCTTAATGCACCCATGTAGCAATTTGTTCTTTTCTCTTTCCTTTAGTATTTCTTTGGTGGTACATGACAAATTTTGTCATTTGATGATTTTTATTTTTTGGGCCTATGATCAAGTATTCATAAAATTACATGTATGTATATTCATGGATAGATTTTTGGGGTCAAAAATTTAATTATTGAGTGATTTGCTTACAATTTTGGGATGATTCACTCGTAATAAATAACTAATGATAATCCTATAGATAAAGTATTTTGATTTAAAAATTCACATGATTCATTTGCTATTTAATGATTCATTTATAAATTTTAGACTTATAAAAAATTTATAGAAAAAAGAGATCCAAGTAGTTTGATCAAAATGAAATGTCCTCAATACCAAAGTAAATTGCCTTCCTATAAAGGAGAGAGAAAGAAACTTATATTTCCTAGTGAATTGCTTTTCAAAATCAAAGTGAATCACTCATAAAATAATAGGTTATACTATGTTGAGGTTAATCACTTGCTTTTTTGAGTGAATCATAAAATTCAAGCACAAGTAACAAAAATTTGATCAATTTTTACGTCAAATGGGGATTGGAATAAAAACTTTAGTTCCTAGTCTTGGTGAATTACTCTAAATTTGACCTATAAAAATGTAGATCTTATTAAGTGAATCACTCATTGGTTTAGGGTGAATTTCTTGGAAAATCCAAGCAACTCATTTGCTTTGAGAGACTATATGGATTTTCAAGATTTTGTTTAAAATGGAGAGAATCACTCCAAATTTTGGATGGAATCACTTTCTAATCTTGACTTAGTGAATAATTTATCCAATTTTGATCCAAGTGCTCCATCTGTGATGGATGTATTTTTGGCATGGAAATAGAGATATTTAATACAAAGCTAATGAAAAATTAGGGTTGTCCCATTAGGCATGCTAGAAACTATGTTGACTGGTGCACTATGGGTGATCTTGGTGAATGAATTACCAAGTATTTCAAACCATATATATGTAGATAGTTTGGATTTAATCACTTATAAAATGAGAGTGAATTTCTTTTAGGGATACACTTAGAATATTTTTAGGTGATGGGGATAAAAATTGAGTGAATCACTCCAAACTTTGGAGTGAATTGATACATATGGCTGGACTTAACAAAATATTTCTTGAATCTAATCCTAGTGCTTAATTCATGATGAATGTAATTTTGGTATAAAATTGAGGAATTTTTCCAAATACAAGCAATAATGTTTCAAAGTGAGGGTTTGGGTTCCATCAAGTATGCTAGAAACTATGTTGAACTAGGGGATTGCCATGATTTCAAAAAAGGTTTTGCATCCCCAATCAAAGTTTCAATAAAGTTGGGCAAGATTGCCAATGGATTATCCTAACCTTGAATTTTAGGTTGGCTTCCCATTGTCCTTGCATAAATCCCCTACATTAATATAAATTAAATTGCATTAAAGTAGAATGTAGAAAGGGAAAATGCATGAAAAATAAAGTGTAAAAATAAAATAGTTTGGAAGTTTAATTTTAGGAACCTTCTAATTAAAATATGCACATTCACATAAATATTGCAATAAAAGAAAAAAATCTTGAAAAAACAAAATATTACAATATGAAATGTAAATGCAAAAATATATTAATCTCATAAATCACAACACAAAAATGTGGGTTTATTCGAGGGGGAAACCTCATTTAATAATTTCATTCAATATGCAAAAAGATGCATCCATTCATGCCCCTCACATTTTTAAAGACTTCACAAACCTACCTAATGCTCAAGGCTATCTTACATGAAAAATTCCACCTAAGCTAGAATATTCTTCCATACAAAATAGTTATAATATTTATAACAGTAACATAAAATAACTTCACTTGTCTAGGTGCCTCCAATGCAACAAACTATTAAAAATATTATATAATAGCATTACAAAACATTATAATAAGAAAGGGGTTATTACATAATAATTTTAAAATGGATTCCTGACATACCTTCCCCTTCAAAAATATTTAACCTCAAAGCTAAAGATGAAGAAACTACTCTTGAAGCTATTGGGAGGACTCCCAAGGGGCATCTTCAGGTTGAAATCCTTTCCATGGAACAAGAAAGTTGGTGATGACATGGTGGAAAAGGGTGCACAATATCCTATCTAAATTTTTTTCAAGCTCAAGAATGATGGATCCTTCTTCATACAACTTTGGTAATGTGGATTGTAACTAGACCTTGTTGCCAACAACCTTCTTGAGAGAGGAGACATGGAAGATTGAGAGAATTTTGTAAGTGGCCAGAAGGACTAGGTTGTAGGCTATTGATCTGATCCATTATAACACCTAGTAAGGACCATAGTATTTGGTGGTAAATTTTTGGCTCCTTGAAGCTAGAGAGATAATTGTTTGTAGGGATACAAGCAAAGAAAAACCATATCCCCAAGTTCAAATCTATGCTCAGAGAGGTGTTGATTAAATTTTTGATGCATTAGGTTTTGGACCAAGTAAATATTGACCTTAAGTTATCAAATAAGGGTAGCACACTATCTGAGGGTGGAATCCATAACTTCAATCCTAGATATTCTTGGAATGTAAGAGAAGGGTGTTGGTGGAGGATGACCATAGACTGTTTCAAATGGGTAACCTTAGTAGCAATACGATATGAAGTATTATACCAACATTCAACCAAAGAGATCCACTTGACCCACTATGTAGGATGTTCTAAGGCAAAGCAACAGAGGTATATTTCTGAGCACTGATAATTTTAGTTTAGCTATCAGTTTGAGGATGATAAGCCAAACTCATTTTGAGCTGAGTTTCCTACAACTTGCATAGTTCCTGCCAAACGTGACTAGCAAAGTTAGAGTCCCTATAAAAAATAATTGAATTGGGCATTCCATGGAGAAAAAATATGGTGTCTAAAAATATTTTGGCAACAACAAAGGTAGTGTAGGGATGGAAAAAGGAATATAAATGAGCATACATTGTGAGATGATCTACTACCACCAGAATAATTGATTTTCCTCCTAATTTAGGTAACCCTTCAAAAAAATACATAGAGATATCTATCTATATTTTTTATAGAATTGGCAAGGGATGAAGGGTTCTAGGAGAACACACATTTTCTCCTTTCATGCATTGGAACCTATCACATTCTACCACAAAAATTTTAATTACCTTTTCATTCCCCTCCAAAAAAAGTATACTTGGTCCTTTCATAGGTTTTTAGAAACCCAAATACGCAAGTTTTGGTGATGCATACATTTCCTATAGGATGCATTTATGTATTTGTGAATTTTTTGGAATGAAAAGTTGGTCATAATATCTCAAGTCTTGACCATTCCAAGTATATCCAGGGTAGGAGTTAGGATTTGCTTGGATTTTGTTGGCCAAAGTTTACAATTTGGAATCCTTGGTCATTTCTTCCCTGAGATGATGGATTCATTGTGGAAGTGGTGTAGATATAGCATGTAGTATTCCATGATCTTCATATTGTTGGGATAAGGTATCAACCACTACATTATCCTTGTATTTCTTATATGTGATTTCATAATCATAGCCTAGTAGTTTAGAAACCCATATTTATTTTTTTGGGGTAGCCACCCTTTGTCCCAAGATATTTTTGAGACTTTGATGATCAGTCTTGATGGAAAATGATTCCCAATGAGATATGACTACCAATTATTAACATGTAAAATGGAAAGCATATTCTTTTCATAAGTAGAATTGCCTAAATTCTAGCCAAAAAGTGCTCTAGTAGTGGAGGTCAGTGGTCTTCCTTCTTACATAAATATTCCCCAATACCATTGCCAAATGTATCACTCTCAATTACAAAATATTTAGAGAAATAAGGTATTGCTAACATGGGGGTTGTGGTCATAGATTGCTTCAATTATTCGAAAGCCTTCTCCACTGGTTTTGACCATATAAAAGAATTTTTTATCAACATGATTGTCAACGAAGCTATTATCTTTTCATAATTTTGCACAAATTTATGATAATATCTAGTGATTCCTAAATATTTGTGAAGTACCTTTAATTTTAGAGTCTTATGCTAGTCTCGAACAACTTGAACCTTTTTAGGATCCACTTTAACTCCATATTTGGTTACAATGTGACCCAAATATTAAACTTCTTGCAACCCAAAAGAACACTTGGACCTCTTGGCATAAAGCTATTTTTTTGAAAAAAATTATAGTGTTTTATCCAAATGTTGGAAATTCTCCTCCCATGAATAATTGTAAACCAAAATATCATCAAAGAAGACTCGAATGAATTTATGAAGGAAAGGTCAAAAAATAGAATTCAATAAACTTTGAAAAGTTGAAGGTGCATTGGTCAACAAATAACATAGCCAAGAATTCATAGTGCCCTTCATAATTTATAGAATATATTTTAGGAATGTACTAATTCTTTATTTGAATTTGATGATAGCCAGACCACAAATACAATTTTGAAAATATTGGGCTCCATGCAACTCATCTAGCAATTCATCAAGTTATCTTTAATAGTGATTTTATTAAGTTCATTGAAATACACACACAAGCACAAAGACCCATCCTTATTCTATACCAACAACACTAGAGAATAATAGGGGTTAATGCTTAGATAAATAACCCTTACAAAATGAAGTTGCTATACCATTTTCTCAATTTTTGAATTTTTGTCATATGGATACCTGTAAGGGTAGACATTTGGGGAATACTACCAAGAATAAGCTAAATTTTATGGTCATAAGTATGACAAGGGGGTATTATGTTGGGTTCCTAAAAAACTAGGGCATGTCTTTGCAATAAAACCTGTAATTCCTCTATATGGTCCTTATGCCTTTCCTCAGAAGCTTATATATAGAATAGTCAAGCCACAACCCCATGGGAGGATTCTTTTTTAATTTTATATATTATGGGTTGAAATAAATTGATAATACCTAACCTTCATGCCCTATAAGGTGTATTTTTTTTCCTATTGGATAAATTTCATCCATATCTTAGAAAAAACCACAATATCATACCTAACATCCATAGCCATTGTACTCCCAAAATGATATCACACCCATCTAGTTGTAAGGTAAACATATCCACCTTAAGATTATATTCCCCTATTTGTATTTTGACATTGTGACCCTTCCCTTTACATGGTAGGGTGCCTCCATTGGAAATTATGACTTCAAAGGAATTATAAATATTAATGTAATAATTACCTTGTTTGGCCACACGTGGATCAAAAAAGTTATGTGTGATGCTTGAGTCAATAAGAATTATTACCCATTGTCCCTTGAAGTTTCTTATCACTTTCATTGTTTTAGGATTTGATATACTTGGTCAGGCATTCATTGAGATTTTTGGTTGGGATTCATCTAGAACTTTTTATTCTTCTATGTGTTCCTCCTCTTGATGATCCTATTCCACCTCTAAAGATTCTACTATTGTTACCTCATCCACATCAAGCAAATATAATTTTTGGTGTACACACTTATACCCTGGGGAATACTTCTCATCATAGTTATAGCATAGTCTTTGGGCCCTTCTGGATTCCATATCTTCATGTGTCATATTTTTGATGGTAGGATATTTTTTGGGAGGAGTTGGAGTTGGCTTGGATGAAAAAGGTTGCCAAGATTGAGAAAATTTGGGGGTGCATACTTGAGCCTTAAATTTTTCTTCTACCAATCTAGCCAAGGATATTGCCTACTATAATGATTTTGGCCTCAAAATTTTAATTTTAGCTTTAATATCATCCTTCAAACCACACACAAAATAACTTTGAAATAATTCAAGACTCAAATCAGTGGTATGGTTGGCCAAATTTTCAAATCAAGTTTGATAATATTCAATAGTTGAAGTTTGTTTGAGTTTAGAAAGGGCTCCTATAAAATATTCAAACTCACTAGGACCAAATCAAGTGAGTAGGTGTTTCTTAAATTCAAACCAAGTAAGATCAAGGTGTACTTTCCTAAGCCATTGAAACCAATGTAGTGCATCTAATTAAAAAAAGAAAGAGGTAATTATTAGGTGCATATAATTGGGAACATTACAAAGACTAAAATATTATTCTTCTCAACATATCCATCCCTCTGGATCCCTTCCATAAAACTTTGAAAAGTCTAATTTGGGCAGCTTAAATCCATTGTTATTGGGGGCTTCCCATTGATGACTGCTATTTCCTTCCTCCTTATGATCATGAGAACCAAATCGATCATATGTGTGGGTATTATTAGTTAGAAAACTTTCCAAGTCTTCAATTTTTTCATTTAAGTCCACTTTTATTTCTCTTTGTTTCCTTACTACAAAGTTTAAGGATTCATGTAGAGATTTAATATCCAGCCTTAATTGATTTAAAGTATTGGTTAACTGTTCCTCCACATGCTTACCCTAGGTCTCTACATGTGTGATAATTTTTTGATCTAATTCTTGTGCTTTAGTTGTTTCCTAGTGCTTTTAGCCATGCTCTTTGATTTTTGACCTTTTGATGATACTTACTAAAAATAGTAATGATCTAGAAAAAGTTTTTGGGTGCTACATATCAAAATGACTAGCTTGAGAAGACGAACGTAATGGACTAGGTCCCACATTGACATTTTTTGGCTCCCTAGAAAAGTGCATGGAGGCTACATACTCCACAACATTGTTTGTCATCACCCTAAAATTTTTATTTTTAGGGGAGTTGTCTTCAATTGTTATTGGTTTTTCACCTAGAATCTTAGTTCACTCAAAAAATTGACTTTTATTTGATAACCCCTTACTAGACTTTGCATTGTCTGTTACTAACATTTTTCTATCTGACACTTCTATCACTAACACTAGCTGACTATCTTTGATGATTGTTGAAGTCTTTATGAGCCTTATACTACCACAATATATCATAGGTTAACTTGAAAAAATATCACACATGCCCCAATATAAAATAGCCATAATATAATAAGGTCAAAATAATAATATTATGAGCATATTAATATTTATATCAACTCTTATAATAAATAAAATAACAATATAAATATAAATATCTTGAATCATTCATGTACTATGCATGAAGAACAACTTACAATATTAATTTCTCAAAATGTATACAAGATTTATTGCTTCTCTTCTTGAACTCATAATACTTCACTGATATTTCTCTATATTTCTATATCCTTTCTATGGAGTATTGTCTCCATAATATAGTAATGTGACTTTTTGGATGCTTGACTATTGCTCTCCATATGCCAAGTCTCATGATACTTGGCTTATCTACTTACAACTTGCATACTTTATGAACACTTAACTCTATAATACTTGCACACCTACATGACTCTTACACTTCTACTTGCACTCCCTAATCTAGGACACTTGTGCACATATTTATATTACATATTTGCACTCTTACATACAATACACTTGTGCATATTTACTCAACCTACACTTGCACTCTAACTCACATGACACTTGTGCATTTCCTACACATTACAACTTTACATGACACTTACACACTCACACTTCACACTTACATAAAATGGAAAATCACACTCTAAAAAATAGACTCAACCCTGATATACTATTTACAAATGTACCATGAAGGTACATTAGCATGTACCAAATAATTTAATATTCTCCAATAATCCCCTGTATTACTTTATTTGGTTATTGAAGACTTTAGTATTCAATCTTGGTCTTCATCTTTGGTTTCAGTCTTGAAGTGACATTGCATTGTAAATGATCTCCTGCTTGAGATATGTATTTAATCTACCTCTTTTAGATCAATCATTGAACCAATAGTATATGACTCTTATTTGACTTTGGATTCAAATCCTTTATTAGCCTTCTTTGTGTGATTTTTTCTATTCTTCTTTTTTGCATCTTCATTTGTGATATACCTGATGATATGCATTCTAAAAATTGAGTTATCACATCATCACAATAATACAAACTTGATTTCAATGATTCCTCATTGAAGCTAACATAAGTTTCATTCAAGTTGTATATGTCTTCTTTCTTTTCTTAAAAATACTAAAAAATAAGTAATGATAAATACATCATTAAACATTGTTCTAAAGAGAATATAATGGTATTTTGTGAATTCCACCATGTTCTAAAGAAATTTTCATGAATATAACTTATAAGTGTGGTGAAATTTTCTTCTTTTGCATCTTTGATAAATAAAGATAATTTCTCTTTTAAAGCATTGGTCATTTGTTTCTTTCCATCAAAGTCATCTATTAAATTTTGAGAATAAAACTTAAGTTTGTGCACCATTTCTTCACTATCTTCATTGAATGCATTTCTAATAATTTTTTCCATGGTATGCAATTCAATTCTATAATTTATTTCCTTTGAGGTAGAAAACCTTATGACTTCCTAGTTTACTCAAATAGGAAATTTGCAAAATTAAAATTTTCTAACTTTTGATGTTGAAGACCTTTTATCTCCTTGATTTGCATATCTTCTAAAACTTCAAACATTCCAAAATTTTAAATTTCAAAATATTTAAAGTTTAAAGTTTTTCAATTTTCCTAAAAACTTTAAAGGCTTCAAATAACCATTAATCTACCTTATTACTCCTACTTTCAAATATAAAAAAATAAAGCTTTAAACACCTCCTTATCTCTCCTTTTAAACTTTTTAATATCTACCTTAGGAAATATTTAAACCAATTAATCCTTATTTCTCCTATTAAAAAACTTAAGTGCCAAAATAATTCAAAAGACTTTAAATATTTTCCAAAAACTTGGTGCATAATATAATGCAAATTTGTTTACCTCTCAGTGTGATTAGCACTATATATTGTTCTCAAAATCAACGTTGATTGTGTAACGCTTATGGCATTACTCTTGTTATGCTTCCAATTGTTTCACCCTAGCTCGAGATATTACTCCTATTTCACTTCTATTTATTTTACCCTAATCCATACATTGCTCTTTGCACTAGCTTGACCTTCTACTATTGCATTTAGATGATTTACTTCACCTTGTTGTTCTCTTGATTTGGTTCATGTGGATTGAGTGGATGGTAAGATTCTTAGCTTCACTTAACATGACAACCTTGTTGTTATGTATTGCTTACTAAGTTTTGTGTTCTCCTTAGCTTTGGAATACAACATTATCCTTTCCATCACCATGCACTTTGGTTTTATTTTGTTTGTATTAGGTGTCTAGTTTACCTCCTTATCACTATTATCATTAGCGAATAGTTCACCTCCTTTTCACTACTATCTTTGGTGATTGGTTTACCTCATTTTCACTGCTATCACAGGCAACTGATTTGCTTGGTCCCTGTAATATCATGGGTGACTGGTTTTCTTGGTCCTTGTAATGTCATAGATTACTAGTTTTCCTCTTTTTCAATATTGTCATAGGTAACTGATTTACCTGGTCCTTGTAATGTCACAGGAGACTAGTTTACCTGGTCCTTGTATTGTCATAGGTAATTGGTTTGCCTATTCCATGTAATGTCATAGAGTCCTTGTATTGCTAAAGGTGATTGGTTTGTCTGGTTCCCTGGGATCAAATTTTTATTTATCTCTAACCTATTTCACTTGATTTACTTTGTGCTTAATCATCTCTTGGTCTGGTCCACTTGATTTACTTTAATATTTGGTCTGGCCCATTTCCTTCACTTTAATCTTTGGTCTAGTTCACTTCTAATAACTCTTCAAATACAATGATGACTAGTAATACTTCCTTAGGCTTATATTTCTTACTTGAATCTTCTTTGTAAATTGATTCAATAAATACCTAATAGATGATAGTAGTCTATTTGAGAATAAATAGTATAAGAGCTTATTCTATTATACTTTTTTGCAGCCTTTTATCCTTATGTAATTTTGCTTGGATTCTCTATTCTTCTCTGTAATACTTCTATGGCATTTTCTACTTTTTTCTTTTCTATTCTTCTAAAAAATTCTCCTTCAATGGAGGATTCTTCTAAAACAGGATACTATGGCCTTCTATATTCAACTTAGATTTTTGAACTTGCTCTTACTCTGTATTTGTATGCTTGTTATTTTGTTGATGCTATCTTCTACTTTCTTTAATATTCAATGTTAGGGTGGATTTAACCTTGAATGACCAACTTTATTTGAGTTGGTTCTACCTTAGTATTTAATTTCAAAGGTTGGATTTAATCCTAAATGATAAAATTTCTCATAGATGATTTACCTTTCAATCTTTAAAAACTTAAATTTTTTAAATCAATGTTAGGGTTGGCTTTATCACTAAATGATCAACTAATCTTGAGTTGGTATGCCTATCAATCAATATTTGGGTCCTAGTATTCACTGGTTATTCTTCAATCATGGAAAGACCCTAGCTTCTCTACTCAATATGACCTTTAAAATAGAGTTCGAGTATCACTAATTTCAAAGTGGAAAAAATCTTAATTGTCTTTATTAAATATGGATAAAATCAATTAATAATGGTGGCTTAAGTAAACTCTATCAATATAGATAGAGTTTAGTAGTAGCTTTGATACCATTGATGGATTTATAAGCCTTATACTACCACAAAATATCATAGGTTAGCTTGAAAAATTATCACACTGATCCCAATATAAAATAGCTATAATATGATAAGGTAAAGATAATAATAATATGAGCAAATTAATATGTATATCAAGGCTTATAATAAATAAAATAACATTCATTTATATGCTAAAATATGAAAGTAAATAGCCTGAATCATTCATGTATTATACATGAAGAACAAATTATAATATTAATTGATCGAAATGTATACAAGCTTTATTGCTTCTCTTCTTGAACTCACAATACTTCACTGATATTTATCTTTCTTTCAATATCCTTTCTATGGGGAATTATATCCATAATATAGCAATAGTAATGCAACTCTCTAGATAGGAGTATATTATCGCAGGAGCAAAAGTGGTTCATAGTCACAAGAGTAGATCTCTACCGTTCATGTAGAGGAGCTTCGATAAATTCATTCTGGCAGGCGGTCAGGTGGGCACACATCGAGTAAAATTATTGAAATTAAATTAAATTGAATCAAAAATCTATTGTGATATTTTGGTACTCAATTTTATGTTTTGCCGAGGATGATCGATCTATTATTCCTTCCATGTAATAAGAAAAAGATAAGTATTTATGCATTACAATCATACTTGTAATACCACAATACTATTCTTATTCTTTTTTGTATGTATTTTGAGAATTTGTAGTAGAGGAGGGTTTTCAGAGCAAGGAGGGTTTGTGGTGGAAGGTTTTATTACACTTCTACCTCATTGGTTGCAGCTATTTTTTATACAGTCTTCCACACTCATCAAGCCTGGGATGGTGGCCCTATGGGAGATTTATAGATATCAAAAATCTACAGAGCTACTGATAAGGAAGTTGTCCTTCCAATGATTGGTGAGGGATATCACAAAATATTTCAATATGGATCTACAATTTCAAATTTTTGCAGTGGTGGTGTTGTAGGAGGCGGTGAAGGCATATTTTGTGGGACTATTCAAGGACACCAACATGTATGCCATCCATGCCAAGTGCATCGCTAGATCATTGGCCATATTCATAGGTGTAAACCAAGAGGGAGTGTGAGCCAAGATTTAGTCATGGTAGAAGAGTGGCAAGTTCATCCAGAGCGCACAAATGTTTCAAATACTTACCATGAATGTGTGGAATATTGTTTCCAAAAAATTGTTGAAGCCAAGGAATGATGGGAAAAAGAAGAGACAAGGGCAATTATGAGCCAAGAGGGAGTGCAAGTTGGGAGTGAGTGCAAGGTAGGAGAGAGTGCAAACCAAAAGGGAGTGTAAACTAAAAGGGAGTTCAAGTTGGGATTCAATCATGGTGAAAGAGCGACAGGTTCATCTAGAGTGAATCAATGCTTCAAACCCTTATTGTGAATGCGAGGAACATTATTTCAAAAAAAAAATTGAATCAAAGGAATGCCAAGAAAAATAAGATATGTAGGAAATTATGATCTAGGAGGGAGTGCAATCTAGGAGTAAGTGTGAGGCAAGAGAGAGTGTAAGCTCAAAGAAAGAGTGAGTGCAAGAAGAGAGGGAGTGTAAACCAAGAGGGAGTTCAAGTAAAGAGCAAGCCCCATTAGGTATTGTGGAAGGAAAGTCAATTTTAAAATCCCTAATGAGAAGTCAGGATACCCTAGCTAGAAATAAAAATGCCCTTATTGGAAGTATGAAGGCTCAAGCTAGAGATAAGTGAAAGAGTGAATACATGGCAAGTTCGATCCAGGTAGCATATGGTACACCAGAAGTAAGTATCAAGGATGAGATGATTGAGAATGATATAATGGTTTTTAAAAGTAGAGGACTAATATGTAAGTTCCATAGATCATGGCCAAGATTTTTGGAGATTTAAAATTGGATGAAGTGGAAGTGGGGATTGAATTCAAATTATTATATGAATTTTCTTCCTAAAGGTTTTTTCCTCATCATATTTTCCAGTTCAAAAATTAGGGATAAAATAATGGTTGGTGGCCCATGGTTTATGGGAAGAGATGCACTTTATTTGAGACCATGGAATGAATTTTTTTTAGTTGAGATAGAAACTATTAAGAAGCTTCAAGTGTGGGTTAGGATTTTTGGACTTCCATATCAACTTATAAAAAAAAATGTTTTAAAAAATATTGGAAACACCCTAAGGGAATTCATAAAGGAAGGACCAACAACTAAGGAGTGAAAGCATGTTATATATACTCGAATATGTGTTGATATGGATATTTCAAAACCTTTTCCACAATCCATTAAGATTAAATCTAGATCAAAAGAATGGGATCAACAAGTAGATTATGAAAAGTAAAAACTATAAAGAAAGAGTTAAAAAAATTGCCACAATTTTTTTGAGATTAAACACATGGCAAGAATTTGCAAAGTAAAAAATATGAAGAAAGAGACAAAAAAATTCTAGCCATGAGGTAAACTTCAATATGAAGTAATAAAATCATTCAATAATAGAAGCTAGATCATATCAAGGATATTCCACTTCAAAAGAAGAGGCAAATAAATCTTATCGACAATATAAATTGGTAAATTTAGAAGCAATTAAAGGTGCAAAAGAAGATGTGGAGATAAAACCCAAAACAAAGACAACAAAAAAGGTCAAGTATATTCCAGGTAATTCATCTTAATTTTTCTTGAGTAGTATAGAACCCTCTTCCGGTAATAAAAGTGAAAGTGGTGAAGATGTTATCCATTGCACTTTAAGGTTTCAAGAGTAGAATAATATTGAAATGAGGTTGGAGGAAACCCATAACAATTTAGGGTTTTTAGGGGAGAATAAGAAGGTAATTGCTATAGAAGAGCATCCTTGCACTTTAGAGTCTCCAGATAAATATAAAGAAGAGTGTGATTTTGAGGTTATTCCTTACACTTCATATCCTTTAGAACAAGGTAAACCTAAATATGATAAGTCTTACTATGAGTAGTGTGAGAATATTGAAGAGATTGATGAAGATGAAAGTATTTTTGAGAATGAAAAAAAGAGGATATTGATATGGGAAAACAAAAGCAAATATCACAAGTGTTAACAAGAAGTGGGGCTAAACCCACAAATACAATAAAAAAATAAAAATGAAAATAATATCTTGGAATATTAGGGGAATGAATAAGAACCCTAAAAAAAGGTATTACGAAATTTTGAGGTTGTTAAAGATAAAATATTTTTGGATATAGAAGTTGGGTAGCAAATATTTTAGCCATTGGCAGTGTTGAATTTCATCTTGATAGAAATTAAATTTTTGAAGTCATTTGATATAAAAGGAGTTGATTGTGGAAACTTAGCAGTTTGAGGAAGATGACGAATATTTTTGATAGAAGGGCAAATGAAGAATATTCGATAAAAAGACAAATTTGGATATGCTTTAACTAACTTGTTATAAATTTAATGAGAGCAATATAATATTTTTTTTTCGTAATGGGAGTGGCCCCCAATAGAAGCCACACATAGCTTATTAAAAAAAATTACTCTCTCGATACTTGACTATTGCTCTCCATATGCCAATTCTCATGACTCTTGGCTTATCTACTTGCCACTTGCATACTTTATGAATTCTTGACTCTATACTACTTGCACACCTATACATGACTCTTACACTTCTACTTGCACTCCCTAATATAGGACACTTGTGCACATTTAATTAAACTATAGTTGCACTCTAACTCATATGAAACTTATGCATTTCCTACACATTACAATTTTACATGACACTTGTGCTTTTCCTGCACATTCACACTTACATAAAAGAGAAAATATAAATAAAACTCTAAACTATAGACTCAACCCTAATATACTATTTATAAATGTACTATGGAGGTTTATTAGCATGTACCAAATAATATAATATTCTCCAACAATTGTCTGGGTTGACTCTATTACTGATAAATTCCTTGTGTTATAATTCATGAATATCATAGGCAATTATTATTGATGCTAGAAGACTCTATATTGACTATTATTGACTTTAAATGAATTCATACCTAACTATTACTAACTACTCCTTTTGATAAAACCTATCTTAACTGCTATGCTCATCACCAATTCTTTTGTCTATCATGCAATTTTTCAAGGATAGTGTAGTATCCTTAGTATGCTTAATTTTTATGGTAGGATGATTGGTTCCAGGTTTAACATTCAACAAAAATATGGTACTCTAAGCTAGAGTGTGTGTACTACCCATAGGACCTCTTTATACCACAATGATGAATGATAGTGTTTGGACCAATATTTTAGACCACTATTCAAGAAGGATTCTACGCATACCCTTGAGCACACTATCTACCTAACTAATAGTATGGGAGGATGATATTCCTGAATGCTATGTTTGATACACTATGGAAGATACATGGTCAAAAATATTCCTAGGGCTAAATATTTCTCCTAATCCTTAGGGATCTCTTGATATACCCAAAGATACGTGGGAGCTTAATTTTGTATACAGGTGTTGTTTGAGGCCTAGGAATTAGAGACTGATCACCCCTCACTTCATTAGACACTTTATGAGAAATATAGCATACCCAATAATGACATATCCTCCATGATATTTTAAAATCCCTAGCACAAGGTTTCTAATCTAATGAACTAATCTGTAAAAAAATTGGATTTGTTTTAATAAGGAAACATACAAAAAAATAAAAACATAGAAAATCTATACGTAATAGTTGAAATAGCAAGGAAATAACTATTGCATTCATAACGGAACATGGCCTTGAAAAGTTCTCTAATACCACTTTTTATGAAACTTCTAATTAAAATAAGTATATTTACATAAATATTGTAATAAAAGTAGAAATTCATGAAAGAACAAAATATTGCAATACAAAATGTAAATGTAGAAATATATTAATCTCACAAATCACAACATAGAATCATGGGCCTCTTCGAGGGGTAACGTCCTTCAATACTTTCATTGAATATGCAAAAATATACATCCATTCCCACCCATCATATTTTTAAAGACTTCATAACCCTACCTAATGCTCAAGGCTAACTTACTTGTAAAATGCCACCCGAGCTAGAATATTTTACCAAAGAAAACAATTACATTCTTTATAGAAATCACATAAAATGGTGCCACTTGTTAAAGCACCTCTAGTGCTACAACCTATTAGAAAATATTACAAAATATAATTACAAAAATTATAATGATCCCCACATTAAGAAAGGGGTTATTACATAATTGTGTTAGGATGAAGTCCTAACATTTAAAGCGTGAGAAATTTAAAGTAAATAAAACTTTTATATTATAGCAAGAAAAGTGTGTGATAAATCAACACATGAGAATTTAGATAACATCAATGTCCATTCATCCATTTGATTATAAAATTGATAATCAAATGGTAAGGTAAACTAGATGGTCCATGCCACAACCATTGTACACTTAGCAAACTAGGAGGGTGGTGATATTGATGGAATGACTAAGGACTTGCCAATTTATTACAACTTTATGAGTCAAAAGCATAATGTGGATTTCACATAGTGTAGCTTTGAATTTTCATGGCTAAAATATGAATACAATGAGGGCCTTAGCACCTATTTATACTAAACATTTACCCTTGAGTTACCTAGGGTGAGAAACAATTACTCCTAGTGAAAGTAAATATTTGTAGACATTTTTAGTAAAATGATACACACCAAATGTTACGTACCTCTGATTATTCTTCTAATCTACTTACAAGGCTTCTAAAATGACTTAGTGCACCACTATATTCCAAAATATCACTTTTTAGAAGATTTACCTTGGGATTTATGCCTTTGATCTACCTTTATTATTATATGAGTGATTCAATCTAGCTTGACAAGTGAATCACTCATATTTTATGAGAAAATTGCTCTCATAAACAAGTAGATTAGATTCTTTTGTTAAACACATTATTTTCTTGATCCAATTTTAGGATGTTTCTATCACCAAATATTTGTTGCTACATTCTCCTTAAAAAAATATAATACTCACAAATGGTATGTCAAGGTACTACACCTTCCTCATAGGTAAGGCACATACATCATCTTTTTCAGAGGGAAATTCAAGCTTATTGTATGGTTATGTGTAAGGCATTTGGGGAGAAGATATCTCAAGTTTAAACCAAGGTTGAATCCTTTGTTTTCTTTCTACTTTAGAGGTATGGTTAAAATCTTGGTATTTGTATTTTCCAATACTATTTTTGTTGTGATATCTTGGTCAAGATAACCCTATTTTACACCTTAGAGGAAAGAGGAAGTAGTTTCAAATCCTATGCCCTTCCATTTTTCAAGGTAGATCTTTGTTTATTTGAGGTTGATGGCCAACTTTAAGAAGTGGTTATGTATTTCTATCAATTAGAAAGTAATAAATTAATGGATAATAGAAGAGTATTGGAAGAATGAGGTTAAGAGTTTAACTCACAAGGAGAGGGGTCTTTTTTTTGTTAAATAAAAGTTATATTGCAATACGGGTTTTAAAGATCCCTAAACCTGATTACAAAATCAGCACTGATAGTTGTAGCATGTTGAAGGATATACCAAGGAATCTTGATGAGAATATGACTAATAAAGGTTGTATATGAGGACGCAGCCTCAGCATTGAGCATTCAGATATAGTTCCTAAAAAATAGAGAGTGAGGACGCAGCCTCAGGCCTGAGACCATATGCAAAAAGAGGCAGGACTTAAACCAAGATACTATAACCAAAAAAAGGTAAATATATCCATGTAGGGATAAAAACAAGAGAAAGCCTTATATACAACAAAAACTTGGCACCATGTAGGGTTTCCACAAGCATAATAAGTCATAAACTAGGATAGACAAAAAGAAACGAAGTCATATAATAAAGGAGGAAATCAATCCTCCACTTCAGCTTTGCTTTCTTCCTTCCCTTACTCTTCTTCAGTTGCCTTAGGGTCATCTTCCTTAGGTTCATTTTTCACAGTAGCCACGACCACTTCAGCAGGTCCATCACCTTCTTGACTCACCTGGACAGTGTAGAATAGCTTGTAAAGTCCCTACCTGATGTCCATGGTGCAGTTCATCATACAATTCATCATTGTCGTGGTGGAAGCAATGATATAGTCCTTGAGTTTTTTGTTCTTCTCATGGTCATATTTGATATCAATCACATTGCTCTTGGTAGCCAGATTTTGAATCCTTTCCACATTCCTCACAGGTTCTTCAGTGTTGTCAAAACTTATACTCTTCCTTTCCATTAATTTAGAAAAATATTCAATGGTATTTTTATTTTTTTTAGCTTGAGTCAGGAATTTTGAGGAGGGTTTGGGTTTGGAAGAGCTGCCAGAGATAGGGTTGGATTTAGGACTGTTGGCCAAAATGTAAGTGTAAATGACATTAAACATGCCTTGGTGGCAAGGGAGATCATGGTTCTTCTTATATCTGCAAGACGAAATGGAGTGGTTCATGGAGTTAAGGAAGAACAGAGGAATACTGAGAGGATTTATGTCTCGAAAGTGATTAACAAAAGTCAGATGATAGGTTTTTAGGGATTTCTCAGGGTTATCAATGCAAATAAACTCCATAATGGGCTTCATAAAAAAATTCCAGGGGAGAGTGAGATCACTTCTAAAGATGCCAACGATCTTGGATTTTTTAAATATTTTTCATTACCTTTCAAATGCTCCAATTTGACCTCCCAATTATGCTTATGATGATGGATGGACCGACCTTCAGGGTTTTGGCCAGTAATGGAGGCAAGAAGATGGGCATAAACTATAAAAATTATCCCATGGATAGATACCACCCCATTATCCTAGGATTCTAGAAAGGCCATGGTTATCTCTAGCTCATCCTCAGAGAACATGTGGAGGAAAGGAAAAAAGTTTCTATCTTGACAAATCAGATCAGCCATGGGGTCGCATTCAAAGACGCTCGACTCAAGGTAGTCATTTGACATGGTGGGGCAAGGGGGGGCCTGGTGGAAGAAAAATAAATGTGGGACAGACAGTGACAGAGGTGGGTGACCAAGAAAAATATTGCGAGGGCAAAACAAATGATGGTTAAAAAGGGGGTGAGGAGAAAGGTCTCGAACCAGAGTAGGAGGAAGTGACAGGTAAGAGAGCTATGAGGATGAGACAAATGGAGATAAGGAATCTCACATGTGGGAGATCCATTCCCAATCATAAAATAATAGTCATTACAAATGAGCGTTGGAAACAAGCGAGTGACAGGAAAATCAACCGAGGGACAACTTGAGAATCTGAAGAGAAAAAGCACAAATTGCTGCTTTCTTGGGCCAATGAAAACCAAAACTCAAGGCTCCAACTGTGTAGGGTTTTTGACTAAGGTGGCCTCTACAATACTATGCCACATTGGCATCCTAGGGACGTGGATTATAATTTTAGCATGATCATATAGAGTAGACTGGATGTTGGAAGAATAAAGCCCACAAAACAAGGGTTTCTGCCTTCGAATCTGCTACCATAAAGCAGAATGGTGAATATTTTCAATAGACGTCACGCTTCCAACATTGGAAACTGCTTTCCAAAACCTACACAATTTGGAGAAAAGGTGTCAATAATTGACAAAATCGTTAGAGAGCATTCCAAAAATATTTACCCAGAGGAAAGGACACAGGCAGTGAGTGGTGGTAGGGATATGATGGAGAATGAAGGTATAGTGGATGATGACAATGGAAAACACATGGGACTTAAGGCAATGGTGTGATAAGGGTAGGTGGAGGCTATGCTGGTTTTGATGGTGGAAGCAGTGGGAGGACACATGGGTTATGGATTTTTGCCTATTGGATAAGTTTTCCCATTTATGATAAGGTGTGGAAAAAATGACATGAAGTGGGACAGGACGACAAGGGTTCATGCTTGCATTGATCATTTGGAAAATTAGGGGTAGCCTAGGACTGAGCTTCCTACTGAGGAAGGTCTGTTTGATGATTTTATTTGTTAAAAATGGTCTAAACTTCCTCAGGGATGTCATTGTGCCAAATCTGGAGATTAACGATGTTGGCCCCAATATTTGCTAACTTATCGGCAACCCTATTGGATTACCTGAAAGTATGCTGAAATATGACTTCATGCATGTTAAGGACAAGGGTTCTTGCTTCCGCAATATAGTCCCTAACTCTCCAAGATGGGTTGGAATTTCTATTATTGAGATAATTTATGATATTGAGAGAATATCCTTCAACTATCAGACTGGTGGTGAGACTTTTAACCAGGCTTAAGCCCCTCCACATGCTTTTGGCTTCAACAAAATTATTTGTCTGCTCTCCTTGTCCTTCAGCAAAAGCAAGGATATGATTTCCTTTATGGTTTCTCAACATACCTCCTACTCCAACCTTACCTCGATTACCCTTAGAAGCTCCATAAAAATTGAGTTTAGACCATCCCACAGGGGGAGGAATCCAGACAAACTCCAGACGAATGGAAGAAGGAGGACGGACATCCTCTAAGGATAAACTCGGCTCCTTGCCAAGATTAGACTCAGTCTTGGAAGTAGGATTGGAGGAGGGGGAGATGAGGAAGGCATTCTCCAGAGCAAAGGCTAGGATTTTGTAAAATATAATCTTAGGGGACTTAGGATTAAGGGAGAACACTCTGTTGTTTCTTTCAAGCCAAAATTTCCAGAGGAAATGATAGAGGGATATCTTCCAAAAGAATTTGATGTAGGGGTCATGGAATGGGTCAGGCAAATTGTTGAAAAGGTCTCCTACGGAGCAGGGTTTAGCCCACTAAATGTGGAAGGAATGGAATATATAATTAATATTGGAAGAGGAGAAGGGACAATGGAGGAAAAGGTGGTTGGTGGATTCCAAAGCATTTTTGTAGAGATAACATCTGTTAGGGATGGGCATACTTTTTTTGATGAGATTATCAATGGTAAGAATTTTCTCCTGGATGGTAAGCCAAGAGAAGAATTAAATCTTAGGGATGATATGCTTAATCCAAACATGCTCAAAGGATAGAAAAATTTCCTCATTGTCAAGGAGGAGGAGGTAGGCCGATTTGACTAAAAATTCTCCACTTTTGGTATGCTTCCAGATAAGTTGTTCAGAGGGCATGGACGAGGGAATGATGGTGGAAGAAATGAGGGAATTTAGAAGGTTGGATTCGATAGGAAAATCAGGGCAAGAAATGGGAATCCAAATAGGAAGTCTACTCGAAATGATAAAGTCGAAGACCTTGTAACCTATCCTTAAATTAGTGAAGGGTTTAAGTTTGGACATAATAGGGTCATTAAGGAGGGGTTCTCGGTTGATCCATTTATAATTACATAAATTGATGCTTCCTCCATATCCCAATGTCCACCTTAATTCTTTCTTGATGAGGGGTCTAGTGCTCATGATGGAATTCTAGAAATTTTATCCTCTATTGGGGATGCCATCGTTGAAGAAATCACCATTTTGGAGATACTTCCTTTTGTTAATTGATATCCACGCGGTGCTGTCTCTAGAGACCAGCCTCCAAGATTATTTGGCAATCAAGGCTATGTTGAGAGAATGAATCCTTATGAGACCTATGTATTCTTTGTTTTTGGGTCTGCACACTTTGTCCCAGGCCACAAGATGAATTTTTTGTTTATTTTCAGCTCCAACCCATAATTTTTTTTTGAATTTGCTCTATCCTTGCAGAAATTGTGCCTAGGACCCTAAATATATATAAGAAGTAAACATGGATTCTTTGAAGAACAGTAGCAGTAAGGGTGTATTTTCCAACTTCAGAAAAAATATTTCCTTTCCACCCTACAAGTCTTTTCATAATACGCTCAATAACATTGTGCCACATTGAAGCTACAGGTTGGCCATAGAACAGAGGAAGGTCAAGGTAGGTTGCCAAAAGGTCAGCTATGGAAAATTCTAGAATTCTTGAAATATTGATCTATCTTTGCATGGGAGTGTTTAGGAAGTATAGTTTGCTTTTGTTGAAGTTGAATTTCTGGATAGCAGCTGCTTCATAAATCTGGAGAATGTATTTGATGACTTTTGCTTTAAGAATAGATGCCCTTGTTGACATAATGGTGTCATCCACACAAATTGTTGATGGGAGACTACAGTGGTCTGGGAGTATGCCTTGATTCCTGACAACAAACTATTTTTGCATGCAACCTGGATGGTTCTGCCTAAAGCTTTAGCTATGATAATGAAGATCATCAGAGAGATGGGGCCTCCTTGCATAAGCCCTCTACTACTTTGAAAATAGCCTTCTATGGACCCATTTATGAGAACAAAACCCAGGACAAGGATATAGAGTTTCTAATGAGATCAATCCATTTAGAGTGGAAACCAATCTTGTGAAGGATAGCCAAGAAGAAATTCCAGTTCACTTTGTCGTAAGATTTATTCATGTCAAGTTTGAGGATGCAGGTAGGATGTTTGGTCATGGAGGCTGAATTAAGGGCTTCATGCATGGAGATAAGTCCATCAAGGATTGACCTGCCCTGAACAAAAATTCCTTGACAAGGGTCAATGATGGATGGCAAGATGGTTTTATTTCTAGTAGCCATGATTTTGGTGAGAATTTTATAAATAACATTACAAAGGTTGATGGGTTTGTAGTCAGCTAAGGACTTGGCCGCTGGGTTTTTTGGAATGAGGGCAATGAATGTGGAATTAAACCCATGCGGTATCCTTTTGTAGGATATAAACTCTTTAACGATCGAACAAACATCAAGGCCAACAATATCCTAGAAGGTTTGGAAAAAGCGAGGGGGAAAGTCTTTTGGTCCCAGGGCTTTATTAGGATTCATGGAGAAAAGGGTAGATTTGATTTCTTCATCCTAAAAGGGGACAACAAGGGAGGAGTTGACCAAATCAGAGTTGGATTTAGGAGGAATGTGATGAAGTAAAGCATCTTGGGCTAACACTGAGCAGGATTTTTCATCCTATAACAAGTTTGAGAAGTAAGATCTAGCTTCATTCCTAATTTCATTGAGGTCTATGGTGATGTTGCCATCTTCTTTTGTTAGTTCCTTGATGTTGTTGTTACTTTTGTTACGAAGGGTGGCCACGTGGAAAAATTTAGTATTTGAATTCCCTTATTTGAGCCAAAGGAATCTAGATTTTTGATGCTAGAAGGTCTCCTCACAGGCAAGGACATTGTGGTACTCTACAAGGATATGATTTTCTTCATTTTTGGTTTGGATGTCTAGCTCTTTGTTTTGAATTTTGGACTCAATTTGATCGTCTTTCCTTCAGAGATTGCTTGTTGGAAAAAATATTGTCAAAAACCTCCTTGTTCCAAATTTTTAGGTCTTCTTTGAGATTTTTGAGCTTCTGAGCTAGTCTTTAGGAAGGGCGCCCTTGAAATACTTGTTTCCAACCATGAGAGACTCGCTGCCTTAGGTTTGGGTGGTGAAGCCACATGTTTTCAAATTTGAAGGGCTTTTTGAAGGGTTTAGGTTTGTCGATGCCCAGAATAAGGGGACTATGATTTGATCCCAATTTAGGGAGTGGATAAAGAGCCACATCGCCAAATACCTATACATATTCCTAGGGTAGGAAGACTCTATCTAATTTGACTTGGATGTGTTGTTGTAGCACCCTAAAATTGGCGCAGTAAAACTTAGCAATAATTAAAATTACCTTAGTAATAATTCAAATTCAATTTCAACCCCAAAACCGCTCCAAAACCGCCTTTTAACCCGTTTCCTCATTTCCCATGCCATTTTTAGAGTTTGTTTTGTCCGTTTGACGATATCGTCGCCGATCAGACGATATCGCCTCAGATCGGACGATTTCGTCTGGACTAGGACGTCCAGACGATCTTGTCCCAAAACTGATTTTTCATAGTTAGCTTCTGTTTCAACGGCGTCTCTAAGTTGGGCAGAAGCGTGTCTGCATGGTTAGAGACCTCCCCCATTGGAGATCTTCCAAATTAGGATGATCTCCAACCTCCCAACTTCCCTCCTAAGCCTATTTAAACCTTAGGACCCCCCTTGACTTTCCCCTGGCTGAATTTTCCTGTAACTTGACCTTTACACGCATTAGAATACCCTGGATTACCATCTGCATTTGTGCTTTCCAAGTTTTGTTGCAGGAACCTTATCATTCTTCAGTCGGAGCAAGCTCAGATCGTCGCAGACGATCCTGTCCAATTCGAGATGATTTCGTACCAAGCCGAGACGATTTCGACTATAGTCAACATTGGGGGCAATCAGTGCCCAGAGTTTGCACTTTTCCTATACTTTGTTGCTATTTTATTCTGCATTTAGTCAGTTTTATTCTTATTTCCTGTTATCCTGCATCTTGGAGTTCACCCATGTAATTTAATTGCATAATAAGATCATGATTAGCTATTAAAGAATCATAATTTACTTGCATTTCCATTCGGGACTATCTTATTAACATCCTTATTATTATTTCATATCATTTTCCTTTATCAGAATAGTTGCAATTTTGGTATTTTGTATCTATTTCTCTGTTTGCAGGTCTCTAACAAATTCGTCTGATGAATTCGTCGGATCTCAGACGATCCTGTCAGATAGGAGACGATCCTGTAAAATTCCAGACGATCTTAACTGCTTCAAAAATTAGAACCCCCATCAGACATCCGAAACCAGGTATGGATTTCTTCACTTAATTTATTCTCTGTGTTTTCTGTTAATTCTATTTTCTGTATTCATTTAAATCTGCATTCCATATAGAACAACTTAGATTCATTTGGCCAAACCTAGGATTTGAATGTTTAAAGATAAAATTGAACACATAAAACACATTCCCAACCTAGGCGTGGAAACTGCCACTAAACGTTTCCTGGTGAACCCCACCATCCGTCGAAAAATCACCTTAATACACCTCCCCCGAGAGGCGGGACCTTCCAAAGGCCTCTCAGTCCGAGGTATTGTCCCATCCTTTTCACATCCCCCTTCCGGGCACGGATCCTATAGCCTGAAGGTAAGGGTGCAAAAAATTTGGAGCGATACATTTTGGTGAACCCGACGTGAAACTAAAACCTTTTGAAAAAAAAAAAAAACAAACAAAAAAAACATAGATGCATTTAAAATCATTAGAAAATTACTAAGTTGCATATCATGTTTAGATGGTAGCTCCTAAGAAAAGACTAGCAGTTATTATAAATGTTGAAAATCAATTAGCAGCTATAGAAATCAATTCCGTGCTTAGTGTGCCTGAAAGAGATAGAAACCAACTTTTGTGGGACGAACTTAATAGGAGACTAGGTATCATTTCATCTAGGTCCACAGAACTTAAACAAATCAAGAGGCTTGTCCTAGATAGAATCCTGGATCCTCATCAACTCATTTTTTATCATGAACTTCAGAGAGCTTGCCATAGATGGTTAGCTTATAGGAGAGCTCTTGTGTCTTCAGAATTGTTCACCTTTGAGGAATACCTCGAGAACGCAGCCATTATACACCAATTCCTAGGTCGTGTAGAAGACCAAGAGGTCATTCTTACGGATAGGGAAATATGGAATAGAGTTCCTAGAGCTGTGTTATATCGAGAGTATTGCCACGAACTTTACTTCTACCAACCAGAGTCTGAGACAGATAATATCACTATAGCACTTTTTGTCAAATTTTTGAAAGAAAATTTTCAATTTGAAGAAGAACATTTCATGACTCCTGAAGAACTTGAGCCCATTAATGATATTTATAAATTGTTTATAGAAAACTAGATCATTGCTTTCATTATTATTATTTCTTGCGTTTTATGTGTTGTTTGTTATCTTTATAATATTGTTATAAAAAAACAAGAAAAACCAAAAAAACATAATCAAATCAAAACATTTTATTTTAAATATTATAGTAGGTATATAATTAAAATATATACCTCTTAAGCTTGCATATATATATATATATATATATATATATATATATATATATATATATTTGAAACCTAAGTTTAAGCATAATGACTAAACTTAGGAATGGTAAACAAACTGAAGAAGAAGAAGAAGATTGGTTAGGTAAGAAAAATAAAAAATTAAATACCCTTCCTGAGGGTTCAATTCCGGAAGGAGAAACTCTAGAACAGCCAGAAGATGAGCTGGCTGAAGAAAATGAACAACAAGAAAATGTTAGAGAGGAAGGATCCTCATCCCCTAGAATGGCTTCAGATGGAACTATTGCTTTTGATAACTTAGATCATTTCTGGAAATTTTTCAATAATAACATTGGTGCTCTTAATATGGCAGTTCGTATTGATAGAGGACAAATTAGTGACACTCAAGCAGCCATGGAAGATATGTTTAACATACACACTAATCCCTTGTCCTTTGTTGATCAAGAAAGTGATAAAGCTGGACCATCCAATATGGATATGGCCACTATAATTCAGAACATGCAAAAACAACAGGTTACCCAACCTCCTAAGGAACCTGTTATTGAGCCTAAAATCATTTCCACACAAAAGAGACCTTCATTCACTGCTTTATTTCGCCAAACTATAGATCAATATGCTTCAAACCGACAAAAACCTAAAATGAAGCCAAACACCAATTTTCAACAATCTGGGATACAACATAATACAACTTCAAAACTTCTTCATAACACCCTTCCTACCAACAATTTACACAATAGCAATATAGCATCTAATATGCATGTCCCTCCATCATATGCTCACAAATCTCATATTAATGCCCTACCGAACCAATATGGTGGGCAAACCAGTAATCTGGAAGCCATGGTGAAACAGTTAGCTTCCCGCATGGACCGAGATAGATCCCTACCGTCCCTCGTACAATTATCGAGAGATGTGTAGTCAACCTCTAGATCCTATGGTTGTAGCACAACCATACCCTAAACATTTTCCCATGCCCGTCCTGCCTATATATAAAGGAACCGAAGATCCCATAGAGCATCTTCGCATGTTTAGGATAGCATGTCATGATATATCACATGATGACTTGTTATTACTAAAAATGTTCCCGAAAAGTCTAGGAGGAATGGCATTAGAGTGGTACTATCAATTGCCCACTCATTCTTTGAGAAATTTTGAAGAGACCGCTGAATCTTTTGTCCATCAATTTAGTGCCTACATCGAGAGGCATGTCACCATTAAAGATTTGTACAATTTAAAACAAGACAAAGATGAATGTTTTGCTGATTTCCTAGCTAGATGGAGGCAGTTGACAGGAAAACTGCACTTTGTGCTACCTTATAGGGAAATGTTGGATATTTTTATCAATAATTTGCAAGAACAAATATCTTATGAGTTATCAACTGCTACCTTAACTACCTTCGATCAAGCTATAGACTTAGCTCGAAGAGTAGAAGATGCTCTCATTAGGAGAGGCCAGCTTAGGAAGAAAGATGATGAGAAAACATCTAGAAATCAGTACAAAAACAAACAAGTTGTAGGTGACGGAGTCACTGATAGTAGAAATGTTGCTAATATCAATACAACGAAGACAACAGAAAAATTTATATTGAAACCTCCTGATAAACCTCCTCGAGAGTTTACTAGATTGAACCAACCATTATCAACTATTCTACCCCAATTACTTGAAAGAGGTTTGATTCAATTACCAGCTATCCGGGAACCTGATCCAACCATACCCGGATACAGAGCCGATTTACATTGTGATTTCCATAGAGGGCCTGGACACTCTACCAACTCTTGTAAAAGGTTAAAACATAAAATACAAGATCTGATTGATAATAATGAAATGGAGGTGCAAGCCTTCCAACCTAAACAAAATGCTCCTAATAATGCTCAAAAGAACATTCCCCAAAATCAAAATCAAAATGCTAATCAATCATTAGATATATTTCAACATCCTTTACCAAAACATGGTAAAGAGGTAGCCAATCAAATCGAACATCATAATGTCCCTCCTCCTACCCGATATGTAGGGACTATTAGCGGACAATTATCTGTTCAAGATCCTCAAATATTTGGCACAACTTTCTCCATGGTTACGTCTAGACCCCTATATAATACTCAAACATCGGATCCTAGTGATGAAGAATCAGATACTAAAAGTGAAATCGACATCACCTCAAACCAATCGAATAGTTCTAAAAATGAATCAGATCCTATTCAACCTATCACAGATGCTATGGTTCCAGAAGAACCATTTCCTAGAAGAGTTACTACTCGACCCTCTTCTAACCAGTTCCTTCCTAATGAACAAGCCATAAACGCTCAACCAAGACCAGTTCAACATCTTCAATATAACATTGTAGGTACCATCGGAGTCGTTACCAGACAACAGGCTCAAAATTCTCAACAAGAACCAAATCAGAATGATGGATCAACTCCATTTGTTTTGAGAAATCCCAATAAAGGGAATCATGCTCCTAATGTTCAACCTAAACCCCCTTACAATATTAATGAGCAATTATCCAATACTACAGCCATAATTTCCCTTTTGGATTTATTAAGATCTTCTCCTACACATAGAGATGAATTAATGCTTACATTAAGCCAAATGATGGTACCACAAAACATTCAACCTGAAGCCATGACCAATACTATCATCACTAGAGAAATTGATTGTATCGACTTTCGAGATAAAGATATACCACAACACAGTTTACATAAGGATAACCCCTTATATATTACTGCCTTAATTGGAGATGTAGCTGTTAAACGAGTCTTGATTGATAATGGTTCATCTCTAAACATTTGCACTTTTGACTTCTACCAGAGATTTGGGTTTAGAAGTGATGAAATGAAGAAAACTGACATGATCATAAAAGCTTTCAATGACGAAACACAAGAAACGTGTGGAGTTATTACCATCCCATTGCAAGTTGGTCCTAGAACCCTAGATACGACCGTATTTATTGTACATTGCCCCGCATCGTACAATATACTCTTGGGTCATCCCTGGATCAATGCAATGCGGGCTGTCCCATCAACTTTACACCAATGTGTTAAATTCGAATTTAAAAATCAGTTGGTCACTATCCATGGTGATCCTAGACCTTTTGATATGTGTGCTTTGGTAGAACCTGTTGGAGTTCAATTTTGCCCTGCTCTGTCATCCACACATCCTAATTCTTATTTTTCATCTAAAACTGTGAAACGCACACCCATAACTTCATCTATCTTTCCTCCATTAATTTCACCCTCATATATAGATCAACAATCTTCTAAACAAACCACTCTAGAACCTCAAAAAGATCTTCAATCCACAACCAATCCTTCATGTTCCATCCCTATAATTTCAAAACCTATAGACCCATCTATTAACACTTCCACATTATCTACATCTATCACACCTTCCAAATCTAAAGATATAGGGAATGATCCTTCTACATCGTATGCTCTTTCTGATGAACTTTTATCGGATTTATCTAAAATCTTAATATCAGAAAAAACAAATGCTTTTATGCAAGATTCAATTCTTTTTAATAACTTGCCGCCATCTCCTCGTACTTTGGGCCTCCCACAACCTATGGGAAGTACTTACCAAGTCGGGAGTTGTGCCTTCATTTATAAGGGATATGACTGGGGAAGAATACCCAGGAACATCAAAACTCATCATGATGGATATGCTCGATGTTATTTTACTAATGAGTATATTAAAGCTAAACCTATAATGCTTAAAATGGGATATAAAGGGAAAGGCTTGGGACCTTTCCAAGATGGTATGAAAGAACCTTTCGAGGTAGAACCATGGCCCGCCCGATGTGGTGTGGGCCTATTTCCTAGTAAGGGTCAACCCTTCCCTTTTGAAGATGATGATCAACTCATATGTTATCAAGATTATTTGGATGGACGTGATGATTTGCCTCTAAAAAATCAACCATTTACATGCAATGTGCTATCCATAGCTTATCCTGAAATGATTGTTGGATCCGATGATGAGTTGGAAGGAGATATTTTTCACGATGTCTCCATTGAAGAAATGTTACACAATGGTTTTTATTTTGATGGTTCTATACCAACTATAGCCCAGCTTGAGGCCACGACTCCTCAAGATGAATTATCCAAGTTAACCTTAAAATAATTACAAGAATTGGGCGTTTCACCCGCCCCACCTAATTTTGAAAGAGATTTACACATGGAAGTAGAAAACGTCATTAAAGTTAACATTGGACCTGAGGATAATCCTCACATAATCAATATTGGATCAGAATTAAGTCAAGAAAAACAAGATGAATACATTGCATTCCTTAAAGAATATGAAGATGTCTTCGCTTGGACATATGAAGATATGCCAGGTCTAGACCCTTCTGTAGTCATGCATCATCTAGTAGTCCATCCGGATGCTAAACCTGTTAAACAGAAACTTAGAAAAATGCATCCCAAAGTGGCCTTGCTAGTCAAAGGGGAGTTAGAAAAACTCTTGAATGTTGTTTTTATACAAGCTATTGATTATGCTGAATGGATCTCGAATGTAGTTCCAGTCACCAAGAAAGAAGCTACCAAAGTTAGGGTTTGCACAGATTTTAGAGATATTAACGTTGCATGCCCTAAAGATGATTTTCCTCTTCCAAACATGGATCAAATCATTGATTTTACTATCGGGAGTGGGATGATGTCCCTAATGGATGGATTCTCTGGCTATAATCAGATCAGGATAGCTCCTGAGGATCAGGCTAAAATAGCCTTTATTACCCCTTGGGGTACCTTTTGTTGGAAAGTGATGCCATTCGGCCTAAAGAACGCAGGTGCAACCTATCAACGAGCTATGACTTATATTTTTCATGATATGATGCATGATATCCTACATGATTATGTAGATGATATTATAGCTCGCTCTATTAATGAAGATGATCATTTAGATGATTTGAGAAAAGTTTTTAATCGGTTAAGAGAATATCTTATTCGATTAAATCCAGCCAAATGCATATTTGGAGTTAAGTCCGATAAACTATTAGGGGTTATAGTTTCTTTACGTGGCATTGAAATTGACCCTCTCAAGATTGTGGCTATCACTGATATGCCCGCACCTACCAATATATCTGAATTACGAAGTTTACAAGGTAAACTTCAAGCTATCCGTCGCTTCATCGATAAGCTGGCGGACAAAACCGGTCCCTTTCTTAAGCTCCTTAAGAAGGATATCCCTTTTAATTGGGATGATGAATGTAAGGAAGCTTTTGAACTTCTTAAACAATACCTCCTTAACCCACCTGTGCTTTCACCGCCTAGACCTGATCGTCCGTTTATCCTGTATATTTCAGCTTCAGATTTTGCTTTGGGAGCTATGTTAGCTCAACTTGATGATGAGAAGAAAGAACGTGCTAATTATTATATTAGCCAAACTTTAATCAGTTATGAAACCCGTTACACAACATTAGAAAAACTATGTCTAGCAGTCATGTTTTCTACGCAAAAATTACGTCATTACATGCTTAGTCAGAAAACTTATGTCATTGCTAAATATGACCCCTTGCGGTATCTCATGAGTCGACCTTATTTATCGGGTCGCACAGCCAAGTGGGTTCTTGCTCTAAGCGAGTTTGAACTCACGTTTATAGGACAGAAGTCTGTTAAGGGTCAAATCATAGCAGATCAATTAGCTGTTGCACCCTTAGAGTCTACTCATCCCCTCATCATTGAGTTTCCTGATGAATGCCTTCAATTAGAGGCAGACCATGTTGAACAATGGTCCTTATACTTTGATGGAGCCCGATGCATGAGTGGGGCTGGTGCAGGTATTATTTTAATATCTCCACAAAAGCACATTATACCTTTGTCCTTTAAATTAACATTTGCTTGCACTAATAATACTATCGAGTATGAAGCTCTAATCCTTGGATTACGAGCTGCCCTGGCATTAAAAATTAAACATCTGCTAGTTTTTGGTGATTCTCAACTTGTTATAAACCAAATTAATGAAGTTTATCAGACCAGAGATGATAAACTGTGCCCATATAAAGCCTATGTTTTACAATTAATATCTCTATTTGATCAAGTTACCTTGGAAGCTATTCCTCGAACTAACAACCGTGCAGCTGATGCTATGGCCGCAGCTGCATCTCTTCTGCCCTTGGAGTTAGATGACGAATATGCCACCATCATTATTCGTCGACTCCAGGAACCCGCTTCAAATAAGTCATGCTTAGAACCTTTGGATGTGTTCCTAATCAATGAAACTACTCCTGAACCTTGGTATACGGATATATTTGATTTTCTTCAAAATGGGACTTTCCCTGCCAATTCTAATAGAAACCAGCGTCGGTTATTACGTAGACGAGCAAGTCGATTTGTAATAATTGGCAATACTTTATATAGGAGATCTTTTGAAGGTATCCTATTGAGATGTTTGAATTTAGAAGAATCCAGATCAGCTTTGAGTGAAGCCCACGATGGATCTTGTGGAGGACACTTCAATGGTAGTGTCATTGCTAAAAAGCTCCTTAGGATAGGATACTTTTGGCCTACCATGGAGAATGATGCACATGATTATGTGCGCCATTGCGACAAGTGCCAAAAACATGCTGACCTTGTCCATGCCCCTGCACAAGAACTGCAGGCTATTTCATCTCCTTGGCCCTTTTCAAAATGGGGCTTAGACATTATTGGCAAAATTAATCCTGTGTCATCCGATGGACACAAATTCATCATAACCGCCACTGAGTATTTCACGAAGTGGGTTGAAGCTATGCCTTTAGCTTCCTGCACTGGAACACAAGTCTCTAAATTTATTTTTAATCAAATCATTTGTAGGTTCGGAATTCTTGCAAATCTCATCTCAGACAATGGAACTTGTTTCAAAAATAAAGATGTTAAGAAATTATGCCAAAAATATAAGATTCAACATCGCTGGTCCCCTCCCTATTATCCTTAGGGTAATGGCCAAGCAGAAGCTTCAAACAAAACCTTAATCAAAATTCTCAAAATATTGGTCAATAAATCTGGCCGCGACTGGCACATTCAATTATATCCAGCTTTGTGGGCTTATCGAACTAGTGTTCGAACTCCCACTGGAACTTCACCCTTTGTTTTGGTTTATGGCGCTGAAGCCATTTTTCCCTTTGAATTAGAAGTTCCTTCTTTGGCTCTACTACTTCAAGATACCGAAGTAGGAGATGAATATCGAGCTGGCAGACTCAGTCAGCTGGAGCTCCTAGATGAAAAGTGCATCAATGCTTTGGAGCATCTTCGTGCTTACCAAAACAAGCTTAAAAGATCATATGCTAAGAAAGTTCGTCATCGATCCTTTGAGGTCGGCGATCTTGTTTTAAAAGAAAATCAAAAGAATACTAATGCAACTAAAGACCTTAAAGGTAAATTTGAGCCCAACTGGCTTGGACCATATATTATCACTGCTAAATTTGAATCGGGAGCATACAAATTATCTACCTTAGATGGTAAAGAACTTAAAGAACCCATGAACATTTTACATCTTAAACGTTACTATGCATAAAAAATTGGTCATTTCATCATTGTATATATTTGTTTAAAATATTTCAAAAAACCACTATCTTGTATTTCTTTCAATTTATAAAAACACCAAAAACATTCAAAATCATTAAAATCTTCAAAAACATCTTTTATTTTTTGTACCTTCTCACATTGTGACATATTGCAGTTATATTTTCAAATTATTTTGGATAAATTAGAATTTATTTGGAATCCCACACTTTCACATTCACATGAATAAATATCTTGATTTTATTTGGTATGATTACTAATCTCTCTTATATCAAAGTACACAAAATTCAATTAAATAAAGTTTGAGCATAGAGAATTGATCTTGTTATTTACTTAAACCAAGCATATCTTTTCACACTAAAATGATTATATTTGTAATGTCCATGTTATGCTACATAGTAAAAGTGGTTTCTTGAGCGAAAAGTTTCCCTTGCTATCCTATCATGCACATGGTCTAGAATCTTTGAGAATTGACAAAAGGACAAGCTCACCCCTACCCGAAATAAAAATCCCTTGCTCTACAGCTAATCCGAGCAAGTATCCCTAGAATAGGAAGCAAAAGAAAAAGAAAAATCAAGCAAAATCATTTAGCACTATTTCAGCATTATCTCAAACATCAAAGCAAAAGATACAAAAAAAAAAAAAAAAGAGAGAAAGCAAAGAAAGAAAGAAAGAGAGCAAAATGAGCAAAAGCAAAAGCAATAAAATCCCTTTCCCTACCCTTTGAAAAGAAAAGAAGGGTTGATGAGCTTGAATCCCTGGAATTCTCAATTATTCAAAAACTGTGAGGTAAGCCCCATAACAGGTGGTTTGTGCCCAACCCGCTTGGCCTTGGGTAACTCCTAGCGTGGTGATATGTCTGTCACATTAGCGACCTTCTTTTGTACAGACCTATGTCTGCTTATGGATTAGCTAGCTCTTGATAACCCGACTTACATAGTAGTCTGGTATGGTTATATGCATCTAAATCATGGTTAATGAACACTTATTTGGTTAATTCAAATCACTTGTATCATAGTATCTTGCTCAAAACTGGTAAATGAACAAAGCAATCGCACACACATTTGTATCAGAGAGATTTTGTGTATCATTATGATAAATCAAGATCGGAAATGAACTCACATACGCACATGGGATTCCTTATAAATCTAACTTTTGTCTTTAAGATACTTTGAAATATTTTTTGCACATTGTCTGGAATAATTTCATTTTCTTCTCTGAGAACAGTTGTTTAGTATAAAGACAACCACATGCATTACCAACAAATCAAAATCATTTTTCAAAAACATGCAATAAAGTCACATATAACTTTTGACTTTTGCGACGATGGTATAGTTCCAAAACCAAAAGTGGAATTTTATGCCTAGCACAAGTCCTCATCTTCATATTTTTTGTTTATTTTCAAAAATTAAAAATCAACCATGCAATAAAACTATTTATTTTCTTCTTTTGGATTTCGCGATGATGGTATAAGTCTATACCTAAATATTCTATGCCTAGCGCAAACCAGTGTTTTACTTTTATTTCCCATTTATTTCAAATCAATTCATCAAAAACATATGACTTAAATCATTATGTTACACAATTATGCTTTCAAAGAATGCAACTTATTCTATTTCATGACATTATGTTCAAATTCAATATTGCAACCATGGTATAATTTCTAAGGAATTATTCAAAATTTTATCACACTTAGGAATTTATGCCTAGCAAAAATCATTTTTATACATAATATTTTCATGGAAATCTGAAAACAAATCACCATCATCATCATCATTTGCAACATCACAACAAAGTCTTAAGACAGTCTCTTAAGCACTCTTTTACTTTTAACAATATTTCTATACTGGGATTAGCTTGACGACCGAGTGAGCGGCGACTCCATGAAATGGTCTATAATAGCGACAATATCCTTTGAAATTATTGTTAATAGTACCTTTTATTTTTTATCAAATTATCATCACAACAACCAATTTGTTTACATCAGATTATTTCATTTAAATTTTTAAAAGCATGACATTCAAACCATAATATTTCCAAACGACATAATTACATGAATCATCCAATCAATCACATCAAAAACATTAAAGCATCATACATAAGACAAGTCATATGATCAAAAATATCATATATATATATATATATATATATATATATATATATATATATTTCTCAACAATCTATGTACATCATATCAAAACTAGATTGGTATGCCACAATCTACATCTTGGCATACTCAATCCTCTCAATCATATATCCAGTCTGTGTAGTGCAGTCGCCTAGCCTCGAGAAGCCCTCGAGCTCTCAGCCTCATCTCCTCCCCCACCCTGAGGTGGAGGAGGTGGCCCCATCGTAGTTCATGTCATGCCATGAGTCCTGGACGTCGATCGTGATGATGTCCTAGATGACCCCATCATGACAGGCTCTGCAATATGAGCTGGTAATGGCACCCTCTGCTCTGCTGGCACCGCCTGGTAATATAGAGCCTGATAGAATGTAACCTGGGCAATAGCTCATGCTAAATCCTGAGTGCTCGCCCTCTCGCCTCGAGCCCTGAGTCATGCAGCCTCATCCTGCAAGGACTGCACCTGAGCTCGGAGATGAACAGTCTTCGCCCAGAGAGTAGCCATCTCGCTACTCTCTCCTGCCTCGACACCCTTGCCCTTGTCGGGCGATGGTGGCCTCTCTCTCTATGGAGAAGGGGGTCTCTCCTCCCTCCTCTCCCACTATCGTGGCCTCTACTGAGCCTGTGGCCTCCTCTGCTCTCTCCTGCCATGACCCTGTGCCGCCTCAATGGCCGCCTGGCACCGCCTCCCCATCCGATGCACAACTACATGAATCGGACCCTGAGCCCTCGTCATCCGAGGAGGGCGGATGCCTACGTACCAGGCATCATAGCCATCGGCAACCCCAATGTCATCACCATCCACTGGCTGGATGGGGGCATCATCTGCATCCTGACTCCAGAAGCGCTGCATATCTGGAGCCCCGCTAACTGTAGTGTTATCCCGGATGGTCCGAGAAAACTCGTAGTCTCTGAGAGATGGGATCCCCTGCTGTAGACCGAACTACCTCAAAACTCGGTCGTAGCGATGGAGCTCCACCTCTCCCCTCTCCATCCTCAACCAACAGACTCGCCTGACGTGAGCCAGCTCCTGTCCATCCTCGGCCCACCCTGGATGATCTCTCCAAGGCCTCCAGGTGATCTGGTCGGAGACAAGGTCATCAAGTAGTCTCCGGGACACTAGCAGATCTACCCGCCGTTGTGACCCTCTCTGGAGCCACCAGTAGAAAACTCGAGGCCTCTCCCCATCAATCCCTATCAGTGGGAGCCCTACCGGTCTTCGCACCGCAATGTGCTCCCAGCACCAAACTTGTAGTAGTGATGTCATAACTAGACATCGACCGCCCTTGTATACGACCCCATGCAGGATCCTATACAATCGGCATAGTACAAAGCTCCCCCAAGCAAACCTGTATCCATGGTCTCTCATGTCATAGACCACATCTGTCAGTAGCCATGGTAGCCTGCATCCACTCTGATGGCATAGTAGCAGACCACCTACCACCCCAACCAAAACCTATGTTAGCCTAGATGCCCCAGGCATCTGGCATAGAGACTCGATGTTCACTCTGCCCTTCTCCAGGGTGAAGCTCGGATCTTCGCATAGTCGCATCATCACGTGGCCCTGATTGGCCATGGGAGTGATTAGCCATCCTTGTATGGGGATCCTCAAAATCCTCCATACATCCTCCAGTGTGGGAGTCATCTCCCCTATCGATAACCGAAAACATGAAGAACCCGGATACCACCTCTCTGCTAGGGTTGTCAATAGCCCCATGTCTGTAGACACTTGTGGCATATCTGCCATGTGCTGCAAGCTGACCTGCGCCAACTGATCTCACTCTGCCTGAGATAGAGTGGCCAAGTCATCCCTTAGTCCATCGTATTTCCATTCTCGGCTCTTTAGTAATCCTCTCTGCAACATAAACAACAAAACAATAAAAATCATTAATCAAAATGCAAGTAAAATAAGTTCACTTTCATACAAATGATGATATCGTCCACTATTGGATGATATCATCCCAAATTTGAGCAATTTCATCTCTGATTTTGCATGAGGGAATCATCCCTTATTGGATGAAATCGTCCCCATATCGTCGATTTCGCCCTTGGACGAAATCGGCGATATCGAGACGATTTTGGCGAAATCGAGACGATTTCGTCCCGACGACGTCGACGGCCCAAAAATGGCCGTGATGCTCAACAATCATTCAAAATTAATCTAAAAAGCATGAAATTCTAAATTAAAACATTCTAAACTAAGTTTAGACCCTTACCCGTAGCCCGCGTCGGACCTCTGTCGATCTGTGCGCTGTTTCGACCATCTTGTCTGTAGAGCTCTAAAAATAAAAAAAATGAACAGTATAAATGAATTAGGGTTTTACCCTATTTTTCTTAATTTTATTCAAAAATGAATTAATAACATTTTTAAAATTTTGCTTTTTCGCGTTTTTACCTCAAACATTCGATTTGGGTAAAAACACGGAGGGGGCACCATAGTAAGTTGTCGTACGATTCGACCTAGAATCGTCGCCTAAAAATGGGAATAATTTTTGCTTTCTCGTAGATCGAGAAGAACTCATATTTAACGCATTTTCTTCGGAAAATTTGCTAAAGAGGGGGCAAAATGTAGCACCCTAAAATTGGCGCAATAAAACTTAGCAATAATTAAAATTACCTTAGTAATAATTCAAATTCAATTTCAACCCCAAAACCGCTCCAAAACCGCCTTTTAACCCGTTTCCTCATTTCCCATGCCATTTTTAGAGTTTGTTTTGTCCGTTTGACGATATCGTCGCCGATCAGACGATATCGCCTCAGATCGGACGATTTCGTCTCGGACTAGGACGTCCAGACGATCTTGTCCCAAAACTGATTTTTCATAGTTAGCTTCTGTTTCAACGACGTCTCTAAGTTGGGCAGAAGCGTGTCTGCATGGTTAGAGACCTCCCCCATTGGAGATCTTCCAAATTAGGATGATCTCCAACCTCCCAACTTCCCTCCTAAGCCTATTTAAACCTTAGGACCCCCCTTGACTTTCCCCTGGCTGAATTTTCCTGTAACTTGACCTTTACATGCATTAGAATACCCTGGATTACCATCTGCATTTGTGCTTTCCAAGTTTTGTTGTAGGAACCTTATCATTCTTCAGTCGGAGCAAGCTCAGATCGTCGCAGACGATCCTGTCCAATTCGAGACGATTTCGTACCAAGCCGAGACGATTTCGACTGCAGTCAACATTGGGGGCAATCAGTGCCCAGAGTTTGCACTTTTCCTATACTTTGCTGCTATTTTATTCTGCATTTAGTCAGTTTTATTCTTATTTCCTGTTATCCTGCATCTTGGAGTTCACCCATGTAATTTAATTGCATAATAAGATCATGATTAGCTATTAAAGAATCGTAATTTACTTGCATTTCCATTCGGGACTATCTTATTAACATCCTTATTATTATTTCATATCATTTTCCTTTATCAGAATAGTTGCAATTTTGGTATTTTGTATCTATTTCTCTGTTTGCAGGTCTCTGACGAATTCGTCTGATGAATTCGTCGGATCTCAGACGATCCTGTCAGATAGGAGACGATCCTGTAAAATTCCAGACGATCTTAACTGCTTCAAAAATCAGAACCCCCATCAGACATCCGAAACCGGTATGGATTTCTTCACTTAATTTATTCTCTGTGTTTTCTGTTAATTCTATTTTTTGTATTCATTTAAATCTGCATTCCATATAGAACAACTTAGATTCATTTGGCCAAACCTAGGATTTGAATGTTTAAAGATAAAATTGAACACATAAAACACATTCCCAACCTAGGCGTGGAAACTGCCACTAAACGTTTCCTGGTGAACCCCACCATCCATCAAAAAATCACCTTAATACACCTCCCCGAGAGGCGGGACCTTCCAAAGGCCTCTCAGTCCGAGGTATTGTCCCATCCTTTTCACATCCCCCTTCCGGGCACGGATCCTATAGCCTGAAGGTAAGGGTGCGAAAAATTTGGAGTGATACAGTTGTACCTCAGCTCTTCTATTACTCCATGTATATTTGACCTTTTTGAGATTTACATCCATTAAATTGTTTGTATTGACAAATTCAATGAAATCCTCCATGCTTTTGGTAGGGATTTCAAATCCTCCCTTTTTATCTGAAGGATAGAGGAGGGTGTTAAAATCCCTTACCACAATCCAAGGGAAATTTTGGAAAGAATATTTCATACTGGTCAAGGTTTCCCACAACTGAGCTCTCCCGGTAATGGTATTGGGAGCATAAACATTGGTAAGAATCTAGGATAGGTCATTGTTGATGTCATGGAAGAGGATGCTTAGGAGTATTTCACTAGAATGGATAATGTGTCATTCAAATTGTTGTTTGTCCCACAGACACATGAGGCCTCTAGAAGTTCCTCTGGCATCACTGAAGATTGCTCCTGCATTTTTCCATATTGCTTTAGCTACTGAGATAGAGTTGCTGGCATTTATTTTAGTTTATTGCATAATGAAGATGGAAGGTATGATATCTTTCCTCATTGAATTTACAAGTCTTTGTTTAGATGCCCCATTGAGGCCTCTCGCGTTCCAAGAGAGAATATTCATTTAGAGGTTTTGGTGGATTTTCGGCCTCCCCTCCCATTGGGATGAGGGGGTTTGGTGCTTTTACTCTCTTCCTTGGGTTGAAAGGTAATATTTAGAAAAAGGGTCTTCTGAATTCTATTTTCAATGTCATCCACTGTTTGAGAATTCCTAATTTCTTCTTTGGAAGGTCTCCCTCTTTTATTTTCACTACCAAAATCAATGGGAGATTGGTGGTACTTCTGGTTTGCTTAGGACTAAGTTTGTAGGGGAAGATATGTTCCAAAAAAGATCTTAGAAGTCTTACAGCCTGACTTAGACTGGGCGAGGATGTTTATTCCAAAGGGTTGGAGGTAGCTATAATTTCATCCAGGGGACTACGAGATGATCCTAAATTGGACGTAGTTTTGAGGAAACTGAGGTCAATATTTGGTTCAGGAAGGGTTTCTAACTGGGATTTGGGTATATATGGGACCTGTGAGGCCTCAAGTTGACTGGTTTTTTTGGGCAGTGGGATTCAGGTATTAGTACCTTATTTTAGAGAATATTTGATAGGAGGATTATGATTGGAGGATACCAAAGTGTTTCCTTTTATAACTTTATCAGATTCATTCAAGATGTTAAATCTGTTGGAAGTAGTGAGTGGGAAACTTACTTGGTGATGCTCTGGGTTCATATTTTTCTTGCCTCTAGGAGAGAGAAGTCCTCCATGAGGAGTTGATATTGATTTTTGTTGTTTTTGGTGATCTTTATTAGCCTGATATTGTTGTTTCCCTTTCTTTTGGGGTTTGGGAATGCCACCTTTGTGATGATTAGTGAAGTCCTCGCTTTGGGATACTCCTGCATCTTGTCTCTGATTTTTCTCTAGAATAGCTTTGGCTTTCAGGACATGGCACTAGGACCTCAAGTGTCCTTGGGTATGGCATTCCACATAGAATAATGGTTTGTTTTCATACTCTAGGGGATGCTTTTTGAAGAAATTCTTATGATTGAGATTGACATAAGTTGGGATTTTCGATGATAGGTTAGCATTAACACATATCCTAGCTACATTCATCCTCTTACACACTCTGGTAACCAGATCGATAGCAAGGAGGTCTCCTATAACATTTGCTATTGAGATGAGGATGTCATCATGCCAAAAATGAAAAGGAAGGTCAGGAATACAGACCCAAATGAGGGCAATGTTTATATCCTGGGAGTCTAGATTGAAGTCTAGGTCCCATTTCCTCAGGAATAAACTTTTGTGGCCTAAAAACCATGGCCCATCGATGAGAATGCACTTTGTGTCTTCATCATTGCTTAATTTTATGGTGAAGAAGCCTCTAGACAAGACAACTAGTTCCATGTCTCCTAGGGTTTTCCATTTGGTGATAGCCCATCTACGAATGATTTTGATGTCAGGCCTTCCTCCGATAAACTTCCCAACCAAAGCAAAATTTTCCATGGCTAGGTAATTATCTACAATATTATATGGTATGTTGATATTTTGACCATAAAGGATGTTTGTGGTGCTAGGAGGCTAAAGGGGACCTCAACCATATAAGATATTAGCATAGGAAATGGCCTTGGTATTATCGCTAGTGGGACCTGTTGGTCATCAAATCCGCACAGGAAAGGACTTTTGATGGGTTTGCGTGCCCTGGACCTGTGACCAACATTGAAAGGCTGAGGGGAAGAGATGCCCCTCATGCCGATCTCCGAAGAAAGGCCGGCTCCTATACTAATCTACTTTTGGGGTTTAAGACAAGAGTGCAGGAAAAGAAATAAACAGAGTAAGGGTTAGGAAAAGAAATAAAAAGGGGTAAGGGTTAGAGATGATGATTTAAGGTGGGAGATGTTGTAATCACAATGACACTGAGAGGGGGGGTGAATCGGTGTGTTCTTTAAAATTTCTAAAACATATGATTTTAAAACCAGCAGCGGTTTAAAGCAGATAAAAGAGATACTAAATGCATCAAGAAAGCATCACACATAACACAACATTTTAACGAGGTTCACCAATGTGGCTACTCCTCAAAAAGACCGCTTGGACTACCATCCAAATCCAGTCAATGCAAAGCTACAACTTTACATAATCCTTTACCAGCACCAACCGGAAGGAGCACCAACCCCTTAACTTTATCTGCTTCAACAGAATGGAGCACCAACTCCTATTTTACCAGCACCTACTGGAAAGAGGCACCAACCCCTTAATCCAAGCAACAACTTGGAAGACAATAATAAAAATTACAGAATAAAACTTTCACCTCAATTTTCACGGTCTGCTATTTTTTGCATTCTGTTGCTTCTACGCAAAATGAGTCGCACTATTCCACCTCTTCTCTGTACTTCTTTGCACTCTCTGCTGCATTCAGATGATCAATCACTTCTATAAACTGCGCACTGTCACTTCAGACTTAGAACACAACTTCTGCACATCTCGCTCTTATCTTCGCACAAGTCACTCTACTCGCTCTTCGCACATTATCTCATCGCAATGCACACCTTACTACAACTCCAAAGAACTATCACTTCGCTCTCATTCTGAATCGAAACGACTTGCTCTCTGCTCAACACGAACTTCACTTTCACAAACACTATGCTCGCATTTGCACTTTATCTTTACACCCCATCTTTCAAACTCGAAGAACCCTTGCTTTTATAGAAGAAATTTTTAGAAACAAACCCTAGAAGAACGTCGGCTGAGAAACCCTAGAATTTGTTAGCTGCCAAACCCTAGAAATTGTCGACTGCCAAACCCTAAAATTTGTCGGCCCGAATTTAACTTTGTCGGCCTCAAACTCTTCTTCCACCTTCGTCACCTTCCTGTAGCTTATTGCCGCGAAATAGTAACACGTCGGCCCTTTTAATTTAATTTAATATTTTAATTTAAATTTTAAATAAAATAAAATTTAAACTAAATATTTAAAATTAAATATCTTCATCACCGGGGCATCTTTTTCAACGAAACGAAGAGCCAACTTGGGTTTTAAGAAAAACCCATTTCAAATCTATTATCCATGGTTTTAAATAAAACTTTTTATTTTACCCTTGGTTTTCAAAAAACCTTTAAATTTAAACTAAATATTTAAAATTAAATATCTTTATCACCGAGGCATATTTTTCAACGAAACGAAGAGCCAACTTGGGTTTTAAGAAAAACCCATTTCAAATCTGTTATCCATGATTTTAAATAAAACTTTTTATTTTGACTCGCCTTGGTTTTCACAAAAAACCTTTTCGCTTCTTGACATCTCGGGTTCGAAGACTTCTTCTTCTCATTCTGAATTATGTTTTCTGTTTCTATGCATCTATCATTTAAGGACTCACGATCCGACTAACTTTTGAACTTTATCCTCTGCATCCGAGTGACTTCTAAACTACCTGTCCATTGCATCATTAGATCTAATCCATCGTATTGACAACAATGACAATCCTCCTGCAACACCTTGCTCAACACTGAACTCCTATCCATTGTACTTTGGCTGCACCTTGCTGTTCAATAAACTCTTGTCCATTGCATCAATAAATCTGTCTAACTGTGTTGACAACAATGACAATATTATTTGCTGCACTTTGCTCAACAATCTCCCCCTTTGGAATTGTTGGCAACACATGTGCAATTTTCCTGTAAATCTTCTCCCCCTTTGACAATAATACCAAAGGGCTACTGCAGACTCCCCCTGAGTCTATGCACAATATTCTTAGACACAAATTATTACAATTAGCAAATATTCCAAGCATGAACAAGAAGAAAAACAAATACACAAATGCTCCCCCGAGTCCAAGACCACTTCATTTCAGTGATTGACAACATCATGATAAGCATAATAGGCATCAATAAAATCAACAATGTGAATAGCAGCAATAACCAATGAATGACACCATCACCGTCAACTTCACCAATATAACATGTGTAAGAACATGACTGAACCACTGTCTTCTGTGCAACTACCCTCTGTTGCTTTGCAAACTCAAACTTGTCCACTTTTAGTGAAGGCATACAATAATCTTATATAGCCAACTTTTTGTTCTGCAATGCCAGCAACATCTGCATACAACTTCACCATGCATCTTGGATATATTCTCAACAAGCTTGAACCCAATGACAGCTGTTTGTCTCTCTCTACAGTGAGAATCCAAAAGGCTACCTCAATCCACTTTCAACTCTGTGCAAGTACCAAACAATGTACCACAACACAACCAACATCTTTTCTCAACCAATTAGGGCTTTAGCAACAATGCTTATAGACAAGGTTTAACCAACATCATTCAACTCAAGATTAACCTTGAAGCATTCAACCAATCACTACATGAAAAGGAAACTAGTAGACATCCTTTTCCTTCCAAAGGTATTTGAACAAGACAACCACCAACATAAATCACCGAGGCAAAGAATAACTTGCTCAAATCAAACTCAATGGAGTAAGCCCAAATCATGTATCAAGAAAAGCATTAACTTGATCAAAACAACCACTATGAAAGCAACTCAACTATTCATCACCAGTCTGGAAATCATCTGGCTGCTCATTAAAAAACTTTTTCTTCAATCTTCCCATTCAACATGCTTATTTCACTTTTGTCAACAGAATTGACAAGTGACTCACATCTGTACCAATTTTTGTCCAGCACTGCAATTTTATTGCCAACTCTTACTTTCAACTATGCATGTCGGAAGAAGACATTTTGTCAAACACTTTATGGCCAACCGTAGTGCACCTTACTCAGCCTCAAGCTTCTTATCCTTGGACTGGCATTAAATCAATAGTTAAAACAAAACTATCTGTGAATTAAATATATTCACCAAGGTGTCATGAAAGATCTGGCAATCTTCACATCAAAGAGTAAAAACAAATACATGCTGCTCGAAACACAAATACACAGCTAGGGCAAGCATTCTTTCGTTGAGAAAATTATCTGGACTATTATGATTCGTAATTTTGAACAAGTGGTATTAAGAATCATCAACAAGTACAACAATGACATATCTCAAAACTACCAATGGTGACAGATCTCAAATTAAACACCACACTTCACGACATTTCCACAAACCACTATATAAACTGAAAAACACACTTTAACAACTATACAACATTAACCCGACTGCTTACCTTTCATCCTCAGATACCTAGACAAATACATAGGAGCATTAAAATAAAACTTTAATATTGCTCCTCCTGAGGATGTGCCACCTGGAGTTGCTTAGAGCAATGGCGGAGTAGCCTCCTTCAGTCCAAGGAGACACAATTTCCTTTCTTCTGTCTTTCTCCAGACTTTCCTGAACTTGGGCTTGGGTTTTTCAACAACATCCCTATTTTGCTCCTGTTCGTGAACTTGAACATTTCTCTTGTGGGGTTGTCTCTTGTGCATTCTTGATGGATGATTATTTTCTTTTCTTTTATGCACATGATATGTTCCTTGTCGGTGTTGTCCTCTTTGTGTCTGATGAAATCTAGGGTTTTGCCTTAGATTAGATATAGAAGTGCTTGGACAGAACCTTGCTATGTGCCCTTGACCGTTGCATTTAAAACATTGCACATGTTTTATTCCCTGTCTGTATTGCATTCTATGTGTATGATGAAATCTATGGTATTGCCTTAGATTGGATACAGAAGTGCTTGAACAAAACCTTGCTATGTGCCCATGGCCATTACATTTAAAACATTGCACAGGGTGTTCACTCAAAAAAATAGAAGTATTTTTATCAACATAACTCTTTGATCTATTGTTCAGTCCACAATAAATTGCCTTGTGACCAAAGTGGTTGCATTTAGAACAATAGCCATAAAAAGCATTATTATTAAAAGAGTGAGAGTGAGAGAACCTCTTTTGTTGTGGTTGCTTTGTTGTAGATCTTCTTTGATATTTTCTTCCTTTTGAGGATTCAGATTCAGACTTTTCTTGTTTCAATCCTTCAACCGAGGACTTCTTCTTCTCTGCATATTTGGAGGATGAAGGTTGTTCAGCTTCATATCCAAGACCAAACTTAGCTGTGGAGCTTCTTTGTTGATTTATCATTGTATCTAGCAACTCTGTGCTCTTCTCAAATTTGAGATTTATATTGGCCTCTTTTAGTTGTTTCTTCAATGAAACAATCTCTTCTTCTTGTTGGAAGCATACAGTCTCTTTCTCATTGATCTGAGACCTAAGAATATCTTCAATCCTTTTGTTCTGTTCTACTTGCAGCTTTAGATCAACAATAACCTGTTTATATTCCTCTTCACTTGTGCTGTATACATCATTCTTATTATCCAGCTGTGTCTTCAAGGCTTCTTCTGATTTCTTGGCCTTTTGAACTTGTAGGAAGAGATCTTCAATCTCATCCTCATATTCTTCTAATTTCTTGGACAGTATTTTGTTCTTTTTCTTTTCTATACTCCACTCTTCAAGTGTAGATATCAACTCTCCTTCAAAATCTACTTCAGCCTCAAGATTTTCATCACAAACTTCAGGATTCACTTCTTCTACCTTTTTCGGTTCAAATTTCTCTTCTACAAGAACTGAAACTGATTGGGATGCCTTTTTGGATGAGGATCTATTCTTCTTAGCCATTGTGTACTAATCCAAGATCAACCCTGACTGATTTAGCCAAAATTGGGAACCTGGCTCTGATACCAATTGTTGTAATCACAATGACACTGAGAGGGGGTGAATCAATGTGTTCTTTAAAAATTTCTAAAACATTATGATTTTAAAACCAGCAGTAGTTTAAAGCAGATAAAAGAGATACTAAATGCATCAAGAAAGCATCACACATAACACAACATTTTAACGAGGTTCACCAATGTGGCTACTCCTCAAAAAGACCGCTTGGACTACCATCCAAATCCGAGTCAATGCAAAGCTACAACTTTACATAATCCTTTACCAGCACCAACTGGAAGGAGCACCAACCCCTTAACTTTATCTGCTTCAACAGAATGGAGCACCAACTCCTATTTTACCAGCACCTACTGGAAAGAGGCACCAACCCCTTAATCCAAGCAACAACTTGGAAGACAATAATAAAAATTACAGAATAAAACTTTCACCTCAATTTTCACGGTCTGCTATTTTTCTGCATTCTGCTGCTTCTGTGCAAAATGAGTCGCACTATTCCACCTCTTCTCTGTACTTCTTTGCACTCTCTGCTGCATTCAGATGATCAATCACTTCTATAAACTATGCACTGTCACTTCAGACTTAGAACACAACTTCTGCACATCTCGCTCTTATCTTCGCACAAGTCACTCTACTCGCTCTTCGCACATTATCTCATCGCAACGCACACCTTACTGCAACTCCAAAGAACTATCACTTCGCTCTCATTCTGAATCGAAACGACTTGCTCTCTGCTCAACACGAACTTCACTTTCACAAACACTATGCTCGCATTTGCACTTTATCTTAACACCCCATTTTCAAACTCGAAGAAGCCCTCCTTTTATAGAAGAAATTTTAGGAACAAACCCTAGAAGAACGTCGATTGAGAAACCCTAGAATTTGTCCAACCCTAAAATCCAAAACCCTAGAAATTGTCGCTGCCAAACCCTAAAATCCGTCGGCCCGGATTTAACTTTGTCGGCCTCAAACTCTTCTTCCACCTTCGTCACCTTCCTCGTAGCTTATTGCCGCGAAATAGTAACATGTCGGCCCTTTTAATTTAATTTAATATTTTAATTTAAATTTTAAATAAAATAAAATTTAAACTAAATATTTAAAATTAAATATCTTCATCACCGGGGCATCTTTTTCAACGAAACGAAGAGCCAACTTGGGTTTTAAGAAAACCCATTTCAAATCGTTATCCATGATTTTAAATAAAACTTTTTATTTTGACTCCTTGTTTTCACAAAAAACCTTAAAAAATAAAAAAAAAAATAAAAATTAAATATCTTCATCACCGGCATCTTTTTCAACGAAACGAAGAGCCAACTTGGGTTTTAAGAAAACCCATTTCAAATCTGTTATCCATGATTTTAAATAAAACTTTTTATTTTGACTGCCTTGGTTTTCACAAAAACCTTTTCGCTTCTTGACATCTCGAGTTCGAAGACTTCTTCTTCTCATTCTGAATTATGTTTTCTATTTTTGTGCATCTATCATTTAAGGACTCATGATCAGACTAACTTTTGAACTTTATCCTCTCGCATCTGAGTGACTTCTGAACTACCTGTCCATTGCATCATTAGATCTAACTAACTGTATTGACAACAATGACAATCCTCCTGCAACACCTTGCTCAACACTGAACTCCTATCCATTGTACTTTGGCTGCACCTTGTTGTTCAATAAACTCTTGTCCATTGCATCAATAAATCTGTCTGACTGTGTTGACAACAATGACAATATTATTTGTTGCACTTTGCTCAACAATCTCCCCCTTTGGAATTGTTGGCAACACATGTGCAATTTTCCTGTAAATCTTCTCCCCCTTTGACAATAATACCAAAGGGCTGCTGCAGACTCCCCCTGAGTCTATGCACAATATTCTTAGACACAAATTATTACAATTAGCAAATATTCCAAGCATGAACAAGAAGAAAAACAAATACACAAATGCTCCCCCTGAGTCCAAGACCACTTCATTTCACTGATTGACAACATCATGATAAGCATAATAGGCATCAATAAAATCAACAATGTGAATAGCAGCAATAACCAGTGAATGACACCATCACCGTCAACTTCACCAATATAACATGTGTAAGAACATGACTGAACCACTGTCTTCTGTGCAACTACCCTCTGTTGCTTTGCAAACTCAAACTTGTCCACTGTTAGTGAAGGCATACAATAATCTTATATAGCCAACTTTTTGTTCTGCAATGCCAAGCAACATCTGCATACAACTTCACCATGCATCTTGGATATATTCTCAACAAGCTTGAACCCAATGACAACTGTTTGTCTCTCTCTGCAGTGAGAATCCAGCAGGCTACCTCAATCCACTTTCAACTCTATGCAAGTACCAAACACTGTACCACAACACAACCAACATCTTTTCTCAACCAATTAGGGCTTTAGCAACAATGCTTATAGACAAGGTTTAACCAACATCATTCAACTCAAGATTAACCTTGAAGCATTCAACCAATCACTACATGAAAAGGAAACTAGTAGACATCCTTTTCCTTCCAAAGGTATTTGAACAAGACAACCACCAACATAAATCACCAAGGCAAAGAATAACTTGCTCAAATCAAACTCAATGGAGTAAGCCCAAATCATGTATCAAGAAAAGCATTAACTTGATCAAAACAACCACTATGAAAGCAACTCAACTATTCATCACCAGGCTGGAAATCATCTGGCTGCTCATTAAAAAACTTTTTCTTCAATCTTCCCATTCAACATGCTGATTTCACTTTTGTCAACAGAATTGACAAGTGACTCACATCTGTACCAATTTTTGTCCAGCACTGCAATTTTATCGCCAACTCTTACTTTCAACTATGCATGTCGGAAGAAGACATTTTGTCAAACACTTTATGGCCAACCGTAGTGCACCTTACTCAACCTCAAGCTTCTTATCCTTGGACTGGCATTAAATCAATAGTTAAAACAAAACTGTCTGTGAATTAAATATATTCACCAAGGTGTCATGAAAGATCTGGCAATCTTCACATCAAAGAGTAAAAACAAATACATGCTGCTCGAAACACAAATACACAGCTAGGGCAAGCATTCTTTCGTTGAGCAAATTATCTGGACTATTATGATTCGTAATTTTGAACAATGGTATTAAGAATCATCAACAGTACAACAGTGACATATCTCAAAACTACCAATGGTGACAAATCTCAAATTAAACACCACACTTCACGGCATTTCCACAAACCACTATATAAACTGAAAAACACACTTTAACAACTATACAACATTAACCTGATCGCTTACCTTTCATCCTCGGATACCTAGACAAATACATAGGAGCATTAAAATAAAACTTTAATATTGCTCCTCCTGAGGATGTGCCACCTGGAGTTGTTAGAGCAATGGCAGAGTAGCCTCCTTCAGCCCAAGGAGACACAATTTCCTTTCTTCTGTCTTTCTCCAGACTTTCCTGAACTTGGGCTTGGGTTTTTCAACATCCCTATTTTGCTCCTCGTTCGTGAACTTGAACATTTCTCTTGTGGGGTTGTCTCTTGTGCATTCTTGATGGATGATTATTTTCTTTTCTTTTATGCACATGATATGTTCCTTGTCGGTGTTGTCCTCTTTGTGTCTCATGAAATCTAGGGTTTTGCCTTAGATTAGATATAGAAGTGCTTGGACAGAACCTTGCTATGTGCCCTTGACCGTTGCATTTAAAACATTGCACATGTTTTATTCCCTGTCCGTATTGCATTCTATGTGTATGATGAAATCTATGGTATTGCCTTAGATTGGATACATAAGTGCTTGAACAAAACCTTGCTATGTGCCCATGGCCATTACATTTAAAACATTGCACAGGGTGTTCACTCAAAAAAATAGAAGTATTTTTATCAAGATAACTCTTTGATCTATTGTTCTGTCCACAATAAATTGCCTTGTGACCAAAGTGGTTGCATTTAGAACAATAGCCATAAAAAGCATTATTATTAAAAGAGTGAGAGTGAGAGAACCTCTTTTGCTGTGGTTGCTTTGTTGTAGATCTTCTTTGATATTTTCTTCCTTTTGAGGATTCAACTTTAGACTTTTCTTGTTTCAATCCTTCAACCGAGGACTTCTTCTTCTCTGCATATTTGGAGGATGAAGGTTGTTCAACTTCATATCCAAGACCAAACTTAGCTGTGGAGCTTCTTTGTTGATTTATCATTGTATCTAGCAACTCTGTGCTCTTCTCAAATTTGAGATTTATATTGGCCTCTTTTAGTTGTTTCTTCAATGAAACAATCTCTTCTTCTTGTTGGCAGCATACGGTCTCTTTCTCATTGATCTGAGACCTAAGAATATCTTCAATCCTTTTGTTCTGTTCTACTTGCAGCTTTAGATCAACAATAACCTTTTTATATTCCTCTTCACTTGTGCTGTATACATCATTCTTATTATCCAGCTGTGTCTTCAAGGCTTCTTCTGATTTCTTGGCCTTTTGAACTTGTAGGAAGAGATCTTCAATCTCATCCTCATATTCTTCTAACTTCTTGGACAGTATTTTGTTCTTTTTCTTTTCTATACTCCACTCTTCAAGTGCAGATATCAACTCTCCTTCAAAATCTACTTCAGCCTCAAGATTTTCATCACAGACTTCAGGATTCACTTCTTCTACCTTTTTCGGTTCAAATTTCTCTTCTACAGAACTGAAACTGATTGGGATGCCTTTTTGGATGAGGATCTATTCTTCTTAGCCATTGTGTACTAATCCAAGATCAACCCCGACTGATTTAGCCAAAATTGGGAACCTGGCTCTGATACCAATTGTTGTAATCACAATGACACTGAGAGGGGGGGGTGAATCAGTGTGTTCTTTAAAATTTCTAAAACATATGATTTTAAAACCAGCAGTAGTTTAAAGCAGATAAAAGAGATACTAAATGCATCAAGAAAGCATCACACATAACACAACATTTTAACGAGGTTCACCAATGTGGCTACTCCTCAAAAAGACTGCTTGGACTACCATCCAAATCCAGTCAATGCAAAGCTACAACTTTACATAATCCTTTACCAAGACCAACTGGAAGGAGCACCAACCCCTTAACTTTATCTGCTTCAATAGAATGGAGCACCAACTCCTATTTTACCAAGCACCTACTGGAAAGAGGCACCAACCCCTTAATCCAAGCAACAACTTGGAAGACAATAATAAAAATTACATAATAAAACTTTCACCTCAATTTTCACGGTCTCACTATTTTTTTGCATTATCGTCGCTTCTGCACAAAATGAGTCACACTATTCCACCTCTTCTCTCGTACTTCTTTGCACTCTCTCGCTGCATTCGATGATCAATCACTTCTATAAACTCGCACCGTCACTTCAGACTTAGAACACAACTTCTGCACATCTCGCTCTTATCTTCGCACAAGTCACTCTACTCGCTCTTCGCACATTATCTCATCGCAACGCACACCTTACTGCAACTCCAAAGAACTATCACTTCGCTCTCATTCTGAATCGAAACGACTTGCTCTCTGCTCAACACGAACTTCACTTTCACAAACACTATGCTCGCATTTGCACTTTATCTTAACACCCCATCTTTCAAACTCGAAGAACCCTTGCTTTTATAGAAGAAATTTTAGAAACAAACCCTAGAAGAACGTCGACTGAGAAACCCTAGAATTTGTCAGCTGCCAAACCCTAAAATCCATCGTAACCCTAAGAATGTCCAAAACCCTAGAAATTGTACGCCAAACCCTAAAATCCGTCGGCCCAGATTTAACTTTGTCGGCCTCAAACTCTTCTCCACCTTCGTCACCTTCCTGTAGCTTATTGCCGTGAAATAGTAACATGTCGGCCCTTTTAATTTAATTTAATATTTTAATTTAAATTTTAAATAAAATAAAATTTAAACTAAATATTTAAAATTAAATATCTTCATCACAGGGGCATCTTTTTCAACGAAACGAAGAGCCAACTTGGGTTTTAAGAAAAACCCATTTCAAATCTGTTATCCATGATTTTAAATAAAACTTTTTATTTTGACTCCTTTTTCACAAAAAACCTAAAAAAAAAAAAAAAAAAATAAAATTTAAATATCTTCATCACATGCATCTTTTTCAACGAAACGAAGAGCCAACTTGGGTTTTAAGAAAACCCATTTCAAATCTGTTATCCATGATTTTAAATAAAACTTTTTATTTTGACTGCCTTGGTTTTCACAAAAACCTTTCCGCTTCTTGACATCTCAAGTTCGAAGACCTTCTTCTCATTCTGAATTATGTTTTCTGTTTCTATGCATCTATCATTTAAGGACTCATGATCTGACTAACTTTTGAACTTTATCCTCTGCATCTGAGTGACTTCTAACTACTTGTCCATTGCATCATTAGATCTAACTGACTGTATTGACAACAATGACAATCCTCCTGCAACACCTTGCTCAACACTGAACTCCTATCCATTGTACTTTGGCTGCACCTTGTTGTTCAATAAACTCTTGTCCATTGCATCAATAAATCTGTCTGACTGTGTTGACAACAATGACAATACTATTTGTTGCACTTTGCTCAACAATCTCCCCCTTTGGAATTGTTGGCAACACATGTGCAATTTTCTTGTAAATCTTCTCCCCCTTTGACAATAATACCAAAGGGTTGCTGCAGACTCCCCCTGAGTCTATGCACAATATTCTTAGACACAAATTATTACAATTAGCAAATATTCCAAGCATGAACAAGAAGAAAAACAAATACACAAATGCTCCCCCTGAGTCCAAGACCACTTCATTTCACTGATTGACAACATCATGATAAGCATAATAGGCATCAATAAAATCAACAATGTGAATAGCAAGCAATAACCAGTGAATGACACCATCACCGTCAACTTCACCAATATAACATGTGTAAGAACATGACTCGAACCACCTGTCTTCTGTGCAACTACCCTCTCGTTGCTTTGCAAACTCAAACTTGTCCACTGTTAGTGAAGGCATACAATAATCTTATATAGCCAAATTTTTGTTCTGCAATGCCAGCAACATCTGCATACAACTTCACCATGCATCTTGGATATATTCTCAACAAGCTTGAACCCAATGACAGTTGTTTGTCTCTCTCTGCAGTGAGAATCCAGCAGGCTACCTCAATCCACTTTCAACTCTGTGCAAGTACCAAACACTGTACCACAGCACAACCAACATCTTTTCTCAACCAATTAGGGCTTTAGCAACAATGCTTATAGACAAGGTTTAACCAACATCATTCAACTCAAGATTAACCTTGAAGCATTCAACCAATCACTACATGAAAAGGAAACTAGTAGACATCCTTTTCCTTCCAAAGGTATTTGAACCAACATAAATCACCGAGGCAAAGAATAACTTGCTCAAATCAAACTCAATGGAGTAAGCCCAAATCATGTATCAAGAAAAGCATTAACTTGATCAAAACAACCACTATGAAAGCAACTCAACTATTCATCACCAGGCTGGAAATCATCTGGCTGCTCATTAAAAAACTTTTTCTTCAATCTTCCCATTCAACATGCTGATTTCACTTTTGTCAACGGAATTGACAAGTGACTCACATCTCGTACCAATTTTTGTCCAAAGACTGCAATTTTACTCGCCAACTCTTACTTTCAACTATGCATGTCGAAAGAAGACATTTTGTCAAACACTTTATGGCCAACCGTAGTGCACCTTACTCAACCTCAAGCTTCTTATCCTTGGACTGGCATTAAATCAATAGTTAAAACAAAACTGTCTGTGAATTAAATATATTCACCAAGGTGTCATGAAAGATCTGGCAATCTTCACATCAAAGAGTAAAAACAAATACATGCTGCTCGAAACACAAATACACAGCTAGGGCAAGCATTCTTTCGTTGAGCAAATTATCTGGACTATTATGATTCGTAATTTTGAACAGTGGTATTAAGAATCATCAACAATACAACAATGACATATCTCAAAACTACCAATGGTGACAGCTCTCAAATTAAACACCACACTTCACGGCATTTCCACAAACCACTATATAAACCGCAAAACACACTTTAACAACTATACAACATTAACCCGATTGCTTACCTTTCATCCTCAGATACCTAGACAAATACATAGGAGCATTAAAATAAAACTTTAATATTGCTCCTCCTGAGGATGTGCCACCTGGAGTTGCTTAGAGCAATGGCAGAGTAGCCTCCTTCACTCCAAGGAGACACAATTTCCTTTCTTCTGTCTTTCTCCGGACTTTCCTGAACTTGGGCTTGGGTTTTTCAACAACATCCCTATTTTGCTCCTCGTTCGTGAACTTGAACATTTCTCTTGTGGGGTTGTCTCTTGTGCATTCTTGATGGATGATTATTTTCTTTTCTTTTATGCACATGATATGTTCCTTGTCGGTGTTGTCCTCTTTGTGTCTCATGAAATCTAGGGTTTTGCCTTAGATTAGATATAGAAGTGCTTGGACAGAACCTTGCTATGTGCCCTTGACCGTTGCATTTAAAACATTGCACATGTTTTATTCCCTGTCTGTATTGCATTCTATGTGTATGATGAAATCTATGGTATTGCCTTAGATTGGATACAGAAGTGCTTGAACAAAACCTTGCTATGTGCCCATGGCCATTACATTTAAAACATTGCACAGGGGTGTTCACTCAAAAAAATAGAAGTATTTTTATCAGCATAACTCTTTGATCTATTGTTCAGTCCACAATAAATTGCCTTGTGACCAAAGTGGTTGCATTTAGAACAATAGCCATAAAAAGCATTATTATTAAAAGAGTGAGAGTGAGAGAACCTCTTTTGCTGTGGTTGCTTTGCTGTAGATCTTCTTTGATATTTTCTTCCTTTTGAGGATTCAGCTTCAGACTTTTCTTGTTTCAATCCTTCAACCGAGGACTTCTTCTTCTCTGCATATTTGGAGGATGAAGGTTGTTCAGCTTCATATCCAAGACCAAACTTAGTTGTGGAGCTTCTTTGTTGATTTATCATTGTATCTAGCAACTCTGTGCTCTTCTCAAATTTGAGATTTATATTGGCCTCTTTTAGTTGTTTCTTCAATGAAACAATCTCTTCTTCTTGTTGGCAAGCATACAGCTCTCTTTCTCATTGATCTCGAGACCTAAGAATATCTTCAATCCTTTTGTTCTGTTCTACTTGCAGCTTTAGATCAACAATAACCTTTTTATATTCCTCTTCACTTGTGTTGTATACATCATTCTTATTATCCAGTTGTGTCTTCAAGGCTTCTTCTGATTTCTTGGCCTTTTGAACTTGTAGGAAGAGATCTTCAATCTCATCCCCATATTCTTCTAATTTCTTGGACAGTATTTTGTTCTTTTTCTTTTCTATACTCCACTCTTCAAGAGCAGATATCAACTCTCCTTCAAAATCTACTTCAGCCTCAAGATTTTCATCACAAACTTCAGGATTCACTTCTTCTACCTTTTTCGGTTCAAATTTCTCTTCTACAGGAACCGAAACTGACTGGGATGCCTTTTTGGATGAGGATCTATTCTTCTTAGCCATTGTGTACTAATCCAAGATCAACCTTGACTGATTTAGCCAAAATTGGGAACCTGGCTCTGATACCAATTGTTGTAATCACAATGACACTGAGAGGGGGGGTGAATCAGTGTGTTCTTTAAAAATTTCTAAAACAATTATGATTTTAAAACCAGCAGCAGTTTAAAGCAGATAAAAGAGATACTAAATGCATCAAGAAAGCATCACACATAACACAACATTTTAACGAGGTTCACCAATGTGGCTACTCCTCAAAAAGACTGCTTGGACTACCATCCAAATCCAGTCAATGCAAAGCTACAACTTTACATAATCCTTTACCAACACCAACTGGAAGGAGCACCAACCCCTTAACTTTATCTCGCTTCAATGAATGGAGCACCAACTCCTTTTTTACCAGCACCTACTGGAAAGAGGCACCAACCCCTTAATCCCAACAACAACTTGGAAGACAATAATAAAAATTACAAAATAAAACTTTCACCTCAATTTTCACGGTCTGCTATTTTTCTGCATTCTGTTGCTTTTGCACAAAATGAGTCGCACTATTCCACCTCTTCTCTATACTTCTTTGCACTCTCTGCTGCATTCAGATGATCAATCACTTCTATAAACTACGCACTGTCACTTCAGACTTAGAACACAACTTCTGCACATCTCGCTCTTATCTTCGCACAATTCACTCTACTCGCTCTTCGCACATTATCTCATCGCAACGCACACCTTACCAACTCCCTATCACTTCGCTCTCATTCTCCACTTGCTCTCTCGCTCAACACGAACTTCACTTCCACAAACACTATGCTCGCATTTGCACTTTATCTTTACACCCCATCTTTCAAACTCGAAGAACCCTTGCTTTTATAGAAGAAATTTTAGGAACAAACCCTAGAAGAACATCCTAGTTTGAGAAACCCTAGAATTCAAACCCTAAAATTGTCACTGCCAAACCCTAAAATCCGTTGGCCCAGATTTAATTTTGTCGGCCTCCAAACCTTCTGCCACCTTCGTCACCTTCCTGTAGCTTATTTCCGCGAAATAGTAACATGTCGGCCCTTTTAATTTAATTTAATATTTTAATTTAAATTTTAAATAAAATAAAATTTAAACTAAATATTTAAAATTAAATATCTTCATCACCGGGCATCTTTTTCAACGAAACGAAGAGCCAACTTGGGTTTTAAGAAAAACCCATTTCAAATCTTTATCCATGGTTTTAAATAAAACTTTTTATTTTGACCCTTGGTTTTCACAAAAAACCTTTAAAATTTAAACTAAATATTTAAAATTAAATATCTTCATCACGGGCATCTTTTTCAACGAAACGAAGAGCCAACTTGGGTTTTAAGAAAAACCCATTTCAAATCTGTTATCCATGGTTTTAAATAAAACTTTTTATTTTGACTGCCTTGGTTTTCACAAAAAACCTTTTCGCTTCTTGACATCTCAGGATTTGAAGACTTCTTCTTCTCATTCTGAATTATGTTTTCTATTTTTGTGCATCTATCATTTAAGGACTCATGATCTGACTAACTTTTGAACTTTATCCTCTCGCATCTGAGTGACTTCTGAACTGCCTGTCCATTGCATCATTAGATCTAACTGATCGTATTGACAACAATGACAATCCTCCTGCAACACCTTGCTCAACACTGAACTCCTATCCATTGTACTTTGGCTGCACCTTGTTGTTCAATAAACTCTTGTCCATTGCATCAATAAATCTATCCGACTGTGTTGACAACAATGACAATACTATTTGCTGCACTTTGCTCAACAATCTCCCCCTTTGGAATTGTTGGCAACACATGTGCAATTTTCCTGTAAATCTTCTCCCCCTTTGACAATAATACCAAAGGGCTGCTGCAGACTCCCCCTGAGTCTATGCACAATATTCTTAGACACAAATTATTACAATTAGCAAATATTCCAAGCATGAACAAGAAGAAAAACAAGTACACAAATGCTCCCCCTGAGTCCAAGACCACTTCATTTCACTGATTGACAACATCATGATAAGCATAATAGGCATCAATAAAATCAACAATGTGAATAGCAAGCAATAACCAAGTGAATGACACCATCACCATCAACTTCACCAATATAATATGTGTAAGAACATGATCGAACCACTGTCTTCTGTGCAACTACCCTCTCGTTGCTTTGCAAACTCAAACTTGTCCACTCTTAGTGAAGGCATACAATAATCTTATATAGCCAACTTTTTGTTCTGCAATGCCAGCAACATCTGCATACAACTTCACCATGCATCTTGGATATATTCTCAACAAGCTTGAACCCAATGACAGTTGTTTGTCTCTCTCTGTAGTGAGAATCCAAAAGGCTACCTCAATCCACTTTCAACTCTGTGCAAGTACCAAACACCGTACCACAACGACAACCAACATCTTTTCTCAACCAATTAGGGCTTTAGCAACAATGCTTATAGACAAGGTTTAACCAACATCATTCAACTCAAGATTAACCTTGAAGCATTCAACCAATCACTACATGAAAAGGAAACTAGTAGACATCCTTTTCCTTCCAAAGGTATTTGAACAAGACAACCACCAACATAAATCACCAAGGCAAAGAATAACTTGCTCAAATCAAACTCAATGGAGTAAGCCCAAATCATGTATCAAGAAAAGCATTAACTTGATCAAAACAACCACTATGAAAGCAACTCAACTATTCATCACCAGGTTGGAAATCATCTCGGTTGCTCATTAAAAAACTTTTTCTTCAATCTTCCCATTCAACATGCTGATTTCACTTTTGTCAACAGAATTGACAAGTGACTCACATCTCGTACCAATTTTTGTCCAAAGCATTGCAATTTTACTGCCAACTCTTACTTTCAACTATGCATGTCGGAAGAAGACATTTTGTCAAACACTTTATGGCCAACCGTAGTGCACCTTACTCAGCCTCAAGCTTCTTATCCTTGGACTGGCATTAAATCAATAGTTAAAACAAAACTATCTGTGAATTAAATATATTCACCAAGGTGTCATGAAAGATCTGGCAATCTTCACATCAAAGAGTAAAAACAAATACATGCTGCTCGAAACACAAATACACAGCTAGGGCAAGCATTCTTTCGTTGAGCAAATTATCTGGACTATTATGATTCATAATTTTGAACAATGGTATTAAGAATCATCAACAGTACAACAGTGACATATCTCAAAACTACCAATGGTGACAACTCTCAAATTAAACACCACACTTCACGGCATTTCCACAAACCACTATATAAACTGAAAAACACACTTTAACAACTATACAACATTAACCCGACTGCTTACCTTTCATCCTCAGATACCTAGACAAATACATAGGAGCATTAAAATAAAACTTTAATCATTTTTGGAGGATGAAGGTTGTTCAGCTTCATATCCAAGACCAAACTTAGCTGTGGGGCTTCTTTGTTGATTTATCATTGTATCTAGCAACTCTGTGCTCTTCTCAAATTTGAGATTTATATTGGCCTCTTTTAGTTGTTTCTTCAATGAAACAATCTCTTCTTCTTGTTGGTAGCATACAGTCTCTTTCTCATTGATCTGAGACCTAAGAATATCTTCAATCATTTTGTTCTTTTCTACTTGCAGCTTTAGATCAACAATAACCTTTTTATATTCCTCTTCACTTGTGTTGTATACATCATTCTTATTATCCAGGTGTGTCTTCAAGGATTCTTCTAATTTCTTGGCCTTTTGAACTTGTAGGAAGAGATCTTCAATCTCATCCTCATATTCTTCTAACTTCTTGGACAATATTTTGTTCTTTTTCTTTTCTATACTCCACTCTTCAAGTGCAGATATCAACTCTCCTTCAAAATCTACTTCAGCCTCAAGATTTTCATCACAGACTTCAGGATTCACTTCTTCTACCTTTTTCGGTTCAAATTTCTCTTCTACAAGAACTGAAACTGATTGGGATGCCTTTTTGGATGAGGATCTATTCTTCTTAGCCATTGTGTACTAATCCAAGATCAACCCTGACTGATTTTGCCAAAATTGGGAACCTGGCTCTGATACCAATTGTTGTAATCACAATGACACTAAGACGGGGGGGTGAATGAATGTGTTCTTTAAAATTTCTAAAACATAGGATTTTAAAACCAGCAGCGGTTTAAAGCAGATAAAAGAGATACTAAATGCATCAAGAAAGCATCACACATAACACAACATTTTAACGAGGTTCACCAATGTGGCTACTCCTCAAAAATACTACTTGGACTACCATCCAAATCCAGTCAATGCAAAGCTACAACTTTACATAATCCTTTACCAGCACCAACTGGAAGGAGCACCAACCCCATAACTTTATCTACTTCAACAGAATGGAGCACCAACTCCTATTTTACCAGCACCTACTGGAAAGAGGCACTAACCCCTTAATCCAAGCAACAACTTGGAAGACAATAATAAAAATTACAAAATAAAACTTTCACCTCAATTTTCATGGTCTGCTATTTTTTTGCATTCTGCTGCTTTTGCGCAAAATGAGTCGCACTATTCCACCTCTTCTCTATACTTCTTTGCACTCTCTACTGCATTCAGATGATCAATCACTTATATAAACTGTGCACTGTCACTTCAGACTTAGAACACAACTTCTCCACATCTCGCTCTTATCTTCGCACAAGTCACTCTACTCGCTCTTCGCACATTATCTCATAGCAACGCACACCTTACTACAACTCCAAAGAACTATCACTTCACTCTCATTCTAAATCGAAACGACTTGCTCTCTGCTCAACACGAACTTCACTTTCATAAACACTATGCTCGCATTTGCACTTTATCTTAACACCCCATGATTCAAACTCGAAGAAGCCCTCCTTTTATAGAAGAAATTTTAGGAACAAACCCTAGAAGAACGTCGGCTGAGAAACCCTAAGAATGTCAGCTGCAAAACCCTAGAAATTGTCGTCTGCCAAACCCTAAAATCCGTCAGCCCGCATTTAACTTTGTTGGCCTCAAAAAATTCTACCACCTTCATCACCTTCCTGTAGCTTATTTCCTCGAAATAGCAACATGTCGGCCCTTTTAATTTAATTTAATATTTTAATTTAAATTTAAAAATAAAATTTAAACTAAATATTTAAAATTAAATATCTTCATCACCGGGGCATCTTTTTCAACGAAACGAAGAGCCAAATTGGGTTTTAAGAAAAACCCATTTCAAATCTATTATCCATGGTTTTAAATAAAACTTTTTATTTTGACTACCTATTTAAATATCTTCATCACCGGGGCATCTTTTTCAACGAAAAGAAGAGCCAACTTGGGTTTTAAGAAAAACCCATTTCAAATCTGTTATCCATGATTTTAAATAAAACTTTTTATTTTGATCTGCCTTGGTTTTCACAAAAAAACCTTTTTGCTTCTTGACATCTCAGGTTCTGAAGACTTCTTCTTCTCATTCGAATTATGTTTTCTATTTCTGTGCATCTATCATTTAAGGACTCATGATCTGACTAACTTTTGAACTTTATCCTATGCATCTGAGTGACTTCTGAACTACCTGTCCATTGCATCATTAGATCTAACTAACTGTATTAACAACAATGACAATCCTCCTACAACACCTTGCTCAACACTGAACTCCTATCCATTGTACTTTGGCTGCACCTTGCTGTTCAATAAACTCTTGTCCATTACATCAATAAATCTTTCTGACTGTGTTGACAACAATGACAATACTATTTGCTGCACTTTGCTCAATAGGATAGAACAGGAAGCACGATTACTCACTAAAAACTCGAATAGCAGCAAGAAATACTAAAAACAACATGAAAGAAACAAAATGTCGAACTTCCTATGTATCCTATGTATGGGTTCGCAGGGTTCTCCTTTCTCTCTCACTGGAATTCAGGGTTCAGAGTAACAACGATTGAGATAATGGAATAACAGAAACCGCGATCCACCAGGTAGCATAAAGGAAAGCGACAACACATTTTTCCTCTCCTATGTATCCTTTAGGGCAAATTTTAGGGGTTCGATCCCCGATCGCACACCGAATTCAGAATTTAGAGTCTTAGTATGCGAACGAGAAAAGACAAAAGAATTAAGCACAGAAGGCAACATAAAAGAGAGAAATAGAGCACAAAAGATCTTTAGTATTAAACGCAGGACATCAAGTTACAGCAGATTTCTAGCAAAAAGTTCCCCCCCCTTTTACATTACATGCCTAGGTTTTTATAGATGACCCGACCCTCTGAATCATTATTACAAAAAACGGTGAAGTACGCCCTCAAGCCCTGAGAAATCGGTGCCTCACTGCTGTTGCGACTGAGCTTTCAAATAGGTTTTTGAAACTGGCAACTGGGACTGGGTCAACCATGGAAATGTTCATTAAATGAGCCACCTGGGTGTCCTTGGATTGCAAGTGTGGTGCTCGAGTGGCGTCCATGCTTGTCGGTCTCTTCTTCTCGGGTTGATACTTCGCATCCAATTGCCAAAAATGAATAGCGGGCTTATTGGGCAAGAAAATATGCATTTATGAGGCTCTCTGACTACCTCGGGAAAAATGCCCAACTTGGGAAGCATTCCTGGGAAGCGCCTCACTGATTTTTGCTTCGCAAAACTACTTTGGGGGTGTGGAGTGCCAAAGCCGATATCCCTCTATCCTTCGCTACTTCGTTGGTGAAACGGCTTCGCTGATAGGTCAGGAAAATGCTTCGGGCCAATCTTCTTTTGAAACGGTGGTTCGGGGGAGTTTCGATCGAAACACTTTTTGACCTCTACTACTTTGGGTGAAAACTGGCCGAAGTGGGTTTTAGAAATACTTCGGGCCCGAAGTAATTTCTTTGCCTTAGCTGATTTGGGCTATCTTTTCTTCTTCGACGAAGTTGTTTGGATGTCGCTTCGCAAAACTCTCCACCCAAAGTAGCCTCTGGGAATGCTTCGGGTGCGAAGCATTTTCTTCGTTCTTTCTCGACAAAGTTCTCACCCGAAGTGATGATTTGAAGCGCTTCGGGCCCGAAGCTCTCTTCTTTTCATTTTTTCCACTAGGGGGCGATATGGAAAACCAAAATTGCTATAACTTATAAACAAAAGAAAACTTTCAACAAAACAAATATCATACAAAGCTTAATTTTACTGCCCCTTGGTGGAATGTGACAATATTGTCAACATTCTTGGTAGCTCACGAGGCAACGAGCTCGTCTCGATGGTAGAACCCTCAGTTTTTATCCATTGGGCTAGAGTTACCTCCAAACCCTTCTCCTTGTTCCTTTTCTGGGGGCACTTCCACAGCTTGTCCTTCTTCCTCCTCTTCTCCCTCCTCTGCTTCTTCTCCTCCCATTGCCATTGCTTCTGCTATGTCTTTGGCCGTTGGCAATGGGGCCAGACAAGTGCGGATGTCTCTTAAGGTTTGGTGAATCTGAGACTAGACGCTTTTCGTGAATAGCTCCTGATCCTCTAGGGATTTGACCAATGCACGAAACTTATCGATCTGCCCAATTTCTACATGCTGGGACCTAATGTATAGATCATTTAGGGAGGCGGTGATTCTACAGTATTTCAATATGTAATCGGCAACCTGCTTCTCTGTTATTAGTTTGGCCCACTCATCTATCTCCGAGACATCGCCTTCAAACTGCTGCCACTTCGGCATGATTTCTTCCTTGGCTAAGGGATTCCCATCATTATCCATGAAGCTCGGGAAGCCTAAGGAGGAAAGGTCCTTGAAGTAGCCCATTTACACAAACCTCTCGCTTTTGAATGCGTCTAGTAGGACTTTCACCTTTTGCACTTTCTTGGCTATGGAGAAAAAGGCACGAACTGTGGCCTGAGCGGTTGACCAATCCCTTGCTGTCCGACTCATCGCTGTGAGCTTCAAATCTTGATACCTTGCATTTTGGACCTTGAGGGCCAGCTTGAGTCAGGCTCTGACATTCTAAATGACCACTTCGATGATTGGTCCTCCTTTGGCAATGACAACCTGGGCTTCTATGGTGTAAGCTAAAACCAAAAGGGCACTGGCAGCCCGAGACCTGAAATTCTTGAGCAGATGTGAGCGAATCTCCTTGATTTTGCTCCTATCAAGTAGCCCTAGGCCTTCCTTCTCATGCAGCTGGATCTGAGCTTGCAAGATCTTACTTTCAAGCTCCTTGGCCCTCAAATAATTTTTGGCCTGCCTTTGTGCTTAATTCTCAGCTGTGCACTCCAGCTGTGCTATCTGTAGCTTTAGGGCGTGTGCTTCTTTCTGCATCAGCTTGCACTGCTCCTCAACCTCTGCCAATTTGGAGTGAGCCCTTGCTAGCTCCTCCTCCAGCTTGATGTTAGCGCTCTCAGCTTCAAACCTGTGCTTGTTGGCAATTTTGGCATGTTCTTTGAAGGTCTCGATTCCAATGTGCATAGAGGCAGACTCCTTGTCCACGTTTAGATGTTCCAAGTCCTTTTATTTATCCTGATATTCATAGTCCGCTGGAGTCATTTCATCCAGGGGATTTTGGACTTTCGGTATCTTCTTTACTTTATGCACCTTTCCTGCCTTGAAATCGAAAATGACACATTTCTCAACTTGAGCGAGTGAATGCCCTCTCTTCTTTCTTGCCTCTTTCAACATTCTCTCGGTGTTCTGTCGGGTTTGGAGGAGTTTTTTGGCCAAGGGGGATTCCCGTATCGAGGACAGCTCAAAGTTGAATGTGGCTGGGTCTACAGCCGAAGGATTGAACAAATATAAGGAGTTGAAGGGGATAGCCTCACCCGAAGGTTCGGCAATAGGGGTGACGGGGTCTTCGACGAGTGGGAGCATGTTATGTACAATGGAGGAATGAGCCTCGGGGTTTGGTACTGGACTACTAGATTCACCCTGGATGATGACTAGAGGATTGGCGGTGTGGCTGGGTGAAGTAACTTCAATAGGTTTATCCTGGCTAGAAGGCTCGGGGGGAGTAGTTAGGGACACGACGTAAGGAGGTGACTGACCTTATGGAGGCAGGGTGGATAGGTGAGAGCTTTTAGCCAGGACCGAGGTAGACTTACGAGCAACCAGAGCATAAGGTGAAGAGAACGTACCTGCGTGCCCTCCTGGTAGAGTAGCCATGGTGATCTCTTGGGTGATTGGTCCTTGTTCCTTCTGGGCCTCGGTACTCTCGGCTTCCATGACTTCCATGAGTTCCTCCACGTTGATGACATCTATGTTTGGGATCGTTTCAACGCTTGGTGGAGTTCCTCCGTCATTTGCTTTGGCCGAGCTCGATACTGATCTTTCGATAGGGGCGCTCGGAGTGCCTGTACATGATCGCTTTGGGAAGCTCGGGGGTGCCTATGTAGGTTCTCGCTCCTTTATTTTCTTCCTCTGGAGGGGTTGCTATGATTCCTCTATTTCTATCTCGAGATCCTTGGATGGACTCTGTAGTAAAGCTTTTGGCATGGCTTTGGCTGCTTTTCCTTTGGGGACATTATCAGTCCTTTCGGGGCTTTCGCCCGAACTTGGGGTGGCTGGTGGAACAAAGTTGACGAAGGACAAGGGTTCCCAAGACCCAATATTGGTCTGATACACAATTGCGAATTCCCTGTCCATCGTTAGAAGCCCATAAGAATTCATCTTTCGACGATGGACTCTCATAATCCACCATTCTCTTAACTGTTCCTCATCCTAGTTTTTCAACCCCTCTTTTAAATCGTCCTTCACTTTTCTCCAAAAAGTGGAGTCGGGAGTTGGGAATGGGTACTGGTCTGGGTCAAATTCGACCTCCATAGGATAGAAGTTATGCCAAGGAGGCAACATCCTCATCTCCTCTAAGTGCCACTCCAGGTCCGTGCCATTGGGGTTATTCCTCTGCTCTAGAATTTTAGGGCAAGGACAAACGTGGAAGTTCTTGCTTTTCAAATGATCTCTCATCACCCCCAACGGGTCGTAGAGCCACCTCTGTGGTATTTGAAGCAGACCAAAATCGGCGAGCTTCTCCTCCAGGTATATGTTCTGCTTCAATGCAAAAACTTTGATCACTCCCATATTGAAGGGGAAATCGCAGGTGTGTGCCCACTTCCGCCCGTGGCCGTAGGCTTCGTCGGTCATGTCACTTTGCCTAGCAACTTCTAGGGCAAATTGGTACTCCGAAGGGAAAAAAGGGCAGCAAGAAGGGCTTCCCTGTGAAGCCAAAAATGCGGATCACAAGCCCTTGTGTCAATTGAAACACATCTCCTCTTCTCTCCAATACCACTTTATCTCTAAGGCAGAGATGCACCCGAGGGCTAGAATCTGTCAGAATGTGCATCGCAGGTCCTAAAAACTATTGATTGAAAGGGTAATAGGACTCTGACCTTAGCAAGAGACGGGTCCACTGATATACAGGCAACGGGATCCCATCCTTGTCGACTGGTGAAACATCACAATGGTGAAGGTCTTTATGTACATGAAAGAAGAAGAGCCAAACCAGGAAGGAACAAGGCTGGAAGTGGGGCTCCTTGCTAGCATCCTTCATGGATGTCAACCATGTATGCAGATTTTGGGCCACCCATTCTGCCCAATCGAAGAAAATTGGGTTGGTGTTTGGTCGTGAAGCGTCGAGAGTGTAGAAATCTCCTTTGGAAATGCATTTGGTTAGTGACGCCTGCTATGGGTATACCAAAGTATCACTTGACAAGCCTCCAACCCATGCGATGATGGAGAATATAACTGTGTTCTTAAAGGCCTCCAAGGGCAGGGGCATCTGGGGTCGCTTGCTGCAAGGAAGTCCGCTCTTGAGGTTTTCATGTAAAAAACTCAGAATGAAGGGATTAGAGGTGAACTTATCGGCTTGTTCGCTCAGGCTGACATTTCAAACGGTATAGCCTTTGGGTGGCCTTTGCTATGGTGCGAACGTTGCCTGCACATCCTCCTTAAGAATGGAAAACAACCTTTTTCCTGAGGCATCCAACACCTGTCTGGTTTGTGGTTGGTAATTCTGAGCGATGGCGTATATGAGCTCGAGGTAGTGATGTGTAGGAGGAACTAGATACCAGTATATGTGGGAATAATATGCCATGGCCCTCTTGTTCTCCGTTGAGAGTCTGCTTTGCATGAATTCGATGGTATGCCGAAGCTCGGCCACGGTTTTTGAGAGCTCTGGGTCTGATTTTTGCCCGCTTATCGACAGGTGGTTCTATGCTGGGCTCGTCATCGGACTCTTCCCTTCCTTCCATTACTTGTTTTCCTGGGCATGGGGGAGGATTGACCCTTCTAGGTCTCTGTTTCTTTTCTTTTGTGGCTCTCGCCTTCTCTCGAACTGTCGTCTCTGGCACTTTTCCTTTCTGAGTGGGGTTATTCTTTCCCATTGCGAATGATTGCAACAGAATAACTTGTGAGGTAGAAAAATTCAATACCTCAAAAAAAGGGATGGGATAATCATGGTGAACAACAGAGCCTTTGATGCAGAAGGTCTTTGGGGTGATAGAATGCAGACTCGACTCTCACACTTGCAAATGGTTTGTTCTTTAACGGGCATCTGCATTTTATAGCTTCGAAGGGCAACTTCCAGCATTTATGGCAACCACCGTAATTACTTTGCAGGCCTGGCCCGAAAGTATCACTGTGGCATCTGATTGGCAATATTGCGGTGTTGTACGTGGGGCCATGCAATTTGGGGATTTTATTTTGCATTGAGAACACAAATCGCTACCACCTGGTACCCTTGCATGGCTTTTCGGTTAATGAACTGCCTTGGGATGAGTGCCATTTCTTTTGTATTGAGTTCATCTGCTTCGTCCCCCTTTTGAGGTTGTTGTCGGCATGTTTCCCAAGGCATATCTTAAATGCTCCCACATCGAAATTGAGTTTTGGCGATATGGATTTGGCGAAGAAAATACTTTGCCATGAAGTTCCTCTTCGGGATGATTTTCTTCGTTTCGGGCCCGAAGTTCCATTTTGCTGCGCTGTTGCTTCAGTTCACGAATATCGCTGATCGAAACCTATTTCATCGAGGAGGGCCTCGCCAAGAATTACCTCGAACGACGCCTTCGAAATGTTTCTTTAGCGAAGAACTTTCCACGTCTTTGATTTGCATGTGGTTTGGTTCTCCGAGGATGAACTGCTTCGCGGCGAACTTCCCGTCGTTGGCTACTTTGGACCAAAAAACCCTCGAAGGCGATTTCGATCATGTTTTGTGAAGCCAAAGCCAAGAATCTGGCTTTTGCAGTTGAAGGCGCTTGCTCTCCGTGATATTTTGAACAGAGTATAGACAAAGAACTGAAACCCTACATACAAAATATGTACAAGAGACTCTTTTTTTTTTTTTTGAAGTGAGTACACATACCTCAGCGATTGAAGGTCTTCAGGTGGAGACCGTTTACGGAGATTGGTAAAACTTGGCCATTCGCATCTTTGAGGATGAAGGAATTAGCCGAATTCACTTTTACTATTTCAAACGGTCCATCCCAGAATGCATCCATTTTTTCATGATTCCCAGGCTTGGCCTTCCATGAATCCCACGTCCATACCAGGTCTCCTGATTTGAATGTACGATCGGATGATTTCTTTTTGAACCATTCTCGAGTAACCTCAGCATGCTGTGCGAAGTCTTGGTAGGCATTTTCACGTTCCTCTTCTAGTTGTAGTAGCTGGACCAGGCGTTCCTCCATCGGGTTAGCTTCATCTTCTTCTAGCAACTGTAATGTAGGGATCTCAATGTGAGTGGGTAGGATGGCCTCCTTGTCGTAGACCAGAGCATAAGGCGAAGTCTTAATTGACCTTTTGACAGAAACATGATCAGCCCACAAAGCCCGATTTAGAAGGAGGTGCCAAGTTCTTTTGTTTTTATCAATCAACTTTCTCAGTATCCTCAACAGGGTTTTGTTAGTGGATTCTGCCAATCCATTGCCCTGGGGGTAATAGTTGGAAGACACCTTGTGATATATCCCATACTTATATAGGAACTCGTTGATCTTTGTGCCTGTGAAACCAAGACCGTTATCTATAATAATTGCTTCGAGGATGCCAAAGCGGGTAATCAATCCTTCCAGGAAGGTGACCACAGTATCTTGATCGACATGTTTTGTGGGGACTGCCTCGACCCACCTGGTGAAGTAATCAGTCGCATTCAGAATGAATTTGTGTCTAGCAGAGGAGTTTGGCGATATGGCCCCTACAAAATCCAGTCCCTATTGCTGAAAGGGGGCTTCCACCTGAATCGGTCGGAGTGGCATCGAAGCATTTATGCTTCGGCCAGCGAATTTTTGGCATTGCTCGCACCTTCGACAAACAGAGAAGGCATCGACAAAGAGTGTGGGCCAATAGTAACCCGCCTTGATTATCTTTAGCGTCATCGCTCTTCCAGCAAAGTGTCCTCTAGATAGTCCTGAATGAAATTCACCCAGGATTCTCCTCTTATCAACGTCTTTTATGCATCTGAGGAGGACGTCATCGATGTTCTTGAAAAATAGGCCTTCTGGGCGCATAGTGTATCGGGCAGACCGCATCCTAAAATGTCTTCACTGCGAAGCATTCAGATGCGAGGGGCATCTGCCGGTGTTGAAATATTCCACTATTTCATAGACCTAATCTTTCTCAACCTCTTCCTAATTAGCGAGGCATTCTCCTGTTGGCAAGTCATCAAACTGATAGTCTGTTATTTCGACCGTTGCGCTCTTCGCCAGCTCTTGACATAATGCACGACGAACTAGTTTGGTAGGTTTGATCTCAATATCAAACTCTTGGATTTTGCTTACCCAACCAGCTCTCTTGCTTCCCAGTTCCCCATGAATGATGAAATTATGCACATCGGGGTGAATGACGAAGACTGTGGTTCGACTCTGAGAAATGAACTGTTTGAATTTCCTGAGAGACTTCATTACTGCATGCACTTGACGCTCGATGAAATTGTACTTTTCCTCATGGGGATTGATTATCTGATTGAGGAACGCAATGGGACGTTCCTCTCCATCTTCCCCCTTTTGCGTCAAGACCACGACGTAGCTTTCAGGTTCTCCTATTGCATACAAGATAAAATCTCGACTGTAGTCGGGGTTGATCAAGACCGGTGCCTAAACAATTCGGGCCTTGATTTCTTTGAATGATTTTCTCCTTTCTTCTGTCCAGACGAATTTTGTGCCCTTCTTTAAAAGCTCAGACATCGGCTTAATGACCTGGGTGAAGTCTGGGACAAACTTCCTTATGAAGTTAATCTGACCAAAGAAATATTGAAGGCCCTTTTTATCCATTGGGATTGGAAGTTTCATCAGAGCTTCGGCTCTGTCAGGATCCACGGTGAGACATTTTTTGGAAATTGCGTGTCCCAGCAGCTTTCCTTCGCTGACTGCGAAGATAGACTTTTTTGGGTTGATTGAGATGCCAAATTCTCGACATTTTTCAAAAAATTGTTGAAGATGTTCTGGGTGGTTCTCTCTCCTTTGGGAGAAGATGGTCATGTCATCCAAATAGATAACAATAACCTTGTTCAGAAGCTCGCCAAAAGCTAGGTCCATCGCCCTCTAGAAAGTAGCTCCCGCGTTCGAGAGACCAAAAGGCATTCACTGGTAGGAGAATGTGACCCACTTGGTTTTTAATGTGGTCTTATGCTGGTCTTTCTCCCTGACCCAGATTTGATTATATCCAGAAAAACCATTGAGCAGGGAGAATCGTTGAGCTCCAGCCATCGAATGCAAGATCTGATCGATCTGCGGGAGAGGATAGTGGTCCTTGAGGGAAGCATGATTCAGATTGCAGAAGTCCACGCATAACCGGATGTCTCCGTTCTTTTTTTTGACAGGGACCAAGTTCGCTACCCAAGAAGAATGCTTGATGGGATAAATGATCTTTGCTTCAAACATTTTTAGCAGTTTGGCCTTCGTCAGGACCTCGATCTTTGGATTAACCGGCCTTTGCTTCTGTCGAAAAGGTTTGGCCCCTTCTTGTAATTTGATTGTATGTTGAATCAGCTGCCGATCATATCCCTTGAGGTCGTGATAAGACCAAGCCATGATATCTAGGTACATCTTACACAAACATCGAATTCGCTCTATTTCTTTCGAAGTACAATCGGTCCCGACCTTTATTACTTTCCCGGGTTCTAGTTCTAAATCTTGATATTACTGCGTGCTGATCTGGATCCTGCAGGAGAGTGATCGATCATTTTGATCGAAAAGGCTCTCAAGCATGATCAATCCCTTAGGAACGTGGTTGTTCTTCAACTGGACCAATCCTTTGTATTCTTCCTCATCAGGGCTTCGATATTCGACTGTAGCGGCTTCTTGGATCATGAAATTGACAATCTGCTCGTCATTGTCAAAAACTTGCCAGTGTAAATAATTTTCTGGGACAGAGGGCCTATAGATCATCCTTATAGCCTTTGGCTTATGCACCATATCATCCATTGGAGAATATCGGGCTGCGATGGATGCTAAGACATCTGCATGTTGATTCTTTTCATGTGGAATAGACTGTAGATTGAGAGATTCAAACTGGTCGAATAGGTCCCATACCCTATTGCGGTATGATTTAAGATAGTGCTTCTTTGAAGAGCATATTTTGGTGACCTGGTTGCAAACTAGTTCGGAATCTCCGAAGATTTGAAGATGCCTTATGCCTAACTTGTCAGCTTTCTTGAGTCCCAAGCACAAGGCTTCATATTCTGCTACATTTTTGGTGCAGCTCCATGTCAATCGGTAGCAATATTCCTTTTGCTCATCGGATGGGGAAATCAAAAGGATTCCTGCCCTAGCATCGTTTTTGCATTGAGCACCGTCGAAGAATAATTTCCATAGTCCTTCTTGAGCAGAAACCTTTCCCTCCATTTTGGCTGGTTTCTCGGACTTGGAGATGGTGTAGCACCCCACCTCAGTCTCTATCATGGCATTGAAATCTGCCAATGAAAATTCATCTTCACAACATAACTATGCGAGGGATTCCTAGACTAGATCCACTTGCTCTAGCTCCTCTACGATCGTATGCACAGGGCCACTGCTCTCTTCCTCGAACATCTTCTGAACCAGGAACGTAGAAGGCTTTTCATTATAGATCTTCACCTTCTTCCCTTTGAAGGGGATCTCTAGATGAGTGTAGTCCATGGATAGATATCCACCCAGCTTTGCCGTGAATTCCCTTGACAGGCACATGCTGAAGTAGGGCTCTAGGTCCACGACTACCACCTCTTGTGTGACTATGATTTGAGGTGTCTTATGTAGCCGAATAGGAATGTATTTGATGACATCTACAATATTCACTGGGGTATCGTCTAGCTAGAGGACTCCATGAATGCTTCGTGTGTATTCCATGCCTATTTCCTTGCATACCGCCTTTGGCATTACTGTTGTCGCAGCTCCAGAATCTATCATGCAGTTATGCATGATATATCCTTCCATTTGTAAGGATAAGTAGAACGATGGTGGTATATTTTTTCTCATAATGGACGCGAACAAGGTCTGCACCAGGGCGAGTGGCTCTGCCTTCTTTGTATTTATCCTCTTCAATGATTCTTTCTGCAGGTCCACTTGTCCAGGAAGTTGCAAAGCATCATACAAACTAATTTTAGCTGGAAATATCTTCAATTCTTCTACAATGTTGTAGGTTGGGGAGCTATGCACCTCAGGTTCCTTTCTCGATTTTTACTTGGTGCGATATTGCTCTGTCCCTTCGACCCTTTGTCGCTTGGTGAGTGAGGGAAATTTGAGCTTCTCCTTAGCCTATTCTTTGGTCTCCACCTGAGGTGGTTCGGCAGTGGCATTTTGGGCATTTTCTTTGACTGGAGCTGGCAGAGGAGCTTTGCTCAGGACCGAAGAGGATGGTTTTCCCTTCTCAAAATGAGTGTGTACCTTCAAAGGAGACATTTGGGTAGAATCCACCTCTATCATCCTTTTACCTCCCCTGGTAAGGACTGCGACTCGCTCTTCCTCACCGATGGACAAGTTCTGATCCAATTGTCTGATGATGTTGACTTGACCGCCCTGACAGCTGCTAGCTAGTGTCTGCACGTAGTGTTGATGCAACATGCATGTATTCTCCTCGTGAGGATCATTACATGTAGAACACCAGTATACATGATCGAAAGTGCTTGGGACTTCATCTATCGCAACATTTCTTGTCAAAGCTTTTCCTTTATGGACCGCTTGATCTTTGGTAAGTGCAGGCATGGGATAAGACCTTCTTGGTAGAAACTCTTGTTGTGCTTGCTTCTTCTTGACAACGATCATGTCGTTGGACAAGGTCTGCATTGTGGCATTTAACAATTGCATTTCTTGCAGTATCTTGGCTTGCATATCATCGGCCTTGGGAACTGATGGTAAAGAAGCCATAGTTGGTATCGGAGGCAGGGCAGGATTTTGGAGGGGTGCTGGCAACATTGGAAATGTTGGAGTGATAGTGGGCGGCATAGTTGAAAGTGTGGGGAAATGTATCTATGGAGCGATGATCTGTGAGACAACGGGATTCTGGTTCCAGGATGAGATCGGGTATGTAGGGATTGCGGAAATCTACGAAGCGATTGCGCTCGCATACTGGGCTTGAAGGAACTTGGGGAGTATGGGAATTGGCATTATTTGAGGGATTTTACCCATGGCTATGAGGTTCATTTTTGCTTTCTTGGCTAACCCATACAACTCTAGAAAAGTATTGACATTTGAGTACCTTATCATAAGGCCGATATAAGGGTTGAATGCCCGAAGGAAGTAGTACGCTACGGCTTCGTCGGTTGGGCGAAGCCCAACTGGGACTCTTTTCCAGGTTTGAGCAAACCTAACATTGAAGTCTGCAATCTCTTCTTGCAGATGTCTTTGGATCGAAGTGAATTGTTGTAGAAGAGAAGTTGGATCGGTGGACTCGTTGAAGCCTTGCATCAATTGTCCGACTAACTGGTCCCATCCCGTAATAGTGCTGGATGGCAGAGATCTATACCAATAGAGGAGTTTTCCTCTAAGGGAGAGAACCAGGAGCTTCACCATCACTCGCTCTTCTATGATATCATGGATTGCCGCTAGGGAAATGATGTCCTGGATATGCTCTAGAGCAGTCTTTCCAGTTCCATCGAATGTCGAAAGCTTTTTTATTGCAGCAGGTGGAACTTGCCCTTGGCCCGTGAGATTCAACGGTGACAAAGAATTCCATGTTGGGAATAATCTGGGTGGCAGTTGTTGCTATTGTTGTTGTTGTTGTTGCTGAGCCATATTTATGTCGGGGTTCTGTGGAACAGAAGTCCTCGAAGTCCCTCTTGTGTTGCTCGTCAAAATGGCAATGGGAACGGAGGCAATAGGATGCTTCGATGAGTTGGGAGGATTCAGAGGAAAACTAGCCGCTGTGCTATCGGAAGTTGGGCCTTGCTTGTCAATAGCAGCCTCTTGTGAGGATGTCCTGCGTAAGAGATATTCGGGGGTAACTAACCTAGAGCATTCCCCAAAGGCATCAATATCAAGCTCAAAGAACTCGGTTTCCTCTCCTCTATTCCTAACTCTCCATCTCATTTGCATGAAGGCATAGGATTTTAGTACTAGTCTTTACGACTTGAATATTCTCAGGTAAAATAGAGTCGCCAGATGCTAAGAGTCTCTTAGTAATGAGAGCATCAATTCTCACTACTACTTAGGGGGTGAGACTAACCGGATCTCACCGAGAACTTGTTAGAACTACTAGCTCCGGTGAATATGGGCTAGAAACTTTTTCAAATATGGGACCTTGGGTCCCATCGGGCATGCCAGAAACTGTTGGTCATCAAATCTGCATAGGAAAGGACTTTCGGTGGGTTTGCGTGCCCTGGACCTGCGACCAACATTGAAAGGTCGAGGGGAAGAGATGCCCCTCGTGTCGATCTCTGAAGAAAGGCTGGATCCTATACTAATCTACTTTTGGGTTTAAGACAAGAGTGCAGGAAAGAAATAAACAAAGTAAGGGTTAGGAAAAGAAATAAAAAGGGGTAAGGGTTAGAGATGATGATTTAAGGTGGGAGAGAACAAGAAGCACGATTACTCACTAACAACTTGAATAGCAGCAAGAAATACCAAAACCAACATGAAAGAAATGAAATGCCAAACTTCCTATGTATCCTCTGGACGGGTTCGTAGGGTTCTCCTTTCTCTCTCATTGGAATTCAGGGTTCAGAGTAACAACAATTGAGATAAGGGAATAACAGAAACTGTGATCCACCAGGAAGCATAAAGGAAAGCGAGAAGATGTTTTTCCTCTCCTATGTATCCTTCAGGGTGAATTTCAGGGGTTCGGTCCCCGATCACACATCGAATTTAGGATTTAGAGTCTCAGTATGCGAACGAGAAAAGACAAAATAATCAAGCACAGAAGGCAGCATAAAAGAGAGAAATAGAGCACAAAAGATCTTTAGTATTAAATGCAGGACATCAAGTTACAACAAATTTCCAGCAAAAAGTTCCCCCCCTTTTACATTACATGCCTGGGTTTTTATAGAGGACTCGACCCTCTGAATCATTATTACAAAAAATGATGAAGTACGCCCTCGGGCCCTGAGAAATCGGTGCCTCGTTGCTGCTGCAACTGAGCTTTCAAATCGGTTGCAAAAATTGGCAACTGTAACTGGGTCAACCATGGAAATTTTCATTAAATGAGCCACCTAGGTGTCCTTGGATTGCAGGTGCGGTGCTCGAGTGGCGGCCATGCTTGCCGGGCTCTTCTTCTCGGGCTGATACTTCGCATCCAATTGGCAAAAATGAACAGCGGGCTTATCGGGTAAGAAAATATGCATTTATGAGGCTCTCTGACTGCCTCGGGAAAAATGCCCAACTTGGGAAGCATTCTTGGGAAGCGCCTCACTGATTTCCGCTTCGTAAAACTACTTCGGGGGTGTGGAGTGCCGAAGCCGATCTCCCTCTATCCTTCGCTACTTCGCTGGTGAAATTGCTGATAGGTCGGGAAAATGCTTCGGGCCGATCTTCTTTTGAAATGGTGGTTCGGGGGAGTTTCGGCCGAAACACTTTCCGACCTCTACTGCTTCGGGTGAAAACTGGCCGAAGTGGATTTTAGAAATACTTCGGGCCCGAAGTAATTTCTTTGCCTTAGCTGATTTGGGCTATCTTTTCTTCTTTGACGAAGTTGTTTGGATGCCGCTTTGCAAAACTCTCCACTCGAAGTAGCCTCTGGGAATGCTTCGGGTGCAAAGCATTTTCTTCGTTCTTTCTTAGAAAATTTCTCACCCAAAGTGATGATTTGAAGCGCTTCAGGCCCGAAGCTCTCTTCTTTTCATTTTTTCCACCAGGGGGCGATAGGGAAAACCAAAATTGCTATAACTTATAAACAAAAGAAAACTTTCAACAAAACAAATATCATACAAAGCTTAATTTTTCTGCCCCTTGGTGGAATGTGACAATATTGTCAACAGGACCCTTGACAGGTGCCTCAGAGTTGGGAGGATCATCTCCCCAGAAAGGGATTTGTTGATCCCGATGTTTGCCTATGTCTCCTTTGTTCTTAGAATCCTTATCATTATCTTCACTGTTGCTCTTGGTCACTGGCGATCTACCGTACTTACCAATAAAAGGAAGTATTCCACTAGTGCCATCCTTGGTTCCTTCATCCTTTTTGGCTGAACCTGGTTTCCCGCCTTCTCCTGTCTTCTCCTTCATCATGTCATCTTATACTTCATCTTGTCGTCTTCAAGGAGAGGGATCTTTTGATCCCTTTACAAGTATTCTATTTTTGGATTCAATACAAGTGTTCAACACTTGGTTAGTGAAATTTTGTTAGGATCTAGTAGACCATGGATATATTCCCTCCAAGAAAGCTTACATTATTTGTTGAATGACATGGGATTTTTTGCGGACGTGGCACCTCCATTTACCATCAAATATCTTATTTAACTATTAAAAATGCTCCAACTAATTAGTGAAAGACATGAATCAAAATACTTGTCAACTCCATAGTCAAGTATCTTAAAGGTGAAAATATATTAATGGTAGACACCTATGAATCAAAGGACAAAATATGGTAGGCTATAATTTGATGTTTTTTTGAAGGTTTATGAGATTAATTTCTATACTTTTTGAGGGCTATTAGGGTAAACTTTTGAAGGCCATAACTTTTGCATATGGAAGCATTTTGATATTATTGAAACATACAAAATATGAAATTTGATCCAACAACTTGCTATAACACAAATTATCCAGAAATGCTGATTTTATTAATGAGAGAAATGCTTTAGGTTACAAATAGGGAGAATTCCCATTCTTCTTTCACAAATGTACAACAATCCTAATGCTATCTTTTGGGCTCCTCAATGAAGGTGGGCTTCATGTGTAATGTGTGCCACCAGTAGTTTTGTTGTTGATGTTTCCTCTTTGCACCTATTTGAAACCTAAAAAAGCGAGTTAGTGTTTTTGGGGGCTTGCCTCAGTTGCCCCATGTTGAAGAAGATAAATCAAAATTAAATATGCGATAAAAACTAAAATAAATTGTGGAAATGACTATAAAAACATGAAATAAAATATACTTGATAAATTTGGTGAGAGAAACCTTTTGTAGGGTCAACTCGCAGGTCAAGAGGTGAACTGGAAGCCAGATTCATGGGGCCTAGGGTGAATTGAGCTACATGTAATTTCTATTGGATATCCTTGTCCAGATGGGCTCCTGACATGTTGTTATACGATCTTCATGGTTCAAATATGTTAGATTGTACTTTTGGCCATATTTTTGCAAAGTTTCTATAGGTTAACTAAAAGGGAGGAGATAGAGATAATGAGGAATTTGATATCCTATTTATAGAAGAAACAAAGGTTTAGAGGGTGTGTTTAGGTGTACTAAACCCTAGGGTAAAGTCCTATTGTGGTTAGGTTAGGGTTTGTGAGGTGGCATTCTCATATTCTCTAGAGCAATATCTCATCCTCACATGTGTGAGGAGAGATTAGGGTTTACCAGGGTTAGGTAGTCCCTAGGTTAGATGAGGGTTAGTTAGGGTTTCCTAGAAAATATCCTAACTAATTTAGTGCACACACATGTGAGGGAATAATTAGGAATAATTTGGGTTTAGAATCCTAATTGACCTTTTTAATCCATAAAGTGCACTTAAGTGAAGTGACTTTAAAATTAGAAATCTAATTAACTTAATTAGGAGTTTTTAGAAATTAATAGTCCCGTAGGATCCAAATTAGGTTTAGAAAGGGCGTAAGTTGTCTTAGGGGACTGATAGGTGGATTCCGGATAGATAGAAGGTGGTCAAATCATGAATTGTGTAGTTTAGTAGGGTTTCGTGCGTATAGGCCAATGAAATGGCCTACATAGGTCTACGATAATCTAGAGTGGTCTACGCTAGTCTAGAGTGGTCTACACTAGTCTAGAGTGGTCTACGCTGATCTAGAATAGTCTATAGTGGTCTACAATGATCTACGCTGGTCTACAATAGCCTAGAGGGGTCTAGGATGGTCTATGTAAACCTACAAGTATCTAGATAGATCTACAAGTACGTAGGGGTAGACATGTGCAACTTTTGGGTGTCTACATTTGCCCCTTTTTGTACTATACTGTGTAGAACATAATTTAATACAAAAATATTATGGGAGAAAGTAAAATATGAAGGAAAGAAGGGGAGAATGAAATCTAACTAGAGGTATGTAGTTGCTCGAAGCATGACCATACAACATTTATTGGGAATCCGAGGAGAAAATAGAAGAAAAAAAGAAGGGAAAGAAGAAAGAAGGAGAAGAGAAAGAAGAAATAAGGATAAGAGGAAGAAGAAGGGAAAGAAGAAATAAGGAGAAGATAAAGAAGAAGTGAAAGAATAAAGAAATGGAAAATGATGATAATGATGAATGCAAATGGATGATTATGGATGCAATACTATGATTTTTCTGATTTCGTATGACATTTTACAATGTCATACTGGTTGCTTGTGGGGGTAACTTATGACTGCTTTACTTTTGTGACCAATGCAAGATGGTCCAAAGTACGAATAGAACAAATGCCTATTCAAATTTTTGTTTTTGATTGATTGATGAGTGCATGGTGACATGTGTTAAACCATTTGAGCTAGGTGACATGGATTATTTATATGTACCTTTTAGTATACAATCAGGGCCAATTTACCTGAATTCCAGAATGACATCTCCAAATGTTGCACTAGGATTAGTCAAACATACCATTCATTATGTATTCAACATACATGAACGCTAGATTGATATCTCCATGGTAACACATAGCTCTCGTGATCTAAAAAATATCTGATTGGAATTGAGATTATTATCATAATATAATCTTTAGCAAAAAAAATTGTAGATAACTGCAATATCCATGATTTGGATGTTTGATTATTTGGTTGCATGCAAAGTTGACATTTTGTATATGAATACCCCCTTTAATGAGGAATTAGCAATGAGGTGAATGAAATGTGGTGATATGATGATGGATCGATTAATAGAGGAAAATGCATGATAATATTGATGAAAAATGAGATGGAGAGGAATGTGGGAAGATTTCCTAGGGTTTGGGATGAAACTTTGGTGATTTTGGGGTTCCTAGGTGCAATTCACAGGTTAGGGGGTAAATTGAACCTGAATTTGTGAGGCAGGGGGTGAATTTGACCTAAATCATAGGGCAGGGGGTGAATTAGATTTTTAGGTATATTTAATCAATTTTTGAAGCGTGGGGGGGTCATTTGCACAATGGTGACTTTGGAGAGTGAGTGGCGAGCAACGGTTGGCAACGTGGAGATCTTACAGTTGACATATTTAGGGGTAAGGATGGTGAGGGGATGGATTGGTTCTAGAAGCCGATGCGGGGATCCATCGGTAAGCATTCATTACTTGTTTCATTTTGTAATTTGGTTTCTTGGAAAAGCGTGAAATGGGGGAGGGGAGATTTTTGTATTTTTTCTAAAATGCATGGTAATTTTAACTAAAATTGAAACACAAAGTGTTAGTCAGGCCAAATGGGTACCCAAAAGTGTGATCAATTTTTAGGTTTGACCTGTTTTAGTGTTAATTTGATCGGTTAATAGGTAGTGTAGCTGCATGGTTTGACTTTGCATTTCGGGAGCCACAGGGTATTGTTTTTGGAATGTGATTGCATTTTGTACATAAAAGTAGAAAATGGGTAGCTAAATATGCGACTATGTTTATGTTTTGCCTTTGTTTAGTGTGTTATCTAAATGTGAGCTTGTGTGATGTAGATTAATAAAATTTAACCGTGAGTTTTTCCATTGTGGGTGTGTTATTTTTGAAAAGCATTGACACTTTCACCACAAAAGGGTGAAATGGGTATTCAAAAATGTAATTTGTTTTCATATGTTGTGGCATTTGGCGTGTGTTTGAGTTGTGTGCCATGATGTAGGTGTGGGTGAATTTAAAATTGGTTTTTGGGAGCCCAATATGCATTATTTTTGATGTCTATTTGAACTTTCACTATGAAATGGAAAAATGGATATCTAGATATGTGACTATGTTTTTTAATTGTGCCAATTTAGCATGTGTGTTATATTGATGAACTGATGTTGACTTTGACATCGAATTTTGTGCATGTTGATATACTATTTTTGAAATATATTGACACTTTCACCATAAAAGGGAAATATGGGTGTTCAAAGATGTATTTTGTTTTTGTATGTCATTTCGATTGGTGTGTTTTTTAATTTCATGCCACAATTAGTATGTGGGTAACCGTGAAATTGACTGTTGGAGGTCAAATATGTACTATTTTTCACATCTATTTGGAATTTTACCATAAAATGGTAAAATGGGTATCCAAATATGTGACTGTGTTTGTAGTTTATTGTGTTGTGTGGATTGTGCATGTTTTAATGTCTCGAAATACGTGACAAATTAATTGAATCAATTTGTGAGTGTAAAATGTGTATGAGAAGATTGAATTTTATTCATTTCAAGTATTTGAATATAATTGTATATGGAATTGATGTGAGTTTTTGTTGTGTTTGTTTGTGGATGAACAGGTGAAGACTATCGAACTGTGACATCGTGTACGTACAATGAAGGTTGAGTTGGATGAGCTTATGAAGAATAAGGTATATGAGGAGTGGTTGGATGCAGTGTGGTTTAGAGGAGTGTGGGAGTGTAAGAGTGTTCATGCTAATAGAGCGTATATATCAATGTTGTGTGAGAGGTGGGACCTAGATAAAAATACCTTTCACTTTTTGATGAGTGAGATGACTATCACCTTCGAGGATGTGTATAGGATCTACAAGTTTCCCATTGAGGGTGTTCCAGTGAGGGCAACACCATATGGCAGTCAAGAAGTTGGGAATAACTGGAGGGGGGTAGATACAAAAAAGATGTACCATGAGTATCTTTGGTGTAATAAGATGTTGTCCAAGCGCTAGTGTACGGTGATGATAATGATTTCCACTTATGCTCTTCCAAATACTTCTGGGGTATTGTTTACCTGGAATATGTTGGACATGGTAAGTGATATGGTGGAGTGTAATGTTTTATTTGCATGGGCACCTATGTTGTTGGTCTAGGTGTATAGGGAGCTACATGATGTAGTGTGCTCTGGGAGGAAGGGGTTGAGCTGGACTACTTTGCTACAAGTGTGGGCATTGGAGCACATATCCTTGGAGCGACCATCATTGTTGCCTCATAATGCTCATGCTGATGGAAAAACACACTTAACATATGCATTGAATTGGAGGATGGATGAGGAAAAAGGGATGAAGAGGCCACATGAGAGTGATCCTTTGTTTTTGAGAGTGAAGTTTGGAGAGTTGGCTCCTAGTCTCATCAGGTGGAGGTCTTGGAGGAATGGGGTGGTATGGGAGAAGGATGATGAGCAGCTAGTTGCTATCCATCGAGGGAGATGGTTGGTGGGGTGGTATACTCGATAGGCTGAGTTATTTCAATTTAGTCGAGTGATAAGGTAGTTTGGGCTACAACAAGATATTCTAGAGGTGCCTGCTATGTATTATAGGTAGTGAGGTGATAGAGGAGAGCAGTATATAGTATTACGATGGACTGGTGAGAGGGATCTACCAATGGTTATTCCAAATTTGGATGGTGCAGGCACAATACCAAAGTACAATGCCTAGTTGGTGACTCAGAGTTGGGAGCAAGGTATTGGAGTGAGGGATCAATGGATACCATCTAGAGGTGGGTTACTTCAATCAAAGGGGTGTGTAGTAAGATATAATCGATCCAGGTTGTAGGATAGAGCTGGAGGTGAGACAACAGTGCCTCTTCGATGGTCTAGGCAACAATTGGGTGGTGCATCTAGTGCATCCATGAAGAGGGTGGAGGCACTAGTGATTAGTAGAGTGCAACCTATGGAGGAGGCAACGACCATGGAGGATATGGGTGATAATGTGAGCAAAGATGTAGGTGTTGATGACACCTTTGATCTAGGGTGTCTTGGTTATATGGGAGAGATTTTGATTGAGGAGCAAGACATGTAGGCTACAAAGGAGGAGGTTTTTCTACTATGGGAGTGAGTGCATCAGTTGAAGGGAGGGCTCTGAGAGAGTGAGAGAGGTTCAGTGATAGACATGGAGGATATAGAGGATATATTTATAGCCTTGGAGACTATTATCAATGTTGAGTGAAGGGTCTTTGAGTTACGATATGATGAGAAACATGAGAGACTTGAAGCTATAGAGGTGAAGTATACCGAGATGATGAGGGAGATGGAGCAACTGAGGGCAGATATGTATAGGTGATAGCTTATGGTAGAGGCCTAGGATGTAGATATTGTATATTTATGTGCTAATGTGAAGAGACATCAGTGAGCATGCAAGAAGGCTAAGCGATCCAAGGTGATAGGAGATGTGCCTACAGATGTGGTTGCTTTGAGGGCAGAGGTAGAGAAATTGTAGAAGGGTAGTTAGGATGTGAGAGGGTGGTTTTCCAAGGAGGTAGTGATGTGAGTGGATTGTGAGTTTATTTTGTTGATGCATGGGATTCCACTCCTATATTATAGTTAGGAGAGGTCACGATCAAGGTCATGATCATGAGCACCGACACATTTATAGTAGAGTCATTAAAGTACTGATTCAGAGGCCTAGAGGGGTATGGGTATAGAGGCACACAATGTGCTATGGGAAGTAGGTGGTGCTACTAGTTTGGATAGGGTGTTATATTTGATAGGAGCTCAGGGGCCTAGGACAGGGGCAGAGTCTAGTAGAGCTGCAGTGACATGTATGGTGACACAGGATAGGGCAAGCCACAAGGGGAGTGGAGAGACTCCTAGTGATAGTTAGAGCTGATGGTAGTGCTCTTCGAGAGCCTATGATTTTTGTAGCCTACGAGCATTTTTGATGATGGATAGTGGATATGGTCCCATTTTTTAGCCTACGAGAATTTTTGATGGATGATATATATAAATTTTGGTTGCAAATATTATATATACATGTGTTATGATTTTTAGTTGAATGTGTTTGAATTTATTTTGCATAGATAGCGTAGAATAATATGTGGGTAAATGTGTGATGAATGAATATATGTGTATGTGGTAATGTGTAAGAAAATGATTACATTGTAGCATATATATACTGTAGAATGATATGAAGAAGTGTGGATTGGATATTATGCTATGTGATGTAATGCAAGTGTGACAATGTATGGTAGAATTTTGGTAGATGTATGTAACATAAATGAGATGATGCAATGTCCATAAATGCATGTAGGATAAATACAATGGTGAAATGTGTGATAAATCTATGTAAAATAGATACACTAATGCATGTAGAGGGAGAATAAAATATGCAAAGGAAGCACTTGTATCGTGGCATAGACCAATGTGAATATGATCCATTCCATAATCTCAATGATGTAGGATGGTAGAAGGTATATGTAATAACTTTGACAATCATAGTTATAGTAATCAAATCTCATATAAAAAACTGTACAAGCATTGTTGAAAACCCATAACTAATATGAATGGTTCAAAGTCTATCATCGACTAGTATGTGCAAATGAGTGAGGTTTATTTATCCATTTTGAGGGAGGTAGGATTAACCCATTGTAAACATAACCAAACTAGCTATCTCATCTACAAGCGCACAGTGATCTATACAAAATAAGGTCTCTAATGTGATAGATGTGTCACCACTTGTAAGACTATTCCACTGGTAGGTAGCCACTTAGGACCTATTGCTAGCGATGGAAATCATCCCATGATGTTATGTTGAACCTAAGGAACAAAGGTGATGAATAATAACTTTTGTGATATCTGGAGGCTTTTTATTTTGTTTTCTACCCCTCATTTATTTTCTTTTTTTTTTGTTCTTGTTCTTTGATATGGGCGTTGGCTTTTGTTTTCTACTTGCTTGTCTAATTTTTGCTTATGCTTATCCCTTTGTTTATCCCTATGTCATATGTTGACCATGCAAATGATAGGATGAGCAGGAGAAACCATTAACTAGATGGTGATATCTATGCAAGGTGTTATCTTACCTAGCCTCAAAATTTACTTGTGCAACCTATGTGAATGGTCCGTGAGATAAGTTGAACATTCCTGAAAGAACTATAAGGAGTGTATAAAACCTATCAGCTAGAGGTGACATTTGATTGACTGAACTAGTGAGTGATCAAAGCTAAACAAGGTATCTTTATACGCATTAATATTGAAAATGTGGGAATGGATATCTAAGTGGTGATGCTAACAAGTGCATATGTTATTCCTATAGAAGGTGTATTTATGGGAGAAGAATATACAAACATGAAATGAAATCATAATAAAAGCTGAATGGATATATGCAATGGGTGTAATGTAACTGATGCAACTAGAAGAATGAAATATCTACAAGAGGAAGACCATGAAATGTATCTAAAGAAGATTGAAAAGCCTATTTACAAATGAGTATATGGTGTGATGATGATAAATAAAAGAAGTGATAATGGTTGCCCTAGCATGTGGGGTATGTGTGTAACAGGAGAATAAGATGTCACTGGTGGGAATGCATGTGATAATAACAAAAAGAGAAATAAATTGAAGGTGGAAACTACTTACGGTAAAAATAACAAGAAATAAGAATTGGTAACCAACAAGATGAGAGGATTACTAGAGAGAAGTAAGGGTGAGAAAAAAGAAACTAGATCAACGTAGGTATGTAGCCGCTTGAAGCATGACCATACAATTGCATGAGGAAGTGGGGAGAAGAAGAGGAAAGAAATAAGAGGGAAGATGAAAAGAAACTAATTATGGGCGAAGTGACAAAGTTTAGGTTGTGAATGAGAAGGTGAAGCGATGATGCTACTAGGGCTCTGATGGTTTGTATAGTTTGACATGTGATGGATATAGCATGATGGAGCTATCTTATATTTACATGGTGGAAAAGTGTGAGGGATGATACAACAGGGAGGACTCTGGAGTCGGTTGGATGAAATTGAGCGCTCACATGATGGGGTGTGATCACCAGTCAACATGTTATGTATCAAGGTTTCAAATGTAAGGCATGTATTATTGTCATGCCTTGGATAGTGGTGGTATATACAAAATTAGTTCTCATGATAATTTCACGATTTAGGATGCGATGGGTCAATAGGATAGATTTTGGGTAACCTAAGGAGACCTTAGTTAAAGAGGTGATGAAACATTTTAGATAATGGTGTGGATGAGTGAGGTATGGGATAGATATAGGGCTCTATAATAGGTGAGCGAGAAGTATATGGAATGAGGTCGAATAATGGAGGTGTGGGTCAAGAATTTGATATGAATTGAATCCAAGGATGAGGGATAAACCTAGGAGGAGGTGAGGATATATGGGTCATGGTGGATTGGTAGGTAGAGTTGTGGTAGCTACAATGACTTAGGTGTATCTTGAGAGCATCGAGGTAAGAGAGGATATGTTGGATATCAAAATGTGGGGGTGATAGGATTGGGGAAGGTGGAGAGTGGGACTCCAATGTATAATGAGGAGTATGACATGGGCGTAAAGATGGATTTACGTAGGAGGACAAAGGGTGCGAGTGAAGTGACCCCACAGATTTTGGGGCTGGCTGTAATGGTAAGCCTCTAAGTGACTAAGGAGGCATCCAAACAATGTGTTGTGTAGGATATGGTTTGGGGTAATGATGTGTACAAGATGGAGGTACACATGTAGAAGAAGCTTGGGAGGCATGCAAATGAAGGGCTTAGGTGTAGGGTACATCCCGTTCGAAAGTGGGAGAGGTAAGCATGAAGGAAATGCAATATGAGGTGTGTATCCTCCATTTGGGGGATGATAGGTTCCTAAGGGTGATAAGTAGAAGTGGATGGTGAGTAAGGGTTTCTTGTATCATCATGTGGAGGGGGAGGAGACCCTTATGTGCAGACATGGGAGTTTTATTCCTTTTCATAAAAGGAGGATAGGGATACCTGACTGTCTCATGAGCAAGGTGAATAAGATGAGCCTCTATGGTAGGGTGAACAATGTTAGGGTGGGTGTGGTGGTCCTAATGGGAGGATGGTGAGGACTATCGAATATGTACAAAGTTAGGTGGCCTGGTGAGGTCAACTAGTGTAATAAAAATAGGAGGCCATGTGGGAGGATCCTGCATAGTGATAGAGCGAGATGATGATAGTGTGCACGTGTGATCATGTATATCTGCTAAAGATGTAGTGATGGACGATGTGAACCCTACAAAAATAAATAGATACCAACAACATATAAATGACATAAAAAGCAAAGGTGCATCTACATAACAAAAAATAAATACCATGTACGTATGGTGATATGCATAGTGAGTGATGTGTGTGTAGATAGCGCTATGTACAATTTGAGGTGGTGAATATCTACGTAGGCTAAGCGTTGAATGCACAAAGGTGAAAAATATTTATGGGTTTAGGTTTAGTGAGACTTTCGATATTAGCTAATCGATAGATGCCTAAACAAAATTTGTGTGTGACTATGAATGGGTCCAACCAGTTCATGGTAAACTTATCTCATTATTGGTGGGATTGACTTGTGATTTGTTGGTTCTCTTTGAGAACTAGATCTCCAATTTGAAATTCATGTTGATGTACCTTACTATTGTAGGCACAATGAAGGTGGTCTTGATAGATGCATGTGTGCTCGATGGTGTGAATGTGACGTTCATAGAAGAGTGTTAGCTAATCGAGATGAGCTTGATGAGTGATGTCATCGTCAATAAATTATTTCAAAGATACTCATAGAGAAGGTATATCGAGTTCAAGTGGTATGATGTCTTAAGCACCATAGACCAAGGAGAAAGAGGTTGCCCTAGTGGAAGTATGGATGCTCATGCGTTAGGCCCACAAATCTAAGGGTATTTGATTATGACAATCACAATGAGATTCTGATATTGTCTTGTGAAGTATGGAGCAGATTTTTTTTGTTGGTAGCCTCTGCCTGGTCATTACCCTATGGGTAGTATGAGGTAGAGAAACTATGATGAATGTTGAATTTGGTGTAGAGAGTGTGGATAATTTTATTTTTTGAAATATTTCCCATTATTAGAGATGATTTGGGAGGGAATTCTAAAGTGACATATGATATGGTTTGTAATGAATACCACAATCTTGGCTCCCATTTTTTGGACAAGTGGAATGGCTTTGACCCACTTTGTAAAGTATTCTATGGAAGTAATGATAAATTTGTGATTGTTTGATGAGGTGGGTGTGATTTTTCCAATAAGTTCAAGGTACCATTGAGAGAAAGGCCACATGGATTGAATAGGTTGAATCACTTGAGATGGGATATGTGTGATATTTGCATGTTATTGGAACTTGACACAGTGCCTCACATATTCACAACAATCGTGTTTCATATTTGGCCAGTAATAGCCCATGCGAAGGATACACTTTGTGATCACCATGCCACTGAAGTGGAAACTACAAGTGCCATCATGGGTTTCTTGTACAACTCTCTGAGATTCATATGGTTCTAAAAAATACAAGAGTATGCCATCATAACTATGATGGTATATGATGTCCCCCAACAATGTGTAGCGAATTACCCTTTGCTTGAATCACCAGTGTGATATTATAGAAAACAAGGGTGGGGTTAAGGCATGACATATCCTTGTAAGACCATGAAAAGACTCTGATATAATTTTTGAGGAAAGTAGTGAACAGAATGCACTCTTCAGGTGAAATGCTAGTGGTTAGTTTGACAATGTGAGGGTTTTCAGGATCATCATCTACGTCAATGTTTTCCTCAATAAGCATGTGGGAACCATAACGAAGTTGTTCTAGAATTGGAATAAGGTGGAGGTAATTGATAGCCTTGAGAATATCATATGCATCACATATATAGATATCTATGTGGTGAACACACGAAATGTGAGGTGGTGTATAAGGAGAAGGAGCATTAGCGGTATGCAGGACATGAGACGAAAAGAGGAAATCTTGGGGTGACGATATAGGTGAGATGTGTGTGAGGTCAATAAAATTTGGATTTGGTGTGTCTTCATGAATCTGTTGATGTGTGTACCAAATTTTGGAAAAGAGATCCATGTCGACCATATTGACCTATGCCATGGGGGATGTGGGTGGTGAAGAGTTTGATGATGAAGACTCAATAACCTGTGAACATCGTAGAAGGCTCAATGGAGGGTGCAGGACAATAGGTGGAGAACATGGTCGAGTAATGGAGCAATGGAGTTGTCGATATATAGGCTATAATGTGGCCAAATGTGTTGGTTATGGTTGTAGAGACGTCATGTCATGCTATAGATAATGAGCATTTAGGGACAAGGCAACAAATTGGCTTGTCAATTTGTCAACACAACATGATGATGTGGTATCGAAAAAAGGGGTTTCTTGAAAGAAATCACATGGAAAAATGATGGTTGAGTGAGGATATGGGTTGTCTTCCAACCCATCTCCTCAAGTGTGTGTTGGAATTGGAGAAGGGTGTAGAGAGAGAATTTTAAGTTTATTCTCAAGTGTGTGGATAGCGGTAGGATGATAGTCAAGGCCAGATTTATCAGTAGGTAATTGCACATGGGGTTGATGGGTGTATGTAACCCTTGTTCATAATGGCCTAATACAAATCCATGCCAATGAAAATTTTGAATATAGTGTAAGGTAAAATAGGGATTAGCCATGTGTTTCAATGTACCACAAAAACTAGATTATGGTGGTGGAGGGACTACAAGTGGGAGTGAATAATCGACTCCTGCATATACAAAGTTAGTTTGGTTCTCAGGAGACCCTAATTGTATGATATTTTTGATAGTAAAAATTGAGATTTAAGGTTGACCAAAATCATGCATGGACTGGAATTTAGGTGGACATAAGTAGGAGTCGCGCACATTGTAGTCACTAGGACTTAAATTTATCATAAAAATAAAAATGTGGGGCGATGTATGATGTGGTGAATGAGGAGGTAAATCTGAATTGAAATATGAGGATGCAACCTAGGAATACCTTATAGTATCAGTAGAAGGATGTAACAATTGATCGTCGAGGTGAGATTCTTGATGCTCCCACTCATGGCATTCAATTGCGATAGCTAGGATAGGTTGATCTGCATGTGGAAATTGGGTAAGAGGAGGAGTAGGGGTCAGTGCTAGGTTACAAAGAGATGTGAAAGGAAATGAAAATATTCTTGCAAATATAAATGAACTAAAATTTTTTATTTAACGCAGGTTTTTGAAAAGAAATTTTAAAAGGGTTTTAAAAATTATGATTCACAAAAAGAATAAGTAGAAATGGGCACCTATTTTAAACCTTTAAGAAAATGGAAATGCAACTCTGATTTACACATAAAGAGAAATATAGAGCACTAAAATAAATGATATTAGTATGATAAATGCATCTAAAACAAGAAATTTACCGAATGACATGATGCATTTACTAGTGAAATTTTCCTTGCACAAAAAATGACAAAATAGAGAAGTTAAAGGGGAATACCTGATTCCTTTTGCTCCAGATGGATTATTCTACCAATATGCTATTGACCTCTACAATTTTGAGGTTTTTTGGAGCAGTTATGTTCAATTCACGGGGCAAGGGATGAATTGGATCTAGATTCATGGGGTGGGGAGTGAATCAGATATAGGAGCCTGAAACTCCTATTATGATGACCTGAGGGGGTTGTTAGGGTTTTAAGGGTCTCTGTGATGTCTTGATATGGTACTTGCAACAAAAAAAATAGAGAATTATGTTATATTCATGATAAAAACTAGTTTAGCACAACTCCTTGTGGGGGTCCCACCAGGCGTGCTAGAACGAAATGTACAAAATATGAAATTTGATCCAACAACTTGCTATAACACAAATTATCCAAAAATGTTGATTTTATTAATGAGAGAAATGCTTTAGGTTAAAAATAGGGAGAATTCCCATTCTTCTTTCACAAATGTACAAAACTCCTGATGTTATCTTTTGGGCTCCTCAATGAAGGTGGGCTTCATGTGTGATGTGTGCCACTGGTAGTTTTTTTGTTGATGTTTCCTCTTTGCACTTGGTTGAAACTTGTAAAAGAGAATTAGTATTTTTGGGGATTTGCCTCAGTCAGGCCCCATTTTGAAGAAGACAAATCGACACTAAATATGTGATAAAAACTAAAATAAATTATGGAAATGAATATAAAAACATGAAATAAAATATACTTGACATATTTGATGAGAGAAACATTTTGTAGGGTCAACTCGCAAGTCAGGGTATGAACTGGAAGCTGGATTCGTGGGGCAAGGGGTGAATTGAGCTACAAGTGCTTTCTGTTGGATATCCTTGTCTAGATGGGCTCTTGAGATGATGTTATACTATCTTCACGGTTCAAATATGTTAGATTGTACTTCTGGTCGTATTTCTACAGAGTGTTTATAGGATAACTAAAAGGGGGAGAGAGAGATATAATGAGGTATTTTATCTCCTATTTATAGAATAAACCAAGGTGTAGGTGGTGTGGTTAGGTGTACTAAACCCTAGGGTAAATTCCTATTGTGGTTAGGTTAGGGTTTGTGAGGTGGCATTCTCATATTCCCTACAGAAAAATCTCATCCTCACACATGTGTGAGGAGATATTAGGGTTTACTAGGGTTAGGTGGTCCCTAGGTTAGATGAGGGTTAGTTAGGATTTCCTAGAAAATATCCTAACTAATTTAGTGCACACACATGTGAGGGAATAATTAGGACTAATTTGGGTTTAGAATCCTAATTGACATTTTTAATCCATAAAGTGCACTTAAGTGAAGTGACTTTAAAATTAGAAATCCAATTAACTTAATTAAGCATTTTTGGGAACTAATAATCTCGTAGGGTCCTAATTAGGTCTAGAAAGGGATTAAGTTGCCTTAGGGGACTGATAGGTGGCTCTCAAATAGATAGAATATGGTCGGGTCATGAATTGTGTAGTTTATTAGGGTTTCATGCCTATAGACCAATGAAATTTTCTACATAGGTCTACAAAGGTCTACGATAATCTAGAGCGGTCTATGCTGGTCTAGAGTGGTCTACACTGGTATAGAGTGGTTTATGCTGATCTAGAATAGTCTACAGTGGTCTACAATGATCTATGTTGGTCTAAAATAGTCTAGAGGTGTCTAGAATGGTCTATGAAAATCTACAAGTGTTCGGATAGATCTACAAGTACGTAGAGGTAGACATGTGCAAATTTTGGGTGTCTACACTTATTTTTCAAATCACATGACTTTTCAAGCTCTATGTTTTAGTGACATCAATTTATAAACCTATTCTAGTGTTAAGGGCTACATTGTTATTACCCTATGTTTTAAAGGGTAAATTTACCATATGCTTTGCAATCAGAATATTTGGTATACTTTTTGAGAGATAAAATTTATGATAGTTGTAGTAGGTTTTGATTCTTTAAGAAATATACATGAAAATGATTTAGAATGTACTTTAGTCAATCTATTTTCCTCCTTTGGCCTATTGATTCAAACTATCCATGAAGATCTAATAATTTTGTTAGATAATTATTATTACATTATTTAGGTAACTTTTTTTTAAATAGAATACAAAGAGACATGTGATTCTATGGATCACCAGGAGTATATTGAGAAACTAAGAGAAATATATATATATATATATATATATATATATATATATATATATATATATATATATATATATATATATATATATATATATATATATATATTTGTAAAGTTGGTTGCCTTGAAATATTGAATGTGAGCCTCTATTTTTCTATTGCACAATCCATCACTGGTATCAGAGCAACTTTTCCCTAGATTAGAATCCAAAACCACTATGTGCTCTTCCTTGAAAATATTTTCCCTAGTGTACATTGATAATTTTCATAATTTGTTGCATAGATTCATCCATTGAATTAAATATTTGTTAAACTAAAGGAATGAACTTTAAACCTTTGGTTGTGCTTTGGGATTCAACTTTGGCATTTTGAAGAGGAGTGATTTTTTCTCTAGTCATTCAAAAGGTGATAGTATTCTAATACAACAATCCCACTTATATTTTAGCATGGATTTGGCCTAACATTTTAATCAAATACCTTGTGTAACTGAATTTATTATTATTCTATTCAAATTAAGTTTTGTAAAGAAGTCCTTGCCCTAAATCTCTCTATTGTAAACCTCCTAACTTAGGAGTAAATTTGACCCATTAAACTGAGTGTATCTCATTCCAAAATATTCCAAATAACTATTTGAATTCCTTTCCTTGTCTGTATAGAATTGGTGATTCATGTAGTCCATAAATGACTTGTATCCCATGAATATATCAGTATAGGGATTGATAGTATTGAAGTAAGGAGTGATGGTGGATATCAATATCTCGTCCTTCTACTTGAGGTATTTGATTAATTTGTTGATACAATAGGTAAATTTATGTGATATTATTACCTTATATGGTAACTAACCTTTGAGAAGTTATTTATTAGAATTTTCCATTATCTTCTTTTTTGAACAAACCATATAAGATTCAATAGTAATAAAAGAGCAAATATATGATGAAGACATATGAAATGATTGATAAAGCATTCCATATTTTTTTAATCTATATCCAACATATGGTATTAAAGTAATAATTGATTGTTATCGAGCTAAGAGGAGATAGAGGCATTTGAATGCATGTTTTGAGAGAGGCCATTGAGACATTATGTGTAAGATTTTTCTTATAACCAATTTGAAGTATTTATGAATGTAATTGTATGGATGTTCTTGCAAAAATTTAGAGGCCTAGAAAGTATTTTGAAATTTTTATGAATGTGATTGTCTGGATGCCCTCACAAAAATCCAAATACCCCAAAACAAATCCATCACTAAGGTATTTCATGTCAGTGTTGCTCCTAAAAATTCATGCCAAAATTTGTGCCAAGAAAGGTACTTTGATATTATTTTTTTGAATTTATAAAGACATGCCCAATATGGGTATTCTATCTATTTGAAATTAAATGCAAACCAAAGTATTTATCTATGTTGAAGAATAATTCTAGGCAAAGTGCACCTAAGATTAATTTTTGGGTAGCGGTCGAGAGAGTTCCCAAGATTAAGTGTGCCTGAGATTAATTTATTGGTTATGTCCAAGAGTACCCAAGATTAATATTTTGGATGCATAAGATTAATATTTTTTGAAGGTCTAAGGTTAATATTTTGAAGTCCTAAAATTAATATTACTAAACTCACCTAAGAATCATTGTTGGACATTCTCGAGAGAGCGCTTAATTTTAATATTACGAAGCACTCATGAGAAAATCATTTGAGTTTTTTTTTAAAGTGTTGTCTAAAAGCATCTGAGAGAGTACATACTAGAATTTTTTTTTGTAAGAGTTTGAGTAAGGATGTATTAGGAGTGCTATTTGAAAAATACTAAAAAAAGAAGACATATTGGAAGTGTTGCTTGAAATTTTTTTGAGAGGGGACGTATATAAGTTTGTTTGAGAATATTGCTTGAGAACAAGATGTGCATTCCTAAGAGTGGATATGTGTGTTATGCCTAAATATTTGTATGCATTCAAGACAAGACACAGATTTTGAGTGTAAAGTCTTGGTGTGTAATTTGAATTTGAAGTTTAGAACATAAGTTCATATGTGTAGTCAAAATTCCAAAGAATTACCCAGGGTCTTTTTCTATAGTACTATTTATTAAAAGAATATTAAAAAAATAAAAATAGGTTTCTATAGTTGAAATGTTTAAACTATAGAACAATATATATTGAAAGGAAATCTCATTTGAAAGGTTATATCAAAGACCATATTTATAGTTAAAGTTTAATTAGGTAGTCATAAGGAATATCCATCATGACATATACTAAAAACAAGGGCACACGATGGTATATTGAATTTGGATCCTGTAAACATATGACATGATATAGTCAATGGTTTAATTACCTTCATAAAATTAATGGAAAACCTGTAACAATTGTAGATGATAAAACTTATCAGACAAATTTTTTTGGTAATACTTATCTTAGACTATTAGATGGAAATAGAGAATGTTTTTTATGTGCTAGGATTAGCCAACAATATTATCTCAATTTTACAAATGTTAGATAAGGGATTAATAGTCGAATTTAAAATATTGATGGAAAGAAATAATGCCTTATTAAAAAAAATCAAAATATTATTGCAACTGGTTCATTCAAGAATGGTTTATTTTCTCTTGATGTTTTTTTATCAAGTAAAAAAAATTATAAGGATGGTATATTTGACATGGTCCTCAAAACCTATTTACATAAATAATATTTTCAACCATCAATACAAAACCTTAGTAATACCAAAGCAGACTAAGATACTAAAATTATAGTAGCGTATTACAAATCATTAACTACTTCTTTTTAAAAAAAAATTATCAGTTTTCCATTGATATTCAGCCTTGTTGCTTCAACAATTAGAGGAAGGTAAAATGTAAATACCACTCCCCCAATCTTAACCCGAACCCCTTCCAAGTCATTGTAGCCTTCCTAGCTAAATATTCATCAAAATTGTATCTTGCTTCCAAAAAAGAGTTCAAACCTCCTTCATAGATAATTCTCCAGAATTCTACCTTATCCTTGACTTCTACACAATTGTCTTGTTATGTATTCACAAGATCTCCATCCATATTGCTAAAATTCCTCCCCAAAAATATTAAAACTACTTCGATATGGTGCTTCCCAAATTATGTGTAAATAAACTAGAACAAGCTTGTTGTACTATAGAATTTCAACTAGATTTTATAAATCTAGTTGTACTTGACAAAAAATAATTCTAAAATTGGAATTTTTAGCTTGTATGCATGCGAACATATCTCAAATCCACTTAAAAAACTTAAAATTAACTTTCCCACAAAGCACAACAATACATTTGTTGTAGTATGATAAATTTGTTTTTATTTAGAATTAAACCACCATTTACGACATGCATGTCAACATTATGATGTCCTCTCAACTTACACAAACCTATTCTATCAACATTATTTTCCCTAAATCCATCATTACACTTTTCAAAAAACTTTAATGTTTCATTATTATTATTCCTTTTGAACTTCTTGGAAATGACAAGCCATATCTTGTCAAACCACTTCCGCATTTTCTTCATTGTCCACATCATCATGATTTAATAATTGCAATATCTTGATAATTTCCTTTGACTTCCAATTATTTTGGGTCTACAAATTGAATAATTTTCACTAATACTAAATTTTATTATTTGGTAAACTTTTGCTTCAGTTTTGCTTTGGTTTTGGAAAATCCTATGATTCCTCTCTTTCCACACCACCCAACAAAAGTGTGGAGGAATAAAATCCTAAAATTCATTGGAAATATTCCTACTATAATTCCTATCCCATTGGATCAACATATTTATAAATGATTTAGATTGAACCCATTGAATTCTTAGATCATTCTAGATTCTACCCCAAATGTTCCTAGCAAAATCACAGTGTAGAAATAGATGGTCAACTAATTCCTCCATTTTATAGCATAAAACACATCTATTAGGAAGTTGAAACCCTATTTTCCTTAGATTTACAATAGTAAGGATCTTATTATGAGTTTTTTTCCATATGAAAAACATATTTTTGGTATCAATCCTTTCAACCAAACCTTCTTCCACAATTGACAATCTACATCAACTAAATCAGAATTCATAAAATTAAAGGTTGATTTCACCCTATACACCCCATCCTTTTCTCTATTCCAAACTGGATTATCTTTTCCATTAGAGTGATAAATTTCCTTTCCCATAAATTCTTTTCTTACTTCCAACTGAATATTGATCTTTTCATCATCAAATTCTTGAAAGCAAGAAATTTGCACCATACAAAGAATATAAATTGAAACACGATGAATAACAATAAATGAGTCTTTTTTCTATTTATATGTGGTTTCAAGGTGTTACAAGAGCATCCCATTGATATATCTTATTAGTGATACAATAGGTTACAATAGATCACTCAAAATATCTCGAAGACAGATGAATACAAAATTCTTTCATCGGACTGCTTGTGCTCGAAGACAGATGAATAAGATGGAGGCCCTTCAAGATGAGAATGGTCATTCCTTTGATACACTTCCAGGTATGCATTCCCATGCTATGGATTATTTCTCTAAGATTTTTAAGGAAAGCATGGTACAAAATGTAGAGGCCCAAAATGAAGTTATTTTTGTCATACCTGCTGTTATTTCTGAGGATGAAAATCAGGCCCTCCTCAAACCCATTGATAGAGATGAATTGAAAACTGTGGTCTTTGGAATGAGCACTAGTAAAACTCCAGGTCCAGATGGCTTCCCAATTGAGTTTTTTTAGGCTTTCTGGGACTACTTAGAGGAAGATGTAAGGGCTATTGTAGAAGAGTCCAGATAAAATAAGAGAATGCTTAAAGCTATAAACCACACTTTCATTACCTTAATTCCAAAAGGGGAGGAGGGGGTTCATATTTTAGATTATAGGTCTATTGCCTTATGTAATGTGCTGTACAAAATAATCACAAAGGTAATGGCTGAGCCCTTAAAACCTCTTCTTCACAATATTGTCTCCTTTGAGCAAGTGGGTTTTGTTGAGGGACGACAGATTCTGGATGGGGTGGTTGTGGCCCAGGAAGCAATCCATTCAATGCACACTTCTAGTAATAAAGGGATGTTCATAAAATTGGACATGTCAAAGGCTTATGACAGGGTTGAATGGAGTTTCTTGGCTAAAATGATGGCAGCCTTTTGTTTCTCTCAGGACTAGATAGAGTGGGTCATGAGTTGTGTCTCTTCCCCAACTTACTCTGTGCTAATCAAGGGCCTTCCTTCGCAACCATTTGGAGCTACTCGAGGACTGCGCCAGGGGGATCCATGTTCTTCTTATATTTTTCTCATTTTGGCTGAAGGTCTTGGCAGATTTTTCTTGAGGAGAAGACAGCAAGGTAGATTATTGGGTATCAGGGTGGGTGATGAAGTTTTAACGCACCTGCAGTTTGTGGATGACACTAGTTTGGTGGGAGTGGGCAACTTCATGGAAGTAAGAATGATTAGGGATACTCTTAATGTGTATCTCAGGGCTACTCAACAGGTCATTAATGACAAGAAATCCAAAGTGGTTTTTTTTAATCTGGAGCAAAGGCTTCAGAACAGAATTTTAGAAATCTTGGGATTCACAAGGACTTCTCTCCCGGTGGTTTACTTGGGGGTCCCCTTGCACTTTAAGAAGCTGAAATTAGACACATGGAGGAATCTGCTGGAGTGTATCAAGGACAGAATTAATCACTGGTCTCATAAGTGGTTAAGTTATGGTGGTAGATTAACGTTCTTACAATCGGTCATTCAAGCCATGCCAATTTACAAATTCTCTATCCTGGCTGCCCCGATTACAATATGGAAAGAGTTGGACAAGATGGCTAGAAAGTTTTTATGGGAAGGAGCAAAGGGAGAGAGAAAGTGGGCCTTAGTGGGTCATGTGACAAAGTTACCCACCCCAAGGTTAAAGGAGGTCCTGGGTTTGAGAAAATCTAAGTTGAATAATAAAGCTTTGGTCGGAAAGTCAGATCGGAGATGGATCTCCCAACCCACCTCCCTTTTCAGTAGAATCCTAACTAGCAAATACCTCGGATAGGCCAACCCAATTGATGTGGCTCGCATCCCCTTGGATGGTACTGGGTCCCTAGTTTGGCAAGCTCTCAAGTTAGGGTCTCAGGTTGTTAAAGACCACTTATTTTGGAAAGTGAGAAGAGGGGAGAAGGCTCATTTTTGGATGGATTCTTGGGATCAGTTCCCACCCATAATTGCTGAATTTATAGAATTACAGCCAATAAAAGCAGCCATTAAAGCCAAGGGATGGATCCGTATTGAAATTTATTTCACAACTACTCAGCTGGGGGAGTGTAAGTTTAAGCAGTTCAAGAAGTTGGATGAGTGGCCCATTTCAATCCCTCCGGATTTGACGCCCATCATGACTAAAATTCTGACAGAAAGATTTCTTACGGGGGGAGACGTGGAGGATGAATTAGCCTAGGGCTTTGGGAGTCTTGGAGTCTATACAGTAAAGGAAGTATATGACAGCATTCTCCCAGAGCCCCCCTCATACTTTTCAAGGTTGAGGACTGGAGGAAAATCCGGCACTCTAAAGGCTGGCCGAAAGTTAACTTTTTTGCCTGGCAGTGCATGCACAATGGAATCCTCACTTTTGATAATCTTAGATCAAAAGGTATCATCGGCCCTTATCAATGTGTACTATGCTACAAGAGCGAGGAAAATATTGACCATTTGTTGTTTGGTTGCCCTTTCACCCGACAGATTTGGCTGTGTTGGTTTGCTTACTTTAAAATTCGAGTAAGTGGTGACCTGAACCGGATGAATATCTAGGAAAAATGGCAGAAAGGTAGATTCAAATATAAAGCTCTTCATTTTGGCTGGGAGATCGGTTTAAGCTTTATTTGGTGGCAAGTATGGCTGGAAAGAAATGCCAAAATTTTTAGAGAAACTTTTACTGCTCTAGACGGGGTTTGGTAGACCATTTGGAGCAAGGTTACCAAAACTGTGGTTGTTCATGCTGAGCAGGAATCTCAAATTGGCTTTGGAGCTTTGGAAGAATGCCTTGAACCACAAGAGGGACAGGATAGAAATTGTTGGAAACCTCCCCCTGGAGGTTGGATTAAAATCAATATTGATGGAGCTATAAAAAGCAATCCGGGTAGAGCCAGAATTGGAGTGGTGTGTCGAAACCATGCTGGGACTATGCTCTATTAGGAATTGCAAGGCCTGGGAAGATCCACTAACAATGAAGTTGAAGCCATTACCATTAAGTCTGCTTCTATTTGGGCAGTGAAACATGGCCACCTCAGGATTATTCTTGAATCAGACTCGTAAATAATGGTTGGAGCTCTAGACTGCATGAGGAACTTTGATCTAAAATCTTGGAGGTTGAGGGCTCTTATTACCCAAATTAAAGAATTATGGAAATAATTGGAGGACATAATCCCAGTTCATGCGAGTAGAGATATGAACAAAGCGGCTGACTTTCTGGCTAAGATGGGTGCGAAAAAGGAGGTTGGAGTTCAGTTGCATAGTGACATGGATATTGAGGATGAGGTGATTAGACAGGGTCTGGAAAGGTCCTTGAGCCAATGATCAAAGAAAAATCAAAGGGAGGAAATTTTTCATGATATCACGACATGTTGGGCCGTCGCGGTCGCTGGAGGAAAGTTGTCGCGATATCGCGACATGTTGCGCCGTCGCGGTCACTGGAGGAAAGTTGTCGCGATATCGCGACATGTTGCGTTGTCACAGTCATGGGTGAAAAGTTGTCGCTATATCGCGACATGTCGCTTTGTCGTGGCCATGGGAGGAAAGTTGTCACGATATCGCGACATGTCGCTTCATCGCGGCAAAGGGTGGAAAGTTGTCGCAATATCGCGACATGTTGCGTCTTCACGGTCAAGGGTGGAAAGTTGTTGCGATATCATGACATGTCACTTCATCGCGGCCAAGGGAGGAAAGTTGTCGCGATATCGCGACATGTCGCTTCATCACGGCCAAGGGTGGAAAGTTGTCACGATATCACGACATGCTGCTTTGTCGCGGCCAGGGGTGGAAAGTTGTCACGATATCATGACATGTTGCTTCGTCATGGCCAGGGGTGGAAAGTTGTCGCGATATCACGACATGTTGCTTCGTCACGGCCAAGGGTGGAAAGTTGTCGCAATATCGCAACATGTTGCTTCGTCGAGGCCAAGGGTGGAAAGTTATCGCGATATCACGACATGTTGCTTCGTCACGGCCAAGGGTGGAAAGGTGTCGCAATATTGCGACATGTTGCTTTTTCATGGCTAAGGGAGAAAAGGTGTCGCGATATCGCGACATGTTGCATTTTTGCGGCCAAGGGAGAAAAGGTGTCGCAATATCGCGACATGTTGCATTTTTGCGGCCAAGGGAGAAAAGGTGTCGCGATATCACGACATGTTGCATTTTTGCGGCCAAAGGAGAAAAGGTGTCGCGATATCGCGACATGTTGCATTTTTGCGGCCAATGGAGAAAAGGTGTCGCGATATCGCGACATGTTGCATTTTCGTGACCAAATGAGAAATGGTGTCGCGATATCGCGACATGTTGCATTTTCACGGCCAAAGGAGAAAAGGTGTCACGATATCGTGACATGTTGCTTCATCACGGCCGAGAGAGAAAAAGTGTCACGATATCGCGACATGTTGCACTTTCATGCCCAAAGGAGAAAAGTGTCGCGATATCGTGACTTGTTGAATTTTCATGGCCAAAGGAGGAAAATGTCGCGATATCACGACATGTTGCTTTTTCACGGCCAAAGGGGAAAGGTGTCACGATATCGTGACATGTTGCATGTTTGTGGCCTAAGGAGAAGAATAGTGTCACGATTTTGTGACAAGCTACATCAACTGTCCATGCCGACCCCCTGCTAGCTAGTTAATGGTTCAGGAGATTTGGCTCCATTGCAAATCTTCTTCTACTATTGTAAGATTGTGTTCTCTTTGAATTCGGCTGGGAAGAGTCTCTTCCCATATTGTAATTGATCTTTGTTTTAATACAAGTTTTTTCAAAATTTTCAAAAAAAAAAAAAATCTCCAGGTGCAATATTTAATATTTTCATGCTAGCACAATGTTTTTGAGAGCAAGTTTTCTCGTGTCCACTGCATGAGAGTTAGGTCATAAAATATTTGATCTCCTTGAAGCCTGCACCTTGCACACAAGGAAATAGTAAAAAATAAGTAGCATTTGTAGGGACCACCAACGTTATATCCAGATTGATCATGAAATAAAATGAAATGAAGCAAATGAATGTGTAAAATGAAGGAAATTTATGCTACCGCAATATGATAAATTTCATGAAAGGAAATATTTTCTACTACAACAAACATACAAATAAAAATCTGATCTAACAAAAAGAAAAACTATAAAAATTGGTCACCTTATTGGGACCATCTCGACTCAAGATGATTTATTTCTATGGACTATCTCGGGGTGAGATGATCGTTGTCGTAGACATGCAACTCTGTGAAACCAGGCCTAGGTGATATTTGGATGATGCAAATGGTGTTTTGTAGATAAATTTTATGAGTGTTAATGTGAATAATCTAGTTTGAATGATTCAAAGTAGTGATGTTAATCAAATGATATGATGGAAGATAGCCTCAAAGCTCGTGTAGTAATCCAGTAGCATGGAGACAATGAGAAAGCTTGGTGAGAAATTTGGACAACACTTCATTGTGAGAGATTTTGAAATTACATTATCAAAATAGAGGGGGGAAGCCTTCATTTTATAGCCTCCTTAGCATACATACAAAGAGGTAAGTGGCAATTAGGGGTAGCCTAATTGCCACTTTGTAGGTTGCGGGGGTGATTGTAGGTCATCAAGCATAGTGGGAAATTAGCTACTACGCTGATAGGTAGTCCTGTTGCTTGATTATTCTTGTTTAAATTTGCACACGTGTGACCATATCGATTCAAGATAGTCTCAACTTGAAGACCATATTAGATGATATGGTCATGTTTCCCATGAGGGAAAGTGCCCTTTTCTTGAAAAAGACACCAAATAGCCCTAAGGCTACCCTAGGTGGATTAGATGAGTTATAAGGAGGTATTTTAGAGAATCTCTTTATGATTACGCATTTTAGGTGTCTATAAATGCTCCTTTTTGGAATGTGTTGTGTCTAAGAAAAATGCAGAGCAAAAATAAATGACCTAAAATGGTTGAGTTGATGATGGATGATGTTAGTTTGAAAAATTCAATGTGAGATGCCCCAATCATAAAAAGGGCACACGTATTTGAATCATTGCTTCCAACACATTGATGAATTTGATTTGATCTTGGTAACCCTTTAGCCATGGGTAGACAAGCTTGAGTCTACTCTTTAGGTTTTAGGCATACCAAATATTTGTTTGATTTAAATTTTGCTTATTGTTTGCCCCAAAAAAAAGGCTTATGATAGTCTTTGGCAATGATTCTTGAACGAACACAATTTCTATTTTTGAGTGTTTGATTGTTGACTTGATTTTGAAATGTAAATTTTGATATTATTGACTACCTCCTCGAGTGATGAGTCGATGGAGGAGATTAAAAATTGATGATAGAAATGAGGTGCTTGATAATAATAAGACTATTAGCATGGCTACTTTTGAAAAAGTGCCACTTTGAGATCATCGACCTGAGATGGTTTCATTTTTTTAGTTCCTTTTTTGCAAAATTGTGACCATCTCAGATGACCACATGGTACCACACAATCGTCTCGAACAGTCTCAGCTACTGAAAATTATAAATACCTAAAAATATATAAAAAAGGATAATTTTCATCGTGCAAGATGAGAAACAAGTGAGACAAGGAGGATATTTTAGTTTGTGAAGTGGAGCGCGGCCAAAACATCCACCTATCGCTATGATGGACCCATCTGATGCTTTGACAAGCGAATGAGCCTGTGTGAGAAAGGTAAGGATAAAAATCCAAACTTTTATTTTAAAAAGTAAAATAAATCAAATTAAAATAAATGGAAACAAATAGGGCAGGGTGGGAAAAATGGGTAGTTAGGCGAATGAAAAGTGGGTGGGTTATGGGTAGTTAACTTGTTAATGCATTTTCTCTTTTTGTGTGCTTTTGTTTTTTTTTTTTTTTTAAGTTTTTGAGTTTTTGTTGTGTTTTTGGGGACCATCTCAAGCTGAGATGATTCCATTTTGTGGTCATCTCGCTTGATGTGACCTCTTTTGGGGACCATCTCATAGTGATATGATCTTATTCCATGACCGTATCGTGTTGATATGATCGTGTTTGGGGGTTTTCTAATGCAAGATGGTCGTGTGTGGTGTTTTTGTTTTTTTTGGAATTTTTGATTGAGTGGTTATATTTTATTAGCTTTTTAGAACTTGACATCGATTCTCAAACCATTACAAGGAGGCTCATGCTATAGTTATGAACAACGAGGATCACTAGAAGTGGTTGAATGTCTTGGGCCTTCTACACACTTATCTATTAGAGTCCTGTTGAGTGGTATTTTCACCCAGTCATGAAAGTACACTCTCCTTTAGGATTTGGGTTCCAAATCCCCTCTTGCAAAGAAGTCAAACAAACAACTTCTCCAAGGTCTCCGTTGTATTAGCATTTGCAACTGTGTATTAGTAATCTCAAATAAAAATAACCAATTTAAATGCTTGGAACACCTTAGTGATTGTAAGTAACTGTAAACAAGGGGCAATGTTGGTTTATTTCATCATGAAAACTTTAATGATTGTTCATTGTTTTTTTGGATTTTGATATTTTTTAGATGTTTATTTTAATGCCTTGAAAAGTTAAAACTTCTAGAAAAAATATAAAATGCAAAAAAATGAAAATGAAATGCAGAAAAACTGAAAATAAAATGCGCTCAGTATGATGCTATCCTATTTTGACAAAACCGAAGATGTGAGGTCTCCATGCACGCAACCTAACCTATTGGACTTGCAAAACATGCACAATCCCCATAGACTAAGTGCTGGTTCCTAGGGTACGAAATAAAATTCAGATTTCAAATATTCGCCTAATGTAACCCAAAGAAATGGCATCAACATTATCTATAAATTTGAAATCTAAAAATATGAAAGAATAAACATTAACTCCATAGCATGCAAAGAAAATCTCCTTATTTCTTGCTCACAAGATGCAAATTTTTGAACACTTCTGCATTAAAAATGTGTCATTTTACAATAGCAAAATTTTTGGTTTTCCCAAACCAGTCCATGGAAGAAAAATGACTCAAACAGGTCCAGAATGGCATCATCGCCTTCAAGTCTGCAACTCTGCTTGCTGCAATTTCCAACCCATGTCCATGAAGAGGAAAAACCAGTCTATGGAAGAAAAACAGCCCAACTAGGTCCAGAATGGCCTTATCGCCTTCAAACCTGCAACGCTACTTGCAACAGTTTTCCACCCCCTTTGGCCTCTTTGAATGGCATATTTAAACTTGTGAAAACATTGTTTCTCCTTCCTTGACGGTTCATTTCATTTGCCGATGTTTGTTCGCTTCACCTTCCCTGACTGTTCATTTCACCTTCCCTTGTATGCATGTGCTTTGCTTTCCATTTTGTGGCCCTTCGCTGCGTTTTCTCCACATGGTCTTGCATCCATTTCCCTCCGTGTGTAATGACCATCTTAAATGATTTCAAATCATTAAATATTCTCTATGTAAAACTTTGTCTTCTTCATTGGATTTTTTCCTTATGTCCATGTCACTATGCAGGTCCGTTACCTTGGCAAAAATGGAACATGTCGCGATATCATGACACTTTTGGCCCCTTCCGTATTTTGTTGCTTTTAGCCACAAAAATGGAACATGTTGCGATATCGCGACACTTTTTCTTTCTTCCCTCTCTCTTTGCTTTGAATCGCGAAAATGCAACATGTCGCGATATCACGACACTTTTTCCTGTACGATCGCAAAAATGCAACATGTCTGCGACACTTTTTCCTGTACGACCAAGAAAACACAACATGTCGTGATATCGCGACACTTTTCTTTTCTTGTTCTTTCTTGTCTTGTTTGGTCACGAAAATGCAACATGTCATGATATCGCGACACTTTTCCTTCTTGTTCTTTCTTTTCTCATTTGGTCGCGAAAATGCAACATGTCGTGATATCGTGACACTTTTTCTTTCTAGCTCTTCCTCTTTGCTTTGAATCATGAAAATGCAACATGTCACGATATCGCGACACTTTTTCTTTCTAGATCTTTCTCTTTGCTTTGAATCGCGAAAATGCAACATGTCGCGATATCATGACACTTTTTCTCCTCTGACCGCGACCAAGCAACATGTCGCGATATCGCGACATTTTTTCTCTTCTGACCGCGACGGTGCAACATGTCGCGATATCACGACACTTTTTCTCTTTTGGCCGCGATGGTGCAACATGTCGCGATATCGCGACACTTTTTCTTTTTTTTCCGCGATGGTGCAACATGTCGCGATATCGCGACACTTTTTCTTTTTTTGGCCGCGACAGCGCAACATGTCGTGATATCGCGACACTTTTTCTTTTTGGGCCGCGATGGTGCAACATGTCACGATATCGTGACACTTTTCCTCCTTGTCTGTGATGGTGCAACATGTCGCGATATCGCGACACTTTTTCTTTTGGGCCGCGATGGTGCAACATGTCGCGATATCGCGACACTTTTCCTTTTGGGCTGCGATGGTGCAACATGTCGCGATTTCACGACACTTTTTATTTTTGGCCGCGACAGTGCAACATGTAGCGATATCGTGACAATTTTTTCTTTTTGGGCCACAATGGTGCAACATGTCGCGATATCGTGACACTTTTTCTTTTTTTGGCCGCGACAGTGCAACATGTCGCGATATCGCAACACTTTTCTTCCTTGTGGTATTTTGCTTTTTTCCTTGATCTTTAGCCTATGGGCCACTTCGGTCTTCTTGGAACACATGCAAAAAAGGTGGGTCCCCAATTTTGGGGTACGTTGTGGATCAGCCACAACAAATGGTGACTCTGCTAGGAAATGCTCCTGAGCATTTCGATGAGAACTCAACCTAAAAAACATACAGACTCAAATACAAGCGTTAGAAAATATCCCAAGAATGAAACTAGACGAGAAATACATAAAACATTAGAATTATTAAGCATCAGCTCGGTGTGTGCAATGTGCTTCATTCCCTATCCTTTGAAATTGATCAACATTCCATTGTTAGTTTCACTTATGATTCGTATGTAAGGCTATGAATGATTTGGGTAGGATTTGACGTATGACAACTATGTTAGAGATATAACAACCTTCTTTGCAAAGGCTTATATCTTCCAGTATCATGAACAAACATATTAAAACTGTCAAACCCTCTTAGGACCAAATATATGTATACTGAATTAATTCATTAGATCCCAAAGTTGGTTATGTGTCACTACCATCTTGAACCCATGTGCAAGTGTAAGTGAAATCAGAGCTTTGGGGAATAGGATTCCCAACCTAAGCAAGATGGGAATTTAACCCTATCCTTACTACTCCGATCTGGAGTTTATTACCTCATCTTGAACAAAATGATTTAACCTGTTATGGATGAAACTGTCAGGCTAGCCTATCCGTTTGAGCAGCCAGTGGTCTTGCTTTTAGACAAGACATGTTGCCACACATGAGCATACTCCACTACCAGCCAAGCGTCTATAGCCCTGATGGATATTAACCCCATAATCCAAGATTTGGCTCTATTTTTGATTTCTTGGACCTTGGGGATGACTACCCATCCTTGCAAGGGACATGTAGTACGATATTTCCAATCCAATATTAATAAAGCAAAAAAAAAATATTTTCTTTTGAATTTCAAGTTCTTGAGCGGGAAAAATAGAAGCTTTGGGGAATCGAATTCTCAACCTAAGCGAGATGAGAATTAGACCCTATATTTACTACTCCATGAAGTTCAAATCAGAGCTTTGGGGAGTTGGATCCTCAACCTAAGTTCGATGAGGATTTAACCCTATCCTTACTACTCTGATCTTAGGCTTTAAGCACTATGGGAGTGGTAAAAACCACTATTTTAAGGATTATGTTGCATGATAGGACACACAAAATACTCCTTTCACCTCACCTTTTCTTCCAAGTATGGTTTTGACCATTTTTCTCAAGATCCTCTTTAATATGCATAGAATGTGCTTGGTTCAAGATAGTTCGGGCATCAGTTCCCAACCTTAGGATCCTTTTAATACATGTTATGTAATAAAACCTAAGAGGATTCAACACATTTTCAATGATTGCACATGAAATGCGGATGCAACTGAGATGAAATGTATATGCAATGCGGAATGTAATATGAGATATGAATGCATTGCTCCTTTTGAAATGCGGATGGAGCATATATCACCTACTTTGCCATAATTTATAAAACTGACAACTTCCTGCATCATAAGTTCCAAACGATATTCTTTAATGTGCTTATGAAATTTGTGGAGCTTTCTACAATACAATTCCAATGTTTCATATTCTCCTAGTCTTAGTCAACATTCATAAGGACCTAAATTAACAAACCAAAAATGTCCAAAGGACCAACACACAAAACTTAGAACCAAAATGAGATCTAATCCAAAACCAAAACACAAAAACCAAAAGTATATACAATATAATACAAGAGGAAGCAAAAATTTGGATTATCATTTTCCTGGATCCCAAACCTGATTAGAGCATTCCAAAAGACATATAATATGATACACATGCCGAATGTGGAAGGAATCAAATGAAAACAATATTAGACCAAACCATGCAACCAACTTCAACTTTCCTCTATCACCCCACCAATTAGATTTAGTTCCATTAGTATTCTCATAGGTGAGATTCAAATTACCAGATTGATTAGAAAATGGTTGATTTTCAATTCTTTCTTGTCTATTCTTTAAGGTGCAAATTTCATAATTCCATTCATGATTTAGAACTAGGATTTCTTTATTCAAAATGAAATTTTGTAAGCAAGAGCCTATTTCAAAAAATTTCAAAGCTAATTCATTTTCCATGTTCTTAGGCCAATCAAAATTGTGCAACAATTTACAAGTATCTAGGATATTTACTAAATGGGGATCATTAAGAGTTTTTATCCTAGATTCAAGAATTAATTGTTGATGAATTTGATTTAGCAATTTAAGTGCATCAAGCTCCTTTTCATTCATTAAAGTAATGTTATCAAAGGTGTGGTTAGAAATTAATCCTTGTTCTCCATTCACCTTCAATGGCATTTCATCATAAATATCATTTGAATTATACAAATCTTCACCTAAATCTTGGATGTTTGGATACAAAGATTTAGATTTTACCTTTTTCACATTTTCATTTACCAATATTTGGTGAGGATTTGCAATTGCCTCTTTTACCTCATGGTCTTCATATTCTTCATTGATCACCTGTTCATCAAACATACCAAAATTGGGCACCCAATTAAAAACATGCCCATCCTTTTCAACCCTCAAATATTCCTGGTCGTAGTGTATGTCAAGTAACTCATCTTCATGATCAATCGCTTTCGTTGCTTCCAATAGATCAACCACTTTGTCATTTAATTCCAATTCTTTGTTCACTATCCATGGTATCTCTTCCAAAATGTCCTCAAATTGTACAAGAGTTGTACTATTTGAGTAGACGATTATGTTGTCCTGTATATCAATTGGCACACAAGCTTCATTAGCAGTTTTGGAGTGAGTGTAGTCTTCCCACTTCTTCCACGAATCATAATAGTCGTCCTCCAAGTTCAAGTTGTGATGTTCAAGCACTTCTTCTTCATCTTCTGATTCATCAACATGTTTCTCATCCAATTCATATTCACCTTCCATAGATGGTCCAATTATTTCCAAAAGTGGGTTATTTCTTGAATTCAAATTGGTAAAGCTATCATAATCCAAATTTGTAACCCATGATTCAATTTTATCACAATTTGGAAGGTGTGGATCCTCTTGGTCATCACTTTCTTGACGATATAGAGTTTCCACCACCAAAATGTTGTCCACTCCTTGCTGATGTTGGGTTGGACCCCTATTTGGTACAAGTTCCAAATCATCCACTTGAGCTTGGAGACAATGGGTGTACATAGCAATTTTGGGACAATTCCTTTCATTATGCACCTTTGTATTATGCAATCTACACCCATTTTCCCATGCAAAATCAGAAATATTAAGAATAGAACTAGAGTGACTTGGTCCTGTAGAAGTATCTATTTGATTAGCAATAGAGGAATGCACACTCCCATTGTTTGGCTTCGTATTCCACTGTCTCCCTCTATCGTTGAAGTTTCAATTTGGGTGAGGGGCATGGGATTCATACTTCTATTTTTGAACCAAATCATTACTCAATTTGTGAACCATCCTTTTGAGTTCTTCCACCTCTGAATAAATCTCTTTTGGTTGAGCTATGTTATTGCTAGTTCCAGTAGGGTTTGTGTAACTGGTGAGATCTTGACTTAACATTTGAGTTGGATTTTGAGCCACTTGATTTGCATAGGGATTCACACTTTGAATCGAAATTGGATTGGGTGCGTAAGCGGGTGTTGATTAATATGGTTGTTGATAAGGCAAAGCATTTATGTCTAATATTTGTGGTGCCATTATCTGATTCATCATAGGAGCTTGACCATATGGACCATATTGTCCTACCATAGGCATCTGGGAAAACCCATAACTCTACGGTGTCATTTGTTGTTCAATGGTCATAGCTTCATTGTAGGCTAGAGCAAGCATGGTAACTTGAGGATTTTTCCTTGCAAACATTGTTGTCATAGGAGCCAATGCCCCAAAATATATTTGTAAAGCTATTGTGGTATCGATGGCAAAATGTTGAATTGCTCTATTATAGAACTTCTAAAATCTCTGATTAAAAGTTTGGATTGGCTCACCCTGGCCTCTTTTGCATGTAATGAAATGATTATATATGATTGTGGGATCTAATGGTGACCTGAATTGATTGACAAAAGCATTCTCTATTTGCATCCATGATGTAATGGAACCAGTAGGTAAGCAAATATACCATTCGTAAGCCACTTGGTCTAGGCTCATGGGGAAGAGTCTACAAGCCACATCTTCATGTTGAACTTTCAATCTTATCAAAACATCCCTATAGGCCGTAATATGTTCTTCTACGGTCCTTGGGCCATCCGATTTGTATTTGGGCAAAAATATCTCTATATTCCTAGGGATCTTGTGAATATCCCCTACAATATTCAAAGGAATGTTATTGACTCCGTACAAAGGAGGTGGTGGAGGCTGGGCCATCTGATTCAAAATCGATGATGATAACCATATAAGAACCTGACAAAACTCTCAGTACCTCAAAGGAAAGCTGCGATACACAAAAAATCCTACAATTAATGAAATCCAAATAATAACTTCAAAACCTGTTAGTCATGAAATAAGGAACCTTGACAAAGTAGTATTCTAAAAATGTAAGTTTCTGATTCACCATATCGCATATGCGCAAGTGAAGAGCATACTCCTAGTGTTGTAGGCTTTCTGATTCACAAGATCGCATTATGCGTAGGTGAAGAGCATAATACCGACAACAAATACATTTTTAGACAAAATAATTCCTTACAAATTAGCATCAACCAAGAGATGTATCCATTAAAATCAAATGAAAGTAATTGCATGGAGACAACCTCGTTAGTCAAGAATTTTTTTTTTTTTTTAAATCAAATCAAAACACATTATTCCTGTATGAACAATCAAAAGTGTTAGAAAAATGCATAGCAATTCATGTCCTCCTTTTAACAGTATAAGTCTGTACTGTTAAAAGAGGGCTAAATATAATAAACAATAGGGCATGAAATATTCAAATTTTAAATCCCTATAGCATTTAAATCACTCTAAAATAAAACAATTCAGGCCCTCCTTCTAGTGCCAATCTGTTGAGTGGTATTTTCACCCAATCATGAAAGTACACTCTCCTTTAGGATTTGGATTCCAAATCCCCTCTTGCAAATAAGTCAAACAAACTTCTCCAAGGTCTCCGTTGTATTAGCATTTGCAACTGTGTATTAGTAATCTCAAATAAAAATAACCAATTTAAATGCTTGGAACACCTTAGTGATTGCAAGTAACTGTAAACAAGGGGCAATGTTGGTTTATTTCATCATGAAAACATTAGTAATTGTTCATTGTTTTTTTGGATTTTGATATTTTTTAGATGTTTATTTTAATGCCTTGAAAAGTTAAAACTTCTGGAAAAAATATAAAATGCAGAAAAATGAAAATGAAATGCAGAAAAACTGAAAATAAAATGCGCTCAGTATGATGCTATCCTGTTTTGACAAAACCGAAGATGTGAGGTCTCCATGCACATAACCTAACTTATTGGACTTGCGAAACATGCACAATCCCCATAGACTAAGTGCTGGTTCCTAGGGTACGAAATAAAATTCAGATTTCAAATATTCGCCTAATGTAACCCAAAGAAATGGCATCAACATTATCTATAAATTCAAAATCTAAAAATATGAAAGAATAAACATTAACTCCATAGCATGCAAAGAAACTCTCCTTCTTTCTTACCCACAAGATGCAAATTTTTGAACACTTCTGCATTAAAAATGTGTCATTTTACAATAGCAGAATTTCTAGTTTTCTCGAACCAGTCCATGGAAGAAAATCGACTCAAACAGGTCCAGAATGGCATCATCGCCTTCAATTCTGCAACTCTGCTCTCCGCAATTTCCAACCCATGTCCATGAAGATGAAAAACTAGTCTACCGAAGAAAAATAGCCCAACTACGTCCAGAATGGCCTTATCGCCTTCAAACCTGCAACGCTACTTGCAACAATTTTCCACCCCCTCTGGCCTCTTTGAATGGCATATTTAAACTTGTGAAAACATTGTTTCTCCTTCCTTGATGGTTCATTTCATTTTCCGATGGTTGTTTGCTTCACCTTCGTTGACTGTTCATTTCACCTTCCCTTGTATGCATGTGCTTTGCTTTCCATTTTGTGGCCCTTCGCTGTGTTTTCTCCACATGGGCTTGCATTCATTTCCCTCTGTGTGAAATGACCTTCTTAAATGATTTCAAATCATTAAATATTCCCTATGTAACGCTTTGTCTTCTTCATTAGATTTTGACCTTATGTCCACGTCACTATGCAGGTCCATTACCTTGGCGAAAATGGAACATGTCACGATATTGTGACACTTTTGGCCGCTTTCGTCTTTTGTTGCTTTTAACCGCAAAAATGGAACATGTTATGATATCGCGACACTTTTTATTTCTTCCCTCTCTCTTTGCTTTGAATCACGAAAACGCAACATGTCGCGATATCGCGACACTTTTTCTCGTACGGCCGCGAAAACGCAACATGTTGCGATATCGCGACACTTTTCTTTTCTTGTTCTTTCTTGTCTTGTTTGGTCGCGAAAATGCAACATGTCACGATATCACGACACTTTTCCTTCTTGTTCTTTCTTTTCTCATTTGGTCGCGAAAATGCAACATGTCGCGATATCGCGACACTTTTTCTTTCTAGCTCTTCCTCTTTGCTTTGAATCGTGAAAATGCAACATGTCGCGATATCGCGACACTTTTTCTTTCTAGCTCTTTCTCTTTGCTTTGAATCGCGAAAATGCAACATGTCGCGATATCGCGACACTTTTTCTCCTCTGACCGCGACCAAGCAACATGTCGCGATATCGTGACACTTTTTCTCTTTTGACCGCGACAGTGCAACATGTCGCGATATCGCGACACTTTTTCTCTTTTGACCGCGATGGTGTAACATGTCGCGATATCGCGACACTTTTTCTCTTTTGGCCGCGATGGTGCAACATGTCGCGATATTGCGACACTTTTTCTTTTTTTGGCCGCGACAACGCAACATGTCGCGATATCGTGACACTTTTTCTTTTTTTGGCCGTGACAGCGCAACATGTCGCGATATCGTGACACTTTTCCTCTTTGTCCACGATGGTGCAACATGTCGCGATATCGCGACACTTTTTCTTTTTGGGCCGTGATGGTGCAACATGTCGCAATATCGCGACACTTTTCCTTTTGGGCCACGATGGTGCAACATGTCGCGATATCATGACACTTTTTATTTTTGGCCATGACAGTGCAACATGTCACGATATCATGACACTTTTTTCTTTTTGGGCCGCGATGGTGCAACATGTCGCGATATCGCGACACTTTTTCTTTTTTTGGTCGTGACAGCGCAACATGTCGCGATATCGTGACACTTTTCTTCCTTATGGTATTTTGATTTTTTCCTTGATCTTTAGCATATGGGCCACTTCGGTCTTCTTGGAACACATACAAAAAAGGTGGGTCCCCAATTTTGGGGTACGTTGTGGATCAGCCACAACAAGTCCATTCATGATGATCAGGACTATCTGATGACACTGATAGATAGACGGACCCATGGACTAACACTTTTGACATGCTAACCAATGAGATCATCATGACCTTAGAGGATGTCTATCATATTTTGTAGTGCCTAATCAAGGAAACACCTATTTACACTACAATGACTTCTTAGAGGGAGGTAGTATTGTGATGAGTCTATAGATATCAATGGAGATGAGTTGATTACGATGTTTATAGTGGTAGTAGCCATGTTGAGGTTGGATATCACACACAACTATTAATGGTCAAACATATAGTTTTGATGACACTCATGTCCGATTTCATTCTTCTAGACTCCTCTATTAGCAAGTTCCCTTGGAACTTATTGGGTCTTGTTTAGGACTTGGTGGAGTAGTAAAAAATCATGGTATGGGGCCCCACTTTGCTAGAATAGCTCTACAAAGAGTTGTATGATATTCGGGAGAGAGGTCAATATGACCTAGGATGCAAATTCCTTATTTATATTTGGGTATGGGAGCACTTTAGCATTGATCTACCATAGGGGTTGTCATGGGCTGCATAGAGGGATATGGTGGATAGAGAGATTCCCTATACCATGTGATAAATACATGAGTGGAAGCGGGGTAGGAGCCACCTTTTGCATGGTGACCTAGAGCACTAAACACACTCCTAGACTAGACTGTAGCCAAGCCAAGTGACATGGAGACCATGGAGGGGAGCACTGACCTAGATCGAGGTAGATGTGCATCTGAGATAGGTGATATGGGGGAGATGGTTGATGGGGAGACACAAGATAAAGCGTAAGTAATTTTAGTACTCATAAGTGACCCACCAGCTAGGAGTGAGGCAGGATGTGACTAAGGAGCTAGTTGTTTATAGGTAGTGGATGACCGAGATGCAAATATTATGGCCATGAGTAGAGCCACTGGAGGAGGAGGTTGATGAGGCCTTGGTAGATCTGTATATAGAGGACCTCGACACCACACTTGAGTATGATGTCTAGTTCATAGATTTATAGATTCAAAGAGATATTGATGCTGGATGGGAGGTTGAGGCAATCAAGGAGGGAGCAACATGTGGAGGGGTATAGTTGGAAAGGACACTAAGATAGTAGAGGACTAGTCACAATGATGAGTGCATCATTAAGTGGATGAGAGTGGATCCTAGGAAGGTACTAAGGAGGCTCCTATGAGGAGTGAGGAGAGTGATGTAGATGAGGGTCCATATGAGGATTATCCATAGGAGCAGATTACTACTCTAAGAGAGTAGGTCCATATTCTCTAGGGGTAGTTGTCAGATCATGACACAACCCATGCCATAGCATAGAGCTAGTGGGACACATACTGATAGAGATGATAAAATTAGTTAAAGGAGAGGGACACCCTACAGTAATAGATGGTGAGTCTATATGATGAGTTGAGTAGAGTGACAGGAGAGCAAGATGCTCTAAAGACTCAAATGGTAAGGCAAGCAGTCGAGTAGGGCCAACCATCCATAGGTGGGTAGCAAAAAAATAAGGTTGCTACAGTACATACAGAGAATACTTAGCTATAGACTAGGGTGGCCAGATACCTCTCACGATACCAAGTAGATAGGAAGTATGTATGGAAACTAGAGGATATGATTGAAAACCTAGATGGGGTACTTCCCTCATGATCTTATTCATTTCAATCTCATCGGATCTAATGTAGTGGATCCTCTATAGAGCCATTCGTGAGACCACCTATACAATAATTCATAGTGTTAGAGACCTCATAGATTTCAAAGGCCAATGGATCCAAGTAGACCCATAGAGATGAGGCTAAGGGTAGTGGAGAGAGTGGTGGTAGTGGTGGCAAAGGGATAGCCTGAGTATGGAGCCTATCTATACTAGCTTCTTTTTTGGTATGTGAGGTCTAATAACCCACCATCATTGTAGCATGTGGGTATTTTTGTATCATGATGTACTGATGATATTTGATATATATATGAGATGATTTTTATTGATGGGGCACCGAAAAAATAGGGACCTTACGAACTCTGCATTCTCATTCAAATTTCAAATATTTACATGCATTTAAAATAAAATAGCCCGCAGGCTTACAATGGCCGGTCTCGGCTTCGGCTCTGTTCTCCCCTCTCTGTTCTACTTCCTCCTCTGTTCTCCGGTCCGCCGTCCCGATTAAAAAAATAAAATGGGTTTTTATAGAGGCCCCGACCCTCTCACGCAATTAATGCCTCCACCTACCAACCTTCCCGCTTGAATTTCCCTCCTTGTCGAAGCTTCAAAATTCTCGATCATAAATGGGCCACCGCCCGATCTGCACTGCTGCTCGCATTCATGGTCTTCCTCGACCTGCAGTCGTCGTCGTACCCTGTACTGCCGTCTCCTCCATACCGGCCATGCTCTGAAACAGCTATTTTGTCGAAAAGACTTTCAAATGGTGGTTCTCTTCCTTTAATGCACGTGGCTGTAAAATTTCATTCCGTGATACGTGGCCTCCATCTTTAACCAGATTCACATAGCTAACCACGTGTTTAAATTCGTCTTGCCCTCTCCTTAATGCGCAATCTTCAAGGCACGTGCCCTTTACAACTTCGAGGATACACGTGGCAGTCCACATGTCCATTTCGAACAGTCTTCGAAAACACCATTCCCGCCATCTTTTTCTCTTCCTCCCGTGCCATTTTCTCTCTCCGTCGCGATATCGCGACGTTTCTGGCTCCTTGAGCTTGCTTCTCATTTTGGTCACGATATCACGACCATTTTGCCTCCTACTTCTTCTTCTCCCGACTCTTCAGCATGATTTTTCTCAAACTTTGCTGCTTCTGCTGCTGGTGCTGTCGGATGCTCCTGCATCAGACACCCGGGGTAAGTGAAGAAGTGATATTCACTTCTGCTGGGTCCGGTTGCTGTCGCCCGCAACACTTTCAGACTCATCTCTGTCTCTGCAAACTGCTTCGACCTCGGCTCTGGGCCCACACTTCTGTCTTCAACCGGACAAATTTCTCCACTGCTGCAAACTTCTGCTGCAGCCTACGGTATTTCCTCTTCTTGCATAGAAAAATCTATGCTTTCTTCCGGGCAGGTCCCGGTACTGCTATACTCCTCTACAACATCTTTCATCTTTTCTTCCTTTTTTCTCTGTCTCTCTTCCCACATTTTCTGCCATTCTTCTTTCTCCCGTAATTTCATTACGGACCATTCCTTTTGCAAGGCTTTTAATTGTCGTTGCAATGCTTTGACTTCCTCTTCCGACACCATGTCTTCCTCCTTGTTGTCCCGTCTTCTTTGGGAATACATTTTGCTCTTCTCACAAAGCTCTAACTGATCCCGGTGTAGCTGCCTCATGTCCGGCGGTCTGCTAACACGCTCGGGGATGCTAAACTCTCTCTTTCTCTCTTTCTCAAAACCCTCTCGTAGGTCCTGGCGCAAACTGCCTCACGGTCGGTGGTCTTTTTACGCACTCAGGAACTCCCGCTCTGATACCACTGACGGGGCACCAAAAATGGAACATTTCAACCAACTTGCCTTTTCATTAAAATTTGAAAAAAAAAATAATTACAAGCTTGAAAGCAACAGCCCGCAGGCTTTACAAAGGCCGAGTTCGGCTCTCTTCTTCCGACGGGGCACCGAAAAAATAGGGACCTTATGAACTCTGCATTCTCATTCAAATTTCAAATATTTACATGCATTTAAAATAAAAATAGCCCGCAGGCTTACAATGGCCGATCTCGGCTTCGGCTCTGTTCTCCCCTATCTGTTCTACTTCCTCCTCTGTTCTCCGATCCGTCGTCTCGATTAAAACAATAAAACGGGTTTTTATAGAGGCCCCGACCCTCTCATGCAATTAATGCCTCCACCTACCAACCTTCCCGCTCGAATTTCCCTCCTTGTCGAAGCTTCAAAATTCTCGATCATAAATGGGCCACCGCCCGATCTGCACTGCTGCTCGCATTCATGGTCTTCCTCGACCTGCAGCCATCGTCGTACCCTGTACTGCCGTCTCCTCCATACCGGCCATGCTCTGAAACAGCTATTTTGTCGAAAAGACTTTCAAATGGTGGTTCACTTCCTTTAATGCATGCGGCTGTAAAATTTCATTTCGTGATACGTGGCCTCCATCTTTAACCAGATTCACATAGCTAACCACATGTTTAAATTCGGCTTGCCCTCTCCTTAATGCGCAATCTTCAAGGCACGTGCCCTTTACAACTTTGAGGATACACGTGGCAGTCCACGTGTCCATTTCGAACAGTCTTCAAAAACACCATTCCCGCCATCTTTTTCTCTTCCTCCCACACCATATTCTCTCTCCGTCGCGATATCACGACATGTCACGATATCGCGAAGTTTCTGGCTCCTTGAGCTTGCTTCTCATTTTGGTCACGATATCGCGACCATTTTGCCTCCTGCTTCTTCTTCTCCCGACTCTTTAGCATGATTTTTCTCAAAATTTGCTGCTTCTGCTGCCGGATGCTCCTGCATCAGACACCCGGGGTAAGTGAAGAAGTGATCTTCACTTCTGTTGGGTCCGGTTGCTGCCGCCCGCAACACTTTCGGACTCATCTCTGTCTCTGCAAACTACTTCGACCTCGGCTTTGGGCCCACACTTCTGTCTTCAACCGGACAGATTTCTCCACTACTGCAAACTTCTGCTACAGCCTACGGTATTTCCTCTTCTTGCATAGAAAAATCTATGCTTTCTTTCGGGCAGGTCCCGGTACTGCTATACTCCTCTACAACCTCTTTCATATTTTCTTCCTTTTTTCTCTGTCTCTCTTCTCGCCTTTTCTTCCGTTCTTCTTTCTCCCGTAATTTCATTACGGACCATTCCTTTTGCAAGGCTTTTAATTGCCATTGCAATGCTTTGACTTCCTCTTCCGACACCATGTCTTCCTCCTTGCTGTCTCGTCTTCTTCGGGAATACATTTTGCTCCTCATAAAGCTCTAACTGATCCCAGTGTAGCTGCCTCACGTCCGACGGTCTGCTAACACGCTCGGGGATGCTAAACTCTCTCTTTCTCTCTTTCTCAAAACCCTCCCGTAGGTCCTGGCGCAAACTGCCTCACGGTCGGCGGTCTGTTTACGCACTCAGGAACTCCCGCTCTGATACCACTGACGGGGCACCAAAAAAACAGGGACCTTACGAACTCTGCATTCTCATTCAAATTTCAAATATTTACATGCATTTAAAATAAAAATATCCCGCAGGCTTACAATGGCCGGTCTCGGCTTCGGCTCTGTTCTCCCCTCTCTGTTCTACTTCCTCCTCTGTTCTCCGGTCCGCCGTCCCGATTAAAACAATAAAATGGGTTTTTATAGAGGCCCCGACCCTCTCACGCAATTAATGCCTCCACCTACCAACCTTCCCGCTCGAATTTCCCTCCTTGTCGAAGCTTCAAAATTCTTGATCATAAATGGGCCACCGCCCGATCTGCACTGCTGCTCGCATTCATGGTCTTCCTCGACCTGCAGCCGTCGTCGTACCCTGTACTGCCATCTCCTCCATACCGGCCATGATCTGAAACAGCTGTTTTGTCGAAAAGACTTTCAAATGGTGGTTCTCTTCCTTTAATGCACGCGGCTGTAAAATTTCATTCCGTGATACGTGGCCTCCATCTTTAACCAGATTCACATAGCTAACCACGTGTTTAAATTTGGCTTGCCCTCTCCTTAATGCGCAATCTTCAAGGCACGTGCCCTTTACAACTTCGAGGATACACGTGGCAGTCCACGTGTCCATTTCGAACAGTCTTCGAAAACACCGTTCCCGCCATCTTTTTCTCTTCCTCCCGCGCCATTTTCTCTCTTCGTCGCGATATCGCGACATGTCGCGATATCACGACGTTTCTGGCTCCTTGAGCTTGCTTCTCATTTTGGTCGCGATATCGCGACCATTTTGCCTCCTGCTTCTTCTTCTCCCGACTCTTCAGCACGATTTTTCCCGAACTTTGCTGCTTCTGCTGCTGGTGCTGCCGGATGCTCCTGCATCATTTATTGATGCATATTTTGTGTTTATTATGTATGCATTTATGTGATGATGATTATGAAATGATGGATGATTATGGATGTATGCCTAGAATTGTAGATATGATGATGCATATATGTTAGATGGATGCCTAGATATATGATTTATTTGTGTATAGACCTAGATATGTATGCAATGTACTAATGACATGTGATGATTTAAATGATATGAAATGTGAATGTATGTGTAAAAGATAGAACATAATGAATGAATCTAGATGCAATAACCAACTAAGTGTAAGCACCACAGAATGTATAAAATTCATGAATCAAGGTTAAAATAATTTCATCTAAGGCATACACTAAAATATACACCAAATGAAAATAAAATATGTATTGACAATATGTGAATGTAGTGGATGGTGATCAGCGAGAAGTCACAAGGGAAAAATAATACTTTCAGGAGACTCAAACACCCTAGTTGACCAACCAAAAGTTGTATATTGACCATATAAGAACTTGAAAGATAAGAATTTGCTAGGAAGACCAAGATATTCAATATCCCTGTGTGTACATAGTGAAGTTCATTACTCTGAATTTGTACTTGGTTGGACTCAACTACTTTCTTGGTAATGCAAACCACCAAAAGCTATCTCATCCACAAGTTGACATTGGTCTGTGCAAAATAAGGTCGCTAATGTGATAGACGTGTCACCATGTATAAGGCTACTCCACTACCAGATTGGTGTCTATAGCCCATTGCTGGAGATGGAGATTACCCCATGGTTTTTGAAAAACTAATAATTCTAGGGATTCAAGATTTTTTTCCTTTTATTCTTTTCTTTTTGGGGGGATACTTGCTCTATTTGAAGGAGAGCAAGGGATTTTTATTACTTTTTGAGGGTTTTTCTCATTTTGGAGACGAGCAAAAGGGATTTTTTTCAGGGGCTTGCTTATTTTGAAGAGCAAGGTATTTTATTGCTTTTGGGACTTGTTCATTTTGTAGAAGAGCAAGGGGATTTTTTTCTTCTTTTTTTTTATGGGGAGAGGAGAAGCTTGTCCTTTTGTCAATTCTAATATTTCTAGACCATGTGCATGATAGGAAGAGCAAGGGAAACTTTTCACTTTTGACATAAGAACTACTTTGTAGTTTCATATTTCCTTGTTCAAAAATCATATTTAAGAGTGTGAAAGTGTGTTGGGATTTTGAGATAAGCAAGTTTACAATAAAAGCAAGACCCTACCACTAGAGATTAATATGGTGTTCCACAAAATCTAAAAAGAAACTAGGGATGGTTGAATGATCGAAAGATCTCCTTGGATACCCTATGACAACTACGTAGAGGCAAAGTAGGAGAGAGTGAAACAAACATTAAGAAGAGGAAATATGGATGGGTATGAATAATGAGATGCGTGATTTTCCTAGGAAATTTCAAAAATTAAGTGGCATGCATAAAATAGTCAGTGGTCGGATGAACACCATTGTTGATGGTCATGCGGTATTTATCCTATCTTATGTGGACTACTTAAGAATTAAAATATCACAAGGAAAAGTGTAAGCAATGACAAGAGAAGTTTGATCAAGACAAATGATAATCATACACACATGGTGCTATTCTTAGTGCTTACAATAAAATACTAATGCAAGTGTAGTGATACAAATGCCTAATACAATATGACGACAAGTGTATCTAGACAATGTGGAATGCAAAAATGAAGACATATAAATGCATGGTGCAATAAATGTTAATGTTCAATGCAATGGGAGTGTTGAATATGTAATGCAATGGTAATGCTATGTTTTTGTGCTTTTTGTTATTTTTTTTTTTATGCATAAAAAATCTGTAGGTGGATAATATTAAAGGGTTTAGGCTCCTCATCATCCTCAAGTGAATATATCAAATATGTTCCTAGTTCCACCTTCTACTTTATTATGAATAGGCCTAACCAGTTTGTGGTGAATTTGTTGCATAAATGGCTAGGAAAGTTAGAGTTCTACTAATTTTCCTTGAGCATAAGGTCACTAACTTGGAATTCCCTAGGATGAACCTTTGTATCATAGGCTCATTTAATATGATCTTGATAAACATGAAGATGCTCAAGAGCATTAATTTATCTTTCATCAAGGAGTGTAAGTTGATCAAGGTGAGCTTGTCACGCAACATTATTGTCAATGAATTATTGTAGTGAGATGCAAAATGAGGGACTTTCAAGCTCCAGTGGGATAATGTCCTCAGTGCCATATCCATAGATAATGGATTTGTCCATGTTGGCATACTAATACTCATTTTGTAAGCCCAAAGTGCTAGAGGTAGTTGAATATGCCAATCCTTGTGATTATTATTGACTATTTTCTTTAGGATGGTGATAACCATTTTGTTCGATGCCTCAACTTATCTATTAGTCTACAAATAATAGGGAGTCGACAAACTATGTTGACTATGATACTTGTTGCACAAAGCTCAAACATCCTTATCTTTGAATGGTGGCCTATTATTCAAGATTATTGTAGCACCCTAAAATTGGCACAGTAAAACCTTAAATAATTAAAATTACCTTAGTAAATAATTCAAATTTGAATTTTAACCCCAAATCGCCCTTGAACCGCCTGTTAAACCGCTCCCCTTATTTTCTACACCATTTTTAGGATTTTTTGTGACCGTTGGATGATATCGCCTCAGATCAGACGATATCGCCTCAGATCAGACGATATCGTTTGGAGCAGAACGTCCAGATGATTTCGTCCCAAAACTAATTTTTCAAAATTAGCTTATGTTTCAATGGCGTCTCTAACTTGGGCAAAAGCGTGTCTGCGCGATTAGAGACCTCCCCCGTTAAAGATCTCCCAAATTGGGATGATCTCCAACCTCCCAACCTCCTTCCTATGCCTATTTAATCTTAGGCCCTCCCCTTGACATTCCCCTGGCTAAATTTTATTGCACTTCAAATTTTACATGCATTAGAATGTCTTAGACTACTATTTTCCTTTGTCCCTTTTCAATTTTTCTTATAGGAACTCTGTTATTCTTCAGTCGGAGCAAGCTCAGATCATCGTAGATGATCTTGTACAATCTCGGATGATCACACCCCAATTCAAGACGATTTCGCACTCTATAGATGATTTTGACTGTAGTCAACATTGGGGGCAATTAGTGCCCAGAGTTTGCACTTTTCTCTTTTCGTCTATTGTTTCATTCCGCATTTAGATCAGTTTATTGTTATTTTCTACTATTCTACATTTTGGAGTTCACCCATATAGCTTAAGTGCATGATAAGATCATAATTTGTCATTAGAATACTATAATTTATTTGAATTTCTATTCGTAATTATCATTTTAGTATCTATATTGTCATTTTCAATCATTTTCCTCTGTTAGTATTGCTGCATTTTCTGTGTTATGTGTCTATTTCTCTAATTGCAGGTCTTTGACGAATTCGTCAGATCTTAGATGATCCTGTCAGATCAGAGATGATCTTGTCAAATTCCAGACGATCTAGACTACTTCAAAAATCAGAACCTCCATCAGACATTCAGAATCAGGTATGGTTTTTCTCATCTAGCTTATTCTCTGTATTTTCTATTTAAATCTATTTTTTGTATTCATTTAAATTTGCATTTCATATTGTTGTGGCTGATCCACAACACACCCCAAAATTGGGGACCCACCTTTTTTGCAGGCTTGCAGAAGAAATCTCAGGGACCCAGATGCTAAAAATGAAGAAAAGAGAAAAAAATGCATGTGTTGAAAGTGTCGCGAAATCGCAACATGTCGCGAAATCGTGACCTGTCGCACCATCGCTGCAGAAAAATAGAAAGTGTCGCGAAATCGTGACAGGTTGCTCCGTCGCGGCCAAAACATGAAAAGTGTCGCGAAATCATGACATGTTGCTCCGTCGCTGCCAGAATGAAAAAGTGTCACGAAATCGCGACGTGTTGCAGCGAAGTAGTACGGATGGAGGCAGCGTAGCGATTTCACGATGGAAAATTGGCAAGTGTACGAAAATGGAAAATGGTAGCGAAATCATGACAGCATTGAGCGCAAAGGAGTGCAGAGTCAAAACGGTAGCGAAATCGCGATAGTTTGCGATGAGAAGGCCCGAAATAGAAAATGGTAGCGAAATCGTGACAGTTTGTGGAAAGAAGGTCCAAAAGAGAAAATGGTCACGATTTCGCGACAAGAAGCGGCCGAAGACGTACGAACGAGGAAAGCGTCGCGATATCGTGACATGTCGTGTTTTCGCGGCCAGGAAGGTGAACATGCTACATGCTATTTTTGTCACGATTTTCACAGGAAGACGTTATAGAAGGTGCAGAAGGCATGAGACACGTGGTGTACAGGTGTCGGAGCTACAGAGGCGTTACATGCAGTGGCAAATTTTGAACGTTTCAGAATCGAACATGGAACAAAAGCATCAAAAAGGCAAGAATTTGAAAGGTCACATGCTGGAAGGTGAAACGAAGCGACACAGGGAGAACCGAAGAGACGTTTCAGTTAGTATAAAATCTGAAGCACGGATTGATACGAAGGGAAAAACCGCTGGAGCAGAGTTGCAGTGCTAGAGGCCAGAGGGCCATTCTGGGCCTGCTTTAAGGCTGTTTTCCTTCTTTTTTCTGGTTTTGAGAAAACCAGAGATGCTGCCATTGTAACTTGACATATTATTAATGCAGAGTGTTCAGAAATTTGCATCTTGTTGGCAAGAAAGAAGGAGTTATTTTCTGCATGCATGTTTTAATGTTTATCTTTCCCTTTTTCAGATTTCTAGGCTTATAGATGAAGTTTAATGCAAGTTCTCTTGGTTGCTTCATGCGAATGTCTAAATCTGAAAAATAACGATAAACCCCAGAGACCAACACTTAACTTATCTGGATTGTGCATGTTTGCAGGTTCAGTAAGTTAGGTTGCATGCATGGAAACCTCACAGCTTCGGTTTTTCCAGGACGGGATAGCATCAGACTGGATGCAATTTTTAATTTCTTTTTCTTTACATTTTATTTTATTTTGCTGTATTTTATTTTTTAGAAACTCCAATTTTATTTTCAAGCTTTAAAATAAAATTTAAAAATTAAAAAACTTCAAAACCCAAAATAATTCCATTCATGTTATGGCATTTCATTAAATTTTATTTTGAAGTTACAGCATGGTCATTTAAGGATCAAATCACATTTACTTTATTAGGGTTCAAGGAACAATCATTAAATTTCACAGTAAAATAAACCACAGTGCCCCTTGTTTTCAGTTACTTGCAACCACTAAGGTGTTCCTAGCATTTTAATTAAATATATTTTATACGCAGATGCAAAATGCTCACATAACAGGAACCTTGGAGAAATTGTTTCTTTGCAAGCAGAGGATTTAGAACCCAAATCCTATCGGAGAGTGTGTTTTCACAATCGGGTGAAAATACCACTCAACAGATTGGCGCTAGAAGGAGGGCCTGTTCGGGTTTATTTTATCGTGATTTTAGATGCTACGGATTTATAATTTTTTTTTTGCTAAATATTTCAAGTCCATTTTATTAGCATCTTCGGCCTCTAACACCACTCAACGGTTTGGTGCTAGGAGGGCCGTACGGGTTTATTTTTAGTGTAATATAAATTTAAATTTTTGTATGCATTAGTCCTCTAACATTCAACAGATTGTAAAAAGGACGGTCTGAATTTATTTACCTGTTCTATTTTAATTCAGGTATCTTTGTAATATTTTTCTGATTGTTCATACAGAAATATGTGATTTGATTTAATTTTGAGAATTTTGGTCTCATGCAATAACTTTTCATTTGATTTTAATGAATACATCTCTTAGTTGATGCTAACTTGATTTCTGTTTTATATTGCAGGTTGAATATTCAACAGATTTGGTTCTGAAATTACATTTTACAGTTTCACTAATGGCAACACTTGAGGAACAAATGGTATCCCTGAGAGCTGAAATAATGTCTCTAAGAGAGAGAATGGTATCAATGATAGAGGATTATTATGAGGGTCTACATGTGATACCCTATCATATTCCTAAAATGTTATTGGATTTTTTACGGTGTTTTAATCAAGAAGTGCCACTAGGATACTTGCAAAAACTGCATGTCTACAAGGATGCATTATGTAAATTCCAGATTTTTTATGAGGAGGTGGCTTGTAAGTTATTTGCATACATTTTGGATGATAGACCATTCTTTTGGTATAGCCAACTACCCATGGAGGTTAGGACTTCTTGGATACAACTAGAAGCAGCCTATCTTCATCATTTTGGTAATCAAGCTGACTTAGAAATATTGAAAAATCAGTTTACCTCCATATGTAAAGAGTCTAATGAATCCTTGAGACAATTCAATGGAAGATTTCGTGAATTGCACTCCCAAATGTGGGAAAATTTTAACACATTAGAAGAGGAAGCCATGGAAGTATACCTAGGAGCCATACACCCCACACTTGCTTCACTCATTGAGGAAAAACTGAGTGGTTTGTCCCTAGAGAGAATCCATGAGATCTTAGAAGAGATAGAACGACAAGGTCTTGAAGAAGAAAAGGCACAACATGTTCACATGAGAGATTGTTCTTTTGATGCCAACCTACACCAACCATCAAACATAGCACCCTCCACTCCAATGATACCTAAGGTAAGTGATCAAGGGGATGAATTTGAATACCCAAATTTTATGACCACCTTAGATGTAGTCCAAGAGGAGGTGCAAATTGCTAAAACAACATCCACTAGTGAGGATCATGTAGAGATACATGATTATCTAGATGAAGGGGTTCTAAATTCAACAATGTTTGATATATGTGAATGGATGGAACCCACCATAGAATTGAATGAAGTGGTTGAAAGTGAAATGGAAAGAAAATCAATAAATAAATTTGAAGATATGATAGAATTTCACCACTTGTTCTTGGAAGATACTATTGATGAAATGTGTAAAATTAAAGATCAAGAAATTCTTCACCCTCCAAATTATGATAATGAATCATGGGTTACTAATTTGGACAATGATAGCCTTATAAATTTGAATTCAAGAAATAACCCACTTTTGGAAATAATTGAACCATCTAAGGAAGGTGAAGATGAGTTTGATGAGAAGCATATTGATGAATTGGAAGATGTTGAAGAAGTAGTTGAACGTCACCACTTGATTTTGGAAGATGATTATTATGATGCTTGGAAGAAGTGGGAAGACTTCACTCTTTCCAAAACTACTAATGAAACTTTTGTGCCAATTGATATACAGGACAACATAATTGCCTACTCAAAGGAAGATATTACAACTCCTGTACAATTTGAGGATGTTTTGGAAGAGGGTTTCAAATCTCATCAAATTTTGGAAGATTATAATCATCCTATTGCCAAGGACAAAGAAGAAAAATAATTTATGAATGAATCAAGAGATCATGTCACAAACATCATGGATTTTCATTCTATGGATTTGGATGACGATTTTTATAATGGTTGGGGAAGGTATGGTGATGCATTCTTTTCTCACATCCCTATAGATGAAACTCATATTTTACTTGATATGCAGGATGTTGAACCTTCTACATCATACGAAGATCTCATATTCACAAGATTTGAAAAGGGGACAAAATTAGATCATGTTGAATATAAATTCATTGAAAGTGTGGATGCAAGTTTGCATGATGATTTTGAGGATTCAAATGAAGAGATACCATGGATAGTGAACAAAGAATTAGAACCAAATGATAAAGAGATGGATCAATTGGAAGCAACTCAAATGAAGGATCATCAAAGCAGATTACTTGGGACATACACTTTGACCAAGAGTGTTTGAGGATTGAAAAGGATGACCATATTTTGAATTTAAATAATTTGAATGATGAAATGTCACTAAAGGTAAATGAAAAACAAGGTATAATTTTTAATCACACCTTTAATAACATGGTTTTAATGAATGGAAAAGAAGTTGATGCACTTGAATTGTTAAATAAAATTCATCAACAATTACTAATTGGATCTAGGATAAAAACTTTTAATGATCCTAATTTAGTAAATATCCTAGATGCTTGTAAATTGTTACACAAATTTGATTGGCCTACAAATTTGGAAAATGATTTGGCTAAGAAATTTGTAGAAATAGGCTACTACTTACAAAATTGCATATTTGAAAAGGATAGCCTAATTCTAAATCAAGGAGGGAATTATGAAGATTATATTTTAAAGAATAGACATGATAAAATTGAAAATCATTTATTGTCTAATCATTCTAGTAATTTGATGCTCACCTATGGGAGTATTATTGGAACTAAATCAAATTGGTATGGTGAGCATGGCAAGTGGAAATTTGTTGCATTGTTTGGTCTAGTCTTGTTTTTGTTGGATTCCCACAACATTTGGCATGCATATCATGTCATATTTTTGTTGAAATGTTCTAATCATGTGTGGGATCCAGGAAAGTGATAAGCCAAGCTTTGCATCATTTTGTATTATAGTGTACATTTGTATATAGATTTTGGTTTTTGGTTTTGGGTTTGTGTTTTCAAGTTTCATTTTGGGATTGCTATTTGGATTTGAATTTAAAGTTGTGTGTTTATTTGACATGTTTTGTTTGTCTATAATTAAAAAAAAAAAATGATGATGAAAAAGTTGCCTTGAGATGCTAACTTATGTTCTAGATCGGGAGAATATGAAACATTGGAATTGTCTTGTAAAAGCTCCACAAGTAACACAAACAGTTTAATAATATTGTTTGATTTTGTGATGCATGAAAGAGTCAGTTTTGCATGACAAATCATTTTCATTTGCAATTCAAAAGATAATGCATTCATGTTCCATCTCACTTTACATACATTTCATCTTAGTTGCAAATGCATTTCAAATACAAATCATTAAAGTGTGTCAAATCCTCTTAAGGTTATGCTATCACATAAATAAGAAGAGAATCCTAAGGTTGGAAACTGAGTCTTGAGATATCTAGAACCAAGCACGTCTCATACATTAAAAAGGATCTTGAGTAAAATGATCAAAACCTAACTTGGAGGAAAAGGGTTGGGCGAAAGAAGTATTTCATGTCTATCCTATTTATGCAGCATGATCCTTAAAACAGTGGTTTTGACCACTTCCATAGAGCTTAAAAGCCTAAAATCAGAGTAGTAAGGATAGGGTTAAATCCTCATCGAACTTAGGTTGAGGATCCAATTCCCCAAAGCTTTGATTTGACCTACATGGAGTAGTAAGGATAGGGTTAAATTCTCATCTCGCTTAGGTTGAGAATCTGATTCCCCAAAGCTCTTATGTCTCATTTCATGATAAATCTTGGATTGGAAGGATCGTACTATTTGTCCTCTACAAAGGATGGGTAGTCATCCCCAAGGTCTAAGCAATAAAATTAATATTTTCCATTTACATCTAAAGTTTGGATTGGAAGGATCGTACTACATGTCCCTAGCAAGGATGGGTAGTCATCCCAAAGGTCCAAGAAGTAAAAAATAAATTTTTCCCATCTCATCTTTATAGTGGATTGTAAGGATCGTACTACTTGTCCTCTGCAAAGGATGGGTAGTCATCCCCAAGATCCAAAGAAATGAAGATAAGTTTTGGATTGTGGGGTTAGATATACCCATGCATGGCATCATGTCTTGTCTAAAAAACAAGACCACCGATTGTCCAAAGGGTTAGACTAGCATGACCATTTCTTCCATAATTGGTTAAATTATTTTGCTCAAGTGAGGTAATGAATTCTAAATCAGAATAGTAAGGATAGGGTTAAACTCCCATCTCGATTAGGTTGGGAGTCTGATTCCCCAAAGTTCTGATTTCACATCCACTTGCACATGGGTTCAAGATAGTAGGGACTCATAACCAACTTTGGGATATAATAAAATAATTAATTAGTGGATCCTAAGAGGGTTTGGCAATCTTGAATGTTTGTGTATGATACTAGAAGGTCTATGTTTTTTTATAAAAGCAAAATCTCCAAGCATATTTATTAGGTTACACAAATCATTCACGAGTCTCATATATGCATTCATGTAAAACTGACAATGGAATGTTGATCAATTTCAAACGATAGGGAATGAAAACACATTGCACACACCGAGCTAATACTTGATGATTCCGATGATTCATGTACTTTTGATCTTTGGGCATTTGTTTATATTGCTTATGTGCTAATGCATGTTTTCGAGTTTATATATGTTTCTAGGTTGGGTTCTCACCAAATGCTTAGGAGCATTTGACAGCAGAGTCGCCATTTGTTGTGGCTGATCCACAACACACCCCAAAATTGGGGACCCACCTTTTTTGCAGGCTTTCAAAGAAGATCTCAGGGACCCAGATGCTAAAAATGAAGAAAAGAGAAAAAAATGCATGTGTTGAAAGTGTCGCGAAATCGCGACATGTCGCGAAATCGCGACCTGTCGCACCATCGCTGCCGGAAAATAGAAAGTGTCACGAAATCGCGACATGTTGCTCCATCACGGCCAAAACAGGAAAAGTGTCGCGAAATCGCGACATGTTGCTCCGTCGCTGCCAGAATGAAAAAGTGTCACGAAATTGCGACGTGTTGCAGCGAAGTAGTACGGATGGAGGCAGCGTAGCGATTTCACGACAAAAAATTGGCAAGTGTACAAAAATGGAAAATGGTAGCGAAATCATGACAGCATTGAGCGCAAAGGAGTGCAGAGTCAAAACGGTAGCGAAATCGCGACAGTTTGCGGTGAGAAGGCCCGAAACAGAAAACGGTAGCGAAATCGTGACAGTTTGCGGAAAGAAGGTCCGAAAGAGAAAATGGTCGTGATTTCACGACAAGAAGCGGCCGAAGACGTACGGACGAGGAAAGCGTCGCGATATCGCGACATGTCGCGATTTCGCGACATGTCGCGTTTTCGCGGCCAGGAAGGTGAACAGGCTGCATGCTATTTTTGTCACGATTTTCATAGGAAGACGTTATAGAAGGCACAGAAGGCGTGAGACACGTGGTGTACAGGTGTCGGAGCTACAGAGGCATTACATGCAGCGACAGATTTCGAACGTTTCAGAATCGAACATGGAACAAAAGCATCGAAAAGGCAGGAATTTGAAAGGTCACATGCTAGAAGGTGAAACGAAGCGACACAGGGAGAACCGAAGAGACGTTTCAGTTAGTATAAAATCTGAAGCACGGATTGATACAAAGGTCAAAAACCGCTGGAGCAGAGTTGCAGTGCTAGAGGCCAGAGGGCCATTCTGGGCCTGCTTTAAGGCTGTTTTCCTTCCTTTTTTTTGGTTTTGAGAAAACCAGAGATGCTGCCATTGTAACTTGACATATTATTAATGCAGAGTGTTCAAAAATTTGCATCTTGTTGGCAAGAAAGAAGGAGTTATTTTCTGCATGCATGTTTTAATGTTTATCTTTCCCTTTTTCAGATTTCTAGGCTTATAGATGAAGTTTAATGCAAGTTCTCTTGGTTGCTTCATGCGAATGTCTAAATCTAAAAAATAACAGTAAACCCCAGAGACCAGACACTTAACTTATCTGGATTGTGCATGTTTGCAGGTTCAGTAAGTTAGGTTGCATGCATGGAAACCTCACAGCTTCGGTTTTTCCAAGACAGGATAGCATCATACTGGATGCAATTTTTAATTTCTTTTTCTTTACATTTTATTTTCTTTTGTTGTATTTTATTTTTCAGAAACTCCAATTTTATTTTCAAGCTTTAAAATAAAATTTAAAAATTAAAAAACTTCAAAACCCAAAATAATTCCATTCATGTTATGGCATTTCATTAAATTTTATTTTGAAGTTACAGAATGGTCATTTAAGGATCAAATCACATTTACTTTATTAGGGTTCAAGGAACAATCATTAAATTTCATAGTAAAATAAACCACAGTGCCCCTTTTTTTCAGTTACTTGCAACCACTAAGGTGTTCCTAGAATTTTAATTAAATATATTTTATACGTAGATGCAAAATGCTAACATAACAGGAACCTTGGAGAAATTGTTTCTTTGCAAGCAGAGGATTTAGAACCCAAATCCTATCGGAGAGTGTGTTTTCACAATCGGGTGAAAATACCACTCAACACATATAGAATAGTTTAGATTCATTTGGCCAAACCTAGGACAATGAATGATCAAGCATAAAAATGAACACATCAAACACATTCCCAACCTAGGCGTGGAAACTACCATTCAAAATTTTCTTGGTGAACCCACCATCCATCGAAAATTCACCCTTACACACCTCCCCCGAGAGGTGGGACCTTTAATGGGCCTCTCAGTTCGAGGTATTGTCCCATCCTTTTCACATCCCCCTTCCGGGCATGGATCCTATAGCCTGAAGGTAAGGGTGCGAAAAATTTGGAGCGATACATTTTGGTGAACCCGACGTGAATAACATAGGCATATTTCTGATTCAAAAATAAATAAAAACAAAAAACAAAAAAATATATATGTATACAAGAAAAACAAAAACAAAATCATCATTTCAAGTTTATATGTTTTAGATTCAATTCTAAATAGTAGATACTAAATATTACTTTTAGAAGTACTAAAGAAACCATGAGTTTTTACTCAAATCAATATGAGCCCATCAATAATGTTGGAAGAATTCAGCTAAATACATTTGTTGATTATGACCAACCTCATCCCTATTCAACACCACCTCCATCACACTTTTCTCATTTTTCATCCTTACCCCAACAGGACAATCCCTTTGCCAATCCTCTTCATAACGATATTATCTATTCTCCCATATATCCATATTATGTCTATCAATCCACATACAATCCTCCTCCACCCTTTCAATATTCTTCTTCCAATACAACACATCCATTTCAATAAGAAAATTCTTATTCTTCCAATTCTACCATGCACTCACCTCATACTTTGCAATCTTCCTATCATCATTAAACCCATAATAAAGAAAGTAGAGGTGAGAAACCATTAGGTCCTTTTATGACGGAATTCCTAAGGCATGTATCAAAAACCTCTTGAAAACCTTGATCACGTAAATTTACTAAGCTCAATCAACCAATGGATATAATTATCAAGTATTTACTTGATACAAATAAGATTGAACTCCTTTCCATAAGACAACTTGATACCACAACAGATTGGTTTAAACTTGAGCTACATTGTGAATATCATAGAGTAGATGGACATATGACACAAAATTGTAAATATTTAAGATGTGCAATTCAAGATTTGATTGATGAGGGTCTTTTTAATATAAAGGAATTACAATCTACAACTGATTATAAATCTCCAGTAAACAATCAAACTCCTACACAACAAATACCAATAATCAATCAAGACATGGGGATCCGCCAAGAACCCCTATTCAATTATCAACAATAGGAAACCAATCAAATATTGCATGTTAATGTGTCCCTTCATGATGATATTACTAATATTGTAATAGAAACTATAAATGAGCAACCTCAAGTTCAATCAACCCAATCTGATATTCAAGAGATGGATTCCTCATTTGACCAACCTTCAAACTATCTTTGACTCTAGAGAATGATCCAAAATGGAATGTAAGCATAGAAAGCTCATATTTAGAATCAAAAGCTCAATCTGAAATCCCCTTTGATAGCCAACAACAAGTGATTAATCCTCAAGCAAAGATATCCCTTTTAGAAGTATTACAAAGTTCTCATAAGGAAACTTTGTTCAAGATACCTAGCCAAAAATTTGTTCCTCATCATATTTTATCTAAGAACATAATTAATGGTGTAATCCCTCTTGAGGTTAACCATATTTCATTCTATGATGAGGAGATTCCTTCCTCTACTCCACAAGAATACTACTATCTTTACATTACAGGATCTAATAAAGAAACACCTGTCAAAACTATCATGGTAGATAATGGCTCCTCTCTTGATTTATGCACTTATCAATTATTCCAAAAACTCAAATTAAAGGAAGAAGATCTTAATGAATCAAATTTTATTGTAAAGTCTTTTAACAATGAAATTCAAGAAGGTCAAGGTACTATAATTCTTCCCCTTAATATTGGATCCAATATCCTAGATACTCTATTTTATGTAGCATATTGCCCTTCACCTTACAACCTACTTCTCACAAGTCCTTGGATTCATACGATGAGGGTTGTCCCTTCTACTCTTCACCAATGTTTGAAGTTTGAACTTGCAAATAAAATTGTTACCATACATGGTGACCCAACACCATTTGAAGAATTTTTAACGGTTGAAACATCAAGTTCTCTACATTCTCCATTGTCACAATTACTTTCTCTCCATCACTTTTCTTCATCCATATATGATCATCCTTGTTTACCAAATAACACTCATGCATATATTTCACATATACTTTCTCCATCTTATCAAAACTTGGAATATAATAATAAGAATGAAGAACTTTCTTATCCTTCTGGCATTTTATTTTGTAACATGATCAATTTTATACATATAAAAGTCAAATATTTTGCTACATTATTTTACATTATAACAAAGCTTGTGTTATCGCTACATTTTATTCATCACCTTTTGTTCTTACCTTCAACACAACCAAATTATCCTTCAAAACCTTCTTTGATTTTGAAGCAACCTTAGACACACTATACTCAAATAACCTTGTATAGTGTATATAGAACATCTTGTATATACCACCAATTCCATCATCTAAAAATTCATATAAAAATAAAAAAATTCAAAAAAACAATTACATTGTATTTCTTGCAATTCCATCAATTAAAATCAAATACAAAATCATCAAAATTGTCAAAAATCTTCAAAAACATTTTTTTATATACCTGTCAATTATTGGAATTTACAGTTATATTTTCAATTATTTTGGATAAATTAGCATTTATTTGGAATCCTGCACTTTCACATTCACATGAATAAATCTCTTGATTTTATTTGTTATGATTATTAATCTCTCTTATATCAAAGTCCACATCGGCATTAAATAAAGTTTTGAGCATAGAGAACTGATCTTGTTATTTACTTGAACCAAGTATATCTTTTCACATTAAAATGATTTCATTGCAAATTCAATATGATGCTACATAGTAGAAATGGTTTCTTGAGCAAAAAGTTTCCCCTGCTATCCTATCATGCACATGATCTAGAATCTTTGAGAATTGACAAAAGGACAAGGTTACCCCTACCTAGAATAAAAATCCCTTGCTCTACAGCTAATCCGAGCAAGTATCCCTAGCATAGGAAGAAAAGAAAAGTTCAAGAAAAAGAGAAAAAGAAAAAGGTTATTTTGAATCATCACAACAATATTTCAGCATTATCTCAAAGATCAAGCAAAAATATACAAAAAAAAAAAAAGAGAAGCAAAAGAGAAAAGCAAAAGCAAAATACAATAAACTCCTTTCCCTACCCCTTGAAAAGAAAAGAAGGTTGAATGAGCTTGAATCCTTAGAATTCTCAATTATTCGAAAACTGCGAGGTAAGCCTCATAACAGGTGGTTTGTGCCCAACCCTCTTGGCCTTGGGAAAATCCTAGCATGGCGATATGTCTGTCACATTAGAGACCTTATTTTGTACAGACCTCTGTTAGCTTATGGATTAGCTAGCTCTTGATAACCTAACTTACATAGTAGTTTGGTACGGTTACATGCATATAAATCATGGTCAACGAACATTTATTTGGTCAAGGCAAATTACTTGTATCAAATTATCTTGCTCAAAATTGGTAAATGAACAATACAATTGCACACACATTTGTATTTGAGAGATTTTGTATCATTATGATAAATCAAGATTGGTAATGAACTCACATTTGCACATGAGGATTCCTTATAAATCTACATTTCTCTTTGAGATAATTTAAAATATCTCTGTAACTCTTTTCGGAATAATTTTATCCTTTTATTTCAGAATTTTTGTTTTGTATCAAAGCAATTACATACATCTTCTCATAAAATCTCAAAAATAATTTCAAACAAAATTTTCATATTATTATTTTTCTGTTTATCAAAAGTCAAAAATACATCTTGCAATAAAACCAACAATCTATTTTCTTCTTTGGATTTTGCGATGATGGTATAAGTCTATACCTATAATTCTATGCCTAGCGCAAACCATCGTTCTAATTTTCTTTTCCATATATTTAAAAAAAAACAAAATTCATCAAAACATGTGACTTGCATCATTATGTTACACAATTATGCTTTACAAACAAACAAACACCTATTCTATTTCATGACATTATGTTCAAAATTCAATATTGCGCCCATGGTATAAATTCTAAAGGAATTGTTTAAAATTTTATCACACTTAGGAATTTATGCCTAGCAACATCATATTTTCATGCATACTATTTTTATGAAAATCTGAAAACAAATCATCAAACCATCATTATCTCCATCATTACAACACCAAGTCTTAAGACAGTCTCTTAAGCACTCTTTTACTTTTAACAATATTTCTATACTAGGATTAGCTTGACGACCGAGTGAGCGGCAACTCCATGAAATGGTCTATAATAGCGACAATGTCCTTTGAAATTATTGTTAGAAGTCCCTTTTATTTTTTATCAAATCACACCACAACCACCAATTGTTTACATCAGATTATTTCATTTAAAATCTTACAGCATGACATCAAAATTATAATATTTCAAAATGACATAATTATATGAATCCTCAATCCAATAAGCAAACAATTCAAACAGTAAAGCATCATAAAAACATATGAACAAGTCATATCATCAAAAATATCATCAGAGAAAATGAATAGTAAAAATGAATTAGGGTTTTACCCTATTTTCTTAATTTTATTCAAAATAATTAACAACATTTTAAATTTTGCTTTTTCGCGTTTTTACCTCAAACGTTCGATTTGGGTAAAAACATGGAGGGGGCACCATAGTAAGCTATCGTACGATTCGACCTAGAATCGTCGCCTAAAAATGGGAATAAATTTTTGCTTTCTCATAAATCGAGAAGAACTCGTCTTTAACGCATTTTCTTTAGAAAATTCGCTAAAGAGGGGGCAAAATGTAGCACCCTAAAATTGGCGCAGTAAAACCTTAAATAATTAAAATTACCTTAGTAAATAATTCAAATTTGAATTTTAACCCCAAATCGCCCCCGAGCCGCCTGTTAAACCGCTCCCCTTGTTTTTCGTGCCATTTTTAGGATTTGTTGTGACCGTTGGACGATATCGTCGCCGATCAGACGATATCGCCTTAGATCGGACAAATTTGTCTAGAGCAAAACATCCAGACGATTTCATCCCAAAACTAATTTTTCAAAATTAGCTTATGTTTCAACGGCGTCTCTAACCTGGGCAAAAGCGTGTCTGCGTGGTTAGAGACCTCCCCCGTTGGAGATCTCCCAAATTGGGATGATCTCCAACCTCCCAACCTCCTTCCTAAGCCTATTTAATCTTATGCTATTTAATCTTAGGCCCTCCCCTTGACATTCCCCTGGCTGAATTTTACTGCACTTCGAGTTTTACATGCATTAGAATGTCTTAGACTACTGTTTGCCTTTGTCCCTTTTCGAGTTTTCTTGCAGGAACTCTGTTATTCTTCATTCGGAGCAAGCTCAGATCGTCGCAGATGATCTTGTACAATCTCGGACGATCATGCCCCAATTCAAGATGATTTCGCACTCTACAGACGATTTCGACTGCAGTCAACATTGGGGGTAATTAGTGCCTAGAGTTTGCACTTTTCTCTTTTCGTCTGTTGTTTCATTATGCATTTAGATCAGTTTATTGTTATTTTTTGCTATTCTGCATTTTGGAGTTCACCTATATAGCTTAAGTGCATGATAAGATCATAATTTATCATTAGAATACTATAATTTACTTGAATTTCTATTCGTAATTATCGTTTTAGTATCTATATAGTCATTTTACATCATTTTCCTCTGTTAGTATTGTTGCATTTTCTATGTTTTGTGTCTATTTCTCTGATTGCAGGTCTCTGACGAATTCATCTGACGAATTCATCAGATCTCAGATGATCCTGTCATATCAGAGACGATCCTGTCAAATTCCAGACGATCTGGACTGCTTCAAAAATTAGAACCTCCATCAGACATCCAAAATCAGGTATGGTTTTTCTCATCTAGCTTGTTCTCTGTATTTTTTATTTAAATCTATTTTCTATATTCATTTAAATCTACATTTCATATAGAATAGTTTAGATTCATTTGGCCAAACCTAGGACAATGAATGATCAAGCATAAAAATGAACACATCAAACACATTCCCAACCTAGGCGTGGAAACTGCCATTCAAAATTTTCCTGGTGAACCCACCATCCGTCAAAAATTCACCCTTATACACCTCCCCCAAGAGGTGGGACCTTCAAAGGGTCTCTCAGTCCAAGTTATTGTCCCATCCTTTTCAAATCCCCCTTCCGGGCATAGATCCTATAGCCTGAAGGTAAGGGTGCAAAAAATTTGGAGCGATACAATTATCTTGGATGAAATACCAAAAAGATACATGATATTATGGAGTAAGAACTTCGTGATGTGTGCACCTATCATAGTGGTAAGTGGGATAGCTTCAACCCACTTTGTGAAATACTAAATTTTTGTTATAATGAATGTGTGTCAGCCCGAAGATGGGGGTAATATTTTTCCAATTAGATCAAAGTCCCATTGCAAAAAAAGCCACATGTGTATTGTTTGTAGCACTTATGAAGGTACATGGAACAAATTAGCATGATGCTAAAATTTGATGCACCTTTTGACATAAGTGCTACAATCATGCTCCATTTTAGGCTAGTAATAGTCCATGTAGAGGGTGTGCTTTGCGATGGCCATGCCACTAAAATAGCCACCACATGTACCATTGTGAGCTTGCAAAAGAGCCCAAGTAGATTATTGGGGCTCTAGACATAAAAGGAGAACACCATCATAACTTTTATGGTACAGTATGTCTCCTAGCAAGACATATTTAGTCACTTTTTGCTTGAATTTTCATTTTATGGCATGCAACAAGCCCACAAGAGGGCTTCCAAGCTTTAAGAAATCTTTGATCTGGGAGAACCAGTTTTGATATTGCCTAGCTTGAACTAAATGAACAACTTGCTCCTCTCCAGAAGTATCTTGCAAAAATTATGATTAAGAGAGGACCTTAAGATAAATGGTTGTGACATTATCATAAGGGCCCTGTGGGATTAAGGATCCCCAGGAAGCAAGTTTCAAGAGATCTTGAATTTTTAAGAACCAATATTGATGTGGTTCAATTTGTACCATGTGGATTCTTTGCTCTTCTGTAGAAGAATCTCATGAAATCATGGATTGTGAGAGCATTTTGACATGAATAGTGGTGACATCATCTGATGGATTTTGTAGAATTAGGGATCCCAAGGAAGCCATTGTATATGTAAAACAATTGGAACAATGAGGTATGACCTCGATGTTGATAGAAATTGAAATATAGGCAATGCAAACATTACAAAATATATTAGATGCATAGGTTTATATAGTATAATATATAGGCTATAAATAGACTTAGGATATTAGAAAATAATATCCCCTCATATAGCTAACAAACGCGCTAAGAGAAATTAGCGCCTAACTTACTAATAGCTAACAACGTAGTCAAATTGACTATGACTACTAACCTACTAACCAAGATAGGTCAAAGGTAAAAAGTAAATACTAGTGGTAAAAAGTAACAAACTACTTTTTACCATACGGTAAATTAAATCTACCTAGGTGAATCTTACAAATTACCAAATGAGGTAATAATTTATAGTTACTGTAGCATAGTAACTCTAACATCCCCTCTTATTACATTATTTGGGTAATATGTATAACTACCCCAATACAATGAAAAATATGTTGATTTGTTGGCTCTTGCTCTTCATAGTGCTTTGGCTACTTTAAGCAAAAAGTGGGTCATTCCTCTCTTTGTTTTCACATAAATGAATGTCCTTATTGTAATCTTATCATCCAAATAGATTGCATGGGTAACCAGCCGTTGTAATCACTAGGTGTACTAGAGTAGATCACTACATATGAAGTTCATTTGATTACAATATGATTTTGCAAAAGTTTTGATAAGGTAGCTAGGGTTTCGGTCACTACCAAAAATGCACCCCTATAAGTTTCCCCCCTTGTTGCAAAACATGTTGTAATGAAACTTCTGTAAGAAGTGTGACTAAGGTGTCGATCACTGCCGAAAATGCACCCTTATAAGTCTCCCTCCATTTTTACAAAAATAGTGTGAAGTAGGAAAATAAATGTTTATCCCCCTTTAATTGTAAAAGATGTGCAACTCATGAAGTTTGTTTAAGGGTTTTACAAAGCTTACCTCCTAGGAAAATTTTACACCAGAAAATCCCCCCTTTAATTACAAGAATTTCAAACGAAAAGAGTTTGCTATTTATGAAGTTTAAAAGAGGTACAATCACCCCTTTATTGCAAGTACTTCAAACTAAAACTTATGTTATTTATAGAGCCTAAAAAGAGCGTTTGGAAAGGTGGTTTCCTAGGGTGACAAATTTGTTTCCCTTTACAATGTTGTTTGATCCATGAGCACTTTGTGTGCTCTTTCTAAATCAGAATCATAATTGGATTCAAACACTTCACTAGCAACATTTCTTCTTTGTGATGTGCCTTTCCCATTTTTGTTTTGCTTGTTTTTAAACCAACATCGATTGGTGTCATGGTTGTCCTTTTTACAATGTGAGCAAAAATTATTTTGAGGTTGCTTTTCCTTACCTTTTGAAGATGATCCTCCCTTATGAAAGTTTCCTTTCTTCTTTCCATCCTGATTGTTCGAGTAAAGTGCATTTATCAACACTTCATCACTTTGGAGCTAATTCGCTTCCTCTATTTGAAGAAAATTGACTAACTCCACAAAGGTGATTGTTATTTGAGATACATTAAGGGATGTTATTAACATCTTATAGGATTCTAGAAGAGCCCTCAATATTACTGAAGTTAGAATAATATATTCTACTTTGGCTCCTAAAGCATTCAGATTTGACTTTAGTTCTGCTACTCTATAGAGGAATTGTTCTACTGATTTTCCTAACTTCATATGGAGTGTATGAAGTTGTGTTTAAAGGTTTAGAATAGTTGATTGATTCTTACCTTCAAAAATAGTACAAAGTGCATCCCATGCATATTTACCATTTTTAGCTTCACTTATGTGAGGTTGGATCTCATCAGTAGTAGCTAGGAGGATCAACATGAGAAGATGATTGTTTTTTTTATCCCATGCTTTCTGATCTGTTCTTGGTGATGTGGGTCTTTTTTCAGTGCCATCTACTAAATCTCACATTTCCTCTACAATCAAAATGACTTTCATCTTGGTTTTCCATGATGAATAGTTAGGACCTTTAAGAAATTGTGTATCATTTAGGTATTTGTTGATAGTTACCATGATGAAGGTTCTATAATTTGCACCAAGATGATCTTTATTTCACTCTTAATTGGTATTTAATGGCACCTGCCTAAAAACTCTCTTTGAAGAAATATGACCAGTTTGAGGATATTTAAGCCAAACAAATAAGTGAAAGAGAATTCACTCAAAAATATATTTAATGGTACCTACCTGAAAATCCTCCTGAATAGGAATAATCAGTTTGAGGATATTTGAGCCAAACAAATAAGAGTGAATTTTAGGGTTTTGGGTTTAGGAGAGAATATCAAGAAAATTTGGTTTTAAATATGTGCAATGAGTTACACAAATTATTGTGAAATTTTGGGGTTTGAGTGCTCTTGATTTTGATGACTTATAATTGCAAAAATTAAAATGCAATAATCAATCAAAGAGTGCCCACAAAAATTTTATCACTTAGGTGTCGGTCACTGCCGAAAATGCACCTAATTTACCAATTTTAAAAAAGTGTCGAGTAAAATAAAAAATGCACCTTATTTACTAATTTTGCAACAATTTTTGGATTTGTGTTGTGCAAAAAAAATTGATATTTTATGTCTCCTCTTATTTTTCAATTTTGGAAATGATGTGGCATAAAATAATTACCTTTCCTTTTTGTGTTGGAAAATTAAAACAAGTTTTGATTTTTAAGTGCTCCTCACTTTGTGTTACAAGTTTGTAAACAAATCCAATTGCTTGTCTTCCCCCCTTTGATTTGCAAATTTAACAAAGTAGCACTCCTTTCAATTCAAGTTGATACATGACCCGCATTTGAAAGGCTTCCAGAACTAGTCGACACACGACATAGTTTTGATGGACCCAAGGTCTTCAATCTCTTCTTAGTTTTGCAAAAAATAGAATGTGCAATTTATTTTGTTATATTCCTCCTTGGAGAAAACAAATGCACACTTTGCCTTTGAATTTTACAAAATTTTGTGTCACCTTGTGTTACAATTTGGAAAAAAATAATTCAAGTTTGATCCTTTATTGTTTGTAAAATTAACAAGGTTTTGAGAAGATTTTAGGGCTCCCTAATTTTACAAAAAAAATGGTGCTCTTATTTGTCTTATATCCTCCTTTGTGGAGAAAACAAAAGCTCTTATGTATTTTGAATTTGCAAAAAAAATAGGTCCTTAATATTTCAATTTTAATGCATAAATTTAATTAGTCTAGCAAATTTAATCAATAAAAATAATTTTAATACGTAAAAAATCATCTTAAAATTGGTTATAAAATGATTTTAAACTAATAAAAAAATTATTGAAAAATTACTAAAAAAATTAAATAATACAAAAAAATATAAAAAAATTTACCTTTCTAAGAAAGTTCACTATTTTTCTTAGCAAAATTTATGTTTTCGGTGCCGACGGGAATCAACCATGTGTCGATCGGCAGACAAAGATTTATGTTGGCCCAAATAACCAGTCGAGTTGGTCAGCTACTTGGAAGTGAAGAGCTAGTGGCTTCACTTTATTGCTTACGTCGGTCAATTTTAATTTTTTTTAGTGGGATATATCCCACATTGCCTGTGCGGGTAATTTTGAGCTTCTTAAATGAAGAAGTTTCCCTCTTTCTTATCAACTGCCTTTGGGTAGTTGAATCTGACTACCTTTTGCCGAATGCACTAACCAATGTTGCATCACCATGTAGATGAACTCACGATGCGCTAGGTGTCCACACAGTATGCCACATGTCGTCACATATGCCCCTTGATTATCATGCCCAGATAGCTTATAGTACCACATGGGTGCTTCAAAATTCATTCTAGGTCATATTGTCATGTCAGAGGGCCATGTCAGAGGACCTCAAAATTCATGCCAAGTCAGATCAGGGTATTTGTGCCAATCAAGATTTTGATTCATCAGGAGCTCGTTGAAGGATCCTGTGTTGAGGTGGAATATTCCATGGTCTCCAGTCAGATCATCAATATTGGGAATATTCACCATCATCATATTGTACATTTTGGGGCCAGTCAGAGTGATCGGTCACCATCAGGGTCAAAGATCGACTAGAGTCAGGCAGGGCTTCATCACCGACTGGAACACAAAATTTCATAGAAAATAGTAATGCTTACCAAATATGCCAGATTCTAGTAGGATCATGCAAAATTCCATGCAACACTTTACCTTTATTTTTGTGCCAAATCTAGCCAACAAATCACCTCGAGAAGTGTTCTTGAGTCAAGTTTTGTGCCTTGGGAAACGTATCCCAACCAGGGGGTCCCAATCTCGAGATTTGTGCCCCACGGGTCCAGTCCAAGAGCAACAAAAATATTGCCTTCTCCTATCGAAGTTCACCTATGTCCAAGTCAAAGCAAATACTATGATACCAATGATAGAAATTGAAATATAGGCAATGCAAACATTACGAAATATATTAGATGCATAGGTTTATATAGTACAAGGTATAGGCTAGAAATAGCCTTAGGATATTAGAAAATAATATCCCCTCATGTAGCTAACAAACGCACTAAGAGAAATTAGTGCCTAACTTACTAACATCTAACAATGTAGTCAAATTGACTACGACTACTAACCTACTAACCAAGATAGGTCAAAGGTAAAAATTAAATACTAGTGGTAAAAAGTAACAAAATACTTTTTACTATGCGGTAAATTAAATCTACCTAGGTGATTCTTACAAAGTACCAAATGAGGTAATAATTCATAGTTATTGTAGCATAGTAACTATAATAGATGTCATACCATTCAAACTTTACAAACAACTTGTCCATGATGGTTTTGTATGATTTCAAGACTAAGCATTTGCATTGGTAGATTTTTTTTACCTAATTAACTATGAACAAGGAGACACCAAAGATTTTGATTCTTTTGACATTCATGGCAAGAGTTATTTGAAGGCCTAAAAGGAGGGCTTCATACCTAACATTATTATTAGTTCATGGGAAATTGAGTTTGAATGAAATGGGAATAGAAGCCCCTTACCGTGTGAAAACTATGATTCCTGCACCACCCCCTTGCTCACATTTTGAACCATCGAAGAATAATGTGAGATGTTCTGTGTGCTCTGGTTATTCTAGTTCTTTTGAGCTAGTTAATGTGAAGATTACATCATCAAGTAGCTCAATTGTGATAAGCTTATCATTGTTAAAGGCACTTCTACTAGTTGGTCTATGATGACTTGAAATTTAATAAACTTTTGTCCAATGAATTCTAGGTCGAACTTCATCAAGAGAATGATCCACTTTGTTATACGAATGTTATGATAAGTATGACTCATATTATATTATAAAGGATTCTCTTTAGATATGACATAGGTTGTTTTATTTATCATGTAATAATGAAGGTTTTTTGTGGCGAAGACCACCGCTAAGCAGATTTTCTTGAAATAAGAATACTTTATTTTGTATGAGACCATGGTGCAACTAATTTAATATATAGCTTGTTATTTATTTACCTCATTGTTTTTGGCCAGCATGGTCCCTAAGGCAAAATTAGTGGCTAAGATGTATAATAGAAAAGGTGCACCAGGTCTTGGAGGAGACAATATTGACATAGAAGCCAAGTATTGTTTGATATCTGGAAGGTTTCTTGGCAATCTTTGTTCCAATGAAAATTCACCCCCTTTTGAATAATATGATTGAATGGTTGAAACTAATCTGGTAATTACACGATGAACCATCAGATGGTCTATATCTTCCCCTACAAGCTACAAATTTGCTTGAGGTTGGTGGGGGGAGGCATGCTTGTGATTGCTTCAACCTTCTTTGGGTTAACTTTGATGCCCTGTTTAGACACAATGAAACCTAATATTTTTTTGGATGTCACACCAAAAATACACTTTTTAGGGTTCAAGCATACATTATGTTCTAGGAGGTGATCGAAGATCTTTTCTAGAACATTGATGTGGTCCTGATGTAATAAATATTTAGCCAAAATATAATTGACATAATCTTCAATAATATTGTACATGTAGTCATGAAAAATATATGTCATTATCTATTGATAGCTAGTTCTAGCATTCTTTAATCCAAAGGGTATGATCTTATATAAAAAGGTCCTCCATGGTGTAGTAAAGGTTGTTTTGGCCTGATATTTAGGATTGACTAGGATTTGATTGTATTCTGAGAAGCCATCCATGAGAGAGAGTATTTCATGGCTCGTAATTGCATCTACCAATGTATCGATGTTCGAGAGAAAAAATCATCCTTGGGACTCACTTTATTAAGATCATGAAAATAAGTGCATATTACACCTCCCATTTAGTTTTCAAACTTGTACCATGTTGGATACCCATTCGGGATAATCGATAGGTTGGATGAAACTTACATCCAAAAAAAAATTTAATCCATATTTTATCATAATAGCAATTATTGGATGCAACTTTCAAAGTTTTTTCTTGACAAGTATAATTGCTGGATTTAGTGTCAAGTTGTGGAAAACTAGATTTGGATCTAGGCCAGACATATATCGGTATGACCAAGAAAAAAACTTTTTATACTTCTTGAGAAGAGTGAATAATACCTTATGTTATGTGATTAAAAGACCCTTCCCCAGTTTTAGAATATGGGGATGTTAAGGATCGTCACTGACATCAATATTAATTGTCTCTTCTATTAACATATGTGATCCCTCATCTAATTGAGTAGTAGGGATCAAGTGAATATTATCATCCAAATTGAATGATTCAGGTATATACTTAGACTCAATATTAGCTTGTGATATATCTAAATAAGGATGCAATGAGAAATAAAATAGTTACAACATGTCCTCAGAAGGGAGAAACTTAGGCGATGAAGGTAGAAGACCAACACGATCAAAATCAATAGCCTCAATATTGAGAGGCAATGATTGAGAAAGGTTACCGAGATAATGGAGCAAAGTTGTGAGAGCAATGGAGATAATATTGATGGATGGTGGATGATATTCATTCATAGGTGGAATCAAGTGGTTAAATATGGGTGAGTGCAAATGTTCAGGAGGTGGTTGAGGTGGGATAGGAATGATAGGGTGTATCCTATGGGTAATGGAGACAACTAGGTCCTCAGGTGGGAGAAGTTGATACCAAATGGTTTGCTACCTTAAAAAATATGAAGATAGAATTCATCGATATTTTTGAGAGGCTTGATGGAGGAGGACTCTTCTTCTAAGCTAAATGAGGTGATGGATAAGGTCTCCTAATCATCTTCTAAACCTCTAACCCCCAATCATATTCTAACTCTTGCTCATCTTCTAACTCCTCTTCTAATCAGTCATCATTAGCAATAGATAACATAGTGATATGCAAATGGTCATTAAGCAAATGAGTGTTACCAGGATTTGCGTAATCATTGCCATCGACGTCTCCCTCTAGGCCTAAATTAAGGCATTGAAGGAAGTCGATAAGAAGCTCATCATGCATGCATGTATTATACCCTAAACCTGATTTATCTATTGGAAGTTAATAATGTGGTTCCATAGGGGTCCAAGGACCTTGCTCATATCATCCTAAGCCATTTTTCATGCCAATGATGGCTATAAAAGTACCATAAAGTAAATTATGGATTTGAAATATTATCGATATTCACTTGAAATGGCTCTTCCTCCTCTAATATAGAAGGTGTGTCTATGGTGGTGTCAATACCACCATAGAAAAAATTTATTTGGCTTGGGTGTGACCCAAGGGTTACTATGGTACCTATGGGCAATGATGTGTCTCTAATTGACTCCACAAGTGGGATGAATGTAACATCTTGTACTAGATATACATCAATACTCAGATTCATCATGTAAATTATGACTTGTGGTGACTCTGCTAGGAGAGATGATGATGAAGATATGGGATGTGATAATGGGTAGTTCCTCCTCAACAAGGGAAGAAAGGGTAGAAGTGATAAAAATGGTTAAAATCAAAGGTACGATAGGTGTGATGGATGGTTGATATGTGGATGTGTTTTTTGGTGAAGGTGGATATGAAGGTGATGCTATAGGTGCCTTCTCTAGATTTTGAGTGGGAGGATCTGATGATGATGAAGGGATTTCTGAAGAGGTCAATGGTGAGGATTGATATGGAGGTGGTGGTGAGGGAGTGATAGATGATCATGGTGTGAAATTTATGGTTTGTATGGGGTTATCGGGTCAAATATCTAGATGTGTGAAAGGCAAGATGGACTCCTAGGGATGTGCAAATATATTTCTCTATTTGAAGAGCTCCAAGTCTACAGAAATACAATGAACTTGGATTTCATGTATATACTTGATGCTCTAATGCAATATAGAAGGTCCACATTTCATGTCTTGAATCTAGGGCCTACCAAGCAATATGTTGTACTGCATGGTGCCTTCCAAGATATGACACAATACATGAATAGTATTTTGTCCAACCTATATAGGAAGGACTACTATGCAAATGGTGGAACATAGGGCATCATTGAGAGCTTGAAGGGTGAAAGTGGATGACACAATGCATGATAGCGAGATGTTGAGATGTTGGAGGGTGATAGAGGTGATGATGTTAATTAATGACCCTATGCCAATAAAGACACGTTTTAAGGGGATCCTATCCATGATAGTGATGATATACAATGGTGGATCAGGTACCTCATTGGGTATCATCTAAATTTCATGATCCTAACATGTAATTGTAGGATCTTGACATGTTTGAACCTACCCCACAAAATTGATGGAAGAATCAGGATCATGTGGTTGCAGTTCAATAGATCTTAAGATCTCCACTAGAGCGTCTTGATGTGGGGTCAATTCTTAAATCAGCTCATAGATGGATATCATCATTGATGACATCTTTAGACTTTGAGTAAGTCTATTATTTAGTGTGATCATTGGATGTGGGGGAGCAGGCATGATCATATTTGATACCAACAGTGCTTGTGGTGTTGATGGAATATTGGTAGGATCCATCATTTGTATGGGTTTCATTGGATAGCATTTATTCCTCGTCATGATATTAATTATTCTCATGAAACCTTGGTTAAGTGGGATGGAATAGTCTTGATTAACCTATTTAGGTTATTTTATTTAGATAGTAGGTATTGTATTTGCTTCGTGTTGGGGTAAGGGGTCTTGGAAGACACATATATTTTGGTTGTTGGAGGCAAGAGGATTATTGATTTGAATCTCTTATCTCTCGATCATATCTTGCACTATAATATTGAATGTATAGCATGACTGAATGTCATACCTCTTCTATCGATGATAGTTGCAGTGTTGACACTCCTTGTATGATTTAGATTTGGGATGATTTGGATCCATTGGTCGGATATTAGGGAGAATAATTGTTTACACCTTGCATAATAGATTGAAGATGGATGCCAAAGACTTTGGCAATGGCGTATATTAGTGAGGCAATCGATGAGGTCGAGTTTGGAGTTGTTGTTATTATGGATTGGTTTCTTGACTGTTGTACTGTATCTATGGAGGTTGAGTTTTATAATTAGCTAGCAATGTTGGAGCTCAATTTGAGGGTTCAAGAGCACTCAAGACAACCTGATTTACTAAAGCTACCTTTGGTTGGATTTGGCCACCCTTTGCATTTTTATTGTTCCATTCCTTCTTATAGAGTTTAATTTCTCTTTCCTATACCTTGATGTCCTCTATTACCTTTGACTAGGCCAAGGCCTCCTCAAAATTATTATACTCCTAAAGTTGCAATAATAATAAAATATGTTTGGTGCAACTCCTAGTAAACATTCAAGTGAGCTCTATGATGGGTAGAGTGAAAGACAATTTTGTTATTACTGCTCTCCATCTATTTCCATAGTCCATGACTGGTTCATCCTCAAACTAATGAAGATTACATAAATCAGTCATGATGGCCTTTTTCTTGATGTTAAAGGTAAAGCATTCTAGAAAAGCATCCACCAATTTTATAAAATTGAAAATACTATGTTGTGTTAAATGGTTATACGACTCCAAAGAATCCCTTATGAGCATTATAAGTAACATTTGTAGCATGAGGAGATCACTATCCTAAATATAGAAGCATTTATTCATGAAGCTTATCACATGCTCATGTGCATCTTCATCACCCTTGAACTTATTCAAATTTGGCATTTCAAAGTACTTAGGATAGGGTGATGGCAAAGCTGATGGTTGTAGAGGCTGATTGGTGAGCTATCGTAGGGTAGATTTTTGGTAACCCAAATCTAAGGCTTGCTTTTCTAAAGAGTTTAGGTTCTATATCAACCATTTATAGGCATTTAGTTATGTTGGACATTTTGAGCTCATTTAGTTGTCATTGATGTCAAGGTAGAAAGTTGTCATTGATGCCAAAGTGAAGACATTAAGTTGTCATTAATCCCATGGAGTACATCATCTTTAACACCAAGAAGCAATACAAAGAGATGAAGAAAAGTCTTCCAAATATGTTTGTATAAGGGTTTTTGTTAAAACCATGGTGGCACATTAAAATATTTTTTATTAAAACCATAATGATAGTTCTCTAATATTGTGATGGCAAAATTAAGGTTTTTATTAAAACCAAGGTGGCAAAATTATTTTTCATCAATCCAGTGAAGTGCAAATGACAATTTGATATTAACTCAATGAGGGCTTTAATTTTTTTTTTTTTTTTTTAGCGAAAAACCCCTTGCGGGGCCGCCTTGGTCTAAGAGACCACGAACAGGGGGTTCTACACCGTCAAAGTCACCCGAGGGTCACACCTAGCCCTACCCACACCAACATTATCAATTGGATTTTGGGTACCCAATTCAACTTTTTTTTGGTAGGATGGAGATTTGAACCTGGGACCTCCCTTGGAGGATTGCCCTCTCCTCTCCAACTCACCTACAACACCTGGGTGAGGGCTTTAATTTTTAATTAAAATATAAAGTTTATAAATTAAATTTATAATATTTAAATTATTTTGAATTTAAATTAATTATAATTTATAATTTATACAAGTCGACGTCGTCAAGTCAAATCATCCACCGACATTGTATGTAAATCAAATGAAGGGTATTTAAACCCTAAGATGAAACTTAGGAAATGGCATCCTTCGAATTTGAGAAACGGTGAAAAATCTAAAGCCTTCGAAAACATAAAAGAGAGATATTGCAGAGCAAGGCAGCGCATCGTGTTTGAAGAAGCACATCGTGTTCAAGCAAGGATCGAGGCAGAAGGTATAGTGCTCGTAGTCTAGCTTGGTGCTAGACGTAAGATAATATCAAATGCTTTGAAGCCTTTGTGAAAGGCTTAAGCTAAGAATGTGGAGTGCTTAGCTCACATGGCGAGCAAGCCGTAGCTAAGGTGCCAATCGAGGGAGAAAGCATAGGTTTGAAACTCTGAATTCGTGGTAAGGGGTTTCACCAAAGGTTTTTATAATTTGATTTTAATTTTTGCATATTGCTAAGGTTTAGGAGGCATAAGGGAATGTTTGTGGAATTTGATCATTGTGCTAAGGTTTTAAGGGTGTTTATGATATTTTATTAATTGTACTAAGGTTAGGGAGTTATAAGGTGATATTGGTTTTTTTACCTAAGTGGTAAATAGGTGCTTTATTAAGGTAAATATTATTTTACCTTAGGAGATAGAAATTAAGTTGGAATATCAATTTTTTAAATTTGAGAAAGTGAAGGTGTGTTTTGAAAAGGAAATTTTTGTGAAGATATTATTGTCAAATATTGCTATTGAGATGGAGTGATAAGGTGTAATTAGGTTTTACATTATATTGTGAGAAATATTTATCTTCTAACATATTTGAGCTTAGTATAGAAGTGTTTGTGGTTGTGGCAGATTTATGAGATCCCTTCATCATCAAGAAAAAGGTATGAGCACATTCTTCCATAGTTGAGGTGATTGATTGGTTTTCTAAAAAATAAGTTTGGAGTGAAAATGACTTGGTTAGGGTTTCCTATTGAGTGTTTTGAGTGATTGCTTCAAGGTTTTTTGGAATAAAGAACTGTGTTTAAAACCTTGTTTGATAAGCATTGTTGTTGAAGCCATTGATTGAGTGAAGAACTTGAAATAGGGTTTGAAAATAACATGAGTATCATTGTTATGTGAGAGTTATTTTGTAAGCATTGTTGTTGAAGCCATTGATTGAGTGAAGAACTTGAAATAGTATTTGAAAAGAACATGAGTATCATTATTATGTCATATTGATTGTTGATCATTGTTGGAAACATTTTGAGTAAGTGATCATATACTTGGACTAGGGTTTTTGAGCAAGGATTATATCATTGAGTGATTGGTTGAGTAGAGTTGGATGAGCCTAGTCAAGTGAATGTGTGAAGTGATTGTTCAATTTCCATAAAACAAACTATTATATATTTTGAATTGAGTTGATAAAGTGATTGAGCATTGAGTTGAAGCATATTGAGTCTCTAACAATTCTCCTTATGTTTATGAGAAATTCATTGAAATTATTTGAGCATATTTGAGACAAGTATTTGAGAATACTTGTGGACTTGTTGAGCAAATTGGACAAGTTTTGTGTGGACTTGTTGAGTATATTGGACAAGTTCTGTGTGGACTTGTTGAGAAGATTGGACAAGTTTTTTGTGAACTTGTTGAGCAGATTGGACAAGTTTTATGTGGACTTGTTGAGCATATTTGAGAAAGTTCTATGTGGGCTTGTTGAGCATATTGGACAAGTTCTATGTGGACTTGTTAAGCATATTTGAGCAAGTTCTGTGTAGACTTGTTGAGCAGATTTGGACAAGTTCTATGTGGACTTGTTGAGAAGATTTGAGCAAGTTTTGTGTGGACTTTTTGAGCAGATTGGACAACTTCTATGTGGAATTTTTGAGCAGATTGAGCAAGTTTTGTGTGGACTTGTTGAGCAAATTTAAGCAAGTTCTGTGTGGACTTGTTGAGCAGAGTTTAGTATAGCTTTGAGGATATATTTTTACCAGATCAAAGATAGAGACTAAGCAGATTTGTACTAGACCGAAGGACTATTTTTAGTGTAGATTTGATATAGAGCTTTGAATGTGATAGAGCAGAGAGGGAAGACATCTCCAGTGGAAAGAGATCCATTAGCTAGGGTAGTGAGGACAGGTCTTCTGAGTGAGGATAAGAGTATTTAGTGGAGAGAGATCAACAAGCCAATGTAGTGGAGGTAGTTGTCTTTAAGAGGATCACCATCCAGAGCAGAGGAGAAGAAGTTCTCTTGTGGATAGATATCCATGAACTTGATTTAGGAGATTGGTGTCTCCTTTGGACAGAGGTACATAAAAATTGTAATAGGGAAAGGATTCCCAAGAGATTGATTGAGAAAATTTTAGTGAAATATTTTCTCCATGGAGTAGCCCACATTGGGTGAACCACGTAAATTATGGTGTCTCTATTGTGTGTGATGATTTGTGCATTTATTTGGTTATTTCTATTGATATTACCATTGATTATATTGATTAATACTATTTGGAAAAGAAAAGTAAAAAGTGGTCTTTAACTGTTCACCCCCCTCTCAGTATAAGCTTATGTTCTTCAATTGGTATCAGAGCTGCTTCCTTAAGAAAACATTTAATAGCTTAAAGGAAGATCTTACAAGAACACAAATGGCAAAGAAAGACAAAATTAGAACCTGAGACACAAGAAGAAAAGAATGCACATGGTCATAAAAGAAAAGGAAGATGAACTCAATATTGTTTTTTTGGGAGGAATTGGAAGGAAGAATGAAAATAGATTCAAGATATGAATCAAGCAATGGAGAAATAACCAAGTTGATAAATTTTTGTACCAGATGTAGGAATACAGGTCAACATGCAGCTTATTTTCCACAAGAAGGTGAAGAATATTTTATTTGTGGTCAACTCGGTCATGATGCAGGTTATTGCAATGGGTTTAGTAGCGGTGAAGATGAAGATGATATTTTTGGAAATGAAATCCTAGAGTTTGGTTCAAGAAAGGATAATAGGGACAGTAAAAATAGGTATGAAGAAGAAACTCTACTTTCAATAATAGAAGAAAAAGAAGATGCTCCTATAGAAGATCAAAGAAAGAAATAAGAGGAAGATTCAAAAAAAGAAAAAGAGGAAGCCACTCTTAAGGACCTTGTTGAATTGAAGAGAGAGAATTTAGAATTGAAGGCTCAAATACAAGAATATGAGAAATGTAAGACAAAGCTTCTACAAGATCTCTCCGACTTGAGATATAAGGTTGAAAAGGCAAGAAGATTTGGAAAAGGTATGGTTGAACATTCAAAGGTAAAAGAGATAGAATATGAAATACTTATGGTTACTCATGAAGAATTAAATAGGAAGAACTCAGGATTAAGCATTCAATCTCAAGAATATGAGAGATCAAAAGCAAATTTTCTACAGGAACTCACCAATTTCAAAATCAAGGTTGAAGAGGCAAGAAAATTTGAAGAAGGTATGGCTGAAAAATTAAAGACAAGATCTAGAGTGTGAAATATTAGATAATGAGATAGCTTCACTAAGGATGGAAGTAAAATGTTATAAGGACAAGCTACACAAGTTAGAGAAAAATTCAAATACTATGGATAGGATTATCAATGCACAAAGTTCATCAGTCACCAAAACAAGACTTAGTTCTAAAGAACAAAGGAAACAGGAAGCAGAAAAAGGAGAGTCAAGCTCAAACACCAGAAAAGAAGAAGTGTCAAAAGAAGTAAGTAAAAGAGAGAGTGATACTTCTAAGGATATGTTGGACAATAGAAAGTTCAACAAGGAAAGGAACAATACACAAGTAAGGAATATATGGAACATAAAATAGGACAGGGTAGAAGAGACTAAGATACCAATGAGGTCAAGACAAGGAAAATTCAATGGAATATTTTTCATGTCACAAGTTTGGGCATATGGCTTCATAGTTTAGGACACATGAAAGACAAGAATATGGGAATAGATAGCTTTTTCATGGGTATTTCTACTCATGTAATCATTTTGGTCACAAGGCAATGAATTGCAGAGTTCATGGTAGAAGAGGATATGGCTTCACTAGGAGAAATCCTAAGACATTTGTACCTCCAATAAATAATAACATTAAGTGTTATAAGTACGATAATTATGGTCACAAAACAAAGTTGTGTAGAGTAGACATTCTAGAAAAAAATATAAACAAGAATAAGAACATGGATATGAACTGGAATAGGAACAGAAACAAAAATAGGAACATCGATATGAACAAGAACAAGAACAAAAATAGGAATAGGAACAATAACATGGATATGAATAGGAACAGGAACATGGACAAAAATGTAGACATGGATAGAAATATTGAAAGAAATAGTCAGAGGAATCATAAGGATCAGATAAAAAGAAGAGAGGATAAAGGTAAAGAACAGTGTTTTCTAGGAGTAAAAATACTCCCACCCTGAAATTAACCACCTCAAGAGGAGGTGGGGAAGGGGCTAAGGTAAGAGGCTCATTCTTAGCCCCGAGACCCAAAGGTGACCCTTTGCCATTGATTTCAAATGGGGATATATTTGATTAAGGGGGAGATATTTGGTATTTGAGAAAAGAGGAGAGAGTATTGAGCCAGGGGGAGCATTGTCCTAGGTGGAGCAGAATAAAGGAAAGGTCAAAGTTTTCGACAAAAATAATTTGGGTTGCCATCAATGACAAAGGGGGAGATTGTTGGACATTTTGAGCTCATTTAATTTTCATTGATGTCAAGGTAAAAAGTTGTCATTGATACCAAAGTGAACACATGAAGTTGTCATTAATACCATGGAGTACATCATCATTAACACAAGGAAGCAATGAAAAGAGATGGAGAAAAGTTGTCCAAATATGTTTGTATAAGGGTTTTTGTTAAAATAATAGTGGCACATTAAAAGGTTTTTTATTAAAACCATAATGATAGTTCTCTAATATTGTGATGGCAGAATTAAGGTTTTTATTAAAACCAAGGTGGCAAAATTATTTTTCATCAACCCATTGAAGTGCAAATGACAATTTGATATTAACTCAATGAGGGTTTTAATTTTTTATTAAAGTCTAAATTTTATAAATTAAATTTATAATATTTAAATTCTTTTGAATTTAAATTAATTATAAATTATAATTTATAAAATCCAATGTCATTAAGTCGAATCATCCATCGACGTTGTATGTAAAGCAAATGAAGGGTATTTAAACCCTAATATGAACCTTAGGAAATGGCATACTTCAAATTTGAGAAACGGTGAAAAATCTGAAGCCTTTGGAAATGTAAAAGAGAGATATTGTAGAGCAAGGCAGTGCATCGTGTTTGAGCAAGGATCGAGGCAGAAGGTACATCACTCGTGTTCTAGCTTGGTGCTAGACATAAGAGAAGGTCAAAGGCTTTGAAGCCTTTGTGAAAGGCTTAAGCTACCTTAGTGCTTAAGCTAAGCATGTGGAGTGCTTATCTCACACAGCTAGCAAGCTGTAGCTAAGGCGCCAGTCGAGGAAGAAAGTGCAGGTTTGAAACTCCAAATTCATGGTAGGGGGTTTCACCAAAGGTTTTTATAATTTGATTTTAATTTTTGAATATTGCTAAGGTTTAGGAGGCATAAGGGAATGTATATGAAATTTGATCAGTGTTCTAAGGTTTTAAGGGTGTTTATGATAATTGATTAATTGTACTAAGGTTAGGGAGTTATAAGATGATATTGGTTTTGTAGACACCAAAACAGCACCAATCCGATTATGTGACTACAAACACTGATCACATTAACACACACAGCCCCTAGGGTAGCCCCCAGAGGTTAAACAGTGGTTCTAACCACTTACACAGCAGTTTTGCAAGTCAAAAATCATTTTGGCACCTTTTAGACACTTTATTTCTTATTCGTCCCACCCAGGGACGAGTGCAAATTTGTACTCGTCCTACCCAAGGACGAGTATGGATTTGTACTCGTTTCACCCAGGGACGATTACTAGCACTCGCTTTTGGGTGGGACGAATGCCAGGTTTGACCAACAAAAAGTCAGACCTCGACGCATGACAACTCAGAACTACCACTCGGCTTTTCATGCATGACATAGGAGTGCAAGTGAGTTTTTCTAAAACACACAAAGACATGCACAGAGGCAATTAAGAAGCCCTTGATCAAGAAGAAGTCTTCTCTTCACAAACAAAAGCATTCATGCAAAGAAACACTTTTGCATGTTAATTCAAAGAGACCCCTTGGGTCTATAAAATGGTGAGTTTCCTCACCCAGGATATACAGAGAAGGAGCATTTTGAGCGACGAAGTGCTGCTAGTTCACTTACTGGCAATTTGTGCTTTCATAATCGTGGTATTTCTTTTAGTTTCATGTTTATGCTTTTGTCAAGTTTTTCATTTCATTTAGATTCATTTCAACCATCGTTAGATTCATCTTTTATTTTTCATACACAGGTGCTACTGACTTTCTTGTTTGTTTCTTTGAGTGCAGAGTTGCAACATTAGAGGAGCGGCGAGGAGTCTACCTTACCAACGCAAGCGGCGACAACATTTGGCCCGCCCATTCCAAATGTGGGCATGCGGAAGGAGGAAGACTAAGTCACAAATTGTAACAAAGACCAATTTAACGCTCCTAGCCCCTAAAAAGGGAGGAGACGTCTATGTAACCGAGGATAAGAAATTTGAATAAAGAGGGCTATGATTTCCTTACATCTTTTCTTTTGTCTCCAATTTATCTCCTTTCCTTGTTTTTGTGTATAGGATTAAAGCGTTACATTTCGTCTTATATTGCATAGTTATAGTTTTCCTTTTGCTTCCGAAATCTCATGCTTTCAATGGCGATCACGGTGGGACCTCTGTCCTCTGTTTTTTTTTTTTAGGTTAACTTACTGATCTAAATTGCTATTTTTTTTACAGGTACCTGCTTTTCAACATCAGACTGTTATTCGTCTCTGCAAGTGACGATTACAGAATTGGTACTCGTCTCACCTCGGGACGAATAAACTATTCGTCTCACCCTGGGACGATTACGATTCTGTTATTCACCTCACCCATGGACGATTATAGATCTGTGCAAATTTTCAGAGCAAATCAGGAACTTTCGATTAGGCAGAGAAGAGGTAGGGGTTTTTACAGCTTCTGTCAAATTTCTATTTTTTTCTATTTTCTGTTTTTAGTTTGTATGGCTTAGGGAAAGATTTCTTTTCGTTTGCTTGTTTCAATTTCACAAAATTAAAACGAACCCCACACACCACGTGGTATTTTAAACACAAGGCGTTGGTCGTAAAACCCCAACCCTTGAGCAAGACCAACGGTGGGTTCATCACCACCTTGGCTTAGCTTTGCATTCATTTCCCCAATTGTCACTGTTGTTAGGCGTAAATCCTAACGAAAGCTGACCGAGTGTTGCTGGGGTGATTCCCATGCACGCGAGGATAAGTCTTCTATGGTAGGTGTCATTAACAGGACAATCCCCCCTTTCGTACCGCCTATGTTCCACGTATCATCTGCTCTCACGTAGCTATAGTCTCCCTCACGTAAGGGCGGGTATATAGAGAGGTTGGTATATCAGTCCGGCAATGGTATATTGAAGGGGCGACCATTTATGGGAGTCATATGAGCCAAAATTCTGCATTTAAACGTTCTTCAAAACCTACAAAAACAAAACAAAACAACAAAAACACACTAAACCTGATTTAGGGCACACTATTAATCTTTAAAAGAGATAAGCATTGCTTGTGTGTGTATGCTATTTTCTGTTTAGACAAAAAAAAATCAAAAAAATCATAAACAAAGATAAAAATCTACGCATTTTGTCACTCGCTCCAAAAGCTCCAAGGATTCCCGCAATCGCTTGGTCACCCCAAAATGCTCCAAAGGTGTCCATGAACCCTTTGGTCAACACAAAAGCACCCTGAAGGTGCCCATAAGTGATGCAGGAGCATCCAACAAAATATGGGAAATTTTATATTTTTCTCTAAATTTTAGTGCATCTTGCTGGGGCCATAACTTCTCAACCGTAGCTCCGATTGACTTGAAATTTTACAGGGAGTTAGTTGGGAGAGTTTTAAACAAATACCCCAACCCTTGAGCAAGACCAACGGTGGGTTCATCACCACCTTGGCTTAGCTTTGCATCCATTTCCCCAATTGTCACTGTTGTTAGGCGTAAATCCTGACGAAAGCTGACCGAGTGTTGCTGGGGTGATTCCCATGCATGCAAGGATAAGTCTTCTATGGTAGGTGTCATTAACAGGAAAATCCCCCCTTCCGTACCGCCTATGTTCCATGTATCATCTTCTCTCACGTACCTATAGTCTCCCTCACGTAAGGACGGGTATATAGAGAGGTTGGTATATCGGTCCGGCAATGGTATATTGAAGGGGCGACCATTTATGGGAGTCATATGAGCCAACATTCTGCATTTAAACGTTCTTCAAAACCTACAAAAACAAAACAAAACAACAAAAACACACTAAACCTGATTTAGGGCACACTATTAATCTTTAAAAGAGATAAGCATTGCTTGTGTGTGTATGCTATTTTCTGTTTAGACAAAAAAAAATCAAAAATCAAAAAAATCATAAACAAAGATAAAAATCTACGCATTTTGTCACTCGCTCCAAAAGCTCCAAGGATTCCCGCAATCGCTTGGTCACCCCAAAATGCTCCAAAGGTGTCCATGAACCCTTTGGTCAACCCAAAAGCACCCTGAAGGTGCCCATAAGTGATGCAGGAGCATCCAACAAAATATGGGAAATTTTATATTTTTCTCTAAATTTTAGTGCATCTTGTCGGGGCCATAACTTCTCAACCGTAGCTCCGATTGACTTGAAATTTTACAGGGAGTTAGTTGGGAGAGTTTTAAACAAAGACCCCAACCCTTGAGTAAGACCAACGGTGGGTTCATCACCACCTTGGCTTAGCTTTGCATCCATTTCCCCAATCGTCACTGTTGTTAGGCGTAAATCCTGATGAAAGCTGACCGAGTGTTGCTGGGGTGATCCCCATGCACGCGAGGATAAGTCTTCTATGGTAGGTGTCATTAATAGGACAATCCCCCCTTCCGTACCGCCTATGTTCCATGTATCATCTGCTCTCATGTACCTATAGTCTCCCTCACGTAAGGGCGGGTATATAGAGAGGTTGGTATATCGGTCCGGCAATGGTATATTGAAAGGGCGACCATTTATGGGAGTCATATGAGCCAACATTCTGCATTTAAACGTTTTTCAAAACCTACAAAAACAAAACAAAACAACAAAAACACACTAAACCTGATTTAGGGCACACTATTAATCTTTAAAAGAGATAAGCATTGCCTGTGTGTGTATGCTATTTTCTGTTTAGACAAAAAAAAATCAAAAATCAAAAAAATCATAAACAAAGATAAAAATATACGCATTTTGTCACTCGCTCCAAAAGATCCAAGGATTCCCGCAATCGCTTGGTCACCCCAAAATGCTCCAAAGGTGTCCATGAACCCTTTGGTCAACCCAAAAGCACCCTGAAGGTGCCCATAAGTGATGCAGGAGCATCCAACAAAATATGGGAAATTTTATATTTTTCTCTAAATTTTAGTGCATCTTGCCGGGGCCATAACTTCTCAACCGTAGCTCCGATTGACTTGAAATTTTACAGGGAGTTAGTTGGGAGAGTTTTAAACAAAGACCCCAACCCTTGAGCAAGACCAACGATGGGTTCATCACCACCTTGGCTTAGCTTTGCATCCATTCCCCGATTGTCCACTGTTGTTAGGCGTAAATCCTGACGAAAGCTGACCGAGTGTCGCTGGGGTGATTCCCATGCACGCGAGGATAAGTCTTCTATGGTAGGTGCCATTAACAGGACAATCCCCCTTCTGTACCGCCTATGTACCATGTACCATCTGCTCTCACGTACCTATAGTCTCCCTCTCGTAAGGGCGGGTATATAGAGAGGTTGGTATATCGGCCTGGCTGGTATATTGAAGGGGCGACCATTTTGGGAGTTATATGAGCCGTCATAATGCATTTAAATGTTCTTCAAAACCTACAAAAACAAAACAAAACAACAAAAACACACTAAACCAGATTTAGGGCACACTATTAATCTTTAAAAGAGATAATCATTGCTTGTGTGTGTATGCTATTTTCTGTTTAGACAAAAAAAAAATCAAAAAAAAAAAAAAAAATCATAAACAAAGATAAAAATCTACGCATTTTGTCACTCGCTCCAAAAGCTCCAAGGATTCCTGCAATCGCTTGGTCACCCAAAAATGCTCCAAAGGTGTCCATGAACCCTTTGGTCAACCCAAAAGCACCCTGAAGGTGCCCATAAGTGATGCAGGAGCATCCAACAAAATATGGGAAATTTTATATTTTTCTCTAAATTTTAGTGCATCTTGCCGGGGCCATAACTTCTCAACCGTAGCTCCGATTGACTTGAAATTTTACAGGGAGTTAGTTGGGAGAGTTTTAAACAAAGACCCCAACCCTTGAGCAAGACCAATGGTGGGTTCATCACCACCTTGGCTTAGCTTTGCATCCATTCCCCGATTGTCCACTGTTGTTAGGCATAAATCCTGACGAAAGCTAACCGAGTGTCGCTGGGGTGATTCCCATGCACACGAGGATAAGTCTTCTATGGTAGGTGCCATTAACAGGACAATCCCCCTTCTGTACCACCTACGTACCATGTACCATCCGTTCTCACATACCTATAGTCTCCCTCTCGTAAGGGCGGGTATATAGAGAGGTTGGTATATCGGCCTGGCTGGTATATTGAAGGGGCGACCATTTTGGGAATTATATGAGCCGTCATAATGCATTTAAACGTTCTTCAAAACCTACAAAAACAAAACAAAACAACAAAAACACACTAAACCTGATTTAGGGCACACTATTAATCTTTAAAAGAGATAATCATTGCTTGTGTGTGTATGCTATTTTCTGTTTAGACAAAAAATAATAAAAAATAAAAAATAAAAATCATAAACAAAGATAAAAATCTACGCATTTTGTCACTCGCTCCAAAAGCTCCAAGGATTCCCGCAATCGCTTGGTCACCCCAAAATGCTCCAAAGGTGTCCATGAACCCTTTGGTCAACCCAAAAGCACCCTGAAGGTGCCCATAAGTGATGCAGGAGCATCCAACAAAATATGGGAAATTTTATATTTTTCTCTAAATTTTAGTGCATCTTGTCGGGGCCATAACTTCTCAACCGTAGCTCCGATTGACTTGAAATTTTACAGGGAGTTAGTTGGGAGAGTTTTAAACAAAGACCCCAACCCTTGAGCAAGACCAACCGTGGGTTCATCACCACCTTGGCTTAGCTTTGCATCCATTCCCTGATTGTCCACTGTTGTTAGGCGTAAATCTTGACGAAAGCTGACCGAGTGTCGCTGGGGTGATTCCCATGCATGCAAGGATAAGTCTTCTATGGTAGGTGCCATTAACAGGAAAATCCCCCTTCCGTACCACCTATGTACCACGTACCATCTGCTCTCATGTACCTATAGTCTCCCTCTCGTAAGGGCGGGTATATAGAGAGGTTGGTATATCGGCCTGGTTGGTATATTGAAGGGGCGACCATTTTGGGAGTTATATGAGCCGTCATAATGCATTTAAACATTCTTCAAAACCTACAAAAACAAAACAAAACAACAAAAACACACTAAACCTGATTTAGGGCACACTATTAATCTTTAAAAGAGATAATCATTTCTTGTGTGTGTATGCTATTTTCTGTTTAGACAAAAAAAAATCAAAAAAAAAAAAAAAATCATAAACAAAGATAAAAATCTACGCATTTTGTCACTCGCTCCAAAAGCTCCAAGGATTCCCGCAATCACTTGGTCAACCCAAAATGCTCCAAAGGTGTCCATGAACCCTTTGGTCAACCCAAAAGCACCCTGAAGGTGCCCATAAGTGATGCAGGAGCATCCAACAAAATATGGGAAATTTTATATTTTTCTCTAAATTTTAGTGCATCTTGTCGGGGCCATAACTTCTCAACCGTAGCTCCGATTGACTTGAAATTTTACAGGGAGTTAGTTGGGAGAGTTTTAAACAAATACAACTCTCTTGAGTTGTATTTGTCCAAAAAAGTCAGTTTTCGGGGCCAAATTCCATCATCTAGTGCCCCGAAATTAGGTTTTAAAATTGCTTACCTAATTTTTTGCGCTTTTTGAGCTATTTGAAGGTTAATATCTCCTACTGTATTTATATTTAGGACTTGAAACTTCATTTTTGGATTATCTACTATAAGAGGGATGCGCACACCAATTTCGGGCCCCATCTGACTCATTTTCAATTTTAGGGTTTTTAGAGAGACATCGTCATGGTGCTCACCTGCAGCCAAGCCCAATCACGGGCGAATGTTGTGGGGAATATCCAAGGAGGCACAAGTCACCTCCGGTATAGTCCCCAAGATTTGGTCATACCACCTTGGCGACCTAACATACAAAGCAGTCCCCTACACACCTTAACGGAAAGGGACTATAGGGGCACCTCTTCTAGGGGCACTCCTGTTCAGCATAGCACCCAACACACACCCTCCCACGAGAGGTATATCCATAGGAGAGCTCCCTTAGATGCTCGCTATGAGTGGTCATCGCGTGATGAAGTGCTAGGTCAACATAGGGTTCGACGGGAGGAACCACATGATTACACTATCCCTCCTTCACCCCCTCTAGTTGTCAGGACTACAAGGACAAATTCAGAGCACAAGGCTCCTCAGGCGGGGTGAGCCAAATCTTCCTGTTCCTCTTTCACTTACAAAAGAGAGCACGAGGAAAACCCTTACCTTCCTCAAGAGCAATATACAATGCGAGAGCAATACACCTCCGCAATTGCTAGCTTTCAGGATTACCTATTGAGGCCAAAGCCTCGGGGGAATGCCGCTACCCCCAACAGAGGGAGGCAACCTATAGAGATCTCGGATCACCATGACCAGGATAGATATCTAGGAGAGACATCTAGACCTTCTAGACATGAGATGGTAGGACCAACTATCTTAGAATCTGCCAAGCATATTGCACGTCGGATGCAACTCACGATACTTGAGCTGGAACAACAACAGTTAGAGCAACAATATCTTTTAAATCAAGAGTGCCTTCAGCGCCAGGAGGATGAGTTGTTACAACACACTATGCAGGCGAAGACTCCAACCCCTCGCATGCATAAGACAAAACATTATGAGAAACACAACTGGGTGCAAGACAGGTCTTTACGACCTTATCAAACATTGCCCTCGACGCCTCCTAGACTTGAGCGGGAGGCCAATCCTAATACCAATGACGGGTGCCTTCTTCAGGTGCCCACCCAGGTTCATGGACCACCCCCAAAAATTCTTCAAGAAGCCTCTGAGGAACCTGAGCTAGAAAAAGAGTGGACTAAAATGAAATACCAAAGCATGGGGGGTGCTATTCAGTCATCCCTCTCAAGGCATCAAGTTTCCCACAACTTGCAATGGGAACAAATCAAACAGGAGGAGCTCAAATCCCTCGATACAAGCAATGGACTGCCTAAGCACTTAGAGTCAGTAGAGACCAAGATTTTGGGGCCACAAATACCCAACTCACGTGAAACTCCTCTCAAAGAGGATCAACCCCTGGTTGTAGAGCTACCTGATGATGAGGTCTTCCATATCTTAGAATCACCAGATTCGATAAGCTCGACTCTCTCGCCAAAGACGAGTCAGCATATGCAATAGCGCCATGGGACCCATTTGATTCGACAACATTAATTCATAGGTGGTCCCGATGGATGAGCATCACAAAATTCTCCTAACATTACTCCCTTTGGAGGCTCCCATCGAGCCCGTGCCATTGCCAAAAAATTAGGTCCCCCCACAAAGCGTGAAACAACTCCATGAGGACCACATCAATCTGCTCGAACAAGAAGAGCTTAACATGTCGCAGACGACTATCGAGGCCAACGAGGGCCTTTGGATCACTGACAATGATTACGAAGATGAAACTGAGATGGCTTATCTCAATCATGCATGACGGCACAATCACCCTATCACCCATGACAAACTAATGGCCCAACTAGGCATAAGACTAGGGCATGAGTGGCGCATAGACCCAGCCCACTGGCATCACATGTTGATCCCACTCCTTTGGGAAGATCGCGAGCACCTTCCACCCAGAGATATCATAGCACCATTAGTGCCGAAGGCAGACCTTGCCCTCCTATCCGTGCATAAGGCCGATCCATTCGTGCCAATTCCTACAGAGCCAGATCCGATGCACAAAGATCATCACGCTGGGGGTACCTCTATTCCCTGAAGAGCCAGTGGGTTACACCAAACGCTCCAAAGGTGTCCATAAACCCTTTGGTCAAACCAAACGCTCCAAAGATGTCCATAAACCCTTTGGTCAAACCAAAAGCTCCAAGGATTATCGCAATCTCTTGGTCATCCCAAAAGCTCCAAGGATTATCACAATCACTTGGTCACCCCAAAAGCTCCAAGGATTATCGCAATCACTTGGTCACCCCAAAAGGCTCCAAGGATTATCGCAATCGCTTGGTCATCCCAAAAGCTCCAAGGATTATCGCAATCTCTTGGTCAATCCCAAAAGCTCCAAGGATTATCACAATCACTTGGTCACCCCAAAAGCTCCAAGGATTATCGCAATCACTTGGTCACCCCAAAAGGCTCCAAGGATTATCGCAATCGCTTGGTCACCCCAAAAGCTCCAAGGATTATCGCAATCGCTTGGTCATCCCAAAAGCTCCAAGGATTATCGCAATCGCTTGGTCATCCCAAAAGCTCCAAGGATTATCGCAATCGCTTGGTCATCCCAAAAGCTCCAAGGATTATCGCAATCACTTGGTCACCCCAAAAGCTCCAAGGATTATCGCAATCGCTTGGTCATCCCAAAAGCTCCAAGGATTATCGCAATCGCTTGGTCACCCCAAAAGCTCCAAGGATTATCGCAATCGCTTGGTCATCCCAAAAGCTCCAAGGATTATCGCAATCGCTTGGTCAACCCCAAAAGCTCCAAGGATTATCGCAATCGCTTGGTCATCCCAAAAAGCTCCAAGGATTATCGCAATCTCTTGGTCATCCCAAAAGCTCCAAGGATTATCGCAATCGCTTGGTCATCCCAAAAGCTCCAAGGATTATCGCAATCGCTTGGTCATCCCAAAAAGCTCCAAGGATTATCGCAATCGCTTGGTCATCCCAAAAAGCTCCAAGGATTATCGCAATCGCTTGGTCAACCCCAAAAGCTCCAAGGATTATCGCAATCTCTTGGTCAACCCCAAAAGCTCCAAGGATTATCGCAATCGCTTGGTCATCCCAAAAAGCTCCAAGGATTATCGCAATCTCTTGGTCAACCCCAACAGCTCCAAGGATTATCGCAATCGCTTGGTCATCCCAAAAGCTCCAAGGATTATCGCAATCACTTGGTCACCCCAAAAGCTCCAAGGATTACATATTCAAAAATCAACAAAAATAACACAAAAAAATCATCATCACAAAAACAATTGCATTTCAATTCCATGCATTCTAAAAAAAAATCAATCATCACAAAAACAATTGCATTTCAATTTCATGCATTCTCATAAACATCAAAATCACAAAAACAATTGCATTCCAATTCCATGCATTCTCATAAAAATCAAAATACAAAAATATAGGTTGCATTAAGCATTGCATCCATACATTGCATACTTCGATAGGTCATACAAGTCACAAGCACCATAGACAGTCATTATTTGGCAATTCCATCATTTCCACATCAACTCCATTTTCATACACGCATACATCCCGCATATCACCCTTTTATTTTTAGCATCGTCAGTTGTAGTCTAATGTATATAGGGTTTTCGTCATTCAGATGTCTTTAAATTTCTAGCCAATAACTGTACACAGTTAAACAGATTTTACACGGGAAAGTTTTACTTGGATCACACCTTGTTACGTCACGTCCCAACACAAATTAACACACATAAAATTTCCTAAGTTGTGTGAACGAAATATGAAACCTGCACCATAATCCAGGTCACCATAAGCGAAACGGCTATCTTGCTTATCCCCCTGTGCGAATGACCCTAGGAATGCTGAGAGTTGGCAAAAGGACAAGCATCCTCCCTACCCAATTCCCCATGAATCCCAAGTTCTCAAAAGTTGCAAAACATCAAAAATTTGCAAAACATCAAAAAATTCAAAATTGACATCCTACAGTGCACACATCAAAAGGCACATACAATAGTGATTCTCGTCACTCCCTATCCCTTGCTCAAAAAAAAAAAAAAAACATCAATGAAACAAAATAAACAGTGATCTTATCACTATAAAGAGCAAGTATCCCAATACAATTGAAGAAAAGCGAGGAGTCAAACTTGAATCCCTGGAATTCTCAGCATTTCGACAGGTCATGAGGCAAGCTTCGATGCCGGTTTGGTTGATAGCCTATCAATCACTGATAGTAAACCTCCCGCATGACGATATATCTATCACATTAACTTGTGTATAGATCAATGTTTGCATGTGGATGAGCTAGCTTATGGTATCCTAGATAGCATCGCAGATTAATCTAACCAAACACAATCAAGGAGTTAGTGGAGCTAATTAGGTGATCCTCGATACGAGTTTGGTTGAAAGCCCATCCGGAACCGACGGTATCCCGATGAATAACACATAAACGAACTCAATTGCACACACAGGGATGTGAAATAACTTGGTTAAATTCAAGTCGAATTTATACCTTGTTCAAAAGTCTTGCGAGATAAATGTACAGTCTTGGCTAGTTAGTTAAAATATCTGAATCTAAGAAAAGCTTAACTACATTTTAAAAACAACTATCACATTTTATTCCGTACATCATCAAAATATATGCAAAATACAAAAACAAAGTTTTCACATGCAAAGTCATTTCACAAAGTCATCCCATTAGTATAGCAAGTCATTCAAATCTTGTACAGTCTATGGTGCATCGACACATCATCAACACCTCATTTCATTCATTCCCTATCCATACATCATACAAATTAAAAACATCACATTCATAATCGCCTCTGCATACATCAAACACACATAAAAACACGCAAAACAACCAAAATATAAAAAAAAAAACAAACAAACACAACAAAACAACCAAAATATATAAAAAAAAAACAAACAAACACAACAAAACAACCAAAATATAAAAATGACAAATGCCAACAAAAACACTAAAAATTGCCGGACAAAAGTGCTCTTGCACTTAACCTCTTCGCATTATAAAATTGATTTCGGGGTCTACCTTGTCGTTATCCTACTCCCCAAGAAGGCTACCATAGCCGGACCGCTTCACGGGAAGACGGATTTTCACCCATGTTACCCCCAAATGGCATCCCAAAATGGGTTCACACCCACCAAAAACAGGTCCACAAAAAAAATCGATAAATTGCTCGCGCATTCAACGGACAACATCTGAAGGCACCCTCACTTAAGTCATCTTGGGTCAAGTGACTCGTCGCTTTTCTCATGTCAGTCATTCCTTCATCGATTCGTCGCTTGAGGGGGTAGTCACACTTAAGTCACCAATCAACAACAACACACCCAATCAAGGCAATGGCATGTATTCAAAGAATCATTGACAAAGACAATCACGCTCCTGCTTGGGGCAGAAAACAAGCAATAATCACAAAATTGATCAAACACTTGGCATTCCCGAAGCATGAACACAAGGTTCCCCCGTGGACAAAAGGTTATGCCCTTTGCCTATTCATGACTGATCAATGTCCAAGCTCAAGTCACACCTCACCAAAATAGGTTAATACTTGAAATCAAATTCCTTAGCTCGTCAAAAGCAAGGATTCAAGAATGCATGCCCTTTCCATGCTTGGGGCATCAAGAGTTGGTTAGGTTACTGAGAAACCCTAATCATTAGTGCTTTGGTTATCTATTTTTTCTCGGCGATGTGCCATGCACAATGCTTCCCAAAAAGGGGCATCTGTAGACACCAAAACAGCACCAATCCGATTATGTGACTACAAACACTGATCACATTAACACACACAACCCCCAAGGTAGCCCCCAGAGGTTAAACAGAGGTTCTAACCACTTACACAACGATTTTGCAAGTCAAAAATCAGTTTGGCACCTTTCGGACACTTTATTTCTTATTCGTCCCACCCAGGGACGAGTGCGAATTTGTACTCGTCCTACCCAAGGACGAGTATGGATTTGTACTCGTTTCACCCAGGGACGATTACTAGCACTCGCTTCTAGGTGGGACGAATGCCAGGTTTGACCAGCAAAAAGTCAGACCTCAGCACATGACAACTCAGAACTACCACTCAGCTTTTCATGCATGACATAGGAGTGCAAGTGAGTTTTTCTAAAACACACAAAGACATGCACAGAGGCAGTTAAGAAGCCCTTGATCAAGAAGAAGTCTTCTCTTCACAAACAAAAGCATTCATGCAAAGAAACACTTTTGCATGTTAATTCAAAGAGACCCCTTGGATCTATAAAATGGTGAGTTTCCTCACCCAGGATATACAGAGAAGGAGCATTTTTAGCGACGAAGTGCTGCTAGTTCACTTACTGGCGATTTGTGCTTTCATAATCGTGGTATTTCTTTTAGTTTCATGTTTATGCTTTTGTTAATTTTTTCATTTCATTTAGATTCATTTCAACCATCGTTAGATTCATCTTTTATTTTTCATACACGAGTGCTACGACTTTCTTGTTTGTTTCTTTGAGTGCAGAGTTGCAGCATTAGAGGAGCGGCGAGGAGTCTACCTTACCAACGCAAGCGACGACAACATTTGGCCCGCCCATTCCAAACGTGGGCATGCGGAAGGAGGAAGACTAAGTCACAAATTGTAACAAAGACCAATTTAACGCTCCTAGCCCCTAAAAAGGGAGGAGACGTCTATGTAACCGAGGATAAGAAATTTGAATAAAGAGGGCTGTGATTTCCTTACATCTTTTCTTTCGTCTCCAATTTATCTCATTTCCTTGTTTTTGTGCATAGGATTAAAGCGTTACATTTCGTCTTATATTGCATAGTTATAGTTTTCCTTTTGCTTTCGGAATCTCGTGCTTTCAGGTTTATTTACCTAAGTGGTAAATAGGTTCTTTATTAACGTAAATATTATTTTACCTTAGGAGATAGAAATTAAGTTGGAATATCAATTTTGTAAAATTGAGAAATTGAAGGTGTGTTTTGAAAAGGAAATTTCTGTGAAGATATTATTGTCAAATATTGCTATTGAGATGGAGTGATAAGGTGTAATTGAGTTTTACATTATATTGTGAGAAATATTTATCTTCTAACCTCTTTGAGCTTGGTATAGAAGTGTTTGTGGTTGTGGAAAATTTATGAGACCCCTTCATCATCAAGAAAAATGTATGAGCAAATTATTCCATAGTTGAGGTGATTGATTGGTTATCTAAAAAATAAGTTTGGAGTGAAAAGTACTTGGTTAGGGTTTCCTATTGAGTGTGTTAAGTGATTGCTTCAAGGTTTTCTGGAATAAAGAAGTGTGGTTAAAAACTTGTTTGATAAGCATTGTTGCTGAAGCTATTGATTGAGTGAAGAACTTGAACTAGGTTTTGAAAAGAACATGAGTATCATTGTTATGTGAGAGTTGTTTTATAAGTATTGTTGTTGAAGCCATTGATTGAGTGAAGAACTTGAACTAGGATTTGAAAAGAACATGAGTATCATTGTTATGTGAGATTGGTTGTTGAGCATTTTTGGAAATATTTTGAGTAAGTGATCATATACTTGGACTAGGGTTTGTGAGCAAGGATTATCTCATTGAGTGATTGGTTGAGTAGAGTTGGATGAGCCTTTTCAAGTGAATGTGTGAAGTGATTGTTCAAGTTCCATAAAATAAACTATTCTATATTCTGAATTGAGTTGACAAAGTGATTGAGCATTGAGTTGAAGCATACTGAGTCTCTAACAATTCTCCTTATGTTTCTGATAAAGTGATTGAAAGTATTTGAGCAAATTTGAGTTAAGTATTTGATAAGACTTGTGGAATTGTTGAGCAGATTGGACAAGTTCTGTGTGGACTTGTTGAGTAGATTAGACAAGTTCTGTGTGGACTTGTTGAGCAAATTGGACAAGTTCTGTGTGGACTTGTTGAGCATATTGGACAAGTTCTATGTGGACTTGTTGAGCAAATTTGAGCAATTTTTGTGTGGACTTGTTGAGAAGATTGGACAAGTTCTGTGTGGACTTGTTGAGCAGATTTGAGCAAGTTCTATGTGGACTTGTTGAGCAGATTTGGACAAGTTCTATGTGGAATTGTTGAGTAGATTTGAACAAGTTCTATGTGGACTTTTTGATCATATTGGACAAGTTCTGTGTGGACTTGTTGAGCAAATTGAGCAAGTTTTGTGTGGACTTGTTGAGAAAATTTAAGCAAGTTATGTGTGGACTTGTTGAGCAGAGTTTTGGTGCAGATTTGAGGATAGATTTGTACCAGACTAGAGATAGAGACTACGAATATTTTTACTAGACTAAAGGATTGTGTTTACTATAGATTTAAGATATATCTTTAGAGGTGTCAGAGCAGAGAGGATAGAAGTATCTAGTGGATAGAGATCCATCAGCTAGGGCAGTGAGGACAAGAGTCTTTAGTGGAGAGAGATCCACAAGCCAGTGTAGTGGAGGCAGTTGTCTTAAAGAGTATCATTAGCCAGATCAGGGGAGAAGTAGTTCTCCTATGGATAGAATTCCATGAACTTGATTTAGGGTATTGGTGTCTCCTTTGGACAGAGGACCATAAACATTGTAATAGGAAAATGATTCCCAAGATATTGATTGAGAAAATTTTAGTGAAATATTTTCTTCGTTGAATAGCCCACATTGGGTGAACCACGTAAATTATGGTTTCTCTACTATGTGTGATGATTTAAGCATTGCTTTGGTTATTACTATTGATATTTCCATTGATTATATTTATTAATACTGTTAGGAAAAGAAAAGTAAAAAAGTGGTCTTATACTGTTCACCCCCCTCCTAGTATAAGCTTATGTTCTTCACGTGATATGATGGTTTTTGCTCGCCTTTGGCCATGATTAGTGTGAATATTTTATTATGGATGAGGTGGTTGACGAGTGGTATCAATAGGTATGTCACCATACATTGTTTCAAGATACGTATCAAGTGGTTCTTGATACTCAAGTTGTTGTTCCTCATAGGTTTGATTATCCTATCAATAGGGGTATGCTTGATAAAATTCTGGTGAATGGGGTTGATGATGATGGATGGGTGGTGTTCTAGGATGTTAATTGGACATGGATGAGGTGGAATATTTGTATTTGGGTGTGGTAGAATGTTGTGCTATTGTGCTTGATTCCTAGGGTGTTGTTGTGTTGATTACCTTTGTTGCGTAGGTGTGGGAAACCTCTTATGCATGACCCATTGTATTTGATGATATAGGGTTGTCTTGGGCACCTATTTTTGATTTTCCATGTCAATTGTGTGTGGAATATTTACACGTGTGTGAGTGGAATGAATAGTCATGTGTTGTGCTTCAATCCTAGAGAGATCTATGATTTTTTATTTGGGGTTATGAGAAGCTGCATTGACTTGATATTCCTATCGAAATATTGGTTCTATATAATCAGGTGGTTGTGAAGTACACTGTCCTTGATCATACTACATATCATAAGGTGTAGTAAGAAGATCAAGATAACCATCCCTAGATCTATGAGTCGTCATGACAAATGTTTGAGCTAACATGGTAGCATTTTTATTACCTTGAGCAGCATATGTACTTTTGATCCTTATCTATGGGATTTATTGGTCAAGCTAGGATATGAATGCGCAATAGGGGTCTCCTAGACTTTTCATCTTGGTTGTAGTTATCCCTATAAAATACGTGTAAGGTATCCTAATCTAGATAATCCATATCTTACACATAGTCAAAACCTGTGGGTGAATTATGAATGGGGATGTCCGATGTGTTGAGGTCAACAAAGTGATGTATGATGTTTACATTAGGATGGTCACATCATCACTCTAGTATGATAAGGTCATGTGGATCTATTCAAAAAAGATCCATGGATCTGTTAGAGTTAAAGTGCACTATGCCTTCACCTTGACACTTGTCAGTTTCTCTTGACAAGTGTCATGTGTTTCATATAGGCCTTCTGCCTATATATGTAACTCATTTTTATCAATAATATAATCCCTTCAGTTTCACTCCCAACATTTGGTATCAGAGCAGGCTTTCCCTGCCCTGTGAAACCTCTTGAGGGGGGATTTCCCTCATGGAAATCCTCCCTCCCCCCAAATTTTTTTTCCCAATATTTTTTTATTTTTTACCGAGGGAGTATGCTCTCCATCATTTGATGGATCAGAAACCAGATGGTAAAAAATTTAATTTGGGAAATATTTTCAGAATTTTTTTTAGATCTACAGAATGGTAAATTTTTTTTTAGTTTTCCTGTGGCTGTTGGAGTGGACTTCGCTGAGAAATGTTGGGCTGACGGTGGACCTGTATTTGGGGAGAAGCCGCCTGGATTTCAAACGCACACCGCATGCCTTGCAAAGCGTCTTTGGCCCTAGCGGCCCCGCTCTCCACTACAGGGTTTTCTGCACAAGGCAATGGCTGCACTACCGTAGTGACGTCTGCTACTGCTACACAAAATATTCCTGCACTGTTTGAGGAGCCGGGACGTACGGAAGGGGCGGATATATTTTATTTTATTTTTGTCTTGTCAAAATTTTCCTTATGCACACTAGCAGTGTGAAGACAACCAGATCGAGGGGCTATTTCCTGACTGTAAATTTTTTATGAAACCTTAAAATGAAACATGGCCATGATGTTGATGCTCTCCGCAATCACTTTCAAAGCCTCTGATTACAGTTCAAAAAATGAGCTTCTTGCTGGGAGTTCTGTGTGAAATTCTTGGTTATGATAATCGTAGGAGTTTTTCGATCGAGAAAAGTATGGTTGGATGGCTCGTTTTGTTTTAGGAACTGGTGGATTCGTCATGTTGACAGCATCGAGAGAGTCGATGAAAAGAAGAAATAGAACTGCAGAGCCTCTACAAACTGCTGCAATTGCAATGCCCCATTCACACCTACACTTATGCTTGAGCTCAATTTCTGTGGAGGAAGTTCGAACAGGTGCAGAAGGGTCAGAGTTCGAGGTGCACTGTGTAAACATTTCTGATGGTGCATAGAGAGCTCGCGACCTTCAAGGTAGCTGGGAGCCCCTTCCCGTAAGACTTTATGCATCACTAAACGTCCAGCGATATTTCTGCATTGATGGAGGATGCCAGAGTCTACAAAGAACGTTACTGCACCTACAACTATAGTAGAGCAGTAGTACAGTGGAGGATAGACTTGAATGATCGTTACGGAGAAGGTGCACTGCGTTGCTCGACATTGATTCCTGTGCAAATCTGGAATGGCAGGTGGACTAGTAGCTATGGCTTTAATGTTGATTATCATGGAGAATAATTTAATGTCATTATCGTGGGGGGCAATTTTATTCAAAATCATGGGTGGGGCCTTTTATTTAAAACATGAAACATTTTATTTTTTGACAAGTGAGGGGGCATCTAATGAAAAGTAATGCTTTTTCCACATGGAAGAGTAAAAGTAGAAGTGGAAGGCCCACATGGATCCTTATTGTACTCATTCATTTAAAACTGATGATGGCCTAGATGGCCCATGTAATTCCCCTACGAGGGAAATTGAGACTGTTTTTATGCCACCAGAGTGCGATGCCGGGAATTTTTTATTCCTGAGGTTTATTTTGCTGTCTTGGAGAGGCATGTTGTTTTTCATTATGATGAAGGCCCCTTTCATAATGGAATATAGGGGTATTTATAGTCGTTGGAAACGTTTTTCCACGACGGACACAATGGTGGTGTCATATTGTAATTTTGAGGCTGTTTCAATTGAGTTTTTTAGCCTCAAATTTTTTCTACCTTGGAGTGCACTCTCGGTTGAACCCGACACTCCCAAGGTAATTTCATATGTGATCCTTGTACCTAGTGATATTTTCTATACACTTGGTGAATGCAACGGCTGGTTACCCATGCATTTCGATGGGATGACATGGTCACCATAAGGACACTTATACTAGGGACTACAGACAAAGACACCCTAGACTCTATCCAAGGTTTTTTTTGGATCTACTTCTGAAGACTACAGACGAAGACACTTCAAAAGATTCTCTTATTTTCTTCTTCTCTCCTCCTATTTGGATCTATGGCTCATTTATTGTATTGAGTGCATTTTCGACAGAGACCGACACTCTTATATGGCTCGTTTTTCCTTTGTATTAGGTGCATTTTTTGTAGATATCGACACCTTCTAGATTGAGTTCACCATGAGAAGGGATTTCATACTCATGGTGAATCTAGTCAGTGACCTATGAGATGCAATATCCTCTGAGGATGACCTACAGAGGCAACAGACCCAGAAGTGGCTGACCCTGAGGCACCCATGATGACCCTGAGGCACTTAGACGGTTGACCCAGTGGCAACAGACCCGTGGAAGTGGCTGACCCTGAGGTAATAGATCGAGATGTATACACAGTGAATCTAGAATTATTCATAGTTGGAGAGTCAAGCGCAAAGAGCACGAGCCTAGACCAAATCAGCAATAAGAGAGGATGATAGGTTGTTTTAGAGAAGTCAACATTAAGGGGGAATGTTACCTAATGTTGACTTGTTTTGTTTCTTCTTTAGTTAGGATAGTGCACTTTAAGGAGGAATGTTAGAGTTAAAGTGCACTATGCCTTCACCTTGACACTTGTCAGTTTCTCTTAACAAGTGTCATGTGTTTCATATAGGCCTTCTGCCTATATATGTAACTCATTTTTATCAATAATATAATCCCTTCAGTTTCACTCCCAACAGGATCTAGGTGATGGATTAGTAGTTTAAGCTTGTGAATCAGCATGACTGCATGTTATGACCATCTACTAGGTAAATTATGAGTAAAGAACCACGACTATGCTCTCAAGAAATTTCTAAACTATGCAAAAAAACAAGAAGCACTCTTTTTGTTTTAATTTTTTTTTGAGTTGGTTTTTGTGTGTTTTTTTTTCATATATATTCCTAAGAAAAGATAAGATGAAAAGATCACTATAGAAAGGTAGTTTGTACGCAACCTCTATCGATAAATGCAATACAAACGGTAAAATATGGCTTCCTATAGGTAATATATGGGTGATAGGTGATGCTATAATAATGACACCCCCTCGGGGAGAGGTCACGCTATCTAAATCCTACTACTTTCCAAGTCGGGATTTCGCTTCACACTTGGGTATGCTCGGATACAAACAACAAATATGTTTCATAGATTATTAAGCCCTATGGTTAAGGGGTATCTAAACCTAACCTACCTCAATATGCACCTAAAATTAGGGGGTATCTCAGTGATGAAGTTTGAAAAATCATTCATGGGGGGCACTATGGTGTTTAGAGATGCGATCTAGCGAAAAGAGGTGAATTCCAACATTGCTAGTCTTGATTGGGAGTTGGTGATGAAGTCCAACCTTACCAATGTTTAAATTATACGTACATGTGTGGTGTTCCTTTTATTGTTGAAAAGGGAAACAAAGAGCACACAAATGATTCTAAATAATGCAAATTATAAAGCAAAATGCATCTATTTTTGCTACATGAGGATTCATATTTTTATCAGATAGCAAATATAAAAAAAAAATAAGGAGAACTCAGAGACCATATTTATTGATATGTCTATAAAATAGGGATCATATCACCCTAAGATGATCATAGACCAGCAACTGTCTCAACCTGAGACAGTCACTATTTGACAGCTTTAAAACTAAAAATAAAGAACATGCAACTAGATGATGTAATTTTCTTGTTTTCTTAGTTTTCTCTACCAAACATGAAATAAATTATACTAATGTGTGAAATTGGAACCTGGATTACTTTTGTTTTATGTTGATCCTTGCAAATCTACAACTATTATCTCTAGTTGGATATTATCTCGTCCTGATATGGTTGTAGAATAGTGGTCGTCTGAGATGGTTAAGATAGCAGAGGGGTCGCCTGATATGGTTATGACTGTGTACCTATAAATCACAAAAGTAAGTAGTAAAATTTATTCATTTTAATTTACCAAAATAAATAATGATGAAAAAGGGAGACCCTCAAGGGGTCCCACCATGATTGCCATTTGAGAGCAGGAAATGTATACCATACAAAAGCATATAAATTGAAACACAATGAATAACAATAAAATGAGTCTTTATTTATTAATCTATGTTTTTAAGGTGTTACAAGAGCATCCCCTCAAGGGATATTATAAGTGATACAATAGGTTATAATAGATCACTCAAAATATCTCCAGGTGCAATCTTTAAGATTTTTGTGCTAGCACAGTGTTTTTGAGAGCAAGTTTTCTCATGACCATTGCATGAGAGTTAAGGTCTCAAAATATTTTGATCTCCTTCAAGCTTCCAACCTGCATAGAAGGAAATAGCAACAAATTAGTAGAATTTGTAGGGCCTACCAAGGCTAGACCCAGATTGATAATTTTGTTATCCTCCAACCCAAACCAAAGGAATTTATTACAAATTTAATCAATTTTATTAGCAATGGTTGATGACATTTTAAACACAAGTGAACTATAAATGGGTTGGCTCTAAATTGTAGTTTTTATTAGTAATAATTTTCCAGTCTAACTCAAAATAACCTCCTTCCACCCAACCAATTTCTTAGATATCCTTTCTAGTATTCCATTCCAAAAACTATCCTTTATCCTTCCAATAAAGAGAGGCATTCCCAAATAAATAGAAGGCAAGTTACTAATCTAACAATTCAAAACCTCAACAATTTTTAGTTGTCTTCATCTCCAATGGTTTTATCTATAGTTACAAGAAAAACAACATTTCTATGGTATAAAATATTTATTCATATTAGATCTGCATCACATATAGAACTTCATATACATCAAATAGTTATATAATTTTCTAATATTTCTTTCACCCTACCAACATGTCCCAGTTGTTTAGTAGGAAAACAACATAAGATTCCATTTGAATCTAGTTCACATAGAGCTACTAGACCTTTGGATTTTATTCAAACATATTTATGTGGTACCATGCAAGTTAGTTTTGGAGGATATAAATACTTCCAACTATTTTTTGATGACCACTCATGTAAAATGTGGGTCTATTTCCTATAATTAAATTTAGAAGCCTTCACATGTTTTAAGCAATTTAAACAACTTGTTGAAACAAAATCCAAGAATTTAATTCATGTACTACAATTAGATCAATGTAGATAATATACCTCTAATTATTTTTTAATATCTTACACAACATGGGATTAAGCATCAACTAACTACTCCTTATACTCCACAACAAAACAAAGTTGTTGAAAGAAGAAATCACATTGTTTTCGAAATGATACACTGTATGCTAAAAGAAACTAATCTTGAACAACCATTTTTGGTAGAATAAGTCAATATTGTAGTATATATTCATAATAGAACACCTACAAAAGTGTTTCAAGGAATAACACCAAACGAAGCGGTCAAGAAGAAAACCATGAGTAGCACATTTCAAAATATTTGGTTGTAAATCTTACATGCATATTCCAAAATAAAAAAAAGAACAAAATTAGATGACAAAACTTTATCTTGTATATTTTTAGGGTATGATTTGGGATCTAAAGCATATTATCTAGTAGATCATATTACCAAGAAAATTCACATAATCAGATATGTTATCTTTGATGAAAATTGTTCATAAAATATTGAATCAAAGAATACTTCAACATCCATAGTAGACATCAAAGAAGACTATGAAGAAATTTTTGACAATGAATCTAAAGTTATATAGGAAAGAGTGGATGAAAAAATCATAACTATATCACCTCAAACTCCATAGATGAACTCAAAAATGGGCTTCAATTACTCTAAAAGATGTAAAATTAGATACACCTCTAGATATAAATTTCACTAGACCTCCTACTCACAGTTAAGCACAAACATAAGTAAATTTTGGTCTAATGACTACAATAATGGAAAACAATTAGCCTTAATCAGTAAGAGACACGTAATTTCTCTAAATGAAAGAAAATAATGGAATTTGAATATTCAACTCTAATGGAGAACGAAACTTGGAATCTAGTCAATTTAACTAAGATAAGAAATCAATTTGATGCAAATGGGTCTATAGAATCAAATATATATTAGATGGTTCAATTAACAAATATAAAGAATGTGTTGTTGCAAAATATTTTGTGCAAATATAAGGAATCGACTATGATGAAACATTTGCACCAAAGACAAAAATAACTATAATTCAAACAATTTGTGCACTAACATCTCAAAATATTTGGAAAATTACATCAAATGGATGTTAAGAGTACTTTTATCAATGAATATCTTGAAGAATAAGTATATACTATTCAACCAAAAGGTTTTGAGTCATATATATGGATTAAAATAGGCTCCATGTGCATGGTATATATAAATCACTAATAATCTTCAACAACATGGCGTTTGTAGGAGATTCTTAGACTAAAATATCTACACCTATAATGTTGGTTCTAATAGAGTAATTCTTGTGGTGTATGTTGATGATATAGTTATCATAGGTAGCTCTGATGATTTAATAAGCAATGTGAAAATGATATAAATGATGTTTTTGATATGACAAATCTAGGACTCTTACATTATTGTCTTAGTTTATAGATATGGAAAAAAAATCACATTGTAATAACATAAACTAAATATACCAAGAATTTGTTACAAAGTACATAATGACAACTTGTAAAGCTAAAGCAACACCTATGGAACATGGATTTCAATTGTCAAAATATGATAAATCACAACTTGTGTCACTACTTTATATCATCAACCAATTGGAACTCTACTTTATATCACAACTACAAGACCATATATAGTTTTTCCTGTAAATTATATTCATGGAAGAACTTAAGGAAACTCATAAGAAATATTTTAAATGAGTTCTATAGTATATTCAAGGAACAATGAAATATGGATTAGAATATAAGAAAAATGATAACTTCTTTCTACAAGGTTATACAAACTCAAACTATGTTGGTTCCATTGATGATAGAATATCTACTTTAGGATATGTATTTTAGCTAGGTTCTAGTCCTATCTCTTGGCATATAAAAAAGAAACATACAATTTCACTTTAATCTACTAAGGAAAAATAAATAGTAACATGTGAAGCACTATGGGTACAACATATACTATTAGATATGGGTCTATCTTTCAAACGACCAATAATATAAAATTGTGATACTAAAGAAGTTCTTAAGTTAATTAAAAATCCATTTTTCATGAACAAACCAAAGATATTGAAGAACAATGTCACTTTATTCGAGACCATGTTCAAGATCATCATATCAGTCTTCGATATGTTTATACTACAAAACATATGGTAAACATTTTTACAAAAGCTCTTGGTTGAGTAAAATTTGAATATTTTTAACAATTGTTATGTATACCAAATAATGTAATACAAGAGGAATGTTAGATAAGTATTACCTTATTTGGTAATTAACCTTTGGGAAATTATTTGTTAGAATTTCTTGTTATCTTGTTATTCAAATGAACCATACAAGATTCAATTATAATAGAGTAACTATATGATGAAGAAATATGAAATGATCAATAAAGCATTTAATATTTTTACTTTATATCCAATAAGTTGTGGCATGATAAGTACTCACAATCAATGCCAAAGTTGTCAAGGTTGTATTGGTTAATTTTTTTATAGGTAGTTTGGGATGCTTAGGTTTGTACCTAACACAAACATGAGAGTATGTTTCATTTAACCCATGGCCTAAAGACAAATCCAAATTTGTGAGGGAGTACTCTACAAACAAGGTAGACCATGCACATAAGGACGATACAGGATTTGTGGATGAAGGTACACAAAAATATTTTACTTCCCTTTTCATGCATTTGAGATATGATAGAAGAGTTGGCACTTTGAAAGAAAGTATAAAATTTTAAAGTAGGGGTCAAGGGATCAAATTTCACCAAAAGGCAATATTTTACTAGCCTTTAAAATATAAATATTTAATTTACAATTTCTTATAGTTCTTAAAAAAATAAAAAATATATACACAATAGTAAATATTTAAAAAAAATAAAAGGGGTAGTAAATTTTTTCTTGTTAAAAAGTGCATTTTCAGCAGTGATCGACACCTTAAAAAAATTAAGCAATTTATTTCAAAATTTGCATGTGCTTAAGCACACTTAAAGCATTCAATATCAAAAACACCTCTAGTTTTCATTTATAGGTAAAGTTTTTGCATTAAGCTAATGTGTATATAGCCTACTCAAGATACCATAACAATTTTTGGGCATCGATCCTATAAATTATTAAGGAGATATAAGGACATCAATATTTTATCTTTTCACTCCATTTTCTACCCTATTCATCACTATCGTTAGACATAAATTTGTGAAATTGAGAAATTCCAAGTATATAGGGAAGATACATCCATGTACAAGGATTTCTCTTTAAGTGTGTGTCAATGATAGGGAAAATCCCTTTCAATACTACCTTGGTACCTCATATTGTTCTCTTTCATGTGCCTTAAGGTCTTTCTCATGTACAACCATGTATAATGAGAGGAATACCTTCTTCCACATGCCAACGAGTATATAGGAAGGGTGGGTATATAGAAAGGTTTGGTATATTGGACTGATATTATATTGAAAGAGATACCATTTGAGAGTTATAAGTAACCCTCACCATGGAAACATTAAAATTCTTTATTATAGAATTATAGCTACTCAAAGACCCAAATTTTGAACCATAAATGAGGACCACCTAGTGGTAACTTTGGCACATTGTCACCAAAAAATACTTGGCTTGAAGAGGATGACGGGGCACACCAACAATTTTATCAATTAGATGCTAAATTAATATTGATTATCACTCTTGCCATAGTAGATTCTATTTTTCCACACATTTTTGAATCATAGACATCCAAGGAGGCATAGGATACAGTTTCTACCATCTACGAAGGGAAGAATCAACCAACAATTCTTCACCTTCAATCTCAACTCCATACATCGAGAATTTAACATGGAGAAAGCATTGTGGACTTTATTTATAGATTTGTAGAATGAAAGCAAGATTTAATGCCATTAAAAAAAATAGTAGAAGATAGGCTCTTAGTACCCATCATACTTAGAACCCTACCAATTTTTTTTAGTGTTGATTACTTCCTTGTAAGTATCAAACAAAAGGTGTCCTTTTATGAGTTGGTGAACATGCTTCAATAGGAAGAAGTAAATAACTAGTTGATGAATTAATTGATAAACAATGCATTTATTTTCATAAAGAATCTATAGAAGAGTCCTTCATAATTATCATCATAGAAACAACCTCAAATACAAAGGAGGTATTATCATATCTATGAAATAGGACATGATACAAAGTATTATCAAAATAAATCCATGAATCAAAGGGTTCAAGTCCACAACCCTAAGAAAAACATAATTCAAACCACACCCTAAGCAAAAACAAGGGTATGTTGCATATGAACAATCAAAATCTAATTTTTCATTGGACTTTGAACACACACACAAGGTCCTCATATCCAAGGTTGTGAAAAAACCAAAGGATGGAAATTGGTACATTTATTTAGGTGCCAACAAGCATGACAAGAGATAAAGTGTGGTATGATTCCTTACAAACCAAATATGGAAACCAAACACTGATATTAATAATAATACCTATAATGTTAAAGAAGTGGGAAATGTTCCTCTTATTTTAACTAATGGAAAATATACAATTAAAAATATAATTTATGTACTAGTATTAGAAAAAAACTTGCTATATGTATCACAAATTTTGGATCAGGACATGTCAATCAAATTTCAAGTTCTTGATGAAAAAATAGGGTGTTTCATCACAAAAAATGACAAGTTTATAGAAATTTGTTCCTATAAGTATGTATTGATTTCCCTTTATGTTATATCATCTCCTAATATTGCACTATCTACATCTATAATAGATTCTACCTCCCTTTGGCATAGGATATATAGACATATAAATTTTGGATACTTACTCTAATTGAGTAAGCATCATATCATGATAGGTCTACCTAACATTTCATCCATAATTTTAATATGATCGAGTTGTTTAGCTAGAAGGAAATACCAAGTACCTTTTGAGCTCAACACTCATAGATCAAGACCATTGGATGTCATATGCACTGATCTGTGTAGACTCATTCTAACTAGTTATGGTGGACATAGGTGCTTTTAGCTATTTGTTGATGACTATTCATAAAATATGTGGGTATATTTCTCACAACTCAAGTCAGATGTCATCATAAATTTTCAATGCTTAAAGGATCTTGTTGAAACAAAAATTGGGTATCATATGTGTGTCCTCCTAAGATCAAGGGGAATATACATTAATAAAAATAAAAAAATCTTGCACAAAATGAGATCAAGTGATAGCTTACTATGACCTACACTCTATAATAGAATGGGGTTATTGAGAGAATAAACTATTCCATTATGGAAATGGTTTACTACATGCTCAAAAAATCTAGTTTTAAGAAATAGCATTGGGTTAAAGTTATATCTACTTTGGTGCATCTTCAAAATAGAGTGCCAACAAAGGAATGTCAAGGGATTATGCCTGAAGAAGCTTGGTCTAGGAGGAAGCCATCGATTACACATTTGAAATTCTTTAGAAGTAATACATACATACATGTTTCAAAATAAAAGAGGACCAAGTTGGATGTAAAAACTCTACCTTGCATATTTCTTGGGTATGATGAGGCATCAAAATCTTATAGACTAATAGATCCAATCACCAAGAAAATACATATAAGTAGATATGTGGTGTTTAATGAATAATTTAAGATAAACACTAAGGATTATAATGATTTTGATGATTCCACATCTCCTATTGTGAGCATTGAGTAAAATGAGGAAGTTTATAAACAAGTTCTAGAAAATGAGTCAAATTCAAAATTTGTTGATGAACCAGTAGCAAAAATGGTAGCAGTTGCTCCATTATAATAAATCAAGACTCCAAAATGGCTCACCAATACTCTCATATATGCTACACTTGATGCACCACCTAATCTAACTTCCACATGATCACATACTCATAGTAGTACATGGTAGGAAGTAAATCTAGGTTTGATGACTTCTATAATGGAAAATGCAGGGCCAACCTTAGTAAAGGAAGCACTAAGTTACCATAATATAAGGAATCCATGGAAGTAAAGTACATATATTTGATGAAGAATGAAAAATGGGATCTTGTTGATTTGCAAGAAAGAAAGAAGCCCATAGGCTACACGTGGGTTTTCAAAATCAAATATAAGGTAAATGGATCTATTGATAAATATAAAGCATGACTCATTGCAAAGGGCTATGCATAGAAGGAAGGAATAAATTATAAATATACATTCACATATATAGCAAAAATGACTGCCATCTATGCACGGTTTGCATTAGTAGCATAGTTTGGTTGGACAATTCATCAAATGGATGTCAAAAATGCCTTCCTTGATGGTGATCTTGAATAAGTGTACATGACACAATCCAAATGATAATGGGCAATGTCAAAAAATTTATAGACTAAAAAAATCATTATTTTGATTGAAATAGGCTCCTAGAGCTTGGTATATCAAATTCAATAATCACCTATTATAGCATGGTTTCATCAAAAGTCCCTCTAATGCAAATCTCTATGTTAGGAAAATTAGAAATGAGATAGTGATACTTATGCTTTATTTTGATGATTTGGTCATCATTGGTAGTTCAAATAAATTGGTGAATGTTGTGAATAATGACTTAAAAAAATTATTTGACATGATAGATTTGGGGCTTCTACACTATTGTCTTGGCTTGGAATTGTTGCAAATAAAGAATCACATTGTTGTTACATAGACAAAGTATGCCAAGACACTACTAGAAAAATATAGGATGATAGATTGTAAACCTAAAGTAACACCAATGGAGCACATTTACAACTATCTAGATATGATAAATCGCCTAAGTTATCTACTACTCTTTGTTATTAGCTAATAAAGAGTCTCGTATACCTAAAAAACACTAGGCCTAACATTAGTTTTATTTTAAGTTATGTTTCGAGATTCATGCAAGATCCTAAGTAGAGTCAATGGAAAGCTACAAAGAGGATACTACAATATGTCTATGGTATAGTAGAATATGGATTGGGATATAATATGAATGCTCATTTTTCCTATATGAATACATAGATTTAAATTATGCCAGATCTATAGATGGCAAAAAGTTAACATTTGGATAGATGTTCTAGACCTATCTTACAACATATAAAAAGGTAACATGCAATTACATTGTCATCTAAAGAGGTAGAATATAATCCTACGCTATGTGTGAAGCAATATGGTTGCAAATCATACTATCATATATGGGTGTGTGCAAAAATCAACCAACCCTATTGAATTGTGATAATCAAGGTGTTTTAAAATTGATCAAGAATCCAATATTTCATGAAAGGACAAAACATATTAAATCTCAATTCCATTTCATTTGAGAACAAGTTTAGAATCACTAGATACAACTCAAGTACATTTCCACAAGAGATCAACTTGCAAATATTTTTACAAAGGCACTTGCATGTGTCAAATTTGAATTGTTTCACAATTCTCTTTGTATAAATAATGTAATAAGGAGGGATGCGAGATATTTATGTTTATATTAATAGGTAATATTTGAAAATATAGAATACAAATAGACATGTTGGTCTCTAAATAACCAAGAGTATCTTGATGTTGGCAATTTTGGGTACTTTGGGTACATTGCCTTTGCTAAAGTGTATAAGTTGTCATTGATGTCAAAAGGCATTTTTGTGTTGATATCAAAAAGAGTGTGATGTCAAAAATATCTTGAGAAAGCTTCATTTTGTTAAAGGGTTTTTATTAAAACCAAGCTTAACTTAATGCAAAGGTTTTTACTTCTTGAAAAACCTTGAAGGTCCATGTTTATTATTAATAATTAAATTAACTCAAACCTTTGTCAAAGGTCTAAGTTTAATTTATTATTAATAAAATAATAATTATTATTATTTTAATTATTATTATTTTAATTATTATTAAAGGGTCTTTCAACCCTTAAGCGATGGAGAAAAAAGAATTATTTCGTCGATGTGTTGCCATCGTTGGAGGAGCGCCGACGTCAAACAGTTAAGGAGAAATGGCTATATAAGTGAAGATGATTTTCTAAAGTGATTGTAACTCCGAGTAATGAAAATCGTAGCTCTGTGATCTTCGAGAAAGCGTTGTATTTCATTGAGATTTGATTATCTATATTGAGTTGCCCAAGTAATTTCTTGCGTTTTCAGTTTGCGCTTTGACATCCGACAGATTGCGCTTCACCTACAGTTGTTGGGACTGCACTCGAATTACGCTTTCAGTTTGCGCTTTGACATCCAGCAGTTTGCTTTCACCTACAATTGATTGGATTGCACGAAGGATAACAATTTTTGTTAGCGTTGTGTGGATGATTATTTTTGTTGCCCAGTAAGTTATGTTTTGGACAGCGCTCACCAGTTTGCATGTGGCTTGTGGAAGACATTTACGTTTTCAGATTCTTGGTGTCAAAGGAAGATAAAATATAGGGAAACACTGTATTTCTTCATTGGAAACTTGTGACCCAATGGCGGTGGCGTTGAAGCGAAGGCACTAGAAGGTAGAGGTGCCGAGTTCGATTCTCTTCATGGGTAATTTTCTTTTGGTCACGGTGTGCAAAGGATAGTGGCTGTGAAAGCGCTGGAGGTATAAGGTTAAGGTATCATATTTGCTTTGACATTGTTTTATTGATGCTTAATGTTTATGTGGAGTAATAAGGTGTAAAGAGGTTTTACTTTGTATGTATATTATACTTTTGGTGGTTTTTATTAAGTTGGAGAAATAAGGTGTTAATTTGGATCTTTATTATTGTATATTGTTGTATAGTTGCTAACTCTAATTGGTGGCAAATTGAGAGTTAGTGTTGTGACAGATTTTGAGTTCTCTTTCTTCATCAAAGTAAAGGTATGGGCAACTTCTTCCATGTATATTGTTGATGGTATATTTTTTGAAATTGAGTTTGGAGTGAAAAGGTTGTCTACTAGGTATTTTTGGTGTAAATCCTATTTTCCAGATATTGAAGATTGTTTATGCATTAAAATCATTGATGAGTTTTTGGGTGAATGCATAATTCTGGTTGAGGAAGAGGAAGCATTTTTTGCACTAGGGTTTATGTTAGTAAGTCTTGCTGCTTGAATTGAGATGATGGAAACCTTAGTTGGCTGTTTTGATATTGATGGTTGAGTTGCTTCCATAGAGGTTGTTTTGATCAAGTTAGTGTTTTACTTGATACATGATATTGGGCTTACTCCATTGAGTTGATTTGAGCAAGTTGTTCTTTGCATTTGGTGATATTGTGTTGGTGGCTATTTTGTTCAAATATCCTTGGAGGGAAAAGTATTTCTACTTGTTTCCTTTTCTTGTGATGATTGGTTGAATGCTTCAAGGTTGATGTTGAGTTGAATGGTGTTGGTTGACTAAACCTTGTTTGATGAGCATTGTTGTTGAAACCCTAATTGTTGGTAAAAAGAATATGAGTATCATTGTTATATGAGACATTGCATGGTTGGCAATTGTTGGGTTGTGTTTCATATTCTTGAGAAAATCATACTACATCTATCTTATTCTTTTGAGATTGAGATGGAGTTGAGATTGATATTGGGAGTTAAGTATAGAACATATTGGGTCTCTAAAAATTCTCTTTATGTTTCTATGAGACTTGATATTAAGATTGGGAGTTAAGTACAGAACATATTGAGTCTCTAACAATTCTCTTTATGCTTCTATGAGGTTTATGAATCACATTGGGTCTCTAACAATTCTCTTTGTGGGTTCATGCTAAGCAAGTTTTTCTTGGTGAGCTTGTTGAGGTTTTGGATAGGTTCTAGTGGGGACTTGTGAGAAGGTTTTGGACAGGTTTCGGTGGGGACTTGTGAGAAGATTTGGACAGGTCCTAGCAGAGGACTTGTGAGCTGAGTTTGAGAGTTCTTTCAGAGAACTTGAGGACAGAGGTGCATTGGTTCTTTGAGAAGAACCTGAGGACAGATTTGGCAAGTCTTTGAGAAGGCTTGTGTGCAGAGGATTGATTTGTTCAAGAGTTGGACAGATCTAACAGACAGAGGAAGACTTGTACTAGACCGACTGACTGTGTTTGGTATAGGTTGTTGAGCTACTGTGGACGTGATCATAGAAGGCAGAGGTCTCTTAGGCTAAGCATTGAGGACAGGAGGTCTTCGATGGAAAGGAGTTCCACGTGGCCGGCAAGAGGTAGAGGCGCTTGATCTTCTAAGGGATCATTTCCAGAGCAGAGGGGAAGGTATCTCCTTTGAGTAGAGGCTCATTAATTTAGATTGGGGGAAGGTATCTCCTTTGAGCAGAGGCTCATAAATTTAGATTGGGGGAAGGTATCTCCTTTGGGCCGAGGCTCATAAACATTGTAATTGGGAAGGTTTCCCAAAGAACTTTGAGATAACTTTTAGAGAAAAGTTTTGTGGACGTAGCCCAGGAATTCTAGGTGAACCACGTTAAAATTGGTGTCACTTTGTGGATGATATTGTGCATTATTTTGATATTGCTTTGGGTATATTGCTTTACTATTTTGAAGTATAAAGGAAAAAGTAAAAAGAGGTCTTATACTGTTCACCCCCCCCTCTTAGTATAAGCTTGTGTTCTTCACTTGAGAAACCAAGAGACATATTAATGTATATATTTGTAAAGTTGGTTTCCTTGGAAGCTTCAATGAGAATCTATTTTTTGTTACCCGACCCATCACATTCATGATCTCTTCATTCATCTATTCTTTGTCTAGGTACTCTTAGAAGTTTGTAATTTATCTTTTCATAAATAGGTCAATTTAAATAATTTTTTGGTGACATAAATTTGGTGGCCTAAGGGCAAGTTAAAGTCTTTAAAAAAGGTGATGTATGTTGTAAAAGGCAAAATCTAGGCTTGAAATTCTTACCTTATGAGACTATAGAAGATCAAGGTAGAGTTTTTTTTTAGAGGAAGTAATCTTGGATTCTCTTTTTCATATAGAGTTTTAACAAATATAGTTCCGAGGTGTAGACCAATTGGTTCATCCAAATACCATAAGGGGGGCAAAGGTCCAAGGTTCAAATATCAGGCCTCGTTGGACTGAATGCTTGTCCCTTTCCTAGTGTTTTTAGTGGTGTAAAAGGTTTAAAATGATTGTGGCATGGCGGTTATAGGGGAGGACTGTACGAAGATCTGTGTGGCAACTTTTGGGATGGACAACGTAGAATATTGTGACGGCCATAAAAGTTGGACAGCCTGCCCGAATTCATGGCGGCTACCGATTCCACCATGTTAAAAAACAAAAAAACAAATAGGTTCTTTGGATATGTATGGGAGTATTTAATATTGGTAGTGATGATAATGATACAGCCTAAGGAGATTATTGTGCAAAGGCATATTTGAATCAATGGATTTCAAATTATGAGAGGATCTAGATGATTTTTCCCAAAGTGAGGAGGCCCATTAGAATATCCATTATTAAAGGAGAGGAAGATATTACTATCACTAATATCTTCTCTCTTTGCCCCTCAGTTTAGATTATGAGGGGGTGTTGAAAGTGTAATTTGACTTATGGCCAACATTTTATGATGGAATCTTGTGTAGGCCTAAGGGAAAGCATTGCACAATGCACTTAATTTATTGTAATTTTATTCTATGTAATTTCTATGGGATGTGATTAACCTTGTATGGTTAAACCCATATTATGACTTGTAATTAAATACCTCATGTTATCACTTAAGTTAATCTCATTTATGTAATTTATGGATTATGTATTAGTATAAATACCCCCAACCACTCCATACATTGTATCAAAGTGTGGTGATCTACATAAAATAAAGTGATATATGAGATAATGGGGTTGCCTATAGGCACTCATCCCTTATTCCTTTTATCTATCATCATTATTTATTTCTCTTTTGTCTATATGCACCTTTATTTTGTTCTTCTTTCTCTTTTTGCATATTATGGTGAATGTATATTTCAAAATGTTTTTGGAAAATATTATGAACTCCAACATGGTATTAGATCCAAAATTGAAGCAATTTTGCTCAATCAAATAAAAAGGCTATATCAAGCAAACCATGGCAGATATGGATGAATTGTTAGTTCCAATGGATTCCTTACAATATTTTAGACATGTCCTAGTTTATCAATTTTTATGATTTCATTGTCTAATATTTCCTTTTTATTGCAAAAAATATACACTTTCCATCTAAAAATCCTAAATTTGAATTTAAAAAGTTATTTTTTTGTCAAATATTTTGCCAATTAGTGAAAGGCATGTGTCAAACTAGCAATCAATTAGATAACCCAGTGGTCTGTAGGTGGCAACATATAAGTGGTAGACACCTGTGAATTAGAGGAGGACATGTGATAGACTATAAATGAACATCTTTGACTAAAGGTTTGTGAGCTTAATTTTTGCATTTTTGGAGGGCTATTTGGGAAAAGCTTTTGGAGTCAATAACTTCTATTTATAGAATCTTTTTTATCCCCTTTTTTCATGATTAAGCTTTATGCATTGGTGACATCAATGTACAAGCATATTATAATGTTAGAGGCTAAATTATTTAGAATAGTCCTTAAGCTCTAGTGCCCTATTTTTAAAAGGGCAAATTTACCATATGCTTTGCAATGAGAATATTTAGTCTACTTTTTGAGAGATGTAGTTCAATTTGTAATAATTGGAATAGGTTTGGGGTATTTTAGAGATAGACAAGAAAGGATATAGAATGTGATTTACTCAATCCCTCTTCCTCCTTTGGGCTATTGATTTAGCTTATTTATGAATATCTAATTGTTAATGATCTCATCCTTATTTTATTCTTTATCCAGATACTCGTAGAAGTTTGTAATGGCTATTTTTTATAAACACATCAATGCAAAGCCTTTTTTGGTGATGGAAATTAGTTTGTATCTAATATTGGTAGTTATGACAAAGGTCCAACCTAAGGATATTCTTGTGCAAAGGCAATACGTATTACAAAATTTTAGATGATGAGGGGGATCCAGATGAGTCTTCTCTAAGGGAAGATATCCATTAGAGCATCTATTATGGGGGAATATAATATTGTTACTAATACTTGCTCTCCTTGGGCCCTCGGTTTAGATTATGAGGAAGTGTTAAAAGTATAATATAATGGCTAAGGATAACATTGTATGATGGAATCTTGTATAGGCCAAAGGGAAATCACTATATAAAACCCTCTTATTATGTCAAATTAGGTTAAATTCATTTATATAATTTGGGGATTAGATATTGGTATAAATACACCCTAGAAACTCCATCCATTGTATTGGATTTTGGAAATCTATGGATAATAAAGTGATATGTGAGATCCTACGGGTTCCAATGGGCACCTACCCCTTATTCCTCTTATCTATTATCTCTATTCATTTCTTCATCTTTTTCACCTATACGCTATTTTATTTTTCTCTTATTCCTCTTTTTACATTTGATTATGGTGAATGTATGTTTTGGAATTTTTCTAAAAAATATAGCATTTGAGCCAAAAATGAAGCAACTTTGCTCAATCACAAAAAAAAAACTATATAGGACAAACCATGGAAAATATGGATGATTTATCAGTTCAAATGGATTCCTTACAAAATTTTAGGGGGGGCACAATTAATTTATTTTCATTATTTTGCTATCTAATATATCATTTTATTTGTAAAAAAAAATCTCTTTACCTCCAAAATCCCAAATTTGAATTTAAAAAATAGAATATTTTGTCAAATATTATATTTTTGTGATGCAAAAAGTTTTGCATGTTTTTGTACTATATAATGACATTAATATTATGGATTATATTAAGTTTAACTTATTAAATTGGACTAATGGTAGTTTTTTTATGTTTATTAAATCACATTGCCAATATAGGTCTCCTCGACATGTTTGTATGAAGGTATATGCTTTTTGTAATCTTGGCATCCTCTTATAATGGCTAAGATGATATCCTTCCTCACAAGAAAGGAACTCCTGACATACTATCTACAAGGGAAACTAATATGGTTATGTGGTTGTGTGTAATTCATTTGGATAGAAGACATCTTGGGTTTGAACAAATATTGACTCCTTTATTTTCTTTTTTCTTTAGAGGTAAGGTTCAAATATTTGTGTTTCACATTTTTTAACATTATTTGTGTTGTGATGTCTTGGTCAAGCAAACTCTATTTTGCACTTTGGAGGAAGGAAGATGCTATTTCAAATAGTGTTCCCTTCTATTTTGCAATGTGGGTCCTTGTTTGGTTGAGTTTGATGGCTCAAGTACTCACTATATCTTTCTATCAACTCGTAGGTGATACCTTGGTGGATAGGATAAGACTGTTGGAAGAATGAGATCAAGAATTTGAATCTTTGTAATTTTTTTGCTCATAGGGAGATGGATACTTTGATACCTTTATAGGGATGTGCATTTTTAGCCTCAACACAAGAGTTTTTCACTTGGTTATAAAAATCATATTAGGAGCAAGTGGACTGGAGATTGATTCATTTCAAGAATACTTACATTATGAGTTAGATGATGTGGACCTTTTGGGCTAATGTGGTGGCCTTCATGGAACCTCTATGTGCTGCCAAAATTTTTATTTACCTATTAAAAAGCCTCCAACCAATTAATAAAAATGCAAATATAGTAGCCAATCAAATAGTCTAGTGGCACACAATAGCAAGATATCAATGGTAGACACCCATGAATCAAAATGCAAAATATGGTAGGATGTAATTGGACACCTTTTAAAATATTTGTGAGGTTGCTTTTTGCAATTTTTGAGGGATATTAGGGAAAAAATTCTAGAGACCACAACTTTTGCATAAGGAAGAATTTAAATTTTATTTTTTTCAAATCACGTGATTTTTCAAGCTCTACACATAGGTGAGATTAGTTTATGGACATGTTCTAGTGTTAGGGCCCAAATTGTGTGAAATAGTCCTCAAGATATATCATCCTATTTTTCAAAGAGGAAATTTACCATATGCTTTACAATCAAAATACTTGGTCTAATTTTTGAGAGATGTAGTTGAGTTTTTGATAGTTATAGTAGGTTTTGAGTCTTTTGGAGGTATACAAGAACATTATTTAGAATGTGCTCTAGTCAATTTCTCTTCCTCCTTTGGGATATTGATTTAAATTATTAATGAAGATCTAATAATTCATGATTTCTTATTTCTTCTATTTTTTTCAAGTATTATTGGAAGTTTATATTTTTTATAAATAAGTCAATGCAAAGCCTTTTTTTGATTAAATATGTATAATATGATCTTCTTAGGCCAAGGTTAAAAGTGTGGAAGAGTTTTATGAGCACTATTAATATAGCCTATGGAAAGTGTGTATGTAATCCTATGAATATTCTTAATCTAAATAGTTTGAGCATAATTTATGTAAGACTACAAGCATGTTCATGTAAGCCTAAGGGCACCCTTCACATTTCACCCTTAGTGATATTGGTTAATCCATCTTTATGGATAACCTTGATTAAAGGGTGTATTTTAATATTATATTATTGTAATTTAACCTCAAATTCAAGTTAATGTTAGCTTGATATTAACTACTAATTGGGGTTTTCGTATAATTATAAATACCCCCTAATGATTGATCCATTGTTAAAATTTTATGATATATGAAATGTTAGGGTGCCTATGGACACCGACCTCATATTACTTCTTGCAAGTTATATCATTTATCTCTATCTCTATTTCATTTATCAAAGCTATTTTTAATTTGTTCTTGCTTCTATATTTCAAAATATTTTTGGAAAGTATTATGAATTCTAATAGTGTCATAGCAAGGACCATAGCTATATAACTTGGTTACATAAAATAACTCCCTTCCCCTAGGCAATTGAAGGTACTATTACCTGAATAACATTTTTGGAGAGAACTATTTTAGTTTGAAATTTTGAATTTTAAATTGGCTTTGACATCGATTTCTTCTACACTCTCTCACATCAACTTTGTGTGCTTCACACACTATTTAATCTAGGTGCTACTCTCTATACAAGCATCAATAAGTGAAGACGTGTATAGGGATAGTGCAATGGTAAAGGCACATGCTACTTGTCGAAAGGTCACAGTTTTGAATCCCTTTTATTCTATTTCATTTATATTTATTTTTAGGCTCATTTCCATCTCTTGTCTTAAGGGTATTTTGTCAATCGTTTTTTTATTTCAAAGTAGACATCATAGGTTTGAGCTCTAAATTTGGTGGGTTACAAGGAAAATTATTTTTTGCAAGGGCATTGGCTATGAGTAGCATTGGGGTTGGCATACATGCCCCCTTAGCCTTCTAGAACAAATATAATATCCTATAGCTTTCCTTCCAACCTAATTATATAGTACAATGGTTGGGTCCCATCCTTGTTCACCAAAGGTTGTCCATTCAAATATTGACAATAATTGTTTTGTGCATAAGTATTTCACACAAAGGAATATTATTTACTCCTTAATCTCATCCACACTCAAATGGCATAGTGGTTGAATAGCTTACTTATGGTAGTTATATTAGCATATTGAATCACATAAGAGTTTTACAAGGCTTGTTACAATGATGTGTGACATATGTATAGTCACGAAGTAATGCATCCCCTTTTGTTTCTAGTAGTAACTTTATGTCTTTTATAGGTGTCAAGTCATAATTCAATCCTTAGTGCTAATTTTTTTAAAGGTATGCTTCACATTGGTTCTTTTATTACCTTTTTCTTGGCCATATATAAAGAGCATGCATGTAACTTTAGTTTAACCACTTGTTTGTATGGAAAAGGTCATTGATTTGAGCCTCGTCATCTCTAAACCTCTCAAATTGTATATATTTTATATATAAGGATGAGGATCTTCACCCAATTAGATCATTCAAAGTGTAAACTTATGATTCATTAATTTAAAAATGTAGTATTTAATATGAATCAGACAAGTGTTAACAAGGAGGTTATGCCAAGTGGACAAATTAGATTCAATAATTTTTTTTAATGTTTGACATTTTGATTTTTTCTTTTGATTTAAATTCTAATATACCAAATATTTTAGAGGCCATAACATTTGTATATAGAAGTTTTTAGAGCCCATTTATTTCCTAGATTGCATGATACTTTGATTTCTATGTAGTGGTGACATTAGGTTATAGACTTGTTACAGTTCTACATGGTATTTATGTGGAAAATAGATTCCTTAGGGTATGTTACCTATCTCAATGGAAAAATTTATAGCACTTGGTTAGTTAAAATGGCAAGATTACTTAGAACCAATAATCTCTAGTTTATCTTTAATAATGAATTAGAAGAAAACCTTAGTTATTATGAACTTGGTAAGAAGGAGGAAGCCCTTGGTCTCTTTTTCATGTTAGTTGAGCCAAACATACTTTTCCACATTAGAGAGAAAACTGATCCTATGTAAGTATGAACCATTTTGAGGGATCTCTATGAAAAATAAAGTTCTAGTAAAGTTAACAAAATAGAGATAGATTGCCAATATAATATTTGTATAGTTTAGTAGTGTTGAAGACTACATATCATACTTCAAATACCTAAAGCTAACTTAGCTATTGTAGGAGGTAAGGTAAAGCATGATGAGAGTATGTTAAATTCACTACTTCCATTTTTCCCCTCCTTTTCGTACATTTGGATTTCTCTTTATGTGAATGCTATAACTATCGAGGATCCATAGCCTATCTCTCTTGAAGGACTTCTCAAGCTTCTTATTCATTATGAAGTTGTAGTGAAAACTTGTGGAGATATTTCTCATACATAGGATCATCCAAAGGACTTTAAATTAGTGGAATCTAAATCTCATTTGTGCAAGGTCAAAGAATTCAAATACTTGAGAGTATTGTGAAAGGAAATGCCACTTCATAAAAAATTGCATAACAAGATTGAAGAAAATTGAGGTAGAATTGTTGAGATCTAGGCACAAGTTCTTTGATGATGAATACAATAAAGCAGAGGACCACTAGAGAATCCATTATGGGAGTCAAATATGTTACCTCTAATGCCTTCCATTCTTAGCCCCTCATCTCAGATTATGGGGGTATTGAAATATGTGTAATATAATATTGTTAGGCCAAGGTCAAAAGTATGGAAGAGTGCTTATGAGCACTATTAATATAACATATAGCCAAGTATGTATGTGAAGAACACAAGCTTATACTGAGAGGGGGGGGTGAACAGTATAAGACCTCTTTTTACTTTTTCCTTTATATTACAAAATAGTAAAGCAATATACCCACAACAATATCAAAACAATGCACAATATCATCCACAAAGTGACATCAATTTTTACGTGGTTCACCTAGAATGGTTGGGCTACGTCCACAAAACTTTTCTCTAAAAGTTATCTCAAAGTTCTTTGGGAATCCTTCCCAATTACAATGTTTATGAGCCTCGGCCCAAAGGAGATACCTTCCCCCAATCTAAATTTATGAGCCTCTCCTCAAAGGAGATACCTTCCCCTCTGCTCCGGAAATGATCCCTCAGAAGATCAACTGTCTCTACCTCTTGCCAGCACGTGGAACTCCTTTCCACCGAAGACCTCCTGTCCTCAATGCTTAGCCTAAGAGACCTCCGCCTTCTATGATCACGTCCACAGCAGCTCAAGCAACCTATACCAAACATAGTCAGTCGGTCTAGCACAAGTCTTCCTCTATCTATCAAATCTATCCAACACTTGAACAAATCAATCCTCTACACACAAGCCTTCTCAAAGACTTGCCAAATCTATCCTCAGGTTCTTCTCAAAGAACCAATGCACCTCTGTCCTCAAGTAGCAACACTCCACATTCGTCTTTGCCCTTTGTGCTCTCTACGCCCTCTGCTCTCTTTGTGCAATCACAACCGCACTTGATCGAACTTCAACCTTTGCACCTCTGCGCAATCACAATGGCACCATCTTCGCACACTCTGCTTCCTTTGCGATCTTTCACACTTAGAATGATTCGATGAAATGCACTCTGCACACTACGATCGAATTTCGCACTCTGCTCTCGATGATCGAACTTCTTGCTCTACGCACTATCTGCGAACGTCGCACTACAACACACTCATTCAATCACTTCAACTCTCCAAACAGCCCTCCTTTTATAACAAAATTTTCATGATGAAAACTTTAATCTTAGTCGGCTGTTATACCAAAAACAAACCCTAATCTACGTCGGCTGCAAGCCCTAATTTTCATCGGCTAAAATTTAACTTTGTCAGCTTCACTACCTCAGTAACTCTTCTGTAGCTTCTGCCATGAAACTACAACATGTCATGATATCATGACACCTTTGCAACCGTACACTTTCTTTTGGCTTTTGTCATGATATCATGACACTTCAGCCTTTGTCGACTTCAACTAAGCTCTTGTCACGATATCATGACACTTTTGTCTTTGTCAACATCAACTTTGCTTTTGTCACGATATCGTGACACTTCTCCCTTCATCGACCTCCTTTTTGCTTTTGTCGTGAAATCATGACACTTCTCCTACTAAATCGTGACACTTTCGCTTCCTTGCACTCTTCTTTGCACTAGCAAAAACATGAACATGTCGCAAAATCGTGACACTTTCGCCTTTGAGCTCTTCCTTCTTGAATTTGTCACAAAATCGTGACACTTCTTCCAAGCTCTTTCATTTTGCTTCTGTCATGAAATCATGACTCTTCTCCTTGGAAGACCTTCTTTTCACAAATCGTGACACTTTCTCCAACGTATCCATCTCAATCTCATGAAATCATGACACTTTCTAGCATCCGTAACGCTTTCTCTTCAACCTTGTCACGAAATCGTGAAACTTTCAGCTTCCATACATCTTCTCTCTGCAACATGTCACGAAATCATGACAGTTCTCACTTGAAACACTTCCCTTTGCTACATGTCACAAAATCGTGACAGTTCTCACTTGGAACATTTTCAGCATGTCACGAAATCGTGACACTTTTCTTCCACTTTGTCTTCGAACATGTCACGAAATCGTGACACTTTCTAAAAGACTTTCTCTCTCTTCATTCACACTACGAACTCTCTCTCTTGCATTATGTCATGAAATCATGACACTTTTTCTTTCGGACTCTCTCTCCTACAACATGTCACGAAATCGTGACACTTTTTCGTCCGTACAACCTTCCTTGCAATATGTCACGAAATCATGACATTTCTGACTCTAAACATTCTCTCTCCTATTTGAGTCGCGAAACTGTGACATGTCGCGATATCGTGACACTTTTCTAACTTGCTTTCTTTCGAACCTGTCATGCCGTAACCTTCATCAAAACAAATTATTTTACATCAAATCAAATTCCTTCAAAAGCTTCTTGACATCAATGACAACTTATACACTTGAGCAAAGGCAATGTACCCAAAGTACCCAAAATTGCCAACAATCTCCCCCTTTGTCATTGATGGCAAACCTTTATTGAAAACACGTCTCAAGAGCCAAAATTGAAACCAACTGTGCTAACAACTGAGAAACTGTGCCCACAACTGAGAATCTTCCTTTGAAGTTTTGCTCCCCCTGACTTGAAGCTTTCCTCTTCACTTGAAGCTCTCCCCCTTACTCATATCTCTCCCCCTTTGTCATCAATGGCAAAGGGTCACCTTTGGGGCTCGGGACTAAGAATGAGCCTCTTAGCTTAGTCCCTCCCCCACCTCCAGATGAGGTGATTAATTCTGGGGTGGGAGTAAAACTCCCATTAGGCACCGATCATCATCAGCGTCTATAACTTCCTTGTCGGGCCTTCTCTTGAACTCTTTGTCCATATTCCTGTTCTCGTTCCTCTTCTCTGTTCTGTTCTCATCCCTGTTCTTATCCATGCCTTGATCCTTGGACCTGTTCATACCACTGTTCCTGTTCCTGTACCTTGGAAGTTCAGCTCTACACTGTCTAGTTGTGTGACCTTCATTGTTGCACTTATAACAAGTAACAATGTTATTTCTTTTAGGCATACCTGTTCTTTGAATCCGCCTGTTCTGACCAACCCTGTTCTTGTTATTAGCCTTGCAATAAATTGCCTTATGCCCAAACTGTTGACAAGAGTAGCAATACCCTTGAAAGAAATTACCACCTCCGAAACTTGTCATTTACCTTCCTTACTTGAGTCATGCAATGTGAAGCCATGTGACCAAACCTGTGACACGCAAAACATCTACCTTGAAATTTTCCTTTATTTGACCTCTTGGGTCCTGAAAACTTCTTCTTCTCATTCTGAATTCTATTTTCTATTTCTGCGCATCTATCATTCAAGGACTCATGATCTGAAATACTTTCCTCATCAGAACTCTCTTCCTTTTGGAGTCTCTTACTAGACTCTCCAACTTGTTCCTTGTGTGGCTTAACAAAACCAAGGCCTGTTTTATCTGTTGTCTTTCTTTGACCTTTGATGAGTGACTTAACCTTTTTGGAGCTATCTTGAAACTTGTAAAGCTTATCCTTGTACTCTTTAGTTTCCTCTTTCAAAGAAGCCATTTTCTGTTCTAACTCACTATACTCAAGAACCTTAGACTCTAACTCATCCTTGAGTTCTTGCGTCTTAGCTATAGAGAAATCAAGATTTTCTATAAGATCATCTCTCTCCATACAACATTCATCTAACTTATCCTTGAGTCTAGCATTCTTCTTTCTTTCCTTTTTCAAAGCACTAAGAGCATTAATAAGTTCACTTTCAAGATCCTTTATTTGTTTGCTTTCTGAATCATCAAAGCCTTTTTCAGATTTCTTATCACTAGAGGTGCTACCTTTTTCAAAAACCATACATGCATCTTCCTTATAGTTTTCTGAAGCATCCTCATACATACTAGAAACCAAATCATTATTTGTGCAATCATCCTCAAGGTGACCAAAATTTCCACATCTAAGACATTTCATGATAATGAATCTATGTTTCGGTTCTTCCTCTTTTTCTGATATGAACAACATCTCATTTTCATTATCACTTGAAGAACTTTCACTATCACTACTAGAACACTTACTTGCTTTGTCTAGGTAGAAACTCTTCTTGTGCTTGTGAGAATACCTCTTTCCTTGATTGTTGTGCTCATCTTTGTTCTTTCTGTGATGCTTGTGCTTTTCAGAATCCTTGCTCTTAGAATCCTGTTTATCTTCATCACTTTCATTCTTGGGAACAATACGGTCAGTAGCATAATGACCAAACTTTCCACAATTGAAACATCTTATATTTTTCATGCTTTTGTGCTTTCTAGAGAACTTGCCTTTCTTGTCGTAATATGCCTCTTCATCACTAGAAGACTCATCACTCTCTTGAAGTTGTTTACCCTTGGATTTCTTGGTAGCCTTGAAAGTCGCCTCTTTCTTGACATCAACCTTCACTTGAGTTCTCAACTCAAATGTCTGCAAGTATACTATGGAGCTCATCCTTTTTCAACTTATCCAAATCTTTAGCTTCCTCAATAGCAGAAATATTTTCACTAAATCTATTAGGAAGAGATCTTAAAATCTTATCACAAACATCATTTTCAGCAAGCTCAAGACCTAAGTCTTTCATGGAGTTAACAACCTCATCCATACGAAGCATGTAGTCACTAATATTTTCATCATCATTCATCTTGAGTTGTTCAAACATACCTTTGAAGTGTCTCAACTTGGCCTTTCTGACATTTGTATCACCTGTATGAACCACCTGCAACTGTTTCCACATTTCACTAGTTGTCTTGCAGTGAATCACTTTGGTGAGATCTATTTTCTGTAAGCCTTTCAGGATTGCATTCATTGCTTTTGAATTGCTGTGATGTAGGAGCCTTTCTTCTTTAGTATTTGGACCATGTACAGGAATAGTGTACTCATCTTCAATTACTTCCCATACCTCATTACCAAGTGCCATTAGATGAACCTTCATCCTTGCACTCCAAAGACCAAAATCTGACCCATCAAGAATAGGTGTTGCATTGCCACTTGAATAATCCATTGTGTTCTTTACTAGCTTTTCCTTCAAGTTGTTAAACTTTTCGAAGGCACCCGCTCTGATACCAATTGAAGAACACAAGCTTATACTGAGAGGGGGGTGAACAGTATAAGACCTCTTTTTACTTTTTCCTTTATATTACAAAATAGTAAAGCAATATACCCAAAACAATATCAAAACAATGCACAATATCATCCACAAAGTGACACCAATTTTTACGTGGTTCACCCAGAATGGTTGGGCTACGTCCACAAAACTTTTCTCTAAAAGTTATCTCAAAGTTCTTTGGGAATCCTTCCCAATTACAATGTTTATGAGCCTCGGCCCAAAGGAGATACCTTCCCCCAATCAAATTTATGAGCCTCTCGCTCAAAGGAGATACCTTCCCCTCTACTCTGGAAATGATCCCTTAGAAGATCAACTGTCTCTACCTCTTGCCAACACGTGGAACTCCTTTCCACCGAAGACCTCCTGTCCTCAATGCTTAGCCTAAGAGACCTCTGCCTTCTATGATCACGTCCACAGCAGCTCAGCAACCTTCTCAAAGACTTGCCAAATCTATCCTCAGGTTCTTCTCAAAGAACCAATGCACCTCTATCCTCAAGCAATAGCACTCACAAACGTCTTTGCCCTTTGTGCTCTCTACGCCCTCTGCTCTCTTTGTGCAATCACAGCCGCACTTGATCGAACTTCAACCTTTGCACCTCTATGCAATCACAACGGCATCATCTTCGCACACTCTGCTTCCTTTACAATCTTTCACACTTAGAATGATTCGACGAAATGCACTCTGCACACTACGATCGAATTTTGCACTCTGCTCTCGACGATCGAACTTCTTGCTCTATGCACTATCTACGAACGTCGCACTACAACTCATTCATCCTTCAACTCTCCAAACAGCCCTCCTTTTATAACAAAATTTTCATGATGAAAACTTTAATCTTAGTCAGCTGTTATACCAAAAACAAACCCTAATCTACGTCGATTGCAAGCCCTAATCTTCGTCGGCTAAAATTTAACTTTGTCGGCTTCACTGCCTCTATAACTCTTCTGTAGCTTCTATCATGAAACTACAACATGTCACGATATCATGACACCTTTGCAACCGTACACTTTCTTTTGGCTTTTGTCACGATATCGTGACACTTCAGCCTTTGACGACTTCAACTAAGCTCTTGTCGCGATATCATGACACTTTTGTCTTTGTCAACATCAACTTTGCTTTTGTCACGATATCGTGACACTTCTCCCTTCATCGACCTCCTTTCTGCTTTTGTCACAAAATCATGACACTTCTCCTAATTTCACGAAATCGTGACACTTTCACTTCCTTGCACTCTTCTCTGCTTGCACTAGAGAAACATGAACATGTCACAAAATCGTGACACTTTCTCCTTTGAGCTCTTTCTTCTTGAATTTGTCACAAAATCGTGACGCTTCTTCTTCCAAGCTCTTTCTTTTGCTTCTATCACGAAATCGTGACACTTCTCCTATTGAAGACCTGCTTTCTATTTCTGTCGCAAAATCATGACACTTTCTCCAACCGTATGCTACCATCTCAATCTGTCACGAAATCATGACACTTTCTGCATCCGTAAGCTTTCTCTTCAACCTATCATGAAATCATGACACTTTCTACATCCATACTCTTTCTTTTCAACATGTCACGAAATCTGTCAGCTTCTCACTTCGAACTCTTCCCTTTTCTGCATGTCACGAAATCATGACAGTTCTCACTTTGAATTTTGTAGCATGTCATGAAATCGTGACACTTTATCTTGCTTCCACTTTCTCTTCTAACTTGTCGCAAAATCATGACACTTTTCTACTTTCTCATTCAATCTGACACTACGGACTCTCTCTCCGCATTATGTCATGAAATCATGACACTTTTTCTTTCGGACTCTCTCTCCTGCAACATGTCCTGAAATCGTGACACTTTTTCGTCCGTACAACCTTCCTTGCAATATGTCACGAAATCGTGACATTTTTGACTCCGAACATTCTCTCTCCTCTTTGAGTCGCGAAACTGCGACATGTCGCGATATCGTGACACTTTTCTAACTTGCTTTCTTTTGAACCTGTCATGTCGTAACCTTCATCAAAACAAATTATTTTACATCAAATCAAATTCCTTCAAAAGCTTCTTGACATCAATGACAACTTATACACTTGAGCAAAGGCAATGTACCCAAAGTACCCAAAATTGCCAACAATCTCCCCCTTTGTCATTGATGGCAAACCTTTACTGAAAACACGTCTCAAGAGCCAAAACTGAAACCAACTGTGCTAACAAGTGAGAAACTGTGCCCACAACCGAGAATCTTCCTTTGAAGTTTTGCTCCCCCTGACTTGAAGCTTTCCTCTTCACTTGAAGCTCTCCCCCTTACTCATATCTCTCCCCCTTTGTCATCAATGGCAAAGGGTCACCTTTGGGGCTCGGGACTAAGAATGAGCCTCTTAGCTTAGTCCCTCCCCCACCTCCTGATGAGGTGATTAATTCTGGGGTGGGAGTAAAACTCCCATTAGGCACTGATCATCATCAGCGTCTATAACTTCCTTGTCGGGCCTTCTCTTGAACTCTTTGTCCATATTCCTGTTCCTGTTCCTGTCACTGTTCTTGTTCCTGTTATCATTCCTGTTCTTATCCATGCCTTGATCCTTGGACCTGTTCATACCACTCTGTACCTTGGAAGTTCAGCTCTACATTGTCTAGTTGTGTGACCTTCATTGTTGCACTTATAACAAGTAACAATGTTATTTCTTTTAGGCATACCTGTTCTTTGAATCCACCTGTTCTGACCAACCCTGTTCCTGTTATTAGCCTTGCAAAAAATTGCCTTGTGCCCAAACTATTGACAAGAGTAGCAATACCCTTGAAAGAAATTACCACCTCTGAAACTGTCATTTACCTTCCTTACTTGAGCCATGCAATGTGAAGCCATGTGACCAAACCTGTGACACGCAAAACATCTGCCTTGAAATTTTCCTTTATTTGACCTCTTGGGTCCTGAAAACTTCTTCTTCTCATTCTGAATTCTGTTTTCTATTTTTGCGCATCTATCATTCAAGGACTCATGATCTGAAATACTTTCCTCATCAGAACTCTCTTCCTTTTGGAGTCTCTTACTAGACTCTCCAACTTGTTCCTTGTGTGGCTTAACAAAACCAAGGCCTGTTTTATCCGTTGTCTTTCTTTGACCTTTGATGAGTGACTTAACCTTTTTGGAGCTATCTTGAAACCTGTAAAGCTTATCCTTGTACTCTTTAGTTTCCTCTTTCAAAGAAGCCATTTTTTGTTCTAACTCACTATACTCAAGAACCTTAGACTCTAACTCATCCTTGAGTTCTTGCGTCTTAGCTATAGAGAAATCAAGATTTTCTATAAGATCATCTCTCTCCATACAACATTCATCTAACTTATCCTTGAGTCTAGCATTCTTCTTTCTTTCCTTTTTCAAAGCACTAAGAGCATTACTAAGTTCACTTTCAAGATCCTTTATTTGTTTGCTTTCTGAATCATCAAAGCCTTTTTTAGATTTCTTATCACTAGAGGTGCTACCTTTTTCAAAAACCATACATGCATCTTCCTTATAGTTTTCTGAAGCATCCTCATACATACTAGAAACCAAATCATTATTTGTGCAATCATCCTCAAGGTGACCAAAATTTCCACATCTAAGACATTTCATGATAATGAATCTATGTTTCGGTTCTTCCTCTTTTTCTGATATGAACAACATCTCATTTTCATTATCACTTGAAGAACTTTCACTATCACTACTAGAACACTTACTTGCTTTGTCTAGGTAGAAACTCTTCTTGTGCTTGTGAGAATACCTCTTTCCTTGATTGTTGTGCTCATCTTTGTTCTTTCTGTGATGCTTGTGCTTTTCAGAATCCTTGCTCTTAGAATCCTGTTTATCTTCATCACTTTCATTCTTGGGAACAGTATAGTCAGTAGCATAATGACCAAACTTTCCACAATTGAAACATCTTATATTTTTCACGCTTTTGTGCTTTCTAGAGAACTTGCCTTTCTTGTTGTAATATGCCTCTTCATCACTAGAAGACTCATCACTCTCTTGAAGTCGTTTACCCTTGGATTTCTTGGTAGCCTTGAAAGTTGCCTCTTTCTTGACATCAACCTTCACTTGAGTTCTCAACTCAAATGTTGCAAGTATACTATGGAGCTCATCCTTTTTCAACTTATCCAAATCTTTAGCTTCCTCAATAGCAGAAATATTTTCACTAAATCTATTAGGAAGAGATCTTAAAATCTTATCACAAACATCATTTTCAGCAAGCTCAAGACCTAAGTCTTTCATGGAGTTAACAACCTCATCCATACGAAGCATGTAGTCACTAATCTTTTCATCATCATTCATCTTGAGTTGTTCAAACATACCTTTGAAGTGTCTCAACTTGGCCTTTCTGACATTTGTATCACCTGTATGAACCACCTGCAATTGTTTCCACATTTCACTAGTTGTCTTGCGGTGAATCACTTTGGTGAGATCTGCTTTTTGTAAGCCTTTCAAGATTGCATTCATTGCTTTTGAATTGTTGTGATGTAGGAGCCTTTCTTCTTTAGTATTTGGACCATGTACAGGAATAGTGTACTCATCTTCAATTACTTCCCATACCTCATTACCAAGTGCCATTAGATGAACCTTCATCCTTGCACTCCAAAGACCAAAATCTGACCCATCAAGAATAGGTGTTGCATTGCCACTTGAATAATCCATTGTGTTCTTTACTAGCTTTTCCTTCAAGCTGTTAAACTTTTCGAAGGCACCCGCTATGATACCAATTGAAGAACACAAGCTTATACTCGAGAGGGGGGTGAACAAGTATAAGACCTCTTTTTACTTTTTCCTTTATATTACAAAATAGTAAAGCAATATACCCACAACAATATCAAAACAATGCACAATATCATCCACAAAGTGACACCAATTTTTACGTGGTTCACCCGAATGGTTGGGCTACGTCCACAAAACTTTTCTCTAAAAGTTATCTCAAAGTTCTTTGGGAATCCTTCCCAATTACAATGTTTATGAGCCTCGGCCCAAAGGAGATACCTTCCCCCAATCTGAATTTATGAGCCTCTGCTCAAAGGAGATACCTTCCCCTCTCGCTCTAGAAATGATCCCTCAGAAGATCAACTGTCTCTACCTCTTGCCAGCACGTGGAACTCCTTTCCACCGAAGACCTCCTGTCCTCAATGCTTAGCCTAAGAGACCTCTGCCTTCTATGATCACGTCCACAATAGCTCAACAACCTGTACCAAACATAGTCAATCGGTCTAGCACAAGTCTTCCTCTATCTACGATCTATCCAACACTTGAACAAATCAATCCTCTCACACAAAGCCTTCTCAAAGACTTGCCAAATCTGTCCTCAGGTTCTTCTCAAAGAACCAATGCACCTCTATCCTTAAGCAACAAGCACTCGCATTCGTCTTTGCCCTTGTGCTCTCTACGCCCTCTGCTCTCTTTGCGCAATCATAGCCGCACTTGATCGAACTTCAACCTTTGCACCTCTACGCAATCACAGTGGCACCGTCTTCGCACACTCTACTTCCTTTGCGATCTTTCACACTTAGAATGATTCGATGAAATGCACTCTGCACACTACGATCGAATTTTGCACTCTACTCTCGACGATCGAACTTCTTGCTCTGCACTATCTACGAACGTCGCACTACAACCACTCATTCATCCTTCAACTCTCCAAACAACCCTCCTTTTATAACAAAATTTTCATGATGAAAACTTTAATCTTAGTCGGTTGTTATACCAAAAACAAACCCTAATCTACGTCGGCTGCAAGCCCTAATCTTTGTCGGCTAAAATTTAACTTTGTCGGCTTCACTGCCTCTGTAACTCTTCTATAGCTTCTGCCGTGAAACTACAACATGTCACGATATCGTGACACCTTTGCAACCGTACACTTTCTTTTGGCTTTTGTCATGATATCGTGACACTTCAGCCTTTGACGACTTCAACTAAGCTCTTGTCGCGATATCGTGACACTTTTGTCTTTGTCAGCATCAACTTTGCTTTTGTCACGATATCGCGACACTTCTCCCTTCGTCGACCTTCTTCTGCTTTTGTCATGAAATCATGACACTTCTCCTATAGAACCTTTTTGAAATCGTGACACTTTCGCTTCCTTGCACTCTTTCTCGACATGACATGTCATCGAAATCATGACACTTTCTCCTTTGAGCTCTTCCTTCTTGAATTTGTCATGAAATCATGACGCTTCTTCTTCCAAGCTCTTTCATTTTGCTTCTGTCACGAAATCGTGACTCTTCTCCATTGAAGACCGCTTTCTATTTCTGTCATGAAATCGTGACACTTTCTCCAACCGTATGTTGCCATCTCAATCAGTCACGAAATCATGACACTTTTTGCATCCATAAGCTTTCTCTTCAACCTGTCACAAAATCATGACGCTTCAGCTTTCATACGTCTTCTTTGCAACATGTCACAAAATCATGACGCTTCTCATTTCAAACTCTTCCCTTTGCTGCATGTCACGAAATCTGAGTTCTCACTTTGAGTTCTGCAGCATGTCGCAAAATCGTGACACTTTATCTTGCTTCCACTTTGTCTTCGACATGTCGTGAAATCGTGACACTTTTCTCCTTAGCCTTTCTTTCTTCGATAACATGTCATGAAATCGTCGACACTTTTCTCTCGGACTCTCTCTTGCATTATGTCACGAAATCGTGACACTTTTTCTTTCGGACTCTCTCTCCTGCAACATGTCATGAAATCGTGACACTTTTTCGTCCGTTCAACCTTCCTTGCAATATGTCACGAAATCATGACATTTCTGACTCCGAACATTCTCTCTCCTCTTTGAGTCGCGAAACTGCACATGTCGCGATATCGCGACACTTTTCTAACTTGCTTTCTTTCGAACCTGTCATGTCGTAACCTTCATCAAAACAAATTATTTTACATCAAATCAAATTCCTTCAAAAGCTTCTTGACATCAATGACAACTTATACACTTGAGCAAAGGCAATGTACCCAAGGTACCCAAAATTGCCAACAATCTCCCCCTTTGTCATTGATGGCAAACCTTTATCGAAAACACGTCTCAAGAGCCAAAACTGAAACCAACTGTGCTAACAACCGAGAAACTGTGCCCACAACTGAGAATCTTCCTTTGAAGTTTTGCTCCCCCGAACTTGAAGCTTTCCTCTTCACTTGAAGCTCTCCCCCTTACTCATATCTCTCCCCCTTTGTCATCAATGGCAAAGGGTCACCTTTGGGGCTCGGGACTAAGAATGAGCCTCTTAGCTTAGTCCCTCCCCCACCTCCTGATGAGGTGATTAATTCTGGGGTGGGAGTAAAACTCCCATTAGGCACTGATCATCATCAGCGTCTATAATTTCCTTGTCGGGCCTTCTCTTGAACTCTTTGTCCATATTCCTGTTCTTGTTCCTGTCACTGTTCCTGTTCCTGTTATCATTCCTGTTCTTATCCATGCCTTGATCCTTGGACCTGTTCATACCACTTTTCCTGTTCTTGTACCTTGGAAGTTCAGCTCTACACTGTCTAGTTGTGTGACCGTCATTGTTGCACTTATAACAAGTAACGATGTTATTTCTTTTAGACATACCTGTTCTTTGAATCCGCTCGTTCCGACTAACCCTCGTTCCTCGTTATTAGCCTTGCAAAAAACTGCCTTGTGCCCAAACTGTTGACAAGAGTAGCAATACCCTTGAAAGAAACTAGCACTTCTGAAATTGTCATTTACCTTCTTCACTTGAGCCATGCAATGTGAAGCCATGTGACCAAACCTGTGACACGCAAAACATCTGCCTTGAAATTTTCCTTTATTTGACCTCTTGGGTCCCGAAAACTTCTTCTTCTCATTCTGAATTCTGTTTTCTATTTTTGCGCATCTATCATTCAAGGACTCATGATCTGAAATACTTTCCTCATCAGAACTCTCTTCCTTTTGGAGTCTCTTACTAGACTCTCCAACCTGTTCCTTGCGTGGCTTAACAAAACCAAGGCCTGTTTTATCTCGTTGTCTTTCTTTGACCTTTGATGAGTGACTTAACCTTTTTGGAGCTATCTTGAAACCTCGTAAAGCTTATCCTTGTACTCTTTAATTTCCTCTTTCAAAGAAGCCATTTTCTGTTCTAACTCACTATACTCAAGAACCTTAGACTCTAACTCATCCTTGAGTTCTTGCGTCTTAGCTATAGAGAAATCAAGATTTTCTATAAGATCATCTCTCTCCATACAACATTCATCTAACTTATCCTTGAGTCTAGCATTCTTCTTTCTTTCCTTTTTCAAAGCACTAAGAGCACTACTAAGTTCACTTTCAAGATCCTTTATTTGTTTGCTTTCTGAATCATCAAAGCCTTTTTCAGATTTCTTATCACTAGAGGTGCTACCTTTTTCAAAAACCATACATGCATCTTCCTTATAGTTTTCTGAAGCATCCTCATACATACTAGAAACCAAATCATTATTTGTGCAATCATCCTCAAGGTGACCAAAATTTCCACATCTAAGACATTTCATGATAATGAATCTATGTTTCGGTTCTTCCTCTTTTTTCGATATGAACAACATCTCATTTTCATTATCACTTGAAGAACTTTCACTATCACTACTAGAACACTTACTTGCTTTGTCTAGGTAGAAACTCTTCTTGTGCTTGTGAGAATACCTCTTTCCTTGATTGTTGTGCTCATCTTTGTTCTTTCTGTGATGCTTGTGCTTTTCAGAATCCTTGCTCTTAGAATCCTGTTTATCTTCATCACTTTCATCCTTGGGAACAGTATAGTCTGTAGCATAATGACCAAACTTTCCACAATTGAAACATCTTATATTTTTCACGCTTTTGTGCTTTCTAGAGAACTTGCCTTTCTTGCTGTAATATGCCTCTTCATCACTAGAAGACTCATCACTCTCTTGAAGTTGTTTACCCTTGGATTTCTTGGTAGCCTTGAAAGTTGCCTCTTTCTTGACATCAACCTTCACTTGAGTTCTCAACTCAAATGCTGCAAGTATACTATGGAGCTCATCCTTTTTCAACTTATCCAAATCTTTAGCTTCCTCAATAGCAGAAATATTTTCACTAAATCTATTAGGAAGAGATCTTAAAATCTTATCACAAACATCATTTTCAGCAAGCTCAAGACCTAAGTCTTTCATGGAGTTAACAACCTCATCCATACGAAGCATGTAGTCACTAATATTTTCATCATCATTCATCTTGAGTTGTTCAAACATACCTTTGAAGTGTCTCAACTTGGCCTTTCTGACATTTGTATCACCTGTATGAACCACCTGCAACTGTTTCCACATTTCACTAGTTGTCTTGCAAGTGAATCACTTTGGTGAGATCTGCTTTCTGTAAGCCTTTCAAGATTGCATTCATTGCTTTTGAATTGCTGTGATGTAGGAGCCTTTCTTCTTTAGTATTTGGACCATGTACAGGAATAGTGTACTCATCTTCAATTACTTCCCATACCTCATTACCAAGTGCCATTAGATGAACCTTCATCCTTGCACTCCAAAGACCAAAATCTGACCCATCAAGAATAGGTGCTGCATTGCCACTTGAATAATCCATTGTGTTCTTTACTAGCTTTTCCTTCAAGCTGTTAAACTTTTCGAAGGCACCCGCTCTGATACCAATTGAAGAACACAAGCTTATACTGAGAGGGGGGTGAACAATATAAGACCTCTTTTTACTTTTTCCTTTATATTACAAAATAGTAAAGCAATATACCCACAAGCAATATCAAAACAATGCACAATATCATCCACAAAGTGACACCAATTTTTACGTGGTTCACCCGGAATGGTTAGGCTACGTCCACAAAACTTTTCTCTAAAAGTTATCTCAAAGTTCTTTGGGAATCCTTCCCAATTACAATGTTTATGAGCCTCGGCCCAAAGGAGATACCTTCCCCCAATCTAAATTTATGAGCCTCTGCTCAAAGGAGATACCTTCCCCTCTGCTCTGGAAATGATCCCTCAGAAGATCAACTGTCTCTACCTCTTGCCAGCACGTGGAACTCCTTTCCACCGAAGACCTCCTGTCCTCAATGCTTAGCCTAAGAGACCTCTGCCTTCTATGATCACGTCCACAACAGCTCAACAACCTGTACCAAACATAGTCAATCGGTCTAGCACAAGTCTTCCTCTATCTATCAGATCTGTCCAACACTTGAACAGATCAATCCTCTGCACACAAGCCTTCTCAAAGACTTGCCAAATCTATCCTCAGGTTCTTCTCAAAGAACCAATGCACCTCTATCCTTAAGCAGTAGCACTCCGCATTCATCTTTGCCCTTGTGCTCTCTACGCCCTCTGCTCTCTTTGTGCAATCACAGCCGCACTTGATCGAACTTCAACCTTTGCACCTCTACGCAATCACAGCGGCACCGTCTTCGCACACTCTGCTTCCTTTGCGATCTTTCACACTTAGAATGATTCGACGAAATGCACTCTGCACACTACGATCAAATTTTGCACTCTGCTCTCGACGATCGAACTTCTTGCTCTACGCACTATCTGCGAACGTCGCACTACAACAACTCATTCATCCTTCAACTCTCCAAACAGCCCTCCTTTTATAACAAAATTTTCATGATGAAAACTTTAATCTTAGTCGGCTGTTATACCAAAAACAAACCCTAATCTACGTCGGCTGCAAGCCCTAATTTTTGTCGGCTAAAATTTAACTTTGTCGGCTTCACTACCTCTGTAACTCTTCTGTAGCTTCCGTGAAACTACAACATGTCACGATATCATGACACCTTTGCAACCGTACACTTTCTTTTGGCTTTTGTCATGATATCATGACACTTCAGCCTTTGACGACTTCAACCAAGCTCTTGTCGCGATATCATGACACTTTTGTCTTTGTCAGCATCAACTTTGCTTTTGTCATGATATCGTGACACTTCTCCCTTCGTCGACCTTCTTTCTACTTTTGTCACGAAATCGTGACACTTCTCCTATAGAAGACCTCTTTCAGTTTTTGTCATGAAATCGTGACACTTTTGCTTCCTTGCACTCTTCTCTGCTTGCACTAGCGAAAACATGACATGTCACGAAATCGTGACACTTTCGCCTTTGAGCTCTTCCTTCTTGAATTTGTCACGAAATCATGACGCTTCTTCTTCCAAGCTCTTTCATTTTGCTTCTGTCACGAAATCGTGACTCTTCTCTCTTGAAGACCTACTTTCTATTTTTGTCATGAAATCGTGACACTTTCTCCAACCGTATGCTGCCATCTCAATCAGTCATGAAATCGTGACACTTTCTACATCCGTAAGCTTTCTCTTCAACCTGTCATGAAATCATGACACTTTCAGCTTCCGTACGTCTTCTTTGCAACCTGTCATAAAATCATGACGCTTCTCATTTCAGACTCTTCCCTTTGCTGCATGTCGCAAAATCGTGACAGTTCTCACTTCGAGTTCTGTAGCATGTCACAAAATCGTGACACTTTATCTTGCTTCCACTTTGTCTTCTGACTTGTCGCGAAATCATGACACTTTTTCTCCTTAGCCTTTCTTTTCTTCGAAACATGTCGCATATCACGACACTTTTCTCCCGGACTCTCTCTCCGCATTATGTCACGAAATCGTGACACTTTTTCTTTCGGACTCTCTCTCCTGCAACATGTCACGAAATCGTGACACTTTTTCGTCCGTTCAACCTTCCTTGCAATATGTCATGAAATCGTGACATTTCTGACTCCGAACATTCTCTCTCCTCTTTGAGTCGCGAAACTGCGACATGTCGCGATATCGCGACACTTTTCTAACTTGCTTTCTTTCGAACCTGTCATGTCGTAACCTTCATCAAAACAAATTATTTTACATCAAATCAAATTCCTTCAAAAGCTTCTTGACATCAATGACAACTTATACACTTGAGCAAAGGCAATGTACCCAAGGTACCCAAAATTGCCAACAAGTATGTAGGCCTATGGGAATTCTTCATGTAGATTCCTTGGGCATCATTTATGTAAGCCTAAGGGCACCCTTAATATTTGAACCTTAATGATATTTCTTAATCCACCCTTATGGATAACCTTGATTAAAGGGTTTTTTTATATTATATTATTGTAATTTAACCTCAAAGTAAATTTAATATTATCTTGAGGTTAACTATTAATTGGGTTTCAATATAACTATAAATACACCTCAATCATTGATCCATTGTTATCAATTTGTGATATGTCAAATATTAGGGTGCATATAGTTACACACCTACTACTTCTTGCAAATCATACAATATCTCTTTCTTATTATCTCTCTCACACACATTTATCAATACTATATTTAGTTTGCTCTTGATTATTTTATGCATATGATCATAGTGAATGCATGTTTCAAAATATTTCTAGAAAGTATTATTAATAAGAATATTTTTTGGCAACATAAATTAGGTGGTCTAAGGGTAAGTTAAACAATTCAAACAAGGTGGTATATGTTGTAAAAGGTAAAATCTATGCTTCTATGTTATGCTATTATAGAATATTGATGAAGTTTATAAAGCAAGCACTCTTGGATTTTGTTTTTTATATCAAGTCTTAGCATAGCATAGGCATTCTTTGGATATGTTCAGGAGTATCTAATATTTGTAGTGATGACGATGGTCCAACCTAAGGAGATTTTTATGCAAAGGTGTTTTCACACCATGAATTTTATATGATGAGGAGGATATAGATGAGTCTTTCCCAAATGAGGAGGCCCATTAGATAACCCATTATGGAAGGAAGATATTATTGTCACTAATGTACTCTCTCCTTGGCCCCTTAGTTTACATTATGAGGGGGGTGTTCAAAGTGTAATCTAACTTATGGCCACGATAAGCATTGTACAATGTATTTAATTTATTCTGATATTATATTATGAGGGGGTGTTCAAAGTGAAATTTGACTTAGGGTCAAGGTTGATATTGTATGATGGAATTTTGTATAGGCCTAAGGGCAAGCATTGTGCAATGAATTTAATTTATTATATATTATTATGTAATCCCTATGGTCCATAGTTAACCTTGTTATGGTTAAATCCATCTTATAACTTGTAATTAACCTTAAATGACTCTTGTTATTGTTAGCTTAGGTTAAACTTAGCTATGTAATATTTTTTTATTGATAGAAGGAATGGGTTTTGAAAGGATACCCAAACCTTTTACAACTAGACAAGGCTCTTAGATATGGGCTTGGAGAAAAATATCCTAACAACAACAAGGAGGAAGTCCTAAGTCCCAAAAAAATAGAAGTAAAGACTAGAACAACTAAAAAAATAAAAAAACGACATCAAAACTATAAAAGGATGTAGGGGAAGGAAAGTCAAGAGATAATGGAGCAAACAAAATGGGGACCTAAACACCACTAGTAGCAGTAGGGGTGTCCTTCGAATCTTTAGGGTACATCTTTAGGGTACTCATCATCAAAATTAGACATGTACTCCTCCATCAAGGAGTTTGCCTCTTCTGCATAGAAGATACGCATTTTGGTGGCTCTAAATATGGCTTTGATAAGATCATTAAAAGCTTGAATTTAACCCTTTATACTAGGAAAGGGAACCACCATGCTTTGGAGGGAGGATTTTAGAGTTAGAGTCGAGTTACATTGTGTTGCCAGATTTTGAGGGATATTTTACATGCTTGGGCTTCCACGTTTAATTTTTTGAACAATTGGCATAGATTCAATTACCTCTTCTGAATTATGGTCAGGCGTGACCTGGATTGGAGATGACCTTCTCTTCACAGCTTGGGTTTTCAACCAAACCGAGCATCTTTGAGATTCAATTTTAACTCTAGGAATCCCTACTTCACCTTTTTTCTTAGACTCATTCACTCAGCTACTCTTTTAGAGGTATGGGGTTGGCTCACGATAAATCTAAAAGAGTGGTCAATCCTAGAGGTAATTCTATTTTTCTCCAACTATGTAATTCCATTTTCCATGGTCACATCTATATTGGGATCCTCCAACTAGGGTAATTCCATTTTCCCTTTAGAATATTGAGAGGAATCAAACTTAGATGATCTAAAAGGGTTTCCTATACCTTCAATATTCAAAATGGGGCTCGTGCCTTCTTTATTCAAAATATGCTAAAACAAAATCATGTGTAGACCTTGATGAATTGGGAAAGAGAATGCTTCCTTCTAAACTTGGTTCATGTACTTATCCATAGATTTGTATAAAAATATAGGGATATTAATGTATTACTTACCACATATGTGGTCATGAAAAGCAAAATGGAAGCTCCTAAGGATGTTAGTCTGCCCATCCAACATGAAATACTATATTACGGGTATATCTACCTTATCCTAGGGCTTGCATAGGGACTCCTTGAGAATTCCCTTATTAATATTGTTGAAGTTTTTCCCTTTATATTCAAACCATAGTAACTCATTGGCTCATGAGTGCTTGTCTCTATTAACATTGTCTCATGAGTTATGGAAGCTTAAGACTTCAATAATTAGAGATAGAGTGATGATGAAGCAAATACCTCTAACCCTAACCTGACCTTCCTTCCAACTATCAACCATATCCTTATATAGGTCCTTGTCATGGATACCAAACTTCCTTAGGAAAGTCATAAAACTAACATCCTCAAGAATCTCCTCCACCAGCTTATCCAGGGCTAGGACAATTGGTTGAACTCTAGAATTGGTCTAGGCCATATTCAAGGGGACACTGTAATAGACACTATCAACGGGAGATATGGAATTGAGAATCTAGGAGTTGAGAGTGGGGAAAGGAAGGCTTGAACAATTCATTTAAATAAATCATGTTGTTCATGATCATGATGATCAAACTTTCTAAAATGTGTGCCTTCAAATCGTAGACAAAAAATTTCTCCAACCAACTAGAATCCATGCCATGCTACAAGATCCTCCTCAAGCCAGATAACATCAAGAAACATGAGGGAGGGAGGTGTAAATTTTACCTCTAACATTTTTTGGTTTACGCAATGGGACAATCTCAAATACAATGCCATCTAGGGAGGTGAAAAAATAGACACACATGGTAAAAATTCCTCCATTCTAAATGAACCAAAACTTGGAACTACATACCTTTGGAGGATTTAAAAATTCACATGTAATAATTAGAAATATAGTTTTAAATAAAAACTATAGAGGACCTTGCGTGATTAGTGATGGACCTAAAGTTGATGCGGACCTTCACCGAGGCATCCAAGAAGGACTTGGAAGACTTGAGACAAAACATAGCCTGATAAGTGGTAATAGGATAGGACAAATAGTCAGTTGTCCCATCAACAAAGCTTTCTTTTAAAAGGATCTTGAGAGCCAATAAATAATGGATAGGTTGATAACTAAGATGACACATGGTAATATAGGCGAGAAGAGCTTGGTAGTGAGTCATCATCCATTTCAAAGCAGGCCTAGTGAAGGGGGAGGGGGAAACACAACAATGGGAACCCATAAGAGAGAAGAGATTATCCTCAAAGAAATCCTCATGAGATACCAAAAAATCTAAATAGTAAAGGAAGATTCTAACCATAATGAGGGTCTATACTGGGAGGAACCATCTACCCAAAGGGGAAAGGAAAGATTAGCATTAATCATCTTGGTGCAAATCATCCAGGTTGCAAACTTGCTGCAAGGTTGGAGGAAAGTTGTTAGTCCATATGGATTGTCCTCTTGAGAAATTCCAAGGTTGTCTAGGGAATCAACAAATTTATTGCCTTTGTAAAAGACATTATGCATGATGTTGGTACTAGGTATTAGTATAAATACCCTCAATCACTTCATCCATTGTATCAAAGTGTGGAGTTCTACGAATAATAAAGTGATATGTGAGATTATGGGGGTGCCTATGGAAACTCATCCCTTATTACTTTTATGTATCATCTCTATTTGTATCTCTCTCCCTTTTTCACTTATACACTCCTTTATTTTTCTCTTATTCCTCTTTCTACATATGATTGTGGAAAATGTATGTTTCAGAATATTTCTAGAAAATACTATAAATTCTAACAAATCTAGGGTAGTGTTAATAAATATCCTGTACTTTTTCATATAAATTATGCAACAACCTTATTATAACATGATAATATTGATTTAAACTCCATGGCCTCATTGGTCAATATGTGATCCAAAAGAAAACTATCACCAATAAACTGAAGATGAAATTCAAAGGGACCATTTGTTGCAACTTGAATACCTTTGATTTTTTGTTCCATTTTTTCCTTTGAAAAGTTCTCCTCGATACTTCTATGAGAATAATAAATAGATAACAAGATAGTGGATCACCTTGTATGATTTCATGGGCTTATTTGAAGTATCTACCAGGGGATCCATTGATCAAATTAGACTATTTGGAGAGCTATAACAATATCTAATCCATTCACAAAAACCTTTATTAATAATCCAAATTTTATGAAAATATAATGTAGAAATCTCTAGCAAACCCTATTATATGCTTTTTTCATACCTACTTTCATAAACATGCATGGGTTTTAATGGAATGAAGATAAATGTATGACATCCTATGCAAGGATTGCACCATAAATAATTTGCTTACCATGAACAAAATTGTCGTGTTCATATGAGACAATATAATATAATATGCTTTTCAAAAAAATGATAATTATTGAAATGATCTTATAAATCACATTATAAAGGCTTATTGGATTAAAATTATCAAAATATTTTCTTTCTTGGGAATTTTTGGGGACTATAAATGGTCCTTACACTTTGGGCATCACAACCCCCCATAATTTGGTTCTCGTCAGGTGCATTCAATGCTTGTTCCTGCTTGAAGCACTAGTCCAAGAAGTTTGGGAAGCATGGGAAGTGACTCCTTTGGATGACCTTTAGGTTTTTTACCAAGGTTGACTCCTTTTTTGGGTGCAATGTTTGATACTCTTCCTCATAAACTATCCTAATCTACTGGGTTCTTTCCAAGGAAAAGGGAAGAGAAAGTACTAAAATCTAACTAGACTAACTAGCCTAACTAGCCTAAGCTAAGGGTGGTGATGTGCCAAGGATTATAGATTATATTTTTCATACAAGTGGGATTAATGAACATGTGAATCAAACATGACAACTAAAGTGAACATGGTCCCAACCATATATGACTGCAAATAAAAAGACCTCTTATGGAGACCAGGACATATACTAATCATAGTCCCCCACATAAAGGTATATGGATATTCAGACCAAGAAAAAAATTGGACGTCACAACTTCTTGCATTTATATTAAAAGCACAATACATTCATATATAATTGAAAGAGGATCGACTACCTTTACATGTAATGAATCAAGGCTTGAGTCTATATTGATATAAAAAATAGAAAGGGGAGAGAAAAATTGCTCAAGGATAGATAATAGATTGATATGTTGAAATATTTGTAAATTGGCCTTATTAGTCCAAGGGCAACAGTGATGAAGTACCTACAACTGCTCTTGATGTAATCCTATGGTTAAGTGCTATATAATCCTTAGGTAATATTTATGTAAGCCTACAAGCATTCTACATGTAAGCCTTTGGGCATATTTTATGTAAGTCTACATGCATTCTTCTATGTAAGCCTACGAGCATCTTTCTATGTAAGCCTACAAGCATTATTCTATGTAACCCTATGGGCATATTCATGTAAGCTTAAGATCCCCTTTTATATTTCACCCTTAGTGGCATTGATTAATCCACCTTTATGGATAACCTTGCTTAAAGGTTATTTTATTATTATTTTATAATAATGTTAGCCTCAAGGTTAAGTTTATATCATCTTGAGGTTAACCTCTCATCCAAGATTTGGTATCTCTATAAATACCCCTCAATGAGGATCCATTTGTATGATAAGTGTAAATAAAATACGATGTATTGGGTTGCCCATAGGCACCCACCCTATACTTCTTTTCATCTCCATTTATTTTCTTCATGGATTTTATTATTGCTCACTTCTAATCACATTATCTTCTTTTTGGGATATGATTGTGGTGAATGAATGTTTTAGAATAGTTTTGGAAAATATTACAAATTTGAACATTCTTAATAGCATCTATGTTATTTGTTTTTAATGTTCTAAATTGATATCCCTTTGAATTTTATTTTCTCTTTGTTCTTGCTTTGATATATTTCCTCTCCTTTTTCCATTCAAACCAGCACTTTTACCTTCATCAATATTTTTATTTTTTGATGTTATTCATAATTAGACTTATCTTCTAAAGGTTTATGCTACCCTAGATAATATGAAATAGAATGAATAACCTCATCAACACTTTATTCTTTATGTTACCCTAGAAATCCTAAAGTGCAAGGTTGGTCCTCTATAGTACTTCAATACTTATGTTGCTTTAAAAATCCTAAGTTCTTTCCTAGAAACCCTAATGTACAAGAACAATCATCCATTATATTAAATTTCTTATGCTACCTATAAAACCCTAAATTTCTATGTATATCCTCTATACTAATTTATTTATTAAGTTTCTCTTTAAACCATAAAAAATAAAGGATACACTTTACACTACTTTCAATTTTATTGTGAGAAGAGGACTTTATACTAGCTGAAAAAAGTGAAGATTGATTACCTAGATTAACCTTGATTTCTTTCACCTTATTTACTATGAAATTTACCTCCCTATCTTCCTTTTCACCTTTAATTCTTTTTAAATTTGAACTTAGACATTGTACTTCCTCATATTTCATGCCTGTATTTATTCCTTCTAATGATTGATCTAAGTCAATTGTATTAGCCCTTTCCATTTGATGATGTAGAGGGCTTTCTTTGCCTCTTTATTTGGAGTAAAAAACGTTTGATATGATACATATTCTATTATGGTATGATATCCTTGCTTCATATTGAAGTTTGTGTCATGCCCAATTTTTTTCTCTTTCTCTGTCATTTTAGCTTTGCAATATCTTGCCATATTTCTAGTTTTATAAAAGTTGAGATATTATAATATAATGTTTTCACAATCTAGTTATTGATCCCATTCTCTTGATTCAATTTAATCTTTAATTGAACACAAAAAATGTTTTGAAATATCCATGGAAATATAACTTTGGGTGTATAGAACATACCTTTAATCCTTAGCAGTTGTTCTCTCTTGAATTAATTCCCCTAGAGTATTGCCAATATTCTTTGAAATTCCAAAAAGGCCAACACACACTGGAAGTCTTTTAAGAGATTTTATCTCCAAAAAATATTCTCACTCAATGGTCTCAAATATAATGTATACCTTCCTAAATCATGGTAAACCACCCATTATTTTATCCCTAACTTCCAAATTTGAGAAGATCATGAGGAAAATCCTTTCGAATATAAAATCATAGAATAATTTGAATTCAATCCCCACTTATACTTGATCAAATTTTGAATCTTTGAAAAGCCTAGACAGTATCCATGGTATTTACATATCAACCCTCCACTTTTAGGAACCATTATGTCATGCTCAATCATCTCATCCTTGATAATCATTCTAGTATAGCATGTTCTACCTGGATAGAATTTATAATATATTTGACCTTCATCTTGTCCCCAACTAGGAAATTAATACTTTCATCTAAAGCATCTTTACTTCTAGATAGAACTTTAAAAAATTAGTTTCCTACCATGCTATCAAGCTTTTCCTCATGAAAATACTTTATTTTTAATTCCTAGAGATTTAGAACAAGAAAAAATGAGGCTTGCATTAGCTTTTAGCTCATACTTATTTTTTGATGACAATCTATAGATGGAATTTGAAATTTCTAATTTCTTATGAGCATGAAATTTTAATGTTCCTTAAGCTTGACATGAACAAGGCCTTTGATCGGGTTTCATGGAAATTCCTGTTCGAGGTCCTTGAGAAGTTTGGGTTTCACAAAAATTGGGTTCAGATGGTTCAAGAATGTATCTCTACTGCTTGGTTCTATGTTCTTATCAATGGTTCACCTGCTGGCTTTTTTCCAAGTTTTAAAGGCATTCGCCAAGGGGACCCTCTGTCACCCTTCCTCTTCATCATTTTGGCCGAAACCCTTGGAAGGACCCTTTCTGCTGCCTGCATCAGTGGACTCGTCTCTGGGATCAAACCAGCCTCAACAACCAATGCCATTTCCCATCAACAGTTTGTGGATGATACTATTCTTTCCTCTCATGCTTCTGTCCCCGAAGCAAAAATTATTAAGAGCATCCTTGACTCTTATGAAGAGGCGACTGGCCAGAAAGTCAATTACCGCAAAAGCAAGCTATACTTCCTCAATACTCCCATCCATAGGCAAAATAGGATTGCTGAGATCCTTGGGTGTATCATTGGGAGCCTTCCAACTACTTATCTCGGATTATCGCTTTTTCATGGCAAATCGGTCTCGGCTATGTGGAACCCTGTTCTAGATCGTCTCAACAAGAAGCTTGCAGGCTGGAAAAGTTCATTGCTCAGTCAGGCAGCCAAAGCCACTCTGGTCCAGGCTTGCTTGCAAAGTATTCCTATTTTTTTCTTATCCATATTCAAAGCTCCTGCTTCCATCTGCCAAAGAATTGAGCAAATTCAACGCAGATTCCTTTGGGCGGGAAACGAAAACAAGAACAAATTTCCCCTCGTTGCCTGGGACAAGGTTTGTTCCAAGAAAACGGATGGAGGTCTCGGCTTCAGGGACATCAAGCGAATGAACATGGCTCTCATTGCCAAGCAGTCCTGGAGACTTACCATCAACAAAAAAGCCACCTGGATTGACATCATCAAAGCTAAATACCTTCATCAGGTTCCCTTTCTTGGAGAGCACAACCTTCCTAGCGGATCTCATTTCTGGAATGGTGTCACTAAAACAAGGAAGATCATCATGGAAGGCTTAAGGTGGTGTCTTGGAAATGGATTGACCATTCATTTCTGGGATGACCCGTGGATCCGTGACAAACCTCTCAGCCAAGATCCTCATCTTGTTGTGCTCAAGACGGTGACCGAAGCCACCTTTGGAGATAAGGTGTGTCATTTCATTAACCCAGGCATTACAAGACCCGAATGGAAACACCTGGATCTGAATGGGCCTAGACATATCATCGAGGCGCTTAGGCGGTTACAAAACTTACTAAGGAGCTGCATAATCCCCAGCTCTCACAAAGATGACTCCATGGTTTGGAACCTTGAAGATTCAGGGCATTTCACTGTTAAATCTGCCTACTACAGCCAAGAAGTTCCCAGTGATGGCCGTGACTTATCTAATCTAGTCTGGGTTCCCAAGATCATTCCCAAGGTCAAATTCTTCTGCTGGTTGGCCATCCAAAATAGAATCCTCACCACTGACAATTTGATAACCAGAGGGCTTCTCATCCCCAATTGGTGCATCCTGTGTAAAAACGCTTGTGAGTCTACTGCGCATGTTTTTCTGGAATGTCCCTTCTCCCTTGCAGTGCTCAACCAGGTTTTCAACACTTTCACCATCTCCGTAGCCCTCCCTCATTCCATTCCCCTCATTTTTCAACAATGGCCCAGGCCTTTCAAGAGCAGCCAACTCAAATTCATGTGGCAAGCTTGCCTTCACATTTTTCTGTGGCAGATTTGGCTTGAGAGAAATGCCAAAATTTTCAAAAACCTTGCCACGAATGAGAATATTGTTGTTGCCAAAATCTTGGCCCTTGCTGCGGAGAATGCCTCTCTTGTCTCATCGTCCAAACCCCCCCTCCGGGCCTTGAATTGGATTTAACAAATCATTTCAATCTTTTCAATTTTTTTGCAACTCCTCGTACTTCTGTTGACAGGTCTGTAATCAAGTGGGCCTTACCTCCTTCTGGGTGGCACAAGCTTAACTTCGATGGCGCGGCCAAAGGCAACCCTGGAGCGGCTGGCGGAGGTGGAATTCTTAGAAATCACAGAGGAGAAATAATTTTGGCCTTTGCTCAGAACTTAGGAATTCAGTCTAATAATATGGCCGAGGCTCGGGCCTTGCTCCAAAGCTTGATTCTCTTGGAAGGCTTGACTATCAATAAACTCATCATAGAAGGAGACTCATTGCATTGCATCAACTGGCTCAAAGGAACCTCTGTGCCTCCCTGGGCCCTTGTTTCCATCTTCGAAGAATGCAAGACACTAATTGGCCTTTACCCAGAATTAATCATTCAACATCAATACCGGGAAGGAAACAAAGCTGCGGACTGGCTTGCTAACAAGGGAGTTGACGCAACAGACATTCAGGTTTGGAGAGATTCCTTCCCAATCGGCCTAAGGGACGCTTCTTCAAGTTCCAATGTTTGCACAATGTGAGTGGGTTTCTGGGCTTCGGGTTTTCCCCCTGTGGCTGCGTCTTGGCATCTTGGAGCATTTTTGCGTCACTTTTCACAGTTGGTTGCAAAATTTCAGCTTGCCGCGTTATCAAGACTTTTATCTATCTTCAACGGCGGTCTTCCATTCTGTCGCGATATCGCGACCTTTTTTCTCTCCGGGTGCTTTTTTGCAAACTTGTCGCGATATCGCGACACTTTTTGGCCTTCAGACGCTCCCTTGCTTCTTGTCGCGATATCGCGACACTTTTTCTCTCTCCAACGGCGGTCTTCCTTTTTGTCGCGATATCGCGACATTTTTTCTCTCTCCAACGGCGGTCTTCCTTTCTGTCACGATATCGCGACCTTTTTTCTCTCCAACGGCGGTCTTCCATTTTTGTCGTGATATCGCGACACCTTTTCTCTCTCCAACGGCGGCCTTCCATTCTGTAGCGATATCGCGACCTTTTTTCTCTCCAACGGCGGTCTTCCATTTTTGTCGCGATATCGCGACACTTTTTCTCTCTTCAACGGCGGTCTTCCATTCTGTCGCGATATCGCGACCTTTTTTCTCTCCATCGACGGTTTTCCATTTTTGTCGCGATATCGCGACACCTTTTCTTTCTCCAACGGCGGCCTTCCATTCTGTAGCGATATCGCGACCTTTTTTCTCTCCAATGGCGGTCTTCCATTTTTGTCGCGATATCGCGACACTTTTTCTCTCTCCAATGGCGGCCTCCCATTCTGTCGCGATATCGCGACCTTTTTTCTCTCCAACGGCGGTCTTCCATTTTTGTCGCGATATCGCGACCTTTTTTCCCTCCAACGGCGGCCTTCCTTTTTGTCGCGATATCGCGACATTTTTTCTCTCCAACGGCGGTCTTCCTTTTTTGTCGCGATATCGCGACATCTTTTCTCTCCAACGGCGGTCTTCCTTCTTGTCGCGATTTCGCGACACTTTTCCTCCTAGGCTGCGGATCTTCAGATTGTCGCGATTTCGCTGCACTTTTTGTCCTCGGCTGCGGTCCTCCAGATTGTCGCGATTTCGTGACACTTTTTCGTCTTGGCAGCGGTCTCCTAATTTGTCGCGATATCGCGACAATTTTCCTCTTCGGCAGTGGTCTTCATTCTTGTCGCGATTTCGTGACACTTTCTCTTCTCGGCAGCAGGCTTCCACTTTCGTCGCGATTTCGCGACTCATTTTCCATTTCGGCTGCGGTCTTCATTCTTGTCGTGATTTCGTGACTCTTCTTCTCGTTCGGCTCCAACCTAGCAACTTGTCGCGATATCGCGACACCTTTCAACATGTCGCGATATCGCGACATCACCATTTTGGTCGCGATTTCGCGACACCTTCCCTAGTGCGAAGGTTTGCCAACTCTCTATTACTTTCTTCTTGGACCACCTCGGTCGTTATGGATTTCTTGTAATCTCTCTTGTACAAGGTTCAGGGACCTTTCAACACCCTTTCTACCAATCAAAAAAAAAATTTAATGTTCATCCATGGTATTAGATCCTTGGGCTATGATGTGAAACTATTGGCTATCCATTGTTAGCTCCAAACCCCATGGATAATCTTTAACCCTAATATTATTGGTAAACAAATTCATATTTATACTAAAAATGATACCGACTCATTTTGTAATTTAGCCTTCTCACAATTGTTAAATCTTAAAATACAACATAGTGAATTTTCTAATTCAATATTCACGTTAATATTGAAGCATAGAGTAATTGTAGTTGTGCCAACAAGTCTTTAGCTTTAATTCAACTAGAAACAATTTATCAACGCACATGTTCCTTCTTTTTACTTCTTTTTAGCTTATCTTGGACTATTACAACTTTGTAGGAGTTATATTTAAAAGTTTGTAGATCTAATTTTTTGGGCACTTATTTTTTATAATTAATTTTCTAAACCTTCATAGAATCATTAAAACCTAGAGTGAAGAGGATGGCACATAGCAAAATTTAGAACTCAAATTTTATGGGATTTTTGGAGCGTATAAGGAAGAGGACAACACATAGTGAGAAGATCATAGTTGTACTTGTAAGGATTTATGTTTAATCCAACTAAAATTAGTTTATCAGTACACACATTCATTTTTTTTACTTTTTGTGTTATCTTGACTTATTAAAACTTTAAGTGTTAAACCTAGAAATTCAGGTGTACCATTTATTAAATTAAAAAAGTAGAAAACAATGCAACCTAAAATTTAAATATATGTCCAAGTTTCTAGTCTCGGGCTTCACCGGATTGAACGCTTGTCCCTTTCCTAGTGCTTTCAACGGCATAAAAATTTTAAAATGATTGTGGTATGGTGGTTATAGAGGCAGACTGCGTGAAGAACTGTGTGGCAACTTTCGGGGTGGATAGCATAAAATACCGTGGTGGCCATAAAAGTCGGACAACCTACTTGGATTCGTGACGGCTATCGATTCCACCATGTAAATTCAAAAAAAAATTAAATATATAATTTTTGGTAAATTTTAATAGTTTTTCACAAACTTATTAAATTGTATTGATACTTATATTGGATTACTAAAAATACTCTAAATTTAGACACAACTTAGCTATTTTCATATATTATCTAAAAATCTATGAAAATTAATTAGAAGAAAACATTGGTTTAAATTTAAATATAATATTTGGTGTAATAATACATAGATTATTTTCAAATCCATTAAATTTCATCAAAATTATTAATTCACAAATGTTAATTAAAGTTAATAAAATTTTCTTAGATGCTATTTTTTACAATTTTTTTTGTGGATGGATTTTTTTTCTAAATTCAATCCTAATCAAAATTCTTAGAGGATATCACTATTTTTTTATTGCAAATACATAAGAAATTCATAAAGTAAGAGAGTGAAAAATCAAAATTACATCCTCCAAAAACTGATCATATCAGTGTCCAATATGAATAAAAATTTGACTTGTTGACAAAAATTAACTTGGCAATTACTTAAGACTATCATTTTTTTATGACGTAACACTTTCATTTTCTGCATGATCTCCAAAATATAAACTTTGACAGTATCCAACTGCTAAATCACACTAGATTAGCCTTGTTCTCAATAATTTCCCTGAGCTTATTTAGGATAACATTAATTCCATGTAATTAAGTGCCAAAGAAAGAGAGCAAGACTTGACATTTGTATATTTCTTCCTCACTTCATTTCACTCCCCCTTGTAAATTTGTAACCAAAGTTTTCACCTGTATAACAAGATATTAAAGTAAATGAATTTCAAATATTAGAGAAATTTTGTCATCATGAAAGTAGTTATGACATCAAAAACCAAATATTTCTCAAAATCAACTGTCAAAAAATTTAAACACCCTATCAAACTAGTTAGCTCACCCTAAATTGTAGGGTAATATTCTTATATTTTTTATCACATATGTCTTGCCAATTTCTAATATAAAAAAAAGGTGTTTCACTATCTCAAGCCCACCATAATCTGAAGCACCTATTTTTGTGGCTCTAAATTTAGCAAGACGCATTCTAATATGGACCTTGAGAGAAACTTTGGAGAAAAGGAAGCAAGGGTGTATGCTAATCTAAGAGCCTATTAAATATTACTGTCCTTGATTGCTAAACTTGGGCACTCAACTTTTAAGATGAAGCTTCAAATAATTCATTAATATGACCATAGGTGGAATGAGGTTTGTATATACAAAGTTCTAAAATGACAAGAAGATATGTGCCTATTGTTTGATCATCTCTAATGCTTGATTATATTGCAATCCAATGTAGTAGAAAATTTATTTTAAGCTCATCATTGATGAACCTTTGTATTGATAAAATTACATTCTTACAACAATATGGGAACAAGAACTTAACCTTAACTTCCTTTGATAACATTTATTTATGTTGACCAATATCCTATAAGTCAATAAAGTCATTGATACCTCTTTTAAATAATAACTTCTTCTAGAAAGGGTCTAACATTAGACGATCACTGCTAATTTGGACTATCTTATTTTCTAAAATATATGACATGGCAAAGCTTATACCTTCATGTAATGAAGATCCCTTTTATTTTAGGAGTTTAATAAAGACCTACCAAACTTTTTATAGGTCAACTACAATGGAATAACCCCTCATGCTAATAAATTGACCATTCATGACTTTTTTTAAATTACTACATTGAGTCCCATGAACAATTATCATTGGATGGTATGCCTTTATGTCCATCCAATTGCTTCCAACGATCATCACATCTAAGCAACTTTATGATTTCTTTTGACATTTGAATAATACCTTGGTATTATGGATCAATAAATCCCAATCCCCTATATTCTTAGATTTTGTACATTAAGCCCAATGAATCATAGCCTTGATTTGGAAAACATTCTAATGAAACCATAGAATTCCATACAATACATGTTTTAATTAATAATATTAAGACATTGACATCCAACAAGATGAATAAAACACATGAGTGGCTAAAAATATTTTTCTATAACTTGTAACCCACCATCCAAGGATAAATACCAAGCGGTCCAGATATCTAACTTGCATTGTGATGCAGACGAAAGAAGTACATCCTCCTATGGATAGCCTTCTCAAGAAGCACAAATTTATTTTCTTTCCAAGATCTCAAGATGCATGGTAATCACACATGCAATCAACAAGATCTCAAGATGCATGGTAATCACACATGCAATCAACAAGACTCAAGACAACAATACAAATATAAACTCTTTTGTGATTCCTTCTACAACATCATATAATTGCATGGTAATATTGTTGTACGACCATTTTTAATTTTACAACAATATCCTCCTTATTGTATGATCACATTCATTGTGGGGTCATATTCATTGTATGAAAGCTCTCACAATCTTTGTACATCTATCTCATTTCCTCTGTATGGCAACACTTTGTTTTCATTGAATGATGTATTCTAGTGAATATGGTTCCTCCATTTAGGTTAACTAGTATTGAATTTGAATATTTCTATTTGAATAGGGGTATTTATTGGTTGGGGACTCAGTGGACTACAATGACACTTTTATCCAATGATGTCTTCTTTGAACAGTAATATTACTTCCCTCCTACAATTCTTGCACAAACTAGTTCATGCAAATGACTACTTGCAATCCAAATGAATTAATGTATTTGCCACTTGACATGCACAAGGAAAAGAATGTGAATGAATTATTTATTTTATTACCAAAAATTTTGTCATTTTTACAATCATACCATTCCTTTCTATTTGTTCCCCTTGCATTCAAATTTTGCTTATGCCATTAAAAATTGTCTCTTTGTCCTCTACCTTTTTTTATATTCATCATTTATTCTTCCTTTCATCTCCTATTTTCCTATGTGTCTATTCTCCTTCATATTTCCCCACCATTCATTTTTTTCTTCTTGGTGCTTCTCATTGCACATTGTTTCACTTCCTTTCATCTCGTCGCTCCCCCATCATTTCCTCTTTTCTCTGATAGTTTATGAAATGATATTCCAATCAGTTTCAAAATGGTTTGATTTTTGCATCATACTCACCAAGTAAGAGGAAATGTTTCATGAGCAAATATCATTAATGTTTTCAAAATTCAAAATTTAGATTTTGTACTTAGCAATCTCAAAAGCATTCATCCATGTCACCATTTTAGTTGATTGGTTCTTCCACTTGACTAGATATTCATAATAGGCCTTTCTTCTTGTTATCTTGGCCACTCTAGAGTCTATAACCACCTTTATTTCATCTTGTATCTTTTCTGGTAACTATGCTATCCATTTTTCAATTGAAAATTTATGTGATATTTTTGATATTCTCCATAGATTTAGCATAGTATGGATACAAATATACCACATGAAAATTTTATGAAATGTTTACTCCTTCTGGGAGTGTAATTTCGTAGGCATTGGTTGCAAACTTTTTCAAACCTTACAAGGTCTGATCTTACGATTGAGCTTGTTATATATTCCCTTTGAGAATCTTGCCTTCCACAAATATACCAAAACCAAATCTCCCACCTAGAATTTTTGTTTTTTATTCTTGAGGTCAACACATTTCTTATATTTCACAACAATCCTTTCCAAATAGGCCTTTATTTCATGATGTAAATCTTACAGATATTCGAAAAATCCTCTATCATAGCATTAGGTTTTTGCAAATTAGTTGTATTTCTCAACTCATCCACTCCTCTTGGATAGATTCCATATACAACTTGAAATGGACTCTTGGCTATGCTTCTATTTACTAAATTGTTATATGCAAATTTTGCCTATGCCAATATGGTATCCCACAACTTTGGCTTCTTTCCAACTAGACACCATAGCAAATTCCCAATAATTTGGTTTGTCCATCTATTTGTGGGTGATAAGTTGAACTAAAACTCAATTTTGTACCCAAATTCTTCCATAAGGTACACCAAAAGTGACCTACAAACTTTGCATCTCTATCTGATACAATGCTTTTTGGAAAACCATGCAGTCTTACAACTTCTTGAAAGAATAAATCAACAATATGAGTAGCATCATTCATTTTCCTGCAAGGTATGAAATGTTCCATCTTCAAAAATCTATCAACAAAAAAAATTGAATCATTCCCCTTTTGTGTTCGAGGTAATCCAAGGATAAAGTCCATACTTATGTCTTCCCATGGCCTTTCTGGTATCGATAATGGCTGATACAACCTAGTGTTTTGACTTCTCCCCTTTGCATGTTGACAAACTTGACAATACTGCACAAATATTCTTACATCTATACTCATTCCTGGCCAATAATAACTTGCACAAAGTTGTCCCATTGTCTTATCTACTCCAAAATATCCAGCTAGTCCTCCACTATGCTTTTCTCTTATCAAGTTCTCCCTCATTGAGCTCCTTGGTATGCATAATTGTTGTCCCTTGAATAATAATCCTTCTTGGATAAAATAATCTATCCATGGTGTTCTATCTCTTGTAGTAGGATCATTGCAAGTTGCCCAAGCTTCCTTGAAGTCCAAATCATCAACATAAAGCTCTTTCATAGCATCAAAACCTACCACTTCAATCTTCATTGCATTCATCAACAAGTTTCTTCTACTCAAAGCATCAACTACCTTATTTGAACTACCACTTCTATGCTTCAAAACAAATGAGTAACTTTGAAGATACTCCACCCATTTCATATGTCTTTGGTTCAACTTACCTTGATTATTAATGAACTACAAAGCATGATGATCTGTGAACAACACAAATTCCTTTGGTAATAGATAATGCCTCCACTTCTTGAGTGCTTGCACAATGGCATAAAACTCTTGATCATAAACTAAATATTTCTTCTTGGCTTCATTCAACTTCTCATTAAAATAAGCAATAGGTCTACCTTCTTGACTCAAAACTCCTCCAATGGCAATTCCACTAGCATCACAATCTACTTGGAAAACCTTGTTAAAATCTGGCAATGCCAAAATTGGTTGCTCCATGACTTTATCCTTCAATATTTGAAAGCTCCTTTCTACTATGTCTATCCATTTGAATTCATGTCTACCTCCCTTCATCATTTCTATGATTGGAGCACAAATTCCACTAAATTTTTTGATGAACTTTTTGTAAAAACTTGCTAAACCATGAAAACTTTTGGCTTCAAACATACTCCTTGGTGATGGCCACTCCACAATAGCCTTCACCTTTGCTAGATCCATCTACAAACCATCCTTGGATATGACAAAACCCAAGTATACCAATTCTTTCTTCATAAAACTATATTTCTTCAAATTAATCAACAATTTTTCCTCCTTCAACTTTTGCAAAACTAACCTCAAATGCATTAGGTGTTCTTCCTTTATCTTGCTAAACACCAAAATATCATCCAAGTAAACCACCACAAACTTACCAATAAAAGGCTTCAAGACCTCATTCATCAACCTCATGAAAGTACTAGGTGCATTTGTCAACCCAAATGGCATAACTAGCCATTCATACAATCCCTCTTTGGTCTTAAACATAGTCTTCCACTCATCTCCTTCTCTAATTCGAATTTTATGGTAACCACTCTTCAAATAAATCTTTGTGAAGTACTCTTCTCCACTTAAACAATCCATCAAGTCATCCATACGAGGTAATGGAAACCTATACTTTATTGTGATCTTATTTATTGCTTGAGATTCTGTGCACATACGCCATTCTCCTCCTTTCTTGGGTGCTAGTACAACTAGTACTACACATGGGCTCAAACTTTCCCTAATCAACCCCTTTTCCAATAGCTCTTGGACTTGTCTCTTCATCTCTTCATTTTTGTATGGTGTCATCCTATAAGCTACCTTGTTTGGAAAACTTGATCTAGGTATGAAGTCTATTTGATGACTAATGCTTCTCATAGGTGGTAACCCATTGGGTAATTCTTCTAAAAGAATCTTAACATATTCTTCCAACAAATCCTTCACTTCATGTGGAATATCATCCATATTATTCGTTATCCCATATTCCATGGGTTTAGAAATGAAAGCAAAACATGCTTCCCCTTTCTTCATCTCCTTCAAGAATTATTTTTTGAGATTAAGAAAACTTTTGAACTATTGCACACCTCTTTTCCTTTGTCCTTCAATGGAATTAATGTGTACTTTTTATCATCTTTCTAAATAGTGTAGGTGTTCACCCTACCATCATGTACTTTCTTTCTATAAAATTTCCATGGTCTTCCCAACAAGACATGACACGCATCCATTAATAAGATGTCACATAGAAATTTCTCCTTATAAGAACCAATTTGAAAGTTTATCATACATTGTTTGATTACCAAAATTTGATGCCCATTTTGTAACCATGACACTTTGTACAGGTTTGGATGCTCCATCCTCTTCAATCCAAGTTTCTCTACCATATTTGTTGCCACTAGGTTGTTGATGCTTCCACTATCCATAATCACCTTGCAACACTTACCTCCTGATTTACAAATTGTCCTAAATAGGTTCCTCCTTTGCTTAGGTTCATGCACCTCCTTTTCTAGTTTCAACAATACCCTTTTCATCATAGTGGATTCTCCTTGTTCTAGTTCCTTTATATGCTTCAATGAGGCTATACTTTTTTTATATACTTGTGTAACATGGCTACAAGATTCCTTTCCATTCTTGCTAGTTTGTTGTGCTTGAGGGAATTCATATGCTTGATGGCCAACTTCTCCACATATATAACAATTTTTAGGGAATCCTCTACCCCTTCCTCTACCATAACCTCCTCTTCCTCTTGAGAAATATTTATTTTCTCTATTATTCTAAGAAGTACTAGCTTCTCCCTCCTACCTTCACTATCCCCTTCCACTATCACTTTGTCCTCTTCCATGAGAGGACCATCCTCTTCCTCTTGCATTATTTTATTGCCTATGCAACAACTTTTCCTCTACCTTGAGCACATACTGATATGCCTCTTCAAATATTCTAATTCAAATCATACCAATCTCATCTTGTATGGATAATCTTAGTCCATTTATATATCTTACCACATTTTCCTCATCATCTTCAATATGACCAACCCTTATGGTCAATTTATAGAACTCCTTTGTATATTCTTTTACTCCCAAATCCTTTTGTTTGAGGTTTTGGAGTCTCCTAAACAATCCAATTTGATAATCCACAAGTAAAAACTTAGATTTCAACTTGGACACAAAATTTTCCCAAGTTTAAATTTTATCCTTCCTCTTTCTTTATCTCTCAATTTGGACATGATCCCACCAAATCAAAGCATGTCCTTTCAACATCGTACATGCAAATTTGACCCATTTTGGATCCTCCATAGATTCATAATCAAATAATATCTCCATGTTTGTTATCCAATCTATTAACTCTTCTAGGTTTAAGCTTCCATTAAAATTGGGAGTATCCATCTTTGGCTTACGTTCCATATTTGAGATTGCTTGAATCAATCATTGTTCTAATTCTTCTCCTTTCTCTTCCTCTCAAAATTTTGTGTGACCAGTTTTCTCCTCTTCAATGTCACTAATCTTCTCAAGATGAAAGCCCCTCCTTTGCACAGTCTCAATTGCATGTAACATGGAAATGGATCCTCTCAGTATTTCTACTATATCCATGTGTCAGGGTCCACGTGGTCTTCATTTTTCTTGTTGTGCTATCTTCCTTCAACGTATATTGCAAACTCCAACTTTTATACCAAATGATGTTGATGAGAGAAGGGAATCCTCCTATGGTCGTCCTTCTCAAGTAGCAAAAGTTTCCTTTCTTTCCAAAACCTCAAGATGCATGGTAATCACACATGCAATCAATAAGGTTCAAGACAACAATACAAATGTAAACTCTTTGTGATTCCTTGTACGAAATTATATAATTGTATGACAATGTCCTTATAAAAACATCATTCAATTATATAACAATATCCTCCTTATTATACTATCATATTCATTGTATGATTATCTCTGTTATATGACAACTCTCATAGTCTTTGTACAGCTGTCTCTTTTACTTTGTATGATGGCACTTTGTTTTCAGTAAATGACATATTCTCTCAAACTTGGTTCCTCTATTTAGGTTAAATGGAAATGAACTTGAATGTTTCTATTTATACAAGGGTATTTATTGGTTGGGGAGTTGATGGACTGTAGTGACATTTTTATCCGACGATGTCTTCTTCAAGTGGTAATATTACTTCCCTCTTGCAATTCTTACCCAAACTAGTTCATGCAAATGACTACTTGTAATTCAAATGACTTAATGCATTTTCCACTTAACATGCACAAAGAAAAGGATGAAAATGAATTATTTATTTTATTGTCAAAATGTTTATCGATTTTACAATCACACCATGCCTCTCTGGTTTTACAATCATGTCATGCCTCTATGATTTTCCTCCTTTGCATTTGAGGTTCACTTATGCCATTAAAAAATGGCCTCTCTGTCCTCTTCCTTTTTTCTATATTCATCATTTATTGTTCTTTCCTATCCTATTTGCCTATGCATCCATTCTCCTTCCTCTTTCTCCACCATTCATTTTCCTCTTCTTGTTGCTTTCTGTCGTGTGTTTTTTTGCTTCCTTTTGTCTCCTCATCTCCTTGTCATTTCTCCTTCTGTCTAATAATTTATAAAATGACATGCCAATCAGTTTCAAAATAGTTTAATGTTTGCATCACATTGAAATCAAACAATGAACCAATTTCACATATCTCTTAGAAAGACTTAAAAATTGAAAGGTATCTCTAAATACATAATCATCTACCCATAATGAATTGTTATCATTCAATATGAATCCAAGGGTATCTAGGCTTATCTTAAATTATAATAAATTGAGTTTTGAAGGAAAATATTTTAGCACCCAAAATATTACAAAAAGCATCTAATATGTCAAGAGTATATTCAATCTCATTATGATTATTTTGCATAGAAATTAAAGAATTTTCTATGAAATGTGAGTTACCATTGAAGATACATCTAGAAGAGTGATGCCTCTAAGCAAATCAATATGGCATGCTCTTTCAAATAGGTAGTGTAGGACATTAATAATAATTACACACATAAAGGGGAGCAAGCACTGCCTAATTGATTATTGAACATGAATTATTTTAGATAAAGTACCATTCAAAACCACAAGAGTAGAAGCCTTAAAAAGGAGTAAATCAATATTACTCCTTAATTTAGGATTAAACCCAATCCATTATAACATTCAAAGGATAAAATACCAACGTATTTTATCATAGGCTTTATAAAAATATAGCTTTTGAGTACCACATTCTCATGGTATAATTCATTCTAAATTTTTCCATGTGAAAATAAATTTATCCAAAATATACTATAAAAAACCTAGTTTATTTTGGATGAACAATCTATTGGGCAATAGGACTTATCCTCCTAACTAAACCCTTTGGTACAATTTTTATAGAAAATAGTTAGGAGTGTGATTTTCCTCAATCCTACTACCTTGTTTGCATTATCCTCCTTAGCGACATAAATTTTTCAATTCATTATTAGTAACTACACCTAATGATCCCTTTCTATCCACTTTTTTATACATCTCATAAAAATATTATCTAATCACATCCTATATTGCTTTATATAATTCAATTGGTAGTCCATCTAATCTTGGAGCCTTACACTTCAATACAAACCATAGGAAATCAATAAGTTCTTTTATTAACAAGTGACTATCCAAAAAATGCATTCATTCTTCATCAACTTTATATGGGATACAATTGGAAATTTGTTATAGGATACCCTCATCAAAGTTATCCCCATCATCATTAAATAGTGATTAGAAGTGAGAGATAAACACAATATCTATGTATTGTTGTTAAACACTAGGTTTTTCCCATCCCTATGTTTTTATATATTCTCCTTTCTCTAATAGTGCGTAATAAATTAAAAAAAAAATTGATCCCTTATCCCTCTAATTAGTGAATTATATTTTGGACCAAAATTTGACCCTACTATCCTAAAACATTCTAACCTAGACAAATTAGTCTTAGCCATGACAACCTAATTTTATCAGTAAGGAGATGTAGAATCACTACATAGAGCCTTTCTAGATTTTTTCAATACTAAAATATATGATTGTCTAGCTCTTCTTCTTTCTTCGAATTTGCTTCTTTTTAAATTCCTAAGAAAATTAACACATATTTCGATAACACTATCCCACCATTTAATACACCATTTCTCTCTAAGTGACCTTTTTGCTTTATTTCATACCACTTTCAAATCATGCAAGCAATCAACATCATTTAATAATGATATATCAATATCAAAATGAATAGCTTTGAGTTGTCGATAAGAATCCCCCTAAACTTATTTTCACCCTTCCCATTAATTATTGTAAAAAATTTAGACCAATATGTACTATTTAGCTAGTTAAATTTACTAAGCCTTGTATTATCCTATTAATCTAGGTGAACCAAAACTTCTTATCTACTACCCTAATTGTTTAAGGACATTAATAAATCTTATCACAAACCAATTAATTGCTAAATTCAAAGGCTGGCTAGGATAAAAGAGGAGAAATCTAACTTTTTCCATTAGTATCCTCTACTATGTTAAAGTCTCCTACAAAAATCCACTATACTACTAGTAAATTATTTCCAACCATTGCCATAATAAATATTTTGTTATTAAGAAATTTGATACACACAAAGCAAAATGTAAATGTGTGCCCTTATAGATGAAAGCTTCCCAAATATCCATGTGCCAAGGATCCTCCCCATAGGAGATGAGAAATTATTTAGTCAAAATAAAAAACAAAGTACCACCCTACCACTTCCTTCATGGTGTTCAGAGTTCAAGAAGAATCCTTCCTCCTAAGTTTTTGGAATTGTATAATTCAATCACCAACCATTACACTTAACTTCTTACAACATCAACATATTTGATTTATGTTAGTCAACAACAAGCTTAACATGGTGTTTTCACCCCTTGAGGGAAGCCTTCTAACATTCCAAGTCATCATAATAAAATTCATGAATTGAATGATCTATCTAGAAAATTAGCGGCTATAGCCCCAAAGACATTAGACATTGATAATAATTCCTTGTCTCTTATGAGGAATTTAGATTGGTGCCTATAATAGACCTCCCTAGATTGTGGCATTCATATAGAATTCGTAAAGGAATCTCGTCACTATCATAGATCTTTTTGTCGTTTCCTCTGGTTTTGCTAGGCTTATGCTACTCTAATCGAGTATCTTTGTGCTTCTGATGAACTTCCTTCTAACCCTTAAAAATTATTGTGCCTTTAATATAATGCCAAGGCACAATAATTACCCCTACAAAATACTATCAAGTCGGTTGTGTTTGCTAGAATGTATGCTTAGACTCTCGTGATTCAGTTTCATAAAGCATAAAATAAAATCCTAATTAACATGTGATGTTGAGTTAATCTCCTAACATAAATATTTATCCCCATTACTAACCCCCTAGATAGGATTTTGAGCTAATGGTTCATTAATATTACATAGTAAGGCATTGAAATATTAGATCTACATGCTACTATTCTAGACCTCATGAACCTAATTATCCCATAGATATAAGATATTGAAATATTAGATCTACATGCTACTATTCTAGACCCCCATTAACCTAATTATCCCATAGATAAAATGTTAGAGAAAAAACCTATTTAAATTTTTCTCTCATGTCTTTAGAGATGAATTTTAAATGTTTTTAAATTTTTGAAAAAGCATGTTAATTAGGGTAATAACAATTTATTGAGAAAAATATTTAAGGACTCTAGCAATTCCAAGCTAATTTGGCTCTCCTCTTAGCTTTACTCATATTTCCTCTCATTTATCTTAATTTACTATAACTTTGTGAGACTTGAATCTTAAAATTTAGGTTTTCATATATTAGCTAAGAACATTAAAAATTTAATTAGAGATAAACAATGGGTAAAATTTAAATCTATAATTCTTGTTATGTTTTTTTAAAAGGTTCTTCTTAAATTAATCAAAAGACATGCATTGGACAAATTTTAGTTAAAGCTGAAAATTCCTATTACTTATAAGAAATTTAAGCATTCTATGAATTTAACATTTTATCAAAATTTAAATTTTCAACATAGCACAAAAATAACGAAAATATTGAAATGTGAAACATAAAAAATAATTTAATTATTTTGTCATTACCAAAAAAAAATACTTTTTTAATATTTTTCAAAAATTAATAAATTATATTTTAATTTAAAATATTAAAAAATATATATTTAATTATATTCATTTTTCTTTTATATTTTATAATGTCTAAAATCAGCTCGAATATTTATGGTATAGGTATCTATTTAACACTAACAAATATCAAACTCGAGGCATCTATTTTATAGGTTAAGATTTGAAAAAATTGGGATAGGTGTTCTTGATTTTGATCTATGTCGAAGTCTCAATGTCTTATATATATTATATTAGTTTAGACTTTATATTAGAGTGATTTCTATAGTTATGACAAGACTAATAGCTATTAATAACATTAGATGGTAAGTGGTATTTTGAAGTTAATTATTTGTTACATGTCCTCGTTTAATGGTTGAATATATGGATGGTGTAGCCCACACCAATGTTCAGATTTCAGTATCACCAAAAGGGTTATATAGCTCAATGTGATTAGTTGATGTGACCTATTGTACTAGGTTAAAGGGTAAACCTTTCAAAACCCTATCTTAAAAAAATTAAAATATTCAAGGTTCAAATCTCAAAAGAATAGGGTTGCACACCATACTTTCTTAGAGCTAGATAACTATATTACCCATATGGAATATTGTCCCACTGATGCTAAAAACTACCTACCTTACCTTTATTTTTTATTTTGATTTATATACTATTTTTTAAATATTGTTATTATATTTTTATTAAATTACATTAACAAATTAAAATAGTATGTTTAATTAGATTGCAAGAGTTTAATTGGTTAAATACCAATGTAAAGGGTGAAATTGTTTCAATCCTATATACTGAAAGCAGAATAAGATAAAATTAAATACTTGTTCTAATCAAAATTAACATAAATAATTAATAATTATGATTAAAAACTATAAGCTTCATCAAATGGTATTAGTTCAATTGATTAGATTCGTCAAAGAGGAGACAGGTTCTAATCTTGCCAAACAAGACATGCATAATGGCTAAGTTGTTGTAATCTCACTGTGCATATGATGTAATGCCCATTTCAATTTTATATAATCTATTGAAAAAAATAAAATTATATCAAATGACATTAGCTTAATTGATTAAATTTTTTTAACTTAAAAAAAACTCAAGTTATAAACTTTTTAAACTATACATACATAATTGTCAAAATGTTATAATATTACTATATAATTATAATGTAATATAAATGTAACCAATTTAAATCACATATAATCGTTAACAACAAAATTTTAAACTTAATTTTAGTTAAACATTTCCATAAAATTTGGGACAAACATAGGGAATAAGGACTTTCAAATCAAATGCAAAGGTATCAAATAAACTTTTTTCCTTTTTAATTATATCACTACCGGTGGTTAAAATGTGCACTTTCAGTGGAAGACCGACATTCACATCTCATTCATGACATTACCTTTATTATTATAATATAATTGAAGTGATATTAATAAAAAAAAATTATTTATTTGATTATTGTGAGAAATTTTTTATGACCGGGCTTAGTCTCCTTCCAACCATAACCCCTCTTAAAGTTGAGAGTTATACTTATCAATAGGGAATTTAACATAAAGTCATCACACACCCACCCCCTCACACACCCACGCTGTAGTTTGAACCTTGGACCTCTTGAAGAAGAGCCAAAGCCCAAACAGTTGTGCTGCATCCCGAGGTGCATTAATATAATTTTATATAATTAATAAAAAATCAAATAATATATATAAACTATGTTGATATATAATCAACATTATTTAATATTATAGATTGATTTCTATAATTAATTTTCTGGGTCATGAGTAGTTATTCAAAAATAAATAGCAAAATGAGATTTCACAGTAATGAAGTGTAAAGTTAAGAAGAAGAAAAAATGATAAAGAATGTAAAGCCACAATAAAAGCTTTGAAGTAACCAAGTAAAGAAGAGGAAAATAAGTTTATACAAACTGATAGTGAAAGCAAAAGATGAAAAGATAACTATATGAACAAGAGTAAGAAAAAGAGACCCATTCAATAATCATCAAAACAAAAACAAAAAAAAATTACCTTAAGGGAGGTTAAGAAAGGTATTAAAATTACATTATCGGTGATGTGACCCGGGTTCAATCCCCATGGTGGATGTGTATAAGAAGTATTACTCAAAAAAATTATATTAAAAAGCTAAAAATAGGTAAGGCTTGTTATGTGGATAAGATATAGGCAGAAAACTTTAAATGGGGATGGAGTATAGGCGAAATACTTAAAATGGGAAGTAAAGGAATTAACACTACACATCAAGAGGATATTCAACAACATCATCTAGTAGGGTTACCAAGGGAAAGGACAACAAATCTAACAATACCTCTCTTAAAAAGTGGAGACTAGATAAATCCTCAAATTATCAAAACTATTATGATCAATCCCCTCTTTGTAAAGCTATTTGAAAGCATGGTTGAAAGTAGAATCAACGAGTAGGTAGAAGAAAAAGGAAAGATGGCAAAAGGACAATAAGATTTTAGATCAAATCACTCAATAGATCATATCATCATTTTGAGACATTATTGAAAAATATGAAATGAAAAAAAGAGAATCTCATTGTTGTTTTGTCGACATTACGAAAGCTTTTGGCATAATTCTTGAAAGGAAATTATGGAATAGAATGAAAGACTTAGGCATACTAGAAAAGTATAGGGCAACAATTCATAGACTTTATAAGGAGTTCTGAGCTAAAATTAAAACACAAGCTGACTTTTCATAATGCTTTAGAAGTGATATAAACATTAAACAAGGATGCCTATTATCCCTATATTATTTGGTTTATATATTGACAAATTAGAAGAATAACTAAATTTGAGTACAAAGTATGATATTCATTTGGAAAGATATGTGGTTAGGCTTCTTTTGTATGCATATGATTATTTATTTTTTATTAGATGGACGAAGGAGTTTTGAAAGGATCTCCAAACCTTGTACAAAAGAGACTAAGCCCCGCCCAAAAAGAGGGAGACGAAATTACTTACACAGGGTTTGAGAGAATATTTAAAGGCCTTTAGAGCACTTTTGTAAGGAAGCAAACATGCAAGTAAATACTAGCAAAAACAAGTTCATGATCTTCTGTAATCAAAAGAAAAAAATCAATAATTTTTTTTTTATTTTTAAGGGGGTATTTTGGAAGAAGTAATAGACTACAAGTACCTTGAAATAGACTTCAATAATAAGCTTAGTCAAGAAACATATAGAATAAAGAGAATATTGGGAGGATGGAAAACACTTTTCCCATTATAAAATAGAAGCAAAGAGGATGAGTTATGGGATTGAAAGATTATACAAGTTTTATTTAGGCTACTGATAGTACCATTGATGTTGTATGAGTGTGAAGTATGAGCTAGCAACACATTAGGCTCAAAATGGAGGTCAAAATATAGGATTCATAAATTTTTGATTAGAAACAAATTTAAAATTTAGGAGTTCATTCCATATGAGATTATTTTAGTAAAAACAGATATCTTCCCTATATAAGCAGGGGATTCATCTTAAGATGGAGCAAAGAAATGACCTAAAGATGTAGCCGAGGAAGTCTTGACTAGAAGAAAGAAAACATAGATGAAGCAAAACAAGAAGAAGATGAACAAATGAAATATCAACTTGAATGAATTCTCAAATAATAACAAAGACATGAAGACATTAGTGAGGATAAATTCAAAACAAGTATATAAGAAAAGAAGTAAGGAAGAGTTAGAGAACAATAATCTGTTGAAGTTAACCCTAATACAATCACCACCAAAAGGCCAACACAGGGTTAAGCATCACATTAGTTGAAGAGCAAAATTGCTCATGGCCCAACTGAAGACCAACTCGCATCAACATAGATGTAAAATAAAAAGGTAAATGAAGACGAAAAAAATGGAAAGAAAGGACATGCACATTTTAAATGCTAGATATTTGAATTAGCTATATTTATATTCTAACAATATAAACATTGATAAAAAAAATTCTTTAAATAATAAAATTATCATAAAACCAATCATAAAAATTAACTTTATAAAAAACATAATAACTAAATTAAATTTTAAAATTGAAAATTATAATCCAATGAAATATTTTAACTTTGTAAATAGTAACATTATTTTATTCTATACTCTTCTTTTCCCACCAATATAACTATTGTGTTGCTCACACAATGCTTTCTTTGTAGTACAGCATCCTGACTTTGTTTAACTTTGTCCTGTTTTTGTGGCTCCTGACTTCCATAGAGAATCTTCTTTGCTTGCTATCCTTAAAAACCTGTCCCATCAAGAACAGATGAATGGGGGAATCGACTTTCTTTTTATCTTGACGAATAAAAAGCCAAGTCTTATTATTAGAAATTTGGAATCCTCGCAAAAGCTTTTACTTCAGAACACTGAATCGAACCCTCCGGAGAGTAAGGAAGGTACAACACCCTCCCCACAAGAATACAGACTCCGTCCTTTTTGCTTGCCAGTTCAGAAGTTTTTTTTTTTTTTTTGGTTGTAACACTTTTATTGGATATAGGTCATGATTGTAGATATAATTTGGAGATTGCTATTATAACTTAGATTCATTGAGTAGAGAGAAAGTTTATAAGACTTTAATAATTTAAAGAATCAAATCAAAACAATTTATTAATAAACATTGGACTTTTACAAACCTTATCTTTTCAATTTAAAAGGATCTGCTGAGTAGACACAGAAGTCTATAAAACTTTAACTGTTTAAAAAATCAAATCAAAACAATTTATTGACAAATATTAAACCTCTACCAATCTTACCTTTCAATTAAAAAATATTATAAAATAAAACTCAGTCTTCTGCTTGAAGGTACATAACATCTTCAACAAGGAATAATATAATTTATATTTTTTTTTTCAACTATTTGATCTCTTTCAAAGATGGTCAATGCAATCCTATGTGCACAAATCAACCAATTCGTTTGTCCCTGTGAAGGGAAGTATGAGTAGTGAATTACACCCACCAGATTTTATGCATGGTTTGAGCCATTATGTATGCAATAGCATTCTTTTCAATCATAAACATATCTAAAAGGGTATTAGATGAAAAGAAAAACATCGCATATGTTTACCTTTAAAAAGTATAAGTGAAAATATACACAATAGATAAAAGAAAATTAAATATTTAGAGATTTTTTTTATTTATTTAGAAGAATTTTATATACAATGTTAATGTAAATATTGTTTTAGTTATAAAATGGGAGGGTTTTTTAATTTGTCCATCCAAATAATCTTCTAGGTTTTATTAGTCTTTTGGAATCTTCCAAGTCTTACTAGACATTAATATTGATGTATATCAATATCTTTAATTTGACCAAAAATATAAAGTCACCAAAAATGAAATGTTGGTGAATTTTCCAGAAGATTCCGTCATCAAACAAAAAAATCATATAGCACCTGCACATTGTAACAAACTCCCACTTGATGGGGTTCTACATTTAATTAAGTTGATAATTCCACTCTCCACCATATCATGCATAAAATGCTATCTCACTGCAATGTGCTTTGTTCTTTCATGGAATGATGAAGAATATGCAAGTGCTATTGCACTTTGGTTATCACATATTATTCCAACATATTTTTGGTGCAAATGTAGGCCTTTGCACAACCTCATCAACCAAACAACTTTTTTTGCAGCATCAGTGACAGCAACATATTCTACTTCAGCACTTGACAAAGCTACAATAGTTTATTTTTTACACCTCTAGCTCACTGCACCACCATACAAAGTGAAGACATATCTTCTTGTTGACTTACAGTTGTCCAAGTCACCTATCCAATCTGCATCTAAATATCCCTGCAAACAAAACTCTTCATTCTTCTTGGGCTGATAACTTAAAACATGATCTTTAGTACCTTGTAAATATCTAAAAAAAAATTACAACCGTCCAATGTCCCTTTCTAGGATTGGACATATATTGGTTGACCATACCAATAGCATGAGCAATATCAAGCCTGGTACATACAATTGCATACATCAATGAACCCACGACCTCTGCATATGGAATTTTCTTCATCCTCTCCTTTTCTTCAGTTGTAGCTGGACACATTTTGTTAGCTCCAGGTTGTATAGGAGTTTTGGTAGGTTTATCGTCCTGCATTCCAAATTCCTTCAAATTTTGGCTAATGTAATTTTTTTGGGAAAGCCATAATTGTATGTTCTTGCGATCTTTAACAATATCAATGCCCAAGCAATGGTGTGCCTAACCCAATTCATTTATATCAAAGTTCTTTTACAACAACTCCTTAGTTTTTGAAATTAATTGTTTATTATTCACAATTAGGAGCATGTCATCCACGTACAAAACCAAAATTACGAAGCTTTTACTTTCTATTTTATAATAGACACATGGATCTACAGGGTTATGATAAAATCCATTCTACAACACAAAACTATCAAAATTTTGATACCATTCTAGGAGACTGCTTCAATCCATAGAGGGATTTCTTCAACCTGTAGACAACACTTGCACCTCCTACTTCAAAACCTTTAGGTTGTTGCATGTATATTTCCTCCTTCAAATATCCATGCAAAAATGTTGTCTTTACATCCATTTGTTCAACCTCTAAATCAAAAGTAGCAACATATGCAAGCAAAAGTCTAATAGAAGATAACTTCACAGTGGGAGCATAAGTTTTATGAAAACCTAGGATCTTAGAAAACCCTTTTGCAACCAACCTGGTCTTGTATATTTCCATAGACCCATCAAGCCTTAACTTCCTTCTGAACACCCATTTGTTGCCTACTATATTTATTCTAATAGGTTGTTGAACTAAATCCCATTGATGGTTCTTCTGCATTGAATCTATTTCTTCTTGCATGGTCTTCTTCCAATGCTCTTTCTCTATACTATTCACGACATCTTCAAATGTGAGAGGATCATCACAAACAATTGTAAATCCATAGAAATAATCTTGAAGCATGTTGGGAAGATGTCTCTCTCTTCTAGTTCTTCTAGGTTGTTCCATTGATTCTTGGACCTCTTCTCTGCAAGGTGGAGAATTAGGCTACATAATTTTTTGATCCTCTTAATGCATCTCTTCAAGGACATAAGAAGGTATATTTTCACCAAGTCTTTGTAGGCTAGAAACATTATCTGAAATATTAAAGGATATTATTTCTTGAGGCTAATAGGGTTGAGCATGTGCTTCACTTGAAGGCTGACCTTTCATAGTGTATTCATGCACACTAACCTTCTCTTTCAAATATTATTGTAATTCTTGTTGAATATCTTTAGTTGTCTTAATTTCTTTGAAAACCACATCTCTACTGAAAATACTTCTATGTTCATCCAAAATCCGTAATTTATCTTTTTGTTCCAACAACTTCTCCATAACCAACAAGAATGCATTTCTTGGATTTTTCATCCAACTTTTTCCTCTTTTCAGTAGGAATGTGCATAAAGGCCTCACAACCAAAAATCCTTAGGTGAGAGATTGATGGTTTTCTCCCACTCCAGGCCTCTTCTAGTGTCTTGTCATTCAAATCAGTGCATGATGATAAATTAACCAAATATCTTGCAGTTGATATTGCTTCAACCCAAGACCCTTTATCAAGCTTTGCATATGATAACCTGCTCCTCATATTCTACAATAGTGTTCTATTCATTCTCTTTGCTACTCCATTCTGTTGAGGAGAATAAGGTGTAGTCTTATGTTTAGATATGCCTTTCTGCCTACAAAACTCTTCAAATTTAGTAGAACAATATTCTCCTCCATTGTCACTACATAATATCTTAAGTTGTCTACATGTCTGCCTTTCTACATTAACAACAAACCTTTTTAAATGATCAAGGATGTCACTCTTTTTATTCAAAATACAATCCATACTTTTTTGTTGTGATCATCAATAAAAGTGGTAAAATACAGTGCACCACCAATAGATGGAGTATCCATAGGACCATAAATGTTTGTATGAACAAGATCCAAAATAGATTTAGCTCTATGTGGGTGATAAGAGAAAGTTACCCTTTTTTGTTTGCCCATCACACATGATTCACAAAATTTGAGAGTGTTGGAGTTGATATCCTTGAGGCCATGCACCATGCCTTTGCTAACCAACTACTTCAAGCTAGTTTCTCCCAGATGGCCAAGTCTTTTGTGTCAAATAAGACAATCTCCAACATTTACTTCATCATTTTTCTTAGTCACATTAGCTTCTTTTACAGAGAAAAAATTGCAATGGCTTTTATCACAAGGGCTGACATCCAATTTGAACAAATTTCCTTTCTTCTTTTCTTTTGCAAGCACCATTTTATCTCTACAAAGTTTGCATCCTTCGTCTATGAAGGTAACAATTACTCCTTTTTTAGTTAGTTGTCCAACCGAAAGAATATTTCTTCTCAGCTTAGGGATATATCTAACATTTTGTAAGTATTTGACTTTTTCACCTGAATATTTCACAGAAATTGTACCTTCTCCTTATACATCACAAAAGGTATTATCACCCTTATAAACTTTTACATCATTTACCTCTTTATAATTGTGTTGGAAATTTGAGCATGTTTTGTTGTCATTGATGTCAAGAGGTTTGATATCCTAAGTTGATGGAATTAATGCCAAAAGGTTTGATTAATGTCAAAAGGTTTAATGTCCTAAGTTGATGGAAATATTTGTGAGAATATTCCTCATGGTGGCACATGAGGCATAAGGCAACAAGAAGAAAGGAATTCCTCTCCATGATGTTTGAGAAAGAATTTATAAGTCTATTTAATTTACCTTGGTGGTAATTTTGCAAAGGTTAAAATATTCATTAATGGTGGCAAGGTTATCCTTAAAGAAAAGGCCCAAAAAGGATTTTAATATTTAAATTATAATATTTAAATCCTTTGGATTTAAATTATTATAATTAAATATAATGATTAAATTTGAAGCGCCAAATTCGAATTGCAAGTGAGCCGACGTCAAATGTATAAGAGGGCATGTGTATTTATAGGCTAAAGTTTAGCCTAAGCCAAAGTGTATTCGATTTGATTGCCCTCGAATTTATTGCCTTGCTCGTTCGATGCGGTGGAGGAAACAGACAGAAGTTTTCATGTTTTTTGAAGTAGTGAGTCTGGTCAAAGGTTGGAAGGGGTTTGTCCCCACTCGAAGTGAGGTGGCAGCCGAGCTGGCAAGCTTGGCTTGCGTAGTGCATAGAGGGTAGAAGGTGCAGTGTTCGATTCACGTGGAGGCCTTTTCATTTGCGTGGTCGGATTTGTTTTTAGCATCGACGGTAGAGGATAACAAGGAGATCGTGCTCCTTTGGTTTCATGTGGGTTGGCTAGCCCACGTGGTGGCCTAGCCGCGGCTAGGGCATGGGGCCAGCAGGCAGCACGGGTTCGATTCTCGATGGCAGGCGGCAGCGAAGGGATTAATTTTTGATAAAAATTAATTTATGCCTAAGGTTTAAAGTTGCTAAGGTATGTGCTAGCTAGGGAGATATAAGGAGTTTTATGTTGAATTTATTTTTGCAATAAAAGGGGTTATGAAATGATTTCTTTTTCTTGAGCAAAAATTAAGGTGGTTTGTTTGCTAGTGCATTGGGGTAAAAATTGAAGTGGTGATTTATTTATCTTTTGGAAATGCATTAATGACAAGTAGGAGATATAAGGTGTAAATGAAATATTATGCTTATGTAATTGGTGATTTTTGTTGATGAGATTTTATTTGCAAAGTTAGGAGTAATAAGGTGTAAAAGTGGTTTGATATTTTATTGAATCTTTGTATGGTGAAATATTTGTTGAGGTGGAATATTCATGTGGAGGTTTTGAAATAGACTATTGCTATCTAACCCTTGAAGTGGCACAAGAAGGATTGGTTATTTGTGAGACAGGTTTTGAAGACATATCTCCAAAAGAGCATTTAAGAGGTATGGGCACATCATCCTTTATTTGAAGTGTTTGTTGGAATGAATGTTGTGAAACATAAGGTGGAGTGAAAAGGATTGTTTGATAAGCATTGTTGGAAATATTTGAGTGAGTTTTGTGTGCTTCATTGTTGAATATTTTGGAAACATTTGGGATAGATTTTGAGAACAATCTATGTTGTTATTGCTGAAAGAGTTTGAGAAGTTTTGAGATAAAGAGTGTGAACTACTTGTGCTAGGGTTGAAAACAAGTTAAGCATCTTTGTGAAATATTTTGAACATTGATTTGAGAGATATTGATAGCATTTGAGAGAAGGTGATTGAGATCAATTTTGTTAAGGAAATTATGCATTAGTGTGATTGATCTTTGCAAGAAAGATAGATCAGTTTTGTGAAACAAGTCATACATTATTTTGATTTGATTTGAAAGGGATTTGGCAAGAGAAAGAGATTGGTTGATTGAGTACAAGATTTGTGAGTGTGAAACATATTGAGGTTTTCTATATGTTCCAGAGGTTAAATGAATTCTAAGTAGAATTTGTTTGTGTGAAAAGAGTTTTAAGTTGTGTTTTGTATGCAAGTTTTGGAGTTATTTGAGCAAGTCTTTGTGAAGGCTTGAGGATAGATTTGAGCAAGTCTTTGAGAAGGCTTGAGGATAGATTTGAGCAAGTCTTTGAGAAGGCTTGAGGATAGATTTGAGCAAGTCTTTGAGAAGGCTTGAGGATAGATTTGAGCAAGTATTTGAGAAGGCTTGAAGGTATATTTGAGAAAGTCTTTGAGAAGACTTGAAGGCAGATTTGAGCAAGTCATTGAGAGCAGGTTTGATTGTTGATTTGTTCAACCTTTTTGTTAAGGCTTGGGGCAGATTTGAGAAAAAGTTTGTTTCAGATTTGAGACAGAGTTTAGTGCATATTTGAGGCAGAGTTTGATGTAAATCTATGAGTAGAGTTAAAGCATTTTTGTAGACTTGAGATTAGTCAATTTAGATTTTAAACTTGAGATAGATTTTGGTGTATATTTGAGATAGATTTGAGAATAGGCTTTGGAGGTGATAGAGAAAAGAGGATAATAGTCTCCAGTGGATAGAGATCCATTAGCCAGTGTAGTGGGGATAGAGGTCTCCTATGGAGAGAGATCCACAAGCTAGAGTAGTGGGGGAGAAGTCTTCTAGAAGATCACCAACCAGAGCAGAGGGGATAGAGTTCTCCTATGGATAGAGATCCATGAACTAGAGGGAATAGAGTTATCCTATGGAGAGAGATCCACAAACTAGAGCAAGGGGAAAGAGTTCTCCTATGGAGTGTGATCCATGAACCAACTAGGAAGATAGAGTTCTTCTATGGAGAGAGATCCATGAACCAGTTGAGGAGATAGAGTTCTCCTGGATCAAGTTCCATGAACTAGAGAAAAGGGGAAAGAGTTCTCCTATGGAGAGAGATCCACAAATCAGAGCATAGGGGATTGGTGTCTCCTTTGGATAGAGGTCCATAAACATTGTAATAGGGAATTGATTCCCAAGAAGATTTATTGAGAAAATTTAGTAGAAATATTTTCTCCGTGGAGTAGCCCACATTGGGTGAACCATATTAAATTGGTGTCTCTCTTGTGTGTGATGATTTATGCATTGCTTTGATTACTGCTATTGATATTGCCATTGATAATATTGGATAATATTGTTTGGGAAAGAAAAGTAAAAGTTGGTCTTATACTGTTCACCCCCCTCTTAGTATAAGCCTGTGTTCTTCAATTGGTATCAGAGTGGGTTCCTTCAGAAGAGTCTAACAACTTGAAGGAAGAGTGTATAGGAACACAGATGGCATCTCAGAGTGGATCTTCAACAAATAAGGCACCATTGTTTGATGGGAACAATTATGCTTTCTAGAGCATAAGAATGAGGACTTACCTGATGGCACAAGGATATGAGACATGGCAAGTAGTTGAGGATGGGTTCACACCTACAACTAATCCTCCCATAGATAAATATGGTAAGCTCCTACATGTGAATAATGCAAAGGCAATGAATGCAATCTTGAGTGGATTACATGAAGCAGAATTTGTAAAAGTTATGCATTGCAAATCAGCAAAAGAGATATGGGAAAAGTTGAAGCAAACATATGAGGGTGATAAAAAGGTCAAGATGGCAAAATTGCAAAATCACAAGAAAATATTTGAAGATTTGAAGATGAAAGATGAGGAAGACATTGTTGCATACTTACTTCATGTGGATGAGGTTGTTAACACCATGCGAGGACTTGGATTCAAAATTGAAGACTTCGATGTTGCTCAAAATGTTTTAAGGTCACTTCCTATGAGGTATGATGGAAAGGTTTCAGCCATAGAAGAAACAAGAGATATTGAAAATTTGACTATGGATGAGTTACATGGAACTCTCACAACTTATGAGATGAGAATAGTAAAGGATCCTATCCCCAAGAAAGAGGTAGCCTTCAAAGCAGCAAAGAAAGATAAGAAACCAGATTCAAGTGATGAGTCAACCAGTGATGAGGAAGCTAACTATGATAGAAGGAACAAGAAGGACTCAAGAAAGCACAAAGGTATGAAAATAGTAAAGTGTTTCAATTGTGGTAAATATGGTCACTATGCATCTAACTATCTAGAAGTTGGAAGTAGTAGCAGTGAAGAGAAACAAGATCATAAGAAAAAGGAAGTAGGAAAATCTAGGTATGAAAAGAAAAATAGGTATGGACAAAGCAAGCATGAAAAGAAGTTTTTTCAAAGGCATAAGAAGAGTTTCTATGCAGACAAGATAGGCAAGGTTTCAAGTGATAGTGATGAAATATCCTCAGATAGTGAAGAAGAAGAAATTCTCTTTTTGGCAATAGAAGAGGAAGGAAGTGCTCCTATTGAAGATAAATATGAAAAGTATGAAGATGCTCTTGAAGACCAAGAAGTAGAGAAAGAATCAAAAAATGAAGAGGAAGGCGTAGTAGATCTAGAAGCAGAACTTATTTCTGCTCTTAAAGAATTGAAAAAGGTTAGAAAGCAGAATTCAAGATTCAAGGCTCAAGTTCAAGAATGTGATGAAGAAAAAGGAAAGCTTATACAAGATCTGACAAACTCAATAGCTAAGACAAGGATATTTAAATAAAAGTTAGAGGTAAAAGTCTTAGAATGTGAAATATTAGAGCATGAGGTAGTTTCACTAAGGAAGGAAGTGAAAGAGTCTAAAGATAAGCTACACAGGTTTGGGAAAAGTTCAAAGACCTTGGATAAGATTATCAATGCACAAAGATCTTCATCAAACAGAACAGGACTTGGTTTTGAAGAAGGACAAGGGAAACAAGAAGAGGAGTCAAGCTCAAGCTCCAAAGAGGAAGAAGCTTCAGAAGAAGAGAGTGAAGGAGAAATTGAGACTTATGAGGATAAGTTGAAAAATAGAAACTTCACCAAGGAAGGAAACAATGCACAAACAAGGAACAGGGAACATCATAGGGAAGAAAGGACTAAGAGACCAATGGGTCCAAGGCAAGATTTCTTCAAAGGACATTGTTTCTCATGTAACAGGTTTGGTCACAAGGCTATGCATTGCAGGACTCATGGAAAGAAGGAATATGGTTTTACTAAGAGAAACTTCAAATATGGACATCTCTTTCAAGGGTATTGCTACTCTTGTAATCATTTTGGTCATAAAGCAATTCATTGTAGGGTTCATGATAGAAATGGGTATGGCTTCACCAGGAGGAACTTCAAGATATTTGCACCTTCTAGGAACCACAACATTAAGTGTTATAAGTGCAATAATGTTGGGCATAAGGCCAAGTGGTGTAGAACATAATTTCCAGAGACAAGCAAGAATAGGGACACTCAAAAGAATCAAAAGGGTATGTTGAGAAAGAAGGTGGACAAAGAAAAAGAGCATTGTATGCTGGGAGTAGAGATACTCCCACCCCAAAATTAACCACCTCAAGGAGAGGAGGTGGGGAGGGGGCTGAGCTAAGAGTCTTATCTTTAGCCCCAAAGGAGTCCCTTTGCCATTGATGTCAAAGGGGGAGAGATTTGAGTTAGGGGAGAGCATTCAGTCAAGGGGAGCAGAATTGGAAAAAGGAAAAAGGAATGGTTAAGGAAAAAGGGTTACCATCAATGACAAAGGGGGAGATTGTTGGAAATTTGAGCATGTTTTGTTGTCATTGATGTCAAGAGGTTTGATATCCTAAGTTGATGGAATTAATGTCAAGAGGTTTGATTAATGTCAAAAGGTTTAATGTCCTAAGTTGATGGAAATATTTGTGAGAATATTCCTCATGGTGGCACATGAGGTATAAGGCAACAAGAAGAAAGGAATTCCTCTCCATGATGTTTGAGAAAGAATTTATAAGTCTATTTACCTTGGTGGTAATTTTGTAAAGGTTAAAATATTCATTAATGGTGGCAAGGTTATCCTTAAAGAAAAGGCCCAAAAAGGATTTTAATATTTAAATTATAATATTTAAATCCTTTGGATTTAAATTATTATAATTAAATATAATAATTAAATTCGAAGCACCAAATTTGAATTGCAAGTGAGCCGACGTCAAATGTATAAGAGGGCATGTGTATTTATAGGCTAAGGTTTAGCCTAAGCCAAAGTGTATTCGATTTAATTGCCCTCAAATTTATTGCCTTGCTCATTCGATGCGGTGGAGGAAACAGATAGAAGTTTTAACATTTTTAGAGTAGTGAGTCTGGTCAAAGGTTGGAAGGGGTTTGTCCCCACTCAAAGTGAGGTGGCAGCCAAGCTAGCAAGCTTGGCTTGCACATGCATAGAGGGTAGAAGGTGCAGTGTTCGATTCATACGGAGGCCTTTTCATTTGCATGGTCGGATTTATTTTTAGCATCAATGGTAAAGGATAACAAGGAGATCATGCTCCTTTGGTTTCATGTGGGTTGGCTAGCCCATATGGTGGCCTAGCCATAGCTAGGGCGTGAGGTCATCAAGCAGTGTGGGTTCGATTCTCAATGATAGGCAGCAATGAAGGGATTAATTTTTGATAAAAATTAATTTATGCCCTAAGGTTTAAAGTTGCTAAGGTATGTGCTAGCTAGGAGATATAAGGAGTTTTATATTGATTTTATTTTTGCAATAAAAGGGGTTATGAAATGATTTCTTTTTCTTGAGAAAAAATTAAGGTGGTTTGTTTGCTAGTGCATTGGGGTAAAAATTGAAGTGGTGATTTATTTATCTTTTGGAAATGCATTAATGACAAGTAGGAGATATAAGGTGTAAATGAAATATTATGCTTATGTAATTGGTGATTTTTGTTGATGAAATTTTATTTGCAAAGTTAGGAGTAATAAGGTGTAAAAGTGGTTTGGCATTTTATTGAATCTTTGTATGGTGAAATATCTATTGAGGTGGAATATTCATGTGGAGGTTTTGAAATAGATTGTTGCTATCTAACCCTTGAAGTGGCACAAGAAGGATTGGTTATTTGTGAGACAGGTTTTGAAGACATATCTCCAAAAGAGCATTTAAGAGGTATGGGCACATCATCCTTTATTTGAAGTGTTTGTTGGAATGAATGTTGTGAAACATAAGGTGGAGTGAAAAGGATTGTTTGATAAGCATTGTTGGAAATATTTGAGTGAGTTTTGTGTGCTTCATTGTTGAATATTTTGGAAACATTTGGGATAGATTTTGAGAACAATCTATGATGTTATTGCTGAAATAGTTTGAGAAGTTTTGAGATAAAGAGTGTGAACTACTTGTGCTAGGGTTGAAAACAAGTTAAGCATCTTTGTGAAATATTTTGAACATTGATTTGAGAGATATTGATAGCATTTGAGAGAAGGTGATTGAGATCAGTTTTGTTAAGGGAAATTATGCATTAGTGTGATTGATCTTTGCAAGAAAGATAGATCAGTTTTGTGAAACAAGTCATACATTGTTTTGATTTGATTTGAAAAGGATTTGGCAAAAGAAAGAGATTGGTTGATTGAGTACAATATTTGTGAGTGTGAAACATATTGAGATTTTCTATATGTTCCAGAGGTTAAACGAATTCTAAGTAGAATTTGTTTGTGTGAAGAGAGTTTTCTGAAAGAGTTTTAAGTTGTGTTTTGTATGCAAGTTTTGGAGTTATTTGAGCAAGTCTTTGTGAAGGCTTGAGGACAAATTTGAGCAAGTCTTTGTGAAGGCTTGAGGATAGATTTGAGCAAGTATTTGAGAAGGCTTGAGGATAGATTTGAGCAAGTCTTTGAGAAGGCTTGAGGATATATTTGAGCAAGTCTTTGAGAAGGCTTGAAGGCAGATTTGAGAAAGTATTTAAGAAGACTTGAAGGTAGATTTGAACAGCATTGAGAGCAGGTTTGATTGTTGATTTGTTCAAGCTTTGTGTTAAGGCTTGGGGTAGATTTGAGATAGATTTTGGTGTATATTTGAGATAGAGTTTAGTGCAGATTTGAGATAGATTTTAGTGCAGATCTATAAAATTTATGAGTAGATTTAGAGCATATTTGTGCTAGACTTGGGATAGAGTTTGGTGTAGATTTGATATAGAGTTGAGAACAAGATTTGGAGGTGACAGAGCAAAGAGGAAAATAGTCTCTAGTGGATAGAGATCCATTAGCCAGTGTAGTGGGGATAGAGGTCTCCTATGGAGAGAGATCCACAAGCCAGAGTAGTGGGGGTAGAAGTCTTCTAGAAGATCACCAGCCAGAGCAGAGGGGATAGAGTTCTCCTATGGATAGAGATCCACGAACCAGAGTAGAGGGGATAGAGTTCTCCTATGGAGAGAGATCCACGAACCAGAGCAAGGGGAAAGAGTTCTCCTATGGAGTGTGATCCGTGAACCAACTGGGAAGATAGAGTTCTTCTATGGAGAGAGATCCATGAACCAGTTGAGGAGATAGAGTTCTCCTGGATCAAGTTCCACAAACCAGAGAAAAGGGGAAAGAGTTCTCCTGTGGAGAGAGATCCACAAATCAGAGCATAGGGGATTGGTGTCTCCTTTGGATAGAGGTCCATAAACATTGTAATAGGGAATTGATTCCCAAGAATATTTGTTGAGAAAATTTAGTAGAAATATTTTCTCCGTGGAGTAGCCCACATTGGGTGAACCACGTTAAATTGGTGTCTCTCTTGTGTGTGATGATTTGTGCATTGCTTTGATTACTGCTATTGATATTGCCATTGATAATATTGGATAATATTGTTTGGGAAAGAAAAGTAAAATTTGATCTTATACTATTCACCCCCTCTCAGTATAAGCTTGTGTTCTTCAAATTGACAAACCACTCATGATGTGGTGTCATGTGGAAAGAAGCTCCTAAATCTATAATCTAGTCTTCAAGACACCCTTCAATTGATAGATAGGAAGAAGTAAGAAACATGGAGGAGTTTTCATCTACAACTTTATCAACTATCTCTTCTTATGTCACATTTTCATTCTTCTTCTTTAGAAAGGGACAATGAAACTAGATATACCCCTTTTTACAAAAGTAGTAACATTCCACATTGCTAAAACATTTCTTTTCTATGTTGAACAATTTTCCTCTACCTCTAGACTTGCTTCTCCCACTAGATCTACCTTTTCCTCTCTTCTTTGAGTGTTCACATGCTAAATAGAACTCTGGAGTAGATGATTCACCATCAGATATCCTTCTTGTCTCCTTATTCAATAGTTAGCTAACCACTGACTCCATCTATAACTTGTTAGAAGCAACACTTATGGTAGTAATAAGATTCTCCCATGAGTCTAGCATACTAATTAACAATACCAGACACTAATCTTCATCACTCTATTTATCACCAATGGATTTTAGCTGCTTCATTAGCATATTAAAATCATTCAAGTCATTTGAGAACTTGCCATTCTCCTTCATTCTTGAGATTTTTTAGCTTCTTCCACAACATTAACTTGTTCACTATTGACTTGGAAGTGTATATGCTTTCCAACTTGCTCCACATATATTGAGAAGATTGTGCTTGTGTCACATTTAGAATCATAGAGTTTGCTAAACTCAATCTAATGAGGGACATTACTTTTCTCTCTAGCTTATTAAAATCCTCTTGTGTCATCCTAGTGGGCTTTTTGGTGACTATAACCCACAAGTCTATTTCCACCAGCAAATCCTCCATTTTGATCTTCCATAATGTGAAGTTCAATCCATTGAACTTCTCAATCTCTAGTTTGTTGCTCATTTTTTGCAAATCATTCTCTTCTCCCACTCAAACTGTGAAACAATGCACTAGCCCTCAGGAGTGCTCCAAAATAAATATAAAGCATGTTGCAAAGAGAGAGAGCACAATTCACTACTAAATCATATACAACTTCCTCTCTTCTACTATAGTGATCTGATACCATGAAAAGAAAAACAGAGCATATGCTTAAACAAACAAAGAACAAAAACTACAAGAAAAAACATAAACAACAAATAAAAGGAGGACCAGATATTTACAAAAAAATATTTATTTATTCAAAATAATTTTGTATACAATGTTACATGCAAATATCCTTTTGTAGTCACAAAATGGAAGGGTTTCTTAATTTGCCCACCCAAATAATTTTATGGAATCTTCTAGGTCTTACTAGTCTTTTGGAATCTTCCAAGTCTTACTAGACATTAATATTGATGTATACCAATATCTTTAATTTGACCAAAAATATAAAGTCACGTAAAAAAATATTTCCGTGAACTTTCTAGAAGATTTTATCATCAAATATAAAAATTGTGCAGCACCTGCACATTGTAACATTAGACGATAAATTTATTTTCACTTCTAAAACCATTAATGAGTTGTCATATTCATCATATTGATTTGGTTGGTTGTTTTACAATGCAAGAGGTGGTTGTGTAGAAGTATATGTCATTGATCATGATATGCTTATATATACTTTTTTAAATTATTGTTGTAATCATATAAAATTTTGGAATGTAATTTATGTATAACAATGTGTAAATACTTGTTTAAATTTTTATGTTAATTTTTTTATTTTTTATTTTGTTACTTTTTGTGAATGTTTTAATATTTATTTTATGGTAATGTGTTATTCCAAGATTTTGTATTAGATCCCTTTAGGAGTGAGCATCAATGTTGTTCAAGATTAGTTAAGGGGACTTTGTTGAGAGTTATTCAAGAGTCTTATGTTATAAGAAAAATTCATCTTAAAATCCCTCTATGTTTTTTAATGAGGAAATTATTTGGTTGTGTAGGGCATATAAAACATGTTTCTATTGCTAATTATGTGTATGTATTTATTTTTCATGTGCTCACAATTCTAGTCATATGACTATCTACAAAGGATCTATTAAAGTTAGTGAGAAGCAATGAACTTTATAGTATCCACAACATCTATGGTGAGTCTATAAAATAGCATATATTTATGATATATATACATGTTATGAAAATTTGAAGTTCAAGCTTGAGACTCATAAGTCATTGAGATGTGTTGTATAGGAAAAATGAGTGTTAGACTAACTGAATTACAATATTGATGTTAATTGTAGATACTTTGAAAGAATCTACCTATGTAATCATGTTGTGTCTGAGTGTTTAGTAGAGATTTTATGTTGATTGTTATGGTTATAAAAAATGGTTCATCAATGTGTTTTTTGAGATTAAATCTTGTCTATATGCAGATAGTCTCAAAGAAAAAACTCCTCGTTAATGGGCATGCAAATGGGAAGAACATTTCTTATTTTTCATTTCATTCTTTTGAACTTGTAAATAGAACTATATTGAATGACCATGGTGAAGGATACACAACATATCCGACAAATGTAAAGAAGAAGAAGTTTTGTGATCTTCATTAATTATTAGCAAATTCTCTTGGTGATGTGTTGAGTATCACCAACATCAATAGAGGCTTGTGGTAGCATCCTCGTGGTAATTTTGATAGGATGCCTAGGAAAAAAATTTGAACAAAGTGCAAGTCAACATATGGTGTCTCTCCCCCTACCATGTAGTGGATCAAAGAAGGAAAGGGACCTATTTGAGTGTGAGGATATCATGAGGTAGCTCCTTCAATGTTGCACATATCTTAAGGACGTCAATAGATTCTAGTAGATTATTATTGTAAAATTATATCTAGATAAGTAAACATGTCGAATCATATAAATCATAAGAGTCCAAGATTCAAAATTAAGTGACTATGAAATCAAATCCATTTATGATGAACAAAGGGATAAATTGAGTTCATTCCTTATACAATATTTTAGCTTATAGTTCTTCCTTTGCTCTCAATGTTATCAAAATCTAATGTTAACTACATTAAGATTCTCATTGAATGAAAATATTTGAGTATAAGTTGCATGAAAAAGTAGTGTCATGATGTGTCTTGTTCCTTTTTAAAATAATCCTTGTAGTGAATGCTTGAAATTCAAGTGTATCTAACTCATCATGTGGTAAGTCATGAATAGTTCCTTCATAGCCATGAGTTCAACATGGAGAATATTTATATAGTCAATAGTTCAAACATGATAAGTGATGTGTCTTTAATGTAATCAGTATTTTAATTGACTGGCCAATTATATTAAGTAAAGGTTCCAACCTTATACATAAGAGTCAAGGAAGTATGAAATAAATATGGTATACATGGAGTGCATGATCAATGGTGCTTGACACTCTTAATGAGCTTTTTTCAAGTGATGTTGATGTTAATTATGTTCAAAATAAAGATATTGTAATGAAGACAATTGTTATGGTAATGGCCAAGATAAATGCTAAATTGGTGTTGTCTATTATGATGGATATTTTTATGTGCTTTGAAGAACATGTTAAATTAATAGGTATAAAATTAAAATAATTCTAATGTGTGTATATAATAGTTGTGGCTAAGCCAAAGGAAACACATGAAGGTGGTTGAGATGAACCACAAGGTTAGAGATAGTTAAGAGTAACCACATGAATGAAAATTATTTAGAGGAACCATATAGTATGAAGATGGTCAAAGGATACAATAGTACAATTTATTGGTGGTTATGGTCTAACCACATATAAACACTTGTATAATATGGTTGTAGTTTAGCCAATTGCAAACCCTTATTATGTGGATATGATGCTTTACGAGGATTCTAACAAAGGCCATAGAGAGATGTAACTAAGATAAATTTGTACAATGGTGCAGTTTTTATGGATTGTAAATACATGACACCCCAGGTGCAAGATGGAGAGACACCCAAACATTGCATATTGATCATAGTGAGAGTACTACATCAAAAGGAGGCTTGATGAATACTCATGTTTATCAATGTAATAAGTGGGTTCCTAACCAACCATAAGACCTAGAGAAGCAAGTAGGACTTATTTATTTTGTTGTGTTTGTGGGAGGGGTCTTTAGGTCTTAAACAAAATAGATTTATAGGGGTTATTACATGATAAATTTATTTTGTGTCTATAATGTTAAATTATTTATTGCACTGACATGGATGATAGTTGAAATAGTACAAGAGTTAGTTGTGTAAAAGCATTAAATATTGACCATGATGTGTCTATAAATACCTATATAGACTATTACTGTGACCATGCATATGTGTGGAATGTAATCTATCTGCATCAATGTATAAATTCTAGGTTGTCTAACTTTTCATGTCTAGTATTATTTATGTTCCTTTTAATAAATTATATAAATGTATGTTTCTATGGTAATTCGTTATTCCAATAGAGGATAGTATTTAGACAAGATTAATAGACCATGTAAGCTATACTTTCATTCAATCTTAATAATACATTGCCTATGATTATATTTTATACTCTTTGATTTTAATATTTGCATTGTCAAATAATATAGACTAGGAATTCAAACATTGATACAATAAAGCAAATTAATCCCAACAAGTATTAGATAATGTGTAAATTATAAAACAAGAAAATAAGATAAAATAGGAATTCTTTGGATACTTAGTCTATACTTATGCATATTTTAATATCATTTTAAAAGCTAAGGGACTACCTCCTCTTTGAACCATTTGGCATGTTACTAACATGGTTCCAAGTCCTTCACTTCCTTAATTTTTAAGATATTGTATAACACCTATTGACCCTACAAAAATAAACAAGTAGTAACAAAAGCCTATTGAATATGTCAAAAAATTTCTAGCATTTCTCCATGCAGATATCTAGCCTTAGTTATAAATAAAAAGAAAAAATGAGAATTGAATGAGAATTATCCTCAAGAAAATAAAAACAAGTGGATATTGTGTATTGAACAAGATTGCTATGGAAAATTGGTACACATTGTCCAATATTGAGGATATTGAATAGACTAATTCAAAACCCCCAAGTACTTCAACAAAATTGATGTGGCTTTTACATACTATTATGTACATATGGTCCCATAAAATTTAATAAAAACAACTTTCATATTAAAAATGATCCTTGTTAACAAATAGGTTTACCTCTTGGTATTGTGAATGATCCAGACACATTTTAAATTTTTATTAATAATATAATTTTTGTAAAAAAAAATATAACAATATATTTACACACATACATATATAGTGCTAATGTCAAACATGTTCAAATTGCTCTTATTCTTTTCCATGGGATAGTATCAAAAACAAATATCAATAGGATTTTATTTAATATCTACAATTTGTTTTTTTTATCAACATGATGTGAATTCAAATACAAAATACCACTAAGGATTCAACTAAGTTTTTCTCAAAAATATAGACATTTATAAAAACCTAATTTGACATCTCTTTCATAATAATGCCAACCCACTTAATAAACTCTCTAATCAAAATCATTTTTCATGGAATTTACTAACATTAATATCATTTCAACAACTCAAGTATCCTCTAACTCAACTCTAATTCTTACTCTTCTTGATTTGAAACAATCTTTGAGATAGGATCAATACATTAGATGATGTCATATGTGTCATTTTAAAGCAAGGTGTCACTGCAATGCATATTATTAAACAATATTTTATCCAACAAACTAGACATATATGATAGAAAAATTCTATGCATTGATACAAAATTAATAGAATAAGACACTATATTCATAAATAGTAAGAAAACTATGCTTCATATCAATTATCAATCTCTTATGCTTTTGAATAAATGCAAGATTTAATAAAAAGAATACATTTTTAAATGAGATTCAGAAATGAGATAGAATCCATTGCATTAGATTGTGCCATATATATGGTTTTACAAAGAAGGCCACTCAATTGTATTCCATTATAAACACTTTAAAAAATAGATAAATAAGAGAATACACATAATAAAGACTTCTATAAGTATCTTAAGTATGAAGGACACTACATCCTCGTTAAGGATTTAATATCATTTGATTATAATACACATAATAAAAACTTTTATGAGTATCTTAAGTATGAAGGAATCTATAAGTTGTAAGCTTATTGCAGTGGTAAGAGCTTTGGCCTCTCTTTGAGAGGTTCAAGGTTCAAACCCCACTCAATATGAGGGGACCAAGACCCCTCATTTGATTATAATACACATAATAAAAACTTCTATGAGTATCTTAAGTATGAAGGAATCTATAAGTTGTAATTTTACTGCAGTGGTAAGGGCTTTGACCTCTATTTGAGAGGTTCAAGGTTCAAACCTCACTCAGTATAAGGGGACCAAGACCCCTCATAAAAACTTGTATAAACTCATTGAAAAAAGTATGAATTAATGTACATCCTCATTAAAGATTTAATATCATTCATACCATGATTACAAGTGACTTACTTTTTTAAAATTCAAAATATAATATTCAATAGAAAATATATTTAAAAATTAACTTATTTTAAATGAATTTCATCTTGTCATTATGTTAAAAAAATATTCTAATAAATTTAACAACATGGTAAGTAGATATTTTTTAAGTTCTTGCATATTTTTAGTACAATATTTGCAGTGCATGAATATTGAAATTATTTTTTTGTTTCAAATAAATGTGTTGAATGAATTTTTACATCTTCAAAACAAATCTAATATGGTAATTCAAACTTCTTTTTTATTATACATTACAATATGGATTGCTTCATAAATTATATCAACTTTATATTTCAAATTGTTCATTACATCTCGCATAAATAAAAACATTTTATTCTTCACTTGGTGGTCATTTTATTGCTTGAAGAATTTGCAATATTAGTATATGGTTTTCTTAATAAATTAAATTAACGTTGTTTTTTAAATAATTTTCCATAACTAAGATTCATAAAATATGCCCACTACTCATCCTATGGTGGTCTTTTTTAAAGTGGTTATATGGGTTAACATAGTATCCATTTATATTATAAGTATTTGAACTAATCATATGATTGTGGTATTATAACAAACCATATTAATGTGTGATAACTTACCATGGAAGTGTCCAAAATACGGGGACATGAATTTTAGTTATGATCATATATCATTTACCACACATAGTGGTTATTTTAGCAAAATATTTTAAATATATTTATCTTATCCTTGTATAAGAAAGCATGCCAAATATTTTACTAGAAGATATATGTTATGCAATCAAGCTAATCCTTCTTATAGAAAATTTGACTTGGTCACTTTCCTTCAAGGCTTCATAATCCATATCCATAGAATTTTTTAGTGGATTACCCACTACTCTTAGCAGGAAATAGTTATATATTTAAAATAGTCTATTAGTTTTCTAATATGAATTTATTTATCATATGCAAAAACCATATATACTTTTAAAGATATTAAGTCCATGTTTCATTTTGGTAGACTACTTACTATTGCTTTTTGTTATGACTCTAGATTTCCTAACACATTATACTTTTTGAAATATTTTAGATCTAAATTAAGGGTTTTGTATACCCTTTCATCCACGAGTCTATGATCAAACCAAGGTAGTGTTGATATACAAAATATTTGATACAATATATGTGCTTATGAGACTGAGATTCAACATAGAATGATATTCAAGTAAATCTCTAATCTCTAGGTTAATGGGTTGACTCCCAACTAAACTAATTAATAAACTAATCTAAATAATGCTATGGGAAGAGGGATGCAATAAGATAAAATGAAATGCAAATAAACAAAAAATGATCTTTCTTCTATAGTAGTGTGACAGTCAATCTAATGAAAATCATCAAAATTGATAAAATAACTTCAATATGATTAAATTTGTGAATAACTTGTAATAACAAAATAAAGAACTAACAAGGGGCTCTGCAGGTGACTTCCTTTGGAAGTCCTGTTCCACTTCCTTGCATCCCTTCCCTGTCCTTGTCCCAGGTCCCTGTTCTTGTCCCACGTCCTTATTCTTGTCCCAGCTTCCCTAGCACTTCCTTAACTCTTCCTCCTTGGCAGGATGGTGTTGCAGACGATATCCTTGGGGTAGGAGATCACTGATCCACTGATCTGCCCCTTTCCTTTCCCTTTGGTGGGGTTTTCCTTTGATGCTTGGGATCCTGGGATGGTTTTGGGTTCTTCCCTAGGACTTTCCCTAGGTTTTTTGGGTTGTTCAAGGATTTTTTCCTTGGATTTCCCAAATTTTTCTAGGTTTTTTTAGGTGTCTTCTTGATGTTTGCCCTTGGTGGTTCTTCAATTGCAAAATTTTGGGACTATGGGAAAGAGGCTTCATGAGTAGTTTTACACAACATCCTTTTGGTCTTGAGGGGGACCATGTGCTTTCTTCTGTGACTCTACTCTTTGGGATCGGTGTTGTGGGTCCAGCGGGATTCCAGTTTCTTTCATGGCTTTGCCGTGGGAGCCTTTGGTTTCCTTATTGTTGTGTCCTTGCAATACTTCCTCATATGTTTCCCTAAAGCTGTTCGTTGGTGGTGTTGAAGGTTGTCTAGGATTTTTGGCTACATCCTTTCTGTTTGGGCTCTATTGTCTATAGTTGGGCTTCCTCATGACTCCTTCCTCTTAGGTTCCTTGGGAACTTTCTTGTCTATTTTCTATGGTGTGTTGTTCTGCTTTCGATATTTCCTCTACTCGACTAGCATCTTTGAAGGCTTACTTCTTCACTGCATGAGGACTTCGTGGCCTGTGGAGATCCTCAAAATGTTGACCCACTTTCCAGGCTTGTGTTCCATTGCATGAGGATTTCGTGGCTTGAGGAAATCCTTAGATTATTTTCCCACCTTTTAGGCTTGCAAGGGAGGCACTTTTTCTTAGTTTGAGTGATCTTATGGCATCCTTGGTTGCTTCCCATCCTTGTTTTGGTAGGATTTACTATAATTTTAGTCTCTCTGCTCCACCCTTTGGTGTAGGGTGGTTTTTCTGCATTTGATTGGTTTTTCCCTGTGTGGGATGTTGTTTCTCTCCTGGTTTTCAGTTTCCCATGGGTGGTTTGGTGCCTATTTCCTTTTCCCGCCCTTGTGATGTTTCAAATTTATTTTTAGGCACATGTTTCTCTTTCCCGCATTTGAGATGTTTCAAATTTGTTTATTAGGTGGTTTTTCATTTTCTTTTATCGCCTTTTCCTTTCTCGCCTGGAGGGCGTATCAAATTTTTTTCCACGTATTTTTTCTCACTACCTTCCTGAATGATTTCCTGAAGGTGTTCCTGAAGGCTTTCCTCAAGCCTTTCCTGATGTCCATCCTTGGACTATTCCTTTTGAAGTTTGTTGTAATCAGGTTTTGGGATCCTTGATAAAAACCCATTTTAAATTTAACTTAACTTACCAAAAAAATAAATAAAGAAATAACAGAAGATGGGAAGGTAGGGCCACAATCATCATACAACTATATATTAAGAGATCAAATAACATAGTTGATCCATAGAAACCATGCATAGTATCTTTATTAATTGCAATTTAATATCAATATACAATATTTTATCATAAGGAGTAACTCTAATATTCTAAAAATAGACAATAGATATTTATAAATAAAAGTTTAATCTAAATTTTAATTAATGTAAAATATTTCTACTCTTAGTAAATTATAATTTGGTAGAATATTTTAACAAACTTGATGCTTGGACAACTAAAACTACCTCTCAATTTATTCTACATGATTTTAGTAGCTCTGATTTCTTCATCAGTGTTACTTGAAAATAAAACAATTACTTTTTAGGATATTAGATTGAACTTTGTGTGCCAAAATGCATTCCTTTTTTGACATCCTAAATTAGAAAGCAATTTGCTCTTTTGATATGATAATGCTTCGTTTACAGGTGATGATGCACTAAAAAAAAATTATGGTTTTTAAAATAAATAGCATGTGTCATGTCTTGGTCAAAATTCGAAGCTTTGTTATGTTTTTTTTCTTTTCTAAGGTTACTTCAAGATAAAGATTTTTTTGATTTCTCATGGGTTGTGGTGCTAGAATGGTTTCAACTCATAAGTTTTGGAATCCATCACAACTTTTTAGCAAATGAGCCAATTCCATAACATCCTATGATATCATATATATTCATGGTACAATTCCACTTATGGCACCAACCTCTTATTTGACGTTGTTATCACACATGTTTATGGCACCAAATATACCTTTGGTACCAAATCCCTCATCTTTGGTAATGGTGTCTCATTTGTTTATAGTGCCAACTCCACCTATGGTATCAAACTCCTCTTTAGCATTGGCATATCATTTGTTCATGACACGAAGTCCTCCTTCGACACAAACCTCATATTTGGTGTTGGTGTATCACTTGTTCATAACACCAATTCTATCTTTGTCACCAACCTCATATTCACTGATGGAATCTCATTTATTCATAGTTCTAACTCCATATTTAATGGTAATCTCTTCTTCAACATTATGGTGCTAGTGTTAAGCCTAATAGATGACCTTTGGTATTAAGTGCCTTGACACCTAGACCTTAGACACCTTTTGAAACCATAACCTTTGTACTAGGTTAATATCTCATTAGAGTCTTGGTATCAATTTTTAGACCCTTTCATTAATACTATTGCATCTATTATGTAATCAACCTCTTGTATGTAGAGCGACTTTGTATTACTTCCTTCATAGAAAACTTTTGTCATTGCTTCCCTAGTACATGTTGGAATATGTGGCGGTTAAGCTTTTCTTGAAGCTACGATTGACTATTTAAACTTATATTTGTTATATTTTCCCTTTGGACCCATGTAAACCTTGTAAAAGATACTTCTATAATTTTTTAAATATTTTATTCCTAAGGATCAGTCTCACAACTTTGACCTAAAGACATCATGTACTTGTGTCCATTTTGCCTCCATCTACTCCAAATTTTTGTTTTAAAAAAGTCACTATTTCCCTCCTTTTTTAAAAATTTAAAATTTATATTTGGAATATTCCCTTAAGTGGTAATTTAGTGTAGAATGGTTGGTGTACCATGGGTTGTAGTTGGTGTCTCCTGGTTGGGTGGTTGTTTTTTGGGTCTCTTTCATGCCTTCTTATCTTGTGGTTGTCTAGTTTAGTTTCAATTAATGGTAGTGCCCTGTGTTGGGGTAGCAGCCTATTATCTTTTTTGTCTCTTTTGGCTGCAACAATTTTCCCTTTATAAAATTTTGAAAGGTTTGTGGATCCTTTCAAAACCCTTTCTTCAACTAATAAAAAAATGAACATATTAAAGCATATATTACTATAATATATAGAAGTAATACAAAAATAATTTAGTTTATTTTTGGCATTTCATCTTGGTTACCGAACAAGATGAAACTTAAAATGCACACACACAACACCCCAACAATATATCGTTGGCATTTCATCTTGGTTACCTTAGTTTGAATCATGGGGAAGGAGACCCCTTGCTGCTATGCCCCTAGGGAGTGTGTCCCCTAATTGTACCACCTGTTGTACTTCACCTACCTTAAACACACACACACACACACACACACACATATATATATATATATATATATATATATATATATATATATATATATATATATATATATATATATATATATCATGTTTAAATTACATTAAATGTTCTTAATTATTTAGTAATTTTTTTTATGAAAATTGAATAGATCCCTTGAATCGTATTACATCATGAATATAATGGTATTGTCACAGCTTGGAAATTATGCATGTAGTGCTTGGCAAGATTCGAAATCCTTCTCAAAAAATATAATATTGCTTATGAAACATTTTAAATGTATGAATATAAAACATGTAACCTAATAAGTGATAATGAACATATTAAATCATATTGTTATAATTTATAAAGTAATATAAAAATTATTTAATTTTATACAAGATAAAATTTTATATATATAATAATGTCCAAATTATATTAAATATTCTTAATTATTTCAATAAAAAGATTCATGGAAATTGAATAGATCCTCTGAAAGTCAAGTGTAGAAAATTTTCATATTAAATATATATAAAAAAATGATAATGTCTTAAAATGCAACCTTAGAATGATAAATTGGGTTATTACTTACACTCACAATAGATTTTCAAATTTTAAGTAATGTTGCACATGAATTATTTTTAGAAAAAATACAACATATAAAGACTTGACTTGTAACTAGGCTTGTCCATACCACAATGGTATGTTTTGAAGCTATGAACTGACAACACCCACTCATGTTTCCACAACAACATTGATATGATAGAGGGAGGAATCCCAAAAAGTGTGGTGGAGAATTTACATCCCTATGCCTATTAACAAACTTGTGAAGGGATTAATATATAATTATAAATTATTAAGCTATGATAATTAGTGAATTAATGCAAATTATTTACCATACAAAAGCATTAGTATGGATGCATTTTCTTAAGAATATACCACATAAAGACAAGGGCCCTATAAATAGGATCATCTACATCATAATGATCCAAATATTAGAGCTATACAGTTATACATCCACTTATGATTTATCGCAACCCAGTGTAAAATGGAGTGAGGAATCCTATGTAAGCATGATCAATGGCTTGCATCTCTAGCATGCTATTTTATTGAAAAAATAATTGGTAGGTGATGAGCTTCATAAACCTTTGAAGTTTCACTATTTGGATCAATGTGAGATTATTACGCACAAACACAATATTAGGTAGAATTTTAAGTGGATTATAATTGGATTATGAATCTGACAATGACACAAATACTAAATTCATGTAAATATGATCATGAAAATTGTAATGACAAACAAATTAGTTCCATGAAGGTACTACACCCACTCAACTTGATTTTTATTGAAGTGAGTAACATCACATAAGCCTAACTTAAAGATTGCACCACTAAGCTTGTCGCTTCATTTACAAAGGCATTGGGAGGTGAGGGGGTTCATAAACCATTCAAACTTTATTAATAGGGTCACTTTAGAATAATTACTTCCACACACAATAAACTATCAATTTTTTAAGTGAGAGTGTAGATGTAAATTATTCAACAAATATGTTAGATGAAGACCATTGACATTATTAGGATGTCTACATCACAATGACACACAAGTTGAAACCATGAAGGCATATTATTCATCCATAAAACCATACTATGATATTAATAAAAGTTAGGAATCCACACAAAATTGAACATGTAAGCTTACTACTTAGTTAACAAAATGATCAATAGATAATAAGATTCAACTTAAGTATCACAATTTGAGTTAATATGAGATTTTTAATCACAAAAAAAATACACTTACAAATTTTAAATTTCAATTATTAATGTGAATATAATTTCTATAGGAAGGGTATGAGCTAGAAACGAGTGCAATCTGAGAGCAAGTGTGAACCAAAAGCGAGCGTGATCTAGGATTGAGCCTCACCTTTTTCTTGTTTTATAAAGTAATCATGTGTTATAAGTGGGAGTAGGAAGAATGAGTAAAATCAAAGCGTAAGCAAGGAGCAAGTATTAGTTCTTCTTGTTTCAAATATTAGGAAAAACTTAAAAACTAAAGGATTCATATGAAGAAAATATAGGTAACACGACACAAAAGTCATTTTTGAAAATTCTCACTGGAAGTAAGGAAGTCCTAGTGGAAGTATAGATTTCCTACTTAGAGAAAAAAGAGAGAGCAAACCTATGTCAAACCCTATCTAGATAGTAGATACTACACCACGAGTTATTATCAAGAATAAGATGATCAAATATGATATAATGGCTATTAAAACCAAAGGATTAATGTGTAGGTTCCATGGATACTAGCCAGGTTTTTTAGAGATTCAAAATTGGATCAAGTGGAAGTGGGGATTGAATCCAATTACTTCATGAGTTTTATTCCAAAAGAATTTTTTCTCGTTATCTTCTCGAGTTCAAAAATAAGGGATAAAAATAATGGATGGTGGTCATTGGTTTAGGGATAAAGATACATTATATTTAAGACCATGGAGTAAGAATTTTTTAATGGAAGAAAAGACTATTAAAATGCTTTCAATGTGGATTAGGCTTTTTGGGATTCCTTACCAGCTCATCGATAAGAATATCCTAAAGAATATCCACAATACTCTAGAGGAGTTCATCTAGGAGATACCAATTACTAAAGAGATAAGGTGGGTCATATATACTCAAATATGTCTTTCCATGGATATTTTGAAACCTTTACCATAGTTTATTAGGATTATATCTAGATCAAGAGAATAGGATCAATAAGTGGACTATGAAAACATTACATTTTGATGCCAAAAATGTTATGAGACTAAACACATGGTAAGACATTGCAAAATGAAAATGATGGAGAAAGAGAAGGAAAATTTTGGGCATGACACAAACTTCAATATAAAAAAAATCATATCATGTAGAAGTTAGGTCAAATCAAGGATTTTTTAGTTTTGAGAAATTGGCAAAAATAATCCTTTGCATCATCAAATAAGAAAGGTCATTATAGCTCACTCAAATTAGTCATTAGAAGGTTATCAACCATTAGAGATGGCTAGAAACTTAAAGTGGTGAAAGAAAATCTAAGGATCTGGAATAAGGAAATTTTTGGAAATATTTTTGAAAACAAGAAAGCCATCTCTGAAAGGTTATCAACCATTGAGAAAAAACTTGAAGAGAGATTGCCGGACCCTTCCCTACGAGCGAGATGAAAATAAATCCCTTGCTTGAGTACCATAATGTTCTAGCTCGCGAGGAGACTTTTTGGCGGCAAAAGTCTAGAGCTACTTGGCTAAAAGAAGGTGATGCCAACACAAGATTTTTTCATGCATCTACCTTAAGGAACAGAAGCCACAATAGAATTAAAGAACTTGTTAGAGATGATGGATCATTCCTTTCTAGTCCTAATGAAATCAGAAATGAAGCAGTTTCCTATTTTCAGAATCTTTTAGGAGAAGAACATTTCAGTTCTGCCTTAGCTTCAGAATCAATGCTTTACCATATTCCTCATTTAATTTTTGATGACTTGAATGGGGAGTTAATTAAGCCTTTCACGGATGAAGAAATCAAAGAGGCCCTCTTCTCAATGAACCCTGATAAAGCTCCAGGTCCAGACGGGTTTTCACCTCGTTTTTTTCAGGCTTTTTGGGATATTGTAGGTTTTGATGTATGTGCTACTATCAAGGAATTTCAGTCCACAAAGCATATTCCGATAAGTTTTAACTCCACTTTTATTGCTTTAATCCCAAATATTCCTACTCCTAGATCTATGATGGATTTTAGACCTATTAGCCTTTGTAATGTTTATAAAATTTTGACCAAGGCAATTGCAAATAGAATGAGGAAGATCCTTCCTATGTTTATTGATGTTTGTCAAGGTAGTTCAGTCCCTGGAAGGTCCATCCTTGATGGGGTCATAACAGTTCATGAAGCCCTCCATTCGGTAGTCCAGACTAAAAAACCTGCTTTTGCTCTCAAGTCGGATATGAACAAGGCTTATGACCGCATAAACCGGAGTTTTGTCTCTTGCCATTCTTCAGAAATTTGGTTTTCATCATGAATGGATCAAGCTTTTGGAAGGATGTTTTATGAAACCTTGGTTTTCAATCCTTGTTAATGGTGCTCCTGCTGGATACTTTCAAAGTAAAAGGGGCCTAAGGCAAGGTGACCCTATCTCTCCCATGTTGTTTATCATTGTGGTCGAAGCCCTTATGAGGACAATCAAAGTCGCCTGTAATATTGGTCTTATTTCAGAAATTAAAGCATCATCACAAACACAGGCAGTTACACATGAACAGGTTTGTGGATGATACTTTGTTGTTAACTCTTGCATCATTTTTTGAGGCTAAGGTCATAAAACATATTCTAGAGCTATATGAGGATGCTGTGGGGCAAAAGGTAAATTTTTCAAAGAGTAAAATTTATTTCTTTAACACTCCCATTCAGAGGCAGATTAAGATTGCTAGGATTCTTGGATGCTCAGTGTCTACTCTTCCATCCACATACTTAGGCCTTCCTTTATTTATAGGCAGAGCTACTGATTCCATGTGGACTAATGTAATTGAAAGAATTCAGAGGAAGCTGGTTGGATGGAAAGGGAATTTGTTATCTCAAGCTGGCAAGGCAGTTCTCACCAAGTTTTCCATTCAAAGCATCCCTGTCTACTTTCTCTCTGTTTTTAAAGCTCCTACAAGTGTCTACACTAAAATTGAACAGATCCAGAAGAGGTTCCTATGGACTGGTTCTGAATCTAAGCAGCGCTTTCACTTGGTGTCCTGGGATAGGGTTTGCAAACCAAGGGAGTTTTGAGGTATTGGGCTAAGGATAATACAACATTTAAACATGGCCCTCCTGGCCAAACAAGCATGGCGTCTTTTGACAAATGCAAATGCGAGAATGGATTACTATAATCGGAAGAAAGTATTTGCAAGAAATTGAATTCTTAAGTTATTTCTTTCCTCCCGGGGGATCAATTTTTTGGAAATCAATCCTTCAAACTAAAAACTTGCTAAGCAAAGGGCTACGTTGGAAACCGGGAAATGGAAGAAACATTGATTTTTGGGACCACAAATGGTTAAAGGACTATCCCCTCTCTGCAGACCCCATCATTTCAACCCTTAGAGCTTGGACAATTGAAGTTTTTGGTACCAAAGTTGCAGATTTTATTACTTTGTCAAACAATAGAAGGGTATGGAAGCCAATAATGAATAATGATCTACCAAGGGCATCAATAATACTGGAGAATGAATTAAAACAGTCTTTACTCCCTTCTGGCATTCTTGAGGACCAGCTTATCTGGGAAGATTCAGACAATAGGGAATTTTTTGTCAAGACTGCTTATCTGATGCTTATTGATAATGATGAACCTACTTTCCCTCACTTGGAAGTTTGGCCCAAAAGCATTGTTTCGAAGGTTGGGTTTTTTGCATGGCTGGCCATCCAAAATAAGATCCTCACCATGGGTAACTTAATAAAAAGAGGTGTGATTGTTGTTAATAGGTGTTATCTTTGTATGTCCGAGTGGGAGTCTATTGATCATTTGTTTCTGTATTGTAATTTTTCTCGTCTCAATCTTGTTAGGTCTCGTTACAAGTGTTTCATATTTATTGGGTCCATCCTCAGTCCATTTTTGACTTATTTGTCCAATGGCCTTCCCCCTTTTTGAATATGCATCTTAGGTATATGTGGAAGATCTGCCTTCATCACTACTTGTGGAAGATATGGTTGGAAAGGAATCGTCGGGCCTTCTTGGATAAGGTTTCTCAGTCATCCTCTGTCTCGTCAAAAATTTTAGCATATGCTAATGAGAATGCTTGTTTAGTGCCTGCAGCATCTAGACCTCCAAATCCTTTTAAAGCTTCATTAGGCCAGCTCATTAAACTTACCTCTCACCGATGGCCTCAATCATCCTCAAGTCTGTCCTAGAACCATGATCACATGGACCCCACCCCCCCTAGGGTGGATTAAGTTAAATTTTGATGGGGCATCTAAGGGCAACCCAGGTGAAGTCAGGCTGGTGGCTTACTTAGAGACCACAAGGGTGAGGTGCTTGTAGCTTTTGCCAAACATCTTGGAGCTCAAACTAACAATGTGGTCGAAGCAAGGGCGCTTTGGAGGAGCCTCAAGGTGGCAGAGAATTATCCAGGGAAACTGTTGGTGGAAGGTGATTCTCTTATTATTATAAATCTTCTAAAGAACACTAAGAGATCTCCTTGGAGATTTTATGACTACATCCATGAAGCAAGGGCTCTAATTCATGATCGACCTGAGGCCATAATTTTGCATACCTTCCGGGAAGCAAACATGGCAGCTGATAGGTTGGCAAATGAAGGCATTGTAGCAGCAAATTTGATCACGTGGACTGAAAATCTTCCTCATGCAGTCTCAATGGTGATTGATAATGAAAAACTTTAGATTGGAAGGCTCAAAGTGGATCAATGACAGAAAATGGGGGCATTTTTAAAAAATATATATTTTTTTGAACCTTATAATGGATTTTGTCATATTTGTTTTTTTTTGTTCATGTGACTAGTGTTTTTTGCAGCTGGTGGGGCACTGATATAGGTTTTTTATCTAAAAATTCATGCATGGGAAACATCTGCTTTGGCCTCAAGTATTTCCCAAGGTGTGTTTGGATTTGATGTCGCAAAAAGGCCCTAGCAAGAAATAACAAAGTGTTGGAGATCCCTGACAATGAGGCACGAGACCCCACCATAATAGTCTTGGAGAAGATGACAATTTCATCAGCCTCCAACAGTATCAACCAGTTGAAGAGTCTCTGTCTGGCCTCATCAGTGCAGCTGTTGATTTGTGTGATTCTCTAAATCTTTTGTTTTATAGCCAGCTAGCCTGGGGGCACAAGGAGTCGAAGGCAAAATCTAAAGATGATGGCAAGAACGATGATAAGAAGTTAGATGAGGACTACAAGGAAGACTGCTTGGCCTCTTGGCTGTCCATTCTATGGGATGTTTTTTTTGACCATATTCTATTATTTTTATATGGGCACAAGCTACTCGGCATGGTGCTTGCATGATTAGTTTTTGTCTTTGTTAGTTCTTTTTTGCGTCTTTCTTTTCTCATGGCCATAATATTAGGCTTCCATAGTTTAGTTTGGTCGTATTCTAATGGAAGAGTAGGTCTTGGCCATTTTTGTTGTCAGTTTAAACTTTTAGGGCTTGGCCTTTGTCCAGTTGGTTAGTGGACCCTATTTTGTAAAATGGTTTTGGGTCAACCAGTTAAAACCCGGTGTTAATTATAATATTCTCTTACTTACCAAAAAAAAAAAATTAGTCATTAGAAGAAAAAATGACATAAGGGATGACGAAGTAGAATTCATAAGTTCAAATTCAAAAGGAGGTAAAGGTGTAAAGGAATATGGGAAGGCAAATTTTAAAGTGAATGAGGTGAAGGAGTTCAAGATTAATCTAGGTAAATCATATTAATTTTTTTTAAGTAGCATAAAAGTCTCTCCTTGCAATAAAAATGAAAGTAGTATAGAATGTATGTGTTGCGTGTTAGAGTTTCAAGATAAAGAAATGCATGTAGAGGATATCCATGGAAATTTAAGGTTTCCAAGGTAAGATAAAAAAATTAATTACTATGGAGGATAATTCTTCTACTTTAGGTTTTTTGAGGCATCATAAAGAATAAAATATTTATAAGGCTATTTCTTGCATTTCGTATTCTTTAGCATAACATAAATCTTTAGAAGATAAGTCCCATTATGAACAATATGTAAAAGTAGAAGATATTGATGTTGATTAAATTTTTGATAGAAATAGAAAAATGAGAGGAAGGTCGTCCAAGCATGAACAAAGAGAAAAAGAAACTTGAAGGGATATTGATTTGAGAAGCCAAATAAAAGTCTCATGTGTTAACAAGAAGTGGGGCTAACCCACTAATAAAAATAAAAAGTGACGATGAAAATGATATCATAGACTAAGACCCTTAAAAAATAGTTATTAAGGAATTAATAGGTTGTTATAGTCCCAAGTTTATTTTAATACAAAAAATAAAATTAAGTAGTTAGGAGTGTAAGATGCTTTTAAAAAGGTTTAAAAGAGAGAGAATTATCTGGAAGTTTCTTCTATAGTATCTCTAGGCAATATTGCAACAATATGTGACAAATGCAAATGGGATGGACAATTGCTAGAAGGAAAAGTTAATTGGGTTCTTGGACATTTTTGATGAAAAGAGAAAAACATCAAAGTTGAGATTATAAATGTATATGCTCCAACTATATTTACCCCTTATGAAATATGTTGGAAGGACCTTAGCATATATTTATAAAATACAATGATGATTCATTATTGTGATCTATGGATTCTTGGGGATAACTTCAACACAATTCTCTCTCCTTTGGAAAAAATGGTGGTACTCTAGGATGGTCTAAATTAATGCAATATTTTGCCTCATTTGTCAATCCAAATTGCCTTAGAGATGTTAATCCTTTAAGTTTTTAATATACATAGGATAATAGATGCATTGGTCAAACTTATATAGAAAAAATATTGGATATATTCTTATTATCTAACACATGGTTGTAAATAGAGTATACAATCTCTTTAAATATTTTATTACAAGCAAGATCAGATCACAAACTCATTCCTTTGACTTGTGATTTACCCAATAATGGTCAACCAAAGCCATTTTAATTCCAATATATGTGGCTCCAAGACTTTTATTTCATTCATATGGTTATGTTATGATGGGATGAAGAAAATTTTGAAGGATTGGGTATGCATAGATTTCTTGAAAATATGAAATATCTAAAGTAGAAAAGGAATATTTGGATTGCTAAATCTTTTGCTAACATTTTTAAAGAAAATAAATAGATTGAATCCCACCTCAAAAATTTACAAGAGATAGTAGAAACCAATGGAATAGACCAACATTCTTTTGTTAAAGAAAAAAAATTACTTTTTTTATTATCATAATGCATTGAAAAAGGAGGAATCATATTGGTTCCAAAAATATAGGGAGAAATGGCTCAAGGAAGGAGAAGAAATACCAAATTTTTATGTTACAACAAAAACGAGTTTTTATTTTCATTGCATCAAAAACATTTTAACTCTAGATAGAAGAAATATGGAGAAAGAAGAAGATATCTGGGATGAAACAATTAATTATTTTAAAAATATTTTGTCATATACTAGGCAATATAAGGAGACACAATGTAAGATTTTGCAAAATATTCCATCAATTATCACATAGGGAAAAAATGAAAGCTTGATGAAGAAAATATTTATGGAAGAGCTACATGAAGTTGTTTTATCTTTCCATCCTAAAAAGGCACTTAGGCACTTAACCCCCATGAATTTCCTAAAATTTTCTTTTAAAATTTTTGGGATATATTAAAGAGTGATGTGTTGATTGTTGTCAAAGTGGGCCATAAAAGGAAGGCTAAAATAAGTGATATAAATGTCACTTTTATTACATTCATTCCCAAGAAAGGCAAGATAAAATATTTTGATAATTTTCATCCAATAAGGCTTTGTAATATGATTTATAAGATCAATTCAAAAATTATGGTAAATAGGTTTAAAAGCATTCTAGATTATGTTATCTTAGAGGAACAAGGATGGTAAATAAATTCTTGATGTTGTAATCATTTCATAAGAAGCCATACATTCTCTTCATTCCATAAAAATACTAGGTATACTTATGATATTATATATGAAGAAATCATACCATAGGGTTTGTTGAAGTTTTCTAAATGATATTCTTAAAAAGTTTAGTTTTGATCAAGGTTGGCATAAATAGCTTAAATGTTATTATAGCACTCCAAAATATCCTATTTTTATCAATGGTTCTTCTTCTAGTTACTTTAAGTCATATTGTGGACTCTACCAAGGTGATCCACTATCTCCTTATCTATTTATTATTCTTGTGGAGGTATTAGAAAGATATTTCTCAATGGGAAAAATGGAAGAAGAAATCAAAGGTATTCAAGTTGTAAAAAAAGGTCCTTTCAAATCTCATCTTTAATTTGTTGATGATACCTTTATTTTCATTCATCCCTTAGTCAATGATACAATAGAGATTAAATCAATATTATCATGCTATGAGAAGGCTATTAAAAATTGGTTAATACTACAAAGTTTAGGATGTTTTCATTAACACTATACTAGGTTTACAATGAATTATTGTGACTGTTTTAGAATTCAAAATTGAAAAACATTTATCAACCTACTTAGGAATTCCTTTATCTCATAAAGAAAGTATAAAGGAGCTTTGGATCTCTTGTTTAGATAGAATGAAATCTTGTTTTGCAGGTTGGAAAGGCAAGTTCTTAACCATGGTGGGAAGGCTACAACTCATAAAGACTATATTGCAACCGATCTCTATTTATATGATGTCACTTTCAAGATTGATAGTAGGTATAACATCAAAGATTGATAAAATATTAAAAGAATTTCTTTGAAAAGGATGTGAGGAAAAATGTAGGGGTCCTCTTTGTAAGTGGGATAAGGTTTGCAAAGGAAATAATATTAGAGGACTAGGCTTACAAAATTGTAGAATTATGAGTTTGGCCTTAGGGACAAAACTTGTATGGAAATTATTCAAATATCAAGGAAAGGTTTGGGTAAAAATATTACTTCAAAAATATATAGGTTCTATTGATGCAATAAAATTATTTAGGAAAATAACCATACCCAAAAGGATCGCTAACATAGAAATTCATATTAGATAGTTTTAATTTGATCAAGAAGCATATTAAATGGTTAGTCAATGAGGGGGGTTATGCAAATGTTTTATCTTATGCTTGATTGAAGCCTTTTCCTCTTATCTATAATTCAAATTGGTAACCATTAGCTCAAGCATGCCTATATTGTAAAGGTCCAAAGGTCAAATATTATATTAATATGGGAAATAACTCCAAATCATGGATATCTATTGTAACCTAGTTGAAGGAGATGAACTTCAAAAAATGCTTCAAGAGTTTTATTTTGCTATTTTTACGTGACAGGATGACTTGATTTGGAATATATGAAAAGATGGTGGATACTTGATCAAGTTGGGATATGAGAATTTAGAGCAATCAAAATTTCCTACTCCCAAATATTTTCCTTGGAAGAATGTTTGGTCACTATGGGCTCTCCCTAAGGCCTCAACATTCCTTTGGTTAGCAGTTCAAAGTAATATTCTTATAGAAGAAATTCTATAAGGAAGAGGATATCATGGACCTTTTAAAAGTTCCTTATGTGAGAACGGTTTAGAAATATAAGGCCATTAACTTATTCATTGTCTTTTTGCTCACACCATTTTGGATTACTTCTAAAAAATGTGAGAATATCCAAGGTAACTATATTAAAATTAAAAAAGTTGATAAAATGTTGGACTAATTATTTTAAATCTAAAGCATTATGTATTATGTTGAGGTTTGGTCTTGCCTTTATTTATTAAAATTTATGGCTTGAAATAAATAATAGAATTCTTAAAAATAAATTTAAATTATGTCAAAGTTTGGAACCATATTATTGCCTCTCTTGTAGAATATTTACAGATGTGGTGCTCATCATGGGAAGTCTTAAGTATAAAAAGAGGTGCTAACAACTTGGTTATAGGATTTGAACATACATAGAAGAGTCATTCGTGGCAATGGCATTAAAAAGGTATTTACTTTAGTCTATGGTATAATGGAAATGTCCAAAATTTAGGTTTATAAAAACTAATTGTAATGGTGTTTCCAAAGAAAATTTGGGAAAAGTCAATGGAGATGGTGTTGTTTAAAATAATGAATGCAAAATTCTTCTCACTTACTCAAAATCATATGGAACTTCAACTAACAACTATGCAAAGGCTAGGGCACTTCTTACATGGATTAAAATTACAATTAAAAAGAATGAAAATATATTTCAATTGAGGGGGATTCATAAATTACCATTAATGCTATAAATAATGGATTTGAAGATTGGATAAAAAATAAAAAATATTATTTATGTTCATCTATTATTGGAGCAATATCTTGGAAATGTGACCATATTTATAAAGAAGAAAATTGAGTAGCAGATTTATTATCTAATTACGGTGTTGATATTTGTCTTCGCAAAATTTAAACTTTAGAAGTTAATTGGTTGAGTGAGATTTTCTCTTAGTCAAAATGATGTCAAGGAGTTGATTATGGAAATAAACACTTTTAGGAAGATGAAGAATATATTTGGTAGAAAATAAAATGAAATCTATCTTTGATAAAAAGATAAGCTAGATATAGTTTAATTGACCCAACGACCATAGTAGTAGAGAGCGCAAGCGTGCGAGCCGGGAGTAAGTGCAGCAGCGAGTGCGAGCGTGCGAGCTGGGAGTAAGTGCAGCAGCGAGTGCGAGCACAAGCGTGAGCTGAGAGTAAGTGCAGCAGCAAGTGCAAATGCAAGCCAAGAGTAAGTGCAGTAACAAGTGCGAATGCAAGCCAAGAGTAAGTGTAGCAGTAAGTGTGAATGCAAGCCAAGAGTAAGTGCAGCAACAAGTGTGAGTGCGAGCCAAGAGTAAAGGCAACAATAAGTTTGAATAAGTACAACTAAAAACGAGTGCGCGTGAGCGCAACCAAAAGTGGGTGCAAGCGTAAGCTGGAAGTAAGTGTAGCAGTCATGACAAAAGAGCAAAAGGTTCATCCAGAGTGCATCAATGCTTCAAACGCTTACCATGAATGTGTGGAATATTATTTCCAAAAAATTGTTGAAGCCAAGGAACACCGGGAAAAAAGAAGAGACAAGGGCAATTGTGAGCCAAGAGGGAGTGCAAGTTGGAAGTGAGCACAAGGTAGGAGAGAGTGTGAGGTAGGAGAGAGTGCAAACCAAAAGGGAGTGCAAACTAAGAGGAAGTGCAATTCAGGATTCAATTATGGCTAAAGATCAACAAGTTTATTCAGAGTGCAGCAATGCTTCAAACTCTTACCACGAATGCGTGGAACATTGTTTCCAAAAAATTGTTGAAGTGAAAGAATGCCAAGAACAAGAAGAGATTTGAGCAATTGTGAGCCAGGAAGGAGTGCAATCTAGGAGCAAGTGTGAGGCAAGAGAGAGTGAAATCTGGGAGCAAGAGCGAGTGCAAGCAGAGAGGGAGTGCAAACCAAGAGGGAGTGCAAACCAAGAGCAAGCCCCATTAGCTATTATGGAAGGAAAGTAATTTTTGAAAGCCCTAATGGGAAGTCACGATGCCCTAGCTAGAAATAAAAATACCCTTGTTGGAAGTATGAAGGCCCAAGCCCGAGATAATTGAAAGAGCGAATACATGGCAAGTTCGATCCAGGTAGTAGATGGTACACCAAAAGTAATTATCAAGGATGAGATGATTGAGCATGATATAATGGTTCTTAAAATTAGAGGTCTAATATGTAAGTTCCATAGATCATGGTCAGGGTTTTTGGAGATTCAAAATTGGATCAAGTGGAAGTGGGGATTGAATTCAAATTATTCTATGAATTTTCTTCTTAAAGGTTTTTTTCTCTTCATATTTTCCAGTTTAGAAATTAGGGATAAAACAATGGTTGGTGGTCCATGGTTTATGGAAAGAGATACACTTTATTTGAGACCATTGAATGAAAATTTTTCAGTTGAGACATAAACTATTAAGAAGCTTCCAGTGTGGGTTAGGCTTTTTGGACTTTCATATCAGCTTATAAATAAGGATGTTTTAAAAAATATTGGAAATACCCTAGGGGAATTCATCAAGGAAGGACCAACAACTAAGGAGCGAAAGCATGCTATATATACTCGAATATGTGTTGCTATGGATATTTCAAAATCTTTTCCACAATCCATTAAGATTAAATATGAATCAAGAGAATAATATCAACAAGTAGATTATGAAAATATTGCATTTTGTTGCCACAATTGTTTTGAGATTGGACACATGGCAAGATTTTGCAAAGTAAAAACTTTGAAGAAAGAGATAAAAAATTCTAGCCATGAGATAAACTTCAAGACAAAGCAAGGAAATCATTCAATAATAGAAGCTAGATCAGATCAAGGATATTCCACTCCAAATAAAGATGCAAAGAAATCCTATCGATAATATCAATTTGCAAGTTTAGAAGGAATTAAAGGTGCAAAAGAAGATGTGGAGATAAAACCCAAAACAAAGACAGCAAAAAAGGTCAAGTTTATTCTAGGTAAATCATCTTCATTTTTCTCAAGTAGTATAGAATCCTTTTCAGGTAATAAAAGTGAAAGTATAGAATTCCTTACACTTTAAGGTTTCAAGAGCAAAATAATATAGAAATGAGGTTGGAGGAAACCCATAACAATTTAGGGTTTTTAGGACATAATAAGAAGGTGATTACTATAGAAGAGCATCCTTGTACTTTAAGGTCTCCATGGAAATATAAAGAAGAGTGTGCTTTTGAGGTTATTCCTTGCACTTTAGATCCTTTAGAACAAGGTAAACCTAAAGATGATAAGTCTTACTATGAACAGTGTGAGAAGATTGAAGAGATTGGTGAAGATGAAAGTATTGTTGAGAATAAAAAAAAAGACCCAAGAGGCAAAAACAAAGAGAAAAAGAAACACAAAGGTATATTGATATGGGAAAACAAAAGCAAATATCACAAGTGTTAACAAGAAGTGGGGCTAATCCCACAAATAAAATAAATAAATAAAAACAATGAAAACAATATCTTGGAATATTAGGGGAATGAATAAGAACTCTAAAAAAAGGTATTAAGAAATTGTGAGGTTATAGACAAGATATTTTTGGATACTGAAGTTGGGCAGACCATTCGCAGTGTTGAATTTCATCTTGACAAAATTTAAATTTTTGAAGGCAATTAATATAAAAGGACTTGATTGTGGAAACTTAGCAGTTTGAGGAAGATGAAGAATATTTTTGATAGAAAAGTAAATGAAGAATGTCTTCGATAAAATGACAAAGTTGGATATGCTTTAATTAATTTGTTAGAAATGTAATGAGAGCAATGTAATGTTTTGTTTTCGTAATGGGAGTGGCCCCAATAAAAGCCACACATAGCTTATTAAAAAAAAATTTGATCCAACGAAAAATGTAATATTTTGGTATTTTGATGGAAGCCACACACAACTTATTAAAAAATCTATGGAAAATATACTATGTGAAGATTATGGGCTTGTAACAATTTTTGTTTATAATCTGTGTGTTGTGGTCTACTGATAAGGACGCCACTTGCATTATAGGTGATGTGATGCGGGTTCAATCCCCATGGCAGATGTGTATAAGAAGTATTTACTCAAAAAAAAAATTGTTTATATCATAATGACCTACAAATCAAAGCCATAAAGGTGTTGAACCATTTTTTTTAGATGCATAGGGGAGTTGGTTACAACCACTACTTTTAGTAACTGTCAAACGCAAGGTTCAAACTATATGGGCTACTTCCAACAAACCTATTCCACCTCGTTATTGTTAACCCAATATGAGGGGGAGACCACCGGTCGCTCGGGATTCGTATTGTCATTGTCGGTTTGACACGCACTCAAAGGATTCAAAGCAAACTACTACCTTTGCAAATTGGCACCCCCAAGGTTTGAACCCAGGTCTCTTCTTGGTAAATGTCTGGCCAAACAAGCAACTACCAATCCACCTAGTCCTTGGGAACGTGTTGAACCAACTTGTAATGTTACATCATATAAATGATACCATAACCTAATAATAATAGGAAAGGAATTCAATACAAGTATGATTGAGGGATTACATATATAAGCTTGGTACTTTATTAGCAAAGGGATTGATAGGTGGAATAGTAGCATTACTTCTTTTATATAATAGACTTCCAAGTTCTAAATATTAATATGAATGGAACTTCTTCAAGAAAGATTTCAAATCTACAAGTGGCAAAGGGATTAGTAGGTGATGGAGTGGATGATGTATTATTAATTCTTGTATTTACAACACCCCTTCAAATATTAATATTAATAAGATATTAAACTGCAAGTTTATTCCAGTGGTAAGGGTTTTTTTTTAAGTCCAAGGTTCAAACCCCACTCAATAAACTTGTGTAAACTTATTGAAAAAATTATTAATAAAATATCCTTAACATAAAAAATATAATTTTTATAACTTTAATTTATTTATAATTATTATAATTATAATTTAATATAAAATTATTTAAAAATATAATTAAATATGAAAAAATAACTTGTTTTTCAAGCACACTCCAACTAAAAAATGCATGTCATTTTCACTATAATTGACATTATGCCACTAAAGCATATTTATGTTGACGAATTATTCAGATTAATTATGCCATGATATTGGGAGACATCATTTATAGTTGGTAATTAATGTGTAGCACGAGACACTCTTACATAGTACGAACATCATATAAACTTATTGTCGGTTGGGCCTGGAAGCCGTCCGTGTTTTTTTAATTAACAAGATTATAACTAACTACTTATATGGATAAAATGAGGGAAGTCGATTTCCTGGTATAAAAAAAAAAATTAAAAACCCAATATCTCTACTACTACAGTATCCTTAAAACAAACCGTATTTAATACTTCCACAAGCATCTCATGGATCTTGAACATCATTAAATGCAATTTTCTTTTGTTTTTTTAGAAGTTTGATTTGAGTTAAGTTGGGAATGGAGAAGTATAATAATAGTAGTTGTTGACTTCTTTCATATGGTTTTGAACTTGAGTGAGTTTAATTACAAGACTTTTTTAATAAAAGTTTAAGGTTAAAGTTTAATTTATTAATAAACTTAAAATTAAGTAAAAAATATTTGGTTATAAAGATATTAAAAATTAAAATTTAATTAAAATTAAAACATATTATAGCTATAAAATTCAACATCATATGAATTGCATATAGGATATTATTAAAATAGGCTTAAATTCATAAAAAACATTATATTATTGTAAAGGTACAAGTTTTATAAACCCTATTTAATCTTTAAGACATATTTCAGTCCATATTCTTGATTCATAGGCACTATTACCTAAGAATCATAATAAAGTTTATTCTAGGGATTGTTCTTGGTGTCCATTCATTAAGACAAATTGTCATCACATTAGTTGGCTTTAGGTTTTAACCTCTTGATAAATAGATTAACAATCTACATTCAAATGAATAGCTTTCACAATTTTATATTTTGATATTTATCTCATTCCTAATTGTAACACTTTTTGATCCAAGGATGAATCTACATTCAAATGATTATTCAATAGCTTTCACAATTTTCTATTTAGATATTTTTCTTATTCTAACACTTTTTGATCCAGGGATGAACCTATGTCTTTACAATAAAGAAGACTACTAAACCATTGAAATTTCTTTAGGCCAATCATTATTTTGATGTCATATGTCCAAGAAATGGGTTCTCATCTCAATTCTTTTATATAGGATGCCAAAATAATAACTAACACACTAACGAAAATGACCATTGACATCATATTTATCATACACATTATAATACTTAGTGTCAAATACACTATATTAACATACTATTTACACAAGTACCAATTTGTTGATTTTTTTACTAATGCCATCAACAAAATCTTTATCCAATGCAATGTAATAAAATGTAACATACTATACATGCACAACAATTGTTAAATATTTGTTCGAATGACCATAATCATCATAGATGTTTGACAATATTAACCAAATATTCACAATAATTTTACACATGTTCTAACTTATCTAATAATAACAAAGAGCGAAGTACCATGTAGACATATAGTAAGGTAGTATTCATTGACTGCCTCAATATAAAGTTACATATATAATCACTAAAAATCTTCTTTATCAACTAGTTTAAAACATAAATAGTTCTAGGTATCCTAACAATAACCTCTATTACTCTTGTATGCATTACATGTTTACAAAATCATAAACAATAATATGATTTATAACTAAGCTTTGTGAGAGTTTATGTACTCAGTTACTCCCATCAAGTCTTTCAAACAAAGTTAGTTAAATCTATTATCAATTATTCTTATCTCATTAAAAGGATATAAGTGAATAACAAATATTATTGTAAATACAATCTATGACATGATAGTGTATCATTACTAGAGTTTGAATCTTACTAGTCCATAAGATAACAGTCCTGTGTACTTTGTTTCTCTACTAGTTATTGTTCATGAATGCATATAGTGATCATATAGACTTTGTGAACTATGCATGTACTTATTCAAATTCCAATACCTTAACAATGATAAATGAGTTTCTATAGCCATGCTCCAAGCATCTAACATCGCCTCCTCAATCAAATGGTCAATAAATTATATATAACAATGGTTTTGTGGTATTACAAGGATGACCAAACTCCCAAAGTATAATGTAGCTAAAACATTCATGTAGACTATAACAAAAATAATAATATCTCATGTTAATACTTTTAATAGCATCTTAAGTCTTAAGCAAATAATCTTAGAAGGCAAGCATTGCAAACAACTCATATAAAATTATTATCCTTATGTGGGTCTTATCAACACTTTTTTTTTGTATAGGAATGCAAGATATTTCCTTGTAAAATAACATCAAGCATTCAACATAGTTCCCCACTTCTTTCTTTACAAATTTTATAGAAAATAAGAAAAAGGCTTATTCCTAGAATTCTAGAGTCATGGTTTTTTTTAGACTATGCATGGACTTGTAGAATTGGCATTGAAGTCATCCATAGCTTCCATAGGAGCTCTTTTGATGGTTTACAATTGCTCCAACAGAGATACTCCATTCGTTTTCTCCCCTAATCCATCCACGAATAGATTTGCAAGTTAGTCCCGATTGACAAAAGAGTATAGAGTGAGTGAGATGTACCATTCTCTTTTCTTTGAAAGAGACAACCAAAATTATGAGAATGACTTTTTGTTCTTCAATGTTATACAAAGCACAGAGGTTGTGTTAGTACTCCCCATCCTAACATACCTTTATTATTATTATTACTTAATTGTTTATTTAATAATTATTCATAAATGAAGCATCATGTCCTTTTATAATAACCTTAGGATAGATATAAGGATAGGGTAGATATATTTAGGAAGAACATCAAGTAAAAGAATATCTTCATTTATATCCATTGGAGGGACCTTTCTTACCAATGCAACTGTGATTCTTTTTAAAACCGTGATTTATTATTACTTTTGCAGTTTCTAATATATATTTCCAATTATTTTCATTGCAAATATTAAGATAGAATCAAGAATTCTATCATCTGGTATTAGAGCCAAACCTAAGACCCATTTTGTGTTTTCTTTCCAGCACTGCCAAAGAACCGGTTCATAAGACAAGCCATGCACCACTCTCATATATTGTTGCTTCCATCTCGTACATCGCATCACATACAACCGCACATCCTCTATTAGTACACCCATTGCTCCAGTTAACAGATAACACACATACAGCTGCACATCCTACATTAGTACAACGGTGCGTCCTCCACTAGTGCTCTGTTTAGAGCACCTATCCCCTCCACGTACAGTCATCCCTTCAAATACAACACACCTTCGCAACGTAGATAGGAACATCACCATCTCCATCATCATCATACCGAAACAAATCGTTGAATTTGCCATCACAAACCCAAATTCAATTCATTCGACATTATTGTCTACATGCAATCGATTCGCAGCATCGTGTTTCATCAGAAAAAATCTAGAGTTCAAACCAGATGTCCACTTGCGATACCAGCAGATTACAACGGTAAATCCAAGAAAAAATTAAAACCTAAGGTTTATTTTTTCAACCAATCAATGTCCTCATACCAACAACAAATCGACACCCTTCACGTGTCCAAGGTCGAATTATGAAGGTTTTTGATAAAAACGTTGTTTTGGTTCTGGGGACTTAGTCCCACATCCATTATGTGAAGGACAAATGAAGGGTTTAAAAGTTACTCATCCAAGGTAGTGATTTGTGACCACCCCGATGGCCACATAAGACCCTCGCCTTCCGCACGCTCGACCCGCTCCGCTTCGTTGTTCCCTTGCACCCCACTCCACTGTTCCCTTGTGAACGTCGTCTCATTACCCTACCTACCCCGCTACCAATCTTCTGATCGCTTAGTGGTTTACAATCTGCATGTCATTGTCTACCTCATGGTTTACATCCGCCTATCATTGTTGCCTCATGCTCCACTTCATCTCATTGTCACCTCATGCTCTGCTCTGCACCACTATTCCCTAGGCTCCTATCACCTCGTGCTCCGCTTTGTTGTCTCCTACGCTTGTCCGCTTCGCTGTCGATAGCTTGTTCGCTTGTCCGCCTCGCTATTGGTAGCCATATTAAAAATATGACCATTAAAGAAATTAAAAATTTGACCGTTGAGGGTTCCAAAATCAAGTTACTAAAAACAAATCTTTTGGGGCAACTATATTTAAATTTTGCCAAAAAAATTAAATATAGTTGCCCCAAAAAAATTAAAACCAAAATTTAATTTAAAATTTGTGAATTTTTTAAACTCTCTAAACAATTCCTCAAATGGGTGATGGATGAATATCACAAGACCCTACTCTCATAAAATTGGATCGTGATATTTGCCAACTCAAGGATTAATTTTCTCTAGAAAATTTCGTTACGAAGTAGGATTTTGAGGAAAATATAATAGGGTTACAATTGATAGTAGACAATGTGAATCACTCTATTAATATGATGAATCAAAATATGGCACTAGTTCTAGCCGGCCAACCCACCGGAGGGTCGACACAATCGATACATCTTGGGGGACCACAAACATCCATCCTTCCAAGAACAACTAAATTGGATTTTCCAAAATTTGAAGGAGGTGACCCCACTAATTGGATTTATCGGGCAGAACAATACTTTTCCCTAAACTAGATTTCGGAGGCACAAAAAATTTGTATTGCATCCTTCCACCTCAAAAATGAGGTTATCCGGTGGTACCAGTGGTATGAAAAGACTAATGGCATCCCTAATTAGCTAGACTTTACGCAGAATATATTGGTACGATTTGGCCTTAGTAAATTAAAAATTTTAATAGGAGCCCTTACCAAGTTGCGTCAAACCACTTCGGTGCATGAATACTAAGCTCAATTTGATAAATTAGCCAATCACACAATAGGGCTGGATGCCTCATTTTTCCAAAGTTGTTTCATCATTGGATTAAAATATGAAATTCGATTGGAGGTATAGATGTACAATCCCAGTACCATGATACAGACCATTGGATTGGCCAAATTAGCTGAAGATAAATTTAATGCTCAATGTCGAGTAGGAAAACCACCTATTGGGAAATCACAAATCACTTATACTTCCCCCACGCCTGACCGAACCTTACCAGTACAACATCTCAGCTTTGAGGAATTGAAGGAACAATGAGCAAAGGGCCTCTGCTATCATTGCGATGAGAAATTTGTATCAAATCATAAATGCACTACACAAACCTTATATTTTGGATGCAGTTGATCCTTGTAGTTCAATAGAAGAAGAAAATGAGATAGAAGTAGAAGTAGTAATAGATACACCCGATGATAGCGCTAAAGGTCCACTCAAAATTTATTTTAATGCCCTCGTTGGTTTTTCTTCTCCACAAACTATGAAAATTCCAGGGTCCTTCAAACAACACAACCTCATTGTGCTCATTGACTTCGGTAGTACCCATAATTTCATCGACCCACGTGTGGTAAAACAAGCTAATTGCTATATACAACCCTGTAATAGTTTTGAGATCATGATTGGTAATGGGGGAAGGATCACCTGTAAAGGGAAGTGTCAGAATATTAAGCTCACCATGGGCAATTATAGCATGAAACATGACATGTATGCACTTCCATTAGGAAAATGTGATATTGTCCTGGGGGTGCAATGGTTATGAACACTTGGGACCATCCAATGGGATTTTGAGACATTATGGATGCAATTCACAACAAACAACCAGACATATATTCTTAAAGGATTACAGTCTGGATCCTCGCAAATAGTGAGTTCTCATCGCATGGAAAAACATTATTCGCAAAGGAGGCAAAGGTATGGTTGCACAATTATTTTCTATGCAATCCATCGAGGAGGACCAAAATGAGATGCCAGAATTCCAACAAATCCTAACATATCATGTTGGAGTATTTAACAAACCAAAAGGGTTGCCCCCCACCGTCGTCATGATCCTACTATTCTTCTTGCCAATCCCCCACTAAAGCTTCGACCTTCAAGATATCCCTGCTTATAGAAAAGTGACATTAAACTTGTGCAAGAACTTGAGCAAATGCTACTTGGGAAGTGCTTCATCCATCCCAACAATAATTTTCTCATTTTTAGCTTTGAGGACAAAGCTTCTTTTAGGGAGGGTGGCATGTTAGGACTCCCCATCCTAACATACCTTTATTATTATTTTTACTTAATTGTTTATTTAATAATTATTCATAAATGAAGCATCACGTCCTTTTATAATAACCTTAGGATAGATATAAGGATAGGGTAGATATCTTTAGGAAGAACATCAAGTAAAAGAATATCTTCATTTATATCCATTAGAGGGACCTTCCTTACTAGTGCAACTTTGATTCTTTTTAAAATCGTGATTCATTATAACTTTTGCAATTTCTAATATATATTTCCAATTATTTTCATTGCAAATATTAAGATAGAATCAAGGATTCTATCAGGTTGACCATGTGTTGGAGTTGCTTGGTTGAAGTTGTTATATCTTCTTCAATGAAATATGGCAAAGACTTTACTGTGAAGACCGATATCTCGTTCCAAGTGGCCAAGTGGCCAGTGCTATCATTAGCTGAAGGGGCCTCTATCATTCCATGCAGGAAGTCTCCTCTAGTTTATATTGTGAGGGATAACCATGTTTTATCATTTGCTTTTTTTTCTATTACCATAGTTGAGATGGGGTAAAAGCAATTGAGGGTTTGCTCTTATGCTTGATCTTGTGATGGGTCTTGAACTCATGAAACAATGAGTCTTCTTTTTATTACTTTATTCAGGTTCCCTTTTCTTCCTGTGCATTGGAGTTGTCAGACGGTGAGTGTATTTGCTTAAAAGACGAAGGTTCCCATCGTAACCTTGTCCTAAAATTTGGAAGGCAATTTCTTTAGGGTATTCTTTCGTAGTAAAGTTACCAGGTAAATCTTCATGATGCTTCAATAAGTAGAGACTAAGACCTCCACCAGAACTTTGATCTAATTTTAAATCAAGGGATGAATTTAGTAAATCGGGTCTCATTAGGCATGCCAAAAGAGTTATTGAGAATAAAATATGGTCCTTACACTCCAAGCATCATGACCACCCACATGTGGTTTTCCAAGTGTGTTTGGTACTCGTGCCTCACATGGAGTTCTAGTTTAGGAAGTCTAGGGAGCATGGGACATGGATCCTTTGGATGACCTCTAGGATTTTTTACCAAGGTCAGCTCCTTTTTGGGATGTTATCTTTTATGCTTTCCTTCCAACCTTACTTTCTAAGCTATTTTAATCTACCTAATTATTGTCAAGAAAAAGGGATAGAGAGAGAAAGCAATCAAATCTAACTAGCCTAAGCTAAGGGTGGCAATGTACCAAAGTTTATAGACTCCATCTTGTATATCAATGGGATTGATGAACACATGTGACAATACATGATAGCTAAAATGAACATGATCACAATTCGATATGACTGCAAACCAAAATATCCCTTCTGAAAACCAAGATAGATGCTATTCACAACTCTTCACAGACATAATTTAGAATAGTCATAGCTCCTTCTATTCATATTAAAGTATATTACAATCATATATAATTGAAAGAGGCTCAATGACCTATACATGTGGTGACTTAAATCTCGATTGTAGACCAATATACAAAACAAAGTGTGAGAGAAAAATACCTAAGGCCAGATGTGAAGCACAAAAACAATTCTTCCTCCTCTTTTTTCTCCTTTTTTAGTTATTTATAAGTCTTCATCAAAATTTTAAAATTTAAAATTTCCCCTTTTTCAACCATGCACGGGAGTCCCATGCTTTCCTTCAAAATAGATATGGAGGTATGGTGTTGAAGGATACAAAGATGGTTCGTGTCTATTCGCCATAAATGCCACCAACAAGAAGGATGTTTGATCATAAATTATGACATTAATTGACTTTTGTCCTTGAGAATGAGTCTGGGTAGAACTGCAAAATGTCCTCCAGTTGACCAATTTATGTTTCTAGTTACTAGGCTATGATGATGTTTTTTGGTTGGTGCCTTGTTTTTAAAGTTTGATTTCTTTAGTCGTACCTGCTTTCCTGTTGATTTTGGGTTTTTGGCAAAGGTATGCCTTAAAAACATAATCTATTAAGGGATTTACTACAACAACAATTTGAGCTTTCTTGATGGTCCTCTTGGTGTTACCTTGTCAATCCCTTGCCAACTCCTTATTGGTCATCCTAGATACTTTTTGATTCCCTTGTCGATATCTTGTTGGTCCCTTGTTGACCCCTTATTGGTACTTGTCAATCCCTTTCTGACTCCTTGCTGGTATTGTTCAGTCCTTTTCTGGTTCCTTGTTGACTCCTTGTCAGTCCCTTACTAGTCTTTGTTGTCTCCTTGTTGACAAGATACCTCAAGCCAAAATGTGATCCTTGTCACCTAGGTGTGCCACCACCAATTACTCCACCAGTTTCTCCATCAATTTAAGCTCAATTAATGCTAAAAAAATTGAGTGATTTTTTTGTGATGCAATATTGTCCATACACTCAGATGCTTTTGCATCAGATGATTTGTTCTTTCCTTTTCCCTTTTGTGTTCCTCTAATGAAATACAACTATATCGACTGGTTGATGTTTCTTTTTAGCTTTCTGGGCTTTAGATCATGTATTCATATGTTTGTACTTATAAAAATAGAGTCTTGGGATCATAATTTAGAAAATCAGGGTCAAAATCTAAATAAATATTTTTTTTATAGAATTTACCTATTGTGAGCAATTTGCTCATAAAATGAAGTGATTTGCTTGCAACTTTGAGCGATTCACTTCTAGGATGCAACTTTCTAGTAAATTGTTAAATCTAATAATTTGCTTTCCAACTAGAAATTTTTGCTCATAATTTTATGCTTAATATAGAGAAAAATTTGTGTTTCACTCAGAAAGACAAGCGAATCATTTTATTTATTGAGCAATTCGCTTTTCTACTTTTAAAAAAATTGTAGAGGAAATTTGTCCTAGTAGATCATTTTGAGAGAATCACTTGATGTAAAATTTTTATCTATTTTTACTCTCTATTAGACAAATTGCTTATTGGATTGAGTGAATTGCTTGGTGGAAGACTTTTGTTTTTACTCTCTATCAAGCAAATTGCTTATTGGATCGAGCAAATCACTTGCTGCTTTAAACTTATGTAGATTTGAATCAAACAACTATCTTAAGTATTTTTTACTATGGCAAATGCACATACGAGGTCATATTCAAGTTTGTTTGGTCATTGTTTGAAGATGTATTTGTAGAATTTTTAGTTTTTTGAAGTTTGGGTTGAAGTTGCCATCTACAAAGTACCTACAAGATATAAGCATAAAAATTTTAAAAAATGGGTGAAATATTAAGCAAAACTGGGTTCAAACCTAAAAATTAGGTGAATCACTCAATTTTTAGCCCTTTTGGAAGTGTAAGTGAAATGAGTGATTCACTTGCTTTGTTGAGTGAATCGCTTACTTTTGCAACAATTTGAACTTTGCTCAAAAATTGAGCAAATCTCTTGCTTTTGCAAGTGAATCACTTTCTACGTCTAACTTAATAAATAATTTGCTTTATTTTCAACCAATCACTCTGTTCGTGATGGATGCATTTTTGGAAGCAAAAATTGAGAAAATACATGAAAATGGGGTTTGTCCTATTGGGCATGCTAGAAACTATGTTGATTTGGGAAAATAGACTGACTTCTATTTTAGTTGTTGCACCTCCAAAATTGAAGTCTCAACAAGGTCGGAAGGGTTTGTCATAGGCTTCACCCAACCTCTGGATTTAGGTCTGCTCCTTTTTTTCCTTATTTTAGATCTAATCTAGACGAACTATTTACGTAAAAACAAAATTAAATACAAAAATTTAATTGCAAAAATTAAATTCATAAAGTACAAAAAATAAATGCATGAATTTTAGAGTGTGAGAGATGAAAGCAAATAAATTTGTTACACCATAACGAAGATAACATGGGATCAATCAATATATTTGAGCTTGAATAACACAATGTTAACCCATTAATTTTTTTATGAAATTGATACCACTGGTTTAATTAGGAAATTGATAAGCAAATGACAAGATGGGCTAGAAGTACCCAATCACCGCACACTTAACAAATCATGATGTAATACCTCTAATGAGATGTAAGGACTTGCTAATTTCTTACAACCTATGAGTACAAAGCAAAATTTAAGTTTAACAATGTAGCTCTGATCTCATGGCCAAAAGATGTTACAATGAAGGCCTTAGGTCCCTATTTATAGTAAGAGTTTACCCTTGAGTTACATGGGGTGAGAAACAATTAGTTCTAGTATAAGTACATATTTGGGGGTAAATTTAGCAAAATGTAGCATACCTCTAATTATATCTCTAACAGGTTTAGAAGGCTTAAAAAATGCTTAGTGCAACTTTACAATGAGGGTTTTCTATGTGAGGGCTTCTGACAGGGGACGTAGAAGATCACACGCAAACACCCTCACCCGGATCCAAAAATTTTCCTTCTATTAATTCAGAAATACGTACATCAGCAGATAAACAGCCCGCAGGCTTACAATCATCGGTACTCGGCTCGGTCTTCACACTTCACACTCTCTGCGTGCATTCTTCCTAAATCCACCCATCCCGACTATTACATTAAACTGGGTTTTTATAGAGGCCCCGACCCTCTGAATCTACTTCCCGAAAAATGGGTTCACCAACCCGATTAATTACAAGATGTGAAAATTGGGACACCAACCCGATTTAATTCTCCACTCCGCATGGTCCCTGTCATCGTCGATCCCGTCAGAAAACCCTGCGCGCCCATCCTCTTCGTTCCCCGTGCTTCTTGGTCTTTGTCCGCCTTTACTGCACTCTAGGTGCCACGTGTCAATTTAGGACAATTTTTGAAAATATCGCCTGTCACGGTTTTCCCGCCATCTCCTTCTCCTTCTCCGTCGCCTTCTCTCTCCGTCGCGATATCGCGACATGTCGCGATATCGCGACGTTTTGGCCACCCCGCACTTCCTGGCACTTTTGGTCGCGATATCGCGACATGTCGTGACCTTTCCATCTTCGTGCCTTCATTTCTAATTTTTGTCGCAATATCGCGACGTTCTCGCTCCCCTGCCTTCTCGCTGACTTTTCGTCGTGACATTGCGACCTCTCCGCTGCTCTCGTAGACTGCCTCTCTGCTGTCGCGATTTCGTGACCTCCCTGCTTCTCCGCTATAATGCCCAGTTTGCGTCGCGATTTCGCGACGTCGCGATTTTGCTATCGTTCCTGACCTCTGCCCCCGCCTTGCTTGGACTTCGTGAAATTACGACGTCACGATTTCGCTACAGTTCTCCGCCTTTGCTCTTGCCTCGTCTGGACGTCGCGATTTTGCTACAGCTTTCCTCTTCTGCCTTCGTCTCGCCAGGACGTCGCGAAATCGCGACGTCGCGATTTCGCTATAGCTTTCTGCCTTCACCTCTGCTTTCGCTTCGTTGTCGCGATTCCACGACATGTCACGAAATCGTGACATTTTTCCCACTCTGCCTCCTTTGCATTTTTCTGTCGCGATTTCGCGACACGTCGTGAAATCGCGACGTTCTTCTTCCTCTGCCTTAGAAAAAGTTTTCTTGCCTTCTTCTTCTTCCTGAGCTGACTCTTCTGAAGTGGCTTTCTCGCAACTAGATGCTTCTGCTGCAGGTGCTGCTGGATGCTCCTGCATCAGACACCCGGGGTAAGTGGAGAAGTGATCTTCACTTCGCTTGATCTGGTTACTGCCTCCTGCAACACTTCCAGACTTTTCTCTGCCTCAACAGTCTGCTTCAACCCCGTCTCCTGGTCCACACAACTTCTGTCTTCTTCCGGACAGATTCTCTCATTGCTGCAAACTTCTTCTGCAGCCTGCTTCAACTCCTCCTCTTGCACAGAAAAATCTGTGTTTTCTTTCGGGCAGGTCCCGACACTGCTGCACATCTCTGCAGCCTTCTTCAACTTCAACTTATGATGCACTCCGACATCTCTCTTTCTATGTCTCTCTTCCCGCATTTTACACCTCTCCTCTTGCTCCCGCAATTTTATCCCGAGCCATTCCTCTTGCAGGGCTTTAAATTGCCACTGCAATGCCAAGAATTCTTCCTCCGACACCATATCTTCCTTGCTGTCCCGGCTTCTTCGGGAATGCATTTCTCCTTGCTTTTCTTACAAAGCTTTACCGATCCGATGTAGCTGCCTCACAGTCGGCGATCTGCTAACATGCTTGGGGATCTTAAACTCTCTCTCCTCTCTCAGAACCCTCCCGCAGATCCTGGCGCAAACTGCCTCACGACCGACGATCTGTTTACGCACTCAGGAACATTGGCTCTGATACCACTGATGGGGGACGTAGAAGATCACACGCAAACACCCTCACCCGAATCCATAAATTTTTCTTCTATTAATTTAGAAATACGTACATCAGTAGATAAACAACCCGCAGACTTACAATCACCGGCACTCGGCTTGGTCTTCACACTTCACACTCTCTGCGTGCATTCTTCCTAAATCCACCCATCCCGACTATTACATTAAACTAGGTTTTTATAGAGGCCCCGACCCTCTGAATCTACTTCCCAAAAAATGGGTTCACCAACCCGATTAATTACAAGACATGAAAATCGGGACACCAACCCGATTTAATTCTCCACTCCGCATGGTCTCTGTCATCGCCGATCCCGTCAGAAAACCCTACGCGCCCATCCTCTTCGTTCCCCGCGCTTCTTGGTCTTTGTTCGCCTTTACTGCACTCTGGGTGCCACGTGTCAATTTGGAACAATTTTTGAAAATACCGCCTATCGCGGTTTTCCCGCCATCTCCTTCTCCTTCTCCGTCACCTTCTCTCTCCATCGCGATATCGTGACATGTCGCGATATCGCGATATTCTGGCCACCCCGCGCTTCCTGGAACTTTCGGTCGCGATATCGCGACCTTTCCATCTTCGTGCCTTCATTTCTAATTCCTGTCGCGATATCGCGACGTCCTCGCTCCCCTGCCTTCTCGCTGACTTTTCGTCGCAACATCGCGACGTCGCGATATCGCGACCTCTCCGCTGCTCTCGTAGACTGCCTCTCTGCTGTCGCGATTTCGCGACCTCCCTGCTTCTCCGCTGTAACACCCAGTTTGCATCGCAATTTTGTGACGTCGCGATTTCGCTACCGTTCCTGACCTCTGCCCTCGCCTCGCCAAGACGTCACGAAATCGCGACATCGCGATTTCGCTACAGCTCCGCATTTGCTCCTGCCTCGTCTGGACGTCGCGATTTCGCTACAGCTTTCCTCTTCTGCCTCCGTCTCACCAGGACGTCGCGATTTCGCGACGTCGCGATTTCGCTACAGCTTTCTGCCTTCACCTCCGCTTCCGCTTCGCTGTCGCGATTTCGTGACATTTTTCCCACTCTGCCTCCTTTGCATTTTTTTGTCGCGATTTCGCGACACGTCACGAAATCGCAACGTTCTTCTTCTTCTGCCTTCTTCTTCTTCTTCCTGAGCCGACTCTTCTGAAGTGGATTTCCCGCAACTAGATGCTTCTGCTGCAGGTGCTGCTGGATGCTCCTGCATCAGCTTCCTCCGGCCTGAGCCTCACCATGGCAGAGAGGGCCCGTGAGGGTTTCCTCAGTGAGGGCTACCTCCATGAGGGTTTCACTCTCACTTTGGTTTTGATGCTCTGAAACCCTTTGAGCGGGAGGTCTCCTTTCTCCCATTCTGGATCTAGCTGCTAGTCATGCTTAGTTTCTCTGTTGTGGTTCATGACCAAGGTGTTTTGCTTATTGGGGGTCTTGTTGGTATGTTCTACTCTCTTATGGGTTTGGCATTATCACTCTTATTTGGGGCAGAGGGCCAAAAGCTGACCCAAACCTGTAGGGGTGATCCTGGGTCGTTATAATGCAGTGGAAAATTTTGGTTGTTGACCCCTTGGTTGGCTCTCACTCTGGTTGGTGGGTGTGTTGGGTGGCTATGTTTCTTGGGTTGTTTGCTAGTTTCAAGGACTTGGTTGGATTGTGCAACATTTCTTCTGGGTTTGATAGTTTCATGTTTTTTCTGGCTTTCCAGGGAGAGAAAAGGGCCATCTACCAACCCAAACTTGTTGGGGTGAGCTTGGTATGGTGTTTGGCTACAGAAATCTGACGGTGTTCCCTTGGCTAGCTTCGACTCTGATGTCTTGGCTACTCTGGTTGGATGGTGCTTGGATGGCTCTGTTGCTAAGGTTCTCTACCAATAGTGGGTTTGTGGCTGGTTTGTATCGCTTTCTTATGGGTTCGGTAATTTCTTGTTGTTTCTGGCTGTTCCGGGGAGACAAGGCCAAATACCGATCCAAACCAGTTGGGGTGAAAGTGGGTTGTTATGTTGTGGTGGTTTTTGACTTTTGGTCCCATGTCTTTGGTGGGTTTCCTAGCTTCGACGGTCTACAAAGATCTATTTCTCTAGTTCCAACAGTGGTGGTGTGTTTGATCCCAAGGTTCTAAGGCTTATTTTTTTGGGATCTTACCCTTCTCCCTCTCAGGTGCGGTGTAGAATGTTGCTATCTCTTTTTTCTTGTACCTGAGAGTGGTTGTTCTTGAAACTTTTTTGGTTGGCTCTAGCGGGATTTGTAGGTTTCATGGAATTTCTTATGCAGATCTCCCGGATGGTTTTTATGTTGTGGATTTTGTTGGCCTGTATTTCTAGTGTTGTTTTTGCGGGTTTCATGGAATTTCTTGTGCAGATCTCCCGGATGGTTTTTATGTTGTGGATTTTATTGGCTAGTATTTTTAGTGTTGTTTTTTTAAACCGGCTATTCTCATGAGGGGTTCTCCTGTTATGTGCTTTTTTGGATAGATTTATTGATTGTGATGACATGATTCCTCTGTTCTCCTTTCATGTTAGGTAGTAAATGCTTCGGTTTGGGCAATTTTTATTTGTAAATTTATTTTTAACCAATAGAATTTTCATTATTCTATTGTTTTTCTCCGTTGCTTTAGATTCAGAGCACATGGTGGTTTGACCAAGGACAATCTCTTAAATTTGCTTGAAAAATCTGCGGCTTATTTTCTAAGAGGTTGTTTCATTGGATTTTCGGGGTTGATTCGTGGAATCCAGCTCAGTATTTCTTGATGTCTTATTGTTTTTTTTTGAAAAAAATGAAAAAACCTTGAATTAACACAAAAGACAGTTACAAGAGGGAGAAAGGGCATCCCAACCAAGCGCAGAGAGACCAGAAGTACAAAGGGCGCGAAAACGCGACATGTCGCGAAAACGCGACATGTCGCGAAATCGCGACACAAAACCAAACAACCGCCGCGCCACAACACCCAGTCGCGATAACGCGACAAGTCGCGATATCGCGACATGTCGCGATATCGCGACAAAAAGCGCCGGAACCACAACACCCGAAAAAGGTCGCGAAATCGCTACAAAGACAAACACCAAATCACCCAAACACCAAAAGTGTCACGAAATCGCGATGAGAAAGCCTTAAAGCATCCGCTCCCCGAGACTGTTGCGAAATCGCGACGAGGACCCCTTTGATCGGCAACTTTGAGAAAGTGTCGCGACATCGCGACGAATTTTCCTTGGAGTCCCACTTGGCCGGAAGTGTAGCGAAATCGCGACAAGAAAACCAAAGGGCGCCCCATCCGTAAAAGTGTCGCGAAATCGCGACATGTTCAGCCCCGAGGTGCCCATTACCATAACAAGTCGCGATATCGCGACGTTTTTCCTGCCAGCTGTTTTTTCTCCAGAACTGTAGCGAAATCGCTACAGGTTTGCCCCTGTGCTTCCTTTCCATAAACATGTCGCGAAATCGCGACAAAGTTATCCATTGGGAGGCTTTTCTCAAAAAGGTCGCGATAACGCGTCGGTTTTTCCCCTTTTACTAAATTTTGCTCAACACATCTCAAAATCACAACAAGGATGCCCCTATGAGTCCCTTCCTCAAAAAAGGCACGAAGTCGCGACGGATTTTCCTTAGAGTAGCTTTTCACGTATTGTCGCGATATCGCGACGGTTTTTCCCTTTCATGCAGCTTTTTCTCAAAGCGTCGCGATATCGCGACACTTTTCCTCCAAAGAAGAAACCTACCAAAAGGTCGCGACATCGCGACACCTTCTCATCAACGACCACGACGACGCAACATGTCGCGAAATCGCTACAAAAATCCTCCCAAGGCCACAACAACCAGAAGGGTAGCGAAATCGCTACAGTTTTCCAGGATAGGTCGCGACATAGCAACAGGTCGCGACAGAGCAACAAGTCGCGACAGAGCGACATGTCGCGACAGAGCAACATGTCGCGATAGAGCGACATGTCGCGACAGAGCAACATGTCGCGAAATCGCGACAGAAAACCAAACCGGGTCAAGACGACGCAATATGTCGCGATATCGCGACAGAAACGAACCTTAGTCATTTTTGAGCTCATGGATGTAGAGATCGTTCCAGGCCACTCCGAATCTCTTCATCTATCATAGGCATATCACTGTGCAGCTGGACACCTACCTCTTTCTCAAGACCCATCTTCGCAAGGAAGTCGCCACCGTGTTCGTATTTCTACTCACATACACAGGGATGACATCATCTAACTCCCTCCATAACTCCTTGATTTGAGATATCAACATCCGCAGCCTCCGTGCTTTTAAAGAGAAATTCCGCAAGCAATCTAGAGCGCCGATCAGACTTGAGAATCGTATTCAAGAATTATTCTCCGGTGACCCCGCTAATGTACCCGTATAGACGCGGACTTAATGGCCAAGGCTTCGGCTTCATTGTTCGTGGCTCGCCCAATCCCCGTAGTTCCCAGGAAAGAACCGCACTCGAGTGATCCCGACAAACAACACCAATTCCCCGCGTTGCCCGGTTGCCTTTTGCAGCCCCATCGCATTGATCTTGATCCACCTTCGTGGGGGGTTTCCAAGATGATCTATCTTGCCTCTCAAGACCCTCAACCCCCTCTTCAGATGCCCAAGAGTAGCCTCGATTCTTTTCATTGGCAAGAGTAGCAACAGCTTCGTGACTTTGCTCCGTATGACCCGCCAAACACCGTCAATCGAGGAGAAAGTGTTTCTAAATATCCGTGCGTTTATCTCCAACCAAACTTGCCACCATATGAAGAGAAAGCCTAACTGCCAGCTAGTTCGGAGAGCTATAGAGTTGAACCTGCCCCTTTTCCATTTTTCCCAAATATTGGTACGATTGAGAACACCATTAGCCCCGGAGTTTAAATTGCAAGAACCAGCGCTCCCAAATCGATGAGTAAAAGGACACTCAAAAAACAAATGGTCTCAGCTTCCTCATGATGGAGGCATAAAGCACATTGAGAGGGGCCATTGAAACCCCTACGCCTGAGATTGTCAAAGGTGAGAAGACCATTATGCATAAGTTGCCAAGCGAAGAAGTTCACTTTCGGCCAACCCTTTAAATGCCAAATCCTTTTCCAATGCAGAACCGGAAAAGAGTGTGGGGGAGGCTCAGTGGAGGATCTCTTCATATCCAACTCTTAACCGAGTAGACCCCAAGGCTTCCATGGCCCCAGGCTAATTCATCTTCCTCATCCTTCCCCGTGAGGAACCTTTCTGACAATATTTTTTGCAGGATAGGCACCAACTCCGGAGAGACAGTAGTTGGCCACTCCTCCCATCGCTTAAACTTTTTAAAAGTATACCCCCCCAAATGACTGGTAAGAAGATACTTATCAATAAGGATCCAACCCTGGGCTTCTAAGGCGGTCATGATAGGATGAAGCTCGGGGAACAAAACAATAATGGGCGGATGCTGGTCCCAAGAGTCCGTCCAGAAGCGAGCCTTGTCTCCTTTCCCCACTTTCCGTAATAATTGATCTTTGATAATCTGGGACCCAAGCTTGAGAGTCTGCCACACTAAAGAACCAGGACCTTCCAAGGGAAAGCGACCCACCTCATTGGGATGGACATGCCCCAAATATTTACTGGAAAGAATTCTGCTGAAGAGAGAGGATGGCTGAGAAACCCACCGCCAATACAGTTTTCCAGCCAAAGCCCTGTTATTAAGCATAGAGCATCTCAAGCCCAGCCTCTCCTTTATCCTTAGGTCGGGTAACTTTATCCCACCCAACCAAGGCCCATTTTTTCTTCCCTTTTGCGCCTTCCCACAAAAAATCTTCTAGCCATTTTGTCCAACTCTTTCCGTATGGTATGAGGGGCAACAAGATTGAGAATTTATAGATCGGCAAAGCCTCGAATAATCGATTTCAAGAAGGTTAATCTACCCCCGTAGCTTAGCCATTTATGGGCCCAATGATTCATTCTCGTCTTTGATGCCTCGCTAACGTGTTCTTCCAAATATCAACATTTAACTTTTTGAAATGAAGGGGAACCCCTGTGTAAACAATTGGAAGAGAGGACCTAGTGAATCCCAGGATGTCAATAACACGCTCCTGAAGCCGTTGGTCGAGATTGAAAAAGACCACTTTGGACTTCCCGTCATTAAGAACCCGATTTGAAGCCCTTAGGTAGACATTCAAAGTGTCTCTCGATTCCTCTAGCTTCCCGAAGAGTGGCCGCACCAACCGGACCCGTATCATCCACAAATTGCAAGTGAGTCGTAGTCTCCTCCCCAACCTTGATACCGTAAAGCCGACCTTGTTGCCTTCTCCTCAAAAACAGTCTTCCCAAACCCTCAGCCAAGAGAAGGAAGAGATAGGGAGAACAAGGGTCTCCCTGGCGGAGCCCACGGGAGGCGCCGAAAGGAAGCGAGGGAAGGCCCTTAATGAGAACAGAAAAGGAGGGAGAAGAAACACAACTCATAACCCAAGCAATCCATTCCTGAGAGAAGCCAAAGGCAGCCAACATTTTCGACAAGAAGCACCACTCCACCCGGTCATAAGCCTTGGACATATCCAGCTTAATGAACATGCCTTTGTTGCCCGAAGTTTGCATTGAATGGATGGCCTCCTGGGCCAAAATCACCCCATCCAATATTTGTCTTCCCTCAACAAAGCCCCCTGTTCAGGAGAAATGATGCTATGAAGAAGGGGTTTAAGCCTCTCAGCCATTATCTTAGAGATGATTTTGTAAATCACATTGCATAAAGCAATAGGCCTGAAATCAGAGATATGAGTCCCCACTTCCCCTTTCGGAATTAAAGCAATGAAGGTGTGATTGATCGCCCTGAGCATTCTGTCGATTGGATCCGGATTCCTCAAGAATGACCGTAACATCCTCCTCCAAGGTATCCCGTAAAGCCCGAAAAATTCAATAGGAAAGCCATCCGGACCAGGAGATTTTCCAAGACTCATACCAAAGACCACATTTCTCGCTCATCCCTTTCAATGGGTCTAAGCAGTGGTCCGGTTGTCCTCTTCGTAGATAATAGGAGGAATAACATTAAGAACTTCGTTCCGAGCCTCAACATCTTGCTGCATACTTTCCTTAAAAAGTTTAGAAAAGTAATCGATAGCATGGGAGTGCATACCAGGAATAGTATCGAAGACATTTCCCTGTTCATCTTTGAGAACTTCCATATTGTTCATCTGTCTCCTAGCACAAGCTGACCGATGAAAAAATTTGGTATTTCGTCCCCTTCTAATAACCAAGTATTTCTAGCCCTCTCGTTTCCAAATATAACTCCTCTTGGTTGTCAATGTCCTCAACCGCTTTACGCAGTTCGTCATCTTCAGATTTGAGTTGCTCAGTAATTGACCCTTCCCTAAAAAGTTTCTGAACCTCCTCCCATCTAGCCACCAAGGGAGCCCTTTGGGACTGGAAATCCGACTTATTTCCTTTCCTCCACTGTTTCAATTGAAATTTGACAAATTGAAGCTGTTTATGAAATTTGAACATTGCTGTCCCAAAAGGTGGGCGGCCTTCTGCCCACCATTGAGAAATTTTTTGTCGAAGGTCCTCCTTTTGTAACCAAAAATTCTCAAATTTAAAAGGCCTAAAGTGCTGTCCTCTCGAAGTCCCTCCCTCAAGCAAGATGGGAAAATGATCCGAAATAGGGCCCTCCAAAATCTGGAACTTTAAAGTCCATTTAACAAAAGCCTCCTCCGAGACCAAAAAGCGATCTAACTTGACCTTCCTCGCTATGTGGCTCCTTTCTCTTGTTTGTCCAAGTGAAAAAACACTAGGGCCTTGAACGTCCACTAGATTAAAGGCCCGAACTTGGGCAATCAAAAGCCGATCCCCCGGGTCCAAAGTAGGGGAGCCACCTTCCCGGTCCCGACGTATAATTTTGCATTAAAATCCCCCGCAATAATCCAGCCAAAACACTCCCTCGTTTGCTCTCATATTGTGAACAGCGTCCCATTGGAGCCTCTCGGCCTTCAAGATCTTGGGCCCCATAAAAGTTGGTAATAAGGATCAGCTCGTAATTGAAGTTATTTCGAAAAGAGAAGAAAGCACACCCCTCCAAGCTACATGATCTAAAGCAGTCCAGACTAGAGGGTTCCAAAGGGTAACAATTCCCCCTGAAGCTCCTTGGGCAGCCACGTCCATATACCCAGCTCCCCGCCGCATTTTAGTAGCGGTTTTACTCATGATATCTAAAGACATTTTGGTCTCCTGGAGAAGCAAAAAATCTGTTTTTCGGTTTTCTAAGAGTCTTTGAACAGCAGATTGATGGGTTCTACTGTTTAAACCCCTAATATTCCAGGATTGAATAATCATTGAAAACCTTGTGAGCAATAAGAATCAATGGACCTCACCAATCCTTCATTGATTAACTTATCTCCTTGGGCAACTAGTAATTCCTTATTGGATTTTCTTCCCGCTCCTTGAGAGTTATTGTTTCTTGATCTCTTTTCCACCCCGGGAAATCCCTAAAGCAGTGCCTCTCTCTGCTTTTTCTCTCGCATTTCCCATGGTAACATCTTTTATAGCCGGCTGTGTTGGGGAGTGTATAACCAAAGCCCCTGGATTCTCTGACTGCAGGTACTCAGCTGGCACAGTCACCTGCTCTACTACGGGAGTGAAGGAAGGAGAAACAAGAGGTGGAGTGTTGACATTCTCACCATTCCCAACCACTCCTTCCATAGAATGGTCCTCCAGATCCACTAATGACTTGAAAATTTCATACCGATTGTTTGGCTTGAGTCGTACTCGCTCCTTGCCATTTTTCTTTTTGTTTCTCTTTCGTTTCACCTGTTCAAAGCCATCCAGCTGAGCATCAGGACCTGGAGAATTGCTAGAGGGTTCATTGACCGGACTAGACTTACCCTCTCTAGGGCGGTTTGCCATTCCACTCGGAGCCTCCGTTTTTGTGCTCACTGCGTTTGGGCGGAACCTTGCCAAATGTCCATGCTTATGGCATACACGGCACCTGAAAGGTAGGGCCTCATAGTCTAACTGCTGGATCCAGGGTACTCCTGCTAGCTCAAGTTCCACCTCGACTGGTAGAGGCTGACTAATGTCCATCTCTACACATATTCTAGCAAAGACAACAGAATTGCCCTCTATGGTATCTTTGGAGACTCCCATAAATCTGCCTAGGGAATTACCTATTAATTCCAAAACCTGCTCACCCCAAAACTCCATCGGGAGAGCGTACAGCCGGATCCAGACCGGGACAGCCGTGGGTTCGATGCGGGGGTCGAAACCCACTCTCCAGGGTTGGATAAATAACCCTGCTGGTCCATGGTTTCTCTTCTCTGATTCAAATGCTCTGTTTCTGTCTGCTAAAGAAGAGAAACTTATGATGAAATACCCATTGCTTATAGGCCATAGAGAGTACTCACCGTGTGGCTCCCAGTTCTGACGAACCCAAGTGTGCAGAAAATTCAGAGTGGGCCGGATGCCCATGAATTTGCAGATCAAGTCGTGATTAGCGCGGTAGACGACTGTATCTTCGACCAGCATTGGTTCTATTACAATCTTGGGCCTGGAGGAAGATTGTGGGAGGCAACCATTAACGCGGTGAGCATGTGGGCCATTGGCAACAGTCTTGAGTATCGATTGAAAAGCATTCCGCTGAGCTCCGTCCGTGGAAGGCGAGGGAAAATCTTTCAGTTTCTCAGAGCATATGATATCTTTCTCCCAGCAGGAGAAACAGGAGGAGACCCCATCGGGCCCTCCCGGAACCACTACAGAAACTTCAGGCAAAAGCAGAGACGACCCCCCTAAGCCCTAGGCAAAATCTTCGGGCCAGAGTCCCTCGAGCAACACCAGGCGCCGTCACAGAAAATTTCCCGCCAAAAGCCAAATCCACTAAGGGTGAATATATTAAAATTGCCTATAGGCCTAAATAAATATACCCATAAGCTTACATAGAAGAATATTTGTAGGCTTACATAGAAATATGCACATAGGCTTACATATAGGATGCTCCCTTGATGTCTTATTGTTAGATCTAAGGTTTGGGGGTGTTTTTCAAAACCCTACTTGTAATAGGTTTGGGGACCCTTTTAAAACCCCTTCTACTATCAAGAAAAAAAAATGCTTAGTGCACCATAAAATGACCAAAATATCACTTTCCAAAATATTTTCCTTGAAATTCATGCAATTTTTCTCTTTGACACCTTGACTGAGCGATTTGCTCGCTATGACAAGCGATTCACTCAGTTTGTTGAGTGAATCGCTCTTTGAGTGAATCAACACCTTTGTTGAGTGAATCACTCTTTTGAGCCAGTCAATAGATTCCTTGAGCAAATCACATTTCTTCCAAAACTTAGAAATTTTTTGAGATTTTGAAGGATTTCTTATATTTTGGTTCTCCTCTATTATTGCTTGCTTCAAAAGTATACAAAATTTTGTGAAGGTAGTGCCGAGGTACTACAGGTATATACTTCAAGTCTACCATTTTAATGGGCAACAAATTTGTTTGCATTTTATCTATGATTAATATGAAACATTATCCTTTCTTCTTTTATTGGTTCCCTACATATAAATGCACAATGTCTAAGTTTTCCACATCTATGACAAACACATATATTATTTTATTTTCTACATCATCTTTTCAAAATTCCTTTCCTCTAAAAAGATAAGGATTAGCTATTTTATACAACTTTAGAGAAACTACTTTCTCCCTTTGATTTCCTAATTTTAGAGTTTTATTTTATTAACAAATACTTCTATTGACTTACAATAGCATATTTTTATTTAAAATTACCTCCCTTAAAAATTCTAAATAACCTATCAAATAGCATCAGCTCGCATGGTTAAAAATGTGAGTTCTCATTGTGGAGACCTAGATTCAAATCTTGTGCCAATATATACATAATTGATAGTTATAATACCACTACGTGAGTTGTTGAAATTCTATAATAATAAATTAAAATGGTTAGCTTGAAAAACTATCCTATGTACTTCTTTATAAATTATCAAAATATTCTTTTTTTTTTAATATAGTTTGCTAGTAAACAATGAACAATAATATTCATTTAAGGTTGGAAATAATAATGTTTCAAAATTAAAAAAAAAATCCCACAATAAAGATGTATGATCCCTTAACATGGTGCATGCATGTTTAGTATTGTCCATTATTCAAAGATGGAAGATTTGTCCATCTTTCTTATTTTCCCACCAACTCTTCTAGATTAAGGATCTTAGAATATGTAGAGATTTCTATCATTGTTTGCTACCCATTTCTATATAATTATAATGTTAAATAAATATAATTTTATCCAAACTTTTTTATATCACTCATTTGTTCTTCTTCTTTTATCCTATTAATTTTTGTCACTCCTTTTCAAAAATTTTATATTTTAAAATTTCATTGCAACAATAGTAAGTCCTTGAAAATTATATCATTATCTTAGTTTTAGTTTTGTGCATGGTCTTTTATAATTCTCTTTTGTTTCTACTATAATTGACAACTTGTTTTTTTTCTTGCCATATAATAAACTTTGATGTTAATTGATACATATAAGTTAACTACAATATTTCATAAATAATTTTAAATAAAAAAATAAAACAAAATTAATTGATAAAACAAGATTGAAATATATTTTTTTATATTTTTAAAAATAAATCAATTGTTATTTTTTAGTTAACTACAATATTCAATAAATAATTCTAAATAAAAAAAATAAAACAAAATTAATTGATAAAACAAGATTGAAATATTTTTTTTTATATTTTTAAAAATAAATCAATTGTTATTTTTTTGGTTATATAGAAGAGTTGGTTACAACCACACTATTTTTAGTAATTGATAAACCCAAGGTTCAAACTATAGGGGCTGCTCCCACCAAACTTATTCCCTATTCCACCTTATAATTGTTGACCTGGATCACCGATCGCTCAAGATTCATACCATTATCATCGGTCTGACACCCGCGCTCAAGATTCATACCATTATCATCGGTCTGACACCCGCGCTCAAGATTCATACCATTATCATCGGTCTGACACCCGCGCTCGGAAAATTCAAATCACAGATAAGCATTTACCAATCCACCTAACCACCTTAGTGGACAATTAATTTTATTTAAAAATTTTGAATCTCAATCTTAAAATTAAAAAAAATACACAATTTTATTTAAAATTTTTGAATCTCAATATTTAAAATTAAAAAGAAATACACAATTTATTTTTTCTTATTAAATTATTATTTTCCCTTTCAAATAAATCTCTGACATGTATTTCAAAGTACATATTTTTCCTCTTTTGGATATCTTATTTTCAACTTATATTTAAATTGTTTGTTTTCCTTAATAAACTATTTATTTATTTATTTTTAAGATGATTTCCTTTATATATATCACTATATCAATTTAGCTTTGATAAATTTGAAAAGTTCTTCATCCACTGTATGCATAACACTAGCTCATTCAAATAAATGGTCATGGAAGTTTACAACTTGCATTGTATTAATATTTACAGTAGTCTCCTGATGCAGGCTTACCCGTGTAGAGTGCCCAAGTGGCATACAGTGGTCATCATCAACAAAAAAAAAAATCATATTAAAAGACACTCGAATCCTTTAAACAACTTTCTGTCATCCTCAGTGCAATGAGCATCGCCTGGATTTCGCCCAACTGTAAAGTAGAACAGAGATCTACTTTTAAGTAAGTAGATGGTTCTACTTTTACTTTTTGATCACAGAATACAAAAGTCTCTGACCGAAGTTATCCAGAAGTGCCTTACAAAATTCTCATCAGACTTGAATGAATATCAGAGAAGAAGTTATCTGAAGGCTAAAGGACATTTCCCATTATCCAAGTCCTCCCATTCCAGCATGTGATCCGGTCCCCACAAAGCAAAACTGGTAATAGTTAAATTGAAATTAAGTTAAGTTTATACAAAAAAGGAGTACCCTTCTAATCCTTAATTTACAGTAGCCAGCCGGAAAAGATTTTTTATTTTGAGCTGGTAAAGGTTCAGGGCTCAAACATTTATCTGGAGGGTCAACTGCTCCCTCACACTTATTAGACATGAAGGTTCAATGCATTGCTTCATAAAAATTCTCCATTAGTGGATATGGGCAGGCAATCCCAATGACACAGGGTTAACCCAATTGCAGATGTAATAAACTCAACCCTCCCAAATAGTGAAAGCCCAAATAGGCCCTCTTACTCTTGCAAGAGATGATTTTTTTACTGGGCAAGTGAGCATATTGCCACTTCCTGATTTGCCTTCCCAGAAAAGTTACATTATAATAAAAAAACTGGTTTTGGTGTTTTACAGCAATATTCTACATGATTATTGAATCCATTGCCTGCTATTCTCAGTATTGTTTCCAAAATTGGGAATGCTTGCATGGTACATGATGACAATTCCAATTGAGTATACTTATGGTCACAGTACCACTTTGCTGGCAGACATAAATCTAGTTTTTATGATCAAAATTCACCGATTATTACTAGTTCTGCACAGAAAAAAATGTTCTCTATGCCACAGCTAAAATTGTAATGGAAGCTTCCCTGTTCAAATGAAATGACACATAATCCTCCTTCTTCAACTGCTTCTATATGAACTTATTTCTGTATATCGTCATTCTCTTGCAATTGTCTCCACTCCGTCTGCAATGACACAGATGATATAAGAACAACAATTCGTTCTCAGAGTTTGAGGTTTGACTCTTTGATATGGCTAATGTTTCATGTCGCATACTTCTTTTTTGTCTCTCCTGAAAAAAGGAAAGGAGAAATCTACCTTAAGTTTTTGGTGTTTTGGAAGAGAGCCCTTTTTCTCCGTGTGTCTGCTGTGATTGTTTGTTCGGGTTGCAGTTCTGGAAGAGCAACAATTGATAGTTCTACTTGCGCTAGAAGAACAGCAGCCAGACATGTTCATCCTATGGTGCTGTTACAAGATACAGTTTTTTCTTAGCTCTCTTTCTCTCTATTGTATAGTCAGGAACAAAAAACATGAAAATTACTAAATTAATCCAAGTACATGACCATTTGCAAATAACAATAACAGAGAGAAATCATAGACAAAAATGTTGTACTGGGGAGAAATGTACCATAGAGGAATGCCTTTTCTTGGTCTTGACTTTGACATCCTGGGACTTGTTTTCATAGCCTTCAATTAATTTGCTTTGTCCACTATCAGCTTCCACATCTGAATCCCTGCATCCCCTTTTCGCTTTGTCCAAGTTCTTGCTCCTTTGTGGATAGTGGCCTACTCTGGAAGATCCCCTTGGAAACCCCAATTTAGCAGACTCAATGGAAGAGTTGTTGGACAAGCCAAGCCCAGATGCACAAATAGAGGTCGAAACCACAGGAACAGCAACAGAAAAAGATCTGTTATGAACTTTATGTCCCACAATCGCAGGACAGTGCTCCAGTCTCCCCTCTGGAATCGGCACTCTCTGGGGCAGGCCTTCACTGATAAAGTCCAACTCTGCCCCTCCAAAAGACACAGACCTGGGCCTGGACCCATTGTAATTCCTTCCATTTGATGGTCCTTTGCTTGATTTGTTTAGGGAGGCCAATGCTAAGGGATCCCTCATGGGTCTTCCATTACCAAGGTCCTGATGGGCTCTGCCTGTGCCAATAATACCTGGCACCCCCAAAGACAACAACAAAATTAAACACTAATTTTAGAAGAAGAGGTGGTATTAAAATGGAATTGAGAATGAACCGGTTAGAAAGTAAAAAGGGTCAACTACCTACCCATACTGCAACTTGATGTTAGAGAATTCTCAATTTGAAAACAATAAGCCATGATTGTTCTTACCTCCTTCCACAGGCACAAGTGAATTAGTTGAATTGTCGACGGGGACTGCATTGAGCATCTCTGTGGCAGGAATCAGACGATTTGCCAGAAGGGCAGGAACATGATTGTGCCTGACTGAAGACGATGACAACGCTAGCCTATTGTTGTTGCTGCCGCTGCAGTAAGATAAAAGACTAAGATTCGAGGAAGAAGATGGGCTACCCCCATCTGGGCCCTCAAAAATGCTGACAGGGGAGGAATGCCTCAGAGACCTCCATGCAAACTCTTCAGGATAGTGCACACCCACATCCAAAGCAACTTTCTCCGGCTCTCCTTCCTCATCTTTGGTTTCATAAAATTTGGCAGCAGAGAATCTGGGCTGCAGAATGCTTCTCAGCCTGGTGGAGAGGGTACTGGGGGAATTGGCCACCAAGCTGATATCCCTGCCAACGTGGCAGGATTGCCTCACCGGCGGCAACGTGAGGGCTGCCACGGTGGAATTCTGGGGAACCAGGTGATGGCTGTTCTTGGGTTTCCCTGGTTTCTCTTCCCATTCGAAAGGAACCGATACAGAGCACCGATCCCCCTCTGAACATTCCGACGCATCCCTCGCCAACAACTCCTTTCTTCTTACGAACAAACGATTGAAGAACTCCCGCTCGCATTCCAGGTGGAGATTGAGCTCCGGCGATGACATGACCAGCCCTGCATTGTATTCCACCTCCGAATCAGACGACACCATGTCTTCATCTTCCCCGTTTTGATACGAATTGGCTCTCAAATGTGAGAGCTCGCCCAAAACTCGCCCCAGCAACATCTTGCTCGCCCTCTTGGGATTCAATTGGCATCAGCTCCCCCCTGTAACTCCACCTAAAATGGAAAGAAAGAAACAGAGGAGGGGAGGGTGTGGAGGGCTAATCTGGTGGACCAGTTTAATGAATGGAAATGTCTTTCTCTGCCCGTCGTGTTCGATGGATCAAATGGGCTTGTCTGGTGTGGGATATCACATTATTTATGCCGGACCACCTTCATATTTGTCGACCAGGCGTGTCAATTACGTAAAGGTGGAAGGAAACTTATACCAAAAAGCCAAAAAAAAGCAAAAAGTGGAAATTTCTGCGGTAGCGAATACTCACGAGATGTCGCCACCGCCATTGCAGGTCTCAGCTTCACCAAATCCTTTCTTCCTTGGCGGTAATGGAGATGAAAATTAAGATTTCTGAGCTGGCTTCTGGAAGGAGGGGTTGTGTGTTCTTCTGGGTGGTTGTCATCCCTTTGCTTGCCCTCTTGTGACTTTGATTTAACGCAAGGAACTAAATCCCTTTCATATAGTAATAACCCAAGTATATAGAAACATACAATAATAATCGAAGTATATATAGAAACATACAGTAATAATGGAAGTATATAGTTGAGAATCTGGAATATATATATATACTAACAATTTAAATCTAAGTATATAGTTGGAATATATTGAAAATCTGGAATATATAGTAACAATCTAAATTTAAGTATATAGTTAGAATATATGGGTGTCATAGTAACAATCTAAATTTAAGTATATAGTTAGAATATATGGGAGTCATTTTTCTGTAAATTGGATTTGAGTTTAAGTAAATAAAGTTTAAAACTTTTATCATTATTATTACAATGTTTCCAAGTATATAATTGAGATACATGGATGTCATTATTCCCCTTAATAGAACTTATAACAAAATTTAGATCTGAATAGAACTTATAACAAAATTTAGATCTGAATAAAGAGAGTTTAATACCTTTATCATTATTATTATTAGAATGTCTCGATAATAAATAAAATACATTTTAAAATTTAAATATAAAATCTTAAACCTTTGAATTATATACCTTTATTCAAAATTTTGAACAAGAAGTTGGTTTTTTGGTATATCAAGATGGGAAGAAAAGGGGATTCCCGGATTCGGTCATTGGCGGGACAAGTGTGCAAAAGTAAAGGATAACAACGAAGTCCAGAAGAATCTTTGTGGAAATTTAGGGGCCAAGTAATGGAAGTAACAAGGCGGCCTTCAAGGAAAGTATTATGCAAAAATGGATAGAATTCGCCATTACGTATTCTTGGCTACAAAAGAAAGAACATGGTGGGAGCCCTCACGATGTGGTTGTATGAGGGGGACAAAACACAATTGTTTTTGGAAGGTTCTTGTCAACGCTAGTCGGATATTAATTTTTTGTCCTTTGAATAAGTTGAATCATTTAATGAAAAAGTTATAGCAGATTTAAATAGAAGTGTGAGGTTGTATGTCATGTTTTTGTAAAAGTTGAATTATTAAATGAAAAAGTTTTAGGAGTTTTAAATAGTAGAAGTGTGAGGTTGTATATTATGTTTTTGTCAATTTTATAAAGGAAGTTTAAGGATTGTATATTTCACATGAGTGTGGTCTATCGGTAAAGATGCCAGTTGCATTATCGATGATGTGATCTGGGTTCAATCCTATGGGGATGTGTATAAGAAGTATTACTCTCTATATATTAATTATATGTAACTGCATATTTTATGATGTTTCTTTTATATAATTTATTGGATGTTAAAATGTTAAAAGTTATTTTATTTTTAATGAATTTAATTTAATAATAAAATATTTTATTTATTAAATAATAAAATTATACACTTAAAAAAGTTATATTATCTTTTGTTTAATGTTAATGTTTAATTATTTTGCAATTGCTCTTAAATATCCAATTATTTGGCATTGTTACCTTAAATATTAATTTACCCACCTTAATACCTTTGCTCCATTAAATCTCATCCTACACTTAATCTATGGTTACCATTCACCTAATCTATGTGCACATCACCCTAGTCTATCCTACTACCATGTCCTACCATCCTAGTTGACCCATATTATTTAATGCATATGGGTGAAGTGAAGACTTCACATCCCCATGCCCATTTAATGCATATGCGTGGAGTGAATACTTCAAACCCCATGCCCATTTAATGCATATTGGTGGAGTGAATACTTCAAACCCCATGCCCAATTAATGCATATGGGTGGAATGAATACTTCCTCGATCCATACACATTAAGGAGGCATGGTGCACTCATGCCCCCTTTGACCATCCAAAGGAAACCCAAATTTTCTCGCCCCTCACTCAACCCACTTGCATGCCATGTCATCTCCACATCACCATCCCCTCACTTTTGATGAAAATCTATAAATAGCCCCCCATTTCATTCATTGAAATAGAATGAAATTGTGCTTAGGAAAAAATTGTCAAAATTGCTCCACAATCCATTTATGTGTATTTGAGAGAAGTCATTTTGCTTAAAGTACCAACATCATGGATAACATTGTGTGCTTCTCTTTGTGTGTCTTTGTTTTATGAACAAGTTGCAAGTTTGAACTCCAACAATCACAAAATTCAAAGAGCAACTACTTGATAATATATCGAAAGTAAAATCATAAAAGTTGACACAATAAATATTATCCAAACAGGGATGATTTATAACCAAAACTGTCCGAACCAGGATAGTTCTTGTTGGAAAAAAATTAGAGTCAAGTATAATACAATAGATCATTCATCAAGGTGAGCAATAAGGTATATTGTGTATTTTTAACTCATTATGAGCTTTGTCTATTGTTGTAACTTAAATTATATTTTTTGCCCCCCTTTTGATAAGTTTGAATCCAACTTGGGTGCATCCAATGGGTGCTACTAATGATTGATTGGTTTTGTAGGCTTAGAGATTCTACTTAATCAACGATGGTACATAAGCCCACCCTTTTTGAGGTGGTCAAGGAAATAAGGAGTGCCAAAGATTGTATTGCAAAGGTATTCCTCATCGAAAAATCATGTTGTAGCCCAAGAGGCATTTGTAAAATCAAAATTGTAATATTAATAGACTTTAATGAAACGACACATTTTCTTATCCATATTTTGGCGATCACGGTGGGACCCTTAAACCCCACAACACACAAAGGTAAACATGGTTTATAGGTTGTAATATTTTATTTTATTTTTATCACCAATTTCTCTCACTTTTGTCTTGTGTATTTTTTGTTGGCTTTTAACTCACCTTGCTCACTTTTTGTGCTTTTTGCCTGTGTTTGCATATCTTAAATCAATCAAAGTACATCCAAAATGGAACCCATCAAGGTTGGTCCAAAGCAAAGCTCTCTATCCTAAGTCATCAAAACCTAGATGGTTTACAACTATAACCGTCCTGACCCAGATGGTTCCTACTAAGCTAAAAACTAGGACCCACCCTATCAAGTAACTGATTTACACAACAACCACATCAGTTTTAGGTAGGTATAAGGTAAAATCCTTTGCAACCTGTTATCATCATAGTCAAGTACCTTCTTAGGTCAACTTGTCACATTTGGACATATTCAAATGTACCCTTTATCACCGATCACTCCTCCAAAATTAGTCCATTTTGTTGCAAACTTTGTATTTGTTAGGCTAGACTTGGTTTTATTAGAATAGCTAATTAAAATCATTCCTAGAGTTAATCTAGTTAGAATTGTTTGCTTCTTATAGTTATTTTAAGTCCACATGCAAATTTTGACATTTTCATTCTTTGGTTTTTACAGGGAAAATCATAAAATAGTTAGTTTAGACTTGGTTTTTAATAGAATAGTTAATTAAAATCATTTCTACAGCTAAGCTAGTTAGACTTGTTTGATTCTTATAGTTCTTTTAAGTCCACAAGTAAATTCTGACATCAGGGTTATGCATAGCGGCGAAACTTCACCATTTGGGCGAAAAGTACAATTTTTGAAAATTCAAATTTGCAAAATTTGGGGGACTCGGACGTCGGCCATTTAGCCAAAAATTTTCAAAACAAATAAATTTTAGGAGTCGGTTCATCATGCTTTGATAAGAGTATCATGGTTATTTTTAAAAATTCGCAAGCCATCCCGCCTAAATAGAGTACCCTTTTTGCCCTAAAATTTTAAAATTTCTAAATTATCCCACCCAACTCGCCAAGTATACCTCTATATATAATTAACACCCTAGGGATACATTTTCATTTTCGAAACGTGTTCTACACCTGACGAATATTCCAACATAGTTCTACACAAGATCAAAACCTTTTTTGAGATCGATCGCCACCAATTCTACATTCGGACGGGACCTCTTCTACAACCGTTTGAAAATTATTTTGCAATCGTCTGAAACCTATTCTGCAAGAACCTCTCCTGCAATCATACGAAACCACTTCTACAGCCAAACCCTATTTTGCAATCGTCTTGAACCACTTCTACAGCCAAAACCTCTTGTGCAACCAGATAGAACCACTTCTACAACTGAATCCTATTCTACAATCGCCTTGAACCACTTCTATAGTTGAAACCTCTTGTGCAACCAGACATAACCAATTATACAGTCGGATCCTATTCTACAACCATCCTGAACCAATTTTGTATCCAAAACCTGTTGTGCAACCGAACAAAACAACTTTTACAGTCGAATCCTATTCTACAATCGAACGGATCAATTTTACAAGCGAAACATGTTCTGAATTCGATCTAGAACCATTTCTACAACTAAAACATTTTTAATCAGATCATGTTTCGCATCGGACCTCTTTCTACACCAGGTTCTCTATCACTGCTCTGCTTGCCATGTTTTTCTCTATTTTGCCATGTTCTGCATGTTATCCCCTATTTTCTCTCTTTCTATTTTCTCTATTTCTATTAAATATTATATCCGAGCCCTCTTCTGCATCCGGATGGTCATTGCTTTATTCCCATGTTTTCTCTGTTTTGCCCTATTTTGAATGTTTTAAAACTCTTTGATTCTTAGTTTCAATTCAGATCTTTTTTCCTTGCTAAGATTATACATGAGTAAATGCTTTGGTTCTCTAAAGACATATTGATGCTCTGTTTCTTCGAACACATTTTGATTCTCTATTTCTAGACCATTTTGTGCTATAATATGATATTTTTTGACATACGTATCACCAATTATTTTATGCTTAAAGAATATTTTTCTTAAATTGATTTCAATTCGAATGTTATTTATCTTTGTGCTCTTGTCAGTTAAAGTGCTTTCACCAAGAAAATGAACCAGTGGCATAAACTGATAAAATCACAATAAAGAATGGTAGGAAACAAGTATGTATAATCTACCACCCAAACAATTGTTTATTCTATTTACAATATTATCTTAAGGCCTCCAGAAAGTACACCCTCTTCAACATTTTATTACTCTACTGAATTGAAAATATTTTTCGTAACAAGTAAAATGTTACCCAGTGATGGAAAGAAGGGCACCAAATCTTCTGCTGAAAAGAGTATCCTCAAATATTTTAGCCAAACTTCGAAATGCAACGAGCCAACGACATCCATGCAAATTCAAGGTACAAATGATTTTTGACTTCCCAGTATGTGCTTGATTGATGATTTGAATATTTTTTTGTAAATTTTTTTATGCAAGAATGATAAAAAATATTATGGTATGCTACTATGCAGAATACCCTATCGATCCTGATATGCCTCCACTTGAAGATATTCCCCAACAAGAGATGCCTTTTAATGAAAATCCCCTTGAAAATGACATCCAACAAACACTTGAAGACAACACTCAAAATGACATCACATTTGAAAATGAAAGTGATAAATCAAAATCATTACAAGCTTCATTTGAATCTTCAAGCAAAAATTCCAAAAAAAGAAAAGCGTCTAATTGGATACTTGGAAGGGGATTTAGGAATGAATGGGCAGAAATATTTCCCTGGCTTGAGCCTGTCATGACTGAGGATAACCAAATCGATGAAAAAGAATGTAGATGCAAAATTTGCAGTTGGAGACTTGGTAAGGATCATAGGCTTCAAAACAAGATTGATACAATTGAAAAACATGTCGGCAAAGCTTATGTAAAAGTTATAAAAAGTAATGGTGAAGTTAGTAAAGAAGTTAAGTGGAAGGGTGCATCAGAATGTATGCATTTAAGATATGCTATAGAATATGAAAATCACTTAAAGCAACAACAATCTCTTGTTGAGAAAGGTGGAACAATTGCAGCCCAATTTCATAAAATACAGAAGACTATTTTAGCTTCAAAAAGTATGCAGTTTGTCGTTGTTTACAATATTCTCAAGAAAGGTAGACCAATGTCCGATTTTATTGATTATAAGCAGCTATTACGCCTATTTAATGTGCAAAACCTTCCTAGTTCTCATTGGTCAGACCGAAGTGGTTGGGAAATGGCAAAATGTTTATCTTTGGTTGAGAAAGAAGACCTAAGGGAGCAAGTAAAACTTTCCAGATTCATTTCACTTTCTATTGATGAGGTAACAATTGTGGACAACACATCTTGGATTTGCATGCATGTGTACACATTTCAAAATCATATTAGAAGGCCTATTTTGTTGGGAATACATAAGATGTTGGAAAGTTCAAATGCAGAAAATATTTATAATGTTGTTGTCAATAGTTTAAAGAATATTGTGGGAATGAATGATATAGACATAGCAACAAAGTTAATTTGCATTGGAGCTGATGGAGCTGCTATTATGCAAGGTCACAAGTCTAGTCTTTGTGTTCGACTCCAAACCACAATTGCCCCATATATGATTCCCATTCATTGTATGGCTCATAGAGTTAATCTTGCATATAAAATTGTGAGCACATTTTCAAATGTTGCTAAAGTGGAAAACCTTATTCGTGAAATTCATTCTTATTTCTCATTAAGTCCAAAAAGGTTTGCAGAGTTTCAACAGTTTGCACTAGGAGTTACAGAAGGGAAAAAATTGTTAAAATATGTGGATACAAGATGGATTTCATTGTATCAACCTGCTCAGAGAGTTTTTGTAGAATATCAATCATTGACAGGGTTTATGCATGCAAATCGTAGGATAGTTGATAAGGCAAAAGATATGCTCTTCCATTTGACTGACTTGGAAACACTTTTGACCTTATGTGGTATTCTTCCAATGTTAAAAGAAATGAATAGATTAATTAATCTTGCACAAGAGAGATCCATCTATATCATTGATTTTATGAGGATGAGAAAACAAATATGCGTGCTTATAGATACATTATATGTGTCTAAAGCAGATTTTACAGAACCTTTGTTTGATAGTTGGAATACATTGATAAACGTGAACAATCCAAAAAGCTTCTTGAAGTTTGACATCAATGATCATATTTGTATTAATGTTCATGAAAATATGGTACCTATTTATTATTTTGAAAGGCAATCAAGTATAGTTGTGGAATATTTTGAAGAAGTTCCTATAACACATAGTAGATTTCATGTTATTATATAGAAAACAAAGTGTAATTTGTCAAAAATAGCAAAATATTTGACAAGTGAGATAAGAGATCGATTTCAGAGAGATGAGTTGCTCGAGGCCATGGGTGTGGTTAACCCCATGTTTTGGGGACCTTGTATTGAATACAATTCTGCAAATGAGTTGTTTATTAAATATATGGGTAACCTCATTGACCATTTCAGTAAGAGTGTGGAAGTCAATGGTGTTGAAATAAAAGGTATACTCAATAGTGATATTTTGAAAGAACAGTCATCGCATTTTGGAAGAACAATGGTTGTGCAAACATCACTTATGATAGGTGTCCATGAGATTGGTTCCACTACACGTTTGTGGTAAAAATTGTATCCAAGCACAATATTACAAGATACAATAAGTGAATACTTTCGTTTATATGAATTATGTGAAACAATGATTTTGGGGTCAGTCGAAGATGAAAGAGTTTTCAATGCACTTTCTTTTGTTAAATCTAAACTCTGCAATAGACTCAACAAAAATTTAGAAAATTGTTTAAGAATATATGTGTCTTCATATCAGTTGGATACATTTCCGTATGACAGAGCTTTGGCACACTGGAGTTCCCTGGCAGATAGAAGAGGAACGTCGAATACGATCGATAACTACGATGATGATGCTTTCAGTGATCAGATGGTGGAGACACAGATTTCTGCTATGCTTCATAATGATTCTGGACAAGCTGAAATGTTTTAGCTTCCATAATGATAATTTTCCATGATTTCATTGACATTGATAAACACAATAGTGTTTTGATTTCACAAATTTCATAGAATATTTCACAATATTGTTCAAGATTTATAAGATTTTACAGAATTGTTGTTTTATATCACATTAGTGTTTCAAAAATTACATGTCTCATATATTTTTGCAGTTTTTACAATTGTATGTTTATGTCATGATGTCTCAACTCTCTTCATTGATAAATCTCTATGTTTCATGTTTTAAATTTTATTATTGGTATATTAATGTTGATCTGTAATGTTATTTATAATGCTTTTGTTGTTGAGATGACCATAGTGAACAATATTAGCCAGAAATAAACTAAAATTGCAACACATATTTATAAATGCAAGCAAACTATGAATGATGGAAAACACAAATTGAGATAATGTCATTATCATTAGTTCAAAAAGAAACATATTACATTGTACAAAATTGTTGACTACAGTCAACTTAAGAGCATATTACATTTTCAAATTTCAAAGTTAAACATTTGATTGGTGCTTGGTTGCTTCAATATCTGTTGGAGTTGTCGTTTCTTTTCCTTTGTCGACATCTATGTCACTCTCTTCTGGCAGTGCTCCAACTCTCACCAGGTTATCACGTACTTTCACAATACTTGACACCAATTGCGCTTCTTCTTTGTTCGGATCTTCAAGTATTGTTGGAAGCGTTTCCTTTGTTTTCTCAAGCACCATTTTCGGATCTTCTTTGAGCTTCTCCTTGATGTATTTTTTTAAACGATTATTTTCTGAAAATTTTTATTGCATTTTCTTTTTCATTTCCATTGCATGAGTCAAAAATGTCTTCGCCCATTTAAGATTGACGTCCATGCTCTTAACCTGTGTTTTCAAGTGTTCAAAATTTGACTGCAAAAACAAATTGAGAACATAATTCAAAATGGTTATATTGAAATTATTTAATATTTTCAAGAAATATAAAAATTTCACTGCAATACAAAATTGAAACATTAAAAGTTTTCTTACCTCAGCCATATCCCTTGCAGCCTCAACAACTACAACTTTATCCTTATCAGAAGCCCACTGGTTATAAAATGCTTGGGCTTCGGCATTAATGTTCTCCAATCTACTAACAACAACATTCAAAACATCATCATCATAAACAAAATCAGACTGAACAGATCCTGATGTGGCCTATTTTAAAAGGCCATCAAGCTTTTCTGGTTCATATTGAACCAAAGAATAAAGAGAATCTCTTTTTCCATAATTTTTATATCGGGTATTGATTTCCCTTAAAAGGACCTTTGCCCGATATTCCCATTCCTTCAATTCCTTCAAATATTTTAACACAAATTGATTAATTGTAGCTTCTATGGTTTCAGCTAATAATACATTTTCATTAAAATCTACAACATTATCCCCAGTTTGAGGACCCTGAGGAGGGTCGGCTCCTTGAGCTGAGGGTAATGTTATCTCCTGAGCTGCAGGGTCAGTGGCTTCTCCTTGATCTCCTTCATGTCTTAGCACATATGTTGCTTTGAAGCCTTCAATGTTGCCCTGCAAAAGAAAATCCTCATCAAGTGGAATATTATCCAATCCCTCTATAGAAACTTCTGGTGCCTGTGAATTTGTTGAAAAAGTAAATTGAGACCATCCATACCCAGAACTTGGTGTTGGCATGTGTGATATCTGTGGGTGTGAAAACCCACACCCAAAACTTTGAGCAGTGCCCTGTGATCTCTGTGAAAATAATATTTTTCCAACATCGATTTTCCCTCGCATAGGCATTGTCGAAGGTTGTGCCGGTGCCTGTCACTAATTTGGTGGAAGTGGTGGTTGTGGTGGAACCGGTGAGCGTGATGCAACCATTTGCTGCAATGGAGGTGGTGGTGGCATTTGGCCTCTACCTTGTGATGTTACTTGTTGATTTTGAGAATCAACTAAAAATAGTCAAAAATATTTTGTTAAAATTCTTTTGAAAATAAAAAAGATCTTAATTTAAATTAATTACACATAGATTTACCTGAAGATGAAGAAACATGATGAATTTGTGTTGCAATGGGGGAGGGGTTGGCCACACTAGATTCAGCTTGCACATTTTGTGCATACCTAGGTGTACGAGAAACCCCAAGAGTAGTTGCTTGCCTGGAACATTTGTGTGGCCTCTACAAAGGTGTTGCTTCAGAGCCCGTGTCTTCTGAATCACCAGTTTGTTCTGGCCTGTGACCCCTTGTGGCAGCAATCTGTTTACTCCTTGTAATGTCTGCCTTCCCCTGCATATAGATGAAAAGAAAAATTAAAAAAAGGAATGTGATAAACTATAAAATAGTATGTCAAGGTCAATGATGTTGTTATTACCTTCAATTCCTCTGTTGACATAGCAATAGCATGTAGTGTTGCATGCACTATAGTTGGTACAGGAGTAGTCTACAAATTATGAAAACACTCATAATAAAGAGCTAAAAGAAAATTAATAGTGCCCACAATGGGTTGTGTCTTGTTGGTTGCCATTTGCACCGTGTGCAACTCGGACCTGATTCGGTTCAAAATATAAGTGCACCAATCGTACTTTTGATTGTGCTCAGACTGAACAATATAAGCAAGTGCCCAAAATAGAATTTTTGATCTTCCCATCAGAATTAGTCTGGCCTAGAAAAATTTGATAATGGCCTTCAGAGTTTGATGGTTAACATCGTCGATTGATAAACCTCTTTTTGATTTGGTGGCAAAAGTTGCATAAAAAATTAGATGTCAATTTACAAATTTGAAACATTGAACATTAATAAAATATAATTAACAAGATTTATACCTACCAAATATTTCGATGAGAGACCGTACTTGCTTTCGAGGTGTGCTTTGTCATCAGGAGACAACTGCAACCTCATCGACACTTGTGGAAAACCAATGAATGGAAGACCTGTCAATCTATTAATATCTCCAGGGGTGATGTTGAAAAGTAGATTTCTATTTCATACTTTAATATTCATTGTAGCCCTGTCATGGTCATAATCGAACTATAATATGTTGCAGGAGGACTTTATCTATTCTAAATTATGGCATGGAAATGAGGGTTGTTAAACCTGCATTATTGAGCCACTTGAAGTCCATCCCTAGGGTTGTCATCAAATCTAAAATCAAAGTGCATGAAAAATTCTTGAATTTTGGTGCAGGGGTGGAAGGGGCGGCCATCGCAAGAAGTTGGAAGTCGAAGGAAAAGGATTGGGAATCGAAAGGTTGACTGGAAAGGTTAGCTCTGGTTGTAGTAGTCGTAGAAATGAAATGGAAAAAATGACAGTTGATGCCCTTTTATAGATTGAAGAAACAGGGTTGACACGTGGCTGCATTCTATTGGACATGCGATGTTGATGATTGAACGTGTGACACATGGCAGAAGAACCAGATCATATTCTGCATGAGTCTCACCATCCCGAGATCGGATCCTATTCTGCATCCGATCGGTGATCGGATCATATTGTGCACCCGGTCCGAGATCGGGTCCTATTATGCACCCGGTGGGTGACCGGACCTTAGTATGTAACCGATCCAAAACTGGATCATAGTATGCATCCGGTTGGTGGTCGGATCATTTTATGCTTCCGGTCCAAAATCGGATCATATTTTGCATCCGGTCCATATCCAGATCAGATTATGCATCCGGTCCAAGATCGGATCATATTATGCATCCGATCGTTGGATGGATCATTTTATGCTTTCGATCCGAAACCGGATCATGTATGCATCCGATGCTTGACCGGATCATATTATGCATCCGGTCCATTGTCGGACTATATTATGCATCCGGTCCCTAACAGATCATATTATGCATCCGATCCATGATCGGATCATATTATGCATCCGGTCCGTTACCGGATCTTATTATGCATCCGTACGAGACCGGATCAAGTTTTGTAAAGTGTCTTGCATCGCCAAACTCCTTTTTCACCTGGTCCGATCAGAACTTTGAAATTCACCATTTTTTGACAATTTTTTTGAAAAAATAAGGTCATTCGCCATGCCATCATACATGCAGGTTGACAGGATTCATCGGGTTTTCGCAATAGATTAGCCATTTTTTTACAAGTACCTTTCGGGTCCTACCTCTTATGCATAACCCTCGTCTGACATTTTCCTTATCTATTTTTTTACAAAAAAAACCATAAAATCAGTCTTCTATATTAAGGAAATAGACCCCAACAAAGAGGGAGGCTAGAAACCTCTCCTAGCCTAAACCATATCGATAGAGACAATTTTGTTGTAAATTGTCAAAACCTTGATGATTTCTAATATAAATCGTTAAAACCCAGATAGTTTTTGCTGCAAGCAAAATTTGAAAAAACAAAATCTATGCAACAACCCCATACAAATCCTAGAGAACATTGAACCTTAGGTAGGTGCTTTTGAACTCATATCTAGGCCAATATCACATAATAACACTTAATATAAGATTTTAATTTGCGTTTGAAAATTTGCTTCTATAGCATAGGAAACACTAAAAAAAAGCTCTATTGCTGCCCGTATGCTCTCCTCTTGGGATGATAGGCGAACTTGAGGATTTAAAAGGTGGCAATATCTTTTGGGATCAAAGAACTTTTATTTGTTTTATAAGAATTATAATTATTTCACATCACATACAATTCACACTAAAGAGGAGAATTGATTCACGCATGCTCTATCCTCATGCCTTGGCATAATCTTGGAGATTAAAAGTGGGTCACTTCTAGATCAACAAACATCACACATATCACACTTTAGAAGGCTAATATATTGTGTATGATCTTCCCTTGTGCTTTGTGCGATCTTGGGAATAAAAAGTGGACAATTAAACCTCAAGTAAAAGAATCCCATCAATTTATTGCTTTCTTAGATTAGATTTCATTTTGAGCAATTTACTTATTTTTATATATTACATTAAAGTACATTTGCTTTCATGTTTCACACTTTTATTTCGATAGAGTAGGTTTTCTTACTTGTTGCGTTAATTGTTTTTATTAGAATAGATTTGCTTTGTTATCTTGTAATTTAATTTTATTAGTTTAGTTTGCTTTATTGAAATCACATTTTGTTTCGTTAGATTAGAATTTTCTGATTGCACCTTAGAATAGGGATTTGCTTTATTGTATATTAGCCTAGATTTGTATATTCATTTGCTTGTTAGATTAGGCACTTGTTGTTTTCCTATTTTAGGATTTCTTTTCAAAATCATATTTGTGTGGTTAGTCTAGGTTTTGCTTTCTTGCATTCATAGATTAGTGAAATTGTATTTTCCTTTCCTAGTATAGGTTGCATTTCTTGTCATTAGCTTAAGAGAAAATCACATTTTCATTTTCTAGGATGGAATTTGTTTCATTACATTATAGGTAGAGAATTGTCATTCCTAGTTTAGGATATGATTTGTTGCATTTAGTTTAGGAAAAAGAAAACTTTACATTTGCATTCTTAGATTAGATCTTGTCTGTGCATTATAGCTAGGTTTGCTTCATCATGTGTGCTTTAGTCTAATTATTTAATTCACTTTTCTAGAACAATAAAAAATAAAAACATAGTTTAATCACACTTGCACACACATTTTTAAAATAGATCGACGAAGTTGGATTTCACCACCAATCGTCAATTAGCCCTCTAGAAACCCTAGTTAGTTGTGCATAGTTTCATAGATTTCATCACTGGAAAATTGAATACCATTGGGATTAGCTCGGGGTAGTCTAAGCTTGTATATATATAATATTAGATCTCATGACCACCTTTTGTAGATTTTAGGGGTAATTAACACAAAACACCAAAAATATTTAACACAAAAAACAACAAAATTGAAAAGCAAAAAAACAAAAGAGACATTTCACCTTTTATTTTCTCCCACCTCTCACTATGTATCTACTCCATTATGGTCATAACCAGAGGCCAAGATAGAGCATAAGAGCATTATCCCACGGATCCCTTTGGGATGACCCATTTTTTATTGAAGAACCATCCTATGCATCTAGATGAGGCACCCTTCACCCTACCTTATAGTCTGTTCGATGCCTTTCATACCCTATATCCGAGTGATGTGGTGCATCATGAACCTTTTCACTATGATAAGGTCCAAATGTATTAGGCTATCCACACATGTCTACTCGATGAGAGCCCTAGAAAGGGGACTACTTTGTCCTCCTCACACTAAACCACTCCATCCTTTCATCTTGACACTTATTAGCTCTTCCTATGTTGCTCAACTTTGGCTCCTTGCCTCACCTAATTCATGTCAACTTGACAACACTCCATGTTCTCGACCATTATTTTCCTCCTTTCACCCAAATTTAGACCAACCCTCACACCATAGATATCCCATCCATTCCTGCTCCTCCTCTCATACCCCAAGCCATGGAAACTATGTCCATTGCCCCTATTGACTTCGACCCTTATTATCCCTCTTCATCAAATCTTGCTTCCTTACCAAAAATTTTACCCCTTGGAGGTTACCCTCAGCTGCTTTCTTTGATCCTCCTCCATTTCTCAATTTATGAGCTAATGTTGCTTTCCATCCTGCTTCTCCTATTCCTAAAATCACCTTTCATACTTTCACTCTACCTCAAGAGTCCACTCCTTTAGATACTACTCATTTTGCACATTTTCCTACTATCACCAATCCTCCTCTAGTTGTCATGCATGTTGCTACTTTTCTTTCTCAACCTTCTCCTCTTCCTCAACCTTTTTCTTTTCCTCATTCTTCTTCCATCCCTCAATCTTCTTTTTCTCCTTATTCTTCTCCTCCTCTTCAATTTTCTCATCCTCAAAATTCTCCCATTCCTTAATAATATTCTCATCATAAATCTTCTTATCTTCTTTCTTCTTTGTAGCATGACCAGCCTAGCACTTCTTGTTTTACTTTTCAAATTGCTTAAATCCCATGTTCTCAACCTCTTCCTCCTACCCATTCTAGTCAACCTTCCTTCTTCACCCAATATCCTTCATGGACTTCCACTCAACCTACTGCTCCTTTGGAACCACCACCTCCATCCACATATTATTAGTGGCCACCCTCGCATTCATAGGTTCAAAGTTAGACCTGCAAATCCAAAGTCAAGCTCCACAAGACTAGTAAGTCAAGGGATACCTCGTGTATTTGTACATTTATCTATTCCTAGTTTGGGGAAGTGTGTTTTACATAATGTTACTTTATCCTCTCCTCATATAGTCCATTAGAGATTTTGTCCATCCTCAATATATGCCCCTAAGTATGGGTGTTTTTATTCCCATTGGCTCCTTTCCTACTTAAACCAATTTTGTGTATGGGGGAGTTGACACTTCTTCTGAGGAACCTGAGCCTAAAGAGCCTGAAGAGAAATTTTGTGGGAATGTTACTTTTATGTCTAACCCTTGATTTGGGGCCTCCAAATTAGATTTTATCACTTCTAATATATTCATGTTGATGCTACCAACCATTTGGACTCATCTCTTGTCATTTTTTGCATTGACATCATCCAAATCTAGGCCCATTTTGAAACCAACATATTAAAATGGTCAAATAAAGGGTTTCTGAAGAACACAAGATTATACTGACAGGGGGAGGTGAACAATATAATATCAACTTTCAATTTTATTTCCCAAACAATATTATCAATGGCAATATCAATAGCAGTTTCAAAGAAATGCACAAATCATCACACAAAATAGAGACACCAATTTAACGTGGTTCACCCAATGTGGCTACTCCACGGTGAAAATATTTCCACTAAAATTTTCTCAACAAATCTCTTGGGAATAAATTCCCTATTACAATGTTTATGGACCTCTGTCCAAAGGAGACACCAATCCCATATGCTCTGATTTATGGATCTCTCTCCACAGGAGAACTCTTTCCCCTTTTCTTCTAGTTCGTGGAACTTTATCCATGAGACATTTATCTCCTCAAATGTTTTGTGGATATATCTCCATAGAAGAACTCTATCTTCCCAGTTGGTTCATGGATCACACTCCACATGAGAACTCTTTCCCCTTGCTATAGTTCATGGATCTCTATCCACAGGAGAACTATTTCTCCTCTACTCTAGTTGGTAATATTCTAGAAGAATTATGCTCCCACTGCTCTGGCTTATGGATCTCTATCCATTGAATACCTCTATCCTCACTACCCTGGCTAATGGATCTCTATCCACTAGAGATTACTGTCCTCTTTACTATCACCTCCAAAGCTTACTTTTAACTCTGTCTCAAATCTACATCAAACTCTATCCCAAGTCTAGTATAAATTAGCTCTATCTCTGCTCACAAATCTGCTCATAAATTTGCACTCACTTCTATCTCAAATCTATCCTCAAGCCTTAACACAAAGATTGAACAGATCAGTAAGTTAACTCTTCTTAGATCTACCCCAAGCCTTAACACAAAGCTTGAACAAATAATTAATCAACTCTGCTCTCAAGTATTCACAAATACTTGCTCAAATCTACCTTCAAGTCCTCTCAAGAACTTGCTCAATATGCTTCCACGTCTTCACCAAGACTTGCTCAAATATACCTTCAAGCACTCTTAAGAACTTGCTCAATCCTGCTCTCAAGCCTTCACCAAGACTTTCTCTCAAAAACTTGCTCAAATTTGCTCTAGAATATGCTCAAACCTACTCTAACACATGCTCAAAAAAACTCATAAAATATGCTCAATCAATCTCAAATCTTGCACACAATGCTATCAAATGCTTTGTCTAATATTCAAGGTAATTCCTTTAACTTGAAGCAGTTTAGACATATTCTATCCAAAATTTATTTAACCTCTAGAACATATAGAGAATGATGTACTCTATCAAAAACTCAATATGTTCTACTCAATCATTAAGTCTATCGATTTCACAAATATGATTTCTACTGTTTACACATTCACTTTGAATATCACTCAAAACCAATTCTCAAGAAGTTTTACTCAATCATTCAATAAATGAAATAAAAATTGCTCCCAAACCCTAAACAAATGTTTTCATACTTCTTCAAACAAAGTGCACAATGTGGGTCTCAAACCCTAACTCAAATAATTCTCGATCTCTAGCTCAAATGTTCTTTAAATATTCACCAATGAAGCATATAGAAATTCACTCAATTATTTCCAAAAATGCTTATCAAACAATCCTTTTCACTCCACCTTATATTTCAAAACATTCATTCCAACATTTCAAACAAAGTATGATGTGCTCACACCTCTTTGCTTTGATGGAGATACTTAAAATCCTGTTTTACTTACAACCAAATCCTTTTGTCAATTCTAGGTTAGATAGCAACAATCTATATCAAAATATCTACAAGAATATTTACCTCAACAAATATTTCACCATACAAGAAATACAATAAAGTTTCAAGTCACAAATACACCTTATTACTCCTTTAAAAGCATATTCAACACATATCAAAAATAATGTTCCTTGTTTACACCTTATAATCTCCTTCATTTTCAAAATAATATTCAACACACATAAAAAATACAGTTCCTTGTTTACACCTTATAATCTCCAATACTTCATTTATTTTCTAAGCACCCAAAATAAAATATTTAATTAACACACCTTATGACTCCCTAAACAATTCCACACATGGCCCTTTCACTATAATGTAGCCTCAAAACAATTTTCATTTTCCAAAACCTTTGGCAGATTTAATTCAAAAATTGCATACCTTAGTAATTGGCCCATGTCATAAAAATGCTTGCACGAACATCAATAGCCAACACTAAAATCGAAACCGTAACCTCAGCCACCACAACACCCTAGCCAAAGCTAGGCTACCGCCTGCGCTATGCGCTCACATGAGAACCAAGGTACACTCTTGCCTATACAATGTCTGCTTCTCACAAAGTTTGTCAAAAATAAAAATCTCTTTCCTCCACAAAAACCAACTGCATGGGATTTGAAACCGATACCAACCTCCACGAATGCCTTAGCCAAGCCTCAGTTGTTGTCTATGCTATACAACACTTTGGAATTATTTTTACACTCCACGATTTTCAACGAAATCCTCCTCTTAGAAGAATTCAGTTGACTTCTTCTCTGTCGCTATTCGATCGATGAACAGGGCGTAAGATTTTTTGATTATAGAATATGCTTTCTACCTTAGTATTTGTATTATTTATATGCCTTTGAAGGCATTCACCTCCAACATTGGCACATTTTAAAATCAAAATTTGGCTTTTGATTTATATTTTATTTTTATTTTTATTTATTTTTATTTGTGGAAAACATCCCAAAAGGGATGCCACTTTCGGGTAAGACCCAAGGAGGCAGGGGTATCCATTCTGCCAAAAATGCCTAGGACTCGGACCTGGCCTACCACCTTTGACATACTCAAGGAGCAAAAAAACACACAAAACCAATTTAAAAATAAATAAATAACAACAAAAATAATAAAATAAAATAAAAAACATGCTCCTTGAGTGTCTCAAAAACAAAAGCACAAAATTTATATTTTATTTTAATTATAATTATTTAAATTCAATGAATATAAATATTATAATTTAAATATCAACATCCATTTTGGGTCTTTTCTTAAGGATAATATTTTGCCACCATTTAATGAATATTTTAACCTTTGTCCCATATATTACCTATTGTATCACTAATAAGACCCCTTGAGGGGATGCTCTTGTAACACCTTCTAAACATAGATTAATAAATAAAGACTCATTTTATTGTTATTCATTGTGTTTCAATTTATATGCTTTTGTATGGTATAAATTTCCTGCTTTCAAATGGCAATCATGGTGGGACCCCTTGAGGGTCTCCCTTTTTAATCATTATTTATTTTGGTAAATTAAAATGACTAAATTTTACTACTTACTTTGATGATTTATAGGTACATAGTCATAACCATATCAGGCGACCCCTTTGCTATCTTAACCATCTCATACGACCACTATTCTACAACCATATTAGGACGAGATGATCTCCAGCTAGAGACAATAGTTGTAGATTTGCAAGGATCAACATCAAACGAAAGGAATCCAGGTTCCATTTTCACACCTTAGGATAATTTATTTCATGTTTGATAGAGAAAACTAAGAAAACAAGAAAAATACATCATCTAGTTGCATGTTCTTTATTTTTAGTTTTAAAGTTGTCAAATAGTGACTGTCCTAGGTTGAGACAGTCCCTAGTCTATGATCATCTCAGGGTGAGATGATCCCTATTTTACAGCCATATCAATAAATATGGTCTCTGAGTTCTCCTTATTTTTTTTATATTTTCTATATGATAAAAGATGAATCCTCATGTAGCAAAAATAGATGTATTTTGCTTTATAATTTGCATTATTTAGAATCATTTGTGAGCTCTTTGTTTCCCTCTTCAACAATAAAAGGAACATCACACATGCACGTATTATTTAAACATTGGTAAGGTTGGACTTCATCACCAAATCCCAATCAAGACTAGCAATGTTGGAATTCACCTCCTTTCGCTAGATCACATCTCTAAACACCATAGTGGCCCCCATGAACGATTTCTCAAACTTCATCACTGAGAGACCCCCTACTTTTAGGTGCATATTGAGGTAGGTTAGGTTTAGATGCCCCTTAACCATAGGGCTTAATAATCTATGGAACATATTTGTTGTTTGTATCTAAGCATGCCCGAGTGTGAAGCGAAATCTTGACTAGGAAAGTAGTAGGATTTAGATAGCGTGACCTCTCTCCAAGGGGGTGTCATTATTATAACATCACCTATCACCCATATATTACCTGTAGGAAGCCATATTTTATCGTTTGTGTTGCATTTCTCGATAGAGGTTGCGCAAAAACTACCTTTCTATAGTGACATTTTCATCTTAGCTTTTCTTAGGAATAGATATGAAAAAAAAAACACACAAAAACCAACTAAAAAAAAATCAAAACAAAAAGAGTGCTTCTTTTTTGTTTGCACAGTTTAGAAATTTCTTGAGAGCATAGTCATGGTTATTTACTCATCATTTACCTAGCAGATAGTCGTAACATGCAGCCAGGCTGATTCACAAGCTTAAACTGCTAATCCATCACCTAGATCCATGGATCATTTTTGAATAGATCCACATGACCTTATAATACTAGAGTGGTGATGTGACCATCCTAATATAAACATCATACATCACTTTGTTGACCTCAACACATTGGACATCCCCATTCACAATTCACCCATAGGTTCTGACTATGTGTAAGATATGGATTATCTATATTAGGATGCCTTACACATATTTTATAGGGATAACTACAACCAAGCTAAAATTCTAAAAGACCCCTATTGCACATTCATATCCCAGCTTGACCAATAAATCCCATAGATCAGGATTAAAAGTACATATGCTACTCAAGGTAATAAAAATGCTACCATGTCAGCTCAAGCGTTTGTCATGACGACTCATAGACCTAGGGATGGTTATCTTGATACTCTTACTACACCTTATGATATGCAGTACAATCAAGGATAGTGTACTTCACAACCACCTGATTATACAGAACCAACCTTTCGATAGGAATATCAAGTCAATGCAGCCTCTCATAACCCCAAATAAAAAATCATAGATCTCTCTAGGATTGAAGCGCAACACATGACTATTAATTCCACTTACACACGTGTTAATGCCACACATAATTGACTTGGAAAATCAAAACTAGGTGCCTAAGACAACTCTATATCATCAAATGCAATGGGTCATGCATCAAAGGTTTCCCACACCTACACAATAAAGGTAATCAACACAACAACACCCTAGGCATCGAGCACAATAGCACAACCTTCTACCACACCCAAATACAAATCTTCCACCTCATCCACATCCAATTCAAATTCATTATTAACATCCTAGAACACCACCCATCCATCATCATCAACCCCATTCACCAAAATTTTATCAAGCATACCCCTACGAATAGGATAATCAAGCCTATGGGGAACAACTTGAGTATCAAGAACCACTTGATACGTATCCTAAGACAATGTATGGTGACATGCCTATTAATACCACTCATCAACCACCTCTTCCATAATACAATCTTCACACTAGTCATGGCCAAAGGCAAGCAAACACCATCATATCACTTGAAGAACATAAGCTTATACTAGGAGGGGGGTGAAAAGTATAAGCCCACTTTTTACTTTTCTTTTCCAAACAGTATTAATCAATATAATAAATGGTAATATCAATAGTAATAACCAAAGCAATGCATAAATCATCACACACAATAGAGACACCACAATTTATGTGGTTCACCCAATGTGGGCTATTCCACGAAGAAAATATTTCACTCAAATTTTCTCAATCGATCTCTTGGGAATCCTTTTCCTATTACAATGTTTATGGACATCTGTCCAAAGGAGACACCAATCCCATAAATCAAGTTCGTGGATCTCTATCCATAGGAGAAATCCTTCTCCCCTGCTCTAGCTGGTGATACTCTTGAAGACAACTGCCTCCACTGCACTGGCTTGTGGATCTCTCTCCACTAAATACTCTTGTCCTCACTGCCATGGCTAATGTATCTCTATCCACTGGATACTTCTGTCCTCTCTACTTCTGTCACCTCTAAATATCTATCTCAAATCTATACTAAACACAGTCCTTAGGTCTAGTACAAATATTTTCAGTCTCTATCTCTGGTCTGGTACAAATATGTCCTCAAATCTGCACCAAAACTCTCCTCAACAAGTCCACACATAACTTGCTTAAATTTGCTCAACAAGTCCACACAAAACTTTCTCAATCTGCTCAACAAGTCCACATAGAACTTGTCCAATCTGATCAAAAAGTCCACATAGAACTTGTTCAAATCTACTCAACAAGTCCACACAGAACTTGTCCAAATCTGCTCAACAAGTCCACACAGAACTTGCTCAAATCTGCTCAACAAGTCCACACAAAACTTGTCCAATTTACTCAACAAGTCGACATAGAACTTGTCCAATATTATCAACAAGTCCACACGGAACTTTCTCAAATCTGCTCAACAAGTCCACATAGAACTTGTCCAATATACTCAACAAGTTCACACAGAACTTGTCCAATTTGCTCAACAAGTCCACATAGAACTTGTCCAATCTAATCAACAAGTCCACACAGAACTTGTCCAATCTGCTCAACAAGTCCACAAGTCTTCTCAAAGACTTACCTCAAATTTTCTCAAATAATTTCAATCACTTTCTCAGAAACATAAGGAGAATTGTTAGAGACTCAGTATGCTTCAACTCAATGCTCAATTACTTTCTCAACTCAATTCAGAATATAGAATAGTTTATTTTATGGAACTTGAAAAATCACTTCACACATTCACTTGACTAGGCTCATCCAACTCTACTCAACCAATCACTCAACGAGATAATCCTTGCTCACAAACCCTAGTCCAAGTACATGATCACTTACACAAAATATTTCCAATAATGCTCAACAAACAATCTCACATAACAATGATACTCATGTTCTTTTCAAATCCTAGTTCAAGTTCTTCACTCAATCAATGGCTTCAATAACAATACTTATAAAACAACTCTCACATAACAATGATACTCATGTTCTTTTCAAACCCTAGTTCAAGTTATTCACTCAATCAATGGCTTCAACAACAATGCTTATCAAACAAGGTTTTAACCACACTTCTTTATTCTAGAAAACCTTGAAGCAATCACTCAACACACTCAATAGGAAACCCTAACCAAGTCTTTTTCACTCCAAAATTATTTTTTAGAAAACCAATAAATCACCTCAACTATGGAATAATGTGCTCATACCTTTTTCTTGATGATGAAGGGATCTCATAAATTTGCCACAACCACAAACACTTCTATACCAAGCTCAAAGCGGTTGGAAGATAAATCTTTCTCACAATATAATGTAAAAATCAACATCTTATCACTCCATCTCAATAGCAATATTTGACAATAATATCTTCACAAAAATTTCCTTTTCAAAACACACCTTCACTTTCTCAATTTTACAAAATTGATATTCCAACTTAATTTCTATCTCCTAAGGTAAAATAATATTTACGTTAATAAAGAACCTATTTACCACTTAGGTAAATAAACCAATATCACATTATAACTCCCTAACCTTAGTCAATTAATAAAATATCATAAACACCATTAAAACCTTAGCACAATGATCAAATTCCATAGACATTCCCTTATGCCTCCTAAACCTTAGCAATATGCAAAAAATAAAATCAAATTATAAAAACCTTTGGTGAAACCCCCTATCGTGAATTCAGAGTTTTGAACCTGCGCTTTCTTCCTCGGCTGGCGCCTTAGCTGCTGCTTGCTAGCCATGTGAGCTAAGCACTCCATGTGCTTAGCTTAAGCACTAAGGTAGCTTAAGCCTTTCACAAAGGCTTCAAAGCCTTTGACCTTCTCTTACATCTAGCGCCAAGCTAGACCACAAGTGTTGTACCTTCTGCCTCGATCCTTGCTCGAACACGATGTGCTTCTTCAAACACGATGCACTGTCTTACTCTGCAATATCTCTCTTTTACATTTATAGAGGCTTTGGATTTTTTGCCATTTCTCAAATTTGAAGTATTCCATTTCCTAAGGTTTGTCTTAGGGTTTAAATACCCTTCATTTTATTTGCATACAACGTCGATGGATGATTTGACTTGATGACATCGACTTTTATAAATTATAATTTATAATTAATTTAAATTCAAAATAATTTAAATATTATAAATTTAATTTATAAAATTTAGACTTTAATAAAAAATTAAAACCCTCATTGAGTTAATATCAAATTGTCATTTGCACTTCAGTGGGTTGATGAAAAATAATTTCGCCACCTTGGTTTTAATAAAAACCTTAATTCTGACATCATAATATTAGAGAACTATCATTATGGTTTTAATAAAAAACCTTTTAATGTGCCACCATTGTTTTAACAAAAACCCTTATACAAACATATTTGGACAACTTTTCTCCATCTCTTTGCATTTCTTCCTGGTGTTAATGATGATGTACTCCATGGTATTAATGACAACTTCATGTGTTCACTTTGGCATCAATGACAAAGTTTTACCTTGACATCAATGAAAATTAAATGAGCTCAAAATGTCCAACAATCTCCCCCTTTGTCATTGATGGCAACCCAACTTATTTTTGTCGAAAACTTTGACCTTTCCTTTGTTCTGCTCCCCCTGGGACAATGCTCCCCATGGCTCAATGCTCTCTCCTCTTTTCTCAAATACCAAATCTCTCCCCCTTACTCAAATCTCTCCCCCTTACTCAAATCTCTCCCCCTTTGACATCAATGGCAAAGGGTCACCTTTGGGTCTCGGGGCTAAGAATGAGCCTCTTAGCTTAGCCCCTCCCCCACCTCCTCTTGAGGTGGTTAATTCCGGGGTGGGAGTATTTTTACTCCTAGAAAACACTGTTCTTTACCTTTATCATCTCTTCTTCTTATCTGATACTTATGATTCCTCTGACTATTTCTTTCAATATTTCTGTCCATGTCTACATTTTTTTCCATGTTCCTGTTCCTATTCATATCCATGTTCCTATTCCTATTCCCGTTCCTATTTTTGTTCTTGTTCATATCCATGTTCCTATTCTAGTTCATATCCATGTTCTTATTCCTGTTTATATTTTTTTCTGGAATGTCTACTCTACACCACTTTGTTGTGTGACCATCATTATCATACTTATAACACTTAATGTTATTATTTCTTGGAGGTGCGATTATCTTAGGATTTCTCCTAGTGAAGCCATATCTTCTTCTACCATGAACTCTGCAATTCATTGCCTTATGATCAAACTGATTACATGAGTAGCAATACCCATGAAAAAGCTATCTATTTCCATATTCTTGTCTTTCATGTGTCCTACACTGTGAAGCCATATGCCCAAACTTGTGACATGAACAAATATTCCATTGAAGTTTCCTTGTATTGACCTCATTGGTCTCTTAGTCTCTTCTACCCTGTCCTGTTTTCTGTTCCATCTGTTCCTTACTTGTGTATTATTACTTTCCTTGTTAAAATTTCTATTGTCCAACATATCCTTAGAAGTATCACTCTATATTTTACTTACTTCTTTTGATGCTTCTTATTTCTGGTGTTTGAGCTTGACTCTCCTTTTTCTGCTTCCTGTTTCCTTTGTTCTTCTTTAAAACTAAGTCCTATTTTGGTGACTGATGATCTTTGTGCATTGATAATCCTATCCAAAGTCTTTGAATTTTTCTCTAACTTGTGTAGCTTGTCCTTAGAACCTTTTACTTCCATCGTTAGTGAAGATATATCATTATCTAATCTTTCACACTCTAGATCTTTTATCTTTAATTTTTTGGCCATACCTTCTTCAAATTTTCTTGCCTCTTCAACGTTGATTTTGAAGTTGGTGAGTTCCTGTAGAAACTTTGCTTTTGATCTCTCATATTCTTGAGCTTGAATGCTTAATCTTAATTTCTTCCTATTTAATTCTTCAAGAGTAACCATAAGTATTTCATATTCTATCTCTTTTACCTTTGACTGTTCAACCATACCTTTTCCAACTCTTCTTGCCTTTTCAACCTTATCTCTCAAGTTGGAGGGATCTTGTAGAAGCTTTGTCTTACATTTATCATCTTCTTGTATTTGAGCCTTCAATTCTAAATTCTCTCTCTTCAATTCAAAAAGGTCCTTAAGAGTGGCTTCCTATTTTTATTTTTCTAAATCTTCCTATTCTTTCTTTCTTTGATCTTCTATAGGAGCATCTTCTTTTTCTTCTATTATTGAAAGTAGAGTTTCTTCTTCATACCTATTTTGATTATCCCTATTATGAAGAACACAAGCTTATACTGAGAGGGGGGGGTGAACAGTATAAGACCTCTTTTTACTTTTTCCTTTATACTTCAAAACAGTAAAGCAATATACCCAAAGCAATATCAAAGCAATGCACAATATCATCCACAAAGTGACACCAATTTTAACGTGGTTCACAAAACTTTTCTCTAAAAGTTATCTCAAAGTTCTTTGGGAATCCTTCCCAATTACAATGTTTATGAGCCTCGGCCCAAAGGAGATACCTTCCCCCAATCAAAATTTATGAGCCTCTGCTCAAAGGAGATACCTTCCCCTCTCGCTCTAGAAATGATCCCTCAGAAGATCAACTGCCTCTACCTCTTGCCAACACGTGGAACTCCTTTCCACCGAAGACCTCCTGTCCTCAATGCTTAGCCTAAGAGACCTCTGCCTTCTATGATCACGTCCACAATAGCTCAGCAACCTGTACCAAACACAATCAATCGGTCTAGTACAAGTCTTCCTCTGTCTGTCAGATCTGTCCAACTCTTGAACAAATCAATCCTCTGCATACAAGCCTTCTCAAAGACTTGCCAAATCTGTCCTCAGGTTCTTCTCATAGAACCAATGCACCTCTATCCTCAAGTTCTCTGATAGAACTATCAAACTCAGCTCACAAGTCCTCTGCTAGGACCTGTCCAAATCTGCTCACAAGTCCCCATCGAAACCTGTCCAAAACTGCTCACAAGTCCCCACCAAAACCTATCCAAAAACTGCTCACAAGTCCCCACCGGAACCTGTCCAAAAACTGCTCACAAGTCCCCACCGGAACCTGTCCAAAACTGCTCACAAGTCCCCACCGGAACCTGTCCAAAAACTCAGCAAGCTCACCAAGAAAAACTTTCTTAGTAGGAAATCACAAAGTGAATTGTTAGAGACCCAATGTGATTTGTCAAACTCATAGAAGCATAAAGAGAATTGTTAGAGACTCAATATGTTCTATACTCAAATCCCAATCTCAAAACTCAACTCAAATCAACTCAGCTCAATCTCAATCTCAAATCTGAAAACTCAACTCAATATCTGAAAACTCAATCTCAGAAGAATAAGATAGAATGAAGTTTGCATTTATCAAGAACATGAAACACAACCCAACAATTGCCAACCATGCAAGATCTCATATAACAATGATACTCATGTTCTTTCCACAACCAAATAACTTTTCTCAACCAATCAATATTTCACAACCAAATACTCTTTCACAACCAAATAGGGCTTCAACAACAATGCTTATCAACAAGGCTTAATCAAACAACACCATTCAACTCAACATCAACCTTGAAGCATTCAACCAATCATCACAAGAAAAGGAAACAAGTAGAAATCCTTTTCCCTCCAAAGATATTTGAACAAAACAGCCACCAACACAATATCACCAAATGCAAAGAATAACTTGCTCAAATCAACTCAATGGAGTAAGCCCAATATCATGAATCAAGTAAAGCAATAACTTGATCAAACAACCTCTATGGAAGCAACTCAACCATCAAACTCAAAACAGCCAACCAAGGGTTCCACCAACTCAATGCAAGTAGCTAGACTCACAAATATAAACCCTAGTGCACAAAGCTTCCACTATCTCAAACCAAAAATTATGCATTCACCAAAAACTCTCCTTAAGGATAACAATGCATAAGTAGTCTTCAACAAACCAGAAAATAGGATTTACACCTAGCCAAAGGATACCTAGTAGAATACCTTTTCACTCCAACCTTATTTCAGAAAACATACACCAATCATACTCATAAGAAGAATGTGCCCATACCTTATTGGAGTAGAAGATAATTGAACCTTCAAGCTGTCACCACACACAACTCTCAAACTTCCAACCAAGTTAGGGTTAGAATAAAAAGAAATGAGCAATAATATAAACTTCCTTTATTACACCTTTTAGCTCCACTTCTTTAAACACAACCACCATAACATGCCAATAAATCAACAATCACGGACTCACACCTTATACCTCCATTTTTAATTTTAGCATAGCAAAGAATAATCTTAAAAATACATCCAAAGAAATATGCCCTTATTTCTCCTAAGCATTTATTCAATGCTAATCACAAAAGCCAAAACTCATAAAATTTAATCACACCTTATAAATCGCTGTCCAAGAAACTTCGAATTTCGTGGCATAAAGACGTTTTAATAAAAACGTGTGTTACTCTAGCAAAGCACCCCCACGAGACTCGAAACGGTGACCTCCGCCAATGCAGCACCCAACAACAGCCTTTGCTGCCACTAGCCCACGCGGGCTACGAAGTTCACAAGTGAACTTCCCTCCACTTCACCCTCAAAAAAACTCTCGAAGACTTTTCAACCGCACGTGCTTCTAAGTCTTCCTTCGATCGCAGCGAATACAGAGCACAAACACCGCAAATTGCATTCGAGGAATTTCGAATTCATTAGCCTTCCAACCTTAGGAGTTGGAGAATAAATAGTCTCTTCGAAGACACCTTGACGTCGGCGAAAATAAAGACCATTTCGAAATTAATCAAAAGTCTTTTCAAAAAGGGTTTAAAAACCCTTAAATAATTTTAATAAATTAAGAATAAAAAAGGTTTAAAAACCTTTAAGTATTTTTAATAAATTAAAAATAATTTCTCCCTTAATTAATTAAATAATTAATTAATTAAAACCATTTAACTTGGTTTTAATAAAAACCCTATCCAACTTGGTTTTAATAAAAACCGGTTTGGTTTTAATGAAAAACCCTTGCCAATGGAATCTCTCCGGATTCTCTTAAAAATATTCTCTTGGAATCTTCCACCTTTGAAGCCAACACATCCTCTTAACATTAATGCCATTTCCTTTTGACATCAATGACAACTCATAGACAAGAAGCTAGGATCTCAAACCCAAAATTGCCAACAATCTCCCCCTTTGTCATTGATGGCAAACCATGCTTCTCAACAACACAGAAACTCAACATAAATAGCTCCCCCTGTCTTGAGGCTCTCCCCCTTACTCAAATATCTCCCCCTTTGTCATCAATGGCAAAGGGTCACCTTTGGGGCTCGGGACTAAGAATGAGCCTCTTAGCTTAGTCCCTCCCCCACCTCCTGTTGAGGTGATTAATTCCGGGGTGGGAGTAAAACTCCCATTAGGCACTGATCATCATCAGCGTCTATAACTTCCTTGTCGGGCCTTCTCTTGAACTCTTTGTCCATATTCCTGTTCCTGTCACTATTCTTGTTCTTGTTCTCATCCCTGTTCTTGTCCATGCCTTGATCCTTGGACCTGATCATGCCACTGTTCCTGTTCTTGTATTCTGGAATTTCAGCTCTACACTGTCTGATTATGTGACCTTCATTGTTGCACTTGAAACACTTGACGATGTTGTTTCTCCGAGGTAAACCTGATCTTTGAATCCACCAGTTTTGACCAAACCTGTTTTGACCAAACCTGTTCAGCCAAACCTGTTCTCGTTATTTGCCTTGCAATAAACTGCCTTGTGCCCAAACTATTGACAAGAGTAGCAATACCCTTGAAAGTAACTAGCACTTCTGAAACTGTCATTTACCTCCTTCACTTGAGCCATGCAATGTGAAGCCATGTGACCAAACCTGTGACAAGCAAAACATCTGCCTTGAAACTTTCCTTTAATTGACCTCTTAGGTTCTGAAAACTTCTTCTTCTCATTCTGAATTCTGTTTTCTATTTCTGTGCATCTATCATTCAAGGACTCCTTTTCTGAAATACTTTCCTCATCAGAACTCTCTTCCTTTTGGAGTCTCTTACTAGACTCTCCAACTTGTTCCTTGTGTGGCTTAACAAAACCAAGGCCTATTTTATCTGTTGTCTTTCTTTGACCTTTGATGAGTGACTTAACCTTTTTGGAGCTATCTTGAAACCTCTAAAGCTTATCCTTGTACTCTTTAGTTTCCTCTTTCAAAGAAGCCATTTTCTGTTCTAACTCACTATACTCAAGAACCTTAGACTCTAACTCATCCTTGAGTTCTTGTGTCTTAGCCATAGAGAAGTCAAGACTTTCTATAAGATCATCTCTCTCCATACAACATTCATCTAACTTATCCTTGAGTCTAGCATTCTTCTTTCTTTCCTTTTTCAAAGCACTAAGAGCACTAATAAGTTCACCTTCAAGATCTACTTCACCTTCCTCTATATCTTCCTCTATTTGTTTGCTTTTTGAATCATCAAAGCCTTTTTCAGATTTCTTATCACTAGAGGTGCTACCCTTTTCAAAAACCATACATGCATCTTCCTTATAGTTTTTTGAAGCATCCTCATACATACTAGAAACCAAATCATTATTTGTGCAATCATCCTCAAGGTGACCAAAATTTCCACATCTAAGACATTTCATGATAATGAATCTATGTTTCGGTTCTTCCTCTTTTTTGATATGAACAACATCTCATTTTCATTATCACTTGAAGAACTTTCACTATCACTACTAGAACACTTACTTGCTTTGTCTAGGTAGAAACTCTTCTTGTGCTTGTGAGAATACCTCTTTCCTTGATTGTTGTGCTCATCTTTGTTTTTCCTGTGATGCTTGTGCTTTTCAGAATCCTTGCTCTTAGAATCCTGTTTATCTTCATCACTTTCATTCTTGGGAACAAGTACGATCAGTAGCATAATGACCAAACTTTCCACAATTGAAACATCTTATATTTTTCATACTTTTGTGCTTTCTAGAGAACTTGCCTTTCTTGTCGTAATATGCCTCTTCATCACTAGAAGACTCATCACTATCTTGAAGTTGTTTACCCTTGGAATTCTTGGTAGCCTTGAAAGTCGCCTCTTTCTTGACATCAACCTTCACTTGAGTTCTCAACTCAAATGCTGCAAGTATACTATGGAGCTCATCCTTTTTCAACTTATCCAAATCTTTAGCTTCCTCAATAGCAGAAATATTTTCACTAAATCTATTAGGAAGAGATCTTAAAATCTTATCACAAACATCATTTTCAGCAAGCTCAAGACCTAAGTCTTTCATGGAGTTAACAACCTCATCCATACGAAGCATGTAGTCACTAATATTTTCATCATCATTCATCTTGAGTTGTTCAAACATACCTTTGAAGTGTCTCAACTTGGCCTTTCTGACATTTGTATCACCTGTATGAACCACCTTCAACTGTTTCCACATTTCACTAGTCTGTCTTGCAGTGAATCACTTTGGTGAGATCTGCTTTCTGTAAGCCTTTCAGGATTGCATTCATTGCTTTTGAATTGTCTGTGATGTAGGAGCCTTTCTTCTTTAGTATTAGGACCATGTTCAGGAATAGTGTACTCATCTTCAATCACTTCCCAAACCTCATTCCCAAGTGCCATTAGATGAACCTTCATCCTTGCACTCCAAAGACCAAAATCTGACCCATCAAGAATAGGTGCTGCATTGCCACTTGAATGATCCATTGTGTTCTTTACTAGCTTTTCCTTCAAGTTGTTAAACTTTTCGAAGGCACCGACTCTGATACCAATTGAAGAACACAAGCTTATACTGGAGAGGGGGGGTGAACAAGTATAAGACCTCTTTTTACTTTTTCCTTTATACTTCAAAATAGTAAAGCAATATACCCAAAGCAATATCAAAGCAATGCACAATATCATCCACAAAGTGACACCAATTTTAACGTGGTTCACCCGAATGGTCGGGCTACGTCCACAAAACTTTTCTCTAAAAGTTATCTCAAAGTTCTTTGGGAATCCTTCCCAATTACAATGTTTATGAGCCTCGGCCCAAAGGAGATACCTTCCCCCAATCAGAATTTATGAGCCTCTGCTCAAAGGAGATACCTTCCCCTCTGCTCTGGAAATGATCCCTCAGAAGATCAACTGCCTCTACCTCTTGCCAGGACGTGGAACTCCTTTCCACCGAAGACCTCCTATCCTCAATGCTTAGCCTAAGAGACCTCTGCCTTCTATGATCACGTCCACAATAGCTCAGCAACTCTGTACCAAACATAATCAGTCGGTCTAGTACAAGTCTTCCTCTGTCTGTCAGATCTGTCCAACTCTTGAACAAATCAATCCTCTGCATACAAGCCTTCTCAAAGACTTGCCAAATCTGTCCTCAAGTTCTTCTCATAGAACCAATGCACCTCTATCCTCAAGTTCTCTGATAGAACTATCAAACTCAGCTCACAAGTCCTCTGCTAGGACCTGTCCAAATCTGCTCACAAGTCCCCACCGAAACCTGTCCAAAACTGCTCACAAGTCCCCACCGAAACCTGTCCAAAACTGCTCACAAGTCCCCACCGGAACTTGTCCAAAAACTGCTCACAAGTCCCCACTGGAACCTGTCCAAAACTGCTCACAAGTCCCCACTGGAACCTGTCCAAAAACTCAGCAAGCTCACCAAGAAAAACTTTCTTAGTAGGAAATCACAAAGTGAATTGTTAGAGACCCAATGTGATTTGTCAAACTCATAGAAGCATAAAGAGAATTGTTAGAGACTCAATATGTTCTATACTCAAATCCCAATCTCAAAACTCAACTCAAATCAACCTCAACTCAATCTCAGAAGAATAAGATAGAATGAAGTTTGCATTTATCAAGAACATGAAACACAACCCAACAATTGCCAACCATGCAAGATCTCATATAACAATGATACTCATGTTCTTTCCACAACCAAATAACTTTTCTCAACCAATCAATATTTCACAACCAAATACTCTTTCACAACCAAATAGGGCTTCAACAACAATGCTTATCAACAAGGCTTAATCAAACAACACCATTCAACTCAACATCAACCTTGAAGCATTCAACCAATCATCACAAGAAAAGGAAACAAGTAGAAATCCTTTTCCCTCCAAAGATATTTGAACAAAACAGCCACCAACACAATATCACCAAATGCAAAGAATAACTTGCTCAAATCAACTCAATGGAGTAAGCCCAATATCATGAATCAAGTAAAGCAATAACTTGATCAAACAACCTCTATGGAAGCAACTCAACCATCAAACTCAAAACAGCCAACCAAGGGTTCCACCAACTCAATGCAAGTAGCTAGACTCACAAATATAAACCCTAGTGCACAAAGCTTCCACTATCTCAAACCAGAAATTATGCATTCACCAAAAACTCTCCTTAAGGATAACAATGCATAAGTAGTCTTCAACAAACCAGAAAATAGGATTTACACCTAGCCAAAGGATACCTAGTAGAATACCTTTTCACTCCAACCTTATTTCAGAAAACATACACCAATCATACTCATAAGAAGAATGTGCCCATACCTTATTGGAGTAGAAGATAATTGAACCTTCAAGCTGTCACCACACACAACTCTCAAACTTCCAACCAAGTTAGGGTTAGAATAAAAAGAAATGAGCAATAATATAAACTTCCTTTATTACACCTTTTAGCTCCACTTCTTTAAACACAACCACCATAACATGCCAATAAATCAACAATCACAGACTCACACCTTATACCTCCATTTTTAATTTTAGCATAGCAAAGAATAATCTTAAAAATACATCCAAAGAAATATGCCCTTATTTCTCCTAAGCTTTTATTCAATGCTAATCACAAAAGCCAAAACTCATAAAATTTAATCACACCTTATAAATCGCTGTCCAAGAAACTCCGAATTTCGTGGCATAAAGACGTTTTAATAAAAACGTGTGTTACTCTAGCAAAGCACCCCCGCGAGACTCGAAACGGTGACCTCCGCCAATGCAAGCGCCCAATAGCAGCCTTCGCTGCCACTAGCCCACGTGGGCTACGAAGTTCACAAGTGAACTTCCCTCCACTTCACCCTCAAAAAAACTCCCGAAGACTTTTCAACCGCACGTGCTTCTAAGTCTTCCTTCGATCGCAGCGAATACAGAGCACAAACACCGCAAATTGCATTCGGGGAATTTCGAATTAATTAGCCTTCCAACCTTAGGAGTTGGAGAATAAATAGTCTCTTCGAAGACACCTTGACGTCGACGGAAATAAAGACCATTTCGAAATTAATCAAAAGTCTTTTCAAAAAGGGTTTAAAAACCCTTAAATAATTTTAATAAATTAAGAATAAAAAAAGGTTTAAAAACCTTTAAGTATTTTTAATAAATTAAAAATAATTTCTCCCTTAATTAATTAAATAATTAATTAATTAAAACCATTTAACTTGGTTTTAATAAAAACCCTATCCAACTTGGTTTTAATAAAAACCGGTTTGGTTTTAATGAAAAACCCTTGCCAATGGAATCTCTCCGGATTCTCTTAAAAATATTCTCTTGGAATCTTCCACCTTTGAAGCCAACACATCCTCTTAACATTAATGCCATTTCCTTTTGACATCAATGACAACTCATAGACAAGAAGCTAGGATCTCAAACCCCAAAATTGCCAACATGTTATGCTTTCTTGAACCAACCTCTAGGATTTCATTTCCAAAAATATCATCTTCATCTTCACCGCTACTAAACCCATTGCAATAACCTGCATCATGATCGAGTTGACCACAAATAAAATATTCTTCACCTTCTTGTGGAAAATAAGCTGTATGGTGACCTGTATTCCTACATCTGGTACAAAATTTTTTCAACCTGGTTATTTCTCCATTGCTTGATTCATCTCTTGAATCTATTTTCATTCTTCCTCCCAAAACAACAATATTGAGTTCATCTTCCTTTTCTTTCATGACCATGTGCATTCTTTTCTTCTTGTGTCTCATGGTTCTAATTTTACATTTCTTTGCAATTTGTGTTCTTGTAAGATATTCCTTCAAGCTATTAAACCTTTTCTTCAGGAACCAGCTCTGATACCAATTGAAGAACATAAGCTTATACTGAGAGGGGGGGTGAACAGTATAAGACCACTTTTTACTTTTCTTTTCCAAACAATATTAATAAATATAACCAATGGCAATATCTATAGCAATAACCAAATAAATGCACAAATCATCACACACAATAGAGACACCATCATTTACGTGGTTCACCCAATGTGGACTATTCCACAGAGAAAATATTTCACTAAAATTTTCTCAATCAATCTCTTGGGAATCCTTTCCCTATTACAATTTTTATGGACCTCTGTCCAAAGGAGACACCAATCTCCTAAATCAAGTTCGTGGATATCTATCCATAAGAGAACTTCTTCTCCTCTACTCTGGATGGTGATCCTCTTGAAGACAACTACCTCCACTGCATTGGCTTGTGGATATCTATCCACTGAAGACTCTTGTCATCACTCAGAAGATCTTTCCTCAATGCCCTAGATGATGGATCTCTATCCACTAGAGACTTCTGTCCTCTCTACTCTATCACATTTAAAGCTCTATATCAAATATACACTAAAAATAGTTCTTCGATCTAGTAAAAATCTGCTCAATCTCTATATTTGATCTAGTATAAATATATCCTCAAATCTACACCAAACTCTACTCAACAAGTCCGCATAGAACTTGCTTAAATTTGCTCAACAAGTCCACACAAAGCTTGCTCAATATGCTCAACAAGTCCACATAGAACTTGTACAATCTGCTCAAAAAGTCCACACAAAAATTGCACAAATCATCTCAACAAGTCCACACAGAACTTGTCCAAATTTGCTCAACAAGTCCACACAGAACTTGCTCAAATATGCTTAATAAGTCCATGCAAAACTTGTCCAATCTGCTCAACAAGTCCACATAGAACTTGCTCAAATATGCTCAACAAGTCCACATAGAACTTGTCCAATATGCTCAACAAGTCCACACAAAACTTGTCCAATCTGCTCAACAAGTCCACACAGAACTTGTCCAATCTACTCAACAAGTCCACACAAACTTGTCCAATCTGCTCAACAAGTCCACAAGTCTTCTCAAAGACTTACCTCAAATCTGCTCAAATACTTTCAATCACTTTCTCAAAAACATAAGGAGAATTGTTAGAGACTCAATATGCTTCAACTCAATGCTCAATCACTTTCTCAACTCAATTCAAAATATATAATAGTTTATTTTATGGAACTTGAACAATCACTTCACACATTCACTTGACTAGGCTCATCCAAATCTACTCAACCAATCACTTAATGAGATAATCCTTGCTCACAAACCCTAGTCCAAGTATATGATCACTTAATCAAAATGTTTCCAACAATGCTCAACAACCAATCTCACATAACAATGATACTCATGTTATTTTCAAATCCTAGTTCAAGTTCTTCACTCAATCAATGGCTTCAACAACAATGCTTACAAAATAACTCTCACATAACAATGATACTCATGTTCTTTTCAAAACCTAGTTCAATTTCTTCACTCCATCAATGGATTCAACAATAATGCTTATCAAACAAGGTTTTAACCACACTTCTTTATTCCAAAAAATCTTGAATCAATCACTCAAAACACTCAATAGGAAACCCTAAGCAAGTCCTTTTCACTCTAAAATTATTTTTCAGAAAACCAATCAATCACCTCAACTATGGAAGAATGTGCTCATACCTTTTTCTTGATGATGAAGGGATCTCATAAATATGCCACAACCACAAACACTTCTATACTAAGCTCAAATATGTTAGAAGATAAATATTTCTCACAATATAATATAAAACTCAATTACACCTTATCACTCCATATCAATAGCAATATTTGACAATTATATCTTCACAAAAATTTCCTTTTCAAAATACACCTTCACTTTCGCAATTTTACAAAATTGATATTCCAACTTAATTTCTATCTCCTAAGGTAAACTAATATTTACCTTAATAAAGCACCTATTTACCACTTAGGTAAAAAAAACAATATCACCTTATAACTCCCTAACCTTAGTACAATTAATAAAATATCATAAACACCCTTAAAACCTTAGCACAATTATCAAATTCTACAAACATTACCTTATGCCTCCTAAACCTTAGCAATATGCAAAAATTAAAATCAAATTATAAAAACCTTTGGTGAAACCCCCTACCACGAATTTGGAGTTTCAAACCTGTGCTTTCTCCCTCAGCTGGCACCTTAGCTACGACTTGCTAGCCATGTGAGCTAAGCACTCCACATGCTTAGCTTAAGCACTAATGTAGCTTAAGCCTTTCACAAAGGCTTCAAAGCCTTTGACCTTCTCTTACGTCTAGCACCAAGCTAGACCATGAGCGTTGTACCTTCTACCTCGATCCTTTCTCGAACATGATGTGCTTCTTCAAACACGATGCGCTGCCTTGCTCTGCAATATCTCTCTTTTACATTTTCAAAGGCTTTGGATTTTTCACCATTTCTCAAATTCAAAGGATGCCATTTCCTAAGGTTCATCTTAGGGTTTAAATACCCTTCATTTGCTTTACATACAATGTCGATGGATGATTCGACTTGATGATGTCGGCTTATATAAATTATAATTTATAATTAATTTAAATTCAAAATAATTTAAATATTATAAATTTAATTTATATACTTTATATTTTAATAAAAAATTAAAGCCCTTATTGAGTTAATATCAAATTGTCATTTGGACTTCACTGGGTTGATGAAACATAATTTCACCACCTTGGTTTTAATAAAAACCTTAATTCTGCCATCACAATATTAGAGAACTATGATTATGGTTTTAATAAAAAACCTTTTAATGTGCCACCATGGTTTTAACAAAAATCCTTATACAAACATATTTGGACAACTTTTCTTCATCCCTTTGTATTGCTTCCTGGTGTTAATCATGATGTACTCCATGGTATTAATGAAAACTTCATGTGTTCACTTTGGCATCAATGACAACTTTCTAACTTGATATCAATGACAACTAAATGAGCTCAAAATTTCCAACATAACTAAATGCCTATAAATGGTTGAGAGAGCACCTAAAATATTTAGAAAAGCAAGCCTTATATTTGGGTTACCAAAAATCTACCCTACGATAGCTCACAAATCAGCCTCTACACCCATCAACTTTGCCATCACCCTATCCTAAGTACTTTGAAATGCCAAAGTTGAATAAGTTCAAGGGTGATGAAGATGCACATGAGCATGTGACAAGCTTCATGAACAACTGCTTCTATATCCATGATAGTGATCTCCTCATGCTATGAACGTTCCTTATAATGCTCGTAAGGGGTGCTTTGGAGTGGTATAACCATTTACCACAACATAGTATTTTAACTTTTGAAAAATTGGTGGATGCTTTTCTAGAATGCTTTACCTTCAACATGAAGAAAAAGGCCATCATGACTAATTTATGTAATCTTCATTAGTTTGAGGATGAACCAGTCATGGACTATGGAAATAGATAGAGAGAAGTAATAATAAAATTGTCTTTCACTCTACCTATCATAGAGCTAACTCGAATGTTTACTAGGAGTTGCACCAAACATATTTTATTATTATTACAACTTAAGTAGTATAGTACTTTTGAGGAGGCCTTGGCCTAGTCAAAGGTATAGAGGACATCAAGGTATAGGAAGGAGAAATTAAACTCTATAAGAAGGAATGGAATAATAAAAATGCAAAGGGTGGCCAAAGCCAACCAAAGGTAGCTTTAGTAAATCAGGTTGTCTTGAGTGCTCCTGAACCCTCAAATTGAGCTCCAACACTGCTAGCTAATTATCAAACTCAACCTCCATTGATACAGTACAACAGTCAAGCAACCAATCCACAATAACAACAACTCCAAACTCAACCTCACCGGTTTCCTCACTAATATATGCCATTGCAAAAGTCTTTGGTATCCATATTCAATCTATTATGCAAGGCGTAAACAATTATGCTCCCTGATATTTGACCAATGGATCCAAATCATCTTAAATATAAATCATACAATGAGGGTCAACACTGCAACTATCATCGATAGAAGAGGTATGACATTCAGTCATTCTATGTATTCAATATTATAGTGCAAGATATGATCGAGAGGTAAGAGATTCAAATCAATAATCCTCTTGCCTCCAACAACCAAAATATATGTCTTACAAGACCCCTCACCCTAAAATGAAGCAAATACAATACCTACTATCAAATCAAAATAACCTAACTAGGTTAATCAAGAGCATGCCATCCCACTTAACCAAGGTTTCATGAGAATCATTAATATCACGATGTGGAATAAATGGTATCTAGTGAAACCCCTACAACCGATGGATCCTACAAATATTCCATCAACATCACAAGCACTATTGCTATCAAATACGATCATGCCTGCTCCCCCTCATCCAATGATCACACTAAATAATAGACTTGCTCAAAGTCTAAAGATGTCATCGATGATGATATCCATCTATGAGATGATTTAACAATTGACCCCACATAAAGAGGCTCTAATGGAGATCTTAAGATCTATTGAACTGTAACCACATGATCATGATTCTTCCATCAATTTTGTGGTGCAGGTTCAAACATGTCAAGATCCTACAATTACATTTTAGGATCATGAAATTTAGATGATACCCAATGAGGTATCTGATCCACCATTGTATATCATCACTAGCATGGATAGGATCCCCTTCAAACGTGTCTTGATTGGCATAGGATCATTAATTAACATCATCACCTCTACCACCCTCCAACATCTCAACATCTCGCTATCATGCATTGCATCATCCACTTTCACCCTTCAAGCTTTCAATGATGCCCTATGTTCCACCATTGACATAGTAGTCCTTCCTATATAGGCTGGACAAACAACTATTCATGTATTGTGTCATATCTTGGAAGGCACCATGCAATACAACATATTTCTTGGTAGGCCCTAGATTCAAGACATGAAATGCATACCTTCTATATTGCATTAGTGCATCAAGTATATACATGAAAGCCAAATTCATTGTATTTTTGTAGACTTGGAGCTCTTCAAATATAGCAATATAGTTGCACATCCCTAGGAGTCTATCTTGCCTTCCACACATCTATATATTTGACCTAATAAACCCATACAAACCATAAATTTCACACCATGATCATCTATCACTCCCTCACCACCACCTCCATATCAATCGTCACCATCGATCTCTTCAGAAATCCCTTCATCATCATCAGATCCTCCCACTCAAAATCTAGAGAAGGCACCTATAGCATCATCTTCATCTCCACATTCACCAAAAAACACATCCACATCTCAACCATCCATAACACCTATCATACCTTTGATTTTAACCATTTTCAACACTTCTACCCTTTCTTCCCTTGCTGAGGAGGAACTACCCATCATCACATCCCATATCTTCATCATCATCTCTCCTAGTAGAGTTACCACAAGTGATATTTTACATGATGAATCCGAGTATTGGTGTATATCTAGTACAAGATGTTACATTCATCTCGGTTGTGGAGTCAATCAGAGACACATCATTGCCCATAGGTACTATAGTACCCCTTGGGTCACACCCAAGCCAAATAAATTTTGTCTATGGTGTTATTAACACCACCATAGACACACCTTCTATACTAGAGGAGGAAGAGCCATTTCAAGTGAATATCGATAATATTTTGAATCCATCATTTACTTTATGGTACTTTTATAGCCATCATTGACATGAAAAATTGCTTAGGGTGATATGAGCAAGGTCCTTGGACCCCTATGGAACCACATTATTAACTTCCAATAGATAAATCAGGCTTAGGGTATCATACATGCATGCTTGATGAGCTTCTTATCAACTTCCTTCAATGCATTAATTTAGGCCTAGAGGGAGACATCGATGACAATGATTACGCCAATCCTGGTAACAGTCATTTGCTTAATGACCATTTGCATATCACTATGTTATCTATTGCTAATGATGACTGATTAGAAGAGGAGTTAGAAGATGAGCAAGAGTTAGAACATGATTGGGGGTTAGAGGTTCAGAAGATGATTGGGGGACCTTATCCATCACCTCATTTAGCTTAGAAGAAGAGTCCACCTCCATCAAGCCTCTCAAAAATATCGATGAATTCTATATTCATATTTTTTTAAGGTAGCTAACCATTTGGTATCAACTTCTCCCACCTGAGGACCCAGTTGTCTCCATTCCCCATATGGTACACCCTGTAATTCCTATCCCACCTCAACCACCTCTTGAACATTTACACCCACCCATATTTAACAACTTGATTCCACCTATGAATGAATATCATCCACCATCCATCAATATGATCTCCATTGATCTCACAACTTTGCTCCATTATCTCGGTAATCTTTCTCAATCATTGCCTCTCAATATTGAGGTGATTGATTTTGATCGCATTGGTCTTCTACCTTCGTCGTCTAAGTTTCTCCCTTCTGAGGACATGTTGTAACTATTTTATTTCTCATTGCATCCTTATTTAGATATCTCACAAGCTAACATTAAGTCTAAGGATGTACCCGAATCATTCAATTTGGATGATAATATTCACTTGATCCCTACTCATCAATTAGAGGAGGGATCACATATGTTAATAGAAGAGATGGTTAATATTGATGTCAATGATGATCCTTAACATCCCCATATTCTCAAACTGGGGAAGGGTATTTTAATACATAACATAAGTTATTCTGCACTCTTCTCAAGAAGTATAAAAAGTTTTTTTCTTGGTCATACCGATATATGTCTGGCCTAGATCCAAATCTAGTTGTCCACAACTTGACACTAAATCCAACAATTAAACCTGTCAAGAAAAAACTTTGAAAGTTGCATCCAATAATTGCTATTATGATAAAATATGAATTACAAAAATTATTGGATGTAAGTTTCATCCAACCTATCTATTATATCAAATGGGTATCCGACATGGTACAAGTTTGAAAACTGAATGGAGGGTGTAATATGCACTTATTTTCATGATCTTAATAAAGCGGGTCCCAAGGATGAATTTTTTCTCTCGAACATAGATACGTTGGTAGATGCAATTACGGGCCATGAAATACTCTCTCTCATGGATGGCTTCTAATAATACAATCAAATCCTAGTCAATCCTAAATATTAGGCCAAAACAGCCTTTACTACACCATGGAGGACCTTTTTCTATAAGATCATACCCTTTGGATTAAAGAATGCTAGCACTAGATATCAGTAGATAATGACATATATTTTTCATGACTACATGTACAATATTATTGAAGATTATGTCAATTATATTTTGGCTAAATATTTATTACATCAGGACCACATCAATGTTCTAGAAAAGGTCTTCGATCACCTCCTAGAACATAATGTATGCTTGAACCCTAAAAATTGTATTTTTGGTGTGACATCTAAACAAATTTTAGGTTTCATTGTGTCTAAACATGGAATCAAAGTTGAACCAAATAAGGTTGAAGCAATCACAAGCATGCCTCCCACACCAACCTCAAGCAAATTTGTAGCTTGTAGGGGAAGATACATGCCATCTGATGGTTCATCACGTAAATATCAGATTAGTGTCAGGCATTCAATCATATTCTTCAAAAGGGGGTGAATTTTCATTGGAACAAATATTGCCAAGCAACCTTCCAAGATATCAAACAATACATAGCTTCTATGTCGGTATTATCTCCTCCAAGACCTGATGCACCTTTTATATTATACATCTTAGCCACTAATTTTGCCTTAGGGACCATGATGGCCCAAAATATTGAGGTAAATAAATAACAAGTTATATATTAAATTAGTTGCACCATGGTCTCATACAAAATAAAGTATTCTTATTTCAAGAAACTCTGCTTAGTGGTGGTCTTCGCCACCAAAAGCCTTCATCATTACATGATAAATCAAACAACCTATGTCATATATAAAGAGAACCATTTATGATACAATATGAGTCATACTTATCATAACAGTCGTATAGCAAAGTGGATCATTCTCTTGATGAAGTTCGACCTAGAATTCATTGGACAAAAGTTTATTAAATTTCAAGTCATCATAGACCAGCTAGTAGAAGTGCCTTTTCACAATGATAAGCCTATCACAATTGAGCTACTTGATGATGTAATCTTCATATTAACTAACTCAAAATAACTAGAATAACTAGAGCACAAAGAAGATCTCACATTGTTCTTTGATGGTTCAAAATGTGAGTAAGGGGGTGGTGTAGGAATCATGTTTTTCACACCGCAAGGGGCTTCTATTACCCTTTCATTCAAACTCAATTTTTCCATGAACTAATAACAATGTTAGGTATGAAACCCTCCTTTTAGGTCTTCAAATAACTCTTGCCATGAATGTAAAAAGAATCAAAATCTTTGGTGACTCCTTGTTCATAGTTAATTAGGTAAAAAAAATCTACCAATGCAAATTCTCAGTCTTGAAATCATACAAAACCATCGTGGACAAGTTGTTTATAAAGTTTGAATGGTATGACATCTATTAGAGTTACTATGTTATAGTAAATATGAATTATTACCTCATTTGGTACTTTGTAAGATTCACCTAGGTAGATTTAATTTAATGCATAGTAAAAAGTATTTTGTTACTTTTTAATACTACTATTTACTTTTTACCTTTGACCTATCTTGGTTAGTAGGTTAGTAGTCGTAGTCAATTTGACTACATTGTTAGATGTTAGTAAGTTAGGCGCTAATTTATCTTAGCGTGTTTGTTAGCTACATGAGAGGATCTTATTTTCTAATATACTAAGGCTATTTCTAGCCTATACCTTGTACTATATAAACCTATGCATCTAATATATTTTGTAATATTTGCATTGCCTATATTTCAATTTCTATCATTGGTATCAGAGTATTTGCTTTAACTTGGACATAGGTGAACTTCGACAGGAGAAGGCAATATTTTTATTGCTCTTGGACTGGACCCGTGGGGCACAAATATCGAGATTGGGACCCCTTGGTTGGGATACGTTTCCCAAGGCATAAAATTCAGCTCAAGCACACTTCTTGAGGTGATTTGTTGGCTAGATATGACACAAAAATTGAGGTAAAGTTTTGCATGGAATTTTGCACGATCCTACTGGAATCTGGCATATTTTATGAGTGCGACTATTTTCTACAAAAAATTATGCTCCAGTCGGTGACAAAAACCTGCTTGACTCTAGTCGATCTCTGACCTTGATGGTGACCGATCACTCTGACTAGCCCCACAACCTCCAAGGTGGTGATGGTGAAGATCCCAAATATTGATGATCCGATTGGAGACCATGGAATATTCCACCTCGACACATGATACTTAAATGAGCTCTTGATGAATCAAAATCTTGATTGGCATAGATACCTCGATCTGACCTGGCATGAATTTTGAGGTCCTCTGACATGGCCCTCTGACATGGCAGTATGACCTGGAATGAATTTTGAAGCATCCATGTGGTACTATGAGCTATCTGGGCATGGTAATCAAGGGGCATATGTGACGACATGTGGCATACCGTGTGGACACTTGGTGCATCGTGAGTTCATCTACGTTGTGATGCAACATTGGTTAGTGCATTCGACAAAAGGTAGTCAGATTCGACTACCCAAATGTATTTGATAAGAAAGATGGGATATTCTTCATTTAAGAAGCTCAAAATTACCCACACAGGCGATGTGGGATATATCCCACTAAAAAAAATTAAAATTGACCGACGTAAGCAATAAAGTGAAGCCACTAGCTCTTCACTTCCAAGTAGCTCACCAACCCGACTGGTTAGTTGGGCCAACATAAATCTTTGTCCGTCGATCGACATAGGGTTGAATCCCTTCGACCCCAAAAACATAAATTTTGCTAAGTAAAATAGTGAACTTTCTTAGAAAGGTAAAATTTTTAATATTTTTTTGTATTATTTAATTTTTTTAGTAATTTTTCAATAAATTTTTTTGTTAGTTTAAAATCATTTTATAACCAAATTTAAGATGTTTTTTTACGTAAAAATTTATTTTTATTGATTAAATTTGCTAGACTAATTAAATTTATGCATTAAAATTGAAATATTAAGGACCTATTTTTTTTGCAAATTCAAAATACATGAGAGCTTTTGTTTTCTCCACAAAGGAGGATATAAGATAAATAAGAGCACCATTTTTTTTGTAAAATTAGGGAGCCCTAAAATCTTCTCAAAACCTTGTTAATTTTATAAGCAATAAAGGATCTAACTTGAATTATTTTTTGCCAAATTGTAACACAAGGTTACACAAAATTTTGTAAAATTCAAAGGCAAAGTGTGCATTTGTTTTCTCCAAGGAGGAATATAACAAAATAAATTGCACATTCTATTTTTTGCAAAACTAAGAAGAAATTGAAGACCTTGGGTCCATCAAACTATGTCATGTGTTGACTAGTTCTGGAAGCCTTTCAAATGCAGGTCATGTATCGACTTGAATTGAAAGGAGTGCTACTTTGTTAAATTTGCAAATCAAAGGGGGGAAGACAAGCAATTGGATTTGTTTACAAACTTGTAACACAAAGTGAGGAGCACTTAAAAATCAAAACTTGTTTTAATTTTCCAACACAAAAAGGAAAGGTAATTATTTTATGCCACATTCTTTGCAAAATTGAAAAATAAAAGGAGACAAAATATCAATTTTTTTTTCACAACACAAATCCAAAAATTGTTGCAAAATTAGTAAATAAGGTGCATTTTCGATTTTACTTGACACTTTTTTTAAAATTGGTAAATTAGGTGAATTTTTGGCAGTGACCGACACCTAAGTGATAAATTTTTTGTGGGCTCTTTGATTGATTATTGCATTTTAATTTCTGCAATTATAAGTCATCAAAATCAAGAGCACTCAAATCCCAAAATTTCACAATAATTTGTGTAACTCATTGCATAGATTTAAAACCAATTTTTCTTGATATTCTCTCCTAAACCAAAAACCCTAAAATTCACTCTTATTTTTTTGGCTCAAATATCCTCAAACTGATTATTCCTCTTCGGGAGGATTTTCAGGTAGGTACCATTGAATATTTTTTTGAGTGAATTCTCTTTTACTTCTTATTTGTTTGGATTAAATATCCTCAAACTGGTCATATTTCTTCAAAGAGAGTTTTCAGGCAGGTGCCATTAAATACCAATTAAGAGTGAAATAAAGATCATCTTGGTGCAAATTCTAGAACCTTCATCATGGCAACTATCAAAAAATACCTAAATGATACACAATTGCTTAAAGGTCCTAACTATTCAGCATGGAAAACCAAGATGAAAATCATTTTGATTGTGGAGGAAATGTGAGATTTAGGAGATGGCACTGAAACAAGACCCACATCACCAGGAATAGATCAAAAAGCATGGGATAAAAAAAACAATCATCTTCTCATGTTTATCCTCCTAGCTACTATTGATGAGATCCAACCTCACATAAGTGAAGCTAAAAATGGTAAATATGCATGGGATGCACTTTGTACCATTTTTGAAGGTAAGAATAAATCAACTATTCTAAACCTTCAAACATAACTTCATACACTCCATATGAAGTCAAGAAAATTAGTAGAACTATTCCTCTATAGAGTAGCAGAACTTAAGTCAAATTTGAATACTTTAGGAGCCAAAGTAGAAGATATTATTCTAACTTCAGTAATATTGTGGGCTCTTCCAGAATCCTATAAGATGTTAATAACATCCCTTAATGTATCTCAAATAACAGTCACCTTTGTGGAGTTAGTCAATTTGCTTCAAACAGAAGAAGCAAATTAGCTCCAAAGTGATGAAGTATTGAATAATGTACTTTATTCTAACAATCAAGATGGAAAGAAGAAAGGAAACTTTCATAAGGGAGGATCATATTCAAAAGGTAAGGAAAAGCAGCCTCAAAATAAGTTTTTCTCACATTGTAAAAAGGACAACCATGAAACCAATCGATGTTGGTTTAAAAAAAAGCAAAACAAAAATGGGAGAGGCACATCACAAAGAAGAAATGTTGCTAGTGAAGTGTTTGACTTCAATTCTGATTCTGATTTAGAAAGAGCACATAAAGTGCTCATGGCTCAAACAACATTGTAAAGGGAAACAAATTTGTCACCCTAGGCAAGCACCTTTCCAAACCCTCTTTTTAGGCTTCATAAATAACATAAGTTTTTGTTTGAAGTACTTGCAATAAAGGGGTGATTGTACCTCTTTTAGTCTTCATAAATAGCAAACTCTTTTTGTTTGAAATTCTTGCAATTAAAGGGGAAATTTTTTGGTGTAAAATTTTCCTAGGAGGTAAGCTTTGTAAAACTCTTAAACGAGCTTCATGAGTTGCACATATTTTGTAATTAAAGGGGGATAAACATTTATTTTCCTACTTCACACTATTTTTGTAAAAAGGGAGGAAGACTTATAAGGGTGCATTTTTCAGCAGCGATCGACACCTTAGTCACACTTCTTATAGAAATTTCATTACAACATGTTTTGCAACAAGGGGGGAAACTTATAAGGGTGCATTTTTGGTAGTGACTGAAACCTTAGCTACCTTATCAAAAATTTTGCAAAATTGTATTGTAATCGAATGAACCTCGTATGTAGTGATATACTCTAGTACACTAGTGGTTGTAGCGGTTGGTTACCAATGCAATCTAGTTGGATGACAAGATTACAATAAGGACATTAATTGATGTGAAAACAAAGAGAGGAATGACCTACTTTTTCCTTAAAGTAGCCAAAGCACTATGACAGAGTAAGAGCCAACAAATCAACATCTTTTTCATTGTATTGGGGTAGTTATACATATTACCCAAATAATGTAATAAGGGGGGATGTTAGAGTTACTATCCTACAGTAACTATAAATTATTACCTCATTTGGTAATTTGTAAGATTCATCTAGGTAGATTTAATTTACCGTATGGTAAAAAGTAGTTTGTTACTTTTTACCACTAGTATTTACTTTTTACCTTTGACCTATCTTGGTTAGTAGGTTAGTAGTCATAGTCAATTTGACTATGTTGTTAGATATTAGTAAGTTAGGCGCTAATTTCTCTTAACACATTTGTTAGCTATATGAGGGGATATTATTTTCTAATATCCTAGGGCTATTTCTAGCCTATATATTATACTATATAAACCTATGCATCTAATATATTTTGTAATGTTCGCATTGCCTATATTTCAATTTCTATCAACATCGAGGTCATGCCTCATTCTTCCAATTATTTTACAGATACAATGGCTTCCTTGGGATTCTTAATTCTACAAAATCCATCAGATGATGTCACCACTATTCATGTCAAAATGCTCTCACAATCCATGATTTCATGAGATTCTTCTACAGAAGAGCAAACAATCCACATGGTACAAATTGAACCACATCAATATTGGTTCTTAAAAATTCAAGATCTATTGAAACTTGCTTCCTGGGGATCCTTAATCCCACAGGACCCTTATGATAATGTCACAACCATTTATCTTAAGGTCCTCTCTCAATCATAATTCTTGTAATATACTTCTGGAGAGGAGCAAGTTGTTCATTTAGTTCAAGCTAATCAATATCAAAACTGATTCTCCCAGATCAAATATTTCTTAAAGCTTGGAAGCCCTCTTGTGGGCTTGTTGCATGCCATCAAATGAAAATTCAAGCAAAAAGTGACTAAATGTCTTTCTATTAGACATACTGTACCATCAAAGTTATGATGGTGTTCTCCTTTTATGTCTAGAGCCCCAAGAATCTACTTGGGCTCTTTTGCAAGCTCACAATGGTACATGTGGTGGCCATTTTAGTGGCATGGCCATCGTAAAGCACATCCTCTATATGGGCTATTACTAGCCTACAATGGAGCATGATTGTAGTACTTATATCAAAAGGTACATCAAATGTCAACATCATGCTAATTTGTTCCATGTACCTTCATAAGTGCTACAACCAATACACATGTGGCTTTTTTTGCAATGGGACTTTGATTTAATTAGAAAAATATTACCCCCATATTCGGGCTAGCACACATTAATTCTAACAACAATTTAGTATTTCACAAAGTGGGTTGAAGCTATCCCACTTACCACTATGATAGGTACACACATCACGAAGTTCTTACTCCATAATATCATGTATCTTTTTGGTATTTCATCCAAGATAATCTTGAATAATAGGCCACCATTCAAAGATAAGGATGTTTGAGATTTGTGCAACAAGTATCATATCAAACATAGTTTGTCGACTCCCTATTATCTGTAGACTAATAGATAAGTTGAGGCATCGAACAAAATGGTTATCACCATCCTAAAGAAAATAGTCAATAATCATCACAAGGATTGGCATATTCAACTACCTCTAGCACTTTGGGATTACAAAATGAGTATTAGTATGCCAACAGGGGCAAATACATTATCGATGGATATAGCACTGAGTCCATTATACCCATGGAGCTTGAAATTCCCTCATTGTGCATCTCACTACAAGAATTAATTGATGATAATGTTGTGCGACAAACTCACCTTGATCAAATTACACTCCTTGATGAAAGATAAATTAATGCTCTTGAGCATATTCACGTTTATCAAGATCATATTAAATGAGCTTATGATACAAAGGTTCATCCTAGGGAATTCCAAATTGGTGACCTTGTGCTCAAGGAAAATTAGCAGAACTCTAACTTTCCTAGCCATTCATGCAACAAATTCACCACAAACTAGTTAGGCCCATTCATAATAAATTAGAAGGTGGAACTAGGAACATATTGGTTAGCTTCACTTGAGGGTGATGAGGAGCCTAAACCCTTTAATATTCTCCACCTACGAATTTTTTATGCATAAACAAAAAAATAACAAAAAGCACAAAAACATAGCATTACCATTGCATTACATATTCAACACTCCCATTGCATTGAACATTAACATTTATTGCACCATGCATTTAGATGTCTTCATTTTTGCATTCCACATTGTCTAGCTACACTTGTTGTCATATTGCATTAGGCATTTGTATCACTACACTTGCATTAGTATTTTCTTGTAAGCACTAATAATAGCACCATGTGTGTATGACTATCATTTGTATTGATCAAACTTTTTCTCTTGTCATTGCTTACACTTTTCCTTGTGATATTTTAATTATTAAGCAGTCCACATAAGATAGGATAAATACCGTATGACCATCAACAATGGTGTTCATCCGACCACTGACTATTTTATGCATGCCACTTAATTTTTGAAAGTTCCTAGGAAAATCACCCATCTCATTGTTCATGCCTATCCACATTTCCTCTTCTTAATGTTTGTTTCACTCTCTCTTACTTTCCCTCTACGTAGTTGTCATAGGGTGTCCAAGGAGATATTTCGATAATTCAGACATCCCTAGTTTATTTTTAGATTTTGTGGAACACCATCTTAATCTCTAGTGGTAGGGTCTTGCTTTGATTGTAACGTTGCTTATCTCAAAATCCCAACACACTTTCACACTCTTAAATATGATTTTTGAACAAGGAAAGATGAAACTACAAAGTAGTTCTTAAGTCAAAAGTGAAAAGTTTCCCTTGCTCTTCCTATCATGTGCATGGTCTAGAAATATTAGAATTGACAAAAGGACAAGCTTCTCCTCTCCCCACAAAAAAAAAAGAAGAAAAAAATCCCCTTGATCTTCTACAAAATGAACAAGTCCCAAAAGCAATAAAATCCCTTTCTCTTCAAAACAAGCAAGCCCCTAAAACAAATCCCTTTTGCTCCTCTCCAAAATGAGAAGAACCCTCAAAAATTAATAAAAATCCCTTGCTCTCATTCAAATCGAGCAAATATCCCCCCAAAAAGAAAAGAATAAAAGGAAAAAGAGCTTGAATCCCTAGAATTATTAGTTTTTCAAAAACCATGGGGTAATCTCCATCTCCAGCAATGGGCTATAGACACCATCTTGGTAGTGGAGTAGCCTTATACCTGGTGACACGTCTGTCACAATAGCGACCTTCTTTTGCATAGACCAATGTCAACTTACGGATGAGATAGCTTTTGATGGTTTGCATTACCAAGTAGTTGAGTCCAACCAAGTACAAAGTCGGAGTAATGAACTTCACTATGCACACACAGGGATATTGAATATCTTTGTCTTCCTAGCATATTATTATCTTTCAAGTTCTTATATGGTCAATATACAACTTTTGGTTGGTCAACTAGGGTGTTTGAGTTTCCTGAAAGTATTATTTTTCCCTTATGACTTCTCATTGATCACCATCCACTACATTCACATATTGTCAATACATATTTTGTTTTAATTTGGTGTATATTTTAGTGTATGCATTAGATGAAATTATTTTAACCTTGATTCATGAATTTTATACATTCTGTGGTGCTTACACTTAGATGGTTATTACATCTAGATTCATTCATTATGTTCTATACTTTACATATACATCCATATTTCATATCATGTAAGTCATCACATGTCATTAGTATATTGCATACATATCTAGGTCTATACACAAATAAATCATATATCTAGGCATCCATCTAACATATATGCATCATCATATCTACAAGTCTAGGCATACATCCATAATCATCCATCATTTCATAATCATCATCACATAAAAGCATACACAATAAACACAAAACATGCATCAATAAACATCATCTCATATATATATCAAGATCATAAGTACATCATGATACAAAAATATCCACAGGCTACAATGATGGTGGGTTATCAGACCTCACATCCCAAAAAAGAAGCTAGTATATATAGGCTCCATCCTCAGGCTAGCCCTTTGCCACCACTACCACCACTCTCTCCACTACCCTTAACCCCATATCTATGGGTCTACCTAGATCCATTGGCATTTGACATCTATGAGGTATCTAACATTATGAATTATGGTATAGGTGGTCTCACGAATAGCTCTATAGAGGATCCACTACATTAGATCCGATGAGATTGAGATGAATAAGCTCATGAGGGAAGTACCCCACCTAGGTTGTCAATCATATCCTCTAGTTTCCATACAAACTTTCTTTCTACTTGGTATCGCGAGAGGTATCTGGCCACCCTAGCCTATAGCTAGGTATTCTCTGCATGTACTCTAGCAACATTATTTGTTGATGACCCACCTATGGATGGTTGGCCCTGCTCGACTACTTGCCTTACCATATAAGTTCTTAGAGCATCTTGCTCTACTGTCACTCTACTCAACTCATCATATAGACTCACCATCTATTCATGTAGGGTGTCACTCTCCTTTAACTAATTTTATCATCTCTATCAGTCTATGTCCCACTAGCTCTATGCTATGGCGTGGGTTGTGTCCTGATATGACAAATACCCCTAGAGAATATGGACCTACTCTCTTAGAGTAGTAATATGCTCCTATTGGTCATCCTCATCTGGACCCTCACCTATATTACTCTCCTCACTCCTCAGGAGCCTCATTATTACCTCCATAGGATCCACTCTCATCCACTTAATGATGCACTCATCATTGTGACTAGTCCTCTACTACCTTAGTGTCCTTTCCAGCTACATACCTCCACCTACTGCTCCATCCTCGACTGCCTCAACCTCCCCTCCAACATCGATATCTCTTTGAATCTATCAAGATATGAACCAAGCATCATACTCAGCTGTGGTGTCGAGGTCCTCTATATATAGATCTACCAAGGCCTCATCAACCTCCTCCTCTAATGGCTCTACTCATGGCCATAATAGTTACATCTTGGTCATCCACTACCTATAGACAACTAGGTCCTTAGTCACATCCTACCTCACTCCTAGCTGGTGGGTCACTTACGAGTACTAAAATTACTTATGCTTTATCTTGTGTCTCCCCATCAACCATCTCCCCCATATCACCTATCTCAGATGCACATCTACCTTGATCTAGGACGGTGCTCCCCTCTATGGTCTCCATATCACCTGGATTGGCTACAGTCTAGTCTAGGAGTGTGTGTAGTACTCTATGTCACCATGCCAGAGGTGGTTCCTACCCCACTTCCACTCATGTATTTATCACATGGTATAGGGAATCTCTCTATCCACCATATCCCTCTATGTAGCCCATGGAAACCTATTAGGATCTCATCCTAACCCTTAATGTAATAACTTCCTTGATGTAATAATTCCTAGTGAACGTGGGTAGTACCCATGATTAATATTTTGTAATGTTCTAAGTTTTAGCTTAGGTAGTGCCTATGACAAATGGCACCCTTTTCTATGTAACACATGGTAGATAGGTTAGGTAAGGTGGCATTGTGCATGTAATTCGTGTGGCATTATGCATGTAATTCGAGTGGCATTGTGCATGTAATTCAAAGTGGCACTATGCATGTAATTTGGGTGGCATTATGCATGTAATCCAGGTGGCATTTTGCATGTAAGCCAACCTTGGAAGGAAACTCTTTAAATACCCGAAAAGGCACCAATGTAATCATATTTTTGCAAATTAATGAAGTGTTGAAGGAGGTTGCCCCCTCGAAGAGGCCTGCGATTCTATCTATTGTGAGATTGTTCCTTTTAAGTAATTTTTGTTATCATATGCATTTAATTCTGAATACTGTTATAATGTTTCTGTGAGTTTATTTCCAAGCAAATGTGTGAGAGTGTGTTTATTTGAGTTGAGAGTGTGTTGTTTAGTATATTTTATAGTAGGATCTTAACAAGTGGTATCAGAGCGCTTTCCAGGGCCAAGTTCTGCTGCAACTGCAATGATTCTTGCCATCCAATCCGCCTGTTAGGTATAAATTTTGTGTGTTTTTTCCGTTCCTATTTTTCTTTATTAAAAAAAATCCAAAAAATACAGTGCATTTTTTTTTCCAGACAAAAAAAAAAATATTTTTAGTTGAGTAGGTAGAAACCCTGTGTCGGGGGTTTTAAAATATCATGAAGGATCTGTCATTATTGGCTAAGCTAGATAGCCCATAAAGCGTCTAGTGAAGTGAGGGGCGATCAGGCTCCAATACCCAGGCCTCAGACATAACTCGTGCACGGACTTGAGCTCCCACGTATCTTCGGGTATATCGGGAGACCATCTAGGTTTAAACAAACTTTTAGCCATTAGGAAGCTTTTCGGCCTTGTATTACTCATAGTCTATGGGACACAACATCCTGGACGATTACCCTCCCGTATTGTCAGAGAGGCAGGTAGTGTGCTCAAGGGTATGTGTGGAATCCTCCTTGAGTAGTGGCCTAAAATATTGGTCCGAGCACTATTGTTCATCACTATCGGTATATTAGAGGGCCTATGGGTGGTACATACTCCTCTACCTAGCATTCCCTGGTTCTGTTAAAACTTCAACCTATAAAAAATGAAAATATATAAAAAAAAGAAAACCAAACCTCCCTATTCGTAAACTTGCATTTCAAATCCCCAAAAGTGAGCATATGAGAAAGGAGTCCTCTACTAAAAAAATAATAGAAAGTACATGCATTCAAGATAGACCATGAGGGTGACACTTAAGCTGACAGTCTGGAGAATAACAATCAAATTTACAGTGGCAGTCATAGTCAGGTCAGTCAGGTCAGAGAGGTCAGCACAGTCAGGTCAGAATTTATAGTTTTTAGGGTCAGAACAGAACTGTCATAATAGTCACCTACAAAATACAGAGAATATTGGAGCTAGTGAAGTCAGGACTAGGCCAACCAGTGAGAGCATGACATGAGGCCAGTTATAGATAGTGCTCCAATACCCAACTTTTGCTCTGTAGCTCAGAATCAAAAACTGTAAACACCGTTAGACTCAGCAAAACAGGAGATAAAAAAAAATTCTAGGGTGCCAAAAAGTAGTGTTGAGAGATATAGCTCATTGTGACCACCTCTTCGAGCTGATTGTTTTGATATATAGCACCCAAGCACTTTTTTGGGCACTTACTAAAAATAGTAAGTCCTAAAAACTCAATTCTATTTTTAGTAACTAGTCACAAAAGGTTTCAAAATGGCCCAGGGTACCCATGGACATCAAAAGGAACTAGACCACTTGGAATCCTTAACAAAAGCCATTGAGAACTTGCACTCGACTTTTCACTCCATAAGGGAAGAAGTCCAAGGTCTTCGCCTAGAGCATGAGGCCACCAGTAACCGCTTAGAAGAAGCACTGACAGAAGTAGACAACAAACTAAAAAGAGGACCACCCAAAATAGAACACCAAGCTGAGGGTTCTGCAAGGAATCATGACCATGATCCATCCTTTAGAATGCCCAAATTGGACTTTCCCAAATTTAGTGGGAAGGATGTTGATGGGTGGCTATGTAGGGTTGATCAATTCTTTAGACTTCATAATGTCCCCATATTTCATCGAGTCCAGATGGCTTCCTTTAACTTGGAATCTGAGGCTCTACACTAGTTTCAATGGTTACGTATTGCCAACCCAAATCTCTCTTGGGAGAATTTTGAATCCCAACTACTCACTCGATTTGGTCCTAGTGAGTATGAGGACTTTACAGGGGCCTTGACCAAACTACAACAAATAGGGTCAGTCCATGAATACCAAGCTCAATTTGAAAAATTGGCCAATAAGACAAGAGGATTGAATGAAGGGTTCTTCCAGAGTTGTTATATCAGTGGGTTGAAGGTGGAACTCCAAGCGGAAGTAAGAATGTTGAAACCACAAACTATGATGGAAGCTATCAGTTTGGCCCATTTGGCCGAATCTAAACTCTCTGCCCAAAGGCGCCCATCAAAGTTTCCTCAAAATAGACCTTCATTTCCTCCTCGATCCCAACACCCAGTTGATAATAAACCTGCTGCACCCAAGCGCCTAACCACAGAAGAGATGGATGCACGTCGTGCCCAAGGATTATGCTACAATTGTGATGAAAAGTTTTTTAAAGGGCATAAGTGTGCACACAAAAAATTGTTCTTGATAGATGTTGAAGAACCTGATAACTCTGACCAGAGTGATGAGGATGAGGACCCTCCGAAAACACCTTCTCCATAAGAAGAAGTGAAACAAGAACCTGAGACAACAATTACAGTCCATGCTCTTGCAGACATTACTACTCCACAAACCATGAAGGTTGCAGGATTTTTCAAGGGCCAACGTCTTTCCATCCTTATGGATTCGGGAAGCACGCACAACTTCATTGACCCTAGAGTTGCTCAGCGGGCAAATTGCTATATCCACACTTGTAATTCCTTTGAGGTCATGGTAGCCAATGGGGGAACCTTACCTTGTAAAGGAAAATGTCGCAATGTTAAAATCAAGATAGGGGACTATGAACTCAAGCAGGACATGTTTGCCCTCCAGTTGGGCGGATGTGATATTGTTTTGGGATCTCAATGGTTGAGTACGTTGGGCACTATCAGTTGGAACTTTGCCGAACTCTGGATGCAGTTCTCCCAAAATGGACAAACACACATCATCAAGGGCTCCCCAACAGGAACACCTCAAATTATTAGTTCAAATGGCATGGAGAAATTGCTAAAGAAATCATCACGTGGGGTCATTGCACAACTATTCTCCATCCAACCATCCACCTCTCAAATGGGTGAAACCCCATCAGACCTACAACAGATTCTCCACAAACATGAGGCCATATTTTTGGAACCAACTACACTACCACCGCATCGCTCTCACGACCATGCCATTCCATTATTGTCGGATAGTGCACCTCCCAATATCAGACCATACAGGTACCCTCATGCCATGAAGTCAGAGATTGAGAAAATGATACAAGAATTACTCAAGGCGGGTATCATTCGGCCTAGTACTAGTCCCTACTCTGCACCAGTCTTACTGGTCCTCAAGAAGGATGGCTCCTGGCGACTGTGTATTGACTACCGAGAACTCAACAAGATAACTGTCAAGGATAAATTTCCTATCCCTATGGTTGATGAATTACTAGATGAATTACATGGGACCATGTACTTCACCAAGCTAGACCTTCGCTCTGGGTACCATCAGATCCGGCTCAGGGATGAAGATATTCCTAAAACTGCTTTTCGCACTCATGAAGGTCATTATGAATTCTTGGTAATGCCATTTGGTCTCACAAATGCTCCTTCCACATTTCAAATCCTGATGAACAACATCTTTCACCCTTTTTTGTGGAAGTTCATCCTTGTGTTCTTCGATGACATCTTGATTTACAGTCACACATGGGAAGAGCATCTCAAGCATGTAGATCAAACCCTACAACTATTGGCTGACCATCAACTGTTCGCAAAAATATCCAAGTGTTCCTTTGGTTTGATTGAAGTGGAGTATCTGGGACACATTGTCTCAAAGGATGGTGTCAAGGTTGACCCTAAGAAGATCCAAGTAGTCCAAGAATGGCCGAAACCTCGCACTCTCAAGGGACTTCGAGGATTTTTAGGGCTTACAAGCTATTACCATAAATTTGTCTATAATTATGGAAAGATAGCCACCCCCCTCACCTCCATGTTGAAGAAGGATTCTTTTACTTGGACAGGGCCGATTGAGCAAGCATTCCTGGAACTCAAGCATGCCATGACCACCACTCCAGTTTTAGCCATGCCAGACTTCTCTAAAAAAATTGTCATTGAAAGTGATGCTTCTGGTCATGGTATTGGGGCGGTATTGATGCAAGAAGGATGCCCTTTGGCTTTTACCAGCAAAGCCCTATCTGATCGCAATTTAGGGAAATCCACATATGCCAAGGAAATGTTGGCAATATTGCATGCAGTCCTACATTGGCGACCTTACCTCATTGGGCGCCATTTCTCCATCAAAACTGACCACCAGAGTCTGAAATACTTTCTAGAACAACGGGTTGCCACCCCCGAGCAACAAAAGTGGGTATCAAAACTCATGGGCTATGATTATGACATCACGTACAAAAAAGGAAAGGAGAATCTTGTGGCGGATGCTCTCTCTCACCAATTTGAGACCCTTAGTATGTTGTGTGCCATTTCTGCACCATTGCCCCAATGGATTGAGCCCTTACATCAAGAAATACTTTAGGATGCAGATTTGAAAGACTTGGTTGCTTCACTTATGGATGATCCAGAGTCTACACCAAGATATAGTTGGGATGGCCAGGATCTACGTTACCATCAATGCCTGGTTCTTCCTCCTAAGTCCCCACTTCGAGAGCTCCTCATGAAGGAATCACATGCTACTCCATCTACTGGCCATTCAGGGTTCCTAAAAACTTATGAGCGACTCAAGCGCACCTTCTTTTGGAAAGGTATGAAATAGGACATTCACTCTTTTGTAGCTGACTGCGACACATGTCAAAGGATGAAAGGGGAAACAATGCGCTCTCTGGGCACTCTTCAACCATTGTCGATTCCAGAGCAGGTGTGGACTGACATCTCCATGGACTTCATAGAAGGGCTACCTAAATCTGGAGGCAAGTCAGTTATTTTCGTAGTAGTGGACCGCCTTTCAAAGTATGCTCACTTTTGTGCCCTAGCCCATCCTTACACAACATCCACTATTGCCCAAATTTTTCTTGACTCCATATTTCGCCTTCATGGCATGCCAACCTCCATTGTATCTGATCGTGATCCCACCTTTACTAGCAATTTTTGGCAAGAGTTGTTTAAGTTGCAGGGGACTCAACTCAAAATGAGTTCAGCCTACCATCCGCAAATGGATGGTCAAACAGAGGTTGTTAATAAATGCTTGGAAACCTACCTTCGTTGCTTTGCCTCCGATCATCCTACTCATTGGGCAAAATGGCTTTCCTTGGCCGAATGGTGGTACAACACTTCCTATCATACCACCACCAAACTCACACCGTTTGAGGTAGTTTACGGGTGCCCTCCACTCATGCCTTCCTCCTACATTCCGGGTAGCTCCAAGGTCCAGGCCGTTGACAATGCTCTGAGTCAACACACCGAGGTCCTCCGCCAACTCAAGAAAAATTTGAACATGGCCCAGAATCGGATGCACCAACAAGCTGATCAACATCGTTCTGAGCACAGTTTTGATGTGGGTGATATGGTCTTCCTTCGCTTACAGCCATACAAACAATCATCCCTACAACTTCGCAGGTGTCAGAAGCTCGCTCCAAAATTCTATGGTCCTTATCAGGTTCTACAACGGATTGGCCCTACAACTTACAAATTGGCTCTTCCCCCCACTTCCAAGCTCCACCCTATTTTTCATGTTTCCCTTCTCAAGAAAGTTGTGGGCACAAAGGTACAGGTTCAATCAACACTTCCCAAATTGGATGAAGAAGGCTCCATCTTACTCGCACCTGAGCAGCTGCTGGATCGTCGAACTCGCACTCTATGCAACCGTACCATTACAGAGGTCCTTGTTCAGTGGCATGGGCTTCAACCTGAGGATGCTACATGGGAGTCTCTCCATCAACTCCAACAATAGTTTCCTCATTTTCAGCTTTGAGGACAAAGCTTCTTCAAGGAGAAGGGCATGTTAGGATCTCATCCTAACCCTTAATGTAATAACTTCCTTGATGTAATAATTCCTAGTGAACGTGGGTAGTACCCATGATTAATATTTTGTAATGTTCTAAGTTTTAGCTTAGGTAGTGCCTATGACAAATGGCACCCTTTTCTATGTAACACATGGTAGATAGGTTAGGTAAGGTGGCATTGTGCATGTAATTCGTGTGGCATTATGCATGTAATTCGAGTGGCATTGTGCATGTAATTCAAAGTGGCACTATGCATGTAATTCGGGTGGCATTATGCATGTAATCCAGGTGGCATTTTGCATGTAAGCCAACCTTGGAAGGAAACTCTTTAAATACCCGAAAAGGCACCAATGTAATCATATTTTTGCAAATTAATGAAGTGTTGAAGGAGGTTGCCCCCTCGAAGAGGCCTGCGATTCTATCTATTGTGAGATTGTTCCTTTTAAGTAATTTTTGTTATCATATGCATTTAATTTTGAATACTGTTATAATGTTTCTGTGAGTTTATTTCCAAGCAAATGTGTGAGAGTGTGTTTATTTGAGTTGAGAGTGTGTTGTTTAGTATATTTTATAGTAGGATCTTAACACAACCCCTATGGTCGATAAATGCTAAAGTTCTCCCATCCCCAAATCTAAATAAGGAATTTGCATCCTAGGTCATATTGACCTCTCTCCCAAATATCATACAACTCTTTGTAGAGCTATTCTAGCAAAGTGGGGTCCCATACCATGATTTTTGGCTGCTCCACCAAGTACTAAACAAGGCCCAATAAGTTCCAAGGGAACTTGATACTAGAGGAGTCTAGAAGGATTAAATCAGACATGAGTGTCATCAAAACTATATGTTTGACCATTAATAGTTTTGTGCGATATCCAACATCAACATGGCTACTACCACTATAAACATCGTAATCAACTCATCTCCACTGATCTCTATAAACTCATCACAATACTAACTCCCTCTAAGAATTCATTGTAGTGTAAATAGGTGTTTCCTCGATTAGGCACTACAAAATCTGATAAACATCCTCTAAGGTCATGATGATATCCTTGGTTAGCATGTAAAAAGTGTTAGTCCATGGGTCCCATCTATATATCAGTGTCATCAGCTAGGCCTAATCAACATGAATGGACTCTAATCGATAAGTGTGTAGAAGGCCCAAGACCTTCAACCACTTCTAGTCATCCTTGTTGTTCAAAACTATAGCATGAGCCTCCTTTTAATGGTTTGAGAATCAATGTTAAGTTCTAATAAGCTAATAAAATATAACTACTCGATAAAAAATTCCAAAAAAAAAAAAACACCACACACGACCATCTTGCATTAAGACAACCCCCAAAAATGATCATCTCAACACGAGACGGTCATGGAACAAGATCATATCACTATGATATGGTCCCCAAAAGAGGTCATCTCAAGTGAGATGACCACAAAATGGAATCATCTCAGCTTGATATGATCCCCAAAAACACAACAAAAACTCAAAGACTTAAAAAAAAAAAGCACACAAAAAGAAAAAAAGCATTAACAAGTTAACTACCCATAACCCACCCACTTTTTCATTCACCTAACTACCCATTTTCCCACCCTGCCCTATTCATTTCCATTTAATTTAGTTTGGTTCATTTTACTTTTTAAAAGAAAAGTTTGGATTTTTATCCTTACCTTTCTCACACAGGCTCATTCACTTGTCAAAGCATCATATGGGTCCATCATAGTGATAGGTGGATGTTTTGGCAGTGCTCCACTTCACAAACTAAAATCTCCTCCTCGTCTCACTTGTTTCTCATCTTGCATGATGAAAATTATCATTTTTATATATTTTTAGGTATTTATAATTTTTAGTAGCTGATACCATTCGAGACGATCGTGTGGTACCATGTGGTCATCTGAGATGGTCACAATTTTGCAAAAAAAGAACTAAAAAAATGAAACCATCTCAGGCTGATGATCTCAAAGTGGCACTTTTTCAAAAGCAACCATGCTAATAGTCTTATTCTTATCAAGCACCTCATTTCTATCATCAATTTTTCATCTCCTCCATTGACTCATCACTCAAGGAGGTAGTCAATAATAGCAAAATTCACATTTCAAAATCAAGTCAACAATCAAACACTCAAAAATAGAAATTGTGCTCATTCAAGAACCATCACCAAAGACTATCATAAGATATTTTTGTTGGGGCAAACAATAAGCAAAATTTAAATCCAAAAATATTTGGTATACCTAAAACCTAAAGAGTAGACTCAAGCTTGTCTACCCACATATAAAGGGTTACCAAAATCAAATTGAATTTATCAATATGTTAGAAGCAATGATTCAAATACATGTGCCCTTTTTATGATTGGAGCATCTCACATTGAAATTTTCAAACTAACATCATCCATCACCAACTCAACCATTTTAGGTCATTTATTTTTTCTTTGCATTTTTACTATACACAATGCATTCCAAAAAGGTGCATTTGTAGACACCTAAAATGCGTAATCATAAAGAGACTCTCCAAAAGACCTCCTTCTAACTCATCTAATCCACCTAGGGTAGCATTAGGGCAATTTGGTGTCTTTTTCAAGAAAATGGCACTTTCCACCATGGGAAACATGACCATATCATCTAATATGGTCTCCAAGTTGAGACTATCTTGAATCGATATGGTCGCACGTGTGCAAATTTAAACAAGAATAATCAAGCAACAAGACTACCTATCAGCGCAGTAGCTAATTTCTGCTGTGCCTCATGACCTAAAATCACCCTTGCCACATACAAAGTGGTAATTAGGATACCCATGATTGCCACTTACCTCTTTGTATGTATGCTAAGGAGGCTATAAAATGAAGGCTTCCCCCCTCCATTTTGAGAATGTAATTTCAAAATCTTTCACAATGAAGTGTTGTCAAAATTGCTTACCAAGCTTTCTCATTGTCTCCATGCTACTGGATTACTACACGAGCTTTGAGGCTATCTTCCATAATATCATTTGATTAAAATCACTAATTTGAATCATTCAAACTAGATGATTCACATTAATACTCATCAAATTCATCTACAAAACACCATTTGCATCATTCAAATATCACCCAGGCCTGGTTTCATAGAGTTGCATGTCTACAACAACGATTATCTCACCCTGAAATAGTCCACATAAATAAATCATCTCGAGTCGAGATGGTCCCAATAAGGTGACCAATTTTTATAGTTTTTCTTTATTTTAGATCAGATTTTCATTTGTATGTTTGTTTTAGTAGAAAATATTTCCTTTCATGCAATTTATCTTATTGCGGTAGCATAAATTTCCTTCATTTTACACATTCATTTGATTCATTTCATTTTATTTCATGATCAATATGGATATAACCTTGGTGGGTCCTATAAATGTTACTTATTTGTTTCTATTTCCTTGTGTGCAAGGTGCAGGCTTCAAGGAGATCAAAATATTTTTGTACCTAACTCTCATGCAGTGGACACGAGAAAACATGCTCTCAAAAACACTGTGCTAGCATGAAAATATTAAATATTGCACCTAGAGATATTTTGAGTGATGTATTGTAACCTATTGTATCACTGATAAGATATATCAATGGGATGCTCTTGTAACACCTTGAAACCACAAATAAATAGAAAAAAAACTCATTTTATTGTTATTCATCGTGTTTCAATTTATATGCTTTGTATGGTGCAAATTTCTTGCTTTCAAGAATTTGATGATGAAAAGATCAATAGTCAATTGGAAGTGGTAAGAAAAGAATTTATGGGAAAGGAAATTGATCACTCTAATGGAAAAGATAATCCAGTTTGGAATAGAGAAAAGGATGGGGTGTACAAGGTGAAATCAACCTTTAATTTTATGAATTCTGATTTAGTTGATGCAGATTGTCAATTGTGGAAGAAGGTTTGGTTGAAAGGATTGATACCAAAAATATGTTTTTCATATGGAAAACAACTCATAATAATATCCTTACTATTGGAAATCTAAGGAAAATAGGGTTTCAACTTCCTAATAGATGTGTTTTATGCTATAAAATGGAGGAATTAGTTGACCATCTATTTCTACACTATGATTTTGCTAGGAATATTTGGGGTAGAATCTAGAATGATCTAAGAATTCAATGGGTTCAATATAAATAATTTATAAATATGTTGATCCAATGGGATAGGAATTATAGTAGGAATAATTTCAATTAATTTTAGGATTTTATTCCTCCACACTTTTTATTGGGTGGTGTGGAAAGAGAGGAATCATAGTATTTTCCAAAACCAAAGAAAAACTGAAGCAAAATTTTACCAAATAATAAAATTTAGTATTAGTGAAAATTATTCAATTTGTAGACCCCAAAATAATGGGAAAGAGAAGGAAATGATCAAGATATTGCAATTATTAAATCATGATGATGTGGACAATGAAGAAAATGCGGAAGTGGGTTGACAAGATATGGCTTGTCATTTCCAAGAAGTTCAAAAGGAATAATAATAATGAAACATTAAAGTTTTTTGAAAAGTGTAATGATGGATTTAGGGAAAGGGATGTTGATAGAATAGGTTTGTGTAAGTTGATAGGACATCATAAGTGATGGCATGCATGTCGTAAATGGTGGTTTAATTCTAAATCAAAACAAATTTATCATACTACAACAAATGTATTATTGTGCTTTGTGGGAAAGTTAGTTTTATGTTTGTTAAGTGAATTTGAGATATGTTCGCATGCATACAAGCTAAACATTCAAATTTTAGAATTATTTTTTATCAAGTACAACTATATTTATAAAATCTAGTTGAAATTCTATAGTACAACAAGCTTGTTCTAGTTTATTTACACTTAATTTGGGAAGCACCATATCGAAGTAGTTTTACTCGTTTTGGGGAGAAATTTTAGCAATATGGATGGAGATCTTGTGAATACATAACCAGAAAATTGTGTAGAAGTCAAGGATAAGGTAGAATTATGGAGAATTATCTATGAAGGTGGTTTGAACTCTTTTTTGGAAGCAAGATATAGTTTTGATGAAGATTTAGCTAGGAAGGCTACAATGACTTGGAAGGGGGTCGGGTTAATATTGGGGGAGTGGTATTTACATTTTCCCTTCCTCTAATTGTTGAAGTAACAATGCTAAATATCAATGGAAAACTGATCAAAAAAATTTAAAAACAAGTAGTTAATGATTTGTAATACTCTGCTATAGTTTTAGTATCTTAGTCTACTTTGGTATTACTAAAGTTTTGTACTGATGGTTGAAAATATTATTTATGTAAATAGATTTTGAGGACCATGTAAAAAATCCCATCCTTATAATTTTTTTTACTTGATAAAAAAACATCAAGAGAAAATAAACCATTCTTGAATGAACTAGTTGCTATAATATTTTGATCTTTTGTAATAAGGCATTGTTTCTTTCCATCAAGATTTTAAATTACACTATTAATCCCTTATGTAACATTTGTAAAATTGAGATAAGATTGTTGGCTAATCATAGCACATAAAAAACATTCTCTATTTCCATCTAATAGTCTAAGATAAGTATTACCAAAAACTTTTGTCTGATAAGTTTTATTATCTACAATTGTTACAGGTTTTCCATTAATTTTATGAAGGTAATTAAACCATTGACTATATCATGTCATATGTTTACAGGCTCCAAATTCAATATACCATAGTGTGTCATTGTTTTTAGTATATTTCATGATGGAGATTCCTTATGACTACCTAATTAAACTTTAACTATAAATATGGTCTTTGATATAACCTTTCAAATAAGATTTCCTTTCAATATATATTGTTCTATAGTTTAAACATTTCAGCTATAGAAACCTATTTTTATTTATTTTTATATTCTTTTAATAAATAGTACTATAGAAAAATACCCTGGGTAATACTTTGGAATTTTGACTACACATATGAACTTATGTTCTAAACTTCAAATTCAAATTACACACCAAGACTTTAGATTCAAAATCTATGTCTTGTCTCAAATGCATACAAATATTTAGGCATAACACACATATCCACTTTTAGAAATGCACATCTTGTTCTCAAGAAATATTCTCAAACAAACTTATATACATCCTCTCTCAAACATTTTTCAAGCAACACTTCCAATATGTCTTCTTTTTGATATTTTTCAAATAGCACTCCTAATACATCCTTACTCAAACTCTTACAAAAAAAAATTCTAGTATGTACTCTCTCAGATGCTTTTAGACAACACTTAAAAAAAAAACTCAAATGATTTTCTCATGAGTGCTTCGTAATATTAAACTTGAGCACTCTCTCGAGAACGTCCAACAATGATTCTTAGGTGAGTTTAGTAATATTAATTTTAGGAATTCAAAATATTAACCTTGGACCTTCAAAAAATATTAATCTTATGCCTCCAAAATATTAATCTTGGGTACTCTCTTGGACATTACCAATAAATTAATCTCAGGTACAGTTAATCTTGGGAACTCTCTCGATCGCTACCCAAAAATTAATCTTAGGTGCACTTTACCTAGAATTATTCTTCAACATAGATAAATACTTTGGTTTGCATTTAATTTCAAATAGATAGACTACCCATATTGGGAATGTATTTCTAACTTAAAAAAAATAATATCAAAGTACCTTTCTTGGCACAAATTTTGGCATGAATTTTTAGGAGCAACACCGACATGAAATCCCTTAGTGCTGGATTTGTTTTGGGGTCTTTGGATTTTTGTGAGGGCATCCAGAAAATCACATTCATAAAAATTTCAAAATACTTTCTAGGCCTCTAAATGTTTGCAAGAACATCCATACAATTACATTCATAAATACTTCAAATTGGTTATAAGAAAAATCTTACACATAATCTCTCAATGTCCTCTCTCAAAACATGCATTCAAATGCCTCTATCTCCTCTTAGCTCAATAAAAATCAATTATTACTTTAATACCACATGTTGGATATAGAGTAAAAAAATATGGAATGCTTTATCAATAATTTCATGTCTTCATCATATATTTTCCCTTTTATTACTATTGAATCTCATATGGTTTGTTCAAAAAAGAAGATAATGGAAAATTCTAATAAATAACTTCTCAAAGGTTAGTTACCATATAAGGTAATAATATCTCATATATTTACCTATTGTATCAACAAATTAATCAAATACCTCAAGTAGAAGGACAAAATATTGATATCCACCATCACTCCTTACTTCAATACTATCGATCCCTATACCGATATATCCATGGGATACAAGTAATTTATGGACTACATGAATCACCAAATCTATATAGACAAGGAAAATAATTCAAATAGTTATTTGGAATATTTTGGCATGAGAGACACTCATTTTAATGGGTCAAATTTGCTCCTGAGTTAGGAGGTTTACAGTAGAGAGATTTAGGGCAAGGACTTCTTTACAACACTTAATTTGAATAGAATAATAATAAATTCAGTTACACAAGGTATTTGATTGAAATGTTAGGCCAAATCCATGCTAAAATATAGGTGGAATTGTTGTATTAGAATACTATCACCTTTTGAATGACTAGAGAAAAAATCACTCCTCTTCAAAATGCCAAAGTTGAATCCTAAAACACAACCAAAGGTTTAAAGTTCATTCCTTTAGTTTAACAAATATTTAATTCAACGGATGAATCTATGCAACAAATTATGAAAATTCTCAATGTACACTAGGGAAATATTTTGAAGGAAGAGCACATAGTGGTTTTGGATTCTAATCTAGGGAAAAGTTGCTCTGATACCAGTGATGGATTGTGCAATAGAAAAATATATGCTCACATTCAAGCTTTCAAGGCAACCAAATTTACAAATATATATATTTCTCTTGGTTTCTCAAGATACTCTTGGTGATCCATAGGATCACATGTCTCTTTGTATTCTATTTTAAATGTAATAATAATTATTAGATCTTCATCAATAGGTTGAATAAATAGGCCAAAGGAGGAAAATAGATTGACTAAAGTACATTATAAATTATTTTCATGTATATTTATTAAAGACTCAAAACCTACTACAACTATCATAAATCCATCTCTCAAAAAGTATACCAAATATTCTGATTGCAAAGCATATGGTAAATTTACCCTTTAAAACATAGGGTAATAACAATGTAGCCCTTAACACTAGAATAGGTCTATAAATTGATGTCACTAATACATAGAGCTTGAAAAGTCATGTGATTTGAAAAATAAGTGTAGACACCCAAAATTTGCACATGTCTACCTCTACGTACTTGTAGATCTATCAAAACACTTGTATATTTTCATAGACCATCCTAGACCCCTCTAGGTTATTGTAGACCAACGTAGATCATTGTAGACCACTATAGACTATTCTAGATCAGTGTAGACCACTCTATACTAGCGTAGACCACTCTAGACTAGCATAGACCACTCTAGATTATCGTAGACCTTTGTAGACCTATGTAGACCATTTCATTGGTCTTGAAATGAAATAAGCATTAACTTGTTTATTATTCAGCAGGGTTTAAATAAAGTTTACAATGCCGGGAATAGCACCGGCGTAACCAAAGCTGTTACAGAACAAAACTGTTACAACTCCTGTTACAGTATGCTTAGTAACGTAATAACAACAAAATATGTAAAGTACGCTAACATCCCCCTTTATTACATTATTTGGGTAATGTAATAACTAATAGCTATACTAACATCCCCTTACATTATTTTGCAATACAAAGTGAGCTGCGAAACAATTCAAATTTGACACGTCCAAGTGCCTTAGTGAAAATGTCACGTAACTTGAGCATCGGTGGGAATGTCTGAAGCTGAATTCGGTGCTTTGGAACTTCATCTCGAATGAAATGACATTGTGTGTCAATGTGCTTTGTTCTTTCATGATGGACTGGATTCTTGACGAGGTTCAAAACACCCTGATTGTCGCAAAACAAGTGTATTGGATATTTTGATGGATGGCCCATACTTGTCAGAATGCGACGTAATCATATCACTTCGCACACATCTTCACGTGCGACACGATATTCTGCATCTATTGATGAAATAGCAACCACCTGTTGCTTCTTGCTGTGCCAAGAGATAGGATCGGATCCCAAATGAAAAATGTATCCAGAAGTTGACTTGCGATCATCAAATGATCCGGCATAGTCAGAGTCTGTGTATCCTTGCAAGAAGAATTTGTTGTTCCTCTTGTATTCTAGGCCATATTCCATAGTACCACGGACATAGTGAAGAACACGTTTTCTTGCTTTCCAATGAGAGGTCTTAGGCTCCTGCATGAACCTCGAAAGATAGTTGACGACAAATACGAGATCTAGCCTAGTATTGGTCGGATATATGAGACTCCCAATCAAGTGTCGATAGAGAGTACCATCTACCGAGGTGAATCATCATATCGCGATAAGGGAAGTCCATTCTCCATCGGAGTTGTCATTGGCTTGCAATCGGTCATGCGATATTTTTCCAAAGAATGTCTTGGCATATTTTTTCTGAGACACTTTGATGGAGTGCTCCTTCTGGCTGAATTCCAGACCAAGAAAGTAATGGAGAAGTCCGAGATCTGTCATCTCAAAATATTTGAACAAGTTTATTTTGACAGTAGAGATCATAGTTTTTGAACTCCTTGTTATGAGAAAATCATCCACATAGAGTACAAGCAACACTATCTCAGATCCCTGTTTCTTGAAATAGAGGTTTGCATCTAACGGACATCTCTTAAATCCATGCTGCATAAGGTGATTGTCCATTTTTATATACCAAGCTCGAGGAGCTTGTTTCAGGCCATATAAGGATTTGACCAATTTGCAAACCTTCTGCTCTTGGCCTTCTTCTTCAAATCCTTCTGGCTGAGTCATGTAGACTTCTTCTTGGAGATCACCATTTAGAAAGGCACTTTTGACATCCATCTGGTGAACTTTCCACCCATATTGTGCTGCCATAGCACACATAACCTGAATTGTGGTCATCCGAGCAGTAGGTGCAAAAGTTTCCTCGTAGTCAATGCCTTCTTTTTGAGCATATACCTTTGCAACAAGACGGGCCTTATGCTTATCAATTGTTCCATCTGCCTTGTACTTGAATTTGTATACCCATTTGCAGTGAATGGGCTTCTTTCCATGTGGCAAATCAACAAGCTTCCAAGTTTTATTCTTCATCAAAGCCTCATACTCTGTATCCATAGCGGCCTTCCACTAAGGCTCACTAAGAGCATCTTGCACTGATGCAGGTTCAAGACCATCTATGGTAGACATGAACGCCCTGTCATCATCAATATCCATATCCTCTACTTCTGTACTTGGAGTCACGAAAAGTTCCTCAAAATATTGACAAAGATCATCAACCTCACCAGTTTCTTTGGCTTCTTTCTCCTTTTGAGCGATACTGCGTGTACGAGGTCTATCCAAATTCAAATTGGGAGAAGTGGATAAATTTGCATCTCTGATTGTATTTGTACACCATTTAGGATTCTTCTTCGATGGAGTTGAAAAATATGTAGAAGGACCTCCTGTCTGTGTTGACGAAGGAATCTTCTCTTCCGTAGATTCCACAATATCTTGGTGTACTTTAGATGTGCTCTGTGATGTGAAAGCTTCATCAAAGACAACATCTCTGCTGATATGAATTTTCTTGGTCAAAGGATCTATCAAACGATATCCTTTAGAGTGCTCAGAATAACCAAGAAAAATACATCTCAGTGTTTTCTCATCTAGCTTCTTCCTTTTCTCTTTCGGTATGTGCATGAAAGCATGACATCCGAAAATACGTAAATGAGATATGGAGGGTTTTTGACCACTCCATTCTTCCTGTGGAGTCATTCCTTTTAGGGCCTTTGTGGGTGCCCTATTCAACAGATATCTCTGCGGTGGTGACGGCTTACGCCCAATATTGTTGCCCAAGAGTAGCTCTTGTGAGCATACAACGAACCATTTCCATGATGGAACGATTTCTTCTCTCGGCAACTCCATTTCTTTGAGGAGTATAGGCAGTTGTTAACTATCTCTTGATTCCATGCTTATCTAGGAATGCAGAAAATTCATTAAAGGTAAACTCTCCCCCTCGATCTGAGCGGAGGGTTTTAATAGAAGCTCCTGACTCCTTCTCAATGGATTTCTTGAACTGCTGGAAGAATGCGAAAGCTTTAGATTTCAGTTGGAGAAAGAAAACCCACATCTTTCATGAGTAGTCATCTACGAATAACTGAAAGTACCTCTTCCCTCCACAACTATTGGGTGTGAAAGGACCGCACGGATCGGTGTGAATTAACTCCGGAGGTTTTCGTGCTCTTGTTGAGATCTTCTCAAATGGTACTCTATCTTGCTTTCACGCTTAGCGGTCGGAGCACACCGGCAATGTGGCGAGAAAGGGAAGGAAGACCCTTTACCATCTCATACTTACCGAGCTCAAGTAAGTAGCCAGAACTAAGATGCCCATATCTCTTGTGCCATAGGGAAGTTGCCTCCTTGGTAGAGACAGTCATGGCAACATGTGGAGTAGAGATAGCATCTAGTGCAAATAAGCCGTGCTTATATGAACCTGTTGCAATCTGCTTACCCTTCCTGGTAATAGTACAACACTTCTTTCCATTCTCAACACGAAAGTTGACAACCATATTTCTATCCAAGATTTGTGTCACTGACAACAAATTGTTGGCCAATCCCAAAACATAGAGGACTTTGTCAATCTGAAACTTGCCATCAGGAAGAGTGACTGAAATTGTACCCTCTCCCTGAACCCTGTAGGTTTTATCATCAGTAATGGTGACAGGTTTGCCCTCTTTGGCCACAAATGATTCAAACCATGATCTGTCGCCAGTCATATGTTTGCTAGCTCCAGAATCGACATACCAAACGGGATCCCTCTGTGTGGAATCTATGGTAGTCATGAGCACCTTGTGTGCCCATTCAAAATCTGAGTCAGATTCTTCAATAGCAATTCACCTGGGGTTGCTTGTTTTTATTTTGTGGTTTGTTTTGGCCTTTCTGCTTGTTCTTATGCCAACACCTGTTGGTGTCATGGTTATCTTTCTCACAGATATTGCACCACCTCTTCTTCTGTTGAGGTTGATTGCCTTTTCCTTTCGTATCCTGTTGATAATTTCCTCCTTTTTGAAAGTTGCCTCCTTTTTGCCCATTACCTTTCTTCCTAGAACCCTGCCTGTTGGTGTATAGGGCTGTATTGGAAGAATCATCCTTGTGAAGTTGGCGTGCCTCCTGTTGTTGAAGCATATTGACCAACTCGATGTAGGTAATTTGTCGTTGAGACACCTGGATGGAGGTTATCAACATATAAAATGAAGAAGGTAAAGCTCTCATCACAAGTGAAATGAGAAGCTTTTCGTCCACAGTATCTCCCAAAGAACTCAATTTCTCTTTCAATTCAGACACTCTACATAGAAAGAGTTCAACTGTTTCACCCTGTCTCAAACTCAAGTTATGAAGTTGTTGTTGAATATGGAGAATGGTGGAATCATTATTTCCCTCATAGATGGTTTGAAGGGCATCCCATGCCTCTTTACCACTTGCTTTGTCAGCTATATGAGGTTGCACTTCATCTGAAACAGAAAACAAAATGAGCACCTTTGCTCGACTGTCTTTCTTGTCAAAAGCTATCTGATCTACGGAAGGACCTATGGATCCTGCTGTTGGTGAAGGCCTAGTTGCTACTCTAGTAAAAATATCCCACAAATATTCCATTTGGAGAATTGCCTTCATCTTATGTTTCCATGGTGTATAATTTGGACCTTTCAATAACTGATGCGGATCAGTCATCAACTTTGCAACAGCGGCCATAGTGAAGGTTCCTTATATCACCAATTGGTCCCCCTTTCGATATAAATTTTGCTAGGCCAATATACCGTACAAAATACCCGCCCTTACGTGAGGGAAACTATAGGTATTTAGAAAGATCAACAAAAATCACCCGCCCTTACGTGAGGGAGACTATAGGTGAGTTTTAGAGATCATATGATACGTGGAACATAAGCGGTACTGAAAGGGAATCGCCTTGTTGATGGCACCTACCATAGAAGATTCTTCTCATGCATGGGGCATAACTTCCACTAAAAACTATGAAGAATACTTTGTCAGGATTTACGCCTAAACACAAGTGCGATAAAGGGTAGTGGATGGAGTAAAAAATGCAAAAATGGCTAACTTATCTCTCCCCGACGATTTATAGAGAACAAGCTCAGACATCATTGCAGCAGCTATATTAGGTGGCAGATACAGTAGCCAAATCACGATAGCTTTACCTGTAAGTGCTGGCCAGAGGTATCACAAATACCGAATGCTGCAGTGCAATAAATTTCACGGATGGGTTTTAATTATTCCGGGGACTTAGGGAGTGTTTTGATTTTAATTTTTAATGTTATAGTGCAAAAATGAAATATGCAACATACGACAAAAAAAATGCCCACAGGAATAACCCACAAGGTGTCGGTCATAGCCGAAAATGCACCTTTTACAATTCGCCAAATTGCCTTTTCAGAAAATTACTCACAATCCCCCTTTGATTTTTTGAAAAAATATCCCCCCTAAAAAAATTTTCTTTAACAAAGCATTTTTAATAATTATTATTTATTTAAAATTAAAATAAATAATTTTAATTTATATAGTTTTAAAACTTATGAAAAAAATAAATTAAAATTAAAATTTTAATTTATAAAGTTAAAAAACTATATAAAAAAAAATTAAAATTAAAAATTTTAATTAAAAAATAATAATTAAAAAAAATGGCTTTGAAAAAAAAAATTATACCTTGGGGGGGAGTCGGCGGGATTTGAACCCCCGACCTGCAGGCTCCCTGAGCCTTACCGCACAGCTCACTGCCAAGTGAGCTAGCGGGCTGATCCGGAAGGGTCGTTGGAGCCCTTCGTATTTGACCTGCTGCCCGAGCGCAGGTTCCTTCTCTGCTGCTCTCCCGTCCTCTGCAGATCGCCGCCCCGCTGCCTCTGTGGCAGCCTCCTCTCCGTCGTTCACGTCCGCAACCGGGTTTTTTTTTTTTTTTAAATTAAAATTTTTTTGACCCGCGACGCAGAGCGCGCATCGGCGGGGGTCCCGTGACGCAGCGCGCCGAGCAGATGCAGCGCTGGACCCGGGGGGGGACTCTTCCGCCTTCAACGGGGGGGGCGGGAGCGAATAATTTTTTTTTCTTTTATTCCTGCCTGCCAGCAACTCCGTCGGGGGGGCATGCGAGGGCTACGTCAGCCCTGCATCGCTGGCGACGTACAATCGCTCCCCTGCATCCTGCGTCCTCCAACGGGGACGCGTTGCAGCGTGATGTACAGTCGCTCCCCTATGACCTGCGTCCTCCAACGGGGATGCGTCGCAATGTGTGACATCCAGTCGCTCGCGCGCGCACGGGGACTACGCTGTGCGCGGTTGCCAGCGACAAACTGACGTCGCAGCGTCCTCCAACAGGGGGGGACGCGCTGCTGCTTCCAACAGGGGGGGACGCGTTGCGTCTGCGGGACGTCGCAGCGCTGCGTCCTCCCTCGGTCGTGCAGCGACTGTTCTTCTTTTTTTTTTGCTCTCCCGCAGCTGCTTTCACGCGACGTCGCGGAGGAAAAAAATTTAAAAACAATTCGCACTGCTGGAAAAGTTGCGTTCAGGAAAAAAAAACGCACAGCAAATTTTTCCAGCAAATACCGTCGTCCGCCTCCAGCCTCCCTCTTCACGCCTCTGGCTCTGATGCCATGAAATGAAATACGCATTAACTTGTTTATTATTCAGCAGGCTTTAAATAAAGTTTACAATGCCGGGAATAGCACCGGCGTAACCAAAGCTGTTACAGAACAGAACTGTTACAACTCCTGTAACAGTATGCTTAATAACGTAATAACAACAAAATATGTAAAGTACGCTAACAGGTCTATAGGCACGAAACCCTACTAAACTACACAATTCATGACCCAACCACCTTCTATCTATCAAGAGACCACATATCAGTTCCCTAAGGCAACTTAAGCCCTTCCTAGACCTAATTAGGACCCCACGGGACTATTAGTTCCCAAAAACTCCTAATTAAGTTAATTGAATTTCTAATTTGAAAGTCACTTCACTTAAGTGCACTTTATGGATTAAAAAGGTTAATTAGGATTCTAAACCCAAATTAGTCCTAATTATTCCCTCACATGTGTGTGCACCAAATTAGTTAGGATATTTCCTAGGAAACCCTAACTCAACCCTCATCTAACCTAGGGACCAACCAACCCTAGTTAACCCTAATCCCTCCTCACACATGTGTGAGGATGGGATATTTCTCTAGGGAATATGGGAATGCCACCTCACAAACCCTAACCTAACCACAATAGGACTTGACCCTAGGGTTTAGTACACCTAACCACACCCCCTACACCTTGGTTTCTTCTATAAATAGGAGACCAAATCCCTCATTATCTCTCTCTCTCCCCTTTTAGTTAACCTATAGAAACTCTGCAGAAATTTGACCAGAAGTACAATCTGACATATCTGAACCGTGAAGACAACATAACACCATCTCAGGAGCCCATCCGGACAAGGATCTCCAACAGAAAGCACCTGCAACTCAATTCACCCCCTGCCCCATGAATCTGGCTTCCAATTCACCCCCTGACCTACGAGTTGACCCTACAAAAGGTTTCTCTCACCAAATCAGTCAGGTATACTTTATTTCATGTTTTTATAGTCATTTCTATGCAATTTATTTCAGTTTTTATCACATATTTAGTGTCTAATTATCTTCTTCAACATGGGGCCTGACTAAGGCAAGCCCCCAAAAACACTAACTCTCTTTTGTAGGTCTAAAATAGGTGCAAAGAGGAAACATCAACAGCAAAACTACCGGTGGCACACATTACACATGAAGCCCACCTTCATTGAGGAGCCCAAAAGATAGCATCAGGATTATTGTACATTTATGAAAGAAAGAATGGGAATTCTCCCTATTTGTAACCTAAAGCATTTCTATCATTAATAAAATCAGAATTTTTAGATAATTTGTGTTATAGCAAGTTGTTGGATCAAATGGCAACTTTTGTACATTTCATTTTGGCATGCCCGATGGGACCCCCACAAAGAGTTGTGCTAGACTAGTTTTTATTATGAATCTAACATAATTTTCTATTTTTATTTTGTTGCAGGTACCATATCCAGACATCACAGAGACCCTTAAAACCCTGACAACCCCCTCAAGTCATCAGAATAGGAGTTTTAGGCTCCTAGATCTAATTCACCCCCTACCCCATGAATCCAGATCCAATTCACCCCTTACCTCATGAATTGAACATAACTACTCCAAAAACCCTCAAAATTGTAGAGGTCAATAGCAAAAAGATAGAACAATCCATCTAGAGCAAAAGGAATCAGGTATTCCCCTTAAACCTCTCTGTTTTGTCATTTTTTGTGCAAGGAAAATTTCACTAGTAAATGCATCATGTCATTCGGTGAATTTCTTGTTTTAATGCATTTATCATACTAAGAACATTTAGTTTAGTTGCTCTATATTTCTCTTTCTATGTGTAAATCAGAGTTACATTCCTCTTTTCTTAAAGGATTAAAATAGGCTTTCATTTCTACTCATTCTTTTTGTGAATCACAATTTTTAAAGCCCTTTTTCTTGCAATAGCTAGATCTTTCAAATTTCTTTCCAAAAACCTACGTTAAATCAGAAAGTTCAGTTCATTTATCTTTTCAAGAAAATTTTCATTTCCTTTCTCAAATCACATTTTAAATAGATTTTTCTTTCTCCCTTTGTGTCATTCCATCAATCTCTTTCAAAAATGCATCGCAAATTCCCTTTTCAAAATTGCATTTAGGATTAGGGTTTTCAAGTTTTCTTTTGTGTCTTTTATCAAAGCATTTCCAAATATCTTTTTGTACCAAAAATCAATTTCTAATTCCTTTCATGCATTTAGGGTTTAGATTTTCAAATCTCTTTTTGCATCTCTTTTCGCAAAGCATTTTTACATTCCTTTTTGTACAAAATCAATTTCTAATTCCTTTCATGCATTTAGGGTTTAGATTTTCAAATCTCTTTTGCATCTCTTACCAAAGCATTCTCAAATCTCTTTTTGTACCAAACATCACTTTCCCATTTCTTTCTTGCACCTAGATTAGAATTTCAAATTTCTTTTAGCATTTCCTTATCATAACAAGTCATTTCCCTTTCATAAAAAGCAAATTTCACACTACTTTCTTGTCTTTAGCTTAGACTTCCCATTTCTTTGACAATCACATGCTTCACTTGGGTTGCCTGTTTACTTCATAAGCATAGATCCTAGCTTCTTTTCAGAAAGGCACATAGGACTAGCTTTGCTTTCAAAATATATTTTAAATCTAGCTTTTGCTTCCAAAAAGTGCATCTAGGGCTAGATTTTCATTTCAAAAAGGCATTTAGTTAGATTTCTTGCTTTTTACATCATCGTTAGACAACATAAACCCACACACGCACGTGGTTTAAAACAAATGGTGAGATTGGACTTCATCCCCAATCCATCATTAGAGACTAGTGTGGAAGGAGTTGTACCCTCCACCAGCTCACCCCCTAGACACCTAGCAGCCCCACAGGAGTGGTTTTCTGGACTTCATCACCGAAAAACCCCCCACTTTTGAGATTGGTCTTCTAGATTTCATCACCAGAAGTAACCTTCAGAGTGGGATAGGATTAGATGCCTTCGTTCACAAGGCTAACATAATTTGTGAACATGGTAACTATCATTATTGACTAAGCCCACCTAAGGGTGAAGCGAAAGCATGGGTATGTTGGTAGCAGGTCTTAGATAGTACCACCTCTTCTCGTGAGAGGATACAGTGAGCTCATTTCAGCACTTTGAGTTCTTCCCCCATAGGTTATCATTTTACTGTGCCTTCCATATAGGTCACCATTCGCACGTCATGATATTGTTCTATTTTGTGCACCTTTGGGTGTTGTAGGAGGTTCTGTACCGATGACACTCCTGATTTTCTAGAGTATTCACCCCACTACCTATGATATTATCTAGGAAGTATATTTTCAACATCAAAACACACTCAAACGAACAAAACACTTTCTTTTCTGCATTTAGAACTGACTCCAATTTTGCATTGTTTGCATGATCACAAACTGGTTTCAGCACATTTCACCATTCAACACTTTGTTGTTCAACTATCTATAGTCTGTCACTACTTTGCTTTTATCTTAGTTACAATTTGAGTCCAAACTTCATAGGGTTGCTTCAAAATCCCTTTACACATCACACCCAAAACCTCAGATTTTAATCTCTATGTAGTTCTGAAGCTTCACAACATGATATATACCATCATGCCTATTGTTACCTACAGTCGAGCATGCGAGCAAGTGCACCATATAGAGGAGGCTTCTAGCACCACTTCTAGTCAGTCTACCCCTCCTCCTTCACTCACGAAGGGAAAATCCACATGCACACTAGATCTGCTCATAGGGTTTGATCCACGTTACACACACATGATGTCTCAAGGTGAGACATCCACTTCAAGTGAAGCCCTTGCCACTTCATTCGAAGAAGATCATCCACTCATTTCCCCTTCATCATCGCCTAATCCACCTTCTACATTCTATGACCATGTGATCTATACTACTCCAGGACACCCCACTCCTTTCTTCACCATAGATGAGGAGACCCCACCTACGTCTCCTACCTTCATGCACCCTTTTTTTAGAGTCTATCTCAATCCCTCTTTGAGAATGACTCCTCTTTATTAAACTATACTCACCCTAAGGTTGCATATTTTACCCCTACCATAGGGATGATTTTAGATCCCTCCTCTTCCACACCAGGCACCCAGATGCCATCATTTCAAACTACATCACAACAACCCCCTTGCAGTAACAGCAAGCACCACCTCCACCATCATACCCACACTCTTCCCAAGAGTCACAACCATCATCTTCCCAACAACCATTTTTCCCATCCTTTGAGGACATGTCACAACCACCTCCTCAAACGCAATCGATGCAATACCAACAACATCAACCAATCACCCACACCCAATCTAGAGTGAACACATTCATCACTCCACCTTCCCAAGCTCCTACTTTAGAAGCTTATCCTCCTTTCTCCTCATCCTTCCCACCTACATCTCAGGTGTCTGGAATGTATGCTACCCAATATTCTATTCCACCTCCATCTACATCTACCTTCATATTACCCCCTCCTCCTCCTTTTTAGGCCTCGACCGCTGGTCCTCTTCCCACCTATGGATCAAGACCTACAACCTATACCCCTACTCCTCTAGGATATTCCATGCAGTTTAGTTTTCCCACATCTTATCCCTCAAGATAGATGTAGGTACCATCCTTTGACACCTCATCTCACCCACCTCTCACACCATCAGTCCTGATACCTCCACCATTATCTATGGGGCCTACATTCTTTATACCTCCTCCTTCTTGGTCATCACCTCCTATGACCCAACCATTACAATAGGCTCATCTCCAATAGATACCCATGCCACAACCACACACCCCATAGCCACAATACTATTACCCTCAACAAATGCCCATTCCATAGCCTAGTGTTCCATTGGCCATGACACCATACATCGCTCAATAGCCACCTCACCAGGATCAGTTGCAATACTTTCCCCCTCAATACTGGGAAGAACAACAACTCCAATATCCACCACACTCATAGGCTCCACCCACCTTAGCACCTTCCTCCACACCTTTAGCACCTGAACTTCAACTTTTTCAAGATGAAGTAAAGATGCTAAACCTTCACACAACCGATTATGGACCATAGAAACCAACCTATGATGAACTCTACAATGAGCCAGTCCATCCATCAGTTCCCATCCCACCTTATCCTTATCACTTTGAGATCCCAAAGTTTGATAAATACAAGGGTAAGGAAGATCCTCAAGAACATGTGAGTAATTACCATTCAACTTGCTACCAGCTTCATAGTAGCAACCCCCTCATGTTACGTACCTTCTCCCTTTCACTTGGGGGACAAGCCCTTGACTGGTACAACATGCTCCCATGCCATAGCCTGTACACCTTTGAACAGTTGGCCAACTCCTTCCTAGAGCATTTTTCCATAAACATCAAAAATAAAACTAACTTTTCAGATGTCTACACCCTATGACAAGCTGATGATGAACCTATTACCGAGTTTGTTTCATGGTGGAGATCGATCATACATGACCTCACCCATAGCCTCCCCACTACTGAGTTAGTGATACTCTTTTCCAAGAGTTGTCATAAACACATCTCCACCTCCTTACAGCTTCATCAAAGTCATACCTTTGAAGAAGCCATTGCCCAAGCCAAAGTCATTGAGGACATCAAGGTCCAATCGGGCAAGATCAAGTTGAGATAGAAACCAACCTACAACTCCAATTTTTATTTCAATAGAAATACACCTAATCAACCTTTTCCTAGACCACCACAAGCCAACCAAGTGGTAACTACTACCTTAGCACCCTCATCGGTCCCATGACCCCCTCCTCCACAACAAATATTTTAGACCAATGCACCTCTCCCTCCTAGGCCTATAGCCTCACAGCCTATGACCACAGGCTCCAGCAATAACCTTACACCACTCTCTAAACCTTTGCTAACCCTCTTCCAAAGATTATATGATGCAGGCCACATCATCCTACCTAAAATCTGACCACTTGATCTAAATCAACCTAAGCCTCAAGGATATATCGAGCAAGCCTTCTATCCATATCACCGACAACATGGCCATGATATCGATTCTTGTTACTCTTTCCATGGTTATGTCCAAGATCTTATCGATAGGGGTACCATCCAGGTCTCAAACCCCCTCACTCCACAAAATCAAAATTTAGGGATCTTCCAAAACCCCTTACCTGATCATAGGGGGACTAACCCCCAAAGAACTCCACCTAACCCCTTAGGGCCACCTAGATAGGTCAATAGTGTCCAATGCGACCCCCATTCACATGGTGTAGTGGGTATGATTAACCTTACCACTCATAATCAATGGTACCCCTCATACCAAACCACACCTATTATTTCCCCATCGATACCATTTACATCTCCATAGTCTCCTATGACTTCTAACACCACACCTCCTCCACCACAAAATATCATCACAATCCATGGTAGCCTTACCCACCAATTATGTAATGCTCCCACTCGATTATCCATCTATGACCTTCTACAGCAGTCCCAACCCCATCACGAGGCGTTGAATGACATCCTACATTCTATTGATCTTGAGACTCATGACATAAATGCCTTCATGAACTTTGTAGGAAACATTCCACACTACCTTCAGCCCTCTATCAGTTTTCACGATCATGAGATCACAGAACTCATAGGAGAAGGAGCGGATCCCCCTCTCCATATCCAAGCAACCATCAATGACATCACCTACAAGTGTGTCCTCGTTGATACAGGTTCCTCCATCAATATTATCTCCACAGTAGCTCTACATCATCTGCATATCCCACTAGCTCATTTTTCCACCCCATCGCTTGATCTACATGTGTTCGATGGTTCCATGTGACCCATAGTAGGATCCATTATCCTACCCATACGGGTGGGTATCCACACCATCTCCATCCTCTTTCACATCATTCAAGGTGAAATGTAGTACAATATCCTACTTGGTCATCCATGGATCAGGGACATGCAGTGTGTCCCTTCTACATTACACCATTGTATCAAATACATCCATGATGGACTTGTCCATTATGTTCCTACCGATGGGGACCCCTTCAAATTCTGCAACATCATAGACCTTCCACCAACACCTTCATCATCTTCCACACAACTCTTTCCTATTTCCTCCCATCAATATATTGGAGCATCGAAATCTTCCCCCACATCCACTTCATTACCACAATCTTCATCAAGGACACACACCTCGATGTCTACACCACTAGCACCAGCCATCACGATACCTAATCCTACTACCATACCTTTTTCACCACCTTCCTTATGGCCACCACCACCATCTCAACCATCATATTCTACAAATTTATCCATGGTGTTGAGACCATCCTCGTTACCTGCATTGTGACCTACCACTCCATCTTACCCATCTTCCTCTATAAAACCTCCTCTCCTTCCTACACCTCAAACACATCCCCTTCCTTTCTACCCATGACCTAGGTCATTCACATCTCCTCACAATACAACACTGATCCCCAATCCTCCTCCTTCCCAATTTCCACATGTAGATCACCCTATCCCAGCTACGATAGCTGAATGCCATGAGTGGGAGCAACGAGCTTCTCACCTCGACGATCAATTGTTACACCCCTCTGCTACTACCATAAGATATTACTAGATTGCATCCTCATATTTTAATTCAGATTCACCACCCCATTCACCACATCATACATCACCCCATATTTCTATCTTTATGATAAATTTAGGTCCAAGTGACTACAATGTGCATGATGCCTACGTACGCCCACCTACAGTCCAGTCCATGCATGATTTCAGCCACCCTTCAGCCTTAATTTTGACTATCAAAACTATCATACAATTAGGGCCTCCTAATAACCAAACTAACTTTGTATATGTAGGAGTCGATTCCTCACTCCCACCTATAGTCCCTCCACCACCACAATCTAATTTTTGTGGTACATTGGAACACATGGCTAATCCCCATTTTACCTTACGCTACCTTCAACATTTCCATTGGCATGGATTTGGATTAGGCCATTATGAACAAGGGTTACGTACACCCATCAACCCCCATGTGCAATTACCTACTGATAAATATGGCCTTGACTATCATCCTACCACCATCCACACACTTGAGGATGAACTTTAAGTTCTCTCTCTACACCCTTCTCCACTTCCAACACACACATTGGAAGAATATATCGATATGGATATTTTGGAAGAAAACCCATCTCCTCACTCAACCATCATGGTTCCATGTGACTTCTTTCAAGAAACTCCTTTTTCGACACCACATCATCATGTTGTGTTGATAATTTGACAAGCCAATTTGTTGCCTTATCCCTAAATGCTCATTATCCAGAGCATGACATGACATCTCCCCCACCGTCACCAACACATTTGGCCACATTCCTACCTATACATCGGTAACTCCATCACTCCATTACTCAACCATGTTCTCCACCTATTATCTTACACCCTCCATTGAGCCTCCTACGATGTTCATAGGTTATTGAGTCTTCATCATCAGACTCTTCACCACCCACATCCCCCATGGCATCGGTTAACATGGTCGATATGGATCTCTTCTCCCCACTTTGGTACACACAAAAAATTCATGAGGACACACCAAATCTAAATTTTATCGATCTCACACACATCTCACCTATACCATCACCCCAAGATTTCCTACTTTCACCTCATGTCCTACGTACCACTAACACTCCTTCACCTTCTACACCACCTCACATTCCATGCGTTCACCACACAAACATCTACATAGATGATGCATATGATATTCTCGAGGCCATCGATGACCTCCACCTTATTCCAATTCTAGAACAACTTCATGATGGTTCCCACATGCTAATCAAGGAAACCATTGACGTAGACATCGATGATGATCTCGAAAACCCTCACATTGTCAAACTAGCTACTAGCCTTTCACCTGAAGAGCGTATTTTATTCACTACTTTCCTCAAAAAGTATATCAAAGTCTTCGCATGGTCTTACAAGGATATGCCAGGCCTCAATCCCACCCTTGTAGTCCATAATATCACATTAAGCATTCAAACAAAGGGTGATTCACTATACATTGTTGGGGGACATCCTCTATCATCATAGTTATGATGGCATCCTCTTGCATTTCTTAGAACCATATGAATCTCAGAGGGTTGTACAAGAAACCCATGATGGTACTTGTGATGGCCACTTTAATGGCATGGCAATCACAAAATGCATCCTTCACATGGGCTATTACTGGCCCAAGATGGAACATGATTATTGTGAATATGTGAGGCGTTGTATCAAGTGCCAACAACATGCAAATCTCACACATCTACCATCTCAAGTGCTCCAACCTATTCAGTCCATGTGGCCTTTCTCTCAATGGGACCTTGACCTTATCGGAAAAATCACACCCACCTCATCAAACAATCACAAATTTATCATCACTACCATAGAATACTTTACAAAGTGGGTCGAAGCCATCCCACTTGTCCAGACCATGGGAGCCAAGATTATGGTATTCATTACAGACCATATCATATGTCACTTTGGAATTCCCTCCCAAATCATCTCTGATAATGGGAAATATTTCAAAAATAAAATTATCCATGCCCTCTATACCAAATTCAACATTCATCATAGTTTCTCTACCCCATACTACCCACAGGGTAATGGCCAGGCAGAGGCTACCAACAAAAAAATTTGCTCCATACTTCATAAGACAATAGTAGAGTCTCATCATGATTGGCATAATCAAATACCCTTAGCTTTGTGGGCCTACCATACGAGCATCCATACTCCCACTAGGGCAACCCCTTTCTCATTGGTCTATGGTGCTGAAGCCATTATGCCCCTTGAACTTGAGATACCTTCCCTATGAGTATCTATGAAAGAATTTATTGATGATGACACTGCTCATCAAGCTCATCTTGATCAGCTAACACTCCTCGATGAATGTCGTATTCATGCCATCGAGCACACATGCATCTATCAAGACCACCTTCATCGTGCCTACAATAGTAAGGTACATCAATATAAATTTCAAATTGGTGATCTAGTTCTCAAAGAGAACCAACAAATCACAAGTCAACCCCACCAACAATGAGATAAGTTTACCCTGAACTGGTTGGGCCCATTCATAGTCACACACAAATTTAATTTAGGTGCCTATCGATTGGCTAATCTCAAAGGTCTCGCTGAACTTGAACCCATCAATATCCTTCACCTTCATGCGTTCAACGCTTAGCCTACATAGATATTCACCACCCCAAATTGTACATAGTGCTATCTACACACACATCACTCACTATGCACATCACCATACACACATGGTCTTTATTTTTTATTATGTAGATGCACCTTTGCTTTTTATGTCATTTATATGTTGTTGGTATCTATTTCTTTTTGTAGGGTTCACATCATCCACCACTACATCTTCAGCAGAGATACGTGATCATACACGCACACTATCAACATCTCACTCTATCACCATGCAGGATCCTCCCACACAACCTCCCATTCGATTACACCAGCTGACCTGGCTAGGCCACCTGACTCTGTACATATCCGATAGTCCTCACCATCCTCCCATTTGGACCACCACACTCCACCCTAATGTCGTTCACCCCACCATAGAGGCTCATCTTATTCACCTCACTCAGGAGATAGTCAAGTCTCCCTATCCTCATTTGATAAAAAGGAGGAAAACTCCCATGTCCGCACACAAGGGTCTCCTCCCCCTCCACCTGATGATACAAGGAACCCTTACTCACCATCCAATTCTACTCATCACCCATCAAGAGTCTATTAGCCCCCCAACAGAGGATACACACCTCATCTCATACATCCTTCATGCTTACCTCCCCCACTTTCAAGCGGGATGTCCCCCTACACCCAAGCCCTTCATTTGCATGCCTCCCAAGCTACTTCTACATGTGTACCTCCATCCCGTACACATCATTACCCATAACCATCTCCTGCACCACCCATCCTTCAGACACCACCTTCTCCACTTTGAGGCTTACCATTTCAGCCAATCCCACAATCCATAAAGTCATTTCACTCACCCCCTTCATCCTCTCATACAAATCCATCTTCACACCCATATCATACTCCTCCTTATACATTGGAGTCCTACTCTCCACCTTCTCCAATCCCATCACCCCCATATTTTGATATCCAACATATCCTCTCTCACCTCGATGCTCTCAAGCTACACCTGAGTCATTGTCACTACCACACCTCTACCCACTAGTCCACCATGGCCCATATATCCTCACCTCCTTCTAGGTCTATTCCTCATCCTCAGATCCGACCCACATCAGATTCTTAACCCACACCTCCACCATTTAACCTCACTCCATCTACTTCCCACTCACCTCCCATAGAGCCTTATATCTATCCCATGCCTCTCCCATCCATACCATTATCCAAAATGTTTCATCACCTCCTTCACCAAGGCCTCCTTGTGTTACCCAAAATCCACCCTATTGACCCATCACATCCTAAACCATAAAATTATCATGAGAACCAATTTTGTATATACCACCATCAGCTAGGGCATGACATTGATACATGTCATACATTCAAAACCTTGGTACATAACATGTTGACTAGTGATCACACCCCATCACCTGAGCGCTCAATTTCATCCAACCGACTCTAGAGTCCTCCCCATCGCATCATCCCTCACACTTTGCCACCACATGAATCTATGATAGCTCCATCATGCTATATCCATCACATGTCAAACTATACAAACCATCAGAGCCCTAGCAACATCATCACCTCACCTCCTCATTCACGACCTGACCCTCATCACTTCACCCATCATTAGTTTCTTTTCATCCTCCCTCTTCTTTCTTTCCTCTTCTTCTTCTTGCTTCCTCACGTAGTTGTATGGTCACGCTTCGAGCGACTACATACCTACGTTGATCTAGTTTCTTTCTTCTCACCCCTCCTTTTCTCTAGTAATCCCTTCATCTTGTTGGTTACCAATTCTTATTTCTTCCATATCAATAGTTTCCACCTTCAAATTCTTCCTCTTTTTATCATTATCACATGCATTCCCACTAGTTACATCTTATTCTCCTACTACACACACACCCCACACGTTGGGGCAACCATTATCACAACTTCTCACCTTCATCATCATCACACCATATACTCATTTGTAAATAGGCTTTTCAATCTTCCTTCGCTACATTTCATGGTCTTCCTCTTGTAGATATTTCATTCTTCTAGTTGCATCGATTACATTACATCCATTGCATATATCCATTCATATTTCATTACGATTTCATTTCATGTTTGTATATTCTTCCCCCAAAAATGTGCCTTCGATAGGAATAACATACGCACTTGTTAGCATCACCACTTGGATGTCCATTCCCCCTTTTAGGATTAAGGTGTATACAGGTGTCTTGTTTAATTTTGACCATTCAATAGTTTAGTCAATCAAATGTCACCTCTAGCTGACAAGTTTTATACACTCCTTATAGTTCTTTCAGGTTGGTTCAACTTCTCTCATAGACCATTCACACAGGTTACACACTTAAGCAAATTTTGAGTCTAGGGAAGATAACACCTTGCGTAGATATCACCATCTAGAGAATGGTTTCCCCTACTCATCCTATCATTTGCATGGTCAACATATGACCTAGGGATAAACAAAGAGATAAGCATAAGCAAAAATTAGACAAAAAGGTAGAAAACAAAAGCCAATGCCCATATTACAAAAAAAAGAAAAAAGAGCACCACAAAAGAAAAGAAAATAAATGAGGGGTAGAAAACAAAAGGAAAAGCCTCCAGATATCACCAATGTTATGCTTCATCGCCTTTGGTCCTTAGGTTCAACATAACATCATGGGATGATTTCCATCGCTAGCTATAGGCCCTAAGCGCCTACCTACCAGTGGAATAGTCTTACAAGTGGTGACACATCTATCACATTAGAGACCTTCTTTTGTACAGATCATTGCGCACTTGTGGATGAGCTAGCTAGTTTGGCTATGTTTACAATGGGTTAATCCTACCTCCCTCAAAATGGATAAATGAACCTCACTCATTTACACACACTAGTCCATGATAGACTTTGAACCATTCAGATTAGTTATGAGTTGTCACCAATGCTTGCATAATTTTTGTATGAGATTTGATTACTACAACTATGATTGTCAAAGTTATTACATATACCTTATACCATCCTACATCCCTGAGATTATGGAATGGATCACATTCACATCGGTCTATGCCATGATACAAGTGCTTCCTTTGCGCATTTCATTCCTCCCATACATGCATCAGTGCATCTATTTTACATAGAGTTATCAAACATTTCACCATTGCATTTATCCTACATGCATTTATTGATATTGCATCATCGCATCTATGTTACATGCATCTACCAAAATTCTAACATACATTGTCACACTTGCATTACATCACATAGCATTGCATCCAATCTACACTTCTTCATATCATTCTACAGTATATCTATGCTACAGTGTAATCATTTTCCTACACATTACCACATACACATATATTCATTCATCATACATTTACCCACATATTATACTATGCTATCTATGCAAAATAAATTCAAACACATTCAAATCAAAATCATAACACATGTATATATAATAGCCACAACCAAAATGTATATATATATAATCCATCAAAAATACCCATAGGCTACAAAATGGGACCATGCCCACTATCCATCATCCAAAATGCCCGTAGGCTACAAAAATTATAGACTCTCAAAGAGCACAACCATCAGCTCTAACTATCACTAGGAGTCTCTCCACTCCCCTCATGGCTCGCCCTATCCTATGCCACCATACATGTTACTGCAACCCTACTAGACTCCACCCCTATCCCAGGTGCTTGAACTCCTATCGAAGATAACACCCTCTCCAAACTAGTACCAACCACCTACTCCTTGTAGCACATCATGTGCCTCTATCCTCATACCCCTCTAATCCACCAAAGCTATACTCTGATGACTCTACTATGAATGTGTCGATACTCATGATCATGACCTCGATCATTATTATGCCTGGCCATAATTAGGGAGTGGAATCCCATGCATCAGCAAGACAAACTCACACTCCACTCACATCATTGCCTCCTTAACCAGCCACCCTCTCACATCCTCACTACCCTTCTACAATCGCTCTATCTCTACCCTCAAGGCAAGCCACATCTATAGGCACCTCCCCTATCACCCTAGCTCACTTAGCCTCCTCTCCTACTACTATCTCTCCACCTTAGCACATAAATCTACAATCTCTACATCCTGGGCCTCTACCACAAACTACCACCTATGCATCTCTACCCTCAACTGCTCCATCTCCCCCACCATCTTGGCATACCTCACCTCTATAGCTTCAAGCCTCCTACACTACTCAACATATCACAACTCAAAGACCTTCCACTCAACATCACTAGTAGTCTCCAAGGCTATCAACCTATCCTCCAAATCCTCCATGTCTACCACTCGACCTCTCTCACTCTCTCAGAGCTCTCCCTCCAACTGATGCACTCACTCCCATAGCATCAACACCTCCTCCTTCGTAGCCTACATATCTTGCTCCTCAATAGGAATATCTCCCATATCACCAAGATATCCTAGATCAATGGTATCATCAACACCTACATCTCTACCCACATCCTCACCCATCTCCTCCATGGTCACTACCTCCTCCATAGGCTATGCTCCACTACTCACTGGTACCTCCTCCACCCTCTCCATAGATGCACTAGATGCACCACCCAATCATCACCTAGACCATCGAAGAGGCACCTCTATCTCACCTCTAGCTCTATCCTATGACCTAGATCGAGTACCTCTCACTACCCCTCTATCATAGGTACCCCACCACCAAGGGTATCCATCGATCCCTCACCCCAACACCTAGCTCCCAACTCTAAGTCACCCACCAGGCATCATACTATGGTGTCATGCCTACATCATCCACATCTAGAATCACCATCGATGGATCCCTCTCACCAGTCCATGGTAATACCATAGGCTACTCCCCTCTATCACCTCATCACCTATAATACACAACAAGCACCTCTAAAATATCCTATCATAGCCCAAACTACCACATCACTCGACTAAACTAGAAGAACTCAGCCTACCGAGTATACCACCCCACCAACCATCTCCCTCGATGGATAGCACCTAGATGCTCATCATCCTTCTCCCATACCACCCCATCCCTCCAAGGCCTCCACCTGATGAGACTAGGCACCAACTCTCCAAACTTCACCCTCCAAAATAGAGGATCACCCTCATGTGGCCTCTTCATCCCATTTTCCTCATCCATCCTCCACTTCAATGCATATGGTAAGTGTGTCTATCCATCAACATGAGCCTTATAAGGCAACAATGATGGTCACTCTAGGGCTATGTGCTCCCATGCCCACACCTATAGCAAAGGAGTCCAGCTCAACCCCTTCCTCCCAGCATGCACTACATCATGCAACTCCCTATACACCTAGGCCAACAATGCAGGTGCCCATGCAAATACAACATTATGCTCCACCATATCACTTACCACATCCAACATATTCTAGGTAAACAACACCCCGGAAGTATCTAGTAGAGCATAAGTGGAAATCATCATCATCGCCATGCACTAATGCTTGGACAACATCTTATTACACCAAAGATACTCATAGTCCATATTTTTTGTATCTACCTCCCTCCACTTATCCCCAAAGGCACACTCCATCACAACTGCTTGCCTATCATCTAGTGCTGCCCTCACTAGAACACCCTCAATGGGCAACTTGTAGATCCTATACACATCCTCCAAGGTGATCGTCATCTCACCCATCAAAAAGTGGAAGGTATTCCGATCTGGGTCCCACCTCTCACACAATGTTGATATATACGCTCTATTAGCGTGAATGCTCTTACACTCCCACACTCCTCTAAACCACACTGCATCCAACCACTCCTGATCTTCCTTATTCTTCATAAGATCATCCAACTCAACCTTCATCGTATGCACACGATGTCGTGGCTCGATATTCTTCACCTGTTCATCCACAAACAAACACAACAAAATTCATATCAGTTCCATATACAATTCTATTCAAATACTCGAAATAAACAAAAGTCAATCTTCTCACACACATTTTACACTCACAAATTGATTCAATTAATTTATCACGCATTTCGAGACATTAAAATATGCACAATCCACACAACACAACAAAATACAAACATAATCACATATTTGGATACCCATTTTGCCATTTTATGGTAAAAGTCCAAAAAGATGTGAAAAATAGTACATATTTGACCTCCAAAAATCAATTTCACTATTACCCACATACTCATTGTGGCACAAAATTCAAAAACACATCAATCAAAATGACAAAAAAAAATACATTTTTGAACACCCATTTTGCCCTTTTATGGAAAGGTCAAATTTCAAAAAATATCAATCACAACAAAATGTCAAACACAGAAATCATCAATATAGCACACATGCTAAATCAACACAAATAAAAAACATAGTCACATATCTGGATACCCATTTTGCCATTTCATGGTGAAAGTTCAAATAGACATAAAAAATAATGCATATCGAGCTCCCAACAACCAATTTTAAATTCACCCACACCTACATCATGGCACGCAATTCAAACATACACCAAATGCAACAACACACAAAAACAAATTACATTTTTGAATACCCATTTCACCCTTTTACGATGAAAGTGTCAACGGTTTTAAAAAATAACACACCCACAATGGAAAAATTCATAGTCAAATTTTATTAATCTACATCACACAAGCTCACATTCAGATAACATACCAAATGAAGGCAAAATAAAAACACAGTCACACATTTGGATACCCATTTCCCACTTTTATAAATAAAATTCAATCACATTCCAAAAATAGTACCCCATGGCTCCCAAAAAGCAAAGTCAAACTATGCAGCTACACTACCCATTAACCGATCAAATTAACACAAAAACAGGTCAAACCTAAAAATCGATCACACTTTTGGGTACCCATTTGGCTTGTCTAACACTTTGTATTCCAATTTTAATTAAAATTAACATGCATTTTAAAAATAATGCGAAAACCTCCCCTCCCCCATTTCACGCTTTTCCAAAAATAAAATTACAAAATAAAACAAGTAATGAACACTTACCGATGGATCTCCACATTGGCTTCCAGCACCAGTCCATCCCCTCACCATCCTTGCACCCAAATCTATCAACCGCAAGAGCTCCATATCGCCAACCATTGCTCACTACTCACTCTCCAAAGTCATCATCATGAAAATGACCCCCCACACTTCAAAAAAGGCTTAAATATACCTAAAACTCTAATTCACCCCCTGCCCCATGATTTAGGTCAAATTCACCCCCTGCCCCATGAATTCAGGTTCAATTCACCCCCTGACCTACGAATTGCACCTATGAACCCCAAAATCATCAAAATTTCTTCCCAAACCCTAGGAAATCTTCCCATATTCCTCTCCATCTAAATTTTCATCAATATTATCATGCATTTTCTTCTATCAATCAATCCATCATCATATCACCACATTTCATTCACCTCATTGTTGATTCCTCATTTGAGGGGGTATTCATATCCAAAAGTCAGCTTCGCATGCAACCAAACAATCAAACATCCAAATCATGGATATCGCATCTGTCTACAAAATTTTTTGCTGAAGATTATCTTATGATAATAATCTCAATCCCAATCAGATATTTGTTAGATCATGAGAGCTATGCGTTACCATGGAGATGTCAATCTGGCATTCATGTATGTCGAATACATAATGAATGGTACATTTGAATAATCCTAGTACAACATTCGGAGATGTCATTTTGGCATTCAGGTAAAGTGGCCTCGATCGTATACTGAATGGTACGTATGAATAATCCATGTCACCTAGCTCAAATGGTTTGGCACATGTCACCATGCACTCATCAATCAATCAACAACAAAAATTTGAATAGGTATTTGTTCTATTCATACTTTGGACCATCTTGCATTGGTCACAAAAGCAAAGCAGTCATAAGTTGCCCTCACAAGCAACCAGTATGACATTGAAAAATGTCATACGAAATCAGCAAAATCATCGCATTGCATCCACAATCATCCATTTGCATTCATCATCATCATCATTTTCCATTTTCTTTCTCTCTCTTCTCCTTCTTTCTTCTTTCCTTCTTCTTCCTCTTCTCCTTCTTTCTTCTTTCCCCTCTTCTTTCTCCTTTCTTCTTCTCTTCTCTCCCTGGATTCTCGATCAATGTTGTATGGTCACGCTTCGAGTGGCTACATACCTTTGGTTGGATTCCATTCTCCCCTTCTTTCCTTCATCTTCTACTTTCTCCCATCATATTTTTGTATTAAACTGTGTTCCACACAGTATAGTACAAAAAGGGGTAAATGTAGACACCCAAAAGTCGCACATGTCTACCTCTACGTACTTGTAGATCTATCCAGACACTTGTAGGTTTGCATAGACCATCCTAGACCCCTCTAGGCTATTGTAGACCAGCGTAGACCATTGTAGACCACTATAGACTATTCTAGATCAGCGTAGACCACTCTAGACCAACGTAGACCACTCTAGATTATCGTAGACCTTCGTAGACCTATGTAGGCCATTTCATTGGTCTATAGGCACGAAACCCTACTAAACTACACAATTCATGACCCAACCACCTTCTATCTATCAGGAGGCCACCTATCAGTTCCCTAAGGCAACTTAAGCCCTTCCTAGACCTAATTAGGACCCCACGGGACTATTAGTTCCCAAAAACTCCTAATTAAGTTAATTGAATTTCTAATTTGAAAGTCACTTCACTTAAGTGCACTTTATGGATTAAAAAGGTTAATTAGGATTCTAAACCCAAATTAGTCCTAATTATTCCCTCACACATGTGTGCACCAAATTAGTTAGGATATTTCCTAGGAAACCCTAACTCAACCCTCATCTAACCTAGGGATCAACCAACCCTAGTTAACCTAATCCTTCCTCACACATGTGTGAGGATAGGATATTTCTCTTAGGGCATATGAGAGGATGACTAGACATGCCACCTCACAAACCCTAACCTAACCACAATAGGACTTGACCCTAGGGTTTAGTACACCTAACCACACCCCCTACACCTTGGTTTCTTCTATAAATAGGAGACCAAATCCCTCATTATCTCTCTCTCTCCCTTTTAGTTAACCTATAGAAACTCTACAAAAATATGGCCAAAAGTACAATCTGACATATCTGAACCGTGAAGATAGCATAACACCATCTCAAGAGCCCATCCAGACAAGGATCTCCAATAGAAAGCACCTGCAGCTCAATTCACCCCCTGCCCCATGAATCCGGCTTCCAATTCACCCCCTGACCTACGAGTTGACCCTACAGAAGGTTTTTCTCACCAAATCTATCAGGTATACTTTATTTCATGTTTTTATGATGTTCTATGTAGTTTTTATCACATTTTAGCATAATTTTCCTTCATATCTTGATTGTATTTTATCAATATGGGGCCTGACTAAGGCAAGCCCCCAAACACACTAACCCTCTTTTTTAGGTCACAAAATAGGTGAAAAAGGAGAAGCATCAACATCAACACTACCGGTGGCCCACATACGCATGAAGCCCACCTTCATTGAGGAGCCCAAAAGATAGCATCAGGATTGTTGTACATTTGTGAAAGAAAGAATGGGAATTCTCCCTATTTGTAACCTAAAGCATTTCTATCATTAATAAAATCAGCATTTCTGGATAATTTGTGTTATAGCAAGTTGTTGGATCAAATGTCATCTTTTGTACGTTTCAATAAGATCAAAATGCTTCCATTTGCAAAAGTTATGGCCTTCAAAAGTTTACCCTAATAGCCCTCAAAAAGTATAGAAATTAATCTCATAAACCTTCAAAAAAACATCAAATTATAGCCTACCATATTTTATCCTTTGATTCATAGGTGTCTACCATTAATATATTTTCACCTTTAAGATACTTGACTATTGAATTGACTAGTATTTTGATTCATGTCTTTCACTAATTAGTTGGAAGGTTTTTAATAGTTAAATAAGATATTTGATGGTAAATTGAGGTGCCACATTCACAAAAATCCCATGTCATTCAACACATAATGTAAGCTTTCTTGGAGGGAATCTATCCATGGTCTACTAGATCCTAACAAAATTTCACTAACAAAGTGTTGAACACTTGTATTGAAGCCAAAAATACAATCCTTGTAAAGGGATCAAAAGACCCCTCTCCTTGAAGAAGATGGCAAGATGAAATAGAAGATGACATGATGAAGGAGAAGACAGGAGAAGGTGGGAAAATAGGTTTAGCCAAAAAGGATGAAGAAACCAAGGACGGTACCATTGGAATACTTCCTTTATAGGTAAGGATGACATGTCACTAGTGACCAAGAGCAATAGTGAAGATAAGGATGAGGATTCTGAGGACAAAGGAGATACAGGCAAACATCGAGATCAACAAATCCCTTTCTGGGGAGATGATCCTCCCAACTCTGAGGCACCTGTCAAGGGTCCCACTAGCGATAATACCAAGGCCATTTCCTATGCTAATATCTTATATGGCTGAGGTCCCCTTAAGCCTACTAGCACCATAATCATCATCGATGGTCAAAATATCAACATCCCAGATAATATTGCAGATAATTACCTAGCCATGGAAAAATTTTCTTTGGTTGGGAAGTTTGTCAGAGGAAGGCCTGACATCGAAATCATCTGCATATGGGCTATGACCAAATGGAAAACCCTAGGATATATGGAACTAGTTGTCTTGTCCAGAGGCTTATTCACCATCAGATTAAGCAATGATGAAGACACAAAGTGTATTCTCATCGGTGGGCCATGGTTTTTAGGTTGTAAAAGTTTGTTCCTAAGGAAATGGGACATATACTTCAATCCAGACTCCCAGGATATAAAAATTACTCCATTTAGGTCCGTATTCCTGACCTTCCTTTTCATTGTTGGCATGATGACATCCTCCTCTCAATAGCAAATTTTATATGAGACCTCCTTGCTATCGATTTGGTTAACAAAGTGCACAAGAGGATGAATGTAGCTAGGATATGTGTTAATGCTAACCTAGAGTCGAAACTCCCAACTTATGTCAATCTCAATCATAAGAATTTATTCAAAAAACATCCCCTAGAGTATGAAAACAAACCACCCTTCTATGTGGAATGCCATACCCAAGGTCACTTGAGGTCTCAATGCCCTGTCCTCAAAGCCAAAGCTATTCTAAAGAAAAATTAGAGACAAGATGCAAGAGTGCCCCAAAGCGAGGACATCACTAATAATCATAGAGGTGGCATTCCCAAACCCTAAAATAAAGGGCAACAACAATATCAGGCTAAGAAATATCACCAACAACAATAAAAATCAATATCAACTCCTCATGAAAGACTTATCTCTCCTAGAGGTAAGGAAAATATGAACCTAATGCATCACCAAGTAAGTTACCCAGTCACTACTTCCAATAGATTTAACATATTGAATGAATCTGATAAAGTTCTAGAAGGAAACGCTTTGGTCTCCTCCAATCATAATCCTCCTATCGTAGATTATCTAAAAGAAGGTGCTAATACCAGAATCCCTCTGCCCAACAAACCCAGTCAACTTGAGGTTTCATAGGTCCCATATATACCCAAATCCCAGTTAGAAACCCTTCTTGAACCAAATATTGACCTCAATTTCCTCAACTCTCCGTCCAAATCAAGACCATCTCGTAGTCCCCTGGATGAAATTACAGCTACCTCCAACCCTTTGGAAGAAACATCCTCACCCAGTCTAAGTCAAGCTTTAAGAACTCTAAGCCTTATTTTGGAACATATCATCCCCTACAAATTCAATCCTAAGAAAACTAGAAGTACCACCAAATCTCCCGTTGATTTTGGTAGCGAAAAGAAAATAGGGAGACCTTCCAAAGAAGAAATTAGGAATTATCAAATAGTGGATGACATTGGAAATAGAATTCAGAAGAAATTTTTTCTAAATATTACCTCTCAACCAAAGGAAGAGAGTAAAAGCACCAAACCCCCTCATCCCAATGGGAGGGGAGGCCAAAAATCCACCAAACCCCCTCATCCCAATGGGAGGGGAGGCCAAAAATCCACCAAACCCTCTAAATGAATATTCTCTCTTGGAATGCAAGAGGCCTCAATGGGGCATCTAAAAAAAGACTTGTAAATTATATGAGGAAAGATATCAGACCTTCCATATTCATTATGCAAGAAACTAAAATAAATGCCAACAACTCTATCTCAGTAGCTAAAGCAATATGGAAAAATGTAGGAGCAATCTTCAATGATGCCAGAGGAACTTCTAGAGGCCTCATGTATCTGTTGGAAAAACAAAAATTTAAAGGACACCTTATCCATTCTAGTGAAAGACTACTAAGCATCCTCTTCCATGACATCAACAGTGATTTATCCTATATTCTCACCAATGTTTATGCTCCCAACACCATTACCGAGAGAGCTCAGCTGTGGTAAACCTTGACCAGTATGAAAGATTCTTTCCAAAATTTCCCTTGGATTGTGGTAGGGTATTTAACACCCCCTCTATCCTTTAGATAAAAAGGGAGGATATGAAACCCCTGCCAAAAGTATGGAGGATTTCATTGAATTTTTTAATACAAATAATTTAATGGATGTAAATCTCAAAAAGGTCAAATATACATGGAGTAATAGAAGAGTTGAGGTACAACACATCCACTCCACCAAGAATCTATACAGGTCTTTGGCGATGTGGCTCTTTATCCACTCCCTAAGTTGGGATCAAATCATAATCCCCTTAGTCTAGGCATCAACAGACCTAAACCCTTCAAAAATCCCTTCAAATTTGAAAACATGTGGCTTAACCACCCAGACCTAAGGTAACAAGTCTCTCATGGTTGGCACCAAGTCTTTCAAGGGTGCCCTTCCTACAGACTAGCTCAAAAGCTCAAAAATCTCAAAGAAGACCTAAAAATTTAGAATAAGGAGGTTTTCGACAATATTTTTGCCAACAAGCAATCTCTGAAGGAAAGACTTGATCAAATTGAGTTCAAAATTCAAAACGGGGAGCTAGACATCCAAACCAAAAATGAAGAAAAGCAGATCCTTGTCGAGTACCACAATGTCCTTGCCTGTGAGGAGACCTTCTGGCATCAAAAATACAAAGTCCTTTGGCTAAAAGAAGGGGATTCGAATACTAAATTTTTCCATGTGGCCACCCTTTGTAACAGAAGTAACAACAACATCAAGAAACTAATAAAATAATATGGCAATATCACCATAGACCTCAAGGAAATAAGGAATGAATCTAGATATTACTTCTCAAAATAGCTAGAGGATGACAAATCCTACTCATCCTTAGCCCAGGATGCTTTAATTCATCATATTCCTCCTAACTCCAACTTGGATTTGGTCAACTCCTCCGTTATTCCCCCCTTTCAGGATAAAGAAATCAAATCTGCCCTTTTCTCCATGAATCCTGATAAAGCCCCGAGACCAAATGGCTTTCCCCCTCGTTTTTCCAAACATTCTAGGATATTGTTGACCCTAATGTTTGATCGACCATTAAAGAATTTAAATCCTACAAAAGGATACCATGTGGGTTTAATTCCACATTCATTGCCCTCATTCCCAAAAACCTAGCAGTCAAGTCCTTAGCTGACTATAGACCCATCAGCCTTTGTAATGTTATTTATAAAATTCTCACCAAAATCATGGCTACTAGAATGAAAACCATCTTGCCATCCATCATTTACCCTTGTCAAGGAAGTTTTTTTTAGGGCAGGTCAATCCTCGATGGAGTTATCTCCATGCATGAAGCCCTTAATTCAGCATCCAAGATCAAACATCCTACCTGCATCCTCAAGCTTGACATGAATAAATCTTATGACAAAGTGAACTGGAATTTCCTCTTGGCTATCCTTCAAAATATTAGTTTCCACTCTGAATGGATTGATCTCATTAGAAACTATATATCCTTATCCTAGTTTTTTGTTCTCATAAATGGGTCCATAGCAGGCTATTTTCAAAGCAATAGAGGGCTTAGGTAGGGAGACCCCATCTCTCTGATGCTCTTCATTATCATAGCTGAAGCTTTAGGTAGAACCATCTAGGCTATGTGCAAAAATGGTTTGTTGTCAGGAATTAAGGCATCCTCCTAGACCATTACAGTCTCCCATCAACAATTTGTGGATGACACCATTCTATCAACAAGGGCATCTGTTCTTGAAGCAAAAGTCATCAAATACATTCTCTAGGTTTATGAAGCAGCTGCTATACAAAAAGTCAACTTCAACAAAAGCAAACTATACTTCCTAAACACTCCCATGCAAAGATAGATCAATATTTCAAGAATTCTAGAATTTTCCATAGCTGACCTTCTGACCACCTACCTTGGCCTTCCTTTGTTCTATGGCCAACCTACAGCTTCAATGTCGCACAATGTTATTGAGTGTATTCAGAAAAGACTTGCAGGGTGGAAAGAAAATATTTTTTCTCAAGATAGAAAATACACTTTTACTACTACTGTTCTTCAAAGAATCCATGTTTACTTCTTATCTATATTTAGGGCCCCAGCCATAGTTTCCTCAAGGATAGAGCAAATTAAAAAAAACAATTATGGGCTGGAGCTGAAAATAAACAAAGAATTCATCTTGTGGCCTGGGACAAAGTGTGCAAACCAAAAAATAAAGGAGGCATAGGTCTCATAAGGATTCATTCTCTCAACACCACATTGATTGCCAAATAATCTTGGAGGCTGGTCTTTGGAGACAGCACCGCGTGGATCTCAATTACCAAAAGGAAGTATCTCCAGAATGGTGATTTCTTCAATGATGACATCCCCAATAGAGGATCAACTTTCTAGAATTCCATCATGAGAACTATACCCCTTATCAAGAAAGGATTAAGGTTGAAACTAGGATATGGAGTAAGCATCAATTTCTAGAATGATAAATGGATGAACCGAGAACCCCTCCTTAATGACCCTATTCTGTCCAAACTTAAACCCTTAACTAATTTAAGGATAGATCACAAGGTCTCTGATTTTATCATTCTGAGCAGACTTCCTATTTAAATTTCCATTTCTTACCTTGATTTTCCTATAGAATCCAACTTACTGAATTTCCTCCTTTATTCCACCATCATCCCCTCATCCATGCCCTCTAATCAACTCATCTGGGAGCACATCGAAAGTGGGAAATTTTTAGTCAAATCAGCCTACCTCCTCCTCCTTGACAATGAGGAAAATTTTCTATCCTTTGAGCATGTTTGGATTAAGCATATCATCCCTAAGATTTCATTCTTCTCTTGGCTTTCCATCTAGGAGAAAATCCTTACCATTGATAATATCATAAAAAAAGTATGCCCATCCCTAAAAGATGTTATATTTGCAAAAATACTTTGAAATACAACAACCACATTTTCCTCCATTGTCCCTTCTCCTCTTCCATTCTTAATTCCATCTTCCATTCCTTCCACATTCAGTGGGCTAAACCCTGCTCCATAGGAGACATTTTCAACCATTGGCCTGCCCCATTCCATGACCCCTGCATCAAATTATTCTGGAAGATATCCCTCCATCATTTCCTCTGGAAAGTTTCATGTGAAAGAAAAAACAGAGTGTTCTCCCTTAAGCCTAAGGCCCCTAAGATTATATTTTCCAAAATCCTAGCCTTTTCTCTGGAGAATGCCTTCCTAATCTCCCTCTCCTCCAATCCTGCTTCCAAGACCGAGTCTAATCTTGGCAAGGAGTTGGGTTTATCCTTAGAGGATGTCTGTCCTCCTTTCATTCGTCTGGAGTCTCTCTGGATTCCTCCCCTTATGGGATGTTCTAAAATCAATTTTTATGGAGCTGCTAAAGGTAATCGAGGTAAGGCTAGAGTAGGAGGTGTGTTGAGAAACCATCAAGGAAATAATATCCTTACTTTTGCTGAAGGACTAGGAGAGCAAAAAAATCATGTTGTTGAAGCCAAAAGCATGTGGAGGGGCTTAAGCTTGGTTAAAAATCTCACCACCAGTCTGATAGTTGAATGAGATTCTCTCAATATCATAAATTATCTCAAGAATAGAAATTCCAACCCATCTTGGAAAGTCAGGGACTATATTGAGGAAGCAAGAACCCTTTTCCTTAACATACATGAATTCATATTTTAGCATACTTTCAAGGAATCCAACAGGGTTGCTGATAAGTTAGCAAATATTGGGGCCAACATTGTTAATCTCCAAATCTAGCACAATGACATCCCTAAGGAAGTTCAGACCATTGTTAACCAATAAAATTATCAAATAGACCTTCCTCAGTAGGAAGCTCAGTCCTAGGCTGCCCCTAATTTTCCCAATGATCAATGCAATCACGAACCCTTGTTGGCTTGTCCCACTTAATGTCATTTTTTCCACTCCTTATCGTAAATGGGAAAGCGTATCTAATAGGCAAAAAACCATAACCCATGTGTCCTCCCACTGCTTTCACCATCACCACCAGCATAGCCTCCATCTACCCTTATCACACCATCACCTTAAATCCCATGTGTCTGCCATCATCATCATCCACTATCCCTTCACCCTCCTTCACCTCCCTGCCACCACTCACCGCCCGTGTCCTTTTATCTAGGTAAATATTTTTTGGAACGCTCTCTAAAAATTTTGTCAATTATTAGCACATTTTCTCCCAATTGTGCAGGTTTTGAAAAGCAGTTTCCAATGCCAGAAGCATGACGTCTATTGAAAATCTTCATCATTCTACTTTATGGTAGTAGATTCAAAGGTAGAAACCCTTGTTTTGTGGGCTTTATTCTTCCAACATCTTGTCTACTCTATATGATCATGCTAAAATGATAATCCACATCGCTAGGATGCAGACGTGGCATAGTATGGTAGAGCCCACCTCAGTCAACAACCCTATACAGTTGGAGCCTCGAGTTTTGGTTTTCATCAGCCCAAAAAAGCAATAGTTTGTGCTTTTTCTCTTTAGATTCTCAAGTTGTCCCCCAGTTAATTTTCCTGTCACTCACTTGTTTCCAATGCTCATTTGTAATGATTTTTATTTTATGATTGGGCATGTCTCTCCCATTTGTGAGCTTCCTTATCTCCATTTGTCTCATCCTCATAGCTGTCTTACCTATCACTTCCTCCCGCTCTGGTTCCAGACCTTCCAGACCTTTCTCCTCAGCCCCTTTTTAACCATCATCTGTTTCACCCCCACAATCCTTTTCTTGGTCGCCCACCTCTATCGTGGTTTGCCCTACATTTATTTTTCTTCCACTAGGCCCTCCCTCACCCCACTATGTTGAGTGACTACCTTGAGCTGCGCGTCTTTGAATGCAACCCCATGGCTGATCTGATTCTTCAAGATAGAAACTTTTTTCCTTTCCTCCACATGTTCTTCGAGGATGAGCTAGAGATAACCATGGCCTTTATAGAATCCTAGGATAATGGGGTGGTCTCTATCCATGGGAGAATTTTTACAGTTTATGCCCATATTCTTGCCTCCATTACTGGCAAAAACCCTAAAGGTCAGTCCATCCATCATCATAAGCATAATTGGGAGGTCGAATTGGAGCATTTCAAAGGCAACAAAAAAATATTTAAAAAATCCAAGATCCCTAGCATCTTTAGAAGTGATCTCACTCTCCCCTGGAATGTTTTTATGAAGCCCATTATGGATTTTATTTGCGTTGATGACCCTGAGAAATCCCTAAAAACCTATCATCTAGCTTTTGTTAATCAATTTCAAGACATAAATCCTCTCAATATTCCTCCGTTCTTCCTTAACTCCATGAACCACTCCATTTCATCTTGTAGATATAAGAAGAACCATGATCTCCCTCACCACCAAGGCATGTTTAAGGTCATTTACACTTACATTTTGGCCAACAGTCCTAAATCCAACCTTGTATCTTGCAGCTCTGCCAAACCCAAACCCTCCTCATAACGCCTGACTCAAGCTGAAAAAATAAAAAGACCATTGAAGATTTTTCTAAATTAAGGGAAAGGAAGAGTATAAGTTTTGACAGCACTAAAGAACCCGTGAGGAATACATAAATGATTCAAAATCTAGCTACCAAGAGCAATGTGATTGAAATCAAAGATGACCATGAGAAGAACAAAAAACTCAAGGACTTTATCATTGCTTCCACCATGGCAATGATAAATTGTATGATGAACTGCACCATGGACATCAGGTAGGGACTTTACAAGCTATTCTACACTAGCCAGGTGAGTCAAGAAGGTGATGGACCTACTGAAGCGGTCATGGCTACTATGAAAATCGAACCTAAGGAAGATGACCCTAAGGAAACTGAAGAAGAGGAAGGGAAGGAAGAGAGCAAAGCTGAAGTGGAGGATGGATTTCCTCCTTTATTATATGACTTCGTTTCTTTTTGGCTATCCTAGTTTATGACTAATTATACTTGCGGAAACCCTACGTGGTGCTAAGATTTTGCTGGATATAAGGTTTTCTCTTGTTTTTATCACTACGTGGATATATTTACCTTTTTTGGTTATAGTATCTTGTTTTAAGTCCTATCTCTTTTTGCATATGGCCTCAGTCTTGAGGCTGCATCCTCACTCTCTATTTTTTAGAAACTATATTCGAATGCTCAAGGTTGAGGCTGTGTCCTCCTCTACAACCTTTATTAGTCAGATTCTCATCAGGATTCCTTGGTATATCGTTCAGCATGCTACAACTATCAGTGTTGATTATGTAATCAGGTTTAGGGATCCTTAAAACTTGTATTGCAATATAACTCTTTTATTTAACAAAAAAAAGACCCCTCTCCTTCTGAGTCAAACTCTTAACCTCATTCTTCCAACACTCTTCTATTATACATTAATTTATTGCTTTCTAATTGATAGAAATACATAACCACTTCTTAAAGTTGGCCATCAACCTCAAATAAAAAAATATCTACCTTGAAAAATGGAAGGGCATAGGATTTGAAACTACTTCCTCTTTCCTCTAAGGTGTAAAATAGGGTTCTCTTGACCAATATATCACAACAAAAATAGTATTGGAAAATACAAATACCAAGATTTGAACCATACCTCTAAAGTATAAAGAAAATAAAGGATTCAACCTTGGTTTAAACTTGAGATATCTTCTCCCCAAATACCTTACACATAACCATACAATAAGCTTGACTTCCCCTCTAAAAAATATGATGTATGTGCCTTACCCATGAGGAAGGTGTAGTACCTTGACATACCATATGTGAGTATTATAAATTTTTAAGGAGAATGTAGCAACAAATATTTGGTGATAGAAACATCCTAAAATTGGATCAAGAAAATAATGTGTTTAACATAAGAATCTAATCTACTTGTATATGAGAGCAATTTTCTCTTAAAATATGAGTGATTCACTTGTCAAGCTAGAGTGAATCACTCATATAATAATAAAGGTAGATCAAAGGCATAAATACCAAGGTAAATCTTCTAAAAAGTGATATTTTGGAATATAGTGGTGCACTAAGTCATTTTAGAATCCTTGTAAGTAGATTAGAAGAATAATCAGAGGTACATAACATTTGGTGTGTATCATTTTACTAAAAATATCTACAAATATTTACTTTCACTAGGAGTAATTGTTTCTCACCCTAGGTAACTCAAGGGTAAACATTTAGTATAAATAGGTGCTAAGGAACTCATTATATTCATCTTTTAGCCATGAAAATTCAAAGCTACACTCTGTGAAATCCAAATTATGCTTTTGACTAATGAAGTTGTAATAAATTGGCAAGTCCTTAGTCATTCCATCAAGATCACCACCCTCTTAGTTTTCTAAGTGTACAATGGTTGTGGCATGGACCATCTACTTTACCTTACCATTTGATTATCAATTTTATAATCAAATGGATGAATGGACATTGATGTTATCTAAATTCTCATGTTTTGATTTATCACACACTTTTCTTGCTATAATATAAAAGTTTTATTTACTTTAAATTTCTCACGCTTTAAATGTTAGGACATCATCCTAACACAATTATGTAATAACCCCTTTCTTAATGTGGGGATCATTATACTTTTTGTAATGATATTTTGTAATATTTTCTAATAAGTTGTAGCACTAGAGGTGCTTTAACAAGTGGCACCATTTTATGTGATTTCTATAAATATTGTAATTGTTTTCTTTGGTAAAATATTCTAGCTCGGGTGGCATTTTGCATGTAAGTTAGCCTTGAGCATTAGGTAGGGTTATGAAATCTTTAAAAATATGAGTGGTAAGAATGGATGTATATTTTTGCATAATAAATGAAAGTATTGAAGGAGGTTACCCCTCAAAGAGGCGCATGATTCTATGTTGTGATTTGTGAGATTAATATATTTCTACATTTACATTTTGTATTGCAATATTTTGTTATTTCATTAATTTCTACTTTTATTACAATATTTATGTAAATATACTTATTTTAATTAGAAGGTTCCTAAAAAGTGGTATTATATAACTTTTCAAGGCCATGTTCTGTTATGAATGCAATAGTTATTTCCTTGCTATTTCAACTATTAGGTATAGATTTTCTATGTTTTTATTTTTTTGTATGTTTCCTTATTAAAAAAAATCCAACCTTTTTACAGATTAGTTCATTATATTAGAAACCTTTTGCTAGGGATTTTAAAATATCATGGAGGATATGTCATTATTGGCTATGCTATATTTCTCGTCAAGTGTCTAATGAAGTGAGAGGTGATCAGTCTCTAATTCCTAGGCCTCAAACAACACCTATATACGAAATTAAGCTCCCACGTATCTTTGCGTATATCAAAAGATCCCTAAGGATTAGGAGAAATATTTAGCCCTAAGAATATTTTTGACTGCGTATCTTCCATAGTGCATAAAACATAGCATTTAGGAAGATCATCCTCCCATACTATTAGATAAGTAGATAGTGTGCTCAGGGGTATACGTAGAATCCTTCTTGAATAGTGGTCTAAAATATTGGTCCAAGCACTATCATTCATAATTCTGGTAAAAAGAGGTCCTATGGGTAGTACACACACTCTAGCTTAGAGTACCATATTTTTTTTGAATGTTAAACCTGGAACCAATCATCCTACCATAAAAATTAAGCATACTAAGGATACTACACTATCCTTGAAAAATTGCATGATAGACAAAAAAATTGGTGATGAACATAATAGTTAAGATAGGTTTTATCAAAATGAGTAGTTAGTAATAGTTAGGTATAAATTCAGTTAAATTCAATAACAGTCAATATAGACTCTTCTAGAATCAATAATAATTGCCTATGATATTCATGAATCATAACAAATAAGGAATTTATTAGTAATAGAGTCAACCTAGATAGTTGTTGGCGAATATTACATTATTTGGTATATGCTAATATACCTCCATAGTACATTTATAAATAGTAGATTAGGATTGAGTATATAGTTTAGAGTGTGATTTATATTTTCTCTTTTATGTAAGTGTGAATGTGCAGGAAAAGCACAAGTGTCATGTAAAATTGTAATATGTAGGAAATGCATAAGTTTCATATGAGTTAGAGTGCAAGTGTAGTTTAAGTAAATGTGCACAAGTGTCCTAGATTAGGGAGTGCAAGTAGAAGTGTAAGAGTCATGTATAGGTGTGCAAGTAGTATAGAGCCAAGCATTCATCAAGTATGCAAGTGGCAAGTAGACAAGCCAAGAGTCATGAGACTTGGCATATGGAGAGCAATAGTCAAGTATCGAGAGAGTTATTTTTTTAATAAGCTATGTGTGGCTTATATTGGGGGCCACTCCCATTACGAAAACAAAATATTACATTGCTCTCATTAAATTCCTAACAAGTTAGTTAAAGCATATCCAACTTTGTCTTTTTATCAGAGATATTCTTCATTTGCCCTTATATCAAAAATATTCTTCATCTTCCTCAAACTGCTAAGTTTCCACAATCAACTCCTTTTATATCAAATGATTTCAAAAATTTAATTTCTATCAAGATGAAATTCAACACTGCCAATGGCTAAAATATTTGCTACCCATCTTCTATATCCAAAAATATCTTGTCTTTAACAACCTCACAATTTTGTAATACCTTTTTTAGGGTTCTTATTCATTCCCCTAATATTCCAAGATATTATTTTCATTTTTATTTTTTTATTGTATTTGTGGGTTTAGCCCCACTTCTCGTTAACACTTGTGATATTTGCTTTTGTTTTCCCATATCAATATCCTCTTTTTTTCATTCTTATAAATACTTTCATCTTCATCAATATCTTCAATATTCTCACACTACTCATAGTAAGACTTATCATCTTTAGGTTTACCTTGTTCTAAAGGATTTGAAGTGTAAGGAATAACCTCAAAAGCACACTCTTCTTTATATTTCCCTGGAGACCCTAAAGTGCAAGGATGCTCTTTTGTAGCAATTACCTTCTTATTATTCCCTAAAAACCATAAATTGTTATGGGTTTCCTCCAACCTCATTTCAATATTATTATACTCTTTAAACCTTAAAGTGCAATGGATAACATCTTCACCACTTTCACTTTTATTACTTGAAAAGGGTCCTATACTACTCAATAAAAATGAAGATGATTTACTTGGAATAAACTTGACCTTTTTTGTTGTCTTTGTTTTGGGTTTTATCTCCACATCTTCTTTTGCACCTTTAATTCCTTCTAAATTTACCAATTGATATTGTCGATAAGATTTCTTTGCCTCTTATTTTGAAGTGGAAAATCCTTGATCTGATATAGCTTCTATTATTGAATGATTTTATTACTTCATATTGAAGTTTACCTCATGGCTAGAATTTTTTGTCTCTTTCTTCATATTTTTTACTTTGCAAATTCTTGCCATGTGTTCAATCTCAAAAAAATTGTGGCAACTTTTTTATCTCTTTCTTCATAGTTTTTACTTTTCATAATCTACTTGTTGATCCCATTATTTTGATATAGATTTAATCTTAATGGATTGTGGAAAAGGTTTTGAAATATCCATATCAACACATTTTCAAGTATATATAACATGCTTTCACTCCTTAGTTGTTGGTCCTTCCTTGATGAATTCCCTTAGGGTATTTCCAATATTTTTTAAAACATCCTTATTTATAAGTTGATATGGAAGTCCAAAAATCCTAACCCACACTGGAAGCTTCTTAATAGTTTCTATCTCAACTAAAAAAATTCATTCCATGGTCTCAAATAAAGTGCATCTCTTCCCATAAACCATGGGCCACCAACCATTATTTTATCCCTAATTTTTTAACTGGAAAAGATGATGAGGAAAAAACCTTTAGGAAGAAAAGTCATATAATAATTTGAATTCAATCCCCACTTCCACTTGATCCAATTTTAAATCTCCAAAAATCCTGGCCATGATCTATAGAACTTACATATTAGTCCTCTACTTTTAAAAACCATTATATCATTCTCAATCATTTTATCCTTGATACTTACTTCTGGTGTACCATATGCTATCTGGATCGAACTTACCATGTATTCACTCTTTCACTTATCTCTAGCTTGAGCCTTCATACTTCCAACAAGGGCATTTTAATTTCTAGCTAGGGTATCCTGACTTCTCATTAGGGCTTTTAAAATTGACTTTCCTTCCACAATACCTAATGGGGTTTGCTCTTGACTTGCACTCCCTCTTGGTTTGCACTCCATCTCTTCTTGAACTCGCTCTTCTTCTGAGATTGCACTCTCTATTGCCTCACACTTACTCCTAGATTGCACTCCTTCCTAGCTCACAATTGCCTATGTATCTTATTTTTCTTGGCATTCCTTCACTTCAACATTTTTTTTGAAACAATGTTCCTCGCATTTACGATAAGAGTTTGAAGCATTGATTCACTCTAGATGAACCTGCCACCCTTTCACCATGATTGAATCCCAACTTGCACTCCCTCTTAGTTTACACTCCCTTTTGGTTTGCACTCTCTCCTACCTTGCACTCACTCCCAACTTGCATTCCTCCTTGGCTCATAATTGCCCTTGTCTCTTCTTTTTCCCAACGTTCCTTGGATTCAACACTTTTTTGGAAACAATATTCCACGCATTCATGGTAAGGATTTGAAGCATTAATGCACTCTGGATGAACCTACCACTCTTCTATCATAACTAAATCTTGGCTCACACTCCCTCTTGGTTTACCCCTATGAATACGACCAACGTTCTGGTGATGCACTTGGCATGGATGGCATACATGTTGGTGTCCTTGAATAGTCCCAAAAAATATGCCTTCACTACTGTTGTGGCTGATCCACAACACACCCCAAAATTGGGGACCCACATTTTTTGCATGCTTTCAAAGAAAACTGCAGTAGCCCAGATGCTAAAAAATCAAGGAAAATGAAAAAATTTCACAAAGGAAAAAAAGTGTCGTGATATCGTGACATGCCGCTCTGTTGCGGCCGAGAATGAAAAGTTGTCGTGATATCATGACATGTTGCTCCGTCGCAGCAGAAAATGAAAAAGTGTCGCGATATCGTGACATGTTGCTCCGTCGTGGCAGAAATGAAAAAGTGTCACGATATCACGACATGTTGCTCCGTCGCGACAGAAATGAAAAGTTGTCGTGATATTGTGACATGTCATGAAATCGTGGTTCTCAGAAGAGAGAGAAAGGTAGAATGGAAAATTGTCACGAAATCGTGACATGTCACAAAATTGCAATCAAACCAGTCAAACAGGGCAAGGCACTAAAAGCATCGCGATTTCACGATAGGAAGCAGCAAAGGGGTATGAAGCAGAAAAACATCACGATATCACGATAGGTCACGTTTTCGCGACCAAATACAGCAAGAGCAGCCCAAAATAGAAAAGCGTCATGATTTTGCGATGAAAAGTTGGCAAAGTGGTACGGAACGAAAAAGCGTCGCGATTTCACGACAGAAAGCTGCAAGATATCTCCAAATGAAAAAGCGTCGTGATTTCGCTACAGGAAGTAGCCGAGGTGTACGAAGATAAAAAGCATCGTGATTTCACGACAGGTTGCATCCATGCAGCCCAAAGCAAAAAAATGTCATGATATCGCGACATGTATCATTTTTGCGATGCATGATGAGAAACAAAGCTACTGACAGAAAAACATCATGATATCATGACATGTCTCATTTTTGGGCCGCGTGGATGCAACCTATCATGAAATCATGACGCTTTTCATCTCTGTACGCCTCGACTGCTTCCTGTCACGAAATCACGACGCTTTTTCATTTGGAGATATCTTGCGGCTTTCTGTCGTGAAATCGCGATGCTTAGAGAAGTTGGTTGTTTAACTTCTTTGCAAGAGGGGATTTGGAACCCAAATCCTAAGGAAGAGTGTAATTTCACAAGTGTGTGAAAATACCACTCAAAATTTTGGCGCTAGGAGGGCCTGAACCGGTTTATTTCAGATTGATTTAAATGCTATAGGGATTTAAATTTTGAATATTTCATGCCCTATTGATTATTATCTTTAGCCATTTTTAATATTACAACAATGTAATGTTAAAAGGAGGACATGAATTGCTATGCACTGTTCTAACGCTTTGATTGTTCATACAGGAATAATGTGATTTAATTTAATTTAAAAAAAAAAAAAAGTAATAAATAATTTTTTTTTTTTGGGTATTAAAGTTATATTCTTTAAGATTCACTAATGGCTATGTTTTCACCGTGGATGACAGGTAACCCATTGAACATACCAGGAGTACAACATTATTTGCTCGTTGGTTTTGAGAGATGTCTTCCTCGATTTTTGTCTAACGGGACAAATACTGCAGGAGAACAAATTCAAGCATTCAAATTTGTTGTGAATCACTTAACAATTTGGTATGATGATGTGGTTTGTAAAATGTTCCCTTAAACCTTGGACAAAGTGGCATATGATTGGTTTACAAGTCTGCCCTTAGGGTATATTACTTCTTGGGCTCAATTAGAGGCAGTATTTCTTAATCAATTCAACAAAAAGCAAGTTGACCCAATCCGCATGTATGAGCAGTTTTTCACTATTAAAAAAGGACCAAGTGAAAATGTGAAGTCATTTTCTGAAAGGTTATTTGGATTATATGCTCAATTAGTGACATTTTATGCTCTTCAAGAAGAAATGGCTCTCCAAATATATGTAAATGCTCTTGACCCACTCATTTCCACATATTTGCGAGGGATGCCTCTAATCACATCTTTGTCACAAGCCTATACTTAAGCAATGGCAATTGAGCAACAATTGAGTTGTCAAAATTATGGTGTGGGTTTTGGATTGTATAATATTCAATAATTTAATACCTCCTTTACCCATCCAATGATTTATCCACCTCAACAAAATTCAAGTGTAAATCAATTTCAGAATCAACAATCATTCCCAAGCTTCAATCAATTTCAAAATCCTCAACCTACTATGCAAGATCAACCATCTTTCTTAAGTATGAATCAACTTCAAAATACTCATATTGATTCAAAGGATGTTTCTAAAATCAATTTCAATGATTTTCACAAGAATATGATTTTAGGCAAGGGAGGAGTACTAGATCCAACTAGTATTGAAACATGTGACAAATTGGAAACCCTTGACTCACCAAAAGATGAATTCTATGAGGATGAATCTGTTTCGGATGACATTGTTGAAAATGATGGCCAAGAAATTTCACACCTTCCAAATCATGTTAAACATGAATCATGGGTTACACATGTGGATTATGATAGCCTTATCAATTTGAATACAAGCAATAACCCAATTTTGGAAGTAATTGAACCATCTAAGGAAGGTGAAGATAAATTTGATGAGAAACATGATGAATTAAAATATGAAGAATAAATAGTTGAGCATCACAATTTGATTTGGAAAGATGATCATCATGATTCTTGGGAAGAGTATGCTCACTCCAAAACTGCTAATGAAATTTGTGTGCCTATTGATATGCAGGATGATACAATTGCCCTTTCACATGAGGATATTACAAGTCCTGTACAATCTGAGAATGTTTTGGAAGAAGGGTTGGAAGCTCATCAAAGGTTGGAGAAGGATATTGATTTTACTACCATGGATGAAGAAGGAGAATCAATTGTTTTTGTTCCCCTTGAGGGGCAAGAAATCAAAAATCTTGATCCACCTATTGTTTCTACAATGTCTATGCCATATCAAAATGATGAAATTACAAAGCCTAAGTGGTGTGGGTTTGATACTATTGATGATCCTAATGAAAATATGGATTTTGAGGCAACTCAAGCCATTAATCATGGAAAGGTGTCACGTGACACACATCTTGAAAAATTAGGCTCTTGTTTTGAAAAATATGGACACATTTTTTATTGGGTGCCTAACTTTGGTGTTTTTGAACAGGTGTTGGATGATGAAGAAGACAATGAAAAAAAAGAAAAAGCTACTAACACTCATAAAGTTGTGATAAATTCTAATCATGATGGGTTGAGTATGGGTGACAAGGTGAAATATTTACCTTTGGTAGTAGCCACAAAAATTTTAAGTGATGGGTTACATGATGTCCCTTTGGATGCTAATGTCATTGATGATGAAATGTCAAATCTTGGTGATGTTTGTCAAGTTTTGATTGCTTCAAAATCTCAAAAAATAATTTGAATTTAAGACTTTTAGAAATAGGCTTTTGTTTGCAATATCTCACATTTGAAAAGGAAAGCCTACTTCTAAATCATGAATGGAATGATGAAACTTGCACTTTAAAGAATGGACAAAATAAAATTGAATACCAACCATTGTCTAATCAATTTGATTTGAATCTCACCTATGATGTTGGTAATAGAACTAAATCAAATTGGTATGGTGAGCACGACAAGATGAAATTTGTTGCATTGCTTGGTTTGATCTTATTGTTGTTGGATTCCTACAACATTTGGCATGTGTATTGTGACATATGTCTTTTGAAATGTTCTAATCATGTTTGAGATCCAGGAAAGTAATAGTCCAAGCTTGGCATCATCTTGTACTATATTGTATATAAATTTTGGTTTTGGTTTGAGTTTGTGTTTTCAATTTTCATTTTGGGATTGCTATTTGGATTAGGATTTAAGTTGTGTTTTTGATTTCATTTGACATGTTTGGTTTGTTTTGATAAAAAAAAAAAAAGAAGAAGAAGAAGAAGAAGAAAATTTGAGATGTCAACTTATGCCTAAAATCAGGAGAATATGAAACATTGGAATTATGTTGTAGAAAGCTCCACAAGTAACACAAACATTTAAATATTATCGTTTGGATCTTGTGATGCATGAAGTTGTCAGTTTTGCACATTATGGTAAAATAGATGATATATTCCAAAAGAAGTAGTGTATTCATATCTCATGTCATATTCCACATTGCATATACATGTCATCTCAGTTACATTTTCATTCCATGGGCAATTATTGAGAAGGTGTTGAATCCTCTTAGGATTATTACATAACATATATTAAAAGGATCCTAAGGTTGGGAATTGCTGCCCAAGCTATCTTGAACCAAGCACATTCCATGCACATTAAAAATAATCTTGAGCAAAATGGTCAAAACCATACTTGGATGAAAAGGTGAGGCAAAAAGAATATTTCATGTCTGTCCTATCATGTAACATAATCCTTAAAATAGTGGTTTTTACCATTTCCATCAAGCTTAAAGCATAAAACCAGAGTAGTAAGGATAGGGTTAAATCCTCATCGAACTTAGGTTGAGGATCCAACTCCCCAAAGCCCTGGTTTGACCTACATGGAGTAGTAAGGATAGGACTTAATTCTCATCTTGCTTAGGTTGAGAATCTAATTCCCCAAAGCTTCCATTTCTCTCGTTTCATCATAAGGCTTGGATTGGAAGGATCATACTACATGTCCTCTGCAAAGGATGGGTAGTCATCCCAAAGGTCCAAGCAATAAAAGTAAAACTATTTTTTTTCATTTCATCTTAATATTGGATTGGAAGGATTGTACTACGTGTCCTCTGCAAAGGATGGGTAGTCATCCCCAAGGTCCAAGAGATAAAAGATAATATTTTCCATTTCATCTTAATATTGGATTGGAGGGATCGTACTACATGTCCCTAGCAAGGATGGGTAGTCATCCCAAAGGTCCAAAGAAAAAAGAGAGAGAAAAGAATGAATGAAAGCCAAGTCATGGATTATGGGGTTAAGTATGCTCATGCGTGGCAACATGTCTTGCCTAAAAGCAAGACCACTGATTGCTCATATGGATAGACTAGCCTAACCATTTCATCCATAACAGGTTAAATTATTTTGTTCAAGATGAGGTAATGAACTCCAAATCAGAATAGTAAGGATAGGGTCAAATTCCCATCTCACTTAGGTTGGGAATCCTATTCCCCAAAGTTTTGATTTCACTTACACTTGCACATGGGTTCAAGATGGTAGTGACACATAACCAACTTTGGGATCTAAGGAATTAATTTAATAGACATATATTTGGTCCTAAGAGGGTTTGACATCTTTAATATGTTTGTCCGTGATATAAGAAGGTTTGAGCACTTATAAAGCAGGTTGTTACATCTCTAGCATCTTCATCATGCATCAAATCCTACACCAATCATTCATAGCCTTGCATACAAATCATAAGTAAAACTGACAATGGAATGTTGATCAAGTTCAAATGATAGGGAATGAAACACATTGCACACATCGAGCTAATACTTATGATTCTGATGTTTCATGTATTTCTAATCTATCGATATTTGTTTATCTTTATGTGCTAACGCCTGTATCTAAGCTTGTATATTTTAGGTTGGGTTCTCACCAAAATGCTCAGGAGCATTTGACAGCAGAGTCGCCATTTGTTGTGGCTAATCCACAACACACCCCAAAATTAGGGAACCACATTTTTTGCATGCTTTCAAAGAAAATTGCAGTAGCCTAGATGCTAAAAAATCAAGGAAAATGCAAAAATTTCACAAAGGAGAAAAAGTGTCACGATATCGCGACATGTCGCTCCGTCGTGGCCGAGAATGAAAAGTTGTCGCGATATCGCGACATGTTGCTCCGTCACGGCAAAAAATGAAAAAGTGTCACGTTGCTTCGTCGCGGTAGAAATGAAAAGTTTTCACGATATCGTGACATGTCATGAAATCGCGGTTCTCAGAAGAGAGAAAGGCAGAATGGAAAATTGTCGTGAAATCATGACATGTCACAAAATCACGGTCAAACCAGTCAAACGGGGCAAGGCACTAAAAGCGTTGTAATTTCACGATAGAAAGCAGCAAAGGGGTACGAAGCAGAAAAACGTTGCGATATCATGATAGGTCACGTTTTCATGGCCAAATACAGCAAGAGCATCTCGAAATAGAAAAGCGTCACGATTTCATGACGAAAAGCTGGAAAAGTGGTACAAAACGAAAAAGCGTCGTGATTTCACGACAAAAAGCTGCAAGATATCTCCAAATGAAAAAGCATCACGATTTCACGACAAGAAGCAACTGAGGCATACGGAGATGAAAAGCATCGCAATTTCGTGACAGGTTGCATCCACGGGGCCTAAAGTAGAAAAATGTCGCGATATCGCGACATGTATCATTTTCGTGATGCATGATGAGAAACAAAGCTGCTGATAGAAAAATGTCGCGATATCGTGACATGTCTCATTTTCGTTGTGCATGAAGGCGAACAAGGCTGTTGGTAGGAAAATGTCACGATATCGCGACATGTCGCATTTTCATGGTGAAAGTAAAGGAGAAAAGCTACATGCTATTTTTTGACGCGATTTACATGGGGCCGTTACAAAACATGTAGAAAAGTGTGAAACATGTGGTGCACATGTGTAAGGGCTGTAGAGGTGTTACAGTTCACAGAGAAGATCTCGAGCATAAAATCAAAAGCAATGGAAAGGCGGGGAAGGTGAAACGAAGCAATCTGGAAGACGAAACGAATCGTCATGGAAGGAGAAGCAATTTACCAAAACTTTAAAAGCAAAAGCATAGGACAGGTACGGGGGAGCAAAAACCATTGCGAGCGAGGTTGCAGAGCTGAGGGTGATGAGCCATTCTAGACCTGCTTTGGAGTGCTTTTATTCCACTTGTTCTGGTTTTGAGGAAAACCAAATATTTTGCTATTGTAACAGGACATATTTTTAATGCAGAATTGTTCAAAAATTTGCATTTTATGGGCAAGAAAGAAGGAGTCATTTTCTGCATGCAAGATTAAATGTCTATTTTCTCTTTTCAAATTTTAGGCTTGTAAATGTAGTTGATGCAAGTATTTTCTTGGTTGCTGCATGTGAATGCTTAAATCCGAAAATCGCATTCAAATCCTTAGGAACCGGCACTTAGCTTATCCGGATTGTGCTTGTTTTGCAGGTCCAATAGGTTAGGTTGCATGCATGAAAACCTCATATCTTCGATTTTTTTAGAATAGGATAGCATCATACTGAATGCATTTTCATTTTTTTTGCATTTTATTTCAAGAAATTTGAACTTTATTTTAATATTTAGACATTAAAATAAATATAAAAAAAGGCTTCAAAATAAAAAAAAATAATGTAACCATTGCGTAGGTTATATTTCATATTTCAAATACGCAATTTGAAATTTCATTTTTGGAGTTGTTTAATATTTTAAGAAATTCACCGAAGTTGCTGTTTTATTGCATATCTTTAAAAAATCCGAAAATGGAAATTTTTATTGTTGGGCCGATTCACATTTGTTATTCTGGTTCAATAAACAATCAATAAAGCTTCATGATGAAATAAACCAACATTGCCCCTTGTTTACAGTTACTTGCAATTACTAAGGTGTTCCAAGCATTTAAATTGATTATCTTCATTTGAGATTACTAATACACAGTTGCAAATGCTAATACAACGGAGACCTTGGAGAAGTTGGTTGTTTAACTTCTTTGCAAGAGGGGATTTGGAACCCAAATCCTAAGGAAGAGTGTAATTTCACAAGTGTGTGAAAATACCACTCAACAACTACCTCCTACAACACCACCACCATCGAGATTTGAAATTGTAGATCCATCTTGAAATATTGTGCAATCTTATGCAATCTCTCTCACCAATCATTGGAAGGACAACTTCCTTATCAGTAGCTCTATAAATTTTTGATATCTATAAATCTCCCATAGGGCCACCATCCTAGGCTTTATTAGTGTGGAAGACTGTATAAAAAATAGCTGCAACCAATGAGGTAGAAGCATAATAAAAACTTCCACCACAAACCCTCCTTGCTCTAAAAACCCTCCTCCGCTAAAAATTCTCAAAATACATATAAAAAAGAACAAGAATAGTACTGTGGTATTACAAGTATGATTGTAATGCATAAATACTTATCTCTTTCTTCTTACATGGAAGGAAGAATAGATCGATCGTCCTCGGGCAAACATAAAATTGAGTACCAAAAAACCATAATATATTCTTGATTCGATTTAATTCAATTTCAATAATTTTACTCGATGTGTGCCCACCTGCCTGCCTGCCATAATAAATTTTTTGAAGCTCCTCTGCATGCACGGTAGAGATCTACTCTTGTGACTATGAACCACTTTCGCTCCTGCGATAATATGCTCCTATCTAGAGAGTTGCATTACTATTGCTATATTATGGAGATAATTCCCCATAGAAAGGATATTGAAAGATAGAGAAATATCAGTGAAGTATTGTGAGTTCAAGAAGAGAAGCAATAAAGCTTGTATACATTTCGATCAATTAATATTATAATTTATTCTTCATGTATAATACATGAATGATTCAGGCTATTTAATTTTATATTTTAGCATATAAATGAATGTTATTTGATTTATTATAAGCCTTGATATACATATTAATTTGCTCATATTATTATTATCTTTACATTATCATATTATAGATATTTTATATTGGGGTCAATGTGATAATTTTTCAAGCTAACCTATGATATTTTATGATAGTATAAGGCTTATAAATCCATAAATGGTATTAAATCTACTACCAAACTCTATCTATATTGATAGAGTTTACTGAAGCCACCATTATTAATTTATTTTATCCATATTTAATAAAGTCAATTAATATTTTTTCCACTTTGAAATTAGTGATACTCGAACTCTATTTTAAAGGTCATATTGAGTACAGAAGCTAGGGTATTTCCACGATTGAAGAATAACCAGTGAAGACTAGGACTCGAATATTGATTGATAGGCATACCAACTCAATATTAGTTGATCATTTAGTGATAAAGCCAACCCTAACATTGATTTAAAAATTTGAAGTTTTTAAATATTGAAAGGTAATTCAACTATGAGAAATTTGATCATTTAGGATTACAGCCAACCTTTGAAAGTAAAGACTAAGGTAGAACCAACTCAAAGAAAGTTGGTCATTCAAGGTTAAATCCACCCTAACATTGAATATTAAAGAAAGTGGAAGATAACATCAGCAAAATAACAAGCATACAAATACAGAGTAAGAGCAAGTTCAAAAATCTAAGTTGAATATAGAAGGCCATAGTAGCCTATTTTGGAAGAATCCTCCATTGAAGGAGAATTTTTAGAAGAATAGAATTGAAAAAAGTAGAAAAGGCCATAGAAGTATTACAGAGAAGAATAGAGAATTCAAGCAAACTTACATAAGGATAAAAGGCTGCATAAAAGTATAATAGAATAAGCTCTTATAATATTGATTCTCAAATAGACTACTATCATCTATTAGGTATTTATTGAATCAATTTACAAAGAATATTCAAGTAAGAAATTACCAGTCATCATTGTATTTGAAGAGTTATTAGAAGTGAACCAGACTAGATATTAAAGTGAAGAAAATGGGCCATGCCAAAGATTAAAGTAAAGCAAGTGGACCAGACCAAGAGATGATTAAGCACAAAGTAAATCAAGGGAAACAGGTTAGAGATAAATACAAATTTGATTCAAGGAAACCAGATAAACCAATCACCTTTAGCAATACAAGGACTCTATGACATTACAGGGAATAGGTAAACCAATTACCTATGAAAATACAAGGACCAGGTAAACTAGTCCCCTATGACATTACAAGGACCAGGTAAATCAGTTACCTATGACAATATTGAAAAAGAGGAAAACTAGTCATCTATGACATTACAAGGACAAAGAAAACCAGTCACCCATGATATTACAGGGACCAAGCAAATCAGTTGTCTATTATAGTAGTGAAAAGGAGGTAAACCAATCACCAAAGATAGTAGTGAAAAGGATGTGAACTAGTCGCTAGTGATAATCGTGATAAGGAGGTAAACTAGACACCTAATACAAACAAAATAAAACCAAAGTGCATGGTGATGGAAAGGATAATGTTGTATTCCAAAGCTAAGGAGAACATAAAACTTAGTAAGCAATACATAACAACAAGGTTATCATGTTAAGTGAAGCTAAGAATCTTACCATCCACTCAATCCACCTGAACCAAAGCAAGAGAACAACAAGGTGAAGTAAATCATCTAAATGCAATAGTAGAAGGTCAAGCTAGTGCAAAGAGCAATGTATGTATTAGGAAAAAATGAATATAAGTAAAATAGGAGTAATATCTCGAGCTAGGGTGAAACAATTGGAAGCATAACAAGAGTAATGCCATAAGCGTTACACAATCAACGTTGATTTTGAGAAGAATATGTAGTGCTAATCACACTGAGAGGTAAACAAATTTGCATTATATTATGCACCAAGTTTTTGGAAAATATTCAAAGTCTTTTGAATTTTTGGCACTTAAGTTTTTTAATAGGAGAAATAAGGATTAATTGGTTTAAATATTTCCTAAGGTAGATATTAAAAATTTTAAAAGGAGAGATAAGGAGGTGTTTAAAGCTTTATTTTTTTATATTTGAAAGTAGGAGTAATAAGGTAGATTAATGGTTATTTGAAGTCTTTAAAGTTTTTAGGAAAATTGAAAAACTTTAAATATTTTGAAATTTAAAATTTTGGAATGTTTGAAGTTTTAGAAGATATGCAAATCAAGGAGATAAAAGGTCTTCAACATCAAAAGTTAGAAAATTTTAATTTTGCAAATTTCCTATTTGAGTAAACTAGGAAGTCATAAGGTTTTCTACCTCAAAGGAAATAAATTATAGAATTGAATTTCATACCATGGAAGAAATTATTAGAAATGCATTCAATGAAGATAGCGAAGAAATGGTGCACAAACTTAGGTTTTATTCTAAAAATTTAATATATGACTTTGATGGAAAAAAAAAATGACCAATGCTTTAAAAAATAAATTATCTTTATTTATCAAAGACACAAAAGAAGAAAAGTTCACCACACTCATAAGTTATCTTCATGAAAATTTCTTTAGAACATGGTGGAATTCACAAAATACCATTATATTATCTTTAGAACAATTATTAATGACGTATTTATCATTACTTATTTTTTAGTATTTTTAAGAAAAGAAAGATGACATATACAACTTGAATGAAACTTATGTTAGCTTCAATGAGGAATAATTGAAATCAAATTTGTATTATTGTGATGATGTGATAACTCAATGTTTAGAAGGCATATCATCAGGTATATCACAAATGAAGATGCAAAAAAGAAGAATAGAAGAAATCATACAAGGAAGGCTAATAAAGGATTTGAATCCAAAGACAAATAAGAGTCATATACTATTGGTTCAATGATTGATCTAAAAGAGTTAGATTAAAGATATATCTCATGTAGGAGATAATTTACAATGCAATATCACTTCAAGACTGAAACCAAAGATATAGACCAAGATTGAATACTAAAGTCTTCAATAACAAAATAAAGTAATACAGGGGATTATTGGAGAATATTACATTATTTGGTAAATGCTAATGTACCTTCATGGTACATTTGTAAATAGTAGATTAGGGTTGAGTCTATTTTTTAGAGTGTGATTTCCCATTTTATGTAAGTGTGAAGTGTGAGTGTGTAAGTGTCATGTAAAGTTGTAATGTGCAGGAAATGCACAAGTGTCATGTGAGTTAGAGTGCAAGTGTAGGTTGAGCAAATGTGCACAAGTGTATTGTATGTAGGAGTGCAAATATGTAATATAAATATGTGCACAAGTGTCCTAGATTAGGGAGTGCAAGCATAAGTGTAAGAGTCATGTAGGTGTGCAAGTATTATAGAGTTAAGTGTTCATAAAGTATGCAAGTCGTAAGTAGATAAGCCAATAATCATGAGGCTTGGCATATGGAGAGCAATAGTCAAGCATCCAAAGAGTCACATTACTATATTATGGAGAGCTTGTATATATTTTGAGAAATTAGTATTGTAAGTTGTTCTTCATGCATAGTACATGAATGATTCAAGCTATTTATATTTATATTGTTATTTGATTTATTATAAGAGTTGATATAAATATTAATGTGCTCATATTATTATTATTTTGAACTTATTATATTATGGTTATTTTATATTGGTGCATGTGTGATATTTTTTTCAAGTTAACCTATGATATATTGTGGTAGTATAAGGCTCATAAAGACATCAACAATAATCAAAGATAGTCAGCTAGTGTTAGTGATAGAAGTGTCAGACAGAGCAATGTTAGTAATAGACAATGCAGAGTCTAGTAAGGGGTTATCAAATAAAAGTCAATTTTTTGAGTGAACTAGGATTCTAGGTGAAAAACCAATAACAATTGAAGACAACTCCGCTAAAAATAAAAAGTTTAAGGTGATGACAAACAATGTTTTGTAGTATAACCCATTGTGATAGTCTCATCGATCTGATCATTTTGGTATGTAGCCTCCATGTACTTTTCTAGGGAGCCAAAAAACGTCAATGTGGGACCTAGTCCATTACATTCGTCTTCTCAAGCTAGTCATTTTGATATGTAGCACCCAATTTTTTTTCTAGATCATTACTATTTTTAGTAAGTATCATCAAAAGGTCAAAAATCAAAGAGCATGGCTACAAGCACTAGGGAACAACTAAAGCACAAGAATTAGATCAAAAAATTATCACATATGTAGAGACCTAGGGTAAGCATGTGGAGGAACAATTAACAAATACTTTAAATCAATTAAGGTTGGATATCAAATCTCTACATGAATCCTTAAACTTTGTAGTAAGGAAACAAAGAGAAATAGAAGTGGACTTAAATGAAAAAATTGAAGACTTGGAAAGTTTTCTAACTAATAATACCCACACATATGATAAATTTGGTTCTCATGATCATAAGGATGAAGGAAATATCAGTCATCAATGGGAAGCCCCCAATAACAATGGATTGAATCTGCCCAAATTAGACGTTTCAAAGTTTTATGGAAGGGATCCAGAGGGATGGATATGTTGAGTAGAACAATATTTTATTCTTTGTAATGTTCCCTATTATATGCACCTAATAATTACCTCTTTCTTTTTTTAATTAGATGCACTACATTGGTTTCAATGGCTCAGGAAAGTACACCTTGATCTTACTTGGATTGAATTCAAGGAACACCTACTCACTCGATTTGGTCCTAGTGAGTTTGAATATTTTATAGGAGCCCTTTCTAAACTCAAAAAAACTTCAACCATTCAATATTATCAAACTTGATTTGAAAAATTGGCCAACCATACCACTGATTTGAGTCTTGAATTCTTTCAAATTTGTTTTGTGAGTGGTTTGAAGGATGATATTAAAGCTAAAGTTAAAATTTTGAGGCCACAATCATTATAGTAGGTAATAGCCTTGGCTAGACTGGTAGAAGAAAAATTTAAGGCTCAAGGATGCACCCCCAAATTTTCTCAATCTTGGCAACCTTTTTCATCCAAGCCAACTCCAAATCCTCCCAAAAAAAATCCTACCATCAAAAATATGACACATGAAGAGATGGAATCCAGAAGGGCCCAAAGACTATGCTATAACTATGATGAGAAGTATTCCCAAGGGTATAAGTGTGTACACCAAAAATTATATTTGCTTGATGTGGATGAGGTAACAATAGTAGAATCTTTAGAGGTGGAAGAGGATCATCAAGACGAGGAACACATAGAAGAATCAAAAGTTATAGATGAATCCCAACCAAAAATCTCAATGAATGCCTGACCAAGTATATCAACTCCCAAAACAATGAAAGTGATAAGAAACTTCAAGGGAAAAAGGGTCATAATTCTTATTGACTCAAGCAACACACATAACTTTTTTGATCCACGTGTGGCCAAACAAGGTAATTATTACATTAATATTTATAATTCCTTTGAAGTCATAATTTCCAATGGAGGCACCCTACCATGTAAAGGGAAGGGTCACAATGTTAAAATACAAATAGGGGAATATAATATTAAGGTGGATATGTTTACCTTACAACTATATGGGCGTGATATCATTTTGGGAGTACAATGGCTATGGATTTTAGGGATCATCTTGTGGGTTTTTCTAAGATTTGGATGAAATTTATCCAATAGGAAAAAAAATACACCTTAGAGGGCATGAAGGTTGGGGATTATCAATTTATTTCAACCCATAATATAGAAAATAAAAAAAAATCTTCCCATGGGGTTGTGGCTTGACTATTTGATATATAAGCTTCCGAGGAAAGGCATAAGGACCATATAGAGTAATTACAGGTTTTATTGCAAAGACATGCCCTAGTTTTTTAGGAACCCAAAGTAATACCCCCTGGTCATACTTATGACCATAAAATTTATCTTATTCTTGGTAGTCTTTCCCAAATGTCTACCCTTACAGGTATCCATATGACCAAAGTTCAAAAATTGGGAAAATAGTATAGGAACTTCATGTTGTAGGGGTTATTTATCTAAGCATTAGCCCCTATTCTTCTCTAGTGTTGTTGGTATAGAAGAAGGATGGGTCTTTGTGCTTGTGTGTGGATTTCAAGGAACTTAATAAAATCACTATTAAAGATAAAATTTTTATTCCAATCATTGATGAATTGCTAGATGAGTTGCATGGGGCCCAATATTTTTCAAAATTGTATTTGTGGTTTGGCTATCATCAAATTCAAATAAAGAATGAGTACATTCCTAAAATATATTTTAGAAATTATGAAGGGCACTTTGAATTCTTGGTTATGTCATTTTTTGACCAATGCACCTTCAACTTTTTAGAGTTTGATGAATTCTATTTTTTGACCTTTCCTTCACAAATTCATTCTAGTCTTCTTTGATGATATTTTGATTTACAATTATTCATGGGAGGAGCATTTCCAACATTTGGATCAAACACTATAATTTTTTTCCAAAAATTAGCTTTATGCCAAGAGGTCCAAGTGTTCTTTTGGGTTGCAAGAATTTTAATATTTGGGTCACATTGTAACCAAATATGGAGTTAAAGTGGATCCTAAAAATGTTCAAGTTGTTTGATACTAGCCTAAGACTCTAACCTTAAAGGGACTTCACAAATATTTAGGACTCACTAGATATTATCATAAATTTGTGCAAAATTATGAAAAGATAACAGCTCCGTTGACAATCATGTTGATAAAGAATTATTTTATATGGTCAAAACTAGTGGAGAAGGATTTCGAATAATTGAAGCAAGCTATGTCCACAACCCCCATGTTAGCAATACCTTATTTCTCTAAATATTTTGTAATTGAGATTGATACATTTGGCAATGGTATTGGGGAATATTTATGTAAGAGGGAAGACCACTGACCTTCACTACTAGAGCACTTTTTGGCTAGAATTTAGGCAAGTCTACTTAGGAAAATAATATGCTTTCCATTTTACATGTTAATCATTGGTAGTCATATCTCATTGGGAATCATTTTCCATCAATACTGATCATCAAAGTCTCAAAAATATCTTGGGACAAAGGGTGGCTACACCAAAAAAACAAATATGGGTTTCTAAACTACTAGGCTATGATTATGAAATCACATATAAGAAATACAAGAAGAATGTAGTGGTTGATACCTTATCCCAACAATATAAATATCATGGAATACTACATGCTATATCTACACCACTTCCATAATGAATCCATCATCTCATGGAAGAAATTACCAAGGATTCTAATTTGTAAACTTTGGTCAACAAAATCCAAGCAAATCCTAACTCGTACCATGGATATACTTGGGATGGTCAAGACTTGAGATATTATGACCAACTTTTCATTCCACAAAATTCACAAATACATAAATGCATCCTATAGAAAATGTATGCATCACCAACAATTGGGTATTTGGGTTTCTAAAAACCTATGAAAGGACCAAGTATAATTTTTTTGGAGGGGAATGAAAAGGTAATTAATTTTTTTGTGGTAGAATGTGATAGGTTCCAATGCATGAAAGGAGAAAATGTGTGTTCTACTAGAACCCTTCATCCCTTGCCAATTCTAGAACAAATATAGATAAATATCTCTATGTATTTTGTTGAAAGGTTACCTAATTTAGGAGGAAAATCAATTATTCTGGTGGTAGTGGATCATCTCACAATGTATGCTTATTTATATTCCTTTTTCCATCCCTACACTACCTTTGTTGTTGCCCAAATATTTTTAGACACCATATTTTGTCTCCATGGAATGCCCAAATAATTTTTTTTTTATAGGGAATCTCCTTTTGCTAGTCACGTTTGGCAGGAACTATGCAAGTTGTAGGAAACTCAGCTCAAAATGAGTTTGGATTATCATCCTCAAACTGATAGCCAAACTAAAATTGTCAGTGCTTAGAAATATACCTCTGTTGCTTTTCCTTAGAACATCCTACATAGTGGGTCAAGTGCAGGGTTATGCATAGTGGCTATTTTCACAAAATTGGCTAAAATTAGGATTTTCAAAATTTGGAATTGGCTAATATTTGGGACCCTTGACCAGGGTCCATTAGCCAAAAAATTTTGGGTTCAAATTATTTTTTAGCTCAATTCGCCCCAATTTTATAATAATTTTACCATTTTAAGTTTAAATTTTCAACATTTCCCCTAATATTAGTGAACCTTCTCCATATGTTTCGAAACTTTCACCTATCTTTTGAAATCGATTCGCCAAATTTTTATAAAAATATTTTTGGGCTGATCCTTTATGCATAACCCTGGTCAAGTGGCTCTCTTTAGTTGAATGTTGGTATAATACTTCATATCATATTGCTACTAAGGTTACCCATTTGAAGCAGTCTATGGTCATCCTCCACCAACACCCTTCTCTTACATTTCAAGAATATCTAGGGTTGAAGTTATGGATTCCACCCTCAGATAGTGTGCTACCCTTATTTGATAACAGGTCAATATTTACTTGGACCAAAACCTAATGCATCAAAAAATTAATCAACACCTCTCTGAGCATAGCTTTGAACTTGGGGATATGGTTTTTCTTTGCTTGTATCCCTACAAACAATCATCTCTCTAGCTTCAAGGAGCCAAAAATTTACCACCAAATACTATGGTCCTTACTAGGTGTTATAATGGATTAGATAAATAGCCTACAACCTAGTCCTTCTGGCCACTTCCAAAATTCTCCCAATCTTCCATGTCTCCTCTCTCAAGAAGATTGTTGGCAACAAGGTCTAGTTACAATACACATTACCAAAGTTGTATGAAGAAGGATCCATCATTCTTGAGCTTGAAAAAAAATTAGATAGGATATTGTGCACCCTTTTCCACCATGTCATCACCAACTTTCTTGTTCCATGGAAAGGATTTCAACCTGAAGATGCCCCTTGGGAGTCCTCCCAATAGCTTCAAGAGTAGTTTGTTCATCTTTATCTTTGAGGTTAAATATTTTTGAAGGGGAAGGCATGTCAGGACTCCATCCTAACATTATTATGTAATAACCCATTTATTATTATAATGTTTTGTAATGATATTATATAATATTTTTAATAGTTTGTTGCACTAGAGGCACCTAGACAAGTGAAGTTATTTTATGTTACTGTTATAAATATTATAACTATTTTGTATGGAAGAAGATTCTAGCTTAGGTGGAATTTTGCATGTAAGCCAACCTTGAGCATTAGGTAGGTTTATGAAGTCTTTAAAAATGTGAGGGACATGAATGGATGCATCTTTTTGCATATTGAATGAAAGTATTAAAGGAGGTTTCCCCCTCGAATAAACCCACATTTTTATGTTGCAATTTATGAGATTAATATATTTTTGCATTTACATTTCATTTTGTAATATTTTGTTTTGTCATGAATTTTTTCTTTTATTGTAATCTTTATGTGAATATTCATATTTTAATTAGAAGGTTCCTAAAATTAAACTTCCAAACTATTTTATTTTTACACTTTATTTTTCATGCATTTTCCCTTTCTACATTCTACTTTAATGCAATTTAATTTATATTAGTGTAGGGGATTTATGCAAGGACGATGGGAAGCCACCCTAAAATTTGAGGTTAGGAGAATCCATTGGCAATATTTTCCAACTTTGTTGAAACATTGATTGGGGATGCAAAAAATTATTTTAAATCATGGCAATCCCCTAGTTCAACATAGTTTCTAGCATACTTGATGGAACCCAAATCCTCACTTTGAAACATTCTTGCTTATATTTGGAAAAATTCCTCAATTTTATACCAAAATTACATTCATCATGGATGAAGCACTAGGATTAGATTCAAGAAATATTTTGCTAAGTCTAGCCATATGTATCAATTCACTCCAATTTTTGGATTGATTCACTCAATTTTGATCCCCATCACCTAAAAATATTCTAAGTGTATCCATACAAGAAATTCACTCTCATTTTATAAGTGAATAAATCCAAAATATCTACATATATATGGTTTGAAATACTTGGCAATTCATTCACCAAGATCACCCATAGTGCACCAGTCAACATAGTTTCTAGCATGCCTAATGGGACAACCCTAATTTTTAATTAGCTTTGTATTAAATATCTCTATTTCCATGCCAAAAATACATCCATCACAGATGGAGAACTTGGATCAAAACTGTATAAATTATTCACTAACTCAAGATCATAAAGTGATTCCATCCAAAATATGGAGTGATTCTCTCCATTTTAAACAAAATCTTGAAAATCCATATAGTCTCTCAAAGCAAATGAGTTGCTTGGATTTTCAAAGCAATTCACCCTAAACCAATGAGTGATTCGCTTAATAAGATCTACATTTTATAGGTCAAATTTAGAGTAATTCACCAAGACCAGGAACTAAAGTTTTTATTCCAATCCCCATTTGACGTAAAAATTGATCAATCTTTTTTACTTGTGCTTGAATTTTATGATTCACTCAAAAAAGCAAGTGATTAACCTCAACATAGTATAACCTATTATTTTATGAGTGATTCACTTTGATTTTGAAAAGCAATTCACTAGGAAATATAAGTTTCTTCCTCTCTCCCTTATAGGAAGGCAATTTACTCTGTTCTTGAGGACATTTCATTTTGATCAAACTACTTGGATCTCTTTTTTCTATAAAGTTTTTATAAGTCTAAAATTTATACATGAATCATTAAATAGCAAATGAATCACATGAATTTTGAAAGCAAAATACTTTATCTAGAGTATTATCATTAGTTATTTATTACGAGTGAATCATACCAAAATTGTAAGCAAATCACTCAATAATTGAATTTTTGACCCCAAAAATCTATCCATGAATATACATACATGTAAGTTTATGAATACTTGATCATAGGCCCAAAAAATAAAAATCATCAAATGACAAAATTTGTCATGTACCACCAAAGAAATACTAAAGGAAAGAGAAAAGAACAAATTGCTACATGGGTGCATTAAGAGGATGAGTTCAAAGAAATTTTGGCATCCAATCCCATCTTGTCAAAGGGTAATATTCCCATATCCAATCTAATTAGTCAAGGCTCCATTCCACCACAAATTGGTTACTTGATCCAATAAATAAGTTATTTTTTAGCTCTAGAAAACCAATCTTAGTCTAATATATCCCTTAGCTTGAATTACACTAATTATTTTTTATGGGATACTGGTTGATGTGAATAACCTTACATATAGCCTACTATTTGAAAGTAAATTTTACAACCTACCACTAGTGTTTGGTATACTAAATATCCCTCCCATAAGTACTCTAACCCAAATCAAACCTAATTCCAATCTATCAAATACATCCGACATACCTTCAGGTCAATCCTTAGATCCCATAAGATTGTTAGGATTAGATTAAAAACTTTCTAAAAGCACACAAGAAATGATTAGACAATGGTATCATAAGTATTCTAGAGAAATACCTAAGGATTGACACCACCTACAACTAGTAAAGCACAATAAACTATGTAAAATTTATTGACACCAAAAGTAGCAAATTCTACAAATAGATCTTAATCACCCTCATCCATAATAGAATATTCAACTATATCAAAATCAATAGCAGGCTTATCAAAATCTATTGCCTTAGTTCCCTCCACCTTATTATAATCCATATCCTCTATATCCACCTCATGGTTATGCAATGTATCCCCCTCAACAAATGTATGGTCAAATTCCTCAACAAAATAATATAGGAGCACCCAATAGGACATAGAATCAATTCCTAAACTAGACCTACCAAATACCATTAAATTTTATGGTCTATTATCCTACTCTCCTAGTAGCTATAAAATCAATGCTTATATTTGATGGGAATAGGAACAAGATGATACTAGATCATCTTGGCAAGCTATCTATGCTAAAATCAATTTAGCATATTTATGAAGACATAGTGGTACAGTTACTAATACATTTCCTTTATGATAAGGTTGCTTTATGGTATAGGAGATTACTAGATAATTTATTCACTAGTTGGGCATCAATAGTAGAATCATATTTTCTTAGATTTGATATCATAGAAAATGGTTACTCAGTTTTATTTTAGTTAACTGTAATGCAAAGACATCCTCAAGAAAATATGCATCATTTTAATACTAGATTCATGAGGACCTGAAACTTAATCCCATAGGAAATTAGGCCAAATTAAAAATAGGTATTACCATATTATATCAAAGGTTTACAATTTAATTTAAGCTTTAATGGTTTGTAATGTTAATCATTATACACTAGTTTTAGCATTTGAAGAAGTGGTTAGAGGATAATATGTTCTTATATGATTGGGAAAAATACTCTTGCTCTACCAATGGCTTATGCAGCCCAAATTTATTAGACTACACCTATACCTAGATTCACACCCAATATTTTATCTTTCCATAATACTCAACCAAGCACTTTTGCTCATCCTTCCACATTGCCATACATCATTACTCATCCTAGAAAACACTCATTACTCATTATAGACTTACATCCATAACATTCATCTCCCTACTCTATCCAACTCAAGAAATGAGTCCAATAATAATTCACGATGAATTAAATTATGAAGGTGATCAAAACTTTGGTGAATTAGAATAATGCTACAAAGCAATACTAGAAATAGCCATAGAATTGGCAACATAGGTGTGTTGGCAAGGTTCTAATTAAGGAGCAAATTAGACTCACGATTATTTGGTTAAAGCCAGAATGGAGGCAAAATCAACTCCTAGACTAGACCTATCAATGACCATTAAAATTAATGGTCTATTCTCCTATTCTCTTAGTAGCTATGAAAGCAATACCTAATTTTAATGGGAATAGGAAAAAAGATGATGATCATATTGGCAAGTTATCTATGCTCAAAATAATTCATCATATTTAGGAAGAGGACATAGAGGTACATTTTATAATCTATTCCCTTCATGATAAATTTGCTTTATGGTATAGGAGATTACTATATAATTCAGTTACTAGTTGGGCATCAATAGTAGAATCATTTCTGCATAGATTTGGTAGCATGAGAAATGGTTACTCAATTTTATTTTAGTTAAGTGTAATGCAAATACATCTTCAAGAAAATATACATAATTTTAATACTGGATTCTTGAGGAACTAGAACTTAATCCCATAGAACATTAGACCAAATGAAGAATAAGCATTACCATATCATATCAAAGGTTTATAATATGATTTTAGCTTTAATGGTTTGCAATGTTAATAATTGTACATTGGTTATAAAATTTGTATGCAGACCAAACTTATAATACTACACCTATACCTAACTCCACACCCAATATTTTATCGTTCCCTAATCCTCAACCAATCACTCCTGCTCATCCTTCCATATTTCCATACATTATTACTCATCCTAGCCAACACTCATCACCCAATATAGCCTTTCAACCACAACATCCATCCTTCACTACTCCATACAACTAAAATAATTAATCCAATAATAATTAATGATGAATAAAATGATGAATGTTATCAAAACTTTTATGAATCAGAATAATGCTACAAAGTAATAGTGGCAATAGCCATAGAATTGGTAGCTTCAAAAGACTCTTTACTTAATAAATATTAGGTATCTTGGCAAGGTGCTAATCAAGTATTAAATTAGTCTTGCAATCATATGGTTAACACCAACACATAAGCAAAATACTAGACCTTCCAAGGACCATTAAAATTGGTGGTCTATTCTACTATTCTCCTAGTAGCTATAAAACCAATACCTACATTCAATGGGAATTGAAACAAGACAACACTAGATCACCTTGGAAATTTATCTATAATTAAATCAATTCACCATATTTAGGAGGATGACATAATGGTATATTTACTAATGTATTCCCTTCTTGATAAAGTTGCTTTATTATATAGAATATAACTAGATAATTCAGTTACTAATTGGGCATCAATAGTAGAATTATTTTTTGTGTACATTTGGTAGAATGAGAAATGGTTAGTTTAATTTTAGTTAAATGTAATGTAAAGACATCCTCAAGAAAATATGCATTATATTAATACTATATTATTGAGGACCTATAACTTAATCCCATATAACATTAGGTCAAATGAAGAATAAGCATTACCATATGATATCAAAGGTTTACAATATACTTTAGCTTTAATGCTTTTTAATGTTAATAATTATACACTAGTTGTAGCATTTGAAGAAGTGGCTAGAGGATAATTTATTCTTTTATGAGTGGGAAAAATACTTCTACTCTACCAATGGCCTATGCAACCCAAATTTAATAGACTACACCTATACCTAGCTCCACACCTAATATTTTACCTTTCCTTAATCCTCAACCAAGCACTTTTGCTTATTCTTACACATTTCCATACATAATCACTCATCCTAACCAACAATCATCACCCACTATAGCATTTCAACCATTCCCTACTCCATCTGACTCAAGAAATGAGTCTAATAATAATTCATGATGAATAAATTGATGAAGGTGATCAAAATTCTGGTGAATCAACCCTAGTAATAGTGGAAATATCCATAGAATTGGTATTCTTAAAAGACTCTATACTAAACAAATATTATTTCCCTTGTAAATGGTCTAATCAAGGAGCAAATCAGATTCACAATCATATGGTTAGTACCAAAATAGAGGTAGAACCAACTCCTATATTAGGCCTACCAAGGACAGTTAAATTTTGTGGTCTATTTTTCTCTTCTCCTAGAAGCTACGAAAGCAATGACTACATTAAATGGGAATAGGAACAAGACAACACTAGATCACCTTGGAAATTTATCTATGCATAAATCAATTCACTGTATTTAGGAGGACATAGTGGTACATTTACTAATTTATTACCTTCATGATAAGGTTGCTTTATGGTATAGCAGATTACAGATAATTTAGTTACTAGCTAGGCATCAATAGTAGAATCATTTATGTTTAGTTTTGGTAGCATGGAAAATGGTTACTTAGTTTTATTTTAGTTAAATGTAATGCAAAGACATCCTCAAGAAAATGTACATCTTTTTAATACTAGATTCTTGAGTACCTGAAACTTAATCTCATAGAACATTAGGCCAAATAAAGAATAAGCATCACCATATTATATCAAAAGTTTACGATATGATTTAGCTTTAATGGTTTACAATTCCTATCATTGTACACTAGTTATATAATTTTAAGAATTGGTTAGAGGAGAATATGTTTTTATATGAGTGGGAAAAATACTTCTCCTCTACCAATGGCTTATGCAACCTAAATTTACTAGACTACACCTATGTTTAGATCCACACCCAATATTTTACCTTTCCCTAATCCTCAACCAAGAACATTTTTTCATTTCTCCAAATTACAATACATCATTACCCATCGTAGCCAAATCTCATAACCCACTATAGCCTTGTACCAATAAAATTAATCCCAACCTACTCCATCCAACTCAAGAAATGAGCCCAATAATAATTCATGATGAATGAAATGATAAAGGTGATCAAAACTTTGGTGAATTAAAATAATGCTACAAAGTAATAGTGGAAATAGCCATAGAATTTGTAGCCTTAAAATACTCTATACTTTACAAGTATTAGATACCTTGGCAAGGTGTTAATCAAGGAGCAAGTAAAACTCACAATCATATGGTTAACACCAACATAGAGGAAGAACCAACATGGTATCTTTCTTATAATTATAGACATGATCCCATAGAATGCATGGGAGCCATTAGACATTCTCAAAATATTCAATATAACCAAAAATAGTAGGTTCTAAAGGCTTCTATTATAGGTCAAGTAGTCCCCATTGTGAATTTGGCTATGTACCAACAACACTAGGATCCATAATTAATACCTATGTTATCCAATTATAACAACACAATCCTAGCAAAATTTAGTGTTATAAAGGTGGATAAGTAATCAATATTTGAAGACAATGTCATATGCACCAATCAAAAAGGGGTTGAAACTAAGGGTAATAGAAAGGCTTATAAATAACAATTAATTCATAAATTAGTTAAAACTTGAAAACGTGCAATGGCCTTTAGAAGGGGGAGGTAACCTTTACACTTTAAGGATAAAGGGCCTACCATTGTGCAAGAGGAGAAATAAAAGGTGAAGAAGAACATAGAAAAGAAAGCAATAGGTCCACCTCAAAAATAGTAGGAAGAAAAAATGGCATATATAGGAGGATAGATAAAGAGAAGGAACCCATAATGGACAAAGAATATGGAAAGGGAACAAATAAACCCATAAATAGGAAAAACAATAAGAAAACATTTTACTTCAAAAATAGGCTAAAAGGTGATTGAAATACCCCTTCACTCCAATAAGGAAGAATTTTACTTCAAAATAGGCTAAAAGGTGATTGAAATACCCCTCTCAGGAGTGAAGGATAAGATACAACTACAAAGCAATAAAATTTTTTTCACAGTAATGAAATATGACATCTCTACGAAGTTTAAATTCAACATCATAGAGGAGATGAATAGCAAACTAGTCAATTTTTGTATATTGAAGCATTGGCCCTCCTAAGATAGTGGTATCAGCTCTAAATGAGCAAGATAAAAGCTATGCTAATGTTAAGTAACTAGACATTCAAGTCAATGTGTTAGATATATAAAATTGTAACAACCCAAGCCTAGTTCACCAAGTTGTCCCATCTAGTCTTGCACACTTAAATCATAAACTTAAATTTTGATCAATTTTAAAGTTCTAAAAAAAGCACAAGGATAAATTTTGATGATAATCCAACATTTTATTCGTATAAGGTATAGTAGAATCCCACCTTTGGGAATGCTGACCACTGTAGACGGTCTCCCAAGTGGTCAAGATTGGCTAGATCCCATAAAGAGGTACATTTTTGTGATCTCTTCTTCTCGTTTCTCAAGAGCATGGGTTCACAATTAGGGTTATACTCTAGGGCCCATAACACCTAAAGGGTGGATGCATAATTCCATGTTCCTTAGCATTGAGGACTTATATTCCCTTGACCTTATTTATGTCTTGGATTTTTATACATGCAAAGGATTAGCGTAAATATGCCTTGTATCTAGTTGAAAGTCCAAATTCTCTTGGAGTCAACTAGGGATCGTCATTACACTATATTAGGTCTTAGTGTCTCTTATCATGGCATGATTAAGGATGAGTTATCCCATACCAACTCATCGCGGAGTTTACTAACATTGGTAACTTGCTAGCTATCTCCTAGCTCTAATATCCTATTAGTTATATCTTAATAAGTACAATGAGCAAGAGATCCATCACTATACTACTCATCCAGTGACCTAGAGGTGACATCCCATATCGCCCCTTGTTACCTTTTAATATTAACCTTACTTGTCAAGAGTGTAGTCACTTCTGAATAACAGTTATTAACGGTCATGTAATCACCAATGTTGGGTGTTAGAGTTTTCACCATCCTCCTCAATGGTTAATCTATCTTGCTTGATGGAATAGATTTAAGGGAGATTTAACCAAAGAGTGGTAAGGCTCTTACTTAATGTTTTTCAATAGTACACTTATTGTTGATTTCCAAGTTTTTTTTTTTTTAAAGGACATCCCTAGCATAAGCAATTTATATATTTTTTAATTAAATATAATGAAGTGGAATTTCTAAACCAATATTATTAAATTAACAAAATACTTATCCTTTCATTCCCATTCATAGTTAACTAAGGAATCATAGCATTCCATTGAACCATACATTAATGAGTTTGAGGTATTTCCTTTTATATTTTCATTTAAATTAATGATGATCCTTGCTTCAACCTCTTTTACAAAGTTAAGAAAACAAAAGTCAAAATTAAATTTTAATGCACTAAACTCATTCTTTCTACATAAAATGAATAACAAATAAAAAACCTTAATAAAGTACACTTAATTAAATATCCTTTGACTATTCCCGCATGAAAACACATATATAATATATATATATATATATATATATATATATATATATATATATATATATATATATATATATATATATATATATATATATATATATATATATATATATCGTAGTAAATAATAAAGGATTTAAACCTTCATTTAAAAAAATTAAAAAAAAACTATTTTATAAAGTAAATTCACAAATCTAAAATTCTAACTTCTAATACTTAATATATATATTTTTAATATAAAAGCAATTCATAAATCATTTGGCTCCTAGAAAGTAAGGCATACGATATTTTAGAAATGCATGAAGTAAAAATAAAGTCTCATAATAAACCTTTACTATGGTAATAACAGAGACAACTGATTAACTTATTTATGAGGATGAATCTAATGGCTTACGTTATCAGTTAGGTTAACTTGGATTATACTATGAAAATGTGCACGTCTAACATGCGTTAAAGAATACAGGCTTATGACCGAAAGGTTTTAAAAGGCAGTAAATAAATCATACTACTCAAACTACAACATGTACAATGAGGAGGATGCATTTAATATTAACCTCACTTTCATTTTCTATGCATAGACGTAGAGTAGCTCCATCTACTCCATCCGAAAATATCCTCAACAAGGAGATGGATAATCATCTTAAAATTTTTCTTATACATGTATATCAGTGTTATAATTATTATTGTCTTTTATTGACACCCAAGTGCAGATAAAAGATGGCTATTAATACACCCAGGTTAGATAAAGTTTTTTGGTAAGGATTTAACAATTTATCCATATGAGCTAAACAATACAAAAAGAACAATCTTAATCGACGTTATAAACCGATGAGGATAAGGAAAGCATTCAGAATATAATTCACCATATTTCAACATTATAATACAACTGCGGCCAATTATAGGTGAATATCAATCATTTATTAAGCAAACAAAATAACACAACAAACAATAATACTCAATATGCAAAAGAAAAAAATAGCCAACAACATTCCGACATGGTAATTCTTTAATAGTAGTTTTGAGCTCTTTTTCCTCCAATCCACTTCACAAGATACATCCAGCAAACACCCCAAAAATGAAAACCAAAAAATTATTTAACCCACTCCTATATAGAAAATAAGCATAAGGATTTGACGACACGTAAGGCATTCATGCATCCAAAACACTTAGAATGGTTGTCGGGTGGTATTAGGCTTCGTGTCATAATATAAGGAGAAACATCATACTTTAAAAAGAAATAAAAATATATTAATTATTATTATTATATATACAAATTATTTTATTTTATTTTACTTTATTTTATTTTATTATATTTATTCAAATAATAATTTTCATAAACAAATATGAAACAAGCGCAACTACGAAACATAATTCATCAAATAAATCATATGCATGATGCAAATAATAGTCAAGATGCTCCTATATGAATGGATTTCGGTGAGCTTCATGTACTCATGGATCGTGGTGCTTTTTCGCACCCCCATCATATCCCTTCGTACCTCTTGTAGCCATTCCTACTCTACCCACTTGAAGAAGGGTACTTGGTTCTTCTTGATCTGTCTACTTAAAAATGAATACCTGCTCTTGCATTCATAAATATATCAGTAGTACCTCATCCTAGAAATGAGAAAATAAGTACGAATCATTGTTTAAATATTAGCTAGTTAAGTGGGGTTGTTAGATTCTCTCCCACCAGGAATAAACACATTCCTTGTGTGTCATGTATATTCAAATAAATCATACATTTCATCATAATTCCATATCATATAAGTTCATATTCATTCATAAATCTATCAGGTAAAATAAAAATAAGTCATACATTTCATCATAGTGCCATATCATATAAGTTCATACTCAAAAAATAATATTCATTCAAACAGATTCAAAAATTATTTTTGCATATCAGCCAAATTCTCCCATATGACATTATTTTCATAATATTGGTCCCACTGGACCTTACATTGGCTTTAAATCTAAGGATCTTGACTAGGTGAACTTTAATGCGGTGAGGATTGACCATCTACAAGTAAGAAATATATAAAATATGGGAAGGGTCAGCAACATATTTTCTAAGGAGGTACATGTAGAAGGTGTCGTGATTTTTTAAAAAATTGGGTGGCAAGGCCAATTTATAGGTGACAAGATTGATTTTTCAATAATCTCAAAGGGTCCCACGAATATAGGGTTGAGATTAGAAGATTTAATTAATGTTTTGAGGATTTTACTCTTAAGAATACTCTATCATCTACAAAGAATTTTCTCGGTGTCCTCTTAAGATCAGCATAGCTCTTTTGACGATCTGAGACTTCCTTGAGTCTTTGGTGTATTTCTTTCAATTGCTCTTCAATTTGTTTTATAGTGTCTAGTCTGATTATTACTTGATCTTTCAGATTGTCCCATGACAAAGGAGTCATACACCTTCTCCCGTACAAGGCTTCAAAGGAAACCATGCCCAATATGGCATGATAACTGTTATTATATGCAAACTCCACTAAGTAGAGGTAATCTTCCCATTTATTCTGATGATCCATGCAATACATTCACAACATGTCTTCTAGGACCTGGTTAAATCTTTCTATTTTTCCATCAATATTAGGGTGATATGAAGAGTTGATGTTAAGCTTTGTATCCCAAGCTTGGTGCAAATCTTGCTAGAACTCGAATGTAAATTGGGAGTCCCTATTATAGATGATCACTTTTAGAAAACCACGCAATATCACCACTTCTATGGCAAACTTCTACACTATGGTATGTGCATCATCCTAAATATTTCTAGATATATAATGGTCTACCTTGGTTAATTTATCCACTACTACCAGAATAGCATCATGCTGGAAACCAGTATTAGATAGTCCAATATGAAATCCATAGAAATAACCTACCACTTCTGAGTAGGGATCTCATGTTGGTATAAATACCCAGCTAGGTGTAAGTGCTTTGCTTTAACCTTTTAACACTCCAAATACCTTGTCTTAAAATTGATTATATCCTTCTTCATACCTGACTAGTAAAAGTATTTCCTCATATTCTCATACATTTTTACCCCTCCTGGATGCACAGAATAAGGGGTACAATGTGCCTCCTTTAAAATTATATTACTTTATTATTTATTTTCTGGAATGACTAATTTATCCCTAAAATATAACATATCATTCTTGACAATGAAATCCTTGATTTTGTCAGGTCCTTGCTCAATATGAGTTCAAAATTTCAAATAAAATTCATCTTCCTTTTGCAACTCCTTTACTTGCCTATTGACACTAGGATATATTGGCTATGTGTCTTCTTCTACTCAAGGCATTTTCTAATTTATTCTCTTTTCTTTGAATATATTCAATACCAAAATCATATTCTGCTAGAAATTCCATCCACCAATGTTGTCTGGAATTCAACAATGGTTGAGTGAAGATATATCTAAGGCTTTGGTGGTCTGTATTCAATTCAAAGGGGTTTCCTAGTAGATAATACCTCTATATTTTGAGGGCATGCACAATTGCTACTAATTTCAGGTCCTGTGTTGCATAGTTTACCTCATGTTTATTAAGATTTTGAGATTCATATACACTGTTACCTCTTCTTACATAATAATTCCTCCTAGTCCTAAAAGTTGTTTTGTGGGTATCTCCTTCCATTATCCTTAAATAATGGTATCCAAATATGAGGTTGATTTTAGAAAATTGTGGCACCTTTTAACTGGTCAAAGAGGTTATCCTTTCTAGGAAACGAATATCTAATTTTGATAGTCACCTTGTTAAGCATTTGATAGTCGATTCATAATCTTAGAGATCCAAATTTCTTCTTAACGAAGAGGACGGGAGCACCCTATGAAGAGACAATAGGTTTCACGAGTCCTTTTTCTAATAAATATTGAAGATGAGTATTTAGTTTATACAATTCAATAGGGGTAATTATGTATGGGTATCTTGCTATAGGTGTTGCTCCTAGCAAAATTTCTATAAATAAGTTGAATTCTCTCTAAGGAGGGAGATGAGGTAAGTCTTCTAGAAATATATCTCTAAACTTATTCAACACAGGGTACTTCTAAAAAAGACCTGATTTTGACTTGGTTTCTTCATTTTTTTAGCTTGACTACATAGATTATACCACCATTTTTTATAGCTTTCATTACTTGCATAGTTGACAAAATATGTGGTTGAAATGAGTCACGATCACAGTGGACTCGAATATGTTGTTTAGACTCGTCTGTAAAGTCTAACTGCCTTTCCTCAAATTTTAATAGGGTCTTATGGGCCTTAAGACAATATAAACCTAAAACAATGTCAAAGGCATGTAGGGGGACTACATATAAGTTCCAACTAGTTTTCCCCTGAGGTAGGATAATTTGAGGGTCAAACAAACATTGGTAACGATATAGGTTTACCCTGACCCATACTCGACCTTCCATCCATTGGACAAAAATCCAGGCCTTTTTGGCATATCCCTTATAATGTTAGTGGAAATAAAATTATCTGTAGCTCCACTATATATTAATATTCGTATATTTTTACCATCTACTTTGCCATTCAAAAGCAAAGGTGTTGATTGTCCATCTAGTGTAGGATTACCTATGGTAGGATATATTCTATGAGTATGCTCTTTTGATGCCTTATTTTTTTCAACTCTTTGTGGATATTGGCTTACGTAGTGAGGGTCGCTACATACGTAATGTCCATTAGTGGGATCCCTATTTTTCCTATTATATTTACTTCTATTTTGAAGAGCTATTTTTCCATTATATTCAATTGGGGGTCTTTGCTCATTTCTCCCTAAAAAGTTCTTGTCATGTTTGCCCCTATTGCCATGAAATCTATTTATGTTTTTGTTTTTGATGTCAAACTTAGTCTTATCTCCATCCTTAGGCATTTTATTATGATCCTTATCCCCTTTTATAGATCTCGCATTCCTTATTTTTTTGAAGTCATCTTTCTAGGATTTATTTTGATAAAATGCTTTTCTATTCTTTTGATCCAACTCCTCCTATCGATTCAAATCATATGCTCTTAAAATATCCTTAGGATTGAGTAAACTAATCATGGAGCCTATTCTTGGGTGGAGTCCTAGGATAAAATTTTATACTTTGAGCTCTTCCCTATTATCATACTCAGGGACATACTTTAATAGTTGTATGAATCTTTGGTGGTACTCATTAACAGATAAATTCTCTTGTTTTAAATTGGAGAACTCAACAAAATTTTCTACATAGAATTGCCTAGATAAAAACTTCTTTCTGAACTCTTTCAAAAAGGTCTCCCATGGAAGATCTATGACTTCAATGTTTTTAATTTTCTTGTATGTAGTCCACCAATCCAAAGTTGTTTCGACTAAGTGGATTATTGCGCATGAATTTTTTGATTTCGATGAAAGGGGTTTCATGGAGTAGTATGTTTCCACCTCATTCAGTCAATTTTTAGTTGCAACACAATATTCCTTTCCATGAAACTTAGAGATAACAACTTTTCTTAGGTTCCTAGTCAATTCGATATCAACTCTTTTCCTACTGGTCCCTTCTACCTCCACAGGTACTTCCTCATGTCGAACCTTAGGCTCTTTCCCTTTAGTTAATTTTTCTATCAACTTTTGTTGTTGTACTATCAAATCCTGTTGTTGAACCATCTAGGCTCTATGTTGTTCCATGTGTTCCTTCTACTGCTCCATCTAGAATTGAAGTAGTTGAATCATTTTTGCTAAGTTTTCATCCTTCGTAATAGATTCACTGGTTTTTCTCACCCTTCGAGGTCTATCTAACACTTCCTCATCCCTAACTTCCCTTTCATTTTCTTTTTGTACTACCTTCTAGGACCCTTTTCTTTGACCTATAGCTTGGCCTTCAAGCTAAGCTCCTACGAGGTTCTTTGAGGAACTTCCCCTTAATTATAGAGTCATTTTTCCTTGAAAGCAAAAAAGCTATTTTAAATATTTGGATTAGGTTTTTCTTGGTTTTTAAGGTAAACTCTAAGAATCCTACAACCTAAGGGTTTTATGGTATAGGGTTTCACAACCTAGGGCTCTGATACCAACTGTAACAACCCAAGCCTAGCTCACCTGGTTATCCCATCCAGTCTTGCACACTTAAATCACAAACTAAAAATTTTGATCACTTTTAAAGTTCTAAACAAAGAATAAAGATAAATTTTAATGATCACCCAATATATTATTAGTACAAGGTATAGTAGAATACCACCTTTGGGAATGTTGACCACTACAAATGGTCTCCCAAGTGGTTAATATTGGCTAGATCTAGTAAATATGTGCCTTTTTGTGATCCCTTCTTCTCCTTTCTCGAGAGCATGGGTTCATAGATGGGGTTATCCTCAAGGACCAATAGCACCTAGAGGGTGGATGCATAATTCCTCGTTCCTTAGCATGGAGGACTTAGGTTTCCTTGACCTTATTTTTTTCCTATATTTTTTATACATACAATGGATTAGCATAAAATATGTCTTATGCCTAGTTGAGAGTCAATCTTCTCTTGGAGTTAACTAGGGCCTACCATTACACTGGCTCAGGTCCAGGTGTCTCTTGTCATGGCATGATTAATGATGAGTTGTCCTATACCAACTCATCATCGAGTTTACTAACATTGATAACTTGCTAGCTATCTCCTAGCTCTGGTATCCTACTAGTTATCTCTTAATTGTACAGTGAGCAAGAGACCCATCATCATACTACTCATCCAGCAACCTAGAGGTGACGTCACATACCACCCCTCGTTACCTTCTCATATTTACCTTACTTGTCAAGAGTGCAGTCACTATCGAATCATAGTGATTACTAGTCTCATAATCATCGGTGTTGGGTGTTAGAGTTTTTACCATCCTCCTCAATGGTTATAGGTTTAAATGAGATTTAGCCAAGGAGTGGTAAGACTCTTACTTAATGTTTTTTAATGGTAGGCTTCTCTTGATTTCCAAGTATTTTTTTTAAAGGATATCCCTAGCATAAGAAATTTATATATATATATATATATTAAATATAATGAAGTGGTGTTTTTAAACCAATATTATTAAATTAACAAAGGATTTATCCTTTCATTTCCATTAATAGTTAACTAAGGAATCATAACATTCCATTGAACCACACATTAATGAGTTTGAGGTATTTATTTTGATAGTTTCATTTAAATGGTGCTCCCTGTAAAAGTTCTATAGAGAAGTTGAATTCTATCTGAGGAGGGATATTTGGTAAGTCTTCTAGAAATATATCTCTAAACTTATTCAACATAAGGTACTTCTAAAAAATACCTGAGTTTGACTCAATTTATTCCTTTTTTTTTATCTTAACTACATAGATTATACCACCCTTTTCATAGATTTCTTCACTTGCATGGCTAACAAAAGGTGTGGTTGAAATAAGTCACAATCACAGTGGACTAAGATACATTCTTTAGACTCATCTTTAAATTCTAACCATATTTTCTCAAATTTTAATAGGTCCTTATAGGCCTTAATCCAATCTAAACCTAAAATGATGTCAAAGGCATGTGGGGGGGCTACATATAAGTGCCAACTAGATTTCCACTGAGGTAGGTTAATTAGAGGATCAAAAAAACATTGGTTAATGGTATAGGTTTACCTTGATTCGTACTTGACCTTCCACCCATTGGCCAAAAACCTAGGCCTTTTCGGCATGTCCCTTATAATGCTAGTGGAAATAAAACTATCTGTAGCTCCACTATTTATTAATATTTGTACATTTTTACCATATACTTTGCCATTCAAAAGAAAAAGTGTTTCTTGTCCATCTAGTGTAGGATTACCTGTGGAAACATATATTCTATGAGTGTGCTCTTCTGATGCCTTCTTTTTATCAGCTCTTTATGAGCATTGGTTTACGTAGTGAGGGTTGCTACATACATAACATCCATTAGGGAGAGCCCTATGTTTCCTACTATCTTCACTTTTGTTTTGAAGAGTTGTTTCTTTTCCCTTATCCTGAATTGGGGGTCTTTGCTCATTTCTCCCTAAAAAGTTCTTCTTGTCATGTTTGTCCCTATTGCCCTAAAATTTATTTCTATTTTTGTTTCTATTTTCAAACCTAGTATTATCTCCATTTTTAGGCCTTTTATTATGATCCTTATCCCCTTTTACAGATATTGCATTCCTTCTTTTTTGAAGTCCTCTTTCTTGAATTTCTTTTAAATAAAATGCTTTTATATTCTTTTGATTCAGCTCCTCTTGTCAAGCCAAAACATATGCTCCGGAAAGATCCTCAGGATTGAGCAAACTGATCATGAAGCCTATTCTTTGGTGGAGTCCTACGATAAAATTTTATACTTTGAGCTATTTCCTATTATCATGCTCATGTACATACTTTAACAGTTGTATACATATTTTGTGGTACTCATTAACAAATAAATTCTCTTGTTTTAAATTGGATAACTCGGTTTATTTTTCTACATAGAATTTCTTGGATAAAAACCTCTTTTTGAACTCTTTCAAAAAGTTCTCCCATGGAAGGTTAGCAGCTTTAATTTTTATACTTTTCTTGTATGTAGTCCACCAATCCAAAGCTGGTCCAACTAAGTAGATGATTGCCCATGAAGTTTCTTATTTCTATGAAAGGGGTTTCATGGAGTAGTAGGTTTCCACCTCATTCATCCAATTTTTTAGTTGCATCATCATCTCCCTTCCCATGAAATTTAGAGATATCAACCTTTCTTAGGTCCCTAGCCAATTCAGTTCAAAATCTTTTCGTGTTGGTTCCTTCTACATCCACAAGTACTTCCTCATGTCTGACCTCGGGCTCTTTCCATTTAGTTACGATTTCTATCAACTTTTGTTATTGTACTATCAACTCTTGTTGATGTGCCATCTAGGCTCTATGTTGTTCCATATTTTCCTTCTACTGCTCCATCTAGAACTGAAGTAGCTGAATCATTTTTTCTCAGTTTCCATCCTCTCTAACAAGTTCACTAGCTTGTGAGGTATTGGTTGTTCTCACCCTTTGAGGTTTATCTAACACTTCCTTACCCCTAAATTCCATTTTAGTTTCTTTTTGTACTACCTTCCAAGGCCCTTTTATTTGACATATAGCTTGGCCTTCAGGTGGAGCTGCTACGAGGTTCTTTGAGAAGCTTCCCCTTAATTATGGAGCCATATTTCCCTGAAAGCAAAAGAGCTATATTAAATATTTGGATTAGGTTTTTCCTGGTTTTTAGGGTAAACTCTAATAATCCTATAACCTAATGGTTTTATAGTCTAGGGTTTTGCAACCTAGGGCTATGATACCAACTATAAAAACCCAAGCCTAGCCCACCTGGTTGTCCCATCTAGTCTTGCACACTTAAATCAGAAACTAAATATTTTGATCAGTTTTAAAGTTCTAAAAAAAGCACAAGGATAAAGTTTTATGATCACCCAATGTTGGCAATTTTGGGTTTGAGATCCTAGATCCTTGTCTATGAGTTGTCATTGATGTCAAAAGGAAATGGCATTAATGTTAAGAGGATGTGTTGGCTTCAAAGGTGAAAGATTCCAAGAGAATCTTCTTAAGAGAATCCAGAGAGATTCCATTGGATAAGGTTTTTGGATAGGGTTTTTATTAAAACCAAGTTAAATGGTTTTTATTAAAACCAAGTTAAATGGTTTTTATTAAAACCAATGGAGGTTCTCTTTATTATTTAATTATTATTTAAAACCCTTCAAGGTTTTAATTAATTAATTATTTAATTAATTAAGGGAGAAATTATTTTTAATTTATTAAAAATACTTAAAGGTTTTTAAACCTTTTTTATTCTTAATTTATGAAAATTAATTAAGGGTTTTTAAACCCTTTAGAAAGCAATTTCGATTAAATTCGAAATTACGTTTCTCTGCCGCCGAAGTGTTCTAAAGTCCACGATTGGACTATAAATATGGAAAGTATCCTAAGGTTTAACTCCTCTTGAGAATTTTGAATGCATTAATTTTTGGCTACGATCGATGCTCTGTTGATGCCGCGGAAGAAGAAAGCTCGCGTTTGAAAAACTTACGAAGTGCTTGTTTGTTGAAGTGGTAGGAAGTCTGTATTAGACTTCGTTAGCCCCTTGTGGGCTAGTGGCAGCATAGGCTACGTTTGGGCTTTGCATAGGTGGAGGTCTACGTTTCGATTCCCGCGAAGGGAGCTGTGCATGGATTAAGTCACATTTTTGTTAAAACATATTTTGTGCTGCGTTTTTCGGATTCGTCAAAGGCAACCATTATGCGATTTTCGGATTTGTCAAGGGCAGCCATTCCGTGATTTTCAGATTCTTCAAGGACAACCATTCTAAGGTGTGATTAATTTCTTGATATAATTTTTGGCATTGTTTAGCATTGTTTAAAAGACATAGGAGAAATAAGGGGATATTTCTTTGGTTGTATTTTTGAGATTAGTCTTTTGCTATGCTAAAGTTTAAAATGGAGATATAAGGTGTAAGTTTTGGTTGTTATGTTTTTGGCTTCTTTGGTGGTTGTTTTCAAAATAAGAGAAGCTAAAAGGTGTACTAAGGAAAGTTTTTATATATGCTCATTTATCTTGGTTCTAACCCTAACTTGGTTGGAAGTTTGAGGGTTGTGTGTGGTGACAGCTTTAAGGTTCAATTTTCTTCTACTCCAATAAGGTATGGGCACATTCTTCTTATGAGTATGATTGGTGTATGTTTTATGAAATAAGGTTGGAGTGAAAAGGTTTTCAACTAGGTTTTCTTTGATTGGGTGTAAATCCTTTTTTCTGGTTTGTTGAAGACTACTTATGCATTGTTATCCTTAAGGAGAGTTTTTTGATGAATGCATAATTTCTAGTTTGAGATAGTGGAAGCTTTGTGCACTAGGGTTTGTATTTATGAGTCAAGCTACTTGCATTGAGTTGGTGGAACCCTTGGTTGGCTGTTTTGAGTTTGATGGTTGAGTTGCTTCCATAGAGGTTGTTTGATCAAGTTATTGCTTTACTTGATTCATGATATTGGGCTTACTCCATTGAGTTGATTTGAGCAAGTTATTCTTTGCATTTGGTGATATTGTGTTGGTGGCTGTTTTGTTCAAATATCTTTGGAGGGAAAAGGATTTCTACTTGTTTCCTTTTCTTGTGATGATTGGTTGAATGCTTCAAGGTTAATGTTGAGTTGAATTATGTTGGTTAAACCTTGTCTATAAGCATTTTTGTTAAAGCCCTAATTGGTTGAGAAAAGATATTGGTTGTGGAAAGAACATGAGTAGCATTGTTATATGAGATATTGCATGTTTGGAAATTGTTGGGTTGTGTTTCATGTTCTTGAGAAAAGCATACTACATCTATCTTATTCTTTTGAGATTGAGATTGAGTTGAGATTGATATTGAGAGTTAAATATAGAACATATTGAGTCTCTAACAATTCTCTTTATGTTTCTATGAGATTTGAGATTGAGATTGGGAGTTAAGTATAGAACATATTGAGTCTCTAACAATTCTCTTTATGCTTCTATGAGGTTGATGAATCACATTGGGTCTCTAAAAATTCTCTTTGTGGGTTCATGCTAAGCAAGTTTTTTCTTGGTGAACTTGTGAGCTGTTTTGGACAGGTTTCGTTGGGGACTTGTGAGCAGGTTTTGAACAGGTTCTATTGGGGACTTGTGAGCAAATTTGGATAGGTCCTAGCAGAGGACTTGTGAGCTGAGATTGATAGTTCTATCAAAGAACTTGAGGACAGAGGTACATTGGTTCTATCAAAGAACCTGAGGACAGATTTGGCAAGTCTTTGAGAAGGCTTGTGGACAGAGGATTGATTTGTTCAAGAGTTGGACAGATTTGACAGACATAGGAAGACTTGTACTAGACCGACTGACTGTGTTTGGTATAGGTTTCTAAGCTGCTGTGGATGTGATAATAGAAGGCATAGGTCTCTTAGGCTAAGCATTAAGGATAGGAGGTCTTCGGTGGAAAGGAGTTCCACATGCTGGCAAGAGGTAGAGACAGTTGATCTTCTGAGGGATCATATCCAGAGTAGAGGGGAAGGTATCTCCTTTGAGCAGAGGCTCATAAATTCATATTGGGGGAAGGTTTCTCCTTTGGGTAGAGGCTCATAAATTTATATTGGGTTTATATTGGGGGAAGGTATCTCCTTTGAGCAGAGGCTCATAAATTCAGATTGGGGGAAAGTATCTCCTTTGAGCCGAGGCTCATAAACATTGTAATTGGGAAGGTTTCCCAAAGAAACTTGAGATAAATTTTAGAGAAAAATTTTGTGGACGTAGCCCAGGCATTCTGGGTGAACCACGTTAAAATTGGTGTCACTTTGTGGATGATATTGTGCATTGCTTTGATATTGCTTTGGATATATTGCTTTACTGTTTTGAAGTATAAAGGAAAAAGTAAAAAGAGGTCTTATACTGTTCACCTCCCCCATCTCAGTATAAGCTTGTGTTCTTCAATTGGTATCAGAGCAGGTGCCTTTGGAAATTTTAACAGCTTGAAGGAAAAGCTAGTAAAGAACACAATGGATCATTCAAGTGGCAATGCAACACCTATTCTTGATGGGTCAGATTTTGGTCTTTGGAGTGCAAGGATGAAGGTTCATCTAATGGCACTTGGGAATGAGGTTTGGGAAGTGATTGAAGATGAGTACACTATTCTTGAACATGGTCCTAATACTAAAGAAGAAATACTCCTACATCACAGCAATTCAAAAGCAATGAATGCAATCCTAAAAGGCTTACAGAAAGCAGATCTCACCAAAGTGATTCACTGCAAGACAACTAGTGAAATGTGGAATCAGTTGAAGGTGGTTCATACAGGTGATACAAATGTTCGAAAGGCCAAGTTGAGACACTTCAAAGGTATGTTTGAACAACTCAAGATGAATTATGATGAAAATATTAGTGACTACATGCTTCGTATGGATGAGGTTGTTAACTTCATGAAAGACTTAGGTCTTGAGCTTGCTAAAAATGATGTTTGTGATAAGATTTTAAGATCTCTTCCTAATAGATTTAGTGAAAATATTTCTTCTATTGAGGAAGCTAAAGATTTGGATAAATTGAAAAAGGATGAGCTCCATAGTATACTTGCAACATTTGAGTTGAGAACTCAAGTGAAGGTTGATGTCAAGAAAGAGGCAGACTTTCAAGGCTACCAAGAAATCCAAGGGTAAACAGCTTCAAGAGAGTGATGAGTCTTCTAGTGATGAAGAGGCATATTACAACAAGAAAGGCAAGTTCTATAGAAAGCACAAAAATATGAAAAATGTAAGATGTTTTAATTGTGGAAAGTTTGGTCATTATGCTACTGACTGTACTATTGCCAAGGATGAAAGTGATGAAGATAAACAGGATCGTAAGAGCAAGGATTCTGAAAAGCACAAGCATCACAAGAAAAACAAAGATGAGCATAGCAATCAAGGAAAGAGGTACTCTCACAAACACAAGAAGAGCTTCTACCTAGACAAGGCAAGTAAGTGTTCTAGTAGTGATAGTGAAAGTTCTTCAAGTGATAATGAAAATGAGATGTTGTTCATATCAGAAAAAGAGGAAGAACCAAAACATAGATTCATTATCATGAAATGTCTTAGATGTGGAAATTTTGGTCACCTTGAGGATGATTGCAAAAATAATGATTTGGTTTCTAGTATGTATGAGGATGCTTCAGAAAACTATAAGGAAGATGCATGTATGGTTTTTGAAAAGTGTAGCACCTCTAGTGATAAGAAATCTAAAAAAGGCTTTAATGATTCAAAAGGGAATCAAATAAAGGATCTTGAGAGTGAACTTATTAGTGCTCTTAGTGCTTTGAAAAAGGAAAGAAAGAAGAATGCTAGACTCAAGGATAAGTTATATGAATGTTGTATGGAGAGAGATGATCTTATTGAAAATCTTGATTTCTCTATAGCTAAGACACAAGAACTCAAGGATGAGTTAGAGTCTAAGGTTCTTGAGTATAGTGAGTTAGAACATAAAATGGCTTCTTTGAAAGAGGAAACTAAAGAGTACAAGGATAAGCTTTACAGGTTTCAAGATAGCTCCAAAAAGGTTAAGTCACTCATCAAAGGTCAAATAAAGACAACAAATAAAACAAGCCTTGGTTTTGTTAAGTCACACAAGGAACAAGTTGGACAGTCTAGTAAGAGACTCCAAAAGGAAGAGAGTTCTGATGAGGAAAGTATTTCAGATCATGAGTCCTTGAATGATAGATGCACAAAAATAGAAAATAGAATTCGGAATGAGAAGAAGTTTTCAGGACCCAAGAGGTCAAATAAAGGAAAGTTTCAAGGCAGATGTTTTGCTTGTCACAGGTTTGGTCACATGGCTTCACATTGCATGGCTCAAGTGAAGAAGGTAAATGACAGTTTTAGAAGTGCTAGTTACTTTCAAGGGTATTGCTACTCTTGTCAATAGTTTGGGCACAAGGCAGTTTATTGCAAGGCAAATAATAGGAACAGATTTGGTCAAAACAGGTTTGGCCAAAATAGGTTTGGTCAGAATAGGTTTGGTTAGAATAGGTTTGGTCAGAACAGGGTTGGCCAAAATAGGTTTGGTCAGAACTGGTGGACTCAAAGATCAGGTTTACCACAGAGAAATAACATTGTTACTTGTTATAAGTGCAACAATAAAGGTCACATAGCTAGACAGTGTAGAGCTAAAATTCCAGAATACAGGAACAAAAACAGTGGCATGATCAGGTCCAAGGATCAAGGCATGGACAAGAACAGGGATGAGAACAAGAAAAAGAACAGTGACATGAACAAAAATATGGACAAAGAGTTCAAGAGAAGGCCCGACAAGGAAGTTATAGATGCTGATGATTATCAGTGCCTAATGGGAGTTTTACTCCCACCCAAAAATTAATCACCTCATCAGGAGGTGGGGGAGGGACTAAGCTAAGAGGCTCATTCTTAGTCTCGAGCCCCAAAGGTGACCATTTTCCAGTTATGACAAGGGGGAGAGCCTCAAGACAGGGGGAGCTATTATGTTGAGTTTTTTTTTGTTGTTGAGAAGCATGGTTTGCCATCAATGACAAAGGGGGAGATTGTTGGCAATTTTGGGTTTGAGATCCTAGCTCCTTGTCTATGAGTTGTCATTGATGTCAAAAGGAAATGGCTTTAATGTTAAGAGGATGTGTTGGCTTCAAAGGTGAAAGATTCCAAGAGAATCTTCTTAAGAGAATCCGGAGAGATTCCATTGGATAAGGTTTTTGGATAGGGTTTTTATTAAAACCAAGTTAAATGGTTTTTATTAAAACCAATGGAGGTTCTCTTTATTATTTAATTATTATTTAAAACCCTTCAAGGTTTTAATTAATTAATTAAGGGAGAAATTATTTTTAATTTATTAAAAATACTTAAAGGTTTTTAAACCTTTTTTATTCTTAATTTATTAAAATTAATTAAGGGTTTTTAAACCCTTTAGAAAGCAATTTCGATTAAATTCGAAATTATGTTTCTCTACCGTCGACGTGTTCTAAAGTCCACGATTGGACTATAAATATGGGAAGGATCCTAAGGTTTAACTCCTCTTGAGAATTTCGAATGCATTAATTTTTGGCTGCGATCAATGCTTTGTTGATGCCGTAGAAGAAGAGAGCTCGCGCTTGAAAAACTTACGAAGTGCTTGTTCGTTGAAGTGGTAGGAAGTCTGTATTAGACTTCGTTAGCCCCTTGTGGGCTAGTGGCAGCATAGGCTGCGTTTGGGATTTACGTAGGCAGAGGTCTGTGTTTCGATTCCCGCAGAGGGAGCTATGCATGGATTAAGTCACGTTTTTGTTAAAACGTATTTTGTGCCGCATTTTTCGGATTCATCAAAGGCAGCCATTCTACGATTTTCGAATTTGTCAAGGGCAGCTATTCTATGATTTTTGGATTCTTCAAGGACAGCCATTCTAAGGTGTGATTAATTTCTTGATATAATTTTTGGCATTGTTTAGCATTGTTTAAAAGACATAGGAGAAATAAGGGGATATTTATTTGGTTGTATTTTTGAGATTAGTCTTTTGCTATGCTAAAGTTTAAAATGGAGATATAAGGTGTAAGTTTTGGTTGTTGTGTTTTTGGCTTCTTTGGTGGTTGTTTTCAAAAGAATAGAAGCTAAAAGGTGTACTAAGGAAAGTTTTTATATATGCTCATTTATCTTGGTTCTAACCCTAACTTGGTTGGAAGTTTGAGGGTTGTGTGTGGTGACAGCTTTAAGGTTCAATTTTCTTCTACTCCAATAAGGTATGGGCACATTATTCTTATGAGTATGATTGGTGTATGTTTTCTGAAATAAGGTTGGAGTGAAAAGGTTTTCAACTAGGTTTTCTTTGATTGGGTGTAAATCCTTTTTTCTGGTTTGTTGAAGACTACTTATGCATTGTTATCCTTAAGGAGATTTTTTTGATGAATGCATAATTTCTGGTTTGAGATAGTGGAAGCTTTGTGCACTAGGGTTTGTATTTGTGAGTCAAGCTACTTGCATTGAGTTGGTGGAACCCTTGGCTGTTTTGAGTTTGATGGTTGAGTTGCTTCCATAGAGGTTGTTTGATCAAGTTATTGCTTTACTTGATTCATGATATTGGGCTTACTCCATTGAGTTGATTTGAGTGATTTATTCTTTGCATTTGGTGATATTGTGTTGGTGGCTGTTTTGTTCAAATATCTTTGTGGGTTCATGCTAAGCAAGTTTTTTCTTGGTGAACTTGTGAGCTATTTTGGACAGGTTTCACTGGGAACTTGTGAGCAAGTTTTGAACAGGTTTCGTTGGGGACTTGTAAGCAGATTTGGACAGGTCCTAGCAAAGGACTTGTGAGCTGAGATTGATAGTTCTATCAGAGAACTTGAGGATAGAGGTACATTGGTTCTATCAGAGAACCTGAGGACATATTTGGCAAGTCTTTGAGAAGGCTTGTGGACAGAGGATTGATTTGTTCAAGAGTTGGACAGATCTGAAAGACAGAGGAAGACTTGTACTAGAATTATTGACTGTGTTTGGTATAGGTTGTTGAGCTGCTATGGACGTGATCATAAAAGGTAGAGGTCTCTTAGGCTAAGCATTGAGGACAGTAGGTCTTCAATGGAAAGGAGTTCCACATGCTGGCAAGAGGTAGAGACAATTGATATTCTGAGGGATCATATCCAGAGCAGAGGGGAAGGTATCTCCTTTGAGAAGAGGCTCATAAATTTAGATTGGGGGAAGGTTTCTCCTTTGGGCAGAGGCTCATAAATTCAGATTGGGGGAAGATATCTTCTTTGAGCAGAGGCTCATAAATTTAGATTGGGGGAAGGTATCTCCTTTGAACCGAGGCTCATAAACATTGTAATTGGGAAGGTTTCCCAAAGAAATTTGAGATAACTTTTAGAGAAAAGTTTTGTGGACGTAGCCCAGGCATTCTGGGTGAACCACGTTAAAATTGGTGTCACTTTATGGATGATATTATGCATTGCTTTGATATTGCTTTACTATTTTTAAGTATAAAGGAAAAAGTAAAAAGAGGTCTTATACTGTTCACCCCACCATCTCAGTATAAGCTTGTGTTCTTCACCCAATATTTTATTAGTACAAAGTATAGTAGAATCTCACCTTTAGGAATACTGATTGTTGCAAATAGTATCCCAAGTGGTCGAGATTGACCAAATATCATAAAGAGGTGTCTTTTTGTGATCCCTTATCCTTTCTCGAGAGTGTGGGTTCATGATTGGGGTTATCCTTTAGGGTTCATAACACCTAGAAGGTGGACAGATAATTTCTGATTACTTAGCATGGAGGAATTAGGTTCTCTTGACCTTATTTTTGTCCTATATTTTTATACATGCAAAGTATTAGTATAAAATATACCTTGTACCTAGTTGAGAGTCCAAATTCTCTTGAGTCAACTAGGGCCTACCATTACACTAGCTCAGTTCCTAGTGTCTCTTATCATGGCATTATTAATGATGACTTATCCCATACCAACTAATCACTAAGTTAACTAACACTGGTAACTTTCTAGTTGTATCCTAGCTCCGGTATCCTGCTAGTTATCTCTTAATTGTACATTAAGCAAGAGATACGTCATCATACTATTTATCTAGCAATCTAGAGGTGACATCTCATACCACCCCTCATTATCTTCTTATCTTGATCTTACTTGTCAAGAGTGCAGTCGCTCTCGAATCACAGTTATTATTGATCTCGTAATAAATGGTGTTGGATGTTAGAGTTTTCACCATCCTCCTTGATGGTTAATCTATCTTGCTTTATGGGATAGTTTTAAGGGATATTTAACCAAGGAGTGGTAAGGCTCTTACTTAATGTTTTTCAATGGTACGCTTCTCTTGATTTCCAAGTATTTTTTTAAAAAGGACATACCTAGCATAAGCAATTTATATATATTTTAATTAAATATAATGAAGTGGTATTTTTAAACCAATATTATTAAATTAAAAAATGATTTATCCTTTCATTCCCATTAATAGTTAACTAAGGAATCATAACATTCCATTGAACCACACATTAATGAGATTGAGGTATTTCTTTTGAAATTTTCATTTAAATTAATAATGACCCTTGGTTCAACCTATTTTACAAAGATAAGAAAATAAAAGTTAAACTTAACCTTTAATGCACTAAGCTCATTATTTCTACATAAAATGCATAACAGATAGATAAACCAACCTTAATAAAGTACACATTATTAAATATCCTTTGACTATTCCTACATGAAAACAAATATACATCTTTAATAAAGTGACTATAAATTATTTAAATATCTTCTATTGAATGCAAGAAACAATTGAAAGCCACATAAATGATATTTTATTTTATATATATATATATATATCAGGGTAAATTATAAAGGATTTAAACCTTCATTTAAACAAATATTAAAAAACTATTCTATAAAGTAAATTCATGAATCTAAAATTCTAACTTCTAATACTTAATAATTTTATTTTTAAAATATAAAAGTAATTCATAAATCATTTGGATCTCAAAAAGTAAGGCATACGATATTTTAGAAATGCATGAAGTAAAAATAGAGTCTCATAATAAACCTTTACTATGGTAATAACAGGAACAACTCATTAACTTATTGATGAGGATGAATATAATGGCTCATGTTATCAACTAGGTTAACTTGGATTATACTACGAAAATATGTATGTCTAACATGCGTTAAATAATACAGGCTTATGACCGAAATATTTTAAAGGGTGATAGATGAATCATACTACTCAAACTACGACACATAGAACGAGGAGGATGCATTTAATATTAACCTCACTTTCATTTTCTACACTAGATGGCTTATAATTTTTGACAAAGAAAAATGTCATTAAAACCTTTAAATATTTTGGCTTATAATTTTTGACACCAGATGGCAGAGAAGGCATTAATTTATTCACCGTATTTCCAAAATTCGTAGCTACTCAACTGAGGCTATGTTTTAACATTTCAACCAGACATTCAAAGAGCGCTAAGATTGAATACAGTGGGAGAATTATTATTTCTGTTAGTAGCATTGAAAAAAATGAACTCATGATACTTTTTAGCATAATCATTTACACTCTCAAGGCTAAAATTTAATTCACAAGGATAAGACAAGTTGTGCATAAATGTTCCCCTCAAGCTTGGAAATAATATTGAGTTTCAATTTGCAATAGAATACATTTGTTTATCACTGTTTTCAAACACAATCAGAACACAACAAGCAATTCAATCAAACATTACTTTCATGTTTTAATAGAGTTAAAACACCTACACACACACACACACACACACACACATATATATATATATTCAATGTAGAACTTTAAAATCATAATTGTAATGATCACAGTCACACAAATAGGTAACATCTTCATTAGTGAACATCTCAACTAATTAAGACAATTATTATTTATTTAGCGAAAGCACTAAATTATTAAAATACCAAATGGTCCATACTACTATAATCCAATAATGCATAACTATTTTCCAAAAATACATAAATTAAAAATCTAAGTTTACCCACAATGATATGAAAAATAGTGTTGAGAAGCAACACACCCCCACTGAAAAAATGAATTTCCATCCTTTGAAAATATTTAGCTTTCATTTTACAGTAGGGACCCTCTTGATGTTTTCCAGGTCTTAATTCCAAATTTTGCTTGCCTCCTTTTTCTTCAAGTTTTGCATATACCAAAGTATCTAAGTAGGCTTGCATATGCTTTAATTTCAATTTGGAATTCACTTCTTTAATGTTAGAATATTTCTGAGTAAAAAGGATCTTTCACTGATATGTAAAAATGTAGAATGCAGATAGATAAATTCATTAGAGCCAACCTACTATTTCTGGAAAATTTGCTAAGTGGAAGTAACTTGGGAAAACATCGCGATTTCGCGACATTTTCCATTTTTGGAAACATCACGATATCGTGACATTTTCCATTTTGGGAAACATTGCGATATCGCGACATTTTTGGACTAGAAGGGGCCCAAGGCACAAGTGCATCGCAAAATCGTGATGCATTCCGAAGAAGGGGCCCAAAGCACAAGTGCGTCGCGAAATCGCGATGTCGCAAAATCGTGATGCGTTCCAAAGAAGCGGCCCAAGGCACAAGTGCATCGCGAAATCGTGACATGTTTCGAAGAAGGGCCCAAGGCACAAGTGCGTCGTGAAATCACGACGTCACAAAATCATGACACATTTTGAAGAAGGGGCCCAAGGCACAAGTGTGTCACGAAATCGTGACGTCGCAAAATCGCGACGTCGCGAAATCACGACATCGCGAAATCACAACGTCGCGAAATCATGACGCGTTCCGAAGAAGGGGCCCAAGGCACAAGTGCATCGTGAAATCACGACGTCGCAAAATTATGACATGTTTCGAAGAAGGGGCCCAAGGCACAAGTGCATTGTGAAATCATGATGTCGTGAAATCGCGACGCATTCCAAAGAAGGGGCCCAAGGGATAAGTGCGTCATGATTTCACGATGTCGCGAAAGAAAGGGGCCTAAGGCATAAGTGCGCCGTGAAATCGTGATGCGTTTCAGAGATAAGCGCTAGGTGCAAAAACTTGTCACGATTTCGCGACATGTCACGATTTTGCGACCAAGAAGGAAGATGGAAGCAAGTGCAGAGGATGTTGCAATTTCGCGACACGTCACGATTTCGCAACACGTCGCGATTTCGTGACACGTGTTAAAAAATAAAATCGGCATAAAATGAACATTAGGGTTTTTTTAATTAGTAATATTAAAATACTAATCCTTGTTTGTCTTTTACAGAAAGCAAGCTAGCGGTTGCATACTAGCAGAAGTAATGGCAGAAAAAGACAAAATAAGCACGGGTTAAATGAAATCCATCGGATGAAAATTTGAGATGCCAAGAATTGCTGGTTCATCCAGAATTTATAGATCTTGCTGCAAAGAGACTTTACGGTGACTAAGCAGCTGCCCATTTAATGGAATATGTTGGCAATTGACCAAAAAATGAAAATATCTACACACAGTTATCAGAATTTGTCGATGAATGCATTTAATAGGAGAATTTATGGTGAAAGTAATGGCGTGCAGAGAATTTTAACTCAGAAGCGGCTCTACGAAGATAAAATGTCAGAGAAACCAGTGACTCATTCCAAATTTTTTTGAGGAATTAATGAGGCGCTCCCGGCAAGTGCACCAGAAAGATGAAGATATTTACTTACGCAGTGCCCATTTATGGAATATATCGATGACCGACCAGAAAACGAAGATATTTACTTGTAGTTACAGATGGATGAGAATAATATCAGATCATGCCTTTTACATTTGTGACAAGTAACTGCACTAAGATTTGCAGAGTGGTTAGGGTTTATTAAAAACCCTATTTTTAAAGGGGCTTATATTGTAAAACCGAGAGAGTAAGGTTTAGAGGATAAGTTTTAGGGTTTGAGAAGAAGATATTTCTGAAAAGATCAGGGTCTGTCCTGAGTCTATAAATACTTCTTCTGAATGTAAATTTTAGGAGGCAGAAAACTTAGAAATACAAGCTATTGGAGCAATTTCCTCCAAATCTTGTTTGAATGCTTTGTTCTAGACTTAGAGTTGGTGTGACTTTCATTTTCTGTGATAGCGTGGCCAGGAGCCTAATCTCTTTTAGATTGTGATAAGTTCATCTTATTTTGTTTCCATTTCATTAAGGTTTATTTAATTTATGCTGTAGATCTGTGTTACCAGGATTGGATATGCTGCTAGGCTTCATTTTCTTTATTGTATGTTAGGGAAAATTATAGATTTAAGGTTCAAGCCTGTTCTAATTGCTCTATCCTCACTGTGCGAGCTAGGCTGCTGGTGAAAGATACCAATTTTAATCGACTTCCCTTCTGTTTGTGATTTTATTTCAGATCTGTTGTTGTCTTTGTCTTATGCTCTTAGTGGAAGGTGATCTTAGAAAGCTAGACACTTTCCTCTTTGATTTTGTTCTATTTTGAAGCTAATCGGTATAACTAAAATTGGTAGTTTTGGTTTTGCAGCTAAGTTAGATAAATTTCTCTTTCTGCCCTACCCTACTCTCTCTATTCCATCGATTGAATGATCCATTTTTATTTTCTTTTAAATTTGTCTTTTATTTAAATCTGCTAACACATAAAGAGCTAGATCAAAGAACTGATTGAAAATCTGTTTCCCCACAAATATAACCAATTCCAAGAGTATTCCTGAACTAAGTCCAGGACCCGTTGTAAGGTAACAGACAATCCACTTGAAACTATTCCAAAAGTGGAAAAGAGTGAATAGACATTCAACCCAACTCTATAACTCACACCTTGGATATCCAACAAGATCCTAAAGTGAGTGGGATTTATCCCGTATAAGTGTTATCAGTATTTTATTCTCATTCTTCATAGGGTGTGTATAAAAGTCGAACCAACATTTAAAATTGGCGCTAGAAGGAGGGCCTACTGAACTCTGTTCAGTATTGTAAGTTGTTTGTGCAGAGTCTGGTATTTTATCTTTTGAATCTTTTTCCCTCCTCTTTAGCTCTTTTTAAACTTGTTTGTTTGAGTTTTGCCTAAACAGCGAAACTCAACACCAACATTTAAAATTGGCACTAGAAGGAGAGCCTGAAGTTCAGTAGTTTATTAAGGATTGTAAGATTATAAGTTGCTTGTGAAAAGTTGGATTCTACTTATAGAGTAACAAGGTCCCATTCCAGAGCTGGAGAGCTCCTTGTGCCTAAGTTAGAAACTCCAAGAAGAAGCAGCCTCAGAAGGGCCAAGTCCTTGTCTGGAATAGTTTTGTCACCACTTGTAGTTACTCCAACTACAACTGAAAGTATCATCGTTAATAAACTAGTAATGGCCAACTGGTTGGGTTCCACTGCCTTAAATATCCCGGGTGCAGCCCATGACCTACCCAAAAATATTGAGAGATATCTTCCCAGATACAAGCATGATGGAACTAGGACAGCATAAGAACATCTAATAGCATTCAAGAATGCTCTAAAATTGTTAAATGTACAACATGAAGATGTCGCTTGCAGATTGTTCCCGTTCACTCTCCAGGAGGGAGCTTACGACTGGTTTCTAAATCTCACTGACGATTCTATTACCAGTTGGAATGACTTGGAAAAGGTTTTTGTATCACAGTTTGGTGAAGTAATAGATCCCAGTGTATTATATCAGCAGTTTTCTGGTATTAAAAGAGAAATAAATGAATCGTCGGATCTTATAATGTCGGATTTCGGAAGGCTTATGGTATACTGATTGGTTATTATGTGCCAAATGCAGACCTGGCATTAGAGATTTTTAGGAATTCTCTAGATCCAATGACTTTTGTTTTCTTGAAAAGAGATGCCTCTATTACCAATCTAACTGAGGCTTACAAAGAAGCTTTAGTTTTGGAAAGTCAATTGGGACCTCAACCTTTGAATGCTCATCAAACTCCTTTTGTGACACAGGCTACCCCTATTTTCAATCCCATACCACATCAGATAATGTTTCCAGTATGTCAAACTCCACCACCAGGAAATCCATTGGCTGTAGCACCTGTTGAAAATGTACATAATCCAGGTAAAGAAGCTGATAACACAAGAGTTGAAGAAGTTTCAAGGGTAGTCCAAAAGTTGGCAAATGACTTTTTGACTTTCAAAAGGCAAGTGTCCACCGACGAAAACCCAAACAGGTTTTCTTATCAACATAATAGATTCACTCGGCCCCCATACGAGCCCAATAAGGATTATAAAGGTAAAGGGAATGATGTAAATATTTGTGACTTAGCTTTGCCTAACTAGTGCAGGATTCATGGAACATCTCAGCACGGGGAGTTGGATTGTTTGGAATTCTGTAATGCCTTTGAAGCTCTTTCTGGCGAGTTGGTTTCTCCTGAACATCAAAGAACTGTGGATGCCCCAAGTTCATCCAGCCACAGTGCAGCTATGGTCTTAGATTCTTTCACTTTTCTAGAAGAATCAAAGAATGTTGTGGAGCTACCCATGGATGAAGTACAGGCTTTTCAACAGTACAAGAGGGACAACTACAACCTCAGAAATAGAAATCCGGAGCCCAACACTACATCTACCCCTCCAGACAACTCCCACAGTGTTCCTCCAGATCCATCTTCAAGCAATAATCCATCCCCACCCAAGGGAGGAAATCCGAGAGGACCAAATGCATTTTTCCCTCCACTCAATAAAGGATATAATATAGTGGAGGACATGAAAAAAATCAAAGCCAACATCACTCTTCATGAGCTGGCCCAAATTTCTGAACAGAGGGATAACCTGATCAAAACATATTCTGAGTCTACTACCAAACATTTGGAAAAGGGAAAAAAGATGGCAAATGCAAATGTGGCTATGTATAAAGAGAAGACTAAAGTTTTGCATTTTCTACTGACTGTTCATATATTTGGGAAAAACTTACACAACTGTCTGGTAGATTCTGGGGCTTCAGCCAATGTCATGCCTTTAGCCATCTGTCAGCAGTTGGGTTTGACCCCCATGAACTCCGAGATGAGAGTCATCCAATTGGATAAGTCTGAAGTTAAAGTGGTAGGTCAACTTCAGAATATACATATCCAGCTAGCATCTGAGCCAAGAGCGTAGCACATAATTGATATTCAAGTGGGATATTCCTATAGGATATGGAATGCTTATGAGCAGGGATTGGTCAAAATCCTTGAATGGGTATTTGGCTACTGATTTATCACATATGTGGCTACCCTAGAATGGTTTTGCAAATCAATTAAGAATCAACAGAGAACCAAGATATAAACTCATGATCACAGAGTATAATGCCAAGAATGATACTGTTAATCTTGTTGAGGGTTGTTATATCGACGTTTATAATTTAACAACTACTCAAAAGGAGAAACCGGTTAAAGCTCACCTTGATCACGATAATGAAGTTGGGATACTTCATATTGATGCAACTAAGTCTGAGCAAGGTTATGGTATAGGGGCTGTTCTTAAAAGACCAAAAAATCAAACCGGTTTTATGTCTTATCGCTTGCAGTTTCCCTGCACAAATAATTTGGTAGAATATGAAGCATTAGTACCAGGATTAAAATTTGCTTTACATTACTTTGATCATGCAGATACGAAAACTCGTATGTTGGACTTGTTTGATTTGCAGGGTGGACGACTTCAAGCTGTGGAGCATTTTAGTCGACACCAAGAGATAGTCAAGCGCTGGCTTGACGAAAAGACCAGGGTGAGCGCTTTCAATCATACAGACCTGGTACTTCTATGGGACAAGGCCCAAGAAAATAAAGGTAAACACACAGAGCTGCAACCTCTGTGGATAGGGCCATACCTGATTATCGAGATCCTAGGTAATAATGCATTCCGTCTACAGGACCTTGAGGGTAATTTTTTGAACCTTCCTATTAATGGTCAATACTTAAAGCATTATTTCTTAGCTATCCCATCCGATACATCATTTGAATAAATCACAAATATGTTGTAACATGTGTATATATTGTAAATAAGCTTTGAAGTAGTTTGTTTTTTTTATTTTGTTTGATTTTAAAGTTCTTTGGGGTCTGTACAAAGCAGTTTTTATTTTATTTTATTTTGTTTATCCTTTGGGGTCTGTACAAATTTCTTTGTTTTTATTTTATTTTGTTTGATTTTAAAGTTCTGTGTTTTATCCTTTGGGGTCTGTACAAATTTCTTTTAGCTTTTAAAATTATGTTTATTTTAAGTTTTTCCTGGGCAATAAAGAAAGAATCAGCCTTTAAAAATTGTTTTTATTCTGAGTTCAAAATCCTGTGTTCATTTTGTGTTATTCTAATTAAGAGATAGTCTGCTTAAGCTGAACAGTGGAACTATTTTGTTATTCAGAACAACAGTAGAAAGATAATTGAATTTTGTATCTTGCTTGCCACAATTATTTTAATTATAAAGAAACTGCTATACTGTTTGTCTGGAGAAACTCCCAAGGAATCCAAGAAAAGTTGATCATAAGAGGGGACTCTGACTCGTGAAATTATTTGAGTATCCATAGAGGCTATCAGTACCCAGGCTAAAGCAGTTCCAGATTGATGAAATATTTAAAAAAAAAAAATTTGTTTTTAGCAAGGCTTTCTAGATTTTGGTATATTTCAAAAGAGAGAAAGAGAAGGTGAAAATTGAGCAAGGCAAAATAAAACTGGCACTCTTTTATTTCCCATATAAAAAAAGAAAAAAAAAGGAAGGAAGAAGTTATGTAATGAAAGAGATAGCCAAGGCTTCAGAAGATGTTTTCTTTTACTAAGTTGTAGATACTACCTCACAGTTGTGGATCAGGGTCGTGAAAATCTAAAGAGTAACTCTGTCGAGGCTGTAAAAGGCTAAAATAGTAAACATATCCCTACTCAGTTTCCCCTTTCACAATCTAGAAAATCTGATCAATCCAGAGTACAACATTTGAAGGCCCAATCATTCTTAAAGAAAGTTTTATACGCTTGTAATTGCACATCAGAAATGTTCCTTAAATGATTCAACCTAGTATGTCCTTGGGAAATTTTGACAACTATCAGGTAGTAGTTAAATTATTTTGGAGAATATTTGTGGCAAAGCATGGTACATGGTTTGTATTGTTTTGAAACTAGAGTCCTGGATTCTAAAATAGTGCTACTATTTTCCTCGCAGATATCGCCATTTGTTGAGAAGCAACACACCCCCACTGAAAAAATGAATTTCCATCCTTTAAAAATATTTAGCTTTCATTTTATAGTAGGGACCCTCTTGATGTTTTCTAGGTCTTAATTCCAAATTTTTCTTGCCTCCTTTTTCTTCAAGTTTTGCATATACCAAAGTATCTAAGTAGGCTTGCATATGCTTTAATTTCAATTTGGAATTCACTTCTTTAATGTTAGAATATTTCTGAGTAAAAAGGATCTTTCACTGATATGTAAAAATGTAGAATGCAGATAGATAAATTCATTAGAGCCAACCTACTATTTTTGAAAAATTTTCTAAGTGGAAGTAACTTGGGAAAACATCGCGATTTCGCGACATTTTCCATTTTTAGAAATGTCATGATATTGCGACATTTTCCATTTTGGGAAACATCGCGATATCGCGACATATTTCGCGACATTTTCCATTTTTAGAAACGTCGCGATATTGCGACATTTTTCATTTTGGGAAACATCGCGATATTGCGACATTTTCCATTTTGGGAAACATCGCGATATCGCGACATTTTGGACTAGAAGGGACCAAAGGCACAAGTGCATCGCGAAATCGTGACGTCATGAAATCCCAACGTCACGAAATCACGACGCGTTCCGAAGAAGGGGCCCAAAGCATAAGTGCGTCACAAAATCGCGATGTCACAAAATCATGACGTCGTGAAATCGTGATGCGTTCTGAAGAAGGGGCCCAAGGCACAAGTGCATCGCAAAATCGTGATGCATTCCGAAGAAGGGGCCCAAGGCACAAGTGCGTCGCGAAATCGTGACGTCTCAAAATCATGACGCATTTCAAAGAAGGGGCCCAAGGCACAAGTGCGTCACGAAGTTTTGACATCACAAAATTGTGACGTCACAAAATCGTGACGCGTTTCGAAGAAGGGGCACAAGGCACAAGTGCATCGCGAAATCGCGATGTTGCAAAATCGTGACCTCATGAAATCACGACATGTTCCAAAGAAGGGGCCCAAGGCATAAGTGCATCGTGATTTCGTGACGTTGCAAAAGAAAGGGGCCCAAGGCATAAGTGCGTAGCGAAATCGCAATGCATTTCAGAGAGAAGCGCTAAGTGCAGAAACCTGTCGCGATTTCATGACATGTCACAAAATCACGACATGTCACGGTTTCACAGCCAAGAAGGAAGATGGAAGCAAGTGCGGAGGATGTTGCGATTTCGTGACACATGTCAAAAAATAAAATCGACATAAAATGAACATTAGGGTTTTTTTTAATTAGTAATATTAAAATACTAATCCTTGTTTGTCTTTTGCAGAAAGCGAGCTGGCAGTTGCATACTAGCAGAAGTAATGGCAAAAAAGGACAAATAAGCATGGGTTAAATGAAGGCTGTCAGATGGAAATTTGAGATGCCAAGAATTGCTGGTTCATCCAAAATTTACAGATCTGGCCACAAAGAGACTTTACGGTGACTAAGCAACTGCCCATTTAATGGAATATGTCGACAATTGACCGAAAAATAAAAATATCTACACACAGTTACCGGAATTTGCCGATGGATGCATTTAACAGGAGAATTTATTGTGAAAGTAATGGCATACAGAGAATTTTAACTCAGAAGCGGCTCTGCGAAGATAAAATGTCAGAGAAACCAGTGACTCATTCTAAATTTTTCTGAGGAATTAATGAGGCGCTCCCGACAAGTGCACCAGAAAGATGAAGATATTTACTTACACAGTGCCCATTTATGGAATATATCGGTGACTGACCAAAAAATGAAGATATTTACTTGCAGTTACAGATGGATGAGAATAATATCAGATCATGTATTTTCCATTTATGGCAAGTAACTGCATTAAGATTTGCAGAGTGGTTAGGGTTTATTAAAAACTCTATTTTTAAAGGGGCTTATATTGTAAAACCGAGAGAGTAAGGTTTAAAGGATAAGTTTTAGGGTTTGAGAAGAAGATATTTTTGAAAAGATCAGGGTCTGTCCTGGGTTTATAAATACTTCTTCTGAATGTAAATTTCAAGAGGCAGAAAACTTAGAAATACAAGCTATTGGAGCAATTTCCTCCAAATCTTGTTTGAATGCTTTGTTCTAGACTTAGAGTTGGTGTGACTTTCATTTTTTGTGATAGCGTAGCCAGGAGCCTAATCTCTTTCAGATTGTGATAAGTTCATCTTCTTTTGTTTTTGTTTCATTAAGGTTTATTTAATTTATGCTATAGATCTGTGTTACCAGGATTGGATATGCTATTAGGCTTCATTTTTTTTATTGTATGTTAGGAAAAATTACAGATTTAAGGTTCAGGCCTGTTCTAATTGCTCTATCCTCACTGTGTGAGCTAGGCTACTGGTGAAAGATACCAATTTTAATCGACTTTCCTTCTGTTTGTGATTTTATTTCAGATCTGTTGTTGTCTTTGTCTTATGCTCTTAGTGGAAGGTGATCTTAGAAAGATGGACACTTTCCTCTTTGATTTTGTTCCATTTTGAAGCTAACCGGTATAACTAAAATTGGTAGTTTTGGTTTTGCAGCTAAGTTAGATAAATTTCTCTTTCTGCCCTACCCTACTCTCTTTGTTCCACCGATTGAATGATCCATTTTTATTTTCTTTTACATTTGTCTTTTATTTAAATCTGCTAACACATAAATAGCTAGATCAAAGAACTGATTGAAAATATGTTTCCCCACAAATATAACCAATTCCAAGAGCATTCCTGAACTAAGTCCAGGACCCATTGTAAGGTAACAGACAGTCCACTTGAAACTATTCCAGAAGTGGAAAAGAGTGAATAGACATTCAACCCAACTCTGTAACTCACACCATGGATATCCAGCAAGATCCTAAAGTGAGTGGGATTTATCCCATATAAGTGTTATCGGTATTTTATGCTCATTCTTCACAGGGTGTGTATAAAAGTTGAACCAACAAATAGCTCATAAAATATTTCACTTAAATTACATCTTGCTCAGATGAAACTGGAACTTGTCATTACTTCATTCCAAGAGAGAAAAATAAGGCCTTTCTAGCAAGGTAATAAGTTTTAGCTAGTTAGCCATACAACTAATATGTCAACTCCTAACAATTAATTTAATACAATACAACAAGGTTTTCTAGATAAGGGCTGGTAGAAGAATATGTTTATGGTGATGGAAGTTGCAATGCATTCAAATCTTTGGTCCATCTGCCAAATTAAATTTGCTTCCTCAAATCACCTGCATTGCTCCTAGTCTCTAGTTGGCACGATTTTGGCAAGAGTAGGAATTCAAAGTGGGATATGTGGGATTAGAACGGCTCAAAAAAAATGTAGTGAATGCATCTACATGAAACCAGACATCACAGAAGGTATACTAATGCAAATTCAAACACTCATGGTATAGGAATAGAATTTTAACAAACATTAAGACTGCAGAATATAAACTTCCATGCGCAGACATAGAGTAGCTCCATCTACTCTGTTCAAAAATCTCCTCAACTATGAGATGGATAATAACCTTAAAATTTTTCTTATACATGTCTATGAGTGTTATTATTATTAATATTTTCTTTTATTGACACTCGGGTGTAGGTAGAAGACGACTATCAGTATGCCCAGGTTAGATAAATATTTTGATAAGGAATTAACGATTATTATATTATATATATATTATATGTATATACATATTATTATATGTATATACATATTATTTTATTTAATTTTACTTTAATTTGTTTCTTTTTATTTTATTTTATTTAATTTAATCAAAGAATAATTTTCAAAAATAAATATAAAACGAGTGCAACTATGACACATAATTCATCAAATAAAGCATATGCATGATGCAAACAACAGTCAATATGCTCCTATATGAATGCATATCAGTGAGCTTCCATATATTCATGGATCGTAGTGCTTTTTTCATACCCCCATCATATCTCTCCTTACTTCTTGTGGCCACTCATACTCTGCTGGCCTGAAGGAGGGTACTTGGTTCTTCTTGATCTATCTTCTTAAAGATGAATACCTGATCCTACATTCATAAATCTATTAGCAATACCTTATCCTAGAAATGGGAAAATAAGTATGAATTATTGTTTAAATAATAGTTGTTAAGTGGGGTTGTTACAAAAATAATCTAAAACCAAATATGTTAAAACCACCCCATTCTATGTGATACTATATCCAAAATGTGTACCATTGATTTGGATGTAGCTATCACAATTATGCCCAAAGTAGTTTGCAAAGAAATGGGTCTTCCTTATACTAAGATAGCTAGCCACCCAATCCAAATGAATGGCACAAGGGTAAACATGGTTTGTTGGATAATATTACATTATTTGGTACATGCAAATGTACCTTCATGGTACAAATTTAAACATATAATAGATTAGGATTTGTGTCTATAGTTTAGATGAGTGATTTATATTTCCTCTTTATGTAAGTTTCCATGTGTAGGATATGCACAAGTATCATGTAAGAGTGTAATGTGTAGGATATGCACAAGTGTCATGTATGTAAGTATGCAAATATATAAAGTAAGGATGTGCACAAGTGTCTAGTATACAAGTGGAGATATGAGAAGCCAAATATAACCAATAGTAAAGGTTGCATCTTCCAAATATGTGAGTGCAATAGATAAGTATTTAAGAGTCACGTTACTATGGCTATATTATGGAGATAAAGCTCCATGCAATGTAAGGGAAAATGGTCTATAGCAATCACCACATATATATATATTTTAATTAAGGTTGGGGAAGGGGTGTTAAAAGGTCCTTGAACCTTTTACATGATAGTCATGTTAGAGTATATTATATTGTTTGGGTCGTGTAAATGTACCAACTTTGGTACATAGTTAGAGTAGGATATTACTTTAGGGGGAAGTTAGCTAGTTACTTCAAGCAGTTTAATAAATGTACAAGTGTCAATGTGCAAGGTGTCCCCTTGTATAGCTAGGTTGAGTATTGGCCAAGGAATCTATATTCCTATATAAATGGTCTCATAGTGAGTGATCAAAGACATCAAGAAAATCAAGAATATCAAGTCCTTTAATTTATTTATAGTGGAGAGTAGTAGTTAGTGGTAGAGCTCCTTGATGGAGCACAATGTAGTTCTTTAGCTTATATTAATGGAGTTACCATCACCTCCATACTGTATTGTATTTTCACCACTTTCTATTTATAGTATATTTTAGTCGTATTGTAGAATTCTATTCTTTCATATTTTTTGTATCTTATTAGGACTTGTGATAGATCTCTCCCACTGCATGTATCCTCAAAATCTAATAGTGGTATCAAAGCCATGATGCATCCATATAGGAATAGGAAGAGTAAAAGGTAAGGACTAAAACAAATCTCAATTACAAAAATTCTAAGATTACATTTGGCTAGAGTATTTCCATAGAGTTGTAGTAAAACTCGTGAAGACTAGGACTTAGCATTAATCCAATAGATTGACAAATAATCTAGTGAAGATTATTATATCTAAAATTATAAATGCTTCCATTTTAGTTTCTAATATCTTGTTGTAAGAAAATTAAGATTTATAAAATATTGGGAAGCTTCCTACAATAGAGCTAGAAAGAATATCTGCTTAGAATCATTCCAAAACTTGTAGCAACAAGTAGAAGATTGAAGATTTCAATGACCTGAAAAAGCGTCCCATTATAAGAGCTATGAACCTGTATATTGCAGAAGGAAAGAAAATACCACAATAGCCTTATTGTAGACTCAAGGAAGAATAAGACATCAAATGTGAGCCCAGGAGGAGATAGAATATTGGTGATCTCCATTTAAGATTAAAACTTGTGAAGTGTAGAAGAAGAAAATACCATAGAAGCCTTGATCCTAAAGAAAGAGCCACAGAAGACTTAATCCTAAAGAAGACTCCAAAGAAGAGTTATTGATCTAGAAGAAAACTCTAGAGAAGAGTTCCTGATCTAGAAGAAGACTCCAAATAAAATTCCTTGAAATAGGAGATTGGTGATCTCCTTTACTGATTAAAAGACTTCTTTCTGAAGAAGCTAAAGAGATCCATAGAAGATCTCATTGGAAAACTTCCAGTCATGGAAGAGATAAAGATGAACTAGTAAAGTCCTATTCTTAATAAGAGAAGCGATAAATTTTAGAGATCCAATAAGAATATCTCATTACCAATACTTCCACAAGTAGAAGGTTGAAGGAGAGGTCTCATTTGAAAGACAATATAAGCTACAAGATTGAAGACCTTGGAGAGGTCTCAAGGAGGAAAAATAAGAAGGCTTAGATAACATTATTGTAGAGCTCATAGAAGCATCATCAAAAGAGTTCCTATAAGAACTCGTTAGAGAAATACACTACCAATAAGAATATCCTGATAGTGAAGGACTTGGGATAATTATCACCATCCAATAACAATCCCAAGAGGAGAAGATTTTGGTAAAGAGTACCAAATCCTGAAGAAGAATCCAATGAAGACCTCAAGATATTCAAAGTCTTGAGAAGAAGATCCTATTTGAATTCAAGAAGTAGATTGAATGAGGACTCAAATAGAAGAATAAGCCTACCAAATCCAAGATATTTGGATATTACCTCTCACAGCAAGAAGGTACATTTCATAAGCAAGGAATTTTTGAATCTACTATAGAAAATTGAATACCACTAGAAGTATTAAGCCACCAAACCCTAGGCTTAAGACAAAAGGTTTGATACCATAGTTTGGTGAAGTAAGAAGTTGTTTTGGACAGCCAACAAGAAGTTATGAAATTCATTCATCTTAGGGTAGCAACTTGGTGAATCTAAACATCAAGATCTACATTATTTTTAGAAGCCATTAAAAGGTAAGTAAATTGGGTGCAATTAGTTGAACTTCAAATTAGGGTTCATTATCAAACTCTATTAAGCACCATATTGGGATTAAAGTTGCAAATAAAAAGGTCTTATAGTATAGTCTTCAAAAAAGTGCAAAAATGAGAGTTCATTTTAAAATATATTTGCATATTAAAATAGGAGTTGGATATTTTTTGAAATAAATAAAATTATCATCTACATTTTTCTATCTAGGAAGCAAAGAAGACTACATCCTACAATATTTATTGTAGTGAAAATTGCAAATTATTCATTAAGGGTTATTTTCAAATTACTCTTAAAAGTTGTAGAGATTATTAAGTGCATTAGAAACTACTTTGAGAATTTATTTATAGGAGCAATAAGGTGAGATTATTGTTACCATTAAAGTGCATTAAGTTGAAGGTATTATTAATCCATTTGCACTATACTAGTTGATCTTTAACTAGTTACTCTAAAAAGAGTTAGTTTATGTTTTTTGATTGCCAAGATCAAGGGCACACAACTAGTAGATTATCAAAGTGTCTAGAGACACTATTTGGTGCACAAAACCTGCAGCATTTCATGGCCCAAAGAAGCCATCAAAAAAATGTCATATTCCTCCAAGAAGTGGAGAAGAAATCCACCACAAAAAATAGTAAAAGAAGCTACAAATAAAGAATTGGTGAGTCTCAGATTCAAGGTGCACTAAGGGTTTTTTACAGGTGAGAATTAGTGTAGAAAATACTTCTTTAAAAGCTTCTATCTATGTGGTTATTAGCTTGGATTTAGTACCATATTAAACCAAGCAAAAGGAGAGAGTTTTTTAGCAAAAGAGACAACATCAAATCAGCCCTTGCCTACAAGAAATTCATCATTAAAACTAGAAGAAAAATCTTGCAAAAGGAGGTGCAAAAGAAGGTATTATATTTATAATTTTATTTACATTATCTTGCACCATAATATTTTGTCCTACGTAGGATAAAGAACAAGGTGTAAGTATCATAAAGGCACATTCTTTATAAGCAAGGAATATCTCAAAGTAGACATAGAGAAGCATCATCCAAGCAAGGTAAAAAGGGCCTTCAAATAAATCACATCATCCATGGTTTAGACAACCACAATAAGCAACCTACAAAGGATACATATCATAGCACATGGAGAAGCTATCATTCACAAAGGTAAAAAAATATAGCATCTTGAAGGTAAGAGAAAATCAAAGCATAAAGAGCTCGATGTACATCCATAAAGAGCATTCGAAATCACCATTGGAGTGTTACAAAACCTCCACCATAGCATTTCTCACAATCCTAGCTCAAAGAAATCAAAGTGTTGCTCATTATACCAACTGGAACCAACTCACATACCAAGTACCATCGAAAATATAGCAAAGAAAGAGTTACAAATAATACGTTGAGGAAGCTTGGAGTAATATGTTAAGAAGGCAGGTTCATGCAAAATAAAAAAGATACTACTTGTCACCTTTTAATAAACCCTAACGCCTTACATATGATCACTCAAAATAATGCTCAAATTCTATATGCTTGAAAGGAATAGTCCAAATAAGTGTTACACAAAAGAGTTTTACATGCGTTAGAGAATGGGTGACACTTATCACCAAGCTATATAAGGGCTCACATAAAAACTTTAATATCTATCTTCCTTCCTATAGAAACAAGTGTCAAATAGAATCTACCTTCTCCAAGCATTGAAATAAACTATCACCAAGCTATATAAGGGCTCACATAAAAACTTTAATATCTATCTTCCTTCCTATAGAAACAAGTGTCAAATAGAATCTACCTTCTCCAAGCATTGAAATAAACTACCATGACACTCGTCATTTTCTAAAATATATTTCTATTTTATGTGCCAAAGAACAAAGAGGGAAGCACATTTACAACAACAAAGGTATGTAGTGTGTAAGAGGAGAAAAGAGAATTCAAAGCTCTTGGTCAAAGAATTTAAATTGGAGCAAGAATTAAGGCTCCCATTGTCCAAATATTTTAGTCAAAGGAGAGTCTACCGCCATCTACCATAGAAAGGATTCAAGACCATCATTAGAGTGTTGTCATCCACATCCGAATTATGTGCCAAATATTGAAGGTTTACAACATTATAAAAGTATGAAATTACTTTATTAAATTTACTTTCATTAAAGGATTTATAAGGGTTATGATAAAAGGTTGAAACTATAGGGAAATCAACCATATTTGAAAACAAAAATCAAAGGAGAACCATACACTAGAAATAGCTTAATATTTTCAATTTAAAACATAGGAGAAGTAAGGATTTCTACTTGGAAAAAATAAATTTCTATTATTTACAAAAAATATTGTTTTCTAATATTCCAAATTAGGGAGTTATAAGGAATACTACACCAAAATTATATTATTGGAATTTAGAAACATTAAAAGGATATAAAAGGAAGTTCCTCAAGGAATATCAAGAGTTAGAATTAATTAGTATACTTATCTCAAAATAACACTAAAGGGATAAAAGAAATCCAACCATTAGAACTTAATCAAATTAACAAGTGCTTAGTTCAATAGGAGAAATAAGGAGTAATAGAAGTTGATTTTTGTTATTTACAAAACTTTACAAAATCAGCCCAAAAATTGAACTACTATTCCCAAAATCATTATATAACATATCTAAAATCACTACGGAGTCATAATATATTCTACAAAAATTGATAATAATAGAATTTATCAAAATTTATCAAGTAGGGAGTCATAAGGAAGTCCACAAAACCTAAGTTCAATAAAGGTTTTATCAAATTAATTCACATCTCTTAACTAGGGAGATATAAGGACTCTACAAAATCTAAGCCTTGGATAGGTTTATCAAATTGGATCATTTACTCAAGAAATAGTATTCTACAGATATTAAGAAAACAAAAATAATACTACGTGACATATAATAGGGAGACATAAGGGAGTCTACTACAAAGGATTCATCATAAATATCTCTGAATAGAAACAACTAAAACTAAGAGAGATGTTTACCTCAAGTAATACAATAAACAAAGATATGAACAACACTATTAGAAAGGAAAGAGCAAGTGTCATAAAAAGTGGAATCAATAATTCACTTATAAATTTTGAAGGAAAATTAGACCTTAATTTCAAAAGGATACATAATGAAGCTTTAAAATATAGCTTTGAAGCAATGGAACATTATCTACATGCTCAACTCACTAAAGCAATTAATAATGGATGGAATGACATTCAAATTTCTTTAGAATATGGAAGCATATTATATATGGTAATAATTACATTCAAATATTATCATCCCTAGCAAAGATATTTGACTCTTCATGCAGTATTAGTACTTCAAGTTATACTGACATAAAATCTTATCATGAGGCTCTAAGTGTATGTTCAAAAGCTTCTATACAGGATAAGAATAATGATAACAAGGACAAAGGAAAAGATAAAATACTCTTGCAAGAATCTAGTGATAGTACATCTACCTATGAAAGTACTAACTCCAATAAAGAATAATAAGAAGAACCAATTCATGGAGGCACACAGTGCAATGTGAACTAAATATAATGCAAAGGACTAGATAAAGCTTAAGAACTTCTTAAGACAAAGATCCATATTGAAGATTAAAATCTTCAAATACCCAAATAATGTAATACAGGGTGGTGTTAGAGTATATTACATCATTTGGATCATGTAAATGTACCACCTTTGGCATATAGTTAAAGTAGGAGATAACTTTAGGGGGAAATTAGCTAGTTACTTCAAGCAATGTAATAAATGCACAAGTATCAATGTGCAAGTTGTAATGTGCAAGGTGTCCCCTTGTATAGCTAGGTTGAGTGTTGGCCAAGGAATCTATCTTCCTATATAAAGAGCCTCATAGTGAGTGATCAAAGACATAAAGAAGATCAAGAATACCAAGTTCATCAAGTTATTTATAGTAGAGTAGTAGTTAGTGGTAGAGCTCCTTGATGGAATACAATGTAGTTCTTTAGCTTATATTAATGGATTTACCATCACCTCCAAATTGCATTGTATTTTTACCACTTTCTATTTATAGTATATTTCAATCATATTGTAGAATTCCATTCTTTCCTATTTCTACATCTTATTAGGACCTCTGATAGATTTATCCCACTGCATGTATTCTCAAACGCTAACAATTCATAGATTTAAAAATATGCTCAAAAATAAAGCTTCTCCACAATACATCTATGCTAAACAAAGAAGGTTGTAATACAAACACTCCTTTCATATTCTACTTCACAACTAGACAACATACATATAGAACAACTACTAATAGGGTTTAGAAAATACCATCAAAGCATAAGTAGTATCATACTAAATTGATTAAGTAAACCACCTCCTACAAGATAGAAAAATAGTAAACTGGAGGTGCCCATTGACCATAAGCTTTGAAGCTTTGACGATTTCCTTGAGCTTATTTTTGCTTCATCCACAAAATTTTTGATCTCCTTTTGTAGGGCTTGCATCAAGATGAAATGCTTCTCAATGGTCTCCAAGAGCCCATTAACCAATTTCTATTTGGTAGGGGTATTGAGTCCCCTTGTGTTCCAAGAGAGTAGGTTCATTCTTAATTCTTCCTGGTAGTCTTTTCTCTCTACCCTATGATAAGGTATTTTGGGTTACATCACAATTTTGTCCACAGTTTCTCATTATCCAATCTCTTGATTAGTTGGCCTTCCAAATTTATATTCCACTCCTACATCAATCCACCATTTCTTTTGATTCCTGGTTTGTCGACTTAGGGTTGGACCTGAGAATTCTAAACCTCCCATGTTATTAGCTTATTTTCCATCATCATGGGTTAAATATTTTGTAGGAGGGTTATGGCCTTGTTCATTTGAATAAAAAAATATAATCAATTGTGTATTTCTTCCTCATTCATTTCATTGTGTTTGGGGGACTGGATCAACCATTACTGAGTCTAGTTGAGCAAAGGAATTTTAAACCAAAACTTCATAACCCTTTGAAGAGGGTTTTCCAATATGTACCTCTTGATTTTATTTTAAAAATTGACCCTCCTCAGGGACTTCCTATTGAATTGGTTTTTCCAAGTGATTTGGGATCCCCTCTCTATTGTTCTCAACAATTTTATCCCTTGAATCCCTACCCTACTTGGAGTTCTCACCTTCATTCTACTTCTTTTGCCAAATTTTTTTATTATGGGTTTATTTCTTGTGAGTGGAGAATGCATTGGTTGAGTACTCTAATTTCTTGCAACTTTCGTATTTTGCCATGGTATTTTCATATTCTATAGTTTGATTCCATACACCAATATTTGAAACCAATCTGATTAAACTAGGTAACTCCTCCATATATACATTTATGTAGATTCTTGAGTAAATATGTCATAAGTGAGCCCTGGTGGCAAGATCAATAGAAATAAGGTGCCCTATTTCATTTATGATACCTACAAAAAAAAATTATTCCAGTATTATAAGGGAAGACCTGACAATATTACACAAATCAGTTCTTGGGTGAAGCTGTGGGCTTCAAGATCAAATTCAATGTTCTTTCGTCACAAGAAAATCCCTTGGCATCCATATAACCATGGACCTCCCTAGAGTATTCAATAAAAATATTAATTATAGTTAATCTTAACCATAAATAACCCCTTCAACATTTCCATGATCTCCACATGGCCATAGGATCACCATTTAGTAGCAGCCCATTTCCTGATTGTGTCAAAGATCTGATCGAGATCCCATATATTGACCCACAATATTTATAGCTCCTTGCTCAACAGTTAGGTTGACCAAATAATTAGGTATGAATATTTGTCCTCCCTCTAATTATATCTCAAAATGGATATTCTAGGGTATTTTTTTTCCCATGGACCATATGCGACCAGGAATGATCCCCTAGTTCAAAAGGGTGCTTTTTCCATAAAAAATTATTCTATTCCTTTGATTGAATATTTAGCTTCAGAAATAGGATTTGGACCCTATTCATTTTTTATTTTATTTCAAACCTACTCCTATAGAAAACCTACTCCCACCCTCTCCTACCATTATGATTTCAACACTAGGGGTAAAGCCATCAAATGGATTTTTCCCAGCTTTTCAATCTGCCAAACGTTGTCTAGTATTATGTATATATGTTCATAAACAACCTATATAACTAGCATCAAGATTTTCAACCTACTCAAAAAATCCTTTTTTATTTCTATCGTTAGAATTTGGGTCTGGCCAATGATCAAAAAGATGCTCCATTCACTCTTCCATAAACATTTTTACAAGTTTTACCTAAATTGTAGACAATAAACCCAATGTTTTTATAAGTGAAGGTGTAGCCCAACTCTGGGAATTTGACCTATCATCAACATGGAGAGAGGAAATATTTTGATTTTTTGATTCCACATTTGCCATTTCCTCTAACTTATCAGTAATTTTAAAGCCAAACTAGAGTACCATATAGAAAGCATTGATAATAATGCTTGTATACATATTTTTGTGCAATTATTATTTTAAGTATCTTTAATGCATGTACATGAATTATTTTGGTCATTTTACATTCATATTTGATATTATAATTGAATGTTATTTCATTATTATATTGGCCTAGATATAGATTTGATTTCTCATTTATATAATTCTAGTCTTGATTATTAATATTTTGACCTATAATATTATGGCCTCTTTATATTAAGACCTATGATATATTGAGATAGTAAGGCTTAAAATACAATAGTGGTATTAGCACAACCAGTTAACTCTATCCATTTTTGATAGAGTTATATTTTAGCCATCAATATATTGGAGTTTGTCCACTTTCAAGGCAGTGAAGACTTGAAATCTATTTGAGAAGGTCTAATTGGATAGATATTTAGGGGATAGATAAAAGTCACCTTTATTTTAATGCTAGGGTATTTTCACTTGGTTCAAGGGAAAAAAAATGAAGACTAGTACTCAGATTGAATTGATTAAGAGAGCGAACTCAGAAGATAGTTGGATGTGAGGGGACATTCATATTCACCCTGATATTAATTTTGGATTCTCAAGAAAAGAAAAAAATTGTATTGTTATTAGGTGTGACCTAACACATTATTGAATTGAGGAGCATCAAAGCTCTAAAATAATTGAAAAGCATCAAAGCTTATAGATATTGAAAAGCATTATATATTCCATAGGATTGAGAAGCAAACTTCCAAAGATTCAAATTTTTTAAGATAACTTTGATTAAATCCAAAGTGTGGTAGAAAGAAAAAAATTGTAACTTTCTACTAATAATGAAAGACTATATTGTAGCTAAGATCTCAAAGCAGAACATTCTAGTTAGAGTAATATTAAGTAAGGAAAAAATACCTTAGTAGTCCCCAAGTGTAGAGCAAAATCACCTGAGGATGATAAAGCTAAAATGAAGAGCAGAATCACCTGAGCCTAGTAAAGCTCTAGCATATTGTAGAATTATCCAAATTTGAAAATATCCAAGTATATTACAAAATCATTCAATATTTAAAATGACTAGGTGACCAAGCATAGAGGAGAACCCTGGTCTAGAAGCTGTTAGAATAAATCTTAAGTCCTACTAGGATATTCCAACTGGAGTTACCACTCTTACATGAGGTAGGTAAACTACCAGTTAAGATTAGCTCATATCTATTGGGTTGCTGTAATCCAACGGATCGCAGTGATCAACTTTTCTATTTATACAAATTTGATCCCATGGAATAAATCAATAAGTTTATTGAGCTTCACTCCATACTTGTGATGTATTGCATAACTATTTCCTTTTGTGATAGAATATTGTTTCTCAATATTTATAACATGGTATCAGAGCTAGGATAGTTTTGCAAGCATTCAAGTTTTTTGAAGTATTTTTTTAGAATCTGGTTCATTAGTCTGATCACTTTGGTGGTTCATTTTTTTGGATACTCTTAGATGAGATAATTTGCTTGTATTATCCAACTCTAAAACCTATTCATTTGTATAAAGACACTTCATTTGGACATCATCAATCTTACCAGTTTTTTGGGGGTTGAATTTAAATTTTCATTATTCATTCTTTATCACAGCCTCCACGATTTAAGAATGAATATGCAACCTGTTGTTGCATACTATTTTGACTATCACTCATTGGGTGGACATGGCTAGTAGCTACATTCATTGTATATCTAATGGCTCTTGGTACTAATTCACAATGAGACAACTACTGACGTGAATAACATCTTGTTGATGTAGATTGATCACAATTCCTGCTAAGATATCAAAATTCTCTCACTATTGATGTAATTTGGTGACTGTTTATGGACAATATATTTGGTGGTGCAATAACCAATATATATTTTTTATCAAATCACGTACTCTCTAAGCCTATTAGGAGAGAAATCATTCAGTTTTATCACATCAAAATTCTTGTCTCTAGCTTCAATTGCCATTAAGATTCAGTTGCCATTATCAGTTGTTGTTGCCTAGCTTCAGTCAACTAGATCCTCTTATGAATAGAATTATCAATTGCCATTACCTAGATTTAGTCTTAAAGACACTCCAACGTTCCATTGGAACTCAAGGTTTCTTTTGGAAATCACGTTGTGACTTGGCAATTTTTTTCTTGGTACTTGACGCTTATTTTTTGGTGCATCACGATTTGGCAATCCCTTCGATGGTGTGATCATGAAAATAAAAACAAACCTCCTCTAATATTTTTCTTGGCACTCCAATATTCCACTTCTTGGCGCTCCAACATTCCATCGAAACTCAAGGTTTCATTGCCTAATTTTTTGTAAAATTTTTGCTATAAATATATAAACTCTTACTTATTTGTGGCAGAATGTTTACCACCTATATTTTTTGCACTTGGCTACGTGAAGTGATTTATTCTAGATAGCCAACAAAAGAAACATAATATTTAGGAAACAACACCTGGTTAGCACTTACGTGAAGTGATTTGTATTTGCGGGATTTGTTTTTAACAGTTGTTACCAGCTACAGTGCACAACAAAACTGGTTCAAAGCATGCATACATCCTAGGAAAAGAAAAGTTTTTCTTGAGTTTTTGGAGGTAAGAAACCTTTTTTTGGAGGTAGTTTGCTCATGGAAATAACCAACAGCTAAATTTCTAGCTAGTGTTAGCAACAACATTCTTTGGAGGTGGTTTTCTACGTTTTTTTTGGTGATGGTTTGCATGTGGAGAAGCTCGATCAATCTGCATCAATCTATATTTTGATGCCTATTTTTTCTGCCTATTTTTTTCTGGGAGCCACTTTGAATCCCAAGTACCGTCGCTTCATTGTATGTTCTAACAATTTCAAAGAGGAATTCAAGATTCACTGCCATCTACACTAGTGATTTAAAAGTTGATATCTAAATCGCTTTGCTTGTGCTGGTATTTTCAAAGAAGAAGCCTATATCTCAAGCTTCGTAACGGTGCAAGTATTCTTTCTCAAGATAGTTTTTTACTATTGTTGTGTTGTAGCATTGTGACTAATCTATAAGGTTGTATCTGGAGTAGTGACTATTTTACAATTTGGAATTCTTCTACTGTAAATGGGTATCTTCACAGAACTCATTGTTCTATTGTAACCTCTCTTGGACTCCTCTCACTTTCATTTCTTGTATTCCAAAAAGCACTCAAAGTGAGAAGTTTCATTGTATAATCATAATAAAAACAATTATTTTCGGGGGTTTCTTGGTGCTAATTATTGCACCATATTGTTATCTTTGTTCAGGTGGGAGTTATTGTTGTCTTTTCTGAGAGGTCTTCTTGCTGCACTTTTTCATTTATAGACATAATGAATCCTCTAAATTCAATAGACCCACTCACTCATAAATATCATACCTGGAAACCAAGAATATTAAATCTCATTGCTCAAAAAGGTCTCACACATTTAATAGAGGAGAATCAACCTAAATTTGAAAAAGAATATGAAATATTTGTTCATAAAGTAAAGATGTATGAAACAATAGGAATTATAAGCACAAATGTAAGTGAAAGTTTATGGTTTCACATTTTTGAATGTAAAACTCCATTTGAGAGTTGAAAAAAACTAAAGATATTATTTGGTAAAGTGGATCAAATAAGATCAATGTAGCTTGAAGCAGAGTTAACAGCTTTATCACCTGAAGACTTTAGCACAATTGTAGACTTTCTCACCAAATTTAAGGAAGTCCTCACACAATTAAAAGGTAGTGGAAAATGGATCGACTCTCATACTTTCTATTCTACTACTCACAAATTAAATTTGACATCTCACGAGAGAGGGGAGGGCTCTGGTCCCTCCCCTGCTCCCCCTCCCATGGCTCCTAGTTCTTGCCCAGTCCTTGGCTCAATCTAGGTCATCCCTCCTGGGGAGTGGTTGTTTGCAGATGATATCCTGGGGGGAGATCCTTCTCCACTATTTGCGCCCCTCCCGGCCGGCTAGGGTTTCCTTGGTTGTTTTTTTAGACTGGTGCTTCCCAGGGTTCCCTGTTTGGTTGGCGATCCCTTCCCTTTTTCCCTCAAGCTTCCCCCTGGGGTTTTTTGCTGGTTATTCGCGTGGATCTGGTCCCCTGCATTTCTCGGTGCGATGGAGGTGACGGTTTAGGGTTTGGACAGCTTCCCCTTTTTCTTGTGAATCCTCGGTGGGCTCTGTGCTTGGACGGGATTATTGGTCCCTACTGCTGGGATCCTCTTCTGTTTTCCCGGGGTGGGTTCCTTGTGGTGCAACTCTCTGGTCACTTCCTGATGGGCTGGATCCTCTCTGTGCTGGCTGTTGGATTCCTGCAGGATGGCTCTCGCTGAACGAAATGTTTTCCTAGTGGGCGGGATGGTTTCTCCATAGGGTGGGATCCGCCAATTCCATCGGTTTTCCCGCGAGGCGGGATCCTTTCTTTTCTGTTGGTTTCTCGGATGGCGGGATTTCCCTGTTGCTTCCCGCTAGGCGGGACTATTTGTGGTGGTTTTGATTGCTTCCCGTGAGGCGGGATTTTATTGTAACGGTTTTTCTTTGCTTCCTGTTGGGCGGGATCTTCTCGATGGTGGTTTTTGGCTACTCTCCGCTGGGCGGGATCTCCAAAACTTCTTTCTTTCTTATTTGTTTGTTTCCCGCTGAGAGAGATTGTTTCATGCTTACTGTTACCGCTAGGCGGGATTTCTGTTTTGGTGTTCAGTTTCAATGGATTGATGCCCTAGGCCCATTTCTTATGTAATCAGGTTTTGGGATCCTTGTTAAAACTCGCTATAAATACAAACACTATAATTAACAAAAAAAAAAAAGGTAGTGGAAAAAATAAAATAGAAGAAGAATATATCTACCTTATTCTATCCAAATTAAATGGAGCATTTCAAATTTTTGCAACCACCTTTTTATCTACAAAGGATGCACTTGGTACAAGTTTTACAATGCCCACATTGGAGGAATTTTATGATAGGCTCACTAGAGAGGAAATGAAGCTTTCAAAATTTGAGTCCTCTCCCTCCTCCTCAAAAGCCTTGGTGGCTTCCAAATCAAATAAAGAAAAAATCAAAAAGAGAGAAAAAACACCCATAACTTGTAGTCATTGCAAAAAATATGGTCACTCAGTAAACAGATGTTGGAAAAGACTATAGCAGCTTGAGGCAACAATGAAGGATCATAAAAATGACATTAAAAAGCAAATTGGAAAAGCCTTAAATGTTCAAGAAAAAGTTAAAACTTCCTCAAATTATTGGGTTCACATGAGTCATTTACTTCTCTTTGCTCAAGCTCAACTTGCAGCATTGAAGTTGGTGACTCATCATTTATCCCAATAAAAGGAAAAGGTTACATTACCATTGATGGCGGTCATATCAATAATGTTCTCTATGTCCCAAATATTTCTACATATATTATCTCTATCTACCAAATTTGTACATCTGGGAAGGGCAAAACAGTTATGTTCTCACCAAAAAGAGTTGAAATAAAAGACTTACAAGAACCTTACTCCCTTATAGCTAAAGGTGATATTGATCATAAAGCTCACCTATTTCACTTCAAGGGATTCAAATATTCTAATAAAGCCTCCTATTTTAATGCACATGGGGATATTGAAAGAAAAATATGACACGAAAGGTTTGGTCAAATAAGTTATAACTATTTGAGAGAGTTGAATACTCATGAAATGGTAGTTGGGTTGCCAAAGGTCTCTTCTCTTGATGGAGTGTATCCTGGATGTACTCTTGGAGAAAAACATCAAGATCATTTTCACCCAAGTGGTTCCAAAATACCTCCTCCCCATTGGAACTAATCCATAGTGATTTAATGGTCTTCCCACATCCATCTTTCATAGGAGCCAAATATACCTTAATCTTCATTGATAATTTTTCAAGATGTACTTGGGTGTATTTTTTAAAATACAAAAGTGATGTCCTATCTCACTTCAAAAATTATAAATCCTTAGTTGAAAATCAAGCCTCTTGCAAAATCAAAAAGGTTCATACAGACAATGGGTGGGAATACTTAAGTAATGCTTTTTCTAAGTTGCTTTCAACTCATTGCATAATTCATCAACATTCAGTATTCCATAATCCTCAAAAAAATGGTGTAGTAGAGACAAAGAATGGATATTTAAATTAAATTGCTAAATGTATGCTCCACTCAAGGGATATTCCAGCAGTTTTTTGGGCTAAGGTAATAAATTGTGCAAATCACATTCAAAACTATACACCACACAAAGCACTTGGGCATTTGACTCTAGAAGAAGCTTGGTTTGGTTCCAAACCTGATGTCTCCTTTTTTCAAGTTTTTGGTTGTACTGATTGGATCCACATCCCAAAGAAAAAGAGGAAGGATTTAGACAATAAAAGCAAGAAACTTATTTTTATTGGCTATTGTGAGGATATGAAAGCCTAAAGGCTACTTGATCCTACTACTCGTGAGGTCTTTTTTCACATAAATATTCAATTTGATGAAAATTTTCCTTCTCAAGATCCTCATACTTCTTCCTCCACCAACCTTGATTCATTTGAGCCATCCCCCTTATTTGAACCTCAATCTGATGAAGAACCAATCCTTGATATAAATAACCAAAATGATGATCCAATTCTTGAAGTTCCTACAATAAATCCTGGTACAACCATTACTCCTCCAACAATTCCAAAATGGGCCTGCACTATTGTTCAAGAGGCAACCCATTTAATCCATGATCTTCCACATTCCAGAATTAGTCATTCCTTGGGTTTTGGTCTTTTATGTCAATCCATTTCTACTAATCCACAATCCTTTATTCAGGCCAATGGAATTCAAGAATGGGATGATGCCATGGATAATGAATACTCTTCCTTGATAAAAATCAAACTTGGGATCTAGTCCCTCTTCTTAAAGGAAGAAAATTTGTTTGGTGTAAATGGGTTTATCGAACCAAGTATGCAACAGATGGAACCATTGACAAATACAAATATTTTTTGGTTGCTAAGGGTTTTTCACAAGTTGAAGGTATTGATTACTCAAAAAAATTTGCACCTATTTCAAATATGGATTCAATTAGGCTTGTACTTGCACTTGCTGCCTCACAAAATTGGCCTATTTTTCAGCTGGATGTCAAAAGTGCTTTCTTACATGGTGACTTAAGGAAGAGATATATATGGAGCAACCCACTGGATTTATTTAGGAGTCCTCCCTTTTTTGTAGACTAAGAAAGTCTCTCTATGGTATCAAACAAGCTCCTCGATCTTGGTATAATAAAATGGATTCTTTCCTTCTCACCACCGAATTTTCTCGTTGTGAGTCTGATGCTACAATCTATATTTTATGGGAAGAATATAACATCACCATTATTGTTCCCTATGTATATTACCTACTTGTCACTAGTAGTTCCACTTCTCACATTCATACTATAAAGTCCTCCCTTTATGAGATATTTGAGATGGTTGATATGGGTTTAGCTTATTACTTCCTTGGATTTTAGATCACTCAAATAGATTCATGGGTATCATTATGTCAGTAGAAGTATACTCTAGATCTTCTTCGATGGTTTAGGATGGTTGATTGCAAGTCTTCTCCAACACATTTTTAGTTTGGATTCACTTTAACTTCTTCCTGCACTTCACCTCTATATTATGCTACTCTATACAAATAGCTAGTAGGGAATCTATTGTATCTAACTCATACTCACCCTGATATTTCCTATACTTTTGGTTAGTTTCTAGATTTTCTCAAATACCTCATCTTAGCCATTAGCAGGAAGCGAATACTTCGCTATCTTCAAGGGACTTCATATTTTGGGTTGTTCTATGGTAGAGGATCTACAGAGATTATCGGATACACTAATTCATATTGGGTAGGTTCAGTTTAAGATAGATGTTTCACATTTGGCTATGTTTTTTATCTTGGTTCTTCACCTATTTCTTGGTCATGCAAAAAATAGCAGGTAATTACATTATCATCTACAAATGCAGAGTATAGGGCAATAGTTTTGGCCATTCAAGAGGCTCTTTGGATTTGTCAGATATTGAGAGAGTTTTATTTTTTCCATGACCAGCCTATTATATTTCGGTGTGATAACCAAAGTACAATTCATATTTATTACAGTCTAGTTGAGTATTAGTGCACCAAGCACATTGAAATCCACATGCACTTCATTCGGCAACACATTCAGGATGGGAATCTTTACTTGGAATATATTCTAACACAAAATTAGATTGCATATATCTTCACCAAAACCTTTGCTTCACCACGCTACCATAAATTACATGAGAAACTTTGGGTAAGGAAGCTATCTTAGGGAAATGTTGATAAGAAATATTCCTCTTCATATTCCTCTTATTCTTCTTCTTCTTCTTCTTTTTCTTCTATCTCTTTTTAGAAGATGTTTTTTTCCCATGTGGTTTTATCATCTCTCCAAAATTAGTTCTGCTATACATTTGTACATGAGTACCTAATAAGGTCTTGTTGCCAGGACTCATTTCAGTGGATGTGCCACTCTATTATTAATCCCATATATTGTACATGAGTACCTAATCAGGTCTTATTATTGGGACTCATTTTAGTGGATATGCCACTCCCTTCATGTTGTTCCACTTACCCCTAGTATCACTTAAGGGGGGTGTTAGAATAAATATTAAGTCCTACTAGGATATTCTAACTGGAGTTACCACTCTTGCATGAGGTAGGTAAACTCCCAGTTAAGATTAGCTCAAATCTATTGGGTTGTTGTAATCCAATGGATCATAGTGATCAAATATGTTATTTATACAAAGTTGATCCCATGGAATAAATCAATTAGTTTATTAAGCTTCACTCCATACTTATGATGTCTTGCATAACTATTTCTTTTTTGGGATAGAATAGTGTTTCTCAATATTTCTAACATAAGCACTCAAGTATAGAGTAACATAAGACAATTTTTTATTGGTGTTAAGTAGAGAAACACCATGATATGGTAGATACCTAGAAGCACTCATGAAAGGATTACCCAAAGTGCTCACATAAGTGAATACAATAAATAAGATGAAAGTACCTAAGTAAGAGTAAAGTTGCTAAGCAACTTGAATTAGGCTATGGGAGGAAAGTACATAAGTAAGATGAAAGTGCTTAAGCAAGAGGAAAGCACCTGAGCAAGAGGAAAGCTTATATGTAGACCAAATTAGGTTGTGAGAGGGAAGCACCCTGAGTAGAAACACTTGAGTAGCTAAGCAATGAATATAGGTGATAAATAAGTGAGGAGGTCCAAACATTGAATACATAGAAGTGAAGAGGTCCAAATATAAAGCAATAAGACATGAATTTCAAGGTCGTCCAAACATCTATGAGAATGAAAAGTGGTGATAGGTTTGATCATCTAAATAAGACAAATGTAGAGGTAGTACAAATGTATATGAAAGATAAACACAGAGTAGTGAGGAGCACATAGAGCATTGAGGTAGTCCAAGAGATGAATAAACACAAAGCAGTGAGGGAGTTAAAGCAATATCTAGCCAAGAAAGTAGGATCTATTGCACATAATGGCCAATGAAATGTGGATTATATAATCTATGTTCATTCGAACGACTTGTTAGTCTTACAATGGCACTGAGAGGGGGGGTGAATCAGTGTGGTACTTTAAGCTTAACTTCAGAGCACTTAAAACTGAAATAATGAAACCTTAAAACCAGATAAAGCAAGCATCACAAAAGAACATATCACACAACACAAGATTTTAATGAGGTTCACCAATTTGGCTACTCCTCAAGAATGACTGCTTGGACTACCATCCAAATCCAGCCTTTGCAAAGCACCAACTTTACAAATAGTTTACCGACCTTCCAACTGGAAGGAGCACCAACCCCTGATTTATCTGTACCAATAGAAAGGAGCACCAACCCTTGATTTACCATCACCTACTGGAAGGAGCACCAACCCCTGATGCCAAGCTGCAACCTGGACTTCAATTTTGAATCTATAAGTTTGATGATAAAATACCTTTGCTTTTGCATGACCCTAACTGGTCTTCTCCACCTTTGCATTCTCTGTGCACTCTGCTCTTTCTGCGCAAACACTTCGCACACTCTACTTCACTGTAGTCCAACTTCACGATCGTCTTCTCCCTTTTGCGCACTCTGCTCCTTCTGCTTTCTCTGTGCAATCACAGATGCACTTAGGACAATTCGACATGACTTCTTCGCTCACTTTGCGCACTTCACCATCATCTCGCCGCTTCTACACTTTCTACGCTCTTACGACCACATTTCACACTTTGACACATATTCGACGATGCATTCATCAACATCCATAATTCTTCAAATAACCTTCCTTTTATAACAACATTTTCATGATCAAAAACCCTAATCTTAGTCGGTTGTAAACCCTGATCTTAGTCAGCTACAAACCCTAATCTTAGTCGGTTGCAAACCCTAATCTTAGTCGGTTGTCATAGGTCTTCGTCGGCTTCAACTCAACCGTGAAAACACAACATGTCACGATATCGTGACACTTTTGCTTACTCTCTCTTTCTCCTTGCTTTGGTCCCCAAAAATACATGTCACGATATCACGACACTTTTGTTCTCTCTCTCTTGCTTCTTTTCTTATCTTGTAGCCCCAAAAACACAACATGTCATGATATCATGACACTTTCACTTCTCTTCTTGGCTTGTACTCGTGAAAACATAGCATGTCGCGAAATCGTGACACTTTCACCTCCTTGCCTCTTTCCTTGGCTTGTACCTGTGAAAACATAACATGTCGCGAAATCGTGACACTTTCGCCTCCGTACTCTTCCTCTTTACTTTTGTCACGATATCGTGACACTTCTGCCTTCTTACTTTCTCTCTCCTCATTGAGTCACGAAAATGCGACATGTCACGATATCGCGACACTTTCTCTCCTTTGCTCTTTCTCTTGCCTTTGGGTCGTGAAAACGCGACATGTCGCGATATCGCGACACTTTTTCTCCTTTGCTCTTTCTCTTGCCTTCGGGTCGCGAAAACATGACATGTCGCGATATCGTGACACTTTTTCTCCTTTGCTCTTTCTCTTGCCTTCGGGTCGTGAAAACCCGACATGTCACGATATCGTGACACTTTTTCTCCTTAGCTCTTTCTCTTGCCTTTGGGTCGCAAAAACCCGACATGTCATGATATCGTGACACTTTTTCTTTCGGACTCTCTCTCCTGCAATATGTCGTGAAATCGTGACACTTTTTCTTCCGTACAATCTCTCTTGCAATATGTCACGAAATCGTGACACTTTTTCATTGGACTCTCTCTCTTGCAATATGTCACGAAATCATGACACTTTTTCTTTCATACTCTCTCTTGCAATATGTCGCGAAATCGTGACACTTTTTCTACTTGTCTTTTTTCTTCCAACATGTCGCGAAATCGTGACACTTTTTCTTCCGTACTATCTCTCTTGCAATATGTCATAAAATCGTGACACTTTTTCTACTTGTCTTTTTCTCTTCCAACATGTCGCGAAATCGTGACACTTTTTCTTCCGTACTATCTCTCTTGCAATATGTCACGAAATCGTGACACTTTTCTTACTTGTTCTTTTTCCTTCGAACTTGTCATGAAATCGTGACACTTCTTCCTGCTTTCTCTTTTTCTTCCAACATGTCATGAAATCGTGACCATTTTTCCACTTGCCTTTATTTCTTCCAACATGTCACGAAATCATGACAGTTTTGCTTGCTTGCACTTTCTCTCCGAACATGTCACGAAATCATGATAGTTTTGCTTGCTTGCGCTTTCTCTCCGAACATGTCATGAAATCGTGACAATTTTGCTTTCTTGCACTTTCTCTCCGAACATGTCATGAAATCATGACAGTTTTGCTTGCTTGCACTTTCTCTCCGAACATGTCACGAAATCATGACAATTTTGCTTGCTTGCGCTTTCTCTCCGAACATGTCACGAAATCGTGATAGTTTTTATTTCTTCTCAACATGTCATGATATCATGACAAATTTTCTTTCTTGCTCAACATGTCGCGATATCGCGACAGTTTTTCTTTCTTGCTCAACATGTCGCGATATCACGACAATTTTCTTCCTTGTGATTTTCTTTTGATTTTTAGCATATGGGCCACTTCGATCTTCTTAGACAACCTATAGCAACTTCACCCAAACATCAGAAACATCCTCATAAGCAGTTAATAGCATTGCACATACTCTGAGTAACCTCTGAACTCCTATCCACTGCATCACTGAACTCCTATCTACTACATCAACCGATCTGTCTGACTGTGTTGACAACAATGACAATATTGTTGCTGCACCTTGCTCAACAATCTCCCCCTTTGGAATTGTTGGCAACACACATGCAATTTCTTGTAATTCTTCTCCCCCTTTGACAATAATACCAAAGGGCTACTGCAGACTCCCCCTGAGTCCATGCACAACATTCTCAAGCACACGTTATGACAGTTAGCAAAAATTACAAATATGAGCAAAAATATAATCAAATATATAAATGCTCCCCCTGAGAATGTGATCCCTGTAGCTAGTCAATTCTTGGGAAACGTGACTACTCCACAATCTATTGTTGGAATAAAAATCCAACTTAACCTCACTTTTCAACTACAACTCTCGCGTACAACACGTTGTCGTTGCAATATATTCTGCCTCTATTGTGGATAAGGAAACTGACTCTTGTTTCTTACTGTTCTACGTGACCAATCTGTCTCCAAGATAGAATGCACCTCCACTGGTACTCTTTCTGTCATCTACACATCCTGCCCAATCTGCATCTTTTGGATACCATAACCCATACTCCATAGTACCCTTGTGATATTATAGAAGACTCTGTCTCTCTGTTGCACTCGATTGGTGGACCTCTTCTTCACTTGAAGAATCCTCACTCAGATCTATCTTCAACTGTGTTGGCTGCTAGATTTCTATCCATTGAGACTCTATCCTCTCGTACTCTGTCACCTCCAAAGCTCAGTCAATAGGCTCACTAAGAACCTGCTCAATAGGCTCACAGAACCCCTAACAAGCTCACATAGAACTTGTCCAATGTTGAATAACAAGCTCATACAAAACCTGTCCAAATCTGCTCCACCAAGCTCACTAAGAACTTGTCCGAATCTTCTCTAGAAATCTGTCCCAGCATTGTCCTCAAATATTTCCCAAAGGCCTTCTCAAAGGCTCAATCAATCATGCTCAAGTAGTACTCAAAATGAACTCAACAATGAATGGCGATCTCAAATCAAATCCACTTCATAGAACTTTAAAAATCACTTCACACATAACTTGACTAGGCTCAATCAAATCAACTCAACCAATCATCACAAGGGACAACTCTCTCTCACACAACCCTAGTCCAAGTATGTATCAACCAACTCAAATAATTCCAACAATGCTCAACCACAAATATCACATAACAATGATACTCATGTTCTTTTCTAACTCAAGTTCTTTCACAACAAATGGGCTTAAACCACTATGCTTATAACACAAGGTTTAAACACAACTCTCAATTCAGAAAACTTTGATGCATTCAACCAACCACTTTCACACACAATCATTTTCCCTTCAATGATATTTCAGAAATCAACCACCATAATGTTGTCACATGAGTCTCCTTGGGATTAGCCTGAAATCGTGCTACCATGCATACTGCCTACAAAATATCTAGTCTGATAGCTATCAGGTACAGTAAGCTTCCAATCATAGATCTGTACATGATTTGATCAACAGGTGGAGATTTGTCATTCTTGCTCAACTTGCTGCCTGTCGTCATGGGAGTGCTAACTGGCTTACAATCCTCCATTGTGAATTTTTAACATCTCTTTTACATATTTAACTTGAGAAAAAATATGCCCTTCTTACTTTGATTAACTTGCAACCGGGAAATAGACGTTCTCCAATCATTGCATTTCATTCTTTCTGTCTTTTTGCTATCTTTGCACGCTCATCTTTGTTGCCATATGATTCTCTTTCTCAAACCTTTGTTGAGTGAGATAGTTGTCTAGCCTTGCATACCATGCTCGGGGTGCCTGTTTCAAGCCATATATCTTCAACTTACAAACCAAGTTGGGATCATCACCAAGCTGGAAACCATCTGGCTGCTCAATATAAACCTCTTCTTCAAGCTTCCCATTCAAAAACGTTGATTTCACATCTGTCAACAAAATTGACAAGTGACTCACACTTGTACCAACTTTTGTCCAACACTGTACCAACACCGCAATTTTCTCGCCAACTCCGTGCAAGCATCAAACACTGTACCACAACACAACCAAATCCCTTTTTATATTTTCAACTTGGTCTATGTTTTCTACAGACACCGCTGGTCACACCTTACTTTCAACTGTTCGAATCAGGAGACAATATTTTGTTAAACACTTTACGGCCAACTATAGTGCACCTTACTCAAACTCATACTTTTGGACCTCGGATAGGTATGATTCACAAAGCAAAGTTGCTCATCTTGATGGGCTAAACATGAGTCAATGATCAGACTTCAATATTTTTCACCACAACGTCATAATAGATCTAACAATCTTCACGTCAATGTGTAGTTCAAATACACACTGCTTTTATCGAAACACATATATGCGGCTAGGGCAACATTCTTTCACTAACCAAATTATCTGAACTGTTATAATCCTTAACTTTGGACAGTGGCAGTAAGAACCATCACCAGTACAACAATGACATATAGCAATACTACCAATAATGACAACTCTCAATTTAATCACCACCCTTCACGGCACTTCCACAAACTACATGAACTGAAAACACACTTTGACAACTATACAACAACTTCCCTGACTACTTGCCTTTCATCCTCAGGTAATCAAACAAATACATAGGAGCATTAAAATGAAACTTCAAGATTGCTCCCCCTGAGGATGTGCTACCTGGAGTTGCTTAGTGCAATATCGGAGTAGTCTCCTTCAGTCCAAGGAGACATGATTTCCTTTCTTCTATCTTTCTCCAAACTTTCTTGAACTCGGGCTTGGATTTTTCAACTGCATCCCTATTTTGCACCTTTTCGTGAACTCGAACATTTCTCTTGTGTGGTTGTCTCTTGTGCATCCTTGATGAATGATTATTTTCCTTTTTATGTACCTGATTTATTCCCTGTCTGTGTTGCGTTCTTTGCGTCTGATGAAATCTACTATTTTGCCTTAGATTAGATACAAAAATGCTTGGACAAAACCTTGCTATGTGCCCATGACCATTACATTGAAAACATTGTACATATTGTTCACTCAGAAATGCAGAAGTATTTCTACCAGCATAACTCTTTGATTTATTATTCAATCCACAATAAATTGCCTTGTGACCATACTGGTTGCATCTAAAACAATAGCCATTAAAAGTCTTATTATTATGAATAGAGTGAGAGTGATAGAACCTCTTTTGTTGTGGTTGCTTTGTTGTAGATCTCCTTTGATATTTTCTTCCTTTTGAAAATTCAGCTTCAAGCTTTTCTTGCTTTGATCCTTCAACAGTGAACTTCTTCTTCTCTGCAGAGTTGGAAGATGAAGGTTGTTCAGCTTCATATCCAAGACCACGCCTATCCATGGAGCTTCTTTGTTGGCTTATCATTTTATCTAGCAACTCTGTGCTTTTCTCGAATTTGAGATTTGTATTGGCCTCTTCTAGTTGTTTCTTCAATAAAACAATCTCTTCCTCTTGTTTGCAACAACCAATCTCTTTCTCATTGAACCGTGACTCGAGAGTTTCTTCAATCCTTTTGAATTCTTCTACCTGTACTTTCAAACTGGTTATTATTTCATTTGCATCCTCAAGCTTTCTTGAGATTTCCTTATTCCTTTTTCTTTCTATCTTCAATTCATCCAGAGCTGCAATTAATTCCTCTTTCAAATTTATTTCTGCATCAATTTCTTCTTCATCACATCCCTGTTCTTTTTCTGTTTCTTCTTCGAGTGTTAAGAAAAGACCTCCACCTGTTTCCTTTTTAGAATCATCCTCTAGGACTTCATTAACTCTCAGCATATATGCTTTTATGTTCTCATCGTCATTCAACTTTAAGGCTTCGAACTGAGCTTGATGTGTTTGTAACTTAGCCTCCTTGATCTCATCGTCTCCTTCATGAATACTCTTCAGTTTGTTCCATATTTCTTTTGCTGTTTTACAACTCATGATCTTTACCAGTTCACTATCTACTAATCCGCACCTGATAGCATCCTTTGCTTTTGAGTCATTCTCAAACAGATTCTTACCGACAACATCGGTTGGAGGAGTGATGGGTATTGTGTATTCACTATCTACTGAATCCCAGATGTCGTATCCCAAAGCACAAAGATATGTCTGCATCCTGATTCTCCAGACCGCGTAATTAGTTTCGTCAAACAAAGGTGCTTTGTTTGATGAGAAGTCTTCACCATTTTCTGGTTCAATTTTCTCTTCCACAGGAACTGAAACTGACTGAGATGCCCTTTTGGAGGAGGATCTATTCTTCTTACCCATTGCGTACTAATCCAAGATCAACCCTGACTGATTTAGCCTTAGAAGGGAACTTGGCTCTGATACCAATTGTTAGTCTTACAATGGCACTGAGAGGGGGGGTGAATCAGTGTGGTACTTTAAGCTTAACTTCAGAGCACTTAAAACTAAAATAATGAAACCTTAAAACTAGATAAAGCAAGCATCACAAAAGAACATATCACACAACACAATATTTTAACGAGGTTCACCAATTTGGCTACTCCTCAAGAATGACTGCTTGGACTACCATCCAAATCCAGCCTTTGCAAAGCACCAACTTTACAAATAGTTTACCAGCTTCCACTGGAAGGAGCACCAACCCCTGATTTATCTGTACCAACAGAAAGGAGCACCAACCCCTGATTTACCAACACCTACTGGAAGGAGCACCAACCCCTAATGCCAAGCTGCAACCTGGACTTCAATTTTGAATCTATAAGTTTGATGATAAAATACCTTTGCTTTTGCATGACCCTAACTGGTCTTCTCCACCTTTGCATTCTCTACGCACTCTGCTCTTTCTACGCAAACACTTCGCACACTCTGCTTCGCTGCAGTCCAACTTCATGATCGTCTTCTCCCTTTTGTGCACTCTGCTCCTTCTGCTTTCTGTGCAATCACAGATGCACTTAGGACAATTCGACATGACTTCTTTGCTCACTTTGCGCACTTCGCCATCATCTCGCCGCTTCTACGCTTTCTGTGCTCTTACGGCCACATTTCACACTTTGACACGCATTCGATGACGCATTCATCAACACCTCAAATCTTCAAACAACCCTCCTTTTATAACAACATTTTCATGATCAAAACCCTAATCTTAGTCGATTGTAAACCCTGATCTTAGTCGACTGCAAACCCTAATCTTAGTCGGCTACAAACCCTAATCTTAGTCGGTTGTCATAGGTCTTCGTCGGCTTCAACTCAACCGCAAAAACATAACATGTCGCGATATCGTGACACTTTTGCTTTCTCTCTCTTTCTCCTTGCTTTGGCCCCCAAAAATACAACATGTCACGATATCACGACACTTTCACCTCCTTGCTTCTTTTCTTGGCTTGTACCCACGAAAACATAGCATGTCGCGATATCACGACACTTTCACCTCCTTGCTTCTTTTCTTGGCTTGTACCTATGAAAACATAGCATGTCATGAAATCGTGACACTTTCACCTCCTTGCCTCTTTCCTTGGCTTGTACCGCAAAAACACATGTCACGAAATCGTGACACTTTCACCTCCATACTCTTCCTCTTTACTTTTGTCACGATATCGTGACACTTCTGCCTTCTTACTTTCTCTCTCCTCATTGAGTCACGAAAATGTGACATGTCGCGATATCGTGACACTTTTTCTCCTTTGCTCTTTCTCTTGCCTTTGGGTCACGAAAACCCGACATGTCACGATATCATGACACTTTCTCTCCTTTGCTCTTTCTCTTGCCTTCGGGTCACGAAAACCCGACATGTCGTGATATCATGACACTTTTTCTCCTTAGCTCTTTCTCTTGCCTTCGGGTCACGAAAACCCGACATGTCACGATATCGCGACACTTTTTCTTTCAGACTCTCTCTCCTGCAATATGTCATGAAATCGTGACACTTTTTCTTCCGTACAATCTCTCTTGCAATATGTCATGAAATCGTGACACTTTTTCTTTGGACTCTCTCTCCTACAATATGTCACGAAATCGTGACACTTTTTCTTCCGTACTATCTCTCTTGCAATATGTCACGAAATCGTGACACTTTTTCTACTTGTCTTTTTTTTCCTTCCAACATGTCGTGAAATCGTGACACTTTTTCTTCCGTACTATCTCTCTTGCAATATGTCGTGAAATCGTGACACTTTTTCTACTTGTCTTTTTCTCTTCCAACATGTCACGAAATCGTGACACTTTTTCTTCCGTACTATCTCTCTTGCAATATGTCGCGAAATCGTGACACTTTTCTTACTTGTTCTTTTTCCTTCGAACTTGTCACGAAATCGTGACACTTCTTCCTACTTTCTCTTTTTCTTCCAACATGTCGCGAAATCATGACCATTTTTCCACTTGCCTTTATTTCTTCCAACATGTCACGAAATCGTGATAGTTTTGCTTGCTTGCGCTTTCTCTCCGAACATGTCGCGAAATCATGATAGTTTTGCTTGCTTGCGCTTTCTCTCCGAACATGTCACGAAATCGTGATAGTTTTTCTTGCTTGCGCTTTCTCTCCGAACATGTCACGAAATCATGATAGTTTTGCTTTCTTGCGCTTTCTCTCCGAACATGTCACGAAATCGTGACAGTTTTGCTTGCTTGCGCTTTCTCTCCGAACATGTCATGAAATCGCGATAGTTTTTCTTTCTTCTCAACATGTCGCGATATCATGACAGTTTTTCTTTCTTGCTCAACATGTCGTGATATCGCGATAGTTTTTCTTTCTTCTCAACATGTCGCGATATCATGACAGTTTTTCTTTCTTGCTCAACATGTCACGATATCGCGACAATTTTCTTCCTTGTGATTTTCTTTTGATTTTTAGCATATGGGCCACTTCGATCTTCTTAGACAACCTGTAGCAACTTCACCCAAACATCAGAAACATCCTCATAAGCATTTAACAACATTGCACATACTCTGAGTAACCTCTGAACTCCTGTCCACTACATCACTGAACTCCTGTCTACTGCATCAACCGATCTGTCTGACTGTGTTGACAACAATGACAATATTGTTGCTGCACCTTGCTCAACACGACTAGTATAGCATGGATTATATCATCTAAGATCATTCAATAAATTGGTTCAATGTGGAACAAAGTGTCTACATTCATTTGAATAACCAATGCAATATGGAATAAAGTGTCTACATTCATCAAAGTGACCAATGCAACGTGGAACAAAATATCTATATTCATCAGAGTGACCAATGCAATGTGGAACAAAGTGTCTACGTTCATCAGAGTGACCAATGCAACATATAACGCATACAAGAAACAAGCATATAAAGTTTCCACTTAATTCATATATATATTTGAATGCTTGTAGACTTTGCTTAATATGCATTGAAGGTTATTGAATAAGGTGTTACGAGGAATAGAAAAGAGGTGTTAAAATTTAAATCAGCAAGGAGGAGAATAGGGTAAGTAATATTACCTTAATTAAAGACCTAAGCTAGAAAGTTAATATCTCAGGTACTTTAATTATTTATAGTAGAGTTAAAATGTTTATTAAAGGTTTGATTATTTAGTTGTAGTCATAAGGCATTTTCTGATTTGATTATTAGGATGGAGTTATAAGGATTTTCTACTATAGTTTAGAATTAATATTTCAAGTTTTTAATTTTTGATTTTTTCATATTTATTAAAGTATGGAGTGATGATATTTTCTACTTCAAATAGGATTATTTGATTTGATTTTGATTTTTTAAGTTTCAAGATTTGAATTTATTTAAAGAATTTAAATTTGAACATTTGTTTATTTTTCAAGTTGTTTTTAAATTTTGAGAAAAATTGAAACTAGAAGAATTTTTTAAATTTTACAAATTCAATTAGAGAGTTAAAAGGATTTCTAAATCAAATAATTAGAAATTTTAAAATTTATAATCTTCTTATTTGAGTTATTATTTAATTTTTGGAGTTATAAGGATTAAAAATTTAAAGGAATTGAATTGCAAACTTTGATTGTTATGGAATAAAATATGGAATCCATAATCAAAAATAAAATATTAGAAATTATAAAATCTGGCATTGGTAAATTGATATAAAATCTAAGGTTAAGCTAGATATGACAATACAATTTATCTATAGAGAAGCAATGAATGAAAGTTTTTGAGACATTTGAATATTGTTTATGTTCAATGCTTGTTGAAGCAATTGATAATTCAAAGGATGATATTATTATACCTATTGATATATGTAGCATAATGTATATGGCATTGCTTTCACTTGAACTTCATAAATATGAAAAACTAAAACAAAAAGAGTCCATTGAAACTCTAAAAAGGAAAGTAGAGATTGATACAAGTGAATCATCTATAAAAATAATGTTTTATTCTTCATCCAATGTTGATATTCCAAGTTCATCTAATTCAAGAAATTATTATGATGATCTAAATGAATTTTCAAAAGTTACATGACAATATCAGTGTTATAGGAAAATAGAAAAAATGAAGCACATGTTCCAAAGGTCAAAGATGAAAAAGAAGACATGCACAAAAATGATGTAGAACTAGAGATCAAAGAAAAAGTTCAAGCTATTCATGCACATGAATTAGAAGAATATGAACCGGAGGATAAATAAAAATCTCAAGTAGCTCATGAACAAGATAATGAAGAAGCAAAGACTAAAGAACCAAAGAATGACGAGAAAGAAGAATTAAAGAAAGAAGTTGAATATGGATCTCAATGCAATATCACATGAAGATTAAATACTAAAGTTTTCAATAACCAAATAATATAATACAGGGGGATGTTGGATATTATTACATTATTTGGTACATGCAAATGTACCCCTATGGTACCTTCATGGTACAAATGTAAATATGTAATAGATTAGGGTTTGTATCTATAGTTTATATGAGTGATTTATATTTCCTCTTTATGTAAGTGTCCATGTGTAGGATATGCACAAGTTTCATGTAAGAGTGTAATGTGCAGGATATACACAAGTGTCATGTAAGTAAGAGTGCAAGTGTATATTAAGAGAATATGCATAAGTGTCACGTATGTATGTAATATGTAAAGTGAGGATGTGTACAACTGTTTAGTATACAAGTGGTAATTTAAGAAGCCAAAGGTGAAAAATATGAAAGGTTGCATCTCCCATATATGTGAGGAGTGCAAAAAACAAGTATTTAAGAGTCACATTCTATGGGTATTATGGAGGTAAAATATAAGGGAAAATGGTCTGTAGTGATCACCACATAGAAAGCATTGATAATAAAGCTTATATATAGATTTTGAGCAATTATTATTGTAAGTATTCTTCATGCATGTACATGAATTATTTTGGCCATTTTACATTCATATTTGATATTATAAGTGAATGTTATTTCATTATTATATTGGCCTAGATATATATTTGATTACTCATTTATATAATTCTACTCTTGATTATTAATATTTTGACCTATAATATTGTGGCTTCTTTATATTTAAACCTATGATATTTTGAGATAGTAAGGCTTAAAATCCAACATGGTACTCAAATATTTGATCATGACTATATCCAAGTACCCATAGCTCATGGTAGTATATGAACTAGTAGTCATGGAACTACCTCCATAATTTGGGATATTTTTGTCTAGAGAATAGAAGCATAAGTTGTTAAGGGATGGTTACCTAGCAATGGATTGAAGGTATCCAAATAGGAAAATAATCAAAATTGAGAATGAATTGCCTTGCAACTACCTTCTACACAAACACAAGGATGAAAATATGGTAAATTGGTATGAGCTATCAAAATTCATAGAAGATAAAAAGTACCTAGAAGGATACTAGGATCTAGAGGTAGACATGATAATTAATGTATTATAGAATGATGAAGAACTTGAGGTCAAATATGAAGAAACTAAGTTAGGAAACTATCTCATTATAGAAACCCCTTTAAATATCCTGACATTGACAAGCCATGGAGATGATATGAAGTGGACAATGTACTTGTATGGCACCAAAACCAAAAATGGTAGGCACTAGAGTTTAGTCCATTGACCCATGAGGTGTGAAAACTAATTATACTTGTAGGTTATTGTTTAATTGTACCACTAATATTATACAATATGAAGAACTATATACTAGTTTAAGAAAAGCTAAAAATATGGGAATCAAATATCTAAGAATATATAGTGATTCTAAACTAATTATAAATTAGGTAAAGTCCTAGTGTGCCATCAAGAATAGGCACCTAAAATCTTACAAATATTGAGTCTTTGATATAATCAAAAAATTTGATACATATGATATGAAGGCAATACCTAAAGAGATGAGTATAAATTAAAATGAGTTAGTGAGAATGGAAACCCAATTTGACCCCATCGATGATATGTTTGATAAGCTAAAATAATTGGAGGTGATATTTACACCACGGTTTTTTATCATTTTGACCATTGGTAAGTTTTTAACAATGACAAGAGAATCATATAATTCCTTATTAAGAAGTCTCAATATGTGGAAGAAAAAAATGAGATTGGGTATGACATTAAATATGGAGTCATACAATTAAAATTTAACCAATTTCCCAAAGACTTGATCACCATGGAATTTTTGTTTAACCCTAATGAAAATACAAAAAAATGAGTCTCTAGGTAAAATCTTCCTTGGATCATCTGATTGAAGGGAAGATCCTGCAACTCAAAAAATATTTCACTCAAAAATAAAAATAATTTTTCAAATAGTTGTGGTAAGTATAGAGACATTATTGCTTGTCCATATAAATATCTTAAAGTTTAACTAGAATATCATAGAGTATACTATAAATTTGGAGCATGATGCCAAACCATTAAGATAAAAATAGATCTATACATCTAAAAATAGAAGTAGTGATGCAGAAATAATTTTCAAAGTTATTGTAGGATTAGATTATGCATTCCTGATCAAACACTCCACATGGGTTACCAATAGGATCACTATCTATTACTTGTCATTGATTAGATATTACAAAATGTAGTTGGGTCATGAATGTCTCTTCTAGATAGCTTCTCAGGATATAATCAAATTTGGTTTTAAGATGAAGACCAACATAAAATAAAATTCACCACCAAATGTGAACCTTTGCATACTAGCAAATGTTATTCATCCTATCAAATGCATGGGAAACCTTTAATAGGTCTATGGATATAGCTTTTGTTGGTCTCATAGGAGAGACTATCCTCATATACCTTGATAATCTAATAGTATTTTCAAAGACTAGGAGTAAGCACATTAGCCATCTCAATGTAGTCTTCCATAGGTATGGGGATTTTGGTATTTCTATAAACCCTATGAAGTCCATTTTCATGGTTCAAGAAGGTAAATTGCTAGGACATATAGTATCAAAAGAAGTTTTAGCCATAAACCATGATCAAATAAAATCCATATAAGTCCTACCATTACCTATGTCGGTTAAAGGAATTAGGTCTTTCTTAGGTAAATTTAGTTTGTTGCTACATTCATCATAAATTTTCCCAAATGGTCAAATCCATAACCAAGATGTTAAAAAAGGATGCTTTTGTAGATTGGACTGATGAAAGAAAGAAAGACTTCCAATATGTCAAGGATGTTATTATAAAATCCCTAGTTCTAATCAATTTTGATTTATCAAAAGAGTGTATTTGGTGTAGATGAAAGAATTGTGGCCATCCTAAGTCAAAATAATGATAATAATTAAGAATACATCATATCCTTCATGAACCAAGCCATTCACAACTATGAAGAGAAATATACCCTAATTAAAAAATAGGTATTTATTATCATTAAGGCTATGAAGAAGTTTAGATACTACCTATCATAGAGCAAGGTTATTGTCATTATAGTGTACCTTGTTGTATGGTCTATTGTATTAAATCATGAACTAGGAGAAAAAAGGGTTGGATGGATCAATAAAATTTAGGAATTTGATATCAATATCAAACCCACCAAACTAATCATGAGAAGGGATTTATTTGAAAGGATAGCAAGGACAATATATGAATATTAGGTCATTGTAGTGGAAGAGATAGATATCAATGGAAAGATCAGATGAATGGGTAACATGTACAAATGTTAGCTTTTGGTGATGTATATTAATGGAGATGCAACCACAAGATGTAATATATGTAGGCTATGGAAAGTATATAATAATGATACTTAAATATGCAATAAAATAATAGATTATACTTTTACAATAACTTAGTAAAATATCATTAATGAAAGCTCATGAAAATATTACAATGCAATATAATGGAGGACTATGAACATTCCAAAATTTTACAATGAAGATTTACATTGTACCTACTCACTACTCTATAGTAACTTTATCTCTCTCACACACATTTCTCTTTTTTCATCCTACTATAGCTCAATGTACATATATCTAAGAAGATAAGTTCCTTGGGCTCTAATCTACCTATTCCTATGACTTATGTATATATGGACTACATGCACATTTACATCATTGCACAATCTAACACTTGTGCATTTATTACTTATTCCCCAAGTAACTACTTAATGTAAGATAAAATCCTAATATAATAATGTACCAAAGGTGGTACATTGATATGTACCCAATTATTCTCTAACACCCCCCTGTATTACATTATTTGGGTATTGAAGACTTTATATGAATCTTCTTCTTTCAAATATTCTTTTGCTGGATCTGGTTCTTCCACTTATTTTGTTTTTGTCTTCATGTTGTATTTATCTTTTATATGATCTTCAACTTGGTTTGGACCTTTTTTTTCATTTTATTTAGTATTTGTACTCTCTTCATTATATTCAATTTTTATATCCCAATGAGTATCTTTGCCTTGTTTTCTCCTATTATATTTTCTCTTCTTCTTCTTCATTTTTGCATTGTTACTAGAGGAATATATGCTTCATGATGAGTTAGTTTATCATCACAATAATATTGATTAGAATTGCTAGTTTGCTTTATGTTTTATGTTGGAAATTTTGAGTCCATGAAGTTGTCATTGATGTCAAGGAATGAGCTACCGTTGATGTCAAAAGGTCAAAAGGAGCAATGCAAAAGGTTGATGGCAAAAGAAATTCGTAAAATTTAATTTTAATATTATGTAAATCATAAATAAAATATTTTTATTAAAATCATGGTTAGACAAAATAAAAGGTTTTATTTAAAACCATAATAGGTAAAGTAAAAGGTTTTTATTAAAACCTAAGGAGGCTTTAATCCTTAATAAAGCCAAAATATTTAAATATTAATTTATAATATTTAAATTCTAATGAATTTAAATAAATTATAAATTAAATATTTGAATCCAAAACATTAGCGACGACCCCAAACAAATTCATATTTGTCAACATGCATGAAATCAAGGGCAAAGGTATTTATACCTTAAGCCAAACCTTATGTTTGGAATTCAAAAAATATTTGCGATATTTGGTGAGAAAGAGCTCGTACGAAATCAAACGAAAGGTACCTCTGAAGTGCGTGTGGAGCAAGCACAGTGTTGTAAGAAGAGCCAAAGGCTCTAGGAGAGAGTGAAGAGGATAAAGCGTACATTGTACTTTAGAGAAGCAAGGTGAGCACGTGGCTCACACAGTGTGGAAGCCACAACCAAGGTGCTGCTGAAGCATTTGGTGCAAGTTCGAATCCTATCAATTGCGGAGTGGGTAATAAAGGTTTTATTTTGATTTTTATTATTGCACATGCTAAGGTTGTTGGAGGTATAATGTGTAAGTAATTTCTGATTTTCACCTAAGTGGTGAAAGGTTAATTTGGCTAGGGTAATTATTATTTTTACCTTAGGAAAATGGAAATTGATTTATTGCATTAAGTTATAAAGAGAGTTATTTAAATTAAATGCAATATTGAGTAGGGAGTTATAAGTAGAATTTGAGTTATATTTTTATAGGGGATTTTGATGAAATTTATGATGTTGAATGTTATTATTGAGATGGAGCAATAAGGTGTATTTGAGATTTAATTTATCTTTGTGATTAAGGTAAATTGTGAAAAGTGTTAGAGTGATAATTCTTGTCATATAACTCTTTGTACTTGGCAAAGAAGTGTTTATGATTGTGGTAGATTTGTGTGATCTAATTCTACATCAAATAAAATGTATGGACATATTCTTCCTTGGTTGATTTGATTGGTTGGTTTTCTGGAAAACAAATTTGGAGTGAAAAGGACTTGATTAGGTTTCCTTATTGAGTTGTTGAGCTATTGAGAAGTGAATTCTATGCACCTTGTTTTATAAGCATTATTGTTGAAGTGAGTAATTGAGTGAAGAACTTGAACTAGGGTTTGCAAAGAACATGAGTATCATTGTTATGTGAAGATTTTTTGATAAGCATTGTTGTTGAAGTGAGTAATTGAGTGAAGAAATTGAACTAGGGTTTGGAAAGAACATGAGTATCATTGTTATGTGAGATTGGTTTATAAGCATTATTGGAAATATTTTGACTGAGTATTCATATGCTTGGACTAGGGTTTGTGAGCAAGGATTATTTTATTGAGTTATTGGTTGAGTAAATTTGGTTGAGCCTAGTCAAGCGGATGTGTTGATGTGATAGTTCACGTTCTATGAAACAAATTTTTCTATATTATGAATTGATTTGAGAAAGAGGTTGAGTGTTGATGAGTGTGAAACATATTGAGTCTCTAAAAATTCTCTATATGTTTCTATGATAAAAGAGAGACTAAAAGTGATTGAGCATTGTTATGAGTGTGAAGCATATTAAGTCTCTAATAATTCTTTGTATGTTTCAAAAGATATTAAAAGTGATTGAGCATTGTGATGAGTGTGAAGCATATTGAGTCTTTAACAATTCTCTATATGTTTCTAGAAGAGTGATTGAAAGTAATTGAGCATTGTGATTAGTGTGAAGCATATTGAGTCTCTAAAAATTCTCTTTATGTTTCTATGATTTTGGATAAGTTCTAGTGAGGACTTATTGAGCAGATTTGGACAAGTTCTAGTGAGGACTTATTGAGAAGATTTGGATAAGTTCTAGTGAGGACTTGTTGAGCATATTTGGATAAGTTCTAGTGAGGACTTGTTGAGCAGATTTGGACAAGTTCTAGAGAGGACTTGTGGACAAATTAGTGTGAGCTTTTGTGGAATATTACAAGATAGATTTGAGATAAGTCTTTGAGAAGACTTGTGAGCAGAGTTTATAAATTGATTTGTTCAAACCTTGGGTTAAGGTTTGGGGTAGATCTAGCAAAGTTGATTTGAGATTAATTCAAGCTTTATTTTAAGGCTTGAAGATAGAGATTAAGGATATATTTGTGCTAGACCAAAGGACTGTGTTCAGTGCAGATCAGAGAATAGATATTAAGGATAAATTTGTGCTATATTGAAGGATTGTGTTTAGTTTAGATAAAATAACAAGATATTGAGGATAGATTTGTGCTAGACTAAAGGATTGTGTTTAGTGCAGATTAGAGGATAGATTTTGGTGCATATTTGAGGACAGTTTTGTGCTAGACCAGAGACAAATATTGAGCATATTTGTGCTAAATTGAAGGACTGTATTTAGTGTAGATTTGAGATAGAGCTTTAAAGGTGATAGAGTATAGAGGACAACAATATTTAGTGGATAGAGATCCATTACCCAGGGAAGTGAGGATAGGTGTCTTCAGTGGATAAATATCCATTAGCCAGAGTAGTGGGAGCAAAATTTCTTCTAGAAGATCACCAGTCAGAGCTAAGGAGAAAGGAGTTCTCCTATGGATAGAGATATATGAACTTGAGTAGGGGATTGGTGTCTCCTTTGGACAAATATCCATAAACATTATAATAGGGAAAGGATTCCCAAGAGATTGATTAAGAAAATTTTAATGAAATATTTTCTCCGTGGAGTAGCCCACATTGGGTGAACCACGTTAAATTGGTGTCTCTATTGTGTGTGATTATTTGTGCATTACTTTGGTTATTGCTATTGATATTGCCATTGATTATATTGGATAATACTATTTGGGAAATAAAAGTAAAAAAGTGGGCTTATACTGTTCACCCCCTCTCAGTATAAGCTTGTGTTCTTCATTTTCAACATGTGCAAAAAAAATTAATGATAGATATATCATTAAACATTCTTATGATGTGAGTAGAACTTATTTTTGTGTATTCCACCAGGATCTAAAAATGACTTCATGAAGATAACCAATTAATGTTACAAAATTGCCTTATTCTGCTTCTTTGAAAAATAATAAGAATATTTTTTTTTCACTAGTGCACAAAATCTTGTATCCTTCAAAAGTGTCTATTAAGTTTTGAGAGTAAAATTATACCTCCTGAAATAGTTCCTCACCATTGAATGCATTTCTTACTATCTCATCCATTATCTTGAGATCAATCAATAGAGTTCTTCTAGCTCTTTAATACTTTTAGAATACATTGTAGTAGTCTACCTTATAACTCCCTAGTATATTGAGTTTATGATCAAACTACTAACTTTCAAGTATGCTTTGTAATTTTGATATGTAGTATTCCTTTTGCCTCCCTAATATTTTAATTAAGGGTTTTGTAGAATACTATATATTTCTCAAGTAAATTGAGTATATGATCAAACTTGATAAAACCTCTTCAATTATTAGGTTTTGTAGGATTCCTTATATATCCCAAGTGATTTAATTAATCTAAAGTTTTGATAAAGTGCTTGATAGTAGATTTAGCTTTTAGGTTTACTTTGAGTTGAATCCCTTTTGTCTCCCTAATATTTTGATGATATAATGTTCAACTCCTAATTTCCTTTCTCCCTATGCACTTTTCAATTTGATGAAGTTCTCTATGGTTGGATTTATTTTATCCTTTTAATGTGACTAGGAGACAAGTATAAGTAAATAATTCCAAATATTTTAAGTAAGCAATTAATTTTCTTCTTTAATCCTTTCATGACCAATAGTTTGATTTTCTAAATTCCAATCAACTATGTTTGATGTTGTATTCCTTATAACTCCCTAATTTGGAATATTAGAAAATAATAATATTTGCAATATAATAAAGTTTTTATTTTCCAATTAGGAACCCTTATATCTCCTATGGTATTTAATTGTAAATATTAAAATACTTGTATTTCAACTAAAGTGGTTTGAAATACTATGTAGTCCTTTGATATGATTTCAAATGTATTAAGGTGGATTTTGCTAAAACTCCCAATGTAAATGATGAATGAACTTCAACCTTATGTTATACACCTTATCTCCTAAATGAAAGTAATTTTAATAAAGCTAAAACTTTACCTCTATAATGTTGTAACCTTCAAAATTGTGAATGTTGTATTCCTTCGACGATGGATGTATGATAGCGATGGCAGTGTGTATGCTATTAGGATTTAATACTCCTTTTTAACTCCTTGGAAATTCACTCTTAAATGTACCTTGATCTTGCTCTTAATTCATCTTAGATGTCCCTTGACTTCTCTACATTCAATGCACACTCAGAATGTGCTTCCTCCTCTGTGTGCATTTTTACTTCTCACTACTATAAATATGCTTCCCTCATATTTAAACAAGTGTCAGGTGGCACTAGGCATTACCCTAGAGTCTTGGTATACTTAGGTGGTGTAGTGCCTATTATATATCTTGAGAAGCATTATGTTATGTGGTGCAAGTTTGAATGTAACTATCAGGCATTGATGAATGTTGTATATGCCTTATTGAGCATTATAACTATGATGTGAGGTGTAATTTGCTTAGGCATCCTTTATATTGAGCACTAGCATTATGAATATGGATATGATCTTTCACCTTTGTGCCAAATGGGACAATATCCCTGGTATAACTTTGTAAGTGTCACTCCAAAACTGTGCATGTAGAGCTTCCCCAATGTCTCTTATTCTACATCCATTTCATGTCAGCAAATTCCTTATTATTTCTTATGCTCAACACTCTATTTCCAAGAAACCATCATTGTGATGAAATTATCTTCAAGTATGATAACTTTCAAGTGCTATAATGGTGTTTCAATGGTACCTTTCGATGCAGTTATTGATTGGTGATTAGACCATATTGGAGCTATGGTAATGCACCTTTGATATCACCTTATACCTTGCTCCTTCTTGCTTGCAATATATTGTTAGTGTTGTTTTTTTACATAGAATGAAATCAATTATATTCACCTTACGTAGGCCCCTTCTATGCTACAAGTTGACATCACCTTGGGTACTGGACTAAGGTATCTTCTAACTCCATAACGAGCCAAATACTGATCCTTATGGATGGCTCTTTGCTCAAGCACCTTGGGTTGTTATTCCATTACCAAAAGTGGATATTGAGCCCTTTGATTGTCTCATTTCTTAAGCATATTTTGCTAGCGCTTACCCTTTGCAAATGGCTAATGTTGAGCCCCTTTTGTATGGATCCTATTTAAGCACTTTTGCTAGTGCTAATGATAGTTTATTGTAGATAGGATGATAGGCTATGTGGAGTGTCCTTAAGATACCTTTGTATCCATATGAAGTAATAATAGAGATAAATTTGGTGCTTGTATAACCTTGTAAAATACTCCTTAGTTGCACCTAAAATATGAGACTCTCCTAGTCTTGTTTTATAGCTCCTTATACTGGTTTTTATGGTGGCTCTATTCTCCACTCCTTGGAGGAATATTATGCTATTTGGTGACTTCTCTAGGCTAAAATAAGTTGCAGGTTTTGTGTTCTCAATAGTTTCTCTAAAAAAATTGATAGTACGTTGATTTGTGCTCTTTGGTTTTTCAATTTAACTTAACAACCAATGCACATAATAATCCTTTAAGAGTAATAAGTTTAATGTAGTTAAGAACAACTAAAATAGTGCAATAGTAATCTCACCTTATTTCTCCTTCAAAGTAACTTGCAATATGCACTAATAGTAACTCTTAAAGAACTCTCAAATGCACTAATAAACTTTGCAACTTTATCTTAGTAGTAATATCTTCTTTTTTGTAATTAGATAATAGGAAGATGATATTTTTATTTCTATTGAAATATATCTAACTCCTATTTTAATGTGCAAGTATTAACCTTAAAAGAAACTATCTTATGCATTCCCTTTGAAGACTTTAATATACAACCTTATCCTTGCTACTTTAACTCTGATATGGTGCTTAATGAAACTTAATAAAGAACTAAGTAACTTAGTGTTCAGTTATGAACCTATTGCACCAAAGTTGCTTACCTTAACGAAATATATAGATGAAGGATTATAATATAATTATATTCACCTTATTACTATATTTTATTGGATGGACTTGTAGCTCTTCTTGGCTATTCGAAACAACTCTTTAGCTCATCTATTTATAGCTACGAAACCCTCTAATTTGGTAGGGAACTCCTCCAAATTGTAGATAAGATTTTTCTTCAAGAACCCTTCATTATTCTATTGTAGATTCAACAAAATCGTATCTCCTTTATCTGAATGAGCTTCTAGCCTTCAAAGGAAATCTTCAAATCTTTTAGGTTTGGTCTGGCTCTTTTCTCCTTCAACCTCCTTGTCAAATTTTAACTTCAATATAGGCCTTCTTCTCAAGAATCTAAAAGTCTTGAGGTCTTCACCAATATCCTCTAAAATTTGGCAAACTTATTGCCAAATCCTTCTCCCTTGGGCTTGTTATCGGATGACAATAATTGTCCCATGTTCTTCCTTTATCAGGAACTTCTCCTTTGTGGTAAATTTCTCTAGTGAGATATCCTTGGAACTCCTTTAATGGCCTTCTATGAATCTCCATTAATGAGGCTCACCAAGCCTTCTCCTTGTTTCTCCTTGAGACCTCTTGTCTAGGGTATTTACTCTCATAGCTTCTTGGGTCTTCCCAATGAGATATTTCCTTCAACCTTCTACTATGGAAGTGTTGGCAATGAGATATTCCTAGATCTCTAAAATTTGATGTTGTTGGAATCTGGAATGAGACTTGTTACTTGTCCTTCTTCAGTCTTCTATATCCTTGAACTAGAAGTTCTTCAATGGGACCTCTTGTAGATATTTTTTATCTTCTTGAGTTGTTTTATCCTTCTACAATCGATAGGCTTCAATCTTCAATAGATATCACCAATCTCCAATATTCTTCAAGACTCATCTTTGGAGTCTCTTTTTCTTTGATTCTATAATAAAGTTGTTACGGCCTTTTCCTCTCTTCTACAATCCACAAGTCTAAAACTCTTGTAATAGGACCTTTTCTTAGGTCTCTAAAATCTTAAGTATTCTACTTGTTGCTGCAAGTGTTGGAATGATTCTAATAAATATATTCTTCCTAGCGCTATATAGGATGCTGCCCAAATTTCTCTTAATCTCCTTTTCCTGCAATAAGTGTTAAAAATTTGGAATGGAAGAATCTATAATTTTAGAGATAATGAACTTCACTAGTTGATTTATCAATCTAGTGGAATTAACATTGAGCCCTAGCTTTCACAAGTTTTTTTACAACTCTATGGAAAGACTCTAGCCACCTGTAATCTCAAAAAATTTGGAAGTGAGATTTTTAAACTCCTCTTAATATCTCTTTGTGGCTCTCCCTATTTCCTATCGATCTACCATGTGCTCTAATATCACTGTTAGATTTTGGTGATGCATATTAATGGATATGCAACCACAATATGTAAAATATGCAGACTATGAAAATTATATGATAATGGTACTTAAATATGAAGAAAAATAAGAGAATAAACTTTTGCAATAACTCATTAAAATACCATTAATGAAAGCTCAAGAAAATAGTATTGTTGGGCACTTAATTGCACCAAGTTTTCACTTGATATTACGACTATCTATCTTCCTATTTTCTATCCAAGCTTGCACCTGATAGCTGCAACTCAACACTCAATATTGGATGGACAAAAATAGAGTTTTTGATCAAACCTCCAGAGTAGGTTGGTTACTTATCAACTTAAATAGGGTCTTGACACAATTATGCTCACTTAGGGTTTGAAGGTTAGGGTAAGAAAGGGTTAGGGTTAGAGAAATGTTAACAATAGTGGATGGATAGGCTAACAACATTGCACCACCATAAAAAGCTCAAAAAAACTAACCCAAGGACACATAACTCAGATCAACATTATCACAAATTGGATGACTCTTCCTTCATTAAAGCATAGCAGAGAAAAATTGTAGACAGTGATTTCAATATCCAGACAATGATAATCCAAATAATAGAATTCACCAATATCTAGATTCTACAGAAATGCACTTCCTAACAATAAAGATCAATCTCAAAAGTAGATTTCAATTACTTTAACAACTAGTAATCCATTAATTTGGCACAAACTAACCACTTAAGTATTCACAAAAATGCAACTAAAGATTTCAAACCTCTAATATCAAGCATGAAGATTTAAATTTTGAGGTGAATATCAATGTAATGCTCCTTTCATTAGCTCTTGGGAATATTTATAGTAGCACAGGCAAACACACTAGAGCCGATCCTTAAAAATGAGGGTTCGACCTCTATTTATAGTTTTGTAAAAATTGAAAATTACAAAGAACATTACAAATATTTAATTTTAATAGCACAATAGAGAGTTCTTGTTGGCATTTACTTACTCGTACACCTTCCAAGAAATCTGCTGCAAGTGGACCACCATGGCAGCTCAAGGTCTTTGTAATTTATTGGTTGCTTGGTGAAAAATAGATTTTAGTCTGTTAGAGATTATGTATCATCGTTGATCCTTCTTGGAAGCCATCTGCTATCGTCGATCTATAACCACTTCTGGTTCTATCTTCTTGAAAACCCTTGATGCTTCAGCTCCTCTCCAACTAAATTTTACAACATTGGTGAAGAATCACTTTTAAATACCTCAGATGATTTGACACATTCTCCACCATTGATCTCTCCCATCGTATGGCTATGATCCATCTAGATATAATATTTTTATAATGACGAGAACACAATTCCATTCCGCTTAAAAATGTTGGTGATGTCATCCTTCTATCTTAGAAACTACGGAATGCCAATCCAGCTTCCAAATGACCTGAAGTATATGTGGAATTGAATCCGCTCTTTGTCCTTCAAATTTCATAAAGTATCCATCAATTCACACAAAAATATCAATGATATCATCCACTCTTTACAACTTTTGTGGATTCGATCTTGGTTGAGCAAGTGCATTGGCATATGATCATCAATCTAGACCCGTCATAGTACAAAGTGACTCCTCCATTCTACACTATCTTTAGAATAAAACATCTCGCATTGTCACCATTCCAAAAAGAAGTTAGTCAAAATCACCTTTTGTCAAAAATCCACATCTTTGCTCACAACATCCCTCCTTGTCACCATTTCGGGTGAAAATATTTTATGGGTTCTCCGAAATCAGGTGCTCCAACACTTAGTCACTCGTGAAGTATTTCATAATATCAAGCGGTCACCAATCCACACTTTTTTATCATTGACATCATCTATTCTTAAAACTTTTGTGGATTCGAGAGGCATCACCAATCCAGAGCCAAAAATAAGAGAAATCTCTCGAAATCACTCCAAGCATGAAAATTTACTAATTTTCGGGCGTCCTCATGCCTCCTATTGTAGATCCATTCCAAAATACACTGTAAGGTGTGCGAAATGAGGACTTTACAACCTAGATAAAATTTGCAAAATTTTCCTAAGTATGTGGCCATTTTGGGCCTACATTATGGTGCCTCTTGGGTGGATTTGCTCGCAAAGCCAATCGAACTTAGAGTCTTATCCATTGGGCCACAGAGTCAAACATATTTATATTCAAAACATATTTTATAGAATATCTTCTATATAAACACTACTCTCTAAAAATTTTAACAGTCTGCCTAAAGAGTAAAGTTTTATATGCAAATAATGCCAAAAATATATAGAACTTACTTGCTCATACAGAGACTGTGTCAGAAATATAGGTCTCGCCACTGTCTTCAAAAACTAGACACAACTCTACTCCTTTTATAAGGCCTTATTTCAAGAAATGCCTTCACATATAGTCCGCTGCTCTTCTGCCTCTATAGGCTTCATGCATTTATTAATTACTTCTGATAATGGTCAGAGTAAAAATGAAAATACAAAACTCATGTATATGTCCAAAATAAAAATGAACTAAGTGTGAGTCCCTCCTAGTCTTGTAACTGATCCATCCATATCACCTCCTTCCACAACCTCTTCTTCCTTTTCTTCTTCTTCTCCTTCTTCTCCTTCTTCTGGAGTAGGTGTTTTCTAATTTATTTCTCCATAAGTATTCCCAAACAATTGAACCATTAAATCCAAATATTGTAGGGCCTATTCCCATACTTTTGTAGAAGGATTTGATGTTTCCTTGAGCTTGTTATAAACATATTGTATTCCTCCAATGTCCTCATAGTTAGCAACATTCCCTCTATTCACTAGATCTTCCATGAGATCTCTCAACTGGGTAAAATAAATGATCAATTATACAACTTGTTCTTGGGGTAGTGGCTCTTCTAGAGAATCTATTCTAGATTCATCCTAAAAATTGTCATTAATGCTCTATTGGATATCTTCCACAGATAAAAATTTGTGATCCTCCTTCCAAAGGTCTTTGAAGCTAACATGAATTATTTCCTTATTTAATTCACCAACATCCTTTATCACCTTTTCAATCCTATAAAATAATAGCCAGGCTCTTTGAAGCGTCCTGTGCTTTTTAACCACTATCTTTGCAGCAACTCTGGCAAGATTCCATTCTTTATTAGGAATGGTTTTAGTAGAATTATTGATTCTTCTATCAACCAACCTATACATTTGTTCTGTCGAAATCACCATAGGCTACAAATCTCTAGTGATCTGATCTAGCTCTTTATAAATATTGGAGAGTAGGCAGATTGCATCATTAAGATAATAATTAACAAGTTGAAGCCTTGAACATATCTTCTGGACCTCAGAAAGAAACTCTTTTCTAATCCTTTTCAACTCATTCTTAGAAAATCCTAAATATTTAACATTCTCGATTTGAAGTTGATGCTTTAAATTCTGAATTTCCTTCTCCTGATCTTCATTTAGCTTCTTTTGCTCCTCTAACTGGTCCTTTAGTTTATTGGCTTCTTGAAACTTCTCTTGCCAACACTTAACCTCTTTTCTCAGAGCTTTTTCTACTTCCTTTTGATTATTCAGACTCTTCTTAAGCCTTTCAACCTATTTCTCCAATTTGTCAACCTTCTCTCTGACTAAATCATTCTTCACATAGAAGGTATCCAAGTGGGATTTGACTATAATTATCTCATCTTCCTCAGGAAGCTTATCAATATCTTTTGTGACCTCCTCCACTTGATAATCTTGAACAGTCATCTTAGTCTCAGGTTTTCTCACCAGTGGAGTCATAGATCATGATATTCTCTGTCTAGAAACAGGATCAACATACATGCTTCTTCTTCTGATAGCCATCTTGCTGTAAGGCTTTGTAATATTATTTGACCAATAATCATTTATATTTTGAGTGACTACCTGCTCTTTTGATACAGTGACAGGTCTTGAAAAACCAGCAGCCATAGGAGATGATGCCACTAGAAACAAAAGGGTATACTAAACTATCGATGATGGGGATGATGATATAGTTATAACAACCTCTATGACAACAGTAGAATTTGTAACTACTGTTATTGTTACTGGTAGACTCATGGAAACCGATGCAAGACTAACAATTGGATGGATGGTTGTACTTGGAACGTAGTGTCCCATTGATAGTGGTGATTAAAAGTATGAAAATGAAGTGATGGTAGATGAGGGAGTGGGAACCTCAGATACTAAATATGGGATTTGAGGTGGTTGTGATGAAACAGAAGTGACTTGTACCTCAATGGCTACTGATGACACATGTGGTAGGTTATGAGAGGGAGGAGGTACGTTTTTCATGTCTTCTTGATTAGAAAGAGTGGGAGATTTCTTTGGGTAGTCATGAGGATGAAGAGGAGAAGAGGGATTAGAAGCCATACCTTCACCTACCTATGTAGATTTCTCTTGTTCTATCTCTATTTCTTGTTGATGCTCCTGATTAATCAATTCTTCTACAACAAAATCAGCTACCTCTTTAGAAATCTCCTCCATATCCAATATTTATTTCTTTGAAATTTCTCTTTCCTCTCTTTCTGGGAATCTCTTAGTCCTTCTATGACCTAATTGAAAATCAGTCATCTCATTCCCAAATTCCTCTTCTAATTAATTTTCTTGCACATTTCTAGAAATTAGAACTTACTCAGAAATAGGATGTAGTTGTACTAACACTACAGGGGTAGAATACAAGGGTCTAAACCTAAAAATTTCATCTTTCTTTTTCTAGTTGATATCTTTGTCTAGAGGCTAACACCCAAGAGCTAAGATTTTAGGCCTAGATATTGTTTCAATAACTAGAGTATTGATAACCTTATCCTTATAATATTGTATTTTGCTCATCAACTTAGCCCCCTTAGGAAACTTCTCCACCTGCTCAGTGGTAGGATGAAAGCTTTTTAGTACTTCAGCCACTATCAAAGGAGTTCCTGGCTCTTATAGTTGATCCTATTTATCTATAGGTGGAGGGATGGATTAAAAGCCATATTGGGGTTTTTCAACTGTTAATACTATGTTTCTGACATCCTTTTGTCTCCAGGTTCCAATTTTTTTATTATATCTCCTTGAAAATTCTTTATCAATCTTCATTCCAAACTTAGACTTAGGCTTTCCAATTTCAACCCTCATTCTCCACCAATATGTTATTTTAGCTACATTCCATGGTCCCTTTTCTTCCTTTTCTTCTTCTGCAGCCTCCTCCTCAGGTGGAAGATCCTTTTATTTGCAGACTTAGCTTCAATATTACTAATTGTAGCCTCTGTAATCCGATGACTAAGATTATTTTTAGGGTTAAAATGAACAAATTTATCATAAAAATCCAACCATGGAGGTAGCTGACCCATATTTGAGATATTCCACTCCAAAAGAGCAGTCTCATAATTATTTTTGACCTGTTAAAAATTAGCCCTGGGTCTCATTTCAAATTTATAGGCCTTAGGTCCATTTAGGGTTTTATTCCTTGTAGTAAAAATACCATCAGCGTCATAACTCCATATTTGGGGAATATAAAACAGACCTAAACTATCAAGGTATTGGCCAATTTATTGGCTCTTTCACTTATTGGTGATGGTAATATCATCCATAGTACGGTGGGTAAGTAAAGACTTCCTCTTTCTCCCAGAATCATAGTTCGCATCAATGTACTCTGCCTGCCTTAGATATTCCAGGGGAAAAATCCTCTTAGTAACAAAGTGGGGTAGGAGAAAATGTTTACCTATGAAACCATACCATTTGATTACTGTACCCTCAGTCAACAAATACCAGTCTCCTTCCTCTACACCCTTTGTTATCAAAATCTACTTAATCAAAGGTGGTAGTCTAGGGTATTTACCATACATTATTCTTAGAGCAGGTCCCAAAAATTCTAAATTAAATCTATAATAAGACTCACTGCTCCTTAAATGACTTGTCCAATAATAAACCAGCAAGGGTTCTCCATCATTGGTTTTATCCTTGATCAAAATCCATGGCAATCTGTCTTTAGTGGTAGCATAGAACATCCAAACTAGACTCGATCAATGCCTAAAACTAGGAGCATCAATGCCCCTTTTCATACTTACTAGCTGCTCATGTATCCTTTGTGTGAGAAAAGCTAGCCAGTCAAAATAAATCACCCTAATCCCCTTTTGTCTCGCATATTTCTCATACATTCTTTCATTAGAAATACAATAAGCTATGGCAATTTTCCAGCCATGCACCATTATTTCAGAGTCTAAACCCTCCATTCAAGACAACATAGAAAAAGGATAGGGTTTACAAACTTTTCAATAGAGATCAGGACCTCTAAGCAATTTTTCCTTGGACTTAGTATTGAGTTTTTTATAAACCCAATTTTTAAATGACTCGTCATCATTAGCTCGCTTCTTCATGGAGTAAAACCTAGTCTACTTAGTGAACCTAAATGGTTTTGGTATTACTGGCAAGTCAGACCCTAGGGTAAAGAGTCTATGATAAAAGGAGGTGATGATATTGAAAAGGGTTTCACCCTTAGATTTTTTTACTGCTTTAGCCAACGAGTCATAAAACTTAATTATTGCAACTATCAAATCAGGGTAGGAATGAACAAAATCATAAGTATAAAAAGAGAAATAAGAAATGACATCACATCTACCTTCCACAACCAAACCAACTCTCTTCTTGTATCTATTATTCATGTTCCTCAGCTTCGCTCTCTCTATGAGGACCATTTCTATGTTTGGCACGACTTCGAACTTGTCAATATATGGTGCCACCACCTTCTTCTCCAGAGTTTCAAACTCCTAAACATCTTCTGAAGTCTTAGTGGATGATTTTTTAGGGGCCATTTTGATAGTATTAAGACTTCGTTCTCCCTACAATTCATAGTAAATTCTTTAGAATATCATTTCATCTTCTTACCTCTCTAGGGATGCAAATAGCTAGAAAATGAGCATCGTGTATGCTTTTGTCACTAACGCGTGTATCCTCCACCATTAATGTAGCTACTGCATGACCTTGCCACTAGCACACTTTCCAACTTTTAATCATTCCCTTCGATGGCTTACTAGTGGCATTCTATATTTTCATTGGTTGAAATTTCAAATTGCATTGCCACCTCACTGCATCACTTCAGATACTCTTTGGTCATGGCACGAGTTCGTTAGCATTGAATACAGGATCACTTCCTGATTTCCATATGTCACGGTTGAAATTGTTACTTGGATCCACTTTGATTTTGAAACCGGTGGCTTAAGAGGCTTTTGGGTCCACTGACACTTAGAACCTTCTAGGTGTGAATTTTTGTCTTGATTCTGCTCTAACTACATTGGCCTCGAAGGGTTCCTAGTTTGGGAATGTCTTTTGCTCTCTTTTGACCATCGGCTCACCATTCCATGGGAATCTTAGTGTATTTCGATGTGGATTTGAGAGCGCATGTATTTTTGGAAGGCTTCACATAGAATTGAGTGTGGAATAAAACTATGTTGTGTACTTAGTCCATACTTAGTCATTCTTGTACAAAAAATTCTTTTTCCAAGATTTTTCAAGATAACTGATTACAAAGTGCAGAAAGAAATTAAAGTACAAAGTGCAGAAAGGGGGAAAATATTTATACAATGTATATACATATGTTATAGTGAAATCACTACTTACACATAGTAGAGTTTGAGATGAAAACCATTCACTAGAATCAGTTGTATGTTTCCTTTCAGATCTTCCAGCTAAAATACATTGGACTCCTTGGCATATACTATTATGAAAGGACCATCCTAAAAAGAATCAAACTTTTCATGCTTGTCTTGCTTTTCTTTATCAACATTCCACCTGAGAACTGAGTCTCCAACTTGGAATTCCCTAAATCTATCTTTATTATCAAACCAAGATTTAATTTCTGATGAATGCTTTTGAAAACTGTCATATGCCTGAGCTCTACTCTCTTCTAATTGCAGTAAATTTGTCAACCTAATTTTCACAGGGTCTTCTTCTGACTCTTCCTTTGTATTGACAAGCCTAAGTGTCGGGATCTCCAAATGGATTGGTAACACTACCTCCTTACCATATACTAATGCATAATGGGAAGTATTGATGGAATTATTAATAGTAATCATGTCTGCCCACAGAGCTTGGTCCAGTAATAGGTGTTAGCTTCTTTTATTACCTTCAAGTGATTTCCTCAAAATCCTTAATATTTTTTGTTGGTAGATTATGTAATTCCATTACCTTGTGGATAATAATTTTAAGTATTTTTAATAGTAATGCCATACTTGCTAGAAAACTCAATATACTTTGATCCTATGAAATTTGGGCCATTGTCACTTACCAAAGCTTCTGGTACTCCAAACCTTGAAATCAAATTTTCCATAAAATTGATCACAACATCTTGATCTAATTTCTTGGTAGGAATAGCCTCTATCCATCTGGTAAGATAATATGTGGTAGTTAAGATAAACTTATGCTCTATTGAGGAATTAGGGTTGATAAACCCTATGAAATATAGCCCCCATTTTTGAAAAGGCTCTTCAACTTGAATGGGCTTGAGGGGGGATGAAGCATTCCTTTTCATTTCAACATATCTCTGACATTTGCCACAAGCCCGGGTGACTTTAAAAGCATCAGTGAATACAATGGGCCAATAATAAACTGCTCTTATGATTTTTAAAGTTGTAACCCTGCTTGAGCTATGTTCAGCGGCTGATACTTTATAGAATTCCTCCATGACCCTTTTTTGTTGGTCATCCTTTAAGCACTTTAAAATAATTCCATCCAAGTTTCTTTTGTATAAGCCCTCTGGTAGTAATACATATTTCAAATAATGAAGTCTATATCTCCTCCTTTGGTAAGCATTGAGATTAATGGGGCATACCCCACTCTGGAAATACCTAATCATCTAGTCAATCTAATCAGATTCTTTAGTTTGTATTATTTTGACCTAATTTTCTTTTGATGTCTGGCAAGCTGTTACTTCTACCAATGTTGCAACTTCTGTTAACCCTTGGCATAAGGCTCTATCTCTCACTAGCTTTGTGGGGTGTATTTCTACATCATATTATTATATTTAAGTCCTCTCTCACTCCCATGGAAACTAGGTTGAAATTGGTTAATAGTGATGATGAAGAAAGTGTTGATGGCACCCTTTACATGCAGCTAGTTGTAAGTTTGATCTACTTAACTTCAACTAGACCAGATATTTCCTATTCAGTTGGCCTTATTTCCATATTCATGCAAGATCCTATGAAGAGCCATTGGATAGTAGCTAAGAGGATTTTGATATTTATCAAGGCCACCCCTCATCATGGTCTTATGTACACATCATGTTATGATTTTTATTTTATTAGGTACATAGATTCATATTGGGCGAGTTGTCCTGAAACTAGAAGATTCACATCAAGTTACTATTTTTAGTTGGGTCATGGCTCTATTTCATGGAGCACCAAAAAGAAGGATATAATTTTATTATCTTGAGTAGAGGCTGAATATAGAGCAGCAGTTGAGGCTATAAGAAGGTAATTTGGTTAAGGCAATTACTTTAGGACATTGGGCTATTCATAGATGGACCAACTTATATATATTGTGACAATTAAAGTACCATTAAGATGACCAAGAATCCAGTCTTCCATTCCAGAATGAAGCACATTGAGATCCATCATCACTTAATTAGAGAGATGGTCCAAGAAGACATTATACACATGGAGTATGTACTAACTCAATATCAAGTGGCTGACATCTTCACCAAGTCACTTGGGCAAGACAAATTTTCTCAGTTTAGAAAATTGCTCTATGTATGTAATAGAAGTCAAAATTAATGGGGAATGTTATTTAATATTGATTTTTTTTTTCTATAGTTAGGATAGTGCACATTAAGGGGGAACAATAGAATATTATAATGTGCACTATGCCTTCAGTTTGATACTTATATTTTTCCATTTATCTTATGCTTTTCAGTTTGAGTTCTCCAACTGGAGTTATGTATCTTCTACATGACACTTATCAAATCTCCCTCATAGGCTTGATGTCTATATATTGTAACATATTTTATCAATACATTCATACCTTTTGTTCTATCCCAACAGCCAGGTCACTTTCCATTGCACTATAATCTACCCATTAAAATCACATGTATAAGGATAAAAATTACTCTATTTTTAATTGAATTGTTTCACATTGAGGAATGATTAATTCTCAGACTCAGAGTACTCTCACAGTATGTATAGTGCGACTCCCCTACAAATATCCTATATATCTGGTATATAATGGTATTTTTTCACGACATGTAATGCCCAACAAACAAAGATAAACTCCTACCCCTTAATCAGATACGTAATTCTGATGGAAGCACCTTGTAAAGCTTTGGGTATAACAAGTCTAATCAAACCACTTTCAATGATAAATGGTTTCCTACACCAATCAAATTTGATCCATTCCTTTAGCAAAGGGTAGGCTAAATTTTATGTTTGAGAGCCTTATCAGGCCCTGTGAGGGTCTAGGATCGATTTTTGAGACACAGGTTTGCCCAGATCATCACCAACCTTGCTCAAACCAAAAGCATTCTAAAAGAGCCTCCATGAGCATTATAACACATGGGACATGCTCAAGCCATATCGATGTTCATAGGAAAAAATACTAATGATTATCTGACCACTTGTTGGTTAGCCCAACACTTGTAGGTTTTCCTACTATGTAGTTTGTTAGTAAATATCAGTTAACCCCTATCTCATAAAAAACTTAGAGTATGCCACACCTTTTTCTGACCATCGTGTGGCATTGACCATTTGTTAGTAGGTTGGGGTCTTGTGGACCAAAATAGTATAAAATTGTTTTATGCTTAATATGGATTCTTCAATTAGTGGTTGGGCTAGAGGTTAACCATATAGGTTTGACTGAAACGCTAAAAAAAATTGAGTGGATGATCCACTAAAACAATATTTTGATAAATTTTGTCTTAATGCACTTACATTTGGAAGTGTTATTATTATAAAATATCCTCTTACTAAATGAAATAAAGGTATCCAATATAATGAAGTAACTGGATAGGATTCTAGATATGATTTTAAGAAAATTTGGATAACAAAAGTATTGGGTATTTTGTACAATTAACTATGGAAATGATTATGGAATAAATTGTACCCCAATTACAACCTAGAGGATAGTTTTTTATAATTCTATAAAGTAACTAGTGGGTATTTTGTACAATTGATCTTGGAAAGGGTTTTGGAATGAATTATAGCCCAAAATTTATGAAAATATTATGATAGGTTGCAAGGTTGCTTTGTGTTTAAGATGCAATCTTGCTTACAAGGTTGATTTGTGATCAAGGTGTAACCTTTTTTGATAGGTTGCAAGGTTGCTTTGTGTTTAAGATGTAATCTGGTTTACAAGGTTAATTTATGATCAAGGTGTAACCTTGTTTGACAGGTTGCAAGGTTGTTTTGTGTTTAATATGTAATCTTGCTTGATAGATTACAAGGATAATTGGTGATTAAGGTGTAACCTTGGTTGATAGGTTGCAAGTTTTTGTGTTTAAAGTGAAATCTTATTGGTAGATTAAAAGGATAATTGGTGATTAAGGTATAAACCTATTTGGTAGGTTACAAGGTTCTTTTGTGGTTAAGGTGTAAACTTTTGTGATAGGTTATAGGGTTGATTGTGTTTAAAGGTATAATCTTGTGTGATAGATTATAAGGTTGATTTGTAATCTTGTGTGATAGATTACAAGGTTGATTTGTGCTTAAAGGTGTAATATTGTGTGATATATTACAAGATTAATTTGTGTTTAATAAGTAATCTTGTTTGATAGATTACAATATAATTTATGCTTGACTATGAGGTAACCTTGTTTTATAGGTTACAAGACAAGAAGACGAAACCTTGTTTGATAGATAAAAAGGTAAAATTTGTAGGGAATCTAGTATAATATTATGGATATATCATGAAAATAATTTAAGAGAGAAATAAAGAGCCCAAATAAACTAAAACTAGAAAAGTAGTAATTGCATAATCAAAGGAAGAAGATAGCAGATTCACACATTACATAATATTTATCCTAGAAACCCTCAACCGGGAAAACCATCATAGTATTATATTATTATTGCATTAAATTGACCATATCTAATACAATAATATTCTCCTTCTATCTCTCTTCAAACCCTAATGCAAGTGCAATATATATAACAAAGGCACATGCACAGATTTTACAATCTCATGGGAAAAAAAAACAAGGGTTCAAATATAGTAATCCTAAAAGCCCATATGGGTCTAAAATTAACTTAAAACCCTAAAAAAAAATTCGGGGGCTGCCACCCTCAGACCCCTACTTTTTGGAGGGCTACTACCCCTGAACTCCTATTCAGGGCCCGACCCGACCTCAAACCCCGATGAGTATATCGTACACAGCATCCAATACCTTTTAGTGTTAACCCCACCAGAATAACATGGAAAATATTCAAAATATTTCCAAAACTATCCCACTTTTTGAATACTTTCCATAGGGGCTAACAATTGCCATTGTCAACTATAAAGGGTAAAAATGCCCATAGATCTTATAGACCAAGAAAATTTCTAAGCAGGTACAACCTTTGTTAAAGAATCAACAATATTCTTCTTTGTTTCAAATTTCTCCGATATCACTTGGTTCTCTTCAACCATATCTCTCACAAAATGGTACTTTATATCAATATATTTTGATCGATCATAAAAACCAAGATTATTTACCAAACATATTGCACTCTGATTGTCACTATTAATTATCATAGCCTTCTGTTTAATACCAATTGTTGAACACAACCTTTATAGCCACACTACTTCTTTACTGGCATGAGTTGCTACAATATACTCTACTTTTGTAGTGGATAAAGCAACAATTGATTTATTTTTACTCATCCAACTTACTGCCCCTCCAAACAACCTGAACACATAAGCACTTATGGATCTTCTATTGTCAAGATCTCTAGCTCAATCCGCATCCATAAACTCTTGTAGATTTACAATACTATTACCTTTAGAATTTTCTCCATAACATATAGCATAATCTATAGTTCCACACAAGTATCTGAAGATCCTTTTTACAATAGTCCAATGTTCCTTTCCTATATTTGACATATATCTTCTAACTACTCCCACTACATATACAATATTAGGTCTAGTACATGCTATTGCATACATCAAACTGCCCACAATACTAGCATAAAGAACATGATGCATTTTTTCAATTTCCTCATTTATTTTGGGACACTATTCAGCAGATATCTTTTGACCAACCAGATATGGAGTAGATACTGGTCTACAATCATGCTTTCTAAACTTATGTAATATCAAATCAGCATATTTTCTTTGATTTAACCATAACTTTCCATTTGCACAATCCCTTATTATTTCCATACCCAAAATAAATTTTGCAACATCCAAATCCTTCATGTCAAATTTAGATGATAATTGATATTTGAGTAACTTTATCATCTCCTTATTGTTACTAATTAACAACATGTCATCCACATACAATACAATGATAACAAAATTTTCACCTAACTTTTTGAAATATACACATGGATCTGCTTTACTTTTTCCAAGCCCAAGTGTCAAAACAAACTTGTCAAATTTTTGGTTCCACATCCTTGGAGACTGCTTCAACCTATAAAGAGACTTCTTCAGCTTGCATACCAAGTCCTCCTTACATTTTACCTTAAAGCATTCTGGTTGTGACATATATATATCTTCATCAATTTCACCATGTACAAAAGCTATACTTACATCCATATATTCTATTTCAAAATCAAAAGCAACAGAAATAACCAAAAGAAATCTGATTGAAGTTAGTTTAGCTAGAAGAGAAAAAATCTCACCAAAGTCAATTCCCTCAACTTGATAAAATCCTTTTACTACCAAGAGAGCCTTGTACTTCTCCAACTTTCCTTATACATTGTACTTCTTGAATAACCACTTAACCAACAAGTTTTCTATTAGGAGGTGATTTCACCAAGTCCCATGTATTATTTTTATCCAAGGACTCCATTTCTTCTTCCATATCCCTTTTCCATGACTTATTCTCACTTGACTGAAGTGCCTCCTTTACAGTCTTGGGTTCTTCATTAGTAACTAATAAATTGAATGTAGAATAAATATTTAAAGGACTATACCTATTTAGAAGTCTTCTCTCTCGATCTGATCTCATCAAAATTAGAGTTCTAGGTTCTGCATCTTCAGCTTCCTCCACACCTTATTTCTCTGAATATTTGTCTTCAAAATCTCTCTGTAATTTAGGTTCTACCACTGGTTCTTCCTCCTATTCCAATTTTACCTACACTATGGTTCTTTTCTTGGTTGCATTTCCTAAATATCACATTATGACTGTAAACAACCTTCTATGTTTCTTGGGTTTCACAATTTATATCCTTTAAAACTAGTACTATAACCCACAAATATGCATTTTTTAGATTTATAGTTGTAGCACCCTAAAATTGGCACAGTAAAACCTTAGCAATAATTAAAATTACCTTAGTAATAATTCAAATTCAAATTCAACCCCAAAACCGCTCCAAAACCGTCGTTTAACCCGTTTCCTCATTTCCCGTGCCATTTTTAGAGTTTGTTTTGACCGTTTGACGATATCGTCGCCGATCAGACGATATCGCCTCAGATTGGACGATTTCGTCTGGACTAGGACGTCCAGACGATCTTGTCCCAAAACTAATTTTTCATAATTAGCCTCTGTTTCAACGGCGTCTCTAAGTTGGGCAGAAGCGTGTCTGCATCGCTAGAGACCTCCCCTGTTGGAGATCTTCCAAATTAGGATGATCTCCAACCTCCCAACTTCCCTCCTAAGCCTATTTAAACCTTAGGACCCCCCTTGACTTTCCCCTGGCTGAAATTTCCTGTAACTTGACCTTTACACGCATTAGAATACCCGGGATTACCATCTGCATTTGTACTTTCCAAATTTTGTTGCAGGAACCTTGTCATTCTTCAGCCGGAGCAAGCTCAGATCATCGTAGACGATCCTGTCCAATTCGAGATGATTTCATATCAATCCGAGATGATTTCGACTGCAGTCTGCATTGGGGCAATCAGTGCCCAGAGTTTGCACTTTTTCTATACTTTGCTATTATTTTATTCTGCATTTAGTCAGTTTTATTATTATTTCCTATTATCTTGCATCTTGGAGTTCACCCATGTAGTTTAATTGCATAATAAGATCATGATTAGCTATTAAAGTATCATAATTTATTTGCATTTCCATTCAGGATTATCTTATTAACATCCTTATTATTGTTTCATATCATTTTCCTTTATCAGAATAGTTGCAATTTTGGTATTTTGTATCTATTTCTCTATTTGTAGGTCTCTGACGAATTCGTCTGATGAATTCATCAGATCTCAGATGATCCTGTCAGATAGGAGACGATCCTGTCAAATTCTAGATGATCTGGACTGCTTCAAAAATTAGAACCTCCATCAGACATCCGAAACCAGGTATGGATTTCTTCACTTAGTTTGTTCTCTGTGTTTTCTGTTAAATCTATTTTTTGTATTTAAATCTGCATTTCATATAGAATAACTTAGATTCATTTGGCCAAACCTAGGATTTGAATGTTTAAAGATAAAATTGAACACATAAAACACATTCCCAACCTAGGCGTGGAAACTGCCACTAAACGTTTCCTGGTGAACCCCACCATCCATCGAAAAATCACCTTTATACACCTCCCCCGAGAGGCGGGACCTTCGCAAGGCCTCTCAGTCCGAGGTATTGTCCCATCCTTTTCACATCCCCCTTCCGGGCGTGGATCCTATAGCCTGAAGGTAAGGGTGCGAAAAATTTGGAGCGATACATTTTGGTGAACCCGACGTGAAACTAAAACCTTTTGAAAACAAAAAAAAAAAAAAATAGATGCATTTAAAATCATTAGAAAATTACTAAGTTGCATATCATGTTTAGATGGTAGCTCCTAAGAAAAGACTAGCAGTTATTATAAATGTTGAAAACCAATTAGCAGCCTTAGAAATTAATTATGTGCTTAGTGTGCCTGAAACAGATAGAAACCAACTTTTGTGGGACGAACTTGATAGAAGACTAGGTGTCATTTCATCTAGGTCAACAGAACTTAAACAAATCAAGAGGCTTGTCCTAGATAGAATCCTGGATCCTCATCAACTCATTTTTTATCATGAACTTCAGAGAGCCTGCCATAGGTGGTTAGCTTATAGGAGAGCTCTTGTGTCTTCAGAATTGTTCACCTTCGAGGAATACCTCGAGAACGCAGCCATTATACACCAATTCCTAGGTCATGTAGAAGACCAAGAGGTCGTTCTTACGGATAGAGAAATATGGAATAGAGTTCCTAGAGCTGTGTTATATCGAGAATATTGCCATGAACTTTATTTCTACCAACCAGAATCTGAGACAGATAATATCACTATAGCACTTTTTGTCAAATTCTTGAAAGAAAATTTTCAATTTGAAGAAGAACACTTCATGACTCCTGAAGAACTCGAGCCCATTAATGATATTTATAAATTGTTTATAGAAAACTAGATCATTGCTTTCATTATTATTATTTCTTGCATTTTGAGTGTTGTTTGTTATCTTTATAATATTGTTACAAAAACAAGAAAAACCAAAAACATAACAAAACCAAAAACATTTTATTTCAAATACTATAGTAGGTATATAATTAAAATATATACCTCTTAAGCTTGTTGCATATATATATATATATATATATATATATATATATATATATATATATATATATATATATATATATATTTTCTGAAATCTAAATTTAAGCACAATGCCTAGACTTAGGAATGGTAAACAAACTGAAGAAGAAGGAGAAGATTGGTTAGGAGACAAAACAAAAAACCCAAATGTCCTTCCTGAGGAATCAATTCCGGAAGGAGAAACTCTAGAACAGCCAGAAGATGAGTTGGCTGAAGAAAATGAACAACAAGAAAATCTTAAAGAGGAAGGATCCTCATCCCCTAGAATAGCTCCAGACGGAACTATTGCTTTTGATAACTTAGATCATTTCTGGAAATTTTTCAATAATAACATTGGTGCTCTTAATATGGCAGTTCGTATTGATAGAGGACAAATTAGTGACACTCAAGCAGCCATGGAACATATGTTTGACATACACACTAATCCCTTGTCTTTCATTGATCAAGAAAGTGATAAAGTTGGACCATCCAATAGAGATATGGTCACTATGATTCAGAACATGCAAAAACAACAGGTTACCCAACCCCCTAAGGAACCTGTTATTGAGCCTAAAATCATTCCCACACAAAAGAGACCTTCATTCACTGCTTTATTTCGCCAAACTATTGATCAATATGCTTCAAATCAACAAAAATCTAAAATGAAGCCAAACACCAATTTTCAACAATCTGGGATACAACATAATACAACTTCAAAACTTCTTCATAACACCCTTCCTACCAACAATTTACACAATAGCAATATAGCATCTAATCTTCATGTCCCTCCATCATATGCTCACAAATCTCATATTAATGCCCTACCGAACCAATATGGTGGGCAAACCAGTAATCTGGAAGCCATGGTGAAACAGTTAGCTTCCCGCATGGACCAGATAGATCCCTACCGTCCCTCGTACAATTATCGAGAGATATGTAGTCAACCTCTAGATCCCATAGTTGTAGCACAACCATACCCTAAACACTTTCCCATGCCCGTCCTGCCTATATATAAAGGAACTGAAGATCCCATAGAGCATCTTCGCATGTTTAGGATAGCATGTCATGATATATCACATGATGACTTGCTATTACTAAAAATGTTCCCGAAAAGTTTAGGAGGAATGGCATTAGAGTGGTACTATCAATTGCCCACTCATTCTTTGAGAAATTTTGAAGAAATAGCTGAATCTTTTGTGCATCAATTTAGTGCCTATATCGAGAGGCATGTCACCATTAAAGATTTATACAACTTAAAACAAGATAAAGATGAATGTTTCGCTGATTTCTTAGCTAGATGGAGGCAGTTGACAGGAAAACTGCACTTTGTGCTACCTTATAGGGAAATGTTGGATATTTTTATCAATAATTTGCAAGAACAAATATCCTATGAGTTATCAACTGCTACCTTGACCACCTTCGATCAAGCTATAGACTTAGCTCGAAGGGTGGAAGATGCTCTCATTAGGAGAGGTCAGCTCAAAAAGAAAGATGATGAGAAAACATCCAGAAATCAGTACAAAAATAAACAAGTTGTAGGTGACGGAGTCACTGATAGTAGAAACATTGCTAATATCAATACAACCAAGACAACAGAAAAATTTATATTGAAACCTCCTGATAAACCTCCTCGAGAGTTTACTAGATTGAATCAACCATTATCAACTATTTTACCCCAATTACTCGAAAGAGGTTTGATTCAATTACCAGCTATCCAGGAACCTGATCCAACCATACCCGGATACAGAGCCGACTTACACTGTGATTTCCATAGAGGGCCTGGACACTCTACCAACTCTTGTAAAAGGTTAAAACATAAAATACAAGATCTGATTGATAATAATGAGATGGAGGTGCAAGCTTTCCAGCCTAAACAAAATGCTCCTAATAATGCTCAAAAGACCATTCCCCAAAATCAGAATCAAAATGCTAATCAATCATTAGATATATTTCAACATCCTTTACCAAAACATGGTAAAGAAGTGGCCAATCAAATCGAACATCATAATGTTCCCCCTCCTACCCGATATGTAGGGACTATTAGCGGACAATTATCTATTCAGGATCCTCAAATATTTGGCACAACTTTATCCATGGTCACGACCAGGCCCCTACATAATATTCAAACTCTCGATCCTAGTGATGTAGAATCGGATACTGAAAGTGAAGTAGACATCACCTCAAATCAATCGAATAGTTCTGAAAATGAATCAGATCCTATTCAACCCATCACAGATGCTATGGTTCCAGAAGAACCATTTCCTAGAAGAGTTACTACTCGACCCTCTTCTAATCAATTCCTTCCTAATGAACAAGCCATAAATGCTCAACCGAGACCAGTTCAACATCTTCAATATAACATTGTAGGTACCATCGGAGTCGTTACCAGACAACAGGCTCAAAATTCTCAACAAGAACCAAATCAGAATGATGGATCAACTCCATTTGTTTTGAGAAATCCCAATAAAGGGAATCATGCTCCTAATGTTCAACCTAAACCCCCTTACAATATTAATGAGCAATTATCCAATACTACAGCCAGAATTTCCCTTTTGGACTTGTTAAGATCTTCTCCTACCCATAGGGATGAATTGATGCTTACATTAAGCCAAATGATGGTACCTCAAAATATTCAACCCGAAGCCATGGCCAATACTATCATCACTAGAGAAGTTGATTGTATTGACTTTCGAGATAAAGATATACCACAACATAGTTTACATAAGGATAATCCCTTATATATTACTGCTCTAATTGGAGATGTAGTTGTTAAAAGAGTCTTGATCGATAATGGTTCATCTCTAAACATTTGCACTTTTGACTTCTACCAAATATTTGGCTTTAGAAGTGATGAAATGAAAAAAACTGACATGATTATCAAAGCTTTCAATGACGAGACACAAGAAACGTGTGGAGTCATTACTATACCCTTGCAAGTTGGTCCTAGAACCCTAGATACAACCGTGTTTATTGTACATTGCCCTGCATCATACAATATACTTTTGGGTCGCCCTTGGATCAATGCGATGCGAGCGGTTCCTTCCACTTTACATCAATGTGTTAAATTTGAATTTAAAAATCAGTTGGTCACTATCCATGGTGACCCTAGACCCTTTGATATGTGTGCTTTGGCAGAACCTGTTGGAGTGCAATTTTGCCCTGCTTTGTCATCCACACATCCTAATTCTTATTTTTCATCTAAACGTGTGAAACACACACACATAACATCATCTACCCCATCAACTACACCTATACATTTAACTCAACCATCTTCTGAACAAACCACACTAGAACCTCAAAAAGATCTTAGATCTACAACCAATCCTTCATGTTCTATCCCTATAATTTCAAAACCTATAGACCCATCTATTAACACCTCTACATTATCTACATCTATCATACCTTCCACATCTAAAGATATAGGGAATGATCCTTCTACATCTTATGCTCTTTCTGATGAACTCTTACCTGATTTATCTAAAATTCTTATATAAAAAAAAACAAATGCTTCTATGCAAAATTCCATTATCTTAAGTAATTTGCCGCCATCTCCTCATACTTTGGGCCTCCCACAACCTATGGGAAGTACTTACCAAGTCGGGAGTTGTGCCTTCATTTATAAGGGATATGACTGGGAAGAATACCCAGGAACATCAAAACTCATCATGAGGGATATGCTCGATGTTATTTTACTAATGAGTATATTAAAGCTAAACCTATAATGCTTAAAATGGGATATAAAGGGAAAGGCTTGGGACCTTTCCAAAATGGTATGAAAGAACCTTTCGAGGTAGAACCATGGCCCGCCCGATGTGGTGTGGGCCTATTTCCTAGTAAGGGTCAACCCTTCCCTTTTGAACATGATGATCAACTCATATGTTATCAAGATTATTTGGATAGGCGTGATGATTTGCCTCTACAAAATCAGCCATTTACATGCAATATGCTATCCATAGCTTATCCTGAAATGATTGCTGGATCCGATGATGAGTTGGAAGGTGATATTTTCCATGATGTCTCCGTTGAAGAGATGTTACACAATGGGTTTTATTTTGATGGTTCTATACCAACTATAGCTCAGCTTGAGGCCACTACTCCTCAAAATGACTTATCTAAGTTAACCTTAAAAGAATTACAAGAATTGGGCGTCTCACCCGCCCCACCTAATTTTGAAAGAGATCTACACATGGAAGTAGAAAACGTCATTAAAGTTAACATGGGAACTGAGGATAATCCTCACATAATCAATATTGGGTCAGAATTAAGTCAAGAAAAACAAGAGCAATACATTGCATTCCTTAAAGAATATGAAGATGTCTTCGCTTGGACATATGAAGATATGCCAGGTTTAGACCCTTCTGTAGTCATGCATCACCTAGTAGTCCATCCGGATGCTAAACCTGTTAAACAGAAACTTAGAAAAATGCATCCTAAAGTGGCTTTGCTAGTCAAAGGGGAGTTAGAAAAACTCCTGAATGTTGTTTTTATACAAGCTATTGATTATGTTGAATGGATCTCGAATGTAGTTCCAGTCACCAAGAAAGAAGCTACCAAAGTTAGGGTTTGCACAGATTTTAGAGATATTAACGTTGCATGCCCTAAAGATGATTTTCCTCTTCCAAACATGGATCAAATCATTGATTTTACTGCTGGGAGTGGGATGATGTCCCTAATGGATGGATTCTTCGGCTATAATCAGATCAGGATAGCTCTTGAAGATCAGGCTAAAATAACCTTTATTACCCCTTGGGGTACCTTTTGTTGGAAAGTGATGCCATTTGGTTTAAAGAATGCAGGTGCAACATATCAACGAGCTATGACTTATATCTTTCATGATATGATGCATGATATCCTACATGATTATGTAGATGATATTATAGCTCGCTCTATTAAAGAAGATGATCATTTAGATGATTTGAGAAAAGTTTTTAATCGGTTAAGAGAATATCTTATTCGATTAAATCCTGCTAAATGCATATTTGGAGTTAAGTCCGGTAAACTATTAGGGGTTTTAGTTTCTTTACGTGGTATCGAAATTGACCCTCTCAAAATTGTGGCTATCACTGATATGCCCGCACCTACCAATATATACGAGTTACGAAGTTTACAAGGTAAACTTCAAGCCATCCGTCGCTTCATCGATAAGCTGGCGGACAAAACCGGTCCCTTTCTTAAGCTCCTTAAGAAGGATATCCCTTTTAATTGGGATGATGAATGTAAGGAAGCTTTTGAACTTCTTAAACAATACCTCCTTAACCCACCTGTGCTTTCACCGCCTAGACCTGACCGCCCATTTATCTTGTATATTTTAGCTTCAGATTTTGCTTTAGGAGCTATGTTAGCTCAACTTGATGATGAGAAAAGAGAACGTGCTAATTATTATATTAGCCAAACTTTAATTAGTTATGAAACCCGCTACACAACATTAGAAAAACTATGTCTAGCAGTCATATTTTCTATGCAAAAATTATGACATTATATGCTTAGTCAAAAAACGTATGTCATTGCTAAATATGATCCTTTGCGGTATCTCATGAGTCGACCTTATTTATCGGGTCGCACAACCAAGTGGGTTCTTGCTCTAAGCGAGTTTGAACTCATGTTTATAGGACAGAAGTCTGTTAAGGGTCAAATCATAGCAGATCAATTAGCTGCTGCACCCTTAGAGTCTACCCATCCCCTCATCATTGAGTTTCCTGATGAATGCCTTCAATTAGAGGCAGACCATGTTGAACAATGGTCCTTATACTTTGATGGAGCCCGATGCATGAGTGGGGCTGGTGCAGGTATTATTTTAATATCTCCACAAAAGCACATTATACCTTTGTCCTTTAAATTAACATTTGCTTGCACTAATAATACTATTGAGTATGAAGCTCTAATCCTTGGATTACGAGCTGCCTTGGCGCTAAAAATTAAAAATCTATTAGTTTTTGGTGATTCTCAACTTGTTATAAACCAAATTAATGAAGTTTATCAGACCAGAGATGATAAATTGCATCCATATAAAGCATATGTTTTACAATTAATGTCTCTATTTGATCAAGTTACCTTGGAAGCTATTCCTCGAACTAGCAACCGTGCGGCTGACGCTATGGCCGCAGCTGCATCTCTTCTACCCTTGGAGTTAGATGACGAATATGCCACCATCATTATTCGTCGACTCTAGGAACCCGCTTCAAATAAGTCATGCTTAGAACCTTTGGATGTGTTTCTAATCAATGAAACTACTCCTGAACCTTGGTATACGGATATATTTGATTTTCTTCACAATGGGACTTTCCCTGCCAATTCTAATAGAAACCAGCATCGGTTATTACGTAGACGAGCAAGTCGATTTGTAATAATTGGCAATACTTTATATAGGAGATCTTTTGAAGGTATCCTATTGAGATGTTTGAATTTAGAAGAATCCAGATCAGCTTTGAGTGAAGCCCACGATGGATCTTGTGGAGGACACTTCAGTGGTAGTGTCATTGCTAAAAAGCTCCTTAGGATAGGATACTTTTGGCCTACCATGGAGAATGATGCACATGATTATGTGCGCCATTGCGACAAGTGCCAGAAACATGCTGACCTTGTCCATGCCCCTGCACAAGAACTACAGGCTATTTCATCTCCTTGGCCCTTTTCAAAATGGGGCTTAGACATTATTGGCAAAATTAATCCTGTGTCATCTGATGGACACAAATTCATCATAACCGCCACTGAGTATTTCACGAAGTGGGTTGAAGCTATGCCTTTAGCTTCCTGCACTGGGACACAAGTCTCTAAATTTATTTTTAATCAAATCATTTGTAGGTTCGGAATTCCTGCAAATCTCATCTCAGACAATGGAACTTGTTTCAAAAATAAAGATGTTAAAAAATTATGCCAAAAATATAAGATTCAACATCGCTGGTCCACTCCCTATTATCCTCAGGGTAATGGCCAAGCAGAAGCTTCAAACAAAACCTTAATCAAAATTCTCAAAATATTGGTCAATAAATCTGGCTGCGATTAGCACATTCAATTATATCCAGCTTTGTGGGCTTATCGAACTAGTGTTCGAACCCCCACTGGAACTTCACCTTTTGTTTTGGTTTATGGTGCTGAAGCCATTTTTCCCTTTGAATTAGAAGTTCCTTCTTTGGCTCTACTACTTCAAGATACCGAAGTAGGAGATGAATATCGAGTCGTGCAGACTCAGTCAGCTGGAGCTCCTAGATGAAAAGTGCATCAATGCTTTGGAGCATCTTCGTGCCTACCAAAACAAGCTTAAAAGATCATATGCTAAGAAAGTTCGTCATCGATCCTTTGTGGTCGGTGACCTTGTTTTAAAAGAAAATAAAAAAATACTAATGCAACTAAAGACCTTAAAGGTAAATTTGAGCCCAACTGGCTTGGACCATATATTATCACTGCTAAATTTGAATCAGGAGCATACAAATTATCTACCTTAGATGGTAAAGAACTTAAAGAACCCATGAACATTTTACATCTTAAACGTTACTATGCATAACAAAATTTGTCATTTCATCATTGTATATATTTGTTTAAAATATTTCAAAAAAATCACTATCTTGTATTTCTTTCAATTTATAAACTTAAAAATCTAAAAAACATTCAAAATCATCAAAAACATCTTTTATTTTTGTACTTCTCACATTGTGACGCATTGCAGTTATATTTTCAAATTATTTTGGATAAATTAGCATTTATTTGGAATCCCGCACTTTCACACTCACATGAATAAATATCTTGATTTATTTGGTATGATTACTAATCTCTCTTATATCAAAGTCCACAAAATTCAATTAAATAAAGTTTTGAGCATAGAGAATTGATCTTGTTATTTACTTAAGCCAAACATATCCTTTCACAATAAAATGATTATATTTGTAATGTCCATGCTATCCTACATAGTAGAAGTGGTTTCTTGAGCGAAAAGTTTCCCCTGCTATCCTATCATGCACATGGTCTAGAATCTTTGAGAATTGGCAAAAGGACAAGCTCACCCCTACCCGAAATAAAAATCCCTTGCTCTACAGATAATCCGAGCAAGTATCCCTAGAATAGGAAGCAAAAGAAAAGGAAAAATCAAGCAAAATCATTTACCACTATTTCAGCATTATCTCAAATATCAAAGCAAAAGATACAAAAAAAAAAGAGAGAGAGAAAGCAAAGAAAGAAAGACAGCAAAATGAGCAAAAGCAAAAGCAATAAAATCCTTTCCCTACCCCTTAAAAAGAAAAGAAGGGTTGATGAGCTTGAATCCCTGGAATTCTCAATTATTCGAAAACTGTGAGGTAAGCCCCATAACAGGTGGTTTGTGCCCAACCCGCTTGGCCTTGGGTAACTCCTAGCATGGTGATATGTCTGTCACATTAGCGACCTTCTTTTGTACAGACCTATGTCTGCTTATGGATTAGCTAGCTCTTGATAATCCGACTTACATAGTAGTCTGGTATGGTTATATGCATCTAAATCATGGTTAATGAACACTTATTTGGTTAATTTAAATCACTTGTATCATAGTATCTTGCTCAAACCTGGTGAATGAACAATACAATCGCACACACATTTGTATTTGAGAGATTTTGTGTATCATTATGATAAATCAAGATTGGAAATGAACTCACATATGCACATGGGATTCCTTATAAATCTAACTTTTGTCTTTAAGATACTTTGAAATATTTTTGCAAATTGTCTGGAATAATTTCATTTTCTTCTCTGAGAACAGTTGTTTAGTATAAAGACAACTACATGCATTACCAACAAATCAAAATCATTTTCAAAAACATGCAATAAAGTTACATATAATTTTTGACTTTCGCGACGATGGTATAGTTCCAAAACCAAAATTGGAATTTTATGCCTAGCACAAGTCCTCATCTTCATATTTTCTGTTTATTTTCAAAAATTAAAAATCAACCATGCAATAAAACTATTTATTTTCTTCTTTTGGATTTCGCGATGATGGTATAAGTCTATACCTAAATATTCTATGCCTAGCGCAAACCATCGAACTAATTTTATTTCCCATTTATTCCAACATATGACTTAAATCATTATGTTCCACAATTATGCTTTCAAACAGAATGCAACTTATTCTATTTTTCATGTCATTATGTTCAAATTCAATTTTGCAACCATGGTATAATTTCTAAGGAATTATTCAAAATTTTATCACACTTAGGAATTTATGCCTAGCAAAAATCATTTTAAAATATTTCATGCATATCATTTTTATGAAAATCTGAAAACAAATTACCATCAAACCATCATCAGTTCTATCATCACAACAAAGTCTTAAGACAGTCTCTTAAGCACTCTTTTTACTTTTAACAATATTTCTATACCGGGATTAGCTTGACGACCGAGTGAGCAAGCGACTCCATGAAATGGTCTATAATAGCGACAATGTCCTTTGAAATTATTGTTAACAGTCCCTTTTATTTTTATCAAATTATCATCTCAACAACCAATTTGTTTACATCGAGATTATTTCATTTAAATTTTAAAGCATGACATTCAAACTATAATATTTTCAAACAACATAATTACATGAATCATCAAATCAATCACATCAAAAACATTAAAGCACCATACATAAGACAAGTCATATGATCAAAAATATCATATATATATATATTTTATATATATATATATATATATATATATATATCTCAACAATGTATGTACATCATATCAAAACTAGATTGGTATGCCACAATCTACATCTTGGCATACTCAATCCTCTCAATCATATATCCAGTCTGTGCAGTGCAGTAGCCTAGCCTCGAGAACCCCTCGAGCTCTCAGCCTCATCTCCTCCCCCACCCTGAGGTGGACGAGGTGGCCCCATCGTAGTATGTGTGGTACTACGAGTCCTAGTTGTCGATCGGGATGAAGTCCTCGATGACCCAACCCTGATCGGATCCGCAATGTCGATTGGTAGCTGTACCCTCTAGCCCTCTAGCACCAGCTGGAAGTAGATACCCTGGTAGAACGTGGTCTGAGCAATCGACCATGCCAGCTCCTGAGTGCTCGCTCCTCCGCTCCATGCTCTGAGGCGTGCAACCTCATCTCTGAGCTATGTAGCCTTCGCTCGATGACGTGTAGCCTCATCCTGTAAAGTCTGCACCTATGCCTGGAGATGGACAGTCTTCACTCGAAGAGTAGCCATCTCGCTACTCTCTCCTACCTCGACACCCTTGCCCTTATCGGGCGATGGTGGTCTCTCTCTCTATGGAGAAGGGGGTCTCTCCTCCCTCCTCTCCCACTGTCGTGGCCTCTGCTGAGCCTGTGGCCTCCTCTGCTCTCTCCCACCATGACCCTATGCCACCTCAATGGCCGCCTAGCACCGCCTCCCTATCCGATGCACAACTACATGAATCGGACCCTGAGCCCTCGTCATCCGAGGAGGGCGGATGCCTACGTACCAGGCATCGTAGCCGTCGGCTACCCCTACATCATCCCCATCCACTAGCTGGATGGGGGCATCATCCATGTCCTGACTCTAAAATCATTGCATATCTAGAGCCTCGCTAACTGTAGTGTTATCCCGGATGGTCCGAGAAAACTCGTAGTCTCTGAGAGATGGGATCCCCTATTGTAGACCGAACTGCCTCAAAACTCGGTCGTACCGATGGAGCTCCACCTCTCCCCTCTCCATCCTCAGCCAACAGACTCACTTGACATGAGCTAGCTCCTATCCATCCTCGGCCCACCCTGGATGATCTCTCCAAGGCCTCCAGGTGATCTGGTCGGAGACAAGGTCGTCAAGTAGTCTCCGGGACACTAGCAGATCTACTCGCCATTGTGACCCTCTTCGGAGCCACCAGTAGAAAACTCGGGGCCTCTCCCCATCAATCCCTATCAGTGGGAGCCCTACCGGCCTCCGCACCATGATGTGCTCCCAGCACCAAACCTGTAGTAGTGATGTCATGACCAGACATCGACCGCCCTTGTATACGACCCCATACAGGATCCTATACAATCGGCATAGTACAAAGCTCCCCCAAGCAAACCTGTATCCATGGTCTCTCATGTCGTAGACCACATCTATCAGTAGCCATGGTAGCCTGCATCCACTCTGATGGCATAGCAGCAGACCACCTACCACCCCAGCCAAAACTTGTGTCAGCCTAGATGCCCCAGGCATCTGGCATAGAGACTCGATGTTCACTCCGCCCTTCTCCAGGGTGAAGCTCGGATCTCCGCATAGTCTCATCATAGCGTGGCCCTGATTGGCCATAGGAGTGATCAGCCATCCTTGTATGGGGATCCTCAAGATCCTCCATACATCCTCCAGTGTGGGAGTCATCTCCCCTATCGATAACCAAAAAGAGGAAGAACCCGGATACCACCTCTCTGCTAGGGTTGTCAATAGCCCCATGTCTGTAGACACTTGTGGCATATCTGCCACGTGCTGCAAGCCTACCTGAGCTAGCTGATCTCGCTCTGCCTGAGATAGAGTGGCCAAGTCATCCCTTAGTCCATCGTATTTCCATTCTTGGCTCTTTAGTAATCCTCTCTACAACATAAACAACATAAACAATAAAAAATCAACAATAAAAATCATTAAATCATTAATCAAAATGCAAGTAAAATAAGTTCACTTTCACAAATGATGATATCGTCCACCATTGGGTGATATCGTCCCAAATTTGAGCAAATTCATCTTCGATTTTGCATGAGGGAATCATCCCTTATTGGATGAAATCGTCCCCATATCACCGATTTCGCCCTTGGACGAAATCGGCGATATCGAGACGATTTCGGTGAAATCGAGACGATTTCATCTCGATGATGTCGACGGCCCAAAATCGGCCGTGATGCTCAAAAATCAATCAAATATAATCTAAAAAGCATGAAATTCTAAATTAAAGCACTCTAAATTCAGTTTAGACCCTTACCCGTAGCCCGCATCGGACCTCTGTCGATCTGTGCATTGTTTCGACCATCTTGTCTACAGAGCTCTAGAAAACAGTAAAAATGAACAGTAACAATGAATTAGGGTTTTTCCCTATTTTTCTTAATTTTATTCAAAAACACTTAACAACTTTTTTAAAATTTTGCTTTTTCGCATTTTTACCTCAAACGTCGATTTGGGTAAAAACACGGAGGGGGCACCATAGTAAGTTGTCGTACGATTCGACCTAGAATCGTCGCCTAAAAATGGGAATAATTTTTGCTTTCTCGTAGATCGAGAAGAACTCATCTTTAACGCATTTTCTTCAAAAAATTTGCTAAAGAGGGGGCAAAATGTAGCACCCTAAAATTGGCGCAATAAAACCTTAGCAATAATTAAAATTACCTTAGTAATAATTCAAATTCAAATTCAACCCCAAAATCGCTCGTTTAACCCGTTTCCTCATTTCTCGCACCATTTTTAGAGTTTGTTTTGACCGTTTGATGATATCGTCGTCGATCAGACGATATCGCCTCAGATTGGACGATTTCGTCTGGACTAGGACGTCCAGACGATCTTGTCCCAAAACTGATTTTTCATAATTAGCCTCTGTTTCAACGGCGTCTCTAAGTTGGGCAGAAGCGTGTCTGCACCGCTAGAGACCTCCCCTATTGGAGATCTTCCAAATTAGGATGATCTCCAACCTCCCAACTTCCCTCCTAAGCCTATTTAAACCTTAGGACCCCCCTTGACTTTCCCCTGGCTGAAATTTCCTGTAACTTGACCTTTACACGCATTAGAATACCCAGGATTACCATCTGCATTTGTACTTTCCAAATTTTGTTGCGGGAACCTTGTCATTCTTCGATCGGAGCAAGCTCAGATCGTCGTAGACAATCCTATCCAATTCGAGATGATTTTGTATCAATCCGAGATGATTTCGATCGTAGCTGCATTGGGGCAATCGGTGCCCGGAGTTTGCGCTTTTTCTATACTTTGTTGTTATTTTATTCTCGCATTTAGTCGGTTTTATTATTATTTCCTGTTATCTTGCATCTTGGAGTTCACCCATGTAGTTTAATTGCATAATAAGATCATGATTAGCTATTAAAGTATCGTAATTTATTTGCATTTCCATTCAGGATTATCTTATTAACATCCTTATTATTGTTTCATATCATTTTCCTTTATCAGAATAGTTGCAATTTTGGTATTTTGTATCTATTTCTCTGTTTGCAGGTCTCTGACGAATTCGTTTGATGAATTCGTCAGATCTCAGATGATCCTGTCAGATAGGAGACGATCCTGTCAAATTCCAGACGATCTGGACTGCTTCAAAAATTAGAACCTCCATCAGACATCCGGAACCAGGTATGGATTTCTTCACTTAGTTTGTTCTCTGTGTTTTCTGTTAAATCTATTTTCTGTATTTAAATCTGCATTTCATATAGAATAACTTAGATTCATTTGGCCAAACCTAGGATTTGAATGTTTAAAGATAAAATTGAACACATAAAACACATTCCCAACCTAGGCGTGGAAACTGCCACTAAACGTTTCCTGGTGAACCCCACCATCCATCGAAAAATCACCTTTATACACCTCCCCCGAGAGGCGGGACCTTCGAAAGGCCTCTCAGTCCGAGGTATTGTCCCATCCTTTTCACATCCCCCTTTCGGGCGTGGATCCTATAGCCTGAAGGTAAGGGTGCGAAAAATTTGGAGCGATACAATAGTCTAGCTTAGTCCTTTTATATTTTGGGACATACATATAAGCATCACAACCAAAAACCCTTATATTTCTCAGAGCGGGTTTCTTACTAGTCCATACTTCCTATGGAGTCTTGTCCACCAAAGTTGAGGTAGGAGATCTATTGATGAGATAACAAATTGTTAATACAACTTCTACCCAGAACTTCTTTTCTAACCCTACACCACTAAGCATGCTTCTAGCCTTATCCATCAATGTCTTATTCATTTGTTCTGCAACCCCATTATGTTGTGGAGTATACATAGTTGTTCTCTGCATTTCTATACCACAGTCCTTGAAAAATTACTCAAATTAATTAGAGCAATACTCACCACCATTATCACTTCTCAAAACCTTTCTTTTTCTCTATCTAATTTTATACAAGAGCCTTAAACTCTTTAAATTTATTAGAAACCTTAGATTTGTTTTGTATAAAATATACCCATGTCTTTCTTGAGAAGTCATCTATAAATGTAACAAAATAGATAGATTTACCTAATGATGGTACTTTTTCCAGTCCAAACACATCACTGTGAACTAGATGTAGAATTCCTTCAAACCTTGTAGCACTACTTGGAAACTTGACTCTAGTTTATTTCTCGAAAACACAATGCTCACAAAAATCAAATTTAATGGGCAGTAAGAAAGTCCTTCAACCATACCTTTCATTTTCAATGTTCAAATTCCTTTCTCACCAATATTCTCCATGTGTTGATGCCACAAAATTATCTTTGCTATAGGAATACTTGGAGCCATTTCAACCGTATTATTTTCCTATACAACTGAAGAGTTATTGCAATTAATACTTACAGTGCTAGCCTCAAGTCTAAAAAAAGTTCTTATGTGAACTCCTCTTGCTAACACCAAGGATCCATGGACTATCTTGTAGCTATCCTTATTGAATTTCACATTCACACTTGCATCATTCATCTTACTCACATATATGATATTCCTTGTCAAACTCGAAATATGCAACACACCAGGAAGGGTTTTAATTCTTCTATATTTTATCATAAGCTTGAATCTTCCTCGACCTATTATTTTATATGTCGAATTGCCTCCCAATAAGACTTTACATCCATCTATATTTTCATATTCAAATAACCCCTCCCTATGAGGAGTCATATGAAAAGAAGAACCTGATTCAATCAACCATGAGTCATCGCATTCACTTGAGCATGCTGCAGTTAAGAATAAGTCCCTTGAATCTTCATTTGTGGTATTTGTTTCTATAGAAGTTCCTTCATCAAATGATCAATTATTATCAGCCTTTTTGTCTCTTTTATAATGCCCTGCTTTACCATAATTCCAACATTTCCTCTTTTCTAGGGCAACAAATTTACCCCTAGATTTTGATTTCTTTTCTCCTAATTTCTTTTTGCTTCTTTATTGAGAATGACCTCTCACAAACAAGGCTTCCTTTTCATGATAATCCTCCAAATATTTTTGTCTTGCATCCTTAGACAACAATGTTTCTACTATATCCTCTACTTTCACTGTAGATGTAGTATTGGTGATAGCCATAACAAGGTTATCCCATGAATCAGATAATGAACAAAGTAAAGTAATACATTTTTCCTCTTCATCCATTTTTACTTCTACAGAGATTAGTTGACTTACCATAGTATTAAAAGCATTCATATATTCAGCCATAGAATCACCATCATTCATTTGAAGTGAATACAACTTCTTTCGAAGAAAGAGTTTATTTACGAGTGACTTTGTTTGATATAATATTTTCATATTTTCCCATAACATATTTGCCATGGTCTTTGTAGATACATTCAACAATACCAAGTTAGATAAAAATAATCTGATAGAGCTTCTTGCCTTCCTATCAATTTTTAGCCAATCCTCATATGTCATCGATGTTGGTTTTGTTCTCGATACCACAATCCACTGATCTATATCAACCAACAAATCCTCCATCTTGAGTTTCCACAACTCAAAATTTTATCCATTAAATTTCTCAATCTCTATCCATGTGCTTCCCATATTTCTCCTTTGCCTGGATCCTTTCGCATACGGCTCCCACTTAAGAATTAATTTATCATAGGGTTGAAACCCTTACTACTTGAACAAATCTAAAACCTAGCTCTGGTACCAAATGAAGAGAAATAAAGAGCCCCAATAAAATAAAACTATAAAAGTAGTAATTACATAATCAAAGGAAGAAGATAGTAGATTCACACATTACACAATATTTATCCTAGAAACCCTCAACCAAAAAAACTAGCACAATATTATATTATTATTGCATTAACTTGACCGTCTCCAATACAATAATATTCTCCTTTTGTCTCTCTTCAAACCCTAATGCAATTGTGATATTTATCACAAAAGCACATGCACATATTTTACAATATCATGGGAAAAAAAACAAGGGTTCAAATATAGTAACCCTAAAATCCTATATGGCAAGTATATCATACACAATGTCCAATACCTTTTAGTGTTAACCCCACCAAAATAACATGGAAAATTTTCAACATATTTCCAAAAGTTGTTGGATCATGAGAGATAGAGTCTGATTTGACCAAAATATATTATGAAGTGTTGTCTAAATTGTAAAATATTAATGGATGTAGGAGAAAAGATATGGAGTCTAATATTGGAGAGAGTATGAGATCTCTCCATGTGTTATGAAACCTTAGATGAGTACTATATCACATTGATTTAAATGGGATAATGGCATCTAGGTTGGAGAATGAACGTGGGATTAATTCTCTAGGGAATTATGGATTCCCTCTCGATAATTGATGAAACTTATCCTTAATATAAAATCAATGATTATTCATAAACATGTAATTGTAATAATTTGTGAGATTATTATGTATTATATTGATGGCTTAGAGAAAGGAAATGTGGCAATTTCTTATTTACAACATGATTTGAACAAGGAATAAATTGGTTTCTTTAGTTGCATATTCTATATAGAAAAGGGGTTTGTGGGGTGCCTCTCTATACTTGTAATTATGACAATTTTTGCTTATGAAATGAGAAAAGAAACATATTTTGGAGGTTATATTTATTCTCCATGAGGATTCCAAGGGTATATATTGTGTACCTCTATTTGTGGTTTACAACTATTGCTAGGCATTAATGTTATACTTGCTTTCTATCATAATTAGCTAGATTATGGATATTGAATATTGAAGAACACAAGCTTATATTGAGAGGGGGGTGAACAATATAAGACCACTTTTTACTTTTTCTTCCAATTTAATATTATGTAGTGTAAATATAGTAGTATCAATAGCAGTAATAAAATCAATGCATAAAATACCATACACAATAGAGACACCACAATTTATGTGGTTCACCCAATGTGGGCTACTCCACGGAGAAAATATTTTACTAAAAAAATTTCAATCAATATCTTTGGAAATCACTTCCAATTACAATGTTTATAGATCTCTATCCAAAGGAGATGTTGATCCCCTAATCTCAATTTCATGGATATATTCCATAGGAGAACTCTTTCTCCTTCTACCCTAGCTATGTGATCTTCTAGAAGACTTTGTATATTTGTTGCACTGACTGGTGGAACTCTCTCCACTTGAAGACTCCTCACTCAGATCTATATTCAATTGTGTTCGCTATTGGATCTCTATCCACTAAGAATCTATCCTCTATACTCTATCACCTTCAAAGCTCTATCAATAGGCTCACTAAGAACCTACTCAATAGGCTCACACAAAACCTGCTTAACAAGATCACAAAGAACTTGTACAAAACTAAATAACAAGCTCACACAGAACCTATCCAATGCTGAATAACAAGTTCACACAGAACCTATCCAATGTTGAATAACAAGTTCACACAGAACCTGTTCAATGCTGAATAACAAGTTCACATAAAACTTGTCCAATATTGAATAACAAGCTCACACAGAACTTGTCCAAAACTACTCTAGCAAACTCACCAATAACTTACCCAAAACTTCCCACAAATATATCCCAGCACTGTCCTCAAATTTGTCCCAACACTGTCCTAAAATATGTCCCAAAGGCCTTCTCAAAGGCTCAATCAATCATGCTCAAGTAGTATTCAAAATGAACTCAATAATGAATGGCAATCTCAACTCAAACTAACTTCATAGAAGCATAAAGAGAATTGTTAGAGACTCAATATATTCTAATCTCACTCTCAACCCAAATCAATCTCAACTCAACTCATAGAAGCATTTAGAGACTCAATATGTTCTAAACTCGCTCTCAACCCAAATAAATCTCAAATCAACTCATAGAAGCATAAAGAGAATTGTTAGAGACTCAATATGTTCTAATATCACTCTCAACTCAAATTAGAATGATGGAATAGTTTGTTTTATAGAACTTGAACAATCACTTCACACATAACTTGACTAGGCTCAATAAACTTAACTCAACCAATCACAACATGGGACAAATATTTCTCACACAACCCTAGTCCAAGTATGTATCAACCAACTAAAATGTTTCCAATAATTCTCAACCACAAATCTCATATAACAATGATACTCATGTTCTTTTCTAACTCAAGTTCTTTCACAACCAATGGGATTCAACCACTATGCCTATAACACAAGGTTTAAACACAACTCTCAATTAAGAAAACCTTGAAGCATTCAACCTGAAGAACATAGACTTATACTGAGAGGGGGGGTGAACAGTATAAGACTTAACCATTTAATATTTTTAACTTTAGATAGCAGTAGCATCAACATAACATTAATCAATATAGAAAGCATCACACATTGGAACTCCATTTTTACATTTTTAACGTGGTTCACCTAGAAGGCCTGGGCTACGTCCACAAAACTTTTCTCTAAAAGTTATCTCAAAGTTCTTTGGGAAACCTTCCCAATTACAATGTTTATGAGCCTCGACCCAAAGGAGACACCTTCCCCTGATCTAAATTTATGAGCCTCTGCTCAAAGGAGATACCTTCCCCTCTACTCTGGAAATGATCCCTCAGAAGATCAACTGCCTCTACCTCTTTCCAGTACGTGGAACTCCTTTCCATCGAAGACCTCCTGTCCTCAATGCTTAGCCTAAGAGACCTCTCGCCTTCTATGATCACGTCCACAGTAGCTCAGCTACCTGTACCAAACACAGTCAATCGGTCTAGTACAAGTCTTCCTCTGTCTATCAGATCTGTCCAACTCTATGAACAAATCAATCCTCTACACACAAGCCTTCTCAAAGACTTGCCAAATCTGTCCTCAGGTTCTCTGATAGAACCAATGTACCTCTGTCCTCAAGTTCTCTGATAGAACTATCAATCTCAGCTCACAAGTCCTCTGCTAGGACCTGTCCAAATCTGCTCACAAGTCCCCACCAACCCCTCCAAAACTGCTCACAAGTCCCCACCGGAACCTGTCCAAAACCTCGCTCACAAGTCCCCACTGGAACCTGTCCAAAACCTCAAGCAAGCTCACCAAGAAAAACTTGCTTAGCATGAACTCACAAAGAGAATTGTTAGAGACCCAATGTGATTCATAAACCTCATAGAAGCATAAAGAGAATTGTTAGAGACTCAATATGTTCTATACTTAACTCCAAATCTCAAATCTCATAGAAACATAAAGAGAATTGTTAGAGACCCAATATGTTCTATACTTAACTCCCAATCTCAAATCTCATAGAAACATAAAGAGAATTGTTAGAGACCCAATATGTTCTATACTTAACTCCCAATCTCAAATCTCAACTCAATCTCAACTCAAACTCAATCTCAAAAGAATAAGATAGATGTAGTAGCTTTTCTCAAGAATATAAAACACAACCCAACAATTGCCAACCATGCAATATCTCATATAACAATGATGCTTATATTCTTTTTACCAACAACTAGGGTTTCATCATCTCAATGCAAGTAGCAAGACTTATTAACATAAACCCTATTGCAAAAATGCTTCTTCTTCCTCAACCAGAATTATGCATTCACCCAAAGATTCAACAATAACTTTAATGCATAAACAATCTTCAATATCCAGAAAATAAGATTTATACCAATAATACCTAGTAGACAACCTTTTCACTCCAAACTCAATTTCAGAAAATATACCATAAACAACATACATGGAAGAAGTTGCCCATACCTTTACTTTGATGAAGAAGGAGAACTCAAAATCTGTCACAACACTAACTCTCAATTTGCCACCAATTAGAGTTAGCAACTATACAATATTACACAATATTAAAGATCCAAATATAACACCTTATTTCTCCAACTTAGTAAAAACCACCAAAGTACAATAACATACAAAATAACACCTCTTTACACCTTATTACTCCACATAAACATTAAACATTAAACATCAATGTCAAAAAAAAAAGATACCTTAACCTTATACCTCCCGCGCATTCACGGCCACCATTCTATGCATACCGCGACCAAAAAGAAATCCCCAATGAAGAGAATCGAACTCAACACCTCTGCCATCTAGCACTTTCGCTTAAACGCCACCGTCGTTGGGTCACAAGAGCCCAACGAAATAACAAACCGCTGCCCTCTCTTTTATCTTTCTTTGACGCCAAGATCCTGGAAAACGTAAACGTCTTCCACAAACCGCATGCAAACAAACCACTACCGTCAAGCCAAAAGGTAAGGATACAGCCCAAACTCAAAATCGAGATTGCCAAGCGCAGTCTCCATGACGCAGAACATGCATGATCTCAAAGACGTCGACGGAGATCGAAAACATAGAGCGAGCTCAAACGAAGACACCAAGCGCTTTTCGAAGGATGTAGAGCAATGCAAGTCACAGACGCCAAGCGCAGATCAAACGAAATGGTGCAAAATCAAATCGTAGATGCCAAGCATAATTCGAACGAAACGGCATAAAGCAAATCGAGAAGCCAAGCGCAAATCAAAAAAATAGAGAACCACAAATCGTAGATGTCCAAATAATAATCGGTGGTACTAACTTTTGAAAACCATGCCCACTTATATAGCAATTTATCCATCATTGATTGACGTCGGCGCTCCTCCAACGATGGCAATAAATCGGCGACGCTTAAGGGTTGAAAGACCCTTTAATAATAATTAAAATAATTATTATTATTATTTTATTAATAATAAATTAAACTTGGACCTTTGACAAAGGTATGAGTTAATTTAATTATTAATAATACACATGGACCTTTGCATTAAGTTAAGCTTGGTTTTAATAAAAACCCTTAATGAGTCCAAATGGTTTTAAGAAAAACCTTTAGCCTTGTCACCATGGTTTTAATAAAAACCCTTTAACATAATGAAGCTTCTCAAGATATTCTTGACATCACACTCTTTTGAAATCAACACAAAAATGCCTTTTGACATCAATGACAACTTATACATTTTAGCAAAGGCAATGTACCCAAAGTACCCAAAATTGCCAACAATCTCCCCCTTTGTCATTGATGGCAAACCTTTATTGACAACACTTCTCAAGAGCAAAACTGAAACCAACTGAAACCATCTGTGCTAACAACTGAGAATCTTCCTTTGAAGTTTTGCTCCCCCTGACTTGAAGCTTTCCTCTTCACTATGAAGCTCTCCCCCTTACTCATATCTCTCCCCCTTTGTCATCAATGGCAAAGGGCCACCTTTGGGGCTCGAGACTAAGAATTAACCTCTTAGCTTAGTCCCTCCCCCACCTCCTGATGAGGTGATTAAATCTAGGGTGGGAGAACAACTCCCAATTTCTCCCTTAGATACTCAAACGTATCCCTTGGAAGAGGTTTGGTGAAGATATCTGCAATCTGCTCTTTAGTAGACACATACTCTACCTTGACCTGTTTCTCTTGCACTTTTTCCCTTAGAAAATGATACTTGATGGAAATATGCTTTGTCCTTGAGTGCATTACCGGATTTTTGGAAATACTTATGGCACTTGTATTATCACAAAGAATGGAGATGGGTTGTTCATGTTTGACTTTGAAATCCTCTAGGGTGGTTTTCATCCACAAAACCTGTGTACACCCAGCCACTACTGCTATGTATTCAGCCTCTATTGTAGATAAGGAAACTGAAGGTTGTTTCTTACTTAGCCAAGAAACCAAACTTTTTCCCAAAAAGAATGCTCCACCACTAGTGCTTTTCCTGTCATCAATACCACCTGCCAAATCTGCATCTGTATAAGCTGTGAGGGTGAAATCATCACCTTTGGGATACCAAAGCCCAAAGTCCATAGTGCCCTTCAGATATCTGAATATCCTCTTAACTGCCATAACATGAGAATCTTTAGGAGCTGCCTGAAATCTAGCTACTAACCCAACTGCCTGCATGATATCTAGTCTGGTAGCTGTAACATATAATAAGCTGCCTATCATTGATCTGTACAACCTCTGATCTGCTACTGGAGATTCATCATCTTTACTCATCTTGCATCCTGTAATCATTGGAGTACATACTGGTTTGCTATCTATCATCCCAAATTTCTTCAACATTTCTTTGATATATTTTCCTTGAGAGAGAAATACACCATCTTTTGATTGAGAAATCTGAAGACCTAAAAAGAATGACAGCTCTCCAATCATAGACATCTCAAATTCCTTCTGCATGGTGTTAGCAAAATCTTTGCACATCTGAGTATTGTTTCCCCCAAAAATAATATCATCAACATAGACAACCATAATCAGCATATCATCACCTTCATCTTTAATATACAAATTGCTATCTACCACACCTTTCCTGAAGCCTTGCTCATGAAGATACCTGTCAAGTCTTGAGTACCAAGCCCTAGGTGCTTGCTTTAACCCATACAAAGCCTTTTTCAGTTTACACACATAGTCTGGCTGTTCTGAGAGAGACACTCCTTCTGGCTGTTCTATGTAGACTTCTTCTTCCAATACCCCATTTAGAAAAGCTGACTTTACATCCATTTGATACACCTTGAAATATTTGAAGCTTGAAAGGGCCAAAAACATTTTGATGGCTTCAAGACGAGCAACAGGAGCAAACGTCTCTTCGAAATCAACACCTTCTACTTGAGCATAACCTTTGCAGACTAACCTTGCTTTGTTTCTGACAATCTTTCCATCCTCATTGAGTTTATTTTTGAATATCCATTTTGTGCCAATGACATTCTTGTCCTTAGGTCTTGGAACCAATTCCCAAGTTTCACTTTTCTCTATTTGGTTTAGCTCCTCATCCATTGCTTTTACCCAAAACTTATCTGCACATGCTTCACTGAAATATTTTGGCTCAATTTGAGATAATAATGAAACATTTGTAGAATCATGTGAGGGAATGACTCTTCTTCTTGTTTGCCTCCTATTTGGATCACCAATGATCAAATATTTGGGATGATGTTTCTGAACATATCGTGAAGGAGTTTTGGGAAGCAGTTGTTGTCTTTCCTCTTCTTCATCTAAAACCTCTCTGAATTCTTCTTGACAAATTTCATCACTTAGTTCCTGGATTGGTTCTCTTATCCCTGTCTTTTCATCAACAGTTACATTTATGCTCTCTACAACTGTATGAGTTATTTTGTTGAAGCATCTGTAGGCCTTACTTTTGCTGGAATACCCAAGAAAGATTCCCTCATCACATCTAGGATCAAACTTACCCAAGTTCTGATCTTCCCTTCTGATGAAGCACTTACTCCCAAACACTTTGAAGTATTTTACTATAGCTGGTCTTCCTTTCCACAACTCATAAGGAGTTTTATGATGATTGACTCTAAGTTGGGCCCTGGTGATAATGTAGACTGTTGTACTGACTACCTCTTTCCAAAAGCCATCTGAAAGTTTTGATTCGTTTAACATAGCTCTAGCCATATTTTCAATAGTTCTATTTTTTCTTTCAACTACTCCATTTTGTTGAGGAGTTCTTGTTGCTGAATATTCTCTTTTGATTCCTTGCTGCTCATAGTATTCCACAAATTCATTTGAAGTGAACTCTCCTCCTCTATCTGATCTTAAACATTTGATTCTCTTGTCGAGTCTCATTTTCAACCATTTCTTTGAAAGCTTTAAATTTTTCAAAAGCTTCAGATTTTTCTTTGAGAAAAGTAACCCAAGTCATTCTAGAATAATCATCTATAAAAAGCATGAAGTAGCTTTCCCCCTGAATGCTCTGAGTTCTGGTAGGGCCACATAAATCAGTATGAATAAGATCCAATGGTTTTGAAGAAGTATACCCTTTTGATTTGAAACTGGTTCTGGTTCTGTTTTCCATGTTGACAAGGACCGCAAATGATGTTATGGGGCCTTTTTATTTTGGGCAAGTCTCTAACTGCTTCCTTGTTACTAATATTGACTAGATTATCAAAACTCAAATGCCCCAATATTTTATGCCATAACCAACTCTCATCTTCTTGAGTTAGAAAACACTTTTCCTTTTTTATCTCACTTAGCATGTAAAGATTGTTTGGAGTCCTTGTAGCACTAGCAATGAGTTTTCCATTTTTTTCTTTACTTATCTCACATCTATCTGAAAAGAAAGATACTATGTGCCCTTGATCACAAAGTTGACTCACACTTAGAAGATTATGTCTTAGGCCTTCTACATAAAGCACATTTTCTGTTTTGGATTTCCCATCCAAACTAAGAGTCCCTTTACCACAGATTTTAGCTGACCTGTTATCTCCAAAACTGACGGTTCCTCTGTTTGTTTCTTTAAAGACCAAAAACTTTTCCTTTTCACCAGTCATATGTTTTGAACAACCACTATCAAGATACCATTTTTCTACTTTGTCTAGAGCATGAAAAGCAGTTTGAGCTATCATTGACTTAGATTTGATCTCATTTTTCTTTTTAGTAAACTCAAGGCTAGATCTATCCAAACTACACATCCTAGCAATATGCCCAAAATTATTGCACTTGTAACACATGACATCTTTATTCATAAGAGGTGCAAAAGAGTTACCATTTTCTTTACTATGTTTATTCACGGACTTATTGCAATGCATAGCTTTGTGACCAAATTTCTTGCAGAAAAAACAATAGCCATGGAAAGTATTATGTAACCTATTTTGATGCCTTGGATGATTGTTCTTCTTGTGACCAACTGGAATCCATCGCTCTTCAGGATGAAGATTGATCTTGCTCGAAGACCCTATTTCTTGAATGGTAATACCATCCTTCTTTTGCTTTTCACATGGAGTATTCTGTCTGAGAGCCAACTGTTCCAACTTCACTCTAAGAGACATAACTTCTTCTTCTAGTTTCTCGCAATCAGCTTCCTTTCCTTTGAGAACCTCTCTCAGAACCTGTTCAACCTTTTTTCCTTCTTCAGCTAGAATTTTGAAGTCTATAACACTTTGAACCAATTCTGATCTTGCTATCTTTTCTTCCTGATATTGATGCTTGAGAACAGAATTCTCTTCCCTAAATTTTTCAAGCTTTCTCAAAGCTAAGAAGAATTCACTTTTGAGATCGAACTCAACCTCTTCATCTCTTTATGAATCTGTATGATCCTCTGATAGATCCTTCTCCAAGCTGTTAGGCTCTTTCTGGAGAGACCCGCTCTGATACCAATTGAAGAACATAGACTTATACTGAGAGGGGGGGTGAACAGTATAAGACTTAACCATTTAATATTTTTAACTTTAGATAGCAGTAGCATCAACATAACATTAATCAAGACAGAAAGCATCACACATTGGAACTCCATTTTTAACGTGGTTCACCCAGAAGGCCTGGGCTACGTCCACAAAACTTTTCTCTAAAAGTTATCTCAAAGTTCTTTGGGAAACCTTCCCAATTACAATGTTTATGAGCCTCGGCCCAAAGGAGACACCTTCCCCTGATCTGAATTTATGAGCCTCTGCTCAAAGGAGATACCTTCCCCTCTACTCTGGAAATGATCCCTCAGAAGATCAACTGCCTCTACCTCTTGCCAGCACGTGGAACTCCTTTCCACCGAAGACCTCCTGTCCTCAATGCTTAGCCTAAGAGACCTCTACCTTCTATGATCACGTCCATAGTAGCTCGACTACCTGTACCAAACATAGTCAGTCGGTCTAGTACAAGTCTTCCTCTCGTCTATCAGATCTGTCCAACTCTATGAACAAATCAATCCTCTGCACACAAGCCTTCTCAAAGACTTGCCAAATCTATCCTCAGGTTCTCTAATAGAACCAATGTACCTCTGTCCTCAAGTTCTCTGATAGAACTATCAATCTCAGCTCACAAGTCCTCTGCTAGGACCTGTCCAAATCTGCTCACAAGTCCCCACCTAAACCTATCCAAATCTGCTCACAAGTCCCCACTGGAACCTGTCCAAAACCTGCTCACAAGTCCCCACTGGAACCTGTCCAAAACCTCAGCAAGCTCACCAAGAAAAACTTGCTTAGCATGAACTCACAAAGAGAATTTTTAGAGACCCAATGTGATTCATAAACCTCATAGAAGCATAAAGAGAATTGTTAGAGACTCAATATGTTCTATACTTAACTCCAAATCTCAAATCTCATAGAAACATAAAGAGAATTGTTAGAGACCCAATATGTTCTATACTTAACTCCCAATCTCAAATCTCATAGAAACATAAAGAGAATTGTTAGAGACCCAATATGTTCTATACTTAACTCCCAATCTCAAATCTCAACTCAATCTCAACTCAAACTCAATCTCAAAAGAATAAGATAGATGTAGTAGCTTTTCTCAAGAATATAAAACACAACCCAACAATTGCCAACCATGCAATATCTCATATAACAATGATGCTTATATTCTTTTTACCAACAACTAGGGTTTCATCATCTCAATGCAAGTAGCAAGACTTATTAACATAAACCCTATTGCAAAAATGCTTCTTCTTCCTCAACCAGAATTATGCATTCACCCAAAGATTCAACAATAACTTTAATGCATAAACAATCTTCAATATCCAGAAAATAAGATTTATACCAATAATACCTAGTAGACAACCTTTTCACTCCAAACTCAATTTCAGAAAATATACCATAAACAACATACATGGAAGAAGTTGCCCATACCTTTACTTTGATGAAGAAGGAGAACTCAAAATCTGTCACAACACTAACTCTCAATTTGCCACCAATTAGAGTTAGCAACTATACAATATTACACAATATTAAAGATCCAAATATAACACCTTATTTCTCCAACTTAGTAAAAACCACCAAAGTACAATAACATACAAAATAACACCTCTTTACACCTTATTACTCCACATAAACATTAAACATTAAACATCAATGTCAAAACAAAAAGATACCTTAACCTTATACCTCCCGCGCATTCACGGCCACCATTCTATGCATACCATGACCAAAAAGAAATCCCCAACGAAGAGAATCGAACTCAGCACCTCTGCCGTCTAGCACTTTCGCTTAAACGCCACCGTCGTTGGGTCACAAGAGCCCAATGAAATAACAAACCGCTGCCCTCTCTTTTATCTTTCTTTGATGCCAAGATCCTGGAAAACGTAAACGTCTTCCACAAACCGCATGCAAACAAACCACTGCCGTCAAGCCAAAAGGTAAGGATACAACCCAAACTCAAAACCGAGATTGCCAAGCACAGTCTCCATGACGCAGAACATGCACGATCTCAAAGACGTCGACGGAGATCGAAAACACAGAGCGAGCTCAAACGAAGACACCAAGCACTTTTCGAAGGATGTAGAGCAATGCAAGTCACAGACGCCAAGCGCAGATCGAACGAAATGGTGCAAAATCAAATCATAGATGCCAAGCATAATTCGAACAAAACGGCATAAAGAAAATAGAGAAGCCAAGCGCAAATCAAAAAAATAGAGAACCACAAATCGTAGATGTCCAAATAATAATCGGTGGTGCTAACTTTTGAAAACCATGCCCACTTATATAGCAATTTATCCATCACTGATTGACGTCGGCGCTCCTCCAACGATGGCAATAAATCGGCGACGCTTAAGGGTTGAAAGACCCTTTAATAATAATTAAAATAATAATAATTATTATTTTATTAATAATAAATTAAACTTGGACCTTTGACAAAGGTATGAGTTAATTTAATTATTAATAATACACATGGACCTTTGCATTAAGTTAAGCTTGGTTTTAATAAAAACCCTTAATGAGTCCAAATGGTTTTAAGAAAAACCTTTAGCCTTGTCACCATGGTTTTAATAAAAACCCTTTAACATAATGAAGCTTCTCAAGATATTCTTGACATCACACTCTTTTGAAATCAACACAAAAATGCCTTTTGACATCAATGACAACTTATACATTTTAGCAAAGGCAATGTACCCAAAGTACCCAAAATTGCCAACACAACCAACCACTTTTGAAAAGGAAACCACAAACAATCCTTTTCCGTCCAATGATATTTCAAAAATCAACCACCATAAAAAATCAATAGGATAATGTGCCCATACCTTTTATGAATATGAAAAAACCTCTTTGTAAATCTGCCACAATCACAAAATTCTTTTTCCAATCTTTACAAGGGGTAGTAGATCAAATCAATATTACTCCACTTTTCAATAATCATCACCAAGGCCTTTAATTTCACAACTTCCTTATCTCTCCTAAAACCACTTGTACCATAAAATAAAATAAATCAAAATATTGCATAACCTTTTCACTCCCAAAACCACTTATACCATAAAATAAAATAAATCACAATATTGCAAATCCTGCCTTGGTTTTCATAAAAACCCTGTAAATAGCCGTGCTTTCAAAAATATCATAAATGCTTATTTATGAAATATTTTGGCAACCAAAACAAAATGTGATCCATGTGACATCAATGACAACATAAAATGCCTCAAATTAACTCAATTTTCCAACAATCTTCCCCTTTGTCATTGATGGCAACACCTCTAATGCAAACACCACAATCACTGCAAAAACCATCTCTAAGAATCAAAGCTGCTCCCCCTGAATTAATACTCTCTATGGAGGCTGCTCCCCCTAACTCAATACTCTCTTTGGAGGCTACTCCCCCTAACTCAATGCTCTCTTTGGAGGCTGCTCCCCCTAACTCAAATCTCTCCCCCTTTGACATCAATGGAAAAAGGGACACCTATGGGGCTAAAATATATGACTCTTAAGCTTATCCCCATCACCCCCTTCTATTTTGAGGTGATTAATTTTGGGGTGGGAGTACATTTACTCCCATATTACATTATTTCTTTCCTCTATCAACTTCCTTCCACATCTTTCTGATATCCTTTTCTTGATGAGTTCCTTGCTCTTCTTGTTTTGAACCTGTTTGACCTTCTTGTCTTGAAACTGCTTGACCTTCTTGCCTTGAACCTGGTTGGAATTGAGTCCTACACCATTTTGCAATATACCCAAAGTTATTACAATTAAACACTTGATATTGTAGCCTTTGGATGGGGCCCATGTCCTGAATTCTTTCTTGAAGTAATTTCCATATCCATTCCTTTATTGAACCCTGTATTGTGAAGCTCTATTTTCATGACCATTATGACCATGACTTCTAAATTGTGTAGCTCTAAAACCAAAACCATGTTGCTCATTTCCTTTGCACTGAAAATATTTATGACCAATATTGTTACATGAGAAGCAATGTCCCTAAAAATCATACCTTCTTCCTTTGAAGTTTATTCTAGCAAAATCAAACTTCTTTGGTCCATGGATCTTGCAATGTATAGCTCTCTGTCCAAATCCATTACAAGAAAAAAAATATCCTTGAAAAGCATTTTGTTCATGCCTTGGTTCCTCATACCTTTCTTGACCATTATCCTTATGATCATATTCAACTTGTGCATTGCATTCTTGAACCTTCTTTGTAGCATCTAAAACCTCTTCCTTAGTTTCTTCCTTGCATTTCTCTTCAATAATTTATTTTCCCTTTGAACTTGATTCACCTATCTCAAAACAAGAACCAAACTAAATATTTTTAGCCATAGGAACTTTGGAACTTTCCTCACAAATATTAGGTGCTTCCTTGCTTTCATATTTTATAACTTCCTTTCCTTTTGAGTGTGATTCCCCAAACCTGAAATATGGGACCTTTGGTGCTTTGAAACCTTTCCAAAAATTATGCAACTTATCCTTTGAGTCTTTCACTTCCAAACTTAAGGAAATAACTTCATGTTCTAATCTTTCACATTCTTGCTTCCTTACCTTTAATTGTTCAAGCATATCTTCTTCAATTTTCTTTTCCTCTTCAACCGTGATTTTTAGATCAATGAGATCTTATAGGAGCTTTGCCTTTATATTCTCATCCTCTTATGCTTGAGCCTTTAGTCTTGAGTTTTCTCTTTTAATTTCTTCAAAATATTTTTTTGACACATTCTTTTCTTCATGATCATAACTGTGCCTATTTTTCTCTTCATGATAAATTCTTACTTGAGATTCTTGCTTTTGATCTTCAGTAGGAGTTTCTTCTTTTTCACTAACTGAGATACTTTCATTATTGTTGCTAGAAGCACTGATCGCTTCTTCCATATACAATCTCTTCTTGTCATATCTGCCTTGTTCATATATTTTTTCCTTTTCTTTTTTATTCTTGCATTCATCTTCACTATTTTTATTGTGCTTGTCTTCCTTGAGTTCCATTTCATCTTCACTATCATTGAATCCATTGCAGTAACCTGAGACATGATAGAATTGACCACAAGAAGAATATCCTTCTTTTGAAACCTTGAATGTTGCCTTTTGAGAAACAATATCTTTGAAAATCCAGTCAAGTTCCATTTCCTATCTATTGCTGCTATACCCATTTTGTGGACAATAAAATGCCATGTGACCAAGCTTACTACACTCAAGACATCTTACTAATTTTTCTTCTTCCCTTCTTAGAGCTTCAATATTAGATTCATTTTTCTTCTTAGATCTTGTGGTTCTTATTTTGCCTTTCTTTTCCATGTATGTTCTTGTAGAATCTTCCCTCAAGTTGTTAGCCTTTTTGAAGTAACTTGCTTTGATACCAATTGAAGGACACAAGCTTATACTAAGAGGGGGGTGAACAGTATAAGACCACTTTTTACTTTTTCTTCCAATTCAATATTATGTTGTGTAAAGATAGCAGTATCAATAGCAGTAATAAAAGCAATGCACAAAATAGCATACACAATAGAGACACCACAATTTATGTGGTTCACCCAATGTGGGCTACTCCACGAAGAAAATATTTTACTAAAACTTTCTCAATCAATCTCTTTTGGAATCACTCCTAATTATAATGTTTATAGATATCTGTCCAAAGGAGATGTTGATCCCCTAATATCAAGTTCATGGATATCTTCCATAGGAGAACTCTTTCTCCTTCTTCTCTGGATATGTGATCTTATAGAAGACTCTGTATCTCTGTTGCACTGACTGGTGGACCTCTCTCCACTTGAAGACTCCTCACTCATATCTATATTCAACTGTGCTAGTTTTTGGATCTCTATCCACTGAGAATTTATCCTCTGTACCATGTCACCTCAAAAGCTCTGTCAATAGGCTCACTATGAACCTGATCAATAGGCTCATACAGAACCTGCCTAATAAGCTCACATAGAACTTGTCCAAAAATGAATAACAAGCTCACACAGAACCTGTACAATTTTGAATAACAAGTTGACACAGAACCTATCCAATGCTGAATAACAAGTTCACACAAAACCTATTCAATTTTGAATAACCAGTTCACACAGAACCTATCCAATGCTAAATAACAAGCTCACATAGAACTTTTCCAAAATTTCTCTAGCAAGCTCACCAAGAACTTTCCCAAAGCTATCCATAAATTTGTCCCAACACTATCCTCAAATTTGTCCCAACACTATCCTCAAATATGTCCCAAAGGCCTTCTCAAAGGATCAATAAATCATGCTCAAGTAGTACTCAAAATGAACTCAACAATGAATGGAAATCTCAACTCAAACTAACTTCATAGAAGCATAAATATAATTGTTAGAGACTCAATATGTTCTAATATAACTCTCAACCCAAATCAATCTCAACTCAACTCATAGAAGCATAAAGAGAATTGTTAAAGACTCAATATGTTCTAAACTTACTCTCAATCCAAATAAATCTCAACTCAACTCAAATCAACTCATAGAAGCATAAAGAGAATTGTCAAAGACTAAATATGTTCTAATCTCACTCTCAACTAAAATTAGAATGATGGAATAGTTTGTTTTATAGAACTTGAACAATCACTTCACACATAACTTGACTAGGCTCAATCAAATTAACTCAACCAATCACCACAAAGGACAACTCTTTCTCACACAACCCCAGTCCAAGTATGTATCAACCAACTCAAATATTGCCAACAATGCTCAACCACAAATCTCACATAACAATGATACTCATGTTCTTTTCTAACTCAAGTTCTTTTACAACCAATGGGATTTAACCACTATTCTTATAACACAAGGTTTAAATACAACTCTCAATTCAAGAAAAACTTGAAACCAACCACTTTTGAAAAGGAAACCGCAAACAATCCTTTTCCCTCAAATGATATTTCAGAAATCAACCACCATAAACAATAAATAGGATAATGTGCCCATACCTTTTATGCAAATGAAAAAATCTCTTTGTAAATCTGCCACAATCACAAAATTCTTTTTCCAATCTTCACAAGGGTTAGGAGATCACAAAATATCAATATTACTCCACTTTTCAATAATCATCACCAAGGCCTTTAATTGCACAACTTCCTTATCTCTCCTAAAATCACTTGTACCATAAAATAAAATAAATCAAAACATTGCATAACCTTTTCACTCCCAAAACCACTTATACCATAAAATAAAATAAATCACAATATTGCATAACTTGTCACCTCATAAAATAATTAATCCTCTCAAAAAAGAACAAGACAAACTTCACTTTTGGAACCCCTTTACAAAATTAGAAATATATATTTACATACACCTTATTTCTCCTTATAAATAAGTTATTCAAATAGCCCTCGAGATAAGATTTTTGATGATATATAATATGCCCCCTTTTCAAAATAACTTGAAACCTTTACTATATATATATATATATATATATATATATATATATATATATGCCATCCTCCATTAATTGCACAGAGGTCGGCCCTCCATTAATTTAAACTTAAACTTTAAACTTTAATATCTTCATCACCGGATGTTCTTTTTTGATGAAACAAACTTCCACCTTGTATTTTAAGAAAAGCCCTTTCCACATAAGCCCACCATGGTTTTAAATAAAAACTTTTATTTTGCCTACCTTGGTTTTCATAAAAACCTTGTAAATAGCCATGCTTTCCAAAATATCATAAATGCTTATTTATGAAATATTTTGGCCACCAAAACCAAATGTGATCCATGTGACATAAATGATCCATGTGACATAAATGACAACATAAAATGCCTCAAATTAACTCAAATTTCCAACAAATATGATGGAAACTAAATGTTATTTTCTTTCCAATGGAATGATGCATTTACATTCTTATAAGATGATCACTAGAATGTTATATGATGCATGATTTTGTTAACAAGCAATGTTCCATAGGTGAGAATGGATTATGATTGAACTTGAGGTTATAATAATTGATGCCTTTGTATTTTCCAATGAATGGCTCTTTTAATATGATGTAATGGTTTATACTTTGAATCAAGTGAAAGTCTTGATGTGAGTAAAGCAATATTTATGTATTGTTTAAATAATACATGCATGGTATTCTGCTGCAAATAATAGAATTAGGAAGTAAGATTGAAATTACATTCAATTGGTTAAGTAACTAAACTTCCTAATGAAAGTAGAGATAGAAACAGTTAAACCAAGGAGATCATACATATCATGATGGGATGTAAGGTTAGATAGGATTTGGTCACTCCTATCATGAGAGTTGACACTGACCATGTCATAATCCTCTCGGTTACTTACTACCCTACTTGATGTTGATCCAAACATACTTGGTTGTAAAACTTGACATGTTAGATATGTACCAAAAAAATTCTATCTCAAGTTTGGTTGGTAATTTGGGGTTGTTACAGTTGGTATCAGAGCCCAGGCTAGCTAATGGACTCTTATGATAGGTCTAGGCTAGCAAAGAGATGGGCTTTGTTTGTAAACCTATAATTGTTCTTGATGAACTCTAAACTGATAAATGCATAGTAAGGGAAGAATAAGTGCTTAGAAGCTACTAATGTGCAAATATTTTCTCCCATACCTGTATTCACTAGTGAATCAGAATGGAAGAGTGAGGGAACCTCCCACAACTTGTGGAGTACCCAAGAGATCGTTGAGAAAAGATATTTGACATTTGTGGTATGAAGCTAAGTCTCTTCCTTACTAAAGTATTGTGTGGAAAATAGATTCAAGAATGATCAAGTGGGGAAAGCTTAGATTTTATCTCATATCATGGAGATTAAAAGTGAATAAAAAGTAAGGTGAAATGGTAGACATTGGAGTGTCTATGAGGGTTTGTGTGATAACCCCCTTAACTCCCATTGTGTGATATGGGAAGAAAGTTAAGCATTGCAAATGATTGATGTTCTATCTTTATGATAGGATGTTTAGTCTTCAAGGCATACACCTAATGTACGGGTTGAAAGAGACCTAACATGAGTCTAGCTTAAGCTAGAAAGGGAAATGGGTATTCCTATTGAAATAGACAGGAGAATTCCCAAGAGCATGGTATGTTTGATTACCCACTGGTCTTAATAGGAGGGTTGGCCACTCCTATCCATAGGATAGACATTGACCACGTTGATTTCTATGAAGTGTAGCCTTGGACTTACTTGAGTATTCATATTTAAGAGAACCACATGGAGATTGTGCTAAAGTAACCCCTTGATCATAAACTTAGCTATGTTAGCTATAAAGTTTCCTAAGAATATTGGGTATTGAAAGTTATCTATGGAGGGACAATCCATAGGGTAATGGGAAGGTAAGATCCCATTCAAAATTTGCAAATGGTAATACTACCTTGCAATAAGGCAAGAGTCTGGGTAAGATCATGAGATCAACAAAAGAATATTTTCTTTATTTACATTTTTGATCAATGTTACAATACACTCATGGTTTTCAACCAGAGGCTATGGTGTAGGAAATGGTGGAACCAATATTGAACATGGAAACCATCCAAATATCACCAGAACCATCTTCTGGCATGAAACCTCGGTATGGCAAAGGAGAGCAAGGATGGTGAAACTTCATATTTAAGCATGGAAATCACCCAAATATCGATAGAGACATCTTATGACATGAAATTTTGGTGTGAAACCCCAATTATCACCACCACATGAGACTTCACCAACCTCTCCAAGTATCCCGACTCCATAGAAAAGTATGCCACCCGACCACCCGGGTGGTGGTCAAGTTTAATAAGGTGTACTACATTATTTAAATAGGGGACTACCCCCCACACAATGCATGTGGTATTATTATCCACACAGTTAAACTGGGGCATAAACCTTCAATAGTTGTTTGAAGCATAGAGAGCCCTCTATTGTATATAAAAGGAAACAAAGTTCTAGTTTTAAGAGATTTGAAGTAGCAATGTGATAAGGAATGACTACAGGTATGATGAACCTAGTCAAGAAAGTTTATAGAGCCAACAAAAGAGTAGTTGTTGGAAAGTATGTGATCACAGGAAGAATTCTTGGAAGATAAGAGTTACCTTAGAATTCAAAGTAACTCATAGAATCCCTTGCATAAGGCAAACATGCATCTCATTTAGGTAAATAATCCAGTAAATATGCATACCAGGAAATAGTTTCTTGTATGACGTAGGAAGAACTATAAGCATTGCATCAAGCTACGAGATGAGTTGATAACTAAACTCAACTTAGCACAAAGTTGAATTATTATCAAATAAATAACCATGATCGAGGTTTTGTAATAGTACCCTACGTATGTATAAACACAACCTTGATAGTTGGAAATAATATGATAATGGATGTAAATTCTAAAAGAAATATGCATGGGTAAACGTGTGCTCATCCGATGGAGCCTTCAAAAGGGCAATGATAAGACACCTTGAGACCACATTAATGGGACACCCGTAAAGATGTGATACGACCACAAGTGTTTTGGTAAGGAGAATTATTACCTTGGGAACTTGGGAAGAAGAACTAGGATGGGATCAATGATATAGTACATCCACATCGATCGAGACACGATCAATGATGGGTGTCGAATAGAATTTGAATAATCAAGGTACTTTCAATCAGATTTTTGATCAAACTCTATGTACCATAAACTGACAACTAGCTAAACATTTGGGAGAACCAAAGATGCATTACTCTATAAGCATTCAAAAAGTGAGAGTTCTACCCATGGAATGCAAGATGGTAGCACTTATGTTGGGGTTGGCATTGCTATTTATGGGCACAATGGGAGCAAGCCCCATAGTAATCCTTATGATCATACTCCTAGTGCTTGCTGATATATTGGTACACACTCTCTGAAGGAAGAAAATGGCTTTCGATGGTGCCAAAATGAGCCAAGGAAATAATGCAATTTTTGAAAAGGATGTGGTTATGCAAGAAGCTGGTAGAACAGATGAAGGCATGATCGATATTGTTGTCAAGGTAGATATTCTTGATCAATTAAGAGAGCAGGCCCAAGAAAGGATAATGCTAGAGGCATTGAGAGAGATGCAGCCATAGCAAAATGGGATAGGCTCAGGTTAGAGGAAGCACAAAGAAATGATTGGAGAGCCAAAACCATGGTAGCTTTATACACAAAAAATGCACAACTGCATCAGGCAAGTGATGAATACAGGATTGCATTTCTGACTACCTATTTTGGGGCACTGGTAAGCCATGGACTAATCATCCCATCTCTATTAGTAGCTAGAACACAATGTGGGCGAGGGAGAACCACATGAGCAACTCAGAGAATAACCTAGGGTAGAGGTCGAGCAACCTCTGGAACAGTTGCCCCACCACCTTCTCCAGTTGAAGGCTTAGGTCCAACACAGAATAGTGATAGGACCGAAAGGTAGTAGCCTTGAGGGCTACAAAAATGGTTGAAAGCCACCCATTGTACATTATAAGGATGATAATTGTAACCCAAGAGGGTTTTTGCTTATGAAATATATATATATATATATATATATATATCCTTGAATATATATACATATGAGGTTATTTAGATTATTTAGCATTTAATCTAAAACTTTAAAAACCTTGGTTAGATTTCATTAAGAGTTGGATCGGATGATCCCAACACTTGAATCTTCTTGTTCTGAGTAGTGGCTCAGAAGGTTCCAAATAGCAAGTAGCTTTTGGAAGGTCCTAAGTAGGAAAGCTTGGACTAAATACTCTATCTGACATGTTGATCACTTGAATGTCATCTGTAGCGACTAGACCTCAAGTGAGGAATGTCTTGGAGGTTAAGAGGAGGTGTTTCAGGATGCATCTATGTGTGAGTCCAACAAACTTAATGAAATAGATAATCTCATTTAAAACTAACTTACATGAGCAAGGTTAGACATGAAAATTCTAGTTAATATTGGAACACTCTTAGGAGGTATAAGAAGAGTGTAGGATCCTCTCTTAAAATAGAAGAAATCATGTTCTAATGATTGGTATGACACCTTACATGGAGTAAGTGTGGTCATAGGTACTATCAATGAGTGATAATATAATTGTTATGACACCTTACATGGAGTAAGTGTGGTCATAGGTACTATCAATGAGTGATAGTATGATTGTTATGACACCTTACATGGAGTAAGTGTGGTCATAGGTACTATCGATGAATGATAGTATGATTGTTATGACACCTTACATGGAGTAAGTGTGGTCATAGGTACTATCAATGAATGATAGTATAATTGGTATGACACCTTACATGGAGTAAGTGTGGTCATAGGTACTATCGATGAATGATAGTATGATTGGTATGACACCTTACATGGAGTAAGTGTGGTCATAGGTACTATCGATGAGTGATAGTATGATTGGTATGACACCTTACATGGAGTAAGTGTGGTCATAGGTACTATCAATGAATGATAGTATGATTGGTATAAAATTTTTGCATGGTACCTTACAAGGGGTAAGTGTGACCATGAATATCAATATGACATCATAAGCATAGTAAAGATGATCATTACTATTGGATTTTGTTACTCAGAGACTACATATGTTCAAGTTCTTCTCCTCCCACTATTGAGCCACTAGTGAATCAAAGTGGAAGAGCTAAGTGAACCCTCCACATTTTGTGGGTCTTAAGCGGTGTACCTTAGGCTCTTTTGAGGATTGCACTTGACATTTGTGTCTCTTGAGATACGAATCTTGCAATAGGTTGATCGAAGATGATTACCAGGGGACATCAAGAGTGATGCACTGGTGGTGGCAAATGAGTTTTCCAAGATGGTTTCAAGATATATGGGTATCTTGAAGGAAGAAGTATGAAATTATGTCTTTGTCTTTGATGACACCTATGTATATCAGGTTAACTCATAAAAAGGAGCTATCAAGGCATAGTGTGATACTCCTTTATGAGAGTTTTTGATGCATTTAATTAGATAGATTGTGTCTAATTTATTATAAAAACATGAATTCATGTCATCTCTATGGAAATATTCTATAGTTCTCTTGTTGCAGTACTCTATTATCATTGACTATGCAGTGATAGATGCTTTGATGCTTTGTTTTCATGATGAAAATTGTGTATTGATGATGTTTTCAATACTTATTATTGATGCAATATGGATGTTTTATTGCTTTAAGAACATGGTACTACTGATAGTTTACACTTTTGTAGGTCCAGGTACTCTCGTGGATGGAAGATATTGCTTACCATCAGGATCGAGACACTAGAAATAAGGAAAAGGATGATGATTCTATCTGATTTGTAAAGAACTAATGCTGATTTTATTGATTTTCTGCATTAACTAAGCTAGGAACTAATGAGAAACATAGAGGATTGTGTTTAATCCAAGGGGGGAGTATGTCACAACCCACCCATTGGGACTTCCTAGAAGATATTAATTGATCCAAAGGATCAATTAATACTTGAATTTTAACATTAACCAAACCTTACTAATGTTGCCAAGCATTAATAAAAGGGTCTAATTGATAAAATCTAGGGGATGGTAAACCCTAATTATCCTATAAAATCCCTAATTAAAAACTAATTACACTCTACCAAGTTAATTTGGAGAGTTTTGGAATACAATTGGGATTTTGGTAAGGTTTTGAAAGAAATTAAAATAAGGCTTTTGTGAAAAGATTAATTTGGGGAAAATTATCTTTTACAAAAAGTGACTTAGTAGAATAAACCTAATTTATTACAATTAGGTGTCCACAAAATTTATCCAATTTTAAATTGGGCCCAAAAAGGACAAGGTCATGATTTAATAATAAAAATGTACATATTTGACTAGTGGATGAACTATTCTCCATTCCACATGACTCCTTCCCAATAGTAATAGTGCAGACTTTGCAGTTGCACTAGGAAAAAGGGAAGGCCTAAAATGAGCAAGGTACTCCCACCTTATCCCCTCTTGTCTTGTCCCTAATTTTTAAATAATAAAAAGGAATCTCACTATTTGGGGTGAACTCCAAAAAGGCTCCTTTTAATATTTTAATAATAAATCCACCTTCTTGCTCATGAGGGAAGAAGAGCTGGGAAAAATTATAAAAGGGGAGACAAGCAATGGAATGAGGGAGGAAATCTTGGGCTTAGGGAGTATGCTCTCTACCTTGGTAGATCAGAAACCAAAAATCCCTGGGAGAGTACTAAATATTTAACTAAAGGTATTTGGCCAATATAAGTAAACTTAGAAGGCAATTTGAGGAAGGCTAGAAGGAGAGAGAAAGTCTTGAAGATAGAATATGAAGGAAAGAAAATAGAGGCCATAGATTTAGAGGTTTTTGAGAAGGAAAAATAGGTTAGATATTTTTTGATCAATTTTTTTTTATGAAAAGTTTTGCATATTATCATGACACTATGTTAATCACCACCATTGATTGTATTTATAGTGTGATAATCTATAGATTTTAGACTTGAATCTGAGTAGGATTTCTAAAATGACTTTTTGGGTCGAATGGTGGGAAATCCTATGTATTTATTCTAATAATTTTATAGCCCTATATTTTGTTTTAATTGAAAATACTAATCTTTCGATTAGAGGTTATTTTTCTATTAAGGGCTCAATAAATCTCATGTCCAATCATTAACACCACCACACCAAATGGAACCTTAATGACCACCATTGGGTTTCTATACAATGTATATCATGAATGCACTTATGTTTAGACTACTCACCTTTGACCCATTAAATATGGGACTAGGTTACCATAAATCTTGAGACACCCATCTCAAATTGTTTAACTCCAAGCAAAAATTCCCTTGAAGCAATCATTTAAACATTGGGACATTGCTAGTAACCACATTGGTAGGTTCAGATAGGATTTTTTATAGAGGCTTTCATTTTACTCAAATCCATTTGTGGTTTGGTTAATAATAGTCTCTCAGTGCTGAGAGCAACCATGGACGTTGGCTCCTGCTATTCAAACAACAGACATCCTATGACTAGAAAATTAGTTTTATGGGAGGTTATAAGTTGATTTAGCAATCAAGTCTATGAATTTATTCTTGCACAATATTATTTTTGTGTACCATATATGCACTCTAGGTCACTTTCCATTGCATTATAATCCACCCATTAGAATCACCTGTGTAAAGACAAAAATTACTCTATTTTTAATTGAATCATTGTCACATTGATGAATGATTAGTTCTCAGACTTGAAGTACTCTCACAGTATGTAGAGTGCAACCCCATACAAAGACCCTATATCCCAACAAAAAATGTTGAACTCCTACCCTTGATCGGATACGTACTGTTGATGGAAGCACCTTGCAAAGCTTTGGGTATAAAAAGTCTAGTCAAACCACCTGTAGTGATAAATGGTTTTCCTACACCAATATAAATTGATCCATTACTTTAGAAAAGAGTAGGCTAAATTTTATGTTTGAGAGCCTTATCAGGCCCGTTGAGGGTCTAGGTATTGACTCTTGAGACACAGGTGTCCCTAGATCATCCCCAAACTTGCTCAAACAAAAAGCATTCCAAATAACCTTTGTGAGCATTATCCCTCATGGGACATGCTCAATCCATATCAATGTTCATAGGTAGAAATACTCTCATGATTACCTGACCACTTGTTGGTCAACATAACACTTGCTAAAGGTTTTCTTGCTATGTAGTTTGTTGGTAAATATCGGTTAACCCTTATCTCATGAAAACCTTAGAGTATGCCACACCTTGTTTTGACCATCGTGTGGTATTGACTGTTTGTTAGTAGGTTGGGGTCTTGTGGGCAAAAATAGTATAAAATTATTTTATGCTTAATATGAAGTCCTAAATTAGTGGTTGGGCTAGCTACTAGACGTTGGTTGAGGTTGACCATAGAGGCTTGACCGAAAAGCTAAAAAAAAATTAGTGGATGATCAACTAAAACAATATTTTGATAAATTTTCTTAATTCACTTACATTTGGAAGTACTATTATTATATAATATCCTCTTACTAAATGAAATAAAGGTATCCAATATAATGAATTAATTGGATATGATTCTAGAATGAATTTTAAGAAAATTTGGATAACGGAAGTATTGGGTATTTTGTACAATTAATATTGGAAATGATTATGGAATAAATTGTAGCCCAATTACAAACTAGAGGATAGATTTTCATAAGTATATAATGAAACTAGTGGGTATTTTGTACAATTGATCTTGGAAAGGGTTTTGGAATGAATTATAGCCCAAAATTTATGGAAATATTATGATAGGTTACGATGTTGCTTTGTGTTTAAGATGCAATATTGCTTACAAGGTTGATTTGTGATCAAGGTGTAACATTGTTTGATAGGTTGCAAGGTTGCTTTGTGTTTAAGATGTAATATTTCTTACAAGGTTAATTTATGATCAAGGTGTAACCTTATTTTATAGGTTTCAAGGTTGGTTTGTGTTTAAGAGGTAATATTGCTTGATAGATTACAAGGATAATTGGTGATTAAGGTGTAACCTTGGTTGATAGGTTGCAAGGTTGTTTTGTGTTTAAAGTGAAATCTTGTTGATAGATTACAAGGATAATTGGTGATTAAGGTATAAACCTATTTGGTAGGATACAAGGTTGTTTTGTGATTAAGGTGTAATATTTTGTGATAGATTACAGGGTTGATTGTGTTTAAAGGTGTAATCTTGTGTGATAGATTACAAGTTTGATTTGTAATCTTGTGTGATATTAAAAAGTTAATTTGTGCTTAAAGATGTGATCTTGTGTGATAATTTACAAGATTAATTTATGTTTAAAATATAATATTATGTGATATTACAAGGTTGATTTGTGTTTAATAAGTAATCTTGTTTGATAGATTACAAGATAATTTATGTTTGACTATGAGGTAACCTTGTTTGATAGGTTACAAGACAAGAAGATGTAATCTTGTTTGATAGATTAAAAGGTAAAATTTGTAGAGACTATAGTATAATATTATGGATAGATCATGAAATAAATTGATGATCAAAATACGGGGACCATAGGATGACCCTATTGTTGGATCATGAGAGCTAGAGTCTGATTTGATCAAAAGACATTATGGAGAGTGTTGTCTAAATTATGAAATATTAATCGATATGGGATATTAGATATGGATTCTAATCTTGTAGAGAGTATGAGATCTCTCTGTGTGATATGAAACCTTAGATGAGTACTATATCACATTGATTTAAATGGGATAATGGCATCTAGGTTGGAGAATGAATGTGGGATTCATTCTCCATGGAACTATGGATTTTCTCTCGGTAATTGATGAAACTTCTCCTTAATATAAAATCGATGATCTCTAATAAACATGTAGTTGTATGAATTTATGAGATTCTTATGTATTGTATTGATGGCTTAGAGAAAGGAAATGTAACAATTCCTTATTTACATAATGATTTGAACAAGGAATAAATTGGTTCCTTTAATTGCATATTTGATATAGAAAAGGGGTTTGTGGGATGTATTTCTATACTTGTAATTATGACCATTTTTTCTTATGAAATAAGAGGAGAAACATATTTTTGAGGCTAGATTTATTCCCCGTCAAGGTTCCCAAGGTATATGTTGTGTACCTCTATTTGTGGTTTACAATTATTGTTATGCATGGATGTTATACTTGCTTTCTATTATGATTAGCTAGATTATGGATATTGAATATGATGGAAACTAAATGTTATTTGCTTTCCAATAGAATGATGCATTTACATTCTCATATGTTGATCATTAGAATGTTATATAATGCATTATTTTGTTAACAAGCAATGTTCCATGAGTGAGAATGGATTATGATTGAACTTGAGGTTATATTAATTGATTCCCTTATATTTTCCAATGAATGGCTCTTTAATATAATGTAATGGTTTATACTTTAAATCAAGTGAAGGTCTTGATGTGAGTAAAACAATATTTATATATTGTTTAAATAATACATGCATGATATTATGCTACAAATAGTAGAACTAAGAAGTAATATTGAAATTACACTCAATTGGCTAAGTAACTAAACTTCCTAATGAAATTAGAGATACGAACAGTTAAGCCAAGGATATCATAAACATCATGATGGGATGTAATCTTAGATAGGATTTAATCACTCCTATCATGAGAGTTGACATGTACCATGTCATAATCCTCTCAATTACTTACTACCCTACTTGATGATGATTCAAGCATACTTGGTTGTAACTTGACTTGTTAAATATGTACCAAAAAAAAATTTTCTATCTCCAGTTTTGTTGGTAATTTAGGGTTGTTATAGTATTGCTTATGAAATCTATGGTTGCAAGACCAAGTACTCTCATGGGTAGATTGATATGGGATAATCACTAGAGTTGAGAGAAAAGAGGAAATGGTGGATGACATTTATCATCGATAGTGTTGGAAATTTGAGCATGTTTTGTTGTCATTGATGTCAAGAGGTTTGATATCCTAATTTGATGGAATTAATGTCAAGAGGTTTGATTTCCTAAAATTAATATCAAGAGGTTTAATGTCCTAAGTTGATGGAAATATTTGTGAGAATATTCTTCATGGTGGCACATGAGGTATAAGGTAGCAAGAAGAAAGAAATTCCTCTCCATGGTGTTTGAGAAAGAATTTATAAGTCTATTTGGTTTACCTTGATGGTAATTTTACAAAGGTTAAAATATTCATTAAATGGTGGCAAAAGGTTATCCTAAAGAAAAGGCCCAAAAATGATTTTTCATATTTAAATCCCTTGGATTTAAATTATTATAATTAAATTTAATATTAATTTCGAAGCGCCAATTGCAAGTAAGTCGACGTCAAATGTAAAAAGGCATGTGTATTTATAGGTTAAATTTTAGCCTAAGCCAAAGGGTGTTGTAGTTAATTTTTCCCCTAAATTATTTCCTTGCTCGATTTTTGTTCATATGCAGTGGAGGAAAAATATAGCAACTTTCATGATTTTTGAAGCAGTGCATTGGTTAAAGTTTGAAAGGGGTTTATCCCCACCCGAAGTGAGGTGGTATTTGAGATGGAAAGCTTGGCTTGTGCAATGTGTGGAGGGTAGAAGGAGTGGCGTTCGATTCACACAAAGGTTCTTTTATTTTGCATGGTCGGATTTTGTTGTTAGTGTTGATGGTGGAGAAAATCAAGGAGCTCATGCTCCTTTGGTTTCGTGTGGGTGGCTAGCCCACATGGTGGCCTATTTGTAGCTACGGCATGGGGCTAGTAGGCAATGCGGGTTTGATTCTCGGTGGCAAGTGACAACAAGAGATTAATTTTTATAAAAAAATTAATTTATACCCAAAGTTCAAAGTTGCTAAGGTATGCACTAGTTAGGGAGATATAAGTATTTTTGTGTTGATTTTATTTTTACAATAAAAGGGGTTATGAAATGATTTATTTTTCTTGAGAAAAATATTAAGGTGGTTTTTTTGCTAGTGCATTGGGGTAAAATTTGAAGTGGTGATTTATTTATATTTTGGAAATGCATTAATGACAAGTAGGAGATATAAGGTGTAAATGAAATATTTTGCTTATGTAATTGGTGATATTTGTTGATGAAATTTTATTTGCAAAGTTAGGAGTAATAAGGTGTAAAAATGGTTTGACAATTTATCAAATATTTGTATGGTGAAATATCTGTTGAGGTGAAATATTCATGTTGAGGTTTTGAAATAAATTGTTGCGATCTAACCCTTGAAGTGGCACAAGAAGAATTGGTTATTTGTGAGACAGATTTTGAAGACATATCTCCAAAAGAGCAATTAAGAGGTACGGACACATCATCCTTTGTTTGAAGTGTTTGTTGGAATGAATGTTGTGAAACATAAGGTGAAGAGGATTGTTTGATAAGCATTGTTGGAAATATTTGAGTGATTTTTGTGTGCTTCATTTTTGAAATTTTTAGAAACATTTAGGATAGAGTTTGAGAATAATCTATGCTTATATTGTTGAAAGGGTTTGAGACATTTGAGATAGATATTGTGAACTACTTGTGTTATGGTTGAAGACAAGTTAGTATATCTTTGTGAAATATTTTGAACATATAATTAAGAGATATTCATAGCATTTGAGAATGTGTTTTAGATGAATTTTAATAAGGAAAATTGAGCATTTGTGTGATTGATATTTGAGAGAAAATTGGCAAGTAGAATTTGGATGTGTGAAAAGATTTTTTCTAAAAAATATTTAAAGTGTGTTTTGTATGCAACGTTTGGAATTATTTGAGCAAGTTTTGTAAACAACTTGAGAGCATGATTTGAGCAAGTCTTTGAGAAGGCTTGAGGACAAATTTGAGCAAGTATTTTGAGAAGGCTTGAGGATAGATTTGAGCAAGTCTTTTGAGAAGGCTTGAGGATAGATTTGAGTAATTATTTGAGAAGGCCTGAGAATGGATTTGAGAAAGTCTTTGAGAAGGCTTGATGATGGATTTGAGAAAGTCTTTGAGAAGGCTTGATGATATATTTGAGCAAGTCTTGAGAATACTTGAAACAACATTGAGAGCAGGTTTGATTATTGATTTGTTCAAGCTTTGTGGTAAGGCTTGAGGCATATTTGAGACAAAGTTTGGTGTAAATTTGTAAGCAGATTTAGAGTAGACTTGTGCTAGACTTGAGATAGATTTAGAGCATATTTTTGCTAGACTTGGGATAGAGTTTGGTATAGATTTATGAGCAGAGTTAGAGCATATTTATGCTAGACTTGGGATAGAGTTTAGTGCATATTTGAGATAGAGAATGATAGCAAGATTTGGAGGTGACATAGCAAAGAGAATAGTAGTATTTAGTGGATAGAGATCCATCAGCCAGAGTAGTGGGGATAGAGTTCTCTATTGGAGAGATATCCATAAGCCAGAGCATTGGGGGCATAAGTCTTCTAGAATATCACCAACCAGAGCAAGGCAAAAGAATTCTCCTATAGATAGAGATTCATGAACTAGATCAAGGGGAAGGAGTTCTCTAATGGAGATATCCATGAACTAGATCAAGGGGGAGGAGTTCTATTATGGAGAGAGATACACAAACTAGAGTGAGGGGAAAGTGTTCTCCTATGGAGAGCGATACATGAACCAACTAGGGAGATAGAGTTCTTCTATGGATAAAGATCCACAAACCACTTGAGGATATAGAGTTATCCTGGATCAAGTTCCACAAACTAGATAAAATAGGAAAGAGTTCTCCTGTGGAGAGAGATCCACAAATCAGAGCATAGGGGATTGATGTCTCCTTTGGACAGAGGTCCATAAAAATTGTGATAGGGAATTTATTCCCAAGAGATTTATTGAGAAAATTTAGAAGAAATATTTTCTCCATGGAGTAGCCCACATTGGGTGAACCACGTTAAATTTATGTTTCTCTTGTGTGTGATGATTTATGCATTGCTTTTATTACTGCTATTGATATTTCCATTGATAATATTGGATAATATTGTTTTGGGAAAGAAAAGTAAAATTTGGTCTTATACTGTTCACCCCCGTCTCAGTATAAGCCAGTGTTCTTCAGATAGCTCAAGGGTAAAAAGAAACCCTTCATATAGGTGCATTATATATGTGTATGTTTGATTGAAATGCACCATTGAAAAAGGTCGCTATTAGCAAAAATATCCATCCTTAGTAGGTGAGTGATAACATTGCAGTTATTGTAAAGCCACCTACTTAATCAAAAAATATTATCATACATATTGTTGTTTGTGTTTGGGTGCATTTATGCTTGTGTTGTAAGCATATAAATTATTTGTTAATAATTTTATTGAGTTGGTATTAATAAGTTATGTTAGTATTATTAATACCTAAGAATATTGAATATTGATGTTAATGGTTAATGCTAACATTCAATATCAACTAGATTAATTAGATGAATAAATAATTTAATTATTATTCCAATGTTGGTAGAATTAGAAGAAAAAAGGGATCAGTAAGAAGAATAAGTGATGTATTTATTAAATTTAGAACATAGTAAACTTATAACAATACTTATGAAGTGTATTTTTTTTAAATATGAAATTGAATTCATATTTTGGAATATTGGATAAGGAAAAAAAAGTCATTTTGGTATTGTTGGAGATGTTGGATTTTATAGAGGATTTTACAATGTTGAATCTTGCATGCATTATGTTAAAGATGTAATGGGATTGCTTGAAGAGGTTCTTCAAAATCCTAATCTTATTTCCTCTGAGGGGGTTGAATTATTGGTTTTTTGAGAAAGTAATGAGGGTTGAATTGTTGATGGCTTTTTTGGTTACCGTGTTGGTTGGAGTAGTGTTCCTTAGAGAAGCAATTGTTTTGTTTGGGTCTTAGACTACTTGGAATAATTCTTATTGTGTGTATGTTGGTTGGAACCTCTAAAGTGTTCAGTGCTTTAGAACTTGGGCTTTATCCTATAGTTTTTGATCAACTTTAAAATAGCTATGCTACTATAATGCAGGCTTGTAATTTGTCACAACATTATTTTAGATGATAGTAATTAAGTTTTTTTTGTTTAGCTTGGGCATCTTTGTTGGTATGGATAGAAGTGTCCTTTTGTTATTTAAGGTGCTTTCATCTAAGAGTAGTTGGATTGCTTGTTGGCCTAGATGTGCATGTGTAGACATGTTCTTTAGTTTCTAGTGCTTAAGCTTTAGGTTTGCTTGGTTTTATTGTTGCTTGCATTGGGTGTTGTTACGTTGCTTTTCATTTGGCATATTTGGAGTGAGTGGGTCAAGTGGAGGTTGTTTTATTTTTTTTTAAATCTTTTTTATTGATAATTATTTTGGATGCACTTGAGAATATTAATGTATTTGATTAATATGTTGATGATATCTCTTTAATTAATATATATTAGAATTTGTGATAAGTTATTTGTTGCTTTACCAAGAAGATAATTTATGAAATTTTCATTTGGGGAAATATTAATTATTATAGAAGGATAATATTCTAAATTCAATTAATAGTTTAGGGAAAAACTATTACTTAGTATGGAATTTATAGGAATTATTAAGCCAAGAGTTGTTTTGATTGTTATTAATTATTTTGGAAATATGAGTTATTTTTGGGTGTTGTAAACTTGCCTATGAGTTCTAAATTAAGAATTATGTTATTTAGTTAAATAATGAAAATGGATGAGGTTTGTGTAGCTAAGGAATCCATGATTGAGGGAAGTATGGGATTCTCTCAATGTTTTACATGTTTGGATATGGCTTGTGTAGCAATAGATCCATATTATGAGAGAAGTATGGGATTCTCTCAATATGTTGTATGGAAATATTTTGTATAAATGAATGTTTGCATGATTGCACATTTTTATTGCTTAGTGATTGTTAGGCTTGCATAAGCAATTAGTGAGATATACTGATTCCTAAACTTTTTTCAAGTTTGAGGGAAAGATATATCAAAAGGAGGACCTGCAAGAAAATATGGAACTATGGACCATTGATATTGATATGTAATAATATTTTTTGAAGAATACTTTATGCTTGGAAAGTATTGTATTGAAATTGTAAGGAAATAAAGGATGTTTTGTAATTACTCATGTTATAGTATTTCAAGAATTTTTCAAAGATGAAATATTATATGTTATTTTCTTAATGAAAGTTGGAATATTGGTTATATGCAAATTGAAGAATATGTTCAATGCATGGATTATGATTATAATGCTTTGATGATGTGTTATTCTTCATTTGTAAATAAGGAAACACTAAATTCTAGTTTTGTTTCAAAAGCATTTAGTCTTTAGCAAGTGTTATGATGCATTTGATTATGTTTAATTATAACACTTTATTTCCTTTGAGAGAGATGTTCATATTATTTAAATGTTTAGACTCTTGGTTTTTTTTGCAGGGTTTTAGGCATGAATCTAAATCCATAGTAGAAAACCCTTGATCCAAGATGTATCCAATCCTAGGAGGAGTTGCGGTGATGCAATAACCATATATTTATGAATGATACACCTTGAATTATGAGGCTTGGGTGTACCCAAAATGGTGAGGCTTTTTGGTAGTCCTAAGTGATGAGGCTTGGATGTATTCCTAGTAGTGAGGTCTAGCAATCATTCAAAATATAATATAGTGATGGAATCTTGAATAGTGAGGCTTGGGTGACCATGCTCATTACCAGATGAATAGTATAGTGGTGACACCTTGAAAAATGAACCTTGGGTAACCATGCTCATTACCAGGTGAAGGGTGGTTACCTTAATTAGCCCACAAATGTGTGGTAACTAAGCACTAAGGCATTATAATAGATTAATCCTACATAGACAAATTTATGTAGGGTTAAGGAAAATGCATCCCCCTTTAAGTGTTATAGGCCTTAAAGGATAATCCCTACACTATGGTCAAGTGGTCCTATATCGATGAGGGTATAGTAAAACTAGCAGAACCACTAATGGCATATTTTTTAAATGGTGAGGTTTAGAGAAGTGAATCCCAAAAGTATGGGATGTTGGCCACTCTTGTCCACTTGAGTGTCATATATAGTGATAATAAACTCAAAATGTGGTTGTGCCTTATAACACTACAAAATATTGGGACTTTTTTGTGAGTTTTCCTTGGGAAAATTAGAAAAATTAAAAAATATCTCTCTCCCTTGGGTTGAGTTGGGGGGTTGTTATAGGATGGTTTATGTAGTACAAAAGTTCAAATATTACTTTCTAGCCAACCCATTCACCTTTTATATGGATCATCAAGCATTGTTATATTTAATTAGTAAACCAACTATATATGGATGAGCGAGTAGGTGGCTCATCATACTATAGTAATTCATTTTTTGAGTGTTAGTAAGACTAAGGAAGAAGCACATAATAGTAGACCAACTGTAAAGGATTCACTTAGGATAACCTATGGGAGAAGGAATTTGAATGAAATTCCTAATGAACAATTGTTCATGGTGAATATGGTACATGTATGGTATAAGCATATCAATGAATATTTTTTTATATGAGATCTACCAAAGGAGATGATGGAATAAAAGAAAAGAAAAATTATTACAAAAATTGACACCATTTTTGTTAGCTTTTGATGATATATATTAAAGGAAATGCAACCACAAGATGTAAAATGAGCAAGCATGATAACTATATGATAATGGCACTATAATATGCAAGAAAACTATATGAGAAACTTATGCAATAACTCAAGAATATGCCATTACTGAAAGCTCACAAAATAGTAAAATGTAATATAATGGAGGACTTGAAGACTCAAAATTTTAATGAAGATCTAAATTATACCTACTCACTATTATATTCTATCTCTTTATCTTTTCATATTATATATATAACTTTTCTATATATGCTAGAATATAGTGATGATGGTTAAGATGGTCAAGTTATTACTAAAGAAAAAAAGGTATATATATATAGGAAGATATATTTCTTGGCCTTTCATCTACCGATGACTCTTCATCTACCTATCCTATGACTTATGTACATGTGGACTACATGCACATTTATATCATTGCATATTATAACACTTGTGCATTTATTACATTGCTTAAAGTAAATACTCAAACCTTAATCTAAGATAAACTCCTAATCTAATGATGTACCCAAGATGGTACATTGGCATGTACTAGAACACATTACATTATTTGGATATTGAATACTTTAGTATTTAATATGGTCTTCATTCTAGTTCTAGAATTTGTATTCTTCTTTTCAGTTTTCTTTATTTTTCTCCCTATCTATATCCTGATCAAGTAAGTAGTTTGTTTCTTCATAAAATGCTTTATTTACTAAGAGAGCTTTAACTTCATCTTCATCTGTAGGTTCTTCCAGTTATTGAATTTCTTGAATCTCTTGAACTAAATGTCATTTTTTATTCCCTTCTAAATATTGCAATTGAGGATAAATGTATTGATTTTGAGAAGTATATGGATATTAAAATTGTTACTAACATGGATTATTTTGAATCTAATATTATCTTGGTTGGAATGGCTTATTTGATTGGCTTCCATAGTTTTTTTGATTCCTTGATTCTGGTTTCTAGGATTGAATCTATAGTAGTTGGTACTATGTTATTTCTTGCTACATACATAACAATATCTATTATTCCATGGTCTTCACCCTTTTGAGGATGAGGTAACATTTCCCTATGGATTATCTTTTGAAACTAAAGCATTGTTAGTCATTTTATATTTAACTATAATTTTCACTTCATATTCTTGAAGAATATTGACTAACTCATAAAAATATGTATCTTAGTATTTGTAAGGATGTAACCAAAAAACTTGTAGCTTTATAGAAATGCTCTTAGGGTTACTTAAAAAAGAAACTTGTCTTCTACCTGTTCTCCTAGGGTTAACAATTTACCTTTTATATCTTCTACTTTTCTTAGGAATAAATCTATAATTTCACCACTATTCACTTTCAGAGAATGCAATTGAGTTTGAAGAATTAAGATAGTTGCTTTATTCTTCCCTTCAAATATATTGGCTAAAGTTTTCCAAGCATTTTTATAAGTTGCTACTATAGTAATGTAGGGTTTTATTGTTGGAAATTTTGAGTTAGTTGTGTTTTCATTGATGTCAAGAGTCAGTGTCAGGAATCAGTATAGGACTTGGCAAAAGAAGGGTTAAAATATTTATATTTTAATCCCAAGATATTTGGTCTAAGAGCTCCACATGATTGGTCAAAAGGATGGTTAAATACCCTAAAGAAAAGGCCTAAAGGAAATAATATTATAATATTTATTATTATAATATTAAAGGCGGTTAGAAAATGCCCAAGGGCGAAAGAGGAAATCACCTAGGCCCAATGGAAATAATATTATAATATTTCATTATAATATTAAAAGTTTAATTATGCCTAAGGTAGTTTATAAATAATTTATAATATTTATATTATAAATTTATTTATAAAATAATATTGTTTATAACCCAAAGTTGGGTTGGGCACCAAAAACAATTTAATTTTTATATCTCCATCGACGTGGGAGAGAGGGAGGCATATGGTATAAATACCATAACTTACCCCTAAGGAAAGAAAGTCTCCAAAATAATTTTAATGCATGCGAATTTGAGGAACGATGAAATATTTTCGTGAGCAAAGCTAAGGATAAGGTTATAATTATGTTTATCCCTGATATTTGCAAAATACAAGTGATAAAGGTGGAAAGGCTAAACACAAACCAGCAGTTGGGCTATCAGTGAATTTGAGGTGTGTGAAGATTTTATAATGTGAGGTGCTACATTTGATTTCCGTCGACGACGTGGGACAAAGCCTTTTGGCTTTTGGTGGGCAAGGAGGAGTCAAAGCACCCTAGGTGCCTTTGACTCCCATGTGAGCGCTTAGCTCACGCAACAAGGGAGTCACGGCTAAGGCATTGTAGGTGCTTCGACCAGGGATCGAATCCCGTGAGGAACGCACGAGGAGGTATTTAATTTTTTATTAATTTTTGTATTGCCCTAAGGTTGATGATAGCGCTCAAAGCGCTTGGATTATTTTTGCGCTTGGAGTGTAGTGTGAAGAGGGAAAATTATTAGCATGTGGGGTTATTTATTTTTGTTAAAGTGTTTAGGGAGTTTAAAAGGGTAAGGTAATTAATTTTTACCTTAGAGAAGTTGAAATATTTTTTATTGAGGGTTAAAAATATATTGCACTATTTTATAAAGTTAATTATTTGAAAAATGCAATATTGAGTAGGGAGACATAAGTAGTGTTTGGATTATTTCATGCATTAAATTTTTGAAAAGGGATTATTGTGAAATTGAATGGTTAAAGTATTTATTTGATAAAGTTTGGAGATAATAAGGTGTACTTGAGTTTTTGTTAATCTTGTAATCTTTGAGTGAGGATTTTTGCTATCTAATCATTGAGATTGGCAAAGAGGTTGATTGTGATTGAGACAGATTTTGAGGTCTTTTCTCCATCAATAAAAAGGTATGGGCATATCTTCCTTGTGAGTGAAATATTATTGGATTGAGTGTTGTGAATGCTAAGTTGGAGTGAAAAGGATTTTTTGATAAGCATGTTTGAGTAAGGTTTCATGTGCATGATTGGTGAATGTTTATGAGAATATTTGAGTGAGATATTGCGAACTATCTTGAACTAGGGTTTGTGAAGGATCATGAGTATCATTGTTATGTGAGATTGTTTGATAAGCATTGTTGGAAATATTTGAGTAAACCTTCATGTGCATGATTAGGGTTTGTGAAAAGAACATGAGTATCATTGTTATGTGAATGAGAAATCATCTTGAGTCAAGGATTGAGATCCATAGTGTGAGTTGTTGGAAGTAGTGTGAAACACTTGTTTAGGGTTTGTAAGCAAGTTGTGTTTCATTGAGTGGAGTTGATTGAGCATGGTTGATTGAAAGTGTTGGAGTGATAGTTCAAGTTCTGTGAAACAAATTGTTCTTTATTCTTAATTGATTTGAAGAGAGTTTTAGAAGTGATTGAGTGTTGTGTGAGAGTGAAACATATTGAGTCTCTGACCATTCTCTATATATTTTTGTGAGACTAGAACAAGATTCAGATTGAAACTTGTAAATGTGATTGAAAGAGGCTTTTTTATGAAATATTGAGTTAAGTTTTGGGTGCAAGTTTTGTAATTGATTTGAGCAAGCTTTTGTAAGAGATTATGAGCAGATTTGAGTAAGTCCTAGAGAGGAATTAAGGACATAATTGAGGAAGATTTTGTAAAATCTTAAGGATATATTTGTGTGAGATTTTGTGGAAGCTTACAATGCATATTTGAGATAAGTCTTGGTGAAGACTTGTTGAGCAAGATTGGACAAGTTCTAGTGAGGACTTGTTGAGCAAATTGGACAAGTTCTAGTGAGGACTTGTTGAATAGATTTGAGGTAAGTCTTGGTGAAGACTTGTTGAGCATATTGCAAAAGTCTTGGTGAAGATATGTTGAGCATACTGGACAAGTTCTAGTGAGGACTTGTTGGACATATTTGAGGTAAGTCTTTGAGAAGACTTGAGAGAAGAGTTGATTGATTGATTTGTTCAAACCTTGAGTTAAGGTTTGGGGTAGATCTAGCAGAGTTGATTTGTGATTGATTCAAGCTTTGTGTTAAGGCTTGAGGATAGATTTGAGGATAGAGTTTGGTGCAGATTTAAGAATAGGTTTGTGCTAGACCATATAAATAGATTGAGCATATTTATGCTAGACCGAAGGACTATGTTTAGTGTAAATTTGAGATAAATATTGAGCAAATTTGTGCTAGACTAAAGGACTATGTTTAGTGCAGATTTGAGATAGAGCTGAGAGCAAGCTTTGGAGGTGATAGAGCAGAGGATAGTAGTCTCCAGTGGATAGAGATCCATTAGCCAGGGTAGTGAGGATAGAGGTCTTCTGAGTGAGGATATGAGTCTTCAGTGGAGAGAGATCCAAAAGCCAGAGTAGTGGAGGTAGTAGTCTTCTAGAAAGGAGAAGGAGTTCTCCTATGGATAGAGATCTATGAACCAGATTAGGAAATAGGTGTCTCCTTTGGATAGAGGTCCATAAACATTGTAATAGGGAAAGGATTCCCAAGAGATTTATTGAGAAAAATTTAGTGAAATATTTTCTCCATGGAGTAGCCCACATTGGGTGAACCACGTTAAATTGGTGTCTCTATTGTGTGTGGTGATTTTTGCATTGCTTTGATTACTACTATTGACATTTCATTGATATATTGGATAATATTGTTTGAGTAAAGAAAATTAAAAAGTGATCTTATACTGTTCACCCCCCTCTCAGTATAAGCTTGTGTTCTTCAATTGGTATCAGAGCGGGTTCCTTCAAAATAGTTTAACAACTTGAAGAAAAAGCTCACAAGAACACAAATGGATTCTCAGAATGGATCATCAAGGAATTCAGCACCATTGTTCAATGGGAAAAACTATACACTTTGGAGTACAAGGATGAATTTTCACCTAATGGCACTTGGAAATGAAATATGGGAAGTAGTTGAGAATGGATACATACCACCAACAACTCCACCTACAGATAAAGATGGTAAGCTCCTACAACTGAGTAATTCAAATGCAATGAATGGAATTTTGAGAGGTTTACGTGAAATAGAGTTCATAAAGGTTATGCATTGCAAATCAACAAAGGAAATTTGGGATAAGTTGAAAGGCATATATGAAGGAGACAAAAAGGTCAAAAGGGTAAAGTTGCAAAATTTCAAGAGAAAATTTGAAGACCTAAATATGAAGGATGAGGAAAAAATTAATGCATATCTACTTCATGTGGATGAGGTTGTTAACTCCATGCAAGGACTTGGGCTTAAGGTTTAATAAATAGATGTTTGTGATAAGATTTTAAGGTCACTCCCAAAAAGGTATAGTGAAAATATTTCAGCTATAGAAGAGTCAAAAGATATTGAAATTTTGACAAGGGATGAATTACATGGAATTCTCACAACTTTTGAGATGAGAATAAAAGAGGAACCTATTCCCCAAAAGGAAGCAGCCTTCAAAGTTACAAAGAAGTCAAAGGATAAAAATTTAGATTCAAGCAATGAGTTATCCAGTGATGAAGAAGCAAATTATGGTAGAAGGAACAAGGAATCAAGAAAGTATAAAGGTAAGCTATAAATAGAAATTATGAAGAAAAATAGGATCATAAGAATAGGGAAACAAGAAAATACAAGTACCAAAAGAAAAGCAGGGATGGACAAGGCAAGCAAGGAAAGAAGTTTTCCCAAAGGCATAAGAAGAGTTTCTATGCAGACAATGCAGATAGTTGTACAAGGAATGGATTCAGTTTTAGTGATGATGAATATGAAGATACACTTGAAGGACCAAAAGAAAGTCTACTTTTGGCAATAGAAGAAGAAGGAGGTGATCCTATTGAAGATAAATCAGAAAGGAATGAAGATGATCCCAAAGGCAAACAAATAGAGGAAGAATCAGAGAAAGGAGAAGTTGATCTTGAGGGTGAGCTTATTTCTGCCCTTGATGCATTAAGAGAGGCAAGAAAGCATAACTTAAAACTCAAGGTTCAATTTTAAGAATTTGATGAAGAGAAAGGAAATCTTGTAGATGATCTAACCTCAATAGCTAAGACAAGGAGATTCAAAGAGAAGTTATAAGCAAAGATTTTAGAATGTGAGAAGTTAGAGCATGAGGTAGCTTCACTAAGGAAGAAATTAAAAGAGTCTAAAGACAAGCTACATAGGTTTGGGGGAAGCTCAAAGAAATTGGATAATATTATCAAGACACAAAAACCTACATCAAACAAGACAGGTCTTGGATTTGAACAGGTACAAAGAAAACAAGGAGAGGAGTCAATCTCAAGCTCTGAAGAAGAAGAATATTTAGAAGAAGAGAGTTTAAGAGAGAGTGATACTTTTGAGGATGAGTTGGACAATAGAAATTTCAACAAGAAAAGGAAAAATGCACAAGGAATAGATGGAACAAGAAGCAACACAGGGTAGAAGAGACTAAGAGACCAATGAGGTCAAGGCAAGGTAATTTCAATGGATGATGCTTCTCATGTCACAAATTTGGGTACAAGGCTACACAGTGTAGGACACATGAAAGACAAGAATATGGGAATTTCAAAAATAAGCATATTTTTCAAGGGTATTGCTACTCTTGTAATCATTTGGTCACAAGGCAGTAAATTGCAAGGTTCATGACAGGAATGGATATGGCTTCACCAGAAGAAACCCCAAGATATTTGCACCTCCAAGGAATAACAACATTAAGTGTTATAAGTGCAATAATTATGGGCATACAACAAAGTGGTGTAGAGCAAAAATTCCAGAGACAAGCAGGAACAGGAATAGTCAGAGGAATCAGAAGGATCAACTGAGGAAGAAAGTAGACAAAGGTAAAGATTAGTGCATGTTGGGAGTAGAAATACTCCCACCCCAAAATTAACCACCTCAAGAGGAGGTGGGGGAGGGGCTAAGCTAAGAGTCTCATTATTAGCCCCGAGCCCCAAAGGTGACCCTTTGCCATTTATTTCAAAGGGGGAGAGATTTGAGTTAGGGGGAGAGCATTCAATTAGGGGGAGCAGTTTCTTAGGGGGAGCAATTTTGAAAGAGAAAAATGTTTGGTAAAAAAAGGGGTTGCCATCAATGAAAAAGGGGGAGATTGTTGGAAATTTTGAGTTAGTTGTGTTGTCATTGATGTCAAGAGTCAATGTCAAGAATCAGTGCAGGACTTGGTAAAAGAAGGGTTAAAATATTTATATTTTAATCCCAAGAGATTTGGTCTAAGAGCTCCAGATGATTGGTCAAAAGGATGATTAAATACCCTGAAGAAAAGGCCTAAAGGAAATAATATTATAATATTTATTATTATAATATTAAATGCGGTTAGAAAAGGCCCAAGGGCGAAAGAGGAAATCACCTAGGCCCAATGGAAATAATATTATAATATTTCATTATAATATTAAAAGTTTAATTATGCCTAAGGTAGTTTATAAATAATTTATATATTTATATTATAAATTTATTTATAAAATAATATTGTTTATAACCCAAAGTTGGGTTGGGCACCAAAAATAATTTAATTTTATATCTCTGCCAACGTGGGAGAGAGGGAGGCATATGGTATAAATACCATAGCCTTACCCCTAAGGAAAGCAAGTCTCCAAAATATTTTTAATGTATGCAACTTTGAGGAACGACAAAATATTTTCGTGAGCAAAGCTAAGGACAAGGTGATAATTTTATTTACCCCCGATATTTGTGAAAGTCAAGCGATAAAGGTGGAAAGGCTAAACACCAACCAATGGTTGGGCTAGCGATGAATCCGAGGTGTGCGAAGGTTTTGGAATGCGAGGTGTTGCGTTCAATTTCCATTGGTGATGTGGAAAAAGTCTTTTGGCTTTTGGTGGGTAAGTAGGAGTCAAAGCACCCTAGGTGCCTTTGAATCCCACGTGAGCGCTTAGCTCATGTAGCAAGGGAGCCACATTTAAGGCACTACAGGTGCTTCGACCGAGGATCAAATCCCATGAGGAGTGCATGAGGAGGTATTTAATTTTTTTATTAAATTTTGTATTGCCCTAAGGTTGATGGTAGTGCTCAAAGCACTTGGTTTATTTATGTGCTTGGAGTGTAGTGTGAAGAGGGAAAATTATTAGCACGTGGGGTTATTTGTTTTTGTTAAAGTGTTTAGGGAGTTAAAAGGGTAAGGTAATTAATTTTTACCTTAGAGAAAGTGAAATATTTTTTATTGAGGGTTAAAAATATATTGCATTATTTTATAAAGTTAATTACTTGAAAAATGCAATATTGAGTAGGGAGACATAAGTAGTGTTTGGATTGTTTCATGCATTAAATTTTTGAAAAGGGATTATTGTGAAATTGAATGGTTGAAGTCTTTATTTGATAAAGTTTGGAGATAATAAGGTGTACTTGAGTTTTGTTAATTTTGTAATATTTGAATGATAATTTTTGCTATCTAACCATTGATATTGGCAAAGAGGTTAATTGTGATTGAGATAGGTTTTGAGGTCATTTCTCCATCAAGAAAAAGGTATGGGCATATCTTCCTTGTGAGTGAAATATTGTTGGATTGGATGTTGTGAATGCTAAGTTGGAGTGAAAAGGATTGTTTGATAAGCATTGTTGAGTAAGCTTTCATGTGCATGATTGGTGAATGTTTGTGAGAATATTTGAGTGAAATATTGAAAACTATCTTGAACTAGGGCTTGTGAAAGATCATGAGCATCATTGTTATGTGAGATTGTGTTGATAAGCATTGTTGGAAATATTTGAGTAAACCTTCATGTGCATGATTAGGTTTTGTGAAAAGAACATGAGTATCATTGTTATGTGAATGAGAAATCATCTTGAGTCAAGGATTGAGATTCATAGTATGAGTTGTTGTAAGTAGAGTGAAACACTTGTTTAGGGTTTGTAAGCAAGTTGTGTTTCATTGAGTGATTTATTGAGTGGAGTTGATTGAGCATAGTTGATTGAAAGTGTTGGAGTGATAGTTCAAGTTCTGTGAAACAAATTGTTATTTATTCTTAATTGATTTGAAGAGAGTTTTGAAAGTGATTGAGTGTTGTGTGAGAGTGAAACATATTGAGTCTCTAACCATTCTCTATATGTTTCTGAGATATTAGAACAAGATTTAGAGTGAAACTTATGAGTGTGATTACAAGAGGTTTTTTTGTGAAATATTGAGTTAAGTTTTGGGTGTAAGTTTTGTAATTGATTTGAGCAAACTTTTGTAATAGCTTATGAGCAGATTTGAGTAAGTCCTAAAGAGGACTTGGATGGCAGATTTGTGTGAGCTTTTATGGAAGCTTAAAATGCAGATTTGAGACAAGTCTTGGTGAAGACTTGTTGAGCATATTGGACAAGTTCTAGTGAGGACTTGTTGAGAAGCAATCTAGATTTGAGGTAATTCTTAGTAAAGACTTTTTGAGCATATTGGATAAGTCTCGGTGAAGATTTGTTGAGAAGATTGGATAAGTTCTAGTGAGGATTATTTGGATAGATTTGAGATAAGTATTTGAGTAGACTTGTGAGAAGAGTTGATTGATTAATTTGTTCAAAACTTGAGTTAAGGTTTGGGGTAGATCTAGCAGAGTTGATTTGTGATTGATTCAAGATTTATATTAAAGCTTGAGTATAGAGATAAGGATAGAGTTTGGTGCATATTTGAGGATAGGTTTGTGCTAGACCAGAGATAGATATTGAGTCGATTTGTGCTAGACTAAAGGACAATGTTTAGTGTAGATTTAAGACAGATATTGATAATATTTGTGCTAGATCGAAGGACAATGTTTAGTGCAGATTTGAGACAGAGTTGATAGCAAGCTTTGGAGGTGATAGAGTAGAGGATAGTAGTCTCTAGTGGATAGATATCCATTAGCCAGGGCAGTGAGGACAAAGGTCTTATGAGTGAGGATAGGAGTCTTTAGTGGAGAGAGATCCACAAGCAAGTGTAGTGGAGGCAGTAGTCTTCTAGAGGATCACCATTTAGAGCAAAGGAGGAGTTCTCATATGGATAGATATCCATGAACCATATTAGGGTATTTGTGTCTCATTTGGATAGAGGTCCATAAACATTATAATAGGGAAGGATTCCTAAGAGAATTGTTGAGAAAATGTTAGTGAAATATTTTCTTTGTGGAGTAGCCCACATTGGGTGAACCATGTTAAATTGGTGTCTCTATTGTGTGTGGTGATTTGTGAATTGCTTTGATTACTGCTATTGAAATTGCATTGATATATTGGATAATATTGTTTTAGTAAATAAAAGTAAAAATTGGTCTTATATTGTTCACTCCCCTCTCAATATAAACTTGTTTTCTTCATGTATTTCATCTATTATAGAAAAATTTATTATTATGAGTGTTTTTACTTCATCTTATTCAAAATTTTGAATCTCTTTATCACTGGTAGTAGGTTTATTTTTTGCTCCTTTAATTACATCCCAAATTTTTTCAACTATCAATATTGACCTTACATTGTTTTGTCATGATGAGTAATTAGGTCCTTTGAGAAGTTGGGATTCTGTAATAATGAACTTTTTTGTTGTCATGATGATATTTGTAGACTACATTATGTAGTATGCAAAAATATAACACCTAAACAATTATATGAAATCAAATTAAAAGCATAATAATTTAACCATCATAAGACAAAGGAATAAAGAAATAGTACCCTTCTAATTAATATTGAAATTGTCCTTTACAAGGTGGTTACAAAGACATCCCTCTTAGGGATTTATACCAATTTGATACAATTTACAATAAAGAACCAATGGTAGGTGTATTTTGCAAGATATTTGCACCCTCAAAATAGATTTTGGGAGGAGTGTCTTGTGACCTCTTCAATATGAGATAAATATTGCTGAATAGTCATGTTGATAGATCCTGGTAAGACTTGAAATTTACACACAAGAACACTCATAAAACGTTAATAGAAAATGAGAAACCTCTCATGATGAGGTCCATATCCATGATAAGAAACTAAAATAAAGATGCTGAAAATGATAAAAAGATGCATGAAAATTGAACTAAACTATGTTAGAAAACAAATGGAAAACTGCTAAATCTACTGTAACTAAGAAAAATAGAAAAAGTAGATGTCATCGAGAAGCCATCAGGGGGCAGAGTGGTCTAGCCTACTGATCATCATAGGGTATGATGATAGTGCCTACGGGTCACTTTGGGGCAAAGTGGCCATTGAACAACAGACTATTTCTTCATGAACAATGCAAGAAAAGCTTGGATTGGTCTACAAAATTGATGTTCAAGGGTTGTGCTCTTCAAAGCATGGTTAAAACATGGAAATTGACATGAAATCCAGATTTTTAATGATGAAAGAGTGTTTAATTTGGTCTTAAAACTCCAAGATACTTCATTGTTGCAATTGAGAGCTCCATAACAAAATTCAAGCAAAACTTCATTGCTTATGAGAGGATTTTCTCTCTAGTAAACAAACCGACAACACTTCATTATGGAGAATTCTGGATTATTTTCATGAAGGCAAGGCATCTTCTTATAGATTTCCAAAATGGGAATCTTGGCTTGCAAGAGAAGCCAAGAACCAAGAATCGATTAGGATCTAGGAAGACCAAACATTAAATTTAGAACCTTCTCGTGCTTGAAAGTTAATGCTTACTTACCCTGTAACTAGTTTTTCTCAACTCGAGATCCTGAGTTTGTTATAGGCACAACCATTCTAGGGTAGAGCAATCATGACTACTGGCTATCACAAGGTACAACAGCCTCTATGGACCACTCCTGGGTATGACGGTATAGGCTATAAAAGGTAGGTTGCCCTTGTTTGAGTGGTAAAAACTATTGTTAAGCCTTGAGGATGCCCAAGGTGGGTCATATGGCCTAAAAAGGTGTCCATATAGGTAGCCTCCTCAAAATGACATATTTTAGGTGTCTACAGATGCCCCTTTTTGGGATGCATTGTGTGAAAGTACAACATTGAGCAAAAATAGATAACCTAAAGTTAAATTGAAGGTTGATTGATGTTCATTGATCTGATCAACTTTAGATGCCCCAATCACAAAAAGAGCATGCATATTTGAATCATTGCCTCCAAAACTTTGGTGGACTTAATTTGTGTAAAACTTTGGCAAATATGAAGGCATTTGGGTAGTTTTGTGTTACTACATGGATCGTTAGCTCAGACTGAAAAAAATTGGTTTGACATTTTTGCTTTTTGTCCCAACAAAGAGGGAAGTGTGTGATAGTTGTTAGCAATTTTTCTTGGATGAACATAATTTGCATCATCAGGTGTTTGATTATTGATTTTGATAATGAATTCTATGATTATGAATACCCCCTTAAGTGATGAGTTGATGAGAAAATGGAAAGTGATGAAAGCGACGAGTTGCTTGACTAAGATGACTTGTTTGAGCATTGCAAGACTATAACAAATGTAGAAGGAAAAATTCAATTACAACTGTCATTTCGACCATTATTTATTATTGTATATCTCTATCCCATGGAGCAATCCAGCCATATGGCTTTCTTATGGAATTAAGATGATAGTAATTTGATTATATCTTGAGGTGAATCACTATGTTTGATGATCTAATGAAACTTCATGGAAAAATGAAATGTACACCTCGTTCCTATGGAGTAGTCTAGCCAAATGGCCTTCTTGGGGATTGAAGTGAAATTTTTTTGATTCATCGATGAATTATTTTGGGGTTCAAGTGGCATTATGGTAATTTAGTCATCTTACCATATTGTATGGATAGCAAGTCACTGCAATTGCCAAGTGTATAGGATAAATTACTAGGTACAAGGTGCACTAGTGATTTCATTTGATTGATTTTTTTGTTATTTTTATGTTTTTAATTAATGTGAACCATTGAATGTTGTTAAATGTCCAAATTGAAGCTCATGATGCTAACAAAATGTTTGTATTTATTATCACTTTGGGGCCATCCTGGGGTATGACAGATGTAATTTACATACTTTGGGGCCATCCCAAGGTAGGGTGATCACCTCAAAATGTGATCGCTCCACCCTAGGGTGGTCAAGAAATTTAAAAAATATAAAAGCAAAATTTCAAAATTTTAATGTCGTTTTCACAGCTAGAAGTGAAGAAAAAGGAGAGGTGAGATGGAGGAGAGATTATTTTATATCAAACGCTACCAAAAATCCAATATAACATGATCATGGACCAACCAGAGGCATCTACGAGTGGAGGAGCTAGAGATAGGAAGGTATAAATCTCGTTTCCTCTTTGTTGATTTAGTAAATTAAAATGAACCTCAATAAAATGTTGGAAATGAACCTCATCCTAGATTAGGAATATCTAGATTAAGCTATCTTAGGGGTAGGATTTAATTTTGAGCAATTTTGGCATGGGTTTGTACCCCCTTTTAAGTTCCACTATGAGGCTATCCTAGGTAGGAGTGGTTTCCATTTGGTAGGTTGTGGACCATCCTGGGTAGGGCACTCATGTTTGAAAACCAATGATTAAATTTTTTATCATTGGGGTGACCATCCCAAGGTGCGGCAATCATGCCTATCGACCATCTTATCCCTGGAAGATGATCAAAATTTTGATTTTTTGATTGATTATGCATTTTTTGTGTGGTTTTTTGACGTCAAATGTTGATGACCCATTATAGGGAACCCACCTTGCTTGGTGAGTTATTGGGTTAGTTTAGTGATGATGATTGGGTATGGTTTGCGGTGATTGGTATAAACATAAGTGGTGCACATTCCCATAGTCATGTCAAATCAGGCATATCTAATGAACCTAACTTACTGATGGGATAGTAGTACCAACACTTTTCATATCCCTACTGGTGATATGATTGTAACATTAGAGGATATCTACATGATATTCTGCATCCCTATCGAGGGATGTCCCATCACCTCCACTCCCCTTTTATAACATCTAAGAGTGTTTTAGAGGATTTTTGTAGGGTAGACAGATGTTACATTAGTGTGGATGGACCATGAAATTTTTTTGATCAAAGCATGCTATGATGCCCATGTGTTTACTCGATGTCATGTAGTAGTGATGTACATTATCTTGAACATACTACTACTAGATTTTTTAGGAGTGAGGTTCCCCTAGAACCTCCTTGACATGGTTTAGGACTTGATCGAGTGTGACATGGAGCATTCAATCATCATGGTATAGGCAAGGACCCTACTAGATCACCTATATGGTGAGCTTTATGAGATTCAACACTAGACTCAAACAGGTTTGGGCTACAGTCTACTCATCTAGATATGCGGATGGGAACACATCCACATGGACCAACTGATAGGACTGCCAATGCCACGAGTTGATTTGGGGGACTCCAATATTGGCTATGCATCTTGGTGGTGATAGGATCAAGATATAGGCCATATTAAACTAGAGGAAAGTATATTTATACACTATGAAATATCTTTGGATAGATTAGAGTGATAGTAGATAGTGTGGAGGCCCTACGTGGATTGCTCTTACTAGCTAGATACTACGAAGTATCTAGGGCAGGTGAGATGCATATGGTGTCTCATTGGGCACCATGATAGTGAGTGGGAGTATTTCTATTACTCTTGCATTAGGTGATATTTTGGCATATTCTAGTATGTTCCAAAGGAGCCCCTCATATATCATCAATGAGGGGATGAGACATAGCTAGTGTGGCCTTGAGTAGAGGCACTTGTAGATGAGGAGGATCTAGTAGTAGCTGAGATTGAATTGGTCAACCCAAGAACTAGCATAGAGTACGCAACTTGGTGGGTCACCCATATATGGTAGGGAGGTGGTTCGATTGGTAGGCTTGCAAAGGCAACAACAAAGGAGGATGGAGATGAGGCTGAGTGACAAGTGCATCATAGGGGGGGAGTGGGACTAGGTTGTATATGAGCCACAATATGATGGTAATGACAATGATGATGATCCCATGGATGAGAAGGTCTATCTGAGAGCTTGATTGTAGACTATACAAGGGCAACTAGTGAAGTAGGAGACCACTCTCACTATAGTCCAATGTTATCTCAATAGTGGGTAGTAGCACTAGAGAGGGTTCTCTGAGGAGAGAGATCTCCTCAAGGCCCAGATATCCAAATGAAGATAGACCAAGTTACTATTCAGAGGAATAGAGTTATAGTAGAGTGAGACACTCTACATATGATTACTACGAAAGTAGACAGGGATGCTAGGACCGTAGAGTGATATCCTCTACAGGTTTAGGTGGATGCCTTGACTACGACACAGGGATAGATAGGTACAGGAGGATAGGCCACAAGTGAAGTGGTGACTCTGCAAGCACAAGTGGCTCGATAATCCTCTCTTTTACGATCAAATTATACCTACATTATGAGCTTAGAGGATGAGGTAGAGCGATGTGGGATTATATTACTAACACAATCCTCATTAGGGGCATCACATCAAAGTTGATGTACTAAGTCAGGGTAGCCATCGATGAGGTAGTAGGTGTCCATATTTCAAGACTTTCCATAGATATCGAAGGCTAGTAGTTCTTCTTAGCCTTATTAGAGTGGGGGTGAGGGTAGAGGTGAGAGTAGCAGTGTAGGATCAGCCTAACTGTTTAATGTGTGCTCTTACTTTTGAGAGTGCGAGGTCTAAAGACCCACTCTATTATAGCCTATGAGAATTTTTGTATCATGATGTACTTATGATATTCATATATATATATACATGATTAAATCTCTCATTTTATGGCTTCAACATTTGTTTATGTTGTGCTTTGATTTTATGTTATGGATGTAGTGAGGGATGTAATGATTATATGATGTATTAATTTATATATGTGATTACTAATGACATGCAATGATTAGATGATGGATGTATGACTATATTTTATAGTCTAGATATATGGATGCACTATTATGTATGTGTATATGGATGCAATATTTACTATTAAATGCATGTTTTAAATTTATTTAGTTGATTATGCATTTAATTCTTGTTATTGCTATAATGAATGCAATGTGTATGTAATGCATTAATTTATGTGGATGTTCTAATGCAAATTATACATGTATGTTTTACTTATTTAAAACATAATGAATGAATCTCATTTGTGTTTAGAAAACTAATGGCAGACACCACAAAATGTATAAAAATCATGAATTAAATTGTTACCCTTATCATAAGAGTTAGACATTTGTATATGCATATGTGAGACAATATGTGAAATGTAGGGGTTTTCCCCATAATATTTTGCAAAATAAAAGGTGTGTATAAAATAGTCAATGATCAACTAAATATCATTGTTGATATCCATCCAGTATCTATCCTATCTTATGAGAACCCCTTAATAATAAAAAGTTCATAAGTAAAATTATGTCTATTGATTAAATTATTTGGTGCTATGAGGAGATTTTTGAGGTTTTTCATGAGACTCAAACACCCTAGTTGATTGATTAAAATTTGTATACTGACTACACAAGAATCTTGAAAGATACAAGCCTATTAAGAACCACCAGATATTCAATATCCCTGTGTATGCAAAGTGAATGTATTAGATGATTCATAAGACTACCCCATTGCCATGTGGGTTTTATGCAAACCATTTTTGTAATGAGGATCACCCTATGGTTATCGTATCATCAATTTGGATGTAGTTAGACTAGACTACTAGGAAATACAAGCTACCAAAATCTAGCTTAACCATAAGCTGACATTGGTTTGTATAAAATATGGTAACTAATGTGATAGGCATATCGTCATGTGTAAGGCTACTACATTGCTAGGTGGGTTTCATTCAACCCATTGTTATAATGGAGATCACCCCATAGATTTTGAATACTAAATATTCCAAGGATTCAAGCTCATTACCCCATTATTTTCTTTTGATTTCTTGGGATGCTTGCTCATGCTTAGTGGTGAAAACTACTATTTTTTTATTAGAGCAAGGTATTTGCTTAGTGATGAAAATAATTGTTTTTTTGTTCTTGTTTTGGTAATTTTGGTTGTTTTGTGGAATATCAAAGGGATTGTTTAGGTAGGCTTGTCCTTTTTCCAATTCTCAACATCCTAGACCATGCGGATAAGAGGATGATAAAGGGAAACCTTTCACTTGTAGTGACAAGGACCACTTTGTAGTGTCATATTTTCTTATTCAAATTTGATTGTTAATGTGTAAAATTGTGATGGAATTTTTACATATGCAAGGTACTATCAAAGCAAGACATTATCTTCTAAAAGCCAAGATAACTTTCTACAAAGTTTAAAAATATAATTAGGGATGGTTTATTGATCAGAAACCCTAGTGTACACCCTATAGCAACTCATTAGTTGTGTTGAAAAACATAGTTAATCACAAGGAAAATGTGAATTATGATGATATTGTCAACACAGTCAGATAGATCTATTGATGCAGTGGACAGGAAGTTCAAAAGCCTTTCAGATGCAGAAGACAGGAGTTCAAAGGTTACTCAGAGTATGTACAGTGATTGTCCAAGAAAACCGAAGTGGCCCATATGCAAAAGATCAAAGAAAAAGACAAGTAAGAAAAGTGTCGCGATATCGTGACATATACAACAGGCAAGAAAAACTGTCATGATTTCGCGACATGTTGGAGAGAGAGAAAAAGAAATATTCGACATGTTGGAAGAGAGAAAAAGGAAAACTATCACGATTTCGTGACATGTTGGAAGATAAAAAGGGAAGTGGAAAAACTGTCACGATTTCGTGACATGTTGGAAGAAAAAAAGGCAAAAAATTACATGTTGGAAAAAAAAGTGAAAAACTATCACGATTTCGTGACATGTTGGAAGAGAAAAAGGCAAGTGGAAAAACTGTCACGATTTCATGACATGTTGGAAGAGAAAAAGGCAAGTGGAAAAACTGTCATGATTTCACGACATGTTGGAAGAGAAAAAGGCAAGTGGAAAAACTATCGTGATTTCGTGACATGTTGGAAGAGAAAAAGGCAAGTGGAAAAACTGTCATGATTTCATGACATGTTGGAAGAAAAGAGAAAGAGGAAGAAGTGTCACGATTTCATGACAAGTTCGAAGAAAAAGAACAAGTAAGAAAAGTGTCACGATTTTGTGACATGTCGCATTTTCGTGACTAAAATAGGAGAGAGAAAGTAAGTTGGAAAAGTGTCATGATTTCGTGACATGTCGCATTTTCATGACAAAAGAAAGAGAGGAAGCGTACGAAAGCAGAACTGTCATGATTTCATGACAAAAGTAGAAAGCAAGACTTCGAAGGTAGAAGTGTCACGATTTCATGACAATAGCAAAGAAGTGAAGTACAGAAGCAGAAGTGTCACGATTTCATGACAAAAGCAGAAAAGAAGACTTCAAAGGCAGAAGTGTCATGATTTCATGACAATAGCAAAGAAGTGAAGTACGAAAGCAGAAGTGTCACGATTTCATGACAAAAGTAGAGAAGAAGACTTCAAAGGCAGAAGTGTCATGATTTCATGACAAAAAGCAGAAAGCAAGACTTCGAAAGCAGAAGTGTCATGATTTTATGACATGTCGCATTTTCATGACTCGAAAAGGAAAGGAAGGCAGAAAAGCAAAAGTGTCACGATATCGCGACATGTCGCATTTTCACGACTCAAGAAGGGCAGGCAGGCAAGATAACAAAAGTGTCACGATATCGTGACATGTTGTATTTTCATGGGCCAAAGCTAAGAGAAAGAGCAAGGAGAAAAAGTGTCACGATATCGTGACATGTAGCTTTTTACGGTCCGATGCAAAGAGAAAGAGAGAGAAAGAAAAAGTGTCGCGATATCATGACATGTTGTATTTTCGGGGGCCAAAGCAAGGAGAAAGAGAGAGAAAGTGAAAGTGTCATGATATCGTGACATGTTGTATTTTTGTGGTTGAGTTGAAGCCGATGAACCTATGACAACCGACTAAAATTAGGGTTTATAGGTGTCATGAAAGCCGACTAAGATTAGGGTTTATAGTCGACTAAGATTAGGGTTTTCATCACAAGAATTATGTTATAAAAGGAGGGCTATTTTGAGAATTGAGAGTGTGTCGAAGTGTGCGAAATACGGTCATTGTGCATAGAGAGCAAGTCATGTCGAATCATTCTAAGTGTGAAATTTTACTAAGGAAGTAGAGTGCGCAACAGGGAGAAGACGACTATGAAGTTTGAGTGTAGCAGAGTGTGCGAAGTGATTGTGCAGAGAAAGTAGAGTGCATAGAGAAAGCAAAGGTGACCAGTCAAGGTCTAGCAAAAGCAAAGGTATCTTACTATAAATCTTCTAGTTTTAGAATTGAAGTCCAAGTTGGTGCTTGGCATCAGGGGTTGGTGCTCCTTTCTATTGGTGCAGATAAATCAGGGGTTGGTGCTCCTTCCAGTGGGTGCTGGTAAATTGTTTGTAAAGTTGTTGCTTTGCAAAGGCTGGATTTGGATGGTAGTCCAAGCAGTCATTTTTGAGGAGTAGCCACTTTGGTGAACCTCGTTAAATCTTGTGTTGTGTGATGTTCTCTTGTGATACTTGCTTTATCTAGTTCTAAGGTTTCATTATTTCTATTTTAAGAGCTATGAATTTAAGTTTAAAGAGCTACACTGATTCACCCCCCCTCTCAGTGTCATTGTAAGACTAACAATTGGTATCAGAGCTAAGTTCCTGTACAAGCCTAATCGGCTAGGGTGATCTTGGAAGTAACACAATGGTAGGTGGTGAAGGTTTCTCATCAAACAAAGCACCATTGTTTGATGGATCTAATTACGCATTCTAGAGAATCAAGATGCAGACATATCTCTGTGCTTTGGGATACGACATCTGGGATTCAATAGTTAGTGGATACACAATACCCATCACTCCTCCAAAAGAGGCTGACGAAAAGAAACTATTTGAAAGTAACTCAAAAGCAAAGAATGCTATCATGTGTGGATTAGCAGACAGTGAACTAGTAAAGATCATGAACTATAAAACGGCAAAAGATATATGGGACAAACTGAGGAGTATTCATGAAGGAGATGATAAGATCAAGGAGGCCAAGTTACAGACACATCGAGCTCAGTTCGAAGCATTGAAGATGAATGACGATGAAAACATTGAGGCATATATGCTGAGAGTTAATGGAATCATTAATGCGATCAGAGGACTCGATGAGGATATCGAAGACTCTACCATCATGAAAAAGGTATTAAGATCTCTTCCTCAAAGGTTTGATTCTAAAGTCTCAGCGATAGAAGAAGCTAAAAATCTAAATTACTTTAGTATAGATGAGATGTATGGTTCCTTGACTGCATATGAGATGAGGATAGGAAGATCTAAACCCATAGACAGAGAAGCGGCTTTTAAAGCTCTTAAAGATAAAAATGTAAAACAAGAGTCCGAGGAAGAAGAGACATCAGATGAAATGGAAGCAAACTTTGTTAGAAAACTAAAAAGGGGAAAAGGAAAATACAGAGGAAAGCTACCGCTTAAATGTTTCAACTATGGAGGCATTGGGCATTTTGTGACTAAATGTCCTCTTAATGAGAAGAACAAAAATGATGAAGGATCGCACCAAGAAAGAAGTGACTGGAAGAAGAAAATGAATTTCAGAAAAGGCAACTTCAAGAAGAAAAGTTTCATCTCCAGAAATGCCAGTTCATCAGAAGACAACTTCGATGAGGATTCTGAAGAGGAAACAGGTGAAGCTCTTTTCATGGCATTTGAAGAAGTAAAATCAGAAAAGGAAGAAGGAGTGAACTCTGAAGTATGTGGTGAAAACCCTGAGGCTGAAGTAGACCTAGAAGGTGAGTTGATCTCTGCACTTGAAGAATGGAAAATAGAGAGGAAAAAGAATAAGAAACTTTCAAAAAGGCTTGAGGATGCAAATGAAATCATATCCAGCTTGAAAGTACGAGATAGAAGAATCCAAGAAAATCTTCGAAGATCTTGAAGTGCAAATAACCATGAAAATAGATTATTGCAGCAAGCTAGAAGAAGAGATTGTTGGTTTAAGAATGCAACTAGAAGAGATGAATAAGAAAATCAGTTGTTATCACAAACGTGAAGTAAGTTCTATGAAGCTGGATAAGATCATAAATGACCAAAGGCCTGCAGGCATCAAATTTGGTCTAGGTTTCATCGAAGGAGAATCATCAAATGGATCAAAGGCCAGAAATGTAGAATCCATAAAGAATGAAGATAAGAAACAAGGTTGATCAAGGAAAAACATCTCATGCAAAAGAAAGCAATAATGCCAGGCACAAAAGGAGAATTGACAATGATGGATTCACCAATGTCACACATCAAAGAAGAAGAAGACCTATGGCTCCTACGACAACATGGCAAAGACCATCACCCAGGTTCAATTATCCCTTTTCTGGTTTCTATTTTAAATGCAATGGCTATGGACATAAAATCTCAGACTGCAAATATAATGTAAGACCAAGGAATTTCAACAGTAGAAATGCTTTCTCTCCTTTGATGAATTATACAGTAGAATGTTATAACTGTCATAATTTTGGGCACATTGCAAGAAATTGTAGAAGTACATTTGCATCAAATCAGTTTTAGGGAAGAAAATTTCAACCAAACAGGATGAGTCAAAATAGAAAACTTCTCGTAAAACATGCACAAGCTATTGATAAGGGAAAGGCAAAACAAGAGCTCAAATCTACTATCAAAATAGAGTGGAAAGAAAAGGAGTGACTCAAGGAAGAAAAGGAATCCTTAATAGTTCAAACAACATTTAAAGCATAGAATAAATATGTACCATGGATACTTGATAGTGGATGCTCCAGTCATATGACAGGTGACAAACAAAAGTTTGAGAAGTTACAGAAATATGAAGGTGGATCAGTAAAGTTTGGAAATAATGATGGAGCTAAGATAGTTGGCAAAGGCTCAGTTAAAATTAGTGATGGAAAGATTAAGTCAGAAGAAGTCTTGTTTGTGGATGGGTTGAAACATAACTTATTGAGCGTAAGTCAGATTTGTGATAAAGGTCATGAAGTAGTTTTTATGAAGCAGGGTTGTGAAGTCAAAAAAACAAATAGTGGAAAATTGATAGCAACTGGATCAAGGACATCTGGCAACTTGTACATGCTCTCAGAGACTTCAAAAGGAACTTGTTTTATTGGACAGGAAGAAGAAAATTGGTTGTGGCACAAGAGACTCGGTCATATCAGTTTTGATAATCTAGTAAAAATCACCTCAAAAAGGGCAGTGAGAGATATTCCCACCATCAACAAACCTGCAAACAACATTTGTGCTTCATGCCAAAAGGGGAAGCAAACTAGAGTCACATTCAAAACAAAAGAGTACTACACAAGCAAACCTTTGGAACTAATACACACTGATTTATGTGGACCCATGAGAACACAAAGCATAAATGGTGACAAATATTTTATGTTGTGCATTGATGATTATTCCAGAATGACATGGATATTTTTCTTGAAGCATAAATCAGAAGCTTTTGATATGTTCAAGATTTTCAAAAACCAAGTTGAGAATGAAATAAGAAAGAGGATCAAATGTTTAAGATCAGATAGAGGAGGAGAATTCATTTCAGAGGAGTTTACAGAGTACTATGAAAAATACGGTATTAAGAGACAGTTTTCAGCAGCCAGGACACCTCAGCAGAATGGAGTGGTAGAAAGAAAGAACAGGATAGTGCAAGAAATGGCACGGACTATGCTGGCTGAAAGCAGAGTAGCAGACAGATTTTGGAAAGAAGCAGTCCATACTACGGTGTATATCCAAAATAGGTACATGCTGAGAACACATGAAAGCAAAACTCCTTATGAGTTGTGGTTCAGAAAAAGGGCAACAACAAAATACCTCAAAGTTTTTGGCAGCAAGTGCTACATCAAAAGAACTGAAGATAATCTTGGTAAGTTTGAAGATAGAGCGGATGAAGGTATTTTTGTCGGTTATTCATCAAAAAGCAAAGCTTACAAATGCTACAACAAAAGGCTAAAGAAAATTGTGGACAGTGCCAATGTTAAATTTGATGAAGGTAGAGAACGAGTAATTAGCTATGAATCGAACTACCCAATCTATGAAGAGGTTATTGAAGGAGATGAGGAAAAAGAAATTGAAAAGATACAGAAAATTGACTCAGATGATTTAAGTTGTGATTCAGAAGTGGAAGAGAATAAGAAATTCAAAATAGGCAGCTGGCAGAAAAATCATCCTAGAGATCAAATAATTGGAGACCCCAAAGTTGGTGTTCAAACAAGAAGAAGAGTAGTAAGTAACTACTCTCTATTATCCAGCATTGAGCCCAAAAATGTTGCTGAAGCAAGCAAAGATGAAAGTTGGATGAAGGCAATAAATGAAGAATTAGATCAGATCGAGAAAAACAAAACTTGGGAGTTAGTACCTAGACCTGCAAATAAAAATATAATCGGGACTAAATGGATTTTTTGAAACAAATTGAATGAAGATGGACAGGTAGTCAGAAATAAAGCAAGATTGGTATGCAAGGGGTATGCACAAGTTGAAGGCATTGAATTTGAGGAAACGTTTGCACCAGTAGCTAGACTAGAGGCAATTAGAATGTTTCTGGCTTTAGCAGTCTACAAGAATTTCAAAGTTTATCAAATGGATGTGAAATCAGCATTTTTGAATGGGAAACTTGAAGAAGAAGTTTATATTGAGCAACCAGATGGTTTCCAACTTGGTGATGATCCCAACTTGGTTTGCAAGTTGAAGAAAGCATTATATGGCTTAAAACAGGCACCTCGAGCATGGTATGCAAGGCTAGACAACTATCTCACTCAACAAAGGTTTAAGAAAGGTATGGTGGATAGTAATTTGTATGTCAAAATAGAAAATGGGCATCTTATTGTTCTTGTTGTATACGTAGATGATATCATATTTGGCAGTAGCAAGGATGAGTCATGTAAAGATTTAGCAAATAAGATGCAGAAAGAATTTGAAATGTCAATGATTGGTGAACTTTCGTATTTCCTCGGGTTGCAAGTTAATCAAAATAAGAAGGGCATATTTATTTCTCAAGTTAAATATGTGAAAGAGATGTTAAAAAAGTTCACAATGGAGGATTGTAAGCCAGTTAGCACACCCATGACGACAGGTTGCAAGTTGAGCAAGGATGACAAATCTCCAACTATTGATCAAACCATGTACAGATCTATGATTGGAAGCTTACTATACCTGACAGCTACCAGACCAGATATTTTGTAGGCAGTATGCATGGTAGCACGATTTTAGGCTAATCCCAAGGAGACTCATGTGACAACAGTGAAAAGGATTCTTCGGTACCTCAAGGGTACTATGGAATATGGGTTATGGTATCCAAAAGGTAAAGACTTCACCCTTATTTCATATTCAGATGCAGATTGGGCAGGATGTGTAGATGATAGAAAGAGTACCAGTGGAGGTGCATTCTATCTTGGAGACAGATTGGTCGCATGGCACAGTAAGAAACAAGAATCAGTTTCTTTATCGACAATAGAGGCAGAATATATTGCAGCGACAACATGTTGTACGTAGGTATTGTGGATGAAACAAACTTTGAAAGATCTTGGTATTAGTTTCAGTGAGCCAATATCAGTTAAGTGTGATAACACCAGTGCTATTAACATCTCCAAGAATCCGGTTATGCATTCATGCACAAAACACATTGCTATCAAGTATCACTTTTTGAAGGAGAAAGTTGTGGAAGGTGAGGTTAAGTTGGATTTTGTTCCAACTACAGAGCAAGTAGCAGATATCTTCACAAAACCATTGCCCAAGGAAGTTTTTGAGTACCTTCGCAATAAATTGGGAGTGGTCACACTTCCCAAGAATTGACTAGCTACAGGGATCACATTCTCAAGGGGAGCATTTAAGTATTTGATTATCTTTGTGCTCATGTTCATGATTTTTGCTAAGTGTAATAAATTGTGTCTGAGAATGTTGTGCATGGACTCAAGGGGAGTCTGCAGTAGCCCTTTGGTATTATTGTCAAAGGGGGAGAAGAGTTACAGGAAATTGCACATGTGTTGCCAACAATTCCAAAGGGGGAGATTGTTGAGCAAGGTGCAGCAACAATATTGTCATTGTTGTCAACACAGTCAGATAGATCTATTGATGCAGTGGACAAGAAGTTCAAAAGCCTTTCAGATGCAGAAGATAGGAGTTCAAAGGTTACTCAGAGTATGTACAGTGATTGTCCAAGAAAACCGAAGTGGCCCATATGCAAAAGATCAAAGAAAAAGACAAGTAAGAAAAGTGTCGCGATATCGTGACATATACAGCAAGCAAGAAAAACTGTCACGATTTCGCGACATGTTGGAAGAGAGAAAAAGAAGAAAAACTTCACGATTTCGTGACATGTTGGAAGAGAGAAAAAGTAGGAAAAACTATCACGATTTCGTGACATGTTGGAAGAGAAAAAAGAGGAAAACTAACACATGTTAAAAAAGTGGAAAAATCACGATTTCCGACATGTTGGAAGAAAAAGAAGGAAAACTATCATGATTTCTCGACATGTTGGAAGAGAAAAGGCAAGTGGAAAAACTATCATGATTTCATGACATGTTGGAAGAGAAAAAGGCAAGTGGAAAAACTGTCATGATTTCTGACATGTTGGAAGAGAAAAAGGCAAGTGGAAAAACTGTCACGATTTCTTGACATGTTGGAAGAAAAAGGCAAGTGTGAAAAACTGTCACGATTTCGTGACATGTTGGAAGAAAAAGAGAAAGTAGGAAGAAGTGTCACGATTTCATGACAAGTTCGAAGAAAAGAGAACAAGTAAGAAAAGTGTCACGATTTCGCGACATGTCGCATTTTCGCGACTAAAATAGGAGAGAGAAAGTAAGTTGGAAAAGTGTCACGATTTCATGACATGTCGCATTTTCATGACAAAAGAAAGAGAGGAAGCGTACGAAAGCAGAACTGTCATGATTTCATGACAAAAGTAGAAAGCAAGACTTCAAAGGCAGAAGTGTCACGATTTTATGACAATAGCAAAGAAGTGAAGTACGAAAGCAGAAGTGTCACGATTTCATGACAAAAGCAGAGAAGAAGACTTCGAAGGTAGAAGTGTCATGATTTCATGACAATAGCAAAGAAGTGAAGTACGAAAGCAGAAGTGTCATGATTTCATGACAAAAGTAGAGAAGAAGACTTCAAAGGCAGAAGTGTCATGATTTCACGACAAAAGCAAAGAAGTGAATACTTCGAAAGCAGAAGTGTCACGATTTCATGACATGTCACATTTTCACGACTCAAAAAGGATAGGAAGGCAGAAAAGCAAAAGTGTCACGATATCGCGACATGTCGCATTTTCGCGACTCAAGAAGGGCAGGCAGGCAGGATAACAAAAGTGTCACGATATCGCGACATGTATTTTCATGGGCCAAAGCTAAGAGAAAGAGCAAGGAGAAAAAGTGTCACGATATCGCGACATGTATCTTTTGTGGTCCGATACAAAGAGAAAGAGAGAGAAAGAAAAAGTGTCGCGATATCGCGACATGTTGTATTTTCGAGGGCCAAAGCAAGGAGAAAGAGAGAAAGCGAAAGTGTCACGATATCGCGACATGTATTTTTGTGGTTGAGTTGAAGCCGACGAACCTATGACAACCGACTAAAATTAGGGTTTACAGGTGTCATGAAAGCCGACTAAGATTAGGGTTTACAGTCGACTAAGATTAGGGTTTTCATCACAAGAATTCTGTTATAAAAGGAGGGCTGTTTGGAGAATTGAGTGTGTCGAAGTGTGCGAAATACGGTCGTTGTGCGCAGAGAGCAAGTCGTGTCGAATCATTCCAAGTGTGAAATTTTGCTAAGGAAGCAGAGTGCGCAACAGGGAGAAGACGACTGTGAAGTTCGAGTGTAGCGAAGCAGAGTGTGCGAAGTGATTGCATAGAGAAAGCAGAGTGCACAGAGAAAGCAAAGGTGACCAGTCAGGGTCTAGCAAAAGCAAAGGTATCTTACTATAAATCTTCTAGTTTCAGAATTGAAGTCCAAGTTGGTGCTTGGCATCAGGGGTTGGTGCTCCTTTCTGTTGGTGCAGATAAATCAGGGGTTGGTGCTCCTTCCAGTGGGTGCTGGTAAATTGTTTGTAAAGTTGTTGCTTTGCAAAGGCTGGATTTGGATGGTAGTCCAAGCAGTCATTTTGAGGAGTAGCCACTTTGGTGAACCTCGTTAAATCTTGTGTTGTGTGATGTTCTCTTGTGGTACTTGCTTTATCTGATTCTAAGGTTTCATTATTTCTGTTTTAAGAGCTGTGAATTTAAGTTTAAAGAGCTACACTGATTCACCCCCCTCTCAGTGTCATTGTAAGACTAATCAGATATGTGATATGTAAGGGTTTTCCCTACAAGTTTTTGTAAACTAAAATGTGTGCATAAAATAGCCAGTGGCCATCTAAATATCATTGTTTATATTCATACGGTATCCATCCTATTTTATGAGGACCTCTTAATAAGCAAAATACCATAAGAAAAATTGTGAATGATGATGATTGATAAGGTTGATTTGAAATTTATGATTGGTATACAAACATGGTGTCATTTATAAGAATGTAAAATCAATTTGTCTTAGTGCAAGTGTAATGGATGAAGATGCCTAATGCAACTAATTAATGCATACAATGGAGTGTATGATAACATAATGTAAATATTTTTGTTTTTTGATGTTTTGTATTGTTTTTTTGTTTTTATGTTTTTTGATTTTTATGGTACTTTTGATAATTTTCTGTTGTTTTTGTATTTTTTATTTTTTATTATTTACATATAAAACACCCATAGATGAAGAATGTTGAGAGGTTCGGGTTCCTCAACACCTTCTAGCAAAGTTAGGCGATAAGTTCCTGGTCCTATTTTCTCTGTTATGATGAAGGGACCTAACCAATTGATCGTAAATTTATCTCGTAGATGAGGTGATAGGTTTCAATTTTTTTGGTTCTATTTGAGTACAAGATCCTCAACTTTAAAGTCTCTTGAATGTACTTTAGTATCATAAGCTTGTTTAATATGATCTTGATAAATATGCAAATGCTCAAGAGCATTAAATCATTGTTCATAAATAAGGGTCAGTTGATTGAGGTGAGATTATCGTGAGGTGTCATCATCAATGAATTATTTCAATGACATGTGCAATGATATAATTTCTAATTCCAAGGGCATAATGTCCTCAGTGCCATACACTAGCAAAAATGTGGTTGCCCTAGTGGTTGTTCGAATGCTAGTTCGATAAGCCCATAAAGCTAGAGATAATTGAAGGTAAAAATCCTTGTGGTATTCCTTGATGGTTTTCTTCAATATGCCAACTATAGTTCTATTAGAAGCCTCTACCTATCTATTAGCTTATGGATAATAGGGTGTTGTAAAGTTTTTCTAAATATTATATTTGGACATTAAGTCCTACACATTTTTATTCTTGAATGATGTCCCATTATTCAATATGATTTTGTATGGAATACCAAAATAACATATGATGTTGTGGAATATGAACTCTGCAATACAAGATCTAGTCATAGTGGTCAAAGGAATTGCTTCCACCCATTTGGTAAAATACTTAGTGGCCATTAACATGAATGTGTGATGATCTAAATATGGAGGATAAATATTTCCAATTAGATCAAAACCCCACTAAGATAAAGGCCATGCCAATTATATTGGTTGTAAGGCCTAGAATGGTAGGTGCAAGAGATTGGAATGATGCTAGCATTTTATGCACTTCCTAACATACACACAACATTTCTTTTCCAGTGTGGGCCAATAATAAGCCATTTAAAGGATGCACTTGATAATAGCCCTATCGCTAAAATGGACACCGTAGATACCATCGTGAGCTTGCAAGATTGCCCAAGCATATTCTTAGGGCTTGAGACAATGAATGAGGAGTCCATCGTAGCTCTAATGATAGAGAATGTATCCTAACAAGAGATACATGGTCGATTTTTATTTAAATGCTCATTTTGTAGCATGCAAAAATTCCAAAGGGATACTACTAAGTTTTAGATATTCATTTAATTGGATTAGCCAATATTGATAAGCTTGAGCTTCAACTGACTGAACAACTTATTCCCATTGCGATTCATTATGCATAAATACATATTGGGAAATTTTTTTATGGTGAATGGTCATGTCATTATCTAAATGACCCTGTGAGATAAAGGACTCCCAAGATACCTACTTTAGAAAGTTGTGTGCCTTGAAGAACCAATATTGATTTGGTTCAATCTTGAATCATGTGAACTAATTTATTTTTGTTCGAAGCCTCACACAACATCACTGATTGTGAAAGTATTTTAATGTGGATGGTTGTAAAATTGTAGCACCCTAAAATTGGCATAGTAAAACTTAATAAATAATTAAAATTACCTTAGTAATAATTCAAATTCAAATTTCAACCCCAAAATCGCTCCCAAACCGCCTGCTACCCGTTTCCTTGTTTTTCATGCCATTTTTAGAGTTTGTTTCATCCGTTGGATGATATCATCTCCGATCAGATGATATCGCCTCAGATCGGATGATTTCGTCTAGAGCAGAACGTCCAGATGATTTCGTCCCAAAACTAATTTTTCATAATTAGCTTCTGTTTCAATAGCTTCTCTAACTCGGGCAGAGACGTGTCTGCACCGTTAGAGTCTCCCCCCATTGGAGATCTCCCAAAATGGGATGATCTCCAACCTCCCAACCTCTTTCCTATGCCTATTTAATCTTAGGCCCTCCCCTTAACATTCCCCTAGCTGAATTTTTCTGTACTTTAAGTTTTACATGCTTCAAGATATCCTAGATTATTGTTTGCCTTTGTCCCTTTTTGAATTTTCTTGTAGGAACTTTGTTATTCTTCAGCCGGAGCAAAGCTCAGATCGTCGCAGACGATCCTGTCCAATTCGAGATGATTTCGTACCAATCCGAGATGATTTCGATTGCAGTCAACATTGGGGGCAATCAGTGCCCAAAGTTTACGTTTCTTTACTCTTTTTTGTTGTTTTGCTTTGCATTAGTTAAGCTTATTACTGCTTTACATCTTGGAGTTCACCTCATGTAGCCTAGCATAATAAATTCAAAGTTAGTCATTAAAACCATGCATTTTACTTAATTTTTTATCTAAAGTTGTCATTCTAGCATTCATACTTTCATTTCTATCATTTTCCCTTGCTTTTGCAATTGTATTTTTTGTTCTTGGTATCCATTTTTGCAATTGCAGGTCTTCGACGAATTCGTCTGACGAATTCATCAGATCTCAGACGATCCTGTCAGATCAGAGACGATCCTATCAAATTCCAGACGATCTGGACTGCTTCAAAAATCAGAATCTCCATCAGACATCCGGATCAGGTATGGCTCTTTAATCTAGCTTATTCTCTCTATTTTCTGTTCAAATCTATTTTATGTATTCATATAATCAACATTTCATATAGCTTAACTTAGATTCATTTGGCCAAACCTAGGACTTGGATGTTTAAAGCTAAAATTGAACACATTAAACTCATTCCCAACCTAGGCATGGAAACTACCACTAAACGTTTCCTGGTGAACCCCACCATCCATCAAAAAATCACCTTAATACCCCTCCCCCGAGAGGCGGGACCTTCAAAGGGCCTCTCAGTCCGAGGTACCGTCCCATCCTTTTCCCATCCTCCTTCCGGGCACGGATCCTTTAGCCTGAAGGTAAGGATGCAAAAAATTTGGAGCGATACATTTTGGTGAACCCGACGTGAATAACATAGGCATCTTTCTGATTCAAAAATATAAAAAAAAACAAAAAATATATATATGTATACAAGAAAAAAAAAAAACAAAATCATCATTTCAAGTTTATATGTTTTAGATTCAATTCTAAATAGTAGATACTAAATATTACTTTTAGAAGTACTAAAGAAACCATGAGTTTTTACTCAAATCAATATGAGCCCATCAGTAATGTTGGAAGAATTCAGCTAAATACATTTGTTGATTATGACCAACCTCATCCCTATTCAACACCACCTCCATCACACTTTTCTCATTTTTCATCCATACCCCAACAAGACAATCCCTTTGCCAATCCTCTTCATAATGATATTATCTATTCTCCCATATATCCATATTATGTCTATCAATCCACATACAATCCTCCTCCACCATTTCAATATTCTTCTTTCAATACAACACATCCATTTCAACAAGAAAATACTTATTCTTCCAATTCTACCATGCACTCACCTCCTACTTCGCAATCTTCCTATCATCATTCTACCCATAATAAAGAAAGTAGAGGTGAGAAACCATTAGGCCCTTTTATGACTGAATTCCTAAGGCACGTATCAAAAACCTCTCGAAAACCTTCATCACGTAAATTTACTAAGCTCAATCAACCAATGGATATAATTCTCAAGTATTTACTTGACACAAATAGGATTGAACTCCCTTCCATAAGACAACCTGATACCACAACAGATTGGTTTAAACCTGAGCTACATTGTGAATATCATAGAGTAGATGGACATATGACACAAAAATGTAAAGATTTAAGATGTTCAATTCAATATTTGATTGATGAGGGTCTTTTTAATATAAAAGAATTACAATCTACAACTGATTATAAATCTCCAGTAAACAATCAAACTCCTACACAACAAATACCAATAATCAATCAAGACATGGGGATCTCCCAAGAACCCCTATTCAATTATCAACAACAAGAAACCAATCAAATATTGCATGTTAATGTGTCCCATCATGATGATATTATTAATATTGTAACAAAAACTACAAATGAGCAACCTCAAGTTCAATCAACTCAATCCGATATTCAAGATATGGGTTCCTCATTTGACCAACCTTCAAAACTATCTTTGGCTCTAGAGAATGATCCAAAATGGAATGTAAGCATAGAAAGCTCATATTTAGAATCAAAATCTCAATCTGAAATCCACTTTGATAGCCAACAACAAGTGATTAATCCTCAAGCAAAGATATCCCTTTTAGAAGTATTACAAAGTTCTCATAAGGAAACTTTGTTCAAGATACCTAGCCAACAATTTGTTCCTCATCATATTTTCTCTAAGAACATAATTAATGGTATAAACCCTCTTGAGGTTAACCATATTTCATTCTATGATGAGGAGATTCCTTCCTCTACTCCACAAGAAGACTACTATCTTTACATTACAGGATCTAGTAAAGAAACACCTGTTAAAACTATCATGGTAGATAATGGCTCCTCTCTTAATTTATGCACTTATCAATTATTCCAAAAACTCAAAAAAAAGGAAGAAGATATTAATGAATCAAATGTTATTATAAAATATTTTAACAATGAAATTCAAGAAGCTCAAGGTATTATAATTCTTCCCCTCAATATTGGATCCAAGATCCTGGATACTTTGTTTTATGTGGCATATTGCCCTTCACCTTACAACCTACTTCTCAGAAGTCCTTGGATTCATATGATGAGGGTTGTCCCTTCCACTCTTCACCAATGTTTGAAGTTTGAACTTGAAAGTAAAAGTGTTACCATACATGGTGACCCAACACCATTTGAAGAATATTTAACGGTTGAAACATCAAGTTCTATACATTCTCTATTGTCACAATTATCTTCTATCCATCACTTTTCTTCATCCATATATGATCATCCTTGTTTACCAAATAACACTCATGCATATCTTTCACATATACTTCCTCCATCTTATCAAGACTTGGAATATAGTAATAAGAATGAAGAACTTTCTTATCCTTCTGACATTTTATTTTGTAACATGATCAATTTTACACATATAAAAGTAAAATATTTTGCTACATTATTCTACATTATAACAAAGCTTTTGTTATCACTACCTTTTATTCATCACCTTTTGTTCTTACCTTCAACACAACCAAATTATCCTTCAAAACCGCCTTTGATTTTGAAGCAACCTTAGACATCATATATTCAAATAACCTTGTATAGTGTATATAGATCATTTGTATATACCACCAATTCAATTCATAAATTAAAATCAAAATATTAAAAAAAAAAAAATCAAAATCATCAAAATCTTCAAAAAATATTTGTTGTATTTATTTATGGCACTCGTTAATTCTTTCAAAAAAAAAAAAAGAGAGTCAAAATTATCAATTTTTTTTCAAAAATATTTGTTGTATATATTTATTCTTGAAGTATTGCAGTTATATTTTTAAATTATTTTGGATAAATTACCATTTATTTGGAATCCCTCACTATCACAAACACAAAAATAAATATCTTGATTTTATCTGGCATGATTACTAATCTCTCTTATATCAAAGTCCACAAAATTCAATTAAATAAAGTTTGAGCACAGAGAATTGATCTTGTTATTTACTTAAACCAAGCATATCTTTTCACAATAAAATGATTATATTTGTAATGTCCATGCTATGCTACATAGTAGAAGTGGTTTCTTGAGCGAAAAGTTTCCCCTGCTATCCTATCATGCACATGGTCTAGAATCTTTGAGAATTGACAAAAGGACAAGCTCACCCCTACCCGGAATAAAAATCCCTTGCTCTACAGACTAATCCGAGCAAGTATCCCTAGTATAGGAAGAAAAGAAAAGTTCAAGAAAAAGAGAAAAAGAAACAAGTTATTTCAGCATTATCTCAAATATCAAGCCAAAATACAAAAATACAAAAAAAAAAAAAAGAAAAAAGAAAAAAGAAAAGCAAAAGCAAAGAAAAAGAAACAAGCAAAAGCAAAAGCAATAAAATCCCTTTCCCTACCCATTGAAAAGAAAAGAAGGGTTGATGAGCTTGAATCCCTGGAATTCTCAATTATTCAAAAGCTGTGAGGTAAGCCCCATAACAGGTGGTTTGTGCCCAACCCGCTTGGCCTTGGGTAACTCCTAGCGTGGTGATATGTCTGTCACATTAGCGACCTTCTTTTGTATAGACCTATGTCTGCTTATGGATTAGCTAGCTCTTGATAACCTGACCTACATAGTAGTCTGGTATGGTTATATGCATCTAAATCATGGTCAACGAACACTTATTTGGTTAATTCAAATCACTTGTATCAAATTATCTTGCTCAAAACTGGTAAATGAACAATGCAATTGCACACACTTTTGTATTTGAGAGATTTTGTGTATCATTATGATAAATCAAGATTGGTAATGAACTCACCTTTGCACATGGGATTCCTTATAAATCTAACTTTTGTCTTTAAGATACTTTGAAATATTTTTGCAAATCTTTTTGGAATAAATTCATTTTCCTTTTTTCAGAATGCTTGTTTAGTATAAAGGCAACTCATATGCATTCTCATAAAATCAAAATCATTTCAAAACAATGCATAAAGTAACATTTTCTTTTCTTTCGTTTCTTTCTCATATTATTATTTTTCTGTTTATCAAAGGTCCAAAATCAACCATGCAATAAAACTATTATATTATTTTCTTCTTTGGATTTCACGATGATGGTATAAGTCTATACCTAAATATTCTATGCCTAGCGCAAACCATCGTTCTAATTTTCTTTTCCATTTATTTTAAAAACAAAATTCATCAAAACATATGACTTAAATCATTATGTTACACAATTATGCTTTAAAACAAAACAAACACTTACTCTATTTTCATGTCATTATGTCAAAATTCAATATTTGCAATGATGGTATAAATTCTTAGGGAATTATCCAAAAATTTTATCACACTTAGGAATTTATGCCTAGCAAAAGTCATTTTAAAATATTTCATGCATAATATTTTCATGAAAATCTGAAAACAAATCATCATCATCATCATCATTTGCATCATCACACAAAGTCTTAAGACAGTCTCTTAAGCACTCTTTTACTTTTAACAATATTTCTATACTGGGATTAGCTTGACGACCGAGTGAGCGGCGACTCCATGAAATGGTCTATAATAGCGACAATGTCCTTTGAAATTATTGTTAGAAGTCCCTTTTTATTTTTTATCAAATCACATCACAAACAACCAATTGTTTACATCAGATTATTTCATTTAAAATCTTAAAACATGACATCAAAATCATAATATTTCAAAACGACATAATTACATGAATCATCAATCAATCAAAATAATCAAACATTAAAGCATCATAAAACATATACACAAGTCATATCATCAGAGAAAATGAATAGTAAAAATGAATTAGGGTTTTACCCTATTTTCTTAATTTTATTCAATTAACAACATTTTTAAATTTTGCTTTTCCGTGTTTTTACCTCAAATGTTCGATTTGGGTAAAAACACGGAGGGGGCATCATAGTAAGCTGTCATACGATTTGACCAAGAATCGTCGCCTAAAAATGGGAATAATTTTTGCTTTCTCGTAAATCAAGAAGAACTCATCTTTAACGCATTTTCTTCGAAAAATTCGCTAAAGAGGGGGCAAAATGTAGCACCCTAAAATTGGCGCAATAAAACTTAGTAAATAATTAAAATTACCTTAGTAATAATTCAAATTCAAATTTCAACCCCAAAACCGCTCCCAAACCGCCTGCTACCCTTTTCCTTGTTTTTCGTGCCATTTTTAGAGTTTGTTTCATCCGTTGGATGATATCGTCTTCGATCAGACGATATCGCCTTAGATCGGACGATTTCATCTGGAGCAGAACGTCCAGATGATTTCGTCCCAAAACTGATTTTTCATAATTAGCTTCTGTTTCAACGACTTCTCTAACTCGGGCAAAGATGCGTCTGCACCGTTAGAGTCTCCCCCCATTGGAGATCTCCCAAAATGGGATGATCTCCAACCTCCCAACCTCTTTCCTATGCCTATTTAATCTTAGGCCCTCCCCTTAACATTCCCCTGGCTGAATTTTTTTGTACTTTAAGTTTTACATGCTTTAGGATATCCTAGATTATTGTTCGCCTTTGTCCCTTTTTGAATTTTCTTGCAAGAACTTTGTTATTCTTCAGCCGGAGCAAAGCTCAGATCGTCGCAGACGATCCTGTCCAATTCGAGACGATTTTGTACCAATCCGAGATGATTTCGACTATAGTCAACATTGGGGGCAATCAGTGCCCAAAGTTTGCATTTCTTTACTCTTTTTTGTTGTTTTGCTTTGCATTAGTTAAGCTTATTACTGCTTTGCATCTTGGAGTTCACCTCATGTAGCCTAGATGCATAATAAACTCAAAGTTAGTCATTAAAACCATGCATTTTACTTAATTTGTTATCTAAAGTTGTCATTCTAGCATTCATACTTTCATTTCTATCATTTTCCCTTGCTTTTGCAATTGTATTTTTTGTTCTTGGTATCCATTTCTGCAATTGCAGGTCTCCGATGAATTTTTTAGATCTCAGACGATCCTATCAGATCAGAGACGATCCTGTCAAATTCCAGACGATCTGGATTACTTCAAAAATTAGAATCTCCATCAGACATCCGGATCAGGTATGGCTCTTTAATCTAGCTTATTCTCTCTGTTTTCTATTCAAATCTATTTTTTGTATTCATATAATCAGCATTTCATATAGCTTAGCTTAGATTCATTTGGCCAAACCTAGGACTTGGATGTTTAAAGCTAAAATTGAACACATTAAACTCATTCCCAACCTAGGCGTGGAAACTGCCACTAAACGTTTCCTGGTGAACCCCACCATCCATCGAAAAATCACCTTAATACCCCTCCCCCAAGAGGTGGGACCTTCAAAGGGCCTCTCAGTCCGAGGTACCGTCCCATCCTTTTCCCATCCTCCTTTCGGGCACGGATCCTTTAGCCTGAAGGTAAGGATGCAAAAAATTTGGAGCGATACAAAAATCATCAAAAGGATTCAGTAGGATTAAGGATCCCAAAGTTGCCATTGTATCCATGAAGTGATTGGACATACGAGGGACTACCTTGATGTCATACCATTCCATTTTGGATAATAATTTATCCATAAGCTCTTTGTAAGCTTTCAATATAGAACATCTACATTTATAAATACCTTTAACTTGGTTTATTATGAGCAAGGAGTCACCAAAGATATCAAGCTTTTAATCTTCATGGTGATAGTTTTTTGGAGACCCAATATGAGAGCCATATATTCAGTATTATTGTTCATGCAAAGAAAATTGAGTTTAAAAGACAAGGGCATATGAGCTCCTTATCATGTGAAAATATGATCCCTACACCATCCCCTTGCTCGCATTTTAAACCATTGAAGAATAAAGTCATGTCTGCTTTATCTTTCAATTCTTTAGGTTTAGGTGATACTGATAATTGGAACACTGCATCATTGGGTAGCTCAATTACAAGAGGATTTTCAACCTGAAGAGGAGCCTCTGCTAGCTGATCAACTATGACTTGACCTTTGATTTATTTTTGACTGATGAATTCAATATCAAATTCTATCAATAGCATGATCCACTTTGTGGTTCACATATTATAATATGTGTGACTCATCATATACTACAAAGAATTTTTTTTTGAAATGACATACACTCTATGACTTAACATGTATCGACAAAGCTTTTTGGTGGTAAACACCATTGCTAAGCAAAGCTTCTCAATGTATGAATATTTAAGCTTGTAACTGATCAAAGTGCGACTAATATAGTAGATACCCTATTCTTTATTTTCTTTATTCTTCTAGGCCAACATGGTCCCTAGAGAAAACTCTATGGCTAAAATATATACAAAAATAAAGGCACACTTGGTCGAGGTGGGACTCATAATTGTGGCGATGCGAGGTACTATTTTATCTTGTCAAAGGCCTTCTAGAACTCCTCATCCCAATTGAATGGGATCCCCTTATGTAGCAGTTAATTCATGGGTCAACATTTATTTGAAAATTGCGCTATAAAGCATTTGATGGATGCTACCTTTCCTTGCAAGCTACGAAGCTCTTTAAATGTTAGTGGGGGAAGCATTTCTAAAATTTCTTTGACATTTGAAGGATCTACTTTGATCCCTCGCTTAGAGTATGAATCCCAAAATTTTTTCTAATGTGATGCCAAAAACACATTTTTTAGGATTTAGCCTAACATTATGCTCTATCAGGTGATCAAAGACTTTTCGTAACACATTTGCATGCTCTTCACGCAAGAGAGACTTGGCGAGCAAATCATCTATATAATATTCTAGGATCTTGTGCATATAGTCATGAAAGATGTATGTCATGGCTCACTGATGGGTTGCACCAGTAATTATAAGGCTGAATGGCATAACTTTATAACAAAATATTCCCCATGGTGTAGTAAAGATCATTTTATGTTGATCTTCAAGATTGACCTGAATTTGATTGTAGCCTAAAAATCCATCCTAAAGGGAAAACATTTCATGACCAGCAGTTGCATATACTAGAGCATAAATATTAGGCAAGGGGAATGCATCCTTGGGAGTTACTTTATTTAGATCTCTAAAATCCGTATAGATACGAATCCTCCCATCAGGTTTTCCTACGGGTACCATGTTAGATACCCATTTTGGATAATCAATTGGTTGGATGAATTCCACATCCAACAATTTTTGTAACTCATATTTCACCATTAAGGTGATTTTTGGATGCATTTTTCTAAGCTTTTGCTTGACTGACTTTATATTTGGGTCTAGAGTAAGATTATGGGTGACCATATTTGGATCAAGACCCAACATGTCCTTATACGACCAAGCAAACATGTCACATTTTTTGTCAAAAGAGATGTGATGATGGCATGCTCTTCGAGAGAAACTCTCTCCTAATTTTACTTTCTTAGGATTGTTAGGATCATTGCCAATATCCACGTTGAAATTTTCCTTAATTGACATATGAGACCCCTCCTCAAGTTGATGAGGTGTAGGGATTAGGTAGATGTCATCCACTAGATTTGGAGGATCTATCATGTCATATTCAACCTCAGCATTACAAACATATCGAGTTGGCCCTAGAGAGAAATGGAATGGTTGTAGCATCTCTTCACATGGGAAGAACTCCTCAGGTGACAATGGCAATGTGACACAATCAAAATCAATGGCCTCATGATTGAGGTGCAATGACTTTGAAGGGTCACTGGGGTTACGGAGAGGCACGATTAGGTCAATGGAAATCATGTTTATGGATGGTTGGTAATTTCCATTATCATGCGGGGAGAACCTATTGATTATAGATGGCTCTACATGTGCTAGATGTGGCTTAGGAGGAAATGGGATTTTTGGATCTGCTCTAGGAGTAGATAAGATGATTGGGTCCTCTGGTGGTAGCAACTACCTCCAATTAGGTGGGGGAGGAAACACCCTATGATAGATATCATCTATGTTAATAGGGGGTCTAACAGGATCGACATCTCCTCTATAGTTGTTAAGGTGAGGAGATGGTGAGGACCTAAGTATGCAACTTCTATTTCATCCTTGTATTCATCATCTTCTTCAATCCAATCATTTTCAGGATTATCATTGAGTTCAGAATCCTCTTGTTGGTTGGTCTCATCAGATGATTCACTAATAGAATCAGGATGCTCGATGGAGACCATTGTGATTGGGAGATGATCTCCTAGTAGATGAGAAGGGTCGAGGTCGGTGTATTCATTATCATCAATGTCTTCCCCAAAACCTAAGCTTAGGCATTGTCAAGAGTCAACCAAAAGCTCATCTGGCATGTGAATGGAATACCCTAAACCAATTTTGTTATTGGAAATTGGTATTATGGTAAATAGGGTGTTCTAAGACCCTACTCATAAATACCTAAGCCATTTTCATACCAATGGCAATGGTAGAAATATCTTAGAGTAAAATTTAGATTCGACATATAATATATGTTTCCTGTGAATGGTTCATTATCATGGTTAATCATAGGAGACTGATCTATGGATTGATTAAAACCCCCATATATGAAGTTCATCTAATTGGGTGGTATACCTAGGGGTACAATAGTTCCAATTGGCAAGGGGGGAACATGAGGTCTTCCCATGTCCTGCATAAACTCAATAATTGGTGTAAATGTAACATTTTGTACCAAATATTCTATGAGCCCTGGGTTGGCTAAGTGAATTGTCACTTATAGTGTGGATGATGTCATTGATGATGTGGGGGATGTGGGGTGAGGTAAGTCATCCATTATGGTAGGTGATTCTTCCTCTTCCATAGGAATCAGAATTTCTATCGTGGAAATGTTGGGGATGACTACTAGAATATCTTCCATAGGTGCCTTCAACTTCTATTTGATCGAAGGATCTAATGATGAAGAGGGAATGTTTGAAGGGCCTAATGGTTTAGGTGGAGGTGGTGGTAATGAAGTGGGTGGATCAGTAGGTACTAATTTTGGTGGGCACTCTAGATGCTTGATGGGGGAACTTGGTCTAATATCTAGATGCATCGAGGGTAGAACAAACTCCCTTATATTACTGACCTGATTTACGTATTTAAATGGTTCATCATCCAAAGGGATGACATGAACTTGTCCTTCGTGTACATATTTGATACACTGATGTAATATTGAAGGAACACATTTCATGTCCCAGATCCAAGGGTGACCGACCAATATATTATATTGCATTGCTCCTTCTAGCACATGGCACAATATAGAAATTGTCTTTAATCCTACTTGGATAGGCAGGACTATTGTACATACTATTGAGCACAAAACATCATTGAATGACTCATAGTATAAAGGTAGATGCTACAATATGCGATATTGGAAGGCTCAAATGCTCTAAAGTGGTCGTTGTTATTATATTGATTGATGAGCCTATATCAATCAATACTCGCTTGTATGGGATCTAGTTGATACAAGCGATAATATGTAATGGAGGATCCGCTATGTTTGTTGGTACCTATTTTATTTCATGATCATAAAAGGTTACCACAGGCTCTTTACACTTCTACACATGCCCTACAAAATTTGTGAATGCATTAGGATCTCGAGGCTGAAGCTCGATGGATTTTAAAATTTCCATAAGTGCTTCCCTATGTCTAGGTGATTGTTGAATAAGCTCATATATGGAGAGCTTAGCCGATGTTGTTTGTAGGATTTGCATAAGCCTATTCCTAATGGTTATCACTGGTGGAGGTGGTGGACCTAGAAGAGGGTTTTGAACTAGCAAGGGTTGGGGCACAAAAGGGATTCAGATAGGTGCTATAGGTGGCATGACTTGATCATACCTTCTATTTCTTGTTACAATGTTTATCATACCTACGAATATATGAGTGGGTGGATCCATATGTATCTCATTGACATGCCTAGTTTGATTATCCTTGACCTCATGAGTGGGCAAGGGATATTTAAAAATACCCATCTATTGATTATCAGGGGCAAGAGGGTTATCGATTTGCAATTGGTTCTTGTCTAACATGTCTTGTATCAAGTTCTTAAATCCATAACATGCTTGGATATCGTGACCTTTTTATCGATGATAGACACAATACAAGTCCTCTTTAAACCCCTTAGGTTTAGGGTGGGTAGGATCTATTAGGTGAATCTCAGGCAAGGTAATAGCCTTGGCCTCACATAATTTATTGAAGAGGGATACCAGAGACTTAGGTAGTGGCGTATAAGTGCGAGGAGGGTGGTGTGGCTGATCTTGCACTTGGTTCCATTGGTGTTGATTATTATATTGCACTAGAGGGGGTTGAGCCTGATAGTTAGGCTTCTAGGGTGCTTTCTCCATTTTAGGAACATTTAGAATAATTTGATTGATTAGAGTAGGTTTTGGTTGATTGTAGTTGTTCCAAGGATTTTTATTCCACTCCTTTTTGCAGAGTTTTATATCTCCCTCCTAGACCTTTATGTCCTTGATAACTTTGGCTTGCGCCAAAGCCTCCTCAAATATTTGGTATTGTTGCAACTAAAGAAGAAGCGAGATGTGTTTCGAGAAAATTTTTGTAAACATTCGAGTAAGTTCTAAAATAGGTACGGTGAAAGGTAATTTTGATATTATCTTTCACCACCTATTTCCATAATCCATAATTGGCTCATCATCGAATTGATGAAGGTTTGATAAGTCAGTTAAGTTGACCTTATTTTTGATGCCAAAGGAGAAGCATTCTAGAAAGGTGTTGGCTAGTTGTTCAAAGCTAGAGATGCTATGTCTTGGTAGTTGATTATACCACTCTAAGGTTATGCCAGAGAGTGTTATCAAGAAGGTTCTCAACAACAAAGCATCATCATATTGCAATTAGAAGCACAAGTTCATGAAACTTGTTACATGTTCTTGTGCATCGTTGTCTCCTTTAAATTTATCCAATTTTGGCATTTCAAAATATTCTAGATAAGGAGGACAAGGAACTGATGGGTGAAGGGGTTGATTGCATAGTTTACACAATATCAACTTTTGGTAGCCCATTCCTTGCTTTTCTAGCGATTTAATTCACTTTATAAGGACCTTATATGCATGAGATGATATGATCTCATTCTCTTGAATTAGTCTCCTAGGAGGTGGAGGTGGAAGATTTTTATTAGACCAAGGTGGTGGAAAATTGTAATCATCAACCACATCTTCACAAAGTGACTCAAGATATGCTTGATCCTAGTACTCAGGTTCTAGCTCTTCGTATACCTCATATTATGGACTATTTAGCACTTGGTGTTGTTGCAGATGAGAATGATGAATAGAGGATGGGGGAGGATGATTTTCCATTAGCCTAGAAGGCAACTCCTGATGTTGCGTAGTGCACCTTAGGTTAGCTTATTGCTTATATGTGCTAGGCATAGGGATTTTATCATAAACTACCCTATGCGATTGCTCCTCATGCAATCTCTATTCGAGAATCCTTTATTCACACAATCTATGTTCATACAACCTTTTATGGTGTAGTCTTTGTTGATGTATTTGTGGTATAGGAACTCTCTTTCTTTTCATAAATCATCCAACTATATTTAGATTATTTGCTCTCATTGATTAGTATTAGGCCTAGGTAACCGATTTGCTCGATCAACTGTATGAGGTCTATGGATTCTTATTATTTTTGTGCACATAGTAGAAACAACTATTCTCTTCACTCGATTGACAGAAGCTACGTTAACTTGATGTTCAATCCTAGGAGTGCCAACTCAATATAAAAATGGTGTGGGAGTATGATGTGTCCATGTGGAACACTCTTAACATGTGAGGATAGGATGCACTAGATCTTCATCTCGTTCATCCTTATAATGGGTATGAACAGACAAGGCCACTCTATGAGTAGCATGCAAGTCATTTTTATCTAGGTGTTTAATATTCCTCCTCAACCAGGTATGATCAGGTGGAGTAGCCCACTCATCTAAGCTAAGCAAATGTATATACTCTAATCAATTCTCATATGGTTTTGTGGATCGATTGAGTACACGAATGTGTACTACCCCCTTCTTGGACCTTCAATAGGTGGACACTATCTAGAAATAACACAATATAGGTTTATTCCAATAAGATCATCTTCTCAATCATGTGGATATCCCATAGGTGTCCTCCTAGTAGGGGTATCTTAATGGTTGGATCCTCCATGAGTGGAATTATCATTACGATGGTTGTTAGACCATCATTCAGGCATGAGTAAGTCCACTAGACTATAGCAAAGGTATTCTAGGTCTCCTTGTACATTTTTAGTAGCATCAATTTGTGGCTGAGCATGGCTACGTGTAGTGACCATTATGTGTTGATTATGCATATAGTAAAGAAAATAGATAAAGTATACAAAATTATTATCTCATTTAAATATTTCTTTATGATTCCTAAACTATCTGGTGTGTTTTGATTTGTTGATGTTATTGCTTTTGTTGATGAAATACTTAGTTTAAGGGATTTCACCTATATACTCTCATACACAGACCTAGTGATGAAGTCCAAGTTGTGAAACCCATCAAGATTTGGTGATGAAGTCCAAATTAGGTGAGGGAGTCTAGGTCCTACCAATCCTCACACTTGTGACCAAACCTATGATAGTTCTTGGACTAGCCTTGGCCAAAATAGGGTGTGAAATAACCACAAACAAGCCAACGAGGTGGTGATGAAGGCCACTATCATTGGTCTTGATCAACGGTTGGGTGTGAATTCCAACTCATTGATGTTTAATATGATACATGGTGTGTGTGGGTTCATTTTATCTTATATGCAAAAAGAAAAATGCAAAACATAGAGCAATCAATATATTTTTCTAATGCATAAAATAACATTTAATTTTTTAGATTCCTAAATAAAAATATTTTAGTTTCAAAAATATAAAATTGAAAACCCTAATATGATGTCAGCATTTGCATAGGAAACAAGCATACAATCCACACAATCAGCAAATAAAGGTCGTCTCTATGTAAGATACTCTGTAGTAGAGGCCATCTGACATAGAAGCGATCAAAAATAGGGGCTGCTTGACCCAGTAGCGGCTAGCAATAGAGGCCATCGGACCCAGGAGTGGTCACAAGAAGAATACTTCAAATTTAAAAATTCTTCTATATTTTCTAATTAAACATGAAATTCTAACTTTTTCTATGAAAAGTAGGAAAATTAAGTATAGAAAAACTCACAAGTGAAGCCTACATCCGATGAAGGTGTTGCTTCTTTGATTTTGTAAACTTTCTTCTGAGGCCATCATGGGGTAGAGTGGCAGGGTTTGATGGCCATCATAGGGTATGACAACTGCCATTGTTGACTATTCTAGCCCATGAATGTGGTACCTACAATTCAAGAAAATCAAGAAAAGCAGTAATTAGCGACATATTTTGTGAAATTTTAGTCAAATTCCAGCCATGATCACCATTGTAGTATGCAAAAATATAACACCTAAACAATTATATGAAATCAAATTGAAAGCATAATCATGTAACCATCATAAGACAAAGGAATAAAGAAATGGTGCCCTTCTCATTAATATTGAAATTGTCCTTCACAAGGTGGTTAAAAAGATATCCCTCTTAGGGATTTATACCAATTTGATACAATTTACAATAAAGAACCAATGGTAGGTGTATTTCATAGGATATTTGCACCCTCAAAACTGACTTGGGGAGGAGTTTCTTGTGACCTCCGCAATGTGAGATAAATATTGATGAATCTTCATGTTGATAGCTCCTACCAAGACCTGAAATCTACACACAAGAACACTCACAAGACGTTAATAGAAAATGAGGAACCTCTCATGATGAGGTCCATATCCATGATAAGAAAATGAAATAAAGATGTTGAAAACGATAAAAAGATGCATGAAAACTGAATAAAACTATGCTAGAAAACAAATGAAATGCTGCTAAATCTATTGTAACTAAGAAAAATAGAAAAAGTAGATGTCATCGAGAGGCTATAATGGGATAGAGCGGTCTATCCTACTTACTGTCAAAGGGTATTGTAGCGATGCCTGGGTCACTTCGGGGTGAAGTGGTTGATAAACAATGAACTGTTTCTTCGTGATCAATGTGAGAAAAGCCTGGATTGGCCTGTAAAATTGATGTTCAAGGGTTGTACTCTTTAAAGCATAGTTAAAACATGGAAATTGGTATGAAATCAATATTTTTATGGTGAAAGAGCATTTAATTTAGCCTTCAAACTCCAAGAGACTCCATTATTGCAATTGAGAGCTCCATAACAAAATTCAAGCAACACTTCATGGCTTATGAGAGAATGTTCTCTCTAGTAAACAAACTGGAAGCACTTTGTTGTGGAGAATTCGGGATTATTTTTATGAAGGCAAGGTGTCCTCTTATAGATTTTCAAAATTGGAATCTTGGCTTGCAAGAGAAGCCAAGAACCAAGAATCGGTTAGGATCTAGGAAGACCAAACATCAAATCTAGAACCTTCTTGTGCTTGATAGTTAATACTTAGTTGTCCTATAACTAATTTTGATTAGCTTGGGAGCCTAATTTTGTTACAGGCGTGGCCATCCTAGGGTAGAGTCGAACGTGACTATTGGTCATAACAAGGTACATCGGCCTCTGGAGGCCACTCCTGGGTATGATGGTCCAGGTTGTAAAAGGTAAGTTGCCCCTGTTTGAGTGGTAAAAACCACTATTAAACCTTGAGGATGCCCAAGGTGGGTCATATGGCTTGAAAATGTGTCCATATAGGTAGCCTCCTCAAAATGACATGTTTTAGGTGTCTACACATTATACCTCCCTATTTTTATGTATGTGATCAAACTTGCTAAGAACTTTTCAATTTTTCAAGTTTTGTAAAATTCCTTCTATCTTGCAAGTGTTTGAATATAGTATGAACTTGATGGTATGCTTAGATTTCTTATTTTGAGTTGAATTCCTTTTATCTCACTAATTTTCAACTTCAATTTCTTGTCTTATTTCTCCCTATTAATTAATAATTAGAAAGCTAAAGATGAATTATGTTGATGCACCTTCAAGTTTTTATAAGGTTCTTTTCCTTCAATATCTTTTTAGTTGGATGTCTAATGTCTCATAAATTAGTGCAAGAGACTAATGCAAAATGCAATTTCTAAATTTCAAGAAATTAATGATTTTTCTTCTTTTATCCTTTAATTATCAATGGTGTATTTTTCTAAATTTCAAGTCTAAAGTTTGGTATAGTACTCCTTATATCTCCCTAATTTAGAATTTTAGAAAATGATAATATTTCCAAAATAATACTTCAATTTTCCAAGGTATAAAACCTTATATCTCCTAGTTTAATTATATGCAAATAATTTGATATTTGAATCTCATACATGTTATAAAAATATTATATTACATAATTTGGGTCATGTAAATGTACCTTTCTAGGTACATACTTAGGACATTAGATTACTTTAGGGGGAAGTTATCTAGTTACTTCATGCAATGTAATAAATGCACAAGTTTCAATGTGTAAGTTGTATATGTGTAAGGTGTCCCTTGCATAGCTAGGTAGAGTGTTGGCCAAGGAACCTATATTCCTATATAAAAGGTCCTAATTGTAACAAGTAGGATATAGAGAAGCTTAGAGCATATTTTTAGGTAGTAGCATAGTGTTGTGTAGATCACCATATATTGGTGATGGGTGCAATGTAGTCCAGTAGCTTTGTTCATGGAGTGTCCATTTCCTCTATAGCTACATTGTACTCATTTTGGTTATTTCTATTTATAGTACATTTTAGTCATCTCACATATTTAATTTATTTCATATTATTCTACATCTTGTGAATGCTATCTCCCATTGCATACTACATAAAAAGCTAATAGTGGTATCAGAGCCACGATATATCTAGCTATAGCAGATCAATAGGAAAAACACCATTATCATTGAGCCTATATACTTCTATCTAAGATTGGATTTTTAATCAAAGTATCCAATCAAAAAGAAAAAGGTTTACAATCAAAGATACATCCTTAAAACCCCTACATTGCATTCAAAAACTTTGTATTAAAACCAAAAATTCAGACCTGCAAAAATAGTGCAAGAAAAGATGCAATAAAAAGGTTTTTATATACAAATATTGTTACATGGTATTGCACTTCTCTAATACATTATAAGTAGGAAGATGAAATATTTGAAGGTGCCTCAAAGGTACATTATTCTCAAGAAGAGTGCAACCGAATACTAGCACACTCCAAGAATAAATAAGCCTCTCAAAAGATCTCACATCGTACATAGGTTGGACAACCATAATAGGTAACCTATAATGCACAAGAAAGGTGTCACATTGCTTACTTAAGAAGACAAATCCAATAGCACATAAGCAAGGGAAATAAAAGAAAGCAAATTAAAATTGTACGTCTAATCAAGGAGCATTCAATACCACCATTGGAGCATCAAGAAGTCTCCACCAAAGTGCTGCCATTCGAACTCCATTCAAGAGCCACCAAAGCTCCACCATAAGCATTGCTTGGCTAGAACCATCTTATTACCATTGAAATACAAGAAATAAGGTGGAAAAGTACATTGAAAAGCTTACAAGAAGGCATTGATAAGACTAGGATATGCAATTTCCACTTGTCATTATCCAAAATAAACCCTAAACACCCTCATAGGTATGTTGGAATTTCACACGTGAGGAAAAGCATTACAACATATTTTTTGTGCCCATGGTCCATGTGGAAGAGGAGTTAAATTCAGCCATAGGAATTATATAAGGAAGCCTTACAGACAACACACTATGAAGGAGTAAAAACACTTGAGATGTTACTTAATCAAGGGTGACTCTTGTAACAAACGTCCAAGAACATATTTGAAACATTAAATTTAACTATTATGAAATTTTTCATTCATAAAAAGATTTATTGCCTATTAAAGGTGCCTTGGACCAAGGAGAACACAAAATTCGAAAGCATTTAGAAGCATTCACATTTAGCACTTCATAGTCTTCACACATAGGACCGAGTTACAACATGGAAATAAGGTTGAAGAGCCTTTAAGGCTCTGGTCAAAGGAAGTCAAAGGTAGAGTTTAAAGGCACCATAGTTGAAGCATTAAATCCAAGCTTTCCATTATAGGGAATGGTAAAGGCAAAGACACTCACATTGCAACCATCTCGCATACAAAAATAGTTTGTATTCAAATATTGCAAGGTGATATTTATTCATTACTTTAATGTGCTTTGATTTAAGGGAGTTATAAGGTTGATAAACCAAGGTTAAAATTTAAAATAAATTAACCATATTGAATAGTAAAGCATCAAAGGGATTAATTTATCAATTTAATATAATATTTGCAATATTTTTTTTAATTATTAAGAGGGGTTTTAAAAGGTTCTCATAACCTTTTGCAAAAAAAATCTAGTTAGGAAAAAAATTTCCAACTATTAAATACAAAAAGGAGGCACCTTATTTAGAAACAAGAAGAGATAAAAATAGATAGAGAAGCCCTCATAGGGGTAAAATATGAAGCCTCAATAGATAATAAAAGAAGCCCTCACAGGGGTAACATGAAATGGAAAAGAAACCACCAGATATTATAGCTAGTATTTGTACTCCTTCAAAAGGAAATTTGCTCACATATCTGGGGGAGGCAACAATTAGCTCCAGTGTGTCATCTACCAAGTGACAAAAATACCATAGGTGGTAATTAGTGAATATGATGTGATTACATTATCTCCACATATGGTTTGCAAATATAATTATTGTGTTGAACCACAAGCTTCACGTGTCTTGAGCATTCATTCTATCAAGGTGAAGCCACTCATGAAAATAGATGATGGAAATAGAATATCTTAACTTAGAAAAGTACCACAAACCAATCAAACCTCCGAACATAAATTCCAGAATATCTATCCAATTAGAGGTGGAATCCTTTGATTGAGACACCCGTGAAGTCTTAATTGGATCATATTTTGGCATGGGAGCAACATTCCACTATTTGTTTGAAGGAAACAAATTGGGAAAGAAAGTGATCCACAACATGGAGAAGATGCATCTAACTAAGAAACCCAAACTCTAAGAGAGATCACAAAAAGGAAATAGGTGTGAGATTTCCATCAACCATGTATGGAGGAGAACTTTCATTTCAAATGGTAAAGTTAGGCAAAGCAACACCCAAGTTAGCTAGAGCATTAGTATCTTGGTTTCCTTCCCTAAAGACATGTTGAATGGAGACATTAGGGGAATATATTAGAAAAAATTTGCCTCAGAGATTAAGCTGGAGATATTCCAAGATGTTGATTGGGTGCCTAGAAGGCTTCTAACAATGTTCATGGAGTAGAAAAACAATAAATAGCAACAAGACTAGCTGTAGAAGAGAAAACTAGGGCATAAGTTGGGTAGCATAAGAGATTTCTGGTTACTATAGATTTGAAGACAAGATTTCTCCCCAAGAGGACCCAATGGGGACACCTCTAGATCCTCTTCTAGAGATACATAGTTCTTTTGCAGATTTTTTAAAGGATAAATCTCCATCAAAGACTGAAGAAGCACAAAAAATTGCATTAAAAATGCTCTTTATGGCTGCTGGAAATAGATCAACATATCAACGAGTTAATGGATGCTTGCCATAGTTAGAATCAAGGCCAAATATTTTCATTGATAAAAGGATGGTCGAAGAAATAGTTTTATATAGATCCAATCATGATTTGATCTATAAATTCATGGGTACTCACCCTACCATAAATTTTTTACATTCCTGTGTCCGACAAAACTAGGAGCCTCTTGGTGAGTATTCTTTGTCTTTTATTATCAATGGATATTTTATTGTTAGTTTTTCTTCACTTGCTAATAGAAATAGGGCTTTCAAATCATAAAAGAGGAATCATGGTCCGACAAGATTATTTGTTCAACCATGGAGAGTGGGATTTGATCCTCGAATTGAACCCACTACTGTCATGGTTTGGATCCATTTGTATGCACTTCCAATGGAGTTTTAGAGTGAGCAGGTATTGGAAATTATCGGTAATTCCCTTGGAATATATTTGGGTGTTTCCAAAGACATGATAGAAGGAAAAATAGTTGTTTATGCAATATTATGTGTGGAAATGGATCTTAGCCAGCCTCTACCGACAGAGGTGGAACTTGAACTTGTAGGACTATCTTGGATTCAATAATTGGATTATGAGGCATTGCCCTTCAGATGCAGATTTTACCACAAATATGGGTATTTGGACCGATCTTGCCCAAATAATATGAACATAAAAATGGAGGCTCCTCTAGGAATGTCAAATATTCCTAAGGAGGGTAAGTCAACAATAAACAAAGAACCAATCAATATTTCTCAAGGTAAAGAAGCACAGGGATATGGTTTTGAACAACCCAAAATAAGGAGAAGGCAAAAGAAAAAATATGGTAAAGAGCAAACCCAACTCAAGCCCTCCAATAGGTATGAGATATTTAATACACTAATGGACCAAGAAGAAGAACAATTCATGGAAGGAGTGGATGGGAATAATAAAAATGATAACAGCCATGTTCAAGCTCATCTTTCATATCCCCCCATCATAGAGCAGGTAATTGAGTACAGTGAGTTACCACAGTCAGAGAGTGCAGGGGTATTGATAGTGGATAACCAAGATCAACCAATAATTAAGGATGTCAACATGGGCATAGTACAAAAGAATAGAGAAAGTCCAACTCTAGGGATAACTCAGGTGGAAAAGAGATAAAAAAATAGCAACTCTAAAGGAGTAGGTAGAAAACCAAATAAGGAATTGATAGCAGTTCAAGGAGACAAACTAATCATTGGAGGATCGATGAGGCCAATAGATTTTTACTGATATCAAGGTAACCAATGATTATACAATCATGGAATTTTAGGGTTTTAAACAGTAGAACCCATCAATCTATTGTTCGAAGACTCTTAGAAAAATGAAAACATATTTTTTGCTTATTCAGAAGACAAAAATGTCATTGGATATTATGTGTAAAATAGTTAACAGAATTTGGAGGGGTGCTGGTCATATGGAAGTGGCTACCCAAGGGCCTCAGGGGGGATAGTTACTCTTTGGAACTCTCTTGAATGGACTGCAATAGAACATATAGCTTTGATGGGTGTTCTCACATCACATTTTAAAAATAATTTCACAGTTGAACATGTTTTAATCACAATTTTTTTTGGAGCTCAAAACCTAGATGGTCAGATGCATCAATGGAAAGTTGTGCATAACATGAGAGTCTCAAGGGAAGATTTAGACTGGATTATTGTTGGGTATTTTAATGCTAAATTATCCTCTAGAGATCAGGAAGGGGGAACTCCAATTTTGGACCTAGGGGATCGACCTATGATTGCCCAAGTCTAGGAATTACACTTGATGGATATTAAATGCCCTGGAACCAAATATACTTGGACTAATACGAGGAGGGAGCCATATAGCAGGAAGGTGAAGTTAGACCCTTTTTTATTTTTAGAGGAGGTATTTGTAAAATGGAATATAAAATTTTAGATTTTGGAGGTTCTAGTTTCAGATCACTTTCCCATTTTGTTGGAAGGAGGGATCAAGATAGTGCAGCATCACAAACCATTTAAATTTGAAAACTTTTGGTTACAAAAAGAGGAACTTCGAAATAAAATTCCACAGTGATGGGAATAAGGTTGCCCAACATATGGGACAACGATGTTTAGATTCCACAAACAACTTAATTATGTCAAATATCAACTAAAACAATGGAGGCGAGCTAACAACACAGACTTCTAGGTCCAAAGAGCTCCATTGGTGGCTAGATGGGATGAGGTTCAAAAACACTTTAGGGAAGGAAAAATTATAGAGCAACTCAAAGAAGAGGATGATGCATTGTGTAAAGTGATTGAGGATATTGACAACCAAGAGGAGACCTACTAGAAACAGAGAGCAAGAACCACTTGGTTATTAAAAGGTGATAAAAATACCAAATTTTTCCATCGGATGTGCTAGGAGACAGATGAACAACATGGAAGCTCTTCAATATGAGAACATACACTCCTTTGATACAATTCCAGGTATGCATTTCCATTCAATGGATTATTTTTCTAAACTATTTAAGGAAAGTATGGTGCAATATGAAGAGGCTCAAAAAGAAGTTATTGTTGTCATACCCTCTATTATATCTGAAGAAGAAAATCAGGCCCTACTTAAACCCATTGATAGAGAGGAACTAAAGAATGTAGTCTTTGGAATGAGCACCGAAAAAACACTAGGTCTAGATGGCTTTCCAATTGATTTTTTTAGGCCTTCTAAGATACCTTGGAGGAGGATGTAATGGTTGTTATAAAGAATTCCAAAGGTAGTAAAAGAATGCTTAAAGCATTAAGTAATACTTTCATTACTTTAATTCCAAAAGGGGAGGAGGGGGTACATATTTTAGATTATAGACCTATTGTCTTATGCAATATCATATATAAAATAATCATAAAGGTAATGGCTAAGAAGATAAAACCTCTTCTACATAGCATTATCTCCTAAGAGCAAGGGGGTTTTGTAGAGGGTAGGCAGATCTTGGATGGTGTGGTTCTAGCTCAGGAGGCAATCCATTCAATGCAAACATTTGGTAATAGAGGAATGTTCATAAAATTAGATATGTCAAAGGCTTATGATAGGGTGGATTGGAGATTCTTATCAAAGATGATGGCAGTCTTTGGTTTCTCTCAATATTAGATAGAATGGGCCATGAGTTGTGTTTCTACTCTGACATAATCAGTGTTAATCAAGGGTCTTCCCTCACAACCATTTGGAGCTACTCGAGGCCTTCATCAAGGAGATCCTTGCTCTCCCTATATTTTTCTCATATTGGCTGAAGTATTGGGTAGACTCATCTTGAGGAGAAGATAACAAGGTTTGCTAACAAGTATCAAGGTGGGTGAGGAATTTTTTATTCACCTATAGTTTGTGGATGACACATGATTGGTGGGAGTGGCCAGCTTAAGGGAAGCAAGAATGATTAGAGATACACTTAATGTCTACCTTAGGGCTAAAAACCAAGTCATAAATGATAACAAAATCCAAAGTGGTATTTTTCAATCTTGATCAAAGGCTTCAAGATAGAATTTTAGAGATCTTGGGATTCACAAGGACTTGTCTCCCAGTGGTATACTTGGGGGTCCCTTTGCATTTTAAAAAACTAAAAATAGATATCTAGAGGAATCTTTTGGACTGTATCAAGGACATAATTAATCATTGGTATCACAAATGGTTAAGCTATGGGGGTAGATTAACTTTTTTACAGTCATTCATCCAGGCCATGGCAATTTATAAATTTTCTATCCTTGCTGCCCCACTAACCATATGGAAAGAGTTGGACAATATGGCTAGAAAATTTTTATGGGAAGGAGTAAAAGGAGAGAGGAAATGGGCCTTAGTAGGTTGGGATAAATTAAGCCAGCCCAAGGTAAAAGGAGTTTTGGGACTGAGAAGATCAAAGGTAAATAATAAAGCTTTGGCTGGAAAGCTTTATTGGAGGTGGATTTCCCAACCAAATTATTTATTCATTAGAATATTAACTAGTAAATATTTGGGACAGGTAAACCAAAATGAGGTGGTTCATTTCCCTTTATATGGTAATGGATCCTTAGTGTGGTAGGCTCTCAATTTAGGATCTCAGGTAGTAAAAGGTGTATTATTTTGGAAAGTGGGGAGAGGGGAGAAGGCACGATTTTGAATAGATTCATGGGATCAATACCCACCTATCATTGTTGAATTTTCTGAACTGCAACCAATAAAATCAACCATATAAACCAGGGGGTGGGTCCAAATTGAAATTTATTTCAACACTAGTCAGCTGGGGATTATAAGTTTAAGCAGTTTAAGAAGTTGGATGAGTGGCCAATTTCAATCCCTCCAAATTTGACACCCATCATGACTAAAATCTTGGCAGAAATATTTCTCATAGGTAGAGATGAGGAGGATGAATTATCTTGGGGCTATGGGAGCCTTGGTGTCTACAAAATGAAGGATGGATATGATAAGATCCTTCCAGAGCCTCCTAATCATACATATCAGGTTGAGGATTGGAGAAATATTTGGCAGTCCAAGGGTTGGTCGAAAGTAAACTTTTTTGCCTGGCAGTTCATGCATAATGGAATTCTTACTTTTGATAGTCTCAGATGTAGGGGAATCATTGGTCCATATCAATGTGTTTTATTCTACAAGAGTGAGGAAACAACTGATCACTTGATGTTTGAGTGCCCATTCATGCGCCAGATTTGGGAGAGATGGTTTTTATATTATAAAATTCAAGTTAATGGTGATTTGAATTAGATTAATATTTGGGAAATATGGAAGAGGGGTAGATTTAAATCTAAATATATTTGTATTGGTTGGGATATTGGATTAAACTTCATTTGGTGGCAAGTGTGGTTGGAGAGAAATGCCATAATTTTTAGAGAAATTTTTTCTTCTTTAGATGGAGTTTGGCAGGTCATTTGGAGCAAAGTCATAGAAACTATGGTAGTCTATGCTAAAGAGGAAACTTGATGAGTGTCATTGAGTCTCATCATTTAATCTCAATGATTTATCAATCCGGGGTGGTGTCCAAGGTTGTCTACGATAGAAGGCTAGGGTAGAGTACAATTTAGGCATTCAAATTTCAAGTATTTATTAGTGAAGCAGATTTTGGTTTAGCCTTTTGGTGTCACACTAAACCTAGTCTGAAGAATGGAAACTAAAATAAATTATAGGAATTGAAAACTAAATCTAAATTGCAGAATTTAACAATTAACTACAATTGCATGAATTGAAATTGCTAAATTGAAATCTAATCTACTTTTGCAGAATTGAAATAACAGAATTGAAATTGCTAAATTGAAATCCTAAGTTACATTTTATGAATTGAAACCTATTTACTCTTGCATAATTGAAATGATGCTTGTAAATGAAACTTATGCTAAAAACACCTGTCAATGTCCTGCCACAAAAGGTCGTCAAGCTTCTGCTACAGAAATTGACAGCAAAATGAAATATGCTGAAAATGGAAAGTTGCTAAAACAGAAAAGCAAGGAAAACATGGAAAGCAAAGTAAAAATTATTAATATAATTTGTCAGCTGACATACACACAAATTCTATACACAAACATAATAGAAAACATAAATCACATAATACAAAATAAAAACAAAAAAATGAAATCTGGCAAGCAATCTATTAATTCTGCTGCAACAAAATTACAGATTAAAACCTGCCATAAAATCCCTCCTTATAGATCTAAAAGTGGGCCCATACTTCCTAATCTAGAAGGAGTTGAAAAGCACTCCTTAACTAATTAACACTCAAAACAAAAAATGATAAAATAGCTACACTTTTATTGATGACAAAACATGCTGAAAACTGTTACAAAAAATTATTGTACAGTCCTAATTGCTGTAATTGAAAAATCTCCTCTATTCTAATTCCTAACTGCTCAACCAAGGAGGGAGCTATGTTATTTATATAAATATTTACAACATATCCCATGCTAAAATCAGCCTATGTGCTACTTTACAGTGATTTGCCATTAAGTTTGGATCTGAAATAAATGCAAATCTGGACAGTTTGTGTTGCAGTAGTAGTCATTGGCCCTTAGAAAGCATCTTCAGTGGTGGGAGTACGTGAGAGGAGTCTAGAAATATCTCACACATATTTCTCCACTTCAGAATATGCCATTTCTATCTTGTAAACAACTTTATATTATGTTGTAGTTTTTCTGGGTTTATCCTAGAAGATAATCAAAATTGATCTTTTCCATGAATGGTGGCTTTGGACAGCAAGGACGGCAAAGTCATATGGGAGATATTTTCTTTTAATATTTTCAACCTTATTTTCCTTTTTCCATCATCAAAAATAGTCAAAAAGTCAAAAAGCACTTTTATGTTCTCATTCCGGAGATAAGTGGCTCATTTCGAAGAGACTGTAATCTCATTCTGAAGATGTCTTGTTCATTATGAAGATCTTTGGAATGAACAATTGTGTGCTATTAAAATTATTTTAGCTGAATTTATCAAGTGGATTAGCCCTCAGGATCATATTACAATAGCCTTCATTCCTCTCCATGTGTGAATTCCATGCCTTGCCATTCATTGGTAGCTTGCTGGAATTTACATGGTAAATTACTGCATTTTCTAGTTTTGTTGCATAGTTGTAAAATATTGGCATTTCTTGAAAATTCAAACAAATTAGAACATGGAAAAATTATTCAAATATCAACATGAAGGAGTACATCAAGTTGCTACTAAATTTATACACTTCATTCACCAAGTAACCATGCTGAAATAGTGCAACAGTGCTGCACAATTGTCCCTACTCTGTTATACCCTATTGCTACCTATTTAGACCATGTGGGAATGCTTCTAAATAGGTCAGATGTCTAATGTAGTCCTTCTGAACTCATTCCATCCATATTCTCATGCTTTTCTTGACAACTTCAAGGTGTTCCTATAAAGTGACAACTTGCTGATTTTTATATGGCTGTTTTTTCTAGATTTTTAGATTTATGACAGTCCTAAACTTTTGGCTTCAATGTGGATTTGAAACAAGTTGAAGGGCAGAAAAACATTCAAAAACCATTGAGAAGTTAATGGATATCAACATACCACATTTTTTTAATTGAAATACATGTTTTTACTTGCTACTTAATCAAGCAAAATCAGTCACAAAATGCTAAAAATAGTTAAAAATAGAGATATAGTATTCCTAACATAAAATCATGCAAACACTTAACAAATAGTATATTTTAGTCAACTATTTGGCAATTAAATTATCATATGGTAGTAAAACATTGTGAAATAATGAGGCATTTTTGGGCCTTATCAAAACTCAGGTTGTTATTGGGGCAATGGAGAAGGAAGTTGAAGTGTAAGAGGGACAGGACAGAGCTAGTTGGAAACCACCCCCAGAAGGTTGGATTAAAATTAATACTGATGGAGCTACAAAAGGCAATCTGGGTAGAGCTAGAATTAGAGTGGTTTACCAGAATCATGTTGGAACAGTGCTCTATTGGGAACTGCAAGAATTGGTAAGAGCCACAAATAATGAAGCAGAAGCCTTAGCTATCAAATCTGCTTCTATTTGGGCAGTAAAACAAGGTCATAGGAGGATAATCATAGAATAAGATTCTCAAATAATGTTTGGAGCTCTATATTGCATGAGGAAATTTGATTTGAAAACACAGAGGTTAAGGATTCTTGTCACTCAAATTAAGGAATTATGGAGGGAATTATATTATGTGATTTCAGTTTATTTGAGTAGAGATCTAAATAAAGTGGTAGACTTCCTGGCTAATATTAGTACTGAGAAGGAGGTAGGGGTTCAGTGGCATAGTGACATGGCTATTGAGGATGAGATGATTAGGTAGGTTGGTGAGCAAATCCAGTGCTTAGCTAATTTGGATAACTATTCCAGAAAAACTATTTAGGAGATTTGTGCTTCAATGTAGATCTTCTTTTATAGTTGTAAATAGGTGAACAATCATTATAGAAATATGGTTTAAGATATTTGGCTCCAATGAAAATATTATTTTACTTTTGTAAACATGTGTTCTCTTTGGATAAGGTTGGGAAAAATCTCATCCCAACTTGTAAATGATCTTTGTTTTAATACAATTTTTTTCAAATTATTTTTCAAAAAAACAATGTTCATGGAGTCACCTTCAATAATAAGGTTAGGTCAATTTAGGCTAGACAAAAGAGATAGACCTTGGAAGAGAGCTCGAGATTCAATAAAATGATCAGTTTGGACTCCAATATTTTTTGCAAAGGACAACATGATATTCCCTAAATGATCTTTGAAGATACCACCTGCACCAGCCGATCTCAGGATACCTTTGGTTGCACCATCAAAATTGTAGTTTATCCATCCTAAAGGTGAAGGATACCACTTGAGAAGCGATTCATCAATCATGTAAGTGGGAGTGGAAATATTATAGGAAAAAATCTAGAGGGACTTGGCTAACTGAACTTCACTTAGGGACTCCATCCACCCATATTCCTGATTAATAGAGAGATTTTAAGTTACCACATGGAAAACTTTGGAAAGAACATAGTTGGAATCATGGATAGAGTTATTGAAAGCTCTAGAATTTCATTCACACAAAACTTCCCATAGTAAGTGGGGAAGACAGAATGTCCAAAAGGTTTTGACATAGAAGCTCTTGAAGGAATTTGGCCACTATAAAAAAAGATCATTCAGAAAGGATGGAGGAGCCCAGGCAATACCCATAGTGTAAAATAATGAGCAAATAACTTTGAGGGAGAACTGACAGGAGAGGAAAATATGTTGGGTGGATTCTTAATACTACTTGTAAAGGTAACAACAGTTGGGAATGGGGAGCCCTCAAACCTAAAGATTTAGAATGAAGAGAATTTTGTCTTGAACAACAAGCCAAAAGAAAAAATAAACTTTGGGAATAAGGTGTTTGTTCCAAATGATCTTTGAAGGAAACCATAGGAGAAATAAGGATTTCTACTAGAAAATAATTTCTTAAATATTTGCAAATATTATTGTGTTGTAATTTTCTATATTTGGGAGCTATAAGGGTTACAACACCAAATTAGGTTATTGAAAATTAGAAACACTAAAATCAAATCCTAAGGGATATTAAAAGAGGTTATTTAGATTTTTTCTAAGGTTGGAAATTTATAATATTCTTGTCTCAAAATTTCTTAAAAGGGACAAAAGAAATACAACATTAAAAATTCTTCAAAATTGGAAAAGTGCTTAGTTCAATAGGAGTAATAAGGTGCATGTCAATCCCGTTGTCAAGGAAAAGGAACTGGAAAGCATGACCAAGTCCTCCATTCAACTTAGGAAGAAGATGTGTAGGAGCCAAAGCTTGTACCAGGAAGTGGTTTTTGATGATGATGGTGATAACCACATGATGGAGGCTCTCCAAAAGTTGGTTATTCAAACGATTTCCATGGTGATATCCCAATTTGAGGATTTATTGGCTAATTTGAAGGAGATGTGTAATGCCCTAAATTTGGGTTTTTTTTGTAAGGCATTCATGGGGACTACCACAGAAGAACCTAAGGTGTCCAAAAAACCTAAGGATGCTATTGTGGTGAAATATGGTTGCAAGAATACAACCAAGGACGGCTTCAAGGATTTTGTGTAGTTGTTGCCATTTGGAATGGTTTTGAGGATGAACCTTTGAATGGATCTTGGGATGTTTTTTTGTAAACCTATGGGTTACGAACATTTTTTTTTCTTGTGGTTTTTTGAGTGTTCAGAAATTTTACCCTGTCCTATTTTTTTTCCTTGGCCCAACATGACTCAATGTTGGTTTTGTAACAAGGTTTCAGGATCCTTTCAAAACCTGTTTTAATGAAAAAATTACTTAACAAAAAATAAGGTGTTAGAAAAGTTGATTTTTTATATTTACAAAACTTTACAAAATCAACCCAAAATTGAACTACATTTTACAAAAGCACTATATCTTATTCCAAAGTTACTAGGGAGACATAAGGAAGTCCATAAAATTTAAGGATTGATATTATGGAATTTAAATGGCATCAAACAAATTCTTCCTAGTAGAATCTCAACTACTCAAGGGTCCTAATTATTTCTCCTAGAATAATAATGTGAAAGCAATTTTGGTATATGAATTTTTTTGGAATATTGTCAAAGGGTAAATCAGAGACTTGCCATAGGTGCTACTAAAATCCTATAGTTTGAGGAAAAAAATTTAAAGGCTCTAATGATAATAACCTTTGCTCTCACTGATGAGATACAACCCTATATCAGTTCAACAATAACATCTTCAGATGCATGGATAAGCCTAGAGAAAATATTTGAAGGAAAGAATAAGGTAACTATTCTTCATCTTCAAACTCAAATTCACTTATTAAATATGAATAGTGGAGAAAGCATAGAACTTCTATTAAGAAAGATAACATATATTAAAGGGAACTTATTGACCTTAATATAAATAGTTAAGGATGAAATTATTACTCAAGTAACCATGAGAGCACTTCCAGAAAACTATAAGCATTTGGTAACATCTTTACAAGTCCTAAGTAAAGATACCTCTTTTGATGATCTATTCAATATTCTACATGAACCACTACATTGGCATATAAATATAATCCATAAGGAAATATTGCTTCTTCATAAAAGGACAAAAACCATGGTACAATAGGTATTGTTAGATATGCAAGAAAAAAGACTATAGTACCAGCTATTGTAGGTTCAATCCCAAAAATCAAAATCAAGGAAATCAGATGAACAATCTGGGGGAGAAATTTTAGCCATGACAATATCAAAATCCTCATCAGCAACAATCTCAGTATCCAACCAGTTATCCCTAATTGGAGTATTCAAAAATAAATAAAAAATGACATCTAGCTCAGAGGATAGAAGAAATTGAATAACTGGGAGAATCTACATATGATTATGAAGTCAAAACTCTTTCAACAAGAATGAAAGGTTATGAAGACACTAACTACTTTCTTGAACAAGTTATAGAAAATAGAGAAGAAGAATATAAATCTCAAGATCAATAACGAGATCCACATTGAATACTAAAGTATTCAATATCCAAATAATTTAATACAGGGGTATTAGAAATATATTATATTACATCGTTTGGGTCATGTAAATGTACCTTCCTAGGTACATACTTAGGGCATTAGATTAATTTAGGGGAAAGTTATCTAGTTACTTCATGTAATTTAGAAATGCACAAGTGTCAATACGTAAGCTGTATATGTGCAAGGTGATCCTTGCACAACTAGGTAGAGTGTTGGCCAAGGAACCTATCTTCCTATATAAAAGGGCCTCATTGTAACAAGTAGGATATAGATAACCTTAGAGCATATTCTTAAGCAGTAGTATAGTGCTATGTAGATCACCATATATTGGTGATGGGTGTAATGTAGTCCAGTAGCTTTTTTCATGGAGTGTCCATTTCCTCCATAGCTTCATTGTACTCATTTCTATAATTTCTATTTATAGCATATTTTAGTCATCTCAGAGATTTAATTTCTTTCATATTATTTTGCATCTTGTGAATGCTATCTCCCATTGCATAATGCATCAAAATCTAACAATGCAATTTGAAATATCTCTTAAAGATAATTTTTTCTTGTTTTAGTTGCTTTCTAAACCACTAAGGTTGTAAATTTCTTTATATTTCCAATGCAATAATCAAATAAACTCAAACTTAGATATAATGCACCTTATATCTCCATGCACTTAATGGAAAGTAAATATTGAATTCAATGTAAATATACCTTCCTTGTAATGTGATATTTTGAGATATGATTGGCTTCTATATTGACTTTATTTCAAAGCTCTGGAGTGTTATATTCTCTTTGTATTCAATGTATGATAATGATCATTAAATTCTCTATGTTGTATGATGCTCTTATGATGGTCTTCTTATCCTTTCAATGCACTTTGACCTCTCTATGTTGGATGTTCACTCTCTTCTCAACCTAGGCTATTAATACCTCTTTTTATATTCTTGGAATGCAAGCCATATGGTGCTTTACGTTGCATTGGAACATAGGTTAAAAACTTTGAAGGCATTTATTTGTTTTGGTATTTATAAAAAAGGGGGTTGAAGGGCCTCTACCCTTTACACAGAGCTTGAAATATGTACAAAAAAAAACAAGAGAAGATCATACAAATGCAATATAGCTCTATCTTAGTAAAACAAACAAACCTAGGCTAAACCTACTAATGGAGAGGCTGAAATAATATTCCTCCTGCTATCCTTCTATTTTATGTGGCTTATGTAGTGCTCAATGATTTACATAATTGATAAATAAATTGTTGACAACAATGTAATTTAGTGTGCTCAAATCCTTCATTGCATGATCTTAATAAGTATTCTACTTTTCTATTCCCTCTTTATCTACTAGATTCATTATCAATTCTTATAATCTCTTCCAACTCCATGGGTGTGTATGACCAAACCTTAAAATTCTTATATTTAACTTCTATATTCACCATTTTATCGGCAACTTTGTTTCCCTCTCTATAAATATGTTTAACTTGACTTTCTTCAGGTTTACCAAAATATTCATCGCATATATAATTATATTGAAAATACTAGAATTATTTAACTCCCCTTTTTGAAGAGAAGTTATAATATTCTTGTAATCACTCTAAAGAACAATTCTCCTAAAACCCAAATTCATTGCAATTCAAAGGCCTGTAATTATTGCCCTTGATTCTACTTGGTGATTTGTGATAATTCCTAGATCCTCAACATATCCAGCCACTACCTGACCTCTCCACCATGACCCGGGTTACATTTTGTAGCCCCATCGAAGTTAATTTTTACCCAATATTTGTGAGGATGTTCCCATCTAGTATCTAGTCTCACCTTATTAATTTTTTTCATATTTAAGATATTGTTTTATCTAGAGAGGATCATTGTAATATTGTTTTGGCCAAAAATATTTTTAATACAATCCTCCAATAAGGTTGTTTTTATCCTAGCATAAACCCCAATTATTCCTCTGGTTTTATTTTTGAACACTCATTTGTTTAATTCCAACCACATCCCCTAGAAAATATGTTGAATGCATTTTTGCCAAAAAATATGGCTTCCTAAGTGCATTATTTCCAAATCCTTATTAGAGAATCTAAAATGACCCAAGCAACATTAACTTCTCTCAATAACATATTTAGGATATCACAAAAAATATCACAAGTTCCAAACAGGTGGTCCACACACTTGATGAGCACCAGAAATGCTCATATTTTGTACATATTTCTTTGATCAATATGCGGATGTATAATAAGGATTGCATACTTTTATGAATGATTATATAGATATTTGATATAATTATGCGTGTTATCTAATTTGTGTGTTTTTAGTATGTTTTGTGGAATTGCAGTTGATTTAGTTAGATTTGGAACGGTCGAGGTCCTTTTGATGGACCCCGGCACTTTATTTCATCGAGGGTTAATGAAGAGAATACGAGTGCCTCCCTGCAGTCGGGAAGGCGCCAACTGAATACGAGCGCCTCCCTACATCGAAGGCGCCAATCTCGAATACGAGCGCCTCCCCGCGGTGGGAAGGCACCAACTCGAATACGAGCACCTCCCTATCGAAGGCGCCAAACTCGAATACGAGTGCCTCCCCAGCAGTTGGAAGGCGCCAACTGAATACGAGCGCCTCCCATAGTCAGAAGGCGCCAATCGAAGACGAGCACCTCCCTGCAACCGGAAGGCACCAACCAAAGACAAGCGCCTCCCCATAGTCAGAAGGCGCTAGCAAAAGGCAAGCGCCTCCCCACAACCAGAAGGCGCCACTGATTCTTTGCCCGTTGACCAGATTTGAACGACGTGGATGGCAGCGATCGGTGCAGTTCCAGCTCTACGTCATGCAGAGCTAAATTGGAGATTGCACCAATGTATCGAAACGCTTACCGATGCCAGGCAAAGCATGAATCGAACAACGAACATGCCGCCATTAGAACAGAATGCCAGATGTCGATTGCATTTACCAGATTGTCTTGATTTAGTCTGGGAAGAATCGACTGTTGTAACTACTTCATAATAGAAGTTCTACGGGTGTGTTATATAAACACACGCAGATCGTTCTGAGAAATATATAGAAATAATTAATAAAGATCCATTTAGAGTTACGAAGATAGATTGTAATACGTTGATAAATATATTAAAGTTCCAAAAGTTCTAAGCACGTGTTCGATCGGGAAGAAGTCACTGGAGCCTAGGCCCACTCCAAGCCAGTATTTCTTCCCCATTTCCTTTTTGTTTATTTATTTTAATTAGTTTATTGCTTTCATAAGAACGTTCATTAGTTTGCTAGTTCCAATATTTGCAGTAGATTTATTTTCAGGAATGTGTACATGATTTATTTCTGTAGATTTAATTTTGTTCTTCTTACGTAATTTATTGAGGAGTGCGGGAATGATTGACAACCATTTCAAGAACACCCCCAAATGTAGGATTAGCAGATTCACCTCCAGTGGTATTGTAGTAACCTAATTCCGACTCTTCGCAAGTTTACGAAGCTCCCTGGGTTGATAATTAAATGCACGGGCATGTGACAAAAATAGGAAACCATTCACCTTGTTTGGCCCGCAACATTTTGGCACCATTGCCGGGGAAGCGTCTTAATTAGATTACTTACAATACCCTAAAACCTTCCATCTGACCTTGTATGAGTTCTTCGAGAAGAAGAGGACCTGACGGTCGCTTTATAAGAACTAATCCATCAGACCTCGAGTCACCGAGCATTTTGGATTTGAGTTAGACTCGCCCGACCTACCAGCAGTCCATTGGAGTGAGGAACCGCACTTTGTGCAAAGTGCCGCCTCATCCCATCAACAAGGGGATGAACGAATCATCATAAATCCCCTATTTAATAGGACTCCTCTAGAGGAAGCCCTATTGTGGAAGGCTATGGAGGATCAGACGATCTCGCCAGACAACCTTAGAGCATTGACTCAAAAAGTTTTAAACGACCGAAAGGCCATAAACGCTGCATTAGAAACCACATTTCCCAAAAAATGGTAGATAACGATGAAGTCTCATCTGGCTTTAGTTTCCCAATAGAGGAGGGAGTAGGAGATACCAAAATGAAAAACATATCCCCCGCTCACCTTTCGTCATTCAGAGGACACCCGACTGAGGACCCTGACCTATTTTTATTCAAGTTTGATGTTTTGTGCAGGTCTGTGGATTACAAATCAAACACGCAAAAGTTGAAATTATTTCCTTCTACATTAGACGATGCAGCTCTGCGATGGTTCATCGGTCTGGGAGACAAACACATCACCACCTGGGACCAGATGAAGAAGCTCTTTCTAGAGCAATATCAAGATTTTGGGAGAGCAAGAGACTCCAGGGAGGAGGTCCTGAGCATGACACAAAGAGAAGATGAGTCTCTCAAGGAGTATTGGGAGAGATTCAACTTTAATCTTCAACGGTCCCCTCACTCGAAGCTATCTGATAAGTCCCTCAAAAGCATCTTCTTGAGGGGACTTACCAATGAGTCACTGGAGGCTCTCAACATGATCTCTGGAGGTGATGTCTATCAGCATGCTATGGACGACATCCGAAAATTATGCCGGAACTACTCGAGAAGGCGAGGCAAAATCACTGCTAGGACCATGAAGGCGACTCGTCTATCACCAAAATAGAAATAGGCAACATGCTGGAGGATTTGAAGAGCGAAATGCTCTCATCTCTAGCACTGCAGATGGATACGCTGTTGTTAGAAAAGAAGAAACAAGAAAATGACGCAGCATTAGCCTATTTCTGCCCAAAATGTAGAGGAAGGCATGCAAAGAATGCATGTCCAAAAAACAAGGTCGAGTATGCGCAGTTTGTAGGTTGAATCATAAAACTCGATTGTGCCCACAACTACCCAATAACCAGGAAGCGGCTGAGAGCACGGAGGCCTACTTCATAGGCAATAGGAAGAGTTGGCCACAGCCCCTCGTGGGGAATATACCAACCGAAATGCCATCATATGGGGGAGGGCCATACATGCACCAAGGACCCCCTCAACCACCTAATATGGGGTGGTGGGGACCATCACCCCGGACTAACGCACCCCAAGAGAACATTTCTAAATCAGCAGCCATGGATGCCATATCCATATCCTGGGCAAGCAGTGGAGAGGCCACAATGCATGGAATCGACTCCATAGAGTGCAGCGCCTGCTCACATCCAACAGAACTTACCAAGATTGCTAGCAAGGAGACCTACGTAGCTACCAAGACAACCGACAACAAACCCGAACAACAGAGTAAATCAGCCGACATACAACGTAGAAGGTGAGATGTATCATATGTACAATATTCAGCTTAGATCAGTAGGCAACTAGGAGTAGAGACACCGCCTCGGTAGAAGAGGAGGAAGAAATAGTAGAGACACCTCCACTGGTAGAAGAGGAGGAAGAAATAGAGGAGACACCTCTGGTAGAAGAGGGAAAAGCACTTGAGAGAGCGGAGGCTCCATTTCCTAGCCGCCGTACAGGAACAAAGAAAAACAACACAGCCAAAATTTGACATCTTGTCGAGCTTGAAGAATCTCATGGTGACAATCCCATTATTTCAAGCAATTCGAGATGTCCCCATTTACACCAAGGCAATTAGAGAAATGTGTCTAAGGAGACCGAGATGAAAAGCTACCCAGACTATCAACGTCATGGGTAAACTGGCAGATCTAATGATGGGTGGAACACGTCATCCGAAGTATGCAGATCCAGGCAGCCCAGTGTTGACCATAAAAATTGGAGGACATTCCCTGTCCAACACATTGGTTGACCTCGGGGCAGCCATCAACGTGATGCCTCAAGAGACCATGCAGAGGCTATAGCTCACGAACCTGAAGCCAACCATGACAGTGTTGTAGTTAGCCGATCGATCAACCGTGTCACCGAAAGGGATGCTGGAAGATGTGATCGTAATAGTCAGTGCATGGGAATATCCAACCAATTTTTTAGTTTTGCAAACCAAGACCAGGGTGGGCGGTTACCCGCTCATTTTGGGGAGGCCATGGCTGGCAACAACTGACGCTTACATCAGCTGTCGGGATGGGCTAATGACCATCTCCAATGGGCAAAACATCAAAAGGCTGACCATTTCACCGCCAACTCAGTCTATGGACTCGACAGAAGAACCCAAGATCACCGAGCATGGAACTACGGAGTTGTCCATAATCCAACCGATGATGACCTTGGAGGAGGTGGCAGAAGAGGACGAGGATGGTGCTATCATGGAGTTTCTCCATGGAGAATCGTCCACCCCCACACCTGGATCGCCGTTGACTGGCGCCCAAGATCAGCACATCCGACAAATACACGTTGGGCCAAGGAGGATATTAAACGTCAACAACAGGTTGACGCCCACACAACTAGAAAAATTGGAAGAGCTTCTGGTAAAACACCAACAAGCATTTGCATGGGACTACGTAGATATGCACGACATCAGCCCAAAAATATGTACCCATCGGATTTATTTAGATGACCAGGCAACTCCTAGTCGACAACCACAGAGAAGGATGAACCCAGCAATGAAAGACATTGTCAGAGAAGAACTGCACAAACTTTTGGCTATCGAATTCATATATCCGATTTTTGATAGTGAATGGGTATCACCATTAGTGGTGGTCCCCAAAAAGAATGGGAAATGGCGGATCTACATGGACTACCGGCGTTGAACAAGGCGACTAAGAAAGACCACTTCCCACTCCCGTTCATCGATCAGGTCTTGGACACACTCTCAGGAAGAAAATACTTCTCCTTTCTGGACGGTTTCAGTGGTTACAACCAGATCCAGATAGGGGAAGAAGATCAAGATAAAACAACGTTCACCTATCCATGGGGAACGTTTGCCTATAAGGTATTGCCTTTTGGACTGTGCAACGCACCGACCACCATTTCAAAGGGCGGTGCTTAGCATATTCTCTCGATATGATAGGAGACGGGGTGGAAGTATACATGGACGACTTCACCGCCTATGGAGAAACCTTCGAGGAGGCAATGACAAATCTGGAAAGAGTGCTCGACAGGAGCAAGGAAAATCATTTGTCCCTAAGTAATGAAAAATGTTTTATGATGATGCAGGAAGGCATCGTGTTGGGACACCACCTCTCTACGGAAGGAATAAAAGTAGACAAGAGGAAGATCGAGGTCATCAGAGACCTACCTAGCCCCTAACGCAGAAGGAGGTAAGAAGTTTCCTTGGATCAGCCAGGTACTACCGATGATTTATCGCCAAATTTAGTAAGATTGCCAAACCACTGCACACCCTACTTTCTAAGGACGTAGAGTTCAATTGGACGGGAGATTGCGAAGAAGCGTTCCAATTGCTGAAAGAAAAATTGATATCTGCACCGGTCTTGAGAGGACCGAATTGGGCCATACCATTCCATATTTACTGTGATGCATCTAACGGTGCGATCGGAGCAGTCCTTGGGCAGAAAGACGACGAAGAATTTTACGCCATCTATTATGTCAGTAAAAACTTGGCGAGAGCAGAGCTCAACTATACAGTGATAGAAAAAGAATTCCTCATAGTTGTCCATGCAATAAACAAATTCCACCACTATATAACGGGATACAAGGTCTTCATCCATACGGACCACGCGGCTATCAGGTATCTGATGAGCAAGCCAGCCATTGGTGGCAGAATTATCAGATGGCTGTTGCTATTGCAGGAATTCGACATCACTATAGTCGATAAACCGGGCAAGGACAACGTCATGGCAGATTTTCTGTCCAGATTGATACCAAAGATCATCAAGCAATGGAAGATCAGTTTTTGGATGAACATCTATTCGCTATTAGTGAACAAACTCCATGGTATGCAGACATAGCCAATTACTTGGCCACCGAAAGGACCTCACCTGCTCTCTCCTACCGAGAAAAGCAGCGGTCATAGAGAAGAGCGCATCATTCCTTTGGATGGATGGTCTCCTATTTAAAATAGGATGGGACCAAATTATAAGAAGATGCATAGCAGAACAAGAGTTTTCAGAAGTGCTCAAGGCATGTCACGATGAGCCATGCAGAGGACACTTTGCAGGGAAACGAACTGCCTACAAAATCCTGCAGGCTAGGTATTTTTGGCCCACTCTGTTCAAGGACGCGGTAGCGTATACCAGCAAGTGTGACGAGTGCCAGAGGATGGGTAGACCAACCCACCGAGATGAAATGCCCCTGCAGCCCTGGGTACACCTGGAACCTTTCGATAAATGGGGCATGGACTTCGTGGGACCATTTAATCCACCTTCGATGGGAAGGAGGTTTATTCTGGTCTGCACGGATTACGTCACCAAATGGGTGGAAGTGCAGGCATTAAGGGACTCAAAGGAAAGAACGGTCACCGATTTCTTATTTGCCCATATTTTCACATGATTTGGGGTTCCTCGAGAGATAACAATAGACCAAGGGCCCCAATTCACCTCCAAATTGATTGAGGAGCCGATGGAGCAAGTATAGAGTTCGGCACAATAAAACCATGCCCTACCATCCGCAGGCGAACGAGCAAGTAGAAGTGAAAAACAAGGAGATAGAAAAAATCCTGACCAAAACCATGCAAAAACACAAGAAATATTGGGCCACATGGTTGCCAGAGGCAGTTTGGGCATACAACACCATGTGGAAATCCACCATAGGATGCACACCTTTCCAACCGGTCTATGGAAAAATGCGATGATGCCCATCGAGTTCGAAATCAAAACTCTGAGGACGGCTTCAGAATTAAATTTGAGCTTGGACGAAGCTCAAAAATAGAGGATTCGCTAGCTAGATCAGCTGGACGAAATCCGACTAGATGCTTTGCAGAGGACAGAGATTATACAGAAGCAGAGAAAGAAGTGGCATGATAACCACATCAAGTCGAAGAAGTTCCAGGTAGGGGAATGGGTACTGTTGTACGATTCCCGATTCCAAGAAAGGAAGGGCAAACTTATGCAGAGGTGGATGGGGCCGTATGAGGTGGCAGAGCTCATTAGGAATGGGGCGGTGCACGTTAAGACAATTGACGATAGCAACACCATGTTCACAGTCAATGGCCACCGACTACGCCCCTATAATACGTCCAAAACGTTACAGGTGGAATCCGGAGTAGGCATGGGGGAGACCCCATCTTGCTAGATCTGGACCGAACTCTCACAGGTGAAATGGTGGGCACGAAAGTGCTCACCCAAAATTTTTTAGTTAATATAGTTTTTTTTGTAATGTGTGTTTTTGTAGGGACGACGCCCGCATGCAAGCTGTAGGCATCCTAATCCAGGGCCTAACAGGCACGGAACGCGTCTAACTGCCTTTATTTTCCTTTCTTTTTTGGTTGCTTTTTGTAGGTGGAGGACCTGACAGCACGAGGGATAGGTATCTGGGAAACCAGGCCTGATTCGGCTCAGCATTCCGACACCGGCTCGTAGGTAGAATCTGGGCAGCGTGAAAAACTGGGAAGGCTTGATCACCCTTTTTCCAATCAAATCGCCATCCATAAGAAGGCGCCTTACTGCATCCTAGAAGGTGCCAAGCCAAGAAGAAGGTGCCTTAAGGTGCCTCATCGAAGGCACCAAGTCCAAGAAGGTGCCTTACTACACCCGAAGTGCCCATCCTAAGAAGGCGCCTACCATCCAAGAAGGCGCCAAGTCCACAAGAAGGCGCCTTCTACACCAAAGGCGCCCATCCGTAAGAAGGCACCTTACTCATCCGAAAGGCACCAAATCGAAGACAACGCCTTCCATCCATTCAGAAGTTCTAATAAAAAAATATATATACATATGTAGGTGCCTTCCATGGCAGGAAGGCACCAAGTCTTAAAAAAAAAAAAGCTAGCTGAGACGCCTTCCAACATCAGGAAGGTGCATTCATCCAATCGAATATGCCTTCCAACATCAGGAAGGCACATTCATCAAGACGAACGCCTTCCAACATTGGAAGGCGCAAACCAAGGAGGCCCTCCCACATTGGGAAGACGCATGTAGGAAAAAGTGCCTCCCACCAATCAGAGGCACCTCGTAGCACCGAAAGGCACATTCATTCGAAGAAGAGCACCGACAACGTCGGAAAGGCGCTACAAGGACACCATCCACATGGGAAAGGTACCAAAGAATGCCTCCTGTGTGCAACATTTACATCTACCGGATGCCTCGAGCGGAACGAAGCATCGCACGAATGAGTGGCATCAAAGGACCATACCCCTCCCTCGTGTCACAAGTCAGCAAATCAATGGCTACCACGATGACTGGAACGACGAATCAGGTACGCGCATACTAAATCAAATCGTTTATATAATTATTTATAAATACGCAGTACCAAAAAAGATATCGTCGTCATAGAGATCCTATCCCCCATAGCCGAAATTGCGTGCCAATGATAGGGCGTCTTCCATAATAGCTAGGGTTAGGCATATTTTCTATAAGAAGGTGCCTTCCTGAAGAAGGAAGGATAAAAAAATATACAACAGCAGAAGGTGCCATGGGAGGAAGGTCCAAGAACCACGCGATCAAGAAGAATGAACCCATGATACTGATGGGATCAGAGGGGCAGTGAAGACCCAATTCGAAGCCAAGGGGTGGCTCGAATACTGCACCCTAGTCAGTCAGGGCCAGGACATGGAGGCAGCTAGAGAATTCGCTGCCTCTTTGAGGGGCGATGCGGCCCAAGTACGAGGGGTGGAAATTCCAGTCACCCCTGAGTTCATCTCACAGAGACTGGATTGCCTCTCATGGGGGAATGTACATACAAGGGCGGAGTGTTAAAACTATACGCCGAAATACTCCTGCCAGGAGGAAATGTGCAGATAGACAGGGAGGGGTTACTCAAAAATAGTCTCCCCATGAATATGCGGAAGATGTTCGAGCAGATTGCTCGATTCTTCACATGCACAGGAAAGTATACCCATCTCGCACATTAATCATGTGCACTTCATCAATCACCTAGTGCATGGGAGGAAATTAAATATACCTTTCTACCTGGCGAATGCTCTGAAAGATGAAGCGGCTCGGTACCGTAAAGGGGCACCGTCCGCCTTAGCCCACCATGGGCTGATATCGGCATTGGTCCGCCACGCAGAAGCACAAGGACAGAACCACGACGCAGAGGGAGATGGCGGCCAAATAGAGCAACACAATGCGGTTGCCAAATTAGGGCAAGACGAAGCATCCCCTACAGAGGAGATAACAAACATCGAGCAATTGGCATTGCCCTATTTTCCAGGAGGAGCAGAGCAGTCACCGATGCCCGAAGACATAGAGGATAGAGGGCATTCCCCAATGCCCGAGTATGAGGAGGAAGGAGCGCCACTCACTGGTGGTGAGGATGAACCAATCCCCAGGAGGAAACGTCTACGGTGATTCCTCTCGATAGAGGAAGGACAGAGTGACCAGGAGATAGACGTTGCCGCCCAAACCCTCCGAGAATTAATGAACCAGAGCCCACGAAATGAAGGAACTTTCGGGAGTAACGACCAGATCGATGCGGCCTTGGAGGAGGCGCTCGAATGGCAAACCGATTGCTGGATGGCACAGCAGATTCTAGAAGATTGCCAAAACCAGCATAAAAGGGAATTGGAGGAAAGAGATAGACGAATCGCTCAGCTCGAGCAGCTGGTCCGACAGTTGCAGGAGGAAAATCAAATACTCCAGGACAGAGGAACAACAAGACAAGGAGGCATCCACTCAGACTGATTGGGTAGAAGAAGTGCCGACGAACTCTCCCACATCCGTCGAACGAGTATTCTCTTCGAGGGAGATTCGATCGGACGCCCGATAGAGCAGCCCAGAGGCAGGGGAGGATTCCTCTATTTTTAGGGGTGAAAAGAAAAGAAGTCCTACCATGCCCCCTGTCATTGTCCTGAGTGACACAGAGCAGGATGAAGGTCTCCAACAACAGATAAGACCAGAGGATAAGGAGGACCTCCCCAGGCCTGAAGAAGGAGAAGAGCCTAAGGGGTCGACACCAGGTAGACAGGAGAACGAAGGATCACCCTCGGAGATAGCAGCACAGCCGATCCTTCGGAGTAAAGAGAAGTCCCCAAAGGAGAAAGAAGAGACCCCGGTCCAAGCCGCCACATTTTCTATAGAGGCCAAGGCAAAGAGGCCCAGGACGGCTCGACAGAAGGCAAAAGTGACCTTCGTCGAGTCAGAGGAGGACGAATGGGACATGCAACTATTCGTCGAAAGGCAAAAATATTTTGAGTAACTGTGCAACGAAATGAAAGCAGCCAAGGAGGCCAAGAAGGCATCCTCGAGGGTAAAAGGAGATTCTGGCATCTGCGTCAATCCGGCAGAAGACAACCAATTTTGGGACATCTATGGTTCATCCCGAGGGTGGCCTTCCATGATGAGGAGGTACTTGGAATGGTGGGGAGTATATGGCCCACAATTGGAGGCCACTGCAATTGCAAAGGAGAATGCAGGGCTTACCCCTGAAGTGGCCGGATTATACAAGGCCCAAGTAGTGCCTTCCAGAGGGGATAACTCGGATATCCCTCTGGCAGTGGTCAGACCTCCATACGTCGACCTCTGGCAAGCTGTCGAAGCTGCATTTCAATCGATAGGAACAACGCTGGCTAGACCACCACCATAGCGGCCGAACAAGAAGAGGACAATTGACAACCATAGTTTCCCATAGGCAAAGGCGAACCACACCTTCAAATGCCGACATGAAAAGATAGACTCGGGCCATAGGGGCAGCAGAATCCTCCAAGAGATGGCGACGATGAAAAGTCAGAGGGCTACCTGTAGCTTGGATGCCACGAGGGCGTGGCATATGTTAGGCATGGGGGGATGATGAGCACCAAAAATGCTCATATTTTGTACATATTTCTTTGATCAATATGCGGTCGTATAATAAGGATTGCGTACTTTTATGAATGATTATATAGATATTTGATATAATTATGCGTGTTATCTAATTTGTGTGTTTTTAGTATGTTTTGTGGAATTGCAGTTGATTTAGTTAGATTTGGAACGGTCGAGGTCCTTTTGATGGACCTTGGCACTTTATTTCATCGGGGGTTAATGAAGAGAACACGAGCGCCTCCCTGCAGTCGAAAGGCGCCAACTGAATAGAGTGCCTCCCTGCAATCGAAGGTGCCAACCAAATACGAGCGCCTCCCTGTAGTCGAAAGGCGCCAACTGAATACGAGCGCCTCCCTCAGTCGAAAGGCGCCAACTGAATACGAGCGCCTCCCTGTAGTCGAAAGGCACCAACTGAATACGAGCGCCTCCCTGCAATCGAAAGGTGCCAACCAAAGATAAGCGCCTCCCTACAACCAGAAGGCGCCAACCAAAGACAAGCGCCTCCCCATAGTCGAAAGGTGCTAGCAAAAGGCAAGCGCCTCCCCACAACCAGAAGGCACCACTGATTCTTTGCCCGTTGACCAGATTTGAACGACGTGGATGGCAACGATCGGTGCAGTTCTAGCTCTGCATCATGCAGAGCTAAATTGGAGATTGCACCAACGTATCAAAACGTCTTACTGATGCCAGGCAAAGCACGAACCGAACAACGAACACGCCGCCATTAGAACAGAATGCCAGATGTCGATTGCATTTACCAGACTGTCTTGATTTAGTCTGGGATAGATCGACTGTTGTAACTACTTCTGTAATAGAAGTTCTATGGGTGTGTTATATAAACACATGCAGATCGTTCTGAGAAATATATAGAAATAATTAATAAAGATCCATTTAGAGTTACAGAAGATAGATTGTAATACGTTGATAAATATATTAAAGTTCCAGAAGTTCTAAGCGCGTGTTCGATCGGGAAGAAGCTGCTGGAGCCTGGGCCCACTCCAAGCCAGTATTTCTTCCCCATTTCCTTTTTGTTTATTTATTTTAATTAGTTTATTGCTTTCATAAGAACGTTCATTAGTTTGCTAGTTCCAGTATTTGCAGTAGATTTATTTTCAGGAATGTGTACATGATTTATTTTTGTAGATTTAATTCTGTTCTTCTTACGTAATTTATTGAGGAGTGCGGGAATGATTGACAACCATTTCAAGAACACCCCCAAATGTAGGATTAGCAGATTCACCTCCAAGTGGTATTGTAGTAACCTAATTTCGACTCTTCGCAAGTTTACGAAGCTCCCTGGGTTGATAATTAAATGCACGGGCATGTGACAAAAATAGGAAACCATTCACCTTGTTTGGCCCGCAACAACACTCATCTTCTTTGTTACATAAGACACAAATAGTTGGAACCACAATCCCTCTTTTGAACATATTGTATTTCATAAGGATCTTATTGAGAATGGCAATTAAAAAAACATAATAACCTTAGGGATGATGTTGAGCTTCCAAATTCTTTTAAGCTCAGGTTTCTCTGAGGTTACTTTACCCAAGACTCTATATCCATCCTTCACCAAGTACTGGCCTTGCTAGTTTCTTCCTCAAATTATATGATCCTCCTATGAACCTCTACCTAAATAATAACTCCTTAAAAGGTTTTGTAGATCTTTACCCCTTGGGCCTTGCATATCTTCTTGCAAGATTTTCCACTCTTGAAAATCACCCACCCTATGAATGTAACCATTAATTTTCTTACCATAGGTTCTAGTTAAATGTTATTTAATATCTTTGAACTTTTTGTAGTTCACTAAAGGCTTCTCTTGAATCCAAAGGTATTTCCAAAAGTCAATTTTGTCCCCCCTAACTACTCTCTATTTTAGGCCTGTAGGCACAAAATGGCCACATACTTAGTAAAATTTTGTAGAATTTTACCTAAGTGATAGAGTCATCATTTCACATACCTTGCAATGCACTTTGAAGTAGATTCGGGATAGAAGATATAAACCTGTCCAAAAGTTAGTGAAGTTTTCATACTTGAAGCAATTCTGAGATATTTATTTTTGGCTTCAGAATAATGACAGGTCTCAAATCCATAAAATTTCCAAGTAAATAATGATGTCAATGATGAAGAAGGGGGGATTGGTGATTCAGAGGATGAATGAAGTGTTTCCTTTTTGAAATGAAGACAAAACGAGACAATGGAACGATGAAAGTGCGAATTCATGATAAAGGGCTATATGACTAACTTCAGATCCATAATGGTGACAATGTAGGGTGTTTTATCATGAAGTTTATCAGGAATGGAGAAGGAGTGACCTCACACCATGGTGGGCCTATATCGGTGATTATATGCCTACGCACTTGTTCTACCTGAAATAGAATTCAGAAAAGCAATAGGGAAATGATGACATCATCAAGGTTCTATTGTGGATTGAAGAAGATGATGTAGAATATGATGTATTTTGAATAACTAAGAGTGGATTTTATGCTCAAATATCAAGGATTCAGATTGGAGATTCCACAAATTTTGATGCATAAAGATGATATCATCAAGGTTTTAAAGTGGGATGGCACTTGATTCTCCTCACTATTTTGATAAAGCTTATGCCGAATTGGATCTAAACTATACAATGAGGAGAATCAATGGTGGATGTTATGTCAATGAATCTTAGATGTTTAAGGGACATTTTTACACCAGGATTGTAATAGTCAATTGGAATATGAAGCATCCAAGATTTTCCAAAATATTGAACCAAAGGCGGTTACAGATCGACGACGGTAGATCACTCCCAAGAAGAATCAACTGAAAGACATGATCTCCAATGGTCAAAACTCTAGTTTCACTAAGTGACCAGCAAGTTGTAGAGGCCCTGAGCTACCATGGCGAACCTTATTTTGATGGATTTCCTAGAGGATGAACCAGTATGTTGATGCCAGCTAGATCTCTCTACTTTTCTATAGTAATTCTTCTTGATTATTTTAATTTTGCAAAACTATAAGTAGAGGTTGAACCCTCATGTTTAATGGTCAGCTCTATCGTGTTTTCATGTGCTATTGTAAATATTCCTAAAAAGCTTATGGAAGGATCATTACATTAATATTCACCTCAAATATGTGTTCTCGTGCTTGATATCAGAGGTTTAGATTCTTTAGTTATATTTTTGTAAATGCTTTAATGGTTAGTTTGTGCCTAATTAATGGATTACTAGTTGTTACAATAATTGAAATATACATTTGAGTTTGCTCTATGTTGTTAGGAAGTACATTTCTATGAAATATAGGTATTGGTGAATTATGTTATTTGGATTATCATTTCCTGGATATTAAAATTTCTTGCTGCAATATTTCTCTATTGTGCTTTAATAGATAAGAGATAATCTAATTTGAGATAATGTTGGTTTGATTATATATCTTTGATATAGTTTTTGGGAGATTTTTCATGGTAGTCCAATGTTGTTAACCTATCCAGACACTATTATTCACATTTCTCTAACCCTAATCTTCTTTTACCCTAAACCTCAAACCCTAAGTGATCATAATTGTGTCAATAATATGATAAGTTGACAAGGAACCAACCTACTATTGAGGTTGGATCAAAATCCCCTATTTTGGTCCATCTAATGTTGAGTGCTGGGCTGTAGCTCTTGGGTGCAAGCCTAGACAAAAAATAGGAGTATAGACAGTCGCAGTGTCAAGTGAAAACTTAGTGCAATTTAGTACCCAACAATTTTTGGCATGCCTGATGGGACCAGTTCAAAAAGGAACACGAAACCCATCTAATAAGTATAAATATCTCAACCCGAAGGAATCAAGATTTGGTGAATTGTCTTTATCATTTTGTAGTTCACTAAAGGCTCCTCTTGAATCCAAGGGTCTTCCCAAAAGTCAATTTTGTCCCCCCTACCTACTCTCTATTTTAGACCTGTAGGTCCAAAATGGCCACATACTTAGTAAAATTTTGTAGAATTTTTCCTAAGTGATAGAGTCATCATTCCACATACCTTGCAATGCACTTTGAAGCAGATCCAGGATAGAAGATATGAACTCGTCCAACAGTTAGTGAAGTTTTCATACTTGAAGCAATTCTGGGTGATTTATTTTCGGCTCTAGAATAGCGGTGGGTCTCAAATATGAAAAAGTTCCATGGAAATGATGACGTCATTGGAAAAGAAGTGCATATTGGAAATTCAGAGGATGAAGGAAGTGTTTCCTTTCTGGAATGAAGACAAGGCAGGACAATGGAATGATGAAAATATGGATTCATGATAAAGGGTTATATGACTAACTTCAAAATTGGAATGGTGACATGGTAGGGTGTTTTATCACGAATTTTATCCATAATGGAGGAGTGACCTCACACCATGATGGGCCCAGATCAATGATTATATGCCTGTGCACTTGTTCTACCCGAAATATAATTTGCAAAAGCAATAGGGAAAGGATGATTTCATCAATGTTCTATTATAGATTGAAGAAGATGATGCAGAATATGATGTATTCTGAATAACTAAGAGCAGATTCGATTCTCAGATATCAAGAATCTAGATTGGATATTTTGTAGCTTCTGATGCAAAAATATGACATCATCAAGGTTTTAAAGCAGGATGACACTTGATTCTCCTCACCATTTTGATAAAGCTTATATCGGATTGGATATGAACCGTACGATGAGGATAATCAATGGTGGAGGTTATGTCAACAAATCTTGGATGTTTAAGAAACATTTTTACACCAGGATTGTAACAATCAGTTGGAAGATGAAGCATTAAAATTTTTCCACAAGATCGAACTAGAGGCGGTTATAGATCGATAGTGGCTGATCACTCCCAAGAAGAATCGATGAAAATACATGATCTCCAATGGCCAAAACTCTAGTTTTACTGAGTGACCAACAAGTTATAGAGGCCCCGAGATTCTAGGGTGAACCTTATTTTGACGAATTTCCCAGAGGATGAACTAGTAAGCTGATGACATCTAGATCTCTCTACTGTGGTGTCAAAACAAGATCATTGTAATGCTTCTTGATTATTTTAATTTTATAAAACTATAAGTAGAGTTCAAACCCTCATGTTTAATGGTCGGCTCTAGCGTTTTTGCCTGTGCTATTGTAAATATTCCTAAAAAGCTAATGGAAGGAGCATTACATTGATCTTTGCCTCAAATCTATGTTCTCGTGCTTGATATTAGAGGTTCATATTCTTTAGTTGTATTTGTGTAAATGCTTTAATGGTTAGTTTGTGCCTAATTAATGGATTACTAGCTATTACAGTAATTGAAATATGCTTCTGAGCTTGTTCTATGTTGTTAGGAAGTACATTTCTGAGAAATATAGGTATTGGTAAATTCTATTATTTGGATTATCATTGCCTGGATATTGAAATTACTTCCTGCAATATTTCTCTATTGTGCTTTAATAGATAAGATATAATCTAATTTGATATAATGTTGGTCTAAGTATATATCTTTAATATATTTTTTTGGATATTTTTCATGGTAGTGCAATGTTGTTAACCTATATGACCAGTATTATTTGCATTTCTATAACCCTAATATTATCTTACCCTAAACCTCAAACTCTAAGTGAGCATAATTGTGTCAACAATCTAATAAGTTGACAAGGAACTAGCCTACTATGGAGGTTGGATAGGAAAACCCTATTTTGGTCCTTCCAATGTTGACTGCTAAGTTGTAGTTATCGAGTGCAAGCCTGGATAGAAAATAGGAAGATAGAAAGTTGTAGTGTCAAGTTAAAACTTGGTGCAATTCAGTTCCCAACATTTTTTGGCATGCCCAATGGGACCAGTTCACAAGGAACACGAAACCCATCTAATAAGTATAGATATCTCAACCCAAAGGAATCAAAATCTGGTGAATTGTCTTGACCTTTTTGTAGTTCACTAAAGGCTCCTCTTGAATCCAAGGGTCTTTCCAAAAGTTAATTTTGACCCCCCTACCTACTCTTTATTTTAGACCTGTAGGCCTGTTGTGAGGTTTTCACAACTAGCCCCAAGAATTGGGGACCCACCTTTTAAATTTTGTACTTTGGAGTATTGTTGTGTTCTTGGAGTGATAATTTTGAAATTTCCTATCTTGGATGTGTGCATTTTCCTTTTCAAGTCTCTTGAGTAGTTCTATGGATTTTCCAAGGTTTTGAGTGGAGTCTTCTTTTGAGTGTTAAGGGTTGGGAGTTGTCTTTCACCTCATTTTTATTTTGATCTCCAATGTTTCAAGCATTTGAAAGTGATAAAATCCACCTTTAAAAAAATTAAGAAAAAAAAGGAAAAATTAATTAAAAAAAACTATATATATATATATATATGTATGTTATATACACAATAAAAATTTCAATTTATTATATGTAATAAAATATATATTTTATTGCATACAATAATAATAATAATATTACAAAAGTCTTAATGAATAAACATGGGAAAATGCAATTAAGTAAGCATTAAGACTTTCACATGGGGATCATAATTTAAAATTGTAAACCTTATTTTAATCTTAAATGTTTGAGCTAACTTGGGTTTTCTATTCGCAGTATGTATATGGAATGAAGATATCGCATTGTTCGATGAGGACACCCCTACGGGACCCGCATGATGGGAAAACCAAGAGGTGGATGACACCTATTGCAACAACAACCATATATGATTATTGGACGAAAATGGTGACATGACGCCTGGTTTGGATGTGATGCAAGAGTGGATAAAGTGGATGATATGGATGTCCATGTGGTGACCAATAACTTATGATAAACTTAAGAGCTTGGGTGTTTATGCAAAACATGACACGGATGATGGGGTTCCACTAAGGCAAAGATGAAGTGTGTAGTAGACGACAACGTGGATGTTGGTGGACCTATTGCACAACAAGGTAGAGACTTAGCCAAGATTCGATGGCATCTAAAAGCGGTAGCAAATTCCATCAAGTTGGCAGTACTAACAACACCAACACTGATGGATAAGAAGTGTTGATAGGGCAATATTCATAGCATCAGATGCTTGAATTAGTGTAGAGTGTTGATTGCCAGCAAATCATGACAGTGTCCATTATGAAATATGGTATTATGCAAACCATGAAATCAAATGAATCACAAACAAGTAGTAAAGGAACACAGTTTATAGAAAACATAAATTGCATTACCATCCCAATCAACAACAGTAGAAGAATGATTATAAATTTTGAAGCAAGTATCGCAGGCCCAGTTAGAAGGTGACCAAAAGCAAGCATGGTTTAGATGAAGTGGCAATGGGTGTATTCTAGGATGAAGGTGATTTGGCACCTGGGTGAATGACCATGATTAAATTTAGGTGGGCCCCACGAATGTAGTAAAAGGCCAAAACATGAATTTATTACACACAGCATCAAAGATTTTCAAGTGTGTAATGAATATTAAATGTTAATGAAATAACAAGCCCACCTGTTTTGTTGATAGAGGCAGTGAAGATAGTCAATGAAAGTATCGCGAACTTGCCAAGAAATTAGCAGAGTGCCAAGTGTGGAACAACAAGGATACGATGAAAACCGACATTAATCCAATGCAACAAACGACATCCATGTGGCTTATGGCGCAGTGGACTCAAATTGGCATGGTCAAAGAGAACAAGTTGGACATGATAGTTTGGGCGACGCGATGAATGTTCTGACTAATGTAGGGCTATCTAGACTAGCATAAGTGGAAGGTTTGATTTTGTAGACATTGCATAGCCGATAAAAGTCTCACCCTTGGTGCACTTCGGCCACTTGGAGAAGACGTCATAGAATGAAAATACATGGCTTGGATGGGCCCATGTTGACACAAAAATCCAAGGAGAAAGCACACAGGTGCTAACGTAGGCTAAATTGAAGGTTGCCAACATTAGGATATGACCTAGCATCCGACATGGCTTCTAAAAGGAACATCAGTCAAGTGTGCTCGTGGAAAATAGAGGAAAGGGGTCATTGGCAAAATATGGCTCATAAATAACAATGTGGCAACATTAGTAGACAATTGCATACCTACAATAGAATAGGGATGATGAAACTATGGGTGAGTCATCATCAAACTATGTAGCGTTCACGCCCAGGAGAAGGATTTCGGTTAAGTGGGCATTTATGATAGGTGAACTGGCAAAACCCAAAGTGGTTAAATGTTATATCCAATAGCATATGTAAGAATTAGACAGAATGGACCGTAAATAGGCAAAGGAATATTAACAATGGGGATATAAAAAACCCTAACCCTAATCATGAGATTCGGTGCAATAAAATTCCATAATTGCAAGAAAAGTTGGTTTGCTGCGTTGTAAAATATTTCATGGAAGGAATGTTGCAAGTGGGATGAAAGCAGTGTTGGTAGCATTCGAATACAAGCCTGCATGCAATGAGTCCATGGTATTGAGCTCTAAATTCTCTTCATAGTCTTAAGTTTGTATATTAGCCTATAGGCTACACGTATTAAAATGCACTAGGCTATATTCATTGTATTAATGGGAGTCATAAGGGATTTATTTTATGGTGAAAGTCATGTATTGTTTTATTTATTTTGATGCATGAGATATATGGAGATATAAGGGAGATGATACTCTAAGGGTTTTTATATTATATTATGTTATGATATTATAAGGTAAAAGGGAGTTATAAGGAGTTTTAATAGGAGATATCTATTATATATATATATATATATATATATATTATAATATCCAGGAGGCATAAGGATTTTTTGGAAGTTGAGTTTCATTTAACATGATTTATATTATAATGAAAATATGGAGGGCTAGAAATTTTGTAAAGAAGGATATTTTTTGGAAATAGAATATTTTATTTGGAAAGATCAACCTTTGTGTGCAATATCAAAGGGAGATTACGTCTAAAACTACTATTTTATTGTATATTATTTTTTGCATTATTTTCTGCTTGTATCTATTTGTTTATGCCATGAAATGGGTTACAATAGGTGAATGCTAGAAATAATGCAAGTTTGGTTCATCTTTGAGTCTCGCACTTGTTCTAATTTGATTGTGCTTGTGTTGCAGGTCTATTAGGTCAAGTTGTTTTAGATTCATCTCATAACCTGGGGTTTTGCAGGGAGGGGATTGCTAACCAAATTTGATGTCATTTTTTCTTTATTATGTTTCCAGCTAACCTTGTAGATAATTTATGTTGTTTATTTTCAGCACTTTAGATTAATCTATTTAACATTTCATTTTGGTCCTTCCAAAATTTTTGATATTTTATTTTTCATTCTGGTCCTTCCAAAATTTAAGTTGTTTCTTTTCCATTCTGGTCCATTCCAAAATTTCAACTTGAGCACTTCCATTCTGGTCTTTCCAAAAAAATTGTTCATTTTCAGTTTTCATTTTCATTCTGGTCCATTTTCCAGAGTTTCCCGTTGCATTTCTGGTTCATTTGTTTCTATTCTGGTCCTTATCTAGAATTTTTGCACCTCCAAATACATCAATTTAATTTTTAGATAAAATTTTGGTTTAGGAGTGCTATTAATGCCAAATTCACACTAAGGCAAATAAAACAAATGAAAAATGACATGCTAAATTACTAATTTTACTAACACCAAACTCTAACATAGGGACAGTGGAACACTTACAATGAAGATAAAATTTATCCACTAACTTCAAAATGAACCACACATTAAAGGCACGGATCTTAAAATAAAGTGGACCATTCCACACAATTTTACATTTGGAATCTTTTAATTTGAAGATAAAATATTCTACTAACTTGGATTTAGGGTAGACTATTTCACTATCAAGAGCGCTAAAGGAATCAATCTTTTGCACTTTGGATGTTTTATTACTAAGCAATGTTTGAGAGGAACCATAAAGGCCCCTTGTTAACTATCACTTGCAAGTTTTGAGTTATTATGGTATACATGTTTTATTTTATAATGAATATTTGCTTACCAGAACCTTAGAGAAATGAATAAGTCTTATTCAATTTCTTTGTAAGAGAGAGTTTTCAATTTAATACTCTACTTGTGGTGATCATTTTGCGATAGGGCAAAATATTCACTCAACATTTTAGCGCTAGAAGGAGGGCCTTCTTTATTGCTTTGTGATTTAGATATTTCTAATGGTTAATGTGGTCAATTTTGTTTCCACTTTATTGTGCTTGCAGGTACAACATTATTCAAGTTTATCTTGATTTGTTTGTGAGAAGCCTTGTTATAATAGTTAAGTTTCCCAAGTTGGACCCATCTGAGCATATTTCTACTAGATCTAAAACTATCGGGGAAACTATCTTTCAAAATCTTACTCTTAATTATAGGAAACCAAAAAACAAAACTCAAGAGATCAAAATCCCATCCAGTATACTTGATCTAGGGTCACCTTTAGGTTCAGGTACATCTAGTGGGTCTCCATCCATTGTTTCAGTTACCCCATCTACACCAAGTGTATCTGTACCCATCATTTCGATAGTTTCTACTATTCGGGTAGGGTTTCCACCATTGCATAACATGGCCCAACAAAACCAACCTGCCCTTTGGTGTAGTGTGCAAAGTTATCCCTTGAATATACCGAGGAATTTCCATGAATTGCCTAGGCATATTGAAAGATAAATATCCAAGTTCATACATGATGGTCTCGTTACCGCTAAAGAGCATGTCCAAATCTACAAATATTACATGTTTAGACATGAGGTCACTCATGTAGATATTGCATGTCAAATATTTCCTAATAGTTTGGACCATGTGGCTAATGAGTGGTACATAAATCTACCCTTAGGGTCCATTACTTCATGGGCCCAATTGGAAGCTACCTTCATTAGCCAATTTTGATTGTTTCTAGATCCTTCCATCATCTATAATCTATTTGTGTCCTATAAACGGTTACCCAACGAGCCTATTAGGACATTCAATGCTAAGTTCCAAAAGCTATACATGAATGTAACTTGCCACTTTGTGGTAGATGCCATTATGGCCCTTCAATTATATTTTGGAGCTTTAGATCCAGTAACATCCTTGTTTGCCAAAAGAAATCATCAGGTTACAACTCTTGCCTTAGCCTATGCCGAGACAATGACCCTTGAGCAACAAATAAACTCACCAGGAGGGGGGTTGTCTCAATGGCCTGGGATGGGACAATATGGTCCATACAGTCAATTCACCATGATGAATCAGGTAATGGCATCACAAGTTCCAAAAATTAATAACCTCTGACAACCATGTCCATTAATTACAAACTATTCACCATTTCCTATGTATCCTAACGCATCCATCCCACCACCAGCCATGTTATCAAACAACTATATGACCACACCAGGGTTTTTATGCTTAATAATCAGTTGAACATGCTTGGATTCAATGTGATTAATACCCAAAAACCTATGACTTATCCTACGATCACACCACTTCAAAGTGTGAATCCTGGATGGAACCAAAATACTTAGAGTCAATCCATTGTGTCTATTCCAGAGGTGGCTAATGCAAGAAACACATTTGGACTTGGAGCTATAGTGCCCCAACCAAAAGGGCCTAAAGCCAAGATGGATAAGTTGGAAGAAAAAATAGCCAAGCTGACAATCAATGTGGGAAACATGAATAAAAGTCTGGTACAATCCTCCGGACATAACCGACCTCACAACCATAGAGGAAAAGGGCCATACAACACTTATCCCAATAATGGGTGTGTACCCAACCCAGTAGCCAATCAAGCAAATGTTTCGAAAGATTACGATGAGTTAGAATTTTGTGATGATGAATTGCCCCATTGTTGTCAAGGAAAGCAAGAAACTTTGTTAACTAAAGTTTCTCACATCCAAGAAAGTGAGGAAGAGGAGAATTTTGAGGTTTTAGGAGAAGAAGATGAAGAGACTTTGAAAGTCCAATCCACTAAACGTTTTGGGAAAGGAAATCATCAGTATTATACAAGAAGCTCTAAGGATCCCAAAACTTCCTCCACTCCTCCAAACAACCCATTACTTCCTCCTGATACAAAAGGTGAGGTTAATCCACCTCCTCCACCGATTATAGAGATGTCCAAACCGATAAAAAATATGTCAAATTTGAAAAATCTCACTTATGACTTAGAAGAAGACATGAAGAAAAACAAGGCTAATATCTCGTTGTTCGAAGTAGCCAAAATTTTGGGTCATGAAATAGGTTCACTGAAAAACCCCCCTAGTCAAGGCTAATATCTCGTTGTTCGAAGTAGCCAAACTTTTGGGTCATGAAATAGGTTCACCGAAAAACCCACCTAGTCAAGTCCATGAAGCCAAGGGTGTTGAGTCTCAATTGGTTCTAAAAATGGAAAAGTGAGAAGTACCTCCCTTTATCATAACCATTAGAATTGCAGGTAAAAATTTACACAATTGTCTGATAGATTCAGGTGCTTCGACCAACATCATGCCCCTAGAAATTTGTCAAAAATTAGGACTCACACCCATCCCTTATAAGAGTAAGCTGGTACAATTGGATAGATATATTATGGATGCTGTTGGAAGTCTAAATTATGTCCTTATTCATATTAAATTAGAACCTAGGGTTCAACATCACATAGATATATCGGTGCTTAATATTCCTACCAAATATGAAATGGTATTGGGGAGATATTGGAGTAAAAATCTGAATGGATATATTATAATAGATTCTTCCCATATGTGGTTGCCTTGGAGAGGAGTGGCAAATCAAATTCAGGTGGATAGTGAACCTAGACTCAAGGAGATGATAACTGAATACAACAAACCCAACAAAATCCAGTATGTTGAGACTGAATTAGGGGCCTATAGCTTGGACATAGAAGAAGCTACCGAAGGACCTCAAAAGGAGAAGTTTTCTTGTAACACTTCGAAAGAGGATAATATGGTTTGGACTCTAATATTTGATGGATCTAAGTCAAAACAAGGTGCTAGAGCTGGTATTGAACTTACATGTCCAGGTAGCAAGCCTATGCTCGTTGCCTATAGATTATAGTTTCCAACCACCAATAATGTAGCAGAGTATGAGGCACTGGTTTTTGGACTTCAATTGGCCCTAAGGATGAAATTTAAATGTCTCAAAGTGTTGGGAGATTCGGAGTTGGTGGTCAAACAAGTTAAAGGGCAATATACTTGTCGAGATAAAATATTAAGCCTTTATGGAACCAGAGTTAAGGATTTGATAGATGAATTTGACGCGTTCAATATATCCCTTATCTCTAGGAAAATTAATTGCATGGCATATTATTTAGATGTAGCCACAAGTATGCTTAAACCTATGGACCATAAAAAGTGCAAGAAATTCTCAATCGAATTAGTGCCTTGCCCTTCGATACCAGATAATGTTACGAATTTTCAAGTATTCGATAGTGACAGACATGTGTTCAATTTTATCACTAATTCTAGAATTTTTGAAAATCAGGTAATAGATGAAGACAAGAGAGGGTAAGAAGAAACATAATTGCAATGCGAGGCAACTGGAGTGTGGAATGATATGCCGAATGGTATGGTTTTGTTAGATAAAATATTTGATATTGGATACCAAGAGAAAAGAGGAAGAAAGGTACCACCCCCTAAATAATCTTGTGATTTAATAAATTTAAGGAGTGCAAAAAATCCATGAGAAGTATTTATTGCTAAGGCATGTACAAGGCAATAAATGGAGTCTATCACTCATGCATTAAAGGAATACATCGATTGCATAGCATGGAGCTATAAGGATTTGAAAACTTATGATCAAAATGTGATAATGCTTATGATTCCATTAAAACCTGACTCAAAGCCTTTTAGACAGAGACAAAGAATGGTCAACCTGATTTTAGAGCCACTAATAGAGAAAGAAGTGAAGAGACTGCTAGAAGCAAAAATCATCTTTCCTATTAGACATTCTACATGGGTGGCCAATCTTGTCCCAATAATAAAGAAGAACGGAGAGATAAGGTTGTGCATAGATTTCAGGAATTTGAATAAGGGTTACCAAAAGGATAATTATCTATTACCCACTATCGATAATATTATTCAAAAGGTAAATGGGTAAGATGATGTCATTATTGGATGGTTATTCAGGATATAATCAAATTCTAATTCATCCAAATGATAGAATGAAGACAAACTTCACAATGAAGTGGGGAACATTCGCATACAGGAGGATGCCATTTGGATTATTGAATGCAGGTGCAATTTTTTAATGAGCCATGGATTTTGCATTCAAAGGTCTCATTGGTAAGTGTATCATTGTTTACATTGATGACATTCTTGTCTTCTCTAAGAAAAGTGAAGATCATGTCAAGGACTTGATAAAAGTACTTTAGAGATGTAGGGAACATGGGATCTCCCTTAATCCGAAAAAAAATACATCTTTGGAGTAACATAAGGTAAGTTATTAGGACATGTCATTTCCAAGGATGGGATTGTTATTGATCCGAAAAAAATCTTAGCTATACTAGCCATTCCTCCACCTAATAGCAAGAAAGAGTTAAGATCCTTTTTTGGTAAGATTAACTTTGTGAGAAAATTTATTTCAGGTTTCGTCGAGATTGCCAAGCCTTTGAATGACATGTTAAATAAGGATGTTCAGATAAAATGGACAAATGAAAATAGATAAGCTTTGAACAGCATCAAGAATGCTATCTCTAAAGCCCATGTTTTAATTAGTCCAAATTTTGCAAAGCCTTTCTATGTCTATACTTTTGCTTCAGATCATTCTTTTGCAAGTGTCTTAACTCAAAAGAGCGAGGGTAGCATCGAAAATCCCATAGCCTTTTTTATTGCTCCATTGAAGGATGTAAAGCTGAGATATTCTTGTTGGAAATTTTGGGTATTTTGGGTACATTGCCTTTGCTCAAGTATATAAGTTGTCATTGATGTCAAGAAGCTTTTGAAGGAATTTGATTTGATGTCAAATAATTTGTTTTGATGAAGGTTACGGCATGACAGTTTCAAAGGTCTTTTGCAAACCCCAAGCTGACAAGTTCGAAAGAAAGTAAGTTGGAAAAGTGTCGCGATATCGCGACATGTCGCATTTTCGTGACTTAAGGAGAGAGAAAGCATTTTAGAAAAGTGTCGCGATATCGCGACATGTCGCATTTTCACGACTTAAGCAGGAGAGAGAAAGCATTTTAGAAAAGTGTCGCGATATCACGACATGTCGCATTTTCGTGACTTAAGCAGGAGAGAGAAAGCAAGTTAGAAAAGTGTCGCGATATCGTGACATGTCGTAGTTTCATGACTCAAAGAGGAGAGAGAATGTACGGAGTCAAAAATGTCATGATTTCATGACATATTGCAAGGAAGGTTGTACGGACGAAAAAGTGTCACGATTTCATGACATGTTGTAGGAGAGAGAGTCCGAAAGAAAAAGTGTCACGATTTCGTGACATAATGCAGAAGAGAGAGTCCGTAGTGTGAATTGTCATGATTTCATGACAAGTTCGAAGAGAGAGAAAGTAACACGAAAAGTGTCATGATTTCGTGACATGCTGCAGATGAAAATGTTCCAAGTAAGAACTGTCATGATTTTGTGACATGCAGCAAAGGAAAGGTTTCGAAGTAAGAAATGTCATGATTTCGTGACATGTTGAAGAGAAAGCGTACGGATGCAAAAAGTGTCATGATTTCATGACAGGTTGAAGAGAAAGCTTACAGATGCAGAAAGTGTCATGATTTCATGATAGATTGAGATGGCAGCATACGGTTGGAGAAAGTGTCATGATTTCATGACAGAAATAGAAAGTAGGTCTTCAATAGGAGAAGAGTCACGATTTCATGATAGAAGCAAAACGAAAGAGCATGGAAGAAGAAGCGTCATGATTTCATGACAAATTCAAGGAGGAAGAGCTCAAAGGCGAAAGCGTCATGATTTCATGACATGTTCCATTTTCGGGCGTAAGGCAGAGAAAAGCACAAGGCAGCGAAAGTGTCACGATTTCGTGACATGTTCCATTTTCGCTAGTGCAAGCAGAGAAAAGTGCAAGGAAGCGAAAGTGTCACGATTTCGTGACATGTTCTGCTTTTGCAGGTGCAAGCCGAGAAGAGGTTAAGAAAGTGAAAAGTGTCACGATATCGCGACATGTTGTATTTTTATGGCAGAAGCTACAGAAGAGTTACAGAGACAGTGAAGCCGACAAAGTCAAATTTTAGCCGACGAAGATTAGGGCTTGCAGCCGATGAAGATTAGGGTTTGCATTTGTTATAACAGTCGACTAAGATTAAAGTTTTCATCATGAAAATTTTGTTATAAAAGGAGGGCTGTTTGGAGAGTTGAAGAGTGGATGAATGTGTTGTTGAAGTGCGATGTTCGTAGATAGTGCACAGAGCAAGAAGTTCGATCGTCGAGAGCAGAGTGCAAAATTTGATCGTAGTGTGCAGAGTGCATTTCGTCGAATCATTCTAAGTGTGAAAGATCACAAAGGAAGCAGAGTGTGCGAAGACGATGCCATTGTGATTGCATAGAGGTGCAAAGGTTGAAGTTCGATCAAGTGCAGCTGTGATTGCGAAAAGAGAGCAGAGGGCATAGAGAGCACAAAGGGCAAAGACGAATGTGGAGTGCTATTGCTTGAGGACAGAGGTGCATTGGTTCTTTGAGAAGAACTTGAGGGTAGATTTGGCAAGTCTTTGAGAAGGCTTGTGTGTAGAGGATTGATTTGTTCAAAGTTGGACAGATCTGACAGACAGAGGAAGACTTGTACTAGACCGATTGACTGTGTTTGGTACAAGTTGTTGAGCTATTGTGGACGTGATCATAGAAGGCAGAGGTCTCTTAGGCTAAGCATTGAGGACAGGAGGTCTTCGATGGAAAGGAGTTCCACGTGTTGGCAAGAGGTAGAGGTAGTTGATCTTCTGAGGGATCATTTCCAGAGCAGAGGGGAAGGTATCTCCTTTGAGCCGAGGCTCATAAACATTGTAATTGGGAAGGATTCCCAAAGAACTTTGAGATAACTTTTAGAGAAAAGTTTTGTGGATGTAGCCCAGCCATTCTGGGTGAACCACGTTAAAATTGATGTCACTTTGTGGATGATTTTGTGCATTGCTTTGATATTGCTTTGGGTATATTGCTTTACTATTTTGAAATATAAAGGAAAAAGTAAAAGAGGTCTTATACTGTTCACCCCCCTCTCAGTATAAGCTTGTGTTCTTCAATTGGTATTAGAGCAGGTGCCTTCGAAAAGTTTAACAACTTGAAGGAAAAGCTAGTAAAGAACACAATGGATTATTCAAGTGGCAATGCAACACCTATTCTTGATGGGTCAGATTTTGGTCTTTGGAGTGCAAGGATGAAGGTTCATCTAATGGCACTTGGTAATGAGGTATGGGAAGTAATTGAAGATGAGTACACTATTCCTGTACATGGTCCAAATACTAAAGAAGAAAGGCTCCTACATCACAGCAATTCAAAAGCAATGAATGCAATCCTGAAAGGCTTACGGAAAGCAGATCTCACCAAAGTGATTCACTGCAAGACAACTAGTGAAATGTGGAAACAGATTGCAGGTGGTTCATACGGGTGATACAAATGTCGGAAAGGCCAAGTTGAGACACTTCAAAGGTATGTTTGAACAACTCAAGATGAATGATGATGAAAATATTAGTGACTACATGCTTCGTATGGATGAGGTTGTTAACTCCATGAAAGACTTAGGTCTTGAGCTTGCTGAAAATGATGTTTGTGATAAGATTTTAAGATCTCTTCCTAATAGATTTAGTGAAAATATTTCTGCTATTGAGGAAGCTAAAGATTTGGATAAGTTGAAAAAGGATGAGCTCCATAGTATACTTGCAGCATTTGAGTTGAGAACTCAAGTGAAGGTTGATGTCAAGAAAGAGGCAACTTTCAAGGCTACCAAGAAATCCAAGGGTAAACAACTTCAAGAGAGTGATGAGTCTTCTAGTGATGAAGAGGCATATTACAACAAGAAAGGCAAGTTCTCTAGAAAGCACAAAAGCGTGAAAAATATAAGATGTTTCAATTGTGGAAAGTTTGGTCATTATGCTACTGATCGTACTGTTCCCAAGAATGAAAGTGATGAAGACAAACAGGATTCCAAGAGCAAGGATTCTGAAAAGCACAAGCATCACAGAAAGAACAAAGATGAGCACAACAATCAAGGAAAGAGGTATTCTCACAAGCACAAGAAGAGTTTCTACCTAGACAAAGCAAGTAAGTGTTCTAGTAGTGATAGTGAAAGTTCTTCAAGTGATGATGAAAATGAGATGTTGTTCATATCAGAAAAAGAGGAAGAACCGAAACATAGATTCATTATCATGAAATGTCTTAGATGTGGAAATTTTGGTCACCTTGAGGATGATTGTACAAATAATGATTTGGTTTCCAGTATGTATGAGGATGCTTCAAAAAACTATAAGGAAGATGCATGTATGGTTTTTGAAAAAGGTAGCACCTCTAGTGATAAGAAATCTGAAAAAGGCTTTGATGATTCAGAGAGCAAACAAATAAAGGATCTTGAAAGTGAACTTATTAGTGCTCTTAGTGCTTTGAAAAAGGAAAGAAAGAAGAATGCTAGACTCAAGGATAAGTTAGATGAATGTTGTATGGAGAGAGATGATCTTATAGAAAATCTTGATTTCTCTATAGCTAAGACACAAGAACTCAAGGATGAGTTAGAGTCTAAGGTTCTTGAGTATAGTGAGTTGGAACAGAAAATGGCTTCTTTGAAAGAGGAAACTAAAGAGTACAAGGATAAGCTTTACAGGTTTCAAGATAGCTCCAAAAGGGTTAAGTCACTCATCAAAGGTCAAAGAAAAACAACAGATAAAACAGGCCTTGGTTTTGTTAAGCCACACAAGGAACAAGTTGGAGAGTCTAGTAAGAGACTCCAAAAGGAAGAGAGTTCTGATGAGGAAAGTATTTCAGATCATGAGTCCTTGAATGATAGATGCGCAGAAATAGAAAACAGAATTCAGAATGAGAAGAAGAAGTTTTCAGGACCCAAGAGGTCAAATAAAGGAAAATTTCAAGGCAGATGTTTTGCGTGTCACAGGTTTGGTCACATGGCTTCACATTGCATGGCTCAAGTGAAGAAGGTAAATGACAATTTTAGAAGTGCTAGTTTCTTTCAAGGGTATTGCTACTCTTGTCAATAGTTTGGGCACAAGGCAGTCTATTGCGAGGTAAATAACAGGAACAGGTTTGATCAAAACAGGTTCGGCCAGAACAGGTTTGGTCAGAATAGGTTTGGGCAGAACTGGTGGATTCAAAGATCAGGTTTACCTCAGAGAAACAACATCGTCAAGTGTTTCAAGTGCAACAATGAAGGTCATATAATCAGACAGTGTAGAGCTAAAATTCTAGAATACAGGTACAGGAACAGTGGCATGATCAGGTCCAAGGATCAAGGCATAAACAAGAACAGGGATGAGAACAAGAACAAGAACAGTGACAAGAACAGGAATATGGACAAAGAGTTCAAGAGAAGGCCCGACAAGGAAGTTATAGACGCTGATGATGATCAGTGCCTAATGGGAGTTTTACTCCCACCCCAAAATTAATCACCTCATCAGGAGGTGGGGGAGGGACTGAGCTAAGAGGCTCATTCTTAGTCCCGAGCCCCAAAGGTGACCCTTTGCCATTGATGACAAAGGGGGAGAGATATGAGTAAGGGGGAGAGCTTCAAAGTGAAGAGGAAAGCTTCAAGTCAGGGGGAGCAAAACTTCAAAGGAAGATTCTCAGTTGTGGGCACAGTTGGTCAGTTGTTAGCACAGTTGGTTTCAATTTTGGCTCTTGAGAAGTGTTTTCAGTAAAGGTTTGCCATCAATGACAAAGGGGGAGATTGTTGGCAATTTTGGGTATTTTGGGTACATTGCCTTTGCTCAAGTATATAAGTTGTCATTGATGTCAAGAAGCTTTTGAAGGAATTTGATTTGATGTCAAATAATTTGTTTTGATGAAGGTTACGACATGACAGTTTCAAAGGTCTTTTGCAAACCCCAAGCTGACAGGTTCGAAAGAAAGTAAGTTGGAAAAGTGTCACGATATCGCGACATGTCGCATTTTCGTGACTTAAGGAGAGAGAAAGCATTTTAGAAAAGTGTCACGATATCACGACATGTCGCATTTTCACGACTTAAGGAGAGAGAAAGCATTTTAGAAAAGTGTCACGATATCGCGACATGTCGCATTTTCATGACTTAAGTAGGAGAGAGAAAGCAAGTTAGAAAAGTGTCGCGATATCGTGACATGTCGTAGTTTCGCGACTCAAAGAGGAGAGAGAATGTACGGAGTCAGAAATGTCATGATTTCGTGACATATTGCAAGGAAGGTTGTACGGACGAAAAAGTGTCACGATTTCATGACATGTTGCAGGAGAGAGAGTCCGAAAGAAAAAGTGTCACGATTTCATGACATAATGCAGAAGAGAGAGTCCGTAGTGTGAATTGTCACGATTTCATGACAAGTTCGAAGAGAGAGAAAGTAACACGAAAAGTGTCACGATTTCACGACATGCTACAGATGAAAATGTTCCAAGTAAGAACTGTCATGATTTCATGACATGCAACAAAGGAAAGGTTTCAAAGTAAGAAATGTCATGATTTCATGACATGTTGAAGAGAAAGCGTACGGATGCAGAAAGTGTCATGATTTCATGATAGGTTGAAGAGAAAGCTTACAGATGCAAAAAGTGTCACGATTTCATGATAGATTGAGATGGCAACATACGGTTGGAGAAAGTGTCACGATTTCATGACAAAAATAGAAAGCAGGTCTTCAACAGGAGAAGAGTCACGATTTCATGATAGAAGCAAAATGAAAGAGCATGGAAGAAGAAGCGTCATGATTTCATGACAAATTCAAGGAGGAAGAGCTCAAAGGCGAAAGCGTCACGATTTCATGACATGTTCCATTTTCGGGCGTAAGGAGAGAAAAGCACAAGGCAACGAAAGTGTCACGATTTCGTGACATGTTCCATTTTTGCTAGTGCAAGCAGAGAAAAGTGCAAGGAAGCGAAAGTGTCACGATTTTGCGACATGTTCTGCTTTCACGGGTGCAAGCCGAGAAGAGGTTAAGAAAGCAAAAAGTGTCACGATATCGCGACATGTTGTATTTTCATGACAGAAGCTACAGAAGAGTTACAGAGGCAGTGAAGCCGACAAAGTCAAATTTTAGCCGACGAAGATTAGGGCTTGTAGTCGATGAAGATTAGGGTTTGCATTTGTTATAACAACTGACTAAGATTAAAGTTTTCATCATGAAAATTTTATTATAAAAGGAGGGCTGTTTGGAGAGTTGAAGTGTCGATGAATGTGTTGTTGAAGTGCGACGTTCGTAGATAGTGCGCAGAGCAAGAAGTTCGATCGTCGAGAGCAGAGTGTGAAATTCGATCGTAGTGTGTAGAGTGCATTTCGTCGAATCATTCTAAGTGTGAAAGATCGCAAAGGAAGTAGAGTGTGTGAAGACGATGTCACTGTGATTGCGCAGAGGTGCAAAGGTTGAAGTTCGATCAAGTGCGGCTATGATTGTGAAAAGAGAGCAGAGGGCGTAGAGAGCACAAAGGGCAAAGATGAATGCGGAGTGCTACTGCTTGAGGACAGAGGTGCATTGGTTCTTTGAGAAGAACCTGAGGATAGATTTGGCAAGTCTTTGAGAAGGCTTGTGTGTAGAGGATTGATTTGTTCAAAGTTGGACAGATCTGACAGACAGAGGAAGACTTGTACTAGACCGACTAACTATGTTTGGTACAAGTTGTTGAGCTGCTGTGGACGTGATCATAGAAGGCAGAGGTCTCTTAGGCTAAGCATTGAGGACAGGAGGTCTTCGGTGGAAAGGAGTTCCACGTGTCGACAAGAGGTAGAGGCAGTTGATCTTCCGAGGGATCATTTCTAGAGCAGAGGGGAAGGTATCTCCTTTGAGCCGAGGCTCATAAACATTGTAATTGGGAAGGATTCCCAAAGAACTTTGAGATAACTTTTAGAGAAAAGTTTTGTGGACGTAGCCCAACCATTCTGGGTGAACCACGTTAAAATTGATGTCACTTTGTGGATGATTTTGTGCATTGCTTTGATATTGCTTTGGGTATATTGCTTTACTATTTTGAAATATAAAGGAAAAAGTAAAAAGAGGTCTTATACTTGTTCACCCCCCTCTCAGTATAAGCTTGTGTTCTTCAATTCTATCTTGGATAAAACAAATGTATGCCCTATTCAAGACCATCAAGAAATTCAGGCATTATCTAGTCCATAGTAAAGTTTTTGTGGTAGTTCCTGAACCGATTGTTAATTCTATGTTTTTGCATAATGAACTAGGTGAAATATGAGGAAAATAGATTTTGATCCTTCAAGAATTTGATTTGGAAATCAGACCCATGAAAATAGTTCACGGACAAGGTTTGGTCAAGGCAATTGCAAAAATTGATCCATTGATATCACACCAGCATTACGAGGTAGACGATATAACTAAATATGAGTGGTATGTTGATATTGCATATTTCTTGTTGCATGGTGAGTGTCCATCACATTTAAATTCCACTCAATGTAGAGATTTGCATTTGAAATCTGTAAATTTTTTGATTAAATCTAGTGTGTTGTACAGGAAGAACCATGAAGGAATTTACCTTCATTGTGTTAATCGAGAAGAAGCAACCCAAGTACTTAAGGATTTCCATGGTAAGTATGGAAATGGACACGGGTCAGCCAATGCTACAGCTCATCAAATCCTCAAGGTAGGATATTATTGGCCCCATATGTTCAATAATGCACATGCTCATGTGATATCATGCCACATATGTCAAGTGGTGGCCAATAGAGAAAAAAATGTTGCAATACCACTACAATCCATGGTAGAGGCAAGGCCTTTTGCACAATGGGGATTAGATTTTTTTGGTATTATCAATCCCAACTCATTCAATTCTCATAAATACATCCTTACTACCACAGATTACTGCACCAGGTGGACCGAAGCTATTCCTACTAAGCATGCCACTTCAAAGGTTGTCATTAAGTTTTTAGAGGATAATATTGTGACTCGTTTCGGAATGCCCAACTCAATTGTAAGTGATAATGGCTCTGCATTTTCTTATTTGGAGTTTACAAATTGGGCATATGACAATATGGTAAGCTTGAAATTCTCCTCAAATTATTATCCACAAGGTAATGGTTTAGCAAAATCCTCTAACAAAAACTTATTGGGTGTAATAAAAAAGTTACTTGAAAAGAGCCCAAGGGATTGACATAGCAAGTTAAAGTTCACCCTTTGGGTTGATAGGATCAGAACCAAAGAATCAATCAGAACATCTCCATATCATTTAGTCTATGGGAAGGATCCCATATTTCCCATAAATTTAAGGCTACAAACATTGCACTTCATGAAATAATATGTTGGAACTAGTGATAAACTTGAAGCTAGGTTAACGCAATTAATGCATCTTGATGAAAAAAGAGATGAGGCCATGCTTCATTTTAGCAAACATCAAGATGTAGTGAAAATATGGTTTGATAAGAAATCCAAAATCAAAATATTTAAAATTTCAGACCTAGTGTTACTATGGGATAAAGGTCATGAAAAGAAAGGAGATCATCAAAATTTTGATTGTTTGTGGTTGGGTCTATATCAAATTGCTGAAATCCTAGGTGAAAACAGTTTCATATTAAAAACCTTGGATGAAAATAATTTGGCTTTGCCTATTAATGGGCTACATTTGAAGCACTATTTTCAGGCCTGAAAAGGAAAAGGTCCTGAATTATATGTAAATATGTTTGTGTTTGATGATGTTGAGTTTGATTTTTTTTGTATTCATTCATTTCTAATATTTGTTTGATTTCTAACTATTGGAAATTTTGGGTACTTTGGGTACATTGCCTTTGCTCAAGTATATAAGTTGTCATTGATGTCAAGAAGCTTTTGAAGGAATTTTATTTGATGTCAAATAATTTATTTTGATGAAGGTTACGACATAACAGTTTCAAAGGTCTTTTAAAAACCCCAAGCTGACAGGTTCGAGAGAAAGAGCTCGCAAAGAAAAGTGTTGCTATTTCATGACAATTTGCAAGAGTGTTTGTACGGATGAAAAAGTGTCGTGATTTCACGACAAGTTCGAGAGAAAGAGCTCGTAGACAAAAAGTGTCGCGATATCACGACATGTCGATTTTTCACGACCCGAAGAAAAGAAAAGCGCTAAGGAGAAAAAGTGTCGCGATATCACGACATGTAGGGTTTTTGTGACCCGAAGAATAGAAAAGAGCTAAGGAAAAGTGTCACGATATCGTGACATGTCGCATTTTCACGACTTAAGCAGGAGAGAGAAAGCAAGTTAGAAAAGTGTCACGATATCGCGACATGTCACATTTTTGCGACTTAAGCAGGAGAGAGAAAGCAAGTTAGAAAAGTGTCGCGATATCGCGACATGTCACAATTTCATGACTCAAAAAGAAAAGAAAACGTATGAAAGCTGAAAGCATCTTGATTTCACGATAGGTTGCAAAGAAAACGTATGAAAAGTTGATAGCATCGCGATTTTGCGACGGGTTACAAGGAAAGCGTACGAAAGCTAAAAGCGTCATGATTTCATGATGGGTTGCAAAGAATGCGTGCGGATGCAGAAAGTGTCACGATTTTTCAACAAGCAGAAAAGAAAGCAGACGGAAGCAGAAGTGTCACGATTTCATGACAAAAATTGAAAGCAGGTCTTCTATAGGAGAAGTGTCACAATTTTGCGACAAAAGCAAAGAGGAAGGCTATGAAGACAGAAGTGTCGCGATATCGCGACAGATGTGAAGACGAAGTCTACAGAGGCAGAAGTGTCATGATTTTGTGAAAAAAGCAAAAAGGAGGTCGACGAAGGGAGAAGTGTCACGATATCACGACAAAAGCAAAGTTGATGCTGACAAATACAGAAGTGTCGCGATATCGCGACAAGAGCTTAGTTGAAGTCAACAAAGGCTGAAGTGTCACGATATCGTGACAAAATCCAAAAGAAAGTGTACGATTGCAAAGATTTCATGATATTGTGACATGTTGTAGTTTCACGGCAAAAGCTACAGAAGAGTTACAGAGGTAGTTGAAGCCGACAAAGTTAAATGTGAGCCAACGAAGATTAGGGTTTGCAGCCAACAAAGTTTAGGGTTGTGCAACCGACTAAAGATCAGGGTTACAACAGACTAAGATTAATATTTTGATCTTGAAAGTGTTATTATAAAAGGTAGGTTGTTTTGAAGAGTTGGAGTTGTTGTTGGTGGTGACGTTCGCAAATAGAGCACAGAGTGAGAAGTTCCATCATTGAGAGCAGAGTGCAAAATTTTATCGAAGTGTGCAGAGTGAGCGAAGAGTCGTGGTGAATTGTTTTAAGTGTCGCTGTGATTGCGTAGAAAGTGCAAAGGTTGAAATTCGACCAAGTGCGGCTGTGAGTGTGCAAAAAAATCAAAGGGCGTAGAGAGCACAAAGGGCAAAGACAAACGCAAAGTGCTACTGGTAGGGTACCTAGGAATAGATATTTGGGTATATATTATTATATTGTATAAGGGTTGGCATGGGCCACACATAACCCAAGGTTGATTGTATTATAATATAATATAATGGATATCATCGAAGATGATGAAAAGAAACTACAGGAAACTCAAAATGAGCGGAATGCAATAAAAGGAGAATGTGAAGTTTTAAAGAAACAGAATGAAGACTATGAAAAAGAAATAAAATTACTCAAGAAGAAAGAGGAAAAGGTCAGGGAAGATAAAAAAATATGTCAGTATGCAGACAGAGGAAACCATACTTTTGGTAGAAGATAAATTAGAAAATGGACAAAGGAATTTGTTTGAATCTAAAAAGTCTATTATGCAGGTTCATGGAAGCATTCAAAAGGAATAGGTTATTATTTCCATTGACCCTGGTAGTAGATATAATTTTATTAATATTTCTTTGGCTAAGAAGTTGCAAGTTCAAGCAACAAAAATCAAGGACATATAGCTAGAGGGTGAGAATGTTCAAATTTTTGATGATTTAAAGATCACCATGGATAAATATGTTTTACATTCAGATTTCTATGCTATTGAGATGGATGATATGGATATTGTTCTTGGTTATCCTTGGTTATATTCTTTCGGTACTGTTAACATTAATGTGCAAAAGAAGTTTATGAAGTTATGGTACAGAAAAAGAAGATAACATTACAGGATATTTCTCAGCTTAAGGAGCAAGGATCCAAGGAAAATCAATAAGTGGTTGTAGAGAAAAAAATTGAAGAACCTGAAACAAAATCCAAGAAGGTTGTAGCAGCAAAAGAGTCCATGGAAGAAGTAGTAGAAACTAATTCAGTGGAAATAATAGTAACAGAGTCCAAGGAAGCTTTGATAGAAGAGCACAAGGACACACCAAACAAAGAGAACATGAAAGAACAATGTGTAGAGGAATTTAAAATAATGGAGCCAAATGTTGAGAAGTCAAAGAAGGTAGAACATCAAGTAAAGGTTGCACCATATCGCCATCCACACCACCATGAGCGAAAACAATATTGGAGACATGGTTCAAGGCAACAATATTATGGTTCTACATGTAATCGGCCAGGCACCAACTATGGCAAGTGTTTGGCAAAGAAAGCATAGTGATCATGGTTTTCAGCATGGTTCATCAGCATCAAGGAATAAGTGGACCCATCATTCAAGTTATCAAAATACAGTAGCAGAAGTGTGGAGCCAACGAAGAAGATTTGGATACTCAAGTAACAAAATGGCGTACCAGCATCATCGGGTTTCACTTGGATGGATGGATGATCGAGATTGGTACCAATTGCTAACATTGCTTAGCAAATCATACTATCAAATTTCTTCATATGTTTCGAGGACGAAACATTTGTAAGGAGGGTGGCATGGTAGGGTACCTAGGAATAGATATTTGGGGATATATTATTATATTGTATAAGGGTTGGCATGGGCCACACATAACCCAAGGTTGATTGTATTATAATATTATATTATATTATATTATAATATAATATAATATTAGTAGTAGGCTCTCCAAAGTAGAATAAGAATATGGATATATAAAGAAGAGATATTTGTCATTGTAATGATTCATATCATTGAAGAAGAATCTTATGTAATCATTGTGCCCACGAAGTGGCCTCTCATCTTGGGAGATCTTGTGGTGTTATTCCTTCATTAAGGATTATTATTGGTGTTGCCCTACCTTAAGGGTATTATCTATCTCTCTCTTATTTGTGGATTGTTATTGTGGATAATGTATTGTGGATGAATTATTTGATATTTTTGCATATTGGTGAATGGTTCATGTTAATAATAATAAAGTTATGCAACAGCTACTATATGAGGATAGAGGTGCACTGGTTCTTTGAGAAGAACCTGAGGACAGATTTGGCAAGTCTTTGAGAAGGCTTGTGTGTAGAGGATTGATTTGTTCAAGTGTTGGACAGATCTAACAGATAGAGGAAGACTTTTACTAGACCAACTGACTGTGTTTGGTACAGGTTGCTGAGCTACTGTGGATGTTATCATAGAAGGCATAGGTCTCTTAGGCTAATAATTAAGGATATGAGGTCTTCGGTGGAAAGGAGTTCCATGTGCTGGCAAGAGGTAGAGGTAGTTGATCTTCTGAGGGATCATTTCGCAGTAGAGGGGAAGGTATCTCCTTTGAGTAGAGGCTCATAAATCTAGATCAGATGGGAAGGTATCTCCTTTGAGTAGAGGCTCATAAATTCTATTTGGGGGAAGGTATCTCCTTTGGGCTAAGGCTCATAAACATTGTAATTGGGAAGGATTCCCAAAGAAATTTGAGATAACTTTTAGAGAAAATTTTTGTGGACGTAGCCCAGCCATTCTGGATGAACCATGTTAAAATTGGTGTCACTTTGTGGATGATTTTGTGCATTACTTTGATATTGCTTTGGGTATATTGCTTTAATATTTTGAATTATAAAAGAAAAAGTAAAAAGAGGTCTTATACTGTTCACCCCCCCCTCTCAGTATAAGCTTGTGTTCTTCAATTGGTATCAGAGCCAGTGCCTTCAAAAAGTTTAACAGCTTGAAGGAAAAGCTAGTAAAGAACACAATGGATCATTCAAGTAGCAATGCAACACCTATTCTTGATGGGTCAGATTTTTGTCTTTGGAGTGCAAGGATGAAGGTTCATCTAATGGCACTTGGTAATGAGGTATGGGAAGTGATTAAAGATGAGTAAACTATTCCTGTACATGGTCCAAATACTAAAGAAGAAAGGCTCCTACATCATAGCAATTCAAAAGCAATGAATGTAATCTTGAAAGGCTTACAGAAAGAAGATCTCACCAAAGTGATTCACTACAATACAGCTAGTGAAATGTGGAGACAGTTGCAGGTGGTTCATATAGGTGATACAAATGTCAGAAAGGCCAAGTTGAGACACTTCAAAGGTATGTTTGAACAGCTCAAGATGAATTATGATGAAAATATTAGTGACTACATGCTTTGTATGGATGAGGTTGTTAACTCCATGAAAGACTTAGGTCTTGATCTTGCTAAAAATGATGTTTGTGATAATATTTTAAGATCTCTTCCTAATAGATTTAGTGAAAATATTTCTGCTATTGAGGAAGCTAAATATTTGGATAAGTTGAAAAAGGATGAGCTCCATAGTATACTTCCAACATTTGAGTTGAGAACTCAAGTGAAGGTTGATGTCAAGAAAGAGGCAACTTTCAAGGCTACCAAGAAATCCAAGGGTAAACAGCTTCAAGAGAGTGATGAGTCTTCTAGTGATGAAGAGGCATATTACAAGCAAGAAAGGCAAGTTCTCTAGAAAGCACAAAAGAGTGAAAAATATAAGATGTTTCAATTGTGGAAAGTTTGGTCATTATGCTACTGACTGTACTGTTCCCAAGAATGAAAGTGATGAATAAAAACAGGATTCCAAGAGCAAGGATTCTGAAAAGCATAAGCATCACAGAAAGAACAAAGATGAGCACAGAAATCAAGGAAAGAGGTATTCTCACAAGCACAAGAAGAGTTTCTATCTAGACAAAGCAAGTAAGTGTTCTAGTAGTGATAGTGAAAGTTCTTCAAGTGATAATGAAAATGAGATGTTCATATCAGAAAAAGAGGAAGAACCGAAACATAGATTCATTATCATGAAATGTCTTAGATGTGGAAATTTTGGTCACCTTGAGGATGATTGTACAAATAATGATTTGGTTTCCAATATGTATGAGGATGCTTCAAAAAACTATAAGGAAGATGCTTGTATGGTTTTTGAAAAAGGTAGCACCTCTAGTGATAAGAAATCTGAAAAAGGGTTTGATGATTCAGAAAGCAAACAAACAAAGGATCTTGAAAGTGAACTTATTAATGCTCTTAGTGCTTTGAAAAAGGAAAGAAAGAAGAATTCTAGACTCAAGGATAAGTTAGATGAATTTTGTATGAAGAGAGATGATCTTATAGAAAATCTTGATTTCTCTATAGCTAAGACACAAGAACTCAAGGATGAGTTAGAGTCTAAGGTTCTTGAGTATAGTGAGTTAGAACAGAAAATGGCTTCTTTGAAAGAGGAAACTAAAGAGTACAAGGATAAGCTTTACAGGTTTCAAGATAGCTCCAAAAAGGTTAAGTCACTCATCAAAGGTCAAATAAAGACAATAGATAAAACAGGCCTTGGTTTTGTTAAGCCACACAAGGAACAAGTTGGAGAGTCTAGTAAGAGACTCCAAAAGGAAGAGTTCTTATGAGGAAAGTATTTCAGATCATGAGTCCTTGAATGATAGATGCGCAGAAATAGAAAATAGAATTCAGAATGAGAAGAAGAAGTTTTCAGGACCCAAGAGATCAAATAAAGAAAAATTTCAAGGCAATTGTTTTGCTTGTCATAAGTTTGGTCACATGGCTTCACATTGCATGGCTCAAGTAAAGAAGGTAAACGACAATTTCAGAAGTGCTAGTTTCTTTCAAGGGTATTGCTACTCTTGTCAACAGTTTGGGCACAATGCAGTTTATTGCAAGGCACATAACAGGAACAGGTTTTGTCAGAACAGGTTTGCCCAGAACAGGTTTGGTCAGAACAGGTTTGGCCAGAATAGGTTTGGTCATAATAGTTTTGGTCAGAACTGGTGGATTCAAAGATCAGGTTTACCTCAAAGAAACAACATCGTCAAGTGTTTCAAGTGCAACAATGAAGGTCACACAATAAGACAATGTAGAGCTGAAATTCTAGAATACAAGAACAGGAACAGTGGCATGATCAGGTCCAAGGATCAAAGCATGGACAAGAATAGGGATGAGAACAAGAACAAGAACAGTGATAGGAACAAGAATATGGACAAATATTTCAAGAGAAGGCCTGGCAAGGAAGTTATAGACACTGATGATGATCAGTGCCTAATGGGAGTTTTACTCCCACCCCAGAATTAATCACCTCATCAGGAGGTGGGGGAGGGACTAAGCTAAGAGGCTCATTCTTAGTCTCGACCCCCAAAGGTGGCCCTTTGCCATTGATGACAAATGGGGAGAGATATGAGAAAGGGGGAGAGCTTCAAAGTGAAGAGGAAAGCTTCAAGTCAGGGGGAGAAAAACTTCAAAGGACGTTGGTCAGTTGTTAGCACAGTTGGTTTCAGTTTTGGCTCTTGAGAAGTGTTTTTAGTAAAGGTTTGCCATCAATGATAAAGGGGGAGATTGTTGGAAATTTTGGGTACTTTGGGTACATTGCCTTTGCTCAAGTATATAAGTTGTCATTGATGTCAAGAAGCTTTTGAAGGAATTTGATTTGATGTCAAATAATTTATTTTGATGAAGGTTACGGCATAACAGTTTCAAAGGTCTTTTGCAAACCCCAAGCTAACAGGTTCAAGAGAAAGATCTCGCAAAGAAAAGTGTTACGATTTCATGACAATTTGCAAGAGGGTTTGTGCGGATGAAAAAGTGTCATGATTTCACGATAGGTTCGAGAGAAAGAGCTCACAGAGAAAAAGTGTCGCGATATCGCGACATGTCGGGTTTTTGTGACCCGAAGAAAAGAAAAGCGCTAAGGAGAAAAAGTGTTGCGATATCGTGACATGTCGGGTTTTTGCGACCCGAAGAACAAAAAATAGCTAAGGAGGAAAAGTGTCGCGATATCGCGACATGTCGCATTTTCGCGACTTAAGCAGGAGAGAGAAAGCAAGTTAGAAAAGTGTCGCAATATCGTGACATGTCGCATTTTTGCGACTTAAGCAGGAGAGAGAAAGCAAGTTAGAAAAGTGTCGTGATATCACGACATGTTGCAATTTCGTGACTCAAAGAGCAAAGAAAATGTACGAAAGCTGAAAGCGTCACGATTTCATGACAGGTTGCAAAGAAAACGTACGAAAAGTTGATAGCGTCGTGATTTCACGACGGGTTACAAGGAAAGCGTACGAAAGCTAAAAGCGTCATGATTTTGTGGCGGGTTGCAAAGAATGCGTACGGATGCAGAAAGTGTCATGATTTTGTGACAAGCAGAAAAGAAAGTAGACGAAAGCAAAATTGTCACGATTTCACAACAAAAAATAAAAGCAGGTCTTCTATAGGAGAAGTGTCGTGATTTCGCAACAAAAGCAGAGAGGAAGGCTATGAAGATAGAAGTGTCGCGATATCGTGACAAAAGTGAAGACGAAGTCTGCAGAGGCAGAAGTGTCATGATTTCACAACAAAAGTAGAAAGGAGGTCGATGAAGGGAGAAGTGTCGCGATATCGTGACAAAGGCAAAGTTGATGCTGACAAATACAGAAGTGTCGTGATATCACAACAAGAGCTTAGTTGAAGTCGACAAAGGCCGAAGTGTCACGATATCACAACAAAAGACAAAATAAAGTGTACGGTTGCAAAGGTGTCATGATATCGTGACATGTTGTAGTTTCGCAGAAAAAGCTATAGAAGAGTTATAGAGGTAGTTGAAGCCGACAAAGTTAAATGTGAGCCAACGAATATTAGGGTTTGCAGCCGACAAAGTTTAGGGTTGTGCAATCGACTAAAGATCAGGGTTACAACCGACTAAGATTAAGGTTTTGATCTTGAAAGTGTTATTATAAAAGGCAGGTTATTTTGAAGAGTTGGAGTTGTTGTTGGTGGTGACGTTTGTAGATAGAGCGCAGAGTGAGAAGTTTGATCATCGAGAACAGAGTGCAAAATTCAATCGAAGTGTGCAGAGTGAACGAAGAGTCATGGTGAATTGTTCTAAGTGCTGCTGTGATTGCACAAACAGTGCAAAGGTTGAAATTTGACCAAGTGCGGTTGTGAGTGTGTAGAAAGAGCAGAAGGCATAAAGAGCACAAAGGGCAAAGATGAACGCGGAGTGTTGCTATATGAGGACAGAGGTGCACTGGTTCTTTGAGAAGAACCTGAGGGCAAATTTGGAAAGTCTTTGAGAAGGCTTGTGTACAGAGGATTGATTTTTTCAAGTGTTGGACAGATCTGACAGATAGAGGAAGACTTGTACTAGACCGACTGACTGTGTTTGGTACAGGTTGCTGAGCTACTATGGACATGATCATAGAAGGTAGAGGTCTCTTAGGCTAAGCATTGAGGACAGGAGGTCTTCGATGGAAAGGATTTCCACATGCTGGCAAGAGGTAGAGGCAGTTGATCTTCTAAGGGATCATTTCCAAAGTAGAGGGGAAGGTATCTCCTTTGAGTAGAGGCTCATAAATCTAGAGTAGAGGGGAAGGTATCTCCTTTGAGCAGAGGCTCATAAATTCTATTTGGGGGAAGGTATCTCCTTTGGGCCAAGGCTCATAAACATTGTAATTGGTAAGGATTCCCAAAGAACTTTGAGATAACTTTTAGAGAAAAGTTTTGTGGATGTAGCCCAGCTATTCTGGGTGAACCACGTTAAAATTGGTGTCACTGTGTGGATGATATTATGCATTGCTTTGATATTGCTTTGGGTATATTTCTTTACTATTTTGAAGTATAAAAGAAAAAGTAAAAAGAGGTCTTATACTGTTCACCCCCCCCTCTCAGTAAAAGCTTGTGTTATTCACTAGCCTCTTGTATATAGCTTATGTGTGCTGGTTTCATGTTCGGTTTTGGATTTGGATTTTATTTTATGTTGGCAAGTTGATTGGGTATTTTGTATTCATTCGCTTCCAAGTTTTGGCTATTTTCCAATATTTTAGAGTGATATGTCAGCTCATGTCCTCATGCATGAGACCAAGAGAATGTGAAGCATCAGAATTGTATTGCAGAAGGCTCCACAATTATTGCAAACATATTAAAGTATATCATTTGAAACTTGTGATGCATAAGTTATCAAGTTTGAAAATTAGCATGAAATATTTTACATATTTCATCTCATTCATCCGTATTCCATGGTACATTTCACATTGCATCTACATTTCATAAAAAATCATTGAAAAATATGTCAAGTTATCTTAGGATCATTGCACATCATACATTAATAAGATCTTGATATTGGGAACTGATGTTGAAGCTGTCTTGAACCAAGCACAATTCACACATATTAAAAACATCTTGGGTAAAATGGTCAAAACCATCCTTGGGAGAAAATGTGAGGTGAAAAGAGTCATTCTTGTTGGTCCTATCATGCAACATAGTCCATAAAACAGTGGTTTTCACCACTCCCAAAATACTTGAAAAATAAAAATCATAGTAGTAAGGATAGGGTCAAATTATCATCATACATAGGTTGGGAATTTGATTCCCCAAAGCTCTAATTTTACCTCCATCACACCATTGACTACCAGGTCATAAGGATTGTACTACATATCCCTTGAAAGGATGGGTAGTCATCCCCAAGATTCAAGAAATCCAAAGCAAATTTTTCATCACTCCACTTCCATCACACCATTGACTATTAGATTATAAGGATTGTACTACATGTCCCTCAGAAGGATGGGTAGTCATCCCCAAGATTTAAGAAATCAAAAGAAAAAATCATGGAATATGGGGTTAACCTCCACCAGGGCTATAGATGCTTGACTGGCAATGGAGTATGCTCATGCATGGTGACATGTCTCATTTAAAAAGCGAGACCTCTAACCGCTCACACGGACATGCTAGCCTGGAAGTTTCATCAATAAAAGATTTGATTATTTTGGTCAAGATGAGGTAATAAACTCATATTAGAGTAGTAAGGATAGGGTCAAATTCTCATCATGCTTAGGTTGAGAATCCAATTCCCCAAAGCTCTGAGTTCACTTGCACACACTGGTCCTTTATGGTAGTTGTTCATAACTAAGCTCTTGATATGGTATATGAATTCCTTGCACACACATTTGATCCTAAGAGGGTTAGACAGTTTTAATATGTTTATTCATGGTATTAGAATGTTTGAATTTCTACAAAGTAGGTCATGCATATTATAGCCTCCTTTCAATACATCCAACCCTGCATAAATCATCCATAACATATCATATGCATCCATGTGAAACTGATGATGAAAGGTTGAATGGTTTCAAATGATAAAAAATGAATCACTTTGCACACATTGAGCTGATGCTGAATAATTCCGATGGTTCATATATTTTCATCTACTTTCATTCTATGGATATTGGCTAACACTTGTAATTTTTATTTTGGTTGGGTTTTGTGTGTTTTCAGGTTGGGTTCTCACTCGAAACACTCAGGAGTGTTTCCCAATAGAGTCACCATTTGTTATGAGGTTTTCACAACTAGCCCCAATAATTGGGGATCCACATTTTAAATTTTGTGCTTTGGAGTATTGTTGTGTTCTCGAAGCGATAATTTTGAGAGTTCCCATCTTTGATGTGTGCATTTTCCTTTTCAAGTCTCTTGAGTAATTTTGTTGATTGATTCCAAGGTTTTGAGTGGAGTCTTCTTTTGAGTTTTAAGGGTTGGGAGTCGTCTTTCACCTCATTTTTATTTTTATCTCCAATTTTTCAAGCATTCGAAAGTGATAAAATCCACCTTTAAAAAAAATAAGAAAATGCAAAAAAAAATAATAAAAAAAACTATATATGTGGAAAAGGCAATTAAGTAAGCATTACGACTTTCACGTGGGGATCGTAATTTAAAATTGTAAACCTTATTTTAATCTTACATGTTTGAGCTAACTTGGGTTTTATGTTCGTAGAATGTATATGGAATGAAGATATTGCGTCGTTCAACGAGGACGCCCCTACGGGACCCGCATGATGGGAAAACCAACAGGTGGATGATACCTATTGTAGTAATGGCCATATATGGTGAATGGACGGAAATGGTGACATGATGCCCAGTTCAGACATGATGCAAGCATGGATAAAGTGGATGATATGGGCATCCATGTGGCGACCAATAGCCTATGATGCACTCAAGGGCTTGGGAGTTCACACAAAACATGACACGGATGATGGGGTTCCACTATAGCAAAGATGAAGTGTGTAGTAGGCAACGACATGGATGTCAGTGGACCTATCACACGATGAGGTAGAGAATTAGCTAGGATTCGATGGCATCTAAAATTAGTAGCAAATACCATCAAGTTGGCGATACTAACAACACCAATGTCGATGGACAAGACACACTGACAGGGCGACATTCATAGCAGTGAACACTTGAATTAGTGCAGAATGTTGATTGCCAGTAAATCATTATAATGGCCAGCATTAAATATGGCATTATGCAAACCATGACATTGAATGAATCATAGACAGGCAATAAAGGAACATAGTTTATAGAAAACATAAACTGCATTACCATCCCAGTCAGCAGTGATAGAAGCATGGTTATAAATTCTAAAGAAAGTATCGTAGGCCCAGTTAGAAGGTGACCAAAAGCAATCATGGGTCAGATGAAGTGGTAATGGGTGTATTCTAGGACAAAGGTGATTTGGCACCTGGGTGGATGACCATGATTAAATTTAGTTGGGCCCTGCAGATGCAGTAAAAGACCAAAACATGAATTTATTACACAGCATCGAAGATTTTTGAGCATGTAATGAATATTAAACATTAATGAAATAATAGGCCTGCCTATTTTGTTGATAGAGGTAGTGAAGACAGTCAATGAAATCTTTGTGACCTTATCGATAAATTAGTATAGTGTCAAATGTGGAATAGCAAGGATACGATGGAAATCGACATTAATCCAATGCAAAAAATGACATCCATGTGGCTTATGGCGTGGTGAACTCGAATTGGCATGGTCGAAGAGAACAATTTGTACATGGTAGTGTGGGAAATGTGGTGAAGGTTCTGACTAACGTAGGGCCATCTAGACTAGCGTAAGTGGAAGGTTTGATTTGGTATACATTGCATAGCCGATAAAAGTCTCACCCTTGGTGCACTTCGACCACTTGGAGAAGACGTCATCGAATTACAATACATGGCTTGGACGGGCCCATGTTGACACAAATGTCCAAGGAGAAAACACACAGGTGCTAACATAGGCCAAACTGGAGGTTGCCAACAGTAGGATATGACTTGGCATCCGACATGGTTTCGAAAAGAAACGTCAGTCAAGTGCACCCATGGAAAAAGGAAAGGGGTCATTGGCAAACTGTGGCTCCTAGAGAACGATATGGCAACATTTGTAGAAAATTGCATACTCACAATACAATAAGGGTGATGAAACTAGGGGCAATTCATCATCAAATGATGTAGCATTCATGTCTGGGAGAAGGACATCGATTAAGTGGGCATTTATGATAGATGAAATGGCAGAACCCAATAGTGGTTAAATGTTATATCCGATAGCATCTATCAGACTTAGATAGAATGGATCGTAAATATGCAAAGGAATATTAACAGTGGGGATGTCAAAAACCCTGACCCTAATCATGAGAGTCGATGCAATAAAATTCCATAATTACAAGACAAGTTGGTTTACTGCATTGTAAAATATTTCATGGAAGGAATGTTGCGGTCAGTATGAAAGCAGTGTTGGTAGCATTTGAAGATGAGTCTTCACTCAATGAGTCCATGGTATTGCGCTCTAAATTCTCTTCATAGTCTTAAGGTTGTATATTAGCCTACAAGCTACGTGTATTAAAATGCACTAGGCTATATTCATTGTATTAATGGGAGTCATAAGGGGTTTATTTTATGGTGAAAGTCATGTATTGTTTTATTTATTTTGTTGCATAAGATATATGGAGATATAAGGGAGATGATACTCTAAGGGTTTTGATATTATATTACAAGGTAAAAGGGAGTTATAAGGAGTTTTAATAGGAGATATTTATTTTTTATATATATATTATAATATCCAAGAGGTATAAGGATTTTTTGGAAGTTTGAGTTTCATTTAACATGATTTATATTATAATGAAAATATGGAGGGCTAGAAATTTTGTAAAGAAGGAGATTTTTTGGAAATAAAGATTTTATTTGGCAAGAGCAACCTTTGTGTGCAATATCAAAGGGAGATTACGTATAAAACTACTGTTTTATTGTATATTCTTTTCTACATTATTCTTTGCGTGTATTTGTTTGTTTATGCCATGAAATGGGTTATAATAGGTGAATGCTAGAAATAATGCAAGTTTTGTTCATATTTGAGTCTTGCACTTGTTCTAATTTGATTGTGCTTGTGTTGCAGGTTTGTTAGGTTAAGTTGTTTTACATTCATCTCATAACCTAGGGTTTTGCAGGAAGGGGATTGCTAACCAAACTTGATGTCATTTTTTCTTTATTATGTTTCCAGCTAACCTTGTGAATAATTTATGTTGTTTTTTATTTTCAGCACTTTAGATTAAAATATTTAACATTTCATTCTGGCCCTTTCAGAATTTTTGATATTTTATTTTTCATTTTGGTCAATTTTCCAGAGTTTCCTATTGCATTTCTAGTTCATTTGTTTCTATTCTGGTCCTTATCTAGAATTTTTGCACCTCCAAATACATCAATTTAATTTTAGGAGGGATATTAACACCAAATTCACACTAAGGAAGATAAAAAAAATGAATGCTGACATTCTAACTTACTAATTTTACTAACACCAAACTCTAACATAGGGACAGTGGAACACTTACAATGAAGATAAAATTTATCCACTAACTTTAAAATGAACCACACATTAAAGACACGGATCTTAAAATGAAGTGGACTATTCCATGCAATTTTACATTTGGAATATTTTTAATTTGAAGATAAAAGAGTCTACTAACTGGGATTTAGGGTAGACTATTTCACTATCAAGAGCGCTAAAGGAATCAATATTTTGCACTTTGGATGTTTTATTACTAAGAAATGTTTGAGAGGAACCATAAAGGCCCCTTGTTAACTATCACTTGCAAGTTTTGAGTTATTCTGGTATACATGTTTTATTTTATAATGAATATTTGCTTACCAGAACCTTGGAGAAATGAATGAGTCTTATTCAATTTCTTTGCAAGAGAGAGTTTTCAATTCAATACTCTATTTGTGGTGATAATTTTGTGATAGGGTAAAATATTCACTCAATAAGGCCCAAAATGACAACATACTTTGAAGTAGATTTGGGATAGAGGATATGAACCCGTCCAATAGTTAGTGAAATTTTCATACTTGAAGCAATTATGGGTGATTTATTTCTAGCTCTAGAATAGAGATGGGTCTCAAATATATAAAATTTCCAAGAAAATGATGATGTCAATGGTGAATAAGTGTGTATTGGCGATTCAGAGGACGAATGAGGTGTTTCCTTTCTGGAATGAAGACAAGGTAGGACAATGGAACAATGAAAGTGCATATTTGTGATAAAGGGTTATATGACTAACTTCGAACCTAGAACCGTGACATGGTAGGGTGTTTTATCATGAATTTTATTTGAAATGGAGAAGTAGTGACCTCACACCATGGTGGGCTTGGATCGGTGATTATATGCCTGTGCACTTGTTCTACCCAAAATGGAATCCATAAAAGCAATAGGGAAAGGATGACGTCATCAATATTCTAATGCGGATTGAAGAAGATGATGCAGAATATGATGTATTCTGAATAACTAAGAGTGGATTCGATGCTCAGATATCAGGGATCCAGATTGGATATTCCACAACTTTTGATGTAGAAATATGACATCATCAAGATTTTAAAGCGGGATGGCGCTTGATTATCCTTGCCATTTTGATAAATCTTATTCCGGATTGGATATGAATTTTATGATGAGGAGAATCAATGGTGGAGGTTATGTCGATGAATCTTGGATGTTTAAAGAACATTTCTACACTAGGATTGTAATAGTCAGTTGGAAGATGAAGTGTTGAAGGTTTTCCAAAAGATCGAACAAGATGCAGTTATGGAACAATGATGGTAGATCACTCCAAAAAAGAATCAATAGAAATGCATGATCACCAACGGCCTAAACTCTAGTTTCGCTGAGTGACCGACAAGTTGTAGAGGCCATGAGCTACAATGGTGGACCTTATTTCAATGGATTTCTTAGAGAATGAACTAGTAAGCGGATGCCAGTTAGATCTCTCTATTGTGCTATCAAAACAAGATCTTTGTAATGCTTCTTGATTATTTTAATTTTGAAAAACTATAAGTAGAGGTCAAACCCTCATTTTTAAGGGTCGGCTCTAGCGTGTTTGCTTATGCTATTATAAATATTCCTAAAAAGCTAATGGAAGGAGCATTACATTGATCTTCACCTCAAATCTGTGTTCTCGTGCTTGATATCAGAGGTTCGGATTCTTTAGTTGTATTTCTATAAATGCTTTAATGGTTAGTTTATGCCTAATTAATGGATTACTAGTTGTTACAGTAATTGAAATCTACTTTTGAGTTTGTTCTATGTTGTTAGGGAGTACATTTCTATGAAATCTAGGTATTGGTGAATTCTGTTATTTGGATTATCATTGCCTGGATATTGAAATTGCTTGCTGCAATATTTCTCTATTGTGCTTTAATAGATAAGAGATAATCTGATTTGAGATAATGTTGGTCTGAGTATATATCTTTGATATAGTTTTTGGGAGCTTTCCATGGTAGTGCAATGTTGTTAACCTATCCATCCACTATTATTTGCATTTCTCTAACCCTAATCTCCTCTTACCCTAAACCTCAAACCCTAAGTGAGCATAATTGTGTCAACAATATGATAAGTTGACAAGGAACCAACCTACTATGGAGGTTGGATTGGAAATCCCTATTTTGGTCCATCCAATGTTGAGTGTTGAGTTGTAGCTATCGGGTGCAAGCCTGGATAGAAAATAGGAAGATAGACAACTACAGTGTCGAGTGAAAACTTGGTGCAATTCAGTGCCCAAAAGTTTTTGGCATGCCCGGTGGGACCAGTTCACAAGGAACACGAAACCCATCTAATAAGTATAGATATCTCAACCCGAAGGAATCAATATTTGGTGAATTATCTTGACCTTATAAGTGGAGAAAATAAAGTTCACCGGTGACTCCCTGGTCATTAGACCCAGAAAAAGAATTATACCTATAGACCAGTGGCCTTTCATGTATACCAGGTCTTTCAAGAGGAACAACCCTAATTCTTTCTTTTATTGTGAGTTACCTCAAAGAGGGGCTACTGTTGCCAAAATTTTGGATCAATATTTCCTTGAAGAAGAAGAGATTCTGGAAGAAAACCCAATAGTTCCCCCAAGAAGACCTACAACCAAAAATATGGCACAAAATGTGGCTCCCAATCAGCCATTACAAAAGTACCCCGACTGGAACACAATCGGTCCCCTTAGATTGGCCCAAATGGATGTCATTCCCTAAGTTGTATCTAAGGCTATTCCCACCTATGATGGATTTGGGAAAATAGCTTATGAGCACTATCAAGATATCTTGAATCTAGCAACAATCCACAACATAAAAGAAGAAAATATTATTGTCATAATTCTAGCCCTATCCTTCAGAGGAAAGATATTGCATTGGTTTAGAACTCTGGAAGACAATTCTATCACTTCATGGAAAGCATTGGCTGAGCCATTCATAGAAGAATTTAATGAATCTGTTGATCCTTTTTCTCTGCTTAATCAGTTTACATCTATGCAGAAAAACCAGCAAGAAACTGTCTCGGACTTTAATTTGAGATTTAGTAGAACATGGAAAAGAATTCCCTCCACTGCTAGACCAGCTACATGTTTGGCTTATATGTATTATATCCGAGCTCTTGGATCTGAGTTAGGGTTGCAGACACAAAAATTAGGAGTAGAAATCTTCCCCCAGGTTTATAATGCAATTGTTCATGCTAAAAATATCCTAATTAATGTAGGAAGGCTTCCCCCCAAAACTGTGTTGCCTTATAACCCAGAAACCACTAGTAGCCAAATTCAATCACACATGGACCCAATTTCTCTATCATATCCATCTCCAAAAATGAATGTCATTCCTCTACCAAAGCCTATATCCTCTGCACCCCTTTTCCTCCCCTTCCTTCTCAACCATCTCAGGAGCTTTATGCTATCCTTGATATACAAAATACCTTGAAAACCCTAAGTAATAGAATGAATTCAATGGAAAAAAGAGATCAGGAAAGGTCACAACAGAGGAGATTCCCATATGTAAACAAATATCAGAGACCTGGTCCTAGTAACAAGATTGGGGTTAGGGTGAATGCAACATATGAGGAGCCAGAATGCTTTTCAGATACTACTCTTGCAAATATTTGGTGCTTAGTATGCAATGATCCCCATGACTCACAGTCTTGTGTGATGTATCAACACCATGTTCAACAAGCTATGGATCAATATGAGAGGAATCAAAAGGGAAGAGTCAATATGTTATGGCACCCGGATCAAATCATGGCTAGAAAATAGCTGGATGAAGAAAGTCCAATTGTTGTTATGACAAGGTCTGGAAAGAAAGCTTTGCAAGTGGATCCACAAAAAATGGGGCATTTCCAAGTCCCTTCTCAGAAGAAAGTTGACTCCCCTCTTCAAGGTAGTGACACTTTCCCTATTCCCCAAGCTAAGGGAAAAGAGAAGATAGATACTCTTCCAAAGAGACCAGAATGAGAAACAGAGGGAGATCGAATGAGATCTAAAGGTGAAGATCAAGAAAGGCTCAGGTTCCCCTCTATTACTAAAAGACAAAGGTTAGAAGCCACCCAAAAATATAAAAGAAGATATGGTGAACCAAAAAGAGGGCTGGAAAAACTCTCTTTGACTAAATCTGAGTACAACATTGTTGAAGAAATGAAGAGAATCCCCTCAAAAGCTAGCCTATATGACACTCTATTCATTTCGGGTCAGATTGACTTGCTTAAAGCTTCCCTCAACAAAAATCCATAGAATAGGTTGGCCACCACAATCCTTAGTATGCCATCAGAAAAGAAAGAAATGACACCTGTTGTGCTAAAGAATAAGCCTCCTCCTTTCTATATATCCCTAAGAATGGAAGGTTGGGTAGTCCAAAATTGTATGATTGACTCAGGAGCATCAACTACAGTAATGCCTAAAGCAATATGTGAAGATATGGGTATGGAGTATACCCGATCTTGTCTTGGAGTGTTACAACTAGATGGGACACTTGTCAAGACAGTTGGAGTTATTAAATATGTACTGATGAGGTTGCACAGAGCCCCTGAGGTGACAATGGTGCAAGAAATAGTTGTGGTGGACTTAGAACCCTATTTTGGATTATGCCTCTCAAGAGAGTTTACTGCAAAGCTAGGAGGATGTATGTATATGGACTATTCTAGCATGATAATCCCTTTCAAAGGAAAAAGGATAAGGATAACACCTGAGAAACCAGTAGCTTATCATATTGAGAATATTGAAGAAGATATGTGCAATCTTAATCCTTTGGAGGAATTTGAGCTAGTAGAAAACATTGAGGAGTTAGACATTGAAGATGAGTTGCCTTTTAGAGAATATTATAGTTAGTTTGGAACCGGTATGGGTACATATAGCATCACAACTGAATCAGAAAAGAAACTCCCCGCTATATCTAATCAATCCCTAAGAGACAAAGAAACATGGGTTATGCACTTTGATGGTGCCAAATGCAAAAATGGTGCAGGAGCTGGTGTAGTCCTACAATCACAATCAGAAGGGATAAAGAATTTTGCTTACAGACTGACATGGTCATGTACCAACAATGTTGTAGAATATGAGGCCCTGTGTCTTGGATTAATACAAGTAGAGAGTATGGGTATCAATATTCTGAACATATATGGTGATTCTGAGTTGATAGTTCACCAAGTAAGGAATAGGTGCAGCAGTAAGCACCATTACTTAAAATCTTACAAAAATAGGGTATGGGACCTTATGGAATCATTTGATGCCCTAAATTTAAGCTTTGTACCCAGAGAAAAGAATACCCTAGCTGATTCATTAGCAACAAAGGGAGCCAACTTCAACCCTTCTGTAGACTTTGGAACCAAGAAGACCAAGGGAATTAAAATGATTTTTAGGCCTGCAATACTAGACAAGTAGATTTTCTGGTAGGTTTTTGAAAGTGATGAACAAATTCTTGACTTTTTGGTAAGGGAGGCATGTCTCTCAATGGTCCAAGAGGAGAACTTGGAAGAAATAGATCAACAAGACATTATCCAACTAAGAAACAATCATATCCCAAGAGGGTTGGTCACCCTTGAAAGTTTGTTCGATAATGAGGATAGAAAGAAGGTCAAAGCCATGAAGGTCAGTGAAAGGATCTATAAAGAAGTAGAGGTCAGAATAGAAAAGAAGCTTAATGTTGGAATCCAATGTTCACCTAAGGAAGCAGAAGATATTAAAGCTTTATGCTTGAGGTACCAAGACATTGTGGCTTGGTCATATGAGGACCTCAAGGTGTATGAAAAAAGGATTATCCAACATACTATTGAGTTAGAGCCTGATGCAAAACCATTCTAGTAGAAATAGAGGCCTGTCAATCCAAGGATAGAGGCCATTATGAGAGAGGAACTTTTAAAGCTGTTAAAGGCTAAGATAATATATCCAATAAAACATTCCACTTGGGTAGCCAATTTGGTACCCGTAAGAAAGAAGAATGGGGATATACGCTTATGTGTGGATTTTAGAAATCTGAATCAAGCATCCCTCAAAGATCACTACCCCCTCCCATAGATTGATCAGATATTACAGGTAGTGGTAGGAGCAGAGAGATTCTCACTACTGGATGGTTACTCTGGATACAACCAAATTTGGGTAAAGGATGAGGATCAGTACAAAACAACATTTACCACAAAATGGGGTACATTTGCCTACCAAAGAATACCTTTTGGGCTATCCAATGTAGGAGCTACATTTCAGAGGGCCATGGATTATGCCTTTGGAACACTTATTAACAAATTTATTCTGATTTACCTAGATGACATGACTATGTTTTCTCATGATAAAAAGGACCATCTGTCTCATTTGGAACAAGTTTTTCAGAAGTGCAGAGAATTTGGCATTTCACTCAATCCTAAGAAGTCATTCTTTGCAGTTCATGAGGGAAAACTATTGGGTCATGTGGTCTCAAAGGAAGGTATGGCCATAGATCCAGATAGGATTAGAGCAATTCTTGCTCTTCCCTTGCCTACAAATAAGAAGACTTTGCAGTATTTCCTAGGCCAAATCAACTTTGTCAAAAATTCATTTCTGATTTTGCATAGAAGGTGAGGCCTATATCTGAACTACTCAAGAAAAAGGTTGAGTTCAAGTGGACTGAGGCCAGGAAAGAAGCTTTTGAGATCATCAAGCAGTCCATTACAATAGATCCAGTTTTGGTGAACCCAGATTTTAGTAAATATTTTATTCTTTATGCATATGGAGCTAAAGAGAGTTATGCCTCAGTACTTACCTAGAAATATGATCAAGGGGATGAACACCCTGTGTTATTTTGGAGCCAGACATTGCATGATTATCAGGTCAAATATAACTTCATTGAAAGACAAGTGTTTTCTATGATGAAGTCACTGAAGAAGTTTAGGCAATATCTGGTACAGAGAAAAACCCTGGTGTATGTGGTTCATCTAGATGTAAGGAGTTTTATCTTACAGGGTGACCTAGGTGATAAAAGAGCTAGTTGGATTACTAAGATCCAAGAATATGATGTAGAAATACATCCCACCAAGCTAGTAAGAGGTAGGGCTTTGTGCCAAGGATTGACAGAAGCTTCAGCATTGGCCAAAGTGATAGCTTGTCAGACAATAGAAGAAGATCAAGTGGAGATAGTACACACTATTGATTCTGATTGGATTGATCATATGATTAGGTATTTCCAAACTGGAGTATGCCCGCCTGACCTGAATGCATCTCAAAGAAGGAGATACAAAATTCATGCTTTAAAATATGTATTACTACCTAAAGGGTTGTTCAAAATAAACTTGGATGGAATTCTCCTGAAATGTTTGAAATATGACCAACAAAAAAGAGTCATGGAAGAATTTCATGGAGGATCAGCCGGTGGTCATAGCTTAGGCAGGGTTACAAATTTTAATATAATAAGAGCAGGCTATTATTGGCCTACTGTGTTCATTGATGCTTTTAAAATTACCCGGGCTTGTGACAAATGTCAGAGGTATGTTGGAAGAACAAGAAATGCTTCATCTCCCCTGAGGCCTATACAGGTTGAGGAGCCTTTTCAACAATGGGGACTAGATTTCATAGGGGTTATTAACCCTAATTCTTCAGCAGAGCATAAGTTTATTTTGACTGCTACATATTATCTTACCATATGGGTAGAAGCCATCCCCACTAAGAGGGCAGACCAGGAGGTTGTGATCAATTTTATGGAAAATTTGATTTCCAGGTTTGGAGTCCCAGAAGCCTTGGTGAGTGACAATGGCCCTGCTTTCATAGGATCCAAGTACATTGAGTTTTCCAGCAAGTATGGCATCACTCTTAAAAATACTTCAAATTATTATCCACAAGGTAATGGACTTGTAGAATCTACTAATAAGAACCTATTAAGGATTTTGAAGAAATCTCTTGAAGGTAATAAAAGAAGTTGGCACCTATTGTTGGACCAAGCTCTATGGGTAGACAGGATTACTATTAAAAATTCCATTAAGACTTCTCCTTATGCACTAGTATATGGCAAGGAGGTAGTATTGCCAATCCATTTGGATATTCCAACACTTAATCTTGTCAGTACAGAAGAAGAATCAGAGGAAGATCCTGTGAAAACTAGGTTAACACACTTGATACAGTTGGAAGATAGCAGAGCTTAGGCATATGATAGTTTTCAAAAGCATTCATTAGACATTAAAGCATGGTTTGATAAGAAACCTAGGTTTAGAAAATTCCAAGTTGGGGATTCAGTTCTCAGATGGAATGTTGATAGAGCAAAGCCAGGCAAGCATGAAAATTTTGATTATTTTTGGGATGGTCCTTTTAAAATAGTGGAAGCTAAGGACTCTAATGTATTCTAGCTGGAGGGTCCAGAGGGAAACATACAACCCATTCCGGTAAATGGTTTTCACCTCAAGATCTACTATGTGTAAGGAGTGAGCTCATTGTAACATATTTATAATTTTATATATATATATATATATATATATATATATATATATATATATATATATATACATTGTATAATTATTTTCCCTCCTTTCTGCACTTTGTAATTGAGTTTCTTCCAAAAAACTCTAAAAAAGGAAAAAAATTGCAAAAAATGACTAAGTATTGGCCAAGTGCATAGTAATGTTCCATTTCGCACACAGTGCCATGTAAGATTTTTTGAAATGGTGTTCCACTCTCGAATCCACATCAAAATTAATCCGGGTTTTTGCAAAGTGTGGTACTAGTCTATCCAGCATAACGAAGGACAAAGATGACGTCAATCTAAGAACCTCTCAAAGATAAAGATAGCCAGAGTAGAATCAAGGCAGAGTGTTGTTCATGTAATTTTTAAGTACCAAGCATACTCGAAAGGCTTTTATGTCATCAGAGTGGAATCAAGCTGAAGCCAATTTGCAAGTTCAAATTTGACACATGGCGGCTAGAGAACGTTCCCGCATTCAATTCTAATGAACTTGCACCAGGATTAAAGAATAGCCTAAGGGATGTGATGAGCTAGTAGCACAATTTGAAAATTTGACTAATGAGAAGATAGGATGCCACCTTTGAGCCACCGAAGTGAATGATGGAAAGGATTGTAAAGTGTGCTAGCAGATATATCATGTAGCAGCTGCATTAATGGCGGATGATACGCACGCTCCAGAAGATAAAAGTAGCGTAGGTATACGAGAGGCTAATTTGGTAACCACAAAGTTGTTAGCGTACGAAGCAGCATTTTGAAGATTTTTTGGCTAAATCACAGTGCATAAGGGCATACTACTACCAATATGGCTCCTAAGAAATCGTCCCTCGAGACCCTAGAAGATGTTTTGGAATTCAAAAATTTGGACGACAAGGTGGTGGTATCATACATTGATAAAGCCAAAGTCGTGGAAAATACATAAATGACCATCATGGAAAGTACGATACTAATGAGTGTGAATGATAGATACAAGAAGAGGGTTGCTTTATCAGTAGAAGAAATAAGCAATAAAGGCATGAAGCCTACAGAGCAGCATTTTTGTGTGAACGTATTATTTGAAATAAGGCCTTATAAAGGAGGAAGAGTTGTGTATAGTTTTGAAGACAATAACAATAACTGATATGGTGAACACAGTACCTGTATAAGTGAATCAGTGTTATGTATTTTTGGAATCTCTTCGATATGAATCTCTACTCTCTCAAAAAATTTATAAAACTTTCAGATAGAAGTGTTTGTACGGAAGTTATTCTATAAAATATATATATATACATATATATATATTTTGATAAGTATATTTGACTCTAAAGGCCCAATGGATAAGACTCTAATTTCGATTGGCTTTGCAAGAAAATCCACCCGGGAGGCACCAAAATGTAGGCCCAAAATGGCCATATACTTAGTAAAATTTTGTAGAATTTTGCCTAAGTGATAGAGTCATCATTCCGCATACCTTGCAGCACACTTTGAAGCAGATCCAGGATAGAAGATATGAACTCGTCCAACAGTTACTGAATTTTTTATACTTGAAGTGATTTTGGGAGATTTCTTTTATTTCATGGGTCTCAAATACATAAAATTTCCAAGGAAATGATGACGTCAATAGAAAATAAGTGTGGATTGGTGATTCAAAGGATGAATGAAGTGTTTCCTTTCCAAAATGAAGACAAGGCAGGATAATGGATCGATGAAAGTGCATATTTGTGATAAAGGGTTATATGACTAACTCTGAATCCAAAATGGTGACATGGTAGGGTGTTTTATCATGAATTTTATCCAGAATGGAGGAGTGACCTCAAACCATGGTGGGCCCAAATCAATGATTATATGCCTGTGCACTTGTTCTACCTAGAACTGAATCTACAAAAGCAATATGGAAAGGATGACATCATCAACGTTCTATTGCGGATTGGAGAAGATGATGCAGAATATGATGTATTATCAATAACTAAGAGCAGATTCGATGATCAGATATCAAGGATTCGGATTAGAAATTTCATAGCTTCTGATGCAAAAATATGACATCATCAAGGTTTTAAAGTAAGATGGCACTTGATTCTCCTCGCCATTTTGATAAAACTTATGTTAGATTGGATCTAAACTGTACGATTAGGAGAACCAATGGTGGATGTTATGTTGATGAATCTTACATGTTTAAGGGACATTTTTGCACTAGGATTGTAACAATCAGTTGGAATATGAAGCGTTGAAGGTTTTCTAGAAGATCAAACTAGAGGCGGTTACAGATTGACGATGGCAAATCACTCCTAATAAGAATTGACAGAAATACATGATCTCCAACAGTCGAAACTCTAGTTTCACTGAGTGACCAACAAGTTGTAGAGGCCTTGAGCTACCATGGCAGACCTTCTTTCGATGGATTTCCCAGAGGATGAACCAGTAAGCTGATGCGAGCTAGATCTCTCTACTGTGCTGTCAAAACAAGATCATTGTAATTCTTCTTGATTATTTTAATTTTGCAAAACTATAAGTAGAGGTCAAACCCTCATTTTTAATGGTCAGCTCTAGCATGTTTGCTTATGCTATTGTAAATATTCCTAAAAATCTAATGGAAGGAGAATTACATTGATATTCACCTCAAATATGTATTCTCATGCTTGATATCAGAGGTTCAGATTCTTTAGTTGTATTTTTGTAAATGCTTTAATGGTTAGTTTGTACCTAAATAATGGATTACTAGTTGTTACATTAATTGAAATCTACTTATGAGTTTGTTCTATGTTGTTGGGAAGTATATTTCTATGAAATCTAGGTATTGGTGAATTTTGTTATTTGGATTATCATTGCTTGGATATTGAAATTGCTTGCTACAATATTTCTCTGTTGTGCTTTAGTAGATAAGAGATAATATGATTTGAGATAATGTTGGTCTGAGTATATATCTTTGATATAGTTTTTGGGAGCTTTTACATGGTAGTGCAATGTTGTTAACCTATCCGTCCACTATTATTCATATTTCTCTAACCCTAATCTTCTCTTACCCTAAACCTCAAACCCTAAGTGAGAATATTTGTGTCAACAATATAATAAGTTGACAAGGAACCAACCTACTCTGGAGGTTGGATCGAAAACCCCTATTTTGGTCCATCCAATGTTGAGTGTTGAGTTGTAGCTATCAAGTGCAAGCCTAGATAGAAAATAGGAAGATAGACAACCACAGTGTCAAGTGAAAACTTGGTGCAATTCAATGCCCAACAATACCTTGTCATAGAAATTTCCTACTATTGATTATATTTTACCACAAAATAGATCCATGTGGAGGATTAGAACAATTGATAAAGTGGTTTCTGCCCTCCAAGTATTTGTTTTGAATAATGCTAGCCCATTTCCCTAATGCTCCAATGCAAAGCCTCCAACCATGTTTAGCTAGAAGGGCTCTATTTAGATCTCTCAACTTCCTCAAACCAAGACCTCCATTCTATAAAGGATGGTAGTAGGTATCCTAGGCTACCAGATGTATATATTTTTTACATTCAGTGCCATCCCAGAAGAATTTTTTTGTAGTCTTTCTAAAGTCTCTTCCACTTTCCTTAAAATCCTTAGGAAAGATATGAAATGAATAGAGAGGCTTTGAAGCATGTATTTTATGAGTTGTACTTTCCATATAGATGATAACAGAGATCCCTTCCAACCTTGAAGTTTTCTATTAAATTTATCAATTATCGGATTTCAAAGTTAATATTTCATATTTCTTATAAACAAAGGAAAACCAAGATAGGTGATAGGGAAATTTTCCCCCTTATAGCCCAACACTTTAATTTTTTGATCTCTTATAATTTACTCCATGTTTAAAAACATAATCTTGCTTTTTTCATAATTTAATTTTTTGTCTGCAGCTTTTTCATAAGAATCAAGGTCTTTTTTAAACTCAAAAGATTCTTCCTCTATAGCTTCCCCAAGTAAGAAAGTATCATCCACAAACTTTTGATGGGATAAAGCTTCACCAATGGATGAATGTTTTAGACCTTTGATATTACCATCCTTTCTCTTTCTTTCCAAAGTTCTTCCCAGGGTATCTGCCATAATGATAAAGAGATATGGAGACAATGGATCTCCCTACTTGATTTCTCTGGTAGAAGGAAAGAACCCAATAGATTGTCCATTGATCAGGATTGAAAATTGAGGGTTATAAATACACATACCAACCCATGCCCTCCATTTTTTACTAAAACCCATTTGCTCCATTATTTCATCTAAGAAAGACCATGAAACCCTATCATAGGATTTGTTCATGTCTAGCTTAAGGAACATGCCTGACCATTTCCTCATTTGAAGAGAGTGTGTTGTTTCATAAATAGCAATGATGCTTTAAGTAATCCGCTTGTTAGCCACATAACCTCCTTGATCTTCATTAATGATTGATGGGATGATATTTTTCAACCGATTGGCCAACACTTTAGTAACAATTTTGTAAATTATATTACATAGGCTAATTGGTCTAAAGTCATACAATTTATCTGTCCAATATTTCTTAAGAATCAGAGAAAGCAAGGTATTATTCTATCCTTTCAACAACTTACCAGATTCTTGGGCTTCTTGGATTGCATTGACTACATCTTCTCCAACAATATCCTAATGATGTTGAAAAAACTTGGTGGGAAACCATCCGGTCCTAGAGCCTTGGATGCTCCCATAGAGAACACAACTCTTTTAATTTCCTCCTTAGAGATTAAATTGCAGAGATATTCATTCATGCTATCATTAAATCCTTTGGGAACATTTTTAATGATGCTTTCTATTTCCATGTTGCACTTTATTTTTATTTTCTATGAAGGTTCTAGAAGAAAGCAATGGCCGGATTTTTAATATCATTTAAATATTCATTCTTTCTTCCATCTTCTCCCATAAGGTAGAGGATTTTATTGTTGTTCCTATGTCTCATAGTCAAAACATGTAATAATTTAGCGTTTCTATCACCTTCCTTAAGCCATAATACTCTATATTTCTATTTCTAATTAATAACCTCTTGGGCAATGGTATTATGATACTTCATGAGGAGTTGTTTTTATATTTCATGCCACTCTGGTTTTCTTCCTTACCTCTCTATTTTTTTTCTCTAAATCTTGAATATCTTGGTTAAGTTATTGTTTTCTTAAAAAAATGTTACCAAAAAACCCTTTATTCCAAATTTTTATTCGATACTTGATGTTCTTTAATTCCTGGGTAACTTTGTACACAGTTGATCTTTAAACCTCCTCCTACCACCGATATTTAATTTTATTTGTAATTTTTGGGTGCATATTCCACATGAGCTCATACATAAATGGTGATCCTCCTTGCTTCCCCTCATTTTTCATATCTAGTAAAACAGGATTGTGATCTGAACCTATTATGGGCATACATGTAAGTCTATGAATATTGTTTATACTTAGCCAAGTGTCAGAAATAAGAACTCTATATAGGCACCTTTGAATGTGATTATCCTCCATCCTTCTATTTGTCCATGTAAACTTATCTTTACACACATCCTATTCAATCAACTTATTATTCTGAATAAAATAATTGAAATCTTGCATACCTTGAGTGATGTTAATCCTTCCTCCACTTTTATCCTCTATTATTAAGACTGTATTAAAGTCACCCAAAATCCAATGCAAATTAATGAAAATAATCCTTTGAAAATATAGCTTATTCCATAGTTGAAATCTCTCATGATCATCATTTTGAGCATAAACCCTTGTCATTATCCAATAGAAGTTAGTTTTTTTGTTCTTCAATTGAATATGTAGAATCTCTCTTCTTGATCAGTTAAAGTACCCTCAAAATTCATTCTATCCCCAAAGATGCAAATACCTCTAGCAGTACCTTGTGTTGGGATTATGATCCATTCAGCATTCAACCAGACCTCTTTCTAAATAATGTCAAGTTTTTTTTGTATCAATTTTAGATTCTTGAAGACAAACAATCTTAGGTTTTACTTCCATGAGTAAATTTCTAACAATTCTTTTTTTCCCAAGGGAATTTTGCCCCCGCACATTCCAAAAAAGGATTTTCATTTTTTTGGTTTTGTTTGATGGGAATTTACCCTTAACCATCCATTCTTCATTTGTATCTAATTATTGTCCCCTATTCTCTAGTACTTTTTGTTCTTCTTGTTTGGGAGATATTCCTTGTTTTCTTTTCCCATAATTATAGATATTCTTTGCATTTTTTGTATGTCTTCTAGGAGGATCATTCTCTTCCATTTGATTACAACCTATTGGAGATTCTTTTGCTACTGATTGAGATGTTTTACCCAACTCTAGTCTTTTGTTGAATCTTGTTTGCATAGCCTCCTTAGACTCCTTTGAATTTTCTATTATGCTTAGATAATTATGTTCCTTAAATTGTTTAGTTTTGTTCTTTGAATTTAAAACTTAATCTAATCCTTGTCATCCTTCAATTTATTTGATTTTAAACCCCCAAACTCCTTCAATCTGATCCTTCTCCTGTTATAATTCCATTTGAGTGGATGGGGTATCCTCTACCATTTTAGCATTATCTACTAATATTTCTTCTTTCACTTCCAAATTACTATATGCATTCTCTATGTTGATCATAATTATATTTTTTTGTTGTGTCTTGGTATCTAGATTTATATGATATTCAATAATATTTATTTTCTTCTTATGGTTACCTTCTTCATAATAATTTTAGTTTTCTTGATTAATACTATTCTCTTGTTGATTAGTGTTATTTCTAAAACCACTCAAGTTTTGTTTCTCATTATGTTCATATGCTTGTTGGTTTAGCTCTGTGTATTTACTTGCATAATCCATTGTCTTATTAGGATTATGTTGTTCTTTCTTGTATTGTATAGAACATCCATTACTAATTTTACTTTGTACCTCTTCATTTACCTCCTAGTAAATTTCTTGATATTGTTCCTTTTCTTATGCCCTTTCTTATGGGCTAGAAGTTTCCTTTTCCATGCTTGTAGTCCTTTAATTTATTTGATTCTCTTTTTGTTGCTAATTTTTAGTAAATTTAGGTTGTCTTTGCAGATGATATTTTCCCTCCACATGTCCAAACACTTTGTATTATAATATGCTTTGAACATTGCAATATGATTATTTATTCCTTCTATGCTTGAATGGAGCATTACTTCAAACTTGGGTGCTATTTTTCTATGTGCAAGCATTACAAATTTGAGATGTTATCAAGGATACGTAGGCACTCTTCTTCCATTGTACCAAGTGGCACAATATTCCTTTGGTTGGTGAGGCAAGCGGAGGCTCTTCCCTTGCATGCAACCAAGCTATTCAAGGTCCTTATCTTCTTAATGCACTTTCAACTTCTTGCAAGCTATTTGGATTGTTTTACAACATGCTTTCTTGGCTCCTCTATAATAAATATGGCTCCTATAGTTGGAAATCTGGCCAACAATACATTAAAACAAAAATTTAGGCTATTAGATGACATTTTCAACCTTGGAAAGCATCTCCTCTTAGAAGAGATAAAACGAAATCGTAGAGCTTCGAAATCTGTGTAATCTATAAAAAAAAGGGCTCAAACGGACACCCAAGTTAAAATTTATGGCCAAAATACTAAGAAATGTAATAAACACCATCGATGTAGATCTGAAGGATGTGATTTGCTAGGATTAGGGTTTGCTTTGTTTTTTTCTTACTTAAGGTAGTTTTAGGGTTTTATTTTATAATGAAGAATATTGCATTGTAGCATATGTGTGAGCTCTTTCAGAGCCTATGAGGAGATTGTAACGGCGTACTAAAACTCTACTAGAATTATTCCAGATAATAAGAAGATAATATTTGCTCCAATTTTGTTTTATTGTATTATTGTAAATTCTTCATTTGGTATCAGAGCAAGGCGATCAAGAAATTGGGTTCGAGTAACTATGGAATTTCTATTGCAATTTTTAAAGAAGCTTCTTGGAGATATCATTTCGTGTGGAAGGGAGCTATTATGGCCAAAAACACCAATTCAATTTTGATCATAGAATTTTATGGTTCTGACTATGAATATTGGAGCATCCGAATGAGGACGATTCTAAAGGCAAAAGGAGTTTAGGCCATCGTTTAAGCTAGGTTCATCGAACCAAAATACTAGAGTGCATTGAATGTAGATCAAAATAAGGATATGTAGGAGAGAGAGAGAAAATAATTTACCTTTGGCTTTCATCCAGTCGGCTCTAGACAAGAGTCTCTTTCCATGGATTTTTGCCTAGAGTTTGGCTCAAGAAGCTTGGAAGGCATTGAAGGAGAATTACCAGGGGAGTGCCCAAGTTAAGGAGGTGAAGTTGTAGACTTTACGGAGAGATTTTAAAAATATCAAACAGAAGGAGAATGAAACTACAAGAGATTACTATGTTTGGGTAAAAATAGTAGTAAATAAAATGACCATACTTGGAGAGATCATAGAGAAAAATGTAGTAATTAAAAAGGTTTTAAGAACCTTGACAGAGAAGTTTGACAGTACTACCATTATCATAGAAGAAATGAAATACCTCTTGAAAATAGATGTAGATTCATTAATTGGATCTCTCACATCTCATGAAGAGAGAATTGCCAAGAGTAATAAGGATAAATAAGGAGATTCTACAGAGGAACAAGATTTTTTGGTAAAAGGGAATGATGGAGGAAGATGTCACAGTAGGGGTTCTAGAGGAAGAGGAAGAAATAGAATAGGAGGTAGAAGAGGCTTCTATGGTGGTAGAGGTCAAGGAAGATCTCAAGATTCAGATAATGACCAGGCTCATGCTGTAAGAGGAGGATCCAATGCAATAGGAAGAGGTAGAGGCCGAGATATGAGAAATGTGTAGTGTTACAATTGTAACAAATATGGCCATTATGAGAGAGATTGCAGGCTGAAAAAATCAGCACATTATGGAGAAGAGGATTCCTATGAGGATGATACTTTGTTGTGTATGATTAAATAAAAAGTGGAGCAAGCAAATTTCCTCTCTTCATAGAATAGCACAAAGGAGACATGGATCCTAGATAGTGGGTGCACAAACCATATGACCAGCAAGAGGGATGTATTTTCATCTCTTTAGTCTTCTTATCAATCCAGTATTAAGCTTGGGGATGAGAAGATCTTGGAGGTGGTTACGAAAGGAGAAATGGAGGTTCCTACCAAGAGAGGAAAAATAATGAAGGTAAAAGATATTTACTATGCACCCCGTTTGAAGCATTCATTAATGAGTATTGGTCAAATGTTGGAAAAGGATTATAAGTTAGTGTTTGAGGATAGAATGTGCAAAATTTATGATCAGAGGAGAAAATTGATTACCACTATAAAGATGACCAAGAATAGGCTCTTCCCATTACAATTTGTATATCAATGGGGAGCTCTAGCATTTTTTGGTGTAGAAGGTAATGAGAAGCTATGGCATTTACGGATTGGGCATTTAAATTATAAGAGTTTGAAGATGCTTTCACAACTTGTCTATGGGTTGTCAAAAGTTGAGGACTCCAAGGAGGTTTGTTAAGGCTGTGCACTTGGAAAACATGCAAGAGGGAATTTTCCACATGGTGAAGCATGGAGGGCCCAACATCCATTGCAGTTGGTTCATAGTGATATTTGTGGACCAATGCAGACACAGAGTATGGGTAAATCTTCTTAATTTTTGACTTTTATTGATGATTTCTCCAGATATTGTTGGGTTTATTTTATTAAGCATAAGGATGAGGCATTCAATTTCAAGAATTTTAAGGCTCTAGTTGAAAATGAAAGCGGTCATTATATCAAATGCTTTAGGAAAGATAGAGGAGGTGATTTTTGTTCTCATGAATTTGACGATTTCTGTAGTGATTTTGGGATTAAAAGGTAGAAAACAAGTCCTTATACACCTCAACGGTATGGGGTGTTTGAAAGAAAGAATAGGACTTTGGTGGAGATGGCATGATGCATGATGCAAGAAAAATTTATGAGTAAGTTTTATTGGGCTGAAGCAATTAGGACTGCTAATTACATTTTAAATAGAAGTCCTACTAATAGTCTTGATAATATTATCCCTTATGAATGTTGGTACAAAAAGAAGCCAAATGTAAATCATTTTAGAGTTTTTGGATGTGTGGATTTTATGCATGTTAATGGTGAGAATAGGAAGAATTTGGATGCAAAGAGTAAAAATTGTATTTTTATTGGGTACAGTGAGCAATATAAGGCTTACAGGTTCTTTAATCCTATTTTACATAAAATAATTTTATCTAGAGATGCAATTTTTTATGAAGGGGGAAGTTGGATATCACAAAAATTGTTTGTTGAGGATGTTTTTGGTGAAGAGAAGGTGGAACCAAGCCATGTTTCAGTTCAGCCCAGCCATAAAAAAGTTTCCAGTTCATCTTCTACAAGTGCACCTTCAAGTCCAAGAGAAGGTTCTTCCAGTAGTTCTCCACCTCCATCACCACCGGCCAAAGGAAAAGGTAAAATATTGTTGAAGGATCACCCAGAATATAAAATTCTTGATAATAATTTCTATAAGAGGGTGACAAGGAGTTATCATACAAAGATGAATGAAGTAATAGAGAGGTTAGAGAACCTACATCTTTATGGAGATGATGACAGTGGAGATCCCAAAGGTGATGTTGTAAACTATGCACTTGTTTCACAAGTTTCTAAAAATTTTGTTGATGATTTTGAACCTTCATGTTTTTAGCATGCTAGTACTAACAAAGTGTGGATGAAGGCTATGCAAGAAGAAATGCATTCTATTGAAAAGAATGATACCTGGGAGTTGTGTGATTTAACCAAGGATAGGAAATGTGTAGGATGCAAGTGGGTCTACAAGATCAATAAGAATAATTATGGATCCATTGAGAGGTACAAGGTATGGTTGGTAGTAAAGGCTTTCACTCAAAAATATGGTTTGGACTATGAGAAAACATTTGATCCAGTGGCAAGGCAAGAAACAATAAGTATGCTGCTATCATTGGCAACTCATAAAAGTTGGAGGGTGCATCATATGGATGTAAAAAGTGCATTTCTCAATGGGTATTTAGATGAAGAAGTATATGTGGAACAACCACAAGGTTTTGTTGTCCAAGGAAAAGAAGATCATGTCTACAAGTTGAATAATGCTCCATATGGGCTGAAGCAAGCTCCAAGAGCTTGGTATGCTATAATCCATGACTACTTCCTATAGTGTTAAAGGAGTAAGAGTGAGCCCACTTTTTACTACAAAAGAGAAGGTAATTATATTCTTATTGTATGACTTTATGTTTATATGTTATTTATGGGGAGTAGTTCTTATTTGAATGATTATTTTAAACATGATATGGAGTTTGAGATGTCTGATTTGGGTTTTATGAGTTACTTTCTTGGGATGGAATTAAATCAAACTAGCAATGAGATTTTTATTTTTCAATCCAATTATGTAAGGTATATGCTGAAGAGATTTGGTTTGAGTGAATGTAAACCTGTAGCAACACCCATTGCACATGGGGAGATCTTGAGTTTGGAGGATGGAGCTGAAAAGGCAAACAAAATAGAGTACAGGTGTATTTTTGGTAGCCTTATTTTCCTTTGTAAAACTAGGTTGGATATATGCTTTGCTATTTCACAGTGTTCCAGGTATATGACTAATCCATCATAGTTACATTTGAAGGCAGTGAAGAGGATTTTGAGGTATGTTCATGGAACAATTGATTATGAGATCCACTACTCACAGGAAAATAATTTGAAGTTAGTGGGATTCAATGATAGTTATTGGGATAGTAATATTGATGACAGGAAATCCATGAGTGGGCACTACTTTTCTCTTGGTTCAGGTTTGGTGACATGGAGTTCCAAGAAACAAGCTATAGTGGCATTGTCTTCTACTGAAGTAGAGTATATTGCACTTACATCGACAAGTGCACAAGCATTATGGCTTAGAAATGTTCTAGGAGATATTGGAGAGAAGCAAGGGACTCCAACTACTTTATTTTGTGATAATCAGAGTGCCATTAAGTTGATACATAATCCTATCCACCATACCATGTCCAAGCATTTCGATATCAAGTACCACTTCATTCGGGACATGGTGGAGAAGGAACAATTTAAATTGAGGTATTGCTCCACACACGATCAAGTAGCAGATATTTTTACTAAGGGAGTAGTAAAACCTTAGTTTTTGCTGCTAAGGGACTTGATAGTCAGGACCCTTACCAGCAAAGGGGAGAATGTTGGAAATTTGACCAACCATACTTTAAAACAAAAATTTGGGTCATTAGATGAAATTTTCAGCCTTGGAAAGTGTCTCCTCTTAGAGGAGACAAAATGAAATCACAGAGCTTCGAAATCTATGCAATATGGAAAAAAATGGGCTCAAACAAACACTTGAGTCAAAAGTTATGGTCGAAATACTAAGACATGTAATAAACACCGTTGATGTAGATTCAACGGATGTAATTTGCTAGGGTTAGGGTTTGCTTTGTTTTTTTCTTAAGGTAATTTTAGGGTTTTATTTTATAATGAAGAATATTGCATTGTAGCAAGTGTGTCCCCACTCAAAGTGAGGTGGCAACCAAGTTGGCAAGCTAGGCTTGCGTAGTGCATAGCGAACAAGAGGTGTTGTGTTCGATTCACATGGAATCCTTTTGACTATGTGGTCAAATTTGTTTTTAGCACCAGTGGTAGAGGTTAAGGAAGAATTTGTGTACCTTTATTTCATGTGGGTTGGCTAGACCACACAGTGGCCTAGGCAAGGCTAGGGCGCGGGGCCAGCAGGTAGGATGGGTTTGACTCTCGATGGTAGGTGGCAGGCGGTAGCAAAAGGAGAAATTAATTTTTATTAAAAATTAATTTTTGCCCTAAGGTCTAAGGTGGCTAAGGTATGTTCTAGGGAGATATAAGGAGTTTTAAATTGTTTTTATTTTTGCAATAAAAGGAGTTATAAGGTGATTTATTTTTGAGCAAAAATTAAGGTGGCTTGTTTTGCTAATGCATTGGGATAAAAAATTAAAGTGGAGTTTTTATTTATCTTTTGGAAATGCATTAATGACAAGTAGGAGATATAAGGTGTAAATGAAATTTTTGCTTATGTAATTTGTCAAATTTGTTGATGAAATTTTTGCTTGCAAAAGTTAGGAGAAATAAGGTGTAAAAGTGATTTGGTATTTCATTGTAAATTTTGTATGGTAAGATACCTTTGAGAAGAAATTTCATATGGATGCATTGAGAGAGTATTTTGATAACTAACCTTGGAAGGTGGCACATAGAAAGGTGGTTGGTTGTAAGACATGTCTTGAGGACAATTCTCCATCAAAGCAAATGAGAGGTATGGGCACATCATCTTTTGTTTAAAGTGTTTGTTGGAATGAATGTTGTGAAACATAAGGTGGAGTGAAAAGGATTGTTTGATAAGCATTGTTGGAAATATATGAGCAAGTTTTGTGTGCTTCATTGTTGAATGGTTTGGAAACACTTGAGATATATTTTGAGAACAATATAGGTTATTATTGCTGAAAGATTTTGGGAAGTTTTGAGACAAAGAGTGTGAACCATTTGTGCTAGGATTGAAAACAAATTAAGCATATTTGTGAAATATTTTGAACATTGATTTGAGGGATATTGATAGCATTTGAGAAGGTGTTTTAGATCAATTTTAATTGAAAATTTGAGTGATTGAACTTGAGAAGAAAATTGGCAAGTAGAATTTGTTTGAAGAGAGTTTTTCTAAAAGATATTTGAGTTATCTTATGTATGCAAGATTTGGAATTATTTGAGTAGGTTTTGTAAATAGTTTGAGGATATATTTTTTAATGTCTTTGATGAGACTTGAGGATAGATTTGAGCAAGTCTTTGAGGAGAATTGAGGATAGATTTGAGGATATATTTATAAGTCTTTGAGGAGAATTGAGGATAAATTTGAGCAAGCTCTTAAGAGGTATTGAGTACAAATTTGAGCAAGCTCTTGAGAGGGCTTGAGGATAGATTTGAGCAAGTCTTTGAGGAGACTTGAGGACAAAGTTGAGAAAAATTTTGTGAAGTCTTGAGGATAGAGTTGAGCAAGCTTTTGTGAAGGCTTGAGGATATATTTGAGATAGAGTTTAGTGCAGATTTGTGAGCATATTTAGAGCACATTTATGCTAGAATTGGGATAAATTTTGAGGTAGATTTGAGACAGAGTTTGGTGTAGATTTGATACAAAGCTGAAAACAAGCTTTGGAGGTGATAGAGCAGAGGATAGAAGTCTCCAGTGGATAGAGATCCATTATCCAAGGTAGTGAGGATAGAGGTCTTCTATGGAGATCGATCCATAGGCCAGAGTAGTGGGGGCAAAATTCTTCTAGAAGATCATAAACCAAAGTAAGGGGAAAGAGTTCTCCTATGGATAGAGTTCCTTGAACTAGAGCAAGGGGAATGAGTTATCCTATGGAGAGATCCATGAACCAGAGCAAGGGGAAATATTTCTCCTATGGAGTGTGATCCATGAACCATTTGGGAATATAGAGTTCTTTTGTGGAGAGAGATCCATGAACCAGTTGAGGAGATATAGTTCTCCTGGATCAAGTTCCAAGAACCATAGAAAATGGGAAAGAGTTCTCCTATGGAGAGAGATCCACAAATCAGAGCATAGGGGATTGGTATCTCCTTTGGATAGAGGTCCATAAGCATTGTAATAGGGAAGTGATTCCCAAGATATTTATTGAGAAAATTTTAGTAGAAATATTTTCTTTGTGGATTATACCACATTGGGTGAACCATGTTAAATTGGTGTCTCTCTTGTGTGTGATGATTTGTGCATTGCTTTGATTACTATTGTTGATATTTCCATTGATAATATTGGATAATATTTTTTGGAAAGAAAAGTAAAAGTTGGTCTTATATTGTTCACCCCCCTCTCAGTGTAAGCATGTGTTCCTTAATTGGTATCAGAGGGGGTTCCTTTGGAAGAGTTTAACAACTTGAAGGAAGAGTGTACATGAACATAGATGGCATATCAGAGTGGATATTTAACAAATAAGGAACCATTTTTCAATGGGAACAATTATACCTTCTATAGCATAAGAATGAGGACTTACATGATGGTACAAGGATATGAGACATGACAAGTAGTTGAGGATGGGTTCAAACCTATAGATAGTGCTCCCACAGATAAATATGGTAAGCTCCTACATGTGTATAATTCAAAGGTAATGAACACAATCTTGGATGGATTACGTGAAGTAGAATTTATAAAAGTTATGCAATGCAAATTAGCAAAAGAGATATGGGAAAATTTGAAGCAAGCATATGAGGGAGATAAAAAGGTCAAAATGGGAAAATTTCAAAATCATAAGAAAATATTTGAAGACTTGAATATGAAATGAGGAAGACATTGTTGCATACTTACTTCATGTGGATGAGGTTGTTAACTCCATGCGAGGACTTGGTTTTAAAGTTGAAGAATCTGATGTTGTTAAAAAGGTTTTAAGGTCACTTCCTATGAGATATGATGGAAAGGTTTCAGCCATAGAAGAAACAAGAGATCTTGAAAATCTAACTTTGGATGAGTTACATGGAACACTCACAACTTATGAGATGAGATTAGTAAAGGATCATATCCCGAAGAAAGAGGTAGCCTTCAAAGTAGCAAAGAAGGTAAAAGATAAGAAACCATATTCAAGTAATGAGTCAAAAAATGATGAGGAAGCTAACTACGGTAGAAGGAAAAATAATAACTCAAGAAAGCACAAAGGTATGAAAATATTAAAGTGTTTCAATTATGGTAAATATGGTCACTATGCATCTAACTATACAGAAGCTAAAAGTAGTAGCAGTGAAGAGAAACAACATCATAAGAAAAAGGAAGCAAGAAAATCTAGGTATGAAAATAAAAATAGGGATGGACAAAGCAAGCATGGAAAGAAGTTTCTTCAAAGGCATAAGAAGAGTTTCTATGCAGAAAAAACAAAAAAGGTTTCAAGTGATAGTGATGGAAGATCCTCAGATAGTGAAGAAGAAGAAATTCTCTTTTTGGCAAGAGAAGAGGAAGGAAGCACTCCTATTGAAGATAAATCTAAAAAGTATGAAGATGCTCTTGAAGACAAAGAAGTAGAGAAATAATAAGAAAATGAAGAGGAAGGAGTAGTAGATCTAGAAGCTGAACTTATTTCTGCTCTTAAATAATTGAGAAAGAAGAATTCGAGACTCAAGGCTCAATTTCAAGAATGTGATGAAGAAAAAGGAAAGTTTATACAAGATCTGACAAACTCAATAGCTAAGACAAGGAGATTTAAAGAAAATTTAGAGGTAAAAGTCTTAGAATGTAAAATATTAGAGCATGAGGTTTTTTCACTAAGGAAGGAAGTGAAAGAGTCTAAATACAAGCTACACAGGTTTGGGAGAAGCTCAAAGGCCACAAATATCTTCATAAAACTAAACATGACTTGGTTTTGAAGAAGGACAAGGGAAGCAAGAAGAGGAGTCAAGCTCAAGCTCCAAAGAAGAAGAAGCTTCAGAAGAAGAGAGTGAAGGAGAAATTTAAACTTATGAGAATAAGTTGAAAAATAGAAGCTTCACCAAGAGAGGAAATAATGCACAAATAAGGAATAGGGAACATCATAGGGAAGAAAGGACTAAGATACCAGTGGGTCCAAGGCAAGATTTCTTCAAAGGAAGTTGCTTCTCATGTAATAGGTTTGGTCATAGGGCTATGCAGTGCAAGACACATGGAAAGAGGGAATATGGTTCTACCAAGAGAAATTTTAAAAATTGAGCATCTCTTTCAAGGGTATTGCTACTCTTGTAATCATTTTGATCATAAAGCAATTCAATGTAGGTTTCATGACATAAATGGGTATGGCTTCACCAAGAGGAACTTCAAGATATTTGTACCTTCTAGGAATCACAACATTAAATGTTATAAGTGCAATAATGTTGGACATAAGGCCAAGTGGTGTAGAACAAAATTTCCAAAGACAAGCAATAACAGGGATACTCAAAAGAATCAAAAGGATTTTTTGAGAAAGGAGGTGGAGAAATAAAAGATCATTGTATGCTGGGAGTAGAGATATTCCCATCCCAAAATTAATCACCTCAAGGAGAGGAGGTGGGGAGGGGGCTGAGCTAAGAGTCTTATATTTAGCCCCAAAGGAGTCCCTTTGCCATTGATGTCAAAGGGGGAGATATTTGAGTTGGGGGGAGATCTTTCCGTTAGGGGGAGAAGTTTCTCAAGGGGAGCAGATTTGGAAAAAGGAAAAAGGAATGGTTAAAAAAAAGGGTGTTGCCATCAATGACAAAGGGGGAGATTGTTGGAAATTTGAGCATGTTTTGTTGTCATTGATGTCAAGAGGTTTGATATCCTAAGTTGATGGAATTAATGTCAAAAGGTTTTGATGTCCTATAATTAATGTGCTATGAAAGCAAAGCAAGGTTCTCTCCGAAGCACTTAGGACCATGGGTTCTAGGTTAATAAATAAGAGGTTTGAAGGAGACTTGAAGGCTCAAGTTTAAGGCTATGTGCAAGAAGGCAAGTGAAAAAGGATAATATTATAATATTTTAATATTATAATATTTTGGCCATCAGGGCCTCTCAAAAAGGAGATTGGATAATGCATTGGCCAAAGAGTTTATCAAAGAGCTAAACATATTATTTAATTAATTAATATTTAACCATAAGGTTAAATAATATAATTAATTAATATTTAACCTAAGGTTAAATATTAATAAAAATAATATTTAAATTTTGAAGCACCAAAATCAATTTACAAAGGGCGTCGACATCGAATATAAAGGAGGGCATATATATTAATAGGCTAAAGTTTAGCCTAAGTTACATGGAATTTAAATATTAGCCTCTGACTTAATTGCTTGTTCATGTGACACGGCGAAATATCTTTTGAGAAGAAATTTCATATGGATGCATTGAGAGAGTATTTTGATAACTAACCTTTGAAGTGGCACATAGAAATGTGGTTGGTTGTAAGACATGTTTTGAGGATATTTCTCCATCAAAGCAAATGAGAGGTATGGGCACATCATATTTTGTTTAAAGTGTTTGTTGGAATGAATGTTGTGAAACATAAGGTGGAGTGAAAAGGATTGTTTGATAAGCATTGTTGGAAATATATGAGCAAGTTTTGTATGGTTCATTGTTGAATGGTTTGGAAACACTTGGGATAGATTTTGAGAACAATCTATGCTTTTATTGCTGAAAGAGTTTGGGAAGTTTTGAGATAAAGAGTGTGAACCATTTGTGCTAGGATTGAAATAAGTTAAGCATCTTTGTGAAATCTTTGAACATTGATTTGAGAGATATTGATAGCATTTGAGAAGGTGTTTTAGATCAATTTTAATTGAGCATTTGAGTGATTGATCTTGAGAGAAAATTGGCAAGTAGAATTTGTTTGAAGAGAGTTTTTCTAAAAGATATTTGAGTGGTGTTGTGTATGCAATATTTGGAATTATTTGAGCAGGTTTTGTAAACAACTTGAGAGAAGAATTGAGCAAGTTTTTGTGAAGGCTTGAGGACAGATTTGAGCAAGTCCTTGAGAGGGCTTGAAGGTATATTGAGCAAGTCTTTGTGAAGGCTTAAGAGCATAATTGAGCAAGTCCTTGATAGGGCTTGAAGATAGATTTGAGCAAATATTTGAGAATACTTGAAGGCAGATTTGAGCCAGCTTTTGAGAAAGCTTGAGGATAGATTTGAGCAAGTCTTTGTGAAGACTTGAAGGTAGATTTTAGCAAGTCTTATGTAGACTTGAAAAAATATTAAGAGTAGAGTTGATTGATGATTTTTTCAAGATTTGTCTTAAGGCTTGGGGAAAATCTAAGTAGAATTGATTGATATTTTGTTCAAGCTTTGTGTTAAGGCTTGAGGTATATTTGAGACAGAGTTTAGTATAGATTTATGAGTAGAGTTAGAGCAGATTTATGCTAGACTTAGGATAGATTTTAGTGCATATTTGAGACAGATATTGATAGCAGGCTTTGGAGATGATAGATAAAAGGATAACAATCTCCAGTGGATAGAGATCTATTATCTAGAGTAGTAGGAAATAGAGATCTCCTATGGAGATATATCTATAATCCAAAGCAATGGGGGTAGAATTCTTCTAAGGAGATCACTAGCTAGAGCAAGGGGAAAGAGTTATCCTATGGATAGAGTTCCACGAACCAAAGCAAGGGGATAGATTTATCCTGTGAATAGATATCCATGAACCATAGCAAGGGGAAAGAGTTCTCCTATGGAGTGTGATCCATGAATCAGTTGGAGAGATAGAGTTCTTCTATGAAGAGAGATCCATGAACCAGTTGAGGATATAGAGTTATCTTGGATCAAGTTTCGTGAACCATAGAAAAGGGGAAAGAGCTCTCCTATAGAGAGATCAAAAAATTAGAGCATAGGGGATTGGTATCTTCTATGGATAGAGGTCCGTAAATATTGTAATAGGGAATTAATTCCCAAGAAGATTTGTTGAGAAAATTTAGTAGAAATATTTTCTCCATGGAGTAGCCCACATTGGGGGAACCACGTTAAATTGGTATCTCTCTTGTGTGTGATGATTTGTGCATTGATTTGATAACTTATATTGATATTTCCATTGATAATATTGGATAATATTGTTTGGGAAAGAAAAGTAAAATCTGGTCTTATACTATTCACCCCCCCTCTTAGTAGAAGACTATGTTCTTCATTTTCCACTTGTATTACATTGTTTTCCTTGTGCTATTCTTCTTTGCAACTTGCACTATTGTTGCCTTTATTATTCTTCTTCTTGTTGTAGGTTACTTTTATACTATAAGAACTACCTTTCTTGTGACTATAGTATTATAATGGGTGTCTTTAGACACCTTGAATGAAATTATTTTGAGCCCCTTAGATGGCTCTTTCTCTTTTGTATCATAGCTTTTGCTTAAACCTAGTTTATATTATCATTTGATGACTATGAATTAGTGCTACGTTGGTGTCTTAAGACACTTGAAATATATATTCCTTTTGCTACTTTGTAGAAGATAAATATAAAACTATTAAACCCTAAATTAAATATATAATAGACTAAGATAGAATACCTTAGTTGCACTTGGGTTTTTGAGACTTTCTTAGTCTCTTTATGTAGCTTTCTTTCTTGACTTGATATGGTGGCTTCTTCCCTATTCCTTGGTGGTTATAATGCTCCTTTTAGTGGCTTCTCTTCACCAATATTTGCTACTATTTTCTTGTGCTCAATAGTGTCTTCTGACACTCCAACTTAGCCCCATTTTGTGCATTAGTATTCCTTCCTTTGTTAAATACCTAATGCACTTTAATAATTCATGGGAATAATTAGTATGATGCACTATCAATTTATCCTTATTTCTCCTATTAATCAACCTTTTAACACTAACTTGTGTTAATATATTTTTCACAAGTTTCAAGATAATAATACTATCTCTTCACTCAACTTGAAAACATTTAATCTCAACCTCCTTATTGCTATTAATAACTCTTAAAAATATCTTGTGTTATGCACTAAAGTTTATACTTTAGAACAATATATTCTTTGCTTCCAATAGATAATAGGAAGTTGATATTTTTCTTTCTCTTAAAATATATCTAACTCCTATTTCTTATGTGTAGGTTTTAACCTTTTATAAAACTATCTTCTACACTTCCTTGAATAATTAAACTTGAAAATTTCTCCTTGCAATTTTAACCTCTAAGTTGATGCTTATAAAAATTAATAATGAACAAAATAATGGATGTTCAAATAATGAACCTTTTGCACCAAAGTTGCTTACCTTTATGACCTCTATTTGATGATGGATTTCTTGGTTATTAGATTCACCTAAGTTGCTTCTCTTTTTTTGATGGATTTGTAGCTCTTCCTTGCTGTCCAAAATAGCTCTTTAACTCATAAATTTGCAGCTTTAAAACTCTTCTAATTTATTGCCTAAAAATGTAGTTTGGTGGCTTTAACTCTCCTTCAATATGTTCTCTTGAAATATGAAACTTAGTAGCTATTAATTTTGTCCAAATTGCTGCTCTTTTGCAGTAAATTTCTCCTCCAAAATGTTGTCATTGAATCTCCCCAATTTGGTAGGAAATTCCTCCAAATTGCAGTTGAAACTCTCCTCCTAGAAACCTTCAATTTTCTATTTTAAAAACTAGAAACCTCCTTTCTCCAAATCAGCCTTCAAACCTTCAATGGAAATATTCAAATCTCTCAAATTTGGTGGCTTCTTCTAACTCCTTTCTCCTTCAACCTCCTTATCGAATTATAACTTTGACCTTAGCCTATCTAGTGGCCTTCTTCTCAAGAATATGAATGTCTTGAGGTCTTCACTATTCTCCTCCAAAATTTGGCAAACTCCTTACCAAATTCTTCTCCTTTTGTGCTTGTTATTGAATGGTAACAATTGTCCCAAATCCTTCTATCATGAACTTCTCCTTACTAGCAGTATTTTCCCTTCAGTTCTCCTTGAAACTCCTTTATTATCTTCTCCAAATATCCTTCATTAACTTTCTCTAAATTTCCTTCAATGAAGATTTTTATATCCTTCTCCTTGAGACATCTTCTCTAGGGTATTTAAATTTCGTAGCTCCTTAAGTATTCTTCTCAATACTTCAATGAGATATTATTTTATCTCTTCAATCTTCTACTTTTGAAATCTATAACAAGACCTTTTCTAGTCCTTCTCTATCTCCAATATTGTAAAATTGGAAGTTCTTCAATGGGACCTCCTATGGGTCTCTTCAGCTTCTTGAGCTATTTTCTTCTACTCTCACTCTACAATCTGTAGTCTTCAATATTCAATGGAGATCTCCAATCTCCAATATTATCTTGGAATCTTTATAAGTGTCTTCTTACTTAAATCTACAACTTGTTTCTTCAAAAAATTGAATTGATTCCAAAGAAGATATTATTCCTATCTCTTTGTAGGAAGTTTTCCAACTTTCTTTAAATCAAATTTTTCTACAGCAAAGTGTTAGAAACTATAATGGAGAAAACTTTAAATATGAAGATAATGAATCTTCACGAGTTGAATTGTCAATCTAGTGGAATCAATGTTAGGTCTTGGTCTTCAAGAGATTTTTCAACTCTATGGAAATACTAGCCAAATGTAATTTTCAAAAAATTTGAAAACAAGATTTCCTATCTCCTCTCAATAATTGTGTTTCCTATCAATATATCATGTGCTTTGATACAATTTTTAGCTTTTGATGATATATATTAAATGACATACAACCATAAGATGTAAACTGAGTAAGAAATGATAACTATAAGATAATAACACTATAATATGTAGGAAAACTATATGAGAAACTTCTATAATAACTCATAAATATGCTATTAATGAAATCTCATGAAAATGGTACAATGAATTATAATAGAGGACTTGAACACTCCAAATTTTAACGAAATATCTACATTTTACCTACTTACTACTATATTCTATCTCTCTATCTAGTCATATTTCTAATCTTCTTAACCATATTAACCATATTAACCATCTTAACCATCATCACTATCTTCTAGCATATGTAGCAAAGGCATATATATAGGGAGATATGTACCTTGGCCTTTCATCTACTCATGACACTTCATCTACCTATCCTATGACTCATGTACATGTGGACTACATGCACATTTGCATCATTGCACATTCTAATACTTGTACATTTATTACATTTTTTAAAGTAAATACTCAAACCTTAATCTAAGATAAACTTCTAATCTCATGATGTACCCAAGGTGGTACATTGGTATGTGTTAAATAATGTAATATACTCTAACATTTCTGTCAATTACATACTCACTATATAAATTGGGAGCTAATCAAATCTTATGAAAGTATGTATTAGAGGAGGAGGTACATATAACATTAAAGTAAGCACATGAAGGACTAATTGGAGGATACATGGGGCTATTTGCAACTTCAAGAAAAGTGTTATCAAAAGTATTATAGTAGCCTACCCTATATCATGATGCCAAAGAATATGTCAAAGTATGTGATCCTTAGAAAAGAACAAGGAAACCACTAAAAATATATCATGCCATCACATCCTTCTCAATCATAAGAATTATTTGAAATATGGGGTCTAGAATTTTTTGGACCATTGAAGATAAGCAAAAGAAGAAAATATCAATATATTGTTGTAGCGACAGAATAATTGGTAAAGTGGCTAGAAGCAAGAGCTCTACCAAATAAGTTTATGAGGAGTACAAACTGTTTCTTTTATGAATAGGTAACTACAATATTTATGGTTTCCTTACAATTAAAAAGTTATAGGGGAGTACACTTTATCAATGAAATTATTCAATTTTTAACGATAAAATTAGGATCTTTCACTTGTTGCCTAGTTTGTATTATACCCGATCCAATGCGTAGGCAACGGCAACAAACAAGCTCCTAGTATCAATAATATATAATACATGTGGAGTGTAATTATATAGTGGAGAATAAATATTTCCAATAGTCCTTTGGATGTATAGGACAACTTTCAAGCCAATGATAAACCATACACCTTTACAGTTAATGTACACATAGGAAGTTGTAGTGTCAATAAAGTTATTGGTACCCAATCAAAGGGTAATGATAGAGAACCATCTAAGTGAATAGGAAATCCTAGAGAATAAGCGTGTGCCACTATTACAACTAGAAGAGAAGTGAGTAACAAAAATATCCTAGAGAAGGAAGTTATGGAATAACAAACACCTGATAAAGTTAAAGTTGAAGATAGGTGACTTAGTGTTTAATAAGAGGAGAGAGGTCAAGCTAGGGAAGTTAAAGATCCTATGGCTTGGGTCCTTCCAACTAGTGGATATTATGGGTAATGGAGCAATACAATTGAAGAAGCTATATGGGATATTGTATCCCAAGAGATCTAATAGTTCAAATTTGACTCCATACAAGATGAAGGCACAAGTAAACATTATTAGTTTTGAACTATCAGAAAGAGAAACTATAGGAAGACTAATGGAGGTACCATGATGGTCTTTATCAAGTTTTGAAGCGATGCAATTCCAATAACGATAACCCAATGGACCCATAAGTTAGGGTGCAACTCAAGGAGATGAGGAAATGAATCTAGGACAAAAAAGGACAACCTATTATTGAACAAAAGGCTTTGGAACCTAGATCAACTAAACAACAAAGAGTGCAAGCCCACATAAGGTTTTTGTATTGAAATATGCAAATTTATGAAGGATGAAATTTGAGATGAGAGAAAGGTCTAATGATGAATCTTAAAACCAATAAAGTGAAGAAAAATAACTAGGATATAAATTTTTGTTATATGCTAAGGATGATGAGGATTTGATCCCTTTAGCACAAATTGATTCAATGCAACAAAGGATATGTAGGAAAACATAAAGACTACAAGAAAAATGTGAAATATTGTAGAGATACAACACCATACTAAGAGATCATATTTTTAAAGAATTGGAGGTGTGAAGATTAAAAATGAGTGAAATAGAAGAACAAATACAAGGATAACAAAACAATCTTGAACAACAAAGGTTAACTAGAGAGCAAGAATATTACGAACTATAGAGATATATCTATGAAGTATAGTCTTATTGGAAAGGGGATGGAAGACCATATAAATGTAGTAGTTTCTTCTTCATAAGTTTGATAAGTTCATCCTCAAGCTCATATGCAATTTGAATAAATAGTAGAATTACAAGCTCTCAATTAACAAAAATATCAAGGAGGAATTTGAATCTAGCACCACTAGTTCCTCAAAGATAAGAAAGAAAAAATATACGGAATAATTAAAGTTCTTATTCTAATTTATCATGGCGATATTGAGAGACACTAATATATTCTACAAAACAAAGATATATGGAGGAATATATATGCATTAGAATATTGTTTCATTTAGAATAAATATTAATAAGATTAAGGCAATTATCACTAGGAAATAAAAATAAATGAGAATCTTGTAGGCCATAAAAATTACCAAGACAAGAGAGTACAGGTAACTTAGTCAATTTAGGAAGATCGTCGGGTCTTCCTAGTGGTCTAATAATACCTAGTCAATGGAGGATTTTAGTTGACCTCCCTCTTAATGGCTCAAGGGGAATAAATTTCCCCTGTTACCTCTAGGCCATAGGATCAACATAATAGACTATAAGGACTATTTTGTGATTAAACAAGAAACAACCAATATTCATGAGATAATGGGGTTGGGCCATTAGCACCACCTAGTGGTTCACATACAATCCAAAGAAGTTATCATGAATGATCGAGAAACTGGATAAGTCTCGAACAACTAGGAGTTAAGCAATCCCAAAATCAAGAGATTCACCCAAGAACAAGAGGGAGGAACATGGAATGGTTCTAGGAAAAATATTCTAAAACAAACAAGAACTACCAAGGATGGGTCAATTTTATACCCAATACAAATAATGTTTGTTATAAAAGTACCTGAGTGTCATCAAGATGATGATAATATTGTAAGATATCAGTAGGATAATAGGATATCATTAGGATGTCAACAAGATAATAATAGGCTAACAATACATCAATGGGATGGCAAGAGGTCATCAATAAGGTATAAGGAGATCATTAGCATGTTGGTGGAATGAAAAAGGATTCATCAAGAGGTAAGTAGGTCAAAAAATAACAACTAGCAGAAAGGATGACAAGAAATACTCCAAGGGAGAACCATCAAGAAGTTCAACAAGTGATAGAAGTAATATATTTTTAAGATGAGTCTGGATAGAAAATTATTATTCGAATAAGGAAATGGTGACAAACATGTATAATTACAAGACGACTAGTGAAGGAAGCCATCATCACAAAGGATAAGGTGACTTGTTAATAGGCACAATGAAAATTTGTATCAACATTGTTGTATGGATCATGAGGAGGTGACACATGGTAAAGGCCACATTGTAAAAGTGCAAATAAGAAAAATTAAATAAATAAATTTAGCATATATAAAAATATATAAAAGGATAAAATCAAGAAAAAATCGATAATTGCATATAGGTTGGTGAGGTGAAAATCATCTGGCTTTCAAAATACATAGTGGTAGTTGGATAACCATTTGCATGTGTGGCAATTAACTTCAGAAACATAATAAATAGAGGTGAATAGAGAGGTGTAGTCAAAATGCAATTGAAGTCACATAGAAATATTGCAAATGTCAAAGTAAAAATATGCCTCAAGAGGTTGTTGATATTATAAACAATAAAGATAACATTGTAGGCAAGGGTTTTTTAGGCAAAGGAGTAAAATTACCTATGCATAAAGAGAGAAATATGAGACAATAGATGGATAATAATGAAGTTGTACATAGGAAACACAATGACAAAAATCAGCAATTACCCCATATAATTTGAGGGCATAGAAGGGTAATTGTTGCTCGAGAAAAATTGTAGTCAAATAAGGGAAATATAGGAGCTATTGCTAAAAAGTACCATTAAATATTGAGGGATAATGAAGCTACCATCAAAAGGATGAAGATTTTCCATCTAATAAGGGTTTTATAAGTCCAAAGACTAAAGAGGACTACAAGAGAAGTTGGTTTTATGAAAAATATGTCATATATGGAAGACATTAGGCTAACCAAAGGGTAAAGTTGGTCATCTAGATATACCATTAGTAGGATTCAACATCATCATAGATGTTAGACACTATCATCACAAGCAACATTGTCTAAGATATTAGGATAATAGGAATATTGCAAGCCATGATGATAGAAATAGTCATTAGGATGCATAAAAACCCATTTATTCTTGAGAGGATTACATATATGGACCAACAAAGAAGATATCCATAGGATACTATATTAATTAATAAATGAGGCATAGTTAAGGAGTGTGTTCATGATTACGTGAATGGGAATGCAATTTTGATATAGGACAAGATTAGGAAAAATAGTCATGATGACAAGGAGAGAGCATTCTAGAATATATAGAAAGGGATGCCAAGAAAAGTGAGAAGGAGAAGACACCCTTGAGAGATATGACTTGGGTACATTCCATAAGAAAATATTACCAAACATGGTGACAGAAATCCCCAAAGGATCATGAACTTCAACAAAATTTGTAGGAAGTGGGAATAAATTTTATCCTATAAGTACCAAAATTTGAGAATTTTTTAAGGACTAATTACTATAGGTGTTGGAGACCTATGATCCAAAGCAAAATACAAGTAAACTACAAATGGAAAATTGATAATTGACTATTGTTTTCTTTGCAAGAAAGTTTTGGAGAACTTTTAGATTTCTAAATCAAGAAGTTTTGGTTTTTAATGATGTAGTTGATTCTAATTGGAGTAGGAATTTAATTCAAAATGTGACAATTCTTAACCCAAAAGAGATTCAGAAATTGATATCATATGGAAACATAGTCAAGCAATAATAGTTGATAAGTGAAGAGTTACATTGTATGCTGAATAAAATAATGGCTAGATTTTCTAGAGAACAAAGACCTTTGGATTTATCCATATGGTTGACTATTTTTTTTAAGGACTAACTACTATAGATGTTGGAGACCTATGGTCCAAAGCAAAATGCAAGTAAAGTACAAATGGGAAATTGACAATTGACTGTTGTTTTCTTTACAAGAAAGTTTAGGAGAACTTTTAGACTTGTAAATCAAGAAGTTTTGGTTGTTAATGATGTACTTGATTCTAATTGGAGTAGGAATTAATTCAAAATGTGATAATTCTTAACCCATAAGAGATTCAGAAATTTATATTGCATGGAAACATAGTCAAGCAATAATATTTGATAAGTGAAGAGTCACATTGTATGATGAATGAAATAATGGCTAGATTTTCTAGAGAACAAAGGCCTTTGGATTCATCTATATGGTTGATACCATATATGCAAGGACTTGAAGTGGGTGAAGCCTATGAATGGTCATCTTACCTTTTGTATTGCATTAAGACTTTATTAATGCAAAGTATGAAGAACTTATCCATAGTATTATATGATATTATATTGTTACTGAATTATGCATCATAGGTGAAGATTGATATTCCTATATTGGATCCTCCTAGAGAGTTACTATACTTAGCACCAAATAAATTGAGGTGGATGACAACACAACCTCAACAAAAGAAAAGTACTCCAATGAAAATAATAAAGAAAATATTGAGGGAGTTTCTAGTTGATGCACCTAGTGAGGATTCATAGGAGTAAGCATCATTGCCAAGGTAAAAACCATATGAAAGGTAGATAAGGAGAAGGAAATTTATTTATCCAAAATAATCACAATCTCCAAAGTATATTACAGTGGAAAAAATTATAGAGGAATAGGTTGTAGAGGAAATAAATGATACATTACAATAGACCCTAGAGGAAGAGCAACAACAAGTAGTGAACTTGCCTAAATTACCTGAGAAAGAAGCTACAGTTGGACAACAATATGGCTAGGAGTATTTTGGTAGCTGACCCCATGGATAGGGAAGTCCAAAAAATAGTGGATGAAATTGGGAATGCGCAAATTAGAATGACCAATTTCTTGCAAAAATGTAAAATTTTTATCCAATGCAATCACCTCTAGTGCATGGAGAACCCATTTTCAAAGTCACATCCTTAATAGATAAAGTGTAGGCTTAAGAACCAATTACACCTATAAAGATACCAAAAGATAAAAATCCAACTAAACTAGCAAAGACACCAAAACAAGGGAAGGAGATAGAGCCAAAATAGCTAATGCAATAAAGGTCAAACTCATGAGATAGTGAGATATATTTGAGAGGTGGTGTGTTTAGAGAGCGATATATCCAATAGAAGAATATATTGGCTAAAATAACTAAGAAAACAATAACATAGGGCAAATAAATGAAGAAGCTTATTTATTTTTTAGTATAGGGTGAATAGCACGTGATAAAAGCTACAACAAACAATGATACAAAGGATGATTTAAGTGATCATGGGTTGATTAAAGTGACAAATTTTAGATAACCAATGAATAAGTGGGGTCATATTCTTACACAAATTAATACCTATATCAGTAAAAATTTTGAAGTCATTAATAGATTGAAGCTATAATTTGAGATAGGTTGTGTTGGACAATGGAAGCAATGGTATTTATTGGTAGATAATAAACTTAAAAAGTTGGAAAAGTGGACACAAGAGAGATAATGGATGATAGATATTACCAACATCTATCAAGTGTAGTCATGGGAGTTAAATATAGTAGTGTTAAAACCATGGTTTGGGTGAAGGAATTACAATAAGAAAAAAATATAGTGTACATGAAACTAGCTTGTATTTACATTAATGATAGTCATGGTTTAACTTGTTGAGCAAGTGATGATAATGTATAATATATAGAATTAGCACCAAAATTATTTCCAACTTATGCTCATATCAATTAGGCACATTTAGTGCAATGGTTAGCTACAAGGATCAAGAAATTGCATAATGTGGGACAATAGAAGGCTCATCTACTATAAACCACAAAATAAAATTTTTAGGAAGTAAGTCAAACCATGCAATTAGAATTGATCAAGATAAGAAAGAAGCTTGAGGAGATCTAGGAAAAACAATGAGAACTAGAAGAAAGGAACAAGGAAACAAAGGATAAAAATAGTATTATTGAGGAATAGGAAGAAAATATCACACATTTGAGTTCCAAATGCTCAATTAGATAAAAATTGGAGGAAGCAAAATCAAAGAAGCTAGAGCACAAGGACAAGTTTATTGTAGAATTAGATAAACAAATTACAACATTGATGTAGGGTAATGCAAGTGAAATATTTATAAAGGAGGAGGATATCTTGACAAAGTTGGAAAATATGCAGAAAAGGGCCAACCATTTTGGTCTTGAATGGGCCATATACTTTAATTACACCAATATACTCAAGGATGAGGAAGAGGTCTTGAAGCTAAAAATTTCTAAATTAAGAGTACCTATTTTCTAGTCACAAGATCCTTAATAACCAAGTTTGACTTCACCAAAGCAAAGGAGGAAGTTGACAAGGACAACAACCAATTTAAAGGGGAGAACATAGGTAGGCACCAATTCTAAATAGAAGTAAAAAAATTTGTATAAATGACCAAGTGATAAGTACTAAGTTAGTCCACAAGGAAATAATTTAAATGTCATGTAATGTAATGAAATGTCAATGAAATATAATCATTAGTAGTTACATCTTAATACTTGATTATTTGTAATGTTGGTATAAGTTTCAATAGGATAATAATATTAGTTATATAACATGTCCTATAAATTGTTGTTGCCAATGGCCAATACTACACTATAAATAGGACCCCTTAATTTTACAAATATGCATGGATGATAGCAATTAGCCATAGAAATGCATATTGTTGTATGCTTAGGTTATAGATATAGATAGATCTTTGCATTGTATATAATTAAGGAAAATATATTAATGGAAGATACATTTTATGCTCTCATTATGTGTGGTTGTATGTTGATTTTTACTTGTGATTAGACTATTATTACAAGGTGATTGATTGTAGGTTGGAGAACTTAGATGGTCATGGTGTAGTATAGATACCATCAAGGGTTGACAATGCCATCAAGGGTTGTAGTGGTCATTAGATGAAGGATGTTGTCAAAGGAAACCAATGTGGTGTGGGTAAATTTATTGTCTGAGTAATTTTTAATTAAGACTTATCATTAATTTCATGGCATCATGCCATTATAGAATACTATCATGCAATCATGAGTAGCACCATTTGAGATTGCATGTCAAAATATACCTATAGAAACCTAAAACATGTCATGTTGAGGATACTACCTATTTGGACTCCCTAAAGACCAAATGACCCACCTTGGATGGCCCTAGGGCTTAAATAGTGTTTTTCACCACTTAAACAAGGGAATTTTCCTTTGCAACCCTAGTCGTTCCACCAAGGGATGGCCCTCAATCGAAGCCATATTACCTAGAGTGACCCCCTACTAAGGTCATCCTACCCTAGAGTGACCCCAAATAAAGGTCGTCCTACCCCAGAGTGACCCCTATTCAAGGTCATCCTACCCTGGAGCACCCCCCAATCAAGATCATCCTACCCCAGAGTAGCCCCCAGTCAAGGTCGTTCTACCCCAGAGTAATCCCCAGTCAAGGTCATCCTACCCCAAGATGGTCGTGCCATAAGTGGAATAAAAAAAATAAAATATACGTGTGGGATTGGGCCACCAATTTTATGCATGCTTAATCCCAATTTAGCATGCATGCTTGACCCCAGAATAGCGTTGCATAGGTTAGAAGAGCCAAGTGGTATTGCATGGTATTTTGGAGAAGAGCATGTAGGCCACCTCTCCCATGCAAATATTCTTTGCCAATAATAGGTTCCTTTTGAGGGATCTATAAATTGGCATTCACCCTCATTTGAAAATATCCCAAGTTTTAGAGTTTTCAAGCAATGAAGTGCTACTAGAATTGAACCACGGACCCTCAAGTTTTTTTGCATTCTTTATTATTTTAGCATAGTTGCATTTTTTTTACTCGTTTGCTCATCATGTTTCAGTAATTTATCATTTTTTCTTATCTTTTCATTTTCACATGCTATTAACGCTTTTGTGTTTCTTGTGTGTAGATCACAAATTTTCTATAGAGGAATAGGAGTGCAAGACTTTAACATTATCACTCCTTGTCAAGGTCACGAAGAAACCCTTTGTAGGATGGTTTGTGGATGTAAGAAGGTCACATAGTACACTGAGCCATTTTAGAGAGGGTTAAACCCTTAGATTGTGTACTTATCGTATCACATTTTTGAACTCCCTAAAGGGGATGTATTTGTAACTCATTTTGATCAAAACAAATTATTTTAATATAAAGGATCCAATTTATCATTTCCTTGTTTTATCTTAGTTTGTTACATCACATGCTTCTTGTGTTTATTTATTGCAATCATACATTTTCAAGTTATTGTACACTATTTTTTTATCATTTTAGTGGTGATCACAATGGTACCTAGTCCCTATTTTTCATATGCATTACTGATTGCTATTATTTTTGGTTTTTTTGAGTTCTAGGTACCGCCATCCCTTGTAGATATGGTTAGCAGATATGACCATCTCACCCTAAGATGACCCTATTATGTGATCATCTAACCCTAAGGTGGCCCTGTTCTATGATCGTCTAACCCTAAAACAACCTTTTTTTACAACCATCTAACCTTGATATGGTCTTTTTTTGTGATCGTTTGGCCCTGAGACGACCCATGTTTGGAATCATTTTAACCTGATATAGTCGTACAGATGGAAAAAATATATTTTTAGAGGGCTTTACATCCAACCCCCCGAATAGGGGGAGTGCCCCCTATGACCCCCCTTGCATACGCCTACTATTATGAATAGCACGTGAGAAAGGAGTACTCAACTACAACACCATCCACATCATATCAGAGAACAGAGAAAGCATACAACTGGATCTTCATAAAACATAGGCAATCAAAGTAAGTGCATATATCATTCTTTTCATATTCTCATAAAAAGAATTAAAAAATATTGTTTTCCATTATAGAAAATATTACAATCTTTGTTTGTTATTTATTTGGCTTGATTGTTGTTTCCTATTTATAGGCTACTCATTTAGGGTTCTACATTTTTAGATTTCTAAAATTAAAACATACATTTCTGTAGGAATCTGAATTTGAAATATCATTTTATATGCATTAGAAAAACATCATCATATGCTTTATGCTTTATTTACTTTTGCAAAATAAAATGAACCCCACACACCCTATCTCATTTTGAACATCAATGAGTTGGATTTCACCACCAACCATCGATCAATACCAACGAAGGTGGGCTTCATCTCCACCTCATTGGCTTGCATATTATTACTTTGTACCCTATTTTTGGCTAAGGCTAGTTTAAGAACCATTGTAACCAAGGAATAGAGCAAGTATCTCTCTTTAGAGAGATATATCACTAACCAAGGTGAACTAGGTGAGGACTGGTAGGACCTAGGCTCCCTCATCATATTTGAACTTCACCACCAAGTTTGGGTGGGTTTCATAGCTTGTACTTCATCACCAAGTCAGCATGTGAGAGCATCCAGGTGTAAACCATTAAACTAAGCGATATCATCAACAAAACCAAAACATGAGAAAGAGAGAAACAACAAAAACACATCAAAACACACAATATGGTTTAGGATTCACAAAGAAATTTTTAAAAAAGATAATCATTTTGTATTCTTTGATTGGTTTCTTTTATTTTATGTAATAAAGACAACATAATAACTATGCATAGTCGAGCTCAGCCACGAGTAGGTGAAGAAGAAAAATTGTGAGGAGACCTTGAATGCCTTTGTTATAGTCCTAAGGATCTCCTCATTCCTGCATAATATCCTGAAAGTCATCATGAGTTCAATCCCTCACCCATAGGATTTTACCACCAAGGTACCTATGATAGGGTAACACCAATGGGTTATCCACATGATCAAGTGGATTATTTGATTAACCAACTTCGATTCCAAGCCACAACTAATCTATCAAGGGGCTTAGTAGGGAAGTACACACTCCCTCTACGTCACGATATTCGTTGCCACAAACTCCCATCCAATAAGTGGTGACAATCTAGAGTATACCTATGTGAAGTTCATGTACACCATCAACCAACATTACCATGGGTGAGTTAATACAACAATCCCCCAAGCATCGGGAAACTCTCATGGATATTTTAAATTCAATCGAGTTACAACCACAAGATTTTTATGCTTTCACCAAATTTGTGGGATACATACAAATGTACAAGGATCCTATTATAACCTTTTAGGATCATGATATCAAACTCATGCCCACCAATTTACCATACCCTCCTTTGCACACCATTGCATGCATTAATAGGATCCCCTATAAGAGAGTATTGGTTAACACGGGTTCCACAATAAATATTATTACCACAACTACATTGAAACATCTCAACCTTCCATATTTGCACATTGAAGCATCCACGTTCACCTTGCAAACATCTAATGATGCTTTATCCTCCACTATGGGTATGATAGTCCTACCTATTCAAGTTGGACAAAAGACTATGCCTACATTGTGCTACATCTTGGAAGATGCACCCCTAAAAAAAACCAAAAAAAAAAAAAAAAAAAGCTTCAAAGGCACCCTAAGCCCAAAAACAAAAATAAAAAGCTTCAAATGCACCCTAAGCCCAAAAAATAAAAAGCTCCAAAGGCACTTAAGCCCTTTGGTCAAATAAAAAAAAATTCCAAAGGCATTTTAGCCCTTTGGTCAACTCACAAAAATCTCCTAAGGAACTTAAGCCCTTTGGTCAAATAAAAAAACTAAAAAATAAAAAATTCAATAAAAAATGACCAAAAACATCAAAAAATTGCAAAACACAAAAACATTGCATCATCAATGACATTACATTTCATCATGCATTTCTCATCATTACATTGATCTACTTTGCATTAGGTATATTCATTACATTTTCATTAGGATATGTCATTCTTGCATTTCCATAAATAAGCACCACACTGGTATGATTGTCAGAAGTCTTAATCAACTTTATCCACCATCATCATTTGAAGTTTTTCTTATGAGCTCTTGCTTATTAAGGGATCTTCTAAAATAGGATAGATACCATATGAACATCAATAATGATGTTTAGATGACCACTAACTATTTTATGAATACCTTTTAGTTCGTAAAATATTATAGGGAAAACCCCCACATCACAAACATCATATCATCCACATCCCCTTTGTGAGTAACTGTATTTTTCAACACAACCAATAAGTTGTTATGGGATGTTCACTAGGGTTTTCAGTCATTCAGTCGTTCCTAGTTTTCCTTTCAAATTGTGTAGAAAGTTGTCTTAATTTTTGAAGGTAGAGTCTTGCTTTTATAAGTACCTTGCATATATCAAAATCCCAACACAATTTTACACACATTAAAATTCAAGTTTGAACAAGGATGAAGCTACAACGTTAAAAATCTACCATATAGACCTCTTCATCTAGAGTGTGCCATTAGGGCTAGTGTATCATATGATTTAGTTAGACTTTACATTTGGAGCTTATGCGAGGATACCTTTCCATCTAGGATAGATCACATTTTCTACTAACTACATTCCATTGGTTTGAACCTATTATTCCATCATCCTTGGGAATATTCACCATTGTGCTACAAATACTTGACAAAATAGGTAGAAACAAGAGCATGGCCAGATAATTTTACAAAGAGTATGGCTCAATTTTTATACAAGAAAGTTATCACAAGGTTCAATATACCTCGAAATCTGATAAGTTATATAGATAACTATTTTGTCAATGAAGTTATTAAGAAGTTAACCATAGAATTCAATATTTTATACTCATTTCCAAGTCCATATTTACCTGATTAGATGGAGGCAATGAATAAAGTCTTGGTTTCTATTATGTATAAGACTTGTAGAGTTGAAGGTGTTGATTGGAAGGAAATACTACCATCAATTCTATGGGCATACAAAACTACCTTTAAGCCAACAAAAAATCATACACTATTCTAGTTGATGTATGGGTAGGAATTTACTGTGCCAATGGAGTTCTTGTACTAAGCCTAAGAGCAGTGTGAAATAATTTGGGTTACTAAGATATACTAGAGTAGAATGCCATTGCATTGGTCAAACTAGACGAGAAGAGGGTGATGGCACATTGGGAAACAAAAATTTCTCAATGATGAAGAAAGTTGTGGCATGACAATCACCTATGGAAGAGGGAATTAAAGCTAGGTGACTTGATCTTGAGATATAATGTCAAAAAGGATATAAAGCCAAGAAATTTGAAGACTTTATGGCTTAGAACCTTCCAAGTGATTTATACGATGGATAATAAAACAATAAAATCATAAAAATTGGACAAGATAGTCATTCCCAAATTAATTAATGGTTCAATATTGAGAACATATTAAATAAAAGCATAAGTAAATATGGGTGATTTTGAGCGAAGGAAGAAGGATGATGAATGTAAAGGAAGGTTAGTGACAACAACACATCAATATTCACAATAATCCAAAGGGATAGTGGTTTAGAAAAAAGGAGAATCAAATAAAACCAAGCAAGAAGGTGTAGATGTAGAAGAAGACAAAACCAATAGTGATCTAGGACTAAGAAAATTATCTAGGATTTTAGGAGAGCAGCTTGTGATAAAACTAGAGTAGTTGGAACCTCTTTCTATTGCAAGAAGACATGTACATGTTCATGTACAATTCCTTGATATTTAAAAGGAAATATGACTTAGATCACTAATAAATGATGATGTGCAATGATTGGAGTATGAACCATGGAGTGATAGGAATGATATCACTAGCATAAGTTGGTATGCAACAACAAAGGATACACCTTGAAACATAAATGTTTTAGGAGGAGTATGAAGAGTTGCAAAGGCACAATGCACAAATGAGGGCACATATTGCTCATGAGATTGGAAGGACCATTCAAAACCTGGACATAATCAAAGCAAGGATATATGAGGTGTTAAAAAAATGGAGCAATGAAGGTGGGATAGAGAATAAATAACTTAACTATTACTGTAACAACCCTCCTTGGTAGGACCTATTATTGAAATTGATTTATGTATTTATATGTATCTAATGTATAGTCTATTTTTATGTTATCAATAAAAATGGGTAGTTTAATTATATTCTTTGATTTCCACTCTTTAAATATGGTACTGCTAATATAATTGTGGTTGCGGAAATAGGTACTCTCATTTTTGGATTGGCATGGGACAACCACCTAAGTTGAGAGAATATTTGGGAAATTATGGATGAGTTGTTCATAGATATATCAAGGGTAACCAAATGTCCTTCATATAGATGCATTGCATTTGTGCTTGTTTTATGGTTTCAACATTAGACAAATAAGTTGATTTTGCAATAAGCCTCAATAATAGGTTGGTTATAGCATTTGGCTATCTCAAAATAGCCACCTACCTAAGGATAAAAGTAATGATGTGCAATTTTTTTGCGTTGAGTGGATTTTATTCTTGTATTGTAAGCATAGGATTGATTTTTATATGGTGTTATTAAGTTAATTAATACCTAATATTTATTTGAAATTCTTGGTTATGGAGTCAATAAATAAAGTATTATCTTTTATAGAGGTTAATAACCAGTATTAACACTTGGTATAGAAATAATGCCAAGTAAGTTGATGTGGTGATTGCCATTTGAAAATAATAATAGCTAATATCAAGGAATTATTTTCTTTACTTGCATATTAGCCATGTTTTTCTTAAGTTACTTTAATATAAGCTCGAGTGCCCAAATATTTGCTTTAAAAAAAAAATCCAAGATATTTTGGCACTCTATCAGTGGAAGAAAGATCCACCTTTAACATTAGTCAGAATTACCCAAAAAAACATAAGCTCGAGGTGGTGAATCTTCCTCATTAAGGTATATTAATGGATCCAAATAGAAGGGGGGTGGTTGTTGGATACGAGAGGAAGATGAAGGTAGTGAAGAAAAAGCAAGAATGTAGATGTCAAAGAGAATATTTTGGAGCTTGAGTGATAGATGTAACTCAGCTCTATGCTTAAGGTATTGTTCAATAATTCTTTGTAATGGATTAACTAAGTGATGACAAATATCTACCTAGTAGTTGTAATCTATTTTTCTTTGCTATTTCTAGTTGCTTGATCTTATTGTATTTTTTGGATGACTTCCATGCTTTTGAGGGTTACTTTATTATATTCTTGAAAGAGTTGGATGTGGCTTGCATAACCTTCTTTATTTTGGTTTATACTTGAGCACCTATGTAATGGTTACTTGCTAAGACTGTTTGTGCAATTCATCTATGCTTAAGCTTTCTAGATGTGCTCCTACATATGGCAACATACAAATATGAGTGTTCCTCTTAAGCTATTTCACAAGCAAAGTATGTCAGTCTAGAGGACTTAACCAAAATGGAATAACTCAGTCTAGTTAGTTGTTGTGGTGCGATGGAAGCCTTAGACTCCTTACATCTCCTATTATTTATGTTAGCTTTTGGTGATGTATAATAAAAGAAATGTAACCACAGGATATGAAATATGTAATCTAATATAACTATATGATAATGGCACTAAAATATGCATGAAAATAATAAGATAATAATCTGCAATAACTCAGTAAAATACCATTAATGAAAGCTCACAAAAATTTTACAGTGCAATATAATGGAGGACATAAACACTCCATACTATTTTTGAAAGCTACATTGTACCACACTACTATGATCTATACTACCCACACTATATTCTCTACTACTCTCTATAAGGCCTATATATAGGAAGATAAGTTCCTTGGACCTCACTTAATATATGAATCTTCAACTACCTTTCCTATGACTCATTTACAAGTGGACTTCTTGTACATTTACATCATTGCACATTGACACTTATGCATTTATTACATTGTTGGAAGTAACTACTTAACTTTACTCTAAAGTAAACTCCTACTCTAGTTATGTACTAAAGGTGGTACATTGACATGTACCAAATAATGTAATATACTCTAACACCCCCTGTATTACATTATGTGGGTATTGAAGACTTTAGTCTTCAATATGGATCTTTGTCTTTGAGTTCTTCAACTCGATTTGGTTCTTCTTTTGTTGCTTTAGGTTCAATATTCATGTTGTTTCTTCTTGTCTTTTTCATTCCACTACCTTGTGTTGTTTCAGAGTATTTGGAAGAGTATTTGACCCTATAGTGTTCTAGGTATCCTTGATGAACTAGTGATCTCATAATCTTACAAGTCATAAGTGGATCAAAAATACTTTTTAAGTTCTTAGATTTCCTATATGGCCAGTTTTATTGATCTTCAAAAATGTCAAGATTGAGCTCATTGTTAGTGGATGCTTTTGAAATAAGACCTTGAAAGAAATATTATAACTTAAAAAATTAAAAATAAATAATAACAAATAACTTAAATAATTTGTTATAAGGAATACTACATCAAACATAGTTTATTGAAATTTAGAAACTTAAACTATTAGATATTAAGGGCTAAAGAAGGAAGTTCATTAATTACTTAAAGGAGTTAGAATTATTTTCTTATATTTGTATCATATTCATACTAAAGGGACAAAAGGAAGTTCATAGTTCATAAATAGGAGTATAAGTTCATAGTTCAATAGTAGAAATAAGGTGAAATAGGAGTTGATTACTTCCATCCCCAAAATATTACAAAATCAACTTAAAAGGTGAACTATTAGTTGCTTAGCACTTTATCAAGATTAGAGTATACTCTAACCACTAGGGAGACATAAGGATTCTACAAAACCTAATTCTTAGAAAGGTTTTATCAAATTAGTTCACATATTCTACATTTGGGAGCTATAAGGATGTCTACTCCAAAGAACACATTAAATAATGCAGCTAGAAAAGTGTAACAATCCAAGTCTACTCACTTGGTTGCTAAATTCACAAATTCAAAATTTTGATTTAATATAACAAAATTATCTCAAATTGATGAATGCACACCCAACTTTGTATAAGTACATAGGCATAGATGTTCACACTTTGAGATATTTCACCGCTGCAATCGAAATCAAGAGTGCTCGATATTGACCAAATACCACAATGGTGTTGCCATTCTATTGAGAACCCCTTCTCTTGACTCGAGTTCTGGATTCTCGGCACAGGGTTATCCTTCTAGGGCCCATAACACTTGGAAGGGTGGATGCATATTTTTTCCATATCATAGCATGGAGGACATAGATCTAAGATCTTATTCTTATCCCAATGGTCCACTGACCTAATTTCAATTTAAGCCTTTAAGCCCCATGCTAGAGTTAGCATAGCTAAGCTAGTTCTTGATAATTGACCTCCAACTAAGGTGTTTTCAAGGTCTGTCAATACTCTAGCTTCTATACCAGGTGTCTCAGACCATATTCCATTTGACAATAATGCTACCCATACCATCTATTGTTGGACATTCCAACCCCAAGGACTAGCTCTCTAGTCTTGAGTTCTATTAGCTATTCTACAACTAAAGTATGAATCATGAGTATGCTCACGTACTACCTTGTATGATAACCTAGAATGGCATCCCATACCACCGTTCATTACTCTAAAATGCATAGATTCCACTAACCCATCTGTTAATGCTAGAGAATGATTATCCTCGAATATCAATAGCCGCCATCGTGAACTATTAGAGTTGGGTGGAAGACATACTTCTTGTTGTTTTTAGTTTCAAATAAAACCATCCTTCTCGATGGATTCATTTTCCTTCGAATGGATGACATCCTCCTCGATGGCATCCTAGGAGTATAAATCATGACACTTCCTTTTTTGGTGACTAAACGTAGTCGAATTCAGATTGAAGTTATTCAAGGTTTATATTCAAGGTTTTTTTCAATTTAGATCTTTATATTTTAATACATCCAATATACATGATATATGACAACCCATAAAATATATTCAATATATAACAATTTATTAAAAACATTAAGAAAATATAACCTTTTCTTGACCATATAATATAAAAGCATTAAATATTCTTTAAAGTACAAAACTATAAACGACAATAATACTTAATCAATCTATTATTTTATAATAATATTACTTTAAAAAATATATGACATTAATTTAAACTACTTCATATCTGAAATATATCTTATAATCTCAATCCCACTTGGGCTTTAATTTAACAATGTCAAAGCATGATTTTAAAAACTACCCAATTGCCACCTTGATAGCCCCCAACTTATTTTTCTTTTAACTTTTCTATATAAAATTTGGTGACTTCAAACCAACATCTGGCAACATTATAAAATCTCTATTTCTAAGTAAATTTCAAAAATTTCAATGAAATTTAAATAAGAAATATGGTAATGTAAGTTTGTATTATCATATACTTTTTCCTAAGGTTCGCTACTACTAGAATCCTATATAAATAAAAATTTCTATAATGTAGAAGAACACATGTACCTTGTTTAAATGTGATTAACAAGAAACTTTTACACTTTAATAATTTTAGTTTTGGATGACAAAGAAGTAGGTATCATATGCATACTTCAAAACCTCGAATGGAAACAAACCTCCTTCGGGAAGATAAAATTTTAAAGTACTTAAAAATACCAGATTTCGTCGATGAAGCTCTACATGAGAAAGTTTTATTTTTTTAATTTCTTCATTCTTGGAAATAAAAGTAGAAACTTGATATCAAACTAGTTTTGGAGTTAAAATGAGATTTTTTTTAAAAGTCCACTATTTATAAGTTAAAAATTTAATTTTAAAAAATCCTAGACGAATTCAAATGACATGCTTCTACAATTTTTTTCTTAGGTTAGAATTGTAATTATTAATATATCCCCGTTGAAGAATAAGTTTAGCTAATGGACTCATTTGCTGATAGACCTTCCACATTGCAATATAGAAAATCTATGTTTGGTGCAAGCAGGAGACTACAAAATTTATCATTTTCTTCCGCACATCTACTAATATTTTTTGTTGGTATAAAGTTGAATATTTTAAAGAAAATATATATTCAATAGTTCAAAAACTAAAGTTGACCGTCTCTGGTGGTTTACAAATGAAGTAAAATATGATACCTATCATGTGCAATGAACGAATTACGAACCTAAAACAAAATAATAAGGCTAATTGAAGCTATACATTTCATAGCCCTACTTATTCACCATGCAGCGAATACAAGACACAAGAATTATAACATTGTCACATTTTCAAAACATAGAATCAGTTCAATTATTTTATTTTTCCAACAAAAGAACACATCCTTATTGAAGACTATTTATAAATGTGAATATTGCTCAGCTTCTCTTGGATTATCAAGGTTTCTTCAAGAATGGTATACAAAAAGCTAAAGCTCGACTTGAAATAAATAAAATAGTTTACTACCATATTCTAGATTGAGTAAAAATAATTATTTAGAGGCATAAACAATAGACTTAGTTCTATGAAATTTTAGCATATCTTAGTTCAATTTGGGATCTGACCAAAATGACTATGACAATTTAACAGTTTCCAAAGTTGAAATGCTTCCACTAAAAACTATTGTATATTTTATATTAACTCTCAAAAATATGGTGTCCATCTTCAGACCTTGGAGTGGCATAATCAACATGAGCTAACTTTCCCACAAATATCTCTTCACGATCATCGTCATGGTGGAGAATTGATGGGTTGGGAATGCAATGGGTCAGCATGGCCCTCATTTGAATGTATTTTCTCTAAATAAATTTAATATGTAGCAAACAAACGTTTCTTTTTATTTTTAAAAATAAAACACATAAGGAGTGCATCTCATTAAAATACTATCTTGATAGCATATTTGGAGTAATGCAATATAGAATCTCAAATACAAATATTGACATCTCATTCATGGAACCAACAAAATAGATAAAAAACAAATGCATAGAGGTCACTCACGATTTAAATCAAAACACAAAAACAATAAATATTCAATCTTTTATTCACCAAAATTATCCCATTGTATTCAACAATTAGTACAAAATAGGAAAATTCGACCTTATTTAGTTTATCCATCGACAATTACAGCTTCAAATCTAAAGCAACAATTTATTATGTAGATTTATCTAACATAGCTCCTTCTGAATTCACCGTTTGAAAAAAAACATGATCTTCGTATCAGGTTTGTCTTTTATGAAATAGAAAATACATGTCGTTTACATGGTGACACATTACCTTTAATCATGCAAACAGCTAGCTTACTGAGCTTCCAAGTGGTAATGTCCTAAATCATTCGAAAGCAGATATATATATATATATATATATATATATATATATATATATATATATATATATACATTTATATTTGGAAATTTATATATATATTTTTATATATACTTATATTTATTTTTGTTTTACTATATTATATTATTTTTACTACTATTATGTATATATATATATATATATATATATAAAAATTTATTTTTAATCTTGTATCAAAATAAACATCATATGCAATTAGTATCACTTAGCAAGCAATGTATTTTCAATTTTTCACAATCAGACATAATGCAACAACAAGCAGGATGCCCTATATGATTTTTTTTAGTGGGCTTCCATATACACACGAACCATGGTGCGTTAAGCATGACATCATATCCCACCTTATATGACGCTTCCAACCACTGTCTCTTCCAAGGGTGGGTGTTCTTCTTGTCCGACTCACTTTCTACGGAGGATAAACCTGCACCTGCACTCACAAACGCTTTTAGCAATATCACATTCTTCCAACAAAATAGTAATCAAATAGTGGGGATGTTAAAAAAAAGAGTAAGGAAAATACCAATATGGATTAAAAATACACTTGAAAACATAATTGACAATTCAAAGAATTCAATAGATAAGGAAGATGCAAATGGAAAAGAAGAATCAATAGAATTTAAAAAGATTTTTGAAAACTCACAAACTAATAGTTTGGTGAAAGTGGATTCTTCAATAACATCTTCTAGTAAGATAGTAAAGGGAGTTGATGATAACTATACTAATGAATATATTGAAGATTATCTTCAAAATGTGGAAAAGAATATGATAAAAAATATCTCATATAGATCTACAAAAAAGGTAAAGATAAAATAGCTTCAAGGAAATAGATAAACATGATATCTTAAAACAGATAACAAAGAAGTTGGGATATCTTTACAATGTACCTATTGTAGTAAATTTGGTCACGAGAAGGTAAACTGCTAGAGTTTCAATCTGTGTAAATATTGTGGTGGAAGTTTTCATTTATATTTCTTCTGTTACTATAAATATAAGTATTATAAATGTTATGAAGAGATAAATATACAGGATAGATTGTTAATATGACAGTTGAAAAATGACATTTGATGCCCAATAGATTAAGTTATTTATTATTATATGCCCAATCTATCTTGAAAGAATAGATTGTAACTTAAATAATTTGTTACATTCAGATTATGTAAAATTCAAATAATTAACAAATTACATAACAAATTCTACTACAGTCAACAATATGATAATGACTATGCTGACTCCACAACACATGCTGTGTTGGCCGAGTTGTCAGTATGCATAGTAAATTTTATCATGCCAAATAGGTTTATGAAATCAATTAGTTTTCGTAGACCATTTTTGTAGCACCTTTTTATAGATGCTTTTCGTAACTTGTTTTTACTGCATTTTTCCACAAACTGCTTCAACTGTGTTTGGCTGTAGCATTCCCCTACAAATTACCTACAATATTCACCTGCTAAAAACACAATATTCTCACAAAATTTATGTAATATTGCAACCATTCAACATATAATAAAATTATGCTTAATTTAAGGGGTGCAATTATGAATTAATCTAGGTTTTTATGTGGATCCACTTTATGATTTAATAATGCATTATCTATTTTATTATATTACAAAATTCTATAATATGCAATTTAATTAAATTTATATTGTTGAAAATATTGAGTACATTGAGTTTTCATTGATGTCAAAGGGTACATAAGGTAGAAATAATGAGATATCAAAGGTGCATGATAGTCAAGAATATTCTTCATAGGTTTGATAACAAGATTCAAAGGCAAGGCAAGGTACTCCTAGCAAGGAAATTATTTTTGAGCAAGGTACAATAGTTGTCAAAGCAAAACATTCTCCATGGTTATGTTAGCAAGAAAAAGACAAGGCTTTATTTGGTTGAAAAATATTTCAATTGCAAAAGACAAAAGGTTAAAAGTTAAAATTATAATATTTAAATCTTCTAGATTTAAATTATTATAATAATATAAAAGTTTAAAAATAAAGGGTGGCAAAATTTGTAGAGCTAAATAAAAGTCAAAAATTATATTATTTTCTCATGCGTCGACATCATGAAAAAAGAGTGCAAGCATATATATATGAAGCACCAAATATTGCAAGCCTAATTTTTTTGTAGAGCAATGCGCTAATCGAGATATCTATTTGTGATTCATTCGTGGAGGCAGAAGAAAAAATCCTAGTAAATGAGAGATAGATAGAAGCATAAATTTTGAGGTGTTATCTCAGTGAACAGGAGAGGCAAAAACATAGAGGTTGATGAGGTATTTCTAGCGGATAAAGAAGGGAAGAATGGGATCTTACACACTGTTTAATACAGGATCGAATTAGCAGATAAATAAGGGACAATGTGTTTGTATTATCATCTGGGTAGCTAGCCCAGACGGTAGGGAAGCCCTATGCTAAAACATTGGTAAGATAGAGGTCATGGGTTCAAGGTGCAACGAGTGCATTTTTTTGAAATTTTAATTTTAGAGGAAATCATAGGAGGGACTCAAAAGGTTTTTCGCATGCTTTGTGTCTTGTGTGGGCAGCTAGCCCACATGGCATCCTAGATTGCACTAGGACACAGGCCAACAATAGGTGGGAGGTTCAATTCACGATGGCAGCACTTTGGTAAGGGGAATATTTTGATTAAAATATTTTGCATGGTATAAAGAATACATAGCACTCCTTTGCATTAGGGAGACATAAGGTATATATTTTGGATTGGTTTATTTTTTCATAAGTTGGTTAAAATCAAAGAAACTATGTGAGAAATAGCATTTAAGAATTAGTGTGTGGGCATTATTAAATCAAATCAATTGACAAAGTAGGAGTTCTAAGGTGTCATTATGATTTAATTATTGTTTGTATTTTTCATAGTGAGAAAGGAAATTTGAAAGGTTTTGGTTATTTGTTAAAATATTTATCTTGGAAAATTAAAAGGAGCTATAAAGCATCATCTTCAATATTTTTGAGCACATCTTTTGAGAAAATATTTAGAGGTCTACTAACCCTTGAAGTGGCATAATAAAGATAGAATATTTTGAGATAGGTTTCTGAGGGCACATCTTCATCAAAGCAAGTTAGGAGGTATGGTGATTTATTTCTTCCTTAAGGTGTTTGGTTGAGCAAATATTTTTAATGTCATAAGGAGGAGATATAAGGATTAAGTTCATGTGCATTGTTGGAAATATATGTACTTTGATTTGAAATCCAAATTATGCATTATTATTGGAAGCATATGTGCTAGGGTTTTGAGAACAAAGTGGGCATCATTGTTGAATGGAAGTGGAAACACATGTGCTAGGGTTTGAGAACAAGTTGTGTATGATTTTTGAGTAATAGTGGAATGAAAGTGCAAGAGTCATAGACCAGTTTTGTGAAGAAAATTTGAGCATTGGTTTTGAGTAATATTGGGAATTAAAATGCAAGAATTATAGATCTATTTGTGAAAGCAATTTGTGCATATTCATGATTGATTGTGTGATTATATGAGTACTTGTGCATTGTGATTGGTCTTGAAATAAAAGTGTAACTCAAAAATAACCAGGTCAGTTATCAACTGCTAGACTAGAGCTACCTTTAGAATGCAATAAATGTGAGACATGTGAAAGTGACAAACTTAATTAATGTGAAGAAAATATTGAGCATTTGTTAGTGCATATCATTCTCTATATGTTCAAGAGGTTAAACGAATTTTGGGTAGAATATGTCTAAATTACTTTAGTTAAATAAAGCACATTAAATATTAGATAGAGCACTTGATGACATCATTATGCAAGATTTGGAAATAGATAAACATTATTTTGTATGCAATATTTGGAAATATTAGAACAAACTTATGAGAAGGTTTGAGCAAATTATTTGAGGTAGAGTTGAGCAAGTTTGAGGTAGATTTGAGCAGTTTTTATAAGTAGGGTTGAGGTAGATTTGAGCAGGTTTTATTGAGTAGATTTGAGATGTGATTGTGAGCAGATATTAACAAGCCTTGTAAGAAGTCTTGGAGCTAATTTGGGTAGAGTTGAGAGCAGGTATTGGTGAGCATATTTGAGCAAGCCTTGTGTAGGTTTGGAACAGGATTGAGCAAGCCTTGTGTAGGTTTGGAGCAGGTTTGAGCAAGCCTTGTGTAAAATATTAGAGTAAACTAGAGCATAGGGGATAGAGATATCCTATGGATAGAGGTCCACAAACCAGAGTAGAGGGAATTGAGGTCTACTATGGATAGAGGTCCATGAACCAGAGCTGAAGAGATTGAGGTCTCCTATGGATAGAGGTCCACAAACCAGAGTAGATGGGATTCAGGTATCCTATGTATAAAGGTCCACAAACTAGAGTAGAGGGGATTGAGGTCTCCTATGGATAGAGGTCCATAAACTAGAGCAAATGATATTTAGGTCTTCTATGGATATAGGTCCACAAACTAGAACAGAGGGTATTGGTGTCTCCTATGGATAGAGGTCTACGAACCTGAGTATAGGGGATTGGTGTCTCCTTTGGGTTGGTGCCCATAAACATTGTAATAGGGAATTGGTTTCCAAGAGATTGGTTGAGGAAATTTATAAGAAATATTTTCTCCATGGATGTAGCCCACATTGAGTGAACCACGTTAAATCTATGTCTCTCACGTGTGTGATGATTTGTGCATTGTTTCATTTACTGCATTTATATTATTGTTGTTATCATTTGGAAAAAAAAGTAGAAGTTTTTATCTTATATTTTTCACCCGCCCTCTCATTATAAGCTTGTGTTCTTCATATATTCTAAGACTATTCTATGTTCTAACTAAGTCTATTGTATTTTAGGAGGAAGAGAGCAAGGGATTGACCATTTGGAGTGGGCCTTGCCTCCTCTAGGTCAGTATTAATCTCTTCTCCTCTTTCTACTCTATTTTAACTTCAAAAATTTATTATTCATTAAACTAACTTTATGCTACTTAATTCATATTTGTAGGAAAATGAAATGAAAGCTACAACAACAAGCAAAACATGAAGGAAATATAGAACACAATTATCATACTCATAGAAGAAAATGCTACTGCTAATTTATTACTTTATTCCAATCTCCACATGAGTTCGTACAATGTAACAATATGCTTTTCTCCACCTGTGTACTAGACGTATTCACTAGACTGGGGGCCTTTCAAGGTCTTGATATTGTATTATATAGCTTTTACATCATTTCTTTCAATAGAAATTTTCAACCACTATTTGTTACATATCGAATGGTTGCAGATTGGATTCTAAAATTACATAACAATAATTAAAACAACCTAATAACTAATTTGGACTTATTACAAACAACTTTTATCCTTTTCTTTAGGAGAGGACAAATTTGTTACATTTAGATTACGTAAACTTCAAACAATTAACAAATTACATAACAAATTCTAATGCAGTCAGCAATATGATAATGACTATGCTGACTCCACAACACACACTGTGTTGGTCGAGTTATCAGTACACGTGGTAAATTTTATCGCACCAAATAGGTTTACAAAATCAATTGGTTTTCATAGACCATTTTTGTAGCACCTTTTTGTAGATGCTTTTCATAACCTATTTTTGCCATGTTTTCCCATAGATTGCTTCAACTATGTTTGGCTGTAGCATTCCCCTATAAATTACCTACAATATTCACTTGCTAAAAACACAACATTCTCATAGAATTTATGTAATATTATGACCATTCAACATATAATACTTTGCAAATCATATTTATCTAATTCATACAAAATCATGCACATTGTTGATAAAATGTGTATATATCGAGCATATCTATAACCAAAATGCAGAAGTAAGCTACAAATTACAATCACATTTCAAAACTCATCATTTTCCCCAAACTGAAGGGAATGCATGTCCTCATGCATTAAACCAAATGCTTCTAAAATCATAAAAAACATACCATAGATAGATAAAAATAAATGAATGTAAGTCTGCAATTTTATTGTAATAAATTAAAAATTAAATATTTTTAGCCTTAATCCAGGATGAAACTCGGGTTGGAATAGGGTGGTTTTCTACCTTCAACTTTTTACGTTTGATCTTTCAAATTTGTGCTCTGGCTACATATGGATTTGGTGGTCTCTCAATAGCCACAATTTTCAAGTAGGCTATATCATCCTTTCCACCCTCTACATCCATTGTATCACGTGGGGATCCCATATTTACTTTATTTTTTGGTGGGGATAACTGTTTGACTAACTCGATGATCATGTTGATCACCTTATCAACCTCCACCAATATCTCTAACTCCACGCTTAGGCCCACCTTTTGCGTGCCACGTGTAGGAGGAGTGGAACACCTCTAAAATCTAAAATCTGATAAAGTAGGTGAGCTATCATTAGAAAATATCTTGGTTAAGACAAAATGCTTACTAACATTTACTGATTGCCTCATCTTCTTCCCCCCTATTGAAATTTTATTGGGTGAGGCATTGGATATCACCGGTTGAGAGGCCTACTCAACCGGTTTGGCCACCTTGCCTTTGAATTCCATAGATATATGCTTGAGTAGCTCATTTTGGGTGGATATGGCCTTCTCCACCAATGTTGCATTCTTCACAAAATATTTGCAAAAGTTATCCAGTTGGAACTACACCAACATTTTTTTTGGGTATGGATCTGAGCCAAGGCTTTAGTAGGTTTAGTTTGAGGGCTTCCAGGTAATGGGCTCAACCATAGGCTATCATATTGCCTAGACATCTCTTCTTTCCTATGCTCCTTTGAATTATACTCCTCAAATATTATCTTCTTCATTGGTGCAGGTGAGGAGGGTTTGGAAGGCTTGGTAGTTTTAATCTGAGTGGCCTTTTTGCTCATAGGAGATTCTTCTTCCTCCTGGATATTAAACTCAGAACTTTATTTAGATTTAGAGCTCTCACTGGACTTAGATTCACTCAATTCAGATGATTGCATAGATAGGTTAGCTTCTTCTATGATTTTATCCCAAGTGTTTTTGGTATCAAGGGTTTTGTGCAAGATAAGTAACTTAATGAGGCTATGGTGAGCTATTAGGTGTACTTTAGGTTCAGCTCTAGACTTCTTTTCTTGAACCCTCTTGACCATGAATCTTAGGGACCTATAGAGGAAATACGATAGGTTAATGATGCAATCTTCTCGATCAGGAAACTTGAGGTTAAGGAGCAACTTGAGGTGATAGCCCCCATAAACCGATAGTCTTCCTTCTACAATAAAAATTTCATTACCAAAGTGACAACTTCCTACCACTTGAGAGAGAAGGAATAGGTCATCACTCCTTTGATTGATCCTTCTCTATCTCAGATCAAGGAGCACTTCTCTCCAAGTTTTATGACCAATTGGTTGACTTCCCTATTATTTGATTTAAAGTATCTCTAGCCAACTTCAGGGAGGTGTAGGACTTTTGAAATTAAACTCAGGGTAATTTCTATTTCAAATCCACCCACATGAATGACCATGGATGTGGGGTCATAGTTTAAAATAAATTGCTTGGCCACACCTTGATCGTAGCCTTGAAATCGTGTCAAGGCCTCCCACCATCTTGCTTTTTGAAAGAGTTTTCTGACAAAGTCATTGGGTATTTGGGTTGCTATAGAGGATGGTTCACTCCTTTTGTGAAAGGTGGACTTCATCATGGTAAAACAAGGGTTTTTTTGGGTTGAAGGGTAAGGAGTTAAAGACAATGAGTTTTTCTATTTTGGTTTCACAAAATGTTGGTTGTGATAGAAACCTTGTAGAGAGAAAAATTTAAATACATGCATATATTTCATCATAATTTCGAAGAAACTTAATTCGTACATAGAAATTATTTAAAATTTTACCAATTCATATAACATTTCACTCTAAAAAAAAAAATTTTGTTACATTTATCATATTTCATTCTTGAAAATTTTAAAAATTCCTTTGCAAATTCTTCAAAATTTTAAACTTTGAGACTTACAATTGGCTTCTACGCCATAGATATCTTCAATTTTCCTGCCATAGTCCCTATAAAAACTACCATCGCTCAATTCTACACTCTATGCAACACCTTCGAGTGTGATTGCAGTTGAATTTCATAGAGTTTACTATATGTCAATCATGGTTGGAGAGTTGAATTGTTGATATTTTACCCTAATTGTGTTACAAAGAAGATAAATTTCATATTCGCATGAAATTATGATTATTTTTTTATATCTTCCAGTGCATTATGATTGAAAAATACATGGCCATCCATCATGATTTTGATTGACAACCTCTATGCTCAATCTGTGACGTCTTTGCTAATTTGCTCCATATGGCTAGGTGTTGGTGATCAACATTTAAACCTTTAAGGTGGTTGCCTCCTTTGGAAATGGGCATCACTTACCACCATGATATGTTAACATTTTCCACCTTTCCATGATGTGTGAGAGCCTTACTTGATTCTTATACACCAACTGTAATATAGGGTGAGATAATTTTCATTGGAAAAAAACTTGAAGGGTGAATTTGTATTTTGGTTATGGCATTTCCACGTAATACCCGTGATTTGCAAAACAATATTTGATGATAGTCACATAAATAATAATTTTTTTTTTTATAAATTTTTGTTTGGCATCGAAAGCCTTAATTTATAGCCCATGTTGTGGTATAATTCATGAGTATGAAGTGTGCATAGATCTTAACATTGATTTCCCAACCCTAGACATGTCTTTCATTCTTCAAACATGAATATCGCATGTGAAAGTTGAGATGTTTATGATTTTTCCAACCATTGGTTCAAGGATGCTTGTGTATTCCTTTGTTTGACATCCTTTAGCTTTTTATTATGTTTGATTTTGTGTCGCATGCAATGATAGGTCAAAACCTCCTTAAATGACGTGCGCTCGAGCTTATGATACCAATGTCTTACCATTCTCTCAGGGTAGTGAGTCTAAAGACCCATGTTGTGTGTGAAAGATGATGTGCATGGCGTTTATAAGAATCCCATTTGTCCATTTGTCACCTAGGGATTCCCACGTGATTTATCATCTTCATAACCCTTGGATAACCATTAAGAAAAATAGAGGGATTTACTTTGAATTTTACACCGCTCATGACAATAGTCCGTGACTTCTAGATTATACCCTTCCATGATTTTCTAGTCGTGACCATGATGTCAACTCATGACTACGAAGGCAAGAAATAAGCATCCATGGTTTTGCATCAGTTTCAATGTCTATGAAATCCACACCAAGCTTCATGGGGTATATAATTCGTATGTTCATGCGAATTTTATTTTTAATTCTTTTATATGTGCAAAAGCTTTGATGATAAGAATCGAAGATGACCATCCCATAGAGCCTTGTTACTTAAGACACATGGCTTCAGTCATGGCACAAATTCACTATAGTCATAGACTTAGAAATTTTTAAAGTGAAGATGCACCTATGAAAATCCACTACGAAAACACACTACAGAAATAATCTACAGAAAGTAACTACAAAAATAAACTACAAAAACAATCTATAGAAACATATTTATAGGAATGTTTTAACTACTTCCATTTTCTTTTCTTTTTTTCCTCTCCCCAAACTATATTATGGAAATTATCATACTAACCCTTTGCTTCTCCCCCAAACTGAATTTTTGGCTATATAGCCAAAACAAGATAAGGAGATAATTTTTTATTTTATTTATAGAGGTTTATATTACAAAAAATCTTAATTATAATAAAATATATATTATTATTATTATATTTTTTATTTATTTAGGAGTATGGGGGTGTTTTATTTATATATATCAACTACTTATTTAAGCTAAGCCAATTAAACAAGATTGTAGGATAATAAATCTCCTTAGAATGGGACTGTTTGTTCCCAATAGCAAAGATGTCTTGCAAAAACATTGATGTCTTCCTTGACCTTTAATAAAATATTCCATGGCCTAATAACAAATCTTTCTAATATCCTAGAGAGATCAATTTCTTTGTTCTATTTCCTTTGGCATCATTGAGGAGCTCTTTGTGAGAGAAAAAATAATAATGAGCTTAAGCCAATATCAATCAACAATACTTTGGTTCACAAAAATAGGTCTCATCAATGGTTGGATACACTCAAAACCTATTTTGGAAGAGGAAAGTAAGATAGTCATTCAGGTATCATCTATGTTTTATCATTTTATTGCCCTTTTTCACTTTAAATACATACATATGTATTCATTTGTTTAAATTTTTAGGGATGTAGAGCTTTGGAGAATCAGATTCCTAACCACTCTATCAAAGTCTTGATGGGAATTGTCACCCTATCCTTACCACTCTACCCCTTTAAGTAAGAAGAGTTAAGGCTTTGGGGATTCGGGTCACATAACCATCTGGATGGAAATGTAGTCCTATTATTACTACCCTCTCTTTTATTTGGGGAAGAAATTAGAACTTTGGGGATTCGGGCCACATAACCATCTGGATGAAAATGTAGTCCTATCCTTACTATTCTTCTTCTTCCTTTTATTATTTATGGGCTATAATAAACAAGGTCTTTTACTACCTTGCTTTATTAATTAGTGATACCATCATGACTATATGACCTCTCTTCTGTAAGGTAATAATATGTCTTCATACGCTGAATTTGATTTCTTCCTTAAAACTTGATATTGTGACTGAAAAGTGATGTATAATAAGATGAATGAAAATATTGTATATTAGAACTCCATCATGAAATAAAGGAAGTATATTTAAAGAACATAGAATCATCTTCTAGTTTATTTTCAAGAAATATTATTGTTCCATGATAATCTTCTTTCATTGGTCAAGTAGTGTAAATATTTCTGCCATCCATATTATTTACTGGTACTTATACATCTAACCAATAGGATTGATTAGACTACATTCCTTTTAATGGCTGCACTTATTTTCTCAATATATACTAGATTATAGAGCAACAATTTATTTATTAAATAGTGTTTTTTTGCTTAAGATAGAAAAGAGAAGTTCTTATTTAATAGTAGTTGATTGCATTTCAGAAATGCACTACAAATCAACTTGTTGCTTAAGGTGGTTTATGAATTTTGTTTTAGATAATGTCTTCATATAGAGCTTAAGCCTATGTCCATTAACTAATAATATTTGTGTTGAATCATCAATGGGCTTAAGTTTAACTGTACCATTCTCAAATATTTCTTCAATCTCATAAGGTCCAAGCCATTGCATCCTTAGCTTTCCTTAAAAATCTTGGAAGCGAGAGTCAAATAGCAAGGCCCATTCTCCTAGTTGAAATGTTCATGGTACAATATATTTATCATGCCATTTTTTCTTTGTACTTGCATTAGTTCAATCTTGTGTAATACCTCTAATATTATTTCATCTAGAATATTTAATCGCTCCAATCTAGCCTTTTGTGCTTGATCCAAATCCATATCAAGTTGTACCGCTGTGCAAAGAGTTTCTATTTCAAATTCAATAGGTATAATAGCTTGCTTTCCATAGACCATTTCATAAGGTGATAGTCCTATGGTGGTTTTCCAAGTTGTGTTATATGCCCATGTAGCTTCTTTCAATATTTTTGCCCAATCAACCCTATTGATGACTACAATTTTTGTTATAATCTTTTCAAGTTCTCTATTTGTAACCTCAACCTACCCATTAGCTTGAGGATGATATGGTGATGTCTTCTTATGTTTGATTTGATATATTTTAACAAAATGCTCAATCACTTTGGAGAGAAATTGTAACCCATGGTTTGAAACCAATTATCTAGGTGCTCCAAAGCGTTACATGATATGTGTATAAAGGAAATCAGCTATGGGCTCAGATTGTGCTCATGGCAAAGCTTTTACTTCTATCCACTTGGTGACATAATCTATACACACAAGTATATGTTTATTGCCTTTACTTGGAGGATCTAATGGTCTAACAAAATCAATTCCCCATTTCTCGAATGGTTCGAACATTATTTGAGGTACTAAAGGCATATCCATTATGGATGTAGGTTTGCTAGCCCTTTGACAAGCATTACATCGATCAACAAACCTATGAGCATCCCTATGCATGGTAGGCCAAAAATAACATGTTTGAAGTATTTTACTAATTGTTCTTTGAGAAGCATAATGGCCTCCACAAGGTTCTTCATGTGTTTCTCGAATGATGTCATATACATCATCTTCTTGCACACATCTCCTAATCACATGGTCAAGGTAAGATTTAAACAATGCTCCATTGATCCACATATAAGGGATACTTTGATGTACCAACTTTCTTTGCTCATACAGTGTAAAAATTTGTGGCATTTTTCTTGTTACCAAATAGTTTACAATATCAACATACTAAGGAGTAAAAATAGAAAGAGCAAACAAATGTTCATCTAGAAAATTATCAAGAATCAATTCATCATCATCAAATATTTGCATAAGAGACAAGTGATCTGCAATAACATTATCTTTACCTGCTTTATCTACAATTGTGACATTAAATTCTTGTAATAAGAGGAGCCACCTAACCACTCTTCCTCCTAATGTAGCTTTGTTCATTAAATATTTAATGGTAGAGTGATCAGTGTGAACAAATACTTCATACCCTATTATATAATTTTTGAATTTATTAATGGTATGAACTACAACTAAGAACTCTTTTTTAGTAACTGTATAGTTGAGTTCTACCCCATGCAAGTTTTTACTCACATAATAGATGGTATAAGGTATTTTATTCTCAATTTGATGTAGTATTGCTACTATTGCATAACCCAAAGCATCACAATGTATATGAAAGGGTAATTCCCAATTTGGACCTCTTAAAATGGGAGAGGTAGTTAATTTTTCTTTTATGATTTCAAAGGCTTTTTGTCATTCCTCTATCCAATTAAATTCACTTTCATTTGTTAAGATCTTAAGCATAGGAGAGGCAATCTTACTAAAATCCTTAATGAATCTATGATAATATCCTGCATGTCCCAAAAATCTCCTTACCTCAATTTGTGTCTTTGGAGGTTGGAGGGATTGGATGATTTGAATCTTTGCAGGATCTACTTTAACACCTTCTTCAGATATGTAATGTCCTAAGATAATACCTCCTCTCATCATCATGAAGTACTTTTCATGACTCAAGGAGAGATTCTGTTCTTGGCATCTAACAAGAATTTTTGTAAGCTCAACAAGGTTTCTTCAAAGGTGTTACCATAAACTATGAAGTCATCCATATAGACTTCTACACATTCATTAATTAAATCAATAAAAATAGCCAAAAACAACTCTCTAAAAAGTAGTAGGTGCATTGCATAGTCCAAAGGGTAAAAATTTATAAGCATAGGTACCTATAGGACATGTAAAAGTTGTTTTCTCTTGATCTTATTCTACTATTGAGACCTGATTATACCCGCTAAAGCCATCCAAAAAGAAAAAGTACTTTTTTCCAGCCAAGGTATCAAGGACCTGATCAATGAAGGGTAAAGGAAAATAATCCTTCTTTATCACCTTGTTTAATTCCCTATAGTCCACACAAATTCTCTATTTCCCATTTTTTGGAAACTATTACAAGTGGTGAAACCCATTGGCTATCAAAAATTGGGTATATAAATATTGCATTCAATAGCTTAATAATCTCTTCTTGAACTATGTCTTTCATGGCTGGATTTAGCCTTCTTTGTGGTTGCCTTACTAGGTGGTAACCTTCTTGGATGAATATGCAGTGGGTAGAAATATTTGGGTGTATTCCTTTCATATCCTCATAGTTCCATGCAAATGTTGTTTGATGTTTCCTTAGTACATCTATCAATTATGATTCTTGTATACTTGTGAGTGCATTATTAATGTTTAGAGTTTTTCCAAATGTGATGTCTATTTATTTGCAGTTCTTAGTATTTGCATCTATTCCCATTATTTCATGTTCAATAACATTTAATTGATAGTTATAGGGAACCAGTTGATGAGATTAACTTGTACTTACTTCATCATTAGATATGGTAGATTCAAGTGAACAACTAGTGTCTTGATATTTCTTTTGATCATCCAATAGTGGTGATAGTGGTCCTTCAATATCTTATTGCAAATGTTCACTTAACACATTGAATGATAAAGTTTGAATATCATCCAACTCATCAAGAAAATCATACCAAAGTTGTTTTGAAAAACCATGATCTAATGTTGACTCAGAAAATAGATTGAGGTGTTTGGTGTGCTTACCATTGGAAATAGTTATATTTCTAGACCTATAACTAATGTAGGCATCATCTGTTTCAAACCATATGTATACTAGGATTAAAGGATGCCCCCCTAGTTTCTTCTTTGGTTACAAGACTATAAAGTCTATAGAATACTCCCATGAGCTTACAAAAACTATAATGTTTTCTAACTTTCCTTTATGGTTTGATAGTGAACCTGTTTGCAAGTTGAAGCACTATAGAGGTTGGTTGTAACATATGTACCCCAAAATATTCTGATTTTTTTTAGTCATAATATTGATAGCAACCCCTAAATCCACTAGGATATTATGCAAGGCTGCTTTACCAATGTGGACTATGAGTATAGGTACTCTAGGATCTGCATATTTTGGCATCAACCTTCTTCCAGTCATTATCTTAGATAATTGTCTAATAACTTGAATGGTTTGAGATTCATTTTTCTTTTTTCTCCTTGAATGTGTTGGCACATACTTTTTATTAATTTGGAGTGAATAGGAATATCCTTGATAACTTGAAAAAGATAAATTTTAATGGTAATATTTTCTAGTTTTTGAAGGAAATTGAAAGTTGGTTTGGAGGGTTATTTAGTTATTGCCAATATTTCAGGAAATGGGATTTCCATTTCTTTATTTTGAGGGATTTGAACCTCTATTTGATTTGTTAGAATATTTTTTGGTAAATTTTTTGTATCCTCTTCAGGTTTTTCATATTTACCTCCTTTTTCAAACAAGTTTTGGGTAGGTTCCTCAATTTTTGTGAAGGTCACCTTATTATTATCCAACACCTTTCTAGACCTTAAATGGATCTGTTGGCAAGGTACCTCAGATATTGAATATGTTTCATTAGCTTCATAGACTTGTTGAACTATTTTATTATTATTAGGATTAGGTATCGGTTGAGATGGTAAGGGTGGATGCTTAGGAGAGTTGTTCACATTATTTGGAGGTGGGATCAGTCTATTTTGAGGAGATTATCCCCTAAATTGCTTTTCAAAATTTTTATGTTGAGGTGGAACTTGGGATCAACTAGGTCCTGCTTGATTATATTGGACATTTATGTTCCAATTACGCATATTCTAGTTTTGACCTGATATTACTTGAGTCCATGGAGGTGGACTGCCATATGAGTTAGCCATAAATTGAGTCCATGGAGGCATATTCCATTCTTGATTGGATGAATTCTAGTTTGTCCAATTTGGTGCATTTGACCAATACTTAGGTCTTTTTTGGTTGGAATAGTTGGAATTTGACCAATTAGGTGGACCATTGTATGGGTTGTTTCTTCTTTGGGCTATAAAATAAACATCTTCTGCTTCCTCAACTTTAGGATATTTTATAGAAGTTTTTACAGCTGAAATACATTTGCAGTTTTCAATACTATGATTCTTGTCACAGATTTTACAATTAGAAAAAATGTTGGAAATAATCTTGATGTTAAGAGGTCACTCTTGTAGATTGTGTATTTTCCTACATCTATGACAATATATCTCCTCAATATCTTGCTCTTTTGGTTTCTTTTCCATGAGGTCAAGAGATGTAGTTAATGTGCTTAACAAATCAATCTTCAAACTTTCTAACATGTTACCAATTTTTGCTCTTGTTACTCCTCCTAATAATGGATATTTATTATTTCTAAGTGGCTTATTTCTCGAATAATTTTTGCAAAGATTCACAATTTCTTCAAGTGCAATTAGATGAATATCCCTCTTAGCCATAAGGTTTAATACATCAAGGACATCTTATTTAAAACCTTTTAGGAAGAGTTCCTTTAAGACTTCCTCATCTAGCTCAATATTCACACTAGATCCAACAAACTGCAATATTTCAAGATAGTCTTCGAGGGATTCTTCCTTTCATTGGTTCATGTGAAATAAATATACCTTCTTATCCCTAAATCTACTTTAATCTTGATATCTTTCAAGGAACATATCCTTTAATCCATTCTCTATCCCATCATTTACAAACACTTTCACCTAAACCCATGAACCATCTTAAGGCTACATCCTTAAGTGTAGAGGGAAACCATCTTAGCTTTTGTTCATTAGTGGTGTAGAAATAAGCTTGGTATACTACTTCAAACTAAAATAAAAATGCATCAAGATCTTCATGTGGTTTTCCATGGAAGGTAGGCAAAATAGCAATAGAAAGGGCTTTGGTTCTCTTGTTATCTTGTCTTCTAAAGAAGGGATTGAAAAGACAAAAGTATTCCTTTGCCTATTTATCCTTTGGTTTCCTTCTACTTCTCCATTGTCACTATTTATTTACCTATTCCTCCTCTGATTTCCTTCTACATCCCCATGTTCACTACTATGATCATCCATGACTAATTGAAGGAATTCAATGATTGGACTAGGTATGGGATCATAAAAGATAGTGGAGGGATCTATATGATTCTCAAATTCAAGTTCAGATAATAGAAATGTTTTAGGATCTTGATATAGTAGAGTTAATGGAATTTCAGTTTCCTCTTTTGATGTTAAAGAATATTCAACTGTTTTAATAACGTCAAGCTTTTCACTAGATTCTCTTCTAAAGTTCTCTTCTTGTTTCTTCATAAATTTTTATATCTTCATTTTGAATCTCTAGGTCGACTCATAAATTTACAAAGCTCTTAATTTTTTGTAACAAGTTTGAGTGTATCATTTAATCCTCCTTGAACAATTTATGGATGTCATTAATTGGATTTGAATGTTCAAGGGTCATATAATGCTCTTCTTAGAATGAAAAATATCATTTCAAAAGATGAATCAATTGGGTAATGAAATATTTTCCTTGTATAGAGATAGGATTTTTAAATTATAAATTGTGACACAACTCCCAAAAGTAGGTACTTTGTGGTATCTTCTATTATATTCCAAACTCACCTCTTTGTTTTCTATATCTGCTAATAAATTTTGGACAACGAGAGAATTGTCAAAGTAATTCTCTCAAGGATATGTAGTTGAGTTTACACTCACTCTTCTATCCCCTAGCCAACATTCACAACTTCTTAAGAGGTCAAGATATGGTGATGATAATCTACACCTAGGAATTTAGTTATATTTATCCTCTTAATTTTACCCAATTCTTCTAACTTTTCTCTAATAACATCAAGGTGTTCCCACATATGGTTCCACTATTTCCAAGATGACCTATGTCTTTGCTCAAAAAGTAGGTTGATTGCTTATTCTACTAGTATTCTCCTAAGGTCTATTAATGCATAATGACCAATGCAATTTTCCACCATTAGCAATGTATACTTATTTTTTTAAAGTTTTCAACAATTTTGTTTCCCTTTTTTTGTTTTGTTTTGAGAAAAATGTAATTCAAAGAAACTAAATTCTAATTTCAAAAAGAGTAATCTTATTGCTATTAAAACCATATATGAAATACAATAGCCAATTTTAATGCAACAAGGGAAATTAAAATTTTGTTACTACCTTAGTTTAAGAAACACTCGGTATGATCTTGTCACACCACTAACTTGCATGCAAGTAAAAAGCTTTCCAAACAAAGTATGTAACAACCACACAATGCTGAAAATAAATTTTTTGAAATAAAGGCTAAATTGTTGTCACTACTTGGTTTTAAGAAACACTCGGTATGATCTTGTCACACCACTGACTTGTATACAAGTAAAGTTTCCAGATCGAAGATGTGACAACCATAAATTCTAAAAATAACTTGTTGAAATTAAATGCTGATTAGAAAGACAGTAAAATTAAAACCAAGAAAGTGGAACCTATAAATGTTGGGATGAAGACACTTGTTGGAACTTCTTGTACCACTCTGACCTGCACATAGGTAAGCCTCCTCTTGGATACTTTGTGAAGAATTGTCCCGCTCCAATAGTAGGAGCAGTAGGGAATAACATTCCATAAATTTGTATATGGTGTGGATTAGGAAATCATAAGGAGGTAAATTGTTTGAAGATGACAAGTATGAGTAACTCATAGAATGTTAATTTCCTTGACAAATAAGATGGAAAAGACGCCAACAAATAATGATGTGCTTGTTGTTACAAGGGGTTAGGCAAAAAAATATCAATACCCAAAACCTACCATATAAAAGGAAATATGGTAGGAAGCACAAAAAGTAATACAAGAAGAGGTAGAAAAGCCTAAGTAGGAAAGGCTAGTGGAACAAAATAAGGTGAAGCCATCAGGCTTAGAAGGAAAAATGTCAACTTAGGAACTGACAACACAAGTGTTGAACACGATAGTAGAAGTGAGTGACAAGTTTTTTTAGCACCATATCGATATTGTACGCAATTAGGAAATTAACTTCAACCACATAAGGTGATGTAAATGTAAAGCAAACCAAAATAAGAAGTAAATATGAAGGATCAGTTCATTGATCCAACAGTATTGATGATCAATGTTGGAAAAAAGTTAGCATTTATTCATATCAAAATACTAGACTATAAGTTGATGCAAGTTTTTTATGGAGGATCATGTGTGAACATGCTTCTAGAGAAGACATGGAAGGATATTGGGGCTCCATTTTTATGGTCACCAAATTTCAAGCTATATGGTACAAATCAATATGGTATTGAAATGAAGGGAGTCTTAATGACTCAAAATGTGAAAATCGTGGAATAGGAATTCATCATGGATTTTGTTGTGATTACAATACAAAAACTAGCATATGATGCATTGCTGGGAAGAGGATGACCAAGGATGGCCAAGGCTAATCATAATTGGAAAAAGTATTGGTTAATATTTAAGAGAGGACAACACAAATATATGATTAATTTGAAGAATCAAATTGTTAGTGAGGATTTAACGATGATTTATGAGTCCAAAAGTTCTTTAGATGAATATAGCCAATAGAAGCCAAATGAAGGGGTTCTAAATCTCGAGGAGTGTAGTGAAGATGAAAATCGATCACATAGTGAACTTCTCCATTGGAAAATGGAAGAGTATGAAATATTTCAGCCCACTTGCCTTTGTATATTTATAGAGGAGACAAAGGAAACCAATGATGATAAATTTGAAAGCATCAAGAAGATTGCGTACAAGGAAGAGGATGAAGAAAAATATATATTCCCTAAGAATTTTGTAAAATACACAGTCGGTGATGCTAAAATTGATGAAACCAATACACCTAAAAAATATGGCAAGAGCAACATATGAGCCAAAGAACATCAAGTATGAAGGACCAAAGATAGTGGAAGTAAATTTTGGAATAGAAAGAGCTTAAGATAATTCATTGTGGAGATGATTGGGATCTAGTGTTGAAAGCAACAACTTAAAAAAAAAATTGCAATATAAGTCTTCACATGGACGTACAAAGATTTGAAAGGAATACCTCCAGAGCTATGTGTTCATAGGATCTAGTTGATCCTAGGTGCCTTAATAGTAAGGATAAGGCCATATCGAATGAACCCAAAGTATGCAACCTTGGTGAATGCAAAAATTAAAAATATGTTGGATGTTGAGATATTCTTCAAAGTAATGGTGAGTAAGTGGGTGTCACCGCATGATCACTTTGAAAAATAATCCAATAAAATCCACATATGTATGGAATTTAGGAGTTTCAATGCAATAATAATAGAAGATCCCTTTCCAATTTCCTTCACTGATTCCATTTTGAGGAGGTAGTTGGACACGATATTTACTCCTTTCTAGATGGATTTTTTGGTACAACCAAGTCAGCATTGCAAAGGAAAACAAGTTAAAGACTGTTTTTTGTAGAAAATAGTATTTATGCTTATAATAAGATACCATCAGGTTGTGTAATACCTCGACCACATTTCAAATAATTATTTTGTATATATTTTATTAGATGTTGACAAGGAAGTTCAAAGCTTTCTTGGATGATTGGTCGATATATGGGAAGGTAAAGGAGCACTTGCCAACATTTGAATAATGCATGAGTTTATGCATGAATGCTTCTTTATATTTGAACCCATCAAATTATTTTTGATGATGCCATACAACAAGCTATTGGGACATAGTCTAAAATGAAGTGTTGAAGATAGATCCTAAGAATAATTCTATCATTCTAAACATGGAAGAACCACATGATGTGATTTTATTGAAGATCTTCCTAGGATCCATAGGATATTATAGAAGGTTTATCAAAAACATTTTGCATGTGTCCTACCAATTGGATTCACTGACAAAGAAGAATGTTCCTTCAGGTGGACAAAGGAACATCAAGGAGCCTTTGAGGAGTTGAAGGAAAAGCTTGTATGTAATTCTATTATGGATTTTTCGGATTAGGATGAGGAATTTCATGTTCCAATTTTATGATTGGATGTGATTTGGCCCAACAAGGATAATATAGGCTAGACTATATTATTTATTTTGCAATTTGGTTGTTGTATTTAGTGTTGGCAATTTTGGGTTTGAGATCCTAGCTTCTTGTCTATGAGTTGTCATTGATGTCAAAAGGAAATGACATTAATGTTAAAGAGGATGTGTTGGCTTCAAAGGTGGAAGATTCCAAGAGAATCTTTTTAAGAGAATCCGGAGAGATTCCATTGGCAATGGTTTTTATTAAAACCAATGGAGGTTCTCTTTATTATTTATTTAATTATTATTTAAAACCCTTCAAGGTTTTAATTAATTAATTATTTAATTAATTAAGGGAGAAATTATTTTTAATTTATTAAAAATACTTTAAGGGTTTTTAAACCCTTTAGAAAGCAAATTTCGATTAAATTCGAAATTACTTTTCTTTGCAGTCGACGTGTTCTAAAGTCCACGTATGGACTATAAATATGAGAAGGTTCCTAAGGTTAAACCCACTTGGAAAATCGAAGGCAATTAATTGGTTTGGCTGCGATCGAATGTTCTGTTTACGCTGCGAAAGAGGAGAGCTCGTGGTTTGAAAAGCTTTCGAAAAGCTTGACCGTTTATGTGGAAGGAAGTCCGTCTTGGACTTCGTAAGCCCCTTGTGGGCTAGTGGCAGCGAAGGCTGCGTTTGGGCCTTGCATAGGCGGAGGTCTGCGTTTCGATCCCCACGGAGGGAGCTGTGCATGGATTAGTCACGTTTTTATTAAAACGTGTTTTGTGCCACGAATTTTGGATTCTTCAAGGGCAGCCATTATAAGGTGTGATTATTTTCTTGATATGATTTTTGGCATTGTTTAGCATTGTTTAAAAGACATAGGAGAAATAAGGGGATATTTCTTTGGTTGTATTTTTGAGATTAGTCTTTTGCTATGCTAAATTTAAAAATGGAGATATAAGGTGTAAGTTTTGGTTGTTGTGTTTTTGGCTTCTTTGGTGGTTGTTTTTAAAGAAGAGGAGCTAAAAGGTGTATTAAGGAAAGTTTTTATATATGCTCATTTATCTTGGTTCTAACCCTAACTTGGTTGGAAGTTTGAGGGTTGTGTGTGGTGACAACTTTAAGGATCAATTTTCTTCTACTCCAAAAAGGTATGGGCACATTTTCCTTATGAGTATGATTGGTGTATGTTTTTCTGAAATAAGGTTGGAGTGAAAAGGTTTTCAACTAGGTTTCCTTTGGTTGGGTGTAAATCCTATTTTCTGGTTTGTTGAAGACTTCTTATGCATTGTTATCCTTGATGAGAGTTTTTGGTGAATGCATAATTCTGGTTTGAGGTAGTGGAAGCATTGTGCACTAGGGTTTATGTTTGTGAGTCTTGCTACTTGCATTGAGTTGGTGGAACCCTTGGTTGGCTGTTTTGAGTTTGATGGTTGAGTTGCTTCCATAGAGGTTGTTTGATCAAGTTATTGCTTTACTTGATTCATGATATTGGGCTTACTCCATTGAGTTGATTTGAGCAAGTTATTCTTTGCATTTGGTGATATTGTGTTGGTGGCTGTTTTGTTCAAATATCTTTGGAGGGAAAAGGATTTCTACTTGTTTCCTTTTCTTGTGATGATTGGTTGAATGCTTCAAGGTTGATGTTGAGTTGAATGGTGTTGGTTGACTAAACCTTGTTTGATGAGCATTGTTGTTGAAACCCTAATTGATGGTGAAAAGAACATGAGTATCATTGTTATGTGATTCTTTGCATAGTTGGCAATTGTTGGGGTTTCATGTTCTTGAAAGAAAACATTCTATCCTATCCATTTCAGATATTGAGTTGAGTTTTCAGATTTGAGATTGAGTTTGAGCTGAGTTGATTTGAGTTGAGTTTTGAGATTGGGATTTGAGTATAGAACATATTGAGTCTCTAACAATTCTCTTTATGCTTCTATGAGTTTGACAAATCACATTGGGTCTCTAACAATTCACTTTGTGATTTCCTACTAAGAAAGTTTTTCTTGGTGAGCTTGCTGAGTTTTTGGACAGGTTCCAGTGGGGACTTGTGAGCAATTTTTGGACAGGTTTCGGTGGGGACTTGTGAGCAGTTTTGGACAGGTTTCGATGGGGACTTGTGAGCAGTTTTGGACAGGTTTTGGTGGGGACTTGTGAGCAGATTTGGACAGGTCCTAGCAGAGGACTTGTGAGCTGAGTTTGATAGTTCTATCAGAGAACTTGAGGACAGAGGTGCATTGGTTCTATGAGAAGAACCTGAGGACAGATTTGGCAAGTCTTTGAGAAGGCTTGTATGTAGAGGATTGATTTGTTCAAGAGTTGGACAGATCTGATAGACAGAGGAAGACTTGTACTAGACCGATTGACTATGTTTGGTACAGAGTTGTTGAGCTGCTGTGGACGTGATCATAGAAGGCAGAGGTCTCTTAGGCTAAGCATTGAGGATAGGAGGTCTTCGGTGGAAAGGAGTTCCACGTGTTGGCAAGAGGTAGAGGCAGTTGATCTTCTGAGGGATCATTTCCAGAGTAGAGGGGAAGGTATCTCCTTTGAGCAGAGGCTCATAAATTCTGATTGGGGGAAGGTATCTCCTTTGGGCCGAGGCTCATAAACATTGTAATTGGGAAGGATTCCCAAAGAACTTTGAGATAACTTTTAGAGAAAAGTTTTGTGGACGTAGCCCAGCCATTCTGGGTGAACCACGTTAAAATTGGTGTCACTTTGTGGATGATATTGTGCATTGCTTTGATATTGCTTTGGGTATATTGCTTTACTATTTTGAAGTATAAAGGAAAAAGTAAAAAGAGGTCTTATACTGTTCACCCCCCTCTCAGTATAAGCTTGTGTTCTTCAATTGGTATCAGAGCAGGTGCCTTCGAAAAGTTTAATAGCTTGAAGGAAAAGCTAGTAAAGAACACAATGGATCATTCAAGTGGCAATGCAACACCTATTCTTGATGGGTCAGATTTTGGTCTTTGGAGTGCAAGGATGAAGGTTCATCTAATGGCACTTGGGAATGAGGTTTGGGAAGTGATTGAAGATGAGTACACTATTCCTGAACATGGTCCTAATACTAAAGAAGAAAGGCTCCTACATCACAACAATTCAAAAGCAATGAATGCAATCCTGAAAGGCTTATAGAAAGCAGATCTCACCAAAGTGATTCACTGCAAGACAACTAGTGAAATGTGGAAACAGTTGAAGGTGGTTCATACAGGTGATACAAATGTTAGAAAGGCCAAGTTGAGACACTTCAAAGGTATGTTTGAACAACTCAAGATGAATGATGATGAAAATATTAGTGACTACATGCTTCGTATGGATGAGGTTGTTAACTCCATGAAAGACTTAGGTCTTGAGCTTGCTGAAAATGATGTTTGTGATAAGATTTTAAGATCTCTTCCTAATAGATTTAGTGAAAATATTTTTGCTATTGAGGAAGCTAAAGATTTGGATAAATTGAAAAAGGATGAGCTCCATAGTATACTTGCAGCATTTGAGTTGAGAACTCAAGTGAAGGTTGATGTCAAGAAAGAGGCAACTTTCAAGGCTACCAAGAATTCCAAGGGTAAACAACTTCAAGATAGTGATGAGTCTTCTAGTGATGAAGAGGCATATTACAGACAGAAAGGCAAGTTCTCTAGAAAGCACAAAAGTATGAAAAATATAAGATGTTTCAATTGTGGAAAGTTTGGTCATTATGCTACTGATCGTACTATTCCCAAGAATGAAAGTGATGAAGATAAACAGGATTCTAAGAGCAAGGATTCTGAAAAGCACAAGCATCACAGGAAAAACAAAGATGAGCACAACAATCAAGGAAAGAGGTATTCTCACAAGCACAAGAAGAGTTTCTACCTAGACAAAGCAAGTAAGTGTTCTAGTAGTGATAGTGAAAGTTCTTCAAGTGATGATGAAAATGAGATGTTGTTCATATCAAAAAAAGAGGAAGAACCGAAACATAGATTCATTATCATGAAATGTCTTAGATGTGGAAATTTTGGTCACCTTGAGGATGATTGCACAAATAATGATTTGGTTTCTAGTATGTATGAGGATGCTTCAGAAAACTATAAGGAAGATGCATGTATGGTTTTTGAAAAGGGTAGCACCTCTAGTGATAAGAAATCTAAAAAAGGCTTTGATGATTCAAAAGGAAATCAAATAAAGGATCTTGAAAGTGAACTTATTAGTGCTCTTAGTGTTTTGGAAAAGGAAAGAAAGAAGAATGCTAGACTCAAGGATAAGTTAGATGAATGTTGTATGGAGAGAGATGATCTTATAGAAAGTCTTGACTTCTCTATAGCTAAGACACAAGAACTCAAGGATGAGTTAGAGTCTAAGGTTCTTGAGTATAATGAGTTAGAACAAAAAATGGCTTCTTTGAAAGAGGAAACTAAAGAGTACAAGGATAAGCTTTACAGGTTTCAAGATAGCTCCAAAAAGGTTAAGTCACTCATCAAAGGTCAAAGAAAGACAACAGATAAAACAGGCCTTGGTTTTGTTAAGCCACACAAGGAACAAGTTGGAGAGTCTAGTAAGAGACTCCAAAAGGAAGAGAGTTCTGATGAGGAAAGTATTTCAGAAAAGGAGTCCTTGAGTGATAGATGCACAGAAATAGAAAATAGGAAACAGAAAAAGGGGAGAAAGTTTACAAGACCTAGAAGGTCATTTACAAGAAAGTTTAATGGCAGATGTTTTGCTTGTCACAAGGTTTGGTCACATGGCTTCACATTGCATGACTCAAGTAAGGAAGGTAAATGACAGATTTAGAGGTGGTAATTTCTTTCAAGGGTATTGCTACTCTTGTAAACAGTTTGGGCATAAGGCAATTTTTTGCAAGGCTAATAACAGGAACAGGGTTAGTCAGAACAGGTGGATTCAAAGAACAGGTATGCCTAAAAGAAATAACATTGTTACTTGTTATAAGTGCAACAATGAAGGTCACACAGCTAGACAATGTAGAGCTGAACTTCCAAGGTACAAGAACAGGAACAAGTGGTATGAACAGGTCCAAGGATCAAGGCATGGATAAGAACAGGAATGATAACAGGAACAGATAGAGAACAGGGAATATGGACAAGGAGAACAAGAGAAGACATGGTAAGGCAGCTATAGACACTGATGATGATCAATGCCTGTTGGGAGTTTTACTCCCACCCAAGAATTAAACACCTCAACAGGAGGTGGGGGAGGGACTAAGCTAAGAGGCTCATTCTTAGTCCCAAGCCCCAAAGGTGACCCTTTGCCATTGATGACAAAGGGGGAGAGATATGAGTAAGGGGGAGAGCCTCAAGATAGGGGGAGCTGTTTATGTTGAGTTTATGTGTTGTTGAGAAGCATGGTTTGCCATCAATGACAAAGGGGGAGATTGTTGGCAATTTTGGGTTTGAGATCCTAGCTTCTTGTCTATGAGTTGTCATTGATGTCAAAAGGAAATGACATTAATGTTAAAGAGGATGTGTTGGCTTCAAAGGTGGAAGATTCCAAGAGAATCTTTTTAAGAGAATCCGAAGAGATTCCATTGGCAATGGTTTTTATTAAAACCAATGGAGGTTCTCTTTATTATTTATTTAATTATTATTTAAAACCCTTCAAGGTTTTAATTAATTAATTATTTAATTAATTAAGGGAGAAATTATTTTTAATTTATTAAAAATACTTTAAGGGTTTTTAAACCCTTTAGAAAGCAAATTTCGATTAAATTCAAAATTACTTTTCTTTGCAGCCCACGTGTTCTAAAGTCCACGTATGGACTATAAATATGAGAAGGTTCCTAAGGTTAAACCCACTTGGAAAATCGAAGGCAATTAATTGGTTTGGCTGCGATCGAATGTTCTGTTTACGCTGCGAAAGAGGAGAGCTCGTGGTTTGAAAAGCTTTCGAAAAGCTTGACCGTTTATGTGGAAGGAAGTCCGTCTTGGACTTCGTAAGCCCCTTGTGGGCTAGTGGCAGTGAAGGCTGCGTTTGGGCCTTGCGTAGGTGGAGGTCTACGTTTTGATCCCCGTGGAGGGAGCTGTGCATGGATTAGTCATGTTTTTATTAAAACGTGTTTTGTGCCATGAATTTCGGATTCTTCAAGGGCAGCCATTATAAGGTGTGATTATTTTCTTGATATGATTTTTGGCATTGTTTAGCATTGTTTAAAAGACATAGGAGAAATAAGGGGATATTTCTTTGGTTGTATTTTTGAGATTAGTCTTTTGCTATGCTAAATTTAAAAATGGAGATATAAGGTGTAAGTTTTGGTTGTTGTGTTTTTGGCTTCTTTGGTGGTTGTTTTTAAAGAAGAGGAGCTAAAAGGTGTATTAAGGAAAGTTTTTATATATGCTCATTTATCTTGGTTCTAACCCTAACTTGGTTGGAAGTTTGAGGGTTGTGTGTGGTGACAGATTTAAGGATCAATTTTCTTCTACTCCAAAAAGGTATGGGCACATTTTCCTTATGAGTATGATTGGTGTATGTTTTTCTGAAATAAGGTTGGAGTGAAAAGGTTTTCAACTAGGTTTCCTTTGGTTGGGTGTAAATCCTATTTTCTGGTTTGTTGAAGACTTCTTATGCATTGTTATCCTTGATGAGAGTTTTTGGTGAATGCATAATTCTGGTTTGAGGTAGTGGAAGCATTGTGCACTAGGGTTTATGTTTGTGAGTCTTGCTACTTGCATTGAGTTGGTGGAACCCTTGGTTGGCTGTTTTGAGTTTGATGGTTGAGTTGCTTCCATAGAGGTTGTTTGATCAAGTTATTGCTTTACTTGATTCATGATATTGGGCTTACTCCATTGAGTTGATTTGAGCAAGTTATTCTTTGCATTTGGTGATATTGTGTTGGTGGTTGTTTTGTTCAAATATCTTTGGAGGGAAAAGGATTTCTACTTGTTTCCTTTTCTTGTGATGATTGGTTGAATGCTTCAAGGTTGATGTTGAGTTGAATGGATTTGGTTGACTAAACCTTGTTAGGTGAGAATGGTGGAAAAGGGGGGGGGGGGGGGGGGGGAGATATTGAGTTGAGTTTTCAGATTTGAGATTGAGTTTGAGATGAGTTGATTTGAGTTGAGTTTTGAGATTGGGATTTGAGTATAGAACATATTGAGTCTCTAACAATTCTCTTTATGCTTCTATGAGTTTGACAAATCACATTGGGTCTCTAACAATTAACTTTGTGATTTCCTACTAAGAAAGTTTTTCTTGGTGAGCTTGTTGAGTTTTTGGACAGGTTCTGGTGGGGACTTGTGAGAAGTTTTTGGATAGGTTTCGGTGGGGACTTGTGAGCAGTTTTGGACAGGTTTCGATGGGGACTTGTGAGCAGTTTTGGATAGGTTTCGATGGGGACTTGTGAGCAGATTTGGACAGGTCCTAGCAGAGGACTTGTGAGCTGAGTTTGATAGTTCTATCAGAGAACTTGAGGATAGAGGTGCATTGGTTCTATGAGAAGAACTGATGTAGGAGCATCCGGTGTGAGAAGGGCAATCTTGCATCCTCCAAATTCTTTTATTTTATTTTCTAAGTACTTTGAATTTAGTGTGGTTCCAAACCTTTCCTGCGGGGAAGTTTTGTAAAAGGAGGTAAGTTTCGGGGAAGTTTTCAAAAGCAAGGCAAAGGTTAAGCTGGAGTCTCAAAATCGTGACCCCAAGACTTCGGCATGGGCAAGGGATAGTTTGGGTCGCGATATCGCGACGTCACGATATCGCGACATCGCAATATCGTGACGTGATATCAAAAGAAAACAAAGGGCGATGCAGACTTGAAGGGAGGTTGGTTTGGTCATGATATCGTGACGTCACGGTATCACGACGTGTCTTGCAAAGAAGAGAAAGGTTGATCTTTGGGTTGCGATATCACGCCATGTCACGATATCGCGGCTTTGTTTGCCAAAATGAAGGCAGGAAGACAGTGGGTCGCGATATCACGACTGATAGGAAGTCAAGCTTATGAAAACACGAAGGCTGGTGAGAAGGCAAGCTGCAGTGACACGTGGTCTCCACGTGTCTTATGGTGACGTGGCCAGTTGAATACCGAGCTAGAGTTAGACGCGTGGCTGTCGTGAAGGTTAAAGTTTAAAATTGACGACCGCATGTATTAAAGAGGGGGATGGATTTCGCAATAGTATAGAGCATGGACATTATGGGCATAACAGAGACTGAGAAGGATGATCTGAGCAAGGCGGCGTTTGCAGGTCAGAGAAGATCATTAATGGGGTTTCCTCATGGTGGGTCGGAAAATGGCCCCTTTATGATAGAAATTTGGAAGTTCGACCGAGGGAGGGAAAATTCAAATTTGAAAATGGTTAGGCAGAGCATTGATGGCCTAGAGGATCGGGGGCCTCGTTAAAAAAAGACCAAAATTTCTGTAAGGGGGGATGGTGAAGTTCGGGATTGGGAAAGAGAAGTTGTATGCTGGGAAGGCTGCTGTAATACTGTATTAAGCAAATTAATGAAAATTCAATGAAATTATTGTGAATGTGTTCATGCGAATCCCGAATTGCCATCAAGTGGTATCAGAGCGGGAGCTCCTGAGCGTGTAACAGATCACCGGAAAGAGGCAGTTACACCAGGATCTGTGGGAGGAATTTAAAAAAAAAAAAAAAAAAAAGGAAATTATAATGCCTCCACGAAGGAACCATGGCGGGGTAGGAAATGTGGTGTCGGCCGAAGACTTTCGGGCCTTGCAGAGACAAGTTCAAGCCCTGCAAGTAGAATTACGCAGAAGGCACGAGCCCGGAAGGGATGAGGACAGTGAGGACGAAGTTGAAGAGGAAGACCAATCTGAGGAGGAGGAAGAGGCTATGGACCCTGCGCAAGATCGGTTATATAAGGCCATCTCTCAGATTGGAAAGCAACCAAAAATGGAGGTTTCCACGTACTCGGGTAACTTGAATCCAAAAGAAGTAATTGACTGGATAAATGATTTAGAGGAGTATTTCGAGTACGAGGAGGTTGAGGACCCTAATCGGGTCAGATTTGCTAAGACCAAGTTGAAGGGTCATGCCAGCATTTGGTGGAGGGGGATACAGTTGGAGAGAAACAGACGAGGGAAAGAGAGAATAACCAGGTGGGACAGAATGGTTGAGAAGCTAAAAATACAGTTCATCCCGGCAGACTACGAGTTGGATCTGTTAAGAAAGATGCAGAGTTTGAGACAGAGGAACAGAACTGTCCAAGAGTACATCGAAGAATTTTACAAAATTTCCATTAGAACTGGGCATTTAGAGGGGAACAAAGAGAAGGTAGCCCGTTATATCAATGGGTTGAGACTCGGCATCCGGGAAGAGCTGAGTCTAGTTCGGGTAAGCACCATTGAGGATGCTTACCAGTTTGCCTTAAAGGTAGAAGAAAAACTGAATAGGTGGTTTGAAGGCAAACAAAGAGGAAGGGGCCGTGGTGGAAGAACTGGTGGGAGGACCAGTGGAGAAAAGTATAAAGATCCGAAGAAGGTTGGGGAAGCTAGTAATAACCAAGATCAAAGAGAGGAGGATTTTTATCAGCCCTGAGACCAGAACAGCTACCCAAGAGGATGGGGTGGATCTGGACGGGGGTTTGGAAGGGGAGTGTTCCATGGAACATGTTTCCACTGTGGTGAAGAAGGGCATCGTGCATTCGAATGTCCACAACACCGGGAGAGAATGAACAAGAGGCCTGAAGGTCCAGCCAGAGCTACTGTGGCAGAAGAAGGTGCTGAGTCTAAGCATTCCAAAGATGCGGAGAGAGGAGAAACAATGATTGTAAGAAGAGTCTTTTTGAACAAGGAGAAGGACACAGACCAGAGAAAAAGTTTATTCCGCACCAGATGTAAATTTGTGGGCAAGGTTTGCAATATGATTATTGATAATGGTAGCACGGATAACCTGGTTTCTGAGGAAATGGTTACAAAGTTACAATTAGAAAGTAAGAAGCACCCACACCCATACCGGGTCGCATGGTTACAGAAGGACCATGGAGCTTTGGTCAATGAGCAGTGTTCTATTAAATTTAACATTGGAAATTATTGTGATGAGGTCCTGTGTGACATCCTGCCCATGGATGCTTGCCACATGTTGCTGGGGAGGCCCTGGCAGTTCAATCGGAATGCAGTGCATGATGGCCATGCCAACACCTACTCATTGACAAAGAATGGTGTACGCCATAAACTAAAGCCCTTAAAGGATGCGGATGAAAAGGTATGTGACAGTTCCAGAGTCTATTTAGTTGAGGGGAGAGAGTTTTTGAATGGGTTGAAGCACGAACATTTATGTTATGCAATAATCCCTAGAGTTAGGGGGAAGGAATGCCAGGATACCCCAGCAGAAGTTCTAAATCTGCTGGAGGAATTTCCAGATATTGTGTCTGACAATGTGCCTGAGGGTTTACCCCTGTGAGGAAAATTAGCCATCATATAGATTTAGTACCAGGATCAAGCTTGCCAAATAAAGCTGCACATAGGATGACACCTGTAGAGACTGAAGAATTAAATAGACAGGTCCAGGAATTATTAGAAAAGGGATTGATCCGAGAAATTTTGAGTCCATGCGCAGTACCTGCAGTGCTGGCGCCAAAGAAGGATGGGGAATGGAGGATGTGTACAGATTCATGGGCCATCAACAAAATTACTATTAAGTACAGGTTCCCGTTACCAAGAATGGATGATATCATGGACTGTTTAAGTGGAGCTGAATACTTCACAAAGATTGACCTGAAAAGTGGCTATCATCAGATCCATATCCGAGAGGGAGATGAATGGAAGACAACCTTCAAGACAAGAGAAGGCTTATATGAGTGGTTGGTCATGCCATTTGGGCTGTCCAATGCACCAAGTACTTTCATGCGGCTGATGAATGAAGTATTGAAGGAATTCTTGGGAAAGTTTGTTATTTTTTACTTAGATGATATATTGATATTCAGCAGGACCCTGGAGGAACACCTGATGCACATCAGGAGAGTTTTTGAGAAACTGCGGGAAGAGCAGTTGTTAATAAATCTGAAAAAGTGTAATTTTGTCAAGAAGGAGTTAGTATACCTAGGATTTGTAATCTCAGCAGACGGCCTGAAAATGGACCTAGAGAAGGTAAGAGCCATCATTGAGTGGCCTACCCCGAGAAGCACAACAGAAGTCAAGTCATTTCATGGTTTGGCCAGCTTTTATAGGAAGTTCATAAAGAACTTCAGCAGTATTTGTGCACCTCTCACAGAAACAATGAGGGGGGATAAAAAGGAGTTCAAGTGGACATTAGGGGCTGAAAAGAGTTTTGATACATTAAAGAGAAAAGTGACAGAACAGCCATTTTTGGCACTTCCAGACTTTGGCAAAGTATTTCAAGTGGATTGTGATGCCAGTGGCAGTGCAATAGGGGTTGTACTGAGTCAAGGAGGCAAGCCGATTGCTTATTTCGGTGAAAAGTTAAATGATGCTCGAAAAATGTATTCGAGTCTATGATCGGGAATTATATGCTATAGTTTAGGCTCGAAAAAGTGGAGACACTATTTATTTCCAAAGGAGTTTGTACTATTTACTCGATCATAAGGCTTTACAAGTACATTAACGATCGGACAAAAGCTGAATCAAAGGCACATGAAATGGGTGGAGTTCCTCCAAAGTTATACCTTTGTGCTAAAACACAGAAGTGGGAAGTCAAATAGAGTTGCAGATGCCTTGAGCAGAAGGCAGACTTTACTGATTAGATTAACAGTCGAAGTAGTGGGGTTTGAAGAACTGAATGATTTGTACCCTGTAGATCCAGATTTTTTAGAAGCTTGGAAGGCTTGCTTAACACCTGTTACGGTGGACCGAACAAAATGGTTGGATTTCTTGATCCAAGATGGAATGTTGTTCAAAGGAAGCAAATTATGCATTCCAAGGAGCTCTATGCGGGAGAACTTAATTAAAGAAAAACACGGTGGAGGACTCGGCTGGGCATTTTGGTCGGGATAAGACCATTGCCTTGGTGGAGGAAAATTACTATTGGCCACAGCTTCAGTAGGATGTGCGAAAGTTTGTGCAAGGTTGTAGAGTATGCCAGATGGCGAAGGGTGTAAGGCAAAACACAGGACTGTACCAACCCTTACCTGCACCTGAGAGGCCATGGGAGGATATAAGCATGGATTTTGTCCTCGAGTTGCCGAGAACACAGAGGGGAAATGACTCTGTATTTGTGGTGGTTGATCGATTCTCCAAAATGGCACATTTTATTCCTTGCCAGAAGACAAGTGATGCAGTTCACATTGCTGGATTGTTCTTCAAGGAGGTGGTACGACTTCACGGTCTACCAAGAAGTATAGTTTCGGACAGAGATACAAAGTTCGTTGGGTATTTTTGGAGAACTCTGTGGAAGAAATTGAAGACAGACCTGAAATTCAGTTCAACATACCACCCACAGACTGATGGGCAGACGGAGGTGGTCAATAGAAGCCTGGGTAATTTACTGAGATGTTTGATAGTGGATCAACCCAAGGGTTGGGATTTGGTCTTACCGCAAGTAGAATTTGCATATAACAGCTCAGTCAATAAGAGCACCAATAAGTCTCCTTTACAGATAATATATGGACATAGCCCGAGGAATGTATCTGAACTAAGGAATTTGGACAGGATAGAAAAGTGTAGTGCCGAGGCAGAAGAATTTGCAGAACACATGAGAAGTCTGCATGAGGAAGTGAGGAAACAGATTGTAAAAATGAACACTCAGTATAAGACAAGGGCGGACCAGAAGTGGCGGTTCAAGGAGTTCAAGGTGGGATATGAGGTTATGGTGCATCTCAGGAAGGAGATATTTCCTGCCAAGACTTATAACAAATTGAATATGAAGAAATTTGGGCCATGCAAAATACTGGGAAAATGGGAGTCAGGAAATGCTTATGAAGTGGAATTGCCAAGTTGGCTTGGTATTTTGCCTGTCTTCAATGTTTCAGATCTAGTGGAGTACCATGAAGGGGAAAGTGCAGAGGCACCTAGTGCAGAAGTGTGGCAATTTTTGGCATCTACTCCAACCACCAATGAGGTTGAAGAGATATTGGATACTCGTGAGGGCAGAAGCACCAGAAATAGACAATATTCCGAATACTTAGTTAAGTGGAAAGGCAGACCTATTGAGGATGCAACTTGGGTGTCGAAGACGAAGGTTGACCACTTGGGTCTTCCCCCAACAAAATAGAAGTGAGGCTCACTTCTAATCTACCCCGAGTGTCTGATGCAGGAGCATCCGGTGTGAGAAGGGCAATCTTGCATCCTCCAAATTCTTTTATTTTATTTTCTAAGTACTTTGAATTTAGTGTGGTTCCAAACCTTTCTTGCGGGGAAGTTTTGTAAAAGGAGGTAAGTTTCGGGGAAGTTTTCAAAAGCAAGGCAAAGGTTAAGCTGGAGTCTCAAAATCGTGACCCCAAGACTTCGGCATGGGCAAGGGATAGTTTGGGTCGCGATATCACGACGTCACGATATCGCGACATCGCGATATCGTGACGTGATATCAAAAGAAAACAAAGGGTGGTGCAGACTTGAAGGGAGGTTGGTTTGGTCATGATATCGTGATGTCACGGTATCACGACGTGTCTTGCAAAGAAGAGAAAGGTTGATCTTTGGGTTGCGATATCGCGCCATGTCACGATATCGCGGCTTTGTTTGCCAAAATGAAGGCGGGAAGACAGTGGGTCGCGATATCACGACTGATAGGAAGTCAAGCTTATGAAAACACGAAGGCTGGTGAGAAGGCAAGCTACAGTGACACGTGGTCTCCATGTGTCTTATGGTGACGTGGCCAGTTGAATACCGAGCTAGAGTTAGACGTGTGGCTGTCGTGAAGGTTAAAGTTTAAAATTGACGACCGCATGTATTAAAGAGGGGGATGGCTTTCACAATAGTATAGAGCATGGACATTATGGGCATAACAGAGACTGAGAAGGATGATCTGAGCAAGGCGGCATTTGCAGGTCAGAGAAGATCATTAATGGGGTTTCCTCATGGTGGGTCGGACAATGGCCCCTTTATGATAGAAATTTGGAAGTTCAACCGAGGGAGGGAAAATTCAAATTTGAAAATGGTTAGGCAGAGCATTGATGGCCTAGAGGATCGGGGGCCTCGTTAAAAAAAGACCAAAATTTATGTAAGGGGGGATGGTGAAGTTCGAGATTGGGAAAGAGAAGTTGTATGCTGGGAAGGCTGCTGTAATACTGTATTAAGCAAATTAATGAAAATTCAATGAAATTATTGTGAATGTGTTCATGCAAATCCCGACTTGCCATCAAGTGGTATCAGAGTGGGAGCTCCTGAGCGTGTAACAGATCACCGGAAAGAGGCAGTTACACCAGGATCTGTGGGAGGAATTTAAAAAAAAAAAAAAAAAAAGGAAATTATAATGCCTCCACGAAGGAACCATGGCGGGGTAGGAAATGTGGTGTCGGCCAAAGACTTCCGGGCCTTGCAGAGACAAGTTCAAGCCCTGCAAGTAGAATTACGCAGAAGGCACGAGCCCGGAAGGGATGAGGACAGTGAGGACGAAGTTGAAGAGGAAGACCAATCTGAGGAGGAGGAAGAGGCTATGGACCCTGCGCAAGCTCGGTTATATAAGGCCATCTCTCAGATTGGAAAGCAACCAAAAATGGAGGTTTCCACGTACTCGGGTAACTTGAATCCAAAAGAAGTAATTGAATGGATAAATGATTTAGAGGAGTATTTCGAGTACGAGGAGGTTGAGGACCCTAATCGGGTCAGATTTGCTAAGACCAAGTTGAAGGGTCATGCCAACATTTGGTGGAGGGGGATACAGTTGGAGAGAAACAGATGAGGGAAAGAGAGAATAACCAGGTGGGACAGAATGGTTGAGAAGCTAAAAATACAGTTCATCCCGGCAGACTACGAGTTGGATCTGTTAAGAAAGATGCAGAGTTTGAGACAGAGGAACAGAACTGTCCAAGAGTACATCGAAGAATTTTACAAAATTTCCATTAGAACTGGGCATTTAGAGGGGAACAAAGAGAAGGTAGCCCGTTATATCAATGGGTTGAGACTCGGCATCCAGGAAGAGCTGAGTCTAGTTCGGGTAAGCACCATTGAGGATGCTTACCAGTTTGCCTTAAAGGTAGAAGAAAAATTGAATAGGTGGTTTGAAGGCAAACAAAGAGGAAGGGGCCGTGGTGGAAGAACTGGTGGGAGGACCAGTGGAGAAAAGTATAAAGATCCGAAGAAGGTTGGGGAAGCTAGTAATAACCAAGATCAAAGAGAGGAGGATTTTTATCAGCCCTGAGACCAGAACAGCTACCCAAGAGGATGGGGTGGATCTGGACGGGGGTTTGGAAGGGGAGTGTTCCATGGAACATGTTTCCACTGTGGTGAAGAAGGGCATCGTGCATTCGAATGTCCACAACACCGGGAGAGAACGAACAAGAGGCCTGAAGGTCCATCCAGAGCTACTGTGGCAGAAGAAGGTGCTGAGTCTAAGCATTCCAAAGATGCGGAGAGAGGAGAAACAATGATTGTAAGAAGAGTCTTGTTGAACGAGGAGAAGGACACAGACCAGAGAAAAAGTTTATTCCGCACCAGATGTAAATTTGTGGGCAAGGTTTGCAATATGATTATTGATAATGGTAGCACGGATAACCTGGTTTCTGAGGAAATGGTTACAAAGTTACAGTTAGAAAGTAAGAAGCACCCACACCCATACCGGGTCGCATGGTTACAGAAGGACCATGGAGCTTTGGTCAATGAGCAGTGTTCTATTAAATTTAACATTGGAAATTATTGTGATGAGGTCCTGTGTGACATCCTGCCCATGGATGCTTGCCACATGTTGCTGGGGAGGCCCTGGCAGTACAACCGGAATGCAGTGCATGATGGCCATGCCAACACCTACTCATTGACAAAGAATGGTGTACGCCATAAACTAAAGCCCTTAAAGGATGCGGATGAAAAGGTATGTGACAGTTCCAGAGTCTATTTAGTTGAGGGGAGAGAGTTTTTGAATGGGTTGAAGCACGAACATTTATGTTATGCAATAATCCCTAGAGTTAGGGGGAAGGAATGCCAGGATACCCCAGCAGAAGTTCTAAATCTGCTGGAGGAATTTCCAGATATTGTGTCTGACAATGTGCCTGAGGGTTTACCCCTGTGAGGAAAATTAGCCATCATATAGATTTAGTACCAGGATCAAGCTTGCCAAATAAAGTTGCACATAGGATGACACCTGTAGAGACTGAAGAATTAAATAGACAGGTCCAGGAATTATTAGAAAATGGATTGATCCGAGAAATTTTGAGTCCATGCGCAGTACTGCGAGTCGTTGGCGCCAAAGAAGGATGGGGAATGGAGGATGTGTACAGATTCACCGGCCATCAACAAAATTACTATTAAGTACAGATTCCCGTTGCCAAGAATGGATGATATCATGGACTGTTTAAGTGGAGCTGAATACTTCACAAAGATTGACCTGAAAAGTGGCTATCATCAGATCCATATCCGAGAGGGAGATGAATGGAAGACAGCCTTCAAGACAAGAGAAGGCTTATATGAGTGGTTGGTCATGCCATTTGGGCTGTCCAATGCACCAAGTACTTTCATGCGGCTGATGAATGAAGTACTGAAGGAATTCTTGGGAAAGTTTGTTATTGTTTACTTAGATGATATATTGATATTCAGCAGGACCCTGGAGGAACACCTGATGCACATCAGGAGAGTTTTTGAGAAACTGCGGGAAGAGCAGTTGTTAATAAATCTGAAAAAGTGTAATTTTTTCAAGAAGGAGTTAGTATACCTGGGATTTGTAATCTCAGCAGACGGCCTGAAAATGGACCTAGAGAAGGTAAGAGCCATCATTGAGTGGCCTACCCCGAGAAGCACAACAGAAGTTAGGTCATTTCATGGTTTGGCCAGCTTTTATAGGAAGTTCATAAAGAACTTTAGCAGTATTTGTGCACCTCTCACAGAAACAATGAGGGGGGATAAAAAGGAGTTCAAGTGGACATTAGGGGCTGAAAAGAGTTTTGATACATTAAAGAGAAAAGTGACAGAACAGCCAGTTTTGGCACTTCCAGACTTTGGCAAAGTATTTCAGGTGGACTGTGATGCCAGTGGCAGTGCAATAGGGGCTGTACTGAGTCAAGGAGGCAAGCCAGTTGCTTATTTCAGTGAAAAGTTAAATGATGCTCGAAAAATGTATTCAGTCTATGATCAGGAATTATATGCTATAGTTTAGGCTCTGAAAAAGTGGAGACACTATTTATTGCCAAAGGAGTTTGTACTATTTACTGACCATCAGGCTTTACAGTACATTAACAGTCAGACAAAACTGAATCAAAGGCACATGAAATGGGTGGAGTTCCTCCAAAGTTATACCTTTGTGCTAAAACACAGAAGTGGGAAGTCAAATAGAGTTGCAGATGCCTTGAGCAGAAGGCAGACTTTACTGATTAGATTAACGATCGAAGTAGTGGGGTTTGAAGAAGCTGAATGATTTGTACCCTGTAGATCCAGATTTTTTAGAAGCTTGGAAGGCTTGCTTAACACCTGTTACGGTGGACCGAACAAAATGGTTGGATTTCTTGATCCAAGATGGAATGTTGTTCAAAGGAAGCAAATTATGCATTCCAAGGAGCTCTATGCGGGAGAACTTAATTAAAGAAAAAAACAGTGGAGGACTGGCTGGGCATTTTGGTCGGGATAAGACCATTGCCTTGGTGGAGGAAAATTACTATTGGCCACAGCTTCAGTAGGATGTGCGAAAGTTTGTGCAAGGTTGTAGAGTATGCCAGATGGCGAAGGGTGTAAGGCAAAACACAGGACTGTACCAACCCTTACCTGCACCTGAGAGGCCATGGGAGGATATAAGCATGGATTTTGTCCTCGAGTTGCCGAGAACACAGAGGGGAAATGACTCTGTATTTGTGGTGGTTGACCGATTCTCCAAAATGGCACATTTTATAACTTGCCAGAAGACAAGTGATGCAGTTCACATTGCTGGATTGTTCTTCAAGGAGGTGGTACGACTTCACGGTCTACCAAGAAGTATAGTTTCGGACAGAGATACAAAGTTCGTTGGGTATTTTTGGAGAACTCTGTGGAAGAAATTGAAGACAGACCTGAAATTCAGTTCAGCATACCACCCACAGACTGATGGGCAGACGGAGGTGGTCAATAGAAGCCTGGGTAATTTACTGAGATGTTTGATAGTGGATCAACCCAAGGGTTGGGATTTGGTCTTACCGCAAGTAGAATTTGCATATAACAGCTCAGTCAATAAGAGCACCAATAAGTCTCATTTCCAGATAGTATATGGACATAGCCCGAGGAATGTATCTGAACTGAGGAAGTTGGACAGGATAGAAAAGTGTAGTGCCGAGGCAGAAGAATTTGCAGAACACATGAGAAGTCTGCATGAGGAAGTGAGGAAACAGATTGTAAAAATGAACACTCAGTATAAGACAAGGGCGGACCAGAAGCGGCGGTTCAAGGAGTTCAAGGTGGGAGATGAGGTTATGGTGCATCTCAGGAAGGAGAGATTTCCTGCCAAGACTTATAACAAATTGAATATGAAGAAATTTGGGCCATGCAAAATACTGGGAAAATGGGAGTCAGGAAATGCTTATGAAGTGGAATTGCCAAGTTGGCTTGGTATTTTGCCTGTCTTCAATGTTTCAGATCTAGTGGAGTACCATGAAGGGGAAAGTGCAGAGGCACCTAGTGCAGAAGTGTGGCAATTTTTGGCATCTACTCCAACCACCAATGAGGTTGAAGAGATATTGGATACTCGTGAGGGCAGAAGCACCAGAAATAGACAATATTCTGAATACTTAGTTAAGTGGAAAGGCAGACCTGTTGAGGATGCAACTTGGGTGTCGAAGACGAAGGTTGACCACTTGGGTCTTCCCCCAACAAAATAGAAGTGAGGCTCACTTCTAATCTACCCCGAGTGTCTGATGCAGGAGCATCCGGTGTGAGAAGGGCAATCTTGCATCCTCCAAATTCTTTTATTTTATTTTCTAAGTACTTTGAATTTAGTGTGGTTCCAAACCTTTCCTGCGGGGAAGTTTTGTAAAAGGAGGTAAGTTTTGGGGAAGTTTTCAAAAGCAAGGCAAAGGTTAAGCTGGAGTCACGAAATCGCGACCCCAAGACTTCGGCATGGGCAAGGGACAGTTTGGGTCGCGATATCGTGACGTCGCGATATCGCGATGTGATATCAAAAGAAAACAAAGGGCGGTGCAGACTTGAAGGGAGGTTGGTTTGGTCGTGATATCGTGACGTCGCGGTATCGCGACGTGTCTTGCAAAGAAGAGAAAGGTTGATCTTTGGGTCGCGATATCGTGACATGTCGCGATATCGTGCCATGTCACGATATCGCGGCTTTGTTTGCCAAAATGAAGGTGGGAAGACAGTGGGTCACGATATCATGACTGATAGGAAGTCAAGCTTATGAAAACACAAAGGCTGGTGAGAAGGCAAGCTGCAGTGACACGTGGTCTCCACGTGTCTTATGGTGACATGGCCAGTTGAATACCGAGCTAGAGTTAGACGCATTGCTGTCGCGAAGGTTAAAGTTTAAAATTGATGACCACGTGTATTAAATAGGGGGATGGCTTTCACAATAGTACAGAGCATGGACATTATGGGCGTAACAGAGACTGAGAAGGACGATCTGAGCAAGGTGGCATTTGTAGGTCAGAGAAGATCATTAATGGGGGTTCCTCATGGTGGGTCGGACAATGGCCCCTTTATGACAGAAATTTGGAAGTTCGACCGAGGGAGGGAAAATTCGAATTTGAAAATGGTTAGGCAGAGCATTGATGGCCTAGAGGATCGGGGGCCTCGTTAAAAAAAGACCAAAATTTTTGTAAGGGGGGATGGTGAAGTTCGGGATTGGGAAAGAGAAGTTGTATGCTGGGAAGGCTGCTGTAATACTGTATTAAGCAAATTAATGAAAATTCAGTGAAATTATTGTGAATGTGTTCATGTGAATCCCGGCTTGCCATCAAGAACCTAAGGACAGATTTGGCAAGTCTTTGAGAAGTCTTGTATGTAGAGGATTGATTTGTTCAAGAGTTGGACAGATCTGACAGATATAGGAAGACTTGTACTATATCGACTAACTGTGTTTGGTACAGGTTGTTGAGCTACTATGGACATGATCATAGAAGGCAGAGGTCTCTTAGGCTAAGTATTAAGGACAGGAGGTCTTCGATGGAAAGGAGTTCCACATGCTGGCAAGAGTTAGAGGCAATTGATCTTTTGAGGGATCATTTCCAGAGCAGAGGGGAAGGTATCTCCTTTGAGCAGAGGCTCATAAATTCTGATTGGGGGAAGGTATCTCCTTTGGGCCGAGGCTCATAAACATTGTAATTGGGAAGGATTCCCAAAGAACTTTGAGATAAATTTTAGAGAAAATTTTTGTGGATGTAGCCCAGCCATTCTAGGTGAACCACATTAAAATTGGTGTCACTTTGTGGATGATATTGTACATTGCTTTGATATTGCTTTGGGTATATTTCTTTACTATTTTGAAGTATAAAGGAAAAAGTAAAAAGAGGTCTTATACTATTCACCCCCCCTCTCTGTATAAGCTTGTGTTCTTCATTTAGTAGAAAGGAATTACAACATGATGGAACGGATCTTTGGGAATGGTGTATGCAATGCAAAAGTTTAGACACTACATGTTGGCCAATCCATTTACCTTCTATATTGACCATAAAAATCTACCTGATAATAAACTAACCATACACAAACGAGTTAGTAGGTGGCTCATCACATTATAGGAGTTCTATTTTGGGTAGTGGTTAGACCCAAAAATAAGCATGTGATAGTGGATAAACTATCAAAGATTCACTTGAGAGCCTATAGGAGGAGTGTTAGATGAATTTCTTGATGCTAATTTATTTACCATAAGTGCTATACCATCATGGTATAAATCAATAGAAGAGTACCTATCCATAGGGAAGCTGCCAAAGGAGATGTCGATAACAAAAAGGAGAAAGGTGATTATAAAGTTAGTATCTTTCCAACTAATAGTAGACTTACCATACAAGATGGGACCAGATGGAATGCTAAGAAGATTTGTAATGGAAGAAGTAAGGGTAACCCTAAAGGAAGCTCATGAGGGATTGACTAGAGGGCATATGGGACTACATGTAACTATAAGTAAGGTGATTCTATAAGGGCTATGGTGGAACACCTTCTATCATGATGCAAGTAAGTGCAAGCATGTGATAGGTTCCAGTGAAATGGAAAGTCATTGCATAGAGATTTCATGCCATTACACTAGTTCTAACTACAGGAACTATTTGAGATATGGGGCTTACACTTTATGGCTCCTTTTAGGACAAGTAAGAAAAGGAATTGTTTATACTTCATAGGGGTGATTGAATACCTGAAAAAGTGGGTAGGGATAAGGGCACATCCATATAATTTAACCAATAGTACAACTTGATTCTTGTATGAGCAAGTAATCACTAGGTTTGGGATTCTATTGCAATTGACAAGTGATAGAGGAGGTCACTTTGTGAATGAAGTTATTAAGAAGTTGACAACAAAGTTCAATATTTTAAATTTATTGTCAAGTCTATATTACCCTAGAGAAAATGGGTAAGTAGAGGTGATGAATAAGATCTTGGTATCTACACTATATAAAATCAGTGAAATAGAAGAAGTATATTGGGAGGAGAAATTGCCATCAGTCCTATGGGTGTATAGGACAACTTTTAAGCCAAAAATGAATCATATGCCATTCTAGTTGATGTATGACCAAGAGGTAGTAGTGCCAATAGATTTCTTAAAACCAGTTTAAGGTTAGCAGTGGAAAATCAGTTATGATACTAGGACAACCTAGAGGAGAGGCTTGGGGCATTGATTCAACTAGATGAGAAAATAGTTATGGCATAGTGGGTGATAGAAGTAGCCTAGAAAAAAGGAAGTTGTGGCATGACAAGGACCTTAGGAAGCTAAACTTGAAATTGAGTGACTTGATCTTGAAGTATAATGGAAAGAGAGATATCAAGTTGGGTAAGCTAAAAATATTGTGTCTTGGTCCCTTCCAAGTAGTTGAAATAATGGAAAATTATGGAGTAAAGTTGCAAAAACTATATGGTATAGTGATTCCTAAAGCCATAAATGGATCAAAATTAAATCCTTATAGATTAAAATCTCAATGCCTATTTGTTTTTTTAAGGCATAGAGGATGCAACAAGAAGTGTTCTATGAATGAGGAGAATCAAGGTAAAGCAATCAAGGTCTTCAAGAGGACAAAGAAGATATGGGATTGAGAAGGCTATTTGTAGGAGAGGAAGCACAACCAGTTATAGAACAACAAGAGTTAGCACCTCATCCTAGAGAAAGAAGAAGAGTATAGGTGTATGTACAATTTTGGATAGAATGAAAGAATAAGAGTAGGATATGCTTGTTCCTGAAGATACAAGATGAGTCTAGAATGAGGAATTGACAACATTAAGTCAATTAGCTCAAGTGGTATTTGTATAAAAAATGCAAGAGGAAGCACAACCTATAATAGAATAATAGGAATTAATACCTCACCCAAATAAACAAAGAAGAATGCAGGTGCACATATGATTCCTAGATAGAACAAAGGTATATGAGCAGGAAATATCGACTCTCAAGGAAGGATAAGTTAGGACCAAATAATTGGTAGAGTATAGCCTTTTAGCTCAAATTGGACTCATACAACAAAGAATGCAAGAACAAATGCAATAGTTGTAAGAAGAGTATGAGACTTTATGTAGGAATAACACAATAATGAGAATGCAAATCATCTAGGAGTTGGATGGATGACACTATACAAAGAATAGATAAATGGACAACTAGAAGATGACAAGAACAAAAGGTAGAACTTAAACAACAAAGAATAGCTGAAGAGAGTGCAAGGTAAAAAGGTTAACCACAAGAGGAAATTGAGGATCTGACACAATATCGGCTAAGTAGAGAAGTTGTTGAGATATTGAGGAAGAACCAACATCATCAAAAGATAGAGGAATTGGGTGATAGACTCAAGTAATGATGATGTTCCCCCAATTTAGATAGGAAGCAATGATTCAAGTAGTAGTTTTGACCTCTTAGGAAGATATCAAGAACTACAAATCCATATCAAGGTACAATAGTACTTAGATGCAAATAGATAGCTAAGAAGACAAATGAATGAAGTCAAAAAGCAAAGTAGACACTTGGAGGAAGCGGTTGAAAGGATCCAAGGAGAGAGAAGGTGAGGGGAATAATTCAAGTACTAAATTTGATTTCTCAATGCAGTATAGAGAAACATTAATTCAGTCTACAACACAAAGATGTTGGGAAGAAGAAAGACTCAAAAATTATACAGATAGAAAATTGAGAGAATTATCCCCAAGTAGTCAAAATTGAGGAGAATCTAGTATGTTGTAGGAACAAGAACAAGAGGGTAACTTAAGCATATTAGGGAGACAATAAAGTATTTTTAGGGACCTAAGGCAAATTGGCTAAGGCAATATTTTTATTGGTATCCTTATTGATAACTTGTGTGGGATAAATTTCCCTCTTACTACCTCTAGGCTATAGGATCAACGTAATGGGGTGCAAGGACCATTTGTTGATCAGGTAATAAATAATCAAGTTGGGTGTGAACTTCAAGTTGGACCATTTGGATCACCTTGAGGGCCACATTCAAACCAAATAAGTCATCCATGATGACCAAGGGATTATATGGATATTAGACACCTAGAGTTGTGAGAGGGCAGTCCCAAGCTAGAGATATTCCCCTAATAATTAGAGGAAGGGCCATGGCACAAATGCATGGCCACAGGAGAAATCTACAAGGGAATCAAAGAGAGAAAGTTTGCATAAGGTAAGCATGAGTTCAACAAGTCCATGAAGGAGTTAGAATATAAACTCGATCACAAAGTTTGGAAGTAGACTTAGCTCAAGGAAATCCAAGTAGGAGCCATATAAATGAAGAAGAGTGTACGACAAACTATTGTACAAATGAGAAAAGGATGATAAGAAGCAATGTAGAGGATGATTGTACAATGCAAGACCAAGAAAGAGACTGTACAATAGAGCAACATACAAGCTAGAAGTAGTGGCAAAGGGATTGTATGATAGAGTGTCATACAAGTCAAGCACATGTGGAGGATTGTATGGCCAACCACCATACAAGTCTGAAGCAAGGAAATCATATGATGGAGAATGTGGAGAATGAGGATTGTACGATGGAAGAACTAATAAAATGATAAAATGACATGTCAGTAGGAGACGCCATGCAAGTCCAAGTTTGCATGGTCGTACGACTTGTACAACAACCTTGACATATCATCAAAAAACATGTGATATATATATATATATATATATATATATATATATATATAAAGTAAAAAGTAAAAAGCTCATGCAAAGGTGTTGATGTAGTGGCCAAGGGAATGGTTATAATTGCTTCCAACCCAAGTCCAAATTCATAAATAGGGTGGGAGGGGTTGCAAGAAAGAATTTGAATAGATAAGAGGAGGATGTTTTAGAGGAGATAAGACCATCAAAGGATGTTGTTGAAGCTAAAACACCACAAAGAAGGGAAATTGTAGTAAACCTATGACAAAAGGAAGTAGAGTTAGGGTATCGGATAGTGCCCTAACTATTGAAAAAAATTGTAGGTGTATGGAAGACCATATAGTTGTACAAAAAATCATCATGAGAAGAGAAATTGAATGCAAGGGATTGAGCAGTGAAAGATAAATTTGCAAACTAAGATAGATAAGGGGAAACATTGTACGGATTTGGGAAAGATGACTATTTTTTTCTAGAAACCTTTGTATTAAAATTGTACAAGGAAGGGCACCTGTTGTTCAAAGTAATTCAAGGTGAGTTGTAGTCAAGGGTTTGGAAAATTGTGTAAGGGGAAGGCAAAAGGAAGCTACAATATGGATGAAGTGCACCAAGGAGGAAATTCAACCAGTGATGAAATCATTGTACAAAAATGTTGAAGACAAGATTGCAAAGGGAAAAAACCTACAAATTGAAGAAAGTCTCATATGGAAGTTTCTATGAAATTGTCATACAAGGGAAGAAAGTGTCATATGGAAGTTGCTATGAAGTTGTTGTACAAGGAAAGGAAGGTTGTCGTACAGTGTAGGGAAGTCATCATATGAAAGAAAAAAATGCTACCATAGTAAAAAATAAGGCTATTGTACGAAGAATGAGAACAATCGTACGAGGGAGAAGCCTCATATAATTAAAATGAGCATTATCCAATCACAAGAAGTTTCATACAAGTGCAAAGGATGCATCATACATATGATGGTAGACTAATTGAATAGTCAATAACAATATAAATAAAGAATTTAGATAGATGAAGTATGGAAGGAGAATATAATTTGGTGAATGCTTACAAATAACAGAAGCACAAAGGCTTAAATGCTTTCCTAGATCATTGCATAGAAGATAAAACTAAGGATAAGAGGAGGAGATAAGACTTGGTGGAATATAAAAACCAAAAAAACACATAAATAGGCTTGAACAAAATTATAAGATAGAAGGAAACCTAGTCTTCAAGAGGGCACCAAAGTGAATCTGAGAAAGAAAAGGAGAAAAAGATACCATTGAAAGACATAACATGGACTCTTCTAGGTAGATAATTTTGTCAAAAATAATGGAAAGTGAATCCACTAAATCATAGGCTAAAATTTGCATTTATGAAACCAGGAGTAAGCTATATTGCACAAGTTCTAGTATTTGAAAAGGACTTCTTTAAGGATTATTTGTTGCAGATGCTAGAAACTTATGATGTAGATGAGAACATAAGCATTGTGAAGATTAGGAATCGAGGCATCAGGGTGATGTTTTTAGCAAATAATTTCTAGCAGATGTTTAGGTTGCCAAAATAGGGAATTGCAATGAGGAAGGAGGCCATAGATGCAGAAGAATAAAACTGGATAATTCTAGATATAACAACTATTTTTTTTTGGTAGGTAAAAGTATTTTATTTACTGCACGGGTTAAAGGGTCTCGTCCCTATTACAGTAGGAGTAAGTAGAGTCATTAGTGCCCAACAGTGGCAGCCATACAAAAACCATCAGGGGTTCTACCCCTTTCAACCTGGTCCAGTAAAGATCGAAACCAACAAAAACAGAATTCACCAAACCATTACAAAAATAGGCAGCCCCACTGCCTAACAGACAATTTCCCAGGCTACTAGGAATCCTTATTCCTTTCCTTCTGGGCATTGGAGTTATGATCAGGGGACAAAAGAGTCTTGAGCAGAGCAGGGAGATCCTTGAGCTCCTGGATGGCACTGGAAAGGAGAGCACCACCTTCCTGGTAAATGTTAACAACCATCTGCAAGTGGCCTACTACTTTGCTGACTCGGTTGAGGGCCACAAAGTGGAGCTTATCCTCGACATTAGTGGTGTGATGCTCATCTTCGTCACTGATTATTTTTGGAGATGACCGCTGGCCACTCAGGTTCGGGGTCTTCAACCTGCTGGACTTCCTTCTTTTTTGGGAGGGCCGAACTGACTTTTGTTTGTACCTCGAGCGCTTGCCAGTGGGAGCTTCTTCCTTAGGAGTAGAAATAGGGGACGCATCTTTCTTGCCAAGATCAAGGGGGGTGGAGGGCGCAGGGGAGGGGGATTGATGGGAGGCTACGAGGAGGGGAAATGGCAGGCTTGGGGGATGGGGGGTGGGCGCATCGACATGGGCAGAATCGAAAGAGTGAGCGGGAGTAGGTGACCGAGAGGAGATTCCCCCTAAAACTTGGTGGGCTAGGGCATGCCTGTAAAGCACCAGAAAGAGCCCCTGGTGATGAGGGGGTTTCGAGGATTTACTCTCCCTAAAGTTGGTAATAGTGATAATGATGGAGTGAAGGAGGAAGTCAAGGACGTTGATGGGTCTAACGTCATGAAGATGATTCACAAAGGTAAGGTTATAGGCTCGAAGAGGCCTATTGGGGTCGTCAACAATGACATACTGAATAACGGGGACAATGGCAGTGTCCCAAGGCCGAGGCAAGGAAGAGCGCACAACCCCTTTCTTATCCCAAACTAGATTTTTTCCTTTGTCGAGGAACTGATCAGTTTCCTCCTTAAAGTTATGCCTATCTCTATGCACAATTCTACCATCGGGTGGAATACCAGAGACCTGGGCAATAGAATGAACACTTACCTCAAAGTGGAGTCCTCGAACCTGCACTTCCCCTTGATTCCACGACTCGATGAAATATCTGGTGACTTCCTCATTTATCCCAGAGAACAGCTTGAAGAAATTGATGAAGCGCTTGGCATCTAACAGGGCCGCAGTCCCAGGCTCAATCTGCAAGTTGGCAGGCTCAGAGAGGGCCATGGTGGTGATCAGACCAGGGGAGACAGGGCTGGCTAGAAGGGTTCTATCGCCTCTCTTGTCATGCTTTGAAAGAATGATCTTCACGAAATTTGGGTGAAGATAAAAAGATAGGGAGAGGCAAAAAAAGTGGCCACCGAGGGTCACGGGGAGGACAATCCAAAAGAAGGGGATGGGAATGAAAAACTCAGTAGAAGCATGGCTCGTGATGATAGGGCCAGAATGGAGGGGAGTGGAGGGAAGAATGAAGTGGGCGACGGAAGGGCTGGAGGTAAAAATGATGCAACACGAGCTACTGGAATTCGAAGACGAGGGCCAACAGGGGATGCACGGGGGATTGAAACGAGCCATATTGCCTACATGGAAAACCATACTGACATCACACCAAAGAATTATGGGAGTGGCAGAGTTCCAAAGGTTGATGGTGTTGAGAATAAACACCCTTGGTGTTGATGAAGCACCCTCGTGGTGGTAAGAGCCACCTTTTTTGTTGATCTTTCGAGGAGAGGTGGTGTTAAGAATGAACACCTTTGGTATTGAAAAAATACCATCGTGGTAGCTAGAGCTACCTTTCAAATCTATTCTCCACATCCTGATTGGCTTTGGTGATGACATCCTGGGGGAAGTCTTCTTCCCAGACAGACAGGGTGGTTTGGTTGATAGCTTTGTTGGCTAGGATGTCAACAACCTTATTTGCTTCCCTGAACACATGATTGATCTTGTATTGGGGAATGCAGTTAAGGGAGACTTGGCACTCCTGGATAATATTTTGGATGTTCCTTCCTCCTATGCTCTTGTTGACGATGTGGCCAACTATAACAATAGAATCCCCTTCAAAAATGATTGGTTTGGAAAGGGCTTTACTCACCTCAATGCTTCTCCACAACGCTCTGGCCTCTGCATAATTGTTAGTTTGGGTCCCCAAATTTTTTGTGAAAGCCTTGATAATACTATCGTTGTGATCTCTGATGACTCCTCCCACCCTTGCGCTACCTGGGTTGCCTTTGGATGCTCCATCAAAGTTAGCCTTGAGCCATCCCAGGGGAGGAGGGAACCATTTGGCATTGGCCTTGGAGTTGGGGGAATTCTGGGCTTTATTGCAGTCTGAGGGAATCCCAAGAGAAGCAAACAAGTAAGATTCAAACCCAAAGTTTGGAATATCAGTGCAGGGAATGAGGCTGCTATTCTCAATGGCAAAGGATAGGGCTCTGATGGTGACAACATCCAAATTTTTGGGGCTCTCATTGAAAATGTGATTATTGCATTCCAACCAAATTTGCCATGTCGCATGGTGGAGCAAGGAGTTCCACAGAAAGTTGAGTCTTGAATTTTTAAAGACCCTAGGCCATTGGGTGAACAGGTCTATGATGGACTTGGGCCAAACCCAGCTGACCTAGAATCTACTGATCAAGAAGGAGAAAACATCCCAAGTGAAGGGGCATTCTAGAAGAATGTGTTGGGTGGACTCCCATGCTTGGGTACAGAGGTAACACCTATTGGGAACAATGACTCCCCTTTGGATCAAGTTGTCCATAGTTAGGATTCTGTTATGGATAGCAAGCCAGCAGAAGTGGGCCACCTTCGGGATCAGGAGCTTGAGCCAGATGCTCTTGGCTAAGGACTGGCTATCTCTATTTCTAGGATTCCTGGGTGGGGTGTCCATCATCTGGGAAGCAGATTTAATGGTGAAAAGCCCATCGCTGGACCCTTTCCAACAATGCTCATCTTTCCTCTGGGACTACGGGATGAAATTTTCCCTAAGGATGTCCTGGAGAGTTGCTATGGCTTTGTCAATGGCAGCACTCTTAATTCTGAACTGGACCTGCTTCCATTTTTGACTTCCCTGATCCGTGGTGATGAAATCAGCAACTCTGGGACCGTATTTATTATCTGTGAGGTGTTTTATTATGACCACTTTGGGATCATTGATGAGGGGATCTATTCTAGCCCAAGCATCCTTCCAAAATTCAATGTCCTTACCATTTCCTAGCTGCCACCATGACCCCTATTGTAGAAGCTTCTTGGTGTGGGCTATGGATTTCCAGAAGTGGGAGCCAATGCAGGGAGTCTCCATATCTAAAAATGAGTGGTGTTGTAGATATTTTCTTTTGATGATGGACACCCACTCCAGATTGGCATTGGTGACCACCTTCCAAGCTTGTTTGGCTAGGAGGGCCTGATTTGTGATGCTTATACGATGCAGACCCAACCCCCCTATTTTTAGGAGTGCAGACCTTATCCCAGGAAACCAGGTGGAACTTTCTCTGATTATCATTCCCGGCCCACAGGAAATGCTTCTGCACTTTTTTGATTGCTTCTCCCACCACAGCAGGGATTTTGAAAATCGACAAAAAATAAGTTGGAATGCTTTGAAGGACAAATTTAACCAAAGTAGCTTTTCCTGCTTGGGAGAGGAGAGCCCCTTTCCAACCTTCCAACTTTTTGTGGATCTTTTATGTGACATTGTTCCACATAGCCTTGAGTGGTCTTCCTCTGAACATCGGAAGGCCCAGATAGGTAGTTGGGAGATCAGCTATGGTGCAACCCAAAATTCCTATAATCTTGCTCTATCTTTTGATGGGGGTGTTGATGAAGTAGAGCTTACTCTTAATGAGGTTGATCTTCTAGCCGACAACTTCCTCGTAGAGGTTGAGGATGGCCTTGATGACTTTGGATTCAGATACTGAAGCTCTGGTAGCCAACAGAGTGTCATCCATGAACTATTGGTGAGTGGAAGGAGGGAGCCCAGAGGCTGCCTTGATGCCAGAGATCAGATTTCTGGAACAAGCACTTTTGATGGCTCTTCCCAAACTCTCAGCCAAGATGATGAAGAGAATGGGGGAGAGGGGGTCTCCCTGCCTTAGCCCCCTAGTGTTGGGGAAGTAGCCGATGGCTGACCCATTAACCAGGATAGAGAACCAAGAGGAGGAAATATAGTTGGAGATCAGATTCACCCAAGATTCATGGAAATCATACTTGAGGAGGATTTTGGTCAGGAAATCCCGATTAACTCTGTCAAAGGCTTTGTTCATGTCAAGCTTGAGGAAGAAGGCAGAGGAGTTGGAGTTGTGGGTAGAATGGATCAGCTCATGGATGGTTATGACACCATCAAGAATGTTCCACCCCTTTACAGTGTTGCCTTGGCAAGGATCGATGATGGTGGGAAGGATCTCGATGAGTCTGTTGGCCAGGGCTTTGGATAGAACTTTGTAGATGACGTTGCATAGACTGATGGGATGGTAATCAGAGAGGGACTGGGAATTCACCCCCTTGGGGATCAGGGCTAGGAAGGTGGAATTGACATCTCTGGGAATGACGCTGGACAACTACATTTCAGTGATGGCTAGGCACAGATCAGGGCCCACAATGTCCCAATAGGTTTGGAAGAATCTGGGGAGAAGCCATCGGGCCCAGGGGCTTTATCAGGTTTCATAGAAAATAGGGCTTGGTGAATTTCCTTGTGGGATAGGGGGATGAGGAGAAACTTATTCATATCTTCGGAGATGGTTCTAGGGATGTTTTTAAGGAGAGAATCCATGGCAAGGATGGAGGAGGAGGGGGGACGAGGAGATCTTCAAAGTGACAGATGACTTCATTCCTAATCTGGTGGATGTCGGAGGTGTACGACCCATCCTATCTGATGAGGCCTTTAATTCTGTTGGCTCCCCTATGCCTGAGAGTAGAGATGTGGAAAAACTTGGAGTTGGAATCACCTTCCCTGAGCCAAAGTTATCTTGATTTTTGGTACCAAAATGTTTCTTCTTTGCGTAAGGTGTTGTGATATTCAGATAGCAAAACCCTCTCTTCATCTCTAAGCATGTCGTCCCCCTACCCTTTCTAAAATTTATCCTCAATCTGATCGAGCCTAGTCTTGATATCATGCTTGGTTTCAAAAATATTCCCGAAGGTCTCCCTGTTCCAAACTTTCAGATTTTCCTTGATCAGCCGGAGTTTTTGCATTACTTGATTGGTGGTTGTCCTAGGGAATTTTCTTTTCCACCATTTTGCAATCTGATTTTTGAGATCAGGATGTTGAGTCCACATTGACTCAAACCAAAAAGGAGTCTTAAACTGGGGCCTGCTTGCTATTTCGAATAGGAGCAGGTTGTGATCAGACCCTATCTTTGGGAGAGCCTGAAGGGTGGCATCTCCAAAGAGGGGGAGAGCTTCTTGGGATAGCAGGAACCGATCAAGATGCTCTTGGATGAGATTGTTTCCCCTTCTTCTATTACTCCAAGTGAAATGGGATCCCCGCAACTGGACGTCCATAAGGGCATTGGAGTCTACAAACTATCTTAAATCATTTGTTGATCTGTGGGTGATGGCATTCCCTCCTCTTTTATCAGAAAAGTGTAGGGGAGAGTTGAAGTCCCCTGCCAGGATCCATAGAATATTGATGAACGCTTGCCTCATCTGAGTGATGGTGTCCCACAAAACCATTCTGCCCTGAGAGGTGTTGGGGGCGTAGACATTAGTCATGATCCAGGAGGTCTGAGAACTGAGATCATGGAAAAGAATGTTGGACAGTCTATCTTGACCAGAGATGAATCTGCCTTCGACTTTGGTTGAGTTCCAGAGGCATAGGAGGCCACCTGAGGAGCCGAAAGTCGGGGAGTAGATGAAGTCACAATTTTTCCAAATGGTCTTAGCAACCCTTGGTGACCACTGATCATCTAATTTGGTTTCCTGGATAAGGAATATTGTGGGGTTGGAATCTTTCCTCATGGCGGCAGCCAGCCTTTGCTTAGCTGCCCCATTCAGTCCTCTCGCATTCCAGGAGAGGACTTTCATTTAGAACTTTTGGAGGATTTTTTACCCCCTTTGCCTTGATGCACGGGGGGTTTGGGTCTTCGACTTTCTTCCTTGATGGTGTTTCCAATTTCTTGGAATAGGGTTTTCTGAGTTCCATTGGCTATGTCCTCAATAGTGTCTCGATTTCTTCGTTCTGCACCGGAAGGCCTACCCTTCTTTCTATCTCCTCCTACATCCATCTGGGACTTTTTGAAGCTTCGGGTTTGCTTGGGACTCCAGGGTTCTAGGGATTCATGGGTAGACTCATCACTATCAGAATCGATGATGTTTGTGTTAGCCGGGGAGGCAGGGTATTCAGACCCTAAAGGGGGGGCAAAGGGGATGGGGGGTAGGCAAACAAGGAGGATTTGAAGGAGGGCTTTGAAGAGCGGTGCTGATAGTGGGTGGGGGTGACTGACGCGGAGGGGGAGGGGGAAAGGGAATTTCTTGGGTGGAACTGGCATTTGGGCGTAGAAGGGAAGTGAGATTAGGAATAGGGGAAGTCTTGGTAGGGATTTCTCCTTCCTCAATCTCCTCAATGGAACCAGAATCATTGAGTAAATTAAATTTATTAGAGATAGAGACCAGGGTACTTGCCTTTTGCGTAGCTTCGACTGACGGTGGTCGGTTCTGTTGCCTGCTCTTGAGGTTCAGGTTCTATCCTATTTTAGGGATAATCTTCTGGCTGTCAGCTTGATCCGAACACATCGTAGTCTGGTGATCGGTTTTAGGGTTTTTGCGCTTTGGGCACTGGGATGGGAGGTGCCCTTGAGATTGGCACTTCGAGTAGAAAGTGGGCTTGTTTTCAAACACTAGCGGTTGTCTTCATCTGTAATCCCCGTAGATCAGGTTGAGGTGATCTAGGAGTTGCGATTCCAGATTCACATTGACACAAATGCGTGCCTGAGTTAGACGAGTCCTGGCGCGGGTGGCTGGGTCTATAGCCACAAGCTCCCCGAATGCTCGAGCTAGACCTTGTAATGCGTCCTCGTAGAAGAAGTGCACGGGGAGATTGGGGAGCCGAACCCATATGGGAGCATAATTAATGCTTTGTGCCTCTGGATCAAAATTTGGCTCCCATTTCCTTAGGAACAAGCTTCACCTTCCGAAGAACCAAGGACCTCCGAACAATATGTGTTCTGCATCCTCCCACGTGTTAATTTGGATCATAAAAAACCCCTGGACATCGCGGAGAGTTCCAGACTCCCTAGGGTTTTCCATTTTGTTGATGCCCAACGGTAGATTGAGTCCATATCCGGGTGTCCTCACAAATTTTCCCACAAGGGAAAATGAATCTCGTGTCGCATACCCTTCCATGAGTTGTTTAGGGCATAACACATCGTATCCCTATGTGATGAAGCCACTCGAAGTGGCTGTAGGCTATCTGAATTTACTCTGCAGGAGCTCTACGTAGGAGGGTTGGCCATGATTTTTCTCGCCATCATCTGGTTTGTCAGGGGGGTCTTTCCCCTTGATAGTTTTGTTTTGAATATTGTCGCTCGCGGTGGGTGAAGTGCTTTCGACTTGGTTCGCCGCCGCGTGGGGGGTGGATTTGCCGCACGATTGTGCGTCGCTCTCCACCCGATCATCTGCCTTACTCTACTTCTCTCCTGTGGCTGAAATATCACCCATTTTTTTGGTTGCCATATTTGAAGACTCCATGCCTCAAATCCAATATAACAACTATTAAACATGCCTATGACAACAAGATTTTAGGTTTAGGAAGTTATGGGATTAAACAAAACCAAATGAAGAATGATGAGTTATGATGTGTTATGAATATCGTTATATCCAAACTATTTGGTGAAACTAGATCATTAGAGATGCTTGTGTGGCTAGCATAGTATGTGGCATGGTGGAAGGTATACAATATGATTGGGTATCATACTTATCATACAAAATCAAGAATTTCTTGAGGTGAAAAATTGAGAATTTTTTTATGGCATTCCACACAATTGGAATGCAATATTATATGCCAAGATAGAAACGCATGGATTAATGGCTCCAAAGAAGAAACCTGAGAATGAAACCATAATTTTGAGATGGATAAAATCACTACCAATAATGAAGACTATTTCGATTAAGGTTTGGACCAAGAATATTCTTTGAAGAGTGGACCTCTTTGATGAATATGATAGTGAGGAGTCAAAGGAGGAGGTGGCACCACAATGAAGAAAGAAGAGAAGGTTAGAGATTGAATAGCAACAAGAAATTAAAGTGAGTGTGGGAGTCATAGAGGAAGAATAGCAAGAAAAATTGCTACAAGAGTAGCAAGTTTATGAAATAAGGGAGGAGGAATAATTGCAATTAAGTCTTGTTTGAACATGGAGACAACATGAGAAGGAGAGGTTAATGTCACAAGAATGACAACCTCTAGAAGAGATTGTGCAATAGGAAGAAGTGAGGGCACAACTAGTTGAATAGGTTCAAGAAGAACTAGTAGTGATGGGAAATGTGGAGGAAGAATTGCTAGGACTCGTTGAATGGGCACAATAAGTGGATTTTTGTGCATCACCAACCATGTAGAGTATTGAGTAGTTTGAGCTTTCAAATAGAACCCAAGCTCTATTAAAATAAATAGTGGTGCTAAGAGAAACAAGAGTCGAAGATCTAAAAAAGGGGCAAGGAGGTTGAGATTGTACTTGAATCTTAGGAAAAGAGATAAAATAAATTTTTTTAGGAGAGGTGGTAGTAGTGAATGATCAACAAAAGAAAAAAGTTTTCCAAATTTGGAGGAACAAATTTTAGTATGGCCTAATTAGTCGAAAGAGAATAGAAAAGTGCAACCAGAAGATAATAGATAAGTACAACCAAAAGAGAATAGAGGAGTACAATCAAAATAAAATAGAGAAAAATTAAATATGGAGCAAGAGAAGGAAGATATATTCCAAGTACTAGATAGGTATTTCATTATTGAAATGCATAGTTTTTGATGGTCTGAGGAATAAGGAATCCAAATTGATGATCAAGTGAATGATATTTTTGAAAAGATGATGCAAGTTTTTGAATCTACAAGAGTACAATTTAGAATGGACTATGTAGGACAACTAAGGAAGTGGAAATCCATGGTTTACAATGAAATGGATAAATTATTATAGTTGGTCCAAGAGGACGTGAAGACAAGCTCATTGAAATCCATGAAAATTAACCATAGGAGTTACAAGCTGAAGTGACAAATATGATTGGAATGAAGGATCTACTAGAGGGCATGCTAACTAATTACAAAGTACCAAGGAGAGTGTACATAGATGCATGTAACTTACAATATTTCCTAGTAGACACAACTTAGGTGGAATACAAAAATATTCTAGTAGTAGTAGCACTAATTGATAGGGATTAATAATTCCTATGGTTACCTCTTTTGATTAATAATGCTTATTAATAATGTAATATCTAATATTTGTTAGTAGGTGGCCACCATTATAATGTAAGAATTTTTTGGAAGGTTCCTCCTTAAGCATTTAATGCTTTGTTTCCTAGAAGGTTCCTTTCAAGGCAATGTATTGGGCTATAAATAGTCCCCTTCCATATGGCAATGGACATATTTTGTTTTTGTAATTCCTTGTATCTTTTGGTGTTTCCTCATTAGTTTGGTATCAGAGCAGTACATCTTGCCCTATGAGTGGGTAATTTCCCTCCCCTTCCTTTGATTCTCCTCCATTCTTTATTTGAATTCTAGCTTTCTATTTTAGTAGTTGTGTTGATAATTTTTAGGTTGGATTTTGAATGTGCTTTTGATAGCCCATTTGGTCTTTGTGTTTTTGTCTACTTCTAGTCCTTCTGCAACTACTTTGGACCAAGTGCCTTTCTAGTGGTGCTTTCTCACAACTTCCATTATCCCACATGCCATATTTGTAGCCTTATCGTGCAACCCACATGCTCACCCAAACTATTGAACCCATTTGACTCTGGCCCATAGCACATGCCTATCTTTGGCTACTATGCTTGAGAAGCATTCGCTATTGCCTTTTTGCACCTCCAATAATTATGCTATTATTCCAATCATCACTATGATCCTATCTAATTTGCTATTCTACTCAATAATTATGGATAAAACTTGATGGTTTTCATGATTTTTGTGATCTTCTTACCTTGCTCACTCTTATCGTGTATCATGGTCATGATTTCCTACCCATTTAATATTGTGGAAAAAATTATGATGCCACCTCTTTTTCCTAAAGTAGCCCTCCTAGAGCCATGTAGCCCCAACCATATTCAGCTTGGGCTCTACTTTTGTGCACCTGCATGCTCCTTCACACTCCCCCCTATGTAGAGTCATTTTCCTTTGAGCTAAACAATGGCCTCCCTTATTACATGTGGTGGCCTCCTTCCTTGCACATCATGGACTAGCCATCACAAATTCCCTACATATTTCAAACATTAAAGCAAGAACACCAAGTTGATCATTTTGGAGTCTTTCCTCATTATCTCATCTGTGGTGGATTCTTTGGGGAAAATCCATGTCCTATAGAGACCCCTATGTGACCACTCCACATGCAACCCCTGCAAACTTGATTTCCCTCCCTAATGGTGCCACTTGGCCCCACCATATTTGGTGGCTACATTGTTCATCACACATGACACCCATATGATGCTTTGGCTTCATTGAATCTTGATCTGATATCAGCCACTATTACACCTAACACGATCCCTGTTCCTCATCTAGATGCCTTTTTCTCCAGTGTATACATGGCCAACAATATTTTTCACTATAAAATTCCTCCCATTTTGCTATTTATATGCTTTTTATCTCCTTTAGAATGATATACTGCTGATAAAATTTTGTGAGTGCAAGAGCATGTAATTACCTCCAAACAAGCAAACCAAACATACATGGTACCCTCCTTCTGGCGAAAAAGTGGAAGTAATCCACATGAGGTAATGAGGGACATAATATAAATATAGCCCTTGTGAGTATGTGGAAGCTCACAAAAGTATACAATCATGTAGTTGCATCCATTTAGATAGTCTTGCACTTAAAATAGGTGTTCTTACTATAATATTGCTAAATTGGTGTTTGGTAGAAGTTAAAACCAATCATACTTTAAAGAAATATATATAAATATATAAAAATTTAATATTTATAAATGGAAATAGGAGAAAAAAATAAATAAATAAAATTATATATAATAATAATAATAAATATTTAAAATATAAAATTGAGAGGGCCAACAATTAATTTAAAATAAATAAATAAATAAAAATGCTATATGAGTCATTGGCCATTCATATTCTATTAAGCCACCATATGGCACGTCAAAGGAAGGCTATTTGCATGGACCATTACACTTGTCCAACAAATATTAAACTAGGAGTTCTATTTAAAGGATTGATGAAAATAGATGGGGGTATTCTCCCTTGGAAAATTTATCTGCATCATCGACGGACAGGCGGTAGCGGAAGAGCATCTGTGGTAGAGTGAAACCAGGTTGGAAATATTGTTCGAACGTGTGATAAGAATTATTTTAGCTCTTAATTCTGATTTGTTGTAGTGTAAATTGGGAGAATTTTTCTTGATAATTTTATCTACTTATTGGAACTATGAACTTAATAACACAATGATAACATAACATAAATTAAGAGAACATTTTCTTGTGAAGTTTGCCTAACAACGCAGTGATAACATAACATAAATTGAGAGAACGTTTCCTTGTGAAATTTACCTAATAAAATTAATGGAGTTGTGAGCTTGACAGCACAATATAAGTAGATGATATAACATAATTGTTTATTTGAGAAGTTCACCTGATAAAGTTAACAAAGCAATGAACTAAAATAGATGTTATCATAACATTAATTGAGTGAATGAGAAATTTGTCTAATAAAGTTAACGAATTTGTGAGCATAATAACACAGTAGAAATGGATGATAATATAACAAACTAAAAGTGTGTGAATAATTTAATTTGAAAGGTTGAATTTATTTTCATTCAGTAAATGTATATATATATATATATATATATATATCCAGTAACATTGAGGATGTATCTCAAAATCTTGAAGTTTATTAAAATGAAATCCTTCCATGATATGCACTGGAAATGATAAATGTATTGTTTAGTAGTTAAGTATACATATAGGATAGTTATGCATGCATGTGAGGGTTAGAATGATCCTAAATGCACTCTTCTCACCTTCCACTAGAATATCTCCAAGAAGCGAGGATTAACGACTGTTTTCATGGGAGTGAAATTGCATATTGACAACCAAACCAAGTTGGAGAACAAATAGCTCTCTACTTTGACAAATCAATATGGATTGAGAAGCGTTTAGGAGTTGTGCATTACTTTTTAGTACACTCTAAAAGGACTATTTTTCTATTTGTAATAAAGATGATGAAGACATCTAAACCCTCAAGTGGAGCGTTTGATTTTTGAATGCAGGTTGAGCTTTGAGTTTGGCTTAATTATTATAAGCTTATGGAAATATCACTTGTAAAGTGCGCTAGAGGACACCTGTAGAATAACTTTACAATACAAATTGAAATTGAGTCACGAATTGTTAGATTTTATTGTGAATGGAGAATACCTGCTACTAATTATTTTACAAAGGAATGTCAGATTTAATTATATGGAGTTTACTTTATTTATTTCTAAGTTACATTTATAATTTTCATCTCTAATGATAAAGTATTATTTTTATTAGTAAATGATTCATATAAAATCATTTGACTCTAAGACTCCTAGAAATCCAATTCGTAATAATCTATGCCTTGCGTAAAACAAAATTTTGTTAACTCCAGATGTGCGACAGAAACCTTAGTGTATCATTCCATTCAATCATCACAACAAATTAAAAAATAGGAAATTATTATTTATTATCCCTCGTCAACGGTCATATGATGTTTGTTTGTCTTGTAATGAAATATTTCTAATAGTAGAAGTATTTATGGAAAGACTTTTTTTTACATAGCCACCGAAATAGATAGTATAATCATCTGTGAATTTTTTTTATTAAATCCATAACTATATGTGCTATGATAGAACTTCCAATTCATAATTATGTATTGTGATAGGACTGCCAATTAATGTATCTTGATAATTGCAATGCCTTATTATTAAGTAGTGTGTTTTGATGATTTTTGTGTAAGGTAAGTACGTATATTATCAGTGCATTACAAAAAGCATTGTTGTTAGCACTTAAAGTTGCAAATCCTTATTGAACATTCTTAATGGTAGCTTGTTGCCTCGAACACTGAAGTAAATTCAGATTCATGTCAAATTTTATATCCAAATTAAAGGATTAGTAAATAGTAAAACCTATCAACGTCTGATCCAGCGTATCTCTTGGTTGTTCTATTGGGTTGATTTTTGTTTTGAATTTACATGCTAGAATCAGTAGTCACCACGAATCCAAGAAGGTTGTTCAAATTTTTATGGTTTCCACAGTATTCTACTCTATCCGCCCTGGAAGCCACTACACAATTCTTTGTGCATTCCATCCCTATAACCACCATGCCACAATCATTTTAAATATTTTACACCATTGAAAGCACTAAAAAAAGGGACAAGCGTTCAGTCCAACGAGACCGAGATTTGAACCTTGGACCTTCTCCCCCCGTATGGATTTTTGTCAAACCAATTGGTCTACACCTCAGATCTTACCCAAAAGCATTGTAGTGCATGTATTTGTCCATCATAGTAGTTTAGGCAAGCCTCTTAACATCATGGAGTTGTACATAGAAAGTAGTAGGTTTTATCTTTAATAGATATAATATTTAACTTTAGGATTTAAATAAATGATATATATATCTTTGAAAGTCAATATGTGAAACTTGATTTTTGAAACGAAATTTTTTTTTTGGATGAAAAAGCCATTATATTAATAAAATAATGTTTAATCATACAAAAAAGGGTGGGTGGGATTAGCACACCCCGTAAACCAATACATTAACCATTGTGGTTAAGAGTATACAAGAGTGTCAAAAACAACCCACAAACTGCCAATAACAACTACCAAAATAGTATTAAATATGCATTCGAAAAGAAAGAAGTCGAGAAATTACTGCCACCTAGAAGGGGAAGGAAGATGCACATGACTCATAATGCAGGGTGCATTCTCCCAATGATCCATGAGGGTACGCAAGTACTATAGCTCCACTTGTACTTTTTTAACCTATACTTGAATCTGTAACCGACAATCAAAGAATATATCATATTTATCAACAACAGAGAAGACATGTCCGACATCTTGCTAAGAAAAAATAGCTCTATTCCGGGACTTCCACAGATAAAACAAGGTACCAATTCTAAAAATATTCTAAAAAACATCCAAGTTGAAGGAAAAAGTAATGGGGTCACCCAAAATAGCATGCACCCAAGTAAAATCCTCCTGCATAAAAGGTCTAAAAAAATCAAGAAGCCACTCCCAAGCTAATTGAGCCCAATCACAAGACCAAAAAAATACAGTAAATCTCCACAAACCAAGCAAATGAGATTATGAACACCCAGATGCTTGAGCCTACTGCCAACAGGTAACCCTTGATGTAAGAGACTCCAAGCAAAAAAACTCTGTTTAGGTTCAATATAAGTAGCCCAAGCAATCCGAAACCTCTTATTCCATTGGGAGGGAAGAGAGACTAAATTCCATCTCAGAGTGAGCTTATCAACCATTGGAACTTGTGGGGTGAGCCATTTGTAACCAAGATGAGCTTTCTATTGCAAAACATGAAGCTCCCCAGGCCAACACCAATCTGACCACCAGGGTTTTTAAAAATGCTTATGTAGTTTGCTCCAAATAATGGAATACTATCAATAACCACCTCATAAGTATCTCTATCACCAGGATTTAAATTGTGAATTTGACAAAAAATTAAACCTCTGCGCTCTGACCCACTGCACCAGAGCTAAGGGAGAACCTTGCCAAGTGATAATAGGATACCACCAAATATTCATGGAAGACAAAGAGGCACCTGCTTTACAAAAACTCCCTTTCCAACTAAGCCAGGGTTTGAAGGCCTCCCATGCTTTCCAAATACTCTGAATGACAAAATAACCTTTAACTTTAATAGGGACAAGGGCAATAAGAATGGATTGCAATCCCACCCATTTCCAAATTTTCTTCCCCTAAAGCAAACAAAAATAAATGCAATGCCTGACCATCACTTTCCAAGATTCATCCCCAATTAAATATCGGGTGATCCATTTAGCACAAAGGGCAAGACCTTGTCGGTGACAATCAAACAAACCCATGCCTCCACAATCCTTGGGCAAACAAAAAAATTTCTAGGCTACCCGATGAAAACCTTGCTTGACAGAGTCTTTGGCCCACAAGAAGTCTCTTAGAAGCTTATCCAATTTTTTATAACAAGATTTGGATGGAACCCAACAAGATTAATAATAGACATGGGTAGTGGCTAAAACCTTAGAAAAAATCTGAAATTTTCTTGCCAGAGAAAGTTTCTTACTAGTCCAATAAGAAATCTTCTTTTCCACTTTATCAATAACATACTACTACAATTGAGCAGAGGAACCATGAAATGCAAAAGGAATTCCAAGAAATTTAAACACCTCACCTGGATGAATCCAAGTCCATTGGAATTGATGTAACTAGTGTGGCAGTTGAGATTGAGATTGCTGAAAACAGGATGTTTTTTTCCATTGTATAGAAGAACTAGAGGCTAAACATAACACCTCTAAGAAACTAATAGCCGAGGAAAGGGATTGCTCATCTTCTTGAAGCATTAAGAAGGAATCATCTGCAAAATGACCATTGACCAATGGTCAGAATTAGGGAGAGCAATACCCTTGATTAATCCTTGTTCCATCTTATGGGCCAACAAATAGCCAAAAGCCTCTATAGTAAGAATGAAAAGAGATGGAGCAAGAGGGCACCCCTGTCTCACAAAGTGACCAAGAGAAATTAACTGAGATTGACTATTATTCAAGGTAAGAAGAGCTGAAGCATCTTGAAATAACATAAGAATGGTGCTCACAAATACTAGCCCAAAACCTAGAGCTTGAAGCATGGCAGTTATGAAGTACCACTCCATCTTATCATAGGCTTTCTCAAAGTCTATCTTAATGAATAAAGCATCTTGTTCAGAATTTCTTGCCCACTCCATACCTTCCCAAACAACAATAACATTATCAAGAATGTATCTTCCCTTAACAAAGCCAGTTTGTTTAGGTCTGAAAATCAAAGGCAGAATAGATTTAAGCTTAAGCACAAGGGCTTTAGCAATAATATTGTAGCTCACATTAAGCAGGGTGATCGGCCTCCAATTAGTGATGAGCTCAGGATCTCCAGACTTAGGAATAAATTTAACATTGCCTTTGTTAATAATGGAACCCAGTGAAAATGAAACGAAAATTTTAAAATAGTTGTCTTATATACTTGAAAATATAACTTATAGAATGGTCAAGTTGTACGGGAATAGTTATAGACTTTAATTTAATAATTTTAGGTGTATCATATGTTTTTACATTTTTTGATAATTTTTTTTTTTATGAAAGGCCATTTTAATTATAAAAATAAAAGTCCTTTACAGCCCAAAAAAAGTGTGGGTGGAGAAAAAATCACACCCCAAATTTTTCTATTAAAATTATATACTTAGTATGATAATAGAAAGTCTAGATTTAAAAACCCAACAATGAGTGAATGAAAATAATGAATAATGAAAGGATTATGTATATATATATATATATATATATATATATATATATATATATATATATATATATATATATATATATATATATATGTGTGTGTGTATATATGTATATATATACATATATGTATATACATATATGCATATATATATGTATATATACATATATATATATACATATGTATATATATATATATATATATACATATATATATATATATATATATATATATATATATGTATATATATATTAATCTATTTTTTTATTGTGTTTACCATAAACCTGTCATCATTAAATGTTGAGATTTATTTTTACAAAAATCATGTGGTTAAAAAAATATTTTCTACCCAGAGTATAGTTTCATAGAAATTTACAAAGTTTATGATACTTTATGAATTTTGCAATTATAGTGTCACTATTGTTTTAAATTGTTAAGTTAGTTTATGTCCTTTTTGGTTTTAAAAAGGGAAAAATAGAATAAATAAAAAATTAAAATTAAAATTTATTTTATGATTTTATCCATGTTGTAGAATTTTACAAGTATAGCATTATTGTGAACATGCTTAAATGTTATATAATGAAAATCATGCTTGAAGAGTTTTTTGGAACCTCAAAATACCTCAATATCATGAACTTGGAATACTCCTTAGGTTAAAAGATTAAAATACCTCTTGAAAGATGAAAAATAAATATGTTTCACCAAGATGGGTGAACCTTCATTTTTGATGAATCATCAAGGCAGATGAATAATCACCTAGCATCGGTAGGTTGCAAGTGGCAACTATCATGATTTAGTGGTAGTCGTTTCCTAGTAGAATTGCTTAGGACAAGTGGTTCTTCTACTAGGAAGTAACGAAAGGTGAAATGGGACGTTCTTATAGGCTATCACATGAGTAGTACTATGAGGGATCTCCAATGTACTATTCAACTAGGGAATTACTAGTAGTAATTTGTCTCTAGAAGATGTTAGACTCCGGATCTAGAAGGTCAAATGGTAATGTTATGCACAGTAGTAAATATTTACCATTTGGGCTAATATTTGTATTTTCAAAAATTCAAATTTGCGAGTTTGGGAGACCCAAGGGGTTGGCCCTTTCACCTAAAATTTTTGGAATCTTTTTAGGTGTCAGTTCACCGTGCGTTGATAATAGTACTACAAATTTTTTTAAACTTCACCAGCAATCCCACCTAAATTGAGGATCCTTTTCACCAAAAAAATTAAAATTTCTAAATTATACTGCCAAGTTTACCAAGTATACCACTATATATAACTAACACGATAGTGATACTTTTTCACTTAAAAAATTCAAACTATTACAAAATCGAGAATTCCATCAAACTTCAGTCGTGTGCATAAACTAGTTGATCCAAAATAAAACTCTACGTGGACCCAAATTAGACCCTATTTTGCACTAGACCAATATCCAAATCCTATTCTACAATAGATCAGACCAACGGATCGATATCCAGACCTTGTTCTAGAGAAAACTGATATTCGAACCCTGTTCTATAGTAGACCAAACTCAAATATGCACAATACCATTATTCGAAACCTATTCTGCAATATATTAGACCCTGTTCTACAATATATCAAACCCATTTCTGCACAAGATTATTATCTAGACCCTATTTAGCACCATATCAAACCCTATTTAGCAACATATCAGATCCAGTTTTGCACAAGGTCAATTTCTAGACCCCGTTCTACACTAGGCTGAATACCAGATCTCATTTTGCACAAGGTTGATACTGGACCCTATTCTGCACAAGCCTGATACCAGACCCCGTTTTGCACAAGGTCATCATTCGTACCCTATTCTATACAAGGTCAAATTTTAGACCCTATTTTGCACTAGAATAGACTGTCATATCATGTTCTGCACCAGGTTCTTTGTTTCTCTTAAGACATTCTAAATATAAGCTGAAGTAGTTGTAGTAAAAAGATTTATTTTTCTTCAGCTAATTGCAGGTTTTTATTTTGCTAGTTTTCTATCATTTATTGAAAACATGTCAATTCTCTATTTTCCATGTTTTTCTCTTCTTTACTTTGTTTTGCATGTTGTCTTTTTCACCAAACCGATATCTGAGTCCTGTTCTACATTCTAACCATTATTCGGACCCTATTCTGCACCAAAATAGATTATCATAGTGCATTCTACACTAGGTTCTCTATATCTTTTAAGACATTTTGAATATAATTTGAAGCAGTTTTAGAAAATATGTCAATGCTCAGTTTCAAATGGTTTTCTCTATTTTTCCCTGTTCTGTATGTTGTATTCTATTTTTTTTTCTTCTGTTAAAAATATTTTATTCTCTATTTCTATTCAGATCTTATTTTCTATTATAATATTATAAATAGGTAAATACTTTGGTAAATTCATTTCTATACTATAATTTGATATTGTTCCATATATGTATCTCTAATTATTTTTCACATACATAACTTAGTTTCTGAATTTAATTTGAATTTGTATATTGCATATTTTTGTGCTCTTATCAGTTACAAGTGTTATCACCAAAAAATGCAGTAGTGGCATACATTGACAAAATCACAATAAAACATGGCAAGAAACATGTATGTATTTTCTAGCGACCAACCATCTATTTATTCTAGTTACAATATTATCTTGAGACCTAAGAGAAGTAACATCTCTTTAACATTTTATTACTTTTCTAAATTGAAAAACACTTTCTTTATAAGTAAAATGTCACCCATCGATGATGGAAAGAAGGAGGTCAAATATTCTACTGAAAAGAGTATCCTCAAATATTAAGCCATACATTGAAATCAAACAAGCCATCGACATCCGTACAAATCCAAGGTACAAATGATTTTTTACTTATTAACAGAAAGTTGTATATTTTGTAATTATTTTCAATACTGCTTTCTTCTTCAAATAGTTACTTCTCAGCATGTGCTCAATGATATGAATATTTTTTCCTGTCTATAAGTTAGTTTTTTAAAATCCAAAAATGATAAAGAATATTATTGTATGCTACTATGTAAAATACCCTATTGACCCTGATAAGCCTTCACTTGAAGATATTCGTCACCAAGAGATGCCTTGTAATGAAAATTCTCTTAACAATGACATCCAAAAATCACTTGAAGATATTCCTCACCAAGATATGCAAGTTGAAAATGAAAACAATAAATCAAATACACTACAAACTTCTTATGAATATTCAAGAAAAAATTATAAAAAGAGAAAGACAGATTCTAACTAGATCATTGGAAGGTCATTTAAGAATGAATGGGCAAAAAAAAATTCTTGAATTGAGTCAGTCTTGACTGCAGACAACCAAGTCAATCAAAAAGAACGTAGATGTAAAATTTGTAGTTGGAAACTAGGTAAGGATCATAAGCTGCAAAATAAGAAAGTTATAATAGAAAAACATGTTGGCAAAGTATATATAAAAGTTATAGGAAGTGATGGTAAAATAAAAAAAAATGTTAGGTGGAAGGATGCATCAGAATGTATACATATAAGATATGCAATAGATTATGATAATCACTTAAAGCAACAACAATCCCTTGTTGAGAAAGGTGGAATGATTGAAACCCAATTCATAAAATGAAAAATATCATTTTAACTTCAAGAAGTTTACAGTTTGTTGTTGTATTTAGTATTATCAAAATGGGTAGACCCATGTCCAATTTTATTGATTATAAGCACCTATATCAACTAGCTGATGTGCAAAACCTTTCGAGTTCCCATTGGTCAAATCAAAGTGGTTGGAAAATAGAAAAATGTCTATCTTTAGTTGAAAAGGATAACCTAAGGGAGAAAGTAAAACTTTGCAGATTCATTTTACTTTATATTGATGAGGTGATGGTTGTGGACAACACATCTTGTATTTGCATGCATGTGTAAACATTTCAAAATCATGCAAGGTAGCCTAGTTTTCTAGGATTACATAAGATGGTGGAAATTTCAAAAGCATAAAACATCTATAATATTGTTTTGACTAGTTTAAAGGAAATTGCAGGAATGAATGATATAGAAATAGCCACAAAGTTAATTTGCATTGGAGTTGATGGTGTTGCTATAATGCAAGGGCACAAAAATGGCCTATGTGTTCGAATCCAAACCTCAGTTGCCTCATATATGATACCCATTCATTGCATGGCTCATAGAGTGAATCTTGCATATAAAATTGTGAGCACTTTTGAAAATTTTGCTAAAGTGGAAGACCTCATTCATGAAATACATTCTTATTTTTCTTGTAGTCCAAAAAGGTTTGCAAAGTTTCAATAGTTTGCACTAGGATTTACCGAAGTAAAAAATTGTTGAAATCTATGGATACAAGGTGGATTTTATTGTATCAACCTGCACAAAGAGTTTTTACAAAATATCAATCTTTAACAGGTTTTATGTATGCAAATAGTAGGGCAGTTGATAAGGTAAACAATATGTTGTTTCGTTTGACTAACTTAGAAACTCTTTTAACATTATGCGGTATTCTTCCAATGTTACAAGAAATGAACAAATTGACTAAACTTGCACAAGAGAGATCAATCTATATCATTGATTTCATGAGGATGAGAAAGAAAATATGTATGATTATTGAAAGGGTATATGTATCCAAACCAAATTTTACAGATCCCTTATTTGAAAGTTGGAAAACATTAACAAACGTGAATGATGCAAAAAGATTTTTGAATTTTGACATCAATGATAATATTTGTATTAATGTTCATGAAAATATGATACCTCTATATTTTTATGAAAGGCAGTCAAGTATAGTTACTAATGATGTTGAAAAATTTTATGCAACACACAATAGATACGAAGTTGTTTTACACAATACTAAAAAAAATTGTTCAACATAGAAAAATCATTGACAAAAGAGATAAGAGATCGGTTTCAAAGACATGAGTTGCTTGATTCCATGGGCGTTATTAATCCTTTGTTTTGGGGTTCTTGTAATGATAAAAATTTTATACAATAGTTGTTTATTAAATATATGGGCAACCTTATTAAGCATTTCAGTAAAAGTGTGGAAGTCAATGGTGTTGAAATAAAATGTATACTCAACAAAGATATTTTAAGACAACAATCACAGTATTTTACATCACATTATACTTTTAAAAATTGTACATTTTATATCACATTGTGCTTTTAAATATTGTATGTTTTATATCATAGTGTTTTAATTGCCTTCTTTGATGGATTGCTACCTTATATTTTATATCACAGTATTGGTATTGTATTGTTAATGTATGAATTTTGGTCAACAAAAATATTCTTTTTTTGTTTGAGATGAAGCTAGTAGATAATATTGGTGAGTAATACTAAAAAAGCAACACAAAATTATAAATGCGAACAACCTTTGAATGATTGAAGACACAAAATTATAAAATATAGTTTTCATTAATTCGATTAGAAATATATTACATTGTACAAAATTGTTGACTACAGTCAACTTGAAAATATTTTGACATTGTAAAATATCTTATTTCAAGATAGCTGCCTCAGATTCGTTGCTTGCAACAACCTTTTATTTTCCTTTATCTCCTTCCTTGACACCTTGTTCCGGTAGCGCACCAAGTCTAACTAGGTTTTCTTCTACTTTCACAATACTCCACAATAATGTGCTTTCTTGCTGGTTTAGATCTTCGAGTATTTTTGGAAGTGTTTATTTTTATTTTTGGTGTTGTAGTACATCTAGATCTTCATAGAGCTTATCTCTGATATATTTTCTCAAAATATTATTATCCGCCACTTTTAATTGTATTTTTTCTTCATTTCCATTTTATTTTGTAAAAATGTTCTTGTTGCATTGATATTAAGTTGCATGTTGTTAACTTGCATTTTAAGTTTTCAAAATTTGACTGCAAAAAGAAAATGAAAACATCATTCAAAATAGTTATATAAAAAAGTATTACTTGTTTTAATGAAATATAAAAAATAAACTGCAAAAGCAAATTGAAACATAAATAAATATTTTCTTACCTCAGCCACATCCTTGACAAACTCAACAAGCGTAACTTTTTCCTTATCGAAATCCCATTGGTTATAAAAATCTTGGGCTTCAGCATTAATATTCTCTAATCTACTAACAACAATATTTAAAAAATCATCATACATTTTTTTTAATTCACTATTCCTGTTGTGGTCTGATTTAGCAGGTCGCTAAGCTTTTCTGGTTCATACTAAACCAAAGAAAAAATTGAATCTCTTTTTATGTATTTATTATATTGGGTATTTATTTACTTTATTAAGACATTGTCTCAATATTTCCAATCCTTCATTTATTAAAAATATTTAAGCACAATCTATTCACGATGGCTTATGTCTTTTCAACCATTAAGACATTTTCATCAAAATTAATAATGTCATCTTCATTTTGAGGATAAGGTTCATTTCCTTCAAGATCTGGGAATGATGTCTGCTCAGGTGTAGGGGCTTCCTTTTTTTGTGCTTCACCCATTGGATCTTGAAGCGCATCCATTGCCTTAAATCCCATAATGTTTCCCTACAACAGAAAATCATCATCAAGTTGGATATTATCCAATCCAACGGATGAAACTTCTGGTGCTTGTGAAGAAGTGTGAAATGTAAAATACGAGAACTAAGGCCCAGAAATTCATGCTACGGATTGTGATATCTGTGAATAAAGTTTTTTTCCACCTCTAATCCATGTTTGGCCTCTCATATGTGTAGGTTGTCTCTATTATTGTTGTGAACACGGATGCTGCGGTGGAACTTGTTGTTGTTGTGGTGGAAACTATGGTTGTGGTGGAAGCGGTGGTGTCATATAGCCTCTCATTCTCACATTTTTTCATTGAGATGTGGTTTAAAAAATTAAAAAAAATTAGCATTATTTAGAAAATAAAATAGAACAAAACCTTAATTCAAAGTAAATACACATTGTTTTACCTAAAGATAATGAAATCTATTGAATTTGGGTATCAATGGGGGAAGGGATTGCCACACTAGATTCAACCTGCACATTTTGTGCATACCTAGGCATACGAGAACCACCAAGAGAATGAGCTTACCTCAAACATTTTGGTGACCTTTGTAATGGTGATATTCATGATCTAGTTTCTTCATAATCATCATTTGTCTCTGGCTTGTGACCCCTATTGGTAGCATCTTGTTTATTCCTAATTATGTCTGCCCTACCTTACATTTAGATAAAAATAAAAATTAAAAAATAAAAATGTACTAAAATATAAGATACTATTTGATTGTCAAATATGGACTGATTACCTTCAATTCCTTTGGTGTGAAGGCAATGGCTTGTAGTGTTGCATGCACTACATTAGGAATAGGAGTATCTTGTAAATTATAAAAACTTTCAAAATACAATGCTAAAATGTAATTAACAGTGCCCACAATGGGTTGTGTGTTGTTGGTTTGCAATTGCACTACATGCAACTTGGCCCTAATACAATCTGCAATATAGGTGCACCAATCAAACCTCTCATGATGCTCATAGCGAATAACATACACTAGTGCCCAAAATAAAAATTTTGATCTTCCAAGTAGAATCGGTCTTTCCTAGAAGAACTCAATAATGGCCTTCAAAGTTGGATTCTTAACATCGATTATTGTTAACCCTCTTTTTGACTTAGCGGTAAAAGCTGCAAAAAAAAATAACAATTTACAAATTTGAAATTTTTAGCATTAACAAATTCTAAGACACAAGAATTATACCTGTCAAATCTTCTATTCCAAGTTGATATGTTTTATCGAGGTAGCCTTTCTCTTCTACAGAGAACTGGTACTTTGTTGACACTGGAGGAAAATTATCAAAAGGAATATCAATCAATCTCTTAATGTCTGTAGTTGTGATGTAAACGATAGATTTATATTCCATATTTTCATTTTGACTATGGCCTTGTCATGGTCATAACCACCAATAATATGTTGCAGGAGGAATTTATTAGTTTTGAAATTTGGCATTGATACCAAGGTTTTCAAACTTGCATCATCTAACCACAATAAGTCCATACCTAGTGTTATTAAAAAATCTAAAATTAAATTGCAAGAAAGGTTCTTGAACTTTGGAATAGGGGTGGAAGCGGTGGCCATTGCTAGAAGTTAGAAACTTAGAAATAGGAGAAACATGATAAATCGATTGCTCGGTAATGGTTCACTCTGGTTGGGTGCAATTGAATAAATGAACTCAAAAAATGATATTTGATGCCCTTTTATAGATATAATGGATGGAGTCAACATGTGGCAGCATTGTATTATACATACATGATGGGTGACCGATTGTGTGACACATGGCAGGTGGTCAACAATGGACCATTTTTTGCATGCATACCGTATTCTGCATTAGGCTAGGTATCAGACCATATACAGAATGTGGCCCAATATTGGACCACATTCTATATCAGGCCCAATACCAGACCATAAACTACATCAGGCCCGACATCGAACCATATTTTGTATAAGGCCCAGTACCGGATCCTATACTGCATCAGACCCAACACCGCACCATATTCTACATAAGGACTTATTTCGGAACCTATACTACATCAGGACTAATACTAGATCCTATACTGCATCAGGCCTGATATCAAACCATATTCTACATCAAGGCCCAATACCGGGCCATTTTCTACATCAAGCCACATTACAAACCATATTCTACATCAGACTTGATATTGGATCTTTTTCTGCATAAGGCCCAAAATTGGACTACATTTTGCATCAAGCTCGATATTAGACCATATTCTATAAGAGGTCGGACCATATTCTACATAAGACCAGATTTAGACCTTATTATACATGAGGTTGGACCATATTCTGCATCATACCAGATCTAGGACTTATTATGCACCTGACTTGAGCCCGAATCGTGTTCTCCACCCGATCCGACCAAAACTGTCAAATTTACCATTTTTTTATTTTTTTTCAAAAACTAAGGTAATTCATCATTTTCTTCGATATATGGTTGGCGAGGATTCTCCATAGTTTCAAAATAAAATTATCTATTTTTTACAAGTACATTTTGGGTTCAACCCCTTATGCATAATCTTGTCCAATGATGAGATGGTATAGGACGTCTTATCATCAGTTACAAACAAGAACTAGGATACCTAAATCCAAACCAAAGAATTGGTGGGCCCTAGCAGATTCCATAAGATGATGGACTCCAGCTAGGCACTAGGTATACTAATGCTATACCTTGACATGACATATGTACAAGCAATGATGGAAAATAAGGATGACTCATAGGTCAATAGAACCTATATCCTCTATGCTTGAGGTAGGGAAATATGAGTTTGTTCTTCTAGGTGTTATGGGACCTAGAAGTACAACCCCTATCGTGAACATAGACCTCTAGTAATGGAAAAGACATGTTTACAAGATGGTACCTATTGCAGGATCTAGCCAATCTCGACCACTTGAGAGATCGTCTACAATGGTCAATAATATTGAAGCGAGTAACCTATGCTTAGGTACTAATTAAATGATTGGGTGATTAATAATTTAATCATGACTTTAGCTTCATGTTGAGTCAAAATTTTCTCTTTGTGATTCCAGGGAGTAATACTGGAAGGGACAACCAGGTGAGATTTTCCTGGGTTGTTATAGTTGGTATCAGAGCCCTAGTATGAAACCCTAGGTCATAAAATTTATGTTAAAACTTATGTCTTAAAACTATGATAACTCAAAAAAGACATAACTCTTTTGCATTCAGGTTAAATGGTGGGAACCTCCAAAAGAAATGCTACTAATCTACAAGAAGGGCTTGCATAGATTCCAAGAAAGGGATCGAGAAGGATTGTTAGAGAGTCAAATGGGGAAAGAGTAGTAGAAACTCCTTAGTGACTCATCAGAAAATAAAAAGAGCCTGCACAAAAAGAAGACAACATGGCTAAAATGTTTCAATTAATGCAAGAACAATTAAATAAACAAAAAGAACATATGGATTTGCAACGAGCACAAATGAGTGAGTACATGGAACAACAAAAGTCTCAATTGGACCAACAGTAGGAAATAATAACTCAGTAGCAAAAATTAATTGAGAATTTGACTAAGAGTAAAGAACCCGAAAACCATAAAGATGATTTTCTCAAGGAATCTAGCATAAAGAAAGTTGGTGTAGAATTAAGTAAAGAAATAAGGAAACTAGACATTTCTAAATTTTATGGTAAATGTGATAGAGAGGTAGCTAAAAATTGGCTGAGTGAGGCCAAAGTATACTATGCTATTAATTCCCTCTCATAAAAATCTAAAATAGCATGGGCAGTGGCTCATCTAGCAGGGCCAACATTGGACTGGTGGACAACATACAAGAGAAAAAAATAAGTTGAGACTACTGATGTAATCTAGGATACATTCCTGTAGGAATTCATATATAGATTTATAACTCAACAATTTTATGTAGAAAAATTTGTTGAGTTCACAAATTTACACCAAGAAAATATATCAGTTATAGAATATTATCAGAGGTTTATGCAATTACTAAAATATGTACCTAAGTACAATCAAAGGGAAGAATTTAAGGTACAATAATTTTTCATGGGTTTGCATCCAAGAATTAAATCCCTAGTTGGTATACTAAAACCTAAGGACTTGTATGAAGCCTACGATTTATCACAATATGAAGATTTAAGTTAGAAAAACAAGACCTATTATCAAAAAATAGAGAAAGATAGGGATGATCCTAAGAAGAGGAAGAATACAGGATCAGTAAAATGGGGTAAGGACTAGTACAAAAGGCCCAAGGATAGGTATCGATATAGAGGTGATAATAGAAATAGGGATAAGGGTAAATTTTAAAATAACAAAGGTCGGTAAGAGAAGAGAAACTTCACAGGTAGGAATGAACAAAAGATCACAAATCAAGATTTAGGAAAAGGGACTGCTACTCAGAATAAGAATGAGGAAAGTTGAAAGAACAAATTTCCTCCAAATGGTTGTTATGTATGTTCAGGAGATCATTATGCTAGCCAATGCCTGTAAAGTTATGATAGGAGGAAGGTAGTTGGAGGATCAACCCATAAGATCTATGCAGCTACAAGTAACCCTACTCTCTTAGGACAAGCTACACCATTTATTTTGAAAGGAAAAATATGTGATAAGGAAGTATGTATTTTAATTGATAGTGGGGCTATCGATAGTTTTATATCTACTAGTATTTTGAAGGATATTTTGGAAAGGTCCGGGTTTATGACAAATGGGTGGAAGGTCGAGTATGGGTTTGGGTAGACCTACTTAGTCAATCAATGCTTATTTGATCCACAAATCACTTTACCTCAAGGAAAAACTAGTTGGACCTTTATGTAGCTCCCCTACATGCTTTTGATATTATTTTAGGTGTAGATTAGCTTAAGGCACATAAAGCCTTACTAAAATTTGAATAAATATGGTTATATTATATAAATGACTCCAAACAAAGAGTTTGAGTCCACTATGGCTAGGACACTCTATGATGCAGGAGCATCCGAGGGCAGCAAAGCAATCGAGCATCAACCAAACTTTTTTTTTTGTTATTTTTTTTCTAAGTGTTGCAAGGAAAAATATGTGTCGCGATATCGTGACACAAAAAGTGTCGCGATATCGCGACCAAAATAGGAGATAGGGAAACGGCGGATGGAATGTCGCGATTTCGTGACATGTGATTTCGCGACATGTCGCGAAATCACGACCAACGCAGGGAAGCAAAGGCACGGAGGACCGGAGGTCGCGAAATCGTGACATGTCGCGATTTCGTGACCAACGCAGGGAAGCAAAGGCGCGGAGGACCAAAGGTCACGAAATCGTGACATGTCGCGATTTCACGACCAACGCAGGGAAGCAAAGGCGCGGAGGACCAAAGGTCGCGAAATCGTGACATGTCGCGATTTCGCGACCAACACAGGGAAGCAAAGGCGCGGAGGACCGGAGGTCGTGAAATCGTGACATGTCGCGATTTCGTGACCAACGCAGGGAGCAAAGGCGTGAAGGACCGAAGGTCGCAAAATCGTGACACGTCGTGATTTCACGACCAACGCAGGGAGCAAAGACGCGGAGGACCGAAGGTCACGAAATCGTGACATGTCATGATTTCACGATCGAAACTGAAGAACGGAGGCTCGAATGAAAAACGGCATGATATCGTGACAGGTCATGATATCGCGGCCAAACAAAAGTGAGAAGGCATGGAGGAAGGAACGTCGCGATATCACGATAGGTCACGATATCGCGGCCAAACGGAAGCGAGAAGGCATGGAGGAAGGAACGTCGCGATATCGTGACATGTCATGATATCGCGACCGGAATAGGGAAGAGAAGGCGTCGAGAGGAAATTGTCACGATATCGCGACATGTCGCGATATCGCGCCCAAAAGAAAAACACGCACTCCAGGTTTTCATAAAAGCGTCCCTTCATGCACGGCAAGTTAGCGGTAGTGAAGCAACAGTTTCAGGGGAAGATTCCAACAGGCATGTTGGCCACTCACGCAGGATATCTAGAGACGCATTTATAGCAACCAACAACAAGCAACAGATCGAGAAGAAGTTTTCATTGAGGTATGGCAGCCAGTCGCGCACCTCACCCGAGTCTCATCAATGCAACTTTCCTAGTATTGTTCCAAGTGGCAATTGCAGATCGTGGGGAGTTTGAAAACACAGAGGATCGGGACCTCGATAAAAACCCAAGGATTGTAATGAGAAGGGGTTGGCAAAATGGCAGATTGTTGTATATTCTTTGTAAATTCTTTCGAAGCTAGTGAATAGAAAAATTTGGCTCGTGTTTTGCTTGTTTCCTGTCTTGTGCTAGTTCTGTTCTCCGTCAGTGGTATCAGAGCCAAAAGTTCTTGAGTGTGTAACAGATCGCCGGACGTGAGGCAGTTACACCAGGATCTGTGGGAGGGCTTGTTAGTGAGGGAGCAGAATGCCTCCAAGAAGAAACCCTGTTGGTGGGAGAGGCATGGCGGCAGCGGAAGATGTCCGAGCTTTGCAGCGGCAAATGCAAGCCCTGCAAGAGGAAATGCATAGAATATTGGAGCCAAGAAGAGATGAAGGTAGTGAAGAGGAAGATGACGAAGAAGAAGGCCAACCTGAGGAAGAAGAAGAAGCAGTAGATCCTGCTCAAGCCAGACTATACAAAGCCATATCCCAGATTGGGAAGAGGTCGAAGATGGAGGTTTCCACGTATTTCGGGAACCTTGATCCAGAGGAACTAATCGACTGGATCAACGATCTGGAAGAGTACTTTGAGTACGAGGAGGTTGAGGATCCTGATAGGGTCAGATTCGCTAAGACCAAACTGAAAGGTCATGCCAGCATTTGGTGGAAGGGAGTGCAGTTGGAGCGAAATAAAAGAGGAAAAGAGAGAATAACAAAATGGGAACGGATGGCAAAAAAGCTGAAGAGGCAGTTCATCCCTGGTGATTATGAGCTAGACCTGCTGAAGAAAATGCAAGGTTTGAGGCAATCAAGTAAGTCTGTGAAAGAATATACAGAAGAGTTTCATAAAATTATGATCAGAATAGGCCACTCAGAAGCCAACAAGGAGAAGGTAGCCCATTACATTAATGGGTTACGAGCAAGTATTCAAGAAGAATTAAGTCTGGTCCGGATGACCACCATAGAGGACGCTTACCAATTTGCCTTAAAGGTTGAAGAAAAGCTCAATAGGAGGTTTGAGAACAGGCAAAGAGGAAGAGGTCATGGCGGAAGAACCGACGGAAGGACCGGTGGAAGAAGAAATGAAGATTCTCAGAAGAATGGAGAAGGTAGCAGTAATCAGGAGCAAAGGAGAGAAAATACCTACCGCCCTCGTAATCAGAATAATGATTACCGAGGGGGAAGGGGCAGAGTTGGACGTGGCCAAGGAAGAGGAAGATTCCGTGGAACTTGTTTCCAATGTGGAGAAGAGGGACATCACCAATACGAGTGTCCACAGCAACGAGAAAGGAATAATAGGAGGCCGGAAGGAAATACCAGAGTCGCAGTCGCTGATGAAGATGCTGGATCTGAGCATTCTGAAGAAGCTGAGAGAGGAGAAGTAATGATTGCGAGGAGAGTCCTGCTGAATGAAGAGGGGGCCACAGATCAAAGGAAAAGCTTATTTCGCACAAGGTGTAAATGCGCGGGTAAGATTTGCAATATTATTATTGACAACGGTAGCACGGATAACCTAGTTTTAGAGGGAATGGTTACAAAGCTACAACTGGAGAGGAAGAGACACCCGCATCCATATCGGATCACGTGGTTGTAGAAAGACCATAAGGTTTTGGTCAATGAACAGTGCCTGGTAAAATTCAGTATTGGGAATTACCGTGATGAGGTCTTGTGCGACATTCTACCCATGGATGCGTGCCATTTGTTGTTGGGAAGGCCATGGCAGTTTGATAGGAGCACGGTTCATGATGGTCGTGCCAACACCTATTCCGTGACAAAGAATGGAATGCGTCATAAGCTGAAACCCCTGAAGGAGGTGGAAGAAAAGGTATGTGGCAGTGCCAAAATTTGCTTGGTTGATGAAAGAAAATTTTTAGATGATTTAAAGCATGAACATATGTGTTATGCATTAATTCCTAGAGTCAGGGATGCAGAATGCAAAGATACCCTAGCAGAAGTCCTAGATCTGTTGGAAGAATTTCTAGATATAATATCTGATAATGTGCCTGAGGTTTTACCCCCAGTAAGGAAGATAAGTCACCATATCGATTTGGTGCCAGGATCAAGCTTGCCCAATAAAGCTACGCATAGAATGACGCCTATAGAAAGCGAGGAGCTAAACAGGCAGGTCCAGGAGTTGCTGGAGAAGGGACTGATTTGGGAAAGCTTGAGTCCATGCGTAGTGCCTGCAGTGTTGGTGCCAAAGAAATATGGAGAGTGGAGAATGTGTACAGACTCTCGAGCCATCAACAAGATCACAATAAAATATAGATTTCCATTGCCAAGGATGGATGACATAATGGACTATTTAAGTGGAGCCAAGTACTTCACCAAAATTGACCTCAAGAGTGGTTACCACCAGATCCGTGTCAGGGAAGGAGATGAGTGGAAGACAGCCTTCAAGACCGAGAGAGGGCTTGTATGAGTGGTTGGTCATGCCATTTGGGCTATCCAATGCACCAAGTACCTTCATGCGCTGATGAATGAGGTACTGAAAGAGTTTTTAGGAAAATTTGTCATTGTCTATTTAGATGATATATTAATATTTAGCAGAACCCTGGAGGAGCACCTGATGCATATCAGAAGGGTTTTTGAGAAGCTACGGGAGGAGCAGTTATTAATAAATCTGAAAAAGTGTAATTTTGTAAAGAAGGAGTTAGTATACCTGGGATTTGTAATCTCAGCAGAAGGTCTGAAAATGGACCCAGAGAAGGTGAGAGCTATCATGGAATGGCCTACTCCGAGAAGCACAACAGAGGTAAGATCATTTCATGGTTTAGCCAGCTTCTACAGGAAATTCATTAGAAATTTCAGCAACATTTGTGCACCCCTCACAGAAACAATGAGAGGAGATAAAAAAGAATTTAAGTGGACCTTAGGGGCTGAAAGGAGCTTTGATGCACTAAAGAAAAAGGTCACAGAACAACCTGTTTTGGCACTCCCAGACTTTAACAAAGTATTTCAAGTAGATTGTGATGCCAGTGGTAGTGCAATAGGGGTTGTACTGAGTCAGGAAGGCAGACTTGTTGCTTATTTTAGTGAGAAGCTCAATGATGCTCGAAAAAAGTATTCATTTTATGACCAAGAATTTTATGCTATAGTTCAGGCTCTAAAGAAATGGAGGCATTATTTGTTGCCAAAAGAGTTTGTTCTATTCACTGATCATCAGGCGTTACAGTACATTAACAGCCAAACAAAACTGAATCAAAGACACTTGAAGTGGGTTGAGTTTCTCCAAAGCTATACCTTTGTGTTGAAGCACAGAAGCGGAAAATCAAACCGAGTTGCAGATGCCTTAAGTAGAAGGCAGAATATGTTGATTGAAATGACAGTGGAAGTGGTAGGATTCGAAGAACTGAAGGGTCTGTATCCTGAAGATCTTGATTTTGTAGAAGCCTAGACGGCTTGCTTGGCACCTATTACTGTGGACAGGACAAAGTGGTTGGATTTTCTAATCCAAGATGGAATGTTGTTCAGGGGAAGTAAATTATGCATTCCAAGGAGTTCCATGCGGGAGAACTTAATCAAGGAAAAACATAGCGGGGGACTGGCTCGACATTTTGGTCGGGATAAGACCATTGCCCTAGTGAATGAAAACTACTATTGGCCGCAACTGTAGCAAGATGTGAAAAGGTTTGTGCAAAGTTGCAGAATATGCCAGATGGCAAAAGGCGTGAGGTAGAACACAGGATTATACCAGCCGTTACCTGTACCTGAGAGGCCATGGGAGGACATCAGCATGGATTTTATTCTTGGGTTGCCGAGAACACAGAGGGGAAATGACTCAATATTTGTGGTGGTTGACAGATTCTCCAAGATGGCACATTTTATTCCCTGCTAGAAAACAAGTGATGCGGTTCACATTGCAGGGTTATTTTTCAAGGAAGTGGTACGACTTCACGGTCTACCAAAAAGCATAGTTTCTGACAGAGATACAAAGTTTGTTGGTTATTTCTGGAGAACATTATGGAAGAAGTTAAAGACAGATCTGAAATTCAGTTCTGCATACCACCCACAAATTGATGGATAGACAGAGGTGGTAAATAGAAGTTTGGGTAATTTATTAAGATGCTTGATAGCAGATAAACCCAAGGGATGGGACTTGGTTTTGCCGCAGGTGGAATTTGCATACAACAATTCTATCAACAAGAGCACAAACAAATCTCCATTCCAAGTCATATATGGAAATAGCCCAAGAAACGTTTTTGAGCTGAGAAAATTAGATAAAGAAGAAAAGTGCAGTGCAGAGGCTGAGAAATTTGTGAAACAAATGAAAAGACTGCATGAAGAAGTGAAGAAACAAATTACAAAAATGAATACTCAGTATAAAGCAAGAGCAGACCAAAAGCGGCGGGTCAAGGAGTTCGAAGTGGGAGATGAAGTCATGGTCCATCTCAGGAAAGAAATATTTCCAGCCAAAACTTATAACAAGTTGAAGATGAAGAAGTTTGGACCATGCAGAATACTGGAAAAACGGGATTCAGGCAATGCATATGAAGTGGAATTGCCAAGTGGGCTTGACATTTCGCCTATTTTTAACATATCAGATTTAGTGGAATATCATGAAGGAGACAGTACAGAGGCACCAAGTATAGAATTGTGGAGCATTCCAGCATCTAACCCAACCAAAGACGAGATAGAGGAAATATTAGATACTCGTGAAGGTAGAAGCACAAGGAACAAACAGTACTCTGAATATTTGATCAAGTGGAAGGGCAGACCTGTAGAAGATGCAACTTGGTTGTCAAAAATAGAGGTTGAGTGCCTGGGCCTCCCTCTCAAAGATCAGAAGTGAAGATCACTTCTCGATCCACCCCGGGTGTCTGATGCAGGAGCATCCGAGGGCAGCAAAGCAATCGAGCATCAACCAAACTTTTTTTTTTTGTTGTTATTTTTTTTCTAAGTGTTGCAAGGAAAAATATGTGTCGCGATATCGCGACACAAAAAGTGTCGCGATATCGTGACCAAAATAGGAGATAGGGAAACGACGGATGGAATGTCGCGATTTCGTGACATGTCGTGAAATCGCGACCAACGCAGGGAAGCAAAGGCGCGGAGGACCGGAGGTCACGAAATCGTGACATGTCACGATTTCATGACCAACGCAGGGAAGCAAAGGCACGGAGGACCAAAGGTCGCGAAATCGCGACATGTCACGATTTCACGACCAACACAGGGAAGCAAAGGCGCGGAGGAACAAAGGTCACGAAATCGTGACATGTCGCGATTTCGTGACCAACACAGGGAAGCAAAGGCGCGGAGGACCGGAGGTCGCAAAATCGTGACATGTCACGATTTCGCGACCAATGCAGGGAGCAAAGGCGCGAAGGACCGAAGGTCACAAAATCGCGACACATCGCGATTTCGCGACCAACGCAGGGAGCAAAGACGCGGAGGACCGAAGGTCACGAAATCGTGACATGTCATGATTTTGTGACCGAAACGAAGAGCACGAGGACAAAGCGAAGAATGGAGGCTCGAATGAAAAACAGCATGATATTGCGACAGGTCGCGATATCGTCACGATATCATGGCCAAACGAAAGCGAGAAGGCATGGAGGAAGGAACGTCGCGATATCGCGACAGGTCGCGATATCACGGCCAAACGAAAGCGAGAAGGCATGGAGGAAGGAACGTCACGATATCGCGACATGTCGCGATATCGCGACCGAAATAGGGAAGAGAAGGCGTCGAGAGGAAATTGTCATGATATCGTGACATGTCGCGATATCGTGCCCAAAAGAAAAACATGCACTCCAGGTTTTCATAAAAGTGTCCCTTCATGCACGGCAAGTTAGCGGTAGTGAAGCAGCAGTTTCAGGGGAAGATTCCAACAGGCATGTTGGCCACTCACGCAGGATATCTAGAGATGCATTTATAGCAACCAACAGCAAGCAACAGATCGAGAAGAAGTTTTCGTTGAGGTATGGCAGCCAATCGCGCACCTCACCCAGAGTCTCATCAATGCAACTTTCCAGTATTGTTCCAAGTGGCAATTGCAGATCGTGGGGAGTTTGAAAACATAGAGGATCGGGACCTCGATAAAAACCCAAGGATTGTAATGAGAAGGGGTTGGCAAAATGGCAGATTGTTGTATATTCTTTGTAAATTCTTCTGAAGCTAGTGAATAGAAAAATTTGGCTCGTGTTTTGCTTGTTTCCTGTCTTGTGCTAGTTCTGTTCTCCGTCACTCTAGAACCCCACCTTCTGTCAGCCATGCAGGTTAAAAGAGCCTTAAGAAAAGGGTGTAAAATTTATGTAGTCAAGATGAATAAATAGGAAGAAATTGAGTCTAGTTTAGGCCTTTTTCAACAATACCCAATGTTAAATGAATTCAAGGATGTATTCCTTGAATATTTGCCAGGTCTCCCACCTTAGAGAGAATTTTATTTCTCCATAGAACTCTTACCTGGAGCAACACCTATTGCTCAAACTCCATACAAAATGACCCCCATAGAATTACAAGAGCTCAAAACACAACTATAGGAATTTCTAGAAAAAGGTCATATCAAACCCAGTGTATCTCCATGGGGTGCTCCAGTCCTCTTTGTAAAAAATAAATATGGATCATTAATATTATGTATTGATTACCAAATGCTCAATAAAATGATAGTAAATAACAAGTATTCACTACCAAGAATTGATGACCTTTTTGATCAACTAAGAGAAGCCACCATATTCTCAAAAATTGACCTTAGGTTCGGTTATCACCAGCTGAGAATTAAAGAAGAGGATACCTACAAGATTGCTTTCCAAACTAGATATGGCCATTATGAATTTATAGTATTACCCTTTGGCTTAACAAATGCTCATCATATTTATGAATTTAATGAATAATGTGTTTCGAGAATAGTTAGATTGATTTGTAATTGTGTTCTTATATGATATACTGATTTACTCTCAGACCAAGGAGGAGCACAATTAACACATGAGAATTGTTCTAGAAACCCTAAAAAAGAATTAGTTATATGACAAGTTATCAAAGTGTGAATTCTACACTCCTTAGGTACAATATCTAGGGCATATAATTTTGGCTAAAGGAGTTGCCATAGATCCCAAAAATATAGAAGCCATTATAGAATGGTCAACCCCCACAAATGTCTTAGAAGTAAGAAGTTTTATGGGAATGGTAAGGTACTACAAACAATTTGTAAAAGTATTTTTGAATATTTCTTCTCCTATAACCAATCTACAAAGGAAATGAAAGGCTTTTAAATGGATAACCCAATGTGAGGAAGCATTTAGAATACTCAAAGAGAAGTTAACATCAATACCTATTCTCCAAATACCTGATTTGAACAAGTCATTCACAATATGTACTAATGCATCCATAGAAGGATTGGGAGGTGTTCTTATGCAATAAGTAGTTGTAGCTTATGAATCTAGAAAATTAAAGAAGCATAAAGTCAACTATGCCACCCATGATATAGAATTGGTCCTTGTAGTGCATGCCCTTAAAATATGGTAATATTATTTGCTCGGTAAACCCTTTGAACTGAAGATAGATCACCAAAGTCTAAAATACATTTTTATGCAACCTATGTTGAATGCTAGATAATGATGTTGGATGGAATTTTTAGTTGAGTATGGCTTTGGAATCAAATATATAAAAGGAAAATAGAATAAGCTAGCATATGCACTCAGTAGAAGAAGACATATAACTACCATGATACAGTGTCAATATGGATTGGGTAAGCAAATTAAAGAACTGCAAAGGACCGATGAATTTTATATTCAAATTTGAGCTTAGGTCGAGCAAGGATCCAACAGGGTTTTTCAAGTCAAGAAGGACCTATTATATTTTAGAGATAGAGTGGTTGTTCCAAATAATGAGGAGATTAGAAAAAACATCCTACAAGAACCATATTGTGCTTTGTATTCCATGCATCCATGGGTAGTGAAGATGAGTGAGAATTTGAGAAAGGACTACTACTGGACTAGAATGAAAAGGGACATAACAATTTTTTTGACAAGATGTTTGGAATGCCAAAAAGTTAAGGCTGAGCACCAACATCCAGGAGGATGGCTATACTCAAATAAATTCGTACACAAAAATGGCAAGTCATCTCTATGGATTTCATAGTCGGCCTACCTCAAACACAATTTAGGCATGACACTATTTTGGTTGTAGTAGATAATTTGACCAAGGTGTCTTATTTTATACCAGAAAATGTTCATGATGATGCACCAACTATAGCCTAGAAATTTTCTAGAGAAACAGTGTGTATGCATGGGTTTTCTGAGGTAATTATCTTCTATAAAATTTCCTATTCACATATGAATTTTGGCAAGCCTTACATCAATATTGGGGTACAAAGCTCAATATTAGCACTGCATATCATCCTAAAATTGATGGGAAAATTGAGAGGGTTAATCAAGTACTAGAAGATATGTTGAGAATGTATTATATGGATCACCAAAGTAAGTGGGAGGACTATCTCTTTCTGGTAGAATTTTCTAACAACAATAGCTATTATATCACATTGGGCATGGCTCTATTTAAATCCCTATATGGGCATAGGTGTAGAACACCCCTAATTTGGGATAATCCAAAAGATCAAGAAATGATCAGATTGAATATTGTGAAACAAATAGAGGAATAACTAAAAGAAATTCACCAACGACTCAAGGAAGCCATAGATCACCAGAAGAGCTATGTTGATCTTAAAATATCACCTAGAGAATTTATTGTAGGTGACAAAGAATTCATAAGAGTTAATCCTTCCAAAATTTCAATAAAATCCACCAAAATCAATCCTAGGTTTGTAGGACCATTTGATATCATTGACAAAATCAGTCTAGTAGCCTATAAATTGGCCTTACCACCCAATTTATCTAAAATCCATGACACTTTCCATGTGTTCCTCCTCAAAAATTATGTAGTAGATCCATCACATGTGTGGGATATTTCTCAATTACATATGTCAAACCCTCACCTCATTGAATTTTGCTCAGTTAAAATCCTTAGGTTTAGAACCAAGAAGCTTATAAAAATAATTGTAGATCAGTGTAAGGTCGAGTAGGACCATTATTCTAATAGAAATGCCACATGGGAGGATGTGGAAATCATGAAAGAACAATTTCCCTATTTTTTTGACTGAACATTGATATATTTATATATATGCATGCATATTTTAGGTTTTTAATGATTGAATAGACATTTGATGAATGCAACATGTTATTGAGTATATGTTTCTGATATGAAAATGCATAGTTCTCCTTTATCTCTTTATGTTAATACTAACACAAAGGACTGTGTTTATTCTTAGTGGGGGATAATGTAACATCCCTCTCATTTTGTTATTTGTATGCTTGTTATCTCCTTTAGAATGAGATATTATTGATGAAATTTTATGAGTGCAGGAGCATGTAATCACCTCAAAACAAGCAAACCAGACACACATGGTACCCTCCTTCTAGTGAAAAGGTGGAAGTAGTCTGCATGAGGTAAGGATGGGAATGATGCAAATACAACCCTCATGAGTACATGGAAGCTCACAAAAGTATACAATCATGTAGTTGCATCCATTTAGATAGTCTTGCACTTAAAATAGGCGTTCTTACTATAATATTGCTAAAATGGTGCTAGGTAGAAGTTAAAACCAGTCATACTTTATAGAAATATATATATAGGAGAAAACAATAAATATTTAAATAAAATTATATATAATAATAAAAGAATATATAAAACATAAAATTGAGAGCGCCAAAAATTAATTTAAAAATATTTATAAATAAAAATGCTATGTGAATCACTAGCCATTCATCTTCTATTAAGCCACCATATGGCACGTCAAAGGAAGGCTATTTGCATGGACCGTTACACTTGTCCAACAAATATTAACACCAAATTTTTACTTAAATGAATGATGAAAATAAATGGGGGTATTCTCCCTTGGAAAATTTATCTGCATTATTGACGGATAGGCAGTAGCATAAAAGCATCTATGGTAGAGCGAAACTAGGTTGGAAACCCTATCCGAATGTGTGATAAAAATCATTTTAGCTCTTAATTGTGATTTGTTGCAGTGTAAATTGGGAGAATGTTTCTTGAGAAGTTTGTCTAATTAATGGAACTGTGAACTTAATAACACAGTGATAACATAACATAAATTGAGAGAATGTTTCCTTGTGAAGTTTACCTAACAATGCAGTGATAGCATAACATAAATTGAGAGAATGTTTCCTTGTGAAATTTGCCTAATAAAATTAATGGAGTTGTGAGCTTGACAACACAGTAGAAGTAGATGATATAACATAAATTGTTTCTTTGAGAAGTTTGCCTGATAAAATTAATGGAGTGGTGAACTAAAATAGATGTTATCATAACATAAATTGAGTGAATGAGAAATTTGTCTAATAAAGTTAACGAAGTTGTGAGCATAATAACACAATAGAAATGGATGATAATATAACAAATTGAAAGTGTGTGAATAATTTAATTTGAAAGGTTGAATGTGTTTTCTTTCTTTATGTGTGTATATATATATATATATATATATATTAATCCAGTAACATTGAGGATGTATCTCAAAATCTTGAAGTTTAATTAAAATGAAATCCTTCTATGATATGCACTAAAAATGATAAATGCATTGTTTAGTAGAGCATGCATATAGGATAGTTATGCATGCATGTGAGGGCTGGGCTGATCCTAAATGCACTTTTCTCACCTTTTGTCGGACTATCTCCAAGAAACGAGGATTGACGACTATTTTCATGAGAGTGAAATCATGGATTGACAACCAAATCAAGTTAGAGAACGAATAGCTCTTTTCTCTAACAAATAAATATGGAATGAAAAATTATTTGGAGTTGTGTGTTGTTTTCAAGTACACTCTAAAAGGACTAATTTTCTATTTGTAATAAAAATAATGAAGATATCTAAACCCTTAAGTGGAGCATGCGCGTTTTGAGCATAGGTTGAGCTTTGAGTTTGGCTTAATTATTATAAGCTTATGGAAATATCATTTGTAAAGTGCACCAGAGGACACCTATGGAATAACTTTACAATACAAATTGAAATTGAGTCATGAATTGTTAGATTTTATTGTGAATGAATAATGTCTACTACTAATTCTTTTACAAAGAAATATCAGATTTAATTATATGGAGTTTACTTTGTTTATTTCTAGGTTACATTTATAATTTTTGTCTCTGGTGATGAAGTATTATTTTTATTAGTAAACGATTCATATAAAATAATTTAGCTCTAATACTCCTAGCAATACAATTTGTAATAATCTATGCCTTGTGTAAAACAAAATTTTGTTAACTCTGGATGTGCGATAGAAACCTTAGTGTATCATTCCAGTCATTCATTGCAGCATATTAAAACATAGGAAATTCTTATTTATTATCCCTCACCAGTGATCGTATGACGTTTGTTGTTCTTGTTATGAAATATTTCTAATAGTAGAAGTATTTATGGAAAGACTTTGTTTTGACATAGCCACCAAAATAGACAATATAATCATCTATGATTTTTTTTCTTAAATCCATAACTATATGTGCTCTAAAATAACTACCAATTCATAATTATATGTATCATGATAGGATTACCAATTAATTTATCTTTATAATCACAATGCCTTATTATTAAGCAGTGTGTTTTGATGATTTTTATGTAAGGTTAGTATGTATATTATCAGTGCATTACAAAAAGCATTGTTGTTAGCACTTAAAGTTGCAAACCCTTGTTTTTTTTTTTTTGGTAAATAAAAGTCTTCATTAATTACCGGGTTTTGCAGGTTAACCCAAAACCTATTACAATATCCAACCTTATCTTAAGATTGTAGATCCTAGTCATCCTTGAAACTTTCTTACCAAAAATTGTGTTGAATCCCCTACAACACCTTACTAACAAAGCACACCCATACCTAAACATAACTGTAAACATTACTTACATTGATAGGAATTGAAGTTTGGAACTTTGCACTTGTGAAACCTGTTGCTTGCCCATTTCCTATTCTCTGTCAGAATCTTCCAAGGCTTACACCCTGTTACCTTCATTTCCAATTTGGTATGATTTAGAGGGAAACCCCATAGTTATTACCAGCTCCATGGGGAAAGAACACCCATTCATATTTCTCCTTAATGGGTAGGTTTCTTTTCATGACTAATAATGTTTTCCACTTCACGTGGCACACCTTGTGTCCATGTCACCAAACTACCAACATCAACACCTATGTTGGCTAATTTGTCAGCTGACCTGTTGGCCTCACGGTACATGTGACGAGCCCTCCTGTTCTATCTTGTCGCAAAAAGGATCCTCACTTCATGGATGACTCCCTCGATTCTCCATGGAGGTTTTTTGCCATTGGTTAATAGGTTGATGATGTTCATAGAATCACCTTCAATCATCAAGTTACCTTGAGTTTCTTGGGCTACTTGCAACCCTCTCCAAAGGGCTCTAGCTTCTACTTCGTTATTAGTTCTGATTCCCAATGGTTCAACAAAGGCCTTGACTAGATTTCCTTGATGATCCTTGATTATTCCTCTAGCTCTAGCTCTTCCCGGGTTCTCCTTGGTTGCACCATCAAAATTTAGTTTAAACCAACCCTGGGGGGGTGGCTCCCAAGAAATCCCATTTTTGGGATTGGGCAAAGGAATGGAAGGTTTGTCATCAATACCTAAGGCCCGAGCTAATTGTTTTTATTGGGGAAGAATTGAGTGGTTCTCATCCACTAAGGTGCTAAGGTTTTCTTTCGCAAAGACAATAATCCTATTGAGGATGGTTTTTGGGTTGTGAATGGTATTCTTAAAGCCTCTATGGTTCCTTTCTAGCCAAATCTTCCAGAGAAAATGATGCCAACATATTTTCCATAGGTACTTAAGTTTTAGGCTAACAAAGGGTTGAGGCCATTGATGGAACACTTCGGATATAAGAGTAGGCTTAACCCATGAGATCCTAAAGGCTTGGAAAAGTTCATCCAGGATGGACTCCGTTATCGGACACTCCAGAAACAAGTGTTGGGTTGTCTCCCATCCTGCCCTGCACATGTAGCAACGGTTAGCAATAACCATACCTTTGGATAACATATTGTCCATAGTGAGGATTTTTCCTTGAATCACCAGCCATGAAAAAAAGGATATTTTAGGAAATAAGCCTTTGATCCAAACCAAACTCGGTTAAAATTGTTGACCTTCAACATTGAGAAGCAAATTATAGGCAGACTTAACTATGAAGTCACCACTTTCAGTCTCAGCCTAAACAATGTGATCTTCATCCTCTCCAGAGGGAATAATTTGCTAAGTTAAAATGTTATAAAGCTCTTCAGACTCTGCTTCAAAACCACTGTACTCCGATGTGTTTCCACCTGTTGATATTTATATCCTGCCACATATAATTTGCAAACTTCTTCCCAATAAGCTGCTCCATATGCTCTTGAATCCTAGCCAAACGAGGATTCTGGGATAACTCCACAGCTCTCACCCACCGATCCTTCCAAAAGTCTATTTTTTACCCATTTCCTAGAATCTATCTAAGACCTTTCTTGACAAGATCCCTGCTCGTGAGGATCGCCTTCCAAAAAGTAGACCCCCTGCTTGCCAAGTTGTCATTAAGGAAGTTCACACCTTGGAGGTATTTCCTCCTAACTATGGCAGTCCATTCATTATCGACCTTAGTCAATAACCTCCATGCTTGTTTGGCCAATAGAGCTATATTGATATGATCAACTCTCCTCAATCCTAACCCCCTATCATCTTTAGGTTTGCAAACCTTGTTCCAACCTACTAAATGGATCCTTTTCTTATCCTCAGTCCCTGACCAGAGAAATTTTTTTTGAAGCTGGTCAATTTTGTGATACACCTTGCTGGGAGATCTGAACACTGATAGGAAGTAAACGGGTATACATTGAAGTGAAGCCATAGTTAAAACTGCTTTGCCTGCTTGAGATAACAGATGTCCTTTCCAACTTGCTAGTTTTTTTTAGATCCTCTCTAGAACTATGTTCCACATTGATCCTTTAGGTTTCCCCGTAAATAGGGGAAGACCTAAATAGGAGGTGGGAAGGGATGCAATCTGACATTCCATGATCCTTGCTATGTTGTTTTGCCTAGGAATGGGGTTATTGATGAAATAAAGTTTGCTCTTATAAAAATTCACTTTCTGTCCAGCCGCTTCTTCATACATTATGAGAATATTTTTAATCCTTCTTGCCTCAACCACAGAAGCCAAAGTTAGTAGCAATGTATCATCAACAAATTGTTGATGTGTCACCGGGGTAGTTAGCGACGTGGCCTTGATACCTGATATGAGTCCAGCTACCACTGTTGCCTTAATGGTTCTTCCTAAGGCCTCAGCTACAATGATGAACAACATAGGACTTATGGGATCTCCTTGTCTTAGACCACATTTTCTTTGAAAAAAACCTGCAGTAGACCCATTAACCAAAACTAAAAAATAAGGCTTAGAAATACACTCTCTTATTAACTTGACCCATTTCATGTTGAAGCCAAATTTTAATAAAACTACCTCTAGGAATTCCCAATTTATCCTGTCATAAGCTTTGTTCATGTCTAACTTTAAAGCCATGACTTCTTTTTTGGTCTGAGTGGTTGTCTGAAGAGCCTCATGAATAGTAATAACTCCATCTAAGATTGATCTTCCTTGTATAGAACTTCCTTGACTTGGATCAATGATAACCGGTAGAACTTTCTTCAAATGGTTGGCTAAAACTTTGGATAGAATTTTATAGGATATATTACACAGGCTAACCGGCCTAAAGTCAGCCATAGTCTTGGGGTTGGGGCCTTTAGGGATCAAAGCAATGAAATTTGAATTGAAACCCCTTGGAATATGATTTGAAATTTGGAACTCCTTGATTACAGCAATAACTTTTGCTCCAACAATATCCCAACAAACTTGGAAAAATCGTGGTGAAAACCCATCCGGCCCAGGAGCTTTGTTAGGATCCATGTTAAACAAAGCCTCCTTGATCTCTTCGTCTAAAAAAGCTACTGTAAGAGACTCATTAATCATTTCATCAATGAGTTGTGGAATGAATTGAAGGAGAGAGTCCTTTGCTTGGGCATTACAGGCCCGTTCTTCACCCAATAATGAACTAAAAAAATTAACAGCCTCGTCCCTGATCTCCTGAATTTTTTGAGTTGAGGATCCATCCACCTTAGTTAAATTTCTAATATTATTGTTGCTTCTATTGCTCAATGTGGTAACATGGAAAATTTTTGAATTAGAGTCCCCTTCCTTTAGCCATAATGCCCTTGATTTCTGCCTCCAATACATCTCTTCACAAGCTAAAATATTATAAAACTCACAAAGGGTTTCCTTCTCTTCAGTCCTTGTCACCTCATCATAGGTTCCATTTTGGATTTTGCTTTCTATTATTCTCAGTTTTTCTCCCATTGCTCTCTTATTCTAAAAAATATTTCCAGACTTCTTTATTCCATATTCTAAGGTTGTTTTTCACCATCTTAAGTTTTGGAGATAGTTTGAAGGAAGCACTTCCCTAGATAGGCTGCTGCCACCATTCCTCTATTCATTTCTTGAAGTCCGGATGTTTAACCCACATTGATAGAAATTTGAATGGCTTTTTAAAGGAGTTAGCCTAAAATGCCTCCCATAGAATAAGATTATGGTCTGAAGCACATTTAGGAAGGGCTTGTAACGCTGAATCACCAAACATTGTTGTAGCTTCCTTGGATAAAAAAAACCTGTCCAAATTTTCTTGAATCAGCTGACTTCCTATCCTCTTGTTACTCCATGTAAATTTGGCTCATTTTAGTCTTACATCCATCAATGAACACAACCCTTGTTGCACATTCTTAATGAACACAAATTCATGCTAAATTTTATATCTAAATTAAAGGATTAGTAAATAATAAAACCTACCAACATCTGATCAAGTGTATCTAATGATTGTTCTATTGGGTTGATTAACTTCACTATTTTCAAAGCATTGTAGTGTGTGCAGTTTTCCATCGTAGTAGTTTAGGCAAGCCTCTTAACATCATGGAGTTGTATGTAGAAGGTAGTATGTTTTATCGTTAATAGATATAATATTTAACTTTAGGATTTAAATAATGTATATATATATATATATATATATATATATATATATATATATATATATCTTTGAAATTAAATTAAATATGCAAAACTTGATTTTCAAATTGAAAAGTTTAAAGTAGTTTTGTCTTATATACTTGAAAACATAACTTATAGAATGGTCAAGTAGTATGGGAATAATTATAGACTTTCTTTTAATAATTTTAGGTGTATCATATGGTTTGACCCTTTTTGATAACTTTTCTTTTAAAATTATATACTTAGTATGATAATTCTAGCTTTAAAAACCCGACAATGAGTGAATGAAAATAATGAAGAATGAAAGGATTAAAGTTTATCTAAAAGATACTTCTTCTTATAAATCTATATCTATATTTATTTATTTATTTATTTATAATAAATCTGTCATCATTAAATTTTGAGATTTATTTTTACAAAAAAATCATGTGGTTAAAAGAATATTTTTCATCCAGAGTATAGTTTCATACAAATTTACAAAGTTTATGATATTTTATGAATTTTGCAATTATAGTGTCACTGTTGTTTTAAATTTTTAAGTTAGTTTATGTCCTTTTTGGTTTTAAAAAGGGAAAAATAGAATACAAAATATTTAAAGTTAAAATTCCTTTTATGATTTTATCCATATTGTAGAATTTTACAATTATAGCATTACTGTGAACATGCTTAAATGTTATATAATAAAAATCATGCTTGAAGAGCTTTTTGGAACCTAGAAAAACCTCAATATCATGAACTTGGAAATCTTCTTAGGTTAAAAGATTAAAATACCTCTTGAAATATGAAAAACAAATGTGTTTCACCAAGACGGGTGAGCCTTCATTTTTGATGATTAATCAAGGTGGATGAATAACCACCCAACACCAATAGGTTGCAAGTGGTAACTATCATGATTTGGTGGTAGTCGTTTCCTAGTAGACTTGGTCAATACAAGTGGTTCTTATGCTAGGAAGTAACAAAAGGCAAAATGGGATGCCCTTCCAGGTTATCACATGAGTAATACCATGAGGGGTCTCATGTACACTATTCAACTAGGGAATTACTAGCAGTAATATGGCTCTAGAAGATGCTAGACTTCGAAGCTAGAAGGTACAGTGGTAGGGTTTTGCTTAGTGGCGAATTTCGCAATTTAGCACGAATTTTCGGATTTCCAAAATGTCAATTTTACGATTTTTGGGACCATAGAGGTCGGCCCGTTCGCCCAAAAATTTTGGGATCTAATTTTTTTAGGGTAAATTCGCCCCGTTGTCATAAGGTTTCCCGCCCAATTTTTGCCCTAAATTTATTTAAAATAAGAAATATCCCGCCCAAATCGCCCCTTGTACCCCATTATATATAGCTAACCCTGACAACGACTCCCATACAATTACAACATTTTTCTTGGATAGCGAGCGATACAAAGTAGAGTACTGACAAAACCAGAGTCCACGATCGCAGAAGGCGACGGAAGGTGACTAAAAAGCGAGTAGAAGGAGAGAAGGCGACTAGAGAAGGTGACTGATAGAAGGCGACTGGCAGAAGGTGACCGAAGAAGGTGACTGGTAGAAGGTGACCGAAAGGATAAAAAGGTGACTGTAGAAGGTGACTAAGAAGGTGACTGTAGAAGGAAGAGAAGGTGACTAAAGGTGATGAAAGGTGACTAGTAGAAGGTGACTAAAGGTGATAGAAGCATAGAAGGTGACTAAGGTGACTAAAAGGGACAAAAGGATGATAGAAGGTGACTAATAGAAGGCGACCGGCATAAGGTGAATGATAAAAGGCAATCGATAGTAGCTATGAGAAGGTGACTGGCAGAAGGTGACCGAAAGAAGGAAACTGGCAGAAGGTGACTGGTAGAAGGTGACTCAATTTATCCATATGCTTCTTTTACCATTAAATTTCATTTTTCATTTTATTAATGGACACTCAATAAGGAGGTTTATTCTGCCTACGAACAATATTCATGGGACAATCATAGATTTTGTTGTCTCTAGCAGTAGTTCTCTTTTATACCTATTATTTTCATATTTAAAAATGATGTTCTTTGTTCATGTTATTCTTCTATTCATACAGGTAAAAATGTCAACTACAGGTAGTGGAAAGAAGGGAGGAGAGTCTTCCAATAAAAGGAGTATCCTCAAATACTTTCCTAATATTTCAAAACCCAGTCTACCATCAACATCTGCACAAACTGAAGGTATGAACACCTTTACTCACCAGTTAATTTTTTTACTTTGTTAATTTTAAATATAATGTCCTCAATTCATAAAGAAGTGTGTTTTTTGGTTGATGGCTTTGTTCACTTTTATCTATAGAAAACACTAGTATGCTTTTAAATGCCATAGTGATAATGAATCTACTATTGACACTAGAATTATCTCTACAGAAAACATTGTTAACCCTGGTATTCCTCCACTTCCACATATCCACGATAATCAACAGTCCACACATGAAGATAATCTCAATCAAATCGAACAACAACATGAAGAGATTCCTGAATCTAACATGCCAAGTGGAAAAGAAACTAATAGTTCTTATGCAGTCCCTACTTTCGAAGAATCTTCATCTAAAAAAAATAAACGTGCAAGGTTATCTAGGTGGACAATTAACAGATCATTTCAGCCTGATTGGATATCAGAATTTCCATTTATTGAGCCAGTGCTTCCAGAGAATAGTAGTGATGATATAACAGAATTAAGATGCGTAATTTGTAGTTGGAAACATGGAAAGGAGCATAGATTGCAACTTAAGAAAGATACAGTAGAAAAACATTGTGGAAAGGTTTATATCAAAACAAAAGAAGGTGATCGAGCAACACAAAAAACTTATAGGTGGAAGGATGCATCAGAGTGCGCACATATGAGATATGCGGAAGAATATGATAAAGAAATGAAACAAAAGCAAACATTGGTTGAGAAAGGTGCAACGATTCAAGCCCAATTTCAAAAAATGAATAAGTTAACTTTAGCTTCAAAAAGTTTGCAGTTTGTTGTTGTATTTTCTATTCTTAAGAAGGGTAGACCTATGTCTGATTTCATAGATTATAAATCTCTATTTTGACTAGCTAATGTGCAGAACTTACCCAACGCTCATTGGTCAGATCGAAGTGGTTGGGAAATGGCAAAATGTCTGTCATTGGTTGAGCAGAATGACCTCAGAGAGAAAGTAAAAAAGGCAAAATTCATTTCACTTTCAATTGATGAGGTGACTGCAGTTGACAATACATCTTGGATTTGCATGCATGTTTACACATTGGAAAATCATTCAAGGCAACCTCATTTACTAGGAATACGCAAAATGGTGGAAAATTGTAATGCAGAAAATATTTACAATGTTGTTGTAACTAGTTTAAAAGAAGAAGTAGGAATGAATGAAATTGAAATAGCCACTAAGTTAATATGTGTAGGAGTTGATGGTGTTGCTACAATGCAAGGACACAGGAATGGTCTTTGTGTTAGACTACAAACATCGGTTGCCCCATATTTGATCCCTATTCATTGCATGGCTCACAGAATGAATCTTGCATACAAAATTGTGGATACATTTACAAATGTTGCCAGAGTGGAAGAGCTTGTCCATGAAATTCATGAATATTTTTCATGTAGTCCAAAAATATTTTCAGAGTTTCAACAGTTTGCACTAGGAGTTACCGAAGGTAAAAAATTGTTGAAAGATGTGGATACTAGGTGGATTTCGATGTATCTACCGGCATTAAGAGTTTTCAAAGAATATCAATCCTTGATAGGGTTTATGTATGCAAATCGTAGGGTGGTTGATAAGGCTAAAGATTTACTTTTTTGAATGAGTGACTTTGAAACTCTTCTCACATTGTGTGGAATTCTTCCAATGTTGGAAAAAATGAATACTTTGATCAAAATTGCACAAGAAAGATCGATTTATATTGTGGATTTCATCAAGGCGAGAATACAAATTTGCATGCATATTGATATGATGTATGCATCTGGTCAAAATTTTATGGATCCCTTGTTTGAGAGTTGGAGAGCATTAACAAGTGTGAATAGTCCTCGGAGCTTTTTGAAGTTCAATATTAACGATCATCTATGTATTAATGTCCATGGAAATGAAATACCTTTATATTGTTATGGTGTGTGATTGGATATAGCTACAAATGAAGTTGAGAAAATTCCCATAACCTACAATAGATTTCATGTGGTTGTGGATGATACAAAACTTAAACTAAAACAAATAGCAGAATCATTGACAAAAGAAATCAGAGACCGTTTTCAAAGAGATGAATTGCTAGAGGCTATGGGTGTGGTAAATCCAATGTTTTGGGATCCTTGTAATGAATACCAGATTATAAATTCTTTGTTCCTCAAATACATGGGCAGACTTGTTGGCCATTTTAGTCAAAGTGTTGTAGTCAATGGCATTGAAATCAATGGCATTCTGAACAAAGATCTTTTGACAAAACAATCCAACTATTTTGGAACAACAATGTCTGCTCAAGTTTCACAGCTCTCTAACCGTCATGAAGCAGGTTCTATTTCACGTTTGTGGAGAATATTACAACCAAGTACTATCTTAAAACATACTATGAGTGAATATTTTCATTTATATGAATTATGTCAAATGATGATTTTGGGATCCATGGAAGATGAAAGGGTGTTCAGTGCACTTTCATATATAAAATCTAAAGTTCGAAATAGGTTGGACAAAAATTTGGAGAATTGCTTGAGAGTATATGTGTCGGCCTATGAGGTGGAGGAGTTTCCTTACGAAAGAGCATTGTCACATTGGAGTTCTTTGGTAGAGAGAAGAGGTGTAACGAATATTGATAATGATGAGGATGATGGTAACACTGGTCAGATTGTGACGACAAAATTTTTGGGAATGAGTGCAGAACATTTTGTACAATCTGAAAAGAGTTTGTTCCAGACTTCCAACATTATGATGCAAGGATGCATTCATTTGATTTTATTTCACATATTATCATTTGATTTGATTTCACATATCAGAATGAGAGGAAGCTATCATTTGATTTGATTTCACATATCAGAATGAAAGGATGTTTTCATTTGATTTAATTTGAGTTCACATGTTATTATTTGATTTGATTTCACATATCTGAATGAAAGGATGCTATCATTTGATTTGATTTCACATATCAGAATGAAAGGATGCTATCATTTGTTTTGATTTCACATATCAGAATGAAAGGATGTTATCATTTGTTTTGATTTGAGTTCACATGTTATTATTTGATTTGATTTCACATATTATCATTTGATTTGATTTCACATATCTGAATGAAAGGATGTTTTCATTTGATTTAATTTGAGTTCACATGTTATTATTTGATTTGATTTCACATATCTGAATGAAAGGATGCTATCATTTGATTTGATTTCACATGTTACATTATTTTTCTTGTAATATTTGTTATTCATGAAAGTAATTGCCTATGCTGTATTTTTTGACATTTCAAATTAATTCATATAACATAAAAGAACATCTTACTGCATTCACATAATTCAATATTACTTAATATATCAACACAAACAATCAAAACATAACAACATTCAAAACAAAGTTTTAAAAAGATAACACATATCAAACATTATTTCTTCCACTTCAAATTAAGAACAACAAACTTTTACATCATCATAAATAATCAAAACATACTCTCTTTCATTGAATTCAATATTTAAAGAAGATACCATTCATTCGTTATTTACAATACATATCAAACATTATTTCTTCCACTTAAAATTTCCAATAGATAACATATTTTTCGGAAATAGTCATTCATTGTTTCAATTCTCAAAAAGGATACCATTCATTTACAATTTACAATATATATCAAACATTATTTCTTTCGGTTCAAATTACTTAATACATCAACACATATAATCCTAACATAACAACATTCAAAACAAAATTTCCAATAGATAACACATTTTTCGAAAATAGTCTCATTCATTGTTTCAATTCTCAAAAATGATACCATTCATTTGCAATTTACAAAACATATCAAACAATATTTCTTCCACTTAAAATTACTTAATGCATCAACACATAATCATAACATAGCAACATTCAAAACAAAATTGCAAATAGATAACATATTTTTCAGAAATAGTCTCATTCATTGTTTCAATTCTAAAAAATGATACCATTCATTTGCAATTTACAAAACATATCAAACATTATTTCTTCCACTTCAAATTACTTAATACATCAACACATATAATCTTAACATAACAACATTGAAAACAAAATTTCCAATAGATAAAACATTTTTTGACAATAGTCTCATTCATTGATTTCAATTCTCAAAAAGGATATCAAACATATCAAACATTATTTATTCCACTTCAAATTAAAACATAACAATAATTAAAAACAAAACTTCAAAATGATAATATGAATTTTTCAGAAATTGCCTCTAACATTGATTTCAATTTTCAAAAAATACCAGTCTTAAATATTTATAAAAATATAAAGATATAAAGAGTTTTTGTTTCACTTGAAACCCAACACAACAAAGATCTATTGTTTTTCAATGTTTCCTGAAGGTCCACCCACATCTACCTCAATATCCTTTTCTTCTAATGCCCCAGCCCTAACCAAACTTTCTATTGTAGTGTTGATCCCCGATAACAAGGCACTCTCTTCCTTCATTGGATCTTCTTTGAAAGGTGCATTCAACTCCTTCTCCTTTTCTTTCAGTTTAGCCTCGACATCCAGGCCCCCATATTTGATAACCTTCTTTAGGTAATTATTTTCTCTAACCATCTGTTGTAACCTCTTCTTCAATTCAATAGCATTATTAATGCTAATTTTGGTAGTCTTGATCAAAACTTTCATGGCACTGACTTGTTGCTTTAGGTGCTAGAAATTAGACTACAAAACAGAAATAAAAAAGGTTAATATTTATAAACAAAACATATTTAACAAAAAAAATATTTTTTAGTTAGATGTAGAACTTACATCAACTGTAAGTCATGTTGTTTTTGCAACTGCTACTTTGTTCTGATCAAGTGCCCATTCATTGAAATATGCTTGGGCTTCTGCATTGAGGTTTTCCAAATGATTCATAACAACGGCAAGAATTTCATCTCTGTATGTAGACTCGGCCTCCATAGTGCCAGATTCAGCTTTATGTAGCAAGGCATCGAGCTTTTGGGGCTCATTCTCCATCTTGAGAAACAACTCTTTTCTTTTTGAAAAATTCTTATATCGGCCATTGATGGCTTTAATCAAAACCTTGGCCCGATATTCCCATTCCTTCAATTTATCAATATCCGAAAGAAGAGTATTATGAACTACAACTTTACATGCATCGACTAATAACACATTTTCAGAAACATTTAGGATATCATCTTCTATAATAGTACGGGCGATGACTTGCTGTGCGGTGGAGGGGGAAACTTCGATGGCATCTACATTGACATCATCTTCTTCTCCATCAATGCCCTCTTCATCCTCAAGAATATCACTTGCCTTTAAAGGGAAATTTTTAGGATTCATACCCTGATAAAGAAAGTCACAATCAAGAGTTCCCGAGGGCATTTGAGATGCACTCTCAACATTTGAAAAATTCTCCAAGGTTAATATCGGTACAACAAAAATATTAGATGATGACACATTTTGTGTCTCTGTAGCACTTCTTGCATTGTGAGGTGGCGGTGTGAGGAACGTTTTACCATGCATGCGTGATTGGTTCCTCGTAGGTGGAACCTGAAGTGGATGGACCTGAACTTGCTTTGGGTGGACCTGAACCCTTGTGGTTGTGGCTGTGGCTATGGCTATGGCTATGGTTGTGGTTGTGGTCATAGAGGGTCAGATGGTGGAGCCATCCTTTTTTTAGCCTTTTGAATCTACGAGGTCCCTCTGTTAAATTTCACACAAGAACATAAAATAAATCATTTGTAAATAACAATAGCATTAAAAAATATTTATTCAAAATATACATACCTGACTCAGACTCTGCAACCATTGATGTTTCAACCATTTGCCCTTTGTCTGAAAAATACGTAAAACACATTAAAAAACATAATTTTAAGTCAAAAAAATAAATCATTTAAAAAAGCATTTTTGAACAATGCAGAGTAAGGTTACCTTGTGGGTTGGAGGTAACCTCTTCTACGTCGACTATAACTATTTCTCCAGTAAAAGGTGTCGCAGGTGTATGTTGAATTCGACCATCATCAGACCTCACACGTTTGTTGGGAGTCATTGGTGATGACTACGATTGCATGTCAGAATCAACAGATACTTCCAGAATCCTAAATGCGGCATCCCTCTTACTTGAAGACTGAGATGCTCTTTTCTATTTTCAAAACAAAATTAGAGAATAAAAAGATAAAATTAAAAAAATAAAATAAAGATATTTCAACAAATATTTTTACCTGTATCTCACCATCAGACATGCCAATAGACAACAAACTGGGGTGCAATGCAGTGGGAGGACTGCTCTGTTGAAGGTTGAAATAAGCTTCCTGAAATAAACAAAGAATAAAATTGTTGGTAGTCACTGTGTAAGCAGATGCTTGAATTTTTTGGGCACTCAAAAGGTCGTGCTTCAAGCGGTTGGAAATGTGCGTGCACCAATCAAATTTACCACCATCAATACAATGAAGCAATAAAGAAAGTGCCCAAAAAGGCATTTCTGTAGGTCGCCCTTGTAGAATAAGCCTTGCCTAAAAAATTCAATGCAAGCATATAGAAATTTGTCTCCAACATTCGAAATGTTTAAGCCCCTTTTGGACTTAGAAGAATTGACTGAAAAAAGAGAACATTATTAGAAAACAAAAAATAAAACAAGGAGAACATTTTTAGAGAAATGAAACTATAGCAGAACAATATTTAATGTTAAATAAAAAATAAATTTTCAAATTATACCTTTCAGATTGTTAGGATGAACAACGTAAAGGTTTCCTAGGGTGGATTTATCATCGTCGGTTAAGGCGTACTGGTTGTTCACCAGTACACCATCCAAAAATGGTAGCCCTATTAGTCGTTGCACATCGGAGGGTTTAACCAAAAAAACAATTTCGTTGTTATCCACATGGATCAAAATAGTGCACACATCATGGTTGTAACAAGAAATGATCCATTGCATCAACTGAACGTTAATGTTCAACTGAGGCATCTTCAACACACCAACAAGTCCAACGATGTAAATCCACTGGGAATCTCTATCAGGAGTGTTGAAAATGCTCTTGAGATTGGGGCAGAAGGTGTACTTGAAATGAACTTTGGATGGAAGAGGGGAGGAACAACTAGCCATCTCTGAAAAGTAGGAAAACGCTGGCAAAACCTTATAAAAATGATGCCAATGCCAAAATGCTCTAAAAATGCTGCCAAAATGCACTAAAATTGCTTGGAAACGCTCTAAAAATGCTCTAAAACCGCTATGGAAAATGCCCTAAAAATGTTGGAAAAAGGTTTTAAAGTTGCTCTGGGAAAAGCTGCAAATGACCCTGCAAATGAATTTATAGATTTTTTGCATGGCAGGAGTTAACGCATGAATGACACATGGCAGAAGGGAGGACACGTGGTGCCATATTATTTATGGTTATGGTGGTCACCTTGTTCCACTCACCATCTACCAGTCGCCTTGTGCCACTCACCATCTGTCAGTCACCTTGTGCCACTCACCATCTATCAGTCACCTTGCACCACTCACCATCTATCAGTCGCCATGTGCCACTCACCTTCTACCAGTCACCTAGTGCCACTCACCTTTTACCACTCGCCATCTACCAGTCACCATGTGCCACTCACCATTTGTTAGTCGCCATGTGCATCTCTTCTCCAGTCACCTTCTACCAACGCCTTTTTAGTCACCTTCTACTCACCTTCGCAGTCACCTTATGGTAGTCCCCTTGTGTCAGACGCCTTCTGCCAGTCACCTTTTTCCAGTCACCTTGTGACAGTCACCTTGTGTCAGTCACCTTCTACTATCCTTCTACAATCCCTTATTCACCTTTACTATTCCTTCTACCATCACCTTTTGTCACCTTATTTAGTCACCTTATCTCCCTTATGTTAGTCACCTTATGTCAGTCACCTTATGCCAGTTGCCTTCTACCACTTGCCTTATGTCAGTCACCTTACTCTCGCCTTCTCAGTCACCTTCTACATCGCCTTCTACCGATCACCTTCTGTCGTTGCCTTCTATCAGTCACCTTCTCGGTCGCCTTCTTCTAGTCACCTTCTTCCAGTCGCCTTTTGATAATTTTGTTGATACTTGTAGTTGAAAAAAAAAATCGCCATGTTTTGAAAAAATTTCTTCAAAAATTTGAAAAATTCGCCCCATAGTTTATACAGTTTTCACGTTGATTCGCCCCGATTTGATAAATACTTTTTTGGTACTACCCCTTATGCATAACCATGTCCAGTGGTGATATGGTATAGGATGTCTCATCATCAGTTGCAAATAGGACCTGGGATACTTAGACCCAAACCAAATAATTTGTGGGCCCTAAAGGATTCCATAAGATGATGGACTCTAGCTAGGCACTAGGTATTATACCCTAGCATGGAATATGTACAAGTAGTGATGGGAAATAAGGATGACTTATAGGTCAGTAGAACCTATATTCTCCATGCTTGGGGCAAAAAACTATGCGTTCACCCTTCTAGGTGTTATGGGCCCTAAAAGGACAACCCAGTCGTCTTCTGTCAGTCGCATTCTACCAGTTGCCTTCTGCCAGTCACCTTGTGTCAGTCGCCTTCTGTCAGTCACCTTCTGTCAATCGCATTTTTCTAGTCACCTTTTGCCAGTCGCCTTCTGATAATTTTGTTGATACTTGTAGTTGAAAAAAAAATTGCCATGTTTTGAAAAAAATTCTTCAAAAATTTGAAAAATTCGCCCCATAGTTTATACAGTTTTCATGTTGATTCGTCTTGATTTGATAAATAATTTTTCGGTACTACCCCTTATGCATAACCATGTCTAGCGGTGATATGGTATAGGATGTCTCATCATCAATTGCAAATAGGACATGGGATACTTAGACCCAAACCAAATAATTTGTGGGCCCTAAAGGATTCCATAAGATGATGGACTCCAGCTAGGCACTAGGTATTATACCCTGGCATGGAATATGTACAAGTAGTGATGGGAAATAAGGATGACATATAGGTCAGTAGAACCTATATCCTCCATGCTTGGAGCAAAAAACTATGCGTTCACCCTTCTAGGTGTTATGGGCCCTAGAAGGACAACCCAGTCATCTTCTGTCAGTCACATTCTACCAGTTCCCTTCTGCCAGTCGCCTTGTGTCAGTCGCCTTCTGTCAGTCACCTTCTGTCAGTCGCATTTTGCTAGTCACCTTTTGCCAGTCGCCTTCTGATAATTTTGTTGATACTTGTAGTTGAAAAAAAAATTGCCATGTTTTGAAAAAATTTCTTCAAAAATTTGAAAAATTTGCCCCATAGTTTATACAGTTTTCATGTTGATTCGCCCTGATTTGATAAATACTTTTTCGGTACTACCCCTTATGCATAACCATGTCCAGTGGTGATATGGTATAGGATGTCTCATCATCAGTTGCAAATAGGACCTAGGATACTTAGACCCAAACCAGAGAATTTGTGGGCCCTAGCAGATTCCATAAGATGATGGACTCCAACTAGGCACTAGGTATTATACCCTGGCATGGAATATGTACAAGTAGTGATGGGAAATAAGGATGACTTATAGGTCAGTAGAACCTATATCCTCCAGGCTTGGGGCAAAAAACTATGCGTTCACCTTTCTAGGTGTTATGGGCCCTAGAAGGACAACCCAGTCGTCTTCTGTCAGTCGCCTTCTACCAGTTACCTTTTTCCAGTCACCTTGTGTCAGTCGCCTTCCGTCAGTCACCTTCTATCAGTCGCATTTTGCTAGTCACCTTTTTCCAGTCACCTTCTGATAATTTTGTTGATACTTGTAGCTGAAAAAAAAAATTGCCATGTTTTGAAAAAATTTATTCAAAAATTTGAAAAATTTGCCCCATAGTTTATACAGTTTTCATGTTGATTCGCCTTGATTTGATAAATACTTTTTCGGTACTACCCCTTATGCATAACCATGTCCAGTGGTGATATGGTATAGGATGTCTCATCATTAGTTGCAAATAGGACCTGGGATACTTAGACCCAAACCAAATAATTTGTGGGCCCTAAAGGATTCCATAAGATGATGGACTCTAGCTAGGCACTAGGTATTATACCCTGGCATGGAATATGTACAAGTAGTGATGGGAAATAAGGATGACTTATAGGTCAGTAGAACCTATATCCTCCATGCTTGGGGCAAAAAACTATGCGTTCACCCTTCTAGGTGTTAAGGGCCCTAAAAGGACAACCCAGTCGTCTTCTGTCAGTCGCATTCTACCAGTTGCCTTCTGCCAGTCGCCTTGTGTCAGTCGCCTTATGTCAGTCACCTTCTGTCAATCACATTTTTCTAGTCACCTTTTGTCAGTCGCCTTCTGATAATTTTGTTGATACTTGTAGTTGAAAAAAAAATTGCCATGTTTTGAAAAAAATTCTTCAAAAATTTGAAAAATTCGCCCCATAGTTTATACAGTTTTCATGTTGATTCGTCTTGATTTGATAAATACTTTTTCGGTACTACCCCTTATGCATAACCATGTCCAGCGGTGATATGGTAAAGGATGTCTCATCATCAATTGCAAATAGGACCTGGGATACTTAGACCCAAACCAAATAATTTGTGGGCCCTAAAGGATTCCATAAGATGATGGACTCCAGCTAGGCACTAGGTATTATACCCTGGCATGGAATATGTACAAGTAGTGATGGGAAATAAGGATGAATTATAGGTCAGTAGAACCTATATCCTCCATGCTTGGGGCAAAAAACTATGCGTTCACCCTTCTAGGTGTTATGGTCCCTAGAAGGACAACCCAGTCATCTTCTGTCAATCGCATTCTACCAGTTACCTTCTGCCAGTCGCCTTGTGTCAGTTGCCTTCTGTCAATCACCTTCTGTCAGTTGCATTTTGCTAGTCACCTTTTTCCAGCCGCCTTCTGATAATTTTGTTGATACTTGTAGTTGAAAAAAAAAATTGCCATGTTTTGAAAAAATTTCTTCAAAAATTTGAAAAATTTGCCCCATAGTTTATACAGTTTTCATTTTGATTCGTCCTGATTTGATAAATACTTTTTCGGTACTACCCCTTATGCATAACCATGTCCAGTGGTGATATGGTATAGGATGTCTCATCATCAGTTGCAAATAGGACCTGGGATACTTAGACCCAAACCAAATAATTTGTGGGCCCTAAAGGATTCCATAAGATGATGGACTCCAGCTAGGCACTAGGTATTATACCCTAGCATGGAATATGTACAAATAGTGATGGGAAATAAGGATGACTTATAGGTCAGTAGAACCTATATCCTCCATGCTTGGGGCAAAAAACTATGCGTTCACCCTTCTAGGTGTTATGGGCCCTAGAAGGACAACCCAGTCGTCTTCTGTCAGTCGCCTTCTACCAGTTACCTTTTGCCAGTTGCCTTGTGTCAGTCGCCTTCTGTCAGTCACCTTCTATCAGTTGCATTTTTCTAGTCACCTTTTGCCAGTCGCCTTCTGATAATTTTTTTTATACTTGTAGTTGAAAAAAAAAATTGCCATGTTTTGAAAAAATTTCTTCAAAAATTTGAAAAATTTGCCCCATAGTTTATACAGTTTTCATGTTGATTCGTCCCGATTTGATAAATAATTTTTTGGTACTACCCCTTATGCATAACCATGTCCAGTGGTGATATGGTATAGGATGTCTCATAATTAGTTGCAAATAGGACCTGGGATACTTAGACCCAAACCAAATAATTTGTGGGCCCTAAAGGATTCCATAAGATGATGGACTCCAGCTAGGCACTAGGTATTATACCCTGGCATGGAATATGTACAAGTAGTGATGGGAAATAAGGATGACTTATAGGTCAGTAGAACCTATATCCTCCATGCTTGGGGCAAAAAACTATGCATTCACCCTTCTAGGTGTTATGGGCCCTAGAAGGACAACCTAGTCATCTTCTGTCAGTTGCTTTCTACCAGCTGCCTTCTGCTAGTCGCCTTGTGTCAGTCACCTTCTGTCAGTCCCATTTTGCTAGTCACATTTTTCCAGTTGCCTTTTGATAATTTTGTTGATACTTGTAGTTGAAAAAAAAAATTGCCATGTTTTGAAAAAATTTCTTCAAAAATTTGAAAAATTCGCCCCATATTTTATATAGTTTTCATGTTGATTCGTCTCGATTTGATAAATACTTTTTTGGTACTACCCCTTATGCATAACCATGTCCAGTGGTGATATGGTATAGGATGTCTCATCATCAGTTGCAAATAGGACCTGGGATACTTAGACCTAAACCAAATAATTTGTGGGCCCTAAAGGATTCCATAAGATGATGGACTCCAGCTAGGCACTAGGTATTATACCCTGGCATGGAATATGTACAAGTAGTGATGGCAAATAAGGATGACTTATAGGTCAGTAGAATCTATATCCTCCATGCTTGGGGCAAAAAACTATGCATTCACCCTTCTAGGTGTTATGGGCCCTAGAAGGACAACCCAGTCATCTTCTGTCAGTCGCTTTCTACCAGTTGCCTTCTGCCAGTCGCCTTATGTTAGTCACCTTCTGTCAGTCGCATTTTTCTAGTTACATTTTGCCAGTCGCCTTCTGATAATTTTTTTGATACTTGTAGTTGAAAAAAAAATTGCCATGTTTTGAAAAAATTTCTTCAAAAATTTGAAAAATTCGCCCCATAGTTTATACAGTTTTCATGTTGATTCGTCCTGATTTGATAAATACTTTTTCGGTACTACCCCTTATGCATAACCATGTCCAGTGGTGATATGGTATAGGATGTCTCATCATCAGTTGCAAATAGTACCTGGGATACTTAGACCCAAACCAAATAATTTGTGGGCCTTAAAGGATTCCATAAGATGATGGACTCCAGCTAGGCACTAGGTATTATACCCTGGCATGGAATATGTACAAGTAGTGATGGGAAATAAGGATGACTTATAGGTCAGTAGAACCTATATCCTCCATGCTTGGGGCAAAAAATTATGCGTTCACCCTTCTAGGTGTTATGGGCCCTAGAAGGACAACCCAGTCGTCTTCTGTCAGTCGCCTTCTACCAGTTACCTTTTGCCAGTCGCCTTGTGTCAGTCACCTTCTGTCAGTCACCTTCTATCAGTCGCATTTTGCTAGTCACCTTTTGCCAGTCGCCTTCTGATAATTTTGTTGATACTTGTAGTTGAAAAAAAAAATTGCCATGTTTTGAAAAAATTTCTTCAAAAATTTGAAAAATTTGCCCCATAGTTTATACAGTTTTCATGTTGATTCGTCCTGATTTGATAAATACTTTTTCGGTACTACCCCTTATGCATAACCATGTCCAGCGGTGATATGGTATAGGATGTCTCATCATTAGTTGCAAATAGGACCTGGGATACTTAGACCAAAACCAAATAATTTGTGGGCCCTAAAGGATTCCATAAGATGATGGACTCCAGCTAGGCACTAGGTATTATACCCTGGCATGGAATATGTACAAGTAGTGATGGCAAATAAGGATGACTTATAGGTCAGTAGAACCTATATCCTCCATGCTTGGGGCAAAAAACTATGCATTCACCCTTCTAGGTGTTATGGGCCCTAGAAGGACAACCTAGTCATCTTCTGTCAGTCGCTTTCTACCAGCTGCCTTCTGCTAGTCGCATTGTGTCAGTAACCTTCTGTCAGTCCCATTTTGCTAGTCACAAACTTTCAGTCGCCTTCTGATAATTTTTTTGATACTTGTAGTTGAAAAAAAAAATTGCCATGTTTTGAAAAAATTTCTTCAAAATTTTGAAAAATTCACCCCACAGTTTATACAGTTTTCATGTTGATTCGTCCCGATTTGATAAATACTTTTTTGGTACTACCCCTTATGCATAACCATGTCCAGTGGTGATATGGTATAGGATGTCTCATCATCAGTTGCAAATAGGACCTGGGATACTTAGACCCAAACCAAATAATTTGTGGGCCCTAAAGGATTCCATAAGATGATGGACTCCAGCTAGGCACTAGGTATTATACCCTGGCATGGAATATGTACAAGTAGTGATGGCAAATAAGGATGACTTATAGGTCAGTAGAATCTATATCCTCCATGCTTGGGGCAAAAAACTATGCATTCACCCTTCTAGGTGTTATGGGCCCTAGAAGGACAACCCAGTCATCTTTTGTCAGTCGCTTTCTACCAGTTGCCTTCTGCCAGTCGCCTTATGTCAGTCACCTTCTGTCAGTCGCATTTTGCTAGTTACCTTTTGCCAGTCGCCTTCTGATAATTTTTTTGATACTTGTAGTTGAAAAAAAAATTGCCATGTTTTGAAAAAATTTCTTCAAAAATTTGAAAAATTCACCCCACAGTTTATACAGTTTTCATGTTGATTCGTCCCGATTTGATAAATACTTTTTTGGTACTACCCCTTATGCATAACCATGTCCAGTGGTGATATGGTATAGGATGTCTCATCATCAGTTGCAAATAGGACCTGGGATACTTAGACCCAAACCAAATAATTTGTGGGCCCTAAAGGATTCCATAAGATGATGGACTCCAGCTAGGCACTAGGTATTATACCCTAGCATGGAATATGTACAAGTAGTGATGGGAAATAAGGATGACTTATAGGTCAGTAGAACCTATATCCTCCATGCTTGGGGCAAAAAACTATGCATTCACCCTTCTAGGTGTTATGGGCCCTAGAAGGACAACCTAGTCATCTTCTGTCAGTCGCTTTCTACCAGCTGCCTTCTGCTAGTCGCCTTGTGTCAGTCACCTTCTTTCAGTCCCATTTTGCTAGTCACATTTTGCCAGTCGCCTTCTGATAATTTTGTTGATACTTGTAGTTGAAAAAAAAAATTGCCATGTTTTGAAAAAATTTCTTCAAAAATTTGAAAAATTCGCCCCATAGTTTATATAGTTTTCATGTTGATTCATCTCGATTTGATAAATATTTTTTCAGTACTACCCCTTATGCATAACCATGTCCAGTGGTGATATGGTATAGGATGTCTCATCATCAGTTGCAAATAGGACCTGGGATACTTAGACCCAAACCAAATAATTTGTGGGCCCTAAAGGATTCCATAAGATGATGGACTCCAGCTAGGCACTAGGTATTATACCCTGGCATGGACCTGGCATGGAATATGTACAAGTAGTGATGGGAAATAAGGATGACTTATAGGTCAGTAGAACCTATATCCTCCATGCTTGGGGAAAAAAACTATGCATTCACCCTTCTAGGTGTTATTGGCCCTAGAAGGACAACCCAGTCGTCTTCTATCAGTCGCCTTCTACCAGTTGCCTTCTGCCATTCGCTTTGTGTCAGTCGCCTTCTGTCAGTCACCTTCTGTTAGTCGCATTTTGCTAGTTACCTTTTTCCAGTCACCTTCTGATAATTTTGTTGATACTTGTAGTTGAAAAAAAAAATGCCATGTTTTGAAAAAATTTCTTCAAAAATTTGAAAAATTTGCCCCACAGTTTATACATTTTTCATGTTTATTCGTCTCGATTTGATAAATACTATTTAGGTACTACCCCTTATGCATAACCATGTCCAGTGGTGATATGGTATAGGATGTCTCATCATTAGTTGCAAATAGGACCTGGGATACTTAGACCCAAACCAAATAATTTGTGGGCCCTAAAGGATTCCATAATATGATGGACTCCAGCTAAGCACTAGGTATTATACCCTGGCATGGAATATGTACAAGTAGTGATGGAAAATAAGGATGACTCATAGGTCAGTAGAACCTATATCCTCCATGCTTGGGGCAAGGAACTATGTGTTCACCCTTCTAGGTGTTATGGGCCTTAGAAGGACAACCCAATGATCTTCTGTCAGTCGCCTTCTACCAGTTGCCTTCTGCCAGTCACCTTCTGTCTGTCACCTTCTGTCAGTCCCATTTTGCTAGTCACCTTTTTCCAGTCGCCTTCTGATAATTTTGTTGATACTTGTAGTTGAAAAAAAAATTGCCATGTTTTGAAAAAAATTCTTCAAATTTTTGAAAAATTTGCCCCATAGTTTATCCAGTTTTCATGTTGATTCATCCTGATTTGATAAATAATTTTTCGGTACTACCCCTTATGCATAACCATGTCCAGTGGTGATATGGTATAGGATGTCTCATCATCAGTTGCAAATAGGACCTGGGATACTTAGACCCAAACCAAATAATTTGTGGGCCCTAAAGGATTCCATAAGATGATGGACTCCAGCTAGGCACTAGGTATTATACCCTGGCATGGAATATGTACAAGTAGTGATGGCAAATAAGGATGACTTATAGGTTAGTAGAACCTATATCCTCCTTGCTTGGGGCAAAAAACTATGCATTCACCCTTCTAGGTGTTATGGGCCCTAGAAGGACAACCCAGTCGTCTTCTGTCAGTCGCATTCTACCAGTTGCCTTCTGCAATTCGCCTTGTGTCAGTCGCCTTCTGTCAGTCACCTTCTGTTTGTCGCATTTTTCTAGTCACCTTTTGCCAGTCGCCTTCTGATAATTTTGTTGATACTTGTAGTTGAAAAAAAAAATTGCCATGTTTTGAAAAAATTTCTTCAAAAATTTGAAAAATTTTCCCCATAGTTTATACAGTTTTCATGTTGATTTGTCCCGATTTGATAAATACTTTTTTGGTACTACCCCTTATGCATAACCATTTCCAGTGGTGATATGGTATAGGATGTCTCATCATCAGTTGCAAATAGGACCTGGGATACTTAGACCCAAACCAAATAATTTGTGGGCCCTAAAGGATTCCATAATATGATGGACTCCAGCTAGGCACTAGGTATTATACCCTGGCATGGAATATGTACAAGTAGTGATGGGAAATAAGGATGACTTATAGGTCAGTAGAACCTATATCCTCCATGCTTGGGGCAAAAATCTATGCATTCACCCTTCTAGGTGTTATGGGCCCTAGAAGGACAACCCAGTCGTCTTCTGTCAGTCGCCTTCTACCAGTTGCCTTCTGCCAGTTGCCTTATGTCAGTCGCCTTCTGTCAGTCACCTTCTATCAGTCGCATTTTGCTAGTCACCTTTTTCCAGTAGCCTTTTGATAATTTTTTTGATACTTGTAGTTGAAAAAAAAAATTCCCATATTTTGAAAAAAATTCTTCAAAATTTTGAAAAATTTGCCCCATAGTTTATACAGTTTTCATGTTGATTCATCCCGATTTGATAAATATTTTTTTGGTACTACCCCTTATGCATAACCATGTCCAGTGGTGATATGGTAAAGGATGTCTCATCATCAGTTGCAAATAGGGTCTGGGATACTTAGACCCAAACCAAATAATTTGTGGGCCCTAAAGGATTCCATAAGATGATGGACTCCAGCTAGGCACTAGGTATTATACCCTGGCATGGAATATGTACAAGTAGTGATGGGAAATAAGGATGACTTATAGGTTAGTATAACCTATATCCTCCATGCTTGGGGCAAAAAACTATGCGTTCATCCTTCTAGGTGTTATGGGCCCTAGAAGGACAACCCAGTCGTCTTCTGTCAGTCGCCTTCTACCAGTTTCCTTCTGCCAGTCGCCTTGTGTCAGTCGCCTTCTGTCAGTCACCTTCTATCAGTCACATTTTGCTAGTCACCTTTTGCCAGTCGCCTTCTGATAATTTTGTTGATACTTGTAGTTGAAAAAAAAAATTGCCATGTTTTGAAAAAATTTCTTCATAATTTTGAAAAATTCGCCCCACAGTTTATACAATTTTCATGTTGATTCGTCCTAATTTGATAAATACTTTTTTGATACTACCCCTTATGCATAACTATGTCCAGTGGTGATATGGTATAAGATGTCTCATCATCAGTTGCAAATAGGACCTGGGATACTTAGACCCAAACCAAATAATTTTTGGGCCCTAAAGGATTCCATAAGATGATGGACTCCAGCTAGGCACTAGGTATTATACCCTGGCATGGAATATGTACAAGTAGTGATGGCAAATAAGGATGACTTATAGGTCAGTAGAACCTATATCCTCCATGCTTGGGGCAAAAAAATATGCGTTCACCCTTCTAGGTGTTATGGGCCCTAGAAGGACAACCCATATCGTTAACATAGACCTCTAGTAATGGAGAATAACATGTTTACAATATGGCACCTGTTGTAGAATCTAGCCAATATCGACCACTCGAGAGACCATCTACAACGATCAATAATCTCAGAGCGAGTAACCTATGCCTAGGTACTAATTAAATTATTGGGGTATTAATAGTTTAATTGTAACTTTAGCTTCATTTTCTGTCAAAATTTTCTCTTTGTGATTCTACGGAGTAAGACTGGAAGGGACAACCAAGTGAGATATGCCTGGGTTGTTACATTCACTATGGTAGTAGGTCCTTTATTTGTTCCATTTAGCACATCTTCTATAATCACCATTCTATTGGTATCTTAAGGAGATGACGCATCCTTCACCATCACATACCATTGTCCTAGAGTAATGTTTGAGCTAGTTGCTTGTGATCCATCATCCTTGCACCTCCATTGATGCACTTTCTCCTCTACAACAACAACAATGTTGCTTTCCCTTAATAGAAAACCCATGTCCACTATGTTCATTATTGCCTTGATGATCCTATCAGGTTCTTCTATTATGGATCCTCTAATAATAGTTCCTTTGCAATTTGTAGTTAGCTTGTGATCTCCACACTACCTTTCGCTCGTGGGCCCCTCATCCACTTCTAGCTTGTAGTCGGGTCTCTGTCGCTAGCACATGATGCACTCCTTATATTCCCTTGATCTACCACATGGCTACACATCCATACAACCCTAGTCAAGGATTTTTAGCAACACATTCAATAGGCCTCACTTTCCACTCGGTTCCTAAGCAGCCCATGTCACTTCCTTATGTACCTTGTTGTTGGCCCTCAAAACTTGATCTATGTCCTGTGTGCATAAAAACACCTCCAACTATCACATATCTAACACCTTTGTAGGCACCAACATATGAGAATTATATATGCATTATCCTACATTAGTGTGGTGGGAGAGGTTTTCCTTCTTCATAATGTCATGGACTTACATTTAACATCGACAACTCATGCGAGTGGTTTATTCAAACACATGGTGCATTGGTGCACTTTTAGGCCTCTATGGACACTTGGCATTCTCTCCTCAATGACATTTCCAACTAATTGCCACTTGACACAAATGAGCCACTCTACCGTATCCATGAATTCTTCCACATATATTATATGGTGGGAATATTGGTTACTCTCTCTCTCTCTCTCTCTCTCTCTCTCTCTCTCTCTCTCTCTCTCTATATATATATATATATATATATATATATATATATATATATATATATATATATATATATATATATATATATATATATATATATATATATATATATATATATATTCCACTTTCAATGAATAAAAAACAAATGAAGGCAACACTCTATTTTTAATTGAAGGTATATTTTGAAGAATTTTTATCAGGAATATTCCTGATATTTCAAATTGTTAAGGGCATCTTGCTCCTTTTTTTCTTTTTGCTTCCTAGAGCCCTTATGTTTTTACCACGAATAAAGGCTATATCTATTCGTTTGTATATGCTTATTTATAGTCGATGGAAAGCTCTTTTTGAGCTAGATCCAGTAGAAGTGTTATTTTTCTATTTTGTAAGGGTCTCCTTTGACCTATGGTGCTCCAAAGTTTAGGTTGTCCAAAACCTACTTTTCAAAGCAATTGATGTATCAAGAGTGCATTTTTGGTTGTACCTAACACTCCTTAAATCCACTTTTGACTATTTTGGAAGTAAACTATCCTCTAGACCATGGCCCTTGCATATGGTTACTCCTACACACTGATTTGTCTTTGGAGATGTTCATGACCATGACCCTTCTTTATGTGATCAACAAACATCACATGGGTACTCCAATAGATAGAGTTATCATTATCTCTTCCTTCACAAGACCATGATCCTTTTTCTATGATCATGGCTATCACATGGGTACTACAATTGAAGTTGTATTTGCCCTCTAGTGGCTTGTCTCTCTTCATGGATTTTAACATTTCAACATTTTAGCTTTTCAGCTTGGCTCACATCACCACACTTCTCTTGCACCACCACATCAATCTCATCACATAGCTTCTGCACCAACTTTCACTTCAGGCTCATTAGATATTTTGCTTGTTATATCTGATCTTTCTCCCTCCTATTTTGCACAAGCATTAGATTCCAATGCTTATATATTGGGAGGACTAATAGGGATTAATAGTTCCTATGGTCACCTCTTTTGATGGAAGAAATGAGGGAAAAAATGGAATCCATAAAGGAAGTTGAGAAGATGAAAAGGAAAGCAAAAATAATGAACAAGGAAGTTGAGGTTGAGATTGGTAACCTAAGGAAAAATTATGAGGTTCAATTAAAGGTAAAATACATAGTTAAAGTTTAAGGACGATGAATTTGCTACATCTAAGAGAGATATGGAAAGGTGTAATGGGATCATCATAAGCTATAAGAAAAATATGGAAACAAAGTCACAAATGCATGAGGCTCAAGAAAATAAGTTAGAGCATAAGGATAGACTCGTTGCCAAAAGGGATGAACAATTGGCTATTGCAACCAAGATTGAAATTGAGCTAAAATAGGGAATGCAAAAGATTTCTACTGAATGAGAAAAGGAGTTGATAGTGCAATTAGCCAAATGGAGAAGAAAGCTAATCACTATAGACTATAATTTCTCCATTTCAAAAAATATGTGGAGATATTGAAGGATGATCGAGAAGCTTTGTGACTCTGAATAACATATATAGATTGATCACCTATGGCTAGATATCAACAAAAGTATATAGATAAAAAAAAGCAACAAGCATCGATAAGGATACTAACTGATTTAAAGGGGAGGATAAATTTAGGAGGTGTTGTAGTCTAGTTTGTCACTAAGCAAAAGCTCGAATTGTGACTATTATCTGGAAGGAACTTGAAGGTGAGCACCTGCTAATGTTGGAAATTTTGAGTAATAAGGTTGTCATTGATGTCAAGTGTTTGGTGCAAGGCAAAGTTCATTTTGGTACAATAAAAGTGGAAAAATAATTGGTTATAATATTTTATATTATAAACCAAAAAGGTTGGCTAAAATGTTGAAGACAAAATGTTTCACCCATGGTTTTAAAGAGAAAAGAGAAGATATTATAATATTTTAATATTATAATAATTAATCCAAAAGGGCTTATTAAAAAGAGAGAAAAAAAGAATTGATGAATACCCCCATGCAAAAGTATTACTTAATATTAAAATTAAATAATATAAAAACCTAAAGTTAAATATTATATTAAATAAGTAATTAAATTTGAATTTGGAAAAAGGTGCCAAAAATCAAATTTAAATGGAGGCACTTATATTTTCCACCGATGTCATGCAAATTACCTTAGAAGCATATTAAAGGAGGAAGCAAACAATTTAAATTGGAATTCAAATGATCAAAGTGGATGCGCATGCGAGAGATTTGAACAAGGCAGATAAGTGAAACGTGTTGAAATTTCATTTGCCAAAGCGAGCGAAAGGGAATAAGAATAAGGTGGTGGATGCCTTGGTTCAGCAAGGGCTAGTAGCCCAAGTGGTAGGTGGGTCTTGCATTAGTTGCTGGCAAAGGAAAGGTTTGAGGTTCGATTCCCCCTAGCATCGGTTGAAGAGTTTTGTTTTTTATTGCATCGGATGCAACAAGGTTAAAGTGTTGAGGCTAAAGGTTAAGTCTCAACCGCTTGGCTAGCACAAGCGGTTGAGCGCTACACTTGGAGGGCTGAGGTTAGAGGGTTGATTCCCATCCGTGATAAAGCAAGATAATTTTTTTTGTATAAGGTATGCACCATGATTAATTTGTAAGGTATGCGCTATATTGTTGAATTGTTGGCTATAGTGATATTTGGCAGATGATATTTGACCTATAGTTTGAAACATAGGAGATATAAGAGAAAATATTTTTGGCATTATAATTAAAGGGTTAAATGTCATTTATTTTATTTGCTAAGCTTGGAGTGATAATTTTGTAATTAGTTTATTTACAAATGTAATTTTTGTTCTTGGATATTAAAGTGGAGTGAGAAATTGTTTTGAAAGAGTGGAGGAAAAAGGTGTAAAAGGTTTTTTATTTGATTGTAATTCTTGCTTTAAAAAAGGAAAAATTTTGAGAGAGTTTTGTGAGCTTTAATGCATTGTCCATGAGAACTAAAGAAGAGTCCTAGAATATTATTTTCAGAATTCTTTGAGCATCTTGTTGAGGGAATATTCATGTGGAGGTTTTGAGATAGACTGTTGCTATCTAACCTTGAAGTGGCACAAAAGGAATTTATTGTGAGTGAGACAGGTTTTGAAGACATATCTCCATCAAATAAAAGAGGTATGGACACATCATCCTTTATTTGAAGTGTTTGTTTGATTGAATGTTGTGAAACAAAAAGGTGGAGTGAAAAGGATTGTTGATAAGCATTGTTGGAAATATTTGAGTGATTTTTATGTGCTTCATATTAGAATATTTTGAGAACATTTGAGATAGAGATTATGAATTATTTGAATTAGGGTTTGAGACCTACATTGTGCTCTTTGTTGGAATAAGTATGAAAACACTTGTTTAGGGTTTGTGAGCAAGTTGTGCTTCATTGGTTGAATGATTGTGTGAAACTCTTGAGCATTGGTTTTGAGTGATATTGAAAGTGAATGTGCAAACATTAGAAATCAAATTTGTGAAAGCAAGAGTGTAGATCAGAAAGATAGGTGTCATGTACTAGACTAGATCTATTTTTAAAAGGATCAATAAAAGTGATACATGTAGAAGCAATAGACTTAATGATTGAGTAGAACATATTGAGCTATTTGCAAGTGCATATTATTCTCTATATGTTCCAAAGGTTAAACGAATTCTGGATAGAATATGTCTAAACTGCTTCAAGTTAAAGGAATTACTTTGAAGATTAGACAAAGCATTTGATAGCATTGTGTGTAATATTTGAGATTTATTAAGCATATCTTGTGAGCTATTTTGAGCATGTTCTAGAGCATATTTGAGCAAGTATCTTGAGAAGGCTTAAGTACAAAAATGAGCAAGTCTTTGTGAAGGCTTGAGAGCAAAATTGGGCAAGTCTTTGAGAAGGCTTGAGAGCAGATTTAAGCAAGTTCTTGAAAGGGCTTGAAGGTAGATTTGAGCAAGTCTTTGGAGAAGTCTTAGGGCAGGTCTAAGTAGATTTGATTGGTTATTTTTTCAAGTTTTGTGTTAAGGCTTGGGGTAGATCTAAGAAGAGTTGATTGGTGATTTGTTCAAGCTTTGTGTTAAGGCTTGGGGTAGATCTAAGTAGAGTTGATTGGTGATTTGATCAAGCTTTGTGTTAAGGATTTGGGTAGATCTAAGCAGAGTTTATTGATGATTTAATAAAACTTTGTGTTAAGGCTTGGGGATAGATTTGAGATAGAGTTTGGTGTAGATTTATGAGTAGAGTTAGAGCATATTTGTACTAGACTTGGGATAGATTTTGGTGCAGATTTGAGATAGAGTTGAGAGTAAGCTTTGGAGGTGACAGAGTAAAGAGGATAGTAGTCTCCAGTGGATAGAGATCCATTATCCAGTGTAGTGGGGACAAAGGTCTCCTATGGAGAGAGATCCACAAGACAGAGCAATGGGGGCAAAGGTCTTCTAGAAGATTACCAACCAAAGTAGAGGGGATAGATTTCTCCTGTAGATAGATATTCATGAACTAGAGTAGAGGGGATAGATTTATCTTATGGATAGAGATCCACAAACTAAATCAAGGGGAAAGAGTTATCCTATGGAGAGTGATCCGTGAACTAGCTGGGGAGATAGATTTCCTCTGAGGAGAGATATCCACAAACCAGTTGAGGAGATAGAGTTCTCCTAGATCAAGTTCCATTAGCCAAATAAAAGGGGAAAGGGTTATCCTATGGAGAGAGATCCAAAAATCAGAGCATAAGGGATTGGTGTCTCCTTTGGATAGAGGTCCATAAGCATTGTAATAGGGAATTGATTCCCAATAATATTTGTTGAGAAAATTTTAGTAGAAATATTTTCTCCATGGAGTAGCCCACATTGGGTGAACCACGTTAAATTGGTGTCTCTCTTATGTGTGATGATTTGTGCATTGATTTGACTACTGCTATTAATATTGCAATTGATAATATTGGATAATATTTTTTGGGAAAGAAAATTAAAATTTGGTCTTATATTGTTCACCCCCTATCAATATAAGTTTGTTTTCTTCAGCTAATCACATCCCAAACTCAATATTGGATGAACCAAATTGCTTTGATTCAACCTCTAGAGTAGGCCAGTATGCCTTGTCAACTTAATGGGTGTTGACTCGTTTTAGATCAATGTGTATAGAAGCTTAAATATAGATATGAGAGGGTTAAAAAATAAATGGAATAATAGTATATAGATGAAGCTAACAGTATAGGCATCTATAGAGACTCTCCTAATAGGTTAACTTTCAAAGAAATACTTGTAGCTAATAGCATTTAATATTTTTCCATATTTAGTATTAAAGCCGATTGCATCCTTCAAGAATTATTTCAAACATCAAGAGTTTCGATAATCCAAATTAATAAAATTATATTAATAATTTGACTAAAAAATTAGAATTCTTTCCAGGAATACATATAAACATGAATCATTTCAAGTTGTTCTAATTTAGCAATCCAATTTAACAAAAAATACTAACCATAGTAGCAGTAGCAGAAATGACTTCACAAAGGGATAATTTGAAATATAGGAAGATGCAAATCTAAGGTAAACACTCCAAGTAATGCTCCTTTCATTGATAAGTAGGATATATACAACAATAGTGCAAGCAAACACTTTAGAGTTGATCTTTTGAAAGGTGGACGAGACCTTTATTTATAGTTTAACAATGTATTTCATTAAGAATAGAGCATTACAAGGAAGGACAATGCTCTGCCAGGGAAGTGTTGACGTGGTGGTCTCAAAATAAATTCAAGAAGAGGAGTTATTCCGCTACGTTGACCTTCTACAAATACATCTACAACTTTCTTAGCTTTCATGGTTTTCAGCTGTGCAATCTCACCAATAACACATATAAGTCGCTCCTTATTCTTGCAGTCTTTGTCTCATTATTGATCTGTAACTACAACTTGCTAGGAATATCAAACACTTTGGCTTCTCAGCTCAACAATATTTTTTGGCATTTGCCATCTCTACATCACATTCAAATATTCATCTTATTCACATCTAGATTTAGTTTCATTACTATCCATTGATCTATCTTCAAATGGTCAAGATTGAGCTTTCAGAAGACTTATGTATGTTTGTAGCTTTGGGTATCTAGGTTGCACGTGACTGCATTTATTTTCTCTAATATCAACCCAAGGTGAAAGTATAGTGCAGAATATAGAGACCACATCTTGAAGGTCCTTTATTTGGAATTTGACCATGTTTATTGTGGTATGATATTTGAATAGATAGCACGGGGTCACATTTTCTCCTTTACATTTGGTTTCTCAACTTTGGCCTAAGATTTATAATCTAGGCCACACTTCTGATTTCTAGATTAGTCAATCCAACTATGTTGACTACGATTTAAAAAATTCCCTCGTGGCTTGCTACTTGTTTTTGCTAAGTGTAGCCTGGGTACTCCTGTAGCTGGGTTGCATTTTTATTTCATAAATAGCAAGTTTGACAATATTGACTACAACATGGGAAGAGCTCAGAGTTGGATTGTATTTATCTTCTTTCGATTGCTTAATCATCAAAATGCATGTATTGTAAGATAAGGAACTCGATCGCACTTTGAAATGAGAAGTCTATTGGATCAAACTATGTTCACTATGGCTTGGAATCATGCTTGTCAAAATGTGACCTAAAAACATTGTGAGCTAACCTGCACTTTTATTGTACCTTGCACAAATTTGAAAATTTGAATTGCAGCCTCAAGCAAGATGTGGGCTAAGAACACTTGTTCAAAGGCGATGTAGATAAAACTCCTCAATTCTTAACAAAAAAATTCAAAATTTTACAAAATTTCCTCTTGTGGCCTTTTGGGCCTATATTTTGGTGCCTCCTAGGTAACTTTACTTGCATAGTTAAAGAACTTAGAGCCTTATATATTAGGTTCATGGGGTCAAAAATTGGATAGATGGGGATTACGGGATGAAATGAAAAGAAAATATAAGGAATGGGGAATGCCAATAAAAATGGATGATAAGATTAGTGTGATAAGTAACAATGGTAACGAATGTATGAAGGTAATAAGGGAGATAAGAATGGATGGTGGTGAGAAGTGAATATAAGATGTACTCCATCAATCCACAAAATTATGGCTCAACAAATTACTTTCTCACAACTGTTAGCCTTTCGAACACAAAAATTGAGATATTTAGATACTAATGGTTCATGAAGAGGCAACATGAAAGACAAGCTTTCCTTACTCTAGCTAAGAACAACTCTACTTTTATGGGATTAATTGTATATCTTCGAAAAACTGCAAAAATTATGACTTCAATCGAGTGCAAATAATGTCTCAAAATGTCACTTCTTTATGACTACCACCTTCATGCATATTTGAAAATATATGCAGAGGGTAATAGTACATAAAGAAACAAAGCAAAAGGCAAAACATCTACTTGTTTAGTGTAGTGTGAAATCCCTTTTAAAGCTCAACCGCATGACTTCTTCATGTTGCCTACAATGTCATATTTTCTTGCTTCTTTGATACTTGTTAGACTAAAGTCACACACAAATGTGTTCATTTTAAGGATTATTTTTGCTCAACCTATTGTAGTGGAACTTTCTATTATTTGTGCTCTTCCTTTTTCTCTTTTTGTTCTCCTTGGGGTTTCTTAATTATTTCCACATCACTATCACCTTTTTCTTGGTGAGCCTTTCAAAGACTCTCTTCTTGCTCTTCTTGATGCAAATTTTGTGCATCTTCCTCTTGTCTTGCATCCATAGCAACATCATTTTCATGTTCCTCATCAGAATCATCTCCCTGTTGTTCATCCTCTTCATATTGATATTCTTATTCATTATCTAACTTATTTTTTACCATTTCTTGTCCTCCTTGATCAAACAATTATTCCATGTAGGCCAGTACTTCCAAAGCTTAATTCCAAGCTGATGGGGAGGGGTTCTTTATCTCCATTAATAGTTGATGAGTTTCTCTCAACTTGGTGATATTTTCATAAGATAAGAATTATCCCATTTCAACCAATTCCCCATTGTTTGATTTATTATAGTTAAGTATTTTACCAGCTTCAATACTTGATCATGTTCAATGGGCTCAAACCAAGCCTCTATTTTAGTGTCATCTTGGATAATGGATTTCACATCTACTAGGAGATCTTCAACTATCCGCAGAGTGGTTTCTTTATTATAGAATCCTTTGAAATCATCTTAAGGTATTTGCTGAGTTAAATTAAAGATATTTTCAACCCTATCATCAATTTTATCTATCAACAACCATCTCTTTTGGATTAGTTTATGTCTCCTTAAGACTATTTTGGCTATCAGTCTTGTAGTATTTCATTCCCTACTGGTAATTGGCTTGGTGATGAAATTATATCTCAATTGAGATAATGCATAAATTATTGAGGCTCAGGAGACCATTGGGTAAACTTCACTCCAAACTATTTCCAAATCCCTTTTGGCTTGCACTAATAGGTGATTAGCCTCATCTAAGAAACCAAGCACAGGTTGTATCTAAGTACACTTTTCTAGGACCTGGCTCCACATCTCTTTTCTTATTTGCTTTACTTTTTTCTTGGAAATTCTTTTTTCTCTAGTTTTTCAACTTGCAGCTATTACTACAAAGATTCCATAAGCTTGGCCTAATCTTGGACTTGTTTCTTAACTTCTTCAAGTTCTTGTTTTGAAACTTCTCTTTCCAGCTTTGTATCTCATTGTGCAAGATCTTTTCTATGATTTTTTGTGCCTTATTTGTTGATGTGACAATAAATAAGCTAATGTACATTAATTTACAGGGCTTTAAATAAGCCTTATTAAAAACAATAACCCGTAAAATATGGGATTAACTCTTGCCGACAACACACTTGGCCAGAAATGAAAATATCGGCAAAAAGTGTCGGCAACAAATGTCAGCAAAACTAACTTTAGGAATAATAATAAAATGAAACTAAAAATTAAACCTAAAGTATCAAACCTAAGGTTAAACCTCATCACTCGTCCCATCAAAAGAAGCATTGGACTCCAATGATTTTAACAAAGAGGGAAAATCTCGGGATATTAGATGAGCAGAAATCCAACGAGCCTGGTGTGGAAATTGGCCATGACGGGCAACAAGATATGAAGTAGAAGTACCCTGGCGAGTCTGTCGAGTCTTCGTATCAAAGAGTGTATCGACAGTAAGCAGAATTTGTGCATCAGGAACCACATCAATAGGATGAATGATAGCTAGAATGGATTCCAAGATGGAATCATAGTATGGTTTAAGGAGATAAACATTGATGGCATCATGAATGCCAAGATGAGCTGGAAGATCTAAGCGAAAGGTATTCTTTGAAATTTGTTGAATAATGGTATAAGGTCCATAGCAGAGAGGCTTTATTTTGCTACGTACCTTATCCATAAAATGTTGCCTGTCGAGATAAAACCATGCTTTGTCACCAACCTGAAAATGATGATGAGTACGGTGTCAATCCATTTGTTGTCATTACTTCTGCTGAGTCTTCTGAAGAATCTATACCACTTTGGATTGAAGGCTCTGTAGGTGTTGTACAAAATAGTTTACCTTTTCATGCTCCTTGATATGCATGGTAGCTGGTGAGGGCAAGGACAAAGGTAACTCATAAGGAGCCAATGGCTGAAATCCAAGGTAAACATCAAAAGGAGAGTGCCTAGTAGAACTGTGAATGGCCCTGTTATACGCATGCTCAATGTGAATGAGGCTTAAATCCCACCTGGATAGAGTGGAATGATGGTAAATCCTTGAACTTTGCAAAAGCATACGGTTAACCACCTATGTCTGCCCATCAGACTGTGGATGATAAGTAGTAGAGAATTTAAGTGAAACTCCTAAGATGTTCCAAAGGGATCGCCAAAATTGACCCACAAATCATGAGTTTCAATCGGATATAATGCTGGTAGGAAGACCAAAAGAGTGCCATACTGTCTCAAAGAAGAGTTGGGCCAAATCCTGAGCAGAACTTGTCTTATGACATGGAATAAATTTGGCCATCTTGCTGAATTTGTCCACAATGACGAAGATACAATCATGTTGCCTCACTATCATTGGGAAACCGTTCAATAAGTCCATGGAAATGCTCTCCTAAGGACGAGAAATAATGGGCAAAGGCATGCTCATGCCCAATTTCCTATTTGTGGATTTAGAACGGTTGTAGACGGCACATTGTCGCAAGAAGTGAAGGACATCTCTCTGCATGTGATGCCAAAATAAAAATCCCTGAAGATGATGTAGAGTTTTCTGCTTGCCAAAGTGTCCTCCATAAAGTGTAGAATGAGCCTCCTTCAAGAGAGACTCCCTATGCTCACGGGGAACACAAAGCTTATACAATTTATACAACATTCCATCCTGAATGTGAAAGTCTCGAAGGGCTCTCAAGTTGGAAGAGAAAGGATGAGAAATTTATTGAAAAACTTTGGCAAAATCAGGATCCAATGGATACTGTGAAGGCCAAGCCTGAAAACCAATATGAGACATAGTCACCATAGTCAAGGTTCGGGCTGACGGAGGACGACTCAAAAAATATGCCACTACATTATTTTGTCCTTTTCTGTACTTGATCACCAAATGGAACTGCTGCAAATAAGATGCCCACTTCATATGTCGAGCTTCCTTAATTTTAGACTAATATTGAAGAAACTTAAGGGGCCTGTGATCGGTGTGAACTACTGTCTCTTTACCCAGAAGGTAATATCTCTAGTATTTGGTGGCCTACACTAATGCATACAACTCCTTATTATAGGTGGAATATTTTTTTTGGCCTCAGAAATTTTTTCAAAATGATAGGCCCCTGCTTGGCCATTCTGTTTAAGCACGACTCCAAATGCATATTGTGAAGCATCTGTCTCGATATCAAAGGGTTGTGCAAGATCTGGCAATTCAAGGACATGTGCACTACATAATTTTTGTTTCAAAGTGTCAAAGGCCTCCTGCTATTCCTTTGCCCATCGAAACTGAATCTTGATCTTTGTTAAATGGTGCAGCGGAGCTGCAATGGTGGAATATCCTGCAATGAACTTGCAATAGAAATTAGCAAGTCCAAGAAAACTCCTCAACTATGCAATAGAAGTAGGAGTTGGTCATTGGAGAATGATTTCGATCTTAGCAGGATCCACTTGAACTCCTTTTTCACTGATTACAAATCCTAAATAGGCAATGGAAGTTTGCCCAAAAGAACACTTGGGAAGATTGGCATACAATTGGTTCTTCTGAAGAGTTTGAAGAACATATTCCAAGTGCTCAAGATGACTTTTCCAAGTTGGGGAGAAAACAAGGATGTCATCTAAATAAATGATTACAAATTTATCCAAAGAATCACGGAATACTTCATTCATTAGTCGCATGAATGTGGCAGGAGCATTCCTAAGACCAAAGGGCATAACAAGCCATTCAAAGAGCCCCATCTTAGTCTTGAATGCAGTCTTCCAGGTATCCTCTGCCTCAATTCTGACTTGATGATACCCACTTTTGAGATTGGTCTTGGAAAAGAATTTTACTCCTTGGAGCTGATCCAAGGGATCGTCAATTCATGGAAGTGGATATCGATTTTTGATGGTGATCTTATTTAGTGCTCTAAAATCAATGCATAGTCTCCAAGTTCCATCTTTCTTTAATACAAGGAAAATAGGTGAAGCATATAAAGAAGTGCTAGGTTTAATGAAACCTTTTGCTAACAAATAATGAATTTTTTTTTTTATTTCTTCCATTTGCACTATTGATTGTCTATACATTGGAGCATTAGGAAGTGAAGCGGCAGAAAAAAATTCAATGTTGTGATTAATTATTCTTTGAGGTGGAAGACTTGTAGGTTCTTGAAATACATCTAAATATGATTGTAGCAAAGAACTAACTGAAGCATGCATATGTTGTTTTTGCTTAGGTGCTTGATTGTGTGGTCTGATAAAGATGAGTGCTAGTTCCCTTGCTTTATTTACAGCTTTACGTGATTGTCTACAACTGAGCATCAAATTTTGTGGAGTTTGTTGAGTGCTTCTGATTATGTAGGCCTTATCATCTTTGTGTAAGGTATATGTATTTTTAAACCCATCATGAATAGACCTCCTATCATATTGATAGGATCTTCCAAGCAATAAACCACAATAGTCCATTGGAGTGACATCACACACAACTATGTCCACAAAAGAGGGACTGAAAGCAAAATTCACAGTGCATGTGTGTGTGATGTCTGATGAAGTCCCGCTATCCTTCCACCCTAAAGGATACGTATGAGGATGGGGATTCATTGACAGCTTTAGTTTTTCCACAACGGACCTCGCAATTAGATTCTTCTGCGAGTCGTTATCGATGATACAATCAACTACAAAGGAATCATTGAGGTGAACCGTGGTTACAAAAAAGTTCTCACTATCCCATTTTGAAGTGTTTACGAGGGTTAATTTGTTCAACCCAACCAATTCCTTATATATCTTTCTTTCCCTTGTAGCCTCAATGGGACCTTCTTGAGGTTCCTCATTTGTAGGCTTTACAACTAGGGACTTCTTTTTCAAATTCTTCAACTTAAAACATTGATGTTTTTTATGACCCTTCTTCTTACAATAAGTACATTCCACATAAGTTTTGGAAGATTTTGGAGAAGAAGAAGAGGAATAAGAAGAAGTGGGAGAAGGATAAGAGGGGGAATAAGAAGAAGACTTAGCCACCTTGGGTTTTTGTTGTGAAGCCTTTGGATTTCATCCTGATGATGAAGAGTGAGTCTCGCGCGATGATTCTCGCAATTCCTCCTCCGCAAGAATGGCTTGATTGAAAGCCATATCAATGCTTACAATGACCTTGTATTTCAACTTGTGATAAAGTGGTTCTTGCAACCCACTTTTGAATTTGGTGACAAGTTGAACAGTGGAATCCTCCACTGAATTCAAAATTCACAACTTGTTAAATTGCAACACATAGTCATGAACACTCATATTAGCAGTTTGTCGAAGACAGAGCCATTTGATTTCAAGGTCTTAGGCATAATTTGAAGGGTAAAAACTACTCTTCAAAACACGTTGCAATCATCCCATGTATCAATGGGATTTTGTGTCCTCTGACAATCGGTGACAAGGATCTTAGCAAGTCCTGACAATTTAAGCTTACCAAAAGCAACTTTTTGGGCTTTATCTAACTTGGTGTACTCGAACCAACTATCTATGTCTAAAATCTAGTTGTTGAGAACTTCAAGATCCCGTGAACCATCATAGATGGGAACATCACAATGCAGTTGAATATCTTGAGTGGTGACCTTATTGGCCAGAGCACTCACAAGTTATGTGAGTTGAGCCATTTTGTCGACCAATTCGACTTCCATTTGGGCTCAAGTTCGTGCTAGTACTGATGTGTCGAGGTTACAAAAAGGGCAAATATAAATTACCAAAAAGTTTTGCACAAAAAGAAAGGCAATTTTTTTTTTTTTTTTTGCAATAAAGTAATTGATAAATAAAAATGTGCCAATTAACCTTTACCACAAAGGAAAACCTCTACTGGCCAAAACTATCGCACGCGAACCTGCGAATAGGCGGGCAGTCTTCCCTGGCGACAAATTCTACGGTGGCCGCTCGTTGAAACAAACGCACAACCGGCTAACGTGGCAGTTCGATCTCCCGCGTGAAGCGTGCTACCCATGGCAATTTCGTGGGCGTTAAAAGAATATCGCCGAGAATCGAGAGCACCATGGCGGAAACAAAAAATAGGAAACAATTTTGGAGAATGGACAGCGTCACTTCGTCGAATCAGTTTGGTGAAAACGCTATGGTGGAGTCATCCTGCAATGCGGCAGAGAAAGCAGAGTATATCGTTCATGCCAAATGGAAAAAAATCCACCAGAGCGGCGTGTGTATCCGAGAGAGGTAATTAACGCCAATTTGTGCAGAGTGACGCCGAATGCATTGAAAGACAACGCTGGATGTGAGCCTGCAAATGGCAGTGAAACTCAACAAACCACCACGGAAAGAAATTTATAGATATCACTTGTAGAAATGCTACAAAAAGGCGATGAACTTAATGGCAGAGGGCGTAGAGGAATTGAACAGAGCCAGCAATGCGTCCAAAAAATGGTAGAACAAACGCTTCGATCGCTGTCAGAGATGCTTCGATCGGAAGCGGAGGGCAATCGGCTCTCAGTTGGCTCTCAACGTTCGATTGGAATGAAAAACAGGGCGACAATTATTGATGAAAACACCCAAAACTTAAAAGACCTGGCAGTCGCCAGTCTCTGCGACAGACGGTGCTGCGGCTCTCGAAATAATACGGCGCTGCAAAACTATGACATCGATGTGACAATCTAAGGCACAAAGTAATTCTGAACGCCCACCAAGGTATGTCGAAAGCCTTCCAATGGTACACAGCGTCTTATGAAGGAAAAACTTACAACAATTGTCTGTTAATCAGCAAAGGCAAAGCAAAGGCAAAACTTGACAAAGTTTGCATCCAGTGCTGCAATCAACATTTGCTATCGAAGGTAGCTAATGGCAGAAAGACACTACAAAATTGTTGAGTTGGGCAGCAATTACGCAGCAACTTTACAAGCAAACAAAAAAGCTTCTGCAGGATACAATTGGCTGGAATGAACCAAAACCAGAGGAGATCGGATTTAACCCTAAATCTCCACACAATGTCCTGCTCTGATACCAGTTCTCATGTGGCAATAAAGAAGTTGTTGTACATTAATTTACAGGAATTTAAATAAGCCTTATTACAAACGATAACCCACAAAATATGGGATTAACTCTTGCTGACAACACACTTGGCCAGAAATGAAAATGTCGGCAACAAATATCGGAAAAACTAACTTTAGGAATAATAATAAAATGAAACTAAAAATTAAACCTAAAGTATCAAACCTAAGGTTAAACCTCATCCTTTGCTGACTCAAGCTTCTTCACATTTTCCTCTAATTTCTCATACCTTTCTATTACGATATCATTCTATCAAGCTATACCCTGGCTATAATATATTCATCCTCCAAGGACAACTACTCTATGTCCTCAATGACCTTTAGGAACTGATAATCCTCCAATGTCATATATTCTTCTATTTTACTAACTAGAAGGGTCATGGAGAATCTTGTCCTCTTTCTAGAGACTAGATCAACTATCATGTTTTTCTAAACCTAGTAGTTCCTTTATAAGGATAGACCAATTTCTTGCCCCAATAGCTTTGAGTACTCATATCAGCATGCTTAAATTTTTGTAAAGAGGCTATGGTAGGATGAGTGGAAGGGTTGGATGTAGTGATTAGCGATGGTAAGAATGGAATAGGAGAAATGGAAGTGATGGAATAGCAACAATAATGGAATCTATGTTGATAGCTTGAATGACAACTAAAGTTTCAGTTGTGTTACTTGTTACAACTGGAGTGGATGGTGAAGAAAGTGGAAACACTGGTATTTCTATGGAAACAAGGGTTAATGATATTTATAGGGATACTGAATGGATTTGGGAAGAGGATATTGGGATCTCTAATGAATGGAGGGAAGAGGATGCAGAATGAAATTGTGAAGTAGACTTTGGTAGTGATGGAGGAAGGTTTTGTATAGGTGATGATGATGACAACTCATTTTCATGAGAATGGGGAGGGGAATTTTCTAGGGAAAAAGGAGGAGAAGAATATTAGAAATTTGAGAACATACCTGCACCTACCAAGGTAGTTTATTGAAATATATCATCAGGTCTAGGTTGTTGTTTTTGATGAACTAGTTGTTTTGTCACCAAAACTTGTGCTTGTTCAAATGTTTGCAATGTGTGTCCTGATTTTATTTTCTTACTCCCATTTTTATAGGCTTCTACCACTAAGTCCTCAACCTCTCTTTTCCTCTCAATAAGGGTGTGGGATTAGCCTTTTGCTCAACACCTTGTTCTTGTGATGTAGATAGAGCAACTTCTTGAGCTGGTAGAGTTTGAGGTGCTTCAAAATTTGCAGCAGTAAATCTGATACTAGTGGAACTATCAATTTTTCTATAAGGCTTGTTGCTCCTAAGGCTAGGTTTTTAGACCTCATTCCTACTTGCAATACTTCCATAGGCCTTGTGCAACTTTTACTCTTCCCTGCACCAGAGTGTTCTATTTTCTTCATCAATTTAGCCCCCTTACTGTAGATTACTAATTGTCCTTGTGTGGTCTCAAAAGTATCCTATGTTTCTTCAGTATTTGGAGCTTGGGATATTCGCGTATCACCCTATTGTTGTGTTTGAGGATGAGGAGGAGGATTTTTCACTTCTGATCTTTTCCCTCTCAATTTATCCTTTTATGGATCCTCCCTTATTTCAACTTTATAGAAGCTTAATGATAGACTTTTCTTGTTGTTGGTTTTCCAAGTTTCATAATGTTCATCATCTCTAAGAACTGAGTATCTATCTAATGACCATACTTATATTTTACAGTATTTGTCTCTATTTTCATGTACCACCATTCCAAAATTTAACCTTCTTCGCACTTATACTTCTTCTTCACTTCCAAAATCTTTTCCACTATCAACAAATGAGATGGTTTATAGGTGGGGTCGTAATCGACTACTTATTCATAAAAATATCTCCACGAGGGTAGATGTTCCATCTTAAACACCTCCTATTCTAGGGGAGAATTTTCTTTGTTATTCATATCCTTCTTGATATGTGGCCTCAGAGTCCTTGAAAATTTAGGGGTTTTACTTGCATTAAGAGACTTCAATTTTTCCAAGAATTTATTGTCTGGATCATACCTCCACCTCTATGGGAGTTTTGTAAGCCCTAGTTTGAGCATTATTTTAGTGATTTACTCATGTTGCCCATTTTTTGTTAAGGTGATGTCTCCAAAATTATGAGTGTATCTGACTATGCACTTATTATTATGCCCAAAACCAAAGCATATATTAATAAAATCAATCTATTAGCAATATTCTAGTACTAACATTTGACTAATCACATAATGCGGCACTACAAATAGTTTTCCTATGAAGCCATACAGTCTTATTACTATCCCCTTAATGATTATGTACCAATCACCTTGCTCGGCCTGTGGGATTCTCAACAAGTCTTTAGCCAAGGGTGCATCCTAGGGAACTAACCATACATGATTTTCAGGGTCGATCCCAAAAATTCTCTATTGAAGTTATAATATGACTTTTCTTGCTTTAGAGACTTTGCCCATGTGTAAACTACTATAGGGTCACCCTCATCGTTTTTATCCTTGACCTTTATCCATTATATATCTTTCCTTGTAGTGGTAAAAAAACATCCATTCTAAGTTAGAGCAATGTATGAATGAGGCAGGTTGAGAATATTTTTTCATTGCTACCAACTATTTATGCATTCTTTTGGAAAGGAAATCAGGCCAATTAAAGTAAATGACCTTAGTATTACCACTAATAGTGGGCATATCATGCATTTGTATGTTCAAAATTTAGTAGGTTGTAGCTATTTACCAATATTATATGTTAATGTTTGATTCCAACCCTACTAATGATGCTAATATAGAGTAGAGCTCTGGATTAAAAAGATGATTGGTGCTCATTTCCTGTACCATCCTTTTGAGTTAGCACACCAACATAACTTTCTTCAACTCCATAAGCATATAAAATGAAATCTCTATTAAAATATGGGTTCACCAAGATTGAAGTAGTAGCAATGAATTTCTTAATCAATTCAAATGCATGTTTCCTTTTGTTAGTCCATTTGAAATCAACATTTTTCTTGAGTAATTCTGATATTGGCTTAATGATCTAAGCAAAGTCTGAAATAAATTTTCTCACAAAGTTAATCTACCCAAATAAAGACTATAGGATTTCTTATTCATCAAAAGTGGGAGAGCTAATATTCATCTCACCTTGTTTGGATCAATGGACATCCTATATTTTGACACCATGTGCCCTAATAATTTACCCTCATGAGGCACTTCTGGAAAACCTGCTCGAGATTATCAAGATGATCTTACCTCTTATGGGAGAAAACTATCATATCATCCAAATATATCAAAATTATTTTGTTGACCAACTCTCCAAAAGCATAATTCATGTCCCTCTGGAAAGTAGCACCAACATTAGAGAGGCAAAATTGCATCCTCTGATAGGTGAAAGTACCCCACTTTGTAGTGAATGTAGTTTTGTGTTGACCCTCATTTTTCATCCAAATCTGGTTATAACCCAAAAAACCATCTAACAAAGATAACCTTTCTACCATGGATACCATTTGTAAAATCTAATCAATCTATGGTAGGGGATAATGGTCCTTCAGTAATGCTCGGTTCAAATTTTTGAAATCTACACATAAGTGGATATCTCCATTCTTATTCCTTACAGGGACTAGGTTAGTGACCCAAGTAGAGTTTTTTACTAGATATATGATATTTGCTTTTAAAAAATTTAGCAATTATTACCTCATACACAAGCCTTTGGTTTTTTTCTAAATGGCCTGGCATCAGGTACCAACTCTATAGTGTGTTGGATAATGCTCTTATCATATACCTTTAAATCATCATAAGTCCAAGCTATTATGTTCAGGTATTTGAGGCACAAATTCTTAAATCCCTTAGTTTCAATTGTGGTGCATTTAAGACCAACTTTCAATATTTTTTCCTCTTCTACTTCAACTTCTTTATATATCTTAGCATCTACTTTTATCTTATTCAACTTCTTACCATATTCATTATCAAAGAGGCTTTCTAGGGTGATAAATCCTTTAGGGATTTGGTTATTTTTTAGTTGTATGATTTGTTGTTGCTTTATTTCTTGGGACATCTCATCATATGAACTAGTACAATCAATCTATTTAATCAAAAAATCAACAATATGTCCATCATTTTCAAATACTTGCTACAATATATGTCTATACAATACTGATGGTCTGAAGACAAGCTTGACTCTTTTATTCTTGTTAGATCCAAACTCTACTACTAGAGAAAAATTGGATCCTTGAATAGCTAAAGCATATACTAGAGTATTCTACTACCTTGGAACAACATGTAAATTTAAAGCATCAAATATTTTCATCAAGTCCCATACCCTATTCCTATAGGATTTCATATAATGATGCTTACTGTTGCATTTCTCTGTGATTTGGTTAACCATCAATTTTGAATAACCATAGATATCTAACATCTTAATGCCCATTTGTTTGCTTACATAATTCCTACGCATAAATATTCATACTCCATAGTACTATTTATGCAAGACCAAGTGAATCTATAAGAAAAAAATTAACCCCCTCTAAAGGATATTTTAAGACTACTTTGGCTCCCGCTCCGTTCTGGCATCTTACTCCATCAAAATGCATCATCCATATTTTGGATTCTCTTAGAGACTAATTATAAATAGCAAGAGTCTTATTCTCTATTTTTGATGACATGTTGTATGTACGTATTCCTATTTCAAACAGATCATGGACCTCTCTGAATGGTAATTGATCATTTACTTTCAAAATTTTAAGAAGTTATACTACCTCTGGTTCTCCTATCACAAATTGATTATACATATCCTCTTTAATCTTCTCAATATGGAATGCCACTGGCTTTTTAGGATTTATCCTTATCATTTTATCTTTATAAGGGATCATCATGCTAGAATGATCCAAATACATGTAACCTCCCTGTTTAGTAGTGAATTCCCTAGAAAAACACAAACCAAAATAAGGTTTGAGGTCCATTACCATAATTTTTTGCATGATAGTGATCTCTAGAGATCTTTGTAACTTCATCAACATATATTTTACAACACCCATAGTTTTGACTAGAGTGTCATCAAACTGTAAAACTCCACACTCACCATCATAGAGTGATGCTCCCACAAGATAGGATGGAGCATATGTTTGGGCCATGATTCACTTGGTTGAGGGGTTGGATCATGGTTCACCAGCTACCACTAGGGTATTTCACCAAAAATCCTACTTCCTAATTTAAAAAAGGTCTAGGTGTTTGTTGTGCTTTATATACCACCATGAGGGCCATCATGGGTTGCTTGTGGGATAATGACTCAAGACTATCATAATATTGCTCATAAAGGGTTAGGGTTTATGCAAGAAAGTACAAGAACTACATAGTACAAGAGCAGCAAAGAATAAACCCTAGAGAAAATATGGGGTTATTATTTTGTAGAGAAATGACCCCAGAGTTGAAGGGTTATTTGTTGTAGAGAATGGACCCTAGAGTTAGCATGGGGTCCACAAGAGAGGATGGAGCATATGGTTGGGCCATCATTCACCCATATGAGGGGTTGGGGTTCACCATCTATCACTAGGCCATTTTATCCAAAATCCTACTTTTTTATTTGCTAAGATCTAGGTGTCTGTTGTGCTTTATAATCTTTATTTTTATTAAAGATATTCTTCATCTTTCTCAAATAACTATTTTTTCAAAAAACTCTTTTATATCATTTTCATTAAGAAATAAAATTTGCTTGGCCAATTGGCTTAAAATTTTAAATTTTGCCAAGACAAAGATCAATAAATTAGCTAAATTATGTGTTATTTTGTTTTCTTCTTTACATACATATGATATTTTCAATATATTATCTATAACAATAGCTTCTTCTTTTTTAACTATGTGTGGCTTCTATTAGGGGCCACTCCCATTACAAAAACAAAACTTTACATTGATCTCATTATATTTCTATCAAAATAATTAAATCACATCCAACCTACCTTTCTATCAAAAATATTCTTCATATTTGTTTCTTATCAAAGAGATTTATCATCTTATATTGGAAATGTGTTGAATATTCTCCCTGTTATTCTAGCAAAGTTAACTCTAAAAGATACTAGACACTCTCCATGTATTCTCGTTGAGATTTTGGTTAGGGTTTTTAAGTTACTTTTAGACCCATATGGGTTGTTTTGGGTTAATATTTTTGAACCCATGGTTTTACGCCCATGGTATTATAAAACTCGTTCTTGTGTTATTTTTATTTAATTGCACTTACATCAAGGTTTGAAGAGATGAGAGATGAACATTATTGTATTAGAGATGGTTAAGTTTATATAATAAGGTGATATTATTGTGCTGGTTTTTTTTTTGTAAGGATTTTTCCAAGTGAAATATTGTGTTATGTGTGTATCTATTAGCTTCTTCTTTTGATTATGCATTTACTAATTTTCTAGATTTAGTTTATTAGGGAATTTTTCTTTTATTTGGTATCAAAGCTAGGTTTTTTAGCTTTGTTCAAAGTGTAAGGGTTTCAACATTATCATAAATTAATTCTTGAGTGGGAGTTGTATGTGGAAGAATCTAGGCGAAGAAAAATGATGGGAAGCACATGGGTAGAGAATGAAAATTTTAATGGATAAAATTTTAAGTTATGGAAACTCTAGGTAAAGGATTTTTTGGTTGATAGAGATTAGTGGATTGTAGTATTAGGAATAAAATCAACATCATTGATAGATGATAATTGGATAAAATTGATATTAAGGCAAGGATCTCTATCAAATTGTGCTTATCTATTTTGGTATTGTTGAATGTATCAACAAAGACCATGACAAAATTATTATGGGATAATCTAGGAACTTTGTATTAGATAAAATTACTAGTAAATAAAGTCTTTCTCCAGAAGAATTATTCACTTCGGATGAATGATGGTGACTCTATAGATGAACATTTGAATGCTTTTAACACTGTGGTAAGTCAATTAAACTTTGTTGAAGTAAAAATAGATGAAGAGAAAAAATGTATTACTTTACTTTGTTCATTACCTGATTCATGGGATAACCTAGTTATGACTATCACCAATACTACTACATTGGAAGTAGAGAATATAGTAAGAACATTTCTGTCTAAGAAAATAAGATGAAAATGTTTTGAGTATTATCATCAAACGAATACCTTGGTTGTGAGATATCTTTCTCAAGAAAGAAGCAAAAAGAAATCAAGAGAAGAAAATCAAAATCTAGGGGTAAATATGTTGCTCCAGAAAAGAGAAAATGCTAGAAGTGTGGTAAAATAAGGTATTATAAAATATACTGCATATATAAAAAGGCTGATAATAGTTGATGATCTAGTGAAGGAAAATTTGTAGAAATAAACACCACAAATAAAGATTTAGGGGACTTATTCTTAGTTGTAGTGTGCTCAAGTGAAAGCCATGATAAATGGTTGATTAACTCAGGTTCTTCCTTTCATATGACTCCTCATAAGGAGGGGTTATATGAATATGAATAGAGAAATGGATGTGAAGTCTTCTTGGAAGACAATTCGACATATAAAATAATAGATTGAGGAAGATTCAAGTTGAGGTTAAAATATGGAAGAATTAAAACCCTTTCCAATATGCTACATATTTCAATTTTGAGAAGGAATCTGATATCCATGATTAAGATGAATTATATGGGTGTGATTGTGGCATTCAATGAGGATAGCTACAATATGGTTCATGGAGTCATGGTGTTGGTAAGGGGATTTTGTACAAGAACTTTGTTTAGACTTGAGGCTAGCACTGTAAGTATTAATTGTAATAACTCTTCAGTTGTAGAGGAGAATAATAATGTTAAATGATTTTTTTAGAAAGGAAATTTTGGGCAAAAGTCATGTTAACTACTTGTTACCTCATCAATAGATCTCCTACCTTAGCTTTGGTGGATAAGACTCCATAAGAAGTGTAAACTGGTAAGAAACCTCTTAGTTATATAATATTTTTTGGTTGTGATGCTTATATGTATATCCCAAAAGAGAAGAGGATAAAGCTAGACTATAAATCTAAAAAGTGCATATTTGTGGTTTATAGTATTGGTGTTAAAGGATATACGTTGTAGAACCTAAAAATACATAAGATTGTTTGCAGTTGTAATGTGATATTTAGAGAAACAAAAGGGGTTTCGAAATAGGAAATTCAACCAAGCAAAGAACCTAAAATTAAAATTGGAACAGGATGAAGAACTTGTGGTAGAACCTAGTACTACAAAAAAGATGAACTACATAGAAAGTCTAAAGAGGAAAATTCAAAGGAAGAAGGTGAGAAGGAAGTTGAAGATGCAGAACCTAGAACTCCAAGTTTGAGGAGATCATATCGAGTGAGAAGACTCCTAGAAAGGTATAGCCCTTCAAATTTTTGTTTTGCATTTAATATATCAATTACTAATGAAGAACCCAAGACTATAAAGGAGGCACTTCAATCAAGTGAGAATAAGTCTTGGAAAATGGCTATGGAGAAATAAATGGAGTTTCTAGATAAAAATAAGATGTGGGACTTGGTGAAATTACCCCATGGAAGAAAACCTATTGGTTTTAAGTGGGTATTCAAGAACATGTACAATGTAGAAGGAAAGTTGGAGAAGTACAAGGCTCTGTTGGAAATATTAAAGTATTGTGTTGTCATTTATGTCAAAGTATGCATAAAGAAGAAATATTTGTCCAAGATTTGATGATAAAAAGAGCATGTTACAAGGTTGGCAAAAGAAAGCAAGGCAAATAGAATATTCTTCAAAAGGGATGAAGTTACAAGGTTGTCAAAAAGAAATAAGGCAAATATGTTAAGGAGTATAATATTTAAATATTATAAAGAGGATTTAAAAAGGACAATGGACCAAGGTTTAAAGGACAAGAGAAAATATTTAAATGCAATGGACCAAGGTTTACAAGACAAGAGAAAAAAATTCAAAATACAAATGGACCAAGGTTTTAAAATAAATATTATAATATTTTTAAATATTATAATGCAAAGTTTCAAAAAGGAGGATGGCAAAAAAAATGCACATAGAGGAAATAAATTTGAATTGTTTCTAGTGTTGACATTGTCCAAGGCAAAGGAGGGCACATATATTTATACCCAAGGTCTTACCTTAGGAAATGATCACTTGAATTGTGCATCAATTCCCATTCGTCGAGAGAGCTAGTGAACGACAAAGGTAGTAAATATTATAAGGCACAGTATTTGAAATATATCCGTGGGAGCATTGGTTGATGTCACACCTGCTGGCGTAGTGCAGTTGGTCACTAGTCGTGTGTTAGAGCACTGGGCAGAGATAGGTCTTAGGGTTGAGTCTTCTCAATGATGGGTTTTTTGTAGAAGAGTTTTTATTGTTTTCAAGGCAGAGTTGAAATAAATTATGCAGGCCACCTTTTGTGTCACCAAGTCGTGATAGCACAACCAATCGTTGAGTACTTTGGAGAGCGTTGTCTTACGCGTTGATAGAGTTCGATTTATGATAGCATCAGAGGTATTTGATTTTTGTTGAGCAAAAAAATTTAGGAGGCATAAGGTTTGATTAATTTAGTTTTTGTAAGGTGTAAAGGTGGTTGTGTAGCAAGTCTTTCTAAAAGCTTTGTTAGAGTAAAGTGTTGTTGATAAATGTGTGTACAAGAGGTATAAGGGTTGTGCAAATATTTTAGAAGTGTTGAAAGTTTAGAAGGGAGTCATAAGGTGTAATAAAATTATTTTATTTATGTAATGCTTCCATGAAATAAATTAACATTAATATGTTTTGGGTACTGTATGAGGATTGAAATATTACATTATTAGAAATAAGAGAAATGGGTGTACTTGCGTATACTGCCCAAAGAAAACCAATAAAGGGCACACCGACTGCTTCACTACCCAGCAAAGAGCACCTCACAAGCAGTCTCGCCGGTGTAGTGTCTAGAATGGCAGAGCCTCAAAACCCAGGTAACCGAGATTCGCACAGCCCCAACCCCCAAAGAACCAACTCCAAAAAACACCCACAAATCTCAAAAACAACCACAACATGGGCTCCCACCCCAAACACCCCCCCAACACACCCACCAACACCACCCCCAACCACCACCACACACCCCCCACACCCCAACACAAACCACAAACACCCCAAACAACCAACAATACACCCCACACCACCAAAAAACACCCCCCAACAAAAACACAAACCCAAACACCACCCAACACCACCACCACCACCCAAAAAAACAAAAAACCAAAACCAAAACCAACACCACAACAACCAAACCAACCAACAAAAACAAAACACCACACCACACCAAAACCAAAAACAACAAAACCCCAAAAACCAAAAAAAACCACCCAACAAAAAAACCACCCACACACACAAAACAAAAACACCCACCCACCAAACAACACAAAAAAAAAAACAAAAAAAAAAAACCCACCACAACCCACCACAAAAACCAAAAAAAACACACCCCCACAAAAAAACCAAAACAAAACAAAAAAAAAACCCCAAAACAAAAACAACAACAACAAACAAAAAACAAAACACAAACAAAACACAAACAACAAAAACCAAAAAAAAAAAAACCAAACAAAAAAAAACAAAAAAAAAAACAAAAAACAAAAAAAAAAAAAAAAAAAACAAAAAACAAAAAAAAAAAAACAAAAAACAAACAAAAAAAAACAAAAAAAAACAAAAAAAAACAAAACAAAAAAAAACAAACAGCAACATTTACATAACAAACAAATACACCAAAAAAACAAAAAAAAAACAAAACCAACAAAAACCAAAACATAATTAAAAAAAAGCATCAAAACAAACAAACAACAAACACCAAAAAAAACAAACACTCAACAAAAAAAAAACACAAAAAACAAACAAAACACCCAAAACAAAAACCCCCCACACACCAAACAAAACAAAACAAACAAACCAAAAACAACACAAAAAAAAAAAAAAAAAAAAAAACACAAAAAAAAAAAAAAAAACAAACAAAAAACAAAAAAAACAAAAAAAAAAAAAAAACCCACCCAAAACACAAAAAGAACTAAAATCATAACAAAACCAAAAAAAACAAACAACCCCACCAAACCGAAAGAAAAACCTAACCAAATGAAAAATATATACACAAACCCTAAAAACAACCAACCACAAAATAAACACAATCCCCCCCCCCCCCCCCCCCATCCTATCACCTCCAAAAATATCCAAACACAAAAATCCAACAATCAATCAAATGTACTAAAAATAATTATCTCAAAAAATAAAAACCAATGTGTCATCCCCAAAAATAAAAAAGCTCCCCCCCCAACTATAATCCCAATCCATACCTAAAAAATAAAAAACATAACTAAAAAAATCACCCCCCCATCACCAATCCCCCCCCCCCCCCAATAAGCCATCCTAAAGATAAAAAAATCCTAGTGTTCAAGGTCTTAAACCCCTAACAAATAATCATTACCAAAGCCAACTAAAGAATAAACAACACAACAAAATAAAAAAAAACAATACAACATAAAAAAAAAAAAAATTCAAACTTTAAAAATATTAAACCATATCTATAAAAAGTTTTAAAAATAATTAATTTTAATATATAAATGCAAAATTTATTCCAATAAAGAAAAAAAGAGAAAAAAACAAAAATAAAAAACAAAATCCCATGAAACCCAAAAAAAAAATTAAATAATAAAATAAAAAAACATAAAAAACAAAAGGAGGCTTGCCTAGTAGCAAAAGGAAGTTGAAGAAATTGACTTTGGTGAGATTTTTTCTTCAATGGATAAACTAACTTCAATTAGATTTTTGTTGGCTATTTCTATTGCTTTTGATTTTGAAATAGAACAAATGGATGTAAAGACAACATTTCTACATGGTAAACTTGATGAAGACATATATATGTTACAACCAGAATTATTCAAGGTAAAAGGTAAGGAGGACTTGGTATTCAAGTTGAAAATTTCTCTTTACGGCTTGAAGCAATCTCGAAGAATGTGGAACCAACAATTTGATAGGTTTTTTTGACACTTGGGCTTGGAAAAAGTAAAGTAGATCCATGTGTGTATTTTAAACAAGAAGGTAAAAAATTTGGTATCATTGTTTTGTATGTGGATGACATCTTGTTACTTGGTAACACCAAGCAGATGATAAAGTTACTAAAATCTCAATTATCTTTTGAATTTAGCATGAAGGACTTGGATGTTGCAAAATTTATTTTGGGTATGGAAATAATAATGGATTGTGCAAATAGAAACTTATCGTTAAATCAAAGAAAAATGTTGATTTGATACTATAGAGGTTTAAGATGCATGATTGTAAACTATTATGTACTCCATATCATGTTGGTCAAAATTTATCTGTTGAATAGTGTCCTAAAAAAGATGATAAAATTGAAGAAATGCATCATGTTTCTTATGCTAGTATTGTTGGTAGTCTGATGTATGCAATGGTTTGTAGTAGATTTGATATTGTACATGCAATGGGAGTAGTTGGAAAATATATATCCACTCCATGAAATGAACATTGGACTATTGTGAAGAGGATCTTTAACTACTTGCGTGGAACTTCAAATTATGCTATCTATTACCAAGTACAATCTAGAGATAGTAATATTGTAAATCTACAAGGTTTTGTGGATTTTGATTGGGTTGGATATCATGACAAGAGAAGATCCACAAGTGCTTATGTGTTTAGACTATTTGGAGGGGCAGTAAGTTGGATGAGTAAAAAGCAATCAATGGTTTCTTTGTCTAAAATAGAGGTAGAATACATTGCAACAACTCATACCTGTAAAGAAGCAGTGCATCTATAAAGGTTGTGTTCAACATTTTGTCTTAAATAGAAGGCTGTGAAAATTGGCAATGGTAATCAGTGTACAAAATTATTTTTGGCAAACCATTTTGGTTTTCATGATCAATCAAAACATATTGATATCAAGTACCATTTTGTGAGAGATATGGTTGAAGGGAATCGAGTGATGTTGGAGAAAGTTGATACAAATAATAATGTTGTTGATTCATTAACAAAGGTTGTACCTACTCAAAAAATTTCTTGGTGTAGAAGATCTATGGGCATGGTTGCCCTTGGCAGTTGACGGTGTCAGTTTTTAGTCCCTATGAAAATTATTCAAGTGGGAAAATTTTGAAAATGTGTTGAATGTTTTCAATGTTATTCTGGCGAGGTTAACTCTAAAAGGTACTGGACACTCTCCATGTATTCTCATCAAGGTTGTGGTTAGGGTTTTTAAGCTATTTTTATACCCATATGGGTCGTTTTGGGTTAATATGTTTGAACCCATGGTTTTATGCCCATGGTATTGTAAAATTTATTATTGTATTGTTATTTAATTGCACTTGCATTAAGGTTTGAAGAGAGATGAGAGATGAACATTATTGTATTGGAGATGGTTAAGTTTATACAATAAGGATATATTATTGTGTTGGGTTTTTTTCCTATAAGGGTTTTTCCAGGTGAAATATTGTGTTATGTGTGTATTTATTATCTTCTTCTTTTGATTTTACATTTACTACTTTTCTAGATTTAGTTTATCAAGCAACTTTTCCATTCATCTTCCTCACTACTAACTTTTCACAATCAACTTCTTTTTATTATTTCATATAGATTCCTTGCAAAATTAAAATTTTGTCAATATAAAATTCAACACCCTGAGATGAGGGAAGAGAAAACTAGGGCATCATTTGGGTAGAAAAAGGAATTTCTAGTTGTTGTGGAATTGAATAGAAGATTTTTGCCCTAGGAGGGTCCAATGGGAACACCTCTGGATCCTCTTTTATAGAGATAGAGTTTTTTTGCATATTTGTTAAAGGATAAATCTCTAGCAAAGACTGAAGAAGCACAAAAAACAACATTAAAAATGCTCTTTACGACTACTAGAAAAATATCAGCATCTCAATGAGTCAATGGATGCTCACCATAATCAGAATCAAGGCCAAATATTGTCATTAAGCAAAGGATGGTAGAAGAAATATTTGTATATAGAGCTAATCATGATATGATTTGTAAATTCATGGGTATTTTCCCTACCCTAAATTTTTTGCATTCCTAGGTTTGACAAATCTGGGAGCCTCTTGGTGAGTATTCTATGTGGTCTATTAGTAATGGATGTTTTATTATTAGTTTTTCTTCACTTACGGATAGAAATAGGGCTTTCGAATCAAAAAAGAGAAATCATGGTCCAGCATTATTATTTTTTCAAACCGGGAGAGTGGGATTTGATCCTCAAATTGAACCCACTGCTATCCCAATTTGGATCTATTTATGTGCACTTCTAATGGATTTTTAGAGTGATAAGGTATTGTAAATCATCGATAATTCTCTTGGAAGATATTTGGATGTTTCCAGAGACACAATGGAAGGAAATATGATTGTTTATGCTATATTATGCATGGAAATGGATCTGAGTCAGCCTTTGTCAGCAAAAGTTAAACTCAAACTTGTAGGGCTATCTTGGATTCAGCAACTAGATTATGAGGTATTACCCTTCAAGTGTAAATTTTACCACAAGTATGGGTATTTTTCTCGATGCTACCCAAACAATATGAACATTAAAATGGAGGCTCCTCTATGAATGTTGACTCTTCCTAACGAGGGTAAGTCAACAATCAATAAAAAATAGTCAACATTTCTCAAGGTAAAGAACCACAGGGAGATGGTTTTGAATAGCTCAAAATAAGAAGGCAAAAGAAAAAATATAGCAAAGAGCAAACCCAACTCAAGCCCTTCAATAGGTATGAGATCTTCAAGACACTAGTGGACCAAGAAGAAGAACAATTAATGGAAGGAGTGTATGGGAATAATAAAAACAATAACAACCATGTTCAAGCCCCTCTTTCACCTCCTCCCATCCTAGAGTAGGTAATTGAGTGCAATGAGCTACCATAATCAGATATTATAGGTGCATTGATAGTGCATAACCAATAGCAACCGATAATTAAGGATGTCATCATAGGTATAGCAAAAAAGAACATAGAAAGGTCAACTCTAGGGATAACTCAAGTGGAAAAGAGATCAGAAAATTAAATAAGGAATTGATAGCAGGTCAAGGAGACAAACTGATCGCTAGAGGATTGATGAGGCCAATAGACTCTTACTACTCTCAAGGTAACCAATAATTATATAATCATGGAATGTTAGAGATTTAAATAGTAGAACCCATCAATTTGTTGTTTGAAGACTCTTAGAAAAATATAAAATATTTTTTTTGCTTATCCAAGAGACAAAAATGTCATTGGATCTTATGTGTAAAATAGTAAATAGACTTTGGAGGGGTGTTGGTCATATGGAAGTGGCTACCCAAGGGGTCTCAAGAGGGATAGTTACTTTTTGGAACTCTATTGAATGGATGATAATAGAATATATAGCTTGGAGGGGTGTCCTCACATCACATTTTAGGAACAATGTGACAGTTGAGCAAGTTTTAATCATAAATTTTTATAGGGATCAAAACCTAGATGGTCAGATGTGTCAATGGAAAGTGGTGCATAACATGAGACTCTCAAGGGAGGAATTAGACTGGATTGTTGCTAGTTATTTTAATGCTAAATTATCCTCTAGATATCAGGAAGGGGTAACCCTAATTTTGGATCTAAGGGATCGAATTATTATTACCCAAGTCCATGCATTACACTTGATGGATATTAAATGTCTCAAAACCAACTATACTTGGACTTATAAGAGGAGGGAGTCACATAGCTGGAAGGTGAAGTTAGATCATTTTTTTGGTTTTAGAGGAGGCGTTTGTGAAATGGAATATTAAATTTTAGATTTTGGAGGGTCTAATTTCATATCAGTTTCCCATTTTTTGGAAGGGGGGATCAAGATAGTGCAGCATCATAAACTATTCAAATTTGAAAACTTTTGGTTACAAAAAGAGGAACTTTGAAATAAAATTCCACAATGGTGGGAAGAGGGATGCCCAACATATGGGACATCAATGTTTAGATTCCACAAGTAGCTTCACTATGTCAAGGATCAACTGAAACAATAGAGGTGAGCTAACAAGATAGACTTCTAGATCAAAGAGATCCATTGGTGGCCAAATGGGATGAGGTTCAAAAACACTTCAGGGAAGGAACAATTATAGAGCATCTCAAAGAAGAGGATGATGCATTGCGTAAAGTGGTTGAGGACATTGACAACCAAGAGGGTATCTATAGGAAACAGAGAGTAAGAATCACTTAGTTATTAGAAGGTGATAAAAATACCAAATTTTTCATCGGGCTACTTGTGCTAGGAGATAGATGAACAAGATGGAAGTTCTTCAGGATGAGAACAAACACTCCTTTGATACAATCCCAGGTATGCATTTTTATTCAATGGATTATTTTTTGAAACTATTTAAGGAAATTATGGTTCAAGATGAAGAGGCTCAAAAATAAGTTCTTGTTGTCATACCCTCTATTATCTTTGAATAATAAAATCAAGCCCTACTTAAAACCATTGATAGAGAAGAACTGAAGAAAGTAGTCTTTGAAATGAGTACCAAAAAATACTAGGTCCAGATGGCTTTCCAATTGAGTTTTTTTTGGCCTTCTAGTAGAACTTGGAGGAGGATGTAATTATTGTTATAGAGGAGTCCAGAGGTAGTCAAAGAATGCTTAAAGCATTAAATCATACATTCATTACCTTAATTCTGAAAGGGGAGGAGGGAGTGCATATTTCATATTATAGACCTATTACCTTTTACAATGTCATATATAAAATAAACACAAAGGTAATGGTTGAGTGGCTAAAGCCTCTTTTACATAGAATTATATCCTTGAATAAAGGGGGTTTTGTAGAGGATTGGAAAATCTTGGATGGTACGGTTCTATCTCAAGAGGTAATCCATCCAATGCAAAAATATAACAATAGGAAAATGTTCATAAAATTGGATATGTCAAAGGCTTATGATAGGGTGGAGTAGACAACAAGGTTTGCTAACATGTATCAAGGTGGGTGAGGAAGTTTTGACTCACCTATAGTTTGTGGATGACATAGGATTGGTGGGAGTGGCCAACTTCAGGGAAGCAAGAATGATTAGAGATACACTTAATGTCTACCTTAGGGCCACAAACCAAGTCATCAATGATAAAAAATCCAAAGTGGTATTTTTCAATCTTGATCAAAGGCTTCAAGATAAAATTTTAGAGATCTTGGGATTCATGAGGACTTCTCTCCCAGTGGTATACTTGGGGTTCACTTTGAATTTTAAAAAACTAAAAATAGATATTTGGAGGAATCTTTTGGATTGTATCAAAGAAAGAATTAATCATTGGTCTCACAAATGGTTAAGCTATGGGAGTAGATTAAATTTTTTTGCAATTAGTCATTCAAGCCATTCCAATTTATAAATTTTCTATCCTTGTTGCCCCATATACCATATGGAAAGAGTTGGACAACATGGCTAGAAAATTTTTATGGGGAGGAGTAAAAGGAGAGAGGAAATAGGCCTTAGTAGATTGGAAGAAAGTAAGCCAACCCAAGGTAAAAGGAGATTTGGGACTAAGGAGATCAAAGTTAAATAATAAAGCTTTGGATGGAAAGCTTTATTGGAGATAGATTTCCCAACCAACTTCTTTATTCAGTAGAGTTTTAACTAGTAAATATTTGGGATAGGTAAACCCAAATGAGGTGAGTCATTTCCCTTTGGATGGTAATGGATCCTTAGTGTGGCAAGCTATAATGTTTGGATCTCGGGTAGTGAAAGATAGATTATTTTGGAAAGTGGGGAGATGGGAAAAGGCACGATTTTGGATAGATTCATGGGATCAATACCCACCTATCATTGTTGAATTTTTAGAACTGTAACTAATAAAAATAGCCATGGAAAGCAAATATTGGATCCAAATTGAAAGTTATTTCAACACTAGTCAGTTGGGGATTATAAGTTTACGTAGTTTAAGAAGTTGGATGAGTTGCCAATTCCAATCCCTTCGAAATTAACACCCATCATGATTAAAATCTTTGTAGAAATATTTCTCACAAGTAGAGATGAGGAGGATGAATTAGCTTGGGATTATGGGAGCCTTGGAGTCTACACGGTGAAGGATGGATATGATAAGATCCTTCCAAAACCTCCTCATGCATATTAGGTTGGGGATTGGAGAAATATTTGGTAGTCCAAGGGTTGGTCGAAAGTAAACTTCTTTGCCTAGAAGTTCATGCACAATGGAATTTTGACTTTTGATAATCTCAAATGTAGAGGAACCATTGGTCCATATCAATGTGTTTTATGCTACAGGAGTGAGGAAATATCACTTGATTTTTGAGTGCACATTCACGTACCAGATCAAGGAGCGATGGTTTTTATCTTATAAAATTTGAGTCAATGGTGATTTCAATCGGATTAATATTTGGTAAATATGGAAGAGGGTAGATTTAAATATAAAGCTCTTTGTATCAGTTGGAAGCTTGGATTGAACTTCATTTGGTGATAAGTGTAGTTGGAGAGAAATGGCAAAAATTTTATATAAACCTTTTCATATTTAGATGGCATTTGGAAGGTAATTTGGAGCAAAGTCACATACACTATGGTAGTGTATGCTAAAGAGGAAACTTAGGCTATTATAGTAACAATGGAGAAGGAATTTGAAGTGCAAGAGGTGCAATAGAGAGAACTAGTTGGAAACCACCCCTAGAAGGTTGGATTAAAATTAATATTGATGGAGATACAAAAGGTAATCCGAGTAGAGCTGGAATTGGAGTGGTTTGCAAGAATCATGTTGGAATAGTGCTCTATTGGGAATTGCAAGGCCTGGGAAGGACCATAAACAATGAAGTAGAAGCCTTAGCTATCAAATCTGCTTCTATTTGGGCAGCAAAACAAGGTTACAGGAGGATAATCCTAGAATAAGATTCACAAATAATGGTAGGAGCTTTAGATTGCATGAGGAACTTTACTTTGAAGATAGAGGTTGAGGATTCTTGTCACTCAATTAAGGAATTATGGAGGGAATTAGATGATGTCATTCCAGTATATGTGAGTAGAGATATAAATAAAGTGGTAGACTTCCTACTAAGATGGGTACTGAGAAGGAGGTAGGGGTTTAGTGACATAGTGACATGGCTATTGAGGATGAGATGATTAGGCAGGTTGGTGAGCAAATCCAGTGTCTAGCTAATTTGGACAACCATTGTATAAATATGGTTAGGAGATTTAGCTCCAATGCAGATCTTCTTTTATTGTTGTAAACAAGTGGATGACCATTATAGAAATATGGTTTAGGAGGTTTGGCTCCAATACAAATCTTATTATAATTTTGTAAACATGTGTTCTCTTTGGCCAAGGCTAGGAGGAGTCTCATCCCAACCTATAAATGATCTTTGTTTTAATATAAAATTTTCAAATTATTTTTCAAAAAAATTCAACACCATGAATGGCTAAAATATTCGTTGTCCATTTTTCATATGTATAAATATAAATATGTTTTCTACAACAATCTGAGAGTTTCTTAATATCTTTTTTTAAGGTTCTTATTCATGCCCTTAATATTCCAAAATATTATTTTCATTGTTATTTTTTGTTTTTATTTTTGGGTTTAGCCCCACTTCTTATTAACACTTGTGATATTTGCTTTTTTCCCATATCAATATCCCTTTGGGGTTCTTTTTTATTTTGTTTTTGCTTCTTGGTTCTTCCCCTCTTTTAATTTCCACCAATACTTTCATCTTCATCCATCTCTTCAACCTTCTCACATTGCTCAAAGTAATACTTATCGTCTATAGGTTTGTCTTGTCATGTAGGATTTGTAGAGCAAGGGATAACCTCAAAAGCACATTCTTCTTTATATTGCCCTAGAAACCCTAAAGTGCAAGGACACTCTTCCAAAGCAATTACCTTATTATTCTACCCTAAAAACCCTAAATTATTACATACTTCATCCATCCTCCTTTCTTTATTATGTTGCTTTTGAAACCCTAAAGTGCAAGGGATAACCTCTATACCATTTTCACTTTTATTACCAAGAGAGAATTCTATACTACTTGAGGAAAATGAAGATGATTTACCTAGAAATATCTTGACCTCTTCTATTGTCTTTGTGTTTGGATTTTCCTCCATATTTACCTTTGCACCTTTAATTCCTTATGAACTTGAACTTACATATTATACTTTCTCATCCCTTATATCTTTCTTTGTTTCTTCTAATTGTTGATCCAAGTGAATTATGATGGCATTTTCCATAAGATGTTGTAGATAGGTTTTCTTTGCCCCTTCTTTAGGAGTGGAATATCTTTGATCTTATCTACATTCGATTAAGTATGATTTCCTTACTTCACCTTGAAGTTTTTCTTATGATCAAAATTTTTTGTCTCTTTCTTCATAGTTTCCACTTTGCAATTTTTGCCAAGTGGTTAGTGTTAGTCAAAAAGTGACTAACTACAGAAAAACATCTGATGCTCATTTTTACATATTTTCCAAGAAGACCGAAGTGGCCCATATGCTAAATATCAAAGAAAATGCAAAACACCGCAAGGAGGAAAAAGTGTCGCGATATCGCGACATGTTGCATTTTCGTGGTTCAAAGCGAAGAGAAAGAGCAATGGGGAAAAAGTGTCGTGATATCGCGACATGTTGCATTATCGCGGTCCAAAGCAAAGAAAAGGAGCAAGGGGAAAAAAGTGTCGCGATATCGCGACATGTTGCTTTGTCGCAGCCAAAAGAGAAAAAGTGTCACGATATCACGACATGTTGCATTTTCGTGACTAAGAGCAGCAAAAGGGAGCAAGAGGCAAAAGTGTCATGATATCGCGACATGTTGTATTTTCACGGCTAAGAGCAACAAAAAGGAGCAAGGAGAAAAAGTGTCGCGATATCATGACATGTTTCATTTTCACGGCTAAGAGCAGCAAAAGGGAGCAAGAGGTAAAAGTGTCGTGATATCACGACATGTTTCATTTTCACGACTAAGAGCAACAAAAGGGAGCAAGAGGCAAAAGTGTCGCGATATCGTGACATGTTGTATTTTCACGGCTAAGAGCAGCAAAAGGGAGCAAGAGGCAAAAGTGTCACGATATCGCGACATGTTGTATTTTTGCGGCTAAGAGCAGCAAAAGGGAGCAAGAGGCAAAAGTGTCACGATATCGCGACATGTTTCATTTTCGCGGCTAAGAGCAACAAAAAGGAGCAAGGAGAAAAAGTGTCGCGATATCATGACATGTTTCATTTTCGCGGCTAAGAGCAACAAAAAGGAGCAAGGAGAAAAAGTGTCGCGATATCGCGACATGTTTCATTTTCGCGGCTAAGAGCAGCAAAAGGGAGCAAGAGGCAAAAGTGTCACGATATCACGACATGTTGCTTTGTCGCAGCCAAAAGGGAAAAAGAGTCGCGATATCGCGACATGTTGCTTTGTCACGGCCAAAGGAGAAAAAGTGTCGCGATATCGTGACATGTTTCATTTTTGCAGTTCAAAGCGAAGAGAAAGAGCAATGGGGAAAAAGTGTCACGATATCGCGACATGTTGTATTTTCACGACAAAAGAGAAGAAAAGGCACAAGGAGGCAAAAGTGTCGCGATATCGCGACATGTCGCATTTTCGCGACTGGAAGCTGCAGTAGAGAAAAGCAAGAGACGAATGTTGCAATTTCACAACATGTCGCATTTTCGCGGCTAGAAGCTACAGTAAAGCAAAGCAAGGAAAGAATGTCACAATTTTGCGACATGTTTCATTTTCGTAGATGGAAGCAGCAGAAGACCAAAGCAAGGAAAGAAGGTCACGATTTCGTGACATGTCTCATTTTCACGACGGGAGGCAACAAAAGAGCAAAGTAAGAGACGAATGTCACAATTTTGTGACATGTCTCATTTTTGTGGCGGGAGGCAACAAAAGAGCAAAGTAAGAGACGAATGTCACGATTTCATGACATGTCTCATTTTCATGACTGGATGCGATAGAAAAGCAAAGCAAGGAAAGAATGTCACGATTTTGTGACATGCCAGCTGTAAAGAAATAAAGTATATTTTTGGAAACTAGAGACGAGCACTGACATTAGGTGCCGATTTCTGAAGAATGGTCTATTGATTATAACCTAGCAGGTCTGCTGGATGATTGCCAATCTATCCAATCTACGGGAAATCCATTGTGTATTGTTAGAAACTACAGATTATTGCTTGTAAAATAAGTAAGATGTACTTAGGAAAAGATACTCTTTTAGGGTATATATAGGGGTGAGCGACTCCAAAAAAAGGGTTGGCTCTTGGACGTTTACAAGACTGTGTGTACGTACTTCGAATACAAGCAATAAAATCACATCTCCCATTGGCTTCTGGTTCATATCATGCAAGTGTATGTATTAATGTTCTTTATTTCTGCTCACAATATTGAATTGTAAATTGAGTCTGTTCTTGTATCTGAACTTTCGCAATACATAAATCATATTTCTAGAATAAGAATCTAATATATATGCATGCTAAATGAAATATCAGAAATCATATCTGGAATTATATAATTTTTGCATTGGAATGTGTTTTTAAATGCTTTGGATAGAAGTAAGTAAATCTGTCTTTGATGTTGTCTAACCTGCACCATATAAAAGTTCTAGCTTAGGCTATATTTCCCTTATCTCTTGTTTCCCCTTTTCTCTAAAAAACTTCAAAGGAACCAGCCTTCTCTAGAGACTAGATAGATGATCTCAAGCAAGATCTGTCTATTCAATGTTGGCAAAGTCTAAGGTGCAACACTATTAACCAAAGGTAGATTTTGTTCCAACAGTTTTTGGCACGCTCGGTGGGACCAACAATCCCATAGTTTTGTATAATTTTTGGTGTTTTACCTTCAGAGCCTTTTGTTTGCAAAATATCAAGAAAAATCACCTGGTGACTCCGTTGCATTTAGACCATAAAAGAAAGACCTTGTCTAGAAACCTTCTGGTTATATAGCCATATGATAACAAAATCCTGAGCTAGAAACTCTGAAGAACCTATCGAGTTTTTTGAACTACATCTCGGAAGCCTAAAATCACACCCTATGCTAGCCGCAAGATCAAATTCGCCCAACACCATTAGCACCTCTTTAACACCCGTTGTAGGAGCATCTGCAAGCAATCCTATAGCGGTTGTAACTCCTTTAGCAATCATGGTAGCCGCCCCTACCCCAATGCATCTTGTATGGAATCAAACTAGCCCTTTGAACTTGGGAACACACCACCAAATTCTATAAGCTGCACTAAAAGCATTGTCGACCTTCGACGGAACAGGCAAAACAACAGATGAGCACTATTTGGATGTATCAGAGCTAGCATCTATTTACAACATCACTGATGAATATGTAATGGTCAGATTATTGATTATATCTTTGAAAGGAAATATTCTCTATTGGTACAGAGTGCTTCTCGCTGGATCCATTAATTCTTGGGCAGTACTGGCCGACCATCTGGTCGATGAATTTAATATACATGCAGATCCTTTCACATTGTTGAGTCAATTCACTATCATTGAAAGGCATCCATAATAAGAAATCCAAGATTTCAACATCAGATTTACCAGAACTCGTGATAGAGTGCCGCAAGGCCTAAAGCCCACGGAAGAACAAGCTATATGCTATTATTTAAGGGCTTTTGATTCAGATCTCAATATGATAATAAGGCAATCCTGTGTAACCACTTTTCCTGGAATCTATGTAGAGGCAGCAAGGGGCAAAGCTGATATCATCGCTACAAAAAGATATCCATCAAAAAATCTATTGCATATTTTACCAGAGCTTTCCCAAGCATCAATTTCTAAACTACCTGTACTCCCATCAATGCAGGCCCTCCCAGCTATAGCTACACCTCCTGCATTTCATGCATTACCAGCTACACCCCTTACATTAGCTCCCCCCAATGATCAATACACAACCATAAGTGATACAATGAAGGCATTATCGAAAGAAGTGGCGTCCATGAAAAAGAGAGAGGCTGAAAGGAGTTTTCCGCCAAGGAAGTTCCCTCAGGTAACAGGAGATGCAGCACAATCAAGCAATAGGGGACAAGAGAGACCGAGCATGGTATATACAAATGAGACAGTGGAGGTCGAGGAGCCTCCCATTGATTCTAACTTTTGGTGTACTACATGTAACGATCCACATGGGGAAAGTTCGTGTATGATACACCAGCATTATGTACAAAGTATAGTAGTTGAAAAGAGTAAAGAAAAAATGAAAGGTCATGTAAATATAATTAGAGAGGAGGACCACAACTTCATGATGCCTACAGTAGAACAGGTTTCAGTTTTGACAAGATCAGGTAAGGAACCACTACAAGTAGACCCTAAAGAGCTTCAACCATTGAATGTTTCCCCTGCTCCCAAGGAAGTTCCCAAAGAAACTCCTAAGGGAAGTCTCCCCAAGGAAAGAAAATATCAGTTTCTAGCCAAAAGTCAAGGGCAAGAAACACACAAAGAATTTATTCCTCAGGGGGAAAATGAAACCCAAGAACAGGCTAGGGAAAGGTTGAGATTCCCCTCGTTGAAAAAAAGGCAAAGAACTGAAGCTACCCAGGGATACAAAAATGAATATGAAACTTTTGCCAAAGAAAGAGAAAGAATAGTTGATTCACCTACATTCAGTATAGTAGAGGAAATGAAAAAGACTCCTTCTAAGGCAAATATGTATGATGCTCTTCAAATCCTAGGTCAAATCGATATCCTACAGGAATCCCTAAGAACAGTGGAAAATGGAGATGGGACTGCATCATCTTCAAAAACATTTCTAATGAACTTGACGTCTGCCACTGGTAAGAACAAGCCACCACCCTTCTATTTGTCCCTTCAAATGGAAGTATGGGTTGTCCACAACTGCATGATAGATTCAGGCGTTGCTACCACTGTGATACCCAAAGCAATATGTGATAGTATGGGAATGGATTACACTAGGATCAGCGCAAGCGTCCTACAGTTAGATGGTACTCCAGTAAAAATTGTAGGAGTGATAAAGGATATTCCCATACGGTTGCATAAAATGCCTCAGATGACGGTCATACAAGAGGTAGTAGTCGTAGACTTGGAGCCCTATTTTGGTATGTGTCTATCTAGAGAGTTCACAACAAATATGGGAGGATACTTATCCTTAGATTATTCTCATTTGGAGATACCTTTCAAAGGTAGAAGGGTCAGGATTTTTAATGAGAAACCATCTACGTTTCATGTTGAAAATATTGGTGAAATTGATCGTGTAAATATGATGACTGAAGAAACAATAGAAGAAGATCTAATGGAAGAGACATTAGAAGAGCTCCAAGCTGAGGACGATTTTTCTCTACAAAATTTTAATGCCATGATAGAAACAGAAATAGGAAACTATTCTATTGAGAAACCAAAAAGAAAATTGATACCCTCCCTAGAAAAGGATGGTTATGTGAATCAATTGTGGAAGCTTTTCTTTGATGGGGCTAGGTGCAAGAATGGAGTTGGTGCTGGAATAGTTTTGTTTTCTCCCATCGGAGAGGAAAAGGTTTTCTCTTACAGATTGGCTTGGAGTTGCTTCAATAACGCAGCAGAATACGAGGCCCTATGCTTAGGGTTAAGAAAGGCTGAGAAATTGAGAATCAAATAGTTACTCATCTATGGAGATTCAGAACTTATTGTGAATCAAGTCACCAAAAAAGGTATAAGTAAACAGGATTATTTGAAAGCTTACAGGAACAAAGTGTGGGATCTCTTAGAGGCCTTTGAGGCCGTAAATATAAAGTTTATCCCTAGAGAACAGAATACCCACGCAGATTTGTTAGCTTTAGTGGGAGCTAATTTTTGTCTTGTAAGTAATGTTATTCAGAAATCTAAAACTGTTAGACTTATATACAGGCCTTCAGTACCTAATAAAAATATTTTCCAACAAGTTTTTGAAAATGATGAACAGATATTGGATTTCTTAATCCCTGAAATGAATCGCTCAGCCAACCGGGATCTACAAGATGAAGAGGAAGGGAACCAGATCAGAGAATTGCATAAAAAAGGAGCTAAGACTTTTAGGCAAAAGCAGAAAAGGAATTAGATGTACAGTATAATATAAGCATATCCAAACAATATTTGTAAATATTACCATTTTGCGGCCTTAACAAAAAAAAAAAAAAATTCAATCACAGCCAATCAGAAGTCAACATTTATTTTTGAATAGAGATACTAAGGTATAAAGGGAGTTTCGACGAGGTAATGTTCATGTTTGATCTAAGTGCATTTTCCTGTGTTCTTTGTCTTTCTCTGAAAGATTCTTTTTACAACTGCGTTGTTGACTCCGATACCCAATGGATAAAGGCCTGGTTCAAAATTTTTGCAAGCAAAAAATCCCCCGAAAGGCGCCAAGAATGTTAGTCAAAAAGTGACTAACTATAGAAAAACATCTGATGCTCATTTTTGCATATTTTCCAAGAAGACCGAAGTGGCCCATATGCTAAATATCAAAGAAAATGCAAAACACCGCAAGGAGGAAAAAGTGTCACGATATCGCGACATGTTGCATTTTCGCGGTTCAAAGCAAAGAGAAAGAGCAATGGGGAAAAAGTGTCGCGATATCGTGACATGTTGCATTATCGCGGTCCAAAGCAAATCAAATGAGCAAGGAGAAAAAAGTGTCACGATATCGCGACATGTTGCTTTGTCACGGCCAAAAGAGAAAAAGTGTCGCGATATTGCAACATGTTGCATTTTCGCGGCTAAGAGCAACAAAAGGGAGCAAGAGGTAAAAGTGTCGCAATATCGCGACATGTTTCATTTTCGTGGCTAAGAGCAACAAAAAGGAGCAAGGAGAAAAAGTGTCGCGATATCGCGACATGTTTCATTTTCATGGCTAAGAGCAACAAAAGGGAGCAAGAGGCAAAAGTGTCGCGATATCATGACATGTTTCATTTTTGCAGCTAAGAGCAGCAAAAGGGAGCAAGAGGCAAAAGTGTCGCGATATCGCGACATGTATTTTCGTGGCTAAGAGCAGCAAAAGGGAGCAAGAGGTAAAAGTGTCACGATATCGCGACATGTTGTATTTTCGTGGCTAAGAGCAGCAAAAGGGAGCAAGAGGCAAAAGTGTCACGATATCACGACATGTTTCATTTTCGTGGCTAAGAGCAACAAAAAGGAGCAAGGAGAAAAAAGTGTCACGATATTGCGACATGTTTCATTTTTAAGGCTAAGAGCAGCAAAAGGGAGCAAGAGGCAAAAGTGTCACGATATCGTGACATGTTGCTTTGTCACAGCCAAAAGGAAAAAAGAGTCGTGATATCATGACATGTTGCTTTGTCGCGACGAAAGGAGAAAAAGTGTCGCGATATCGTGACATGTTTCATTTTCACGATTCAAAGCAAAGAGAAAGAGCAATGGGGAAAAAGTGTCGCGATATCACGACATGTTGTATTTTCATGACAAAAGAGAAGAAAAGGCACAAGGAGGCAAAAGTGTCGTGATATCACGACATGTCACATTTTCATAGCTGGAAGCTGCAGTAGAGAATCAACTGCATGGTTGTTAGTTCACGGAATAGCTTCCAAAGTAACTGTATCAAACAAGGATAATAGCTGCAAAACATATGCTTTATATGAGTGCAATTTATCATCTCTGGTCTGATAAATTTTATTAATTTGATTTATAACAAGTTGAGAATCACCAAAAACTAACAAATGTTTAATTTTTAGCGCCAAGGTAGCTTGTAATCCAAGGATTAGAGCTTCATACTCAGCAATATTATTAGTGCAAGCAAATGTTAATTTAAAGGACAAAGGAATAATATGTTTTTGTGGGGATGTTAAAATAATATCCGCACCAGCCCCACTCATGCATCAGGCTCCATCAAAGTATAAGGACCATTGTTCAACATGGTCTGCCTCTGATTGAAGGCATTCATCGAGAAACTCAATGATGAGGGGATGGGTAGATTCTAAGGGTACAACAGCTAATTGATCTACTATGATTTGAACCTTAACAGACTTCTGTCCTATGAACGTGAGGTCAAACTCGCTTAGAGCAAGAACCCACTTGGCTGTGTGACCCGATAAATAAGGTCGACTCATGAGATACTATAAGGGATCATATTTAGCAATGACATAGGTTTTATGACTAAGCATATAATGGCGTAATTTTTGTGTAGCAAACACGACTGCTAGACATAGCTTTTCTAATGTTGTGTAGCAGGTTTCATAACTAATTAGAGTTCGGCTAATATAATAAGTAGTACGTTCTCTCTTCTCATCATCAAGCTGAGCTAACATAGCTCCTAAAGCAAAATATGAAGCTGAAATATACAAAAGAAATGGGCGATCAGGTTTAGGCGATGAAAGCACAGGTGGGTTAAGGAGGTATTTTTTGAGAAGTTCAAAAGCTTCTTTACATTCGTTGTCCCAGTTAAAAGGAACATCCTTCTTAAGGAGCTTTTTGTTCGCCAACTTATCGATGAAGTGATGGATAGCTTGAAGATTACCTTGTAAACTTCATAATTTAGATATATTGGTAGGTGCGGGCATATTAGTGATAGCCGCAATCTTAAGAGGGTCAATTTCGATACCATGTAAAGAAACTATAACCCCTAATAGTTTACCGAACTTAACTTCGAATATGCATTTGGCTGGATTTAATCAAATAAGATATTCTCTTAATCGATTAAAAACTTTTCTCAAATCATCTAAATGATTATCTTCATTAATAGAGCGAGCTATAATATCATCTACATAATCATGTAGGATATCATGCATCATATCATGAAAAATATAAGTCATAGCTCGTTGATAGTTTGCACCTGCGTTCTTCAGGCCGAATGGCATCACTTTCCAACAAAAGGTACCCCAGGGGGTAATAAAGGTTGTTTTAGCCTGATCTTCAAGAGCTATCCTGATCTGATTATAACCGGAGAATCCATACATTAAGGACATCATCCCACTCCCGGTAGTAAAATCAATGATTTGGTCCATGTTTGGAAGAGGAAAATCATCTTTAGGGCATGCAGCATTAATATCTTTAAAATCTATGCAAACCCTAACTTTGGTAGCTTCTTTCTTGGTGATTGGAACTACATTTGAGATCCATTCAACATAATCAATAGCTTGTATAAAGACAACATTCGGGAGTTTTTCTAACTCCCCTTTGACTAGCAAAGCCACTTTGGGATGCATTTTTCTAAGTTTTTGTTTAACAGGTTTAGCATCCGGATGGACTACTAGGTGATGCATGACTATGGAAGGGTCCAGACCTGACATATCTTCATATGTCCAAGCGAAGACATCTTCATATTCTTTAAGGAATGCAATGTATTGCTCTTGTTTTTCTTAACTTAATTCTAATCCAATACTGATTATGTGAGGACTATCCTCAGTTCCAATATTAATTTTAATGATGTTTTCTACTTCCATGTGTAGATCTCTTTCAAAATTAAGTGGGGCAGGTGAAACGCCTAATTCTTGTAATTCTTTTAAGGTTAAGTTGGATAATTCATCTTGAGGAGTCATGGCCTCAATTTGGGCTATAGTAGGTATAGAACCATCAAAATAAAAACCATTGTGTAACATCTCTTCAACTGAGACATCATGGAAAATATCTCCTTCCAACTCATCATCGAATTCAGCGATCATTTTAGGGTAAGCTATGGATAGCATGTTACATGTAAATGGCTGATTTTTTAAAGGCAAATCATCACGCCTATCCAAATAATCTTGATAACATATGAGTTGATCATCATCTTCAAAAGGAAAGGGTTGACCCTTACTCGAAAATAGGCCCACACCACAGTAGGCAGGCCACGGTTCTACCTCAAAAGGTTCTTTCATACCATTTTGGAAAGGTCCCAAGCCTTTCCCTTTATATCCCATTTTAAGCATTATAGGTTTAGCTTTAATATACTCATTAGTAAAATAACATCGAGCATATCCCTCATGATGAGTTTTGATATTCGATGTATTCTTCCCCAGTCATATCCTTTATAAATGAAGGCACAACTCCCGACTTGGTAATTACTTCCCATAGGTTGTGGGAGGCCCAAAGTACGAGGAGATGGCGGCAAGTTATTTAATATAATGGAATTTTGCATAGAAGTATTTGTTTTTTTTTATATAACAATTTGAGATAAATCAGGTAAGAGTTCATCAGAAAGAGCATAAGATGTAGAAGGATCATTCCCTATATCTTTAGATGTGGAAGGTATGATAGATGTAGATAATGTGGGGGTATTAATAGATGGGTCTATAGGTTTTGAAATTATAGGGATGGAACATGAAGGATTAGTTGTGGATTGAAGATATTTTTGAGGTTCTAGAGTAGTTTGTTTAAAATATTGTTGATCTATATATGAGGGTGAAATTAATGGAGGAGAAATAGATGAAGTTATGGGTGTGTGATTCACAGTTTTAGATGAAAAATAAGAATTAGGATGTGTGGATGACAGAGCAAGGCAAAATTGAACTCCAACAGGTTCTGCAAAGGCACACATATCAAAAGGTCTAGGATAACCATGGATAGGGACCGATTGATTTTTAAATTTGAATTTAACACATTGGTGTAAAGTTGATGGGACAGCCCACATTTGCATTGATCCAAGGACGACCCAAGAGTATATTGTACGATGCGGGGCAATGTACAATAAACACGGTTGTATCTAAGGTTCTAGGACCAACTTGCAATGGGATGGTAATAACTCCACACGTTTCTTGTGTTTCGTCATTGAAAGCTTTTATGATCATGTCAATTTTCTTCATTTCATCACTTCTAAACCCAAATCGTTGGTAGAAATCAAAAGTGCAAATATTTAGAGATGAACCATTATCAATCAGAACTCTTTTAACGGCTACATCTCCAATTAGGGCAGTAATGTATAAGGGGTTATCCTTATGTAAACTATGTTGTGGTATATCTTTATCCCGAAAGTCAATACAATCAACTTCCCTAGTGATGATAGTATTAGCCATGGCTTCAGGTTGAATGTTTTGTGGTACCATCATTTGGCTTAATGTAAGCATTAATTCATCTCTATGGGTAGGAGAAGATCTTAATAAATCCAAGAGAGAAATTCTGGTTGTAGTATTGGATAATTGCTCATTAATATTGTAAGGGGGTTTAGGTTGAACATTGGAAGCATGATTCCCTTTAGTAGGATTTTTCAAAACAAACGGATCTGATCCATCATTCTGGTTTGGTTCTTGTTGAGAATTTTGAGCCTGTTGTCTGGTAACAACTCTGATAGTACCTACAATGTTGTATTGAGGACGTTGAATAGATCTTGGTCTAGCATTTATAGCTTGTTCATTAGAAAGGAATTGATCGAGGAAGAGGGTCGAGTAGTAACTCTTCTAAGAAATGGTTCTTCTGGAATCATAGCATCTGTAATAGGTTGAATAGGATCTGATTCATTTTTAGAACTATTCGATTGGTTTGAAGTGATTTCCATGTCACTTTCAGTATCTGATTCTATATCACTAGGATATAGAGTTTGAATATTACGTAGGGGCCTGGTTGTGACCATGGATAAAGTTGTGTCAAATTTTTGTAAATCATGATTAAGTAAATGTCCGCTAATAGTTCCTACATATAGGGTAGGAGGAGGGACATTATGATGCTCAATTTGATTGGCCACCTCTTTACCATGTCTTGGTAAAGGATGTTGAAATATGTCTAATGATTGATTAGCATTTTGATTTTGATTTTGGGGAATGTTATTTTGAGCATTATTAGGAGCATTTTGTTTAGGTTGGAAGGCTTGCACCTCCATTTCATTATTATCAATCAGATCTTGTATTTTATGTTTTAATCTTTTACAAGCATTGGTAGAGTGTCCAGGCCCTCTATGGAAATCATAGTGTAAGTCAGCTCTGTATCCGGGTATGGTTAGATCAGGTTCCTGGATAGTTGGTAATTGAATCAAACCTCTTTCAAGTAATTGAGGTAAAATAGTTGATAATGGTTGGTTCAATCTAGTAAATTCTTGAGGAGGTTTATCAGGAGGTTTCAATATAAATTTTTCTGTTGTCTTTGTTGCATTGATATTAGCAACATTTATGCTGTCGATGACTTCGTCACCTACGACTTGTTTGTTTTTATATTGATTTCTGGATGTTTTCTCATCATCTTTCTTCCTAAGTTGGCCTCTCCTAATGAGGGCATCTTCTACTCTTCGAGCTAAATCTATAGCCTGATCGAAGGTAGTTAAAGTAGCGATTGATAGCTCATAAGATATTTGTTCTTGCAAATTATTAATAAAAATGTCCAACATTTCCCTATAAGGTAGCACAAAGTGCGGTTTTCCTATCAAGCGCCTCCATCTAGCTAAGAAATCAGCAAAACATTCATCTTTGTCTTGTTTTAAGTTGTATAAATCTTTAATGGTGACATGCCTCTCGATGTAGGCATTAAATTGATGGACAAAAGATTCAGTTGTTTCTTCAAAGTTTCTCAAAGAATGAGTGGGCAATTGATAGTACCACTCTAATGCCATTCCACCTAAACTTTTCGGGAACATTTTTAGTAATAGCAAGTCATCATGTGATATATCATGACATGTTATCCTAAACATGTGAAGATGCTCTATGGGATCTTCGGTTCCTTTATATATAGGCAGGACCGGCATAGGGAAGTGTTTGGGGTACGGTTGTGCTACAACTATGGGATCCAAAGGTTGACTAAACATCTCTCGATAATTGTACGAGGGACGGTAGGGATCTATCTGGTCCATGTAGGAAGCTAACTGCTTCACCATGGCTTCCAGATTACTGGTTTGCCCACCATATTGGTTCGGTAGGGCATTAATATGGGATTTGTGAACATATGATGGAGGGACATGAATATTAGATGCTATATTGCTATTGTGTAATATGTTGGTAGGAAGGGTGTTAGGAAGAAGTTTTGAAGTTATATTATGTTGTATTCCAGATGGTTGGAAATTGATGTTTGGCTTCATTTTAGGTTTTTGTTGATTTGAAGCATATTGATCAATAGTTTGGCGAAGTAAAGCAGTGAAGGAAAGTTTATTTTGTGTGGGAATGATTTTAGGCTCAATAACAGATTCTTTAGGAGGTTGGGTAACTTGTTGTTTTTGCATGTTCTGAATCATAGTGACCATATCTCTATTGGATGGTCCAGCCTTATCACTTTCTTGATTAACAAAGGACAAGGGATTAGCGTGTATATTAAACACATCTTCCATGGCTTCTTGAGTGTCACTAATTTGTCCTTTATCAATACGAACTGCCATATTAAGAGCGCCAATGTTATTACTGAAAAATTTCCAAAATTGATCTAAGTTATCAAAAGCAATAGTTCCATCTGGAGTTATTTGAGGGGATGAGGATCCATCCTCTTTAACATTTTCTTCTTATTCATCTACAACAAGCTCACCATCTTGCTGGTCTAGATTTTCTTCTTCTGGGATTGGATCCTCAGGAAGGACATTTGGGTTTCTTGTTTTGTCTCCTAACCAATCTTCTTCTTCTCCTTCAGTTTGTTTACCATTCCTAAGTTTAGGCATTGTGTTTAACTTAGATTTCAGCAAATATATATATATATATATATATATATATATATATATGCAACCAACTTAAGAGGTATATATTAATTATATACCTACTACAATATTTAAAATGAAATGTTTTGGTTTTTGTTATGTTTTTTAGTTTTTCTTGTTTTTTGGTTTTAATAACAATATTATAAAGATAACAAACAGCATACGAAACGCAAGAAATAATAACAATGAAAGCAATGATCTAGTTTTCTATAAACAATTTATAAATATCATTAATGGGCTCAAGTTCTTCAGGAGTCATGAAGTGTTCTTCAAATTGAAAATTTTCTTTCAAGAATTTAATGAAAAATGCTATAGTGATATTATTTGTCTCAGATTCTGGTTGATAGAAGTAAAGCTCGTGGCAATACTCTTGATATAACATAGCTCTAGGAACTCTATTCCATCTTTTTATTATCATAAGATTAGTTTCTTGGACATCTATATGAACTAGAAATTGGCATATAGTGGTTGCGTTCTCGAGGTATTCCTCGAAAGTGAATAATTCTGAAGACACAAGAGCTCTCCTATAAGCTAACCATCTATGGCAGGCTCTTTGAAGTTCATGATAAAAAATGAGTTGATGGGTATCCAGGATTCTATCTAGGACAAGCCTTTTGATTTGTTTAAGTTCTGTTGACCTAAATGAAATGACACCTAGTCTTCTATCAAGTTCATCCCACAAAAGTTGATTTCTATCTGTTTCAGGCACACTAAGCACAGAATTGATTTCTATGGCTGCTAATTGGTTTTCAACATTTATAGTAACTTCTAGTATTTCCTTAGGAGTTACCATCTAAACATGATATGCAACTTATTAGTTTTAAATGATTTGAAATGCATCTATATTTTTTTTTTTTTTTTTCAAAACGTTTTAAATGCATTCACGTCGGGTTCACCAAAATGTATCGCTCCAAATTTTTCACACCCTTACCTTTAGGCTATAGGATCCGTGCCCGGAAGGGGGATGTGAAAAGGATGGCATGGTACCTCGGACTGAGAGGCCTTGCGAAGGTCCCGCCTCTCGGGGGAGGTGTATTATGGTGATTTTTCGATGGATGGTGGGTTCACCAGGAAACGTTTGAATGGCAGTTTCCACGCCTAGGTTGGGAATGTGTTTAATGTGTTCAATTTTAGCTTTAAACATTCGGGTCCTAGGTTTGGCCAAATGAATCTAAGTTGTTCTATTATGAAAATGCAGACTAGATGAAATACAACAGACAAATATGAACAAAAATAGAGAGAAAGAAGCTAAATTACAGAGCCATACCTGATCCGGATGTCTGATGGAGGTTTTGATTCTTGAAGCAGACAGGATCGTCTAGAATTTGACGAGATCGTCTCCGACCTGCAGGATCGTCTGAGATCTGACGAATTCGTCAGATGAATTCGTCAGAGACCTACAAACAGAGAAATAGACACCAAATACAAAAAATGCAGCAATGCTAATAGAGGATAATGATGTAAAATGACAATAAGGATGTTAACAAATAATCCCGAATAGAAATGCAAGTGAGTTGCAATACTTTAATAGCTAATCATGACCTTATTATGCAATTAAACTATATGGGTGAACTCCAAGATGTAGAATAGCAAAAAATAATAAATAAACTAGCTAGTTGCAGAATAAAATAGCAGATGAAAAGAGAAAAATGCAAACTCTGGGCACTGATTGCCCCCAATGATGATTGCAGTCGAAATCGTCTCTGATTTGATAGGATCGTCTCCGATCTGAACAGGATCGTCTGCGACGATGTAAGCTTGCTCCGGCTGAAAAATGACAAGGTTCCTGCAAGAAAATTGGATGCAACAAATGTAGATGGTAATACAGATTATTCTAATGCATGTGAAGGTCGATTTACAGGAAAATTCAGCTAGGGGGATGCCAAGGGGAGGTCCTAAGTTTAAATAGGCTTAGGAGGGAGGTTAGGAGGTTGGAGATCATCCCAATTTGGGAGATCTCCAACGGGGAGGGTCTCTAACGGTGCAGACACGCTTCTGCCCGGATTAGAGACACCGTTGGAACAGAGGCTAATTGTGAAAAATTAGTTTTGGGACAAGATCGTCTGGACGTCCTAGCCCAGACGAAATCGTTCGATCTGAGGCGATATCGTCTGATCGGCGACGATATCGTCAAACGGTCAAAACAACCTCTAAAAATGGCACGGGAAACGAGGAAACGGATTAAGCGGCGGTTTGGGAGCGGTTTAGGGGGTTAAAATTTGAATTTGAATATTTACTAGAGTAATTGTAATTATTAAGGTTTTACTGCGCCAATTTTAGGGTGCTACATTTTGCCCCCTCTTTAGCGAATTTTTTGAAGAAAATGCGTTAAAGATGAGTTCTTCTCGATCTACGAGAAAGCAAAAATTATTCCCATTTTTAGGCGACGATTCTTGGTCGAATCGTACGACGACTTACTATGGTGCCCCCTCCGTGTTTTTACCCAAATCGAACGTTTGAGGTAAAAACGCGGAAAAGCAAAATTTTAAAATGTTTTTAATTGTTTTTTGAATAAAATTAAGAAAAATAGGGTAAAACCCTAATTCATTATTACTATTCATTTTCCTAGTTTTCTGGTTTTTAGAGCTCTGGAGACAAAAATGGTCGAGACAGTGCACAGATCGACAGAGGTCCGACGCGGGCTACGGGTAAGGGTCTAAACTTAGTTTAGAATGCTTTACTTTAGAATTTAATGCTTTTTAGACTAGATTTGCTTGATTTTTGAGCATCGTGGCCGTTTTTGGGCCGTCGACGTCATCGAGACGAAATCGTCTCGATTTCGTCGAAATCGTCTCGATATCGTCGATTTCGTCCAAGGGCGAAATCGGCGATAGGGGGACGATTTCGTCCAATAAGGGACGATTCCCTCATGCAAAATCGGAGACGAATTTGCTCAAATTTGGGACGATATCGTCCAATTGTGGACGATATCATCATTTATAAAATTGAACTTATTTTAACTTGTATTTTTTTATTAATGATTGTTATTGTTGATTTTGTTTATGTTGCAGAGAGGATTACTGAAGAGCAGAGAATGGAAATATGGCGGGTTGAGGGATGACTTGGCCGCCCTATCTCAGGCAGAGCGAGATCAGCTGGCACAGGTCGGCTTGCAGCACGTGGCAGACATGCCACAAGTTTCTACAGATATGGGGCTATTGACGGCCCTAGCAGAGAGGTGGTATCCGGGTTCTTCCTATTTTTGATTATCGATAGGGGAGATGACTCCCACACTGGAGGATGTATGGAGGATTTTGAGGATCCCCATACAAGGATGACTGATCACTCCCATGGCCAATCAGGGCCACGCGATGATGCGACTGTGTGGCGATCCGAGCTTCGCCCTGGAGAAGGGCGGAGTGAATATCGAGTCGCTGCATCAGATGCCTGGGGCATCTAGACTCACACGAGTTTTGGCTGGGGTGGTAGGTGGACTTCTGTTGTGCCACCAGAGTGGATGCAGGATGCCATGGCTACTGATAGATGTGGTCTACGACATGAGAGACCACGGGTATAGGTTTGCTTGGGGGAGCTTTGTACTCTGCAGATTGTACAGGATCCTGCATGGGGTCGTGTACAAGGGCGGTCGATGTCTGGTTATGACATCGCTACTACAGGTTTGGTGCTGGGAGCACATCACGGTGCGGAGGTCGGTAGGGCTTCCACTGATAGGGATTGACAGGGAGAGGCCCCGAGTTTTCTACTGGTGGCTCCAGAGAGGGGCACAGTGATGGATAGATCTGCCAGCATCCCGGAGACTACTAGATGACCTCGTCTCCGACCAGATCACCTGGAGGCCTTGGAGAGATCATCCAGGGTGGGCCGAGGATGGACAGGAGCTGGCTCGCATCAGGCGAGTCTGTTGGCTGAGGATGGAGAGGGGAGAGGTGGAGCTCCATCGGTACGATCGAGTTTTGAGGCAGTTCGGTCTATAGCAGGGGATCCCATCTCTTAGAGACTACGAGTTTTCCTGGACTGTCCGGGATAACACTACAGCTAGCGGGGCTCCAGATATGCAGCGATTCTGGAGTCAGGACGTAGATGATGCCCCCATTCAGCCAGTGGATGGGGACGACACTGGGGTAGCCGATGGCTATGATGCTTGGTACACAGGCATCCGCCCTCCTCGGATGACGAGGGCTTAGGGTCCGATTCATGCAGTTGTGCATCGGATGGGGAGGCGGTGCCAGGTGGCCATTGAGGCGGCATAGGGTCACGACGAGAGAGAGTAGAGGAGACCACAGGCATAGCAGAGGCCACGATAGTGGGAGAGGAGGGAGGAGAGACCCCCTTCTCCATAGAGAGAGAGGCCACCATCGCTCGATAAGGGCAAGGGTGTTGACACTGGGGAGAGCAGCGAGACAGCGACTCTTCGAGCGGAGACAGTCCGTCTCCAAGCACAAGTGCAGACATTGCAGGATGAGGCTACATGCCATCGAGCTGAGGTTACACAGCTCAGAGATGAGATTGCATGCCTCAGAGCATGGGGTGGAGGAGCGAGCACTCAAGATTTAGCACATGCTATGGCCCAGATTGCCTTCTATCAGGCTCTATATCACCAGGCGGTGCCAGCAGAGGAGAGGGTGCCATTACCAGCTCATATTACAGAGCCTGTCATGATGGGGTCATCTAGGACATCATCACGATCAGCATCCAGGACTCATGGTACCACACGGACTGCGATGGGGCCACCTCCTCCACCTCAGGGCGGGGGAGGAGATGAGGCTGAGAGCTCGAGGGGTTCTCGAGACACTACACAGAGGATATATGATTGAGAGGATTGAGTATGCCAAGATATAGATTGTGGCATACCAATCCAGGTTTTGATATGATGTACATATATTTGATATATATATATAGATGAGATATTTTTGATCATATGACTTGTCTTATGTGTTTTTACGATGCTTTAATGTTTTTGATGTGATTGATTTGATGATTCATGTAATTATGTCATTTGGAAATATGTATGGTTTTTAATAGATGCTTTAAAATTTAAATGAAATAATCTGATAGAACAAATTGGTTGTTTGTGATGTGGTGATTTGATAAAAATAAAAAGGACTTTTAACAATAATTTCAAAGGACATTGTCGCTATTATAGACCATTTCATGGAGTCGCCGCTCACTCGGTCGTCAAGCTAATCCCAGTATAGAAATATTGTTAAAAAGTAAAAGAGTGCTTAAGAGACTGTCTTAAGACTTTTGGTGCGATGATGCAAATGATGATGATGATGGTTTGTTTTCAGATTTTCATAAAAATAGTATGCATGAAAATATTTTGAAATGATTTTTGCTAGGCATAAATTCCTAAGTGTGATAAAATTTTTGAATAATTCCCTAGGAATTATACCATCATTGCAAATTTTGCATGTTGACAAAATGACATGAAATAGTAATAATGTTCGTTCTTTTGAAAGCATAATTGTGTAACATAATGATTTAAGTCATATGTTTTTATGATTTTAAATAAATGGGAAATAAAAATTGGTACAATGGTTTGCGCTAGGCATAGAATATTTAGGTATAAACTTATACCATCATCGCGAAATCCAAAAGAGATAGTTTTATTGCATGGTTGATTTTTAATAAACAGAAAATATGAAGATGAGGACTTGCGCTAGGCATAAAATTCCAATTTTGGTTTTGGAACTATACCATCGTCGCGAAAGTCGAAAAGTTATATATATGTGTTTTGATTGTATGGTTTTGAAAGAAATTTTGATTTATTTTTTCTATTATGCATGTAGTTGTCTTTATACTAAACAACTATTCTCAAATAAGAAAATGAAATTATTCCAGACAATTTGCAAAAATATTTCAAAGTATCTTGAAGACAAAAGTTAGATTTATAAGGAATCCCATGTGCATATGTGAGTTCATTTCCAATCTTGATTTATCATAATGATACACAAAATCTCTCAAATACAAATGTGTGTGCAATTGCATTGTTCATTTACCAATTTTTGAGCAAGATAATTTGATACAAGTGATTTGAATTAACCAAATAAGTGTTCATTAACCATGATTTAGATGCATATAACCATACCAGGACTACTATGTAAGTCGGATTATCAAGAGCTAGCTAATCCATAAGCGAGACATAGGTCTGTACAAAAGAAGGTCGCTAATGTGACAGACATATCGCCATGCTAGGAGTTACCCAAGGCCAAGCGGGTTGGGCACAAACCACCTGTTATGGGGCTTACCTCACAGATTTTGAATAATTGAGAATTCCAAGGATTCAAGCTCATCAACCCTTCTTTTCTTTTCAAAGGGTAGGGAAAGGGATTTTATTGCTTTTGCTTTTGCTTTCTTTTGCTTTCTTTTCTTTTCTTTTGTATTTTTGCTTTCTTTTGGAGATAATGCTTGGAACATTGCTGTAATGATATAAAATAACTTTTTTCTTTTTCTCTTTTTCTTGAACTTTGCTTTTCTTCCTATGCTAGGGATACTTGCTCGGATTAGCTGTAGAGCAAGGGATTTTTATTCCGGGTAGGGGTGAGCTTGTCCTTTTGCCAATTCTCAAAGATTCTAGACCATGTGCATGATAGGATAGCGGGGAAACTTTTCGCTCAAGAAACCACTTCTACTATGTAGCATAGCATGGACATTACAAATATAATCATTTTATTGTGAAAGGATGTGCTTGGTTTAAGTAAATAACAAGATCAATTCTCTGTGCTCAAACTTTATTTAATTGAATTTTGTGGACTTTGATATAAGAGAGATTAGTAATCATGCCAGATAAAATCAAGATATTTATTTTTGTGTTTGCAAAAGTGAGGGATTCCAAATAAATGCTAATTTATCCAAAATAATTTGAAAATATAATTGCAATACTTCAAGAATATACAACAAATATTTTTGAGGAGTTTGATAATTTTGACTCTCTCTTTCTTTCTTTATTTTGTTTTGGTTTCGGAAGAGTCAAGAATATTGTTGTTTTTATTTTTATTATTTTTGTTTGTTTTTGAAAGAATTAACAAGTGCCATAAATAAATACAACAAATAGTTTTGAATATTTTGATGATTATGAATGTTTTTGGTATTTTTGAATTTATAAATTGAAAGAAATACAAGATAGTGATTTTGAAATATTTTAAACAAATATATACAAGGATGAAATGACCAAATTTATACATAGTAACGTTTAAGATGCATAATATTCATAGGTTCTTTAAGTTCTTTACCATCCAAGGTAGATAATTTGTATGCTCCCGATTCAAATTTAGCAGTGATAATATAGGGTCCAAGCTAGTTGGGCTCAAATTTACCTTTAAGGTCTTTAGTTGCATTAGTATTTTTTTTATTTTCTTTTAAAACAAGGTCGTCGATCTCAAAGGATCGATGACGAACTTTTTTAGCATATGATCTTTTAAGCTTGTTTTGGTAGGCACGGAGATGCTCCAAAGCATTGATGCATTTTTCATCGAGGAGTTCCAGTGGTCGAGTCTGCCGACTCAATATTCATCTCCTACTTCGGTATCTTGAAGTAGTAGAGCCAAAGAAGGAACTTCTAATTCAAAGGGAAAAACGGCTTTAGCACCATAAACCAAAACAAAAGGTGAAGTTCCAGTGGGGGTTCGAACACTAGTTCGATAGGCCCACAAGGCTGGATATAATTGAATGTGCCAGTCGCAACCATTTATTGACCAATATTTTGAGAATCTTGATTAAGGTTTTGTTAGATGCTTCTACTTGACCATTACCCTGAGGATAATAGGGAGTGGACCGGCGATGTTGAATCTTATATTTTTGGCATAATTTTTTAACATCTTTATTTTTGAAACAAGTTCCATTATCAGAGATGAGATTTGCGAGAATTCCGAACCTACAAATGATTTGATTAAAAATAAATTTAGAGACTTGTGTGCCGGTGCGGGAAGCTAAAGGCATAGCTTCAACCCACTTCGTGAAATACTCGATGGCGGTTATGATGAATTTGTGTCCATCAGATGACACAGGATTAATTTTGCCAATAATGTCTAAGCCCCATTTGGAAAAGGGCCAAGGAGATGAAATAGCCTGTAGCTCTTGTGCAGGGGCATGGACAAGGTCAGCATGCTTCTGGCACTTGTCGCAATGGCGCACATAATCATGTGCATCATTCTCCATGGTAGGCCAAAAGTATCCTATCCTAAGGAGCTTTTTAGCAATGACACTACCACTGAAGTGTCCTCCACAAGATCCATCGTGGGCTTCACTCAAGGCTGATTTGGATTCTTCTAGATTCAAACATCTCAATAGGATACCTTCAAAAGATCTCCTATATAAAGTATTGCCAATTATTACAAATCGACTTGCTCGTCTACGTAATAACCGATGCTAGGTTTCTATTAGAATTGGCAGGGAAAGTCCCATTTTGAAGAAAATCAAATATATCCATATACCAAGGTTCAGGAGTAGTTTCATTAATTAGAAACACATCCAAAGGCTCTAAGCATGACTTATTTGAAGCGGGTTCCTGGAGTCGACGAATAAGGATGGTGGCATATTCGTCATCTAACTCCAAGGGCAGAAGAGATGCAGTTGCGGCCATAGCGTCAGCTGCACGGTTGCTAGTTCACGGAATAGCTTCCAAAGTAACTGTATCAAACAAGGATAACAGTTGCAAAACATATGCTTTATATGGGCGCAATTTATCATCTCTAGTCTGATAAACTTCATTAATTTGATTTATGACAAGTTGAGAATCACCAAAAACTAACAGATGTTTAATTTTTAGCGCCAAGGCAGCTCGTAATCCAAGGATTAGAGCTTCATATTCAACAGTATTATTAGTGCAAGCAAATGTTAATTTAAAGGACAGAGGAATAAGATGTTTCTGCGGGGATATTAAAATAATACCCACACCAGCCCCACTCATGCATCGGGCTCCATCAAAGTATAAGGACCATTGTTCAACATGGTCTGCCTCTAATTGAAGGCATTCATCAGGAAACTCAATGATGAGGGGATGGGTAGACTCTAAGGGTGCAGTAGCTAATTGATCTGCTATGATTTGACCCTTAACGGACTTTTGTCCTATGAACGTGAGGTCAAACTCGCTTAGAGCAAGAACCCACTTGGCTGTGCGACCCGATAAATAAGGTCGACTCATGAGATACCGCAAGGGATCATATTTAGCAATGACATAGGTTTTCTGACTAAGCATATAATGGCATAATTTTTGCGTAGCAAACATGATTGCTAGACATAGTTTTTCTAATGTTGTGTAGTGGGTTTCATAACTGATGAAAGTTCGGCTAATATAATAATTAGCACGTTCTCTCTTCTCATCATCAAGTTGAGCTAACATAGCTCCTAAGGCAGAATCTGAAGCTGAAATATATAGGAGAAATGGGCGATCAGGTCTAGGTGGTGAAAGCACAGGTGGGTTAAGGAGGTATTGTTTGAGAAGTTCAAAAGCTTCCTTACATTCGTCGTCCCAATTAAAAGGGACATCCTTCTTAAGGAGCTTAAGAAAGGGACCGGTTTTGTCTGCCAACTTATCGATGAAGCGACGGATAGCTTGAAGCTTACCTTGTAAACTTCGTAATTCAGATATATTGGTAGGTGCGGGCATATCAGTGATAGCCGCAATCTTAAGAGGGTCAATTTTGATACCACGTAAAGAAACTATAACCCCTAATAGTTTACCGGACTTAACTCCGAATATGCATTTGGCTGGATTTAATCGAATAAGATATTCTCTTAACCGATTAAAAACTTTTCTCAAATCATCTAAATGGTTATCTTCATTAATAGAGTGAGCTATAATATCATCTACATAATCATGTAGGATATCATGCATCATATCATGAAAAATATAAGTCATAGCTCGTTGATAGGTTGCACCTGCGTTCTTTAAGCCGAATGGCATCACTTTCCAACAAAAGGTACCCCAGGGGGTAATAAAGGCTATTTTAGCCTGATCTTCAGGAGCTATCCTGATCTGATTATAACCGGAGAATCCATCCATTAAGGACATCATCCCACTCCCGATAGTAAAATCAATGATTTGGTCCATGTTTGGAAGAGGAAAATCATCTTTAGGGCATGCAACGTTAATATCTCTAAAATCTGTGCAAACCCTAACTTTGGTAGCTTCTTTCTTGGTGACTGGAACTACATTTGAGATCCATTCAAGCATAATCAATAGCTTGTATAAAGACAACATTCAAGAGTTTTTCTAACTCCCCTTTGACTAGCAAGGCCACTTTGGGATGCATTTTTCTAAGTTTTTGTTTAACAGGTTTAGCATCCGGATGGACTACTAGGTGATGCATGACTACAGAAGGGTCTAGACACGGCATATCTTCATATGTCCAAGCGAAGACATCTTCATATTCTTTAAGGAATGCAATGTATTGCTCTTGTTTTTCTTGACTTAATTCTGATCCAATATTGATTATGTGAGGACTATCCTCAGTTCCAATATTAATTTTAATGACGTTTTCTACTTCCATGTGTAGATCTCTTTCAAAATTAGGTGGGGCGGGTGAAACGCCCAATTCTTGTAATTCTTTTAAGGTTAACTTGGATAATTCATCTTGAGGAGTCGTGGCCTCAAGTTGGGCTATAGTAGGTATAGAACCATCAAAATAAAAACCATTGTGTAACATCTCTTCAATGGAGACATCATGGAAAATATCTCCTTCCAACTCCTCATCGGATTCAACAATCATTTCAGGGTAAGCTATGGATAGCATGTTACATGTAAATGGCTGATTTTTTAAAGGCAAATCATCACGCCTATCCAAATAATCTTGATAACATATGAGTTGATCATCATCTTCAAAAGGAAAGGGTTGACCCTTACTAGGAAATAGGCCCACACCACAGCGGGCAGGCCACGGTTCTACCTCGAAAGGTTCTTTCATACCATTTTGGAAAGGTCCCAAGCCTTTCCCTTTATATCCCATTTTAAGCATTATAGGTTTAGCTTTAATATACTCATTAGTAAAATAACATCGAGCATATCCCTCATGATGAGTTTTGATATTTCGAGGGATTCTTCCCCAATCATATCCTTTATAAATGAAGGCACAACTCCCGACTTGGTAAGTACTTCCCATAGGTTGTGGGAGGCCCAAAGTACGAGGAGATGGCGGCAAGTTATTTAAGATAATGGAATTTTGCATAGAAGTATTTGTTTTTTCTGATATAAGAATTTGAGATAAATCAGGTAAGAGTTCATCAGAAAGAGCATAAGATGTAGAAGGATCATTCTCTATATCTTTAGATGTGGAAGGTATGATAGATGTAGATAATGTGGAGGTGTTAATAGATGGGTCTATAGGTTTTGAAATTATAGGGATGGAACATGAAGGATTGGTTGTAGATTGAAGGTCTTTTTGAGGTTCTAGAGTGGTTTGTTTAGAAGATTGTTGATCTATATATGAGGATGAAATTAATGGAGGAGAAATAGATGAAGTTATGGGTGTGTGTTTCACAGTTTTAGATGAAAAATAAGAATTAGGATGTGTGGATGACAGAGCGGGGCAAAATTGAACTCCAACAGGTTCTGCCAAGGCACACATATCAAAGGGTCTAGGATCACCATGGATAGTGACCAATTGATTTTTAAATTTGAATTTAACACATTGGTGTAAAGTTGATGGGACAACCCGCATTGCATTGATCCAAGGACGACCCAAGAGTATATTGTACGATGCGGGGCAATGTACAATAAACACGGTCGTATCTAAGGTTCTAGGACCAACTTGCAATGGGATGGTAATAACTCCACATGTTTCTTGTGTTTCGTCATTGAAAGCTTTTATGATCATGTCAGTTTTCTTCATTTCATCACTTCTAAACCCAAATCGTTGGTAGAAATCAAAAGTGCAAATATTTAGAGATGAACCATTATCAATCAAAACTCTTTTAACGGCTACATCTCCAATTAGGGCAGTAATGTATAAGGGGTTATCCTTATGTAAACTATGTTGTGGTATATCTTTATCCCGAAAGTCAATACAATCGACTTCCCTAGTGATGATAGTATTGGCCATGGCTTCAGGTTGAATGTTTTGTGGTACCATCATTTGGCTTAATGTAAGCATTAATTCATCTCTATGGGTAGGAGAAGATCTTAATAAATCCAAGAGAGAAATTATGGCTGTAGTATTGGATAATTGCTCATTAATATTGTAAGGGGGTTTAGGTTGAACATTGGAAGCATGATTCCCTTTATTAGGATTTTTCAAAACAAATGGAGCTGATCCATCATTCTGGTTTGGTTCTTGTTGAGAATTTTGAGCTTGTTGTCTAGTAACGACTCCGATGGTACCTACAATGTTGTATTGAGGACGTTGAATAGATCTTGGTCTAGCATTTATAGCTTGTTCATTAGAAAGGAATTGATCAGAAGAGGGTCGAGTAGTAACTCTTCTAGGAAATGGTTCTTCTGGAATCATAGCATCTGTAATAGGTTGAATAGGATCTGATTCATTTTCAGAACTATTCGATTGGTTTGAAGTGATTTCCATGTCACTTTCAGTATCTGATTCTATATCACTAGGATCTGGAGTTTGAATATTATGTAGGGGCCTGGTTGTGACCATGGATAAAGTTGTGTCAAATTTTTGTAAATCATGATTAGGTAAATGTCCGCTAATAGTTCCTACATATCGGGTAGGAGGAGGAACATTATGATGCTCAATTTGATTGGCCACCTCTTTACCATGTCTTGGTAAAGGATGTTGAAATATGTCTAATGATTGATTAGCATTTTGATTTTGATTTTGGGGAATGTTCTTTTGAGCATTATTAGGAGCATTTTGTTTAGGTTGGAAGGCTTGCACCTCCATTTCATTATTATCAATCAGATCTTGTATTTTATGTTTCAACCTTTTACAAGCGTTGGTAGAGTGTCCAGGCCCTCTATGGAAATCACAGTGTAAGTCAGTTCTGTATCCAGGTATGGTTGGGTCAGGTTCTCGGATAGATGGTAATTGAATCAAACCTCTTTCGAGCAATTGAGGTAAAATAGTTGATAATGGTTGGTTCAATCTAGTAAATTCTCGAGGAGGTTTATCAGGAGGTTTCAATATAAATTTTTTTGTTGTCTTTGTTGCATTGATATTAGCAACATTTTTGCTATCAGTGACTCCGTCACCTATGACTTGTTTGTTTTTATATTGATTTCTGGATGTTTTCTCATCATATTTCTTCCTAAGTTGGCCTCTCCTAATGAGGGCATCTTCTACTCTTCGAGCTAAATCTATAGCCTGATCGAAGGTAGTTAAAGTAGCGATTGATAGCTCATAAGATATTTGTTCTTGCAAATTATTAATAAAAATGTCCAACATTTCCCTATAAGGTAGCACAAAGTGCAGTTTTCCTATCAACTGCCTCCATCTAGCTAAGAAATCAGCAAAACATTCATCTTTGTCTTGTTTTAAGTTGTATAAATCTTTAATGGTGACATGCCTCTCGATGTAGGCACTAAATTGATGGACAAAATATTCAATTGTTTCTTCAAAGTTTCTCAAAGAATGAGTGGGCAATTGATAGTACCACTCTAATGCCATTCCACCTAAACTTTTTGGGAACATTTTTAGTAATAGCAAGTCATCATGTGATATATCATGACATGCTATCCTAAACATGCGAAGATGCTCTATGGGATCTTCGGTTCCTTTATATATAGGCAGGACCGGCATAGGGAAGTGTTTGGGGTACGGTTGTGCTACAACTATAGGGTCTAGCGGTTGACTACACATCTCTCGATAATTGTACGAGGGACGGTAGGGATCTATCTGGTCCATGCGGGAAGCTAACTGCTTCACCATGGCTTCCAGATTATTGGTTTGCCCACCATATTGGTTCGGTAGGGCATTAATATGGGATTTGTGAGCATATGATGGAGGGACATGAATATTAGATGCTATATTGCTATTGTGTAATCTGTTGGTAGGAAGGGTGTTAGGAAGAAGTTTTGAAGTTATATTATGTTGTATTCCCGATTGTTGGAAATTGGTGTTTGGCTTCATTTTAGGTTTTTGTTGATTTGAAGCATATTGATCAATAGTTTGGCAAAGTAAAGCGGTGAAGGAAAGTTTCTTTTGTGTGGGAATGATTTTAGGCTCAATAACAGGGTTCTTTAGGAGGTTGGGTAACCTGTTGTTTTTGCATGTTCTGAATCATAGTGACCATATCTCTATTGGATGGTCCAGCCTTATCACTTTCTTGATCAACAAAGGACAAGGGATTAGTGTGTATATTAAACACATCTTCCATGGCTGCTTGAGTGTCACTAATTTGTCCTTTATCAATACGAACTGCCATATTAAGAGCGCCAATGTTATTATTGAAAAATTTCCAGAAATGATCTAAGTTATCAAAAGCAATAGTTCCATCCGGAGTTATTCTAGGGGATGAGGATCCATCCTCTTTAACATTTTCTTCTTGTTCATCTACAACAAGCTCATCGTCTTGCTTGGTCTAGAGTTTCTTCTTCCGGGATTGGATCCTCGGGAAGGACATTTGGGTTTCTTGTTTTGTCTCCTAACCAATCTTCTTCTTCTCCTTCGAGTTTGTTTACCATTCCTAAGTTTAGGCATTGTGCTTAACTTAGATTTCAGCAAATATATATATATATATATATATATATATATATATATATAATATATGCAACCGACTTAAGAGGTATATATTAATTATATACCTACTACAATATTTAAAATGAAATGTTTTGGTTTTTGTTATGTTTTTTAGTTTTTCTTGTTTTTTTGGTTTTAATAACAATATTATAAAGATAACAAACAACATACGAAACGCAAGAAATAATAATAATGAAAGCAATGATCTAGTTTTCTATAAACAATTTATAAATATCATTAATGGGCTCAAGTTCTTCGGGAGTCATGAAGTGTTCTTCTTCAAATCGAAAATTTTCTTTCAAGAATTTAATGAAAAGTGCTATAGTGATATTATCTGTCTCAGATTTTGGTTGATAGAAGTAAAGCTCGTGGCAATACTCTCGATATAACATAGCTCTAGGAACTCTATTCCATATTTTTCTTATCATAAGATCAGTTTCTTGGACTTCTATATGAACTAGAAATTGGCGTATAGTGGCTGCGTTCTCGAGGTATTCCTCGAAGGTGAACAATTCTGAAGACACAAGAGCTCTCCTATAAGCTAACCATCTATGGCAGGCTCTCCGAAGTTCATGATAAAAAATGAGTTGATGAGGATCCAGGATTCTATCTAGGACAAGCCTTTTGATTTGTTTAAGTTATGTTGACCTAGATGAAATGACACCTAGTCTTCTATCAAGTTCGTCCCACAAAAGTTGATTTCTATCTGTTTCGGGCACACTAAGCACATAATTGATTTCTATGGCTGCTAATTGGTTTTCAACATTTATAGTAACTGCTAGTCTTTTCTTAGGAGCTACCATCTAAACATGATATGCAACTTATTAGTTTTAAATGATTTGAAATGCATCTATATTTTTTTTTTTTGGTTTTGTTTTCAAAAGGTTTTAAATGCATTCACGTCGGGTTCACCAAAATGTATCGCTCCAAATTTTTCACACCCTTACCTTCAGGCTATAGGATCCATGCCCGGAAGGGGGATGTGAAAAGGATGGCGCGGTACCTCGGACTGAGAGGCCTTGCGAAGGTCCCGCCTCTCAGGGGAGGTGTATTATGGTGATTTTTTGACGGATGGTGGGTTCACCAGGAAACGTTTGAATGGCAGTTTCCACGCCTAGGTTGGGAATGTGTTTAATGTGTTCAATTTTAGCTTTAAACATTTGGGTCCTAGGTTTGGCCAAATGAATCTAAGTTGTTCTATTATGAAAATGCAGACTAGATGAAATACAGCAAACAGATATGAACAGAAACAAGGAAAAGAAGCTAAATTACAGAGCCATACCTGATCCAGGATGTCCGATGAAGGTTCCGATTCTTGAAGCGAGACAGGATCGTCCGGAATTTGATGGAATCGTCTCCGACCCGCGGGATCATCGAGATCCGATGAATTCATCGGAGAATTCGTCAGAGACCTACAAACGAGAGAAATAGACACCAAATACAAAAAATGCAGCAATGCTAATAGAGGATAATGATGTAAAATGACAATAAGGATGTTAACAAATAATCCCAAATAGAAATGCAAGTGAGTTGCAATACTTTAATAGCTAATCATGACCTTATTATGCAATTAAACTATATGGGTGAACTCCAAGATGCAGAATAGCAGAAAATAATAAATAAACTAGCTAGTTGTAGAATAAAACAGCAGATGAAAAGAGAAAAATGCAAACTCTGCGCACTGATTGCCCCCAATGATGATTGCAGTCGAAATCGTCTCTAATTTGACAGGATCGTCTCCGATCTGAACAGGATCGTCTGCGACGATGTAAGCTTGCTCCGGCTGAAAAATGACAAGGTTCCTGCAAGAAAATTGGATGCAACAAATGTAGATGGTAATACAGATTATTCTAATGCATGTGAAGGTCGATTTACAGGAAAATTCAGCCAGGGGGATGCCAAGGGGAGGTCCTAAGTTTAAATAGGCTTAGGAGGGAGGTTAGGAGGTTGGAGATCATCCCAATTTGGGAGATCTCCAACGGGGAGGGTCTCTAACGGCACAAACACGCTTATGCCCGGATTAGAGACGTCGTTGGAACAGAGACTAATTGTGAAAAATTAGTTTTGGGACAAGATCGTCTGGACGTCCTAGCCCAGACGAAATCGTTCGATCTGAGGCGATATCGTCTGATCGGCGACGATATCGTCAAACGGTCAAAACAACCTCTAAAAATGGCACGGGAAACGAGGAAACGGATTAAGCGGCGGTTTGGGAGCGGTTTAGGGGGTTAAAATTTGAATTTGAATATTTACTAGAGTAATTGTAATTATTAAGGTTTTATAATTGTAATTATTAAGGTTTTACTGCACCAATTTTAGGGTGCTACAGAATGTCACGATTTTGCGACATGTCTCATTTTCACGGTGGGAGGCAGCAAAAGAGCAAAGTAAGAGACGAATGTCGTGATTTCGTGACATGTCTCATTTTTGCGACGGGAGGCAGCAAAAGAGAAAAGTAAGAGACGAATGTCACGATTTTGCGACATGTCTCATTTTTGCGGCTGGAGGCGGCAGAAAAGCAAAGCAAGGAAAGAATGTCGCAACTTCACGACATGCCAGCTGTAAAGGAATAAAGTATATTTTTGGCAACTGGAGACGAGCACTGACATCAGGTGTCGATTTCTGAAGAATGGTCTGTTGATTATAACCTGGCAGGTCCGCTGGATGATTGCCAATCTATCCAATCTGCGAGAAATCCGTTGTGTATTGTTAGAAACTGTAGATTATTACTTGTAAAATAAGTAAGATGTACTTAGGAAAATATACTCTTTTAGGGTATATATAGGGGTGAGCGACTCCAAAAAAAGGGTCGGCTCTTGGACGTTTACAAGACTGTGTGTACATACTTCAAATACAAGCAATAAAATCACATCTCCCATTGGATTCTAGTTCATATCGTGCAAGTGTATGTATTAATGTTCTTTATTTCTGCTCACAATATTGAATTGTAAATTGAGTCTATTCTTGTATCTGAACTTTCGCAATACATAAATCATATTGCTGGAATAAGAATCTAATATATACGCATGCTAAATGAAATATCAGAAATCATATCTTTAATTATATAATTTCTGCATTGGAATGTGTTTATAAATGCTTTGGATAGAAGTAAGTATATCTGTCTTTGATGTTGTCTAACCTGCACCATATAAAAGTTCTAGCTTAGGCTATATTTCCCTTATCTCTTTTTTCCCCTTTTCTCTAAAAACTTTCAAAGGAACCAGCCTTCTCTGGAGACTAGACAGATGATCTCAAGCAAGATCTGTCTATTCAATGTTGGCAAAGTCTAAGGCGCAACACTATTAACCGAAGGCAGATTTTGTTCCAACAGTTAGTCTCATAACAATTGAGACAATGATATGTGATGTTTTCATAATCCACTTGTTGATCCCATTTTCTTCATTTAGATTTAATCTTGATGTATTGTGGCAAAGGTTTTAAAATATCCATAGCAACACATATTTTGGTATATATAGCATGCTTTCACTCCTTCCTTGATGAATTCTCCTAGGGTATTTCCAATACTCTTCAAAACATCTTTATTGATAAGTTGATATAGAAGTCCAAAAAGACTAATCCAAATTGAAAGCTTATTAATAGTTTCTATCTCAATAAAAATATTTCCATTCTATGGTCTTAAATAAAGGGTATCTCTCCCTCTAAACCATGGTTCACTACTCAATATTTTATCCCTAATTTTTTTATTAGAAAAGATAACAAAGAAAAAACCTTTAGGAAGAAAATTCAAAGAGCAATTTGAATTCAATCTCCACTTCCACTTGATCCACTCTTGAATCTCTAAAAAGCTTGATCAGGATCTATGAAACTTACATATTAACCCCTTGCTTTTCAAAACCATTATATCATGCTCAATCATCTCATCCTTGATGGTCACTTTTGGTGCAACATCTACTACTTGGATTGAACTTTCCATATATTTGCTCTTCCACTTATCTTCAACTTGGGCATCCATACTTTCATCTAGGGCATCCTCACTTCCCATTAGGGCTTTCAAATATGAATTTCCTTCCAAAAAACTAGTGGGATTGGGGGTGGGGATCACTCTTGGATTGCACTCCCTCCTAGCTCGCACTCCCTCACAACTCGCACTCGGTCCCGGCTCGCACTTCCTCCTAGCTCACATTCCCTCCCAAATTGCATTCCCTCTTGGCTCACACCTACTCGTCTCTTCTTTCTCTTGACATTTCTTTGCTTTGATAATTTTTTGAAAATAATATTCATCACATTCATGGTAAAAGGTTGAAGCATTGATACTCTTCGAATGAATCCATTACTCTTTTGCTATATTTGAAGATCTCAAGATTGGTTCACACTTACTTTCGGCTCACACTTGTTCCCGACTTGCACTTCCTCCTAGCTTGCACTCCCTCCTGGCTCACACTCACTCTTGTCTCTTCTTTCTCCTGATGTTCCTTTGCTTTAACAATTTTTTGAAAATAATATTGGATGCATTCATGTAAGGGTTAAAAGCATTGATACACTCCAAATGAATCTTTTGCTCTTATTCTATATTTGAATAACTCAATATTGTCTTGCACTCGCTCCCATTTATAATAATAGTTATTTGACATAAAAATAATATTTTTATCCAATTTCCACATCCATTTTCTTGATAATATTACTAATAATTTATTAATCTCCCTAAATAGAAATATATTTCTATCATTTTCCAATGGCAATTTTGATCCCTATAAGAAGTGTCCTAGCTTTTGCATAGTTGCTAGTTGAAAGATCCATATAATTCTAAGTGGGAAGAATTTTACCTTCATTATTTCAAAAAAAACAACACAATGCTAGCTTTTCCCAGATTTCCTTTGGAAGAACAACAAAAATTAGTTTTGATAAACCCAACTTTTGGATATTTCTATTTTACCATAGATTGAAACAAAAAATTTATGTTAAATCCATTGTCATATAACATTTTTATGTATTTAAAAATCATATAACCAGATGCCCAAATTTCAAATGTTATCACATAATTATTAACATTGCTTAGGGCAGTTGTAATTCGATCTGGTATGTCTCATGATACCCTTTCTGGAAAGAAACCGACTCTGGTCTTTTTCTATCAAATATGCTCATCTGTTGACTTTCAATCCCCAAAATTCTCTCATTCCGTTCAATCTAGTTTGGCTTAAACACCTCATACCTAAAGTTGTCTTTTCTTGGTTTGACATCCAAAACAAGATCCTCACTATGATAATCTCATGAAGAGAGGGATGGTTGTTCCTAATGGATGTCATATTTGTTTGGCATTTTGGGAATCTATCAACCAAATATGTACGAAATGTTCTTTCTTCCACTCTGCCATGGATAATCTCATGTCCACCTTTCACATCTCCTGGGCCCAGCCCAACTCCCTAGTTCTTTTTTTCTCCCAATGGCCCATGTCTTTCAAAAATTCTAGGTTGTTTTCATTGTGGAAAGTTTATCTCCATCATCTCCTATGGTAGATTTGGCTCAAAAGGAACAATAGAATATTTTCAAACACCCTCATGAAATCTATATCTATCACCAATAAAGCCATCACCTTTGTTTTTGAAAATTCTAAGCTCTTTCCTTGCACCAAACCACCTGAGTCTGCCCTTGAGTCCACTCTTTTATGTTCCCTCAGTATTCCCCACAGTTCCAGCTCTACTCCTTCTAATCCCCATCCCATTATTGGCACTCATTAGATTCATCCTCCTATAGGATGGCTTAAACTTAACTATGATGGTACTTTTAAAGGAAATTCGGGTGCAACGGGTATCGAAGGTCTGGTCAGGAATAACAATGGATGACTCATAGTGGCCTATGTTGATTTTTTGGGCATCCAAACTAACCACTATGTTGAAGCTCATGCATTGTGGAGAGGGTTAGAAGTTCTCAGATATTACACAAGAAATTTACAAATTGAAGGTGATTCCATGAATGTTACAAACTCTATCATCAGCGATAGAATTCCTTCATGGAATGTGTGCACTATTATTTAGGAAGCTAAGGTCTTGATGCAGAATTTTAGCAACACTACAACCTGCCATGTGTATCGGGAAGCTAACAAGTCTGCTGATTTGCTTACCAATGTTGGGGTTAGTCACAAAAATTTGTCCATCTGACACCAAAATTTTTCTCAAAATGTTCTTAATGTTGTTGTTGTTGACTTGGAAATGCACAACCGACCCTGAGATAAGGTTTGCTTGCCTCAAAAATTCTACCTTTGAAACTAGCTAGACCTCTCCCCAGTGCATTTCTAATGATGGGAGCGACATAACTGCTTCTCTGATAGCCATTTTCAACTCAGTCCACAACACCATCCTCAGTAGCATCATCAGTGGCATGGATACCATAAGCACCTCCTTGAAATTGTTGGTCAATAAACATGGTCAAAAGAGCTCTTTAGCTAAAGATATTGTTGATTATTAGAGTTGGTTTGTTTTGTATTTCAAGCTTTGTTCCCCTACGTGGGATTTTTGGTACTAATATTTTGACCCCTGCATGGGCCCTAGTTTGGTTTTGCTTTATGTTCTCCTTAGCCCCTGCATGGGTTCTCTCTTTTGATCTTATGTTTTTTGTTAAACAACCCCTACATGGGTCTGTTTTTCTCTGGTCTAGTTCATGGAGTGGCTAGGGTGTAGACACCCTATTTTGTGCTTCTCTATGTACTTTTTGTCATATGCTTATGTTTCTGGTTTTGGGCACCAGTTAAAACCCATATAATATAATTTCTACCACCTACCAAAAAAATGGCATTAGCTCAACTTGTTATGTTCCTTGACTTCCAAGGAGGATATCCAAATTCAAATCTTGCCAAGAAATACATTTATAATATACAAGTTGTTGTAATACCACTATGTGGTAATGATGTAATACAGGTGGGACCCATTTCATTCCCATATAACCAATTGAAAAAAATCCTAACCAATTGAAAAAAATCCTATAACCAAGAGGCTAGCATATTTTTTCCACCTTTGATACTTCCCATGATAAGTAACATGTTTGTAAAGTTTCCACAAGAGAGGCAACAATACAATTTCAAACTTGGACATGATTTTGAAATTTGCTTTTCAAAATTCTATTATTCCTTTCAAGCCATACAAATACTAGAAGGATAAATCCTCAAGATGATGCACATTGCTTTAGCTTTAAAATAATAATCCAACATTTTATCAACTCTCTCAATGTTGTGATATATTCTCATATTTTGAAAATGTGGTCAAGAATGATACAAGCAAAGGAACAATGAAGAATTAAATGGTTTAATGTTTGTAGATCCTTCTCACACAAGCCACACCTAAAAGATCTATGATATCTTCTATGTTATCTTCTTCTTTGTGAACTCTCACATATAAGAATCTTCTTGATATCTTCATAATGATCATCTATTCAAGCATATATATTTCCTTTATGTGCATCATCATTCAATGTTGTCATTTTTCTTTTTTCATGAAAATCCTTATTTTGTATTATTTGTAGTTATTCCCCTTCTTATTAAGAATCCTTATCACATACCAATAATGGATTCTTCTCATCTTCATGAAGATCTTAATACCATACTACTTTTGGTGCTTCCTCAATTTCATGGGGATCTTCATTGCAAAGCACTTATGATGATTCATTTTCTTCAAATTTTTATATGGAATAACCTTGTTTTAAGTCCATTTTTTACTACAAAGTATAAAAGTTCTTATATGATTTCCTTTTGTAGATTCATAAAATATTTCCTTACCTTCTAGTCACATAGGGAAATATACCTTTTTCTTCATTAGTGGTTGGACATTTACTCCTTTATTGAAAAATATTAATGTAAAATCAAGTTTCCAAGCAAAAGAAGGCTTAAAAAGTTAAACCTTCAAATAAGCATCTCTTTCAAATGCAAATATTAGATAGCAGTTGTTATGGAGAGTATTTTTTCTGCAACTGTGAAAAAGAAAATGAGTGTTGATATACACAACCCAAATTAAAACTATTATTTTCACTTCTAAGTAGGGTTTCATGGAATATATATCATGATGTAGAGCTCTGAAAACATTATTTTTCATAAAATCCATGAAACACCATTTATTTGAAATCTTATGTGATTTACCTTCAAAGAAAAAATAAAATCTTAACAAGACATTTGATGTTATGGTTGATGAAAGATAAATTGTCAAATTTCACCATATTTTCAAGCCAATCCAAGATAGCAATTTGTGATGGTTGATGTTTTTATATATGTAAATACACTAGATTGACCTTTCAAAAAAGTCCCAACTCCATCCATTGCTCATGGACAAATACCCTCTAGTCTGTGTGATCTTTTTGCAATTCCATAGGTTCAAAAGTTATATTGACATGGCTTATAGCATGATTATTATAGCACTTCTACATCAAAGCATGATTATTATAGCACTTGTATAGCAAATATATGAAGTGGACAAAAACTTGCAAGTCCTAGATGGGAAATTACTTAAGAGGGATATAAAAATCACAAACTTGTATATATGAGATAGCTTGATTATACAATGAAATATAGATTCCCTATATATAGCCAAGTCAATCATAATGGTATTTAATTTGTAGTATTGTTTCAAGAGTGGCACTCACCTAACATCATTAACTAGAGCTTTCTAAGAAGGTATTTGTTGTACAAGCTAGTAAAACATGATTAAACCACCTAGTCACATAGGGAAAATTATACCTTTTTCTTCATTAGTGGTTGGACATTTACTCCTTTATTGAAAAAATATTAATGTAAAATCAAGTTTTCAAGCAAAAGAAGGCTTAAGAATTTAAAACTTCAAATAAGCATCTCTTTCAAATGCAAATATGTAGATAGTAGTTGTTATGGAGAGTGTTGTTTCTGCAAATGTGAAAAAAAATGTGTTGATATACACAACCCAAATCAAAACTATTATTTTCACTTCTAAGTAGGTTTTCATGGAACATATATCATGATGTAGAGCTCTGAAAACATTATTTTTCATAAAATCCATGAAACACCATTTATTTGAAATCTTATGTGATTTACTTTTAAAGAAAAAATAAAATCTTAACTAGATATTTTGATGTTATGATCGATGAAAGATAAGTTGTCAAATTTCACCATATTTTCAAGCCAATCCAAAATAGCAATTCTTGATGGTTGATGTTTATATATATAAATACACTAGATTCACCTTTCAAAAAAGTCCCAACTCAATCCAATGCTCATGGACAATACCCTCTAGCCTGTATGATTTTTTGTAATTCCATAGGTTCAAAAGTTATATTGAGATGGCTTATAGCATGATTATTATAGCACTTCTACATCAAAGCATGATTATTATAGCACTTGTACAACAAATATATGAAGTGGACAAAGACATGCAAGTCCTAGATGGAAAATTACTTAAGAGGGATATGAAAATCACAAACTTGTGTCAATGAGATAGCTTGATTATACAATGAAATATAGATTCCCTATATATAGCCAAGTCAATCATAATGGTATTTAATCTATAGTATTGTTTCAAGAGTGGCACTCACCTAACATCATTAACTAGAGCTTTCTAGGAAGGTATTTGTTGTACAAGCTAGTAAAGCATGATTAAACCTCCTAGTCACATAGGGAAAATTATACCTTTTTCTTCATTAGTGGTTGGACATTTACTCCTTTATTGAAAAATATTAATGTAAAATCAAGTTTCCAAGCAAAAGAAGGCTTAAAGAAATTTCTACCTTCAAATAAGCATCTCTTTTAAATGCAAATATTAGACAATAGTTGTCATAGAAATTTATTTTCTGTAACTATGAAAAAGAAAATGAGTGTTGATATACACAACCCAAATTAAAACTATTATTTTCACTTCTAAGTAGGGTTTCATGGAATATATATCATGATGTAGAGCTCTGAAAACATTATTTTTCATAAAATCCATGAAACACCATTTATTTGAAATCTTATGTGATTTACCTTCAAAGAAAAGATAAAATCTTAACAAGACATTTGATGTTATGATCAATGAAAGATAAGTTATCAAATTTCACCATATTTTCAAGCCAATCCAAAATAGCAATTTGTGATGGTTGATGTTTTTAGAAATATATATATACACTAGATTCACCTTTCAAAAAAGTCACAACTCCATCCATTGCTCATGGACAAATATCCTCTAGTCTGTGTGATCTTTTTGCAATTCCATAGGTTCAAAAGTTATATTGACAATAGCATGATTATTATAGCACTTCTAAATTAAAGCATGATTATTATAGTACTTGTATACCAAATATATGAAGTGGACAAAAGCAAATTTATATAGCAAATTGTCAAGTCTTTAGAGTGAACGTAAAACCCACAATCTTGTCTTAGTTAAGAGAGTAAAATCGGTTATCCCTTGTTTATTTGACTAGATCAATCTCCTTAGATTATAGAAAGCTTGTGTTTGCATTAATTTAACTAGTAAGTTCCTTCTTTAAAGGCTTTTAATTTTAGTGTACCACATGGTGTAGCATAAACAGAGAACACTATAATATGTACACATACTTCATATAAGAAGAATTGTGCTTGCATACCCTAATAATAGGACCAAATTGAGTTTCCGTTGAACATGTGTTCATTCCATAATATGCTGATACTTTTGTCATATACTTTGTGTTGAGTACTTTATTGCCCTCAACACTTGCCTTGTCTTTGAAGATAAACATTACCATGTCTTCTTCAATAAAGAACCATATGCTCCCATTACATATGATTTTACCTTCAAGGAAACAAACTTGTTTGTTTCTTCTTCCTACCTCATCCAAGATTCATGTTGTTGAGTTCGTTTTTTGGTATGTTGCAAGGGATCTACTGATGTGGGTTTTTCATATTAGGAGTTTGAACGGTGCACTTTGATGTCCTTTAGGTTTAAATAGTATCTTGTTTTTTTCTATCTTGTTATCTACCTAATCCAAAGCTTCAAAAGAATGAGGTTTCAAAATATAACTTGATCTTTCTTTTGGCCTTCCTGATATGGGTTGTTGTTTTGCCGTCTGTAAATACCTGCGTGCACTACATGTGTTGTGTAGCTTCTATGTGTTGTGTACTTAGATGTGATCATAACATACAACAACAGCAACCAGAATTGTATAATTTGGATATCAAAACTCTGCAGAAATTTTTAATAAACACAACTTACACATGATATTGAAGTTAGGTTAAATATAAAATTCAAATTCAGAAAATATAGGCAATTAAAAAGGAAAAAAAGAAATCTTGAGACCAGAATCCCAGATGTGCAGCTCTTTGATTCAGTTTATGGAACCTGTGGATCATAAAACCTTAAAGCATTCACTTAGAGTAACATTAGACATTAAATCATTGAGAGGATACAGCAATTTCTGCAGCTTATTGCTGAAGTGATCGTCTGCTTGAAATGGAAACTAGAAAATTTCTAACTGAACAAACTTGAATTATGATCACCATACCTGAAATATGCAACTCCATTATTATTCAAATAGCTAGTGGTACACCCATTTACAGAACCAATGCATCAACTTCCAATGAGAAATAATTATCTACAGAGTTTACAGGAATTAACATTTTCTCATTAGGAGAAATAATTTTACAAATAAAATCACTATGAGGGAATGAATCTGCTACCAGAAAGGACAGGAAAGGGGCAATGATGCTTATAATCACTCAAGTAACTTCAATGAACTTGGTCTCCACTGCCTTGTTTCATGTTATCTTCACTTGATTCTATCTGTGAAAGAATAAGATGAGGAGGCCATGGATCTGGAACTGTCTTAAAGTGGGTGGAAATTGCTTTTCTGAACCGCATTTTGTATTGATGTGGGGAAATAACAGTGGGTAATTCATTCTTTGGACCTCCAAGAATTCCAGAGGCCTTCACCCAAAGTTTCAAGGTGCTTGTCCCATGTATACTGCCTCACAAAATAAATAATACCCATAACCAGTTATTTTAGGTCTTCAACAACTCAAACAAGTAATGAATAATCCATCACATTGATTGACTGTAAATACCAGAACAATATACACGACCATCAGAAACATCTTGAACAAACCCAGACTAGCCTTTCAAGCATCCAAATGGTAAGGAAAAGTGGAAGAATACTTACACTTAGAAAAGCAGTATCATTCCAAACAGCTCTCTCCAGATGTTGCTTAGCCTTGTTCCCAACAAAGATTGGAGAAGTTAGCATTGCTTCAATAAAATTCTGATCTAGAAAAACTCCACTGGAATCTGGATTGTAACTATTGCGAAGGGAGGAGCCCTTGAGCTCATAAAGCCTAGTAACTGTTTTTCCAAACAAAAGATTTTCCATCACCATAAGGTCCATTTTCATATCTTTGCCACCTCTGGAATGCTTTACAGTAACCTGCAATGCTAACCAGAATATAAGTCATCCAAACAAGAAATCAGAAAAATTAGAAATTTATTTTGAAGCAGCTAAGGATGCAAATACTATAACATTCAAGACAATTTTCTTAAAGTGATGGAGAATGTATTAACAATAACCTGATAAATTCCAAGAATTTTTGCGAGGCAAGTTGGGTTTCCTGAATCTAAGGAACATGTAAGATGTGTGAAATATTGTGGGGCAAAGTCATGAAAGGACTCCAATTCTGTTTTAGTGACCTGCTTGATAATAAATCTATCATCCAAAGTTTTTGCAAAAAAAACTTCGCTCTTTCCACCTTGTGCCCCCATTTCTTACAACGGCTCAACGAACGGATAAACTCTCTCTGTTGGACAGCATATTTTTCGAAGAGCACTAAACTGTTTTGCATGATAACATATTATTGATATTAATGAGTACTTCACTTTTCCAAACTAATTTTCATCAACAAAACATATTTCAGCATGCATGACCTTTGTATGTAGCAATGGATCTGCAACTGCAGTCCCATGTGAACCAAATGTTGAAGCATCTGCAGATGAAGTACTTCTCCCCTCAAAAGACACTTCAGCCACCTCTGAGGAGCTATCTGAGAAAACACCTATATCAGTGCCATACGAAATTCCAGCTTCCCTCTGCATGTCCTCATATTTCTCTTTCTGTTTCTCCTCCAATGGATTATCAGAAATCTAGGCCCAATATTGTTTAGAGGAAAGAGCATAGGCTATCAGGCTCATTGGCTCATCATCATAAACAGCAATAACAGTATTATCAATACCTGGGGGTAAGAGTAACCGGGCTCCACCTTGATTGAGCAGTCTAGAAGGCGATTTGAGGTGAAGGGGGTGGTACTCAATAATTAACTTAACAAGGTTCCACGAGCCTGGGGGACGGGGGACGGGTTTCGGGGGACGGCGGGGGACGGCAGGCCGATTTTAGGGGACGGCTCGGGGACGGCTGGTATAATACTATAAAAATTGAAATTTTTTAGAAATTTAGAATAATCTACACATTCAGAATTCTACACCCAACAAAAATGATATTTCATATTAGTAATCAATTATGTAAGTGCAGCCATTCATATGCATATTAGTTACTAACACATAAGTGTGGATTTTGATATTCATATTAGTTACTAAGTGCAGCCATTTAATTGTTTCAAGTTCAACAACTATAACTTGAAGGTTCAGCCAAGGATATCAAGTGCAAACAATGTTCAAACAGTCATCATTTTAAGTAATAACAGTCATCATTTTTTCAGCCACCAATGTTCAAACAAAGACTGTCATTTTTTAAATTTTTCAGTCACTAACTGTTCAAATATGACAGCAATCAGAAATCTGAAATACTCATAGTATCAATGCTCATTTACAACAAAAAGACTCAAAAGAGTATACAATGTACATCATAAAACTAAATTAGTAAATACTAAAATAAAAATAGGAATGAGACTGTATGGAACTCCTATGGAACTTCTGTTGGGCTATCACTATCAAAATCTGTATCACTATTTGATGAGCTGCCCTCATCATCTAAGTGAAGATCCTCCAATGAAACTCCAACCAACCCCTCATGACTCTCATCCTCATCAATCTGTCCTGCATCCTCTGGATCAACATCCCATCTTGTAGTTGGAGATTGCTTGTACTCGGGCTTAACTCTCTCACGAAGACGAAGAGAGCTATGCCGCAACTAGCTTCTCCGCTCTACGAGAGGTAAGCCTATTCCTCCTCACATTGTGGATAAAGTTGTATGTAGACCAATTCCTCTCAGCAGCAAAGGAACTAGCAACCTGTGAAAGAACCCTAATTGCAAAATGTTTCAAGTTAGGTGTGCTATCCCCATATAGCTGCCACCATCCAATGGGATTTCTTTGGGCAATGGTAGCCCTATCCTCCATACACTCTGGTTGGCTGAAGCAAGGGCCCTCGAGATTAGCAAATTTGAGCCACTCATCTCTAAGAGTTGAGCCCTCCTCCCTCGCATATATCTTTCTAAGGGCATCCAAAAACCCTTCTCTCACCTCTGGATCCTCATGGGGAGGCACTCTCCCAGGCCTAGGCTCATACCACTTTGGGTTTACTGCATATGCTGCCATATGAAGGGGGGTGTTCATCCTATCCCACCTCCTCTGTATAATAGGCCTGATGTAGGCCTCATAGAATAATAGGGATGGATCTCTAGCAGAAATGACTTTTTTAATCTCCCCCAACATGCTGTCAAAAGTCTCATAGATCTCTCCTAGACTAGGAGCATCTGTGTCAACATATCTGATGACTGCAACAATTGGGGCAACAAAAGACACAATATACCTACAAGAAATCAAAAACAAAATTTAGAAACTTAGACTATATGTCACATTGTCATATGAGCAATCCAATTTGAAACAAAAATGAAAATTGAAAAATCATAAATGACATTTCTTACTTGGCTTGAGTCCACCAACTATCATCCAATGTTTTGTCTCTAATTTTTTCCCTCCTCTATCCTTGATTCCGGCCACCTCTTCCACTCCGTGCATACTACCATGGATTGTAGAGCATCTTGCACCTCAATCATCCTCTCCAATAAAATGAAGTAGGTGGCGTATCTAGTGTCTCCTGGTTTGATGAACTCCTTCTTTGAGAAGGACCGAAAGAGGGCTAAAGAAGTGTGATGGTTGCAAATGAACATTTGTATATCTCTGGCTTGTGCAACCATAGCCTTCACCCAATCTATCCTCCCAATGTCCTTCAATGCATTGTTCAATGCATGAACACAACACGAGGTCCAAAAAATATGTCTATATTCCTGTTCTATCATTTTCCCCACATTCTAGAAAATAGGGGCTGCATCTGTAACTACCTATAGTGTACAACAAAAATGGTCTCATTTAACAACCATTTAGAATCTAGATTTATAATTTTAAAGATTTTGATTTTCATAAGAAAAACTTAAAAGTTAAAACAGAAATTGTCGAATTGATTACCTGTACAACATTGGAGGCTCCAACCTCCTCAATAGCCTCCTTCAACTGAAGGAACTGGAACTCAACATCTTTTTTTCCATGCAATCAATGGCTTTAAGAAAATAGGGACCTGCTTTACATGTGACAATGATATTGATGAGTGGACGTTGACGAATGTCAGTCCACCCATCCATGATGATAGAACATCCATGAGTCAACCATGTGTTCCTCATTTGCTCCATAACCACACTGCATTTGGAATAGTGTTTGTCTAAAAGAGAGGTACGCAACCTAGTTTCTCCAGGCGGTAGATATGAAGTCCCTGCCTTGGCTATTTGTCTTACTGTGCCCTTGAAATAGGGGGAGCGTGCAATATGGAAAGGAAGCCCATGTGCAAAAAATAATTTTGCTATAGCATCATCTGCTTCTTCTCTTCCTTGCACATTAAACATCTCATTTACGGTTCCCTTTTTCTTTGAGTGCAGCGGTGGCATACTAGATGTTTGGGTTGATTCTTGTGGCTGTTCTGAGGAGGCCCCAAAGTCCCCTCTAAATGATTGGCCAGTTGTAGGTAAAGACAAGCCACAATTTTTAAATCTAGACTCTTGCACAATCTTATGGACTTCATTAACTTGTGCCCGGGTCATTTTTTGGCAAGCCCTAACCCCTGTTCCTGCCTTATCCATGAGATGAGACTCAACCCTAGTATAGCTGCCCTTAAATGTAGTTTTGCAAAAATTACACAGCCATGTTCTTGAGCCCCAAAATTTTTTCCTTGGTCACAGTTAGTTACAAATTGCAGCAGAGGTTTTTTGATACTAAATGGACCCTTGGCATATTCTTTTAATAACGAAGATGGGCATTCAAAACTGGGTTGAGAAGCATTGCTATCCCCTTTGGAAGTTTGGGGTTGGATGGTAGAGGATGAATCCCTAACAACACCAACATTCATGTTTATATTTTGATTTTCAGTTTGGTTTCCCTCCTCCAAATTAACCTCAAATGAACCTGATGCACTGCTGGCCATGTTTTATGTTGAAATAAAAATATAAAATTTGAAAAGATCTTGGAAGAGGTAAAAAAAAATTGAAAACCTAGTTCCTGTTGTTACTCTCTGTGCTCCTATTTGTTGCTATCCCTGCCCTTGTTGTCTGCTATTGCTGCCTCCTTTTGTTGTTGCTATGCTGCCTACTGCTGCTGCCTCCTTTTGCTCTCCCAACTCTCTTTTTCTTCTTCACTTGAAATATGAGTAAGTATGTTATATTTTTATTTTCACTTTATATAGTTTTTTTAGGTTTAGGGTTTGGGGGGTGAGACTTAAAATGGGTCCCACCCTTACCTTTTTTTTTATTAAATTTTTTTTTTATTCCCTTTGGGGGAGGACGCCACTTACAACATGATAGAAGTTTCTGATAATCTTTGCTACAAGCCATATACAAGTCTGAAAAGGGAATCCAAACTAACCTGTCAAAGTCTTTCAGAATATCAAATGATTTAACAGGCAATAAATGCCTGCTTGTATGTGCTAACCCCGACCAATCTTGATCTTGCATGCTGAAACCAGAGTCACCAGATTCATGCTTGACAATGGATTCATCTGTGCTATGTTGCACTGAAATAGAATCTGTCTCGACAGGCAGTTCAGCGTTTCCCCCAGCATTCTCAATAGCTGAGAACCCATTAGCAACTCCTTGCACCTGCAATGTCACATTGGCATCCTGGCCTGCCAATAGATGATCACCAGTCCATGCCACATCAAATGTCTCAGAAAGATCAGAGGCAGAATGCCTCTCTGATTGCAGTCTTTGAACTTCCAGATCCTCTTTCAAAGGATCCAAATTATCCCTGCTACCAACTAAACCAGCCAACTGATTGCTTGAAATCTCGTTATCATTAGAACATCTGCTGCCAGCAGCTTGACATGTCATATCCTGCCCAAGTATACTAAAGCCTCTGGCATGTTCGTGTTCATTCATCTGTTTCTCATCCGTTTGCATGGAATCCATGTTCACCATTGAGTCCACAGGTTTATTATGCATTCTATGCACCCCTGCCAATTGCTCCACCAAATTTGCATCTTGTAGACTACCAGGAATGCTAAGGGATCGTAAAAATTCTGCTATCACTTTCAAATATTCATCATCAACAGATGAACGGCTGTACTGGAAACGATACTCCCATACATAAGATTCAAAAATAAGTTGCCACCTTAGGCGATTCAGCTCTAAAATATCAGCAAATGGTTGACCAGGTTGCCAGTTACTAGTTATAGCCTTTAGCAATGACTCCTGTTTCACAAACCATTATGTATAAGTCAAGTATATAATTTTTTTTTCAAGAAAATATTAGGTAGCTTAGACAAGATTTTGGAAATGTCACAATAAGAAAAATATGAGAAGACAATTAGATTATTAAACCTCACGGTTATCACCTCAAATTCCTCTCTCTTTCAGCAGCATCACTTCCATTTTAGACAAATATTTCAACTCAACAACACCAAGATTAGACTGACTGGTAGCCCTATGCATCATAGTGAAAATCTCTGAAAATAATTCCTTCCCCTTTTCTGCAACCTGTTTACTTGCATAATTAGTCAGGAACATCATAAGTGAATTCCTAAACCAAGTGGCAAGCAAGGCTTCAGACCTATTATAAAAACACATAAATGAAAAACCATGTTGTTCATCAAAAGGTACCTCTGCCGTTTCTTTTTTAAGCCACTCTTGTTGTTTTGGGTCATTGAAGTCAATTTTAGGTGGTGGCAAACGAACCCCAAAAACATTGATGGAAGAATAGTGGAAGCATGCAACCATAGTGCCCAACCTGTGAAGTCCATTGTTGGAAAAAGCCCACTAATAAGTCATTCCAACTTTCTCAGATGAAAGACTCTAGATATAAGAACCACGGAATAATTAGAGTCAATGCCAAAGACCAAAAGAAATGGCAGAACTATACCCATAAAATCGAAGGCAGTCTCTACGTAAGGAATGGCCACAGCTTGCCACCCTACTTGTTGCAGCATGATTTGAGAAACTAAGCTCTAAAAATTTTCCAAAGGAGAGACCTGATGCTGCATCAGACATAACTACTCTCTTGTTTCCTTGTGGAATTCCATCTTTTCGTGGACATCTCAAACAACGATACCACATCCAAATTTTCCCTTCCTGTTCACCAAGCAAAACAAGAGCACGAGGAAGCTGTTGAACAGATGTTGCAAGCTTTCCTTGCTGATGAGTATAACAATAAGCATGGACCGTTGGAGGTTGATCACAAAAATGGCAATGAGAATTCTGCAATATCCAAGGAATATTGTGAGTTCCAGTTCTTACATCCATATAAGCAAAGTTTCATGATCTAATTACAAGATTATCAATTAAAGTATGGGCCTGGCATTTGGAATCCTTGTTTGGTCAGAATATTAATTGCAAGATGCACAAAAAGATGTTAAAGTATGCATGTATGGCCAAACCCATGTAAAATAATTGATACAATATCAGTTTTCCATTGACACTATATCAACAAAAATATTTTAAAAAGGACTCAAATATCTGGATTTTTGTTTTCTTCTTCGTTTTGCTCAGCATTTAAAGTGTCCTTGATGATTTGAAATCTTCTTCTATCTGCAACTTTTATTTGCATGACCTAGTTAGTCACTTTCGAAAGTTAAGAATCACCAAGATTAGGGTCAGGCTAAAATGTGTTTCAAGGGTGTGTTCTTTGGCACTTCCACATGCATTAAATGCATGCCATGTTTCTTCCAATCATGCATCATGTATCAAACATAGAGATATCATACACTTTCCTGATCTTCAACCTCCCCAAGGTTAGACCCAATCACATGCATGTAGTCTGTTAGTGAAAGAATCCGGAAGTTAGTAAGAAAAAATCATGCCATGAAAGGATACCTGAACAAACAATCTGTCACACAAGAACCTCCCAAGAGATTTATCACAATTTCCATAATATTTGATACGGGAGAGTTGACTACGTTCACACACAATCCCTTTCAAAATACAGTGGCTGGAAAATTAAACCAAAATACTTTGCTGATCAGAAAGAGGTGGTGTTAAGCCTTCTTTAGAGAATCCATGTTCCTCGTAATGAGTACTGTCTTGGTTCTTGTGTTCAATCATGGGCTGAGAATCCAGCAAGCGACAATCATCCTGACCATCAGTTATTCCTTCACTCTCCTAAAGTAGCAGCTCCATGTCCTTGATACCCAAAAAATAAGCGATTCTTGCATAAGGGCTTGCACCTATGATTGGAAAAGCTTCCTCCAAGGCCCTTTTTAAAGAAGCTGATAACCCAGAAATAGATGATGGTATAAATCCTTCATAAGCTACATTACCCTTTTGATGCATCACTTCACTTGCAGGACAGACATCCATTGAAACAGGCATGCCAGCACATTTTGTTGTCGAAGGACCAGTAGGACTTTCAGGTTTAGATTCTCCCTCAAGATGGTTCAAAGAATTACTTGATAGGATAGGAGAAATGGTCGTGTCTTTGTCATCTTTATTCTGTTTTTTCAGTTCTACTGCAGGCACTTTGTATAGAGGAACTCCAAAACCATGTCCTGTATAATAGGATGGCTCTGAACTTTCTTGTTTGTTTGGCATTCTAACACATGTTTCAAGGATGCTAGCCCTTTCATCTGCTAGGAAGGATGTCTCAAGAGCTAAATGATACGTAGCAAAAACAGCATATTGAACAACACGTTTAACTCTTTTCAACTCATTTCCACTGGCACCTTTCAGTAAAATCTGCAAAAACACGAGCATTGTAAGAATTAACAAACAATTAGGATCCTGAAGGATAGTTAAAAGAAAGCATTGAAAACCACTAAATAAAATTCTTAAGCACAAAAAAGAGCCAAGGGTTGTTAGTCATCCCAAAGCAATTTTAGTATAAATTACCAAAATCCACTTATTGTCACTGGAAAGTAGAAAAGAGCACTTTTAAAGCTTCAACAATTACATTATTCATGCAACTGACATGGAGAATAATGTACAAAAAGAGCTAATCCAATGTTAGGACCCTATCCTAACATCATTAATAATTGCATAGTCATGTGGTACATTGGGTGGCTAGGCTTACAAGCCCATATGATGTAACCGTTATTTATTATAAAGAGATGTTATATAAAGATGTAACGGTTGTTATTTAGGAGTTACTAGCTTGGACCCCCACTTGCACGTGGATGGGAACCCTTGAGCGTTAGGGTTAGTGTTAGGGTTAGCTAGAGTCTTTAAAAGAACCAAGGGGCAAGAGGATGGATCATCTCATATTTTTATATTGTAACAAAGCTTTGCTTCCAAGGAGGTTGCCCCCTCGAAGTGGCTTGCGATTCTGTAATGTGCTTTTGTTCCTGCAATATAATCTACTGCATTTTCATTTCATGTTGCAATACTGGTAATCAATTGCATTAATTTTCATTTAGTATTGCAATATTGTGTAGATTTGCTTTTAATTTACTAAAGGTTCCTAACAAGTGGTATCAAAGCGCTTTCCAGGGTCATGTCTTGCTACAACTGCAATAGTTCCTATCCTGCCCTTTCGTGCATGTTAGGTATAATTTTCCTTTCTTTTGTGCTTTCTACGATTTATCCTACAAAATCCCAAGTCAAATAATTTTTTTTGTTTTAGTTTAATAGGTTAGAAACCCTGTGCCAGAGGTTTTAAAATATCACGGAGGCATTGTCATTATTGGCTAAGCTAGATTGTCGATAAAGCGTCTAGTGAAGTGAAGGGTGATCATACTCCAATACCCAGGCCTCAGACAACACCCGTGTATGGACTTCAACACCCATAGGGTATATAGGGAGATCCCCCTAGGTTTAGGAGAAACCTTTAGACCTAGGAAGATTTCAACTATGTATCTATCCATAGTGCACCGAGCATAGCACTCGGGAAGATTACCCTCCCATACTATTAGAGAGGCAAGTAGTGCGCTAAAGGGTATGCATGGAATCCTCCTTGAGTAGCGGCCTAAAATATTGGTTCAAGCATTATCGATCATTGTTGTGGTATAACAAAGGCCTACGGGCAATACACACACCTTGGCTTAGAGTTACCCTATTTCAGTCATATGACAAACCTTAAACACAGACCATCAAACCTAAAAACCCTAATTACAGATTTGAGCATACTGAGAAGACTACACCTATCATGGAATTGACAATACTGTACAAATTCTGGACAAACAAAAATAATTGTTGGGAAAAATAGCTATTGGGAAGAGTTGTCAGGACTCAGAACAGGTGGTTGTCAATAACAGTCAAGAACAATGTCAAACAGAGTAGTTGTCAATAACAATTGGGAATAATATCAGACAAAGCAGTTGTAAGTAACAATAGGGAACAATATCTGATAGGGCAGTTGTCAGTAACAGTTGGAACCAGTATCAGACAGGGTAGTTGTCGGGCTAAGCAATCCATCAGTACAGAAGGAACCTGGTGTAACAATCAGTGTATTAAAAAAAAGTCTAGAAAAAATTGTTATTTTGAGAACCAATCCATTATGATCATCTTGTCGCACTAATCATTTTGGTATATAGCACCTAAGTTTTTTTGGAGTCCAAAAATTGTCATTTGGGGCTATAGTCCATTTTGATCGTCTTTTTGAGCTAATCGTTTTGGTATATAGCACCCAAACACTTTTTCAAGACCCTTACTAAAAATAGTAACTGCTAAAATAGGAATTCTATTTTTAGTAAAGTATTTTCAAAAGGTCCAAATCACAAACCCATGGCTAGAGGAACTAGAGGAGCAATGAGGGAAATGGAGCAAAATGAATAGTCTAAACAAATAGGGCTATTGAGTCAACTTACTCAAATGCAAAACCAATTTAGACACGAAATTAAACACTTGAAAGACTGCATCTTTTAGATAGTGAGCAGATCAAAGTAAAAACGGGAATTGAGGAAAAATTCCATGAGGTTGAAGGACACTTAAAAGGAGCCACTCATGCACACCATCAAATTCATAGTGGTGAAATTGAGGGAAAGGTTGGTAGTTCTGGACATATAGAGAGGAGACACAATGCTCTTTTCAATAAAAATGCCCAATATAAAATGCCCAAGCTCGATTTTCCCAAGTTTAATGGCAAGGACCTTGATGGTTGGTTGTGTCAAGCGGATCAGTATTTCAAGCTCCAACAATGTCCCCATATTTATGGATCACCATGGCAACCTTAAACTTTGAGTCTAAAGCCCTTCAATGGTATCAATGGGTGCAACATATGACTCGACCTTTCTTGGGAAGAATTTGAACTACTCGCTCATTTTGGCCCTATTGAGTATGACGACTTTATAGGAGCTCTATCAAAATTGAAGCAAACCTCCACTATTTGTGAATATTAGACTCGGTTTGGGAAGTTGGCTAATCGAACAAGGGGTTTGGGTGAAGGATTCTTTCAGAGTCGTTTTATCAGTGGGTTGAAGGATGATATCAAGGCCGAGGTAAAAATGTTTAAACCGCAATCCATGATGCAAGCAATAGGGTTGGCTAGGTTAGCAGAGGAAAAATTTACTGCTCAAAGGCATTTGTCTAAATTTCCAAAGGCCAAACCCCCAATTCCATTCAAGGCCACATCTAATCCAGCGAATAAATCTCCAACAATTAAGCGATTGACTAGGAAGGAAAAGGATGCCCGTAGAGCACAAGGGTTATGCTATAATTGTGATGAGAAATATTCTCCGAGGCATAAATGTGTACAATAGAAATTGTATTTTATGGATATGGATGATTCTACAACAAATGAAGTCCTCGAAGAAGAAGCGGAACAGCAAGAAGAAGAGCACCATGATGAGGGTGAAGTACAAGAAGAACCTTAGCCAGAAATTTCAGTTCATGCATGTGGTAGGTATCAAGAGAACCGTACCACTGCGACCCACATGTGTGAATGGTGGCATGGTCAAATATGCCATGTTGGATTAAGGAAAGTCCACCTGCCAAGCGAGCAAGGTTGACTGGAAGATAGGCGCCCAATAACGGAAGTTAGGCACCCATAACGGAAGACAGGCGCCCGATGATGGAAGTCAAGCGTCCGATAACGGAATATAGGCGCCCAAGTTTTGTCGGTGACTTGGTGAAGCGACGGAAAGTGTCTTCGAGCAAAGCACTGACAGGCCTGTCAATGTTGATAGAGTTGTTAGGAATGTTGTCAACCAGTATGTGATAAAGCACAATGCAAATATGCAACGAAAGTAAAGTGAACTATCAGGATTGGCAGAAGGTAGTTGCCTTGGGTTCGGGTTTACATTGTAAAGAGCTGAGTGGACAGCTCGGGTAGTTAGTGCCTTTATGGTAGTTGGTCGTTGTGCCATTTGTAAATGGGCGAGCAACCCATTGGGTGTATTCCGTTGTGTTGGTTGTAATTAAGTGGCTATTTGCCACTAGATTTGAATGTTGGATGCGCGCGGGAGCAAGCCTTTGGCTGTCTTAGCCATGTGCTTATATAATCTCCCTACTAGCCAATGTAAGGGGTTAATCGTTGATCGTGGCTTAATGCTTGTAACCTTGTTTTAATGAATACATTTGCATTTGAACCAATGGTTGTGTTACTGTGTTTATGCAGTTGAGCTTTGTCTTTGAATGCGAACGTTGTTAATGGAAACCCTGCATTTTAATCTCGTGAATGTGGCAAAGAATTCAGACGCTGGTTTGTTAGGCGTAGTCCCCGTGTGCTAAGTAAGCAAGAGTTGGGGTGTCGCAGAGGGTCGTCGGGCCTCGAGGGGCTGGCCCTCCGATAGATGGTATCAGAGTTGGTTCAGACATGGAGTTGAGCTAGTGTTTGAAAGTTGTTCAGGAGTACGCATGGGTGAAACTAAAGATTGATGCTCTTTGTTTAAATTTTGTGAGATGACAGACTCTCCCGATAAGAACCTGCCAAGTGGTGATGGCGGAGGAAGTCATAGAACCTCAACGACTCGTGTTGTTGGAGATCTCGAGCAGCACGTGAGTAACAAGGTCGGTGAGGTTGAAAGTTCAATCCTTTCACTGCAAAGTTTGTTTCAAGACTGGAAGGCGACGGCGGATGAGGCCCTCTTGGGGCTCGTGGATTGGCGAACCGACCATGAAAAGAAAGAAGTTGAGACGCAAGCGGCTCATGATGAAGCCCTATGCAAAATGCAAGATGAAGTTGCGATGCTTCGCGTGGCTATTTCTACTACAGTCAACCAGCATGCCAATGGGAATGGCAATATGCACGGGAACTGCTAAGGCACCTCGATTAAGGGAGCCAAAACCATACAATGGTGTCCGTGATGATAAAGTCTTCAATAACTTCTTCTAGGACGTCGGTGAGTATCTCACGGCCCTGGGGGACTTGAGGCCTGAGATGGAAGTTAAAACTGCCACGATCCCGTTACCGCAGGCCTAAGAACGTTGATTGGTTGTCTAGGCACAAGTTGTGAAGCCTACGCCATATCGGCAAGCTCCGTGAGTACATCAAAGCTTTCCAAGAGTTGATGGTTGATATCGAAGATATGGCGGAAGTCGATCGTTTGTTCTCTTTTGAAGTTAGTTTGTAGCCATGGGCTTAGGTGGAGCTCCTACAACATAAACCTAAAGATGTAACATCAACGATAGCTGCAACCAATAGTTTTCTTGATTTCCGAGCAGAAGGCGCGACCAAGAAGAATGCTCCAGGCCAAGGTTCAAAAGGCAAGATGCCGACGTCGGATGGCAAGGGGCAAAATTAGGCCGTGGGTAAGACAAAGGGTCTGTCATCTAAGCAAAACAAGCCCACATCTCAGTCCACGGGGGTGCTCGAGAAATCAAACAAAGTGCAAGTTGGTGCAAAAAGAAAGCGGATTGAAGGTGAGTTGTCCAAGTCAACTGACGACAAACCATGGTTGAGGTGTTGGACCTGTCAGGGTCCACATCCGCAAAAGGAATGCCCAATTTGGGCACGTGTCACCATAGTGCAGCAAGAAGCTCAGCCAGGCCCCTCGAGTCTCAATGAAGAATGGATGATGACGATGAGGGAGTTTTATACGCTGGCCACATCAGACACGCGGTTGAATGACGGAGAAATTGGGGATAGGAATTGCCTGTTCTATGTGGACACAGTGATCTTTGGGCAGCATGTCATTGCCTTGGTGGATACGGGGGCAACACATAACTTCATCAATATCAAATGTGTCGATCGCCTTGGGTTGCGATACGAAGGAGGTGGGCATAAGCTCAAATCAATTAATGCCCTGACCCAAAGAACCTGCGTAGTGTCCCGTGACATGGCTATCCAAGTGGGCGAGTGGGAAGGACACTTGGATATGTCTATGGTGTGGTTGGATGATTACGACCTTGTGCTTGGTCAAGACTTCATCCGTGTTGCCAAGGTGGCGGTGTTTCCACACCTGGACAGTTTGTTCATATTTGACCCGAAGAAGCATTGTATAGTGCGGTCCGTGCAGAAAAGACAAATTGGTGCAGTGTCAGCGAAGCAGCCCAAATTGCAAGAGTGCTCGGCCATGAGTTTGCGGAAGGTTGCTCGACGTAAAGGCAAATAACCCATGTTTTTGGTTGCAATGCTCGAGGGTTGGATGAAGAGGAACCTTCGGTCCCTATCCCACCTGAAATCGAAGAAGTTCTACAGAAATATCAAACCGGATGCCGAAAAATTTTCTACCCTACCTACCACAGCAACGGGCGATCGATCATCGCATTAAATTGATGTCTGGTTTGACCCCATTGGCCAAGGCACCTTACCGATTAAGTGGACCGAAAATGGTGGAACTTCAAAAGCAATTGGAAGAACTGCTCGAGGCCGAATATCTCAGGCCTTCGCGATCTCCTTATCAAGCCCTGATGTTGTTTGTGTGTAAAGCTAATGGGTCTTTGTGTTTGTGCATTGATTACCGGGCCCTTAACAAACAGACAATCAAAAACAAATACCCCTTGCCGAGGATCGAAGATTGCTTTGATCGGTTGGGTGGAGTGAGAGTGTTCTCAAAGTTGAACCTGCGTTCGGGGTATTACCAAGTCAGAATTGCGTCGGGTGATGAACAAAAAACCGCCTGTATATCGAGGTATGGTTCATTCAAATTCCTGGTTATGCCTTTTGGCTTATGTAATGCATCGGAGATATTTTGTACTTTAATGAATGATGTATTCCACCCCCTGCTTGATAAATGTGTTGTTTAACTCGACGATATCCTTGTCTATTCTTGAAATATGGAGGATCATAAACAACACTCGGCGGAAGTGTTTAAGCTTTTGCAGGCGCACGATCTCTATGTGAAAAAGGAGAAATGCTCCTTTGCACAAGCCGAGGTGAAATTCTTAGGCCACGTGCTGGGCAAGGGCACAGTTTGGCTAGACCCATAGAAGATAGATGCTATCCGTGATTGGGAAGAGCTACGTGATGTGAGGGGAGTTAGGCAGTTCCTCGGCCTGGCTAATTTTTAACGAAAATTTGTAAGTCACTTTTCGAAGTTGGCGGTCCCTTTGACCGACCTGACAAAGAAAGGCCACGTGTGGAAGTGGACGAAAAGGTTCCAGGCGGCATTTGATCTTCTAAAGGCCAAGTTGACATCCGAACTGGTCCTAGCGCTAGCGGATTTTACGAAACCCTTCGATTTGCACGTAGACATAACGGATTTTGCGATCGGTGGCATGCTCGTGCAGGATGGACACCCGATGGCATTTGAGTCATGCAAGTTAAATGACGTGGAGCGGAAGTACCTCATCCACGACAAGGAAATGACAGTCGTCATCCATTGCTTGAGGACGTGGTGACATTACTTGTTGGGCACCCATTTCAAGGTAAAGATTGATAATGTGGCTAACACGTTTTTTATGACGCAGGCTAAACTGACACAAAAGTAGGTGCGTTGGCAAGATTTCCTTGCTGAGTTCGATTTTGAAATGGTGCATACATCTGGCAGAACGAATATTGTGGTCGATGCATTGAGTAGAAAGATGCAATTGGCTGCCCTAGAAGAGCTGGCAAGCAGTAATGCCATAGTGCACAAAGAAACCACGGTTGAACTCAGCAAAGAGATGCTTGCACGTGTAAGGGAGGGGTTAGTGAAAGACCCCATTGCTGAAGTTGCTCGCAGACAAGTCAGCATGGGGAAGTTGAACTGCTTCCAATGGAAAGATGATTTGTTGTGGTGTAAGCAAACTTGTCTGTACATGCCAAGATGGGATGGTCTACGCCAAGATTTAATGAAGGAATGCCACGACAGCATTTGGGCGGGCCACTTGGGACAAGTGTGGTTATTGGCTTTATTAGAACGAGGATTTTACTAGTCGCACATGGACAAGGACATCAATCACTATGTTCGGACGTGCCTAATTTGCCAGCAAGACAAGCCAGTAAACCTGAAGCCGAGTGGGTTGTTATAGTTGTCGGTACCTATGCGGTCGTGGGCTAGCATGAGTATGGACTTTATTATCGGACTCCAAAAGGCAAAGGGATTTAAATCGATCATGGTGGTGGTCGATCGGTTCTCAAAGTATGTTGTTTTCATTCCATGCCCACAACCATGTCAGGCAGAAGTTGCGGTAGAATACTTTTTCAAATATGTCATCAAATATTGGAGCATGCTGCTAAGTATCATTTCTAATCGAGATACTCGGTTCACGAGTAGATTCTGGAGGGAATTGTTCCGGCAAATGGGGACAAAGCTCATGATGAGCTCGCGCTTTCACCCCCAAACCGATGGACAGACCGAATGCGTGAATGTTGTGTTGGAGGCTTATATGAGGCACTACGTGGATAGTGACCAGCTAAACTGACCCGATTTTACTTGATATGGCTCAATTCTGCTACAATAGCCATAAGTCTCGATCAAGTCAGTATTCCCCCTTTGAATTGGCAATAGGCCAGTAGTCGTTAGCACCGCATACTGTATTGGCTGGTTACCTGAGTTCCTAAGCTTGGTTCATCATTTCGATGGTCCATATGAAATAACTAAAAAGATAAGCCTCACGGCTTACCAACTGAAACTCCCTGCACATTTGCGGGTGCATCCCGTGTTCCACATAGGCCAATTGAGAAGATTGAAGGCTGACGAGGCTAACCCAGAGCGAATGAAGCCCACTTGACCATCGGCTAATGTTCAAGATAAGTTTGGACAAGAGGTAGACTAAGTGTGGGCCGTGAAAACAATTGGACTGGGGAATCGCCAGCACAAAGAATATTTGGTGAGCAGGAAAGGCAGTGCATTGGACAGTTGGGAACGCGAGGAGGCATTGTGGAAATGGAGGTCAAAGATCGAGGCGTTCAACAAAAAGAACGTCTCGAGCTTGCTGACTATACCCTGAGTAAACAGTGTGGACCCATTTGAGATCGGTGGCGAGCAATGCCATGGCAACGAGGGCATCGTCGATTTCAGCAGAGGAGGATTGTGGTAGGTATTGGGAGAACCTACCACTGCAGGCCACATGTGCAAATGGTGGCATGGTCAAAGAAGCCATGTTGGATTTAGGAAAGTCCACCTACCAGGCGAGCAAGGTTGACCGGAAGATAGGTGCCCGGAGATAGGCCCCCAATAACGGAAGTTAGGCGCCTTAAGACAGAAGATAGGCGCCCGATGATGGAAGTCAGGCGCCCAATAACGTAAGATAGGCCCCCGAGTTTTGTCGGTAATTTGGTGAAGCGACAGAAAGTGCCTTCGAGCAGAGCACTAACAAGCCTGTCAATGTTGATACTGCTATCAAGAATGTTGTCAACCGGTATGTGATAAAGCACAGTGCGGATATGCAGCGAAAGTAAAGCGAACTGTTAGGATTAGCAAAAGGTAGTTGCCTTGGGTTTGGGTTTACGTTGTAAAGAGTTGAGTGGGCAGCTCGGGTAGTTAGTTCCTTTATGGTAGTTGGTCGTTGTGCCATTTGTAAATGGGTGAGCAACCCGTTGGGTGTACTCCGCTGTGCTGGCTATAATTAAGTGGCTATTTGCCACTTGGTTTGAATGTTGGGCACGTGCGACAGCAAGTCTTTGGCTATCTTAACCACATGCTTATATAATCTCCCTGCCAACCAATGTAAGGGGTTAATCGTTGATCGTGGCTTATTGCTTGTAACCTTGTTTCAATGAATACATTTGCATTCGAACCAATGGTTGTATTATTGTGTTTATGCAGTTGAGCTTTGTCTTTGAATGCAAATGTTGTTATTAGAAACCCTGGATTTTAATCTCGTGAACGTGGCAAAGACTTCAGACACCGGTCGTTAGGCGGAGTCCCCGTGTGTTGTGTAAGCAAGAGTTGGGGTGTCGTGGAGGGTCATCGGGCCTCGAGGGGCTGGCCCTCCGATAATGCACTAGCCAAAATCTTGACCCCTCAGACTATGAAGGTAGTAGGATATTTCAAGGGGCAAAGAATCATAATCCTTATTGATTCTGGTAGTACACAACTTTATTGATCCCACTTGCTCATGGATGGGAACCCTTGAGCGTTAGGGTTGAGGTTAGGGTTATCTAGAGTCTTTAAAAGAACCAAGGGGGCAAGAGGATGGATCATCTCATATTTTCATATTGTAATGGAACTTTGCTTCCAAGGAGGTCACCTTCTCAAAGTGGCTTGCGATTTTATAATGTGCTTTTGTTTCTACAATATAATCTCCTGCATTTCTATTTCATGTTGCAATATTGTTAATCAATTGCATTAATTTCCAATTATTTTTTTATTTTATTTTTATTAATACTTCTTATACACATCCGTCATGGGGATTGAACCCGGGTCACATCACCGATAATGCAAGTGGCGTCCTTGCCGATAGACCACACTCAAGCAGATTAATTTCCAATTATTATTGTAATATTATGTGGATTTGCTTTTAATTCACTGCAAGGTTCCTAACATCCAAAACCACCTTCTCTGTAAGCTATCTAATCCAACAAAAACAAAAACAAACACCATACTACTCCAAACCAACAAAAACACATAAATACATACAATTAACCACAACAATTTCAATTCCTTCACCTTTCATGCAATTGATTCAAACCTTATTCTCCCACAAAAAAATTCAAAGTAACGTTTTTATGGTTCCAACTATTGTCTTGATTCAAATTAATAAATACACATGGATAGAAGATTATGGTCTCCAAATAGGAAAGCCAGTACATACTTGTTGACTTTGCAGTCAACATAACTCAATGTGAAAAACTAGTCCACAAAACATCTTTGCCTCAAAAGCTTGTGCCAAAGGTATATCACCAGGAGAACCTAAGGAAATAAATACCCTTAAAATATGGCAATGGGAAAAAAAATTTATTGAAAAAATTAGAGTAGCAATAACACGTATCCATGAAGAGGATTCAAAGCTTTGGAAAAAATAATTAATATACCAAGTCAAGACCAACGAGAACTACATAAATCAGTGTGTCCTGTGAATTCACTTTTAAGTCGCAGCAAATTATAGCTGCATATCACACAGAAAAGACCAAGCTGCAAAATATTACGAAACTTAAAGAAAAAAGGGAAAATGAACACAAAAGGAGTGCCTTGGGGTATTGGATAAAGAAAAGTTAGACACGCAAAAACAGAAAACACGGAAGTCAAAGGAAACAAAACTCAAAAGGTATTTCATACAGCGAAATTCAGTGACAGTGAAAATCTATCCTTCACTGGGCTTTACGATTTGAATTTTCAGCACCAAAAACAGGAAATCACCTAACAGACTAGGACGAGGTGGTGTAATAGCACTGACCCCTCCTAACATAATTTGAGGTACTTTGACAAGGAAACTACGTGAGATAAGCAGCCACACTTCCATAGCACTGGAGCAAGTCAACTTTAACTTTTAAAGAAAATGCATAAATGGGACTCTATCTAGAGGGAAAAGGCATGACAGGAAAAACAGCACAAACTGCCGTCATTAGAAAAAGAAGCTAGCATCCTTTCTCAGATCACAGAAATGGACCACTTCCTTGGAATGATAAGATTGGAACATGGCATTGACCTTGATATAAAAGAATCTTCTCAGAGTTCCTGGTTGTATGAAGAAAATTTGTAGGAAATTTTAGCAGATCTTGAAAAGTTTAGGGGTATGAAAGACAGACTCAGAGGCCCATTCCCAACTATGTGAAATGGTAGATCCTTTGTGAATTTTTGAGCTTAAGATAGGCATATTCAAATGGTTAAAACAGTAGGAAACCAAAGATAATCCTTGCTAGTGTTTTCCCTCTTTTGCTACAGCCATGAGTTACTTTCTGTACTTGGTAATGAGATTAATTTTAGTATCTTTACTTGTTGATGGCTATCATATTTCCTTATTGTTTTGTTTCAAATTGTGCTGTTACAGATCCTCTGACCTGTACATTTGCCCAACAAGAAGATCCAAGATAAACACCTATAGCACATGCATGTGCACACAATACAATTCACTGAGCAAAACTCATTAAATCTTGTATAAAAGGAGACCTTTACCAAACCACATCTTGCAGATGGACATCCCTTGACATTATTCATCACCCTAAGGCATCACTGATTTAGGGAGTTCAGCTAACTATATCTCCATTACGCAACTGATTTTCGGTTTACAAGTAAAAATTTTGCATTAATTTCATAAAGTACAATTTATTGTATATATTCTGTTCAGTCAATTCATTCAGTCATATTTCATTCACTCAACTACCAGCCCTTACACGTTAGCTACCCAATTGCCAACCTTATCACAGCCTCGTACAATTCCAAGGATTTCTAATCACTCAATAATCTCATAAAATCATAGGTTGCACCCAATCACCTAATTATCCATTCAAAGGTTTTGTTCCATCACTTAATTATTACAAGTATTTAGGGGGGTTGGGGTTCAATATTCTTCCTCTTCAAGAAATTACAGAAAAATATTTTAGTCAAATCAATCCTGGAAATACAAGAGAATTAAATTGTGATAGATCAGTATAATTTGGCAATCAAATGCTACACCTCGGTCAAAGAGCAGTAATAGCAAAAGCCTATGCTGGTTAAAGCTGCTTATTCTCAAACTCTTTTTCAACTGATTTTGTCCTCCAAGATAGGACTCTCAGCCAATAGCAGGAATTAATGAGATAAATTCATTGAAATTCAATCATTACTCAACACTGCTTAAAGGTCAAAGTCAAGGTCAGACTCAAACACCACAACAGTTTTAGTCAGTTTATTGGTGAGTCAGTACCCAACTCCTCTTCTCCTTGAAGTTTGTGATGGGGACTTGGAATTATGGTCTATTTACAAAATAGAGCCAATTAACTGACCTGTTAATAGCTAAGCTATATATATATATATGGGGAGAGAAACCCAAGCTAATGATACAAAATGGATACATCCATATGTTAATATAGAATATACATGACCAAAAGTAAACATACAAAAACAAACATGTTTTTGTACAAAAATTTAAAAAAAAAAACATGATATTGAAAAGTTGAGAGGAGACAACCAAGAAAGAAATTGAACTAATGTGATATATGTAGGCCTATTAATTGTATCTTTGACCTTGCATAATAATGGGTGTTTCAACAGTTATGTGATTTCATTGTTCATCGTATGGAATGGTATATGACAGCAAGAAAATATGTTTTGTCCCTTAGATAGCATTCTTGCCCTCTTCTACTAGTTCCTCAGACATGGATGCTAGGAGAGTTTACAGAGGTTGGACTTTATGCACTCCCAAGATTATCCAGCCAAGCCCCCTTAGCCCTGGCCATTCTCCTGGGAGTATCATTAGACCTTGTGCTGCCTCTTTTGGGATGATGGTGATGATTATGGCTCTGCTTCTGCTTCTACTTCCACTCGGCATTCAACTGCTTATTAGAGTTGGTGCCTGGACTTTCTCAAGCTCTTCTCTATTTTTTTTCCCTTGATTGCTGGTTCTCGTATCTCTTCGTCATTACTTGCAATATGTTAAGGTTTACCCATTTATGGATCCACCCCTCAAGGATGTGATTAGAAGTTGTACAATAGTTTAGTTTAGTGAAGTTCACTCTAGTCTATGACTACTTTCTTGGTAACTACAGTGCTTTTTAAAGGCTTTTTTATGTTGAGTTTCATTGACCTACTTTGGTCATTCGTGGACATTAATAGAATTATCTTATAATATGCATAGTATTTCAATGAAAGCTTCTCAATACTAATATTTTGATATGGTTTTGTCAATGCAATATATATGAATAAGAAATATCATAAGGCTGACTTTGTGTTGACCTGTGTCATATGTATTAAATCCTTAATTATTTCCATTTTGGACTAAATTCTATATCATACCTTTCATATGCAGCTATATCACCAAGGAGAATGAAAAAAGGTGGTCTGTCCACTTCTGGATGAGCACTCAATAGTTAGCTTAGATCTAAAAAAGCAAAGCCCTGCTATACCCAAGGGTGACAACAACATTCTAGAGAATAAATTTAAACATTATTCAATCATCTCAAGCCATGCAAAATGGTTTCTATGATAATTTACAAGCATGTGCAGTACCGGATGCAGCCCGATATGATAATTTACAAGCATTTTGGACTGACTTGTATATCATACCTGTCATATGCGGCTATATACCCAAGGAGAATGAAAAAAGGCGGTCTGTCTACTTTTGGATGAGCACTCAATAGCTGGCTTAGGTCTAAAAAAGCAGTGCCCTACTATACCCAAGCGTGACAACAACATTATATAGAATAAAGTTAAACATCATTCAGTCATCTCAAGACATGCAAAATGGTTTCCATGATAATTTACAAGCATTTGCAGTACTAGATACAGACCGATATAGCCAGAATACAATTGTGCTTTATCTACATATGGCCCAGATAGGGCATTGCTATACCTAAATAGCAAATGAAAATTCTGATGCATCTAATATATATCCCTATCATATCCATATAAGATATCCATACAAACATGGTTGCATTATGCCAAAGTATTCAATAGCTTGGATTAATTGTAGTTAACGCAAGTTAGAAAAAGGTGATGTCATGTTGGTTGGATGAGACAAACATGGTTAAATGAAAAATGTACTACTACACCTGAGGGCAACAACCTCACCTTAGAAAATAAATTTAAGAATTCAAAAGATATTGAATCGAATATCACTCATCTCAAGAAATTGTAACCTGGTTTTTGTGATAATGTACAAGCATTCGCAATACCAGATACAGCCAAGATAAGTCAGGCTGCAATTGCACCTATCTAAATCAAAGTTGGAAAAATTGTGATCAACAATTTATCAACGAGGCCTGGCAAAAATCGGATCTGCAAGTAGTTGGGAAAAAATCAGCAAAAATCATGATTTTTCCCTTTTGTTGAAAATATTAGCAAGTTTTAGAAAAAGGCTACTCTCAAATAAATCATTAGAGGAAGGAAAAAATAGGACATACATGATAATTGCCAGTTTTTGAAGATATTTTCAACACTGATCTAAATACAGCCCACATAATGCATTCCTATATCTAAATACCAAATAAAAATTTGAGTGCACCTGACAATACTCTCTCATACCCATACCTGTATCTTTAACAGGTAAGAATATAGATATAGGTAACTCAAGACAAATAACTGAGCCTAATCATGGTTAACGCAAGTAAACCAAGGGTGATGTCAAGCTGGTTGGCCCAGAAAGATATGTTAAATGAGAAAAAATTCAAAGAATCCATGTAGGTCAACCAGAAGAGAGAAAATTGAGGTTATGAGTATCCTATTCAATATGGTTAAAACAAATGCAACAGATTATTGTCATAGAACATTACACAATAATTAATGTCAATGTGGCATCATTATCTTTATCTATTTTCTGAGTTTCCTAGTCTTTGCTCTGAGACTATCTTCCTCTACAAAGTTTTCCTCTGTCCCCTTTTGTTTTTCTAAATTTGATACTAAAGTTGGAGCACTGAAGGGCAAAAGATATTTTGTTCTGTGAAGAGTGATGTGTTTGTTATTATTGGGCCTCTTTATTCATGTGCATTTGATATAATTTCTTTAAACAACCTAGTAAAGAAGTGTTATTTCTAACAGTTATAGTTTTTGTTTCTCAAGGCTAGAGGAAAGAAGGAAACCTATAGTCATCGTAATTTCCTTCAAGAAGGCTATGGCAAGAGGATAAACTTCTACTTGCTCTCTTGATCCAGGTGGCTGAACCACATTGCAAGTTCAACAATGACAAAATTTTAAAATAATTGATGCTTTATCTTTCTAGGCACATCACAATATGAAACACTTTGTTTCGTTTAGGTGGCTTTTAATTTCTCCTATGTTTGTAAATAAATATGTGCACATGCAATGTAATAAACAATGAGAAGCTAGCCCTACATCCCTTCCACAGGGATTGCTAGCAGCATACGTTGGTTTCACATCTCTTCTAGAGAGAATGCCATCAGCTCTTCATGAAGTTTCTCATTGGTTTGATTCCTTCAGTTCAGCCAATTTGCAATTCCCTTACGGTACTTTAATTTCCGCATCAATTCTTATTTCCATTTTTTTTGGCTATGTACTGCTATTACTATTTGATTCTTTATTCTGTTTCCCTTGAATCTATAGATCGTTTAGTATCAGAGCAGTGTATCCGAAAGTGCATGCCCATATACATGAGGTCAAGATATTTGGAAGCGTTGGTATTGAAACACTATCCGTCAAATTATCTTCCCGGTAGATTCAAACGACCTCTGATGACAAACAACATGTAGACAACAGATCCTGATCCTTTTAAGTTGTTCTGAATGAAGACCCTTGACAGACAAAGGGGTGTAAAGGGAGAGGAATTGGCTCAAAGTCTGTTGAAACAGGTGCCAGAAGGAGGCTCTACATCCACTTTACAACTTGTACCCTCCTCACAATTGTTTAGCTCCTTCAATCCCTTCAGGATGTAGATGAATTTTGATATCCCCACATTTGAATGGAAAGTAAAATCCGATGCAGTATAGCAATGGCTTGACCAATTACACCATTCTTTTCAGTGAATAAGATCTCTGATCAAAAGAACCATGCAGTTTCGCTGGTGAAGATAGTCATACCTGTGAGAAATTGGTGGGAAGCATATTTCAATCGCATGAGATCTAGATGCAGAACCCACAAGGCAAGATTTTGTTATGAAAGTCAACAAGGAATACTATTCGATGGTGCATATGATGATCACTACATGTGGCGGCAACGACAACGTCAAGAAAATGACGAATCTGTACAAGAATATGCTAACATATTTCACAATTTGTTTGCAAAACTAGGAATTTAGGACATTAAGAACCATAGTGGTCTAAAGGTACATCCTGGTAGAGATGGATTTACAACACTTCAAGAACCTTAATGAAGCTTATAAGCTTGCAATCAAGCTTGAGCAGAAGTTGAAGAGCAAGAAAGGTTTTGGCCAAATAATAAAAGTCAAACTAGGAAGCCTTTGAAGAATAGGGCAATAAGCAGCAAAAGAAGAAAGGTCAGGCACAAAAACAACAAGAGAAGGATTGACATACGCAAAGGCAAAATTGGGAATGGAGACACAACTCAAATTAGAGATGGAAGAAAAGGGTTTCAGAAGAAGAAGCCTCAAGAGCCCCATACATGGTGTAACTATCATCAGACTAACCAACACGGTGAATAAGACTGACAAGCTAAACAATCCTTAGTAACCATGGGCCAATGCTCCACCACAACTCCAGAATCCCAACTTACAGTGCACAAAGAGAAGCAGATGGTGGAAGTTGACCCGAATGTAGTCGTTGCCACTACTCAAGCTTCATCATAGACACTACATAAAGATCCACAAGAGAAGTTGTTGTTTCAGTCACACATATGGGTGCAGGGTAAGCCTTTACATTTTGTTTTTGATAGTAGCAATCAAAAGAATTTGATCTCTATGGATGTTGCAAAGAAGATGAATTTGTTTGTGATGAGTCACCCACATCCATAGAGTGTTGGATGGCTTACACGTGAAAAAGAGATGCATGTCACTCAATAGTGTCATCTCTCTTATGCTATCAATCCCTTCAAAGATGAGGTTTTGTATGATGTTGTACCTCTTGATGTCCATATTATGTTGCTTGGGCAGCCTTGATGTGGCAGAGACATGGCATCTATGAAGCAAGCTCTCATAGCATTTTGGTCATTATTGAGGAACAAGAGTATAGTATAGCAGAGGTAATTCCTCCTACCTCTATATCTTTGATTAGTTCCAAGCAATGCACAAAGTTGATTGGAAACACATAGAAGTTCATTCTCCTAAAGATTAGGCCTCGACATCAAAAGAAAAATTTTCCACTGTTGCACTTGAAAAGGAGGCAACCTCCAATTGGATAAAATTTTAATAGAATTTGATGATTTACTCAAGTTACCCTTTGGACTACCACTTCATTGCTCAATGAAACATTCCATTGACTTGGTTTCAGGATATCGTGTTTCTATCAGCCCTGCATATCGCAAGTCAATACTAGAGAATGAAACAATCAGAAGACAAATCCAGTAGTTGATTCAAAAGGGCACATCCAACCAAATTCATCACCATGTGGTAGCCCCATTGTGTTGGCTCTAAAGAAGGCTGACACACAGAGGCTTTGCATTGACTATTGGACTTTAAACAAGATCACCACCAAAAATAATTATACTCTTCCATGGATGGACGATTTACTGGACCAGCTTCACACTACAAGGTACTTCAAAAATAGACCTCAAGTAAGGGTATCACCAAATCTGCACTAAGCCCATTGATGTATTGAAGGCTACTTAAAAGTCTATAGAAGGCCCTATTTGAATGGTTAGTCATGCCTTGTTAGGACCCCATCCAAACACTATTTTTGTAATTCTCATATTATTATGTAATGACCCCTTTCCAACGTGGGACCCCTTTATAATGATATTTTGTATAATTTTGTAATGGTATGTGACAAGTGAGGTGTCTAGACAAGTGGGGCCACTTCATGTAACCGTTATCAAGAATGTAACTGATGTTTGGTAGAATATTCTAGCTTGAGTGGCACTTTGCATGTAAGCCAACTCTTGAGCATTAGGTTAGGGTTGCATGAAGTGTATCTTTAAAAGACAAGGGTCCATAAATGAATGTATCTTTTTGCATATTGAATGAAAATATTGAAGGAGGTTGCCCCCTCGAAGAGACCTGCGATTATGTGTTGTGATTTGTGAGATTGTTATAATTCTGCATTTACATTTCGTATTGCAATATTCTGTTCTTTCATGAAATTCTGTTTTTATTGCAATATTTATGTGAATAAGCTTATTTTTATTAGAAGGTTCCTAACATGCCTTTTGGCTTAACCAATGAACCTTTTCCATATTTATGCGGTTCATGGGTAAAATCTTGAGCCCCTTCCTCGTGTCCCTTGTAGTTCTCTATCTAGATGGAATTCTTGTCTTCAATGGCACATCAAAGCAGTAACACCTACAATATGTCCAACAGGTACTGCAAACTCTTTATAGGCATAAATTGTATGCCAAATTGGACAACTTTTATTTTGGTATGATAAAAATTTGATACCTTGGATATGTAATGGATGGAGAAGTCCAAGTTGATCCAAAAAAGACTGAAGTGTTTGGAAGTGGTCCCTTCCAAAGAGCCTTGCAGAGTTTCATACTCTTTTGAGACTTGCCAATTTCTAGGTGGATTTGTGCTTGGGTACTCATAGATTACTTGGGCACTAAATGAGGTGACTAAAGGAGGAGCAAAAGCTAGGTTCCATTGGAGAGAAAAATAGCAAAAGGCATCTAAGAAGTTGAAAGAGTTGTTTTGCTTTGCTCACATTCTTTTCCTGACTTACAACAACCTTTTGAAATAACAACAGATGAATCAAAGTAAGGGCCATCATGGGATACATGTGGGATAATGGCTCAAGACTCTTACAACATTGCTCACAAGGTGTTTAGGGCTTATGCTAGAAAGTATGAGAACTAGGCAATACAAGAGTAGAGAACGAACCCTAGAGCTAACATGGAGCTATTTTTTTTTAGAGAACAAACCCTAGAGTTAACATGGAGTTATTTTTGTAGAGAGAAGACCGCATAGTTAACATGAGACTCACAAAGGAAATCAACCAACAAAAATCACATATGACATGGGTTGAACTCCACACTCACCACCATCGAGTGATGCTCCCATAGGAGAGGATGAAGCATATGGTTGGGCTATGATTCGCTCGTTTGAGGGGTTGGATCATGGTTCACTAGCTACCACTAGGGCATTTCACCCAAAAGCCTACTTCCTCATTCACAAAGCTCTAGGTGTCTGTTGTGCTTTATATACACCATGAGGGCCATCGTGGTATGCCTATGGGATAATGAATCGACTCTCACAACGTGTTTAAAGTTTATGCAAGAATGTACAAGAATAATGCAGTACAAGAGGAGCAGAGAATGGACCCCAAAGATAACATGGGGCTATTTGTTTGTAGAAATTTGGCCCCAAAGTTAACAAGGTTTTTTTGTGCAGAGAATGGACCTCAAAGTTAACATGGGGCCCATAAGGGAAATCAACTAACGAAAACCACACATGGGAGAACTCCACACTCACCACCATCAAGCGATGCTCTCATAGGAGAGGATGGAGCATATGGTTTGGCCATGATTTACTCATTTGATAGGTTGGGTGATGGTTCACCAACCACTACTAGGGCATTTCACCAAAAGCTCTTCTTGATTTGCAAATCTCTAGGTGTCTGTTGTGCTTTATATACCACCATGAGGGCCATCAAGGGATACATGTGGGATAATGGATCAAGACTCTAGGTGTCTATAGTGTTTTATATACCACCATGAGGGCCATCATGGGATACATGTGGGATAATGGATCAAGACTCATAGTGTTGCTCACAAGGTGTTTAGTAAGAGTAGAGAATGAACCCTAGAGCTAACATAGGGTTGTCTTTTTGCATAGAACTAACCCTAGAATTACCATAAGGGCTAGTGTGGGATACATGTGGGATAGAAGTTGAAGACTTTTACAACATTGCACACAAGATGTTTAGGGTTTATGCAAGAAAGTATGAGAACTAAGTAGTACAAGAGGAGTAGAGAATGAACCCTAGGGCTAACATGGAGCTATTTTTTGTAGAGAATTGATCCCAAAGTTAACATGGTGCTATTTTTTTATAGAAAATGGACCCCAAAGTTAACATGGGGTCCACAAGGAAAATCAACCAATAGAAATCCCACAAGGAGAAAACTCCACACTCACCACCATCAAGTGATGCTCCCACAAGAGAGGATGGAGCATATGGTTGGGCCATGATTCACCCATTTGAGGGGTTGTGCCATGGTTCACCAACTATCACTAAGGCATTTCATCCAAAATCCTGCTTCTTGATTTGCAATGTTCTAGGTGTCTATTGTGCTTTATATACCACCATGAGGGCCATCATGGGATACATGTGGGATAGTGGCTCAAGACACTCATAACGCTGCTCATAAGGGGTTTATGGTTTATGCAAGAAAATACAAGAACTAGGAAATATGAGAGGAGCAAAGAACAAACCCCAAAGCTAACATGGGGCTTTTATTTTGTAGAGAAATGACCCTAGAGTTAACATGGGGCTATTTTTGGCAAAGAATGGACCCCAAAGTTAACATGGGGCCCAAAAGGAAAATCAACCAATAAAAAACATACATGGGGAGAACTCCAAACTCATCACTATCGAATGATGCTCCCATAGGAGAGGATGGAGAATATGGTTGGGCATGACTCACCCACTTGAGGGGTTGGGTGATAGTTCACCAACTACCATAAAGGCATTTCACCAAAAAGCCTACTTCCTTATTTGCAAAGCTCTGAGTGTTTGTTGTGCTTTATATACCACTATAAGGATATTGTAGTGAGTTCTCACTACACTTGGGTGGAGTAAGGCCGATTGGCCCCTTTTTGAAGGTTGGTTTCGAGGTTGGGTGAAATCCAAGCAAAACCAAACTAACACCCCCTCAAAGAAGAGCACAAGCGAATGGAGGCACAAAAGCTCGATAGCAAGACCCACATGGTGAAGGCTCACAACAAGAAAGCATAATTAGAGTTCTAGTAAAATCCCAAGGCACCACAACATACTGAGTGTTCGAGCCCAAAAAGAAGTTTGGCCCAAGGATGTCCGACCAAATCAAATAACTGGTCATCCAACTAGCGGTAGTGATTGGAATAATGAGATGAAGTAGAAAGGTGAAACTACCATAAAGAGTGCTAACCAGGTCGAGGAATGCACAAGCAACCTAGGCCCCACATATTATGCGAGGGTGTACGGTCCCCTGAATGGGTGGTCTTTCCTCTATGAGAAGGTACAACATCTAAGACATTATCATGAGTTCTCTAAAGAGGCAATTACAGACTCGAGCTCATTAATGGCAAAATATCCCTACAACAAATCTCTAGCATGGGTGATAAGACCATCTCAAGCGGCTCCAAATTTTGAGACCTCAAGATTATACGTCATTAATGCAAAGTATTGTAAGTAGGAATTTTGAAAGGGGGCATTTTGAATATTTGGGGGGAAAAGGCCTCATGTATTATCTTAGTCTATTAATATGTATCATTCTTCTCATTGTAATTTATTGAAAAGCCACCCATTCTCCTAAGGGGTGCTTTCTTTCATTTTCTCCTATGTCTCAACCTAGCTCAAGCCTTGCATAGCCAGCCAAGAGTTTTTGAACCTCTTTCCTCTATATGTATGTAACTATAAGAATTTGTGACTACTTATGAAATCCATGTCCTAGTTCTAATGCGGGTGTTCTATTTTATCGCATGATCTTGGGGGGACTTGTGTTCCTCATGCATTATCAATCGTTGCGCATGTGTTCACTCAACCCACATGACACAAGAGGGTCTTATTAGGTCTTTGGTGCATTACCATCCTTAGGCTAGTTAGATTTCACTTTCTGCAATTTACTTTTCACATTATTTCATATTTTCTTTCCTTTTCCCTTTTCCCTAAAGAAGTTGATTAAAATAGGTTAGTGTAGCAAAGGAAAGATGAGTGCCAAAGATCACATCCAAAGCAAGGAGCCAACCTTGGGTAAAAACCCCCAAAGGTCATCCAAAGCCACGTCCCATGCTTCCCCAAACTTCGTAGGGCATGGAACGCACCCGCTTGGGAAGACGAAGGGTCAAACCACAACCTCGGGGGTCACGATGCCTACGAAGCGTAGGGGTCGCATCTAGCCCCCAATAATTCAAACTAGCATGCTCGATAAGACATGAACTAGAAAAAATCTATCTTCTGATTTAGAAGTCACGTCGTGGTTCCTATGAAGGCCATGATCATCATCTTTTTGAAGCTCTCAAGAAATTCACTTGGCAACTCTACTATAAAGAAGAACCCAAAGAAGCCATCGAGAAGAGCACAAGATCAAGATTCTGATGAAGGCTCCACCTACTTTCAAGAGCAAAAAACACATTGACCTTCATTGCAACCAAAAGGACACCCAACATGGTTGTTCCATCAACGACTTCCAACCAAGATGCTTGAGCCACCAGTTGAATGGGGAAAGTTGCCAACATTAGCACTAGAAGTCTTGTCAAAATATGACGATAAGGACTAATCACTCTATTGAAGCACCTGTGGGAGATGGTCTTCACATACCATATACACTGTATCACCAAGTAGGACGTAGCACTCAAGCTTGTAGACAACAATTCCAAAAAGAAATGAAGTGTTTGACGAAATGTCTATGCATCAAAACATTGTACATTACTTTTACGTAGGAATGGCATGCAAAATAGTCAAAGTGGTCAAATGTAATGCCATTTAGTAATTAGCAATAATAATTGCAATGTAATCAAACGTATGTAATCAATCGTCATTTGCAAACGGTTAACTAAATTGTTAATTGTGTTGTTAAGGCTGAAATGAAAAGTAGTTTTGGTAGTTGAGGCCTAGTTGGTTATGGTAACTACCAAAGCCACACTATATATAAACCCCTTTCATTTTGTAAAGGAATCCATCCATATCCATATCCATTATAAAGGAGAGAAACCACTATAAGGAGATAGTGTTGTACGTGAGATTGTTGCAGTCACATGACTAGGATGTAACTATCCTCATGATAATGCAAGGATACCATTTTGTGCCAACTATATCTCTTTGAATGCTTGTATGTGTTAGAATCTATGTTGTGTTACAGTATTGTAGGGAGGAATGCTCAAATGGAACATAGCAGTTGCAGGGACAATTCTACTAGCTTGCAAGGAGCCGACATAGACTTGCCGACACAAGCCAACCAACATAGACAAGTCCTCACTCTATTGCCAACATGCAACTAGCCATCATAGCTAGAGCCGGCATGGGCTATGCCGACATTAAGTGTCGATATCCATCTTGCTAAAGTGCCAACATCCATCTTGTCATCATGCATGTACCATCATGTCACCTTGAAGTGTCGACATCCATCATAGCCCATCCGACAACAGTCATTCTATCAAGAACAGTTTCATCTTGAAGCAATCCATCACAAGTTGATCCATCATCAAGAGTTTTTCGTCTGAACAACATTAACACAAGGAATATCAAACCGATATTGACATGCTCCTTAGCATGTATTGCCAATTTTCCTCCCACTAAAACTATCATTTCCTCATCTCAAGAAGTCCTCACCGTTGTCTACATTTGGCATCGTTACCTAGATCAAGTTCAGGTCGAGAGAAGAAGTGAGCATGATAAGACAAGGAGGTGAATGATAGAATTCAAGGTTGCAAGGCCGATGATGGAGGAATCAAATACAAACTATGGAGGTCAAGAGAGACCCAATGGCACACGTTGCTAATAGAGCAGGCAAACAAAAATACCCACCCTTCACTAGGGAAGGGAAAGAAGACCCAACATGCCACATTGGTACTTGTACCACAATTTTGAAGGCAAATGGAGTAATGCAACCTGTTGAATGGTTGCAATTGTTTCTTGCTACCCTACGAGGCATGGTAATTGATTGGTACTTGAAGAGGGAAAGTACACAACCATTCAGGCGATGGGAGACAATGCAGGATGAATTCATCAATGAATTATGACCACTCTATGATGAAACTGAAATTATAACAGGGATTTACACCATGAAACAAAAGCCAGAAGATGTTAAGAATTATAATAGGAGACTAAAGCAATTGGTCGATAAAATGCAGATACCACTTGCAGATGGACTAGTAAAACGTTGGTTCATAAAAACTTCACCAAATATAAAAAGATGGTGTTCCTCCCCCTTAAAAAAAAAAAAAAAATTAAAAAAATAGAATCATGGGGCATTCAAGGAATGTCGATTCAGATAGCGATGTAGAGGACAAGGTGCAAAGCGCTATCTACTCTTTTAGAAAAGAGTTTGACAAGAACATGAAAGAAGTCAAAGGAGAAGTACAAAAGGAACGAAAAGACATTTGGTGTTTGGATTGCAAATCAGGTCACACGAATATCAATTGTCCTAAGAATACGTATTACAATATATGCGATGTGGTAGGCCATCCAATCTCCAATTATCCATTCAATTTGAAGGGAGTAAGGCACCAAACCATGATGGTGCAACAGGTGGAACAAACAAATACCTCAAGAAATGGATAAGGTGCAACTAGTGGCGAATATAGGAACAACCACCGAGGTGGAAGGTAGGGAGGACAAAGTCGACTGTAGTATGATTCAGATGGAAGACCTATCATACAATGTCGAAATTGCCAAGAGTGGGGACACTTTACAAAAAGTTGCTCCAAGCCGCAGACTGGAGGAAACACAAACAATGTCACTCATATGTGTCGATGGTGTGGACCGGGTAACCACAAGGAAGTAAATTGCCTGAACAAAGCAAGTACCGGTGACACAAAATTTCAATCTAATTGACATTGGCGAAGTTAGTGATACCCAAGAAAAAGAATAAGAAAAGCAAGTACTAGCAATGACAAGAGCTCACGCTAGAAAAATGGAGTAGTATCCAAACCCTGCTAAGGAAAAAGAGTGATGGCAAGAAGCCCACGAAGTGGTAAAGGAAGAGTTGGAGAAGGAGAAACAGGAAATATTACTCCAAGAGAAAGCCCTAAAAAGGTCGGAGATAGTGACAAGTAAGCAAGCATCGATGGAACACTTGGCGACACAAGTACTGAGCACAACCATGGAAGTTAAAGTATCAAGTCTACTTAGTGCAGTGCCCAAATTATACACCACAGTTGGTGAAATGATAAAGACAAGGAAAAGAGAAGAAGTTTGGGAAGTAGCCAATGTCAAACAGGAGCAATTCATTGATCCCACAATCCTAATGATCGAAGCCAAAAAGAAGCCAGCCTTGGTTCACATGGAGATATTGGACCACAAGCTAACTCAAGTTATCGTAGATGGAGGATCAAGTGTGAACATGATGCCAGAGAAGACATGGAAAAGCATTGGACAACCCACATTGTGATCTTCGAATTTCAGATTGTATGGAGTAGACTAATACGAAATAGAGATGAGAGGTGTATTGATGAATCAAAGAGTGCAGATAGCGGAGCAAGATTTCACCTTGGATTTCGTAGTGATGGCCATGCAAAAACCTACTTATGATGCATTGCTTGGACATGGATGGCTAAGAATGGTGAAAGTAAACCATAACTAGGAGAAAGAACATCTCACTTTTAAGAAAGGCCAGCATAAGTACATGATTAACTTGAAGAATCAATCTTTCAGCCAAGACCTTGCAACCTCAGATGAATCAAGAAGTTCATCATCAGATGGCGAAACAGGATATGAACCTGATGGAGTGTTGCAATTGGAGTACATGGAAGATGAGAGGGATGATGACAGAGGTCTACTTCATTGGCAAATGGAAGACTATGAGTATGAGGTATTCACACCTCAATGCTTATGCATCCACACAGAAGATGAAATCCAAGAGGAAGAAAAGGAGCCAAAAAAAGGTCAGAGTAGCAAAAAGAGATCAGCAATAGAGAAGGACCAGGAAAATGAAAAGTGGACATTTCCAAAAACTTTGTAGAATATACTATGGGTGATGCGATAATTGAAGATAAACCAACTCATCCCATTTATGTTTTAAAGGTGGTAGAAGAGCCTAAATCTATCAAATACGAAGGACCAAGGATGGTGCAGATTAACCTTGGCGAAGAAGGCGAGGAGAAGATGATCAAGTGTGGAGATGATTGGGATCTTATGCTCAAAGCAGCAACATTTAAGATCTTTATGGAGTATAAAGATGTGGTTGCATGGACCTACAAATATTTGAAAGAAATACCACCAGAACTATGTGTACACAAGATTCCTTTGATCGAAGGTGCACAACTAGTACGAAGAAGACCATACAAAATGAATCCAAAGTATGCAGCTTTGGTGAATGTCGAGATAGAGAAGATGCTAGACACAGGCATTATCTTCAAAGTTATGACAAGTGAATGGGTGTCACCTATAGTGATTACCCTAAAAAGAGAAGCAAACAAGATTCGGATTTGTGTGGATTTTCAGAGTCTGAATGTCGTAACTATAAAAGATCCCTTCTCGATTCCTTTCACAGACTCCATATTGGAGGAAGTAGCCGAACATGAGATCTATTCATTTTTAGATGGATTTTTGAGCTATAACCAAATTAGCATTGCAGAAGAAGATAAATTGAAGACCACTTTCATAGTGGAAAATGGCATATATGCATATAACCGCATGCCTTTTGGACTATGTAATGCATCGACTACCTTTCAAAGAATCATCTTGTATATTTTTGATAAAATGTTCATAGGAAATTTCAAAGCCTTTTGGATGATTGGTCCCTGTATGGCCGAGGACTAGAACACTTGAAGGCATTGGAAGAATGCATGAGTTTGTGCAGGAGAGCACAAGATCACACTGAATCCAAGAAAATGTGTCTTGATGGTGCCATATGAGAAACTATTGGGACATATTGTATGTCAAGAAGGCTTGAAGCCAGACCCAGATAAGATTCGGGTAATATTGTTGATGGAAGAACCATATGATGTAAGTTCCATGAAAACCTTCTTAGGAATGGTGGGCTATTACTGGAGGTTTATCAAGAACTACGCACAAATTGCCCATCCACTAGATGCTCTCACGCATAAGAGTGTTCCTTTCAAGTGGGCGGAGGAGCACCAAGAGGCTTTTGAAGGATTGAAGGCACATTTGGTGAAAGCACCTATCCTGGTTTATCCAAATTGGGAGGAGTTCCATGTTCACGTAGATACCTCAAACTTTGCGATTGGCTATGCCTTGGGAGAAGGGCAGTTTGGATTGGACCAACCCATTTATTTTGCAAGTCAGTTGTTGTCAAGGGTGAAGAAGAATTATAGCACAATGAAACAAGAAGCATTGGGGATGGTTTATGCAATATAAAAGTTTAGGCATTACCTACTAGCCAACCCATTTGCTTTTTACATAGACCATCAAGCATTGTTATACTTGATTAACAAGTCAATGATATATGGATGAGTGAGTAGGTGGCTCCTCACACTGCAAGAGTTCATATTTTGAGTGGTAATAAGGCTAGGAAAGAAGCACGTAATAGCAGACCAGTTGTTGAGGACTCGCTCAAGAGAACCTGCAAAAGGAGGAATACAAGATGAATTCCCTAATGCACAACTATTTATGATAAGTGCGATACCAACATGGTATAAACATATCGGGGAATATCTATCGATAGGAGAGCTACCAAAGGAGATGATGGCAATAGAGCAAAGAAAGATCATTGCAAAATCGACACCATTTACGTTGATTGTAGGCTTGTTATATAAGATGGGCAAAGACCACATCTTGAGAAGGTGTGTGATGGAGGATGAAGTACAACAAATATTAAAGGAGGCACATGAGGGATTGGTTGGAGGTCATATGGGGCCAGATGCAACAACAAGGAAAGTGTTGTTGGTAGGACTGTGGTGGCCCACCCTTTATCACGATGCCAAAGAGTATGTGAAGGCATGTGATACGTGCCAGAGAATAGGGAAGCCATTAAAAAGAGATTTCATGCCATTACATCCTTCTCAACCCCAAGAAATTTTTGAAAGGTGGGGATTGGATTTTGTGGGACCACTTTGAACAAGCCAAAAAGGGAGATGTCGATATATTGTAGTGGCAACAGAATTCTTGACGAAATGGGTAGAAGCAAGGGCTCTACCAGATAATTCTACAAGAAGCACTGCTCATTTCTTGTATGAACAGGTTATTACCAGGTTTGGGATTCCCCTACAATTGACGAGTGATAGGGGAGGTTGTTTCATCAATGAGATTATACAAAACCTAACCGTGAAATTCAATATTTTCCACTCGTAATCTAGCCCATACTACCCTAGGGTGAATGGGCAAGCAGAGGCAATGAATAAGGTCTTGGTTTCCATCATGTACAAGACATGCGGCATGGAGGGCATCGATTGGGAAGAACAATTACCAACAGTCTTGTGGGTGTACAAGACAAATTTCAAGCCAACAACAAATCATACACCCTTCCAGTTGATATATGGACAAGAGGTGATTGTACCAGTTGAATTCTTGGTACCGAGTCTGAGAGTAGCAGTTGAGAATCGCCTAAGTGATGAGGAGAGCATGGAAGAGAGGCTCACAACACTCATACAACTAGGAGAAAAGAGGGTGATGGCACAATGGGCGACAAATATTTGCCCAATGACGACGTAAATTTTGGCATGACAAATATTTATGAAAAATGGACTTGAAAGTTGGTGATTTAGTGCTCAAATATAATGGGAAACGAGAAGTCAAGCCAAGAAAATTGAAGACCTTATGGCTTGGATCCTTCCAAGTGGAAGAAGTACTGGACAATGGGGTTGTCCAACTAAAGAAATTGGATGGTATAATTTACCCCAAAACTATAAATGGTTCTAAGTTGAAGGTGTATAAGGCACATGCACAAGTGAATGTAATCAACTTGGAATCATCAGGAGAAACTCCTAGAAGAATGACAAAAGAGCTACGACCAGGGATGTGATTTTACGAACATGGAGAGCCGAGTAGAATCACTAGAGAAGAAGATCAAATGAACCTAGAATGACTATTCAGAGCAGAAGGGGAACTTGTAATCGAACAGAGGAAGTTGGAACCTCGAGATAGGGAATGTAGACGATTACAAGTTCACATAAGGTTTTTGAATAATGAAGGAGAAGAAAGTGAGAAAGTGCACGTAAAAAAAGAGGGATTCTTCTCGAAATGCCCCTCAACCAAACCACACATCGTATTGGCAAATTGTTGTTGGCCACATCGAACGGTGCTTGCCAATGAATCATGGCTGCTTTACAACATGCCAAGAATGCAGATGCAAAGGGAGCATGGGGGTTGTACGAATCTTCCAAAAAAATGGTGGTGCTTGTATATAGCGATAGTCTGTTTCGTTTCGGACGGATCTGGTGATAGGGAAGTTGTACGAGGGGGCAGCAGTGCTGGATGGGTTTCAGGCAGTGGACAATGTTGTTCCATGGCTGGGTGCTCTCCAGGAACTAGAGGAGGATGAAGTGGAGGAGTTGGATCTGCCAGGTCGAAGGAGGATAGAGTGGGAGAGTGTGGCGGGGCTGCAGTGGCGGGCATTGGCGGCGCTTGGGTCGCACGGGGTGTACTGGAAGCACCCGACCAAGTCGTCATCAGCGTTGTGTTAGCGTACTTTAACATAATTCATTATTTAGCTATTGCTGTTACACTGTTACAACCATGTAACAATTCTGTTTCAGCCGGTGACTATTCTCGGCAATTGTAAACATTATTTAATCTGTGCAATTCAATAAACATCTAGTCCGCATTTCTAACATGGCATCAGAGCCAGATTGCAGGAGCAGTGAGAGGAGGCTGAAGGCGGAAGCTGGTTGCAGGGAGCGCTATTTTTTTTCCTGAAAGTTGCTGGGAGCAGGTTGCATTGCGTGATTTTTTTTAATTCACGCAATCGCGTGATTAAATAAAAAAAAAAAATACGCAGTGCTTTGGACGCAGACGCAGACTGAACGCAGCTGCGCCCCACCGCTGCGTCCGCGCAGATCGAACGCAGCCGCGCAGGCTGCGTCCAGCCCCAGCGCGCAGTCGCTACGCGGGAGCGTCCACGCAGGCTGCGTCCAGCCCCAGCGCGCAGGACGCCCAGGCTGCGACGAACGCAGCCACGCAGGCTGCGACGCGAGAGCGTCCGCGCGATCCGACCGCGCGGTCGCGACGCGGGAGCGTCCGCGCGATCCGGCCGCGCGAGCGGAAGGGCGCGATCCGGCCGCGCGAGGCTGCGACGGAGGACGCAGTCCAGCCGCGTAGGCTGCGACGAACGCAGCCGCGCAGGCGGGAGGACGCAGTCCAGCCGCGGCCCCCCCCCGTTGAACGCGCTGCGTCGCGGGGGTGAAAAGAAGAAGAAGGGAGAACGCGAGACCGAGGAGGAGGAAGCAGCGGAGGAGCACGCAAGCCGAGGCCGCTGCAGAGGAGGAGGCAGAAGGAGGGGTTGAAAGACGAGGGGCTCCACAGATCCTTCCGGATCAGCCCGCTAGCTCACTTGGCAGTGAGTTGTGCGGTAAGGCTCAGGGAGCCTGCAGGTCGGGGGTTCAAATCCCACCGACTCCCCCCTAAGGTATAAATTTTTTTTTTCAAAGTTTTTTTTAATTATTATTTTTTAATTAAAATTTTTAATTTTAATTTATTTTTTTATAGTTTTTTAAACTTTATAAATTAAAATTTAATTTTAATTTATTTTTTCATAAGTTTTAAAACTATATAAATTAAAATTATTTATTTTAATTTTAAATATATAATAATTATTAAAATGCTTTGTTAAAGCGATTTTTTTTAGGGGGGATATTTTTTCAAAAAAATCAAAGGGGGATTGTGAGTAATTTTCTGAAAAGGCAATTTGGCGAATTGTAAAAGGTGCATTTTCGGCTGCGCCTGACACCTAGTGGGTTATTCTTGTGGGCATTTTTTTTGTTGTATGTTGCATATTTCATTTTTGCACTATAACATTAAAAATTAAAATCAAAACACTCCCTAAGTCCCCGAATAATTACAACCCATCCGTGCAATTTATTGCACTGCAGCATTCGGTATTTGTGATACCTCTGGACAGCACTTACAAGTAAAGTCTGTCGTGATTGGGCTCTCTGTATCCGCCGCCTAATATAGTTTGCTACAACGACGTCTGAGCTTGTTCTCTATAAATCGTCGGGGAGAGATAAGTTAGCCATTTTTTGCATTTTTTTACTCCATCCACTACCCTTTATCGCACTTGTGTTTAGGCGTAAATCTTGACGAAGTATTCTTCATAGTGTTTAGGGGGAAGTTACGCCCCACGCATGAGAAGAATCTTCTATGGTAGGTGCCATCAACAAGGCGATTCCCTTTCAGTACCGCTTATGTTCCACGTATCGTATGATCTCTAAAACTCACCTATAGTCTCCCTCACATAAGGGCGGGTGATTTTTGTTGATCTTTCTAAATACCTATAGTTTCCCTCACGTAAGGGTGGGTATTTTGTACGGTATAACGGCCTAGCAAAAGGTATATCGAAAGGGGGACCAATTGGTGATATAAGGAACCTTCACTATGGCCGCTGTTGCAAAGTTGATGACTGATCCGCATCAGTTATTGAAAGGTCCAAATTATACACCATGGAAACATAAGATGAAGGCAATTCTCCAAATGGAAGATTTGTGGGAGATTGTTACTGGAGTAACAACTAGGCCTTCACCAACAGCAGGATCCACAGGCCCTTTCGCAGATCAGATAGCTTTTGACAAGAAAGACAGTCGAGCAAAGGTGCTCATTTTGTTTGTCTGTTTCAGATGAAGTGCAACCTCATATAGTCGACAAAGCAAGTGGTAAAGAGGCATGGGATGCCCTTAGAACCATCTATGAGGGAAAGAATGATTCCACCATTCTTCATCTTCAACAACAACTTCATAACCTGAGTTTGAGACAGGGTGAAACAGTTGAACTCTTTCTATGCAGTGTCTGAATTGAAAGAGAAATTGAATTCTTTGGGAGATACTATGGATGAAAAGCTTCTCATTTCACTTGTGATGAGAGCTTTACCTTCTTCATTTGATATGTTGATAACCTCCATCCAGGTGTCTCAACGACAAATTACCTACATCGAGTTGGTCAATCTGCTTCAACAACGGAGGCACGCCAACTTCACAAGGATGATTCTTCCAATACAGCCCTATACACCAACGAGGCGGGGTTCTAGGAAGAAAGGTAATGGGCAAAAAGGAGGCAACTTTCAGAAAGGAGGAAATTCTCAACAAGATACGAAAGGAAAAGGCAAACAACCTCAACAGAAGAAGAGGTGGTGCAAGATTTGTGAGAAAGACAACCATGACACCAACAGGTGTTGGCATAAGAACAAGCAGAAAGGCCAAAATAAACCACAAAATAAAAACAAGCAACCCTAGGTGAATGTTGTTGTTGAAGAATCTGACTCAGATTCTGAATGGGCACACAAGGTGCTCATGACTACCACAGATTCCACACGGAGGGATCCTGTTTGGTATGTCGATTCCGGAGCTAGCAAACATATGATCGGCGACGGATCGTGGTTTGAATCATTTGTGGCCAAAGAGGGCAAACCTGTCACCATTGTCGATGATAAAACCTACGGGGTTCGGGGAGAGGGTACGGTTTCAGTCACTCTTCCTGATGGCAAGTGTCAGATTGACAAAGTCCTCTATGTTCCAGGATTGGCTAACAATTTTCTGTCGATCACACAAATCCTGGATAGAAATATGGTTGTCAACTTTCGTGTTGAGAATGGAAAGAAGTGTTGTACTATTACAAAGAAGGGTAAACAGATTGCAATGACTTCATATAAGCACGGCTTATTTGCACTAGATGCTATCTCTACTCCACATGTTGCCATGATTGTCTCTACCAAGGAGGCAACTTCCCTATGGCATAAGAGATATGGGCATCTTAGTTCGGCTACTTACTTGAGCTCGGTAAGTATGAGATGGTAAAGGGTCTTCCTTCCCTTTACGCCACATTGCCGTTGTGCTCTGACTGCTTGGCAGGAAAGCAGCATAGAGTACCATTTGAGAAGAGCTCAACAAGAGCACGAAAACCTCTGGAGTTAATTCACACCGATCTATGCGGTCCTTTCACACCCAATAGTTGTGGAGGGAAGAGGTACTTTCAGTTATTCGTAGATGACTACTCACGAAAGATGTGGGTTTTCTTTCTCCAACTGAAATCTGAAGCTTTCGCATTCTTCCAGCAGTTCAAGAAATCCGTTGAGAAGGAGTCAGGAGCTTCTATTAAAACCCTCCGCTCAGATCGAGGGGGAGAGTTTACCTCTAATGAATTTTTTGCATTCTTAGATAAGCATGGAATCAAGAGACAGTTAACAATTGCCTATACTCCTCAACAGAAATGGAGTTGCTTGAGAGAAGGAACCATTCTATCATGGAAATGGTTCGTTGTATGCTCACGGGAGCTACTCTTGGGCAACAATATTGGGCAGAAGTTGTCACCACTGCAGTATATCTGTTGAATAGGGCACCCACAAAGGCCCTAAAAGGAATGACTCCACAGGAAGCATGGAGTGGTCGAAAACCCTCCATATCTCATCTACGTATTTTCGGATGTCACGCTTTCATGCACATACCGAAAGAGAAAAGGAAGAAGCTAGATGAGAAAACACTGAGATGTATTTTTTTTGGTTATTATGAGCACTCTAAAGGATATCGTTTGATAGATCCTTTGACCAAGAAAATTCATGTCAGCAGAGATGTTGTCTTTGATGAAGATTTCACATCACGGAGCACATCTAAAGTACACCTAGATCTTGTGGAATCTAAGGAAGAGAAGATTCCTTCGTCAACACAGACAGGAGGTCCTTCTACATCTTCTTCAACACCACCGAAGAAGAATCCAAAATGGTGTACAAATACAATCAGAGACACAAATTTATCCACTCCTCCCAATTTGAACTTGGATAGACCTCGTACACGCAAGTATGGCTCAAAAGGAAAAAGAAGCCAAAGAAACTGGTGAGGTTGATGATCTTTGTCAATCTTTTGAGGAACTTTCTCTAACTCCAAGTACAGAAGTAGAGGATATGGATATTGATGATGACAAGGCGTTCATGTCTACCATAGATGATCTTGAACCTGCATCAGTGCAAGATGCTCTCAGTGAGCCTCAATGGAAGGCCGCTATGGATACAGAGTATGAGTCTTTGATGAAAAATAAAACTTGGAAGCTTGTTGATTTGCCGCATGGAAAGAAACCCATTGGCTGCAAATGGGTATATAAAGTCAAGTACAAGGCAGATGGAACAATTGATAAGCATAAGGCCCGTCTTGTTGCAAAGGGCTATGCTCAAAAGGAAGGCATTGACTACGAGGAAAATTTTGCACCTACTGCTCGGATGACCACAATTCGGGTTATGTGTGCTATGGCAAGACAATATGGGTGGAAAGTTCACCAGATGGATGTCAAAAGTGTCTTTCTAAATGGTGATCTCCAAGAAGAAGTCTACATGACTCAGCCGGAAGGATTTGAAGTGGAAGGCCAAGAGCAAAAGGTTTGCAAATTGGTCAAATCCTTATATGGTCTGAAACAAGCTCCTCGAGCTTGGTATATAAAAATGGACAATCACCTTATGCGAGCATGGATTTAAGAGATGTCCGTCGGATGCAAACCTCTATTTCAAGAAACGAGGTTCCGAGATAGTGTTGCTTGTACTCTATGTGGATGATCTGCTCATTACAGAGAGTTCAGAAACTATGATCTCTACTGTCAAAAGAAACTTGTGCAAATCTTTTGAGATGACAGATCTCGGACTTCTCCATTACTGTCTTGGTCTGGAATTCAGCCAGAAGGAGCACTCCATCAAAGTGTCTCAGAAAAAATATGCCAAGACATTGCTTGGAAAAATATCGCATGACCGATTGCAAGCCAATGGCAACTCCGATGGAGAATGGACTTCGGTTATCGCGATATGATGATTCACCTCGGGTAGATGGTACTCTCTATCGACAGTTGATTGGGAGTCTCCTATATCCGACCAATACTAGGCCGGATCTCGTATTTGCTTGTCAACTATCTTTCGAGGTTCATGCGAGGAGCCTAAGACCACTCATTGGAAAGCAAAGCAAACGTGTTTTTCACTATGTCCGTGGTACTATGGAATATGGCCTAGAATACAAGAGGAACAACAAATTCTTCTTGCAAGGATACACGGACTCCGACTATGCCGGATCATTTGATGATCGCAAGTCAACTTCGGATACATTTTTCATCCGGGATCCGGTCCTGTCTCTTGGCACGGCAAGAAGCAGCAATGGTGGTTGCTATTTCATCAACAGAGGCAGAGTATCGCGCCGCACGTGAAGCTGTGTGCGAAGTGATATGGTTGCGTCGCATTCTGACAAGTATGGGCCATCCATCAAAATCTCCAATACACTTGTTTTACGACAATCAGGGTGTTTTGAACCTCGTCAAGAATCCAATCCATCATGAAAGAACAAAGCACATTGACACACAATGTCATTTCATTCGAGATGAAGTTCCAAAGCACCGAATTCAGCTTCAACACATTCCCACCGATGCTCAAGTTGCAGACATTTTCACTAAGGCACTTGGACGTGTCAAATTTGAATTGTTTCGCAACTCTCTTTGTATTGCACAATGATGTAAGGGGATGTTAGTATAGCTATTAGTTATTACATTACCCAAATAATGTAATAAAGGGGGATGTTAGCGTACTTTAACATATTTCATTATTTAGCTGTTGCTGTTACACTGTTACAACCATGTAACAGTTCTGTTTCAGCCGGTGACTATTCCCGGCAATTGTAAACATTATTTAATCTGTGCAATTCAATAAACATCTAGTCCGCATTTCTAACACGTTGTACACGCTGTACCACGGCGGAGACGCGAAGCCGATAGGAATTGTCTCTTTACGCAATTTGTTTCTTTACAATCGGAACTCAAATTGGACAAACATTTAGTCAAAACAGCATCCTCAATTTGGAAACAGTTTTGTCTACTACCTCCCTCCAATTTTAATCATTTTCATTGTATAATTTTTTTTTTTTTTAAGATTTGAATCAAAACTTTATTTACAATTTTAAATTCTTTATTTCAAAAGCAAAATATTTTTTAAGTTTTAAAATTTATATATAGAAGGATATGGTCATCTAATACATAGTATACCAGATTATTTAAAATTTTAAAATCTATACAACATCAATGACTTGTTTACCATTTAAATTTATTTCAAAAGCAAAATATTGAGTTTAAAAATTTATATATAAAAAGATATGGTCGCTTAGTCTATAGTATACCAAATTATTTAAAAATTTTAAAATCTATACAACATGAATAAATTGTTTACCATTTAAATTTTTTCAAACTGTTAATTGGTTAAATGATTTTCTTTTACTATTAAATGTCTTTCATACATACTTTTATAGATGATGAAATCTTACAAGGATGTTTATTATGTTCAATTTTAAAAGGATGATCTTATTTTCGGTGCTTAAGAAGCGTCTGCATTAGGCTAATAACCTTTTGCAGAATCAAGTGTAAGTCCCAGTCGCTCAACTAGGGGAAGTACTTGGGCCAACATCTTTGCCCTAAAACTCATTGTGAGGAGTACCCTAGGAATTTTTTTTAAATCTTCATTTATTTTTAATATTATTATTAAATTATTTACAAATTTTTTATTGATAAAATATAAATAGAAATAATTTTTTAAGAGAAGTTTAATAATTTTATTTATATGGTTGTTATTATGATGAAATATAATATAGTATTTTGATATAATATTTATTATACTTTTATTTTATTTTATTGATTAAAAATAAATATATTTAATATATATATATATAAAAACATATGTATGTTTATAATTTTATATGGAAATAGTTCAATTGATCAATTTTTTGACTTTCAATGGTCAAATTTTTATTTCAATAAAAAATCCAAGTTCAAATCTTTTCAAGCAAGTCATAAACATAATTATCAAATTATTATAATATTATCATATGATCACAATGTAATAAAAGTGAGATCCATTTAAATATCATATAACTAGTTAAAATAATCATATAAAAAATGTAAGATCCATTTAAGTGTCATAACCAGTTCAAAAAAATAGATAAAAAAATATATTGCAATACTTGACACACGTGACATGTGTACACTATGGACCTTGTCCTTCTTATTCACTGAAGGTTGTTTTTGAAAGGGATAGTGTTTCCTCAAAATCAAAATGACGTTGTGTCTCACAGGGTGTCACATTAATCACGCGCATCTCACGACATGAACTCCATAAATGCATCGGGGTCTAAACAGACAAGCCAATCATGTCACGGGCATTCAAGCCTTAAACCCTGTTTTATGTCACTGTTGTTACCTCTACAGCCAAATCCTCTATTTTTACTTTTAGATCAGAGTCCACTAACTCAACTCACCTCACCTCACCTCACCTAAATAGTGGGGATTCTTGCATTGATATTTACGTGTTTCATTGTCGGTTGATATTGTTACCATTATTCTTATTCCATCCTATCTCATCGCGTTTGACGTCCAAAACCAAACCCTCCTCGCGTGGTTGGGACGCCCCACTCGTAGAAAATTTGATTTGCATTAAGCGGCAATGCTCGACTGTGGATATGGAATCTGCCTGTTCGAAAGCTTGTGATTGTAATGGTGGTATGTAACTAAATCTTGAATGAACGAGGGTTTCTATGTTCTCGTTCCGTTGCTATATCTCGCAAATTTTCTTATCTGTGGTAGAGAGCCATGTTTTGTATTAGGATAAGGCTTTCACTTCACAAATTGAGGGTTTTTTGGTGGATGTTGTATTAGATTGTGTTTTGTGGGTAGGGAAAGAGGGAAGAGGGTTCAGAAGGGGTCTAGACTGATCTAAGATAAAGTTTTTTTTTTTATTAAAATTTAATATTAATATTAATATAGGAATTGGATGGAGTGTCCCTACATTCTAAAATGTCCATCCAAATTTGGTAAGGCTAGGTGTACGAAAATCGGAAGAAATGGTAAGGATCTCGTCAGGTTAGACGTTGCCATCATCTAGGCAGAGATTTTGTAAGTAGGGGTTGTTTATTGGGGTTTACTGTGAAAACATCTCAGGAATTTGTGTGTTTGATTTCTCTGTTGTTTTTGTGCTTTTGCAATTTCATTTCCTTTCTAATACCATCTGCAGAAGAGACCAATAGCTTTCTGTTAGACCAGAAGAGTTCAATCAATCATTTTTTTTTTACTTTCAATGGTCAAATTTTTTAATGTATGTGTGCATTGTGGACCTCGTCCTTCTTATTCACTGAAGGTCATTTTTGATGCATCTCTCCAAGAATAGGTTTGAAAGTCACGAATGGGAAAATGTCAAAGCTGAAAGACCCACTATATATTGAATATGGGAAACACTATCCCTTTCAAACAGTTCTGTTTGTTAATAACTTGAAAAACATACCAAAGACTATTTTAATCATTAAACTTTTGTACTCGTTTAGCGTTCAAATTAATTTGTTTCAGATTTTAATTAAAGAAGACGGTGCTTTACACACCATCTGTAGATAATGATCTATGATTAATGTGTCACATGTAAACCAGAATATAGATATTTTTTTGGTATAGTCAAGGTGATGGTTGGGTGTATTTCTGGAAGCTTTAAAAAAAACAATGAAATGAACAGTTTATAGCTTTAATCCTATGGGACACATCATCATAGATGTGTGAATGAGCTTGTTAGAAAAATAGTTTATAGCTCTAATAAGACCTTATTGGAACATGACATGATGATTACGAATCATTTATTCCCTTTGTCAACGACGTCACGTTGGCTTCTTTTGTTTTATGTGTGAATACTATAAATTGTGAGCCTCAACCAACAAGAACAAAAGTCAGCACTTAGGTTTTTGTTTTCTTCCTCTAAAGGTCATGCCCTAATGGAGCAAGGCCACGGCAGTTACCAGGTGACACGCGTCAAAAGACATAGTAACCTAACATGGTAAGTTGACAACTATGCAAGAGTAAGATACTTTATGGACCTTCATCAACTACTATAAATATGTGTCAAAAAAACAATATAATAAGACCTATCATTCATGATAAGCCAATGCCAATGAGGACTTTCTTTAAGACAAAGCCCAAAACGCCCCTTTTAAAGATGAGGGCAATTCCATAATCAATGCAGCCACCACTTCGGGTCCCGCTCCTCTGCAATTCTTGGCCCCATATTTTGGGTGTGTCATGGGAGAATATTTCCATGATAATGGAATGCACGCACTGGTTGTCAAAGGGTGGGCTGATAAAAACAAAGTATGGTTGGAAGTCGGGAATAGTGGTATTACCTCATGATAAACTTTGGGAATGAACTTCTGTGGTTGCTTGTTCACCTTTAGCATCATTGCTCCCTTTTGCAGCTTCAACAAAAGTTGGAGCTGCTGATTGAGCTCCATCCATAAAAAAAAAGGTTCAATCCGCCAAACGACAGAGTAAATTCGACGAAAGCAACAAAAAAATGCCCTAAGAGGCGTCCCGCACACACTCCAGAGTGGAGAGGCAGTATGACACCAAGAATTCGAAACCCTAATGCATGCAACTTCTTCCTATGGCTTCTTCATTTTTTATTTATTTAGATTTTGATCTTATGTTATTTAAAAAATGGTAAATGAAGGTGTGACTATGAAGAAATTAAAAGTTCGAGTTTTTTTTATTTGATAGATATTTAGCTTCTTACACTATTTTTAATTATAGTTAGCATTCTACTTTAAAAAAAACTATGCTTAGTAGGAGATTCCAAGGAACCCAAAACTCTAAAGCGATCAACTAGAGGCCTTGTGAAAATCATTTAGAAAGGGGCCTTGTGAAAATCATTTAGAAAGATAATGGTAGGGCTTTTCAAAAAGTTGTTCATGTACTTCTCTATATTAGGGCATGACGTGTATGTCTTTTGACGTGTTTCACCTGGTAATTGTTGTGGCCTTGCTCCATTAGGGCATGACCTTTAGAGGAAGAAAACAAAAAACCTAAGTGCTGACTTTTGTTCTTGTTGGTTGAGGCTCACAATTTATAGTATTCACACATAAAACAAAAGAAGCCAACGTGACGTCGTTGACAAAGGGAATAAATGATTCGTAATCATCATGTCATGTTCCAATAAGGTCTTATTAGAGCTATAAACTATTTTTCTAACAAGCTCATTCACACATCTATAATGATGTGTCCCACAGGATTAGAGCTATAAACTGTTCATTTCATTGTTTATGTTAAGTTCAATGATTTTTTTTTTTAAAGCTTCTAGAAATACACCCGACCATCACCTTGACTATACTAAAAAAAATATCTATATTCTGGTATACATGTGACACATTAATCATCGATCATCATCTACAGATGGCATGCATCGTCTTCTTCAATTAAAAACTGAAACAAATTAATTTGAATGCTAAACGAGTACAAAAGTTTAATGATTAAAATAGAGTCTTTTGTATGTTTTTCAAGTTATTATCAAACAACCTTTTGTGTGGAATGCAATACGAGAATAAACCAACCTTTTGTGTGGAATGCCATGCCTAAGGACATCTCAGAAACCAGTGCCCTATTCTCAAAGTTCAGGAAAATAACAAAAAGGAATTTGAGCAGGAGACCAACAACCGAGCCTTTAAAGGTGCCCCTGTTTTTCGAAACCAAGGAAACAAAAACCATGCGAATAAAGGTATTTTCAGACAACCCAGAAAGGAGCAGCAATATATTCCTGGAGGAAAAGGACCTCATCAACAAAGTTTAGCAATGAAAATCCAGAAGGCCTCCACCCTAGACAAAGGGAAGCAGATTGTGAACTCTCCTCCACATTCTGATTAGGATAAGGTAAGCTCTCTCTTTGCCTTTCCAAACAAATTTGAAATTCTTGCTGAAACAAATTTAGCTCAAGAGGAGGATGGGGAAATTCTTCCAATCCCCGAATCCGATCCTCCTTTCCAAAAGAGCCCCAATAAGGTGGATTCTCCTACAAGGTCGGGACCATCTCACCCCTCTGAAGATAAGCTTGAGGGTCCCAACAAAGAAAATGAAATAGGAAGCCCTCACCCATTACCAGAGCAGAACATCAATGGGAACTCAAGTCCCATATTACAACAAATTGTCCAGAATAAATTCAGTCCTAAACAAACAAGAAGCACCAAGAAGTCCCCCATAGATTGTGGTAGTGAGAAGAAAAGAGGTAGGACTTCAGCTAGTGAACAACGAAGGAAAGGGACAGAAGAGGATATTGCCAATGGGATTCAGAAAACCCTCTTTCCTTTAGTCACCAATGTGCCAAAATATGAAGACAAGAGTAACAAACCTCCCCAATCTCAAGGAAGGGGAGGCAAAAAGATTCCCAAATCTTCCAAATGAAGGTTCTCTCATGGAATGTGAGAGGACTTAACGGATTAGCCAAACAGAGACTAGCTAATTAATTAAGAAATGAAATCAAACCTACTATATTCATAATGCAAGAAACTAAAATTGAAGAGAAGGCAGCTATTGAAGTTGCCAAGAGAATTTGGAAAAAGGGTGAAGCAACTTTTAGTCATGCTAATGGATCTTTCGGAGGACTAATGTGCATTTGGGATCCCTGCAAGCTTGAAGGAAGGGTAATCCATTCAACTGATAGACTAACAAGTATCATGTTTCATGACAAGGAATTGGATACTTCATGGATATTGACTAATATTTATGCCCCCAATTCTCTTTCGAGTAGAGCTGGTATGTGGGAGATGCTAAGAAGACTAAAAAATTCCTTTCCTACCACCCCATGGATCTTAGCGGGAGATTTTAATACCCCCTTTATCCTTCGGACAAAAAAGGTGGAAACAAATTACCCCTCAAGAGCATGGAAGATTTTGATTCTTTCATTAACCTTAATGATCTCATGGATGTCAAGCTTAAAGGTGCCAAGTTCACATGGAGTAATAGGAGAAGCGGCCACCAACACATCCAAGTCAGACTGGACAGATTTCTTTTTTCCAAAGAAGCTATTTTTTTGTTTGGAGATGCTTGTCTTCAGGCCCTACTCAAAATTGGATCTGATCATAATCCCCTTCTACTAGAAGTGGGGGAAAAATATCCTTTTAAAACCCCTTTTAGATTTGAAAACATGTGGCTCAATCATCCTGATTTGAAAAGCAAATTACAGGAATGGTGGCAACAAGATTTCTAGGGATCTCACTCCTTCAAGCTTGCCCAAAAACTGGGATTTATTAAAGAGAAACTCAAGATATGGAACAAAGAAGTTTTTGGTAACCTTTTTGAAAATAAACAATTCATAAAGGAAAGACTGGCTGCAATTGAGAGTAAAATCCAAAGTGGCTAGGTGGAAGATCATACCAGGGATGAGGAAAGGAATTTGTTATCTGAGTTTCATAATATACTTAAATGTGAGGAAACCTTTTGGCGGCAAAAATCCCGAGCAATTTGGCTCAAATATGGTGATTCCAACACAAAGTTCTTCCATGCTTCCACTCTACGAAACAAGAGCTCAAACAGAATAAAAGAATTATGGAAGGATGACGGCACCTCTACTAAAGATATCTTTGAAATCAGGTCAGTTGTTTTCTATTTTAGTTCTCTCCTTGGCAATCCGAGTCCGTGCTTTGTTTTTACCAAATATTGTCTTCTTTAGCATATTCCCTCTTCTGTTAGCCCTAAAGACAATTCCAGATTAATTTACCCCTTCTTTGAGGATGAAATCAAAGACGCCCTCTTTTCCATGCATCCTGACAAAGCTCCTAGACCGAATGGTTTCCCGCCAAGATTTTTTAGAGTTGTTGGGATTTGGTTGGGCCTGATGTTTGTTCAGTTATTAAGGAGCTCCAGTCTTCCAAATTCATCTCTTGTAGATCCAGTTCTACTTTTCTGGCTTTAATTCCTAAAGGACCTACCTCAAAATCGATGGTTGATTTCAGACCTGTTAGCCTGTGCAATGTAGTTTACAAAATCCTCACTAAAGTCATGGCTAACAGATTGAAGGAAATATTGCCTAAAATTATAGATCCTTGTCAGGGAAGTTTTGTTAAAGGAAGGTCCATTTTTTATGGTATTATTACCATTCATGAAACATTGCACTCTTCCTTCTATACCAAGAAACCTATTTTTACTCTCAAATTGGATATGAATAAGGCTTTTGACAGAGTTAACTAGGACTTCCTTATAGCTATCCTTCTTAAGTTTAGCTTTCATCCTGATTGGGTTGACCTCATAAAAGGATGCATCACCAGCCCTTGGTTCTCTATCCTTGTTAATGGGTCGGCGGCTGGCTATTTCCAAAGTGTTGGAGGATTAAGGCAAGGAGATCCTTTATCTCCTCTTCTCTTCATTATAGTTGTTGAATCCCTTGGAAGGACCTTAAAGGTATCTTGCAGATCTAGGCTCTTATCTGGGATTAAACCGGCGTCGCAACTTAACCCTGTGACTCACCAACAATTTGTGGATGATACTTTAATAGCAACTCAGGCTTCGGTCTTTGAAGCTAAAGTTATCAAATACATCCTTCTCCTTTATGAACAAGTTGCTGGTCAAAAAGTGAACTTCCACAAAAGCAAAGTGTTTTTCCTTAACACTCCAATTCAGCGTCAAGTCAAAATAGCCCAAATCCTTGAGTGTGCGGTTGCATCTTTTCCTACCACTTATTTAGGTCTCCCATTGTTTGTGGGTAATCCTGCTAATTCAATGTGGAACAATGTCATTGAAAGGATTCAAAAGAAACTAGCGGGATGGAAAGGAAACCTTTTATCCCAAGCAGCCAAAGCAACCCTCACTATGGCTTGTCTCCAAAGTATCCTAGTTTATTTTCTCTCTATTTTTAAAGCCCCGACAACTATCTTTTCTAAAATTGAACAAATCCATAAAAGATTTCTTTGGTCAGGATTTGAAAATAAGAACTAATTTCATCTAGTTTCCTAGGACAGAGTCTGTAAAGAAAAATCCATGGGAGGTATCGGGCTCAGAAGAATTCAAAAATTAAATTTGGCTTTGATGGCTAAGCAAGCCTGGAGAATTATGACAAATGATAGCTCAGAATGGGTTAATATCATAAGAAGGAAATATCTTCAAAATTCAAATTTCCTAGATGAAGGGACTCCGACTAATGGTTCAGATTTCTGGAAAGCAATGATTCATACCAGACCTCTAGTGCACAAAGGTGTCAGATGGTAGCTAGGAAATGGTGAAAGCATTGACTTTTGGTTCGATAAATGGATAAGAGGAACACCTCTCATTGAAGAACCTAGTATTGCAATTCTCAAGAACTTCATTGATAGTCATCTAGGAAGGAAAGTGTCAGATTTTATTTCCCGTTCCAACTTCAGGCCATCTTGGAAATCTGTCGTTTGTGAAGCCCATCCTTTAGAATTGACATCTTTAACTGCCCTCCTTAATTTTGTGGTTATGTCACATCCCCATTGTTTATTAGTATTTTTACTTGGAAGAATATGATTCTGCGTTTAGTTTTTGTGGTGCATGTGCAAGTCTCTGAATCGGCGACTGAGGAGAGCACTCACCCCTAGACCAAGGTAGCAGATTGGAAAATCAGGTAAGCAGGATATGATGTCGTGCCTTGTGCACCGTGGTCTGTGGGTACATGGAAGCCCACCATAGGTTATGCATTTGCATTGCATTTTGATTGACATGACTGCTTGAATGATTGTATGTTATCGATTTACTCCAAAATTATTGTTTGACGCTATAAAATAAATATAAAATTATTAATAAAAATATATATAATATATATAGTCAAAGTATATTTATATAAAGAAAACTCATAAAATAATAATAATAATAATAAAATATAAAAGAAAAGAAATAATAATATAAAAATATATAAACAAAGTAAAATAATAAAGTATTATAAAAAGGGGGAAATATACAATATTTAAAAAAAAAAAACATGAAATCATTTGCGACTAATGTCGCTACCTCTAAGTTGCTAAAGACTATATTAAAGATGTCTAATTAAAGATAAAAAACTTAAGTTCCTTAAAAGAAGCTTTAATAAAGCAAAAGGGGGAAATCGGAGGGGTTATGCACTAACCATAATCTTTTAATAAAACACATTTGGTAAGCCGAGAAGCCACCAGCTGGAAGCATTTGTCGAGGTGTCATTCGCTTATCACTCATCACCTTCTTTTTAAAGGAAACTGGTTGGTCGACTGAGTGGGTGGTCCTTCTTCGGCTTGAGCAAGAGCGTGTGGAGAGGTGAACGAGTCCTTGAACGAGAGTGTGAGGAGAAGTTCCTCAGAATTGCGTTGTTGAAAGGTCAGGTTAATTATCTGCCTTTCTGGTTAGATGTAAACATGATATTTCCAGTTTAAATTTATCCAGGGATACTCTGCGTCTGCGTAAATTTGTTTGGGAATTTACCTTGGTATTCTATAAAATATTTATGTTTGGTTTGTTGGCCAGTTTTTAAAAAATTATACATGACCTAGGTTTAAAGATGAACAATTGTTGTGTTAAAGTTACAATCAATAGTGGTTAATGAATGTTGGAAGGATTCGTTATAAAAGAAAACGAATTATGAGAGCTTAGCTTAAAAATTGTATAAACCTTGATAATGTCTCTAAGTAGAATCATGGAGGAACATTGTTAACTGAGAACAAGACGTGCAAGTTTACCTCCATTGTTAACTGAGAACAAGACGTGCAAGTTTAATAATTTTATTGACAGAATGATTTTCTGATTAACAATGAAATTTTTAAAAGATGAAACTCACTTCAGGTTGATTTAAGTTTTCAAGAAATAAAACTTCTGTATAAGAACTGACACTATTACGAGAATCGTTCTTTAGGTTTTTCACTGAGCATACATTAAATTTTTGTGCACTGGTTAGCATTGATATTTCTTTGCATTCGCCTAACTGAATGGATGGCATTGACGTTTTCTGCATTTGCCGGATTGAAATGGACGGCATTGATGTTTATGTTCTACATTTGCCGGATTGATATGGATGGTATTGATGCATCTTGCATTCGCCTGACTGAATGAATGAAATAAAATGAATATTTTCTTGCATCTACTTTGTCTGGCTGATGTATGTCATGTCGAATTGGACCACGCTGATCCCATTCCAGCCTTTTTAATTTTTGCCGTGGTCTAAAGGGCGAGTGCTCTTTGACGTCCAATATCTATGGTGGTGGACTGTCACGCGCAGAACTAATGGTAAACCTACTTGGTAGAAGACGTGGCTTAAATTCTGGTTCAATTGACTGTATGTCGGAGAGCTTTATTGATTTGCTTAAACGTTTGTAGTAAAGAACCAGAGCAAGCTCTGTAATACTCCTGTTTACTTGAGTTTAAAAGGGCAAATTTACAGAATTGTTTATATAATGTTTTCGTGGTTGGAAAAGGAAATTATAGGTCATAAAAACTTTCTGAAAAATTGCTGTCGATGTGACTATGATTTATTTAAAAAAAAAAAACATTGAAGTCATGAGAGATTGATTTACAAGGATTGTTGTTTGGTCTTTAACGTGAACATGTCTTTGAAAATACTGCCTTATTTATACCAAGGAGCCTATAGTTAACCACGTTAAATGTCTTTATAATATGCATCTTTAAGTATTAAATAATTTTTAGATTAGATAGAAACTCTTAGTATAAAATGATATCTTGGTTTTAATTATCTTAGAGTAGCAATAGAGTTTTTAATTTAAAATTATAAAAGCTATGTTTATGTCTTTTGAAAGCATAAATTAAAGTTGTACCTATCTTGTTTTTATAAGAATCTTAAGGCGCTTGTGATGATACTACATTTTGGAAGCGTAAGAATTTAAATAATATAGTATTTCAAGGTTCCATGAGCCTGGGGACGGGGGGACGGGGGGACGGGTTTCCGGGAACGATGGGGGACGGCAGGCCGATTTTAGGGGACGGCTCGGGGACGGCAGGGGGGGGACGGCTAATATAATACTATAAAAATTGAATTTTTTTAGAAATTTAGAATAATCTACACATTCAGAATTCTACACCCAACAAAAATGATATTTCATATTAATAATCAATTATGTAAGTGCAGCAATTCATATTCAGATTAGTTACTAACACATAAGTGCAGGCCATAATTGAGTCATTTAACATTTTCATATTCATATTAGTTACTAATTTGCAGCCATTTAATTATTTCAAGTTCAACAACTATAACTTGAAGGTTCAGCCAAGGATATCAAGTGCAAACAATGTTCAAACAATCATCATTTTAAGTAATAACAGTCATCATTTTTTCAGCCACCAATGTTCAAACAAAGACTGTCATTTTTAAAAAATTTCAGTCACTAACTGTCACTAACTGTTCAAATTTTCAGTCACTATACCAAAAGAATTGGTATTGTTTAAATAAACCTCCTTTTAGCCTTTTAGGTTTGGGACACCGGAAAAAAAAGAGAGGAAGCGAGACAGTGAATAGAGAAAGCTTGTGCAAATTTTGCCAAGAACATCTAGGGTTTTGTTGCAAATAGAACCAGGTACTATCCTTGGTTAAATTATTTATTTACCATTCATGTTGAGATGGAAAAAACCTGTGTAGAAAGAGTTTTTCATGTTGCTGTGGAAATAAGTGAAGTCTTCTATTTTCACTCCTTGTTTTGTTAGGTTTAGGGTTTGATGGGGGTGAGACTCAAAATGGGTCCCACCCCTTACCTTTTTTTAAGTTAATTTTTTTTTCCCCCTTGGGTGAGGACGCCCAGCCGTGGGGGACGGCTAGGCCCCATGGGGGACGCTCAGACCGTCCCCGGGGACGGTCGGGCCCCATGGGGGACGCCCAGCCGTCCCCAGGGACGGTTGGGACGCCCCAAAAAGGGGGACGTCCCGAGGACGGGAGGCCACAGGCCTCAGCCGTCCCGGGGACGTTTCCAAGCCATCCCCAAAAAAGGGGGACGGGGGGAAACGTCCCCCTTGCCGTCCCCGTGCTGGGGGACACGGGAAACGGGGGACGCGTCCCCATGGAACACTGTAGTATTTAAATGTTTAGTTTCTTTCAGAGAATTATGAAGCTTAACTACAGTTTTATTAAGTGTAAAAGTATTTGGATTCATGTGTGTGTTTTTCTGAGTTAGAAAGGGACTAGGTAAACGTAGTTCCATAGATTAAAGAGCATATAATGTATTAAGGTAATAGGAGCCTTTGTATTGAGACAATTATATGGTTTTTCTTTATAAGTAAAGTGTACATATATTTCATTGGTTTTATTAATAAGCTTTTGAATATAAGTACTTGTATTTCTATTTGTTACATGGAACTTAATAAGCTCTGACATCTTTATAGTGTTAAATGACTTTTATATATATGAGAACAGCTTGAATGGGTACTATTCAACATGGATAACTTGTGTATCCTTCCAATCGCAAACAAACCCAAAGAAAAATCTTGCATGAGTAAGGAGTGTCGAGTAAGGACTAACTCCTCCCATCCTCATAAAGTCACGAGGTGGCTTTTGAGTGACTATACCATCATACTCCAGCTACTGAAGGACAGGGGTCCAAGCTATTGAGTGTAAAGAGCGGTGGTATGGGACGTCGCTCCAGGTGGCCAGTCAGTTAGTGTGGTGATGCTCAACAAACCACTCAGGCTGGGGAGGTGCCAACCTATGGCATGAATAGAGAGCTATTCATGCAGTTGGAAGATCCAATGACAGATGGTTATGGGTAGCATTATCGTCAGCCTGAGAATGGACATGAGTATCTAGTCCTCAAGCCATGTGATGGCGGACTCTAGCCAAACCTTAGTAGAGGGTCAATGGTTGGCACCGGCATACAGACGTTGGTTCCAAGGCAATGAGTTGAGATCTCAAAGGTCGCGAACCTTACAACCTTGGACAAGGGGCATAACGTACCCCATTCAGGTGACATGGGCCCTGAATGGATAACCCTTCGCCAGATTTCGTATCGACTTAAGGGTGAAGTCAGAAATCTTATACAGCGACTTGCGGGATGTGGCCGATCCTGAGCACTTAAGACGTCAGCTACAGTGATGACTATTCTTGAAGTGCAATACATAAGTATGCCTGGACTAACAATATGATGGGAATATAAGCAAAGTGTTGTTATAAAACGAGAAAATTTTTAGTGTACAGTAAATGGTTGTTACAGGTTATCCCATCCAAACTTCCTGCTGATCACCTTATTTGGGAACACTCTGAAAGTGGGGCTTTTATTGTTAAATCTGCCTACCATATACAACTTCAGACCCCTGATGCTCTTTTCCCTTGTTATCTGGTGTGGCCCAAATACCTTATCCCTAAAATTTTCTTTTTCTCCTGGTTGGCCTTTCTTGAGAAGATCCTCACTTCTGATAACTTAATGAAGAAAGGAATGTTAATCCCCAACCGATGCCATCTTTGTCTTTCAAATTGGGAATCCATTCAACACCTTTTTTTGGGATGCCCTTTCTCTCTATCCATCCTTGATAATATTTTCCAAATTTTCATCCCCTGGGCCAAACCACAATCCTTCATCGATATTTTTTCCCAATGGCCCTCTCCGTTCCGCAACTCCCAACTTAAGTCCATTTGGAAATTTTGTCTACATTACTTCCTTTGGCGGATCTGGCTTGAACACAACAATAGAGTTTTTTCAAAGTCCTGCAAGGATCCTATGTCCATAACCAACAAAATCATTTCCTTTGCCAAAGAAAATGCCCAGCTTTCCCCTTCCACCAATTCCACCATCACAAATTCCGAAGCTTCCTTACTGGTTTATCTCAACATACCCATTCAAGAAGCTCTATCTTCAGGTCCTCCCAAAGTGAGGATTAACACCAAATGGATTCCTCCTTAGGGGGGATGGTGGAAACTAAAATTTGATGGAGCTACAAAAGGAAATCCTGGTTTGGCAGGGGCAGGAGGTATTCTTCGGGATCACTATGGAGAAACAGTTATGGATTTCAATGAAAATTTAGGCATTCAATCTAATCATTTTACTAAAGCCAAAGCTTTGTGGAGGGGTTTAACGTTGTTGCCAGCAAATGCTAACAGGGTGATCATCGAGGGTGACTCCCTCAATATAATAAATTACATGAAGAATTCAGAAAATCCTTCTTGGAAAGTCAAGAACTATGTGGAAGAAGCTTGCAAAACAATAGAGCACCTGCGGGAGCCAATCATCCAACACACTTTCAGGGAAGCCAACAAAGTGGTTGATGAGCTGGCCAAATTTGGCACTACCATCAATGGCCTAGTCACATGGTCTAATTCCCTTCCTCAACATATCCTCGAACTAGTCAATAAGGACAAAATTTCCTTCTTCCATAATTCTTGATGCCTTTTTTCGAGGTCTTGTTTTCAAGGTGGCTCAGTTTGTTGATGCTACTTGTTATTTCTTGCTTGTTTTCTTCTCCTTGGGTTGAGTGCTTGTTGGTTAGCCTTCTTTCCGTTAGTGTTGATCCGATGTCCACCAGGTGCCTGATCCGTTTCTCGCGTCCAATTCCTTTTCGCATCATTTTCAATGCCCTGACCTCCATGCCTTTCCATATCCCTTTGCCTTACCAAAGCATGTTTATCATGTTTTCCATCTCGTGCCCCTCACCTCACGATCTTGTTTTTTTCCTTTTCAAAACTTGCCCCCCACCTCACATATTTTCGAATCCTTCCGCTCGCTCTCCGCTCACCACCACTTTCCTTTTGTGTCCTTTTTTGTTCCCCTTTGGTGCTATGTGTGCTATTGTGATTGGTGGAGAAAAGGGCATACTTTTGGTTTTTACATGCATCTTCAGGACCGTTGAATTATGATCGAAGAAAATCCTTGGGATTCTTCAACGTATTTTCATCATTCCAAGGAAATATTTCCATATCACAGCCCAAAATCCGGATCAATCGCTTCCCAAAGCTGGAAATTTTCTATCCTACAAAGTGGTTGTGTCACAGGTTTGATCACTATGTTGTGAACTTGCATCCCCGTCCCTCTAGCGAGCATATTCAATTGTGTTTTGCTAATTGTTCTAAGATGGCATTTGTGGAACCCAATACCCTGGTGGTGGATACGATTGTGGAATCCATCTTTGCCAAGCAAGGATATCTGCCTTTCTTACAGAAATTTACCGGAAATGACTACGATTTGACCATGGCCTTTTTGAGCAGTTGGGAGGAAGGGAAAATTACTGTCAAAGGTAGGGATTTTGTTCTGGATGCTAGTTTATTGGCGACCATCTCTGGTTTGCCTAATTCGGGAAGACATGTAAGACGAGAAAAGCATAACTGGGAGGTGGAAATCAAGGAATTTCCAGACAAACTTATGATGCAGAAGTTGGCGAAAACAAGGATGACTAGGGCTGACCTCCCTTCACCCTGGAATAAGGTTATGAAACCCATAATGGAGTTCATTACCGTTGATGATCCTGATAAGAAATTGAGGAGCTTTCATTTGGCCTTCGTCAACCATTTCAAAGACATAAATATAATGAACATCCCCGAATTCCTGTTCAGGTCCATAAATTATTCCATCAAAAATTGCAGGAAGAAGAAAGGGGTTGATCTCCCTTCCCACCAAGGATTGTTCAAGGTTATCTATACTCATCTCCTTGCCCACAACCCCACCATTCCCTTAGCTAAGCCTGATCCTTCTATGTATCCTCCCCACGATAACATCCTCCCGACTGAGGATACCCTTGAGGACGATGAATCCTTAACCCCTTTGTCAACTCCAGCAAGAATCTAACAGGGATGAGGAGGCATCCAAAGGAAAGAAGCCTAAAATTGAGGAATCGGTGGGTGCTACGAGGAAATCTATCCGTCTCCGTAAGAAGATATACAAAAGCCAAAGCATGTACCAGGAGGTGGACTCTGATGATGACGAGGACTTCACTACGGAGGCCCTGCAAAATTTGGTAATTCGGGCTATATCCACGACAATTGCTCAATCCAAGGAGTTTCAGGCAACATTGAAAGAAATGCGTAACGCATTACACCTGTTGTTTTTCGCAAAGTCTTTGAAGAGTCCAATGCGGAAAAACTGAAGGAGCCATTCAAGCCAAAGGAGACCCTCTCTGGGATGAAAGATAGCAGCAAGGATGTGGTCAAGGACAGCGGCAAGGATCTTGCCTAACTGATCCTGTTGAGGATGGATTTAAGGAATCGCCTGAGGACGAACACTGTTTTGTTTTGTGTTAGCCTAGATGTTCTGGCATTTTTTCGTCTTTCTTTTGGGATGTGTGTTTCTGGGTTGTTGGTCCTTTTCTGCTCTATGTCTGGAGTCCAACATGAGTCTATGTTGATTTTGTAATAAGGGTCCGAGACCCTTTCAAAACCCATTTCAATGCTTATCAAAAAAAAAAAATTATTATCAAACAGAATTGTTGGAAAGGGATAGTGTTTCCCATATTCAATATATAGTGGGTCTTTCAGCTTTGACATTTTTCCATTCGTGACTTGCAAACTTATTCTTGGAGAGACGCATCAAAAACGACCTTCAGTGAATAAGAAGGACGAGGTCCACAAATTGACCATTGAAAGTAAAAAAAAAATGATCAATTGAACTCTTCTAGTCTAACAGGGAGCTACTGGTCTCTTCTGCAGATGGTATTAGAAAGGAAATGAAATTGCAAATGCACAAAAACAACAGAGAAATCAAGCACACAAATGCCTGAGATGTTTTCACAGTAAACCCCAATAAACAACCCCTACTTACAAAATCTCTACCTAGATGATGGCAGCGTCTGACCCGACGATATCCTTACCCTTTCTTCCCATTTTCGTACACCTAGCCTTACCAAATTTGGATGGACATTTTAGAATGCAGGGACACCCCACCCAATTCTTATATTAATATTAATATTAAATTTTAATAAATAAAAAAAAAAACTTTATCCTAGATCAGTCTAGACCCCTTCTGAACCCTCTTCCCTCTTTCCCTACCCACAAAACACAATCTAATACACAAAACACAATCTAATAGAGCATCCACCTAAAAACCCTCAATTCGTGAAGTGAAAGCCTTATCCTAATACAAAACATGGTTCTCTACCACGGATAATAAAATTTGCGATATAGCAGCAAAATGGGAACATAGAGGAACATAGAAACCCTCGTTCATTCAAGATATAGTTACATACCACCATTACAATCGTAAGCTTTCGAACAAGCCGATTCCATATCCATAGTCGAGCATTGTCACTTAATGCAAATCAAATTTTCTTCGAGTGGGGTGTCCCAACCACGCGATGAGGGTTTGGTTTTGGACGTCAAACGAAATAAGAATAATGGTAACAACATCAACCAACAATGAAACGCTTAAATGTCAATGCAAGAATCCCCACTATTTAATGAGGTGAGTTGAGTTAGTAGACTTTGTTCTAAAGTAAAAATAGAGGGTTTGGCTAAAAAAGTAACAACAATGACGTAAAAGAGGGTTTAAGCCTTGAATGCTCGTGACATGATTGGCTTGTCTGTCTAGACACCCGATGCATTTATGGAGTTCATGTCGTGAGATGCGCGTGATTAATGTGACACCTTGTGAGATGCGTGACATTTTGATTTTCAATGAATAAGAAGGACAAGGTCCATAGTGTACACATGCCACGTGTGTCAAGTACTGCAACATATTTTTTTATATAATTTTTTTAACTGGTTTTACGAAATTTAAATAGATCTCACAATCATATGAAAGTATTATAATAATTTGATAATTATGTGTGTATGGCTTGCTTGAAAAGATTTGAACTTGGGTTTCTTCCTTGAATGTTAAAGAATTTGACCATTGAAAGTAAAAAAAAAATTGATAGATTGAACTATTTCCATATAAAATTATATATATGGATATGTTTTTAAATATATATATATATATATATATATATATATATATATATATATATATAATTTATTTATTTATTATCAATAAAATAAAAATATAATAAATATTATATCAAAATATTATATTATATTTCATCATAACAACCATGTAAATAAAATTATTAAACTCTTTTTAAAAAATTATTACTATCATCAAAAAATTTGTAAATAATATTACAATAATATCAAAAATAAAAGAAGATTTAAAAATATATATATATATATATATATATATCTTAGGGTACTCTTTACAATGAGTTTTAGAGCAAAGATGTTAACTCAAATACTTCCCCTAATTAAGGGGTCGAGACTTACACCTGATTCTGCAAAAAGTTAATAGCTTAATGCAGACGCTTGTTAAACGCCGAAAATAACATCATCTTTTTAAAATTGAACATGATAAACATTATTGTAAGATCTTATCATTTGATAAAAGTATGTATGAAAAACATTTAATAGTAAATGAAAATCATTTAACTAGTTAATAGTTTGAAAAAATTTAAATGGTAAATAAATTATTCATGTTGTATAAATTTTAAAATTGTAAATATTCTGATATAAGTGATTATATCTTTCTATATATAAATTTTTGTACTCAATATTTTACTTTGAATTTAAATATTTTGTTTTTAAAATGAACTTAAACGACAAACAAGTCATTGATATTGTATAGATTTTAAAATTTTAAATAATGTGGTATACTATGTATTAAATGAACATATCCTTCTATCTATAAATTTTTATAAACTCAAAAAATACTTTGCTTTGAAATAAAAAATTTAAAATTGTAAATAAATAATTTGATTCAAATCTTTAAAAAAATATAAATTACACAATAAAAATGATTAGAATTGGGAGGAGGTAAAAGACCTGCAGCCCCGCCACGCTCTCCCACTCATCCTCCTTCCACCTAGCGGATCAAATTCCTCCCACTCATCTTCCTTCCACCTGGCGATCAAATTCCTCCGCATCCTCCTCCTCTGGTTCCTGAGAGCACCCGGCCACGGAACAACATTGTCCACTACCTGAAACCCATCCACCACCGCTGACCTCTAGTACAGCTTCCCCATCACCAGATCCGAAACGACACACACAATATCGCTATATACAAGCACCGTCATTTTTTTGGAAGATTCTTACAACCCCATGCCCCTATTGCTTCTGCATTCTTGGCATGTTGTAAAGCACCCATAATCCGTTGGCAAGCGCCGTTCGACGTGGCCAACAACATTTTGCCAACACGATGTGTGGTTTGGTGGAGGGGCATTTCGAAAAGAATCCCTCTTTTTTAACTTGCACTTTCTCCCAGGGCCTCTCCATCGTTGGGCCTCTCTGCATTTCATCCTAGCAATTTTGAAGACTTTCAACGAACTCCCTCTGTGTCATCGATTTTGACCCCAATCTTCTCGTAGATCTGTTGATCTTTTTGGCTGTTGTGCGCTTGAGATCTGTGGTTTGCAGGCGTTTCGAACTCGAAATGTTGCTGAGCAAAATCCCCTGAGCACGAGGATGTTGTCACCCGTTCGAATCTACCACCCAGCAGGAGTTGTCTGCCCCGTGTCCACCGCATTGGGAATCTTTGTCGCCACCTAACATCTCCTCAAGTTTAGCCATCTGCCAGACTAAAATACATTTATGCATTCACCATGATTTCGGTTTCCAGGATATCTATCCTCTTTTGCTTCTGCTACAGTTCTAGATCTGTGTTCGATGGGGGTTTACTGTACAGATATGGGGGACCCGACCACTGACCTGTGGTGCCTTTCGTGGTAGTTTCAAACTTTTGGTTGGTTTACTATACAGATCTGGGGACCTGAACACCGACCTGTGGTGCTTTTCGCGGTAGTTTCACATTTTTCTTAGGTTTACTGTACAGATCTGAGGACCCAGACATCGACCTATGGCGGCCTTCATCACCACGCAGCTTCACGATGATGCAAAGCCCCTTTGAATCTTATCCAATTGATCTTCACCTAGCATTGACGAGTACTGTGGAGATCTTTAACTGATGATCTCCACTCCATATCCATAGCCGTCAGCTCGTTGGTTTCAAATCAGTGTTCACATTTTAGTGTAGACTCAGTTGCAGCGCTTGTGATTTTAGCTGATTGTGTTGCAAATTTTGGAGGGCGAGATCCCTCTACCTGTTGCCCCTTTCCACCTTCCTAAATTCTTTCTGCTTCTGCTCGCCTCTTGAAAAAGCACCGCCACTTTTCTTTCTACCCGCTTTTCTTTCTACCCGCTTGAAGACTACAACGGTGAAATTGCCTCCCACCTGGCCCACGTCGAGCTGGCGTCCATAAAATCCAGGATGCAAGTGTCTCTTTACTTCATGTTTATAATATTAAAAAAAATAAAAAATAAAAAATAAAAAATAAAAATACTTGACTTTAAAATCAGGTTTCTGAATAGCTATACATTTGGCAGTCATAATCGAACACACCATAATGATTCTAAAATAATGAGGAAGGTTGTCCTTATGCTAATCATAAGGGGTTGGGTCCAAGATTCGAACCTTAATAACTGCGAATGTAATCAATTTCCCGTGTCAACCAAAAAAATCTACACTACGCAAATCAACCCCTTATTGTGATTGGCGTGGCCTTAATAGTAAAGCAACTTCCACTCTAAGGAATCAAACAATAAAAAAACTAATACTATACGTTCTAAAGAATCAAACAATAAAAAACTAATATGCGCCCTAAGGAATCAAATTAAAAAAATCTAAATTGCTTTCAAAGGAATTTAAAAAAAAAAAACTAACTTACAATCTACAAAAACAACGATAACAAATGGATGGCACCTAGAAAAACAATAAAATAATAACAATGATCAACAACTTGCGCTCTAAGGAATCAAACAAAAAAAACTAATATGGGCTCTATGGAATCAATTAAAAAAAAAAAAATTAACTTACACTTCAGAAATTAAAAAAAAAAAAAGCCTAACTTGCATCCTAAGGAATCAAACAAAAAAAACTAACTTGCACTTTTAAGAAAACAACAATAACAAATTGATGGCACCTAGAAAAAAAAAAAAAAATCAAACAAAAAAAACTAACTTGCACTTTAAGAAAACAACAATAACAAATTGATGGCACCTAGAAAAACAAAAAAAAAAAAAAATTATGATGATCACATCCTAAAATCTTGATTAAATTAGACATATTTTTTCTAGCTTTATAAAGAGAGAAAGTAAATGTTAATGGTATAATTTTTTAAATAATCTTATAAATCATATTCAAAGGTTTATGGGACAAAAAATATCAAAATATTTTGTCTTGCATTTCTTGGAAACTGATGTAATAAAAGTGATATATCATTTATTATATCCTTCCTTTTCCAAACCTCTTCAAGTACAACTAATATATTACTCTTCAATAAATCTCAAATGTTTTGAAAGAAAATTACAAGAAATCATTAGGGCTAGGTGTCTTGTTAGGATGAAAAGATAAAATTACTTCATATAGCTCCTCCATAGATATCTTCATCAAATTTTTATTTATTTTAATATTTTGCACAAGCTTATCTTATGGCTCATTATCTTGCCTAGTATCTAACCAAATATTTTTGAAATAATTAATTGCTTCCTTTCTTATATCTTCTTCTTCCTCAATATTTCTTCCATCCAGAGTTCAAATATTTTTTATGTAATGAACAAAAAAATTGTTTTTGTTGTAACATGTTCTTTTTTTTTTGTATTTCTATCTCCTTTCTTGAGTCATTTCTCCTTAGATTTTTGGAACCAATATGATTCATTTTTCAATGCATTATGATAACTAAAATGCAGTTGTTTTTCTCTCATATAAGAATCACAATACATTCCATTATCTCTTGTAAGTTTTTGAGCTTGGATTCAATTTTTAGAGTTTCCCAATGCATCTATTTTTCCATTCATATTGAAAAATTGAAAGACTAACATCCTAAAGTCTCGTTGAATTGAAAAATGAAGCAAAATCTTACATTGATTTAGACCATCCTAGAATACCACCCTTCATTTCCAAAGAAGATAAAACGATGTTGAAATCACCCCCACAAATCCATAGATTACAATGAATCATTCATTGTGTTTGATAAAAGTATGTTGAGGTCCTTATAACATCTTTCACAAGTAAATATAGTTGAATCGTATACATCTATAAACCTAACTTTGATGTTTTTATCTTTCCTATAAAATAGTCTAGCAACCCATTTACTTTTTGCTTCTAACAATTACCCATCCCATTTGCATTTGTCCCATATTGTTGCAATATTGCATGAGGCTCCTATAGAAGAAACTACTAGACAATCAGTCATATTCCAAATCTTCTTAAAATCAGCTTTACATTCCTCACTACTTAATTTTATTTATTTTTTATTAAATAAGCTTAGGACTATAACAACATATTAATTCCTTAATAACTCTTTTTTAGGGGTCTTATTCATACCCCTAATATTTGATGGTATCATTTTCATCATCATCACTTTTTTTTATTTTAGTGGGTTTAACCCCACTTCTTGTTAACACCTATGATATTTTTATTTGGCTTCATAAATCAATATCCCTTTGAGTTTACTTTTCTCTTTGTTCATGCTCTGATGACCTTCCTATCCTTTTAATGTTCCCACTAACACTCTCATTTCATATTATCCATAATGAGACTTATCTTCTAAATATTTATGTTACCCTAAAGAATGTGAAATGCAAGGAATAGCCTCATAAACACTTTTTTCTTTATGTTATCCTAAAAACCTTAAAAGTGCATGGATGATCCTCAATAGTCATTACTTTCTTATGCTTCATTGAAAATCCTAAACTTCCTTGGATGTCCTACATATGCTTTTCTTTATTGTGTGTTATGCACCAAACATAGCAGTCGGCTATGTTGTCCAAGAGAAGAAATATTAATATAAACATCATATATGTTTGATTTAATTTATCATCTATCACCTTGTTATTAATTCTATTTCATTTGCGATTATCGCACTTGCCTTCACGGTGGGGATCTGCCCTCCCGGAGAGTCATTGATTTAATATTTGATTATCCTTTCAATTTTGCTTTTGTCTGAATAATTACTTATCGAGTTTATATGTTTGAATCATGATAAGCATAGGTATTAAGAAGGAAGGCAAGGAGTTGCCTCCCAAGTGGTATAAGAGTTCCAAGGATCGAGCACAGATCTAGCAAATAACATTCTCAAATAGCCACGCCTTCCAAGTCAAATTAGTGTTGTGGAAGGATTGGATGTCACTCCGATTGATAGGAAAACGTATGTAGGTTCGAGCGTTCACTCCATACAGCATTACGCCAAAAAGCATTCATGGGCGATTCACATAACTTCTGACCTAATCGACTAAATGAAATTACAGGCATTCCATACCAACGTGAATACAGCGAGCGTCTCTCCGAAACAACCACGTCTTTGATTCTGACGAATACTCAGCCAGCAGTAGCGAATTCAGCGTCATTTTTTTTAAAGGTTGGGCAACAGAGCAGCAAAGGCGCAAGTGCTACAATCGAAACAGTTCGCCTTCCTCCAAAATCGCTAACGAAAAATCATAGAAAACCATCGCAGGGAATCCAAAAGCCGTCGACCAATCGCATGCAGGTATTTACGAAAAATTAATATTTTTTCTAACGTTTTGTTAAGGTTAAAAACTTTTAATTTTGGGGCGGCAAATATACTTTATCCCACATTGACAACGCTTGGGCAAAATTGTGCTTTATAAGCCAAAAGAGGTACGTAGTACATTATGGATTTAGGCCACACGAGCTCCCTCCCGTGCGTAGCCCACCACTCCCACGTGTCCTCCTCGTTTGTTTTCGTACTGTCTCTCCATTTCGTCCACTCTATTTCTCGAGAGTCCAAAGGGATTTAGCCGCTCGATTTCCACGTGTCCTTCTTTGTTTGGCTTCCATGTATCCCTCTTGTCCATCGCCTTGTCCTTCGTGTCGATCTTCTATCTCGGTTGTGTTGCTTCTGGTGTAACTTAGTGTCCTTGCATCATTGTCCTTCATGTCGGTCTTCGGTCTTGATTGTGTCGCATTCAGTGTAACTTAGTGTCAGTCTTCGATCTCGGTTGTGTTGCATCTGGTGTAACTTAATGTCCTTGCATCATTGTCCTTTGTGTCAGTCTTCGGTCTTGGTTGTGTCACGTTTGATGTAGCTTAGTGTCTTTGTATCATTCACAGTCAATCTCATGTTAGTGTCTATTTACCTTCTTCGCGTCAGTCGTGGTTAGCAGTTAGTTTGGGTCGTGTCCAATAAATGTTCTTCTTGTGCGGTCGTCCCTCGTGCGTCAAGTGTCAAGTTGTCAGTGTGTCATATTCATGGTCAAATGTCAAGTTGTTAAGAAAAAAACCACGTTGGAAATTTGTCAAAGAAAATTGTCAAAAAATTGCTAAAATTGTCAAGTGTTCAAAAGTTGTCAAGAAATTGTTCAAAACTGTTGTCAAGGAGGTGAGCCAAAATTCAAATCCGCGTCGCAGTTGGAGCGACAATTGGCAGATTTTTTTTAATTTTTGGGCAAATTTAACAATTTTTTGTAGAAATTGAAGCTCAAAGGCTGCTAAGCAAGAAATTTTGAACAGTGCATGCACAAAAAGTGGACCAAAGGATCTGACGGTCGACTATCAAGCTCAGAGACTCCCAATAGAGATGCAAGATGACCTCGTCGAAGCCAAGGTACAAAAAATTCTCCTTCTCCTTTCGAATTGGTAGTTATAATTCGAGTCATCCATTGGTCAGCCCAATGGCATCCAATACCTCTCCAAACTCCTCACAAGAGAACCTCACTCAAGTAGAAAACAATTGTCCCATGGTCAATGATGATGTGTTAAGAGAATTAATAGAAAGTCTTAAGATTATGACTACAAGCTTCAACGCATCTAGGAAACAGCCCCAACCAAATCCTCCTAGTCCCAATCACTAGAGTACTGATGTCCACTATGACTATACACATCATAGAGGTCAAAATAGTCAGTCCCTAAATCATAATGGTCACCAAAATAATGAGGATTGGGGTAACGAGGAAATTTTGGAGCAACCAAGGGGTTCTAACAAACCTTACCATAATAACAACCAACGATAGAGGAGTAACGAGGAACAAGATAGAAATAATTCTCACTACCAACCAAGAGGTCCTATTGGAGTCAATTATCCACGCGTTGACATGCCTACCTTTGAAGGTCAAGATCCACGTGGGTGGATAGCCAAAATGGAAGGCATATTAGAGTTCTACCAATTCAAGGATGAGGACAAAGTCCCTTTTACAACAACCAAATTAGGCACTGAAGCTTATCAATGGTTTACATGGTATAAACGTGAGAACGCCCATCGGGCCTTCTTTTGGTCTATATTCAAGGACACCTTTCTTCACATATTCAAAAATGTCCCACAGGTTCATACACGGTAAGGTTGTTGTCATTTAAGTAGAGAGGATCAGTAGCGGACTATATCTCAAAATTCACTAGTATGCTGCACTACACACAAGATCTACAACAGGACCTGGTGGTAGCGGCTTTTCAAAATGGATTGAAAGCAAATATTAAAGTCGAAGTGGACCTACAAAATCCATCCAAGTTGTATGAGAGTATAAGGATTGCCGATTTGGTAGAGACGAAGTTGCAATTAGGCTCATCCACACTACACAATTTGTATGGTCGACCTCAATTCTGCAACAACTCTTTCCACCAAAATGATCAACCATCATGGTCCTTCTGCTACAAATGTCACAATCAGCACCCAAAAGATCAAGCATGTGAACTACACCAAAACTTTCAAATTGAATATGTCGACTAGGAAGAGGAAGAAACAGAGGAATACAACGCACCTGAGGATCCCACAATTGATGACCAAAGTGAACACGAGGAGGTTGTAGCTGAGGAAGATACCATGACTATTTCAGTACATGCTCTTATGGGGTTATCCTCTCACCATACAATCAAAGTGGCAGGTTTCATTCGGAAATAGAGGGTGACCGTATTAATTGATTCAAGAAGTACTCACAACTTCATTGATACAAAAATTGCAAGGACATTGGGCTTGCACATCTTCTCTTCTAGTCAAGATCGGTTCCAAGTCAGAACTACAAGTAGGGAAATTTCTCAATATCTAGGTAAGACATCTTCAGTTTCATTAAAAATGGGTATGTATACTTGGCAAGGTCCTCTTTTTGTTATGTAATTAGGAAATTCAAAAGTTATTTTAGGCGTTGCATGGACGAAACAATTGGAAACCATCATGGGTTTTAACCACAAACATCACTTTGTGGAATGGCAAGCCAATGGGAGGACCATTCGTCTTCAAGGACTACCCACACCTCCATCAAAAGTTGTAAGTTCACATAGCATGGAAAAGATATTAAGAAAATATGGTGGGGGATTCATAGCCCGAATCAATTGCATAGAGAAATTAGACCAAGATATACCTAAAATCAAAGAAGAAGATCTCCAAAACATTGTGGCTAACTATGAGGAGTTTATTCAAGAACCAAAAGGACTACCCCCAAAAATATCTCATGACCATGCCATACATCTAGTGCCTGGTAGTCTTCCACCCAATGGATGATCCTCAATAGTCATTACTTTCTTATGCTTCATTGAAAATCCTAAACTTCCTTGGATGTCCTACATATGCTTTTCTTTATTGTGTTGCTCTTGAAACCCTATATTAACATTGACCTCATTGATCTTATTTGCTTTAAAATTTGTCTCCCCTTCTTCCTTTGCTTTAAAATTTGCCTTTCCATCTTCCTTCACACCTTTGAATCCTTCTATATTTAAACTTGCACATTGTACTTCCTCATACCTTGTGTCATTTTTTCTTCTAATGGTTTATTTGAGTGAACTATAATAGCCTTTGTCATTTAATGACACACAAGAATTTTTCTTGCCACTTTCTTAGGAGTGGAAAATATCTCTTTAATTCCTCCACAAGAATAATGAATAGATAAGGAGATAGTAGATCACCTTGGCAAAGTCCACAAGATGACTTAAAGTAATCAAGAGGAGAACCATTGATCAAAATAGAATATTTTACAATGCTATAATAATATTTAGTCAATTCATACCACTATAATCAAAACCAAACCTTTTGAGAATATCATGTACATGAAAACTCTAGGAAACCCTATCATGTGCTTTGTTCATATCTAATTTTGTAAGCATACTTGATTTTTCATGGAATGAAGAGAATGTATGGCCTCTTGTGTAATATTTATACCATCAAGATTTTTTTACCATGAACAAAACCACATTGTTCCTCTGAGATAACAAAATCTAGAATACCTTTCAACTTGTTTGGCATAATTTTTTAAATAACCTTATAAATCATATTATAAAGGTTTATTGGACGAAAATAATAAAAATATTTTGTCTTGCATTTCTTGGGAACTGATATAATAAAAGTGACATATCATTTATTATACCCTTCCTTTTCCAAACCTCTTCAACTACAACTAATATATCACTCTTCAATAAATCCCAAATTTTTAGAAATAAAATTACATAAATCCATTAGGGCTAGGTGTCTTGTTAGGATGAAAAGAGAAAATTACTTCATGTATCTCCTCCATAGATATCTTCATAAAATTATTATTTTTTCCTTGTGTGATAATTGATGTAATATTTTGCACAAGCTTATCCTATGGCTCATTATCTTGCCTAGTATCTAACAAAATATTTTTGAAATAATTAATTGTTTCCTTTCTTATATCTTCTTCTTCCTCAATATTTCTTCCATCTAGAGTTAAAATATTTCTTATGTAATGAAAAGAAAAAATTATTTTTGTCGTAACATGCTTTTTTTTGTATTTCTATCTTCTTTCTTGAGTCAGGTCTCCTTAGATTTTTGTAACCAATATGATTCCTTTTCCAATGCATTATGATAACTGAAAAGTAGTTTTTTCTCTCATATAATAATCATAATATATTCCATTGGTTTCTACTATCTCTTGTAATTTTTTGAGCTTGGATTCAATTTTTAGAGTTTTCCAATGCACCTATTATCCCTTTCATATCGAAAACTTGAAGGACTAACATCCTAAAGTCTCATTGAATTGAAAAATGAAGCAAAATATTACAATGATTTAGACCATCCTAGAATACCACCCTTCATTTCCAAAGGAGATAAAATGATGTTGAAATCACCCCCAAGAATCCATAGATTACAATGAATCATTCATTGTGTTTGATAAAAGTATGTTGAGGTCCTTATAACATCTTTCACAAGTAAATATAGTTGGATCATATACATTTATAAACCTAACTTTGATGTTTTTCTCTTTCCTATAAAATAGTCTAGCAACCCATTTACTTTTGCTTCTAAAAATTACCCATCCCATTTGCATTTGTCCCATATTTTTGCAATATTGCATGAGGCTTCTATAGAAGAAAAACTAGACAATCACTCATATTCCAAATATTTTTAAAATCATCTTTACATTCCTCACTACTTAATTTTATTTATTTTATTAAATAAGGTTAGGACTATAACAACCTATTAATTCCTTAATAACTCTTTTTTAGGGGTCTTATTCATACCCCTAATATTCGATGGTATCATTTTCATCATCATCACTTTTTTATTTTAGTGGGCTTAACCCCACTTCTTGTTAACACCTATGATATTTTTATTTGGCTTCATAAATTAATATCACTTTGAGTTTATTTTTCTCTTTATTCATGCCTTTATGACCTTCCTCTCCTTTTCATTTTCCCACTAACACTCTCATTTCATATTATCCATAATGAGACTTATCTTCTAAATATTTATGTTGTCTTAAAGAATGTGAAATTCAAGGAATAGCCTCATAAACACTTTCTTCTTTATGTCCTAAAAATCTTAAAAGTGCATGGATGATCCTCCATAGTCATTACTTTCTTATGCTTCATTGAAAATCCTAAATTTCCTTGGATGTCTTGCATATGCTTTTCTTTATTGTGTTGCTCTTGAAACCCTATATTAACCTTGACCTCATTGATCTTATTTGAATTAAAACTTGTCTCCCCATATTCCTTTGCTTTAAAATTTGCCTTTCCATCTTCCTTCACACCTTTGAATATTTCTATATTTAAACTTGCACATTGTACTTCCTCATACCTTGTGTCATTTTTCTTCTAATGGTTTATTTGAGCGATCTATAATAGCCTTTGTAATTTAATGATACACAAGAATTTTTCTTACCACTTTCTTAGGAGTGGAAAATATCTCCTTAATGCCTCCACAAGAATAATGAATAGACAAGGAGATAGTGGATCGCCTTGGCAAAGTCCACAAGATGACTTAAAGTAATCAAGAGGAGAACCATTGATCAAAATAGAATATTTTGCAATGCTATAACAATATTTAGTCAATTCATACCAACTATAATCAAAACCAAACCTTTTGAGAATATCATGTACATGAAAACTCTAGGAAACCCTATCATGTGCTTTGTTCATATCTAATTTTGTAAGCATATTTTATTTTTTCATGAAATGAAGAGAATGTATGGCCTCTTGTGTAATATTTATACCATCAAGATTTTTTTACCATGAACAAAATCACATTGTTCCTCTGAGATAACAAAATCTAGAATACCTTTCAACTTGTTTGGCATAATTTTTTAAATAATCTTATAAATCATATTATAAAGGCTTATTGGACAAAAATTATCAAAATATTTTGTCTTGCATTTCTTGGGAACTAATGTAATAAAAGTGATATATCATTTATTATATCCTTCCTTTTCCAAACCTCTTCAACTACAACTAATATATCACTCTTCAATAAATCCCAAATTTTTTGAAAGAAAATTTCAGGAAATCCATTAGGGCTAGGTGTCTTGTTAAGATGGAAAGAGAAAATTACTTCATGTACATGCTTAGTATAGGAAGTTGTGGATCGAAGTGAAGCTTTTACTTTTTGGTATATTTATAAAGAACTGAATAGAGAAGATCTCTCAAAGGAGGGTCTTTCGATTGAACCAGGTACATGCTTAGTATAGGAATTCAATAAGGACAATGCATGACAACTTTTTCATATCTTTATCTAGGGGATTCATCTATTTATCTAGGGGATTCGTCTACTCTAGTTATAGCAAGAACAATCAAAACAACTTAAAAAAAAAGAACTCAAAAGTCAATGATGTAAAGGATATTGGTTATTAGTTGCAATCTTACTGTAGTGGTAAGGGCTTTGGCCTTTATTTGAGAGGTCCAAGGTTCAAACCCCACTCAATATGAGGGGACTAGGATCCCTCATAAAAACCTGTGTAAACTCATTGAATCAAATGAGATTATTCAATTGGTTAGATTCCTCAATATTAAAGGAGAAGACCCAGGTTCAAATATTGCCAAGTGATACATGGATAATATCCAATCTTTGTTGTAATATCACTATATGGTGATGATGTACTACAAGTGGCATCCCTTTCAATTTCATATAACCAATTAAAAAAAATAAAATATTAATTAATAATTTAAGGTGTTTAAGGATAAAACTTAGCTTGATAAATATAACTAACTATGATATATATATGACCTAATTTTTAGATCATCATTAAAACTTAAAAAAATACCAAAAACAAACCTTTAAAGAATGTAATTTCATATTTATTTAATATAAAATTAATTTTTTTTTTAAAGAATATATATATATATATATATATATATATATATATATATATATATATATATATGACTATCACTGTCCTCCTATAACAAAACATCCTCTATATTTACAACCTTCTAAGTAAATAGATTTGTTTGGCTTACAAGGGTAGAACGATTAAGGAGGAGAAGCAGAATAGCAATTGGAAGGTGAAAGGGTGCTCGTCTTTATCGTCGGCTAATACTTAAAAAAGGCATTCCTTTGCACAGCGTAGGACGGGTGTATGTACTTACAAGGGTAGAACGATTAAGGAGGAGAAGCAGAATAGCAAATGGAAGGTGAAAGGATGCTTGATTTTATAGTCGGCTAATACTTGCATAGATTTGCAGCTGAAAGAAAGAACACGGGTATGATTCCTAACACACTGTTTGGCAAGCGCGAGCGCCATCGCCCTGGAGACGAACACAATTATGAATTTAATAATATTCGCGCTGGCCAAGTTATTCCTGTCGAATACCCTCCTGGCCTTCATGGTCATGCTCCTCCCCCTCAACCTCTAGATATTGATATTGTTAATCATGGGCCACCTTTTGCTTATAATGGGCATGATATTTCAGCTTCTAATGAGAGTTTTGCAGACTCTTCTTTTTCTGCTCTCGATGGACGGTCGATGCCACCGAGGTCCGAAATTGGACGACAAGATAATTATGATGATTTCAGAGATAGAGAAAGAGAGACACTGTGTCTCCCTCCCCCTCTTCCTGAAGACGCGAGCGACACTCTATTTGTTAAGGGTTTGCCGATGGATTGTAGTCGAAGAGAGGCAGCGCACATATTTCGGGCCGTCGGCGGTTTCAAAGAAGTGAGGATTGTAAAGAAGCAACCTCCTCGAGGTGAAGGGGGAATTGATAGTCCCTCTGTCCTTTGCTTCGTTGAATTCGCCAGTCCTGTGTTTGCCGCAAATGCATTGACAAGTTTGCAAGGTTATGTGCTCGACCCCAATGACGTTGATTCTCCTGTCCTTGATTTACAATTCGCGCGTTCTTCTTCTTATGGCCGCGGAAGTGCAAGAAGAAGAGTAATCGGGAAGACGCCATCAAACTCCCGCTCCCGGCCTGCTTGACTCTGATTTTGAAGATGGCGCACGTATAAGTCGGCATTCATCCAAGGGACTATTAAGTATTTTCATACGCTTTATAAGATAATAGGGAATTTTAGGGAAATATCTTATGGAATGTTTACTTCCAAGGACTAAAGCATTAGCGATAACTTTTATTTATTATATATTGAACATTAAAAAAGAAAATTTTCAAATAAAATGCGTTTTTTATTTATTTAATATAACGTATTATTTATAATTTAAATTGATTATATAGGATTGGAATAGATTAAATTTGTATTAAAATTATAATCAAATATTAATATTACATTAATTTAATTATTATGTCGATAGGCGTCCTACAATGGCAGCCAGAAGGTTAGCCACGTCGTAAACAATATTGATATTTTATTAAAAAAAGCTGACATTAAGAAAATTATCCGCCGACATTAAGAGTTACGGTGGATTTAAAATATTTAAAAAATATTTAAACTATTTAAACTAAAATGGCGCCTAATAGATATATATTTTTATATATCTAAGCTAGTATATGTATCTTGTAAGATTTGAAGTGAAGTTTCCTAGGCTATTTATGTATGTATTACTTTGCAAGATTAGAATCTAGGTTTACTTTGATAAAGGTAGCAATAAGATATGAATCCTTTGAATGCACACTCTCGAGGGACCCGTGGTCCTCCTCATGTCAGGTCATCAACAATGAAAGGGTATAGGTTTGTTGAGATCAACCTTTTGTGGTTTGAACCTTATACTTGGTAGTTACTAAAAATAGTGTGGAAGGTTGGTAATAAGAAGTTAAAAAAATAATCTATTAAAAAAATAGTGTGGTATATAAATCATTAAAAGAATAAAATTATTAAAGGTTGATAATAAGGAGGTTAAAAAAATAAAATTGTTAAAGGTTAGTAATAAGGTTGAAATAAAATTATCCTCCTCCTCAATATAAACATGGTCCATGAAGAGAAGAAATTTTTTAATATAGCCCTTCAATGGAATCTCTACCATGAGAATATGATACTACGCGAAAATTAAAGTAACTACAAACTTAGTCTTCATGAAGATGTTTATGAGTTAATTTAAGAAATTCATGTATATCAGACCCTAATAGTAAAGCAATCAAACCTAACGTATCTAAATATAAATAGAATTGATCCACTAATGCTTCATTGAATTACAAACCAAGTGAATAGTGTTGAAAGTATAATTTAAAGTATGGTGAAGGACAATTGTATTGTATGATATAGTCTTGTATAGGGTTAGGGGTAATAATTATACAAATATATTTAGTTATTTATTTATGTATATAAATATTCATTTCAGTAAGTCATATGGGCCAAAGTAAACCTTGTTACAGTTAAATCCATATTATAATTTATAATTAACACAATTTTCATTTTTTATATTGGTTTAGGTTAGGTTAATTATGTAATTCAAGATTTTTGGTATGGAGTCACTCCATCCATTATATCAATGTTGTGATCTTTATCTATGGATAATATAGTAATTTTTTTTTTAGGGTAAACTTTTAGAGGTTATAACTTTTGTATACAAAAGTATTTTGAGGCTCTTTTCTTAAATTGCATGTTTTTTTAAGATTTTTTCATTGGTGGTTTTTGTTCAAGAACTTACTACAAGATGAGAGATGCCTCATTGAGTGATTATCTTCAAAAAAATTTATCCTCATTCAAAGGGGAAAATATATAGTACATTATACAATTATAATATTTGGTCCATAATCTTGAGAGAGATAGTTGGATTTGTGACATTAGAAGCAATTGTTGAGTATTTTGGAGGCACATAGAAATAGGATTCAAAATATATTATAGTTAATGCTTCCTCTTCCTATAATATGCTTGGGTTATTGGTTCATTTTGTACATGAAGATCTAGCCTTTTATGATCTCTTCCCTCTTCTATTTTTGTCCCAATACTATTGAAATTTTGTAAGGCTCTTTTCATAAATAGGTTCATGTAAATCTTCTTTTGGTTATGAAAATTAGGTGGTCCAAGGGTAAGTCAAAGTTTCTAAATAAGATGAAGTGTGCTATAAAAGGGAAATTCTTGCTTCCAAATATTGAAGCAACTTCTAAGAAGGAATATTATTGGTTTTTCTTCCTCATATAGAGTTACAAAGGAGATGTTATTTTTTATATCTATGGAGTATCTAATATTAGTTGTAGTTACTATGGTCCATCCTTTGGAGATACTTGTGCATACATATATTCATATAAGTAGACTATTAGATGATGATGAGATTTAGTTGAGACTTTGTCAAGTATAAATTTCCACTACAACGTCCATCATGGGGTAAGATATTATTATCACTAATTATTCTCTTCTTGGACCCTCAATTCATATAATGAATGGGTGTTGAAATCTTAATCTACCTCATGGCCAAGGTTGATGTTGTATTATATAGTCTCATATAGGCTTATGAGCAATTATTATACAAATATTTTTATTTATTTATTTATATATTTAATTGTTCATTTGTGTAAGTGATATGGGCTACATTTAAACTTTTATGAAAACCCAAAATGTATATCGAAAGGGGGACCAATTAGTGTTAGAAGGAACCTTCACCATGTCTGCAAAGTTAATGACTGATTCTCATCAGTTGTTGAAAGGTCCTAATTACACACCATGGAAAAACAAGATGAAGGTAATTCTAGCAATGGATGACTTATAGGATGTAGTATTTGGAGCAACAACAAGACCTTCATCTGCTACTAGTGCTATAGCTCCATATGTTGTTCAGAAAGACTTTGACAAGAAAGACAGCAAAACAAAAGTGCTCATTTTGCTTGCTATATCTGATGAAGTTCAACCCCATATTATTGACTGTGAACATAGTAAAGAGGCATGGGATACCCTTAATACTATATATAAGGGAAAGAATGATTCCACTATTCTATTTCTTCAATCTCAATTACACAGTCTAAGCATGAAGCAGGGGGAGACAGTTGAATTTTTTCTTTGCAGTGTCTGAATTGAAGGTAAAGTTAAACTCTTTGGGAGAACCAGTTGATGACAAGCTCCTTCCCTCAATTGTATTGAGAGCTTTACCTGATTCTTATAGGGTGTTGATCACTTCCCTTTAGGTGTCACAACGAAAAGTTACTTTTTTAGCGTTGGTTAATATGCTTCAAGAAGAGGAGGCACGCCAACTACAGCGAGATGATTCTTCTAACACTGCCCTCTACACCAACAAAAAGGGGCCAAACAAGAAGGGTAATTTTTTGAAAGGAGGTGGTTCTCAAAAGGATTCAAAAGGGAAACAACCTCAAAAACCAAAATTATATTGCAATATCTATGACAAAGAAGGTCATGATACAGATAGATGTTGGCATAAGAATAAACAACCTAAATAGAAAGGCCAAAACAAACCACCCAACAAGAACAAGCAACCCAAGGTGAATGTTGTTGTTGAAGAATCTGACTCGGATTCTGAGTGGGCACACAAGGTGCTCATGACTACCACAACCTCCAAGCCAATGGATCCTGTATGGTATGTCGATTCTGGCGCTAGTAAGCACATGATCGGCGACAAATCGTGGTTTGAGTCCTTTGAGGCCAAAAAGGGCAAACCTGTCACTATTGCTGATGATAAAATCTACAAGGTTCAGGGAGAAGGTACTATTTTAGTTACTCTTTTTGATGGCAAGTGTCAGATTGAAAAAGTCCTCTATGTTCTAGGATTGGCGAACAATTTGTTGTCAGTCACACAAATTTTGGACAAAGATATGGTTGTGAAATTTAGTGTTGATGGAGGCAAGAAGTGTTGTTCTATTACTAGGAGAGGTAAGCAGATTACAACCACTTCATTTAAGCATGGCTTATTTGCCTTAGATGCTATCTCTACTCCACATGTCATCATGATAGTCTCTACAAAGGAGGCAACTTCCCTATGGCACAAGAGATATGGGCATCTTAGTTATGGTTACTTACTTGAGCGAAGTAAGTATGAAATGGTAAAGGGTCTTCCTTCCATTTCTACCATATTTCCAGTGTGCTCTGAATGTTTGGTAGGAAAGCAGCATAGAGTACCTTTTGAGAAAAGCTCTACAAGAGCAAAGAAACCTCTGGAGTTGATTCACACCGATCTGTGCGGTCTTTTCACACCCATCAATTGTGGGGGGAAGAGGTATTTTTAGTTATTTGTAGATGATTACTCATAGAAAATGTGGGTGTTATTTCTTACTCTGAAGTCTGAGGCATTTGGTTTCTTTCAGCAATTCAAGAAATCTGTTGAGGAGTCAGGGGATTTTATAAAGACTCTTCGCTCAGATCGAGGGGAGGAGTTTACCTCTAAAGAATTTTTTGCATTCTTGGCTACACATGTGATCATGATATAGTTAATGACTTCTTATACTCATCAACAAAATGGAGTTGCTGAAAGGAGGAATCGTTCCATCATGGAAATGATTCGTTGCATGCTCATAGGAGCTAGTCTTGGGCAACTATATTGGGTAGAAGCTGTCACCACATCAATATATCTGTTAATAGGGCACCCACAAAGGTCCTACAAGGAATGACTCCATAGGAAGCATGGAGTGGTAGGAAACCCTCCATTTCTCATCTACGCATTTTTGGATGTAAAGCTTTCATGCACATACCAAAAGAGAAAAGGAAGAATCTAGATGAGAAGACATTGAAGTGTATTTTTATTGGCTATGATGAGCACATATCATTTGATTGATCCCTTGACCAATAAGATACACATTAGTAAAGATGTAGTTTTTGATGAGGCTTTCACATCAAGAAACACATCAGATGTATACCTAGACCTTGTGGAAACTATGGTTGAGAAGTCTCCTTCATCAAAGGTTGGAGGTCCTTCTTCAACACCTCATAAGAATAATCCAAAGTGGTATACAAATACAATCAAAGATTCTAAGCTATCCACTCCACCAGATTTGACATTGGATAGGCCTCGTACTCGCAGCATGGCTCGACAGGAGAAAGCTGCAATAGAGAATACTAGGGTTGATGATCTGTGTCAATATTTTGAGGAACTTTCTATAGATCTAGAGAGAGATACAGAAGATATGGATATTTATGATGACAGGGTGTTTATGTCCTCAATAGACGATATTGAACCTGCATCAGTGCAAGATGCTCTTGGTGAGCCTCAGTGGAAGGTCGCTATGGATGCAGAGTATAAGTCTTAGATAAAAAACAAAACTTGGAAGCTTGTCGATCTGCCATACGAAAAGAAGCCTATAGGCTGCAAATGGGTGTATAAAGTTAAGTATAAGGCAGATGGGACAATAGATAAGCATAAAGCCCAACTTGTTGCAAAGGACTATGCTCAAAGAGAAGGCATTGAATACAAGGAAACTTTTGCACCTACTGCTCAGATGACAACCATTCGAGTTCTTTGTGCTATGGCAGCATAGTATGGGTGGAAAGTAAACCAAATGGATGTCAAGAGTGCTTTTCTAAATGGTGATATCAAGAAGAAGTCTACATGACTCAATCGAAAGGATTTGAAGTTAAAGGCCAATTGCAAAAAGTTTGCAAATTGGTCAAATCCTTATATGGTTTGAAATAGGCCCCTCGGGCTTGGTACATAAAAATGGATAATCATCTACTACAACATGGATTTAAGAGATGTTCATCGGATGCAAACCTCTATTTCAAGAAGCAAGGCTATGAAATAGTGTTACTTGTACTCTATGTTGATGATCTACTCATAACAGGGAGTTCAAAAACAATGATCTCTATTGTCAAACAAGATTTGAGCAAATCTTTTGAAATGATAGATCTCAGACTTCTCCATTACTATCTCGATCTGGAAGTGAACCAGAAGGAGCACTACATCAAAGTGTCTCAGAAAAAATATGCCAAGACACTACTAGAAAATATCGCATGACTGACTGCAAGTCGATGACAACACCAATGGAAATAGGTTTTTAGTTATCATGATATGACAAATCACCTCAGGTAGATGCTACTCTCTATCATCAGTTGATTGGGAGTCTCATATATCTGACCAACACTATACCAGCTATCGTATTTGTCGTCAACTATCTTTCGAGGTTCATGCAGGAACCTAAGACTACACACTAGAAAGTAGCAAAATGAGTTTTTCACTATGTCCGTGGCACAATGGAATATGGCCTAGAATACAAGAGGAACATCAAATTCTTCTTATAGGGATACACGAACTTCGAATATGCCGGATCATATGATGATCGTAAATCAACTTCAGGATATTTGTTTCATCTTGGATCTGGTCCTGTCTCTTAGCACAACAAGAAGCAACAAGTGGTTGGTATTTCATCAACAGAGGCGGAATATCGTGCCGCACATGAATCTGTGTGTGAAGTGATATGGTTGCATCGCATCCTGACAAGTATGGGTCTTCCATCAAAATCTCCAATACACTTGCTCTGCGACAACATGGGTGTTTTGAATCTTGTCAAGAATCCAGTACATCATGAAATAACCAAGCACATTAACACACAATGTCACTTCATTCGAGACGAAGTTCCAAGGCATTGAATTCAGCTTTAGTATATTCCCACAAATGCTCAAGTTGCAGACATTTTCACTAAGGCACTTGCACGTGTCAAATTTGAATTGTTTCACAACTCTCTTTGTATTGCAAAATGATGTAATCATGGGGGATGTTAGTATAGCTAGTAGTTATCCTATTACCCAAATAATGTAATAAGGGGGGATGTTAGCGTAACTATGATATTTCATTATTGTCTATGTTGTTATATTGTTGTAACCAAGCCTATTTGGTGCCTATGTGGTTCCGTAACCTACGGGATAATATAAGGCTTGCTATGCATTATTTATTCAATTCAATTCAAAGGATTGTTGATCAATTTCACAATACTAAAAAGCTTAAAAGTGCATGGATGATCTTCCATAGTCATTACTTTGTTATGCTTCATTGAAAATCCTAAATTTCCTTGGATGTCTTGCATATGCTTTTCTTTATTGTGTTGCTCTTGAAACCCTATATTAACCTTGACCTCATTGATCTTATTTGCTTTAAAATTTGTCTCCCCATATTCCTTTGCTTTAAAATTTGCCTTTCCATCTTCCTTCACACCTTTGAATATTTCTATATTTAAACTTACACATTGTACTTCCTCATACCTTGTGTCATTTTTTCTTCTAATGGTTTATTTGAGTGAACTATAATAGCCTTTGTCATTTAATGACACACAAGGATTTTTCTTACCACTTTCTTAGGAGTGGAAAATATCTCCTTAATGCCTCCACAAGAATAATGAATAGACAAGGAGATAGTGGATCACCTTGGCAAAGTCCACAAGATGACTTAAAGTAATCAAGAGGAGAACCATTGATCAAAATAGAATATTTTGCAATGCTATAACAATATTTAGTCAATTCATACCAACTATAATCAAAATCAAACCTTTTGAGAATATCATGTACATGAAAACTCTAGGAAACCCTATTATGTGCTTTGTTCATATTTTATTTTGTAAGCATACTTAATTTTTTCATGAAATGAAGAGAATGTATGGTCTCTTGTGTAATATTTATACCATCAAGATTTTTTTACCATGAACAAAACCACATTGTTCCTCTGAGATAACAAAATCTAGAATGCCTTTCAACTTGTTTGGCATAATTTTTTAAATAATCTTATAAATCATATTATAAAGGCTTATTGGACGAAAATTATCAAAATATTTTGTCTTGCATTTCTTGGGAACTGATGTAATAAAAGTGATATATCATTTATTTCCCTTCCTTTTCCAAACCTCTTCAACTACAACTAATATATCACTCTTCAATAAATCCCAAATTTTTTGAAAGAAAATTGCAAGAAATCCATTAGGGCTAAGTGTCTTGTTAGGATGGAAAGAGAAAATTACTTCATGTAGCTCCTCCATAGATATCTTAATCAAATTTTTATTTTGTCCTTGTGTGACAATTGATGTAATATTTTGCACAAGTTTATCCTATGGCTCATTATCTTGCCTAGTATCTAATAAAATATTTTTTAAATAATTAATTGCTTCCTTTCTTATATCTTCTTCTTCCTCAATATTTCTTCCATCCGGAGTTAAAATATTTTTTATGTAATAAAAATAAAATTTTGTTTTTGTTGTAACATGCTTTTTTTTTGTATTTTTATCTCCTTTCTTGAGTCATTTCTCCTTAGATTTTTGGAACCAATATGATTCTTTTTTCAATGCATTATGATAATTGAAAAGTAGTTATTTTCTCTCATATAAGAATCATAATACATTCCATTGGTTTCTACTATCTCTTGTAAGTTTTTGAGCTTGGATTCAATTTTTAGAGTTTCCCAATGCATCTATTATCCCATTCATATTGAAAAATTGAAGGACTGGCATCCTAAAGTCTCATTGAATTTAAAAATAAAGCAAAATATTACATTGATTTAGACCATCCTAGAATACCACCCTTCATTTCCAAAGGAGATAAAACAATGTTGAAAACACCCCAAGAATCCATAGATTACAATGAATCTTTCATTATGTTTGATTAAAGTATGTTGAGGTCCTTCTAACATTTTTCACAAGTAAATATAGTTGGATCATATACATTTATAAACCTAACTTTGATGTTTATCTATTTCCCATAAAAACTTGTCTAGCAACCCATTTACTTTTTGCTTCTAACAATTACCCATCCCATTTGCATTTGTCCCATATTGTTGCAATATTCCATGAGGTTCCTATAGAAGAAACTAATAGACAATCACTCATATTCCAAATGTTTTTAAAATCATCTTTACATTCCTCACTACTTAATTTTATTTATTTTATTAAATAAGCTTAGGACTATAACAACATATTAATTCCTTAATAACTCTTTTTAAGGGGTTTTATTCATACCCCTAATATTTGATGGTATCATTTTCATCATCATCAATTTTTTTTAGTGGGTTTATCCCCACTTCTTGTTAAAACCTATGATAGTTTTATTTGGCTTCATAAATCAATATCCCTTTGAGTTTTTTTTGTTAGAAATATTGAGTTGTCATTGATGTCAAAGGCAAAAATATCTTCAAGGATGAAATGTTGAGTTGTCATTGATGATAAAGGTAAAAATATCTTCAAGGATGAAATGTTGAGTTGTCATTGATGTTAAAGGTAAAAATATCTTCAAGGGTGATTTGAATTACAAGTATATGCTTTAATATTTAAATTGAAAATTTAAATATTAAAGTTATAAAAATATTATAAATTTAAATCTTATAATATTTAAATATTAAATTTAAATATTATAAATTAATGGTTTAAATATTTATATGGAGTTGAAGTTTGAAATTGTGAGAGCGTCGACCTCTTGGGCGTCAAACAAGATTGAATGTAAGGTTGAAGTTCAAAAATAAAGTATGAGCCAACTAATTAAGATCCAAAGGTAAGAAGGACAAAAGCATGCATATATACATGAGTTTGAAATTCATTTCAATGTGATATTGGGTGAGATATACCTTCGAAGAGAACAAACGAACGACGATGCAGTGGTTGGTAACGTTTCAAAAAATGAATACCTTTGAGATAATTGGAAGAGTGTGCACATGAAGATCCATCGTAGAGGGAAATAAGTAGAGCGCGCACATGAAGATCCAACATAGATAAAAATAAGTAAATCTCACACACAGAGATCAAGCATAGAGTGAAACAACAAAATGCACCAAAAGGATTTCAAAGGACCACACATCGGGAAAAAACAAGACAAGTTTCAAAGATAAAGTGACAAACTCTTCCTAGATAAATACAAATTTGTGGAATGTTTTGTAATGAAGTTTGTGAAGTAGAAAGACTACAATATTGTGAATATCTACGAATGTCGGATATGAAATTTGTGAAGTAGAAAGACTGCAATGTTGTATTGAATATATGTGAATGTTGGATATAAAATTTGTGAAGTAGAAAGCAAAAGCAACATTGATTTGATTGGAGGTCTTTGTAATACTTGAGCCTATGGTTTTTGAATGCAAATGAAAGGAATATCTTCAATAAAAGGAAGTTTACGACACTGAAATCAAAGTGAGACAACAATAGTTCTATTGTGGTAACCAAGGATCGGTAGCAAGACTCTACAACAGTGAACTATCAGAGTTCATGTTGGATTATCAAAGACATGGAAGCAATAGGGGGTGATGGTATAACTACATGCAGAAGGGATTACGTCAAGTGAAAAGGATGTGGTGAAGAACATCACGATTATAGAGAAAGACAACAAATATAAGGTATTGTTGTAATTTGGTGAGTAATGACTCCCAGAACATTGTTGTTGGTCAAGATATTTACATATGATAGAGAGCGCAACTAGAGTTTGAGAGTAACAGTCATTTGGAGATTTAAGTGAAGATGATTATCTTAAGAATAACGTAGAGGAGAGGCAAAGCGCTAAAATTTGGGTAAGTAAAACAATCATTATTATTCTGACATTGAGTTGTAGTGTTTTCAATTGATGGTTGTAATGGAGGAGCTCTCAAATGCATTGAGCGAGTGTATGTGTTGATGAAAGTACTTCAACTTGAGAGGGAGAGCCACGCTAATCTACGAATGTATGTATTGATGAAAGCGCTTCATCTTGAGAGGAAGCCACACAGAGGAGACACACAGAACAAGAAACATAGCTTCAAAAGCGTTACAAGAAAAGTCATTGTTGGATAGCCAAGTGTCATGGAGAATGAAGGATAGCCAAGTGTCACTAAGAACAAGGTCATAGTCATATATACATCACACAAACATTTGAGAGAGCATTGTGTACATTGCATCAAGAGGGAGTCATTACAAAGGAGAATGTCACGTAGAAAGACACATCACTATGTAAACACTTGCTCATGAAATATTGTCTTGCGTACACCATATATTAAGAGGTACATATTATTATTATTGTTTGAAGACATAAGGAATCAATTTAAAAAGTTTGAAAAGGAGATATAAGAAAATTGAGTTGCTAGAATTTGGAAAGATAAAGGTGATATTCTAGATGGCTTTAATGATAAGATTCTAGAGTTGATTTGAGCAAGAGTGAATGAATGTTATTACATTATAATTTTGATATCTAAGAGAGAGCATTAGCAAATTGAAGAAAGAAAACTCAAGAAAAGGGAAGAATTTAAAGAGTAAGAGCAGGGTTTTTGGATCAGATTGTTGAGCACATTTGAGCAAGTTTTTGGATCAGATTGTTGAGCACATTTGAGCAGGTTTTTGGATCATATTGTTGAGCATATTTGAGCAGGTTTTGGATCAAATTTTTGAGCACATTTGAGTAGGGTTTTGGATCATATTGTTGTGCACATTTGTGATCAGATTTGGAGCATATTTGAATAGTATTTGTGAGCAAATTTAAGAGCATATTTGAGTATTGTTTGTGATCAGTTTTGGAGTAGAACTTGTGGAAGGAGATTGGTGTATCCTGTGGTTTGGTGCCCATGAAATTGCTGAGAGGGGATTGGTGTCTCCTGTGGTTTGGTGCCCATGAACTTACTGAGAGGGGATTGGTGTCTCATGTGGTTTGGTGCCCATTTGAGCATATTTTCTACAAGAACCTTAAACCCTTTAAATTTATTGAAAACATCAGATTTGTTTTGTAAAAAATATACCCATGTCTTTCTTGAAAAGTCATCTATAAATATAATAAAATAGATAGATTTACCTAATGATGGTACTTTTGCAGGTCCAAATACATCACTATGAACTAGATGTAAAATTCCTTCAAATCTTGTAGCACTACTAGGAAACTTGACTTGGGTTTGCTTTCCAAAATATAGTGCTCACAAAAATAAAAATTTAATGGGTAATCATAAATTCCTTTAGCCATACGTTTCATTTTTAATTTTTGAAGGTCTTTCTCACCAATATGCCTCATGCGTTGATGCCACAATATTGAATTTTCTACAAAAATACTTGAAGTTGCTTCTACCATATTATTCTCCTCTACAACTGAAGAGTTATTGCAATTGATACTTCTAGTGGTAGCCTCAAGTCTGAAAAAAGTTCTTGTACGAACTCCCCTTGCTAGCATGATAACTCCATGAACCATATTGCATATATCCTTATTGAATACCATAGTCACACTTGTGTCATTCATATTACTCATGAATATTAAATTTCTTAACAAACCTGAAATATGTAGCACACCATGAAGGATTTTAATTCTTCCATATTTTATCCTCAACTTGAATCTTTCTTGACCTATTATTTTATATGTTGAGTTATCTCCCAATAATATTTCACCTCCATTTATCTTTTCATATTCATAGAACCCCTCCCTATTAAGATTCATATGAAAGGAAGTATATGAGTCAATCAACCATGAGTCATGAAATTCACTTGAACATGTTGCAACTAAGAATAAGTCCCCATAATATTCATTTGTGGTATTTGTTTCTACAAAAGTTCCTTCATCAGATTAGCAGCTATTATCAACCTTTTTAGACATGTAGTTTTTTTAATACCCTATTTTACCACACTTCTAGCATTTCCTCTTTTCTAGAGCAATAAATTTACCCCTAGATCTTGATTTCCTTTCTCCTGATTTTTTTGCTTCTTTCTTGAGAACGACCTGTCATAACCAAGGCATTCTTCTTATGATATCCTTAGAATATTTTTGTCCATTTTCTCATATAGAAATGTTCCTACTATATCCTCTACTTTCAATGTAGAAGTAGTATTGGTGATAGCCATAACTAGGTTATCTCACAAATTAGGTAATGAATAAAGTAAAGTAATACACTTTTTTTCTTCATTTATTTTTACTTCAATAGATTTTAATTGACATACCACAGTGTTAAAAATATTTAGATGTTTAGCCACAGAGTCACCATCATTAATTTGAAATGAATACAACTTATTTCAGAGAAAGAGTTTATTTACCAGTGATTTTATCTGATACAAAGTTCTCAACTTATCCCATAACAGCTTTGTCATGGTATATGTTGATACATTCAACAATATCAAATCAGATAAGCACAATCTAATAGAGCCCATTGTTCTCCTATCAAATTTCAACCACTCCTCATCTTTCATTGATGTTGGTTTTATTTTCAAGACCACAATCTAATAATCTCTATCAACCAACATATCCTCCATCTTGAGTTTCCATAACTCAAAATTTTATCCATTAAATTTTTCAATCTCTACCCATGTGCTTCCCATAATTTTCCTTCACCCAGATTCTTTCACGTATGGCTCCCACTCAAGAATTAATTTATCATAGGGTTAAAACCCTTACTCCTTGAACAAAGCTAAAAAACCTAGCTCTAATACCAAATGAAGAGCAAAAGGCCTCAATAAAATAAATCTAAAAAAATAGTAAATATAAAATCAAAGGAAAAAAATAAGAAGATAATAGATACACATCTAACACCATATTTCACCTGAGAAACCCTTATGGGAAAAAACCCAGCATAGTAATATCTCCTTATTGTATAAACTTAATCGTATCCAATACAATAATGTTCATTTCTCATCAAAACCCGATGAAAGTGCAATTAAATAACAATAGCAAAAAAATAGATTTTACAATACCATGGGAAAAAAACCATGGGTTCAAATATTTAACCCTAAAAAACCCATATGGGTCTAAAAATAGCTTAAGAAACCCTTAAACTTCCATAACCTTAAGAACCCTAACGAGGATACATGGAGAGTGTCTAGTACCTTTTAGAGTTAACCCCGCCAAAATAACATGGAAAATATTCAACATATTTCCAATAGTTATTCAAACCCTAAGAGCTTATGGGATTGGAAATATTGTCCAAGAAGCTAACTCAAAATCATCTACAAGCTAGAGATAGGGATGGAAGGAAGCAACAATGTTAGGGCTTCACAGGCAAGAGGTACACCAATGGGAAGAATATATGGGGAGACTTAAAGTTGGACATATCAAGTTGCGAAAGGAAACTGATCAATTTGTATGGACAAAGAATGGAGCTACAAGGGAGTACACTCCAAAGTTTGGGTATAAGATTGTTCAAAAATAGAAATGGGATTCAATATGATGGTGGAAGTCACTTTGGAAGTAGAATGTCTCGTTGAAGACAATAATGTTCTTGTGGATTGCCAAGAAAAAAAAGGTTCTAACATGATATATATTATAGAAGAGGAGTTGGAATGGTCTAGGAAGGTGCCATTTATGTAAGTTAGACAATGAAACAATTGATCATTTACCAGTAGACTGCTCCTTTACTTGACAGGTTTGGAGGCAGGTTATAGAGTAGTTAAAGCTTCCTATAGGATGTCAAGAAGACTCTTTAGGAGAGTGCTTAAAATCTTGGTTTGCGAATAGGTCATACAAATATTTTATAACTCTCTCATTGTTTATGTCATGGGGAGTATGGTTATCTAGGAATGCAAGAATATTTCAAGGAGAAGCCTACTTAGTAGGCCTCCTCCCAAATCATTGGAAGTTTCAATAACTATAAGGTTTTGGTAGCAACAAAGGTAATCATAAAAATTATCCTTCCAAAGATCAATAAATCAAAGGAATGAGACTTTTTTGATGGGGCTAGATAGGGATCCCCGGAGTTTGTGAAGCAAGAAAATTACTATATATTTTTTACTCTCATTATTTCAAATTCAAGGATGAACTCAGAGAAGGTTCCAATAATTATGCTAAGATTATGGTACTCAAATTGTTGGTTCAGTTGGCAAAATCAAAAGAAATACAAAAAATCCAAATTTATGAAGACTCACAAGTGTTAATAAACTAGATATTTGGTGTTTTTAAGATGGAAAATATGGTTTTACAATCCATATTCTTTCAAATAAAAGAAGTTGTGGATCGAAGTGAAGCTTTTACTTTTTGGTATATTTATAAAGAACTGAATAGAGAATATCTCTCAAAGGAGGGTCTTTCGATTGAACCAGGTACATGCTTAGTATAGGAATTCAATAAGGATAATGCATGACAACTTTTTCATATCTTTATCTAGGGGATTCATCTACTCTAGTTATAGCAAGAACAATCAAAACAACTTAAAAAAAAAAACTCAAAAGTCAATGATGTAAAGGATATTGGTTATTAGTTGCAATCTTACTGTAGTGGTAAGGGCTTTGGCCTTTCTTTGAGAGGTCCAAGGTTCAAACCCCACTCAATATGAGGGGACTAGGATCCCTCATAAAAACCTGTGTAAACTCATTGAATCAAATGAGATTACTCAATTGGTTAGATTCCTCAATATTAAAGGAGAAGATCTAGGTTCAAATCTTGCCAAGTGATACATGGATAATATCCAATCTTTGTTGTAGATGTAATACAAGTGGCATCTCTTTCAATTTCATATAACCAATTAAAAAAAATAAAATATTAATTAATAATTTAAAGTGTTTAAGGATAGAACTTAGCTTGATAAATATAACTAACTATGATGTATATATAACCTAATTTTTAGATCAAAATATAATTTCATATTTACTTAATATAAAATTAAAACTTTTTTAAAGAATATATATATATATATATATATATATATATATATATATATATATATATATATATATATATATATATATTCCGATTTTATTTATCGGATATATAATTATCCAACTATACGCCAATAACAAAACATTCTCTATAGTTAGAACCTTCTACGTAAATAGATTTGTTTGGCTTACAAGGGTAGAACGATTAGGGAGAAGCAGAATAGCAATTGGAAGGTGAAAGGGTGCTCGTCTTTATCGTTTTGTAATACTTACAAAAGGCATTCCTTCGCACAGCGTAGGACAGGTGTATATACTTACAAGGGTAGAACGATTACGGAGGAGAAGCAGAATAGCAATTGGAAGGTGAAAGGATGCTTGATTTTATAGTCGGCTAATACTTGCATAGATTTGCAGCTGAAAGAAAGAACACGGGTATGATTCCTAACACAGTGTTAGGCAAGCGCGAGCACCATCGCCCTGAAGACGAATACAATTATGAATTTAATAATATTCGCGCTGGCCGAGTTAATCCTGTCGAATACCCTCCTGGCCTTCATGGTCATGCTCCTCCCCCTCAACCTCTAGATATTGATATTGTTAATCATGGGCCACCTTTTGCTTATAATGGGCATGATATTTCAGCTTTTAATGAGAGTTTTGCAGACTCTTCTTTTTCTGCTCTCGATGGACGGTCGATGCCACCGAGGTCCGAAATTGGACGACAAGATAATTATGATGATTTCAGAGATAGAGAAAGAGAGACACTGTGTCTCCCTCCCCCTCTTCCTGAAGACGCGAGCGACACTCTATTTGTTAAGGGTTTGCCGATGGATTGTAGTCGAAGAGAGGCAGCGCACATATTTCGGGCCGTCGGCGGTTTCAAAGAAGTGAGGATTGTAAAGAAGCAACCCCCTCGAGGTGAAGGGGGAATTGATAGTCCCTCTGTCCTTTGCTTCGTTGAATTCGCCAGTCCTGTGTTTGCCGCCAATGCATTGACAAGTTTGCAAGGTTATGTGCTCGACCCCAATGACGTTGATTCTCCTGTCCTTGATTTACAATTCGCGCGTTCTTCTTCTTATGGCCGCGGAAGTGCAAGAAGAAGAGTAATCGGAAAGATGCCATCAAACTCCCGCTTCCAGCTTGCTTGACTCTGATTTTGAAGGCGTTTCATCCAAGGGCCTATTAAGTATTTTGATACGCTTCCTAAGGTTATAGGGAATTTTAGGGAATATCATATCGAGGGTTTAATTCCAACGACTAAAGCATTATAAGTTTTGTTTATTATAGGAAAATTTTCAAATAAAAATGTAATTTTTATTTATTTAATATATATTTTTATTGTATTATTTATAATTTAAATTGATTATATAGGATTGAAATAGATTAGTCTGTATTAAAATTATAATTAAATATTAGTATTACTTTAATTTAATTATATTCAGAGTTAAGTAATAAGGTTGGAATAAAATTGTTAAAAGTTGGTAATAAGATTGGAATAAAATTATGGGTTTAGGATATGAATTAGAGTGTAGAGGAAAGGAAGAGATGTAGTATTAAAATTTTAATTTATTTAAATTGCATATAAATTTTACTTTAATTTAATTATATTCAGAGTTAAGTAATAAGGTTGGAATAAAATTGTTAAAAGTTGGTAATAAGATTGGAATAAAATTATGGGTTTAGGATATGAATTAGAGTGTAGAGGAAAGGAAGAGATGTAGTATTAAAATTTTAATTTATTTAAATTGCATATAAATTTTAAGTGATAATAAATTGATAAAATAAGTGAATATAGAAGGGATTAAAGTGATGAATTAAAGAATCAAGTTTTGTGAGGTGTATGCCCATTATAATCAAGCTGTTTTTTTGTAAAAAGAAAAAAAAAAAAAAAAACATGGGTTTGTGTTTTTTGTTTTATAATTCACATTATAGAAATAAGGTAAATAAGTATGTAATGAATACTTTCAAAGAATTTTGAGTATGATTTCAAACTTATAAGATTCAATTGTGGTATCCATAGAAATTGTTGTCTCTTTAATGATACATTTTATTATTATAAATATTTGTGTATGGAGGTAATTATACTCTACACAATTTATTTTATGGACCCTTATAGCATTATGTGCTTGCATATTATTGGATCATTACATGAATCACTAACAAAGTTGGATATGTATGTTCAATTATTATATTTTTTATCATGAGCAGGTGAAGTATTAAACAATTTATCATCCTCCTTAATATAAATATAGTCCATGAAGAGAACAATTTTTTTAATACAACCTTTCAATGGAATCTCTACCATGAGAATATGATCCTACATGGAAATTAAAGGAACCACAAACTTGATCTTCATGAAGATGTTTATGAGCTAATTTAAGAAATCCATGTATATCAAATATAAATATAAATAGAAAAGTGAATTGATCCACTAATGCTTCATTGAATTACAAACCAAGTGAATAGTGCTGAAAGTGTAATTTAAAGTATGGTGAAGAACAACATTGTATGACATAGTCTTGTATAGGCTTAGGGGCAATAATTATACAAATATATTTAGTTACTTATTTATGTATTTAAATATTCATTTATGTGAGCCATATGGGCCAAAGTAAACCTTGTTACAGTTAAATCCATATTATAATTTATAATTAACACAATTCCCACTTTTTATATTGGCTTAGGTTAACTTCAATATGTAATTCGAGCTTTTTGGTATGGAACCACTCCATCCATTATATCAATGTTGTGATCCTTATCTATGGATAATATAGTAATTCTTTTGAAGGGTAAACTTCTAGAGGTTATAACTTTTGCATACAAAAGCATTTTGAGGCCTTTATTTAAAATTACATGGTTTTTTGAGATTTTTTCATTGGTGTTTTTTGTTCAAGAACTTACTACAAGATGAGATATGCCTCATTGAGTGATAATATTCAAAACTTATTATCCTCATTGAAAGGGAAAAATATATAGTACATTATACAATCAAAATCTTTGTCCATATTCATGGGAGAGATAGTTGGATTTATGACATTAGAACCAATTTTTGAGTATTTTAGAGACACATAGAAATAGGATTCAAAATATATTATAGTTAATGTTCCTCTTCCTATAAGATGCTTGGGTTATTGGTTCATTTTGTACATGAAGATCTAGCCTTTTATGATCTCTTCCCTCTTCTATTTTTGTCCGATTACTATTGAGATTTTGTAAGGCTCTTTTCATAAATAGGTTCATGTAAATCATCTTTTGGTGATGAAAATTAGGTGGCCCAAGTTTAAGTCAAAGTTTCTAAATAAGGTGAAGTGTGCTATAAAAGGGAAATTCTTGCTTCCAAATATTGAAGCAACTTCTAAGAGGGAATATTATTGGTTTATCTTCCTCATATAGAGTTACAAAGGAGATGACTTTTTTATATCTATAGGAGTATCTAATATTAGTTGTGGTTACTACGATTCATCCTTTGGAGATACTTGTGCAAAGGTATCTTCATATAAGTAGACTATTAGATGATGATGGGGTTTAGTTGAGACTTTGTCAAGTATAAATTTCCACTACAATGTCCATCATGGGGTAAGATATTATTATCACTAATGTATTCTCTTCTTGGACCCTCAATTTTGATAATGAATGGATGTTGAAATTTTAATCTACCTCATGGCCAAGGTTGATATTGTATTATATAGTCTCATATAGGCTTATGAGCAATTATTATACAAATATATTAATTTTTTTATCTATATATTTAATTTTTCATTTATATATTTAATTTTTCATTTATGTAAGTGAAATGGGCTACATTTAACCTTTTATGGAAACCCATATTATAATTTGTAATTAACCTAAATCCCATTTGTTATGTTAGCTATTTTATCTTGATTATATTTGGTATCGACATAAATACCCCCTAACCACTCCATCCATTGTATTAGAGCATTGTGATCCTTATGTATGGATAATACAATGTTTATTTATGGTGCTCTAGGGCATCTATTAATCTGATCTATTTTATCCCTTTTATGCTTTTTGTATAACATTTGAGTGGATGGATTGCTTTCATTCATTTATATAAATAAATGTGAAATCCAACATGGTGTTAGAGTGGGTATAGAATGGCACCGCTTGGTCACACAAAAAAAATTAGAGCCTTTGTTAAAATAGGTAAAGAGAAGATTCATTTTTTAATCTCTAATTACTCTAATATTTTTGAGAATTTATCTACTCCAAGATATGTTCCATTATTACTGAAACCTTTTTTACGTATTTTGTACAAATCCAAACCACATGCAATAGAAGTAATGTTGCTTTCATTTTAGAAGGGTATTTTGACTTCTTTACAAAGAATCAAAAATTATTTCCACTTAAAGAGGACTTAGTAACATTGAAAAGAAGGGAGAATTGTGATGTTTTTATTCCATGTGGGAGCTTTTGTTCTTTGGTTAAAATAAAGGAAAGGAGGTATATTCATTTATCTTAGTTTAAATATTTGCACGATGTCCATTTATATGGTTGAAGGTTTTTAATGTTATGAACAATGATGTCTTTCTTCAAGAAGAATGTACACCTTTGGACCATATTAATGACAACAATTGTTAGTGTAATGAAAATTCTCTACACCTAGAGGAGTTTTACCTTGGCCAGTTTTCTAAGTTGACCTTAGTAGGAGGTAAATCAACTAAAATGGATAAAGAAAGAATAAAAACATACCATCAATTTTATAATCAACAGTGGGTGCTATTTTGGTTATGTAGAGGGTAATTTATAAAGTCTTGAGGCTGCATGGGTCATACAATTTTAAAGATCGATGACAGGTGCTATTTTGTATTAAGGGGATTCATAAAATATTTTTGATGCCACATAGATTGTCTGATCATTGATCAATGATGGCACTAATTTAAGGATTTTGGAGGGCCATGAAATATTTAAAATCTTCATGCACCATCATTTTTTTATATCTATGATGAATACCTTTTCAAAGTTATTGAGAAGGAGTTTTTAAAGCCACAAAAGCTATTGATCATTCATCCAATGGTTTAAGCCATTTTATTAGGCTACCAAATGAGCTATAAGAGAAAATATTGCCATAGGTTAAGACCTAGACACATGACAAGCACATTGGCACCCTATAAAATAAGTGAGTAGTTTTTCCATCAAGGTCAACATCCAATGAAGATCCATCATTCATATTAAGTAGTAAAAATATCTAACAACTCACATAAAAATGGGACTACTCAGATGATAAAACATCAAGAATTTATGCCAACTATCTGATATCAAAAATAAATAACTTAGGAAGAGATACAAAAATAAGGAGAATATCATGAGGATATCTATCATCCATTTGAATGAGAAGTAATCCAATATGGTAGACCACAATTACAAAAGTCTAGTGACAACAACAAATCATATTTAGTCACCAACCTTTCACCTCCACAACAAGGATTCTCTATGATAAATATGAACCTTTATTTTGGGTAGCATTGACATGTAATATCCTAAGGAAAGTGGTGGAGTTCATAGAGGTAAATATGGAAAAATCCCCAAGTCCACCTACATGCACCATTTGGATACAACATTCCAAGAGAAGTGGTTAGTGTCTTAAATATAGTAGGGATGAAAGACTCCAAACCCAAAGGTTCTAAAACCTTTGGCACTAATCCAAAGACCTCAATCCCATTAACATTGAATGAAATCTAGTCTTCCACTTGATTGCTGGAAGAAATTTTGAATTTCTTGTACAAATTTTAAGGTAGAGAAACCCTAGTTTTACTTATAAAGGTATTATTGTCATTGTGAGGTATTGAAAATTGCCTACTCATGCATAATACCTGGCCTTATATGTATTTACTTTTATTTTTTATTTTGTATAATAATTTGGAATCAAGCCTTGAGTTATTTTTTTAATGGATTTCGAGACTATTTTGGTTTTAGAATATATATACAAAATTTTATAATATATACATGAATTTATATCTAATTTTGTTGTCTTGTTTCTCGTATCTTCTTGTGTGTGGATGCTTGTATGTTAGATTTAAACCATGTTTACTTTCTAGTTGTTAGTAGATGATGCATATGTTCATTTCATTATGGTTATGTATAGGATAAATCTTTTGATCTTGGCACATCACCTAGGTTAGATTATATTTTATTTATTATAATCTCTCTCATTTTTTTCTCTTGAATATATGCAACTAGTTTAGAAAGGTGAGCATAAATATCAAATCAAATAAGGAGCCAAGTTTAGAAAAATATTGGAGGTTACCCTATGGACCACATTCCATACCCACAAAGCTTCCAAACTGTGTTGATCAATGTGAGGCATGAGTGTCAAGTGCACTTGAGGCATGAGTGTGTAAGTAGATAATAGTTATAATGGCATATTGAGTAGACCAAATATTATTTTTTATTTGCCTCATGATATAAATTTTTCAAACTAGGATTTTAGTGATGATTGTGGTCCATTTTTCTTCTTTAAGCATCAAACCATTCACTTGAAAACTCCACTAAAAATGAAGAACTCAGAAATAGCCACTAGGTGCACAATAATTTTAATAGCATGCATACCTGATTGAGATTATAGTGAAGATATCAATCAACCTACTTATTGAAGCACAAAAGCATTCACCTAGTGACTCCACTCCACTAAATAATGAAGGCCCAAAAATTTATGAGCAAAATACATATCACTATATCCTTCATAAGATAAAACTCACAAGCATTGGTTCCACCCTTGAACCAAGTATGTAAAAGAATATACCAATGTTAGAACATGGTTACAAATTATAACCAACCTCTAAGAAGGTACCCAACCTAGAACAATAAAGCCCACCTACAATCACCTATTTTTTTATGACATGGGATCCAAACCTGGCCTTAGTATTTAAATTGCTACCTTACTTCACTGATGAGGATGTGAACATGCCAACAAAGCACCTACATCACATGATGGGCCTATGCATGGTACACAACATCAAGTGAAGAATATGATCCTCAAACTACTGGTAGCCTCTTCCATAGGTAAGGCATAATACTGACACATAAACCTTCCCTACACTCAAACAAAATCTAGGACCAACTCATACACTTGTTGGTTGATCAATTTAAAGAGAATGTAGATGGTGTGTCTCTCATGGATCAACATGATAATATTAAGAGAGAACCCATGGAGATGATGGATGACTTCAACACCTAGTTTAAAAAAAATTGGTATAAAATCCCTAACAAATTTTGTCATCTCCTAGGTGTGGAATTTATTACTATCTAAAGCTATAAATTTTGAAATATCTATGATGGTTGACCAAAGGAGAGAAAACCCTCTTGGAAATATATGGGATAGTCATTCAAGCTAATAATAACCTAAGTAGATAGAAAGGTTAGTTACTAGGTCCTATTGCCTTTGTATCTAAGCATCCAACCACCATATCAGCCTCCTCCAATAGTTCAACCTACCACTTTGTAGCCTACTTCTATTGTAAATGCACTAAAGGGTTAAACCTCTCTCCCTACTCTAAAATACCCCTCTACAAGTCCTTACTTCTTCAATGAGTTAGAAAAAATGAAGAACTTGTTGATGACATCATCTAATGAGGTCATCGCCCTCAAGAGGCAACAAATTACCCATAGGTTTCAATACCAAAGTTATCCAAGATCTTCCTTCCAATAAAAAACCAAGGTTATAGACCCCCCTCTAAATGGGTATCAAGGCTCTAATTTTTATAAGAATATAGGCTAGACCTAGATTTCAAATTACTAGATAGTTCCTATATCATTTCTATTCTAACAAGTTCTCTCTAATCATGTTAGGGATATAATTAAGACACATAATAAATATGTATAGGGTCCCAATGCATGGTGTTGGTCCTATCTCGACTATCCTCCCAATGCTTATCCTAAAGGAGAATCTTAGTAGACGATGTTAATTCCAAATAAAGTTGTACATGCTTTACCATATACTTCTTACTTAGAGCTAGAGTCATAAATGTAGAGCTATCCCCTTCCTATCCAAGCATAAATATATTTTCCAAGGGAAAAATTTGCTATTCAAGAACAAACTCTTGTAGCTTAGAATGAGGATGAAGTATATGTTATGTCTAATGGAGTGAGTACCTCAACACATGAGAGGTTGCTAGTCTAATCAGACTATATGACCAATGCCAAAAATAAGGCTATACAAGAGCAAGGAAGGGCTAATATGTGGGTCTCAATACCCAAAGTAGGCCAATAGATACTAGAAAAGGTATCTTCCCCATGGTTACACCTAATCAAAATACATAAAATATCTTGGTGATTGCTAAGGGGAATATCATTGAAGATTCTAGGTAGTGCATGTTGATTCCAAAACAATCTAGATCTCCCCCACCTACTATAGAGAGGCCCAAACCATAATTGATACCAAACACACTTGAAGGTCCAGTCTAGTCCACTAGAATATTTAATGTGGTAGACCATCTAAAGAAGTATACTATGGTTATGCCTCTTGGGGATGCCTTGTCCATGTCTATGCAAATGAAGAATTTGAAGGAAACCCTAATAGGAAAAAGATATTGGGAAAGAAAAATCTAGTGGTAGTCATATAGATATCTAGTACTAAGGTAGTCTAAGCCAAACCAATATCATTTTATTTGACTCTGATCTATGAACATAGATTGATTCACAATCATATGGTATATTTTGGATCAATTACTTTGGTCATGCTCAAAAGGGTGGTTGATGAATTAGGGTTGGCATGTGATTTGACCAACAAAGGGGTAGTTTTTCTAGATGGGACTCTGATTTAACTTTTTGGACTAAATTTTTATTTAATTATTTAGCAAATCTTGACAAATTTTTGTTAATATATCTGCATGAAAGTTGGAGGGAAATATCAAATTGTGTGACTTGTCTTATTTTGAATTGTTAACAAGAAGAAAATAAGTAGTAGTGGCCATGGGACATGCTTTATGTCTTGTATTTGAATAATGGTAGAAGTCCAATTTTAGTGTGTAAGAAGTTTATCTTACCACATTGTAAACAAGACGCAAAAGAGGAAAAATAAGGCATTGTTTTACTCTATAATAACATAAAAATGAGCAAATTTGTAGTTGAAAGGGAGAGCAGGGGTATGATAAATTCCACATTCTTAGGCAAGCGCGAGCGCCCTTGCACTGAAGAAAAATACGATTATGATAATACCCACTTTGATCGTGTTAATCCTGGTGGATACCCTCCTAATCCTCATGGTCATACCACTCCTCTTCAATCTCTAAGTATTTATATTGTTGATTATGAATACTGTAATATAACACCTAATTTGCCATTACCTTATAACGCCTAATTTACCCTTACCTTTTCCTTTAAGAGAAACACCTTTTGCTTCTGCTTCACATATCCTCAGGAAGCAAATTTGCCCTTACCTTTTTCTTTAAGAGAAACACCTTATGCTTTTTCTTTGAATGCAAATTTTTCTCGTTAAAAAAATATTTAATTAAATTAATATTATTTAATAATAAAAACAATGAATCTTGAGATTTTAATTGAAAATTTAATATATTATAAGTTTTTAATTCAATAAAATCTATTAGTTTTCAAAACTATTATTATACTTCATATTTGTTAGAAGGATAGTATAAACTTATATACATGATAAGTTAACTTATAAATAGTTTGAAAAAATAGAAAGTATTGATGAGGATGAAAGCTTCAATGAAAATAAAGAAAGAGAAGAAAACCTTCTAAACAAAAATACATAAAATTATATAGAAAGATATTGATTTAGAATATTAAAAATAAATATCACAAGTATTAATGTATGGTATCTTTTAATATATAGCATATAGATCTAAATTTAATTTAATACAAGAAATAAAAATAAAAGTGAGGGTCGTGCATGTTTGGGTAGAACTCCTAGACCTCCCCACTACATGTTGGCCTTTTTTGAAAAACTTGGTGTCCACCCTTGGTGAATTTGTCTGGGATGAACCCTCTCGATTCATGTTGGTCCGCCCTAGTAGGAGAATGTGTATCAAGGTTGACCTGGCTAAAATCCTACAGGAGTATATCGACATTCTACTTGTATTCATCAGTGGGTGGTGTATATCAACCTCCCTAATACATGTTACCATTGCCATTTAGCCTCCCACCGCATTAAGGATTTCCCCTTGATGGCTAAAAAATTCAAGGCCAAGGCAGCTATCCCTGTAGCTGGTGTTGTATTATCTCCCTCTACCCAGCACCCTCCTTCAAAATATGGTGAATATACTAAGGTTTCACACAAGAAAGGGGAAGGTAGCAAGCCCACTTAGGCGGTGCACATAGTGGCCACATATGCTCAGGCCCTAGAAACTAAGCCTCCCATGCAATCGTCGGTTATGGAATCAACCCCTGTTCACTCTCCTCCTCTAGTCATCGAGTTTGTAGACCATGATGAAGGGATTTGGTCCATTGTGCCCTTGGGTTCTCCATACGAGGTAGGGACTGAAGGAAGTTTCTCTCAGAATTTAGGATGGTGGTCCTATAGCCCCCTGCGAGGTGAACGACTTGCTCATTTAAACAAGTGACAACAAAATTATCTCTCCTCCACCACCATGGACACCTTAAATAATAACCCCTATCACATGTTGTCGGATAATGTGACTGAGGCTAGTGGGGGTATGCAACTTGACTCTTTTTGATGTTGTTTCTATCCTGGAATGTGCATGGGTTGAAAGATCATGTTCGTCGTTACATGGTTCAGGATGAGCTCACTACCTGTTCCAGTATCTATGGTCATCTAGATTTTGTGTGTCTACAAGAAATCAAAGTGGTAGGTTTCAATTTGTAATCTACTTGTTCTATGTTATGTCCTGGCAGTTAGATGTATACTACCAACCACAATCATGACAATAGAGGTGTTGTCATTTTGCTTAATAATAGGTGGGCGAGAAATTTTTTCACATGGGGTTCTGACCCCTCTCACCACATGGTTTGGATTCTACTTGAAGTTGGTGGTATTTCCTTTGGAATTATTAATATTTATGCCTCTAATGAGGTCCAAGATAGATGTGCATTGTGGAGATGGTGTGCTTTGTCCTTACCTACTACAGTTTGGCTGATGTGTGGTGATTTTAATATGGTCAAGAAGCCTTATGATAAAATGGGCCAGCTTCCCAATAGGTGGGCCTCGGGAGAGCGACATGCTTGGTATTTTATGAAAAATAAACTGGGGGTCTTCGATCCCAATGGTTTTTTCTCTACGGGTCAATTTCCCAAGCATTTGTGGTTCACATAGTCTAATTTTTAGTCAGGCCCCACACGAGTTTTAAAAAGGTTGGACAGGGCTATGTTGTCAGACCAACACAAGTTTTCTTTTTTTCATCAGCTCCCTTTAGTCCCTTTTGTTGAAACCATTCTTGGTATGGTCTCATCCAATCATTCCCCCATAATATTCTCTGTTCATATTTCCTCCACCCATTAATGGCCTACTCATGCTCAATTTTTTCTTAACACTTCTTTCTTGCAACATGAAACTATTTTTTGTCACATCCAAAGGATCTGGAACATTGTACCCAGACCCAATGGAGATTCAAGATGGATTGAGTTGTAGAATGATGCTATTTTTTGTACCACTACTTTGCTCAGAAGCCTAGGGAAGAAGGTGGTACAACTGCATCATCGCTCTAATAATGCTCTGTGTAATGAGCTTGCACATGTCTCCTTTTGTCTTAAGGCCTCTCATTTTGAATTCATCATTCAAGCCCATGTCACTCAGCTTCGGTATGAGCTCAAAGTGGCTAAAGTGTACGAGGTTAGAGGGGCTCATATTAAATCTAGACTGCATTGGCTCAAAGTGGGTGACCGTGTTTCTAAAGAGTTTTTCCAGAGGCTCCGACCTCTGCATCACTCCACTCAATTCAAAGCTTTAGTGGTTAATGGGGTTTGCACCACCTCTTTTCCTGATATAGCAATCGAATTTACATAACATTATTCTCATGTTTTTGCTACTCAACCGTACACCCCTAAATAAAAATTAGCCCTTCAATTTTGCAAAGAGGTTATCCCAACTTGTCTCTCCCTAGCACAATAGAATGAATGTGAATAGCCTCTATCAGAGCAAGATATTGCATATGCCCTGTTTCAAATGGCAGACGTGAAGGTCCCAGGGCTTGATGGCTTCCCCTACGAATTTTACAAAACTTGCTGAGATTTTATTGGTCCTGACTTGCATAAAGTATATTTAGAAGCCATACAATCTGGCTCCTTAGGTGCTATTATCAATAAGGGTAATATCAAGTTTATTCCAAAGTTTGGGGATCCAAAAATCATTACAAATTGGAGGCCAATAACTTTGCTTAATGTTAGCTACAAGATAATTTCCAAAGCACTTGCTTTATGGATTTTTCAACAAGATATTTTGACAAACATTTGTCATGCATACTCATAAATAACAGGGCAACTCTCAATAATTGGTCACAACTTGAAAACTATCAATCCAAATGCTACCAAATTCGAACACTAACTTCTTCCAATATAGATAAACAAACCCAATTAAGGAAATTGCATTAAAAGGAGTATACCCAGAATTGTGAAGGTCTGATACAAATCTAGAAATGTTCATCAACACAAAAAAAACTTCATATTTTATCATAAAATCTAATTTACAAACTTTTCCAGCATACAACTTATGTTTTTGAATACCATTTTTGGAGACAATAACAAAGCATGTACGAAATCCTCCAAAAACTAGGCATTTGGTCCTAGGCAAGCAACTCGTCCCCTAAGAAATGTACGACCATGCCAAGAGTAGGTATGACTGCTAATAAACACTACAAAAATCCAATGAAATTCTCCAAAACCTGTAGAAAATGTGGCAGCTAGGTCTGTAGGTGCAAGTAGATATCAAAATTTGAAAAACCATTGCTGAGTGTGCATCCAAATCGCTCTATTTTGGCCCTAGATGGTACGACCAATGAAGGAGTGAAGTGCAAATGAAATGGAATTGTTGTTAACTTCAAAACATCTCCAATATGCTCAACAATATATGAAAATATCACCTTTATCAGCTCAATTACATCCATTGAGTATGAATGCTCATTAACCAATCTAAAGGTATCTTTCAACCTCAAGATATGGTATCCTTGTATGTGGTTTTCATCACAATACAAGCTTGGAATGACTGAAATCTTGCAACCTGCAAGTCTCACACAATAATATTCAAGAATAATAGCAAAAGATGTCACAATCAACTCTTCAATGCCACTTTTATCCTTTCCCAAAGCTGGTTGATCCATTCACTTCTTGAATGTGGGATAATTTGTCTTTCCAAATACTACGTTGCACCTTGAAGGCATTATTTTTACCATAAATTGTAATATATTTCACTTATTACTTTCCAAGGAGACTATACCACTTTTATGACATTAGAAATATGAACTTTATAAAATCCCCTTTAATTCAAGTGGTTACATGACCCCTTTTAAGATTAAATTAATGCCCAACATTAATATATTTAACTTTTATATTTAAATATAACATTATAAATCTTCGGGAATTAAAATTATTGCTCTCCCAACATCCAACCACAAAACAACTTACGAAAATGGATATCCATTAAGCCAAAGATGCTAGTCGTACTTTTTGTTTCTCGAGAATCCAACCCTAATTGACTTACTAAAAATAGTAAGTATTTGAAAATACTGCTAGAAATGGTCCTGAAAGTTGACAACTGTGAATGCAAATCATCCAACAATATCTCCATAACACCTAGTGGTTCCTAAACACTCGACATTGCCTATGAAACATTATGAATAGGCAAGTCCATATTACGCTCTATTAACTGACTAGGATGGGGACATTACAGTCCTCCCTCCTCGAGATTGCTTGTCCTAAAGTAATCCAATCTCAAAACATGAAAATATCAAAAATAATTGCCATGCAATCCCTGGATCCCAGATGAACCGATGAGCTTCATATCTCCAACTGATATAAATGTTGCACTGCTAACCCTTTGCAAGTGTCATCTCGTGTAGTCCTCTATATAGAAGTGTAATCATTCTCTAAAATAGTTCAACCAACTCACAAGTAAACTGCTCTCCACAATTCTGGTCAAGCTCTGTCACCACACTGAAACTGAGCATATCCTCTAATTCCCAAATTAACATCCTATCAAAACCAACACGCTAATGCTATGCCACTCTGATCAAAGCTAGAAGCTCATAGTAACACAGCCTTACACACCTCATCTGTATTCCTAGAATGAAAACACCCCAAAATAGATTGAAAACCAGTGTGAGAGGACAAGTAAATAAAGGACGATAAGTTGAGGAGATGCTAGAATCAACCCCCCAACAACTCCCAACAACCAAAGTAACCGATCCCTAACCAAAAAATCTCTCCAATATTTCTATTGACATAATATTAGAGTTAATCAGTTGCTAATCCACAACCAAACAATAATGACCCATCTGGGAGTTTGAACTAACTCCCGCCACCAAATAGCCAATGAAAGTGACATCAAGGCACGATCTCCATAGATCACTGACCTCCATGGGCACACACCTCTCGGATCCCATGGGCCAAAGAATATCCTAGAAGTCATGTCAACTACCAACTTGGTGAAACAAAAACTAAACCACTAACAACTACCTAGATCCCAAATCCATATGTGGTCCTCTGCCATATCACTCGAACCAAGAAAAAATCCAAGATCCAACATCGAAATATCATAACTGCATACAAGCGAAGAGTTATTCAGCAATAACTCTGTCTCTACACTACATCCATAATGTTGAACCAAACAATCATCCCAACAATGAATCACCTTACCCTCTAATGAAGAAGGCATCTCATACCCTAGTGAAATATACAACCCCCTATAACCATCTTTCAACCCACCACTATGTGTCATCCGAAAAAGGTCCACAAATCTACATGTGGGCTGGAATCAAAATGACTAGCATACCTCACTATATAATCCATATGAACCTCACCAACTGAACCTCTATGAAGCTCCAAAGAATCCTCTGAAGCATGGCTTGCATCATCATCCTTAAGATCGAAATCATGTAATGTACCATCATCTACTGTACCAAATAAGGAAGTAGCATCCATTAAAGAAAGCATAACATCACTTCGCTTATGCTCATACTGATCGACTTGAGTGAATATGAAATCATCATTACTAATAAATCGTTCCTCACGTCCAATCTCATATATCCCCTCAATCAAATGCTTAACCACCATAGTATCTGAATTAGTCTCTGAATTATGTGAAGTGGATGCAACAGATGACTAATTTTTCACTGTGAAAAGGGAATAATGAGCTAAACTCAACTCAAGACAAAGCTCATCAATATCCTCATCTTTCTAAGTGAGCTCTCGAGAATTCTGCTCTGCAAACTGCATAATTCGATCCCTATATAAATAATAGCCTCAAGTAATCTGATTTTATTACCTCTAATACTCGCTTGATGGCCTGCAAATCTGTAGTAGTAGCTCCAACTGTCAATTGGTGTCGTCTCTCTCCAAACTAGGTTGTTTGATAAAGATATTCAACAAACTCATGTGTGATATTCAAATGTCTCAATGTGTGGACAACCTGCTCATCTGTAACCTATATGTGATTCTACAATGAATTGGAATCATCAACACAAAATAAACTCTCAAGTGTATCCTCCAATGCACAATGATCAATCTTAGGCCCTTTCACTGCACTGCACTCACCAACCTCATACTCTGAAGTGATAATAGAACTATGCTCATCCGCTAAATCACCAACTACATCAACAACTAAATCCTCAACCACAAGATCAACGTGCTCATCAATACACACCTCTTCAATATTCAACACACAAGATGAAGTGATCTCATCCTCATAAATTACTACTGTTGCTTTGTTTTCCCATAAATACAAGAATAAACCTGAACCTCGGTTATGCATGAAACATTCTCTAAATTTTCAACCTCCTTGTTATCCTCTTCGTTGTCTACAATTGTGCTTGGTTGCAATGAGTCGTTTCCCTTTGTCCCTATTTTTATTCCAATTGCTAATGGAGGCTTCAACCACTTAGGATGATGTTCTATTATTGTTGTAAAAAACTCATTTTGTTCTTGAAATTTTTGCATTAGCTCTATCATGAGTTCTTGGATAGTATCCATTCAACACACTACTACAACTTTGTAACCCTCATGTTGGTAGGATAAACTGAGCTCTGATACCACTGTAATGTCCTACCCCTTACAAAGACAAAAAAAATTTGCCACCAAAAGAGCCAGGTTTTGATCTTGGGTTCCAAATTGAAAACTTGAGTGTCTTGTTTGCTGATTTGGGTTATTCAATGTTTTGTATGTTTGGAGATCATATGAACATTCAATGTAATAACTCCAATTTTCAAATATCATATTAACTCATGAATTTTCAACAAGACATTTTGACAAACATTTGTCATGCATACTAAGAAATAACAGGGTATCTCTCAAGAATTGATCACAACTTGAAAACTATCAATACAAATGGTACCAAATTTGAACACTAGCTTCTTCCAATATAGATAAACAAACCCAATAAAGAAAATTGCATTAAAATGAGTATAGCCAGAATTGTGAAGGTCTGATACAAATCTGGAAATGTTCATCAACACACAGAAATCTTCATATTTTATCATAAAATCCAATTTACAAACTTCTCGAGCATACATCTTATGTTTTTGAATACCCTTTTTGGAGACAATAATAAAGCATGTAAGAAATCCTCCAAAAACTAGGTGTTTGGTCCTAGGCAAGCAACTTGTCCCCTAAGAAATGCACGACCATGCCAAGAGCAGGTACGACTGCTAATAAATAGTACAAAAATCCAATGAAAGTCTCCAAAACCTGTAGAAAATGTGGTGGCTAGGTCTGTAGTTGCAAGTAGATATCAAACTTTGACAAACCATTACTGAGTGTGCATCCAAATCGCTCTATTTTAGTCCTAGATGGTACGACCAACTGAAGGAGTGAAGTGCAAATGAAATGGAATTGTTGTTAACTTCAAACCCTCTCCAATATGCTCAACAATATCTGAAAATATCACCTTTATCAGCTCAATTGCATCCATTGAGTATAAATTCTCATTAACCAATCTAAAGGTATCTTTCAACCTCAAGATATGGTGTCCTTGTATGTGGTTTTCGTCATAATACAAGCTTGGAATGACTGAAATCTTGCAACCTGCAAGTCACAGAATAAGCTTTAAGAATAATAACAAAAGATGTCACAATCAACTCTTCAATGCCACTTTTATCCTTTCTCAAAGTTGGTTGATCCATTCACTTCTTGAATGTGGGATAATTTATCTTTCCAAATGCTACGTTGCACCTTGAAGGTATTCTTTTTACCATAAATTGTAATATATTTCACTTATTACTTTCCAAGGAGACCATACCACTTTTATGACATTAGAAATATGAACTTTATAAAACCCCCTTTAATTCAAGTGGGTACATGACCCCTTTTAAGATTAAATTAATGCCCAACATTATATATTTAACTTTTATATTTAAATATAACATTATAAATATTCGGGCATTAAAATTATTGCTCTCCCAACATCCAACCACCAAAAAACTTACGAAAATAGATACCCATTAAGCCGAAGATGCCAGTCATACTTTTTGTTTCCCAAGAATCCAACCCTAACTAACTTACTAAAAATAGTAAGTCTCTAAAAATACTGCCAAAAACGATCCTGAAAGCTGATAACTATGAATGCATATTGTCCAATAATATCTCCATAACACCTAGTGGTTCTTAAACACTTGACATTGCCTATGAAACCTTATGAATAGGCAAGTCCATCTTACGCTCTGTTAGCTGACTAGGATGGGGAAATTATAGAGTTAATATGATATTTGAAAATTGGAGTTAGTACATTGAATGTTCATATGATCTCCAAACATACAAAACACTGAATAACCCAAATCAACAAATAAGACACTCAAGTTTTCAGTTTGGAACCCAAGATCAAAACCTGGCTCTTTTGGTGGCAATTTTTTTTTTGTCTTCGAAAGGGGTAGGACATTACAACACTTGCTTTCCTCTATTGTGAGGCCTGAGCAAACTGGCTTTATCTAGAATCATTATATTTTGGATAATATTCTCGCTGTTTGGGAAGGGATGGAATGGGCTCATAGGTCCAATCAATAAGACCTCTTCCTCAAGTTTGACTTTGAAAAGGCTTATGATCGAATTGAGTGGGTTTTCATTATTTCCATGTTGGAAGTTCTTGGCTTTGGTCCTTAGTTTATTTCCTCTGTTAAAATACTTTTTTAGGATGCATCAACTGTGCTTTCTCTCAACAAGTTTTAAACTGATGTTATTGGCTTGCATATGTCAATAAGGTAGGGTTGTCCTTTGGCCCCCTTGCTATTCATTTTAGCAGCAAAAGAATTTGGTTATCTTTTGGCTCATCTTGATTCTCTTGGGATGCTTCGAGGTATTTCCCTTCCTGGGAATGTTGGTCAACTCATTAACGACCATTTTGCTGATGATTCCTTTCTTACTTTAAATGAGGATGAACAATCTCTTTCTGAAGCTCTTTCTTGTCTTGATATTTTTTGCAAAGCCTTTGGGTCTAATATCCAATGGAGAAAAACCTTATGTTACAGGTAATCCCTCAATAGCCTCTTCCCCATTGGCTTCAGCATGCGCAGTGGATTTGGATTCATCTTGGAGAAGTCTTCAAATTCTTGGGCATTCCTTTTACCTTTCAAGGCTCTCCGTACCAATTATGGTCTTATGTCATCAACAAAGTAGAAAGCAAGTTGGAATATTGGAATGCTAAGAAGCTATCTCTTGCTGGTAAATTTCAAATTTGCTCAAAAATATTGGCTTCCATGCATGTTTATTACTCGTCTTATTGGGTCCCTTCCCAGGCTTGTTATAAACGACTTGAAAATTTATTATGGGATTTTCTATGGTCTAGTGGGTCTGAGCGAAAGGGCTTTCACAAAGTGGCTTGGGATATTTACTGTCTCCCACGGTAAGCAAGGGGCATGGGTTTGCTGGACTGTAAGTGTCAAGGATTAGCCCTCTATGCTAAATGGATTGTGCAGGCTTTTAAATGACCTAAAGCATGAAAATTTCTTATCAGACATTGCATCTCGGCTAGGCTTCCCCTCAACCGTCGAGCCTAGGTAGGAATGGATTTGCCCTCTCTAGTGTTGGCCCCATTTTTCATTAAAATCCTTGGTTCCTTTGTCATCAAAAGCATATGGAAGGTTTGGCAATAATTAAACTCTTGGATTATTTGGAAGGGGGTCCGTTCACATAAAGGCCTTTCCATTAATATTCTTAATGTCTGGTGGTCCCCTGTATTCAAGCTTCGAGGTAAGCCGTTGGGCCAAGTTCCTTGGGTCCATGCCTAGAAATTTTTTAAGCGGGGCATTGTCGCCATTGCAGATTTTTACTCCAGGGAAAACAGATACTAGATTCCTTGGAAATATTTTAAAAGGATGTTTTGCTTGTCCAACACTGACAAGGCTACGTATGATGTTGTTGTAGACCATACAACTTTCTTCTTATGGCAAAAATTAGGTATCAGATCGCAGAAACCCTGGTGGAAATATTGGGCCTGGTATAAGAGCACTTCCTTGCTCAGCTACAAATCCAGGCAGGGTTATGACTGGATTACGCTAACTGCACCCACGGTGCCCAAACTCAATGTCAAATGGGACCTTCTCTCATCACCATATAGGTGGAAAATCAAATTTTATTTAGCCTGGGCATCTTATATGGAGCCAAAGAAAGCTTTTTTTACCTAGAGATTACTATATCAGGGTTTACCCCTTGGTCGTAGACTTTGTTATATGGGGGTGCCTGAGCCCTAATGCTCATTTTGTCAAGAACCAGAGTCTTGTATGCATATTTTTTGGGCATGTAGATGGGCCAGTATTGCTTGGAGTTGGGTGGGTTCTTTATTTACCCCGTTTATGTCCCTACAACTTTCCTAATATCATGTCCTTCTAGGTGATCCCATTCAGTTTTCTCTCTCACTGAGGGAAGTGTGGCACATATTCAGAGTTAGCCTTCTATTTCACATTTGGAAATCTAGAAACAAGATTCTTTTCAAGCAGGTTGATCCATCTTAGAATTTTTCATTTGTTGACAAGCTCAAAGTTTTTCATGATGTGTGGTTTCAGATATGTGACCAGGATAAAAAGTTGGCTATGGAGCTGGACCATTTTTAGGCTTTACTAAATTACTGGGGTGACGCTTCTTATGTTGTCAATAGAGAGACCCTTGATTGTTTGCTTCCTCACCCAACCAGATCCCGTTCACGTCGATGCCATGATCATACATGGTGTCAGCCTCCTCAGAGTAGATCTCGTGACTATGGAGGTACATTACAACAGTCGAATATGTACACCTCCCAACATTTTGGGCATGTGATCACTTCATAATCTACACCTGTGCCTAATAATGGTTGGGGGGCTTCAGGCAGCCACAGGCATATTTTTGGCTAGTCTCGCCCTTCTTCTCCAATTACTCATGCTTTAGGTTGGGATGAGGAGCGCTTTGATGGGTGGGGGGAACCACCAATTTCAAATGGATAAGGCTTTGTTTGCCACATGCCCTCTTCTTTAAAAAACCTTTCTAGATGTATATTATTTCTAGTTTGTTGTTGATGGTTGTGGTGCCCGTATGGTGCACTTTGTTTTTCTTTATCTGCTATTATGATAAGTTAGTGACATTCGGGGTGTGGTTTTTTTTCTCCACCCAATTTTTTTTTTGTTGTAAAGGACTTTTATTTTTATAATTAAAATGGCCTTTCATCAAAAATAAAAATAAAAGTGAGAAATATAAGGATGCATGTAGAGTGTGAATAGCAACGCAATATTGAAGAATTCAAAACTCTAAATAGAGGTCTTGGGTTTGAATCCTAAAGTGGTTATGGTTTTATATCATGCTTTGTTAGTTAAATAAGGTTAGATAATCATATATTGGGTAAAAAATATCCATCTCATAATGGTGTATGGTCTAGTGGAGGTTAAAAATCATTTCACTTTTTTATTTAAGATTTGGTTAAATTTGTAATAGGTTATATGTGATTGAAATGGGTCCACTTGTAAAGACACATCGAAGAATAAAATATATAACCAAAATAAGGATCAATTCTTAGGTTGTTATAGTCCTAAATTTATTTGACTGCAAAAAAAAATAAAGTAGTGAAGAATGTAAATATGTATTAAAAATATTTGATCAAAATTTTTAATAGATTATATAATATTTAAGCATGTGATTACGTAATAAGATGAAAGAAAATATAAATATAATCTAATTAACTTAATAATAAATCTAATATTTTAAGAATTTCAATAAAAGTAATTCCACTAGAAACCACTTTTTTTTAAATAAACTTAAACTATTACAATTGAACCATAATTTGATAGTTAAAACATAATAATAATTCTTATTATAATTTTTTTTCTCTTTTAGTTTGTATGGAACATCATAATAGTTTAAGTTTTGGGCTCTCTTTGAATAGACCTAGTATGAGTGAGTTTGTTAAAAAAAAAAAAATTAAATTTTTAAATTTTTTATATATAAAAGAATAACCTCTTGTTATTTACTTCAAATGAAAGGGACCTAGAGAAACTCAAAATCTAACAAACACTCATACCAAAATTATCTCTTTAATTATAAGGCTTGATTTTTCTTAAATGAAGGTGAGTTTTAGAATTGATACATTATATATTATCTATACTTAATTTTGATTTTGGTTGGAGTTAAATTAAATAATATGGACTTATGGAGTTATATTATATAGAATTATAATTTTTTTTCTCTTTTAGTCTGTATGAAACATCATAATAGTTTAGGTTTTGGGCTTTCTTTGAATAGACCTATGTGTATAAGGGAGTTTGTTAAAAAAAGTTTTTTATTTTTTTATATATAAGAGAATAACTTCTTGTCCCACCTCTTTAAATATTTACTTAGAATAAAAGGGACCTAGAGAAACTCCAAATCTAACAAACACTCAAAATTATTTCTTTTTAATTATAAGGCTTGATTTTTCTTAAATGAAGGTGAGTTTTAGAATTGGAGTTAAATAATTAATTTTGATTTTGGTTGGAGTTAAATTGAATAATATGAAGTTATGCTTTCCTTCCTCTATATATATATATATATATATATATATATATATATATATATATAATTTGGTTAGTGTGAGAAACCCCTATGACCAATGCACAGGGTTGAGCAATCTCCTCCCAACCATGACCCTTCATAAAGTCGAGAGCTATGCTTATCAATAGGGAATTTAAAACTGAAAGCTAGCTTATCAGTAGGGAATTTAACACAGCCAACACACACCACCCCTCACACACTCGTCCACACCGTGGTTTGAACCTTGGACCTTCCGAAAAAGAGCCAAAACCTGAACCATTGCCCTATCTCCCTGGGATTATATATATAAGCATACATATTATATATAGTTTGAAGAAATCATACGAGGGTTACTAACATAAACAAAATGTGGTCTCTTAAAAAATAATAGCTATAGCTTATGACTTGATCGAAAAAAGACATGAAACTTAAAATAAGTTTTTTTTGGTTACACAGGAGAGTTGGTCACAATCAACACTATTTTAGAAAATAATGGTTAGAACTTATGGCTTGAGCTTTTGCAAGAAAAAGGTATGAAACTTATTTTTAGCTTAAAGAATACAACATTCTAAAAAAATATATTTATATATATAAATTGGCTATATAGGATTGGAACAAGTTTATTTGTATTATATCATCATATAGTGGTATTAGAATAAAGTTTGGATATTATTTGGTAAGATTTGAACTTGAATATTTTCTTAAATGTTGAAGAAAAATCTAACCAGTTAAATTAAGACTAGTTGATAAATTTAGGTTTAAACGGGTTTTAATAGAATCTCAATCCCCTTTTACAAAAATTTAAATTTAGACCTCTTAAATAAAAATCTAAAAATTTATCACAAAACTAAAAAAATGAGTATAAATACTTACCTAATGATCTACTTTAAATTCTCATCACTTAGACAACTTTATTAATTCCATAGTAATCTTCTTTCTTAGGTAGAAGTGATTTGATTCCAATATAATTCTATTAGGTAGAAGTGATTTGATTCCAATATAATTCATTTATGTTGAACTTTTCGGTGGGCTTTCCCACCATTATTGTTTTGTTTTATCTCACTCTCCAATTCATTAAGACGGTCATCATCGCAAGTGAGCCACAATCCAGCTATCTATAAACAAACAATCACCCTCCACTTTTTCTCTCACAATTTATCCGCGTCTTTCCTTTCCATGATGGATTTGAAGGGCAAAATTCCGGAGGAGTACAAGGATTCCATCTCTCAAGAATTTGCTTACGACCCAATTCGTCTGCCCATCGAACAAGACCCCGCTCAGCTGCTCTACAACCGCAAGTCCCTCCAAAAGATCTGGGAAACCAAACACCAAGCCATAAACCCGTTCACTCGCACTCCCTTCGACATGAACCGCGCCATTCCTCAGACCAACTTAAGCACAGACATGCGCCGCTTCATTGCCCACAACAACAAAAAACATCTGCAGGTCATCCCTGACTATACCAAAGCCATCAGCGATGCCGAAATGAAGGACCACCTCAATGCCCTGCTCTTGCACTTCTTTTGTTTTCCCACTCAGAGCCCTAGGAATATCAACATGGCTGAGCACTGGAAGGTTCTCTGGCAGAAACTTAATCTCCTGCGCCTTTTGTGCCAATATACCCCTGAAAATAGAGAGGTTTTTCTGTCTATCGATGGCTACAGAATTCTGTTCAAAGTCATCTGCCCGGAGCTCATCAAATTGTATGATAAGTCCAAGTCTCAGTCTCCTTGCGAGGAGGAGGCCAAGGAACTGTACAGAGAAGCGGCGAGGATCGTGGACATAATTGGTTTGACAGAGCGGGATTTGTTGAAGATACCTGCGAAGTCCTTGAGTGCCTTGCTGCATGTCCTTTATTATCTCCGCAAGTGCAGGTATGTTCAATAAAAGAATAGGATAGAATGTTTCACTTAAACTGATAGTATTAATAATTATGTGTGAATTCCTTATAAATTTAATATATTTTTATATTTTTTAATGGTAAATTTGATTTTTATAAGAAACCTATAGTTGTTTCTTGAAATTTTATTTGATCTTATGAAAGTGAGAAGAAATTTGCCTTGAAAAACACCACCTCCAACAAGTTTTCTCAATTTTTGGAAGCATGATCAAATTTAACTTAATAAATTTAACTTTTGGAAATTTTTATTTTATTAGAGGTCAAGGTAGATTGTTTGTGTTGGCTCAATTTCCCTAGATGATCCTCCATGTATATTAAAATCTCATAACCACGAGGAAAGAACCTATTTTTCCACATTTAAGATTCTTCATAATGAACACAATGTCTATGAATATATTGCAATCAAGGCAATAATATGATTTCAATCTTGAGCATGGTCTTGAGATTAATTTTTAAAATCTATTGTTCCTTTCAAGCCATAAATTCCAAGAAACAATTAATCCTACATTTCATCAACTCTTCAAATGTTGATGGAGCTACCCAATACATTCTCTTTTTGAAAAAGTAGCCCCAAATGTTGTAAGTAAAGGGACAATGAATAAGTAAATCATATTATATAGATTTTTTGCTCATATTAATATCATTTTTTACCTTTGATCCTTTACAAGCTAAATATTTCAAGCCAATAGTTATCATTTTGGATAAAAAATAAGAGGTTAAGGATTCAATCAACCATCGAACAAGAAATTTGTTGAATCCTCCTCATTAACTAGTTATCTAATATGTTTCTTTAATAGTTGTAAACTATCTAATATGAATTTTCATGTTGCCAAGCCTAAAGGTAGAATTTATTTCTTGAATAATTTTATTACATCAATAGAAGATATATGTTTTTGAAGTAACAGATCCAAATCTTCCATTGATCCTTGAATAATTTCCTTCCAAACTTCCCCCATAATGTTAAAATCATATGTAATTGACCTCTCCAAAATATTTTCTTTTGCAAACCCTATCTCACTTACAAAGAGGAAACCTAAATTTTTCCTCACATTCTTTCCAAAAAAAAATCTCTTTGAATTTTATCAAATTTGGATGTTAAACCTATTAATAATCTTGAGAGTAACATTATAAATAGGGATAGATGACAATGCAATTTTTAAGTCATAACCTTCTAACCATGGTTAAAAACTTACCTTTTGAACCCACCAAACAAGATTTAATTCTAACCCAAGTGGACTCCCAAAGCTCCTTTTTCTTTCCTTTATCAAACAAAGGAATACCCACATATGATGATGACATTTTTCCAGTTTTAATCTCTAAAATATTCATAATGTACCATTATAAATCTAGGGTATTTTTAATGAAAAAGATCTTGGCTTTTCTAGTATTAACCAACTATCCAATAGTTTTTCATAGAATGATAATATTGATTTAAAGTCCATGGTCCCATTGACTAAGGGATGACCCAAACCACTTTACCCTTTTTACCTTCTATCAACCTTGATCAAAATCAAATTTTCTGATAATATCATGTAGAAAACTTTAGCAAAAACTATTATATGCTTTGTTTATATCTATTTTGCAATCATGTTTAATTTTTTTATGGAATGAAAATAATGCATGACCTCTTTTATAATGACTTACCACCAAGAATTTGTTTGCAACAAACAATACCACCTTGTTCCTCTGAGGTAACATAATCTAGAATGTTTTTCAATCTACATGCCATAATTTTGATTATATTAGCTTATATTTCATATTACAAAGGCTTATTAGATGACATTTATAAAAAAAAATCTTTCTTTTCTAAGAACTAATGCAGTAAAGATGGAATATTGTAGCCTTGTTTTTCTTGCCTCTTCAATTACATCCAAGATGTCACTCTTCAACAAATCCCAAAAAGTTTGAAATAAAATTACAAGAAATCCATCAGTGTCACATGTCCTATTTGGGTAGAAAAAGAAAGTTGTCTTCTATAGCTTCTTCATAGAGATATTTCTCATTGAGATTTCATTATGTCTTTCTATGATAATTGATGGAATTTTTATGAAATATTAAATATTTATTCTCCTTATCTTGCTCAATTTCTTATAATTAATCATTTTCTTCTTAATATCTTCTTCTTCGCCATTGCATATTTTATGGAGAGTTAAATATTTTTTGTTTGATTAAAATATAAATTAACTTTGGTTGTAGCATGAAAAAATTTAGTATTGATATCCCCTTCATTAAACCATCTATCCCTATATTTTTGGGATCAATAAGATTCTTCCTTTTCAATTCATTATCATAGTTAAAAAGTAATTATTTTTATTTTGACATAAATATCTTGGTCCATTCCATTGATTTTTGTTACCTCTTGTAAATTATTAAGCTTGTATTTAATTTCCTCTTGTTTTAAATATGTTATCAAAAATTTGGCATTCCAAACTTTCATTCATATTTTGAATAAACCTACACCTAAATGATCCTTCAAACCTTGGTTCATCCCACCATAACATAACTATTTAAAAGAAATTAGTGACTTGGTGCTAGATAGACTAAATTCAAAATCGATTTGGATGACCATTATTGAGTAGATCACATCTAAAGAGAATGGGTTTGTGATTTGATCCTACTCAAAATATTTGAAGAGGTTGTATAATATATTTGCAAATTGCAACTATGTATTAGATAATAAAATGTATCCAATTTTTCTTACACATAAGTTTGTCAAATGCATCTATTATCCTAATTGAAAGCTATTAATTCCTTGGTAATTCTTTTAGGGTTCTTATTCATACTCCTAACATTCCAAGACACTATTTTCATCACCATTTTTCATTCTTATTTGTGGGCTTAACCCCACTTCATGTTAACACATGGTATTTACTTTTCCTTTTCTCTTTTTTTTTTCTTGCTTTAAGGGTCTTTCTCTCATTTTTTTTAATCCCACCAACGCTTTCATCCTCATCAATATTTTCTATAATTTTAGACTATTCGTAGTGAGACAATCATCTTAAGGCTCATTTACGCTTAAATAATCTAAAGTGCAAGGAGTATCCTTAAAATATATTTTTCTTCTTTATGCTATGTTGGAAGCACTAAAATACAAAGACCATATTTCCTAGTACTTACTTTTATATAGCATTGAAAACTTTAAATTGACATGAATGTTCTTCATACTCTTTCTTTGTTATGTTGCTCTTAAAACTCTAAAGTTAAAAGGATAAACTCTAGACTACTTTTTTATTGTAAAAAAAAATTATACTATTTTAAGAATATAAATTAAACTTGACTTCTCTTACCATCTTTATATTAAAAATATTCTACATCTTTCTTTCTACTTTATTTTTATTTTTAATTTAAACTTTAGCGCCAGTTTTACCTCTACTTAAAAATAATATTATTTAATTTACTTTACAATTATTTTAAATTTTAAAAATAAATATCAACCGTTTATATTCATCTCTATATACCATTGATAAAGACATTGGACTCTTCAAGTGGGTTAAAAATAAATATCAACCATTTATATTCATCTCTAGATACGGACATTGGACTCTTCAAGTGGAGACCCAAGTTTGATTTATGAGGGGCCACAAAACCCCTTTCCCCATGTGCATTTGTGTATGCTTAGCTGCTGTTATATGTTTCTATAAACACATATATATTTATATTTATTTACAACATTGGTCTCTTGATTTACGAAAAACCCTTCACCCATTGGGTGTACCTCAGCTGTATGCTTGGCTTCCATAAATAAATAAATAAATTTATTTATTTATGGCCTAAAGATAACGGTTTTCTGTAATTCAGACTTATTTCTATTGTGTTGTTTTCACCTGTTTTCAGTATCTCCAGACTAAATACTAACCTGAACTTCCATGGCTTATGCCACAGCAAGAAGTAGTTTTCACCTCTATATGTGAAGAATAACACAATGTATATTCTCTGATTGTTGAGAAATTTAAGATATTGCCGTTGGTTATTTATGGGTGAAGAATGAATCAATTCTTAATTTTTATTTTTGTTCATCAGGTATGTGAAAATTCATAGCATGGTTTTGAGAATTTTCCGGCTGGTCGTTCACGACTGCACCAGCTTTATCTTCCCCAACAGAAGGGACTGCTTTGGCCCTCACATGGTAAACACTCCAATCTATCTGTTAGGGCGCCGGAATCCGGCGGATGTGAGCAATGATGACCTGGACAATGCCACCGCTATCCTCAAAGCAGTGTGGGCGCACAACAGATTTGCCCTCGTGGCCACTTCTCCTAAATACCCACGTGTCCTCCTCGACACCGTAATGCTCTGCATTTCCCGTTACGTGGAGGGGGAGGGAGATGATGTGGACAAGAACCATGCCAGCGTGGCACTTGAACAAGGGTTGTGGCTGATCCGCGCCCTACTGAAACCCGAAAACGATGGCTATTCCTTTTGTAAATTTGACGGTGCAGAAAAGAAGTTGTTGAGTCTGGATATTGTCCACGATATCGTCCTTCGAATGGCGAGGCTGGCTGTTGCAGGTCTGAGGTTCGAGTCCTCGCACATGGAATTGGCTTTGCAGGTAATGGTCTTTCTCTACAGAGAACGAGTTCTGGGTATGAGAAAGAGAGAAGATGTTGAGGTTATAGAGGTGTTGCTCCGGAGCGATGGGGTTATGAAGGAGTACAGCGCAGGAGTGAAGGATAGTGCTGAAGAAATTGTCAAGTATGGAGGACAGACTGGAGCGGAGGTAATGGAATTGGAAGGTTCAACTTTTAGAAGGTCCCTTGGCGTTTATAAATTGTGCATCGCCCTGGAAGCCTTGCGTAGGAGCAGTCACCACTCCACTGATCACAATGCTGACGATTAAAAACTTAGAAATGCTCCTCACTTCAAGCTATTTTTAAGGAGGTGACCGAGGATTATAGTAGTACCATGATTTGATCTCAGGAGATAATGTTATTTGATTTTGTGACCAATTTCAAAAAAGAAAAGTAGTTATCCATTTCTCAATCTAAAAAAACTTAGAGATACTACCCTTAAAATTTTAATTATAATTTTAATATAATATATATTTTTAAAAATATATAATTTATTATAATGATTGAAAAAACATTTATAATATAAATAATTATAAATTATAAAATTTTAACAATTTTATTAAACAATAAAATAAACATAAGCTTCAAAAAATAAAGAATAATAACTACTTATCAGCCATAAATAGTTGTAACAAGATGACTAACTCTAAATGACTTATCAGCCATAAATAAGCAATGTGTTCATATGTTGAAAGGCTACAATGAATTTGGGTAAATTTTAAAAATATAAATTTAAATAAATTTATTATTATAATTAATATTATAAAAAATATATAAATTATAAGTACATTTAAATAATATATAATAAACCTAAGTGTTGTAGGTGAGTTGGAGAGGAGAGGGCAATCCTTTAAGGGAGGTCCCAGGTTCAAATCTCCATCCTACCAAAAAGTTGAATTGGGTATCCAAAATCCAATTGATAATGTTGATGCGGGCAGGGTCGGGTGCGACTCCCGGGTGACTTTGACGATGTAGAACCCCCTGTTCATGGTCTCTCAGACCAAGGCGGCCCCGCCAGGGGATCTAAAGGCGAGCCAAAGTTTTTATAAGCATATTGTTAAATGTTGGTGGCATGTCTTCTTCCTCATAAAGTAAGATATTGTATCTTAAAAAAAAGCAATATGAACCTAATGGTGAGTCAGTTTTTATAAGCATATTGTTAAATGTTGGTGGTATATTTCTTCTTTTATATGTTTAGTTAGTGAAAAAAAATTATGATAAATTTTTAGGGTTGGATATTTTTATTTTATTATGATTTATACATGTTTAAATTAATAAAAAAACAAATTATATTTAATAAAGTAATTTAAAGATAAATATTTAAAAAATAATAAAATTATAATTATTAAAGATAAATGAATTTAATGTTTAATAATATTATTTTTGAATATTACTTTTTATACACATACGCTATAAAAATAATAAATATTTTTTTAACTAATAATAATAATAAAAACTTTATTAACATACCTTTCTAAAAAGTAGTAGAAAAGATAATATAAAATTTTCATTCAAATAAATATTATAACCTTTATGGGCTTATTCTTTGCATAGTCTTTGATTTTAAACTTTGAATATTATGGTATAATTTTCCTTGAGATACTACTTGAAAACATTTTTTAATACTTTTCACTTTAATATTAAATATTTAGTTTGAATAATCTTAAACTTTATCTTTAATGATGGGTATGGGGATTTTAATTATAATTTGATATTATATTTATATGTGGAGAGATTGATTGGATTTTTATAATTATGTTATTTTATTAGAAGTTGAAATAAAACCTTTGAATGTATAATTTTTTTTTTTTAAATATTAAATGAATTTATGAATAAAAAAGTCTTAAATGATGATGAACTAAGATGGCTACATTCACGTTGTATAACCAAGATGGTGCATATATGAAATCATATGATTAGAATTTTAAAATTTTGTATGTATGAAAATATTTATTCTATAGAATTGCTATTATGGTTTATGACTTATTAGGGTTTTAGATTCAACACTCCAATATATTTGATTTGAAAATAAAATGCACATAAAACAATATGGGATTAGAAATTATTGAATGCTATTATGATTTATGAACTATTAGGGTTTTATAGTCAACACTCCAATATACACAATCCAAGTTGGCACATGTCTCAATAGCCATAGAAAAAGGGTATGAAAATGAGAAAGTTGGTCCCCTAGCTGAAACTTCCATCATTGAAGCTTTTTAATCTCAACAGATTCACACCCCAAGGATGCAATAATGGTTGCTTCATAGTCTACCCAATAGACCAATCCTCTAGTACATTCCCCCTCGGCTAATGTAAGGGAGTCCCACAACTCGAGAAGGGGATATACAAAAGAAGATGTTGCTCTAGAGAAGCGACTTCATATGACCAATGTTCAATTGGGTAGTTATGTTCCTGATTCATCCAACAACTACAGTGTGTTGGAGTATCTTCGCAATAGCAAGGATATGTTGTTGGATGCAAATCCATCATCGATGGAATTGGCGATTCCTAAAGAGGAAGAAAAATCCAAAGATCCCTCTCTTTTGTGTGGTTTCAGTGTTCTCACTGTCCTCGATAGAAAAAAATATGGAGATAATCTACCTAAAAAATGGTATCACCCATTCGAACCAAAATTTCCAACAACTTTGAAGTGTTGGATTTGAACAGACGCAAGATGACAAAGCAATAAGTCTACTTGGTGTCTAGAGTTACAATTCTACATATTAGGGTTTTTTTACTCTAGTTTATTTTTGTAAGCTTAGTTATGTCGTGTATTCACCCTTTTAGAGGCTGATTCTAGTTTTGATAATATGGGTGGCCTTGTGCCTCGAGTTGTGATCTTTTTAGCTCCATTTTTATTGCAACTTCTTTTATTTTTATTGATTATAATTTTTTGTTCCAATGAAAATGGGATTAGGAAATAATGAACTGCAAGTTTGTAGCATTTTAAGTGGTTTCATAAGTTGATACAATTTAAAGTTTTCATTTTTCTTGAAAATATTTCCAAATTTATTAACTTTGAATTATAAAACAACATAAGTGAAAGAGTGAAAATATAAGCAATTTGATCCATGAAAAGTGATTAATGTTTATACCTATATTTTTACATGGTTAACTTATTAATTGATGTTAACAATTGCATTTAGTAGATTAAGTATGCAAATATGAATCTAAATGAGAACTATAAAAGTGAGATTATACTTAACTTATTGATTGATGCGAGGAGCTATGTTTAGTAGATTAAGTATGCAAAGATAAATCTAAATGAGGACTATAAAAGTGAAATTTTACTAATCATCTTAAGAAAATTAATATCATATATTAGTCATGAAATCCATGTATTGAAAATGAGTGTATGTTAAGAAACTCAAGGTGGAACAATATTTTTAAGCATGAGGCCCTTAATATGATTTGACATTAGAGTAGTATAAAATACTATAAATTTTTAGAATTTAGAATTTTCATTCAAATAAATATTATAACCTTTATAATTGGATTATATGGGCTTATTATTTGCATAATATTTGATTTTAAACTTTGAATATTATGGTATATTTGTACTTGAGACACTACTTGAAAACATCTTTTGAATACTTTCCACTTTAATATTAAATATTTAGTTTTAATAACCTTAAACTTATATCTTTAATGATGGGGCATGGGAATTTTAATTATAATTTAATATTATATTTATATCTGGAGGGATTGATTGGAATTTTATAATTATGTTGTTTTATTAAAAGTTGAAATAAAACCTATGAATGTATAAGCAATGAGGAATGGAGACATGGACTAGTTTTTTTTTTTTTTGGGGGGGGGGGGAATATTAGATGCATTTATGAATCAAAAGGTCTTGACTCTTAGATCACGATGAACCAAGATGGCTACATGCACGTTATATATATGAAATCATATGATTAGAATTTTAATATTAAAATTGTATAGTTGAAAACATTTATTCTATAGAATTGCTATTATGGTTTATGACCTATTAGGGTTTTCTATTCAACACTCCAATGTACTTGATTTCAAAATCAAATGCACATAAATGAACATGGGATTAGGAAATAATGAATGATATTATGATTTATGAACTATTAGGGTTTTATAGTCAACACTCCAATATACTTGATTTGAAAACCAAAAGCACATAAATCAAAATGGGATTAGGGGAGATTGGGCTAGGGTTTTGAGTAACAATATGGTCCCCAACCCTAGAGGACCAATGCACAACATTGACACCGCAGAAGGGAATGCATGCGATAATGATTCTTCTCAACCAACTATGCAAGTTTGTTCTAAGAATGGTCCAGAAGGTAATCCTCATTCTCCATATGTAATTCTTCCATTGCTTGAATTTGATTTTACATGTCACTATTTAGAATCATTCACCCTTGTTGGGTATTTCATTGGACACATCCCTAATGAGTCTTCCCTTAGGGCCTAGGTTAACACAACTTGGACTCCTCATGGAGTCAAGCTAACGATGGTTCAAAACATTACAAAAGGCTTTTTTTTATTTTTCTTTACGAAAACAACCTATGCTAAGGTGATTTATGAGCATGGCCCATGGTACATGAGAAGCTCTCTGCTTGTTTTTTCTCCTTGGACCCATGAATTTCTTATTTATGAGGAAAGATCTACTAAAGTCCATGTATGGGTGGAATTCCTAGGACCCCCTCTACCTTTTTGACTCTATCTCAATCATATATCAACCCTCCTAGGGCATGCCATTTTGGTGGAAGTAGGCAAATTTTTCTATGCACGCCCTCAAAAATGTGTTTACATCATCAAGATTGATATTTATCAAGATATTAAGGAGACTATTGACATACAAGTTGGTGAAACTGTGCTATCTGAGAGCATCCTCTACATTAATTTTCCCAACACATATTTTTAATGCCAGTCCTCAACACACAAGATCAAATATTATCCTCTAATGTCGAATAACAGGGACAAGTAGAGCCCCACCACATCGAGTGCGTCCACTCCTCAACCTCATGAGGTTGGTTGAATTATTATGGAAGGGCGTAAAAATACACATTTGGTTGGTTTTAAAGGTACACAATCCAAGTTGGCACATGTCTCAATAGCCATAGAAAAAGGGTATGAAAATGAAAAAGTTGGTCCCCTAGCTGAAACTTCCATCATTGAAGCTTTTCAATCTCAACAGATTCACACCCCAAGGATGCAATAATGGTTGCTTCATAGTCTACCCAATAGACCAATCCTCTAGTACATTCCCCCTCGGCTAATGTAAGGGAGTCCCACAACTCGAGAAGGGGATATACAAAAGAAGATGTTGCTCTAGAGAAGCGACTTCATATGACCAATGTTCAATTGGGTAGTTATGTTCCTGATTCATCCAACAACTACAGTGTGTTGGAGTATCTTAGCAATAGCAAGGATATGTTGTTGGATGCAAAGCCATCATCAATGGAATTGGCGGTTCCTAAAGAGGAAGAAAAATCCAAAGATCCCTCTCTTTTGTGTGGTTTCAGTGTTCTCACTGTCCTCGATAGAAAAAAATATGGAGATAATCTACCTAAAAAATGGTATCACCCATTCGAACCAAAAGTTCCAACAACTTTGAAGTGTTGGATTTGAACAGACGCAAGATGACAAAGCAATAAGTCTACTTGGTGCCTAGAGTTACAATTCTAAAGTTTAGGGTTTTTTTACTCTAGTTTATTTTTCTATGCTTAGTTATGTTGTGTATTCACCCTTTTAGGGGCTGATTCTAGTTTTGATCATATGGGTGACCTTGTGGCCTGAGTTGTGATATTTTTAGCTCCCTTTTTATTGCAACCTCTTTTATTTTTATTGAATATAATTTTTGGTTCCAATGAAAATAGGATTAGGAAATAATGAACTACAATTTTGTAGCATTTTAAGTGGTTTCATAAGTTGACACAATTTAAAGTTTTCATTTTTCTTGAAAATATTTCTAAATTTATTAACTTTGAGTTATAAAACAACATAAGTGAAAGAGTAAAAATATAAGCAATTTGATCCATGAAAAGTGATTAATGTTTATACCTATATTTTTACATGGTTAACTTATCAATTGATGCTAACAGTTGCATTTAGTATATTAAGTATGCAAAGATGAATCTAAATGAGAACTATAAAAGTGAAATTATACTTAACTTATTGATTGATGTGAGGAGTTATATTTAGTAGACTAAGTATGCAAAGATAAATCTAAATGAGGACTATAAAAGTGAAATTTTACTAATCATCTTAAGATAATTAATAACATATATTAGTCATGAAATCCATGTATTGAAAATGAGTGTATGTTAAGAAACTCAAGGTGGAACAATATTTTTAAGCATAAGGCCGTTAATATGATTTGACATTAGAGTAATAGAAAAGACAATATAAATTTTTAGAATATAGAATTTTCATTCAAATAAATATTATAACCTTTATAATTGGATTATATGGGCTTATTCTTTGCATAAAATTTGATTTTAAACTTTAAATATTATGGTATATTTGTCGTTGAGACACTACTTGAAAACATCTTTTGAATACTTTCCACTTTAATATTAAATATTTAGTTTGAATAATATTAAACTTGTAGCTGTAATGATGGGGCATGGGAATTTTAATTATAATTTAATATTATATTTATATATGGAGGGATTGATTGGATTTTTATAATTATGTTGTTTTATTAAAATTTGAAATAAAACCCATGAATGTATAAGCACTGGGGAATGGATACATGGGTTAATTTTTTTTTTTTGGGGGGAATATTAGATGCATTTATGAATCAAAAGGTCTTAGATCACGATGAACCAAGATGGCTACATGCACGTTGTATATATGAAATCATATGATTAGAATTTTAATATTAAAATTGTATAGTTGAAAATATTTATTCTATAGAATTGCTATTATGGTTTATGACCTATTAGGGTTTTAGAGTCAACACTCCAATGTACTTGATTTGAAAATCAAATACACATAAATAAACATGGGATCAGGAAATAATGAATGCTATTATGATTTATGAACTATTAGGGTTTTATAGTCAACACTCCAATATACTTGATTTGAAAATCAAAAGCACATAAATCAAAATGGGATTAAGGGAGATTGGGCTAGGGTTTTGAGTATCAATATGGTCCCCAAACCTGGTGGACCAATGCACAACATTGGCACCATAGAAGGGAATGCATGCGATAATGGCTCCTCTCAACCAACTATGCAGGTTTGTGCTAAGAATGGTCCACAAGGTAACCCTCATTCTCCTTATGTAATTCTTCCATTGCTTGAATTTGATTTTACATGTCACTATTTAGAATCATTCACCCTTGTTGGGTATTTCATTGGACACATCCCTAATGATTCTTCCCTTAGGGCCTGGGTTAACACATCTTGGACTCCTCATGGAGTCAAGCTAACGATGGTTCAAAACCTTACAAAAGGCTTGTTTTTGTTTTTTTTATGGAAACAACCTATACTAAGGTGATTTACGAGAAAGGTCCTTGGTACATGAGAAGCTCTCTGCTTGTTTTTTCTCCTTGGACCCATGAATTTTTTATTTTTGAGGAAAGATATACTAAATTCAATGTGTGGGTGGAATTCCTAGGACCCCCTCTACCTTTGTGGCCCTTTCTCAATCATATATCAAACCTTCTAGGGCATGTAATTTTGGTGGAGTTAGACAAATTTTTCTATGCACGCCCTCAAAAACATGTTTGCATCATCAAGATTAATATTTGTCAAGATCTCAAGGAGACTATTGACATACAAGTTGGTGACACCGTGCTATCCTAGTGGGTCCTCTACATTAATTTTCCCAACACATATTTTTAGTGCCAGTCCTCAACACACAAGATAAAATATTATCCCTTGATGTTGCATAATAGGGACAAGCAGAGCCCCACCACATCGAGTGTGTCCACTCCTCAACCTCATGAGGATGGTTGAATTACTATGGAAGGTCATAAAAATACATGTTTGGTTGCTTTTAAAGGTACACAATCCAAGTTAGCACATGTCTCAATACCAGTAGAAAAAGGGTATGAAAAGGAAAATTTTGGTCCCCTAGCTTAAACTTCCATCATTGAATATTTTCAATCTCAACATATTCACACCCCAAGGATGCAATAATGGTTGCTTCATAGTCTACCCAACAGACCAATCCTCCAGTACATTCCCCCTCAGCTAACGTAAGGGACTCCCACAACTTGAGAAGGGGATCTACAAAAGAATATGTTGCTTCAGAGAAGTGACTTCGTATGACCAATGTTAAATTGGGTAGTTATGTTCCTGATTCATCCAATAGCTATAGTGTGTTGGAGTATCTTAGCGGTAGCGAGGATATGTCATTGGATGCAGAGTCATTATTGATGGATTTGGTGATTCCTATAGAGGAATAAAAATCTAAATATCCCTCCCTTTTGTGTGGTTTTAGTGTTCTTGTAGTCCTCTATGGCGAAAAGAAGATGGAGATAATCTACTTAAAAAATGGTTTCATCCATTCGAACCAAAATTTCCAACAACTTTGAGGCGTTGGATTCGGATAGACACGATATGACAAAGCAATAAGTCTACTTGGTGTCTAGAGTTACAATTCTACATATTAGATTTTTTTACTCTAGTTTAATTTTCTATGCTTAGTTATGTTGTGTATTCGCCCTTTTAGAGTCCGATTCTAGTTTTGATCGTATGGGTGGCCTTGTGCCCCGAGTTGTGATCTTTTCAGCTCCATTTTTATTGCAATCTCTTTTATTTTTATTGAATATAATTATTGGTTCCAATGAAAATGGGATTATGAAATAACGAACTTTAAGTTTGTAGCATTATAAGTAGTTTCATAAGTTGATACGATTTAAAGTTTTCATTTTTCTTGAAAATATTTCTAAGTTTATTAACTTTGAATTATAATATAACATAAGTGAAAGAGTGAAAATATAAGCAATTTGATCCATGAAAAGTGATTAATGTTTATACCTAGATTTTTATATGGTTAAATTATTAATCGATGCTAATAGTTGCATTTAGTAGATTAAGTATGCAAAGATGAATCTAAATGAGAACTATAAAAGTGAAATTGTACTTAACTTGTTGATTGATGTGAGGAGTTATATTTAGTAGACTAAGTATGCAAAGATAAATCTAAATTAGGACTATAAAAGTGAAAATTTACTAATCATCTTAAGATAATTAATAACATATATTAGTCATGAGATCCATGTATTGAAAATGAGTGTATGTTAATAAACTCAAGGTGGAACAATATTTTTAAGCATGAGGACCTTAATATGATTTGACATTACATATAACAGAGTAAATTATTCTTTGTCATAGTTATGTGATTATTCCTTTTTAATAGTCCTTGATGAAATAGTGGGTATAACTTATTTTATATCTTATTTAATGGGAATAACTCATTTCTATCTTATTTAATGGACATGAGGTACCTTAACTTTCACTGTCATAATCCAAAAGAAGAACAAATTTATGGAAAATAAAATGCTTAAAAATCATCTCTATATTTAAAAATTAAGAGTTCTAAAAACCTTTAATATAATATATTATAGTCCACAATTGTAGCTCAAGTGATTGCAAGATTTGCTCTTTGATTTGGAATGTTACCTCTCTAAAGGTCAAAAGGGATTTTCCTCTCTCTCTCACATATATAAAATACAATACTTGATTTATAATAAAAGTTAAATTTGGGAATAAGATCTAAAAAATATAACATTTATACTCTTTAATTTATAATGGTGGTAAAATAAAAAATAGATTGTTAAAACCTTATATTTTGACATAAAGTTGGAGCCAATAAATTTATAACAAGAGACGAATACATTATTTTTAGAGAAAAGGGGGTTGTACTCAGGTCTCCCACCTATGGAAAATTACAACTTTTTCCTTTAGAGCTTAAGAGTTTACTATTCAATTCTCATATAAACTAAGTTGCTATAGCTAGATACCTATATTTTTTCATATTAAGTCTAAATTCTTGATTTTTATTTTTGGCTCTTCTTCAATTTTCTTTATATATACAAATATTCCAAAATTCAACATCCATCTTAAAATTTTCCTATAGCAACTTTCACAATACCAAAACTCCACCTCTAATATATACACATTGCACCTTAGTAGAGTAATATTTCTAAAACTTCATGTTATCATAGTTTGCTTTACCCAAATTTGGATTGTAGGTTTCCTTCCTAAAGCCTAAGTGAAACCACAAGAATTGTAATAAATAGTTATATGAAAACACATTAATGTTATAAAATACAAGTATAACCAATGGAAAATATTAAAATAAATCTTAATCATCATTTGATACAAATAGTCAATATTTAATTGTCATTTTTAACTAAACTTACTACTTACTCTAGCCATGGAAAAGAGAATTTAATTTCATGATCCTCTATTAAAACCCCTCTATTGGCTAGCCTATCTAAACATTTTTTCCCTTCCCTTAACATATGTGTAAACATGATTTCTTCAAACTCTATAGCAAGGTCTTGTTTTTCCAAAATGATATCTTGTATGTTTCATGGATCCTTTGCTTTCCTCAATGTAAAATAGATTGATAAAAAATTATATTTCTAACATAATGTTGGATCCAATAACTTCATAAAAAGAGATAAATAAATTTTAACGCTATTTAAAGTTTTTATTAGAATTATTGCAAACATAATATGTATATTAGAATGGATAAGAGTGTTTTGAAATCCTAACCTACATGATTCTTATCTTCATCCATGGCATTAGTAGAGGGACTTCTTCTGGCCCCTCAAATTCATATTTTAAGGAAGTACTCAAATGAACATATGACCATCTAAAGATTACGCAACAAAAATAGAAGAAATTATTTTCAAAGTTCCCATGACATTTAAACAAATTAAAATATTGATACCTTATAAAATCTCAATGGTATGGTGAGGATTCAGGAAGAGTGATGAAGAACCAAAGGTAGTCATCAAACCCAATATTGTAGCAAAAGATATTATCTATTTACAAAAATGTTCATTGTTGGAGGTATTACATTATTTGATACCTTGCAATATTAATGCAAGGACCATGTAAATAGGTTAGTGTTGGAGCAAAATATGCCTTTGGTTACGTTTGCACCCAAGACTTTGCCAACATTGAAAGACCAGGTCAGAACAAAGTCTACCTGGTTCAATCTCCAGAGGAGGTTGGTTCCTTTGCTTCTTTTAGAAAAAGGGAGAGAGAGGGAAATACATAAAGAGAGGGAAATATAGCTATGTCTAGAGGATTAAAATGGTACAGATTAAGCAACAACAAAAACTACTACTATAGCATTTTTGCAAAGAAGCATAACATAACCAAAACATAGAAACTAAAACTCCTGGTGAATGCTTTATGAAAATACAACTTTATCTGTGAATTTAAATTGCATATCTAACAGAAAGTTAATGCAGGAATTCATAACAAGAATTGATGCGGATTACATTCAACTTAGATTCAAACAATAATAGACAACACATACATACTTGATTTTAAAATACCAATAAGCCAAGAACCATAATGGAGATCTTTATTTAGATTTCAAAAGTCTGTATACATAGCCTTGTAAATGCCTAAGAGCTGACCATTTGTTTTTGTCGCTCATTCTATATATAAGAGTTTTACATAACCAAAAAACTAAAAGTTGTTACAACATTGTGCCCGTAGGCTCATTCTAGTTCAGAAGCTATTGAGGTAACATGAGATCCTCTACTGGGGGTGGTTGGAGATCTTCTTGTTATGGTGATCTTCCTTAACCTCTGTGGACATCATGGGCCAATTAGCCTTCAAAGTGTTGTGGAATCGTGACTTGTTGCTTTAGCTCTGCCTTAGGACTTCAAAATATTATGGAATCATGATTTCTCTCCTTAGCTTTGCCTTAGGACTTCAAAATGTCATGGAATCACGACTTCTCTCCTTAGCTCTACCTTAGGACTTAAAAATATCGTGGAATCACAACTTCTCTCTTTAGCTCTGCCTTAGGAATCATGACTTCTCTATTTAGCTCTACCTTAGGACTTCAAAATGTCATGGAATCATGACTTCTCTCCTTAGCTCTGCCTTAAGACTTCAAAATATTGTGGAATCATGACTTCTCTCCTTAGCTCTGCCTTAGGACTTCAAAATATTATGGAATAATGACTTATCTCCTTAGCTCTACCTTAGGACTTCAAAATGTCATGGAATCATGACTTCTCTCCTTAGCTCTGCCTTAGGACTTCAAAATTTCATGGAATCACTTCTCTCTTTAGCTCTACCTTAGGACTTCAAAGTGTCATGGAATCATGACTTATCTCCTTAGCTTTTCCTTAGGACTTAAAAATTTCACCCGATATTTTACTATCATTATAGGTAATGCAGGATTTCCTTCAAGATTGCTCATCGGTATATGTTTTCACTTTGAAAGTGCTATACAGATATTCCAATTCTTCAACTTTATCGTATGATAAGGCTTTCAACTTCATATTCAGCTCATGCTAGGAAGCATTCATCTGGGTAATATCTTGATCCATGCTAAAAATTTGGTCTTCTTGAACATGCTCTTCTGAACTATCAATTTCTAATTCATCTTCCATAAACTTCTTCCAAGCAGCTTTCAATTCATATTCCGTTAGGAGCTTTGAATATTTATCCCAGAAGCTTGGCATGCCATAAATTTCAGCTATGCTTACGTGTTTGAGAATTGCTTTCATCTCTACTGTTGGCCAATTGGAGGGTATGGTGGTACCTTAAAAGTATGACCTTTTAAAAAGCCAAGAAAACTGCTTTTCCCACAAAAAGTTCTTGGCTATTCAAAAATGGTCATCGACTACCAAAAAGTCATGAAATCATGATGTTTTACCTAGAAGGGGCCTTTGAGTGCCGAAAAGTCATGCCATCGTGACAATTTTCCTTGAAGCGACCATCGACTGCCAAAAAATTGTGCCATCGTAACAATTTTTATTGAAGCGGCCATTGGTTGCCAAAAAGTCATGAAATCATGATATTTTACGTGGAAGGGGCCTTGAGTACCGAAAAGTCGCACCATCACAACAATTTTCCTTGAAGCAACCATCGAATTCCAAAAATTTATGAAATCACAATGTTTTACCTGGAGCTTAAAAGAAATTAAATATTTACATAAAATACATACAAGGTGGAGGAAACCCGTTACTTGTAGTACAACTTCAGATGGAAGTTGTTGACAGAGATGGGTTGAACTTGGCCTTGTTCATCTCTCAGATGGAAGGAGTTGTGCTGCTTTTCTTCTATTATTTTGAAAGGGCCTTCCTAGAACACATCAAATTTATCATGATTTCCAGGTTTATACTTTTTATCATTCCATCTGAGGACTAATTCTCCCACCTTAAATTTCCTCAGGGTGGTCTTTTTATCGAACCATCCCTTTGTGGCAGTTGTATACTTTTGCTAGTGGTTGTAAGCACATTCCTTCTGTTCCTCCAACTATAGGAGTTGGATCACCCTATTCTACATTGGTTTTGCCTCTTCAGTTCCAGTTTGATTGAGCAACTTCAACGATGGTATCTCTATGTGTATCAAAAGGACTTCTTCTTTGCCATAGACCAGAGAGTAGGGAGATGTTATAATATGTTTTCTTATGGTAATTCTATCAGGCCAAAGCGCTTGATTTATCAGGGAATGCCAACTTCTCTTATTATCTTTCAAAGTTCACTTCAAAATCCTAAGTAGGTTTTTGTTTATGGACTCAACTAGTCCATTCCCCTAGGGATAATAATTCGAATATGTCTTTAGGTAGATCCCATATTTGCATGCGAAGTCAATCATCTTAGAACCCACAAAGGATGAGCCATTTTTTGTGACTAATGCATTTGGGATACCGAATCTTGTGGTTAAGTTCTCCATGAATTCTATTACAACCTCTTGGTATGCTTTCTTGGTAGGTATTACTTTTACCCATTTCATGAAATAGTCGATAGCCATCAGAATTTATTTATGTCCAATAGATTATTTGTGCTCTATTATTCCCACAAAATACATTTCCCATTGTTGAAAGGGTTCTTCGACTTGAATGGACTTTAGGGGCATCAAAGCATTCCTATTTCATCCGATGTATCTCTGGCATTCTTTGCATTTCCTTGTTATTTTGAAGGCGTTTATGAAAATAGTGAGATAGTAGCATCTAGTTCTAATGATATTTAAGGTAGTGGTCCTTCCTGAATAGTTTCCTCCAGATGAGCCATCGTGGAATTCTTCTAGGATCTTTTGCTTCTGATATTCATTTACATATCGAAGCAATACTCCATCTAAATTCTTCCTATATAGTCCTCCAGGGAGTAAGGTGTATTTCAGGGTCTGGATCCTATACCGTCTTCTTTGTGAAGCATTCAGGTTGGTTGGGCACTTCCTAATTTTGAAATACCTGTTCAACTCATCTGCCTAGTCAAGTTATTCTGCAGGTTGGTCCTCATATGCTACTGCTTCTTGAGTGTGGCAAGCCATATAATCTATTGCAACTTTCTTGGTGAGCTCTTGGCACAGTGCTATACCTCTTACCAGCTTGGTTGGGTGTATCTCTACATCATATTCTTATATTTTAGTCATCCAACCAACTCTTGTATCACCAAGCTCCCCTTGTATGATGAAGCTTCGTACATCAGGGTGAATTGTATGGACAATAATATTTCTCTATGATAAGAAATGCCTAAAATTTTTTAAATATTTCATTATTGCGTAGATCTTCTTTTCAATGAAGTTATATTTTTCTTCATGTTCTTGCATAGTCTGACTTAGAAAAGCTATGGGCCTTTCTTCATTATCAGTTCCCTTCTGTGTGAGCACTGCGGCATAGCTCCCTTGTTCACCTATAACATATAATATGAAATCTCTAGAGTAGTCTAGGTTTACTAGGATGGGAGCTGGAGTTATTTGTTCTTTGATCTGCTGGAAGGTTTTCTTTCTTATATCTTTCCTTTTGAACACAACATCCTTTTTCAATAGTTCTATCATAGGCTTGATGATTTGCACAAAATCAACTACGAATTTGCACACGAATTTAATCTGGACAAAAAATGACTACAAAAATTTCTTATTAGGAGGGAGGAGAAGATCTAATAGCGCCTTTACCCTATTGGCATCTATGACTAGACCAGATTTAGAGACAACATGGTCGAGCAAAAGTCCTTCGATAGCGAAGATAGATTTTTTGGGATTTATGGATATGCCAAACTCCCTGCACTTCTCGAACACACTCCTAAGATGTGCTATATGATCTCCTTTATGGTGAGAGAACACTACCATGTCATCTAGGTATATCACTATTATTTTATTGATGAGTTCTTCGAAAGCCACAACCATAGCCCTTTGAAAATTTGCTCTGATGTTGGATAACTTGAAGGGCATTCTCTGGTAAGAAAATTTTCCCAACTTGGTTGCGAATGCGGTCTTAAATTGGTCTTATTCTTTGATCCACACTTGATTGTACCCAAAGAAACCATCTAAGAGCGAGAACCTTTCTGCTCCTGCTACTATGTGTAGGATTTGGTCTATCTACGAAAGAGGATAATGATCCTTGAGTGAATCTTTATTCAAATTATGGAAGTCAATGCATAATCAGATATCTCCATTCTTTTTCTTGACTAGGACCAGGTTAGCAACCCATGTCGAATGCTTGATTGGATAAATTATTTTGGCTTCGAGCAGCTTTAGTAGCTCTTGCTTCATCAAGGCTTTGATTTTAGGATTTACTGGTCATTTCTTTTGCTGAAATGGCTTTGCGTCTTCCTCGAGCTCAATCGTGTGCTAGATTATCTCTTTGGAGTAGAATTTCAAGTCTTCATAGGTCTAGGCAATGATGTCTAGGAATTCCTTACATAATTCCTTGATTTCCTCAATTTCTACTTTTGTTTTGTTCACCCCTAATTTTATGGCCTTGTCAGGCTCTATTTGAGCTTCCTTGTATCTATGTTTGTCAAATTTCATCTTATGGCTAGTAAACCTATCATTATTATCAAAAAGGCTCTCTAGGTTGACCAATCCTTTTGGTATATGGTTATTTTTCAACTGGGCAATGCTTGCATCTTCTTCATACTCAACCATCCTATTATTAGAGCAATTCATCTCATGGACGAGGAAGACCACTATCTCCCGATCATTCTCAAAAACTTACCAAAAGGTATCCATGTCTGGCACAGAAGGTTTGTAGATCAGTCTGACTATTTTTTACTTTTGGATGACATTGCTTATAGGGTAGAAGTTTAATCCTACTGAAGCCAACAAGTTTGCATGTGTATTTTTATCTCTGTGAATTGTCTTTATATTCAAGGATTCCAGTAGATCCTAGGCTTTATTTCAGTAAGCCTTAAGATAATGTTGTTTGCTTACACATTTTTTAGTAACTTGATTCACTATTAACTCAAAGTCATCGAATATTTGTATTTGCTTGATGCCCATATTTTAAGCCTTTTTGAGGCCCAAATGAAGTGCTTCATACTTTGTTGCATTGTTAGTGCAAATTCAGGTTAACCGGTAATAAAAACCTTTTCCTTGCCTATTGGAGAGATTAGGACAATACCAGATCTAGCTCCATTTTTACATATAGCCTCATAAAAAAAAAGCTTCCACAACTGGTCAGAGGGTTGGTTCATTAGAGGGGAGAAATGAAATTACTTTTTTTTAGGTTTTAGAATTGTGTAACTCCCAATGTCTGTCTCGATCATAGCATTGAAATATTGGAGAGAAATGGTCTTCCTCCTATAAAACATTTAGAGCTTCTTCCATCAATTTTAGGTCTTCTAGTTCCTCTATCATCATATTCACAGTAGTGGATTGTTTATTTTCATCTTCAAATATTCCAATATGGAAGATTGATGGTTTCTTATTGAATGTTTTCACTCTTTTGCCCTTGAACAGGATTTTCATATGTGAGAAATCTAGCTATAAATATCCTCATATATTAGCTGTGAACTCCCTAGAGAGACACATACCAAAATAGGGCTCCAAGTCCACTACTACCACTTCTTGTATGACTGTGAGCTAGGGTAGCCTGTGGAGCACTATCGAGATATCTTTGATTATCCCTATAGTTTTCATGGGGGTCCTATCTAACTGTAAGATGCTGAGACTACTTCTTGTATATTCCATATCCATGATATCACATATTGCTTTGGGTATCACAGTGGTTGTAGCTCCAAAGTCTATCATGCAGTTGTGAACAACCCAACCTTTCATTTGAAGAGATAAGTAAAAAGGGGAGGTCTAGTTTTTTCAAAGTCGATGTCAGACTAGCTTGTGCAGAATCCATCTAGAGTGGATCTTGTTCTTATTTTTCATAGACCTCAAGGATTCTTGCAACAGGTCAATCTATCCTGGAATCTGCAGAGCCTCATACATAATTACCTTAGAGGGAGTTTTATTTATTTCCTCAACTATGTTAAAAGGAAGGGGTTCAACACTCTTTTCCTTCATTGTTACATCATACTTGTTTTTATACCCTTGAGTAGCGTCGATCCTTTGATGTTTAGTAAGTAAGGGGTATCTCAGTTTATCCCTAGATTGTTCTTGTGTTTCTGCTTCTTTCTGCCATGGTGCTTCCTTATGAGTTTTTGCATATTTCTATCTTGAACTCAAGGGATATTTTTCATAAGAAGTCATTTTCTCAATAGGGTTCCTTATAGGCGAAGGTACTTTCAAGGGGTTGAGATCTTGGGGATCAACCTGTAAGGGTTTCTTTCCTGATCTGGTAAGAACAACTACTTGTTCAACAAAAAGCATAATGAAATTTTGATTTTCTTCCCTGATCATATTTACCCAACCCTTGAGACTTCTTTTGACCTTCTCCATGCCTACCTTTTGTACCTGATGTTGGTGAATCATGCAAGAAGTTTCACCATGAGGATCATTGCATGTGGAGCACCAAAAATTTGACTTTTTTGAATATTTACTAGGTTTGATATCTTTGTTGGCATAAAAAATGCTTGATTTGTCATAACTTCTACCACTAGTGGATATCTGATCCTTTGTTATTTGCAAGAATCTCCTTGGGGTGAAATTTATTTTGGTTTCCCTTCGTTCCATCGATGTAAATTTATTCGCTAAAATTTTGAATGATGCTTGTAGATCTTGCAGTATTACAAGTTGAGGCTTTGTAGTAGATGGAACTATTGTCGAAGGGAGTGCAAGAATTGGAGGGAGCATGGGGTTCCTTTATTGCTAGGATGTTAGGTTATCTACTCCTTTTGGGAAGACTGGTGTTAGTAGTTGAAGCAGGAGTTGGAAAAGTAGGGCTTGATGCTTAGGGTAGATCTGGAAAAATGGGTATCATCATTTTGGATGGGAATCTTCCAATAGTGATCATGTCTCTCTTTACCTTCTGTGCTTCTTGATAAATCTTAGAAAAGGTAGAAATGTGAGATTGTCTAATCGCCATACTTATATTTGAGTTGAAAGCTCTAAAATAGCAATACATCACATGTTCGTAAGTTGGTCTCAAACCGTAGGGTACTCTTAGCCATGTCCGACTGAATCTGATATTGAAGTCTACAATATCCTCTTGGAGGTGTTTTTGGATAATAGTAAACTAGCTTAGAAGGAAGAAAGGATCTGTCTACTCATTGAATTATTCCACTAGTTTACCGACAAGTTGGACCCAAGTTGATATGGTTTGATTTTCAAGAGCTCTGTACCAATAGAGAATTTTTCCTTTCAAGGAAATTACTAGCAATATTATCATAACATATTCTTCATGGATGTTGTGGATTGGGTCTAGCACGTCTACGTCTTGACAATGTTCATAATTCGTATTTCTAGTATCGTCATATTGGGGTAGCACTTTTAAGACTGCCATACGAATTGGGTGCTGAGCTACCAGGTTTAAGGGACCTATGTGGTTCCATACGGGGTAAGGCAGGATTGGCTTATTTGCAACCATTGTGATTATATGGGTAACTAGAGTTAAAGTTCCACTAGTAGCAGTACTAGGGAGGGTTGTAGGTAAAATGTTTATGTATCCTGTATTGTGGGTATATGTAGAGGTTATTCTGGCCACAAAAATAGGATTAACTCAGAGGCTACCAAGGTGTAGTTCAAAGAAATCTATGGGTTCTTATGATTTTTTTTCTTTAGATATGGTTATCATAAAATATGGTGCATAACCAGAAGCTAGGTAAAGGCTTTTATAGGGTTCCTTCCTGGTGTAAATTCTCCATGTAATTTTAAAATATTGATGGGCCAAAGATATTCATCGGGGCTTTGATATGTATACTATGTGGGATTTGGGTCCCACCGGGCGTGCCAAAAACTGTTGGAGCAAAATCTACCTTTGGTTTCATTTGCACCCAAGACTTTACCAACATTAAAATACCAGGTCAGAACATAGTCTACCTAAATCAATCTCCAGAGGAGTCTGGTTCCTTTACTTATTTTAGGAAAAGGGAGAGAGAGGGAAATGCATAAAGAGAGGGAAATATAGCTATGGCTAGAGGATTAAAATGGTATAGATTAAGCAACAACAAAAACTACTACTACAACCTTTTGTAGAGAAGCATAACAGAACCAAAACATAGAAACTAAAACTCCTGGTGAATGCTTTATGAAAATATAGCTTTATCTGTGAAGTTAAATTATAGATATAACAGAACATTAATGTAGGAATTCAAAATAATAATTGATGCATATTACATTCAACTTAGATTCAAACAACAATAGACAACACATACATACTTGATTTTAAAACACCAATGAGCCAAGAACCAGAATGGAGATATTTATTTAGCTTTCAAAAGTCTATATACATAGCCTTGTAAATGCCTAAGAGACAACCATTTGTTTTGGTCACTCATTCTATATATAAGAGTTTTACATAACAAAAAAACTAAAAGTTGTTACAACATCATACCCGTAGGCTCATTCTGGTTTAGAAGATATTGAGGGAACATGGGATCCTCTATTGGGAGTGGTTGGAGATCTTCTTGTTATGGCGATATTCCTTAACCTCTTTGGATATCGTGTTCCACTTGACCTTCAAAGTTTCACAAAATTATGACTTGTCGCTTTAGCTCTGCCTTATGGCTTCAAAATGTTGTGGAATCATGACTTCTCTTCTTAGCTCTGCTTTAGGACTTCAAAATTTCATGGAGTCATAACTTCTCTCCTTAGCTCTACCTTAAGACTTCAAAATTTTGTGGAATCACGACTTCTCTCTTTAGATCTACCTTAGGACTTCGAAATATTGTGGAATCACAACTTATCTCCTTAGCTCTGCCTTAGGACTTCAAAATATCATGGAATCATGACTTCTCTCCTTAGCTCTACCTTAGGACTTCAAAATATCATGGAATTGTGACTTCTCCCCTTAGATCTACCTTAGGACTTCAAAATATCGTGGAATTGTGACTTCTCTCCTTAGCTCTACCTTAGGACTTCAAAATATTGTGGAATCATGACTTCTCTCCTTAGCTCTACCTTAGGACTTCAAAATGTCACGAAATCATGACTTCTCTTCTTATCTCTGCCTTAGGACTTCAAAATATTATGAAATTATGACTTCTCTCTTTATCTCTGCCTTAGGACTTTAAAATATCACAAAATCATGACTACTCTCCTTAGATCTACCTTAGGACTTCAAAATATCACCCGATCACGATTGTTCTCCATACTTAGCAAAATATTGAGAAGATTACTCCTTATTTCCCTAGGTGTGGTCATTTTGACCAATAGTTAGTCTAGAGTGCGAGTTTAGTATTTGAGAATATAATGTGTATCATGTAAATAAGTGTGATTTATGTAAGTGGATTGTCATGTTAGTGTGAGTTATGTGTCATGTTAATAAGTGTAGAGTTATGAGTTGTGAAGAGTTTATTATTTAGTATGTGCAATCATGAGAGTATTTTTTATCATGTGAATATATTAAGAGTTAGATATAATATGGGTATGAAGAGAATAAAATATTATGTAAGTGTAAAGCTCAAGAGTCTTGTGAATATGAAGAGACTCATGTATGTATATTGAAGATAAAGCATTATAATAGAGTATCGAAGAATAAGCATTGCATTTATGCATTTCTTAAAGTAGATATTTTTCAATAATATTTAGTGAGTTATTGTGCATTATTGTTATGGAATGAATGTATAAATTTGTGAGAATATTTGACATTGATATACTATGGAAATATTTATGGATTGCTAATAGTGGTACCAGATCCACATTATTCGAGGTTTTGTGAAGGTGAGATTCAATAAAGTGGTGAGATTCACATATGGTAAGAGCTATGAAAGCTACGTTGTCTGGTGAAAGAGCAATATTGTGGTGAGAGCTACTTTGTGTGAGCCTAGAGAAAGCTACATTGCGGTAAGAGCAACAATGTGCGAGCCTGGTAAGAATAATTTTTCATGAGCCTAGGGAGAGCCATATTGTGAGCCTGGTAGTGAATATGTTGGAGAGAAAGACTAAGGCTAAAAGCACCTAACAATGATTAAAGTAGAGAGAAAATACCTTCAAAGGAGAGATATTTCTAAAGAGAAGAAGCAAACATGAGGAGAGTGTTTAGGAGGAGATGGAGAACAATATGATTTGCTAAAAGACTCGATAAGACCTTATAAAAGCTAAATTTTTAGAAGCAAACTATGTAAGAATATGCAGACATAAGGCAAGTAGAGTTGTAGGTTAGAGTAATGGCAGTAGGATAAATATTGTAATGTATGGCAGTCTTTGGACCCAAAGGTTGAAGGAGAGAGCACATTCATATTTAACATTAGAGTGAAGAGTGTCGATAACTAGGAGATAATGCATGATTTCCAATAGAATGCGGGAAGTTACAATGGATTAATTAAGGTAATTTATATACCTTAGTGATTTATTTGGTTGAGATTATTGAATCATAATGGGAAAGTGATGAGAACAGTCTTATTTTGGAGAAAGGAAATTAATTGAAGAGAATAATTTGGTTGAAGAAAATTTATGATTGAAGGGAGTTATAAGAATATAATTAATTAAAATTTGAATAAGATTGAAAAAAAGAATTGAAGAAGAATATTAAGATAAATATTGAAGCAAAATTTTGAAATTTGAAGAAAGAATATACAATTGAAAATTGAAGGAAATTGAAGAAGAGAAGAATTATTTGAAGAAAAATAAATTGAAGTTTGAAGATTGAAGTTAAATAGAAGAAGAAATATACCCAGTTGTTGTAGGTGAGTTGGAGAGGAGAGGGAAATCCTCCAAGAGAGGTCCGAGGTTCAAATATCCACCATACCAAAAAGCTGAATTGGGTATCCAAAATCCAATTGATAATGTTGGTGCGGGCAGGGTCGGGTGCGACTCTCGGGTGACTTTGACGGTGTAGAACCCCTTGTTCGTGGTCTCTCAGACCAAGGCAGCCCTGTAAGGGGTTTTTCGCTTTAAAAAAAAATAGAAGAAGAAATATTGTTTTAAGAATATAGAAAGAAATTTTATTTGACTATTGAAGAGAAGAATTTGAATAAAATAAATAATTATTAAAGAAGGAAATTATTAAATTTGGAGATAAAAGGATTTCAACAAAGGAATTAATTATTATTTGAAGGAAATTAAGATTGAAGAAGAATATTTGAAATTGAAGAAAATTGAGAAAATAAAATTATATTGAGAAGTTTTTTTTTTTTAAATTTGAGAGTAATAAGGAATTATACAACAAAGGAAATTTTTTGGAAATTAAAACTGAAGAAGAAATTTGTGTGAGAAAAGAGGATTGCATAATTATTTGATTTTTTAAAAGAAAAGACATATTATTGAAGACCTTGAAGATTGATCAAAGATAAGAAACACAAAATGAAAAAAATATAAACAAACATTCAATATGATTCACTAGAATAAAGTAATAACAGGTTGGAATACCTAAATTTTGCACACAACACATGATATAAAGTGTTGAAGAACAAAAAGGTATATCAATGAATATAAAGAGGAGCTTACAATCAATTTTTAGAGAATCCAAAGATGAAAATTTTACAACATTTGGTAATTATCTAAGTTCAAAACTTATTGAAGCAAATGAAGACTCTAAAGGTGTTATTACATTACCTATTGATATAGGTAAGATAATGTATATGACATTACTTACTCTTGAAGTTCTTAAAGACAAGAAGAAATAATTAAGAACAAACTTATGATGAAAAATTTCAAATGTGATACAAATGATTTAAGGCATACAACAACAAATGTGGTTTTTGATCTTATTCAAGAAATAGATTTAGATATAGACAAAGGATGTACAAAAAGTATGTGTGTTGACACATAATGTGTTGGTTTGAAATTTTTAAACAATAAATAGGAATGTGATAGAATAAATAACAAAATTTATATTAGAGGTATCAAGGGCAATATTATCAATGATGGACTATATTATTGTGATGACTTGTTTAGAAATGTAATAGAGACATGTACAAGTGGCATATCAGAAGAACAAATTCACTACCAAAATTGAAATAAAGTAGAACAAAAATACCAAGACAAGAATCAAAGATTGAAACTACATGAAGTAAAAGGGCTTTTGTTCCAAATAATGTAATACAAGGGATGTTGGAGGTATTACATTATTTAATACCATACAATATTAATTCAAGTACCATATAAATATGTCAATCTAGACTGTGAATTTAATATTTGAGGATATAGTATGTGTCATGTAAATAAGTGAGAGTTATGTAAGTGAGGTGTTATATTAGTAAGTGTGAGTGATGTGAGTTATGTATCATGTTAATAAGTATGGAGGTATGAATTGTGAAGATATTTTTATTTAGTATGTGCAATCATGAGAGTCTTTGTCCTCATGTGGATATGTGAAGAGTTAGATCTCCTATGAGTATGAGGAGATGAAAATATTATGTAAGTGTAAATATCAAGAGTCTTGTGAATATGAAGAGTCTTATGTATGTATATTGAATACAAAGCATTGTAATAGAGTGTCAAAGAATAGGCATTGCATTTATGCATTACTTAAAGTAGATATTTATCAATAATATTTTGTGAGTTATTGTACATTGTTGTATGGAATGAACATATGAATTTTTGAGAATATTTGATATTGAGATCTTGTGGAAATATTGGTGGATTGCTAACATTCACTGATATATAATCTCATTAGGTTTGATGGTTATTTTATAGTAGTATTTTTTGTTAGACATTACAATATAAAAGATTTTAAGGGGGCCATAGTTTTGTATTTACTTAGTAATAATTTTAATAAAACGTGGAATTTGATATTTGGATCAATATAATATCTTTTGAGGGTTATAGTTTAAATTAGGTTAATTATTTTACTAATGGAATTCTCATGGAATCATATACTAGAATCAATTGGTATAATTTGGGAAATTTCTTAGGATTCTTGAGTTTGATTTTTAAATGAAAATTTACTACTTATTTGTCTATGTGGAGATATATCTCTCCCAAATTCTCTTACCCTTTATGGGAATTCAAGTCAAATACCTTATTTTGGAATAGTCTGTGGACTACTTAGTAGTGTCATCTTAGCATAAAGACTATTATGTTCATGATAAATTTGTATATAGGTCCTCCCTTAAATAAAAAGCATCAAATCAAAGTATTATAACTCAAAACTAGGAGGAAAGTATATATCTATAAATGTAGAAAATATAAAAATAGTTTTTAAAATAAAAAATCTAGGTAGAGTTAGAATGAAAGGATGTGAAATTCATACTCAAGACTAGTGCAAAAACCATTTTGATATCTTAATAGGATTGCAAGATGATTTTAAAATGGAAGGTGTGGGAAGGAAAGGAAAATTTGGAGAAGTTGTCACAAGGGGAAGATGTTTGTGAAGAGACATATGAAATGTATAAGAATATTTGTGAGAGATGCACCTATAATGGTTATTGAGAAATGTCCATCTACAAAACCACTTGTAAAAAACCAAGCACAAATAGATTAATGAATTTATTGGAATACCATTTTTGCAAGCATGGTGTCACATATTAATTATATGGGGGATCAATTTATGCTAAGATTCCTGATAAATCTAGTATATTTGAACATGACTAAGTCATATTACTAGTAATTTTTAAATAAAATATATGGGACTGAAGTGAGACCCACCTATATTAAACCATGACCACATAGTGATATTACAACAACTTGGCAATTATGCATATATCACTTGGTAAGTTTCAAACCTAGGTCTCCTCCTTGAATATTGAGGAATTTAACATAGGTATTTTATGTTAATTATTATTCTCTAGTCCCATAATAGTGGCTCAAATTATTGTGAGGTTTGCCCTAGTTTGGAGATACTATTATTCAATACCCATGGACATATATCATATTTAAAGTATAATGAAAGGTTGAACAATGTTAGGTACCAAAATTGATAAAACCCTACATTTCCAACATAGTGTTGAATCCAATAACATTCTTTTTTTTGTTAGAAATTATTTTTTATCACTTATAGGCATGTAAGAAAGCTACATCATCAAACTTGCCAACCAAATGGGGCTTTTATCCAAAATTTTATAGAAGAGCAACAACTTTTTCTATAGCGCATTTTGTTAATAAAAGGAAAGAGGAATCTGTGACTTTCTTCTAAGTCACTACATACAATAATCAAAGTTATTGATATTGATATAGAGTATACAATAGAGATATTCCCTAGTTTTTTGTGTTCATCATTGTGGAGGATCTCCATAATAAGTTAAACCCCCATGGTCTAGAGCTCAATTTTCCATAACATATGTGATCTTATTTTGTTCATGGGGAGAAATTAAAAACTCTATTATCCTATAAATAACACAAGCTTATACTGAGAGGGGGGGTGAACAGTATAATATCACTTTCTACTTTTATTTCCCAAAAAATATTAATCAATATAATCAATGAAAATATCAATAGCAATAACCAAATCAATGCACAAATCATCACACACAATAGAGACACAGATTAACATGGTTCACCCAAAAATGGCTACCTCCACAGAGAAAATATTTCTTCTAAATATTTCTAAAATTATCTCTTGGGAATCATTTCCCTATTACAATTTTTATGGACCTCAGTCCAAAGGAGATGTTGATCCCCTAAATCTGGTTTGTGGATCTCTATCCATAGGATAAATCATTCTCCTTTGCTTTGGTTGGTGAACCTCTAGAAGACTATTGCCTCCACTACACTGGCTTGTGTATCTCTCTCCACTGAAGACTCTTGTCCCTACTCAAAAGACCTATCCTCACTACCATAGCTGATGGATATCTATCCATTGGAGACTATTTTCCTCTATGCTCTATCACCTCCAAAGCTCTATCTCAATTCTGTACTAAACATAGTCCAATCGGTCTAGCACAACTCTACTCAAATATTACACTAAACATAGTCCAATTAGTCTAGCACAAGTTTGCTCAATAAGCTCACTCAAATTTGCACTAAACACAGTTCATTCGGTCTAGCACAAATCTGATCAATAGGTCTACTCAGAACCTTCTCAAATATGCTCAACAGGTTCACTCAGAACCTGATCAAATATGCTCAATAGGTCCACTCAGAACCTGCTCAAATCTTCTCAATAGGTCCACTCAAATCCTGATGAAATCTGCTCAACAGGTCCACTTAGAACCTGCTAAAATTTGCTCAACAGGTCCACTCAGAACTTGCTCAAATCTGCTCAATAGGTCCCCTCATAACCTACTCAAATATACTCAACAGGTCCACTCAGAACCTGCTCAAATCTTCTCAACAGTTCCACTCATAACCTGCTCAAATCTACTCAACAGGTCCACTTAGAACCTACTCAAATCTGCTCAATAGGTCCACTCAGAACCTGCTCAAATATGCTCAACAAGATCACATAGAACTTGTCCAAATCTTCTCAACAAGCTCACATAGAACTTGTCCAATTTCATAGAATCATAAAGAGAATTGTTAGAGACTCAATATGTTCTATACTCAATGCTCAATCACTTTCTCAACTCAATCTCATAGAAGCATAAAGAGAATTGTTAGAGACTAAATATATTCTATACTTAATGCTAAATCACTTTCTCAACTCAATCTCATAGAAGCATAAAGAGAATTGTTAGAGACTCGATATGTTCTATACTCAATTCTCAATCACAAATCAAATCAATCTCATAGAAGCATAAAGAGAATTTTTAGAGACTCAATATGTTCTATACTCAATGCTCAATCTCAACTCAAATCAGAATATAGAATAGTTTGTTTCATGGAACTTGAACAACCACTTCACATCCACTTGACTAGGCTCAACCAACTCTACTCAACCAATCACCTCAAGGAACAACCCTCACAAAACCCTAGTCCAAGCATATATCAACCAACTCAAAATATTTTCAACAATGCTCAACAAAAAATCTCACATAACAATGATACTCATGTTCTTTTCTAACTCAAGTTCAAGTTCTTTGCATAACCAATTGGCTTCAACAACAATGCTAATAAAACAAGGCTTAATCACAAATCTCAATTCATAAAACCTTGAAGCATTAACTCAACCACTTTCAAAAAGGAAACCCTAATCAATTCCTTTTCACTCTAAACTTAATTTTCAATCAAGCCAATCAACCAACTCAATAGAGAAGAATTTTACCCATACCTTTTTGTTGCCAAGAAGTTATCCACAAAATCTACCGACACTTCACAAAAACTCTTTTCCAAACTCACATAAGGGTTAGACGACTTCAATTAAAATCACAATGTAAAATATAACTTTAAATACACATTTTTACTCCAACTTAATTTTCACATCTACCAAAGTTCTTTTAGAAGAAAACCCTTATCAAAAATAATAATCAACAAGTCTCAAAATAAATCTCAATTAACACTTTACCATAACTCCTTATACCTCCTAAAATATAACTCTCAAAATAATACTTTCCAAATAATAAAGCTCAAATAATTATCAACACTTCACCTTCAGAAATAATCACAACAACATCTAATTAACAAATTTTATTAAAACATTAATAAACCTTATAACATCCTTATCACTCCAACCTTAGGGCATAACTATAAAATTAATTAACATAAAATAACGTACTTGCCTCAAGGGGATTTGATCCCACGTCTTACCCTCATCACGAGCACCTTATCCATGGCTAAGGTTGGCACATGAGCTACATGCTTGTTCATAAAGGGGGAAGCACCATGTGCTTCCTCTTTGCGCTTTCCTTGCCCATGTTTAAAAACGTGTGTCTTGGCACTTCCACAAAAACTCCACCAAAAACTTCTTCACAAGAATAGAATGCATGACCTCTGTGCTATCCATGCCTTCACACTTTCCAAGATACCACTAGGCCACATTGCCCAATGCAAATTGGGGGTGGTCTCTCTTCGCGTTATCCTGTACTCTCATTTCCAAACATTTTAACCACGAGCTCATTTTTCGCATGTTCCACTCAATAATCAATTGAGCAAGGATAGATAATAAAAAACTTTGGGCATGTATTTATATTGTCCTTCCTCCTTTGTCTATATGTCGGTGCTTTAATTGAAATGCATTGCATCGGTGCTTTAAGGCTTCGAAATCCTTAGTAAACCCAACCTTGGGTTTTAATAAAAATTACTTTTGGACTTTATATAACCCCTTACCTTATAAAATATTATAATAAGGATTATAATTATTTTATTTGGGTTTTCACCATGGAAATTTTAATATTATAATAACCACCATTATAATATTAATCCTTCGGTAAAGTACCTTTAATATTTATTTATAAAATTTAAATTCATGTTGAATTTAAATAATTTATAAAATAAATATTATAACTCCTTTTTAACTTTTGTATTTTGCACTGTTTCCCTCGATCTTTTGCCTTCTTTCTAGATATCAAATAACCATATTTGTCACCTTTATTTCCTTCTGAAATTACTGATGACCTCATTTGGTGACATCAATGACAAATTTGACTTAGGGACTCAAAATGTCCAACAATCTCCCCCTTTGTCATTGATGGCAACCCATATCCTTTTTATTGAAACCTGACCTTTCTTTTTCTTCTGCTCCCCTTGGGACATTGCTCCCCCTAGGACAATGCTCTCTCAAATATCAAATCTCTCCCCATATCCAATATCTTCCCAATACACAAATAACACAAATCTCTCCCCCTTTGACATCAATGGCAAAGGATCACCTTTGGGGATCGAGGCTAAGAATGAGCCTCTTAGCTTAGCCCCTCCTCCACCTCCATATGAGGTGGTTAATTCTATGGTGGAAGTATTTCTACTCCCCGAAAGCACTGTTCTTTACCTTTAAGGGTTATAGGACTTCAATTAAAATCATAAAAACTATTTTCCAAACTCACATAAGGGTCAGAGGACTTCAATTAAAATCACAATGCAAAATATAATTTTAAATACACCTTTTTACTCCAACTTAATTTTCACATCCACCAAAGTCCTTTTAGAAGAAAACTCTTATAAAAAATAATAATCAACAAGTCTCAAAATAAATCTCAATTAACACTTTACCATAACTCCTTATACCTCCTAAAATATAACTCTCAAAATAATACATTCCAAATAATAAATATCAAATAATTATCAACACTTCACCTTCAGAAGTAATCACAAAAACCTCTAATTAACAAAGTTTATTAAAACATTAATAAACCTTATAACATCCTTATCACTCCAACCTTAGGGTATAACCATAAAATTAATTAACACAAAAAAATGTACTTGCCTCAAGGGGATTTGACCCCACGTCTTGCCCTCACTGTGAGCACCTTAGCCATGGCTAAGGTTGCCACATGAGCTACATGCTCGTTCGTAAAGGGGTAAGCACCACGTGCTTCCTCATTTGTGCCTTGGCACTTCCAAAAAAACTCCACCAAAAACTTCTTCACAATCAAATGCACGACCTCCATGCTACCAATGCCTTCATGCTTTCCAAGCTGCCACTAGTCCACACTGTCCAATGCGAATTGGGGATGGTCTCTCTCAACGTTATCCTGTACTCTCCTTTCCAAATGTTTTAACCACGAGCTTGTTTTTCGCATGTGCCACTCAATAATCAATCAATCAAGGATAGATAATAAACAACTTTGGGCATGTATTTATATTGTCCTTCCTCCTTTGTCTAGACATCGGCACTTTTATTAAAATGCATTACGTTGGCATTTTAAGGCTTCGAAAGCGTTAGTAAACCCAACCTTGGGTTTTAATAAAAATTACTTTTGGACTTTATAAAACCCCTTGCCTTATAAAATATTATAATAAGGATTATAATTAATTTATTTGGGTTTTCACCATGGCAATTTTAATATTATAATAACCACCATTATAATATTAATCCTTTGATAAAGTACCTTTAATATTTATTTATAAAATTTAAATTCATGCTGAATTTAAATAATTTATAAAATAAATATTATAACTCCTTTTTAACTTCTGTCTTTTGCACTATTTCCCTCGATATTTTGCCTTCTTGCTGGATATCAAATAACCATCTTTGTCACCTTTATTTCCTACTAAAATTACTGATGACCTCATTTGGTGACATCAATGACAAATTTGACTTAAGGACTCAAAATGTTCAACATCCTAAATCTAGACTGAAGTGCATGTACCTTATCAATCATTCTTTGTAACTTCCAATACTAAGTGGATGTATTGGTGGGTGGCTTCAGTCAACTAATGGTTACTTGTGAGTTTGATTCTACCTATAATATAGATGAATTGACCTTAGAAACTTCCTAAAGGTAATGAAGGATAGCATATACTTTTGCTAGATTGTTAAGGAGGATGCCAAGATTCTCCACAATAACAAAAGTATTGAGTACCATTATGTATCCCATGCTTGAGCTTCCTAGGTTACGTCTTGATGTGCCATCAATGTTTATCTTTACCATTCCTATGGGAGGGGCTTGCCATGGTCCATTCCTCTAAATGGTAGGCTAGGGACCCTATGTGTGCCTACATCTATATTCATCTATAGTAGGTTGAAGCCTAGAGAGTATATTATGCTACTATTAAGATTCCATAGAGAGAAGCTTTAGAGCATGCATGGTAGTTTCCTTGATATTGGCTATAATTATTTTCCAAATACTTTAGACATTATGGTGAGTCACTTTACATATTCTTTTATTTCCAAAGATTCCATATCATAAAAGAGATGCAAACCAAGGTCATATCTTTCATCAAGTTGTCTAATACATTCACCTTGGGCAAATTCCTCCATGCCTTCTTGATGGAGGTGAATTGAAGGAGTCTTAGATCTAAAATTGTTTCCCACTATTTCCATACCTAAATGACCAGGGGACAAAAGAAAAAAAAATGGTCTTAGGTCTCATTCTCTACATAGCATAGCTCACATCTAAATATCCTATAAAAACCATGTTTCATAAACTAATATCCTATAAGAACTCTCTTTCAAAGTATGAGCCAAATAAATAGTCTCACTTTAGGCCAAGTCAAAAGTTGTCAAATCTAGTTGAAGATATTACTGAGTGGATTTTCCCCATGGTGAGTGAGGGTGAGTATCCAAGAGCTGCAATATACACATCACTAGAATGTGAACCTCATCATATCCTATCTTTATCTTTTGACCAAGATAGTGATCAACTTCTAAGAACTTGATGAATAGCCTCCTTGATAGCCTTTGTTTCCAATATTGGTTAGTCCCTCACTATAATATAAACTCAATCCTTTACATTCCTTTCTTCATAGTTTTTGTAATAGTGTGATATATTTATCCATCCTTGGCTATGTATTTTTTCCACGAGGTCTCTCTATTCTAGAAATTATTGAGACAATGGAGGCAAACTATCCCAAGCATCTATCCAAAAATTTGCTTGATGGTCATTTCCCACTATTTATAATAGTTGTAGTTTGATAATTGTCTTCCCTATCCTTAGCACCTCTAAAATTGGAGATTCTCATTGAAGAATTTAATATCTAGTAAAAATTAAAGCTCAATTTTTTGCATACTTGGCTCTTAGGTTCCATGCCCATAACTCATTAGGGGAAACAATTAACTGCCATTATAATTTTACAACCAAGGCTGAATTATTTTTAACCGTTGATCAAAGAACCAAACATCTCTATTTTTTAGAAGACATAATTGATCCCACTTCATTAGAGCCCACGTATGATCTGATTTTTCCCCACTCCATAAGAACCTTTGATTAATATTGTCCAACTTTCTCAAAACATCCTTGGGAATACTTAATATTGATGAGACATAGATGGGAATAGAAGGTAAAACTAATTTAACTAAAGTGAACCTAACCGTAAGGTAAAGCCACCAGTTGGTCTAATTATTTATCCTACTTTGTATATTCTCTATCAACCATCCCATTCCTTATTCTTTTGTTTGACCACCTTTAATGAGTATCCTAGATAAGATATTGGAAGAGATGCTTGCCTGAAATTCAAAATATTTAGAATCATAATCTTCATTCTAGCAATGCAATGAAATAATATAATCTTAGACTTTTCCTCAATAAATTGTCATGTGGTTGCCAAAAAATAATTTATAATTCTTTTGAATCTATATGCTTTTGATGTAGTAGCATGACCCATCAAGATCGAGTCATATACAAAATATAAGTGAGAGAGAGTGGGGGCTGCCAATGCACATATGATTTCTTGAATGCATCTATTATTCCTTTCCTTAGAGATAATATGACCTAGAGATTCTATCAAAATAAATGAATACATAGGGGAAATAAAATTCCATGGCATATTCCTTTGGAAGTAGTAAACAATGAGACATATTAGCATTTACCATCATAGCATAATATTTTGAGGAAATATTGCCTCTAATCCAATCCACCCAATCTTGGGAGAAGTCAAAATTTCTTAAGCCTTGTAGTATAAAATCCTAGTCTACCCTATAATAAGCCTTGGAGATTTAAAAATAGAAAAACATGGAGGTGGATCTTTGTGCCTACGTGTAGTGAAGGTCCCCCTGGGTAAGCACTATTTCATGTGTAATTTGTTTCCTTCCCATAAATCTTTCTTGCTCTAGTGATATTATCATAGGGAGGAAGGCCTTCAATATTTGAGCTATCACCAACATAATGATTTTGAGGATATTACATAGGGCTATCAATCCAAAGCCAAAAATTTGATCTGGCTCTTAGGACTTAGGTATGAGCACAATATAGGTTTTGTTGATTTATTTCAAAATTAACTTTTCCACCCATGTTTCCTCTACCATCGCAAGTAGATGATCCTTGAGCAAGTCCTAGAATTCAATGGGGAAGCCATCTGATCTTGGTGTTTTTCCTTTTTTTTTTGTCTTGAAAACCACTTCCTTTACTTCTACCATAGAAAATGGCACTATCAATACCTCATTATCCTCTTTCTTAATAAGATAAAGGACTCCCTATATAATTTAATCTTAATTCCTATGGTCTAATGGGACATCAAAGAAAATTTCCTAAAATTAGTATGTGATTATTTTCTTCATCCAATCCCAAGAGTATATTAGATCACTAGTGTTGGTATTTAGAGAAGGCACAAATTTTGAGCTTGTCTGACTAGAAGATATTTATGGAAAAAAGTAAAGTTTTTGTCCCCTTCCTTCAACCATTGGATCTTGGATTTTTGTTTCCATAAGAGCTCCTCCCTCCTTTCCCATTTTGCTAACTCAAAAGAGACTTGGATTTCCTATTTTTTGAGCTCCTCTATAAGTCCCAAGGAGTGAATTTGAGTGTTCACTTGCTCTAGTTGGAAATCCAAACTTACATTTTTAGCCCTCACATCCCTAAAATCCTACCAATTATATTTTTTAATTTTGGTTTTGATAAACTATAATCTCTTGAAAAATCAATACATTTGGATTTTGTATCTTGGCTTTCCTTCCCTCCACCATTGAAGAAATAATGGCCTAAAGAAAGTATCTTAGAATCATATACGATATAATTTAAAGGGTGGGTAATTCCTAGTAAACTACCAAAGATCTAGCAAACAATCCAATGGTCTAATATTGCATTATTAAGGATAAGATATTTTAAAATTACTTCTAGAGAGATAAGGTCATCTAAGATTACAACCCTATCCAAACACTTTAGGATGCATGTGGGTCCCTTTTGTTTGTTCATCCATGTCATCAATCCATGATCAAGCTTGACATTAATAAGGTGGAGATGCCTCAAGTACTCATGCATTAAACTAGTTGCAGTGTCTAATGTTCTCATCCCTTCCATTTTTTCATCTAAGGAGATAATGGTGTTAAAATTACCTCCTAGGACAATTTGGTCATTGGGGAACTAGATCCTAAGGTGTCCTATATAGTCTCACTTCTTCTATTTTTTCTATATAGTAGTGGTTACATATATGTTAATATATAGGAGTTGTTAATCCATTTTCCTCTATTACCCTTGAAGTCCAAGGATGTCCTAGCTTCCCATAATAGCATGCACCACAAATTCCTTTGGATCCCATATATTAGAGTGCCCACCCAATAATACTTGAGAACTAAGATATTCTACTCGACCCATGGGCCATGATTTATTAGCTATTGTCTTAATATACTCTACTGATAACTTAGTCTCCTGAAGAAAGACTAAGTTTGGCTTATTTCTCATAATCATCCTTCTAATTTTATTTTGTTTGAGGGGACTACCTCTCATCCCCCTTACATTTCATGAAAGGAGTCTCATAAGTATGGGTAGGTTAATAGTTGGATCTAATAACATTATTTTTTTGGTAAATTAATAATTATAATAAAAAATAGGGCATTTAAAAGGTGTCCCAACGCCTTGTACATCAAAGGAAAAGAATGAACAGATGAAAAGAACCCACAAAATTGATTGCTAAAACACAAAATTACATCCTCGAACTCAAAGGAACAAAAAGAAGCAGCCTTTGACGAAAAGGAACTAAGAGAAACAGGTAGAATGAAGATAACGCCCAAAAAGAAGTGATCCTCCACCATAGAGGAACTCAAAAATAAATGATCCTTCGCCATAGAGGAATCCAAAAGTAGAGGAAAAGCCTTCAACCATCAAGGGGGATGTCCATATGCATGAGAGATGAAGCAACACCTTCCAGACCAACATCTTTTGCATCTGTTTTTTAAATCTCTTTAGTACTATCTTTAAGAAAAGCGGTATAGGTATCCTTAGCAATTTATATTACATCATCATCATTAGCAACATATTTGACGTCCATTTTGGTATCCAAGGATACCTCAGTGTCGACCAAGATTGGATAATTATCAAAATTATCATAGAATAACAAGAGGCTTAGTGCATGACGCTACTCTTTGAGAGTTGAAATCGTATTTCCAATGGCCAAATGGGGAGTTTCAAGATGATCAATGGTGGTCGAAGTTGCATGCACAACCAACTTGTGAAGATACCTTTCAACAAGGTAAGGAGAATTAGACTTATCCTTTGGAGTTTTTACAGAGGTGGATGGAGGGGTTTTGGCAATTTCTTTGTGTTTCAACCTCTGGGAACTACGGACAGGGATCATTTCAACTTTGGCCTTCTTCTAGGTGGAAAAATCAAAAATAGATTTATCCCCTTTATCTTTTATTTTGGATCTGGTATTTTTGGGGCTCAGGGTTGAGGAAGAATTCTCTTCCTCAGACTCAGGGGTAGGAAGGTTACCTAAAGGGAAATACAGGAGGAACTTGTATAGTATTTTAAAAAGACCCTGGTGACAAGGTTTAGGTTCATATTTCTTGGAATGATTGGTAGTGATAGTATAGTCCATGGACCAGGATAAGGTAGCAGGAATGTTCATCATTTTTGAATCCTGAAAATGATTTACAAAAGCTAGATGATAACAACATAGTTGGGACTCTGGGTTGTCACAAGTAAAATATTACATTATAGGCTTTAAAATTTATTTCTAGGGTGTTGACAAGTGATGGCGAAACAAACCTTTTTTTACCTTCTTGTGAATAGGTGATTTTTTTTTTAAATAAGTCAACTCCGCCTCCTAGTTATGCTTGTTTATTATAATAAATTTTCCATCCAAATCTTGCCCCGTCAGGTCCACCAGTAGCTCGAAGGAAATTTGGAACTAGATGTTGTGGATGAAAACAAAGTTGTCCCAATTTGTCATGAAAGCCTTAGTAACCTCCTCATCCACACCATAGAACATGTTGAAGAATTCAATGATTACTTTTTTATCTTTAAACATATCAGTGGAGATGGAATCTATTTCAAGAGTCTCAGGCTCAATGAACACAACTTTTCCTTCCTTCATGATTGCAAAAGGAATTAAGGAGGGAAAGAAATTGAAGGTAAAAAACATAGGCCTAAAGGAATAGAGACAGAATGGTGCATCCACTGATAAAACCACAGCAGGAATAAATAGAAGGTAGTACTTGGCCAAAAAGGAAAAAATTGCCAAAAAGGATAAGATTGGTTAGGGCAATAGGCACAACACAAATTAGGGCAATAAAGGTAGGTAGGAGCAATAGGGCAAAACACCATACCATGGAAAATGGAGCTTTTGGTAATACTGATGCAATGAATCCAATGAGAAAATAGGCATGATAAGAAAAAAGGATTGGGATGCTCATCCCAGGAGGCCTTGGGAGAATACGAAAGACAAAGCATTGATAAAGGGTTCTTGAAAAGGAAAAAGGATAAACAAAAATCCACACGAAAAAGAGTATTAAAAAATAATGTGGACCTAACATCAAGATTCCTCATGGAAATAATTATCAAAAAAGAAGGGGCATATATGAGATGCGGTGGAGAACTTGGAAATATAATCATAGACCCCCTTTTCAAATAAAGATAGTGCAAATGATGAATAAAATCTTTATTTTGGATTTTATTTGGACTTTGGATATGAACCCAATGAATCACGAAAAAAAGGGATACTTGGGCAATGGAATAATCAAATATTTTGGGATTCATCACGACTGATAATATTTTGATCACATTTGACCAGCTCAGCAACTTCATTGGGGAGGACATCCATCCAAGTCATCAATCCTTGTGCATTAATTCCAATGTTGGCCAATTTGTCAGTTATAGAATTACCCTCATTGAAAGTGTGTTGGACCACCACATTGACTTGTTGGCAAAGAATTTGCTTACTTTCTTCAACAAAATTCCTGATCCTCCAGCTATTAGGTTTGGAATTTTTTAGGTAATTTATGATATTAAGAGAATCTCCTTCAATAATAAATTTTCCTGGAATATCTTTTAAGAACTAAAGACTTCTCCACACCGCTTTAACTTCAGTAGAATTATTGGATAGGATTCCTATTGGTTCGGAAAAGGCAAAAATAGAATTGCCAAGATGATCATGGAGAATTCCTCTAGCTCCTACTATGCCAGGATTACCTTTTGCAGCGCCATAAAAATTAAGCTTAACCCACTCCACTGGAGGAGGCTACCATTTAATTTTGGTCCTAGAACAGGAATGATTAGCAAGGCATGGGCTATCAATAAAAATGTTACAAGAATTAAATATAACCTTCTCAAAAGGTGAACAAGGAAAAGGATCAAAAGGAGCAACAAGGGCATTCTCCTTAGCATAAAGGATAATTTTACTAGCAATAATGTTGGCATTAAAGGCTTTCATGTCAAAAATTATTTTGTTACGTTCTAGCCATATTTGCCAAAGTAAATGTTGCAAACAAAACTTCTAAAGTCCTTTGAGGATAGGATTTTTGAAAGGATTTGGCCACTGATGGAACAAGTCAACAATGGAAGGAGGGCATGCCCAAGCAATCTTGAAAGTGAGGAACAGTTTGTTAATCACCAATCTTGAGAAGGAACAAAATAAGAAAAGGTGAGAAGTAGATTCCCAATCAGAGAGGCAAAGATGACATCTATTAGGCAAAGGAATACCCCTTTTTATGAGGTTTTTCGTAGTTAGGATTCGATCTTGGATACATAACTATGAAAAGGAAGCAATCTTGGGGATCAAATATTTGGTCCAAACAATATTGAATGGGATAGGATTTTCAATAATATTGAGGGAGAGCAAATAGGCTGACTTGACAGTAAAATCTCCAGAGTTAGTAGGTTCCCAAATAGGAAAATCAAGCTGGCCATTTAAAGGAATTCTGATAGAGGAAAGTTGATTATACAAATAAGATAATTCATTATCATGATAAGAGGTATCAATACTTCTCCATATCTTATGACCATTAATACAAGAAATAAAATTTACCACTAAAGGTCCAACCAACTGATTAGTAATGTTCCCCAGCCTTTAAAACATAAGATTATGATTAAGATGTCGGTCCCCAATCCATTTGTCATCCCAGAAAGAAATAGATATGCCATTACCAAGTTGCCATATCATACCTTTGATCATAAAATAATGAGCTTCACAAATAGATTTCCATAAAGCAGACCTAGAAGTAGGGACCTCTCCATGAAGGAATTGGGAGTCCTGAAGGTATTTTCTCTTAATAATATTGACCCAATGAACATTCTCGTTAGAAATAAAATGGTAGGCTTGTTTGGCAAGAAGAGATGTATTGAGGAAGAATTATTTTGATCCCTAAACCTCCCTTATATTTAGGCTTACACACTTTATCCCAAGCAACCAAATGAAATCTGTGTTTATTTTCAGAACATGTCCAGAGGAAATATTTTTGGATTTTTTCCATTTTTTTATAAACACTCACACGAGCTTTGAACAAAGAAAGGAAGTAAACAGGAATACTCTAAAGGTAAGCCATGGTGAGAGTAATTTTCCACGCTTGAGATAAAATATTACTCATCCAAGTGGTAAGTTTTTTCTGTAGCCTCTCAATGACATTGTCCCATAAACTATATTTGACATTCCCAGTGAAGAGTGGTAATCCCAGATAAGTTGAAGGTAAAGGATCTATGGAGAAATTAAGGATATTAGCAATGATTTTTTGTATTCTTGGAGGAGTGTTAAGGAAGTAAAGTTTACTCTTTTGAAAATTTATCCTTTGACCTGCAGCAAGCTCATATAAGAAGAGTATTTGCTTGATAATCTTTGCTTCATTGACAGAAGCAATCGTAGACAACAAAGTATCATCAACAAATTGTTGATGTGTGATAGGATCGCATTGAGAAGTTGTCTGGATTCCAGAAAGGAGACCAAAATTTTTTGCTACAATTATTGATCTTCCTAAAGCCTCAACCACAATTATAAATAAGAGAGGAGATAAAGGGTCTCCTTGCCGTAGACCTCGACTGCTTTGAAAATATCCTACAGGAGAACCATTGATAAGGACATAAAACCAAGTAGAAGAAATACATCCTTTGATTAGAGAAATCCATCCAGGATGGAAGCCAAACTTGCTCAGGATAGCAAAAAGGAAATCCCAGTTTAATCTGTCATAGGCTTTGTTCATACCCAGTTTGAGAAGGAAGGTAGCTTTTTTGTTAATTGAGACTAAGTGAATTGCTTCATGCACTGAAATGATGCCATCCAGGATTGATATACCTATGATGGAACTTCCTTGGCTTTGATTAATAATCAAAGGCATGATTTACCTCATGCGAATGGTGATGGCTTTGGTTAGGATCTTGTAAATGACATTGCAAAGACTAATTGGCCTGAAATCATTGAAATTACTTGCATTAGGCTTTTTTGGTATGAGCGCAATGAATGTGGAATTGAAACCCCTTGTAATGATTTTGGAGTGTTGTATCTCTCTTATGGCTTTATAAACATCCCTATTGACAAGATACCAAAAGGCTTGGAAGAACCTAGGGGAAAAGCCATCCGGGCCAGGAGCTTTGTCAAGATCCATGGAAAACAAAGCATATTTTATTTCCTCATCAGAAAGAGGAGCAATAATTTTGATATTGATATTATCGGAAATGATATAAGGAATGAATTAAAGGAAGAATTCCTTTTCCACCTAGGAATTTGGTATATCAATAGATAAATTCATTGAGGAATGAATTGAAGGAAGGATCCAATAACATTATAATAAGAGATAAATTCATTTTATTTTTAATACTATTAAAATTTTTATTATAATAATTACAAACAAAATAGGATAACCTACATAATTCTCATCTCTATCCATGGTAGTAGTAGATAAACCACTTCTAACCCCCTAAACTCAATGTTTTGAGGAAGTAGTCAAATGAACATATGACCATATGAAGACTACTTAGTAAATGAAAAATATATCTTGAAAGATGTCATGATGTTTGAACAATTTGAAATCTTCTCCCTTATATATACTTAATTGTATTGTGAGGAAGAGTCATGGTGAACCAAAGGTAATCATGAACCTCAATATTGTAGCAAAGGATATTTTCTATTTACAAAAGCATTCTCTAATACATAATTTTATTGAGGTTCATATGACCATGAGAACCATGCAATGTGGGTCTCAAAGGTTTGACTTCATAATGAGATAATCATCTCAATTTATGGTTACTTTATATTAGTATTTAACATTAGACAATACCAAATAAAGGATTTTAAAGGGGCCATAATTTTATAGTGCCTTGGTAAAAATTTTAATAAAACATGGAATTTGAGATTGAGATAAATAAAATGTTTGATGAGGATTATGGTTAAATTAGGTTATATTTTTTTTACTAATGGAATTCTCATGGAATGATATACTAGAATTAGTTGACATATTTTTGGGAAATTTTTAGGATTCTTGAGGCTAAATTTGAATGAAATCTTACTACTTACATGAGTATCTATGTGGATATATATCTCTCCTTACCTATCTCACCCTTGATAGGTATTTAGGTCAAAAACAAATTAGGGATAGTATTTGGACTACCTATTGGTGTCATTTTAGTGTAAATGGTATCATGTTCATGATAAAGTTGTATAGGTAATCCCTTAAAGGAAATGACCAAATTAAAGTATTTAAACTCAAAACTAGGAGAAAAATGAACATTTATAAAAGTAGCAAGAATTAAAAAAATAGTGATGATTTATTATAAGTAAAACGTAAAAAATCTAGGTAGATTTAGAATGAGAGGATGCGAAAATAATACTCAACTTTGGGGAAAAAACCATTTTTTACATCTTAATATGGTTGCAAAATTATTTTAAAATAGGTGTGGAAAAGAAATAAAAATAATAAGCACAAATAACATACTTTGGAGAATTTTTTCATAAGGGAGGGAGACCTTTATGAAGAGACATGTGAAATGTATAGGAATTTATATAGGAGATATGTACCTATAATAGTTATCAATAAATGTGCAACTTTGCAACCTCTTGTAAACAACCAAGTAGAAACAGGTTAACAGATTCATTGAAATACCATTTTTGTGAGCGTGGTGTCACATTTAAATTATATGGAGGAAAAAGATAATAAATTTGAATACAAGTAAGTTATTTTGTAAGTATTTTTATTCAAGCAAAATTTACAAATAACTAAAGAGCTAAAAAAAGAAATAAACTCTTTATGTAATGCAATACTTCTTAGAAAATCATGCAATGGAAAAAATTTGTATCGGTTTATCTTTTATGTAAACTAATAAAAAATGACAAAAGGCAGCCTATATGATTTCCATTTTTTTTTATATATAAGTTAGATTTTTAATGCAATATAATAAAATAACTCTACTTTAATAGTTTATACAAATAGTATAAATGATCCCTAATAAAGATCTACAATCAAATCTAGTTTTATTTTGACTTTGATAGAAGCACCACAGACAAGTGATGCTAATATAATCATTTCGTCACTAATCTATGCAATATTATAGTGTTTTTGTCTTATGTGCATATTTGCTAAAATTAATTAAATCACAAGAATACTATACACAAATATCATTTTATATTTTGGCTATATAAAATGCACAACAAATTTTTTTTAATGAAACAACAATACCTAATTGAAGTATTATGGATATGTCTTTGTACCTTTCTTGAATACAAAGTAAAAATAAAATGATGTAAATATTCAAACAAGTATGTTCTAAGAGTAAACTAAAATAGAAAGTATGGCACACACCTAATTATGGATAGTTAGAGGTGGTTCTAACTTTTAAATTTTTACATGACAAGACAAAAAAGAGCTAGATTCATTCAAAAAAGAGCTAGATTCATTCAAGGGTCTACCTCAATCAAGCCTCGAGTACATTTAAGTCCTTGAATATGATTATTAAAAGAAAAAATAATAATAAAAATACCCAATATTTTATCTATTTTAATAATTAATTGATGATAAAAGCATTGTTGTTAGATCAGATTCAGAAATTTGTGGTCACACTTACATAAGTGTTGCTTGGTGCTAGTGCTTTTGTTCTTGCATTGATTTTTTTATTTTTATAAAGGACTAATCCTCTTATTTATCTTGAAATATAGGGTAGGTTTAGAACAAAATTTTATACAAATGAATAAGCTCAATAAAATTTTATGTGTAGAACAATAAAAGATATACGTAATGGTGAATAAGCTTAAGAGTTATGATAGATTTTCAATCTTAGTTTTATGTATAAATGAATAATTAAAGATCACAACTACTTAAAATATATGGAAATCAATCATATGTAAATGATAAGGGAAAATAATTTGATTTAATCCTACAATTATTAATGAACTAAATTATCCAATCAAATAACTAAGACTTGCTAAATTAATACTATTAAGCAAATGTAGTATTTAGATAATAACTTTAAAAGGATAGAGATAAAAATGACAAGCAGGTATATTTGCTCATGTAGAGGAGTTGGAGAGCAAGTGGGTAGTTAAACTCTCCAGTTGAAATCGAGAGGTCCAGGTTCAAATCTCTCCCCTCACATGTTGCGGATATGCTATGTAACGGTTATATCATGACCACATAATAAATATTTACCCCCTTTAAAAAAATGACAAGGAGGTATAAATTTTGATATCCTCTATGGTAGAAGTAAGTTTTATAGAGCTCTTGAAAAAGGTGTAAAATGGAAGTGGTATTAAATAATCCATGACATCATCACTAACAACAATGCCATTTGTGAATGTCACTATTGTATATTACAATCAAGGCCAAGGGATATGGTTCTTAGGATAAACATGCAATCCAAAAACCTATGCCCTACAACCTAAAACAAGTAATTATGTAGAAATACTACAAAACCCCTATGCTAATATATATATACTCAAGAAAATAATAAATAATTTTGATTTTACCAAGATTTACAATGACTTTAAGCAATATTTAACATGATATAATTAAATTATTTATAATATAATAATTTTAAAACCTATTTGATCTAAGTAGATGAAGATAAAATCTATAATCAATCTTTTGCACAAAATGCATCACATAATTGAATTCACAAGGAAAAGGTTACACAAAGATATAATAACAAAAACCACCTATTCTACAAAATAAGTGAATGCAAATAAGATTTATAGAAGTAATAAAAATAGACGTCAAAATGCAAGGGGTGAGAGAGATCTTGTATGCATATATAAATGAACATTACATATGTTCTTGGCCTCCTTATCCTTTCATTTTAATGCTTTGGATATAAAAGGTTATGGTGGATGAAAGGAGTAATCTAATGCTATGAGTTGCAGCTAATTTGAAACTTGATTTCCGTATGTAAACATTAATGCTAGTTATCATGAGTGAAATTAGTTCTAATTATAGTGATTGATTAGACTATAAAAAGCCAAATTCTAAGATACATGAGTTAACCATCCAAATTTTCAATATGCCTTATAATTCTAATTGATAGCTTCATTTTTTACTTGCTTCTAAAAATATGAATTTTTCTTTGTTGCTAAGTTGGGAAGATGACTTGGAGGGGATGAGGTTGCCTTGTTGAAAAATCAACTTGTTAGTCTTGATTTTTGCATCATGTGGAAAGTTACCAAATTGGGAGATGCTCACTAGGGAGATACACAAATCAGATTTGATGAGTTGGATATTGTAGACATTTAATGGTAGTTGACTACCTACTTTTCATATTATTTCTTTTTGAGAAAAAATACTACTCCAAAAAATCACTATGGTGTTATTGTAAAGGTAGCACTAATGTTACAAAGGAGCTTAAGTTTTACATTAGTGAGTTGGCATGGCATAAAATAAAGGATATTTTAATTTTGAACATTAGTGTCATCAAGATTACAATTGGTCAGTGTTAATGGTAATTGGTGAAGAAAATACTAACTTTGATCAAATTGAATTAGATTAATGTTTTTTCTATCATTGATGAAGGCCAAGTTAATACTTTAAGAGTTGTTGAATAATTGGTAGGTGTTTGAATACTATAATTCATGTGTTTTACTTGAGATTAAATTCAACGACTAGTCTAATTTAGTGATAGATAATAAGCATACTTTGAAATTAATGGGATCAATTTTTGGTGTTTATATTTGCCTATTTTTGATAGTTTCATCAAAATATGAATGTATCAAAAACTAACATAAAATTTATCAATACCTACTTACGAAGGTACATTTGGATGGGACTTGAATTTGGATTATTACTTTGAATTTAGTCTATTTGATTAAATTTTTTCTTAATACTTGATGGATATCATTAATGATGGTGAATGTTTTAATAAAATGCTATTTTTTTTACAAGAAAAAATCATAATTTTATTTCAATAATGAAAGAAAATTACACTTCTCAGATGCCTTGGTACAAACAAAAACTCAGATAAAAACATATTATTGGGAGTCAAAATATAATTACAATCGAGAATATTAAAGAGAAAAACCCATCTTAAAAATAGCATGGGGATAATAAGGATAAAAATCCTTATATATCAATACATAATCATCAAAATAACCTCCATGTCCAAAACCTAGATAGAAACCAATGAAAAAAACTAGCAAAAAGAAGAAAACAACAAAAAGAAAAGAAATAGTTAAAATCTATCATAAAGCTCTAATCAAATGAATAGACCCATAATAAAAACCTAGAGCTACATGTTATATTGCAAAGTGCGAAGGATTAGGGTTTTTTCCTAAAAAACATCTCATATTTTAGGAGCCATATTTTTGCAAAGAGGTATCTGATTCATATGATGCTTGGACCAACTTGTGCAGAATTTGAATAGCTTTAAAATGAGTGGTCATATGTAAAAATCCGAGAAAAATTAATGGAGATACAATCATGTGAAGTCAACCATTCAGAACAAGGTTAGTGACAATTTTTCAAGTTGCGAAAAACAAAATTACAAAGTGCGAAGGATTAGGGTTTTTTCCTAAAAAAAATCTCATCTTTTAGGAGCTATATCTTCATGAAGAGTTATCTTATTCAGCTAATTCTTGGACCAACTTGTGCAAAATTTAAATAGATTTAAAATGAGTGGTCACATGCAAAACTTCAAGTAATATTGAGTAAGATACAACCCTATGAAGTCAACCATTTGAAATAAGTATAGTGATGATTTTTCAAGACACAAAAATGAAATTGCAAATATTTTCCAACTAGGGTTTGAATGATGGGAAGAGAAATGAAGGGCTAGGACTTCAGGGAGGCAAGAAATTCTATCTAGACAAAGAATTTTTTAGCTACGTTTTTTTCCTTTCGTTATCTTAGAAATTGTGCATGAAAAATTTATAAAGTTTTTCTCAAATATTATACTTGCTATAGAACTTTCAGATAAATTTCATTAGATTTTGAGTTTTAGTTTCCTTTCCATGGATTGATTTATAGTTAAATTCTTAGAATCATCCCTAGCAGTAGAGGTTAGTGAGCGCACCTTAGAAATATCCTCATTGCTCCAAGATAGGGTAGTTTTTGGTAAATTTAATGGGTATTGGCCAGGGGATTTAGCCTTGAGAAAATGGATTGATAAGAGTTGGAAGTCTCTACGAGTGATTCTATCATTTCTTCCCAAAGGTTTCTTCCTAGACATTTTTTGTTCTAGGGAAGAAAGAGATGAATTCTAAAAGGGGGTCCTTGGCTTATGGGAAGAACAGGGCTCTTTCTTACCCACTGATATGAAGGCTTTTCACCTGAAAATATAAATCTATCCATAGTACCAGTCTGGGTTAGGATTTTTGGGTTACCCATTGAATGTTTGGAAATAGATACCTTCAAGCCAATAGGCAACACTCTAGGAGAATTCCTTGAGATATCAAAAACAACAAAAGATGTATTTTTGTCCATTTATGCTAAAATATTGGTCATGATTGATATAAGTAAATTTTTACCAGAATCAATCATTCTTAAGTATGGGGATAAGATGTGGAGCCAAACTATAAATATGAAATCATATCTTTTAGATGTAGAAAATTTCATGATGTGGGGCATATTGAGAGATCATGCCCTAAGAAGAGCCTAGCAAAATCATTTATAGAAAATTGTAAGAGAAATTTACAAATGGTTATGGATGAAGATGGTTTTCAACTTCCAAAAAATAGATCTAGAAAAATAAAAGAAAATGAACAGTGGAGACCAATAAGGAAGGATACTGGAAGAAATTCTAATTATTTTAAGGCTTTAACCTATGAAGAAAAAGTAGATCAAAACTTAGAGGACATAGTACAACAATTTCAACATATTAGCAAGGAACTGTCTATTCAATATGATCATGGGGAATTAGGAAATTGATCCAAAGTATGAAAGAATTCTCAACTTTTATTCAAAAAAACAATCTATGGGAAGTTGATTTTGAAGAAGACAACTATACTTGGACCAACAATGGAAGAGGTCAGAACCTAATATCAAAAAAATTAGATAGATGCATTCTCTCAGATCATTGTCTAGATGAAGGAACTTGTGCTAAAATTAATACCTTAACAAGGATTGGTTCATATCATTGGCGAATAAGAGTTAAAAAGGTGGTAAGTGAATTAAATAAATATCATATTTTAAATATGAGTAGATGTGGGAAGACCATCCTTAATTTGTTGATATGATAGCTCAAACATGGAATTCTTTAGGTAATGGTGGCTTGTATGTTCTTCCAAACCAAATTAAAGCTATGACATCTAGATTAAAATAATGGAACAAGAACACCTTTTGAAACACTTTTGAGAAGAAAGAAGAACTAAAAGACAAACTTTCAAAATTCCAAAAAGGTGATGAAAATAATACAGGCTCAGAGGAAAGGGGGTTGCTTAGTGAATATCATAATATTTTGAGTAAGGAAGAAATATTCTAGAGATTAAAATCAAGACAAAATTGGTTAAAATAAGGAGATAAAAATACAAAAAAAATCATAGGATGGCTATAGTACAAAGATCACAATCTAGAATTAGTAGAATTAAATCAATAGAAGGGGTTTGGATTGAAAAATAGAGTGAAATTAGAAAAGAGGTAAATTTATTTTATCATAGTATTCTAGGTTTAGAGGAGACCAAAATTCTTAATGATAAACTTCTTCAAGATGTTTCTTTAGCTATAAAAAATGAAGACAATAGGAAACTAATGGAGCCTATTACTCTAGAAGAAGTTCATCTAGCTCTTTTCTCTTTTAATAAGGATAAATCCCCTGGTCCAAATGGGATCTCTATAAATTTTTACCAATATAATTGGGATATAGTAAAGGATTATTTATTGGTGGTAATGGAGCAGTCTAGGGTAAAACAATGCATTCCTTATAAAATAAATGCAACTTATATTACCCTAATTCCAAAAAATAAGGATGTTGAATTGTTTGATTCTTTTAGACCCATAATCCTATGTAATATGAATTATAAGATTATTTCCAAAGTGATGGAAAATAGATTAAGGTTGTTGTTACAAAAAAATATTTCAAAAGAGCAAGGAGATTTTGTGAAAGGGAGACAAAATCTGGATGGGATCATAGTAGCTCATGAAGTTACACATTCAACAACTTCAAGAAAAGAGAAAGCTATGATCTTAAAACTTGATATGAGTAAAGCCTATAATGGGGTTTTCTTTTTACAATTTTATATAAGTTTGGTTTTGGGAAAAAATAGGTTATATGGATTAAAGCTTGTCTCTATAGTTTCTTTATTCAGTGTTGGTTAATGGGTTAGTGATAGAATATTTTTAAGCCAAGAGAGGCCTTAGAAAAGATCCTATATCTCCTTATTTATTCATTATTATGGCAAAAGTTTTGAGTAGGAACTTAAATAAGGCTTAAAAATATGGGTTTATAAGTGGACTTAAGGTTAGAAATAACATCGATAACATTACCCATCAACAGTTTGTAGATGATACAACCCTTTTCAGAAGGGTAAGGATAAATGAAACCAAAGTTTTGAATATATTTTTAAAAGAGTATGAAAGAGCTTTAAGGCAAAAAATTAATAGGACTAAATCCAAAATTTACTTCCTCAACACTCCTGTTAATATCCAAGCAAGAATTTATAGGTTGCTTCAAATGGAGGAGGTAAATTTATCAATAACTTATCTAGGGATGCCTTTATTTGAGGGGATAATGAGGATAGATTTATGGAATCTAGTTATTAATAAAGTTTAAAATAAACTTCTAGCTTGAAAAGGTAGATGGTTATCATTAGCAGGAAGAGTGCAGTTAATTAAGTCAATCTTACAAGTCATTCCAACATATTATATGTCATTGTATTCTATTCCAAAATTGGTTGAAATAATTTTAATATTTATTATGCAATCCTTTTTATGGTCAAGTTTACATGATAAAAGAAAATTTCCTTTTGTGAAATGGAGCAAGTTGTGTGATGATAAAACTAGGGAAGGTCTTGGTTTAAGAGTTCTTACATATGGAAACTTAGCTCTTAGGGGAAAAGTTATTTGGAGATTGTACAAAGAGATTCAAAGACAATGGGCAAGAATTCTTCTAAGTAATTATGTTGATCCCAATGATCCAAGTTTAATATTTAATGCATTCTCTCTTCCAAATGGTTCTGCTCTTTAGAATGGTTAAAAAAATCTATTGATCTTATGATTAAAGGTTTAATATGGGTGGTGGGAACTGGAGAAAAAAATTCTATTTGGATGGATACTTGGTGTGATAAAAAAACCACTCAATTTAGATTTAGTTTTGAAACCTTGGATGAGATTACTTCAATATAAATACGGTGATAGGGTTTCAAAACTTTTGTGCAAGGATAAAGAAGGAAGATACAAATGGAAAGAATATTTTTTTACAAGTATACAAGACATTGATGCTAGGAGGTAATTGAGTAGAAAGATAAAAACCGTGATTATTTCAAGGGGTGCCAAGGATAAATTGATTTGGGAGTTGAATAGCTCAGGAGAATACACAACAAAAAGTGGATATAATGTTCAACACCAACATAATAATAATATCACTAGAATATGGAGAGATATTTTGGATAGCCCAAGCATTCCTAAAGTTAAAATATTTGTTTGGTTAGTAGGTCATAGAAGAATTTTATCCTAGGATAACCTTATGAAAAGAGGTTTTCATGGCCCCTCTTAATGTGTTTTTTGTAATAAGGAGGAGGAGAGTATTGATAATATCTTGGGACATTGCTCAATAGTTTAGAATCTATGGCAATGGATTCTTAATATGTTTGGTAAATGCATGGTGATGAATAGCAGAATTGAAGATTGGTTAAAGCAATGGCAGAGCACTTATAAAAGTGAGGCTTTATAGAAAATATGGGATATATCAAAAGATACAATACTTTGGACTATATGGCTAGAAAGGAATAGAAGAATATTTAAAGGAAAGGAAAGCATATTAGAAGTTATGAAAAAGAATATATGTTTAGCCATAGAGGAGTTTAAACCAACCCTATCAACTCAACCAATCCCTAATTTGGAAGCAGAGATTCTTGATAGATGGAGTCAAGTCATTAAATGTAATTATGATGTTGGGTACAAGAGAAGCAAAAATAAGGTAAATAATATAAAGTGGAAACCACCAGATGTGGAGTGGATTAAATTAAATTTTGATGGAGCATATAAAGTAAATCCATGACCAATAGGAGGAGGAGGAATAATTAGAAATAATAGAGGAGATATTTTGTCTCATTATGCTTTCAATTATGGATTTAAGATAAATAATGAAGCTGAAGATTGGGCATATTTAAAAGGGTTAAAAATATGTAAATAAATGGATTGGAATAGAGTATGTATGGAAGGTGATTCTATCATAGTAATAAATGTGATTTTGAAGAAAGCAAAGGCTCCATGGAACATACAAGAGATAATTGTGGAAATTCAAGATCTTGCTAAAGAGTTTGAAGAAATTAGGTTTACACATATATTAAGGGAAGGAAAAAAATATGCAGATAAGCTAGCCAATAGAGGGGTTTTGATTGAGGATCATGAAGTTAACATCTCCTTTCCATGGTTAGAGGAAGTAGAAAGTTTAGTTAAAGCTGACAAAAAATATTGATTGCCTAAATTAATTAATGATTAAGATTTACTTTAATGTTTTCCATTGGTAATATTTTTTTTATTTTGTAACATAATGTGTTTTCATTTAAAATATTTATTATAATTTTTTTTGTTGCACTTGTGTTTTAGGAAGGAAACTAGCAATCCAGATTTGGTAAAGCGAACTATGATAGTGCGATGTTTTGGAAATATTACTCTACTAAGATGCAACTCATAGATAGTAGATACTCTCATTTTTAGAATTGTGAAGGATGCTATAGAAAAATATCAATAAATATGCTAAATTCTAGAGTAATTATATTCATACAGGGATTTGAAAAGTTCTAAAAAATTAAAATCAAGAATTCAAACATTTTATGTAAAATGATGTGGGTTTCTAGCTATAACATCTCAATTGAGATGAGAAGTGTATCTATTTGTAAAATCTCACTCTAAAGAACATAGATGTAATTTTTTAAGGGTGGGGGACCCAATTACAACCCCTTATTATCAAGCAAAAAAAATAAAAACCTAGAGCTAGCATAAAAATAAGAGTATGATATATGGGTGAAATAAGAAACTCCATCCTTGATCTCTTCCATTTGCAAGAAACCTTCTAGAACCGACTAACCTTATTTTGATAACCTATTTGCTTCCTGATTTAATTCCCTAAAAACATGAGTAAAATAAATATTTTCAAAAATAAAAATCACCTCCAATAGTTCATCTCCCACTGATCTAAGCATATTATTTTGTAATTGAGTAGATCTATTCATCTAGTTGATGACCAAAGTAGAATCTCCAAAAAATTGTAATTTTTTCACATTTCTCTCTGAAGCACACTTCATTAGCAATATCAACACCTAAAACTTAGCAAAATTATTGGAACCTATCCCAAGACCTACTTTAAATTTGATATAGTGGGTATCCAAGAAGTACAGAATGTCCTTCGTGTTATGAAAATTTGATTGTCTCTGACTGGCCCCATCAAAAAAACCCATGGTTGAGATTTTTCAATGAAAAAATTATCTACTTGTTGAGGTTTCTTACATTTGCAAGGCCCTTTGTTGATTGAGACCACAGTCCTCACCTAAATTTTGACCTAAAATGGGGGTATTAACTTCCCTTGAAAAATAGTTGCATATTGTGCCAACCAAATACCCCAAAATATAAGACATGGTAAAGAAAGAAACAATTTAAGCTATTTTTCAAAAACTGCTATCTTTAGCATACCTCCACTGTTTCTCCTTTCCAAATATTTTGAACTCTAGTTATCTGTTCAACTTCTAACCAAAACTATTGAGAAAAAGAGCATTTGGTTAACAAATGTATGATGTTTTCCTTCTCTAACTGACACAATATATAAATACTTGGACCTTGTCTACTTCTCTGTAAAATTTTCCAAGTCAAAGCCTTATTTCTCAAAGCTAACCACATGAAAATAATTGTATTTTTTTGGGCAGATAATATCTAAATCTACTTCCACCACCAAGTAGGCCCTTGAGTATGAGGGTCAAAACTTGATTTTTAGCCAATTCTAGTTGAATACTGACCCCCAAATTTTTTGTATGTGCAAGAAATAGTATCCATTTTAGCTCTCAACTTGATATGACTCTTATTAAGTCTATCAGTGTAAGCCTTCCACAAAATAGTCTGCTCACTAGAAAGACCCAAGACCTGATTCTACTTCCAACCTTAGGTCTAAAGACTAGAAGAATATGATTCCCCCACTTGATGAAGAAATTAAAAATCCTTGTCTTGTAAAGAACCTATCATATCTTCTAGCAACAAAATGTTTTCTCCACAATCCAAAATAGAATCAGCCCCTACTCTAACTTGTTCACCATTGCCCATTTTTCAAGCCAAATATTTTCCAATCATAGGAAAGGTCTGTACTAGTGCCTTCCATTGAATGGAAATATTTTCTATGATTTTTTGTGGACTTATGATCCAATCCAAAAATTTCCTTGGATGAATATACTTCTATTAAATAATCTTCTTCCATAATCCTTATCTTGTTAGAATCCTCCATAAGTTATTTGCTACCAAAGAAGAAAAAAAATATGGATATTTTAAAGTCCCCATCCACCTTCCTCCTTTGTCCTAGCAATACTCTACCAATTAACCAAAGGAATTCTTTCATATTCTTTTCATCCAGTACAAGAAAATTTGAAGAAATGTTTTCTTATTTTCTCTAGAACTCCTTTGGGAATGAAGTCCAAGGAGTGCCAAAACATAGAAATTGCATCAATAAAAAACTTCACAAGTGTTAATATCCCACCAATAAACAACCATATATTACACCAATGGTTAATCCTAACTTCAATCTTCTCTTAAAGCCATCCCCAATCTTTCTTCCTGTAACTATTTAGCTTCAATACAAAACCCAAATACTTAAAACCTTCCTAGAAATGTAAGAGATTAAAAGGAAAACTTTTAATCAAACCCTATTCAATATCCTACTCTAGACCATTAAAGCAAATAGAGTATTTTTAAAAATTTATCTCCATGTCAGTAGTTATACTGTGTCTAAGATTTCCTTTAAATTTTTAGCTTCCCTTAAACTATCATTTGTGAACAATAATACATCATCAGAAGATAATAAATGAGATAAATAAAGGACCCTCATTTTGATACTAGACATGGATCCTACCCTCTTTGCATCCATAATAACTCTAGTCAATCCTTTAGCAACTAGAAAAAAGTGTAAAGGAGCTAAAGGGCATCCCTATCTTAGTCCTCTTTAGGATCTAAAGAATTTGGAAGCTAATCCATTGATAAGAACAACAAAATATATAGAATAAATGCATCCCATAATTCACTTTACTATTAGATAGCTAAAACCCACATGTAAGAGCATCAATTTGAGATACAACCAAATAATCCTATCATAAGCTTTAGATAGATCTAGTTTAAGGACCATTACAGGAAATTTTCTAGTTTTAATAGAGTGAAGGACCTCTTTTGCAGCTCCTATGGCTTCAAAATATTGTCTACCTGCTATAAACCCAAACTGCTCTTGGAAAATAACTTCAAATAAAATCTTCTTAAATCTAAAAACCAGAATATTTGCAATGATTTTATAGATATAATTACACAAAAAAATAGGTCTAAATTCATTAAAGGTTTTAGGCTTCTCCTTTTTGAGAATCAAAGCTAAAAAAATGGATTTAAAAGCCCCCAAAACCTGACCATGCAACCTAAATTCCTCCATTAATCTAAGAATATCCTCCTCAACAAGATCATAGAAAACTAGGAAAAACTCCACAAGTCATCCATCAGGCCTTGAACTTTTATCCTTTTTGAAATAAGTCAGGAACAAATTTCAGTTCTTCCTTTGTGATCTCCTTTATAAGTAAATAATTATCCTCCTCTATCACAAAATTGGGGAAGAAAGTAGTTAACTTTAAAATTTCCCCAATATTGACTCTATCAGGTTCTTTATAGATAGATTGAAAATGTTTTACTCCCAAATTTGCTAACTCAAAGAAACTCCTAATGAGGGCCCCTTTTTCATTCTACATCTCCTAGATACTGTTAACCTTCTTTCTATGGTTAGTAAAATTATGAAAAAACTTAGTATTTGCATCCCTTTTTTTAACCATACAACTCTACTTTTCATTCTCCATTCAACTTCCCTCCACTTCAAGAATTTATTCTTCTTAATTTCTAGTCCAACTAGTCTTGTTTTCTCCTCTTTAAATAAACCAACCTCATTATTTTTATAAATTTCTAAAATTTCCTTCTCCACCAACTTAAGATCTCTATCCATACTCTCCTTTTTAGTTGCAATACAAGATGCCACAATTTTTTTTAATTATTTTAAAATCAACAACAATTAATAACTCATAGAGTAGCATATCTTCTCCTTTTAGTTTTTTAGTTGTTGAAAATCTTCTTCCTCCAACCAATTTGGATTGAGCTTAAAAGGACTCATGGGTTTTGCCTCCTGACTTTCTAATTGAATAAGTATGGGATAATGATTTAAGCCACCTTCAATATCAACCCATAACCATTTTCTATCTATTTTATTGTGTAATAACTTTGAGATCAAAAATTTGTTCAACCTCTTTGAGATCCCAACTTCCCCAACTCTATTATTTTTCCACATAGAAAACAACTTTATTGGTTCCAAATAAATTAAACCAGCTTCTTCAATCTTATGTCTAAAGTAATCTACAAGTCTATCAAATCCTATTTTCCTAGCGGTGTTTTTGACATGCCATGTGCCAAGCATACCTTACTATCCCTATTACATCTCTAGCCATTAATAGACCAAATCCCCAAAAAATTAAATTACCACTCTATAGAAGATCCCAAATCCAAAGTTTTTCTCTTTCATAATCCTTCAAATTTGTCCTCTTCATTTTAATTTCAAATTCTTATCTTCCCCTATCTCATATTCATTTATTGCAATTCTCCTCTCCTAAGGCCATGGATTTCTATAAATTGAGGTCTTGGGATGGCCTTCAACAACACAATTTCATGCAACAAAACTCTATTAAAAGTACTTAAAAATATAAATTCAAGCAATCTGTCACAATATTTTGGTTAAGTCTTCTACAAGCAAATGGAAGGAAAACAACATATTGTTGGGTTGCCTCTCTCCCTCTATATTTCCTTTGCTTATTTGGTCTTATTGTGTTTTATTTAACATATTTATTTTACCATAACTTTGACAATATTATAAAAAAAAATTATTTTCTTGTTATTTTATCAAATATATGATGCTAACCATCTCATTTTATTTATTTCTTGATAGATTAATCAACCTCACATTTTATGTGTATGATTAGTCTAGCTTATATTCTTGCACCATTGTATTTGATCTTTCATTTTATACTAATTTAACACATAGAAGGTTCTAGCCCCTTAGGGCCACCCTTTGCACCTTTGTATCACATACCTCACAACACATCACCATATACTTATTTGTTTTCCTATCAAATTGAAAACACCATCGGGTTCCAAGCAGGCAACATTTTTTTAGTGTACTTTCCATTGATTTTGAGATCAAATCTCTATGTAAAAGAGGTCATCAATTCTCTAGGGACACATGTTACATATTTTCATCATACATCCTAGCACATTCAAATTTTTGTTCATCTATTTTTCCATCAAATAAAAAAATATCATCAGGTTATAGGTAGGCGATGGATTTGCTCTCAGTAATTCCATCATAGGTTTTCAAACTTTTCTTGCTTTTCCTAGAAGAAACAAGGGTCTGACCAAATATATCAAGGAAGTAGTATTCCCTTGATCAATAAACAAACATCTTGTCATTTCTTTCTATTTTTCTATCTACTTTGTATTTCTTTGCAAAAATATTGATGGTTGAGTGGATTCATCTCTTGGTGTATTTGCATATAGGTGGTGGATTTGGAATCATAGGAGATTTTCTTATAGGCGATATATTCATAGGAGCAATAAAATTAGGTGCTATTGTTACAAAACTTGCAGTTTCTATTTCCATATGATAGTTTGCTTAATGTTCTTATAAGATAGGTTCTTAATTTTTTTATTTTAGGAAAGAAAATAAAAAACATATAGTTACATTAGGATAGTGTTTTCTTGTTGCATTTCCTCCTTCAAATCTTGCCTTTGAAAAATAATTTTTTATTTTCTTGTAATCATATATGTTTAAATATCATATAGGTTATGAATTGTATTCTTGCATATCTCTTTACATTGCATCTTCCTTTTATCATATATTAAGCTTTAACTAGGTCCTAGAATATGAAGAGGATAACCTTTTGGTCTCCTTGGGAATGTAGATGTTTGTTAAATAAATACACAAAACATAGTCTAGATCTCATATCACATAATATCCCATATTTTTTTATGGTAAGAGGAATTTAGGTTTTTCCCGCATTATTGAGGAAAATCTTGAACACCCTCTTAAAATAACTATAGCAAGGAGTGTGTATGAGCATACGAGTTAAAATATCATATAGGTTAGAGATTATATTATTTAATATTTGCTTATATTTCATCTTATTTTTATCTTAAATTATGTTTTAACTAGGTCTTTGAATCTTAAGAGGAGAACCTTTTGGTATCTTTTGGAACATATATGTTTGTTAAATAAATCCACAAAAATGTAGTCTAGGTCTCCTATTATATAATGCCCCACAAATATTTGTGGTAATAGGAATTTAGGTTTTCCCCATATTATTGAGGAAAATCTTGAACAATCTCTTAAAATAACTATAGCAAGAAGAGTGTTTGATCAATCAACATATGAGAAAATTGAATAACAACAATGAATCCCATACATAAAAAATAAAACTAACAAGGAATGACAATAGGATAAAAGAGAAATATCATTGATGGAAAGCAAAAAGTCTCATCAATTTCTCATTAATACCAAAGAAAAAATCAATCATAATTTGGGGATAACTAAGTATAGCTCTAATAGCTCAAGTTCAAAATATGTTTGTAATTTATCCGATGACTCTTATTTTTAGGAAGAATTCAGCCTTGAGTTACTTGACATGAGAAGTTCTTACTACCTAGGAAAAGTAAATATTTAGAAGTATCTTTAGCAAAATGATGCACCTCCAAATGTTACATGCCAATAAATATACACCTAAAGTACTTATAAGTATTTCAATATGCATAGTGATGTCATTACATTGCAAAAATATTAATTTTTGAAGATCTTATTTGGGATCCATGCACTTCCTTTTGTGCTTTCACGTGTTAATGAGTGATTTTATCCAAGAGAGGAGCAAATCCCTTCTTTCTATGAGCACCTTGCTCCAGTATACTAGTGTTTACTCTTGAGGACTAGTAACTTTATATTGTATAATGCTTCACTCCTCAAAATCCAATCACATCAACTTGAGCAAATTGCATCTCTAGTCAAAAATTTACAAAAATGGGTTCCCAGAGTCCTAATTGGTCAATCAATGCACATATTCAAAATGGGAGGAATCACAAGGTATTACTATGTTTATGGAGACTTCATGAGGATTCAATATTTATTTTCAAGATATCCCAAATCCTACCTTTATATTTGGATGTGGAGTCTATAAATTGGTATAATTTTACCATAAAATTATAAAATTGATGGTCCTCCCTATCCTCATTAAGGTAGCAACTTCTACAATTTCTCATTTCTTAATATCCTTATATTTATGATGTCTTCAAAATCTCTTACCAAGTTCTCATATGGGTAAACTAATAATTCATTATGCCTTTCTACCATCTCATATAAGAGCATTTAATGTTCAATTTTCCTTGATGCTATTTTAGTTTCATCCTTGACCTTCTCTTTGATAATCACATTGACAATATCATCATTGAGGAGCCTCTTTTGGTTGTTAAACACATTCAAAAATCCATCATTGACTAACACTTGAATTTATTTTGTGATCTCTTACATGAGGATTTCCAAGGAGACCATTATTTTCCGACAATTTTATAGGTCTCTTTGGGTTTCAAGAATTTTCTCCAACTTTCTTATAGTATCCTCTATTTTGATCCTCATCTAATGTGCCTACAATACTGTAAAGATATCCAATTGTTTAAGCACCATTTTTTACCTCTCTATCATAACCAATTCTTCTTATATTTGATTATCAAGAATATTCAACAATCTGGCATTGACTAACCCTTGTATTTATTTTACGATCTCTTACACGAGGTTTTCCATGGAGACCATTATTGTCTTACAAGTTTATAGGTCTCTTTAGGTGTCAAGGATTTTTCTCCAACTTCCTTGTCTCCTCTCTTTTGATCCTCATTTGATGTGTCTATATGAAAAATATCTAATTATTTAAGCACCACTTGTCACCCGTTCATTGCAAACAATTATTTATCTATTTGTTGGATTGTCCTCACCAATTGGTTAAGAATTTTATTTGTATTGCATGCACATTTTATTACCATTTGGCACTTGTAATAGTGGGTCAATGTAATAGCCCATATCTAAAGCTTGATGTTCTAAAATATTACCATAGTATACACCCTTTCATGCCTTGTGATAGTAGGATGATTGGCATCATGCCAGAGGATAATAAGATAACCACATGCTCAATAACACCTTATCGACCTAAAATTTTGGCTAAGGCAAAGAAGTTCAACATTTTTGTGCAATATCAAACTCAAAATTTTTCCAAGGAAAAGGCATGGCATAAAAGGAAGGGTCATACTTTTTAGACACTGACATCATCCAAGAATTTGCAATGGGTAGAAAATTTTCAGACTCAAAATTTTACTAAGGTAGAGAGCAAAGCCTAGAGGAGAGTCAGACTTTAGAAGCAATGATGTCATCATAGAGGGAAGAAAAGTTTGGTACTAGGCATTTTTCCACATTGTCAAATTCAAAATTTGGCTAAGTCAGATAACTAAGGATAAAGATATTTAGACTTTCAAGGCACTAACGTAATCACAAGGGAAAGAAAAATTTGGCCTCTAGAATCACATCATATTGCTAAACTCAAATTTTTACCAAGGCAAAAAGCCCAACATGAAGAGGGCCAGACTTTAGAGAGGTTGAAATCATTTCATAATTAGAAGTTTATCCTAATATATGAAGCTCTGACATAGCATTTGAATCCTAATATTAGATAAATAATATTTTAAACCTATATTTTCAGCCAAAATAATCCCTATCAAAGATACAAATGACCCAGACACTTCTCCATCACACACTTAACCCTAAATAATTGGCCCAATCACCAAGAGGAGTGGCAAAAGGTGAACCTTTTAGAATATACCCAAAACTTGTTGAACGAATGTGGATGCCAAGCTCATGGAAGAAATAAAAACTAGCCACATTAGCACAATAGAATCGATATAGTTGATATGGATTGAGCTAGAAAGTGATGCACACGCTTTGCACTTGCCCCTATTAGGAATATAGATAATTTTTATATAATTATTAGAGCTAACAAAAAGGAAATAAAATATTATAAATAGATAAATATACCTCTAAAATAGGGTCATATCTTTAGTGTCTATTTGTATATGCTTGGAAATTGCTACCGTAAAATCAATATAATCAAGTGTTATTTGGCTTTTGTCAAAAAAGTATTGCAAAATTTATGAGAATGTGAGTTATGCTCATTAATGCATTTATGTTTATGCTTGTTGAATAGTTGATTATTTATGGTAAACTTTGTTTATTTAGATATCTATTTATATTGATTTTCATTAAGTATCTAAAATTCTTAAATAATGTATAGCATGATCTAAATGAAGTTATATTTTATGATGCTCTATTTGTTAGCTTATCTGTTAGGCCTTGTTATGATGAATGCAAAAAATTCTTATATTGTATATTTATGTGTTGTTAGTTGAATCCTTACCACATTTATATTGAATCTCTAACCCTACATCCTTCCCTAACCTTTGCATATATCACTTTGGTCTTAACCCCTTTTATTTTATTAGTTTAACAAGGAAATAACCTATTTTAGAGGTTGATCTTAGGATAAACCCTAGTCATTCAGTATTGGTTGAGATCAAGGGTGCATCTCATCCACTTAGGCATATTTTAAACCAATATTTTTTGGTATGCTCAGTGGGATGCAAATCTCACCTCCCATATTGAGTAGATCCTAGTAAAATTTTGCTCTATTGGATCAATTCAATCATCTAGTGACTCCACTATGAATATTTTTTATTTATAACCTAGCCATCATCCAATTCAAAGGCTTATGATCACAAGAACAATAAAAAAAAATCTAGAACAACCACTACAATTTCTATAGTTATCTTCCTTTAGATATAGAAGAAACAAATATCCATCTCCTTCTCCATATTCTCCTATAGAGAGTGTAGATATTGTGTAGACTCATTCTCAAGAGTTTTCTGACAACTCTAACTCAAAATTCATGGCTAGTCACAGATGGAATAACACCAGATCACTTAATTTAGTAAATATTAATGATATTTCCCCAGGTATCATCAAATATTTATTGACCAATTATGGCATGGGGAAGATGGTGTATGAACATTATCAAGATATGATTGCTTTGGCCATTATTCACAACATCCATGATGAAAATTTCATGGTGAGACTCCTTGCACTCTCATTTAAAGGGAAGATACTACATTGGTATTAGAATCTTGAGGATGGAAGCATCCACTCTTGGTATGAACTTGTTGAGTCATTCATTTGAGAATTTAATGAATTAGCAAACCCTTTCTCACTACTTATGCAGTTCACTGCTATTTAGAGACATCCTCAAGAAGCACTTACAAATTTTAATATCAAGTTCAATATAATCCTAGGAATAATTCTTCAATAGATTAGGCCATAAGATCCTTATAAATGCATTTACTATATTTGTACCTTCTCTCTAGACTTTAGACCTACAGATATGATAATCAAATGTAATGATGTTCCCACAAGTATTTTAGGTTTCTATAGCTACTGAGAATACCTTGATTTTAGTGGGAAAACTTACACCTAGAGTTCTCATGTCATACTTCCTAGAAATCATCGAATCCCTACAAGAAACACAACTTCTAATCATAGCTACACCTTTATTGACACCAATTACTACACCCAAGGCTTTACCTCTACTTTTAGCACCCACTTTGTCTACATTGCCTACTCCAAAGTCTAAGGAATGTCAAATTATGCAAGAAGTACTAAAATCATTGAAGAACCTGAGTAATGATGTAATTGTTATAAAAATATGAGAGCCTGAGAGGTATTAGCATAGGAAATTTTATTATGTTTTAAAATATCAAAGGGCTTCCACAAGAAATTTTGCCAAAAAATCTAACATAATTAATAGTAATTAGGAGGAAGGGCCATCTAACTCTTTATTCGAAGAGATATATTGGTTCTTGGTCCATAATTACCTACATAGCATAGACACTTGTATGATATATTAACATCAGGACCAATTAGATACTACATAGAAGGCTAAAAAAGCATAAAAAAGAGTAAACATATTATGGAAACCAAACCAAATAATGCTTATGCAAGATACCTTAGAATATGAATGCATATCTATCTTGACAAGGTCTGGTAAGAAACCTTTGCAAGTGGATCCATAAAAATTAGACCCTTTCTATGAATCCACCTCAACCTAACCAAAGAAAAAAATAATATCAAACAAAGCACTAGAAAGAGCAATTGAATATTAAACAAATAAATGTAGAAAAAGAGACTCAATAATATTTAAAGGAACAAACCCAGAACAAGCTCAAGTTTCCCTCTATGACAAAGCAACAAAGGATGGAAGCAATATAAAGTTACCAAAGGAGGTTTGATGAGCCAAAGAAGAAGAAAAATATGCAGCCAAAAATATTGGGGTTTAATATTGTAGAAGAATTGAATATGACCCCTTCAAAAGTGAGTATGTATGATGCTTTAATGATTCCCAAATAAATTTACCTAGTCTAAGCTTCATTAAATACCATTCATTATAACTATGTATCATGCCTAGAGCTAAACTTAGCTAAAAAATAATCTATTCTTGGAATGAAAAAAATATACCACAACCCTTCTACATGTCTTTGTGTATGGAGGGGTGGATCATACATAATTATATGGTAACTAGTGTTATACCTAAGGCAATATGTGAGGCTATGGGAATGGAAATACATGCAATTAATTTTTGGAGTATTACAGTTAGATGGCACACCAATCAAGATAGGTAGGGTAAAGCTCCTAAGGGCTAGGTGGATTGGTAAGTTCTAGTGTGGTTGGGTACTTATCAAGAAGATACCTAGGTTCAAACCTTGGGGGTGCCATTTAGCAAAGGAAGTAGTCTGATCTAAATCCTTTGAGTGCACGCTAGATTGATGATGATGGTACAAACCCTGAGCGATCGGTGGTCTCCATATCACATCGGGTCAACAACAACGAGACGACTAGGCTTGTTGGGAGCAGTCCCTATGGTTTGAACCCTACACTTACCAGTTACTAAAAATAGTGGTTGTAACCAACTTTCCTATGTAACCAAAAAATATATAGGTGGGGTAATAAAATATATACCAATGGTACTACACAAATTTCCAGAGGTGATTGTGATATAAAAAGTGGTAATGGTTGATATGGAGCCATACTTTGATACCTTTCTTTTGACTATTCATATATGGTGATCCTACACAAAGGAAAGAAAGTGAAGATTTATGTAGAGAAGCAAACTCCTTATCACATTGAGAGAATAAAGGAAGACTATGTCAATCTGATAAATGGTAAGATGGATTCCCTTGAGGTAATCATAGAAGAGTTGCAAATAGAAGATGAATTTTCCCTCAGAGATTTTAATACATCATTAAAACCGAAATAGGTACTTACTTTATAATGAATCCTAAAGAAAAAATACCTTTGGCCTTGTCAAATCAAGAACTTTAAAAATAAAATTTTTGGAAGCTTTACTTTGATGGAGCTAATTGTTGAAATGGAGCTAAAGCCGAGATAGTATTGATTTCACCTTTTGAAGGCATGAAGAATTTTTCTTATAAGTTGACATGGAGCTATACCAATAATGCCATAGAATATTAAGCTCTATACTTGGGCCTTATCAAAGTGGAGAAAATGGGAATCCAGTTGCTATTAATCTATGGTGACTTAGAACTAGTGGTGAACCAGGTCATGAATAAATGGAATAAAAAGTAACATTACCTTAAATATTACCGAAATAGAGTCTAAAATCTCCTACAAATATTTGAATCCATAAATATGAATGCAATTACCTAAAATAAAAATACACTGGCTGATGCACTAGCCTTCCAAGGAGAAAACTTCATCATGGTCTTAGAAATCTGGAAAATTTCAAAACAAGCTAGTTTTTAGGCCTTCCATCCTAGACAAAGTTACCTTCAAGTAGGTATTCAATGATGATGATTATATAGTAAGAGTTTTAGCTCAATAAATAGCCTATGCAAACATACCCAAAGATACACTTAGGTGTATAGAGAAACAAGATATAATTTAGCTAAAAAATAATGACATCACTAAAGGATTGATTACCCTCAAAAATCTCTTTGACAATAATGACCGATCAACAGACCAAAAGATGAAATTTGATGAGCAATAATTTAAGGAGGTTCAAATTGATCCCAAAATAACTTTGAATATTGGAATATATTGTTCAGAACATGAAATAAATCAATTCATTGCATTGTGCATATAATTTGGAGACATTATAACATGGACCTATGATGACCTTAAGTTCTATAGAAAGAACGTTATTTAGCACATGATAGAATTTCTACCTAATGTTAAGCCACTCTGGTAGAAACAAAGGCCAATAAATCTAGATATAGATTCCCTTATGAAGCAAGAGTTGTTGAAATTACTTAATTCCAAGATTATCTATCCCATAAAGCATTCAATTTGGGTGGTAAATCATGTCCTAGTAAGAAAAAGAATGGATATATTTGAATTTGTATGGATTTCAAAAATTTGAACAAGGCTTCTTTAAAGGATCACTATCTTTTGCCCTAGATAGATCAGATTCTATAGACAATTGTTGGAGCATAGATATTTTCTTTGGATTTAACCAAATTTGGGTAAGGGACGAGAATCAGTTCAAGACTACATTCATTATAAAATGGGAGACCTTTGCTTACCAAATAATGTCCTTTGATCTATTCAATGTCAGAGTTACCTTTCAAAGGGCAATGGATCTCACTTTTGAATAACTAGTGAACAAGGTAATATTGATTTATCGATGACATGATAGTATTTTCACATCAAAAGGAGTAGAATTTTCATCATCTCAAACTTGTATTCCAAAAGTGTCAAGAGTTTGGGATATCACTCAATCCAAAGAAGTTAGTATTTTTTGTCCATGAGGGTAAGCTATTGGAACATGTAGTTTCAAAATAGGTCTTAGTTATTGATCTAGATAGGGTCAAAGATATCTTGGAACTCCCAATTTCATAAAATAATAAAGCCCTATAACTTTTATTTGGACAAATTAATTGTTCCCATAAGTTCATGTCTGATTTTTCTCAGATATTGAATCCCATGATGAAGTTACTAAAAAAGAATGTAATATTTACCTAAAAAAGGAGAGAAAGGAAGCCTTCAAAAGAATCAAATAGTCCATAACCAAAGCTCTAATGTTAGCCAACCCAAACTACCATAAGGACTTTATTTTATATGTGTACGGTGAAAAGGAAAGCTTTACCACTGTATTGACTCAAAAGTACAAGGATCACAATGAATGACCAATAGCTTTCTTAATCCATACATTGCACAACTACGAGGAACACTAAATTTTTATTGAAAAATAGGTATTCTCCCTCTTGAATTACCTAAATAATTTGAGGCACTATATATCACAAAGCTAAAATTTAGTGTATGTTATGCATTCATATGTCCAAAATTTTATTTTGCAAGGGGAGAGAGCTAAATGAAAAGAGATATGTCTGGATTATTAAAATTCAAGAATATTATATAGAGATCCAACCTAATAAGTTGATCAGAGGCAGAGCTTTGTGCAAGCATCTTGCTAATTCTATGGTGTTAGAGATGAATATACTAATAGAGGAGCCTGAGAAAATACAATTAATAGATAACTAGAAAAAAAATTATGACTGGATCACTCACTTGGTTGATTTCTTTCAATTGTCAAAATTTTATATGGTCTTATCGCCTCACAAAGATAAATATATAGGCTACAAGCTATGAATTATGTAATGGTTAATGAAAACTTATATCAGAAGAATTTTGATGGATTTCTCCTTCATTGCATACATCCAAAAGAGGAAATTGAGGTTCTAAATGAATTTCATTTAGGCTTGTCTAGTGGCCATTATTATGGATAGATGATAGTTGTTGAAATTCTTTGGGCCAAATACTATTGGTCAACCATGTTTGTTGATACCTTCAAAGTGGACCAAGGATTCAAAAAATGCTAGAGGTTTATGAAAAAAAAGAGAAATTTGGCACTTCCCCTATAGTTGGTCATCATGGAGGAGCTATTTCAATAATGGGAGCTCAAATTTAAATCCCAACTCATCCATAAAACACAATTTTATCTTGACTACAATAGACTACTTCACTAGGTGGTCTGAAGTAGAAGCAACTAAGGGGAAAGATAAAAAACTATGATGATTTTTTTGGAAAGGCTAATAACTAGATTTGGCATCCTAGTGACCATTGTAACAAATAATGGGCCTATATTTATAGGGGTCAAAATCATAGAGTTCACAAGAAAATATTGCATATACATATAGGCTTCTTCCAACTATTATCCATAAAGCAGTGGACTAGAAAAATCTACAAACAAGAAGCTACTAAGTATTATCAAAAGGATAATTGGAGACATTCAAAGGAGCCAGAACTTAATGCTAAATCAAACTCTATGGGTAGTTCAAATTATAGTTTAAAAGACATTAAAATCCTTACCATATTCATTGATTTAAGGTAAATAATCCATCTCACCCTTGCATCTAGAATTGCCAGCAATGAAGCTAATTGATAGAAGTGAATTCCTAGATATGGATCCAATGGAGTCTAGGATGGCATAATTGCTTTTATTGGAAGAATGAAGAAATAATGCATACATTAATTTTTGGAACCATCAAGTAGCAATGAAGCACTGGTTTGATAGAAAATATTCTCCCCAAGAGTTTGATATTGGTGAATTAGTTTTAAAATGGGATGAATAAAGGACCAAGCCATGGAAATAGCAAAAGCTTGATTCATTTTGGTTCAATTCCTATCAAAATTTGGAAAAGTGTGAGTCCAATGCATTTGAATTGATAGATATGAATGGCCAAACTTTACTAATTTTGATAAATGACCAGAATTTAAAGAATTTTACATAGAGAGGAGTGCCCCAAGTTGTACCATATGTATATAGACATGTGTATAAATATACATAAATAAAGTGGTCATGGAAAATTTGAGTTGTGAAAAATTGATTGGCCAAAATAAAAACTGGCAACCACCAAAATTTAAATTTGAGTAATCATATTGGTCAAAAAGTGCAACAATCTTTAAATTAGCAAGCATACCAAGATGCTTAGATGTTGTGACAATTTCCAAGCATGATTTTGGTAACAAATAAAAAAATGTGCAAGATTCAACATTAATTGTGTGAGCGATCAAACTTTCTATACCCATGAATGCATTTTGTTCACTTGAGAAATTGAGCATTCTGAAAGTAAGGTAGTGTCGAGAGCAAGTGTAGATAAATTTTGTGTAAAGGTGATGAGTTGAAGCATTTAACAAGGATAACTGTAGTTGATATTGGAATTTTAAGGTTATGTAATAATGGTAGGTGGTAAAAAGAGCAAAAAATGCCATAACGGTCAGAAGGTGGCTAAGGATCTCCAATATTGAATGAGTAAAATTCATGACCTAGTGCTCACAAATAAGGCCAAATTCAAGGGTATCAAAGAAGCAGTGCAAGAAAAGGCAAAAAAAATCTTGGTTGATAGGGTGTAAGTGGTTGCTTAGCACTCATTATCATTATCATGCTTACCCAGTTTTGTGCATCCTTACCTGGATCTTGTCAAAGCAGTGGTAGACAACTATGAACCAAAGACTAGAATAGTGCAAATGATAATAAGCTAAATACTATTTTCCATAACACATAAATTCATCACACATGTTTTTACAGTAGGTGCTTACCCTGGTATGAATCCTAAATATTTTAATTCTGAAACCCAAAATGGTTACTATAAAGTTTATCTAGCTAATGATTAGTTTGGTAAGAAATTAGGAAAATCCCTTAACAGCCTTCCATAAGGCCCATTTAAGCTTCTTGAGTTCAAAAACTATCATGAAATATTTTCCATGTTAGTTGTAATATTTGGGTTAGATATTGATGAATATGTATATGATTACCAAGTGGTCATGGCATACAATGTTACCAATATTCACAACTATGATTTAACAATATCTAGGCAAAATCCTCTCATTTTCTTCAATTAGGCCCAATTTTTGAGCATAAACATTCACACCCAATTAATTGAACTTAAGCAAATGGAGAGTAATTGTTAGACTAAAATTTGTCATACCTGTGGATAGACATTGTGGCCTATACTTTAGCCAAAGTATAGAATTGGATGAAATTATATTACTCTCTATTTCAACCTTTGGAGAAGGTCGGATCCTTTTATTAATTATATTTTGATGGAAAAAGGGTTAGAAAGGAGTAAGGGTTAGAGAAAGATAGGAAAAAGTGGATGGGATATAGTGTGATAGCATTGGATCTTACTAGGTAATATGCTATAAAAATAGTTATATGATACTTAACAGACCAACCATTATCACCTACAATTACAGACTTACTTAGTTTATGATATTCACTTTAATCATTCCAACGATTCAAACAATTATTAATCCAATACATGTTTATTCGCTTTAATAGAATAAACTAAGTGTTTAATGTAACATAAATGACTTAAAGAAAATGTATACAAGCTCTAATCATTCCAAGGACTTCAATTGCTAGCAATCCAATAGGTAATCCAAATAGCAAAATTACTTTAATAGAATACACTAATAATTAAGTGTAATAGAAATAACTTAAAGTAAAATATATGTATAAAACCTATAATTGCATAGTAATGGAGGCCAAACAGTTATCACTTCATTGATCAACAACAATATTACAAAGCAATACCAGGTAAGGACTACAAAGCCAATCCTTTTAATGAGGTCTCTCTTCATATTTATAGTTTATAATTTTGAATTTCATAGTGGGAATACAATTATATGGTCGTTTGAGAAGATAGTCTAGCAAGAAACTAGAATTACTAAGTTGATAACTCCAAGCTTCATCTCGTGCACGAATTTGAATTTGATCCATTCATCTAAAATTGACTATATTATTGGGGCTATCATTTTCATGCTTGATTGTTATAATCTAGAACCAGTTAACAAGCACCATGGTAGTTGCAGGTCTGAAATGATATTTCTTGGAAAGTTGCTCAAAATTGAGCTCTTCATTTTGCTTTTAGAGCTCTCTTGAGATGAAATCATATTTTTGGTTTGATGACTTCACCATAAGATTTATTTCGGCCTCATGCACATTTTCTTTCATGTTATTTTATTTTATTTGCATCATCTCAAGCTCAAGCTTGAGAGTGATGATATCATCAACTCAAATGGCCCAGTTTCATGCACTTTAGCTTTATTTGCTTGCATATCGATTTCATGCTTTTGGATATCTTTATGTAGTTTTGGGCTCACTCTTGAATGTTCTTATGTCATTGTACGAGGTTGCACGATCTCAAGCATTGGGGCTTTGATCCTAGTCTTTAAATTTTGACCTACATGATCCTAGGACTCTCTTAATTTTGGTTGACATCATTATATTTATTGATCTATTTGTATGCAAAGTATTTTGCTTGACTTCTCACCCCTCTTTACATGATCCCATGCTCCGGATTTGGCTTGCTAATGTTAAGGCCAAAGTTATCCCAATTTTGGGTATTATGGCCTTGTATGCTTACTTTTACATATTTCCATAGAGATAAAGCTTCATGCTGATGTAGCTACTTACATAATCCTGACCTTGGGCATCAAAATTTTTAGCAAGCCTTCTATCTTCAACACACTTAGTGAATTTTGAGGGATCCAAAAGATATTTCTCTTTGCTAAGAAAATATGGTCAAAAATTTGACCCACATGTTTGGTGCCTCCTGAGGAATTTCTTCTCATAGGAATTGAGAACTTAGAAGGTATGGTTCCATTGGGTGTGCAGTCGATGTGGTGATGAAATTGAATGTGAGTGGAATTTTATCATAAATAGAAAATGACTTTTGTGAAATATGAAATTTTGTGAAATGAGTGATTTATGTAAAGCAAAAAATGTGAATGATGTGTTAAAGTAATGGTATATGATATGTGTATTTCTATTTTGATGCCTTTCCTTTATCTTTTACCCCTATGATGTTGGAGGTGTCAACTCATTGGCCGTTTCTTTTCTAGTGCTTTTGCTTGCTCGTTAAGCATATCTTAATAATATGTGGGTTTAGACTCATATCTTTTGAGGGAATCTCCACCTCATGAGTCTCTTCTCCCTCTTCATCCCTTTTATCATCTTTATCTTCTTCTTCTCCATAAAATATTTTCTCTGCTCTCTCAATAATTATGCAGACTCTTGCCCACATCTCTTGTGGAGGACTCTTGAGTGCATAGGCTAGTTCATGTATTTTCTTATACCTTTTTGTACAATGTATACTCATATCTCCTAGCTATATTATTATTATAGCAGAGACATTTTGTTCATAAATTCAAGCACCTGAGTTTCTCCAATGGGCTCTTTCCACTGATCTATCTCTAACTCATCGTGGGTAGCTTATTCTATTTGAGCCTAAAAGTCTTTTCTAGTTCTAAGTTGCATATCTTTATCCCAAAATCCTAGAAATCCTAATTCTTGAGCTTCTCTCATGGGTTACATGGTTCTTTCCATGACCCACCTTGGCGGGACTCAATTATGAAATAGACTATATATTGAATTATGTTTCAAATGCTTTATATTTTGCAATATTAGGGTTTTTATTACTTTAAGGATATGGTATTGTTGATGTTTTTGTTTGGTTATAGGACCAAGTACCCTTGAATATGGCAATGAAGTCAACCACTGAGATTGAGGTACCAAGGAAAAGGGAAATTATGATTAAGGTGGCTCAGGGTAACATTGAAAACTAAAATTATATAGATGCATGCACATTTTTTTGCGGTGATCATAAAAAATTCAACAATCCATAGCTAGAATTTGGTAACCTAGAAGTTACCATAAGTCTTCAGCTAGGATAGGTGATTGGATTTGAGATGAATCACCCACCTTGTTTGATGCATTTGATTTCTCACTTTTGTTTACATATGCATCATTGTGTAAATGGATTTGGTAAAGAATCCCCTTTAGAAATAATTAATAGATATAGAGGTTCTATTAATTCTTGGCCCAATTAAATACCATACTAATGTTCAATATTAGTATAGGTATTTTATTTGAATTAATCAATTAAGGGAATGAATAATATCTTTTAATTGTTTGAATTAAATTGAATTTAAAGTTATAATTATTGATGCTTTAGGTTCTATTTAAATCTCCCTTTTTACCTTTTATGGATTAAATGAAGGAACGAATGGATTTATTTGAGGCAAGATATTTTGAAAAAAAATAATCATTTTAAATTAAAATATCTCCCCTCTTGTCACTTTGGGTAAGCATGATATTACTTTTGGTAGATGGTATTTAAGTCCAAATTGGACTTGAAGCATTGGGTAGATAGTTTTCCTTGTTAAGAAGGTCAAATAAGGGAGTAGGAGGATTCTTTTGGAAGGCATTCATATATAAAAAAATTATTGTAAAGGAGAGGAGGAGGCCATGGAGAGTATAGCTTGAGGAAATTGTTTGAATGAGGACTCTATCATATCAGGTGTTTTAATTTGGAAGATTTTACCATTTAGTTTGCTTTGTTTGAATCTTTGAATGAACTCATACTTTTTGTAGTGAAATCTTGTTAAACATTTGAATGTTTTTTTTTTTTTTTGTGGAAAACATCCCAAAAGGGATGCCACTTTCGGGTAAGACCCAAGGAGGCAGGGGTATCCATTCTGCCAAAAATGCCGAGGACTCGGATGGCCTACCACCTTTGACATACTCAAGGAGCAAACAAACACACAAAACCAAATTAAAAAAAGAAAATAACAACAAAAATAATAAAATAAAATAAAAAACAAACTCCTTGAGTGTGTCAAAACCAAAAGCACAACCAAACACGCACAATAAGATAAAAGAAACCACAACACAAACCACATAGAAAAACACAAGAACCACATAACAAAACACAAACAAGACAAAAACAACAGAACACTACAAAGACATAACCCAAAAAAACATGAAAAATAAACACAACCAAAACCTAAAAATTAAAATAAATAAAATAAAAATAAAAATAACCAACAATAGACAATAAACAAAAACAAAAAACATAGAAAACACTCACACATAAAAAAATGAAATAACACAAACAAAGAGAAACCCAAGAACAAGAACGAAAAAAACACAAGAACAATAACAATAAACATAAAAAATAACAAAAAACAAAACAAAAAAAACACAAGAACAACAAAAAACAACACAAAGAACACAAAAACAAAACAAAACAAAAGAACCCACCCACCTTAAAAAACTAAACAAAAAAACAAAGAAGACAAAGGAAAAAAATGAACAAAACAATGACCTATCTAGACCAGAAGACTATTAATGCAAGAATCAACAGAGGAAACAAAATAAAGAATAGAATGAGCTAGGGAACTAAAAAAAACTGAATGAACCAAAGAGAAACAAAAAAAAAAAACAAGAAGAAACTAGGTACCTTCAGAACTGGAGCCATCCAAAGAAATGATAGAAAGAAGAGCTTCCCTAATTTGAGAAGCCCACCATATAGGAGGGTGGCCATAACAAGTAAGATCACCTTTGTCCAAAGCCCAATTAGCTAAAGCATCAGCACTCTTGTTTTGATCTCTGACCACATGATTGTAATCAACTTTCAAAAATCCCATCTGGATTAACTGAATCTTCTCAATAATTCTTTTTATTCTCCAATCCACCTTATGATTCTTAGGAGTCTTCAAGAGATTAATCATAAGTTGAGAGTCAGACTCAACTAACACCTTTTCCCATCCAACCTTAGTAGCCTCCTGAAGGCCTCTAAGGATACCATACCCCTCAGCAAGGTTATTGGAAAGAATACCCAAATTCTCAGCAAAAGTAAAAACCAGGGAGCCATCTGAAAGTCTACCAATTCCTCCCACACTGGCTTTTCCAGGGTTCCCTCTAGAGGCTCCATCAGTATTGACTTTTCCAAAATCCTTAGGAGGAGGTTGCCAATTTCTAGTCCTATCCATCTTACTAATACTCACATTCCCTTTAAGTTGGTTGCCCTTAGAAGGTTTAATCTTCAATCTTTGCATCACTTGATCCCATATTTGGTGGGAGTTTTGGGGGTGATTAAGGAGATGATGGACTGATTCAACTAAGTTGGCTATGGTCTTTTGCCAAATATAGTGAATATCCTTCCTATCTTGATTAAAATTTCGGTTGTTCCTTTCATTCCAAATATTCCAAAGAAGAATGGTAGAACCCATCCAAACTAACTGCCTAATAAAATGATCAACACCCTCTTGATTAGGCCAATCCCTCCAAAGTCTGTTCAAAAGTGAAAAAATTGGACCACTTGTAAGCCAAGTAAAGTTGCCATTCTCCTCCATAGCTCGGAGGCTAAAGTACACTCAATAAAAATATGGTTGATATTTTCTACATTCTCTTCACACATTTCACATCTAAAAGGGCCATGAAAACCACGCTTCATAAGTTGCTCACCAATAAGCACCCTACGATGCAATAAAAGCCAATTAAAGAACCTCACCTTAGGCCAGAGCTTTTGAGCCCACAATTGAGAAAATATGTCAGAAGAATGGTTGGGATTATTATGGCATAAGGTCAAATAACCTTGAGCAACTGAATACTCACCCTTAGTAGTGTTGTTCCATCCAAAACAATCTTTTTCATGGGACCAAGAGAGGGATCTCATATGAAGGATGCCTTGGATATCTTGTCTTTGCCTTTCTAGGATTTGAATAGGCCAGTCCTCAATAGGGATCCAATATCTACCAACCTTTGAATTACCAGTATGGTACCGACGATAATTAGCCACCTTTATCCAATTAGCTCGGTGAAGCTCCTCCATCCAAGGCCTCCAATCGAGAAACCGAGTTATCAAAGGCTTGTGACCATCCCAAGAATCTATCCAAAAATTTGCATGTTGACCATTATGAATGATCCAAAATAATTTTTTCTTTATCAAATCCTCACCAGTCTTAAGAACCGCTAAAATGGGAGAACCTTTGGTAGGAAGTTGATAGCGAACAAGGTCTTCAGGACTTTTGTTCTCGGCATATTTAGCACGGAGATTATTGGCCCAAAGAGCATTGGGGTTATGCAACATCCTCCAATATAATTTAGCAGCTAAAGCTTTGTTGTTATTAATTGAAGATCGAAATCCTAACCCCCTTCACTCTTAGGAAGACATAAAGTATCCCATTTCACCAAGGCCCATTTTCTTTTCTCCTTAGTACCACTCCAAAGGAAACGATGACTGATTTGATCCAATTCTCGAAGAACAGACCTTTGGGATATTCAAAATAGAAGAAACATAAATAGGAATAGCTTGAAGGACTGATTTTACCAAGGTGATTCTACCCCAGAAGAAAGCCACTTGTTGGTCCACTTTCCAATTTTCTTCTTGACTTTGTCCAACAACCAATTCCAATCTTTATTTTTTTGCCTTTGAATATTTATGGGAATACCTAAATAAGTGATTGGAAGAGAGGTCTTCTTATATCTTAATTTATCCAAGACCATGGCTTCCTGTCTAGCAGAGCAGTGAAAGAAAATAACTTTAGATTTGTCTTCATTGATCAACTACCCAAGTAGCCTTAGAAAAATAGCTAATGATTTGCTTAAAATTAGAAGCTTCCTTAACCGTAGCTTTACCTAAAAGGGTAGAGTCATCCACAAATTGAAGATGAGAGATAGGTCTAGCTCCATGAGCAATGGTAACTCCCTCAAGGGTTTTGTTTTCCCTCTTTTTGGTTATAGTCCTACCCCAAGCATTCAGCAAGAATGATGAATAAATAAGGGGATAGCGGGTCACCTTGCCTGATACCTCTGGAAGCTGGGAAAGACCGAGAAGGCCTGCCATTGATAAGAACTAAGTAGGAAACTGAAGAGATACATCCCATAATCCAATCCATCCAATCCTTAGAGAAACCAAATTGCCTCAAAACTTTGATAAGGAAGTGCCAATCCACTCTATCATAAGCTTTGGATAAGTCTAACCGGATGAACATAGAAGGAGAATTTTGCATATCCATGGAATGGATGGCTTCCTGAGCAAGAACTATCTCATCTACTATTTGACGTCCTTCCACATATCCCCCTTGCTCGGGGAAATAATCTTATGTAAAAGAGGCTTCAACCTTTCTGCCATGATTTTAGTAATAATTTTGAGAAGAACATTACATAAAGCAATAGGTCTAAAAGCTGAGATATGATCAACCTCTTGAGCTTTTGGAACAAGAGTAATATAAGTTTTATTGATAACCTTCAAAATTTCTTTGGATTTCCTGGCTTCTTCCACCACCTCTAATAAATCAACATGAAGGATATCCCAGAACTCTTGGTAGAACTCAATAGGAAAACCATCGGGACTTGTGGTTTTCCATTTTTGCATTTTAAAAACTACTTGTTGAAGCTCATTGATAGTAACGAGGAGCGAGTCAAAATAGAGTTCTCCTCGAAGTGATAAGAGAAGGGATTGCTTGAAGAACATTTTGTTGAGAAGCTGAGTCAAGAGGAGTAGCAACAAAAATATTGGAAAAGTAATCAACAACAATAGAGTTCATGCCATCCCAAGTATAAACAACATCTCCAAAATCTGATTTTAAGGAAGAAATAAAGTTGTGAGATCTTCGAGCTAGAAGATATTTGTGGAAGAAATTTGTGTTTCGATCTCCTTCTTTGAGCCATTGAATTCTAGAATTTTGCTTCCATAAGATTTCTTCTCTTTTTTCCCATTCCTCTAACTGAGTTGTGAGTTTAATTTCATCTGCACTTCTCTTCTCTGTGAGGCCATCTAAATGGATTTTCTTATTCAAATTTTCAATATGAGCAATAACTTCATGTTTTTTTTTATGAACATCCCCAAACTCTTTCTAGTTCCAAGTCTTGATTTTGGATTTAATGTATTGCAATCTTTTGGCAAAACAGAACATCTTAGTCCCATGCCTAGGTTTACCTTCCTTCCACCATTGTTGCACATGAGGTCTGAAGGAAATGTCTCTAAGCCACATTAATTGAAAACGGAAAGGAGAGAAACTCACATTGGTTTTCCACATTTCCACCATAATCGGCCAATGATCCGAACCAGCATTATTAAGAGTCTTCACTTTAGGAATGTGACCATGGATTAAGAAATTTTTAGAGAGCAAAAACCTATCCAATCTCTCCATTATACAAGCTAAGCCTTGCCTTCTGTTAGACCAAGTCATAAGGCCATTATCTGGTTGGATATCCACAAGATGGAGGTTTGCAATATATTCGCTCATGAGGTCAGTACTTTTGTCCAAATTTCTATTTCCCCCCTTTTCTCATCCAGAGAGAGGATGGTATTGAAATATCCTCCGATCAAGATCCAAGCTTTAGGAAAATGAGAGATAATATGAGTAATATCCTTCCACTGTCTTCTTTTTTCCTCCAAAGAAGTCGGGGCATAAATAGTAATGCGAGCATAATCTGGTTGGAATGTCTACTTTGAATAGCTATAGCCAACAAACCCCAATTGCCAACCATATGGTGAATAACTACCTCTTTTGGGTCCCAAAGACAAGCAATGCCACCCGAAGTCCCTTGGGAACTGAGGGAAACCACTTTTCCAATTGGCCAAATTTTACTGGCAATTAAGTCCATATCCTCCATTGACATTTTTGTTTCTTGAAGGAAAACAAGATGTGGATGATTTATCTGAATCATTCTTCTAATTTCATTTTGTTTTGAAAGACTCCCTTTGAGTCCTCTAATATTCCAAGTGATGATCTTCATTAATACCAGGGCTAAAAATGTTGGGAAGGGCATTAATCTTACCTTCCTCTACAAGCTTTTCACCTTCTTTTACCATATGATATTGATTGGTCTTGCGACCTACTTTTTGATTAGAATCCATCTTCAAAATTTTTTCCCTATTTCTTGACTTATTCCAATTGAATCCGAGATGGCTTCTAACCTTGAAGAATGCTCATACACAGCCAAAATTTTACTAGATGGTTCAATGGAGTCTATATTGGGACCTGCATTATTTGAAGTTTTGACATTTGAAATATTGTTTTTCTTGTGTAAATTTTCTCCTTTTTTTTTTCTGTTGAAAACCTTTGATTTGTTGGTTTGTCTCTGAGTTCTTTCCTTCATATTTAAATTGTGTTTCTAAGATTTCAGTTTCCATTATTTCCTCTTCCTCACTTGGGACATCATTTGTGGAAAGGATTTCAAACATATTAGCAAATGAATTTGATTGATCCTTCATTACTGGTTTTTTCGAAGTGTTCTTCTTCTTAGGTATTTGGAAACCTGCTTGAGTTTATATCTTCTTTCTTTTGATCGGGAATTTTATTTGGGCAAGCATTGGCCAAATGACCATATTCATGGCAAATTCTACAACGAAAAGGAATGTTCTCATAGTCCACTACTTGCTCCCAAGTGTCTTCCCCAAATTGTAATGTGATCTTTTTAGGTAGGGGTTTGTCAAAATCCATTAAAACACAAATTCGAGCATAAATAATATGTTCAAAATTTTGAGTACAATCAGGAGTCATCATAAAAGTTCCTAAAGAGTTTCCAATTGAAGAAAAAATAGTAGGATTCCAAAATTCAATAGGGAGGCCAAAGAGTCTAACCCACACGGGAGCTATAGAAGGCATCTCTTCTTTGGCTTTAAATTTAGTATGCCAGGGCTTCATGAAAAGCCCTACCCTTCCAAAAAACAAGGACCCCCTTGAAAATTTTTCTCTCTATCTTCATTATTAGCAAATAAAACAAGAAAATAACCATTTGGATAAATAGAGATTTGTAACTCACCTTTAGTTTTCCAGCTTTTTGCAGCCCATACTTTGAAAGCAGATAGACTCGGACGAAAACCCACGAACCGACAAATTAGTCCTCTTTTTTCCAAATCTTCAATGCCAGTCTGAATGTTACCCATATCAAGCTTAACAATAGGAGTTCCATCAGCTGCTTTAAGACATCCTGACTCTGTTTTCCTGGGATCAATCTTAGGCATTCTTAGAGGTTTATGAGAAGCCCTAGTATTGATATTAGCATTGGGCTGAGGTCTGTCCACCATGAAGGGCATCCCTAAAATTCATTTTTGGGACTGAGTCTTCAAAATTCTTACCCTTGACAAGGGTTTTCATAGTAGAATTATTTTGTGGGTGCACCTTAGCACTAGATTCACTTGAGATATGAGCCATTTTTTGATCAACTGCTTGAAACTTATTTCGTGGTCTCTTTAATCCTTGCCCTAGACGCCATGGAAAGGTATGGTTTTCACTTTTCTTTTGTGCAGCAAATTGGAAGTCGTTGTCACTCAAGTTCATAGTATGATCTATTGAAAGATAGTATGATCTATTGAAGGCCCTAAAAACCAACCTCTGGAGCTGCTTGCACTCAACCCAGATGAAACCCTCGCATAGCCGCTTGCCAAATATATCGTTCACACATAGGGATGTGCTAGGATCTGTGTTGCTCCAAATGATATGAAAATTGGTGGAGACGTTCTAGGGTTTTTCAGGCATCTACCCTCAAAATTTTAGCTCAATCCGAGTTCGGATGAAAAACATTTGAATGTTATGTTTTATAGAACCTCTTAGATTTCTAAATGTTTTAAGCTTAGTGATCATTCTCTACATTTTCTTGAAATGTTTTGCTTGTCTGGGCTGATGTATGGGTTTCTCCTTAGAGCCTTACTTCTCTAAGTCCTGTTCGGCCTACATATAGCTTCAAACTTGTATCTTCATTGGATGTTACTTATACCTTGCTATAAAATATTTTTTTTCAGATTACGTGTTGCCAATTTTAGTGCTTAAATTTTTGTTGAATCCCCCCTGTTAGCTCAATGGAATTGGATTTTTAATAGTGTTTATTGTCCATGGTTGAATGGTTCTTTCAAGCCATGGTTGTTTGGGTTTGATAAGTTTGGTTTTGTTGTCACCCCCTATTTTTTATTGATTTACTCTATTTTAGACCTTAAAAGCAGTTGGCCTCCCCTATTGAATTGACCACATAGATGTGGTCAAGGCTGCTCCACATGGTGGTCTGCTCTAGGCCAGTTGGAGGGTGTGTTCATTGACACGTGGCTTATGGTTTTTGATGCATGGTTTGAACTCATTTGTTGATTATTGTTTGACCATTATTATGTCCTACCATGTGGTAGTTCATTTTTCACCTATGTTATTGTTTTTCTCAGTTGTTAGGGCTGTTAAAACCCCATTTTTGTGTTTAGGATGTGGGTTAAATCCCACATGTCTAGTGTGAGAGTTGACTGGCACCAAATAAGCGGAAGAACATCCCCTTAGGGGTGACCATATCTAGGTTGTCATGAGGAGACCACTTGAGTTGCCTTGGTATTAGATCCAGTGGTTGGGCATGAACTATGTTGTTGTTTGATCATACCATGTATTGTTTGATCCACCTCTGTATTTTTTTTCGATTGATTGAGTTAGTGGTCATAGCTATGAAACCCCATTTTGAAATAGAATAATATTTAATTCATTTAAATTAAAAGAATGATATTTAGTTTATTTTGATTAAAGAAATGGGTTTTATGAATATTTAATTAGTTAAAAATATGGGCTTTTAATTGATTAAATAAATGGGTTTTTATGAATATTTAGTTAGTTAAAAGTATGAGCTTTTTTTTATTGGTAAAGAGGTTTTGAAAGGTTCTTGTAACCTTTTACAAAAAAGGAGTCAAGCCGAGGAACACTCCATAGGATAGACGCATCAAACTAAAATAAAAACTAGAAAATGTAAGCCTCTTGTAGCACAAAAGAAGTCCTCTCAGGACCACTGAGGAGGAACAGATAACCCATGCAGGGGTTGAAAATAGGTCACTCTCAAAAACCTACATAGGGACAACAACAAAACAAAAAAAAAAGTAAGAAAACAAAAGAGTCCCATGTAGGGGAAATTGAGAAGAAGATATAGAGTCCAATAGGATAGAGATCCACTGGAAAAAATAGACACTAATTATTTGGTTACCCAACTACATCATGCCCATTAACCCCCACCAGAATTTTAAACTCCTCTAGGATCTCATATTGATCCTTGTATTCATCTAGGAGAGTCTCTGCATCCTGGACGCTCTCCCTAGGGCCTTCATGATGTCATAGAGGTCCTATAGGTGGCCTCTTTTAGACATATTAGACTAGCAGGACACTCTGGAAGCCAAAAGAGGGGGTGGTTTTGTGGAGGTGCCCTCAAAAGGGTGGTTTTTCTTAGGGGCAGTATGCTACTTAACCTAAAAAGTGAGTGAGTTATCATAAGCATCGTTATCAACCATAATTGGGGCCTTGCACTTACCACTACTATCTTTGGCTCTGGTGGAGCAATGGGAGCTCGGTGTACCATCCATCTCGATGTTGAAATCAAGCATTAAATTAGTTCTTGGAAGTGCATAAGTGTCCCCACTAGCTACTCCAGCATCTTCTATAGGTCCCACCACCGCTCCCATGGACCTTCAAGTTTGGCACTCCAAAACATAGTGGTACATCAACAAATGCAATCCTTGGTGTAGAGGAAGAGAAGAGACCTCTATATTGACATTGAGGACTGATCTCTCAATAAACTAGAAGAGATACTTTGATATGTTAATTGTCTTCCCCAATAAATGGTTGAGGAAAGTGATGTGGAAACTTCACAGCATTGCATCGAGACTATCTAGTGTAAATATTGAAGGACAATCACCATTACTACATACCACAGCTTCAGGAGAGTATCTCGTTGTAGACACCTAAAATGTGTCATGTGTAGGGGACTACTCATATGGTCATCCTAACAGACCATATGAATGATATTGAACCATTCCAATATAGAGTAGTGGTTCTAACCACTCAATTTGGGTAGAGTTGATCTACTCAACCTTAGCTACGGTTGACACTCATGGCTAATAGAGCTAGTTTCACCTTAGAGCCATGGCTAGCCCTAAAAATATTTTGAATTCTTGAGCCAAGTCAAATGTAGTTACAACGGCTATGGTAATGGATTTCAAGCGATTTTGAGTGAGGAAGCATCCAAAACCTTCCTCCCAACTGTTCCAACCTGCTGGTTCTTGATATTAGCTTCTCCATGAAGCTAGACCAAGGACTTGAGAAGGCTATAAGACCCCCCTTCAAATTAGGGAAATATAGTAGAAGAGTTTTGCATTGAACGCAACAAAGCTCTACCGAATTGTGTAGTCATTTACAAAAAATTGAGGAGTGCGTACTTGGTACCAATTTAGAAATCATGATTGCATTGAAAGCTATGGAAGTTTCAAGAATCTAAGGAGATCAATCATCCCAATTGAACCACTTCCACAGCCAATTCAGATTATTCACATTGCAAATCCGTGCAAGAACACAAAGGTGACACTTGATCATTAATTCCATGGAAAAAATTGAAGATCCAATACCTGATTACAAGAGCAAGAGGATTTTCTCCTCAGCTGTGATTGTCAGCCATGACTAACAGTTCTAGTTGTGCCTTAGACCCACAGTGAGGGTTTGATCTCAGATTTCCTTTATTTTAGTCACAGATTTCCTCTTTCAAACATGTATTTAGGTAGATCTGACTTAGATTAGTTTTACTTTATGCATCTATATGGTTAAATTTAGGAATAATAGGTAGATTTGCTTCCATTTTCTTTGCATTTTTCAATATAGAATAGCTTCATTGAATTTGATGTATTTCAAGTTTTAATGGTTAATTAGGTTGCCTAATTGCTAGATTTCATTCTTTCTTTATAATCTTTACAACAATATAGAGATTTCATGCACATATTTACTAGTTTACATGCTTTTTTGCTATCTTTTTCATCATTTATGCAATTTCCCATCAAAAGCCTCATCAAGAGAGGTCTCCTTTGCTATTAACCCCTTTTATGTTATTTCTTGAACATAGGTTTAGAGGATCTGAGCATTTCAAGTCGTTCTTGGTAACATATTTCTCCAATTGTGTGAGAAGGAGGCTATCTTTGGCCTTGAGCAGTTTGTGTCCATTATAAAAAGTCAGTGTATTGCACCATCCCCTTTGATGGGCCTTTAAAATTTTATCAATTATATCAAGGATTTGGTTATCCCTAAGAGAAATGTATTTGTAATCAATATTTGGAAAATATTTAATAAAATAAACCTTATTTTCTTGTTAACTTCATTGTTGTCCATATTTTGATGCTTTAATTCTTGATGTTAATTGATGCATTAGTTAGGTGTATGCTTTTTATATCATGATATATGGATATCATGGTGGAAACACCACAAATTGTGTGATAACTGATGGATTCTTGACTACTTTTTTTTTGTAGGTGTCAGTCATGCTTTATAGTCATGGTGCATAGTCTCCGTCATGCTTGACAGCCGCAACGAATAGTAGAGCAAAAAAATAGATAGGAAGTAAATTGTCTCTCCATAAAACGAGGATTTTAGGTAACCCTAATCCTCTACTTTTCTATTTTTTTACTATTTTTATTGCATTAGGTAATTAACTAATTTAGATAAACAATAAAGAGAAAATATCATAAAAAATATTATATTATCTGTTAGCTGCGGCTAACAGCCACATCTAGCACTATCAGCTATGCCTATCAAACATAACTAAGTTCTTGGTCTACAGTTCTATCCCACGGTAATAACTATTGCCTACTATACAAAATAGTGGCCAACAGTCATAAATTATTTATAGAGTTTACCTATTGTGGCCCAATCAAAGGCCAATTAGAGAATTTAAGTTGCATTCCCTAAACTTCATTTAGATAAATTACATGCATCTTTATTAATTTGAAATGATTTTATCTTAGGCATGTAGGAAATAGCATGTATGCTTGGTGTTGCATTTTATTTTTTATGCAAAGTTAAAATGAACACACACACACACACACACCACGCAACATTTAAACGTTGGTAAGTTGTAATTCATATCCAACCACTAGTAGAGCTCAATTATGGTGGTAGTCATTTCTATCCGTTGGCTCAACTCTCATGAACCTTATTCTTTTGGCCAATATCAAATCCAAGATCTATCCTAACCATGCAAAATAGCATGCATTCCTCTTCAGATGGGTGTGTCATTGTGCACAAGGTGCTAGGTGAGGATCGGCAGGACCTGTCCTCCCTACCCAGGTGTGGGTTTCATCTCCACATTTCAAGGGTTTTATGTGATCGTGACTTTCATTGTCGATTGTCGATCTGTGAGTATACAGGTTAAATACAATTAAACTAAACAAGTATATCATAAAAAAATATGAAAACATGATGAGAGTTAGTTTATGATACAACACACCTAAAACACACTCAAACTAGTTTAGGGCTCACAAAGAAATTTTAAAAGAGATAATCATCCTTGTTTTCTTTGTTTACTTTAAAATCCACATACAAGATAATACATATCATGGTTATTACATGGAGAGGTCGATCTTGGCATAAAATCAAGGTCGAAGTCGAGGCTCAACCTAATGCAGAACACAATGTGTCAAACCCTCAATCACAAGATTCTCCTGAATGATATTCGGCAAGAATTAGAGGGGACAACTCTATGCACAGGGGTTCTCATTAGAATACCCCACTTAGAGGAGGTAATGTACACTCCTTGTGAGATAAATTCGAGCATGGAAGATCTCAACATGGGTTATTCAAGCATGGAATCATATATCATGATCGTACACCTCATGGATCTACTAGATCTAGTAAAGAGTACATCGTTCTAGTAAAGGGTACATCATGGAGGAAGGAACTATAACCAAATTGGTTCTCATCCATACTCGAGCTAAGGGTGGATCAAGGCCCTACCAGTTCAAAATAGATAAGTAGAAAATCCACCTATTTAGGTGCATGAAGAGAGGGCTACTTCAAAGAATACGCCCGCATAGACTCCAAACAACAATAAACTTGATAAGTTCACATTTGATATGTCTAAATTTTGAGTCAATGGTACTCCACCACATGATTCATGGTACACTAGAAAACTTGATGGTATTGATAGAGTCCTAGAGAAGTTAGGGTATAAACCCTCAGTTGTGCACTCTCATTCTATGATTTCTCACAATGATAGCACATGTAGGACTATCAGAGAACTAGGGGAATGCTCTAAGCATTCTTGTAGCATACTTGCCCCATCAACCCATGTGGGCATAGATCACAAATAATAGTAGAATGTAAATATTATCTATATAGATAAAGGCAAGAGTGTTTCAAACAAGCCTGTTGGGGTTCACACCAAAAAAGTTGATCAAACAAAAAAAATCCACCAGAGACCACATATGACCGATCTTATAGATCAATCACAAAAATTGGTGTCGAAAAAAAGGCATAAGATCTTCCAATATCAATTGGAATATGTACGCGTAGAGCATGAGCACCTCAGAAACAAGGATACTCAAAGATAGAAGTTACTAAGGCAACATATTTTTGAGCAATGCATGCACGAGCAATACATCCTTGACCAAAATGAGTGTACTAAGAGAGATGATCGATTGGATTGTACCAATTTATTCCCTTGAAGTGAATACAAGGAGAACTCTTAAAGGTGAGCTACTTTGTAGCTCGAATTGCACCCTAAACACATTGAAACTCGTACTCGCCACACAATCCAAAACATGGTGCAACACCAAGTGCTTGAACATCATGGACATACGTAGTATGAGGAAGTATCAGGAGATGAGACATAATAGGAATATATTGAGATCTCCTTAGTGGACATGGAGTATGAGCCTAGTCCTCCATCTCAACTAAAGAATATTTTACCTCCAAAGGCTCCTCAAAGACCTCTCAGAGAAGAATAAAATTCTATCTTTGAAGGCCTACAAGGCCTTTGTAGAAAATTTTAGAGCAATTGAGAAACAAGGGATGGCTTACCAAAATATAACCTTGAACAAAATATATAATGAGCCTTTATGCCCATTCCATCATATCCCAATCACTTCGAGATGCCAAAGCTAGAGAAATTCCAAGGAGAGGAAGATGCTTAGGAATATGTGATGAGCTTTATGGATATGTGCTTTCAGATATAAAGCAATGATGCTCTATTGTTGATAACCTTCATCACAATCCTTTCAGGCCCTACCCGAGAGTGGTTCAACCAACTTAAGAGCCACAACACAACCAGCTTTGAATAGCTAGCCAATATGTTTCTTGAATGCTTCTCCTTCATCATAAAGAAGGTAAACCTATCCGATATGGTTGCTCTAATGCAACATGATGATGATCCGATCATGGATTATGGAAAAATATGGAGAAAGTTGATGGTAAAGTTACCATTTTCCATTTCGACCACAAAACTGACTTGAATATTTACAAAGAGTTGTACGAAGCACATATCGCTACTATTGTAGTTGCAATAATATCAAACATTTGAGTAGGCCTTGGAGCAAGCCAAGGTAATTGAGGACATCAAGTTATAGGAGGGTAACTTGAAGCTTTGAAACAAGGAGTGGAACAAGAACATCCAAACTTTAAATCACTAGGCCAAGTCGGCCCATGTGAATTAAGTGGTGTTAAACCTTTAGAAAGGGGATAAGGGGTAGCAATAGAATTATCAGGCCCAACCTCCTTTGCATAATACAACCAACACAAAAATAACAAGAAGGGTAAGAATAAATAGCAATGCCCTCCTCGCCAGTTCACACCATTATCAAAGTCGATGACATCGATCTTCCATCAACTATGCAAGGCTAATACCATTAACTTACCAGAGATCAAGTTGCAAGACCCTAACCAACCCAAACCAAAAGGGTATAGGGATGATTAGTATTGCTCATACCACAAAATGAAAGGACATGACATTGAAGGATATTATAGTTTCAAACATGTGGTGCAAAACATGATCAAGAAAGGTGAGCTAATTGTGGAAAATCCTTAGTATTTGAACAACCAAAATATGAGGATCTTCAAGAACCCCTTACCGAATCATGATCCATCAAGGAACAATGCTGGTCATGTGAATCAAGTGCAGGTAGAACCGCCAACTCAGGGATTCATCGGCATGGTCAAAGTTATCATAAGAAAATGGAGGTATAAGTGAAAAAATCCACCTCTAGCTCCAATCAGGGTTTGAGCTATGCATCTGCAAAGGCCAGCACAAAAAAATATGCCAGGCCCACCAACAAGACCAGTGGTGACCATCAAAAGTAGACTAGTTAAAAGTCTGTAGACAACCCTAGTGAAGTTGTCAATATATGAACTAATTCATTAGTCTCCTAAGCATAGGAAGATGCTCATGGATATTCTAAGGTCAATTGAAGTTCAGTCCTAGGACCCTAAAGTATTTACAAATTTTATGGGAAATGTGCAACAATGTAGTGAGTCAGTGATTCAATTTCACAATCACAATATTAAAATAGTTTCTACTACTACAGCAGACCCACCACTGCATATAATTGTATGTGTTAACTACACATTTTAAATGAGTATTTATTGATACAAGGTCATCAACAAATATTATTACTCCATGGCATTGACATATCTAAAGTTTCTAAAATCGTACATTGTACCTTCTACCTTCAATTTGAGAGCATTTAACGATGCACTATGCTCAATGATAGGTACTATAGTTCTTCCAATTCAGGTCAAACTGAATACCATCCCTATGATGTGTCATGTAATAGAAGGTGCAATGCAATATAACATCCTCTTGGGAGGCCTTGGATTAGAGAAATGTGTTGCATTCCCTCAATTTACATCAATGTATTAAATATATACATGAGGGACAATTTCATGTGGTTCCTTTCGACGAGGAACCATTTAAATATGTGAACCTAACATATTTGCTTGGAGATTTCAATCTCCCATCAACATACCTGGATATACGGTCGACATCACCCATAAAACATCTAGAAGGTAAACTAAAATGAGTGTGTGCAATACCATCCACATCAGCACCATAGGTATCAGAGCACACAACAACAACTTTAACAAATTCTACGACATTCACGATGCTTAGGAATGACAAGAAGCTTAAGGTAATTATGGGCAAAAAATAGCCAAAGCAAGTGCCCAAAGTAGCAACTATCAAGGTTCCTAGTCCCATAGACGAATGGGAAGCTCAAAATCAATTCGAGGAGGCACCTCAACCTACCTTACCTAATTTTTCATCTGGATCATCTACACCGTAGATGACCATCCATTTTGTTAATCCTGGACTAGCGAAGTATATAGTGCAAATGATGACATTCACACCTTTTATCGAGACTGCATAAGACATGGTCCGACCTCAAGCCCATAGCTTTCTCATAGGGATGATGGTACTACTGGGGGTACTACCCAACCAAACAAATTTTATCTATGGAGGGCTTGACAAACTTGCAAATTGTACACCCATAGATAAGAATGATGATGAATCATTCTCGATGAATATTCATTATTTGTCTAACCTTGAGTTTTCCTTGCACTATTTTGAACATTACCATTGGCATGGTTATGGTCTAGGATTATTTGAGAAAGGGCACTGAGTTCCAATAGAACCACAATATTAGTTGTCAACTGATAGGTTCAGGTTAGGCTACCATATCAGAGGACACGACAAGCTTTTAGTAGCATATCTCGATCATATGAACCTCAGTTTAGGGGATAATATGGATTGAAATCCTTATCACCCTAACCCTTCCTTCATACGAATGGGTAATAGGCTGGTGACTTATGTTTCTATAGAACTACCTGAGATCTATCATGATAACATCATGGTAGAGGTCAATCTAGTAGACATTCCAAGAGTTGACTTAGATATTGAAAGTCGTGAAGCTACCGATGATACTAGTATGCAAATCAATAATCTGGGTATAACAATAGACACTAAATTAGAATTTTCTTCTGAAGAATTTCAAGCTGAGTATATTATCGAAAGTGATGGACCATATTATGATTCTAGAATAGATGATGATAAGAAATCCTCAAACAATGAATGATATTAGGATGAAACTGAGTTGGCCTACTTAGGCCCTCTATATTTATGTCATATGTTACCCATAGAGACAGTGGACAAGAATGAGATATCCCTCATTAATGATAGTGGCTATGAATAGTGGGCCTACTTTGGGCCTCATCTTAGTAATCACCCTATTCCAATCGGTAGAGGTGAAGGACTCATATATGATAGTGATGACGAGGATGAGATCGAGAGAGCCTATATTGGGCCTCACTATTTACGTCATCATCATGAACCATTTTACATCGATGATGTATCGTAGAGTCTATCCTGGCTCACACCTCAGATGAAGATCACCCAATTTATATATTATTTATCATATAGTATTCCCTGATCCACTGACATATATGTAGCTCCTTGAGCCAAGTGATCTCATCCAACTATATGTTCATAGACCAAATCTAGAGATCCCCATACCCCATATCCACATTTTGGGTGTGTGAATAGCACAAATAAGGTAGAGTCACACACACATGGTCTTGGAGATCTAATTCATTCCATCAATATGATATCCATTGATCTAACCAATCAACTTCACAATACAACCAATCCCTCTAAACCATTATGTCTTAATCTAGATGCTATTGATTGGGATCACACTGATTCACCACTAGAGTCTGAATATTTCTTCCCTAATGAAGAAATATTGCAACCTTTCCATTTTACTCTAGGATTTGCACATGATTTTTATCACACTAAGGGAAATTTCGATGCAAGACCCTTAAACCTAGCTGATGACATCCACCTGATTCCTATGCCTCACCAGCTTGAGGAGGGATCACATATGTTAGTAGAGGAAACCTTTGATGTGGATATCAGTGATGGTACCACTAATCCTAAGAAGATTAATTTTGGAGAGAGTCTATCTATTGATGAGTATGCCAACCTCATCCCTCTACTGAAAGAGAGACCTTATCTCTTTGCTTGGATATATAAAGATATACCGGGACTAAATCTAAAAATGATTACTCATAACCTTTTGCTAGACCCCTCTAAAAGACCTGTCAAGTAGAAGCTCATGAAGATGCATCTAACCATTGCTTTAATGGTTAAAGATAAGTTGTAGAAGTTGTATGGAGAATTTATTATCTCCATTGACTATCCAAAATGGGTATCAAACATGGTACTTATAGGAAAACCTAATAGAAGGATCCATATTTGTACGGATTCCAGAGACCTCAACAAGACAACACCCAAATATTCATTCTTGTTGCCCAACATAGATGCTCTAGTAGATGCAACTATAGGTCATGAGATGCTCTCCCTTGTAGATGGTTTTTTTTGTTACAATCAAATTCGTATTAAAGTCGAAAACCAGCACAAAACTGTGTTCACAACTCTATGGGGAACATTTTGTTATAAAGTTATGCCATTCGGCCTTAAAAATATTGGTGCCACATATCAGCGAGCCATGACATACATTTTTCATGACTACATGCACAAAATATTAGAATATTATATCAATGAATTATTGGCAAAGTCATTGCTGTGTTCAGAGCATGTAGAGGTTGTCAAAAAGGTCTTCGATCGCTTGATAGAGCATAATGTTAGGTTGAATACCAAGAAGTACGTATTTGACATAACTTCAGGAAAGCTCTTGGGATTCATCATTTCTAAATGAGGAATCTAAGTTGACCCAACGAAGATCAAGGCCATACTAGAAATACGTTCTCCCACAAATATCAAAGAACTAAGAAGCCTACAAGGCAAATTAGCATCCATAAAGCAATTTATCACACAATTATCAGAAAAATACCAACCCATGAATTAGCTGCTATACAAGGGGGTCCCATTCAATTGGGATGATGACTATCAAGTGGTCTTTGCTGAAATTAAGCAATACCTAACAATGTTGCCAGTCCACCAAGACCAGATGTGTCTTTCTTGTTATATATATCAGCTATTGACTTTGCATTGGGAATCATGTTGACCCAAAAGAATGTGCAAGACAAAGAGCAAGCGATATATTACATCAATCACACCTTGGTGAGTTACGAGCTAGGATATGCATACATGGAAAAGCTATTTTTAGTAGTGGTATTTACAATGAATAAGTTGCATTATTACATGCTAAGTCATATGACGTATGTGATATCCAAACAAAATCCTTTGCAATATATGATGAGCAAGACGCACTGTAAAGTGGATCATGCTATTGACAGAATTCAATTTGGAATTTATCAGCCAAAAATCCATCAAGGGATAAGTCATAGCTGATTAGATAGTAGAGGCACCTCTCAAAGATAGTAGGCCTCTTGTCATAGAGCTTCCTGATGATGCAATATTTGCGTTATCAAAATCGCCCAAACTTGAAGAACCATATAACAAAGCTTACATGACTTTGTTCTTTGATGGTTTGAAGTGTGAGCAAGGGGGTGGTGTAGGAATTATCTTCTTCATGCTATAATGTGCTCCAATTACCTTGTCATTTAAGCTAGACTTTCCTTGTACAAACAACAATGTTGAATACAAGACCCTAATCTTGGGTCTCCAAAAAACCATCACCATGAAGATTAAAAGGTTAAACATCTTTGGTGATTCCATTCTCATAGTCAATCAAGTGAAGGGACTTTTTCAATGTAGGTATCCTATCCTAAAATCTTATAAGGATCTTGCTAACACTTATCTAGCTCAACCAGAGTGGTATGACATCGAGGCAATCCCTCGTACATTGAACAAATTTGTAGACACTATGGCATCTTTGGGATCTTTAATACCTCAAAATTTATCTATCGATTTTACTACCATTCATGTAAATATGTTATCGCATGCCATGATACAATGTGAGGCTTTCAATAATAAAGAATTAGTCAACATGATTCATATAGAACCAAACCATGAGTGGTTCTATAAAGCCAAAGAATTTCTCAAGAAGGCACCTTAGGGGTCTTTGATCTCATAGGGTCCTATAGGTAATGGAACCACCATTCACCACAAGGTTGTATCCCAGTCTACATTTGTACATGGCAAACCATAAGAGGAACAAGTCATATTGTTAGTCGAGGTAAAATCTTATCAGGATTGGATATCACAATTACATGACTTCCTAAATCTTGTTTTAATTCCTTAGGGATTATTGTGTGCCACGAAGTGCACATTCAGATAGAAAGTGACAAAGTATGTCTTGTTAGGAGACATCTTATACCATCAAAGCTATGATGGAGTCCTCCTTCATTGTATTGAGATCCAAGAATCAACTTGGGTAATTTTTTAGGCTTATGCAGTACATGCGGTGGTCATTTTAGCGGTATGGCCATCATCAAGTGCATCCTTCAAATGGGTTATTATTGGACCCACTATGGAGAATTATTGCACTGTGTATGTCAAGAAAAACATTAAATGTTAGCATCATGCTAATCTTATGCACTTGCCATCGCAGGCCTTACAACCCATTCAAGCGGCTTGGCCATTTTCTCAATGGGATTTGGATCTAATCGGTAAGATTTATCCCTCGTCATTGGGCCGACATACATTTATTATAATGGTTACTGAGTATTTTACAAAGTGGGTGTAAGTAATCCCATTAACAATGATAACTAGAGCATGTATTGTGGAGTTTATACTTCACAATATCATAAGTCATTTTGGGATACCATCCAAAATAATTTTGAATAATAGAACACCATTTAACAATAAAATTGTAAGGGCTTTAACCTCCAAGTACAATATACATCATAGTTTTGTGACTCCATACTATCCATAGGCAAACGAGCAAGCTGAGGCTTCAAACAAGACTATGGTAGCCATCTTGAAAAATACGGTATAAGAAAACCACAAATATTGGCACATCCAGCTACCCCTTACATTATGGGCTTACAGGACTAGCATACGAATGCCCACTGGGGCAACCCTATTTTCACTAGTATATGGCACTAAGGCCATTATGCCTTAGAGTTGGATATTCCAACATTGCACGTCGCATTGAAAGAGTTCATCGATGATGGCACTTCATGGTAAGCTCACTTCGATTAACTAATGCCCCTTGATGAGCATCATGTGAATGCCCTTGAGCATCTCCACATTTATCAAGAGCACTTAAAATGATCTTATAATAATATAGTCCATCTGAGAGACTTGAAAGTTGGTGATCTTGTGCTGAAGTAGAACCAACATAAATTTACGGCTAACTGGTTAGGTCCGTACATCATCTTTGAGAAGATTGGACCTGGAACATATCACCTAACATCGCTTGAAGGTGTTGAAGAGCTTGAACCTCTCAAAATTATTCATATTAAGGTCTTCCACACATAAATTCAAAAATTCAAAAACATGGAATTTTTCAAAATCCATAAAAATAAAAAAGTGATAAAATCTAAAAATATTGTAAAATATTCAAAACATCAAAAACATTTACATTATGCATTTTCATTTTGCACATGCATCCATTTAATTACATTGCATTAGGCATTTCCATCCATATAGCCTTGCATTAGGATAGGTTGTGTTTGCAATCTTACAAATGACACCACATTTGTATTTTAATCATGCATCTATGCATCATCATCTTCCATCATCCTTGTGAGTAATTGTGTTTTTCAACACAACCCCTCCCGTTGCTATGAGGAATATACCAGGGTTTTCCAATCATTCAACCATACCTAGTGGTCTTCTCAAATTTAGTAGAAATATTGATTTGCTTTTTTAGATGAGGTCTAGTTTTGAGAGCACTTAGCATATCAAAATCCCATCACTAATCAACACATTAATAATCCTAATTAGGGTAAGAAAATATGAACACGACAAAGTGATCCTAGTCATCTTAAGTGAAAGGTTTTGTTACTTGCTCATTTTGTGATGCACAATGGTCTAGAGTGTGGGTAATTGGAAAAAGGACAAGTTCCCCCCTACTCGAGAAATCCCTTGCTTACAAAAAGGAGAAAAATCCCAAAATCAAATCAAATCCCTTGTTCAAAACAAAAGAAAAAACAAAAATACAAAATAAACAATGATTTTCATCACCAAGCATGAGCAAGTATCCCAATAAAATTGAAGAAAAGAAGGGAGCGAAGAGCTTGAATCCTTGGAATGGTCAATACTCGAAAGTCATAGAGTGATCCCCAATATAGCAATGGGCTTAATTAATCCTGCCTAACACTGGGTAGGTCTAATAAATTTACAAATGAGCTAGCTTTAGGTGGCCTATATTGCCTAGTGGTCTAGTCCAACTAAGTCCAAACTTAGTATCAGGATGGACATTTTGTGATCCTCACTATAGCAATGGGTTAAATGAATCCCGCTTGGAAATGAGGTAGTCTTATGTCTCATCTAATATATTCATTTGCACACACAGGAATAATGAATAGCTTGGTCTTTCATAGTAAAAATTTTATCTTTCAGAAGTCTAGTATAGCCATTATACAACTTTTGATAGGTCAACTAGGGTGTTTGAGTTTCATAGAAAATCTCAAAAATTCCCAAATAGCAACAAATCAAATCAAGCCATCAATAATCAATTTATTTTTATGAGATTTTTTTTATTAAGGGGTGTTCATAATAGAGAACATATACCGGATGGATATCAACAATGATATTTATACAACCATTGACTATTTTATTCATATTCTTTAACTTACAAAAGCTTATGAAGAGAAACAATATATCATCTTGTTGAGCAAGGTGCAGCAAAAGTATTGTCATTGTTGTCAACACAGTCAGATAGATCTATTGATGCAGTGGACAGGAAGTTCAAAAGCTATTCAGATGCAGAAGACAGGAGTTCAAAGGTTATTTAGAGTATGTATAGTGATAAAAAAAACAAGTAAGAAAAGTGTCGCAATATCGCGACATATACAACAGGCAAGAAAAACTGTCGTGATTTCATGACATGTTGGAAGATAGAGAAAAAGCAAGAAAAACTGTCGTGATTTCACATGTTGGAAGAGAAAAAAATAGGAAAAACTGTCACGATTTCGCGACATGTTGGAAGAGAGAGAAAAAGCAGGAAAAACTGTCATGATTTCGTGACATGTTGGAAGAGAAAAAGGCAAGTGGAAAAACTATCGTGATTTCGCGACATGTTGGAAGAGAAAGAGAAACTAAGAAAAAATGTTGCGATTTCATGAGAAGTTCAAAGAAAGAGAACAAGTAAGAAAAGTGTCGCGATTTCGCGACATGTCGCATTTTCGCGACTAAAATAGGAGAGAGAAAGTAAGTTGGAAAAGTGTCACAATTTCATGACATGTCGCATTTTTGTGACTAAAATAGGAGAGAGAAAGTAAGTTTGAAAAATATCGCTATATCACGACATGTCGCATTTTTGCGACAAAAGAAAGAGAGGAAGCATACGAAAGCAGAACTGTCGTGATTTCATGACAAAAGCAGAGAAGAAGACTTCGAAGGTAGAAGTGTCGCGATTTCGTGCCAAAAGCAAAGAAGCTAAGTATGGAAGCAGAAGTGTCACGATTTCACGACAAAAGCTAATTTGAAGACTACGGAGGCAGAAGTGTTGCGATATCACGACAAAAGCAAAGTCGAAGTCTATGGAAGTAGAAGTGTCGTGATATCACGACAAAAGCAAAGACGAAGTATATGGAGGCAAAAATATCATGATATCGTGACAAAAGAAAAGACGAAGTCTATGAAGGCAAAAATGTCACGATATCATGACAAAAGAATAGAGAAAGCGTATGAAGGTGAAAGTATCATGATATCATGATATGTATTTTCGCAGCAACAGTAACAAAAGAAGCTATAGAGGCAAAAATGTCACGATTACAGGTCATAAATGTGCAAGTCAAGAAGGAGTACCGGACTGTAATGAGAAGTATGACAGTGGACTAACATCACTATGGTGGTTACAGGGTCTGTCTAGAATGAAATCATCAAGCAATGGATAAACTAAACATCTTCTTGAGTTGAAGCCGACGAAGACCGATGACAACCGACTAAAATTAGGGTTTATAGTTGTTATGAAATCTAACTAAGATTAGGGTTTTCATCATAAAAATATTATTATAAAAGGAAGGATGTTTGGAGAATTGAAGTGAATTCGAATGTGTGTGAAATACGGTCATTGTGCACAAAGAGTAAGTCGTGTCGAATCATGCTAAGTGTGAAATTTGCAAAGAGAGCAAAGTGCAAAAAAGGGAGAAGACGATCATGAAGTTCGACTGTAACGAAGTAGAGTGCGCGAAGTGATTGCATAGAGAGATCAGAGTGCGTATAGAATGCAAAGGTGAAGAAGACCAGTCAGGGTCTTGCAAAAGCAAAGGTATCTTACTATCAAACTTATAGATTCAAATTGAAGTCCAGGTTGCAGCTTGGCATTAGGGGTTGGTGCTCCTTTTTGTTGGTGCAGATAAATAATGGGTTGGTGCTCCTTTCTATTGGTGTAGATAAATAAGGGGTTGGTGCTCCTTTTTGTTGGTGCAGATAAATAAGGGGTTGGTGCTCCTTTTTGTTGGTGCATATAAATAAGGGGTTGGTGCTCCTTACAGTGGGTGCTAGTAAATTTATTATAAAGTTGGTGCTTTGCAAAGGCTAGATTTGGATGGTAGTCCAAGCAGTCAATTTTTGAGGAGTAGCCACATTGGTGAACCTCGTTAAATTTTGTGTTGTGTGATGCTCTTTTATTATACTTGTTGTATCTAGTAATAAGTTTTAATTTTTGCAGTATTAAGAGCTATAAATTTAATTTTAAAGAGCTACATTGATTCACCCCCCTCTTAGTGTCATTGTAAGACTAACAATTGGTATCAGAGCTAAGTTCCTATACAATCTTAACCATCTAGGGTGATCTTGGAAGTAACACAATGGCAGGTGGTGAAGGCTTCTCATCAAACAAAGCACCATTGTTTGACGGATCTAATTACGCATTCTGGAGAATCAGGATGCAGACATATCTCTGTGCTTTGGGCTATGACATCTAGGATTCAGCAGTTAGTGGATACACAATACCCATCACTCCTCCAAAAAATGCTGACAAAAAGAAACTGTTTGAAAATAACTCAAAAGCAAAGAATGCTATCATGTGTGGATTAGCAGACAGTGAACTAGTAAAGATCATGAGCTATAAAATGGCAAAAGAAATATGGGACAAACTGAGGAGTATTCTGAAGGAGACGATAAGATCAAGGAGGCCAAGTTACAGACACATCGAGCTCAGTTTGAAGCATTAAATATGAATGACAATGAAAACATTGAGGCATATATGCTGAGAGTTAATGAAATCGTTAATGCGATTAGAGGACTTGGCGAGGATATCGAAGACTCTACCATCGTGAAAAAGGTATTAAGATCTCTTTCTCAAAGGTTTGATTCTAAAGTCTCAGTGATAGAAGAAGCTACAAATCTAAATTATTTTAGTATAGATGAGATGTATGGTTCTTTGAATGCATATGAGATGAGGATAGGAAGATCTAAACCCATAGATAGAGAAGCGTCTTTTAAAGCCCTTAAAAATAAAAACGCAAAACAAGAGTCCGAGGAAGAAGAGACATCAGATGAAATGGAAGCAAACTTTGTTAGAAAACTAAAAAGGGGAAAAGGAAAATATAGAGGAAAGCTACCATTTAAATATTTCAACTGTGGAGGCGTTGGGCATTTTGCAACTAAATGTCCACTTAATGAGAAGAACAAAAATGATGAAGGATCGCACCAAGAAAGAAGTGATTGGAAGAAGAAAACAAATTTCAAAAAAGGCAACTTCAAGAAAAAAAATTTCATCTCCAGGAATGCCAGTTCATCAAAAGACAACTCCGATGAGGATTCTGAAGAGGAAACAGGTGAAGCTCTTTTCATGGCATTTGAAGAAGTAAAATCATAAAAGGAAGGAGTGAACTCTGAAGTATGTGGTGAAAACCCTAAGGCTGAAGTAGATATAGAAGGTGAGTTGATATCTACGCTTTAAGAGTGGAAAATAGAGAGGAAAAATAACAAGAAAATTTCAAAAAATCTTGAGGATGCAAATGAAATCATAACCAGTCTGAAAGTATAGACAGAAGAATACAAGAAAATATCTGAAGATCTCGAAGTACAAATTACCATGAAAATAGATTATTGCTGCAAACTAGAAGAAGAGAATGTTGGTTTACGGACGCATATAGAAGAGATGAATCACAAAATTAGTTGCTATCACAAACGCGAAGAAATTTCTATGAAGCTGGATAAGATTATAAATGACCAAAGGCCTGCAGGCATCAAATTTGGTCTGGGTTTCGTCGAAGGAGAATCATCAAATGGATCAAAGGCCAAAAATGTAGAATCCATAAAGAATGAAGATAAAAAATAGGTTGATCAAGGAAAAACATCTCATGCAAAAGAAAGCAATAATGCCAAGCACAAAAGGAGAATTGACAATGATGGATTCACCAATGTCACACATCAAAGAAGAAGAAGACCTATGGCTCCTACGACAACATGGCAAAGACCATCACCCAGGTTCAATTATCCCTTTTCTGGTTTTTGTTTTAAATGCAATGGCTATGGACATAAAATCTCATACTACAAATATAATGTAAGACCAAGGAATTTCACCAGTAGAAATGTTTTTTCTCCTTTGATGAATTATACAGTAGAATGTTACAATTGTCATAATTTTGGGCACATTGCAAGAAACTGTAGAAGTACATTTGCATCAAATCAATTTTAGGGAAGAAAATTTCAACCAAATAGGATAAGACAAAATAGAAAACTTCTCGAAAAACATGCACAAGCTATTGATAAGGGAAAGGCAAAACAAGAGCCCAAAACTACTATCAAAACAGAGTGGAAATAAAAAGAACGACTTAAGGAAGAAAAGGAATCCTTAATCGTACAAACAACATTTAAAGCACAGAATAAATATGTACCATGGATACTTGATAGTGGATGCTCCAGTCATATGATAGGTGACAAACAAAAATTTGAGAAGGTGGTTCAGTAAAGTTTGGAAATAAGGTGGTTCAGTAAATTTTGGTACATAAATATGAAGGTGGTTTAGTAAAGTTTGGAAATAATGATGGAGCTAAGATAGTTGGAAAATGTTTAGTTAAAATTAGTGACGAAAAAATTAAGTCAGAAGAAGTCTTGTTTGTGGATGGTTTGAAACATAACTTGTTGAGCGTAAGTCAGATTTGTGATAAAGGTCATGAAGTAGTTTTTAAGAAGTGGGGTTGTGAAGTCAGAAAAACAAATAGTGGAAAATTGATAGCAATTGGATCAAGGACATCTGGAAACCTATACACGCTCTCAAAGACTTTAGAAGGAGCTTGTTTTATTGGACAGGAAGAAGAAAATTGGTTGTGGCACAAGAGACTCGGTCATATCAGTTTTGATAATCTAGTAAAAATCAATTCAAAAAGGGTAGTGAGAGATATTCCCACCATCAACAAACCTACAAACAACATTTGTGCTTCATGCCAAAAGGGGAAGCAAACTAGAGTCACATTCAAAACAAAAGAGTACTACACAAGCAAACCTTTAGAACTAATACACACTGATTTATGTGGACCCATGAGAACACAAAGCATAAATGGTGACAAATATTTTATGTTGTGCATTGATGACTATTCCAGAATGACATGGATATTTTTCTTGAAGCATAAATCGGAAGCTTTTGAAATGTTCAAGACTTTCAAAAACCAAGTTGAGAATGAAACAAGAAAGAGGATCAAATGTTTAAGATCAGATAGAGGAGGAGAATTCATTTCAGAGGATTTTACAGAGTACTATGAAAAATACGGTATTAGGAGACAGTTTTCAATAGCCAGGACACCTCAGTAGAATGGACTGGTAGAAAGAAAGAATAGGACAGTGCAAGAAATGGCATGGACTATGTTTGCTGAAAGCAGAGTAGCAGACAAATTTTGGAAAGAAGTAGTCCATACTATGGTGTATATCCAAAATAGGTACATGCTGAGAACGCATGAAAGAAAAAATCCTTATGAGTTGTGGTTCGGTAAAAGGGCAACAACAAAATACCTCAAAGTTTTTGACAACAACTGCTACATCAAAGAACTGAAGATAATCTTGGTAAGTTTGAAGATAGAGCGGATGAAGGTATTTTTTTTGGTTATTCATCAAAAAGCAAATCTTACAAATGCTACAACAAGAGGCTAAAGAAAATTGTGGATAGTGCCGATGTTAAATTTGATGAAGGTAGAGAACGAGTAATTAGCTATGAAAAGAACTACCCAATTTATGAAGAGGTTATTGAAGGAGATGAGGAAAATAAAACGAAAAAGATACAGAAAATTGACTCAGATGATTTAAGTTGTGATTCATAAGTGGAAGAAAATAAGAAATTCAAAACAGCAAGCTGGCAGAAAAATCATCCTAGAGAGCAAATAATTGGAGACCCCAAAGTTGGTGTTCAGACAAGAAGAAGAGTAGTAAGTAACTACTCTCTATTATCTAGCATTGATCCCAAAAATGTTGTTGACGCAAGCAAAGATGAAAGTTGGATGAAGGCAATAAATGAAGAATTAGATGAGATCGAGAAAATGAAACTTGGGAATTAGTACCTAGACCTACAAATAAAAATATAATCGGGACTAAATGGATTTTTCGAAACAAATTGAATGAAGACGGATAGGTAGTCAGAAATAAAGAAATATTGGTATGTAAGGGTTATGCACAAGTTGAAGGCATTGAATTTGAAGAAAATTTTGCACTAGTAGATAGACTAGAGTCAATTAGAATGTTTCTGGCTTTAGCAGTCTATAAGAATTTTAAAGTTTATCAAATGGATGTGAAATCAGCATTTTTGAATGGGAAACTTGAAGAAGAGGTCTATATTGAGCAACCAGATGGTTTCCAACTTAGTGATGATCCCAACTTGGTTTGCAAGTTGAAGAAATCATTATATGGCTTAAAACAGGAACCCCAAGCATGGTATGCAAGGCTAGACAACTATCTCACTCAACAAGGGTTTAAGAAAGGTATGGTGGATAGTAATTTGTATGTCAAAATAGAAAATGGGCATCTTATTGTTCTTGTTGTATACGTAGATGATATCATATTTGGCAGCAGCAAAGATGAGTCATGTAAAGATTTAGCAAATAAGATGCAGAAAGAATTTGAAATGTCAATGATTGGTGAACTTGCGTATTTCCTCGGGTTGCAAGTTAATTAAAATAAGAAGGGCATATTTATTTCTCAAGTTAAATATGTGAAAGAGATGTTAAAAAAGCTCACAATGGAGGATTGTAAGCCAGTTAGCACTCCCATGATGACAAGGTTGCAAGTTGAGCAAGGATGACAAATCTCCACTTATTGATCAAACCATGTACAGATCTATGATTGGGAGCTTATCGTACCTGACAACTACTGCACCGGATATTTTGCAGGCAGTATGCATGGTAGCACGATTTCAGGCTAATCCCAAGGAGACTCATGTGACAGCAGTGAAGAGGATTCTTCGATACCTCCAGGGTACTATGGAGTATGGGTTATGGTATCCGAAAGGTAAATACTTCACCCTTATTTCGTATTTAGATGCAGATTGGGTAGGAGGTGTCGATGACAGAAAGAGTACCAGTGGAGGTGCATTCTATCTTGGAGACAGATTGGTCACGTGACACAGTAAGAAATAAGAGTCAGTTTCTTTATCAACAGTAGAGGCAAAATATATTGCAGCGACAACATGTTGTACATAGGTATTATGGATGAAACAAACCCTGAAATATCTTGGTATTAGCTTCAGTAAGCCAATATCAGTTAAGTGTGATAACACCAGTGCCATTAACATCTCCAAGAATCCGGTTATGCATTCACGCACAAAACACATTGCTATCAGGTATCACTTTTTGAAGGAGAAAGTTGTGGAAGGTGAGGTTAAGTTGGATTTTGTTCCAACTACAGAGCAAGTAGCAGATATCTTCACAAAACCATTGCCCAAAGAATTTTTTGAGTACCTTCGCAATAAATTGGGAGTGGTCACACTTCCCAAGAATTGACTAGCTATAGGGATCACATTCTCAGGGGGAGCATTTAAGTATTTGATTATCTTTTTGCTCATGTTCATGATTTTTGCTAAGTGTAATAAATTTTGCTTGAGAATGTTGTGCATGGACTCAAGGGGAGTCTGCAGTAGCCCTTTGGTATTATTGTCAAAGGGGGAGAAGAGTTACAGGAAATTGCACATGTGTTGCCAAAAATTCCAAAGGGGGAGATTGTTGAGCAAGGTGCAGCAATAGTATTGTCATTGTTGTCAACATAGTCAGATAGATCTATTGATGTAGTGGACAGGAAGTTCAAAAGCTATTCAAATACAGAAGAGAGGAGTTCAAAGGTTATTCAGAGTATGTACAATGATAAAAAAACAAGTAAGAAAAGTGTCACGATATCGCGACATATACAATAGGCAAGAAAAACTGTCGCGATTTCGTAACATGTTGGAAGAGAGAAAAAGTAGGAAAAACTGTTGCGATTTCACGACATGTTGGAAGAGAAAGAGAAAGCAAAAAAAAGTGTTGTGATTTCGTGACAAGTTCGAAGAAAGAGAACAAGTAAGAAAAGTGTCGTGATTTCGTGACATGTCGCATTTTCATGACTAAAATAGGAGAGAGAAAGTAAGTTGGAAAAGTGTCGTGATTTCATGACATGTCGCATTTTTGTGACTAAAATAGGAGAGAGAAAGTAAGTTTTAAAAGTGTCACGATATCACGACATGTCGCATTTTCATGACAAAAGAAAGAGAGGAAGCGTACGAAAGCAGAACTATCGTGATTTCACGACAAAAGCAGAGAAAAGGACTTCGAAGGCAGAAGTGTCGTGATTTTGCGACAAAAGCAAAGAAGCTAAGTATGGAAGCAGAAGTGTCATGATTTCACGATAAAAGCTAAGTTGAAGACTACGAAGGTAGAAGTGTTGCGATATCGCAACAAAAGCAAATTTGAAGTCTATGGGAGCAGAAGTGTCGCAATATCATGACAAAAGCAAAGACGAAGTATACGGAGGCAGAAATGTCATGATATCGTGACAAAAGAAAAGATGAAGTCTGCAAAGGTAGAAATGTCACGATATCACGACACAAGAATAGAGAAAGTGTACGGAGGTGAAAGTGTCGCGATATCGCGACATGTATTTTCACGGCAACAGCAATAAAAGAAGCTACAGAGGCAGAAATGTCATGATTTCATGACAGGTCGTAAATGCACAAGTCAATAAGGAGAACCTGACTGTAATGAGAAGTATGACAGTGGATCGACATCACTATGGCGGTTATAGGGTCTGTCCAGAATGAAATCATCAAGCGATGGATAAACCGAACATCTTCTTGAGTTGAAGTCGACGAAGACCGATGATAGCCGACTAAAATTAGGGTTTACAGTTGTTATGAAAGTCGACTAAGATTAGGATTTACAACTAATATTAAGGTTTTCATCATAAAAATATTGTTATAAAATGAGGGTTGTTTGGAGAATTGAAGTGAAGTCAAATGTGTGTGAAATACTGTCATTGTGCGCAAAGAGCAAGTCATGTCGAATCGTGCTAAGTGCAAAATTTGCAAAGAGAGCAGAGTGTGAAAAAGGAAGAAGATGATCGTGAAGTTTGAATGTAATGAAGCAGAGTGTGTGAAGTGATTGCAAAGAGAGAGCAGAGTGCACAGAGAACGCAAAGGTGAAGAAGACTAGTCAGAGTCTTGTAAAAGCAAAGGTATCTTACTGTCAAACTTATATATTCAAATTGAAGTCCAGGTTGCAGCTTGGCATCATGGGTTGGTGCTCCTTTCTATTGGTGCAGATAAATAAGGGGTTGGTGCTCCTTTCTGTTGGTGCAGATAAATAATGGGTTGGTGCTCCTTTCTGTTGGTGCAGATAAATAAGGGGTTGGTGCTCCTTACAATGGGTGCTGGTAAATTGATTGTAAAGTTGGTGCTTTGCAAAGGCTGGATTTGGATGGTAGTCCAAGCAGTCAATTTTTGAAGAGTAGCCACATTGGTGAACCTCGTTAAATCTTATGTTGTGTGATGCTCTTTTGTTATACTTGCTATATCTAGTAATAAGTTTTAATTATTGCGATATTAAGAGCTACAAATTTAAGTTTAAAGAGCTACACTGATTCACCCCCCCCTCTCAGTGTCATTGTAATACTAACACATCTTACATCTCACATACGGATGCCTAATTGGTTAATTATTATGATAATATTTACCAGTTACATTCATGATTGTTATATAGTTTGTGGTTTCATACAATAGATTGTCAACTTATATTGCATTCATGCCTTATGTTTTAAGTGATTAAAGCATACAGGTTCATTTACATTAGATTACATCATGTAAATAATGCATTACATACATTGCATTCATCATATCATAACATCATAAATTAAATGCATACAAGTAAATCAAATCAAACATGCATTTAACATCTAACATTGTATCCATATGCATACATCATAGTAGTCCATCTACACATCTATATCACAATATCTAATCATACATCCATCATCTAGCTAGTGTATGTCATCCATACATCACATCATATAGCATAAAATTAGCATAACATATAAGCATTGCATCCATATGCATCTCATAAATATAAAACAAAAAATAAATATACACATATAATGAGTCTCATAAAGTCATATCATATATGTATATGTGTCAAAACAGAGTACACAGGCATGTATTTAAAATACCCATAGGCTATAAATGTGTAGGTCCTTAGACCTTACACTCAAAAATGGTATAAACATCTGATAAAATATATACTACATAGGGCATGTGCCCCCTGCTTGGGAGTCTCCTCTACCATCTCCATCCTCCCTATGAGTTCACCTGGAACTGGTGCCTATGGACCTCTTTGTCTTGTGAGTCCTATGACTGGACCATGCGGATGACTGCCCTATCTATCATTTCTTGGTCCTCTATGAATCTGTAGTTGTGGGGCTTTTTGGAACCTCACCACCGAGAAGTCTAATCTCTCCTACCATGAGAGTTATGTGAGCCATATTTGATATGTGCTACCTATTACCCTCCTATATGAGGGTACACAATATCTGAATCTCTGCATCCACATCCAAACCTGCTAGTCTCAATATATTTAGAATGGTAGGAGTAACCTAATAAGTCAAGGGAGATTCCCTCACAGACCAAAGTAAATCTTGCTTTGTGGTCACAACATCCAATTGAGCTTGGAGAAGATCATGTTGTCTAGTGATATTTTGTATCTCTATGTCAATAGTGGCAAATTGTACCTAGAGAGCTATCCTCTTCTTCTCATAACCCTACCACTACACTTATCCCTTTGCCAGGTGGACTTGAGCTACTATCAACTATACCTGTAAGGTAGCCACAAAGGTGTCTCTCTCTAGGATCTGGGTCCCCACTATCTATAGTTGTGACTCCAAGCTAGCCACCTAGACTTGGAGCTATGATACCACATCATCTTACTCCTGATTCTTCTCCTCAGCTTGGGGCTCCTCCTCTACTACTAGATCTTGGCCCCATCCACCCTCTATCCTCTAGCAAATCCTTCACCCCATAGGATCCTCAACTACTACCTCTATGACTATTCTAGCCCTAGCTCTACTTAGCAGACCACCACCCTACTATAACATAATAGTCCACTAGGCATCATAATTCACTATGGTCCTAGCATCTACAAGACTTGAATCTTGATAGGCATCATCCTCATCCTCTAATGGAGTCACCATAGTCCAGGCCAAGTCTCTCTCTACCTTATGGGTGGTGGTAAATAACTGGCTCATTTAAAATATCCTAAAAGATTCCAAACTACCTAGTGATGTGTGAGAAGTGGAAGAACTCACGTATCTCGGGCTTGCATCCAATAAGCCATCTCTCACATTGTGTCCACCTTAGATAGCAGTATGCCTCATCCCATATAGAGAAATCCATGTATGGGTATCATATAATATGCTCTAGCCACAATCTAGTTAGCTGATCCATATAGTACTAGAGGTCCCCTGTGTAGGACCTACTCTGAGAGCCCTCAACCTCCCTATGCCAGCGTGTAGTATAGCATTGGTACTCCTTGTCAATTTCTCCAATCAGTAGTGGTAGTACCCCAGGATGATCAATGGTAATATGATCCCAATACCATATCTGGAGTAGTATACTATAGCTGACTCCCATGTTGCTCCATTGTGTAATCCAGTAGAGCTCATCATAGAGCTATGCAAGTAGAGCACTCCCCTAGGATATAATTAAAGGCTCCTATGTAGTGTTGATGAGCAAGTCCTATGTATGGGCTAGGAGGTTCCATGGGAACCTTGCTCCTGAAGGATTAGGTAGCATAATATGTACAACTAGCTACATCAGCACAACCGCTCTCTAGGAGAAGACATGCTCATGGTACCAGTACTCAATGTGAACTCCACTATGCTCAGAATCCAATTGTGCCTCATCGCTCCTGGTACAAAATATCCTCTCAAAAATAGCATCCTTAATTAAGGTGGATGAAGATGTGATGGCCTCGCCATCAATGGGTATATGGAAAATGTGGTAGACATCCTCTAAGGTCACTGTAATCTCACATGTGGGCATGTGAAAGGTGTTGGTCTGTGCATTCCAGTGGTGGGCCAAAGCAGTCAGGTAGGCCTGATCAGCCTAGATAGAAGGTCATCGCAGCACATAGCTAAATCCTATGGCCCCAAACCAATCTTGCTCGAGATTATTCAGTCTATCATGAAGCTCGTGGGGGATATATGAATCCCTTGCTCTAACAGTCAACCTCTAAAGAGTGATAATAATTAAAATCATTCAAAATTACAAAAAACATCAAAAATGTACTTAAAAATGCAAACAAATTCTAAAAACCTTAAAAAAGAGAAAAAAAATCATAAATGCATTTCAAACATTCAAAAAAATCAAAATTTTACTTGAAAAAATCAAAATGACTAACTTCAAAAAAATTGTAAAATTTTTCTAAGGTTGCTCAACCGCGGCTTTGACCCATGGTCAGTGACAACGGTCAATTTTTTAATCGTTGGAATTTGAAGTTAGTCATGGCTAACAACCGCGGCTTGAAATTTGCCAATTGGGAACAGCAACTGCCACCTGTAGCTACAGGAAAAGCCTCATTAGAGGTCATTTTCCCATCCCATTAACCCAAAAAAATTAAAAACCCTCCCCAACTAAGCTAGCCTAGTATAAACCTAACTAGGTTGAAGTTCGTTGCCAATATTTTAGTGAGTTCATTTTGCTCATTAATTAATTTTGTTCATTTTAAGTTGGTAACTCGAGAGTGAGGTTTGGAGGGCTACCTTCGTAGCATCGACTCCACCACTGGAGGACCCCTCTAGTTGATCAGCCATGGTTGTAGGTAGATTTTGGCAGCATTCTGTGTTAAAATTTCAATGATCTTAACTTGTTCTTTTTATTCAATCATAAAAAGAACTTCATCTCTATCATTGTCTGAAATACTAGCATCACTATCACTTGAGTACTTACTTGCCTTATCCGCATAGTAGCTCCTCTTTTGCCTTTGAAATAACTTTCTTTGTCTACTTTGTCCATCCTTGCTTTTCTTTTTGTGTCTGTATATGATTCCCTATTTTTGTAATCTTATTTTTCTTCACCATTGTTATTCTTGGATTCTTGACAGTCTGTTGCAAAATGTCCATACTTTCCACAATTGAAACATTTAACAAAATTTTAGATCTCTGGATTTTCTATAGTCTTTATCTCTTCTACCATAATTAGCTTCTTTATCACTGGATGACTCATTACTTGATTCTTGCTTCTTACCCTTTGTCTTTTTTATTGTTTTGAATGTTGCTTCCTTCTAGAGAATGGGATATTTTGTTCTTATCTCAAATGTTGTGAGCATACCGAGCAACATATCTCTTGTCAAAGTATCACTATCTATTGATGTTTCTATAGCAGAAACCTTTTCACTAAAACTTTTTGGAAGAGTTCTTAAGATTTTATCACAAACATAAGATTCATCAATCTTCATTCCAAGTCCTTTCATATCATTAACAACCTCATTAATTCGAACTAGATAAGCACTAATGTTTTCCTCATCATTCATTCTTAAGTCTTCAAATTGTCCTTTGAGATTTCGTATCTTTGCTTTCTTGACACCTTTATCTCCTTCATATATATTTTGCAGCTTATCACACATTTCTTTTGCAGTTTGACAATGCATAACTTTCATAGACTCTGTTCTACGCAAACCTCTCAAAAGTGCATTCATTGCTTTTGAATTGTAATGTTTTAGGAGCTTACCTTCCTTATTTATAGGAGGATTAATCAAGGGATCGTATCCAAATTCAACTACTTCCCAAATTTCATTGCCAAGTGCCATCAAGTAAATCTTCATCACTATACTCCAATATATATAGTCACTACCATCAAATGATGGTGTTGAATTATTTGAGGATACATCCTTAGAATCCATTTTGTTCTTGTTAGCTTCTCCTTCAAGTTGTTAAACTCTTTTGAAGGAACCCACTCTGATACCAATTGAAAAACACAAGTTTATACTGAGAGGGGGGTGAACAGTATAAGACCACTTTTTTCTTTTTCTTTCCAAATCAATATATGCAATGTATATATAGCAATATCAACTGTAATAATCAAAGCAATGCACAAAACACCACACACAATAGAGACACCACAATTTACGTGGTTCACCCAATGTGGGCTACTCCACGGAGAAAATCTCACTAAAATTTCTTCAATCAACTTCTTGGGAATCCTTTCCCTATTACAATGTTTATGGACCTCTATCCAAAGGAGATACTAATACCCTATATCAAGTTCGTGGATCTATGTCCATAGAAGAACTCTTTCTCCTCTGCTCTGGTTGGTGATCCTTTAGAAGACAACTGCCTCCTCTGCACTGGCTTATGGATCTCTCTCCACTGAAGACTCTTGTCCCCACTCAGAAGACCTATCCTCACTTCATTGGCTAATGGATCTCTATCCACTGGAGACTACTGTCCTCTCTGCTCTATCACCTCCAAAGCTCTATCTCAAGTTTGTACTAAACACAGTCCTTTGTTCTAGTACAACTCTGCTCAATATCTATCTTTGGTCTAGTACAAACCTATCCTCAAATCTGCACCAAACTCTGCTCTCAAATCTGCACTAAACATAGTCCTTTAGTCTAGCACAAATTTATCCTCGATCTCTGTCTTCAAGCCTTACCTCAAAGCTTGACTCAACTCTGCTAGATCTGCCCCAAACCTTAACTCAAGGTTTGAACAAATCAATCAACTCTACTCACAAGTCTTCTCAAAGACTTGTCTCAAATTTGTCTTGTAAGCTTCCACAAAAGCTCACACTTATCTGTCCACAAGTCCTCTCTAGAAGACTTGCCTCAAATATGCTCAACAAGTCCACACAGAACTCAAATCTGCTCAACAAGTCCACACAAAACTTGTTCAAATTTGCTCAACAAGTCCACATAGAACTTGTCCTAATCTACTCAACAAGTCCACACAGAACTTATCCAAATCTTCTCAACCACACAAAACTTGTCCAAATTTTCTCAACAAGTCCACACAGAACTTGTCCAAATCTGCTCAACAAGTCCACACATAACTTGTCCAAATCTGCTCAACAAGTCCACACAGAACTTGTTCAAATCTGCTCAACAAGTCCACACAGAACTTGTTCAAATCTGCTCAACAAGTCTACACAAGTCCACACATAACTTGTCTAAATCTCATAGAAAGATAAAGAGAATTGTTAGAGACTCAATATGCTCTATACTCATCATAATGCTCAATCACTTTCAATCACTCTCTTAGAAACATAAGGAGAATTGTTAGAGACTCAATATGTTTCAAAATCAACTCAATGCTCAATCACTTTCTCAACTCAATTAAGAATATAGAATAGTTTGTTTTATGAAACTTGAACAATCACTTCACACATCCACTTGACTAGGCTCAACCAAATCTACTCAACCAATCACTCAATGAAACACCCCTTTCTCACAAACCCTAGTCCAAGCATGTAAACACCAACTCAAAATGTTCCCAACAATGCTCAACAATAAATCTCACATAATAATGATACTCGTGATCTTTTCAAATCTTAGATCAAGTTCTTCACACCATCAATGGCTTCAACAACAATGCTAATCAAACAAGGTTTCAATAACAACTCTTTATTCCAAAAAACCTTGAAGCATGAACTCAAACATACTTAATAATGAAACCCTAATCAAGTCCTTTTCACTCCAAACTTATTTTTCAAAAAACCAACCAATCAACTTAACTATGGAAGAATGTGCTCATACCTTTTTCTTGATGATAAGGAATAGACCTCACAAATCTGCCACAACCATAAACACTTCTTTGCCAAACTCAAGAAGGTTAGAAGATAAAAAATTGTTCCAATATTTCCTTAAATATATTCCTTGGACAAAAATATAATCAATGCCTTATTTCTTCCTTTTTTCAATTACACTCAACAAATCATACATAACAAAATACTTGGATATACCTTATCAATCTCCAATCTTAGAATAGGAACAAACACCCTAATATCTCAATCACTCTTAAAATAATATCCACCACCATAGGATATTAACCACTCTTAATAATATTCAACACTATAGAATATCAACCAAACACTTTTCACTCCACACAAAACCTTTGAGCAAACAATATCAAAAATTTAATTTTGTCAAAACTTATAACTCCCTTGCAACCTTACAACCAAATAATAAACATGCAAAATTAATTTTTAAATTGCCCAACTAAACTTTTGAAAATTTTGGAGATCAAATATTCTGCATACCTTGTACTCCCCATAAAAAGGGGATTCGGCGTGACTCGATCCGTCGTCTCCTCTAGCCTAAGCACTAGGCGCTTGGGCACTCACCGTGTGGGCTACGAAGACCCACGTGAAGGAAGGATAAAGACCTTCCTCTTATGCCTTCAACACTCCTCTTCTCACGCGAAAATCGTGTTTTCTCTTTCCCTTGGTTGCAACGCTAATTACTATGCTCGCACAATATTTTAAGGCATGGTGAATATTAATGAGGTGGGTGATCCCCCTTATATAGTTGATTTGACATTCCTCCTCACGTCGACGCTTTTCGAAATTGGATTTTTGAATTTCAAATCTAAAACCCACTCTAGGGTTTTAACCTTAACTTCAATTAATTTATAATTAATTTAAATAACTTTTCAAGTTAAGTAAATTAACTAATAAATTAATTTATAATTGACTTTAAGCTTCCTTAGTATAATAAAATTATTATACTTTATTTTCCAATGGTTTTATGAAAAACCTTTTATTTTCTCCTTCAATGGTTTTAATGGAAAACCTTTTATTTTCTCCTTCGATGGTTTTAATGGAAAACCTTTTATTTTGCTCCTTCAGGGTTTTAATGAAAAACCTTTTTGGTCATGCTTTATAAGACATTATGAAACTCTTTTGGGACCAATCAATTGCATTCCTTTTGACATCAATGGCAACTTAACTTTTCTTACAAACTTTCTCAAATTGCCAACACCGTCCACCATTGCTTTTAAGAAATAGAGGAAAAACCTACATTTGATCTCAAATTTTTATCCTCATTTTTTAGAAAGCTTAGTCCTTTGAGGAGGTGGATTCTTCAAATAGGTTTAAATCTTGAGAGGGGCTTGGATCTCCAAGATATGGTTCTTGGAGCTCATACAAATCTTCAATGACTTAAAATTACACATCTTCAAGGATATATAAATGACAACCCCATAAATAAGGCTTAGCTTTCCAAGGTGTGGTTCTTGGAGCTAGTACGAATCTTCAATAACTTAATGATATGCATATTTGAGGATATGTAAGTGATAACCCAAAAAATAATTAATATTGATTGTGGATGGATTGATTTTGGGTCATGGAAATCATTATGCTTTGGCAAGTAATCATATAAGTGTGTTAGCTCATATGTGAAGCCCTTTCGATGATCTCTATAAACTTATTTTGCCATAAGTGACCATTTGCATGTTTTGGATCATTTCACGAATAATCATATTTTAAAATCGTTGATTGATGATTGCTTGTAAATTCATGTCAATTTGTGTGCTTTTGACAAACATGTTTGATACCATTTCTTAAAGATGAGTTCATGCTAATTTCTTAATTGACACTCATGACCTTGATGGTGCCAAGGAGCTTATTTGTTTTGTTTGTTAAGTTGTTTTGGTTACAATATTTAAGGAGCATTCATTAGGTGGGAAAGTAATGTATTCCTTGAATTTTTGCACATTCATTTGCCACTTGGTAGGGCGGTTAAAGAGACATTTCTGAGCTATTGGAAGTGATAAAACAAAATGTTGTAATACTATCTTCCTAGCCCTCCAATGTTTTTAAGAAGAGATGTTGAAACATGCAAACCTACTTGATAGGCCCTTTGGCAACTTTTTAAAAAAATTATAATATAATAGATAGGTTGTGAAGTTGTACATTTGCCATTAGAAATAGTATGATTAATTAACTATGGTAAGGGCCTATTTTTCTTATCCTCACTTATGTAAAAGCATCTTATTTGATTGTTGTAATCATCATGTACAATCTTCAGCTAGTCATCAAATTATTTATCCATTCCTATTTTGCAAATTCTTCCTTATCTCAATGTCTCCCTTTCTTTTTATTTTCAACACTTTGTACTTTGAAATGTTGGATTCTCTAATATTCAACATGAGACTCACTAATTCTATAAAGTTTAAGGGTTTCCAATTGGAAACAAACATTTATAACCCTCCTATCCTTAAAAAAAATCCTTAACACAATGATAAAGACGACTTTTTTTTAATTGTTAAAGATGTAAACAAGTTCAATTTTTTTAACTAATTGCAAGTTTTTCCCAAATGATTTTTTTTTAATTTCCTTAATGCTATTATGCCAATCCTTAGTATCATTCCAATGCTATGTTACTTAGATAAATAAGTTTCATTCTTAGAATACTTTCCAACAAACGATACACTGAAATGTAAAATGTGAACTAAATGATTGCCTAAATATAACTCCAAAATCCACATTTCACCTTCATATCTACCTCCTTTAGATATATTAAATGTTTTATGATATTATGTCTCTTTTAGCATATCTCCAATCAATGTTCATCACTTACCGCTTCTTAATTGATATCAAGATGCTAGTTTCAAGTTGATGATTGTATGTAATTTTTTTGAGTAACAATTTAAAAACAAAACCATACATAGCCCACTCATGGACCTTTGCATGGTGATTGAAGTCTTCCCTTCAAATCTTTTGGATTTCCAATTCAAATTGTTATCTATGATACAATAAATATAAAAATAGATAAACTCAAGCTTAATGAGATTATATTTGGTTCAGAATTTGATTACATATCTCATCACTATTGTTCTCAACTTTTACCACCTTGGCAATTCAAACACTACGCATTTGAAGATAAACTCAAGATAAATATCTATGATACAAATCTTTTGGATTTCCAATTCAAATTGTTATCTATGATACAATAAATATAAAAATAGATAAACTCAAACTTAATGAACTAAATGATTGCCCAAATATAACTCCAAAATCCACATTTAGCCTTCATATTTACCTCCTTTAGATATATTAAATGTTTTATGATATTATGTCTCTTTTAGCATATCTCCAATCAATGTTCATCACTTACCACTTCTTAATTGATATCAAGATGCTAGTTTAAGTATATAAAAAAAAAAAAAAAAAAAAAAGGAAAAAACAAAAAAAAAGTAAAAAAAAACAACAAAAATAAAACTCAAGTTAAGCAAAGTTACCATATGTAAAAACACCTAAAAAAAACAAATCGGAAAGGGATAAAAAAATATCACATTGCAAAAAAAAAAAAAAAAAGAAGAAAAAAAAAAAAAAAAAAAAAAAAAAAAAAAAAAAAAAAAAAAAAAAAAAAAAAAAAAAAAAAAAAAAAAAAAAAAAAAAAAACAAGTTTCAAGTTAATGAATGTATGTAATTTTTTTGAGTAACAATCTCAAAACAAAATCATACATAACCCACTCATGGACCTTTGCATAGTGATTGAAGTCTTCCCTTCAAATCTTTTGGATTTCCAATTCAAATTGTTATCTATGATACAATAAATATAAAAATAGATAAACTCAAGCTTAATGAGTTTATAATTGGTTCAGAATTTGATTACACATCTCATCACTATTATTCTCAACTTTTACCACCTTGGCAATTCAAACACACATCTCATCACTATTATTCTCAACTTTTACCACCTTGGCAATTCAAACACTACGCATTGGCTAATAACATTACCAACATGATGTGGTAACTAACTTTAGCAAAACAACATAATTGGTTGTAACCGTGAGGAATGATTTCTAAATTTGTTGTAGAAATAGAACACATTTTGATTTGGGTATTTTACTTAAAATGATGGATTGTAAATGTAAACAATAATAAATATAAAATGTCGTAAGTCTTCTATGTAACCTTAAATTTTATCTTTTTAACTTGAGCCTCTTGTTTATATATGCACATGTTCATGTTCTTCCTCTTTTGCTCATTTCTCTCTCTTCCTTTTAACAATAAGTGGGTATTAGTTTAATTCCTACCCAATTGAAAGGGCATATATATGGTCAACTGTAAGTGACTTTAATTCTAAATTTCATCACTATTCACCATTTAAGAGTATAAATTAGTAACATTTAAAGAGAATGAGGAGCATACCCTCACATTCCTATGAGCCTTTCCGCTAACTTTGAATAATTCTTCATTTCTCTTACCTATTTTCCAAAATTAGACATTCAGTGTTGGTTTCAAATTTAAAGTGAAAAAGTGTTTAATGGTTAAAGACGAATTATCATGTGCCTTTATGGCATTACATACATTTAGACTTGATGAAACATCTCTCTAAGGCCCCCGTTACATTAAATGCACATGATCATACAGCTAAATACCAAATATCTAGATCATTATGGATGTGTCATGCAGACACCAACATAGAGATCATTTCCAATAGAGTATAAAAATAGCTTCAAATGATGATTGTGATAGTTTCCCAAATCAAAGTGGGTCTTTGAACTTATTTCATAGATTGCACTGGTTAGTATATTAAAACTTGCTACTATGGATATAAACTAATGATATTTCACTCCCCTACACATTTTATCATTATCAACCTGAATGACTTTGACTTTGCAGAAGAACAATCAGGTCAGCGCAAAGAGAAAGACTTAGAATTAAAGTGACGAGCTGCCATGTGTTGGATGATGATTATCACATATACAGTCTAACAATTATGTTTCTATAATTATGGTGTTCTGTGTGCTTTTTTCAGACTCTATGTGAAAATTTTAATACGATACCTTCATGTGCACAAGAATTCCATAGCAATTTCCATTGCAGAATGTTCTGGATAACAGTTCCCCATCGGTAACTCAAATTAGCAAACTGCCTAAGAAAAAAATATTCTTACAGCAATGGTGTATTTTTGTTGTTGAAAATGCATGGCAGGTGATTGCATAGGATTCGTAGTAATTAAAAATATCTTTTCAATCTAAGCAAAAAGCATAATCAAATGACACGAGTTCAAGTAGTTAAAAATGTAGGCTCTCAATGCGAAGAGCCAGGTTCAAATCTTGCCAGCCATATGTGCATACTTGCCAAATGATGAGTGCAATATTTAAGTTAATTTACCACATCGAAGACTGAGTGCAGCTTCCTCCCAGTGAATGTAGCCAGGTGCAAGTCCTAGACAAATTTGGCAGAAAAGACACCCCACAGTCTTGGCAGCTAAGCCAAAGGATTAACCCTGCCTAAGGAAAAAATTGCCAATCAAGTTCATGTGATGAATTTCCAATGGCAGAACTACAACAAGAGGTTGCAAATTGCTACATTCGTCAAGAGAGGACATATGGCCATTTCTTTAAGCAGCAATTAGCAACATGATACTGGAGACAAACTGATCAAGCCCAGCAAAATTATAAATATCTGATACAAACTACAGGAGAAATTCCCTTCTCTTGGGAAGCCAACGTTGCACAGCAAAGACCCTCGTGCACTAATTATCCATTATTAATTCTTCTGCACCTAACAGACTTATACTACCTGAGGAAGCCATTACAAAAGGTTGAAACATAAACCTGAAACAATTTTGATAGTTGTACAAGAAGAGCTATTATATACAAGTTTCTTGTCATTGTCTGCCAGGTCTGTTACCTTGGGCTTCGTATTTCAAATTTTACAAAAGAAGCCAGCACATGTAAACCAATAAACTTGCACAAGCATACATTTGTTACAATCTTGAATGTTGCTTCCATGGGCACCCACCTTCAAAGGCTTCATTTAGTACATCCTCCATTTGTTTTGCAAATAAAATCTGTGATAAAAATGTCATTGCAAGCAAGAAATAAAAACCACCATGAAATCAGAGGTTGGACATAAAATTAAAACGCTTTTAACATGCATGCAACTTTAAGCTATTTGAAGGCAGATGAGATCCCTCATTTGAACACTTAAATTTGTCCTTCATAAAAAGTTAATAAAGAAAAGGCAATAAATAAAAGCTTCTAAACTTTCTAAGAGGTCACTTTTCCCAACTCTGAATTTTGGAAGTAAGTTGAAACATCTGACACCTTGAAATATTAAGCAAACACTTGAAGTATCAAGGCTATAGGCCACAAGTTAAAGGATGAGCAGCATGGCTGTAACCTGCTTTTTATAGTATACTCTGTCTGATGTTATGGTAAATTGCTAAAGCTCCTAGATGGAATTCATCCAGGACCCGGAAACACAAGAAAAGAAGCTATTCTAATGGCACAAGTGAATTCAAATCTGAAAATATGTTCAGAGTTCAGATTTTATAACAACAGAGTTTGAACAAATTTGATATGAAACCAAATATCTCAACTGCTCATGTAAATAGGCATTAGTTTCATGAGAAATAAAATGATGAAAGTGCTCAAACATGAAAGTAAAATACACAAAGCACTTTTCATATGCTCCTGCTGCTATATTTTGTTAGAACATTACTTTGTAGATTCTAACGAACTATAAAAGCATTATATATACATTGTTATGTTTTGAATGTTAACCAAGTCCATGTCATTTTCAGGGAATAAAATAAGATAATATTGGAAACAAGGATGAGCAGGGCATTGCTCTATGTTGTCATTCTTTCACCTTGACTTAAGATTTGAAGATGGGTTTGTACTTCATAGGGTCCTTAAACCATCCCCCTTCTGTTAAAAAAGGAAAATGTAAGCTGAGAGATATGAACCGCCTAAGACAAAGGTTTGGGCTTGACGAGGTTATTTCCATTTCATTAAATTTTATAAAGCACCTATCAATAGGTACTAGCAAAGACAACAGTAGCACTAAAACAATTTTTTAATAATCTGCCAGCAAAAGTAAAACATCACATTATGAGAAATTTTGTTTTGTTTTTTTTTTCTTCTGTTTTTTTCCCTTCTTCTTCACTTCCCTTCATTTGGCTTAAGAAAAGAAAATTCAAACATACCAAATGACAAGATATTTTAGGTAGATTATTCTATAGTTTTAAAAGAGAATTAAGATCTTTAAAATATAGACAAATCTATCTTGACTATATTGAGTAGTTGTTATAGGTGAAACTACTTAGACAACTAGGGATAATTCAGCTATTCAGACCAAAAAAAATTGCATACTTCAAAAGGAAGGCATAATAAACACATTATTTTGTAAAATGGGATATCATGGATTTTGTTTATAGTGAGGCCAGCACAACTCATTTGGGGGTCAAGCACCAACCACTCACATGCAGGGCCCAAGACTTGAACCTGAACCTTCTATGTAGAAGACGACCCATCTCAACCACTTGAGCTCAGCTAGAGGAATGATACATACATACATTATTATGTACAGACAACTATCAGAACAAACTATACTAATTCATTTGTATGTTTATAGGTGAATTCTAAAGATACCTGAATATTGCCGAGGATAGCTGCTGGAACTTCTGCCAGATCCTTAAGATTCCTTTCTGGCAAAATAACTCTTTTGATACCACACCTATGTGCAGCCAGTATCTGAAAAAATTGAATAGAGAATATTGTAACACGCATCATTTTCCATGCATGCTTCAATTTCGTGAACTTGCTCCACTAGGATCTAATGATTGGAATCAGATCAAGAACTAGAAGTGAAATATTATAAGGATTAGAGATAAAATGCCATGGCCCACCTTATCCTTAATCCCGCCAACTGGCAGTACAAGACCCCTTAAGGTCATTTCACCAGTCATTGCAGTATCAGCTCTGACATTCTTCCTGCCAAATAAAGAGACCAATGCAGTCACTAGTGTCACCCCAGCAGAGGGGCCATCCTTTGGCACAGCTCCTGCCGGAAAATGAATATGAATGTCACGACTTTCCATCAAGTTGACCTCTGATGCAGTTGCAAGCCTCAACTCAGCTGCTCTTGCTCTTACCTGTTCAATTGTTACAAGAAATGAGACATTCAGAGAAAATGCAACATAAGGAATAACATCAAAAAGACATAATAGTTATGATCCATTTCCTGGATAATATTTCATAAGAGAAAGTTGTCACATGACCATATCTATTTATCAAGCTAGTATGATAATTAAACAACAACAACATCTATCCTTTTTCACATCTAAAAAAGACTATATCCTGTATTTTTTCCAGGATCATATAAACCAAAGAAGCATAAAGTTCACTTAATGAAGCATACTGTTATGATTAAGATAATGGCCAAAGAAATAATAGACAATAGAAAGATTAGCATCTATCATTAGAAATTCCATACACAACATTTTTGGAAATATAGAAATCCACCTTAATAGATAACAGAGTTGAGATATCGAACATTGTATAGGACATACCAGGTTAATGCTATTTGGGCAGACTCTTTTATAACATCACCCAATTGCCCTGTAAGATGTATCTCGCCCTTTCCTACCATTGCAGTTGCTTCAACAAACTGAACTTCACCGCCAAATGCAGTCCATACAAGACCCACAGCAACTCCTGGCGTTGAAACACGTTCTGCAGCCTCTCTATCATCAAATTTTGGAGGCTGCATGGCAAATTGATTAGGAATTTACTTCTGTTTATAAAGAATGTGAGTCTGACATCTGACTAAGGAAAGAATGGAGCTTCACATTCCTTAATAATTTAATATTACAGTTCATTGAGACTGCAGTGCATGAAAGAAAATGGTAACAGGCAAGAAAGCTACAGAGAGAAAGAGAAAACTTACTCCAAGTACTTTTTCAAGCATTGATTCATCAACAACCAAAGTTTCAGTGGACTCCAGAGCACTAGATATATCACGGTCATTCACACCAATAGGTACAACTTCCATTTCAATTTCTCCACCATCTGCAAGGCTACTTCCTTCTAGCAAGGAAGTTGTCTGAGGGTGTAGTTCCTTGGTTAACCTTAAAGATTGTTCTCTTTCAGCCACTTTAACAGCTGCTGCACGGGCCAGGGCTGCCAAATGGCGTTCTAAACTACGCACACCAGCTTCTCGGGTGTATCTTTCAATGATAATCTTTACCATAGACTGAAGTCATGCAAGCCCAGAAAGTTGAAACCACAGAAATGATTTATCAGTAAATTAATCAATAGTTAATATCAACAATCAATGCTTCAAGGACAAGGATATTGTACACTGATTCAACTTAACTGTGTAATTATAAACAAACTCCTTGACCCTATAATCCATCCAAGTTACATTTAAAGTGCATATACGAAGGTTATTGTGATCAAAATAACAATAAAGGTGTTAGTGTCAGTACAATGCAAAACATTTACTGCAAATTATGCTCAACAATAAGGAAGGAATGATACAGAATGATAGTTCCATTCAAATCATTTTTCTTAAACATCTTAGTAATATCATCTTGTTTCCAGTTATATTTCCGATGATGCAGACACATAATCTTCCAAGTAAAGAATGCGATTTAAATGGTGCCCAAGTGCTAGCCCACAATCCAAAATACTGAAAAACGACTGGGGGCCATATATAACCAAGTGTTTCTTTGATATTGAAAACACTAGTGATTATTTCTTTGCATGACCATGTTATGTGCTCAGTACCAATAAGCAAAAAGAAGGGCAAACCACATTCCTATGCCTACTTTTAGTATACTTTGGCTGGCAAAAGAGTAAATCCATCCTTAAGATGAACTAACAAACTGACACAGTTTGTTGGTAATGCCAATAGTAAAGACATGTGCCCTCCATGAGTGATAACAAAATCATCTGAATTTTGCTGTCAGAAAATAGTTATACCAGAAATTAGACTATGTTGCTGCAACTAATCATCCATGCTATCCAATTGTCATTTCAAGAGATTCTGGTCTTATACAAAAATGCTAAGGGAATGGATGCTAAGGTCTAGACTCTATAAGGTCAAGGTCAGAGGTAATACCAGAGTCATGCTTCGTGAGATTATTTTACACTTTTGTATAGAAAGACAAATAGGATAGTATATTTCAATGAGGCCCATCATTCATGAATCAAGCAAATCTCTTCATGCAGTATTGGTGTGCTAGCTTCAACTTGCAAAGTATTTCCTTCTGTAGCCCACATCTGGATAAAGTTATTTGCTGTCAATTGACTTTTGGAACCAAACATCCTTTAAGGCAATCAAAGATGTCTTGGCAAGTATATGAATGCCTCAAATCTACCCTCAGTTAGGGTAATGTTACTTATGCTTGTAACTGTGTCAATCAGTATCTCAATAAGCAACTATCTAATGAACATTGGTCCCTCAAACTACTGTGTGGGAAATCTTTGGACTAAGAAAGTGTTCCCTTTAAGCTATCTCATCTGAAACCAGGAAATGAAAATTGCTTCCAGAAAGCCGTTTTCAAAATTTTGAAAGCAATAACAGCATCCAATATGGATATGAGCTTTCCAAATGCCACTGTCAAAATATTATAAAACAAGTAAATGTTGCATGGGTTTGAGGGTACAAGGGTTCACTGGAAGATGCAGAGTTCCTAGTGCAAAGCCCAAAACATAGGTGTGCAGGCACACGTGTCGGGCTGTTTAACTACAATAATACACATGCATGCACATCATTACACAAAATACATTTGAACTTATTTGCAGAAATGATAATGATTATTGCACACATCAGAACAGTATTATGACACATGCATTGTGATTCAAAATTCAAATTACAAATGTTTCATACATCAAATAGTGACATTGCAAGATGAATTTTGGCGAACAAAAGACTACAATTCTATACAAAATTCTGCATATAAGAATATACATCTAACTTGGATTTTGCCAAGCAGGTACCTGATAAAATTCATCCATCTCTCAAACTATGACTACAAGCTATATTTGGACAATGAAAATTTTCATTTTAAGCTATGCCATCTTAAACTGGGAAATAAGAAAGATTTCCAGAACACTAATTTCACAACTTTGGAGAGTGTAAAGAGGTATGAAAATGATTTTCAACACAGGTAAGAGCATGGCGTCATTGAGACTCAGACTTAGCTGGGGCTCGCCAAACTTGTTCTTTTCACTCAGGCTTGGGCTCAGACAAAACTTGAGCAAAAAAAACACAAAAATGACTTGGCAAACAAGAAATTAACATAAATATAGTAGATTTTACCAAAAGAAACTTGCCCAGGCTAACCAGGCTCACAAACCCATGAGTACTGGCAGGACACGTGAGAGTCTGATAATTATGTGTATGAGTTTTGCAATGCCACTTTTAAAACTTTGCGAAATGGTGAAAGAACATTTGCACTCATATGAAGGAACATTTGCACTCATACAAAACACATGCACAAACATCAAGTTACATGAGTTGGAGGATGCATGAGTATGCCACATATGTGCAAAGTTCCAAGTCAGGAGTCTCAAAGCTTAGGTATGCTGATAGATGGGTGGGCCCCTGTATTATACCATAACACATATATGCAGACACATTATTTCACATACATTTGAAAATAACTGAAGTCATGATAATGAACATTGAAAACATTAGGACAATAGGAAACATGAATCATGATTCAAATTTAAAATTCACTATATGTTTCATATATCAAAAATACAGTTGATATTAGAAGATGAACATCAGTGAACTCTAGAAGACTACAAATCTAAATGTAAAGTAGTTTTTAACGTCCACAGGCCATAGGCCATATGGATGATCCTCATGGAGGATGGTGTTTATCCAAATATATGTTTATCCAACCATACTCCAGTTGCCAGAGCATGATGTACAACTCTACCCCTTTCGGATTTGGAACTTGGACCTCCTTTTTGGAGTTCCAAAGCCTTCACAGTTAGGCCCACTAAGTATGTCTGAATAAAGAGACAACTGTAAAAATTTTATTTAATTACCAAAATGATGTGTTCTTTGAGAAAAATGCAAAATGAAAATTTGCAGATTTTGAAGGATATAGAGATGAGCACTTACATCAAATACAAAAAAGATGTCATCACCTAAAAGCCTCAAGGGCTGGTTCAAAAAATGATTGCTTGGTACCCTCTTTGTTAGGTGAGTGTGTATGGCAACTACTCTGTCAGTTAATAGCTAATTTTAGGTGATTGACCAAAGTTAGTGGCTTTTATAACTGATTGTAAATTAGGGAAATTAGCATGCACACTCTCATGTAAAATGGAAATTTCTATTCTTGATTATTTTTTCTTTATAAATAAGATGGAAGAGAGGCAGTCATAAGTATGACCCCGATTTTAAAAAGTTTGTTGATTTCTTCTCACATATATATCCTGTTCCTATCTCTATCTTTTGCTTTTATCTTTGTTTTTCTGATTTCACTAACTGTGTGTGCATGTTCTTGGTATTGTCAACACTCCTCCATAGTAACATTTGGCATCAAAGCTTCTTGGCAGCATGCAGAACTGTTGCTAAATAGAGTAACTCAGCAGTGGGATTGTAGCTGATTGGAGAGCTCACCTGGGCAGTTTGTGGTGCTGCGTTGAGTTTTGGAGAGCATTTAGCTTCAGTAGGAGGTTGCAATAATATTCGCAGCAGAGAATGGACAGCACTAACACCAAATGTACCATTGAGAAGTTTGCTGGGCAAAACTTCAGCTTATGGAAGCTGAAAATGAAGTATCCACTTGCTGAGAAAGATTTGAAGGAGGTGATTATGAGGGATACAAAGCCAGTTGCTGTTAAAGATGACTGGGACAAGATGAATGACAAAGCTATTGCTTTGATTGGTCTTAATCTTGCTGATTCAATCTTGATAAATGTCACTAGGGCCAAAACATCAAAGGACCTTTGGGATAACCTGGGAAAGCTTTATGAAGCCAAATCTCTCATGAATCTGATATTCCTGAGAATGTACACACTTAAAATAGCTGATGGAAAGAGTGTGGTTGAACATTTAGATGCATTCAACACTCCTATAAACCAATTGAGATCAGTTGGTGATAAGGTTAAAGATATAAAGCAGTGTATTTGCTCACTCTGCAGCTTACCTGATTCTTGGAATAACCTCATTGTTGAAATCAGTGGGAGCACCAAAGTAGAGAAACTCAACAAGGATGAGATTGTTGGCCAGCTGCTCCAAGAAGAAACTGAGACTTTGCCAAGAATTCAGAAGCTTTGGTTGCAAAAGGACGCAACAAAGAGAAATTTTGATAGATCTGTTGGGAGAAAGTCTAAATCAAGAAGAATATATGCAAGTAAAGGAAGGAAACAAGAACTTGTTTGCTGCAAATGCAAGCAGACAGCCCACAAGAAGAGAAAGTGCAAAGCTGATTTTTCCGAGAAGGAAAACCCTTCAGCATATCCATCTACTAGTGATGGAAGTCTATATGTGGCTGCTACATGCTTAGCAGTGAATGTCCAGGATGAGGTAGATTCCGGAGCTTCTTTCCATATGACTCCACACAGACAGTGGTCCAAAGATTATGAAGAAATTCAGAGTGGCAAAGTCTTCCTTGGTGACGACTATTACTAAAAAATTGTTGGCAAAGACAGTGTGAGAATCAAATTCAACGATGGAAGAATCAAGTGCATACCTGATGTAAGGCATGTTCCAGGTTTGACACGAAGTCTACTCTCAGTTAGTCAATTAGCAGAAGCTGGAAAGGAAACAATTTTCAGAGAAAAAGGTTTCAAGTCGGTTCGTAGAGCCATGGTTTTGTCTAAAGATGTAAGGCTTGGGACATTGTACAAGCTAGATGCAATCCCTGTTGATATTGGTAATGCAAATACAACCTCAGTAGAGAGAAGCAAATAGATGGAAATTGCAAAGATGTCCAGCATAGTTACAAAACTCGGCAAGTTTTTCAAAAACTTGCCAAGTCCAAGCCCAAGTCACCTTCTCCAAGTTTTTTCGACTCACCAAGTTTTAACTTGGAAAAAAACTTGGACTTCCAAGTCTGAGGAAGAAGCTCGATTGCAACTGCAAAACACCAGGAAACAACATAAAAGTCTTTCCCCCCAAATTGGCCTTATTTTTGCTGTTTTCACTATCAGAGAGAGCAGAGAGCAAGTGAAGGCAGCCCAAAAGAAACACACATTTGCATCCTAAATACAAATTTTTCCTAGATCTCAAGAATCTAATAGCCACCCAGCAGTTACAGTTGAGGTGAAAAAACAAAGTTTCAGCTGTCAATGCTTAAATCCTAGGGCCTTTTTCATTTCTTTTTTCTTTTTTTTTTTCTTTTTCTTAAAGCTTCCAAGTACTTCATGATTGTCTTTATGTGCAGCCATATTAAATGAAAATGATCGGGAAAAGAGACCCAGCCTAGAAGTATGCGAGGGAGGGTGCCAATAAGGGGAAACTTTATGGCAAATTTTGTGACAGCAGATTTTTTGGAGGTATAAACCATAGTTGAGAAAATCACCAAAAAATCGGCAAAATCGCGAATAAATCGGATCTCAATGTCGGGCCAATTTAATCGGCAACGTATCGCGATGCAGCCGATTCATTGGCAATTTTTGCCGACTTTTTTTTTTTGAAATTTTTTTTTTAATAATTCTTTTTTTTTTTATTTTTTTTTCTCAAGTTGTGGCCAATTTAGGGTTTTTTTTTGCAAGCCCATTTTTCAGTTGTTAATGTTTGAAATTTGAAGTTTAAAGTTTAAACCCTAAATCTGAAACCCTAGTTTAGGGTTTTGGGGTTTTTTTCTTTTCTTTTTTAAAGTAAATAGTGCTGCCTGATAACTATGTATGCAAGCCCATTTTTCAACTGTTAATGTTTGAAACTGTGAAGTTTAAACCCTAAACCCTAGGCTAGGCCTTAGGGTTTTTTATTTCCTTCTCTTTTTAAGTAAATAAGTAAATATTACTGCCTGGTAACTATGTATGGAAGCCCATTTTTTAGCTATTAGTGTTTGAATTTGAAACTTTGAACTTTGAATTTGAAGTTTAAACCCTAAAACCTAGTCTAGGCCCTAGTTTAGGCATTACCTACTAGCCAACCCATTTGCTTTTTACATAGACCATCAGGCATTGTTATACTTGATTAACAAGCCAATGATATATGGACGAGTGAGCAAGTGGCTCCTCACACTGCAAGAGTTCATATTTTGAGTGGTAATAAGGCTAGGAAAGAAGCACGTAATAGCAAACCAGTTGTTAAGGACTCACTCAAGAGAACCTGCAAAAGGAGGAATACAAGATGAATTCCCTAACACACAACTATTTATGATAAGTGCAATACCAACATGGTATAAACATATCAAGGAATATCTATCGACAGGAGAGCTACCAAAGGAGATGATGGCAATAGAGCAAAGAAAGATCATTGCAAAATCGACACCATTTATGTTGATTGTAGGCTTGTTACATAAGATGGGCAAAGACCACATCTTGAGAAGGTGTGTGATGGAGGATGAAGTACAACAAATATTAAAGGAGGCACATGAGAGATTGGTTGGAGGTCATATGGGGTCGATGCAACAGCAAGGAAAGTGTTGTCGGAAGGACTGTGGTGGCCCACCCTTTATCACGATGCCAAAGAGTATGTGAAGGCATGTGATACGTGCCAGAGAATAGGAAAGTCATTAAAAAGAGATTTCATGCCATTACATCCTTCTCAATCCCAAGAAATGTTTTAAAGGTGGGGATTGGATTTTGTGGGACCACTTTGAACAAGCCAAAAAGGGAGATGTCGATATATTGTAGTGGCAACAGAATTCTTGACGAAATGGGTAGAAGCAAGGGCTCTACCAGATAATTCTGCAAGAAGTACTGTTTGTTTCTTGTATGAACAGATTATTACCAAGTTTGGGATTCCCCTACAATTGACAAGTGATAGGGGAGGTCATTTTGTCAATGCGATTATACAAAACCTAACCGCAGAATTTAGGATTTTCCACTCGTTGTCTAGCTCGTACTACCCTAGGGCGAATGGGCAAGCAAAGGCAATGAATAAGGTTTTGGTTTCCATCATGTACAAGACATGTGACGTGGAGGGCGTCGATTGGAAAGAACAATTACCAGCAGTCTTGTGGGCGTACAAGACAAATTTCAAGCCAATAACAAATCATACACCCTTCCAGTTGATATATGGACAAGAGGCGATTGTACAAGTTGAATTCTTGGTACCGAGTCTGAGAGTAGTTGTTGAGAATCGCCTAAGCGATGAGGAGAGCATGGAAGAGAGGCTCACAACACTCGTACAACTAGGAGAAAAGAGGGTGATGGCACAATGGGCGATAGAGATTTGCCCAACGATGACGTAAATTTTGGCATGACAAACGTTTATGGAAAATGGACTTGAAAGCTGGTGATTTAGTGCTCAAATATAATGGGAAATGAGAAGTCAAGCCAGGCAAATGGAAGACCTTATGGCTTGGATCCTTCCAAGTGGAAGAAGTACTGGATAATGGGGAGGAAATTGGATGGTATAGTTTACCTCAAAACTATAAATGGTTCTAAGTTGAAGGTGTATAAGGTACAAGCGCAGGTGAATGTAATCAACTTGGAATCATTAAGAGAAACTGGCAGAAGAGCTACGACCAGGGATGTGATTTTACGAACATGGAGAGCCAAGTAGAATCGTTAGAGAAGAAGATCAAATGAACCTAGAATGACTATTCAGAGCAAAAGGGGAACCTGTAATCGAACAGAGGAAATTGGAACCTCGAGACAGGGAATGTAGACGATTACAAGTTCACATAAGGTTTCTGAATAATGAAGGAAAAGATAGACTTCGCACCGTCACAAATGTCGCATTACAAGAACAAGACCCTTGTCTCTGAGAATGAAGGGGATGAGATTCAAAATGAAGAATCAAGGATTTTGCAACAGATGATTAAGGAGACACATTAGTTACAGGAAGAATACGAAATCCTGAGATTACATAATGCATGAATGAGAGAACAGGTGATTCATAAGCTAGATGAAACAAATGCAGAGAATGAACGAAAGACAAATTACGAAGACTAGAGTTGAACAAATTTGATCAATAGTTGGAGAGACAAACGATGGAGTTAAGGGAAAGTGCAAATAGCAATGAGGAAGCACCTTTGAAAAGTACCTATTCTCCTTAGACTCTAGTAGTTCCTCTTCAAAGACGTTGAGAATTCAATTGAATACAAAATATTCTCCTAGTACTACCTCCCCATTGACAAGATGTTCTAGGAGATAAAGGAACATGATGCCACCAAAGCAAGAGGAGACAATTGAACTTCAAGGAAGAATTGAGAATAAATCTCAACAAGCTCTTGCTGATTGTATAGAACATCAGGTGAGCAAAGAACAAACTACTACCATTTTATGGAGAGATGTTAGAGAAGTACGTGAACAACCTAGGAACGGAGGATGGATAGAAGATTCAAACAACAATGAAAACTTTCCTAGGGATCCTAACACACCATACCCAAGTCCCAACATTGAGCGCAGAAAGCAAAGAGACGAAACTTGAAGTTAGCAAGTCGGGGCACGATATCTTGAAATGGTTCAAGTGATTGAAAATAATGAACCGCTAATGCCTCAAGAGGAGGAAGAAAGAATGGAAAATGATTCAAATAGCGATAATGAATCAATAAGAGGACCACAAGGGAGACCAAAGGTACAAGAGTATCAAGTCGTTCCATGACAATTGAGAAGACAGAGAAGAAAACTTAGGAGATTGCAAAGGAGAGCACAGGAAACGTCCAGGTGGTCTATGCACACAACAAGCAAAGGGAATGATTCAAGAATGGGATACATGTTTAGGGCTTATTCTAGACTCACGACTCTTACAACGTTGCTCATAAGGTGTTTAGGGCTTATGCTAGAAAGTATGAGAACTAAGCAATACAAGAGTAGAGAATGAACCCTAGAGCTCACATGGAGTTGTTTTTTTAAGAGAACAAAATCTAGAGTTAACATGAGACAATTTTTGTAGAGAAAAGATCGCATAGTTAACATGGGACTCACAAGGGGAATCAACTAACAAAAACCACACATGGGTTGAACTCCACACTCACCACCATCGAGTAATGCTCCCATAGGAGAGGATGAAGCATATGGTTGGGCCATGATTCGCTCGTTTGAGGGGTTGGATCATGGTTCACTAGCTACCACTAGGGCATTTCACCTAAAAGCCTACTTCTCGATTCACAAAGCTCTAGGTGTTTGTTGTGCTTTATATACACCATGAGGGCCATCGTGGGATGCCTATGGAATAATGGATTGACTCTCACAATGTGTTTAAAGTTTATGCAAGAATGTACGAGAATAATGCAGTACAAGAGGAGCAGAGAATGGACCCCAAAGATAACATGGGGCTATTTGTTTGTAGAAAATTGGCCCTAAAGTTAACATGGTTTTTTTTGTAGAGAATGGACCTCAAAGTTAACATAGGGCCCATAAGAGAAATCAACTAATGAAAACTACACATGGAGAACTCCACACTCCCCACCATCAAGCGATGATCTCACAGGAGAGGATGGAGCATATGGTTTGGCCATGATTTACTCATTTGACAGGTTGGTTGATGGTTTACCACTAGGGCATTTCACCAAAAGCTCTTCTTGATTTGCAAATCTCTAGGTGTTTGTTGTGCTTTATATACCACCATGAGGGCCATCGAGGGATACATGTGGGATAATGGATCAAGACTCTAGGTGTCTATAGTGTTTTATATACCACCATGAGGGTCATCGTGGGATACATGTGGTATAATGGATCAAGACTCATAGTGTTGCTCACAAGGTATTTAGTATTTAAGCAAGAAAGTATGAGAACTAGGTTGTACAAGAGTAGAGAATGAACCCTAGAGCTAACATGGGGTTGTCTTTTTGCATAGAACTACCCCTAGAATTACCATGAGGGCTAGCGTGGGATACATGTGGGATAGAGGCTGAAGACTTTTACAACAGTGCACACAAGATGTTAGGGTTTACGCAAGAAAGTATGAGAACTAAGTAGTACAAGAGGAGTAGAGAACGAACCCTAGGGCTAACATGGAGCTATTTTTTTTGTAGAGAATTGATCCCAAAGTTAACATGGTGCTATTTTTTTTATAAAAAATAGACCCCAGAGTTAACATGGTGCTATTTTTTTTTATAGAAAATAGACCCCGGAGTTAACATGGGATCCACAAGGAAAATCAACCAATAGAAACCCCACAAGGAGAAAACTCCACACTCACCACCATCAAGTGATGCTCCCACAAACAAGAGAGGATGGAGCATATGGTTGGGCCATGATTCACCCATTTGAGGGGTTGTGCCATGGTTCACCAACTATCACTAAGGTATTTCATCCAAAAGCCTGCTTCTTGATTTGCAATGTTCTAGGTGTCTATTGTGCTTTATATACTGCCATGGGGGCCATCACGGGATACATGTGGGATAGTGGCTCAAGACACTCATAACACTGCTCATAAGGGGTTTACGGTTTATGCAAGAAAATACAAGAACTAGGTAATATGAGAACTAGGCAATATGAGAAGAGCAAAGAACAAACCCCAAGGCTAACATGGGGCTTTTATTTTTTAGATAAGTGACCCTAGAGTTAACATGGGGCTATATTTTTGGTAAAGAATGGACCCCAAAGTTAACATGGGGCCCACATAGAAAATCAACCAATAGAAAACATACATAGGGAGAACTCTAGACTCATCACTATCGAACGATGCTCCCATAAGAGAGAATGGAGAATATGGTTGGGCATGACTCACCCGCTTGAGGGGTTAGGTTATAGTTCAACAGCTACCATAAGGGCACTTCACCAAAAAGCCTATTTCCTTATTTGCAAAGCTCTGAGTGTTTGTTGTGCTTTATATACCACTGTAAGGCTATTGTAGTGAATTCTCACTACACTTTGGTGGAGTAAGGCCGATTGGCCCCTTTTTGAAGGTTGGTTCAGAGGTTGGGTGAAATCCAGGCAAAACCAAACTAACGCTCGCTTAAAGAAGAGCACAAGCGAATGCAGGCACAAAATCCCGATAGTAAGACCCACATGGTGAAGGCTCACAGCAAAAAAGCATAATTAGAGTTCCAGTAAAATCCCAAGGCACCACAACATACTGAGTGTTCAAGCCCAAAAAATACGTTTGGCCCCAGGATGTCCGAGTGAAATAACTGGTTATCCAAATAGCGGTAGTGATTGGAATAATGAGATGAAGCAGAAAGGTGAAACTACCATAAAGAGTGCTAACCAGGCCGAGGAATGCACAAGCAGCCTAGGCCCCGCATATTATGCGGGGGTGTATGGTCCCCTGAATGGGTGGTCTTTCCTCTATGAGAAGGTACAACATCTAAGACATTATCATGAGTTCTCTAAAGAGGCAATTACAGACTTGAGCTCATTAATGGCAAAAGATCCCTGCAACAAATATCTAGCATGGGCGATAAGACCATCTCAAGCGGCTCCAGATTTTGAGACCTCAAGATTATACATCATCAATGCAAAGTATTGTAAGTAGGAATTTTGAAAGGGGGCATTTTGAGTATTTGGGGGGAAAAGGCCTCATGTATTATCTTAGTCTATTAATATGTATCATTCTTCTCATTGTAATTTATTGAAAAGCCACCCACTCTCCCAAGGCATGCTTTCTTTCATTTTCTCCTATGTCTCAGCCTGGCTCAAGCCTTGTGTAGCCAGCCAAGAGTTTTTGAACCTCTTTCCTTTGTATGTATGTAACTACAAGAATTAATGACTACTTATAAAATCCATGTCCTAGTTCTAATGCAAGTATTATGTTTTATCGCATGATCTTGGGGGAATTGTGTTCCTCATGTATTATCAGTCATTGCGCATGTGTTCACTCAACCCCCCGTGACATGGGAGGGTCTTATTAGGTCTTTGGTGCATTACCATCCTTAGGCTAGTTAGATTTCACTTTCTGCAATTTACTTTTCATATTATTTCATATTTTCTTTCCTTTTCCCTGAAGAAGTTGATTAAAATAGTTTAGTGTAGCAAAGGAAAGACGAGCGCCAAAGATCACATCCAAAGCAAGGAACCAGTCTTGGGTAAAAACCCCCAAAGGTCATCCAACAAAAGTCGTGTCCCATGCTTCCCCGAACTTCGCAGGGCATGGATCGCACCCGCTTGGGAAGACGAAGGGTCAAACCACAACCTCAAGGGGTCACGATGCCTACGAAGCGTAGGGGTCGCATCTAGCCCCCTATAATTCAAAGTGGCATGCTCAATGAGACATGAACTAGAAAAAATGTCTTCTAATTTAGAAGTCACGTCATGGTTCCGATGAAGGCCATAGTCATCATCTTTTTGAAGCTCTCAAGAAATTCACTTGGCAACTCTACTATAAAGAACCCAAAGAAGCCATCGAGAAGAGCACAAGACCGAGATTCTGATGAAGGCTCCACCTACTTTCAAGAACAAAAAACACATTGACCTTCATTGCAACCAAAAGGACACATAGCATGGTTGTTCCAACAACGACTTCCGACCAAGATGCTTGAGCCACCAGTTGAATGGGGAAAGCTACCAACATTAGCACTGAAAGTCTTGTCAAAATATGACAAGGACTAATCACTATGTTGAAGCACTTGCGGGAGATGGTCTTCACATACCATACACATTGTATCACCAAGTAGGACGTAGCACTCAAGCTTGTAGACAACAATTCCAAAAAGAAATGAAGTGTTTGACGAGATGTCTACGCATCAAAACATTGTACATTACTTTTACGTAGGAATGGCATGCAAAATAGTCAAAGTGGTCAAATGTAATGCCATTTAGTAATTAGCAATAATAATTGCAATGTAATCAGACGTATGTAATCAATCGTCATTTGCAAATGGTTAACTAAATTGTTAATTGTGTTGTTAAGGCTGAAATGAAAAGTAGTTTTGGTAGTTGAGGTCTGGTTGGTTATGGTAACTACCAAAGCCACACTATATATAAACCCCTTTCATTTTGTAAAGGATTCTATCCAGATCCATATCCATTAAAGAGGAGATCAACCTCTGTAAGGAGATAGTGTTGTACGTGAGATTGTTGCAGTCACATGACTGGGATGTAACTGTCCTCATGATAATGCAAGGATGCCATTTTGTGCCAACTATGTCTCTTTGAATGCTTGTATGTGTTAGAATCTATGTTATGTTATAGTATTGCAGGGAGGAATGCTCAAATGGAACATAGCAGTTGCAGGGACAACATTGTCTAACTGTCCAGGGAGCCGACACAGACTTGCCAACACAAGCCAACCAGCATAGACAAGCCCTCACTCTATTGCCAACATGCAACTAGCTGTCATAGCTGGAGCCGGTATGGGCCATGCCAACAGAAGTGCCAATATCCATCTTGCTAAAGTGCCAACATCCATATTACCGTCATGCCTATACCGTCATGTCACCTTGAAGTGTCGACATCTATCATAGCCCAACCGACAACAGTCATTCTGTCAAGAACAGTTTCATCTTGAAGCAATCCATCACAAGTTGATTCGTCATCAAGAGTTTTTTGTCTAAACAACATTAACACAAGGAATATCAAACCGATATTGACATGCTCCTTCGCATGTACTACCAATCTTCCTCCCACTAAAACTATCATTTCCTCATCTCAAGAAGTCCTCATTGTTGTCTACATTTGGCGTTGTTACCTAGATCAAGTTCAGGTCGAGAGAAGTGAGCATGATAAGATGAGGTGAATGACAAAATTCAAGGTTGCAAGGCCAACGATGAAGGAATCAAATACAAACTATGGAGGTCAAGAGAGACCTAATGGCACACGTTGCTAATAGAGCGAGCAAACAAAATTGCCCAGCCTTCACTGGGGAAGGGAAACAAATAGAAGTTCAGGTCGAGAGAAGAAGTGAGAATGATAAGACGAGGTGAATGACAAAATTCAAGGTTGCAAGGCCAACAACAGAGGAATCAAATACAAACTGTGGAGGTCAAGAGAGACCCAATGGCACACGTTGCTAAAAGAGCAGGCAAACAATGCCCACCCTTCACTGGGAAAGGGAAACAAGACCCAACATGCCACATTGGTACTTGTACCACAATTTTGAAGGCAAATGGAGTAACACAACCTGCTGAATGGTTGCAATTGTTTCTTGCTACCTATTTACAATTCCCTACCTGTAACATGCGATGCATGGTAATTGATTGGTACTTGAAGAGGGAAAGTACACAACCATTCAGGCGATGGGAGACAATGCAGGATGAATTCATTAATGAATTACAACCACTCTGTGATGAAACTGAAATTCTAACAAGGATTTACACCATGAAACAAAAGCCAGAAGAAGATGTTAGGAATTAATAATTATAATAGGAGACTAAAGCAATTGGTCGATAAAATGCAATGCACTAGTCAATGTTGGTTCATAGAATCGTGGGGCATTCGAGGAATGTCGATTCAGATAGCGATGCAGAGGACAAAGTGCAAAGCGCTATCTACTCTTTTACAAAAGAGTTTGACAAGAACATGAAATAAGTCAAAGGAGAAGTACAAAAGGAACGAAAAGACATTTGGTGTTTGGATTGCAAATAAGGTCATACGAATATCAATTGTCCTATGAATGCGTATTACAATATATACGATGTGGTAGGCCATCCAATCTGCAATTGTCCATTCAATTTGAATGGAGTAAGACACCAAACCATGATGGTGCAACAGGTGGAACAAACAAATACCTCAAGAAATGGATAAGGCGCAACTAGTGGCAAATATAGGAACAACCGTCGAGGTGGAAGGTAGGGAGGACAATGTCGATTGCAGTATGATTCAAATGGAAGACCTATCATACAATGTCGAAACTGCCAAGAGTGGGGACACTTTACAAAATGCTGCCCCAAGCCGCAGACTGGAGGAAACACAAACAATATCACTCATATGTGTCGATGGTGTGGACGAGGTAACCACAAGGAAGTAGATTGCCCGAACAAAGCAAGTACCAGTGACACAAAATTTCAATCTAATTGACATTGGCAAAGTTAGTGATACCCAAGAAAAAGAATAAGAAAAGCAAGTACTAGCAATGACAAGAGCTCACGCTAGAAAAATGGAGTAGTATCCAAACCCTTCTAAGGAAAAAGAGCGATGGCAAGAAGCCCACAAAGTGGTAAAGGAAGAGTTGGAGAAGGAGAAATAGGAAAGATTACTCCAAGAGAGCCCTGAAAAGGTCAGAGATAGTGACAAGTAAGCAAGCATTGATGGAACACTTGGCGACACAAGTACTGAGCACAATCGTGGAAGTTAAAGTATCAAGTCTACTTAGTGCAGTGCCCGAATTATACACCGCAATTGGTGAAATGATAAAGACAAGGAAAAGAGAAGAAGTTCGGGAAGTAGCCAATGTCAAACAAGAGCAATTCATTGATCCCACAATCCTAATGATTGAAACCAAAAAGAAGCCAACCTTGGTTCACATGGAGATATTGGACCACAAGCTAACTCAAGTTATTGTAGATGGAGGATCAAGTGTGAACATGATGTCGAAGAAGACATGGAAAAGCATTGGACAACCCACATTGTGATCTTCGAATTTTAGATTGTATGGAGTAGACTAGAACGGAATAGAGACGAGAGGCGTACTGATGAATCAAAGAGTGCAGATAGCGAAGCAAGATTTCATCTTGGATTTTGTAGTGATGGTCATGCAAAAACCTACTTATGACGCATTGCTTGGACATGGATGGCTAAGAATGGCGAGAGTAAACCATAACTAGGAGAAACATCTCACTTTTAAGAAAGGCCAGCATAAGTACATGATTAACTTGAAGAATCAGTCTTTCATCCAAGACCATGCAACCTCAGACGAATCAGGAAGTTCATCATCAGATGGCGAAACAGGATATGAACCTAATGGAGCGTTGCAATTGGAGTACACGGAAGAGGAGAGGGATGACGACAGAGATCTACTTCATTGGTAAATGGAAGACTATGAGTATGAGGTATTCACACCTCAATGCTTATGCATCATCCACACAAAAGACGAAATCCAAGAGGAAGAAAAGGAACCAGAAAAAGGTCAGAGTAGCAAAAAGAGATCAACAATAGAGAAGGACCAGGAAAATGAAAAGTGGACATTTCCAAAAAACTTTGTAGAATATACTATGGGTGATGCGGTAATTGAAGACAAACCAACTCATCCCATTTATGTTTTAAAGGTGGTAGAAGAGCCTAAATCTATCAAATACGAAGGACCAAGGATGGTGCAGATTAACCTTGTTAAGGAAGGGGAGGAGAAGATGATCAAGTGTAGAGATGATTAGGATCTTGTGCTCAAAGCAACAACATTTAAGATCTTTATGGAGTATAAAGACATGGTTGCATGGACCTACAAAGATTTGAAAGAAGTGCCACCAGAACTATGTTTACACAAGATTCCTTTGATCGAAGGTGCACAACTAGTACGAAGAAGACCATACAGAATGAATCCAAAGTATGCAGCTTTGGTGAATGCCGAGATAGAGAAGATGCTAGACACAAGCATTATCTTCAAAGTTATGACAAGTGAATGGGTGTCACCTATAGTGATTACCCTGAAAAGAGAAGCAAACAAGATTCGGATTTGTGTGGATTTTCAGAGTCTGAATGTCGTAACTATAAAAGATCCCTTCTCAATTCCTTTCAAAGACTCCATATTGGAGGAAGTAGCCAAACACGAGATCTATTCATTTTTGGATGGATTTTTGAGCTATAACCAAATCAACATTGCAGAAGAAGATAAATTGAAGACCACTTTCATAGTGGAAAATGACATATATGCATATAACCGCATGCCTTTTGGACTATGTAATGCATCGACTACCTTTCAAAGAATCATCTTGTATATTTTTGATGAAATGTTCATACGAAATTTCAAAGCCTTTTGGATGATTGGTCCCTGTATGGCCAAGGACTGAAACACTTGAAGGCATTGGAAGAATGCATGAGTTTGTGCAGGAGAGCACAAATCACACTGAATCCAGGAAAATGTGTCTTGATGGTGCCATATGAGAAACTATTAGGACATATTGTATGTCAAGAAGGCTTGAAGCCAGATCCAGATAATATTCAGGTAAAATTATTGATGGAAGAACCATATGATGTAAGTTCCATGAAAACCTTCTAAGGAACAGTGGGCTATTACTGAAGGTTTATCAGGAACTACACACAAATTGCCCATCCACTAGATGCTCTCACGCGTAAGAGTGTTCCTTTCAAGTGGGCGGAGGAGCACCAAGAGGCTTTTGAAGGATTGAAGGCACATTTGGTGAAAGCACCTATCCTGGTTTATCCAAATTGGGAGGAGTTCCATGTTCACGTAGATGCCTCAAACTTTGCAATTGGCTATGCCTTGGGAGATGGGTAGTCTGGATTGGACCAACCCATTTATTTTGCAAGTTAGTTGTTGTCAAGGGCGAAGAAGAATTATAACACAATGAAACATGAAGCATTGGGGATGGTTTATGCAATATAAAAGTTTAGGCATTACCTACTAGCCAACCCATTTGCTTTATACATAGACCATCAGGCATTGAAATACTTGATTAGCAAGCCAATGATATATGGACGAGTGAGCAGGTGGCTCCTCACACTGCAAGGGTTCGTGTTTTGAGTGGTAATAAGGCTAGGAAAGAAGCATGTAATAGCAGACCAGTTGTTAAGGACTCGCTCAAGAGAACCTGCAAAAGGAGGAATACAAGATGAATTCCCTAACGCACAACTATTTATGATAAGTGCGATACCAACATGGTATAAACATATCGGGGAATATCTATCAACAGAAGAGTTGCCAAAGGAGATGATGGCAATAGAGCAAAGAAAGATCATTGCAAAATCGACACCATTTACGTTGATTGTAGGCTTGTTATATAAGATGGGCAAAGACCACATCTTGAGAAGTGTGTGATGGAGGATGAAGTACAACAAATATTAAAGGAGGCACATGAGGGATTGGTTGGAGGTCATATGGGACCGATGCAACAACAAGGAAAGTGTTGTTGGCAGGACTGTGGTGGCCCACCCTTTATCACGATGCCAAAGAGTATGTGAAGGCATGTGATACGTGCCAAAGAATAGGGAAGCCATTAAAAAGAAATTTCATGCCATTACATCCTTCTCAACCCCAAGAAATTTTTGAAAGGTGAGGATTGGATTTTGTGGGACCACTTTGAACAAGCCAAAAAGGGAGATGTCGATATATTGTAGTGGCAACAGAATACTTGATGAAATGGGTAGAAGCAAGGGCTCTACCAGATAATTCTGCAAGAAGCACTGTTTATTTCTTGTATGAACAGGTTATTACCAGGTTTGGGATTCCCCTACAATTGACAAGTGATAGGGGAGGTCATTTTGTCAATGAGATTATACAAAACCTAACTGCAAAATTCAGCATTTTCCACTCGTTGTCTAGCTCGTACTACCCTAGGGCGAATGGGCAAGCAGAGGCAATGAATAAGGTCTTGGTTTCCATCATGTACAAGACATGCGGCATGGAGGGCATTTATTGGGAAGAACAATTACCAACAGTCTTGTGGGTGTATAGGACAAATTTCAAGCCAACAACAAATCATACACCCTTCCAATTGATATATGGACAAGAGGCGATTGTACCAGTTGAATTCTTGGTACCGAGTCTGAGAGTAGCTGTTGTGAATCGCCTAAGTGATGAGAAGAGCATGGAAGAGAGGATCACAACACTCATATAACTAGGAGAAAAGAGGGTGATGGCACAATGGGAGACAGAGATTTACCCAACGACGACGTAAATTTTGGCATGACAAACATTTATGAAAAATGGACTTGAAAGTTGGTGATTTAGTGCTCAAATATAATGGGAAATGAGAAATCAAGCCAGGAAAATGGAAGACCTTATGGCTTGGACCCTTCCAAGTGGAAGAAACACAGGACAATGGGGCTATTCGACTAAGGAAATTGGATGGTATAGTTTACCTCAAAACTATAAATGGTTCTAAGTTGAAGGTGTATAAGGCACAAGCGTAGGTGAATGTAATCAACTTGGAATCATCAAGAGAAACTTCTAGAAGAATGACAGAAGAGCTATGACCAAGGATGTGATTTTACGAACATGAAGAGCCGAGTAGAATCCCTAGAGAAGAAGATCAAATGAACCTAGAATGACTATTCAGAGCAAAAGGGGAACCTGTAATCGAACAAAGAAAATTGGGATCTCGAGACAAGGAATGTAGACGATTACAAGTTCACATAAGGTTTTTGAATAATGAAGGAGAAGAAAGACTTCAAACCCTCACAGATGTCGCATTACAGGAACAAGACCCTCATCTCTGAGAATGAAGGGGATGAGATTCAGAATGAAGAATCAAGGATTCTGCAACAAATGATTAAGGAGACACATTAGTTATAGGAAGAATACGAAAGAAACCCTAAGAATACATAATGCACGAATGAGAGAACAGGTGATTCACAAGCTAGATGAAACAAATGCAGAGAATGAACGAAAGATAAATTATGAAGAGCAAATTTGAACAAATTTGATCAACAGTTGGATAGACAAACGATGGAGTTAAGGGAAAGTGCAAATAGCAATGACGAAGCACCTTCAAAAAGTAGCCTATTCTCCTTAGACTCTAGTAGTTCCTCTTCAAAGACGTTGAGAATTCAATTGAATACAAAAAATTCTTCTAGTACTACCTCCCCATTGACAAGATGTTCTAGGAGATAAAGGAACATGATGCCACCAGAGCAAGAGGAGAACATCGGATGAGCAAAGAACAAACTGCTACCATTTTATGGAGAGATGTTAGAGAAGTACGTGAACAACCTAGGAACGGAGGATGGATAGAAGATTCAAACAATGAAAACTTTCCTAGGGATCCTAACACTCCATACCCAAGTCCCAACATTGAGCGGAGAAGACAAAGAGACGAAGTTTGAAGTCAGCAAGTCAGGGTACGATTTTTTGAAATGGTTCAAGTGATTGAAAATAATGAACCACTAGTGCCTCAGGAGGAGGAAGAAAGAATGGAAAATGATTCAAATGGCGATAATGAATCAATAAGAGGACCACAAGGGAGACCGAAGGTACAAGAGTATCAAGTCGTTGCATGATAATTGAGAAGACAGAGAAGAGAAGTTAGGAGATTGCAAAGGAGAGTGCAAGAAACGTCCAGGTGGCCTATGCACACAACAAGCAAAGGGAATGATTCAAGCACTGACTCTACCTTCTCAGATCAGTATAGGGATGCATTAGCACAATGTGAACCATAAAAGACACTTTGAAGAGGCAAGGTGGCAAAGAAGATTGTTGCGAGCAGATAGGAGGTTGAGACTCCTAAGGCAAATGTCACCCGAAACCCAAAATCATGAAGGACAACATACAACAGGAGAATCAATTAATCAAGCAAGGAATAGGGTAACATGAGTAATCCAAGGAGTTCGACAAGACTTTTGGGTAACCCAAGCGTACCTGACCAAGGGGGGAGTTCGGTTGGTCTCCTTCCTAGTAGCTCGAGAAGAAATTCCCCTCTTGCTACCCATAGGCCGACTGGTCAGTATAATAGGCCATAAAGGCTATTCACAGATATAGTACAAAACATGCAAACACATGTTCATGAGGATGGGCTACGAGGCCTACCCTCATCGAGCCCGTGGGAACCAAAGATGTCGTTAAGAATGACTGAGAAACCAGATGAATCCCAGATAGCTAGGAGTTCGATAGTCCAATGCAAGGGAGATTCGATAGTCCAACGCAAGAGAGATAACGGTAGATAGGAGATCCATCATGATGATGACTATAGAACAGATCCTCGATCTTCTCGTCGTCTATCGATGGATAGAAGATGCCAACAATGAGAGGAGGATAGGATGGGTTGGCGTATTGTGAGGACTAGACATGATCAAAGGCAAGATCAACAATCGAAGATACCCTGAAGTCAAGGGAACCATAGAGGCAAAGACAAAACAATAGACAAGAGGGAACCATCATAGTAGGCAATAGACAAAATCAATTTATGACAATGAGGACTCAGTGAGTGAGGAAAATGGCAGTCATCGATAGGAAGGAGCGTCGACAGAAACATTGGAAGTTCGCATAGGCATTGCCATGCGCTTCACGCAACGCCAATGACTTAAGGGAAGAAGTTGCAAGTAAAAAAAAAAGACAAAATAAGGAAAAAGATGAAATAAGGAAAAGATAAAATTAGAAAAGGATGACAATTACATGCAAAAGTGGCAAAGTGGCGCACATGCAATAGTTGAAGCAAGAAGTGGCAATTGCTAAATGGTTGCATGGGCGGCAACGACAATGGGCGCAAGTTATAAATAGGATGGCCAAGGGAAGGAATGCTCATTGTTTGCAAAATTGAAGCATTCGCGCAAGTGAAGCTAGAGTTGGAGATTCGCTAGCAGGAAATTTGTGCATCAAAAATTTTCAAAAATAAACGAAGGACGCCCTAAGCCGTAGACAATTGGCAAATAATAAGTCTTCGTGGAGATTTCCAGATTCACTATGCATTTGCAAGATATTTTTGCTACGACATTCGCAGTCGGACAACCTTATCAAAGAATTGCAGTCAAAACACAAGGAGATGGAAGAACAAGCAATTTGTTTGTGATTGCGAGGAGTCACATCTTCTATCATAATTTTCCTTCCGCCAACAAGTGACCTAGCCATCAGACGTTCCACCAATTACCGTCAAGCAGGTCGACAAGGAGGGAGTCGTCAGTTGCATCAGAAGTTACCGTTAGGCAGGCCGACAAGGAAGAAGTCATTAGACACATCGACAATTGTTGCCAAGCAAGTCGATGAGGAAGGAGTCGTTAGACACGTCAACAGTTGTCATCAGACACATCGATGAGGTAACCGTCATATGCATCGAAAGTTATCGTTAAGCAGGTCGATAAGGAGGGAGTCGTCAGACGCATCAACTGAGAGGTTGTCATCAGAGTGTCGTCATCTGAAGTCGTGTCAAGTTGTCCAGGGAAAAATTTCTTTGAGAAGCCGCCACAGCTCCGTAGCCCCCCACAGTGGCCCGCAACACGCAATTCTGTCAAAACACCAAGAAACAAAACCGTTAAATCTCATTGCGGTGCAGAGATTTGAACTCGCAACCTCGAGTTGGCTCACCTCGTAGAGGGTCGACGAAGTCGATGGAGCCCCGGATGTGGCAACACCAGAAGAAATGCCTCCCCATGTTAAAAATCATGTCCTGCGAACCCGTAATCTCGCAGTGATGAACACCGCCTTCTAGGCCAATCCTTGGTATTTTTTAATAATAATTATCATTATTTTCTTTCAACTTCTTTGAGACCTGCTAAACCCTAGAAAATTTAGCTCTCTACAGATCCATCGTCTTGCTCGTTTGCTAGTGAGATGTGGAGCCTAAGCCCGTTGTGACTCCGTACGTGTCGGTTCCTTTGGCAATGTTGTTGACCACCCACTTGACACTCTGTTCCACTCTATCCTTGGTCGTTGTCTCGTCCAACTCCACCTTCACCTTGGCCCATCGAGTTATCGCCATCACTTGAGCCACTGTCAGCGTGGTCCCGCGTAGAACAACCTTTTGAGCTCCCTTGAACTCCTCCATCATCCTCTTCACTTCCTCGAAGTGGTTGCACTGCATTGCCTCCGTAGCCTTCCGCCAGTGACATGGAGTAGGAAAAAAGTTGTCGACATGGTCTAGCTTCCCTTCCACGTGGATTGGATGATTTTCGTCCCTTGTTTCCATTTGCATTTGCACCCTCAAGCAATGGCAATGTTGTTGGTGTGCACATTTTTCTTCTTAATCTTCCTTCTGTAGGAGTACTGCTGATACTAACGCTACTGTTCTCCAAATGGGCCTTTGTCATCCTTGGATTTGATCTATGAATTCACTAAAACCCAAATTTGTAAGCTAAAGAAATGGTAGAACGATTAATTTCCTTTGATGGAAGAAAAGAGAAAGGGAATGTCGTGGTCGCAATCTCTTTGTCCCAAAGGAAGAAGAGCTTACAGTGAACAAACCCGAGGTGGAGGCATGGGATTTATAGTTACAAGAGGAGAGAGTGAAAACACAACCGTTAAATTGAAGAGTTTCATAAGACACATGTCAATGAGATTCCTTGACCGTTTCCTACGAACCCGTAATCCCTTAGTGAATGAACACCGCCTTCTAGGTCAATCCTTGGTATTTTTTAATAATAATTATCATTATTTTCTTTCGATTTTTTTGAGACCTACGAAACCCTAGAAAATTTATCTCTCTCCAGATCCATTGCTTTGCTCATTCGTCGATGAGATGTGGAGCCGAAGGCCATTGTAACTCCGTACGTGTCAGTTCCTTTGGAAATATTGTTGGCCACCCACTCGGCACTCTGTTCCACTCTATCCTTGGCCGTCACCTCGTCCAACTCCACCTTCACCTCGACCCGCCGCATTATCGCCGTCACTTGAGCCACTGTGAGCATGGTCCCGCGTAAAACCACCTTGTGAGCTCCCTTACTCCTCCATCATCCTCTTCACTTCCTCGAAGTGGTTGCACTACATCACCTCTACAACCTTTCGCCAGTGACATGGAGTAGGAAAAGAGTTGCTGACATGGCCCAACTTCCCTTCCACGTGGATTGGATGATTTATGTTCCTATTTCCATTTGCATTTGCACCCTCAAGCAGTGGCAACATTGCTAGTCTGCACATTTGTCTCCTTAATATTCCTTCTATACTGTTGATACTAATGCTACTGTTCTCCAAATGGACCTTCGTCATCCTTGGATTTGATCTGTGAATTCACTGAAATCCAAATTTGTAAGCTAAAGAAACGGTAGAACAATTAATTTCCTTAGGTGAAGAAAAGAGAAAGGGAATGTCGTGGCTGCAATCTCTTTGTCCCAAAGGAAGAAGAGCTTGTAGTGAACAAACCCGAGACGGGGCATGGGATTTATAGTTATGCGAGGAGAGAATGAAAACACAATTGTTAAGTTGAAGAGTTTCGTAAGACACATGTCAATGAGATTCCTTGACCGTTTCCTCTAAACTAAATAAATAAATGAAACAATCAACTTTTTGAAAAGCCCTACCATCTTCTTTCTAAATGATTTTCACAAGGCCCCTTTATAAATGATTTTCACAAGGCCTCTAGTTGGTCCCTTTGGAATTTTAGGTTCCTTGGAATCTCCTTCTAAGCATAGTTTTTTTAAAATAGAATTGTTAACTATAATTAAAAATAGTGTAAGAAACTAAATATCTATCAAATAAAAAAAACTCGAACTTTTAATTTCTTCATAGTGACACCTTCATTCACCATTTTTTAAATAACATAAGATCAAAATTTAAATAAAATATATTATTGTAAGCTACAATAACTTAGGCATTTCTAAACTGGGAACATCACATTTGGTTGCACACTTTGCTTGCAATACAACCTCTTCCTCCTTTTGAGGTGGCATGCAAACCCATTCCATTTTTAAAATGTTTGGTTTCATGTCGATCGTTTGGAAGACATCATGAGGTCGGGGGAGAGGTCATTTATGTACTATTTTAAGGTAGTCGGATCGAATAACTCTAACCTATTCTATTCACCTTTAGAATTGAGAGGGGCCTCTCTAATAAATAAGTGAAAACCCTGGGCTTTTAAATAACCTCGCCTCTCCCCTCCTCCAATTTGAAACGGGGATTGCTAGGGAAGGTAGAGAATTTGAACCAATTATGCCACAATCGAGCGCTTCTGCCCAATCGCTACATAGACACAATACACTATCCATAATCCTCGCTTACCGCCCTTTTAAATTGAAATTGAAATGGTGGGGGTGGGGAGAAGGCCCCCCTTTTTAAATGATTCAAATGGCGATAATGAATCAATAAGAGGACCACAAGGGAGACCAAAGGTACAAGTGTATCAATTCGTTGCATGATAATTGAGAGGACAGAGAAGAGAAGTTAGGAGATTGCAAAGGAGAGTGCAAGAAACGTCCAGGTGGCCTATGCACACAAGCAAAGGGAATGATTCAAACACTGACTCTACCTTCTAGATCAGTATAGGGATGCATTAGCACAATGTGAAACATAAAAGACACTTTGAAGAGGCAAGGTGGCAAAGAAGATTATTGCAAGCAGATAGGAGGTTGAGACTCCTAAGGCAAATGTCACCCGAAACCCAAAATCATGAAGGACAACATACAACAGGAGAATCAATTAATCAAGCACGGAACAGGGTAACATGAGTAATCCAAGGAGTTTGACAAGACTTTTGGGTAACCCAAGTGTACCTGACCAAGGGGGGAGTTCGGTCGGTCTCCTTCCTAGTAGCTCGAGAAGAAATTCCCCTCTTGCTACCCATAGGCCGACTAGTCAGTATAATAGGCCGTAAAGGCTATGCACAGATATAGTACAAAATATGCAAACACATGTTCATGAGGATGGGCTACGAGGCCTACCCTCATCGAGCCCATGGGAACCAAATATGTCGTTAAGAATGACTAAGAAACCAAACGAATCCCAGATAGCTAGGAGTTCGATAGTCCAACGCAAGGGAGATAACGGTAGATAGGAGATCCGTCATGATGATGACAACAAAACAGATCCTCGATCTTCTCGTCGTCTATCGATAGATAGAAGATGTCGATAATGAGAGGAGGATAGGTTGGGTTGGCGTATTGTGAGGACTAGACATGATCAAAGGCAAGATCAACAATCGAAGATACCCTGAAGTCAAGGATAATGGCAATCATCGATAGGAAGGAGCGTTGACAGAAACGTTGGAAGTTTGCATAGGCATTGCCATGCGCTTCACGCAACGCCAATGACTTAAGGGAAGAAGTTGCAAGTAAAAAAAAGACAAAATAAGGAAAAAGATGAAATAAGGAAAAGACAAATTAGAAAAGGATGATAATTACATGCAAAAGTGGCAAAGTGGCGCACATCCGAAAGTTGAAGCAAGAAGTGGCAATTGCTAAATGGTTGCATAGGCGGCAACGACAATGGGCCCAAGTTTAAAATAGGATGGCCAAGGGAAGGAATGCTCATTGTTTGCAGATTGAAGCATTCGCGCAAGTGAAGCTAGAGCTGGAGATTCGCTAGCAGGAAATTTGTGCATCAAAAATTTTCAGAATAAAATGAAGGATGCCCTAAGTCGTAGACAAGTGGCAGATAATAAGTCTTCGTGGAGATTTTCAGATTCACTATGCATTTGCGAGATATTTTTGCTACGACATTCACAGTTGGACAACCTTATCAAAGAATTGCAGTCAAAACACAAGGAGATGGAAGAACAAGCAATTTGTTTGTGATTGCGAGGAGTCACATCTTCTATCATAATTTTCCTTCCACCAACAAGTGACCTAGCCATCAGACGTTCCACCAGTTACCGTCAAGCAGGTCGACAAGGAGGGAGCCGTCAGTTTCATCAGAAGTTACCATTAGGCAGGCCGACAAGGAAGAAGTCATTAGACACATCGACAATTGTCGCCAGGCAAGTCGATAAGGAAGGAGTCGTTAAACACGTCAACAGTTGTCGTCAGACACATCGATGAGGGAACCGTCATATGCATCGAAAGTTATCGTTAAGCACGTCGATAAGGAGGGATTCGTCAGACGCGTCAACTGCGAGGTTGTCATCAGAGCAGTGTCGTCATCTGAAGTTGTGTCGAGTTGTTCAGGGAAATTTTTTTTGAGAAGCCACCACAACTCCGTAGCCCCCCACAGTGGCCCACAACACGCAATTCTGTCAAAACACCAAGAAACAAAACCGTTAAATCTCATTGTGGTGCAGAGATTTGAACTCGCAACCTCGAGTTGGCTCACCTCTTAGAGAGTTGACTAAGTCGATGGAGCCCCGGATGTGGCAGCACTAGAAAAAATGCCTCCCCATGTTGTCAAAAATTGTGTCTTGCGAACCCGCAATCTCGCAGTGATGAACACCGCCTTCTAGGCCAATCCTTGCTATTTTTTAATAATAATTATCGTTATTTTCTTTCGACTTCTTTGAGACCTGCTAAACCCTAGAAAATTCAACTCTCTACAGATCCATTGCCCTGCTCGTTTGCTAGTGAGATGTGGAGCCGAAGCCTATTGTGACTCCGTACATATCGATTCCTTTGGCAATGTTGTTAACCACCCACTTGACACTCTGTTCCACTCTATCCTTGGTCATTGCTTCGTCCAACTCCACCTTCACCTTGGCCTGTCGAGTTATCGCCATCACTTGAGCCACTGTCAGCGTGGTCCCGCGTAGAACAACCTTTTGAGCTCCCTTGAACTCCTCCATCATCCTCTTCACTTCCTCGAAGTAGCTGCACTGCATTGCCTCCGTAGCCTTCCGCCAGTGACATGGAGTAGGAAAAAAGTTGTCGACATGGTCCAACTTCCCTTCCACGTGGATTGGATGATTTTCGTCCCAATTTCCATTTGCATTTGCACCCTCAAGCAATGGCAATGTTGTCGATGTGCACATTTGTCTTCTTAATCTTCCTTCCCAAATGGGCCTTTGTCATCCTTGGATTTGATCTGTGAATTCACTAAAACCCAAATTTGTAAGCTAAAGAAATGGTAGAACGATTAATTTCCTTTGATGGAAGAAAAGAAAAATGGAATGTCGCGGTTGCAATCTCTTTGTCCCAAAGGAAGAAGAGCTTACAGTGAACAAACCCGAGGTGGAGGCATGGGATTTATAGTTACAAGAGGAGAGAGTGAAAACACAACTTTTAAATTGAAGAGTTTCATAAGACACATGTCAATAAGATTCCTTGACCGTTTCCTACGAACCCGCAATCCCGTAGTGAATGAACACCGCCTTCTAGGTCAATCTTTGGTATTTTTTAATAAAGATTATCATTATTTTCTTTCGACTTCTTTGAGACCTGCTAAACCCTAGAAAATTTAGCTCTCTCCAGATCCATCGCTTTGCTCATCCGTCGATGAGATGTGGAGCCGAAGGCCATTGTGACTCCGTACGTGTCAGTTCCTTTGGAAATATTGTTGGCCACCCACTCGACACTCTATTCCACTCTATCCTTGGCCGTCACCTCATCCAACTCCACCTTCACCTCGACCCTTCGCATTATCGCCACTTGAGCCACTGTGAGCATGGTCCCGCGCAAAACCACCTTGTGAGATCCCTTGAACTCCTCCATCATCCTCTTCGCTTCCTCGAAGTGGTTGCACTACATCACCTCCACAACCTTTCGCCAGTGACAGAGTAGGAAAAAAGTTGCCGACATGGCCCAGCTTCCCTTCCACGTGGATTGGATGATTTATGTTCCTGTTTCCATTTGCATTTGCACCCTCAAGCAGTGGCAACATTGCTAGTCTGCACATTTGTCTCCTTAATACTCCTTCTATAGAAGTACTGCTGATACTAATGCTACTGTTCTCCAAATGGACCTTCGTCATCCTTGGATTTGATCTGTGAGAAATCCAAATTTGCAAGCTAAAGAAACGGTAGAATAATTAATTTCCTTAGGTGAAGAAAAGAGAAAGGGAATGTCGTGGCTGCAATCTCTTTGTCCCAAAGGAAGAAGAGCTTGTAGTGAACAAACCCAAGACGGGGGCATGGGATTTATAGTTACGAGAGGAGAGAATGAAAACACAACTGTTAAGTTGAAGAGTTTCGTAAGACACATGTCAATGAGATTCCTTGACCGTTTCTTCTAAACTAAATAAATAAATGAAAAAATTAACTGTTTGAAATCCCTACCATCATCTTTCTAAATGATTTTCACAAGGCCCCTTTATAAATGATTTTCACAAGGCCTCTAGTTGGTCGCTTTGGAATTTTAGGTTCCTTGGAATCTCCTTCTAAGCATAGTTTTTTAAAATAGAATGCTAACTATAATTAAAAATAGTGTAAGAAACTAAATATCTATCAAATAAAAAAACTCGAACTTTTAATTTCTTCATAGCTACACCTTCATTCACCATTTTTTGAATAACATAAGATCAAAATTTAAATAAAATACATTATTGTAAGCTACAATAACTTAGGCATTTCTAAACTGGGAACATCACTTTTGGTTGCACACTTTGCTTGCAATACAACCTCTTCCTCCTTTTGATCTGGCATGCAAATCCATTCCATTTTTAAAATGTTTGGTTTCGTGCCGATCGTTTGGAAGAGATCAGGAGGTCGGGGGAGAGGTCATTTATGTACTATTTTAAGGTGGTCGGATCAAATAACTCTAACCTATTCTATTCACCTTTAGAATTGAGAGGGGCCTCTCTAATAAATAAGTGAAAACCCTGGGCTTTTAAATAACCTCGCCTCTCCCCTCCTCCAATTTGAAACGGGGATTGCTAGGGAAGGTAGATAATTTGAACCAATTATGCCACAATCGAGCGCTTCTGCCCAATCGCTACATAGACACAATACACTATCCATAATCCTCTCTTACTGCCCTTTTAAATTGAAATTGAAATGGTGGAGGTGGGGAGAAGGTCCCCCTTTTTAAATAGAGAGAGAGCCAGTCGATCTCCTCCGCCTCTGAACCCAACAACCAACCTTAAAACGAATCGTATGATGTGAAGGGTGTGATACCACTATTCCCGACTTCCAACCATACTTTGTTTTTATAAGCCCACCCTCGAGTAACCAGTGCGTGCATTCCATTATCACGGAAATATTCTCCCATGGCACACCCAGAATATGGGGCCAAGAATTGCAGAGGAGCGGGATCGGAAGCGGTGGCTGCATTGATTATGGAGTCGCCCTCATCTTTAAAAGGGGTTTTTTGGGCTTTGTCTTGAAGAAAGTCCTCAGTGACATTGGCTTATCATGAATGATAGGTCTTATTACATTGTTGTTTTGACACATATTTATAGTAGTTCATGAAGGCCCATAAAGTCTCTTACTCTTGCATAGTTGTCAACTTACCATGTTAGGTTACAACGTCTTTTGACGCGTGTCACCTGGTAACTACCGTGGCCTTGCTCCATTAGGGCATGACCTTTAGAGGAAGAAAACAAAAATCTAAGTGCTGACTTTTGTTCTTGTTGGTTGAGGCTCACAATTTATAGTATTCACGCATAAAACAAAAGAAGCCAACGTGACGCCATTGACAAAGGGGATAAATGATTCGTATTCATCATGTCTTGTTCCAACAAGGTCTTATAAGAGCTATAAACTATTTTTCTAACAAGCTCATTCACACAGCTATGATGATGTGTCCCACAGGATTAGAGCTACCCTGTCCGGCCCAGAAAAAGGGATTCACTTAACAAAAAATAGGGAACTTGCTGCAAAGTCGGTTCTCATGTTAGGAGATCTTAATTTCTTGGCACATCTCATACAAAGTAACAAATTAAGAAACACTGATTAAGAACCTGCCTAAAATAACTTATGTTGAAGGCGTTCATGCATCACTTAAAATCACCACTCACAAGCACTTACGAAGTATAATGCTTAGAATACAGTAATAAAAACTACAACAGACGGACAAATTACTACGTCTACCGGGCAGGGATTCATTGATCTGTGGAACTAGGAAGGAAAAAGAACCCAAAAAAAATGACAGACCTGTCAGAAAATACATACGGCAGTGTAGTCTCCTGCCATTTAGTACATAGGTCTTTTGCATGTAATGTATAATTAATACAAGACTAGAAGCGGCACATTACCCTCTTCAACGAAACCTGAACTGCCCAGTTCCCGTTGCCTGACAGTTCAGAGAATGGCATGTAATACAGGCTATGAGGAAATATTAGACAATACGAGGAATAAGTTCACAGTCCCCCTAGCACCGATCTGGTCTACCAAAGCCTATAGAGCATGTAATTGCTTCTATTTTACTGCATTACTTCTATACAAAACGAAACGACCAAGCCCCTTTTGAAACGTTCAAATTGTTCAAGATCCCCATTGCATACGTCTACCGGGCAGGGATTCATTGATCTGTGGAACTAGGAAGGAAAAAGAACCCAAAAAAATGACAGACCTGTCAAAAAATACATACGGCAGGTAGTCTCCTGCATTTAGTACATAGGTCTTTTGCATGTAATGTATAATTAATACAAGACTAGAAGCGGCACATTACCCTCTTCAACGAAACCTGAACTGCCAAGTTACCCGTTGCCTGACAGTTCAGAGAATGGCATGTAATACAGGCTATGAGGAAATATTAGACAATACAAGGTATAAGTTCACAGTCCCCCTAGCACCGATCTGGTCTACCAAAGCCTATAGAGCATGTAATTGCTTCTATTTTACTGCATTACTTCTATACAAAACGAAACGACCAAGCCCCTTTTGAAACGTTCAAATTGTTCAAGATCCCCATTGCATACGTCTACCGGGCAGGGATTCATTGATCTGTGGAACTAGGAAGGAAAAAGAACCCAAAAAAAATGACAGACCTGTCAAAAAATACATACGGCAGTGTAGTCTCCTGCCATTTAGTACATAGGTCTTTTGCATGTAATGTATAATTAATACAAGACTAGAAGCGGCACATTACCCTCTTCAACGAAACCCGAACCGCCCGGTTCCCGTTGCACGACAGTTCGAGAGAATGGCATGTAATACAGAGCTATGAGGAAATATTAGACAATACGAGGAATAAGTTCACAGTCCCCCTAGCACCGATCTGGTCTACCAAAGCCTATAGAGCATGTAATTGCTTCTGTTTTACTGCATTACTTCTATACAAAACGAAACGACCAAGCCCCTTTTGAAACGTTCAAATTGTTCAAGATCCCCATTGCATACGTCTACCGGGCAGGGATTCATTGATCTGTGGAACTAGGAAGGAAAAAGAACCCAAAAAAAATGACAGACCTGTCAAAAAATACATACGGCAGTGTAGTCTCCTGCCATTTAGTACATAGGTCTTTTGCATGTAATGTATAATTAATACAAGACTAGAAGCGGCACATTACCCTCTTCAACGAAACCTGAACTGCCCAGTTCCCGTTGCCTGACAGTTCAGAGAATGGCATGTAATACAGGCTATGAGGAAATATTAGACAATACGAGGAATAAGTTCACAGTCCCCCTAGCACCGATCTGGTCTACCAAAGCCTATAGAGCATGTAATTGCTTCTGTTTTACTGCATTACTTCTATACAAAACGAAACGACCAAGCCCCTTTTGAAACGTTCAAATTGTTCAAGATCCCCATTGCATACGTCTACCGGGCAAGGATTCATTGATCTGTGGAACTAAGAAGGAAAAAGAACCCAAAAAAAAATGACAGACCTGTCAGAAAATACATACGGCAGTGTAGTCTCCTGCCATTTAGTACATAGGTCTTTTGCATGTAATGTATAATTAATACAAGACTAGAAGCGGCACATTACCCTCTTCAACGAAACCTGAACTGCCCAATTACCCGTTGCCTAACAGTTCAGAGAATGGCATGTAATACAGGCTATGAGGAAATATTAGACAATACAAGGAATAAGTTCAGAGTCCCCCTAGCACCGATCTGGTCTACCAAAGCCTATAGAGCATGTAATTGCTTCTGTTTTACTGCATTACTTCTATACAAAACGAAACGACCAAGCCCCTTTTGAAACGTTCAAATTGTTCAAGATCCCCATTGCATACGTCTACCGGGTAGGGATTCATTGATCTGTGGAACTAGGAAGGAAAAAGAACCCAAAAAAAAATGACAGACCTGTCAGAAAATACATACGACAGTGCAGTCTCCTGCCATTTAGTACATAGGTCTTTTGCATGTAAAGTATAATATAATACAAGAATAGAAGCGGCACATTGCCCTCTTCAACGAAACCTGAACTGCCCAGTTACCCGTTGCCTGACAGTTCAGAGAATGGCATGTAATACAGGCTATGAGGAAATATTAGACAATACGAGGAATAAGTTCACAGTCCCCCTAGCACCGATCTGGTCTACCAAAGCCTATAGAGCATGTAATTGCTTCTGTTTTACTGCATTACTTCTATACAAAACGAAACGACCAAGCCCCTTTTGAAACGTTCAAACTGTTCAAGATCCCCATTGCATAGCTTGCAGGATATGTGCAATAGGAATCGCACGCATTCAACGATATTTGAACCCGTTACCTATTGTTAAAAAGTAAAAGAATTCCAATAATAGTAATAATGTCATAACCCAAACCATGGTGTGTACATGTGACACATTAATCATAAATTATATATTAAATTTATTTATTTTTTATCAATAAAATAAAATAAAAGTATAATAAATATTATATCAAAATACTATATTATCACAACCATGTAAATAAAATTATTAAACTCCTTTTAAAAAATTCTTTCTACTTATATTTTATCAAAAAAAATAAAAATAAATGAAGATATAAAAAAATAAAAATCCTAGGGTACTCCTCACAATGAGTTTTAGGGCATATGTATGTTGGCCCAATTACTTCCCCTAGTTGAGCAGTTGGCATATGTATAGATTTTAAAATTTTAAATAATCTGGTATACTATGTACTAGGTGACCATATCCTTCTATATATAAATTTTTAAACTCAAAAAATATTTTGCTTTTAAAATGAAAATTTTAAATTGTAAATAAAGTTTTGATTCAAAGTTTTAAAACATATAGATTATACAATGAAAATGATTAAAATTGGAGGGAGGTAGTAGGCAGACCTCTTAGTGTATGCCAAGTTAACAAGCTGTTTTCGCTAAGTGTTTGCCACGTTAACAAGCTGTTTTCGCTAAGTGTTTGTCCAATTTGAGGTGGAACCGCGTAAAGAAACAAATTGCGTAAAGAGACAATTCGATGTGGCCAACAACATTTTGCCAGCGCCCGCCACGCTTTCCCACTCGATCCTCCTCCCACCTGGCAGATCCAACTCCTCCACATCATCCTCCTCTCGTTCCTCCAGAGCACACCCCGCTATGGAACAACATTGTTGACTAACGGACATGGAACCATTTTGGATAAAAAATGATAAAAGCCATACCAAGAATAGTTTCCATAGCAATCAAACTCACATAAAGCAGCAAAACCCACATATAGATATCTATCAATCATGTTTGAAATGTAATAGAATGTTAGGTTCTACAAAATCATAAACCATAATCATTTTTGAAATGTAATAGAATGTTAGGTTCTACAAAATCATAAACCATAATCATGTTTGAAATGTAATAGAATGTTAGGACTGGCTGATACTGCTTAATGTAGGATATGACTTATTAAAGAGGATTGAATTGGGGTAAAGACAAAGTTAATGGACCTGACTGTCCAAGGAGTAGGACAGTTTACCTACTTCCTATTTAATGTAGGGTATGACTTACTTCAGAGGATTGAATTGGGGTAAAGACAAAGTTAATGGACTCGACTGTCCAGGGAGTAGGACAATCTACCTACTTCCTATTGACAAGTACATGGCAACCATCAACGGGCCTATGCTTTTGGGGTTAAAATTTATAAAGTAAAGCATAGGGTTTGATTTGAACCTAAGTCTTCTAAATGAATATCTAAGAGCGTACTAAGGTGTCCAAGTTTTTATCTTCAAATTTCTAAATAAAAATCCAAAGACATAGTAATACCACTATGATATCTAATGATGGGGAATAGTTTTGATGGGAGCAGCCCTATGATTTGAACCTAAACTTGTCAGTTACTAAAAATAATATGTTGTAACCAACCAAAAAAGAAAGATATCTAACAAAATTTAAAAGGCCATTGCTATTGCTATTATTAGGACTGCTACTTGTGCCGTTCTCCAATTCCATTTTTCTGAATCCCTATAACTTGTCAGTTACTAAAAATAGTATGTTGTAACCAACCAAAAAAAAAGATATCTAACAAAATTTAAAAGGTCATTGTTATTGCTATTATTAGGACTCCTACTTGTGCGGTTCTCCCATTTTCTGAATGCCTATCCAGAGCAGAAATCATCACCTCTTTGTTCCAATTAGTGCGTAATGTTATTACAATAAGCGCCAACGTCTGAAGCGCAACTCCAGCAATCATCCCCCACCATATACCCTGAAGTTAAACACTCAACAAGTTAATAGACCATTTTACATATACTATCGAGGGATTTTTAGAACAACTCAGATCATCAACAGGCGTAATTTATTTGATGGAATAGTTACCTTTACGCCCAAGCTGGTCTTGAATCCCAGAATGGCTCCAATGGGTAGACCAATGCAGTAATATGTTGCCAAGTTGACATAAGCCACCACAGCCTGCCATCCGCACCCAATTGCCACACCTGCCATTACCGGCTCTTCTGATTAGCATGTTAGACAGATTGATGTTTTCCATAAATGAAATTGAAGCTAAATATAGATATACCTGAGAGGATTGGGTGGGTGCCGTTCAAGAGAACAGATATGGCCAGCAACGGCGTCAACGCAAACACTGCACGCATAACCACAGTGCTGCTGGTGAACGCCATGCTCAGCTCTTTCTTCAACACCAAAACTCCAAGGGCGAGTATCACGCTTATTATGAAACATGTAATCACCACTACCAATAATTAAAAAAAGGTTTACTACCTTGCAGAAGATATCAATGCCACAAGCAGAAGAAAACATTATAGTCAACAATAATTAAAAAAAGGGTTTACTACCTTGCAGCATTGCTGAGAGCATCAAGTCCCAATTCAAATAATTCATGCTGCACACCAAGTCAGAAAACAAACAGAAAATGTTAAGGATTTATTCAGAACCAGGATAGTGATAACAATCTTTTGGCTGGTCCTGTGACATACCAGACAGAAATCGAATCCAAAGCAACCTCTGCGTCTGGCAGCAATCCAGATGTGAGCACTAACCCCTGTGTGTACCATATCTCCAAGCTGTCCAGTGATATTTGAAAAATAAATCAGTATACATGAACAATATTTGATACCTATATGTAAATTAATGATTAAAAGCAGCTACCCCTCGTGAATAACACTTATACAACACTAATTTCATGCTTGGATCAGTTTGTAATTTATCCCATTTTGGATTGCAGAATAATGTAAAGGGCATACGTTAGCATAAAAGCGGAAGCCACGGTTAACTTGAAGTAAGGCCAAAGGCCCGTAAATGCCTTGAGAGAGAAGCCAGTCCATGTCTTCTTGCAGGAAGGGCTGAAGAATATATAAATGGCAGTAGTAACGACCATATGTAATTATCCAAACATTTATCCAATTTATCTAGCTACGCCGCTCTGAATGTAAAACGAAAATATAAAACACATAAAACTCACCTTCTTCATAAATTTGGGAGATGGTTTGCAGAATGTATAGTGTCGATGAACATATAACTTTAAGTTAGCCCACCTTCCAGATCTTTTCCACCAAAATTTTCTCCGTTGCCATTGGCATTGCTGTTCATGGATCCAATTTCTGCAGAAGCCATCTTCCTAAATTCTTTCTGCTTCTGCTCGCCTCCTGAAAAAGCACCACCGCCATTTTTGTCCTTATGCGTAGCCACCATGTGGATTTTGTTATTAAGATACAGCCAACAATTCTTCACTCATTTCTAGCAAAGGGGAAAATTACTTCTATGAAAATCAATCCGTTTATTGTGATTGGCGTGGCGTCAGTAGTACTTGCAGAGGCAACTTGCGTTTTAAGGAAACTATAACAAATGGATGGCACGTAGAAAAACAATAAAAAACGACTATTATCACGAACTTGCGCTTTAAGGAAACTATAACAAATCACGTCCTAAAATTTTTGTTATTAAGATACAGCCAACAATATTCTTCACTCATTTCTAGCAAAGGGGAAAATTACTTCTAAGAAAATCAACCCGTTTATTGTGATTGGTGTGGCGTCAACGGTACTTGCAGAGGAAACTTGCAGTGTAAGGAATCAAACAAAAAACTAACTTTGCTTTAAGAAAACTATAACAAATGGATAAAAAAACAATAAAAAAATAATTGACGTCCTGAAATTTTGGTTAAGTTGGACACGTTGTTTTCTAGCCCTATAAAGAGAAAGTAAATCTTAATGCCATCATTGGGGAAGAAATTTTATACCAATTTAGAAAGGGAAACCATTATCTAGTTTTTTTTTTAAGCACTTTATTATTGTATAGGACCATTTTTATTAAAATGTATGTTCAAATCTTATAGTTAATTTGTTACCATTTTTTGCACTTAAAATATATTTTTTTATTGAACATCGTTTACAAATATCAGCGCTCTTTTCGAGCAAACACACGAGGAATGGATCTTACCATTTTTTTGCACTTGAAATTTTTTTTATTGAACATCTTTTACAAATATCAGCGCTCTTTTCAAGCAAACATACGAGGAATCAACCTCACAACCGCATGGACGATAATAATCAGTCAACTGCCATTACACCAAATGTCGTTCGGCACTTGAAACTTTTCATGATGAGCATCATATTTATAAGCATTCTACTTTCAAACTTGAGCATTGAAATTTATTTTTAAAAATTTTATTATTTTTTTCAAGCCATAGATTCTTACAAATAATGATAAGGCTAAATCTAATTCTCTACATAATACTTAATGCTTTAACTTTGAAATAATGAATTCAACATTTCATCAACTCTTTTTCGATGTTGATGGAGCTATCTAATATATTTTCATATTTTTAAAAATAATCCCAAATAGTGTGAGGATACTTAATGCTTTAGCTTTAAAATAATTAATCCAACATTTCAACTCTTTTAATGTTGATGGAGCTATCTAATATATTTTCAATTTTTTTTAAATATTTTCAAACGGTGTGAGCAAAGGGACAATAAAGAAGTAAATGATCTAATGTTTCTAAAATCTTTTCACATAAGACACATCTAAAAGGTTCATGATACCTTTTCTTTGCAAACTCTCTCTTGTAAGAATTTTGCTTTGAACTATTAACCAAAGGAATGTTGAGGCCTTAGGAAGAGTTTCTAGTGACCAATTATTCTTCCAAGGAAAATCTTTGATAGTAAGAAACTTTGATTGCTCTAAATCCTCATATCCTAACTTTACTGAGCATCCAACATCTTTTGATAGATTCCAAGCCAAATCATCCTTTCTTGTAAAAATCAGTAAATAAAACTCTTGAATCATACTTTGAAGTTCATCTATAATTTGTTTGAGTTCCTCTTCTTCAACAAGGTTACTAATAGGAGAAGATTTTGAAAAAAATTGGGGGGCTTGGGCACTAGTGAAGATGGATGCATGAGCGAGGGTTTCAGAAGCTAGGGTTTCAAAAAAAAAAAAAAAAAAAAAAAATAAACAAAAAAAACCAAAAAAAAACCCCCCCCCAAAAAAAAAAAAAACCCCAAAAAAAAAAAACCCACAAAAAAAACAAAAACAAACCACCACACACAAACAAACAACCAACCTAACACACAAAAACCCCCCCAAAAGAAACCACACACCACAACCAGCACAACCCCCCCAACCAAACCACACAAACCAAAACCACCCCAACCCACCACAAAACAAATACCCCCAAAACCCACAACACAAACCAAACCCAAACAACCCCAAAACACCCACCCAAAACAACAAAACAAAACAGACAAAACACCACAAACAATACAACCAAAACAAAAAACACACCAACCAACCCAAAACCAAATACCCACAACACCCAACCAAAAAACATCACAACAAAAAAAAACCCCCACAAAACACCCCCCACACAAACAAAAACACATAAAAAACACACCAAAAAAAAACACACACAACAAAAACACCAAACAAAATCACAATCACAAACCACACCAACACAACCCACCACACGAACCCAAAAAAAAAACAAACCCACCACCGCAACAAAAAAACCAACCCAAAAACCACCCAACCACAACCCCACCAACAACCCAAAAACAACCACAAAACATAAACCACCACACCCCAAAACAACCCCAAAACAAACCAAAACACACAAACAAAAACCACCAACCACCACAAAACACCAAACCAAAAAAAAAACAACCCACCCCAACCCCCCCACCACAAACCAACCCCAAAAAAAACAAACAACCCAAAACACACAAAACAAAACAAACAAACCCCACAAACAAACCAACACCAACGAACCACAATCCACACCAACCAAAAAACAACCAACCCCCATAAGAACAAAAAAAAACACCACCAACAAAAAAAAAAAAACCACACCACAACAACACCCCCACACAAAACCCAAAAAAAAATATAACCAAAAAAAACAACCCACAAACCCAACAACACAAACACACAAACCAAAACCCAAAACCCCAAACACCAACCACCACCAGACCGACCACCAACAACCCACCACAACCAAAAAAAAACAAAACAAACAACACCACAACACCACCACCCACCCCAAAAAACAACCAACCACCCCAAAAACCACACAACAAACCACCCCAAAACCAAACAAAACAAAAACCCCACACCAAACCAAAAAACCAAACCACCAAACAACAACACCCCACAACACCACCACACCAAACCAAACCATCCCACCCCCAAAAAACCAAACAAAACACACCAACACAAAAACCCACACCAAAAAAACACAAACCCAAACCCCAAAAAACCCAAACACACAAAAACACCCAAAAAACAACAAACCCACAAAACCCAAAAACCACCACACAACCAAACAAAAAACACACCCCACCCCACAAAAACCAAACCACCAACCACCAAAACCACAACCAAAACAACTCCCAACACAAACCAAACAAAGCAAAAAAAAAACAAAACACCCAAAAAACCCAAAAAAACACACAAAAAAACACACAAAAAACACCAAAACCCCAAAAAAAAACAAACCCAAACACAGCAAACAACCAAACAAAAAAAACCAAACACAAAACAAACAAAAAAAAAAAAACGACACCCCCCAAAAAATAAGTAGTCATAACCAACCCCGCCCCAATGGTAACAAACAAATAATCCAAAACATACAAAATACTATAGGTCCTCTAAACACCCTTGTCTCTATGAAGACAACACCTCCGGAAGACGACACCACCCCAAATCGAATCCCACCCTCCCATCACATCGATTTGAACATATAGCAAACAACATTTTGTTGGAAAGAGAAGTCAAACAAGGGTAGGATGAAGTGCCAAAAAGGAACACAACACCAGTGACAACCATACCCATCCCCAACCGGGGAACAATATCCAGGATTATGAGGCTTCCAATCGGGAAAAGCACTCCTCAACACCATTTTTGCAACAGGTGGCAAAGTATAGATTCAATTTCAACAGGTATGCCAAAAAATGTAGATAACCCCATACACTATACTTTGGGGAATATCGACTAGTGGTACCAATGAACAGCCACACCATCCACAAAAGTCAAAATAGTAACAAGTGGGTACGACTAAGTTGCTCAAGATACAAACCAGGAGCCAGTTAGAGGAAGGTGGACAACACCACCATTACCATAAGATGTCCCATTTGAGCAGAGGCACCAACCTCCTGGTCAACCAAGTGGATGAGGTCACCCTCACCATCCTCAAGAGAATTAGTCCAAGCAAAACGCAGAAACACAACAGACGCACCGATGGAACTTTAATATAAGAGGGTTTCCTAAAGTGCAACCTCAACAACCCGAAGATCAAGCCAAAATGGCTCCACGATTCTATGGTCCCTACAAGGGCCCATTGGAGAAGTAGCCACAATAGAGCTACCTACATCATCACGAATACACCCGGATTCATGTTTCAGTCTCAAAAAGTAAGGGAAGACAAAGTCAACGAATACTCTCGATGAGGAGGACGCAACACTCCAACCCAAATATACTACAACAAAACAGACCGAATCAGCGATCAAGAATTTCTCATTAAAGGCAAGATTTACCGCAGAGGAGCCACATGGAACCCGAAAGTATATTCCAGACATTCCCTTGAGGACAAAGCTCCAGGGTCATGTACACACCAAACCAGCCATCGGCTAGGTATTCCAAGTGTATAATTTTCAATATATTGTAGTTAATTTCCAAATATATCATCGATTTTATTAATTATCTCTATTTCGCATTGCCTTCACAACGATCCCCTCCTAGTGGCAATATAATTTTAGGTTTTCGTCATTCGAAATCTTCGTATTCGCTCTGTTTATTGTTCTATATGCATGCTTAATTATTAAGTATTAATCCAGTTAAGAAATCTCGAAGGCATAGCCTTCCGGTTTCAAAAGTTTGGAGCGCCCTCGGGCACTGCTGAAGATGGATGCATGAGCAAGGGTTTCAGAAGCTAGGATTTCAGAAGGTTTGGAGCGCTTGGAAATCAAACTGGAATTTCAGAAGCTAGGGCAGAGGCTTGGAGAACATTTTCAAGCAAAAATCATCGTTAGAGAGGATCAATCTTGGTGGAGGGTTTTTCAATAGTAAGGATCACGACAAAAATGAGGGACATAGGTACTTCGGTACCAAATCCTCCATACCAAGGAATCTCATTCCGGGATAAGCTATGTGGAACCTAAGATAGCTTAAATGATTGTCAAACACAAGCAAGAAAAATCATAAACACCATAGGGAAGCAACAAAAGGAAGATTCTTTGCCTAGAAGGGTGAATGGTTGTCTACCACAAGCAAAAGAAATACCAGTATTGGAAATAGCTGAGGACTGTATAGCTGAGGATAATGTTTATAAGACAAAACACAACCTGATAGGTAAATTTGTGGGTTTCAGACCGTTCCTTCACTTTCTCCACGTAAATAAGGAAACAATGGCATCTGGAAGGAGAATACAAACTTTTAACTCTCCCAAATGGGTATTTTTCTATAGAGTTCACATCATTGGCAAATCAACAAAAGTATTTGAGGGAGGGTTGTATCATCACGGGCCAATGGGACTATTATTGCAGCCATGGAAGATGGAAATTGACCCGAGGGTGGAACCGACTGCAGTACCAATATGGGTAAGATTATTTGCCCTTCCCCTTGAATTTTGGAAAGAGGAGGTACTAAAGGCAATAGGAAACTTACTAGGTCATTATCAAGGTAGATCAAGAGAAACAGTTTTAGGAGGATCAGCAATGTTTGCTAGGGTTTGTGTAGAAATGGACCTCAGTAAACCTCTTTCAACATAGACAAATATAAAAATAGGGGATTTTGTCTGGCACCAACAACTATATTATGAGGCTATTCCATTCAGATGTTGGGTGTGCCACGCTCATTGATATCTGGCTAGAATGTACCCAATAGTTAAGGATCATCAATTTGAACAAGAGGGGACAAAATCAAATATTAACATGGTAAGCTAATCTCTTCAGCAAAAGGTAAATCAAAAAGAAAAGAAAGGTCCAACAGACTTTGAGGGCTTCCAAAAAGTAATCAGAATGTCAAACAAAACAAATCAACATAGTAACCAGAGACAAGAAGAAAAAGCGGGAAGAACAAACAATAGATATGAGATATTCAAACAACTAGGAAACTTGGAAACTAAAGGGGATTTTCAAATGGAAGGATTAGAGGAGGATACTCAACAAGTCACACCGGTTGATTAGGAACAATATTCCAATCTAGTGTCAGGGAACAAGCAAGGATCAGAACCAGACACAGACTCTCTCATGGAAGAGGAGATTCAACCCACAAGGGAGACCATAGGAGGGGAAACAGAGGAAGGGATAATTTTATCTTAGGAAATAGAGATGAAATAAGGAAATAATAACAAAGACAACCCTACTCTAGCGATTCATCAAGTGGAAAAGAAACAAAAACTAAACCAATCTGTAGGGAGGAATTCAACCAAGGAAAATGTGGAGGAACAGGGAAGAGATTTGAGCCATAATGGAAAGGTAAAATTGATGGCTGATTTTTTCTCTCCTAATTCTCAATGATATTAATCACTTGGAATGTGAGGGGTTTAGGCAATCACCCCGGACAAAAGGTAGTCAAAAACACTATCATAAATATGAGTCCAGATATAATTTTGTTACAGGAAACCAAAATGCAAGAAGAAGACTTAAAAAAATAAACAAGAGGATATGGCAAAAAGGAGATATCCTAACTCAATCAACACAGGGGAAATCAGGTGGATTGGCCACTATGTTACATGGTTAAAGGAGGGGGATCAAAACACAACATTCTTTCATAAGACAACAACAACCAAGAGATAACAAAATAGAATTATAGGTCTTACAGATATGATGGGTCAGGTAAAAACTAGTGGAAGTGAAATGAAAACTATAGCAAATCAGTACTTCCATACTCTTAGCAGTAATGAAAATTTGAATGCAATATGGCAGGAAAAGATACTAGAGGCAATTTCGTAATTAACCAAACTTGAACACAATAAATTATTAATGGAGGAAACCTCATAGATCATACAAAAAATGCAAACAGTAAAGACTCCAATACTAGACAGATTCCCCATTGAATTTTATCAAAAAATTTGGAAAATTGTGGGTCAAGCAGTGGTGGAGGCACTGGAGGAAATCAGATAGAGTAAGCAAATGTTAAAAGCCTTGAATCATACTTTTATCACTTTGATTCCTAAGGGTCCACCTAGTGAGATAATTGATAATTATAGGCCTATTTCACTATGTAATGTAATGTACAACATATTAACAAAGCTTATGGTAGAAAGGTTAAAACCTTTTTTACCAAATTTGATTTCAAGTGAGCAAGGTGGTTTTGTTGAAGGCAGGCAAATTCTATATGGAATAGTAGTGGCCCAAGAGGTGATACACACAATGTAAAAACAAAAGGACCCAGGTATATTTATTAAATTAGATCTTTCTAAAGACTATGATAGAGTAGATTGATCCTTTATGCAAGGAGTTTTAGAAAAACAGGCTTTGTATAGGGGTGGAGAGATTGGGTAAAAGCCTGTATACGGACTACATTATTCTTAGTTATGGTAAATGGAATTCCCTCTCCCATGTTCATAGCAGGAAGGGGGTTAAGGCCAGGGGATCCTCTATCCCCTTATCTTTTTATTCTTTACGCAGAGGGTCTCGAGATATTATTAAAAAAAGGGAGACAAGAGGGGAGGCTAAAGGGCCTGAAAATAAGTTCTCAGATTGAGATATAATCACTTTCAGTTTGTGGATGATACTACTCTTATTATTCAAGCCAATATCCTAGTAGCAAGAAACATAAAATAATATTTAGATGGGTATATTCAAGCTACTAGGCAAACTTTTAATGAAAAAAATCTCAAATTATTTTTTTCAATACAACAAAGAGGGTGAGAGACAAAATTATACAGTTGTTGAAATTCATGGGAATTCCTTTACCCATACAGTATTTAGAAGTAGCTTTATCTACAAAGAAAACAAAAAACAAGGAGTGGAAAGGGTTGATGGAAAGACTTCAAGCTAAGTTGAGCAACTAGACTCACAAATGGCTAAGTTTGGGAGGAAGGCTTACAATGATTAAAGCTATGCTACAAGCTCTCCCAGTTTATAAATTTTCTATATTTTAGGCTCTAAAGAGAATTCTAAAAGATATTCACAAACACACAAGAAAGTTTTTGTGGTCACGTGCAAGGGAAGAACAAAAATTAGCACTAGTTGGATGGGAGAAGATATGCTAACAAAAAATACAAGGATTGGGGATAAGATCAACATCCCACAATAACAAGGTTCTGTTAGAAATAATGTGCACGTTTCATGTGCTTGACATGTGTCTGTGACACTCATCATATTTTCATATAAGCTTATGCATATATATTGTAATCCATTTTTGTATCAATGCATCTCATATCATTTCAATCCCAACATTTGGTATCAGAGCGTAGTTGCTCTCATACCTTGTGTAAACCTTTGAGGGGGGATTTCCCTCATGGAAATCCCCCCTCATTTTTCCCCTAATTTTTTTCAAACCAGGGAGTATGCTCTCCATTATTGATGGATCAGAAACCAGAAGTTTGGAAAAATCATGGCTGCAAATTTATTTTTTTAGAGTTATTGGAGAGGATTTTTTGGGAGGTATCCGTCTACAAAAGTAATTTCTCCATGGAGAAATGAAAAACGGGATACCATTCATGACTGCCAATATTTTTTTAGGGGGAAATTTTTTTGAAATCCGTCTTGTTTTCTTTATATCCAGTTATTTTGGGGGGATTGTCCATGAGTGTGGACTCTGTTTTTAATCATGTAAAATAGACTTCGTGATTACTGCTACGTAATAATTTTGTTGTTGTGTAGATCTATTTTTTTCAACTTGTTGTTGGGAATTTTGATGAATCTTGGCAGGCATGTGGATATTTGACGACACCAGAGATGCGTAGTATTCCAGCACCATGTTGCCTATCGACGTGATCCCACTATCTAAGACCTACTATTTGTAGCCATAAATTATTTTTTCTATGGTATCTAAATAGGAGGTGCTTTCGATACTTTTCCATGCTCATAGAAGACTCCACCAACATTTTTCTACATAGTTTGATGAGTAGGTCATGGAAAAAATTTCTCTTGACTTTCCATAGTCACAGTGCAGTTTTCAAAAATTTGGATCATAAAATTCCTGTGTGCACACTGTACGATAGTAAAATCTGTGAGGGGAATTTTTTTAGCATTATTTGGAGATACAGATGGTAATGGTGGAATCTGTGTATCTACCATTGATGACGTGAGAGTTTCACGTAAGCTGTGTTTGATGCAACAAATTGATGTTAGTTGTTTCAAAATTCGAGAGATGTGGACGACAAGTTGCATGAGTCGTGGCGTTTGGGATTGTCAAGCGCTGATTTTGTGAGACGTGCATGGAGTATAAGCAAAGGCAAAAAAATATAGGTTGTTGAAAGCAACAGTGTGCCAACTCAAGTTGAAAGCATTGAACTAATAGTGTTGGTTTTCCCTCGAACTCCAGTTCAACTTGACACATAAATCAGTTGAACGATCCTCCTCTACAAGCATGTCCACCACGCGATCCACGAGGATTTGATCCTGATGGCTATAAAGGAAAGTATGATGGTTGTTCTGCTGATATATGGAGTTTAAGATTATCTTTGTTGAAATGTGCAATTGGAAGATTTCCTTGCTTATCTCATGGGTAGAAATCTGATTCGCCCAATTTAATAATGACTATATGTCTGGGGGATCCTCCCTTTCCACCACTTGATGCATCATTGAAGTTTCAAAGTTTTATGAGAAGCTACCTACAGAAATATGTATTACTTCATCACACTGCACATCGACTTCTTTCCCATCCATTTTTGAAGAACACTTGTTGTCACATTGCAAACAGATTCGTAGAATGCCCATAGCGACCTCTTCACCGTCTGACATGCACACTATTGTTCTACTGCTTGGTTCTACTTTTTGGTAACTTTGACCCTACATTGGGTATGTTGCACGTAGTTGTAAACCTTATCCCTAGAGAGGCCCCGTAATCTGACCAATGATGCGTAGTGGAGGAGACACGTTTTTTACAAAAAAATTCTACATCAAAGCCTAGAGCACAACGATTACTGAAGCCCACTATGATTCTATGCACAAGGGTGGTTCTTGTTATTAAGGAAGGAAGATTGGGTGGATCATCATTTGTTGGAGGTGACTTGGTAGTTGTTCCCCCTCTCAGTGCAAATCTACTCTACAACGACCTAAATCCTGATCGTCAAAGCAACTCCCGAGCACCACCAATGAAGCCATGAGCTCTTTCTCATAAGTGGTGGATGCATGTTACTATTGTAGGGCTATGCAGATAGTCCTCGCATAGATTGTGTGCAGATTGTCCTACCCCCTATTTTTTTGTTGACGCTCATCCACGCTGTGACGAGGACAAAACAATATTTTTTAGGAGAATGATGCTCTTCTGACTTTCTTAGTGAATAATGTGAGAAGCACTAGAAGAGAAAGTTGTAGATTTTTCTAATGATGTATATTCCACAATGATACATAAGGATGATATGTATTCTACCATGATACATAAGGATGATATGTATTCTACCATGATACGCAAAGAAGAAGATCCATTTTCTACTATGAGAACTATGATGTGGAAAAACCTGCTCACGATGGAGTTGAATTCTGTGCTGAAGACAACCATATGCAAGATTGGCATAAATCATCCTGAGCGTGAGAGGACTATTTCATGGGCCACTTTAGCCTCGTTGTGTAGCACAAATTTTTTTTAGACGGCTCATTCCCAGATAAAAATTTGGTTGCGGTTCTTGTTTTAACCGCGTATCATACGCTTCCTCTGCGAATGATCACAGAGCAAACCCGATGCAATTGCTCAGAGCATACCTAAATCATCCTTTGTACGTTGCTCGATGTTGACAACATTGTTTTTGTTCTATGTTTTTTTATTGGTTGATGTTGAGACATAAAAAGTTGTGGCCCCTTGCAGCGTAGACAGTCGCACCACCGAAGAAATTTTAGTGAAGGAAATGCACAGAGACGCAAAGATGACTCAACCTATACATCAATATTTGCTATATGTGGAGCATTCCACAATGTGTGATTTTTTTGGGTGTATCACGCGACTGAGCATGTGTTACTGCAGTTGCATTTGCAGTTGCAATGGTGCAGTCAATTTTTTTTAGTGTCGTTTAATAAATTTTTTTGTGGTTGTTTCTATTTTAGCTGAAAATCATGGTATGGGGAGCTCAACGTAAAAATAATTAGAGTGCACTACCAGCACCCTAGAGAATCCAGTGTAGGAACATTGAAGAAGCAGGTATCGATGGCGATGAAAGATATGGCGATGGAAGTCAAATATTTTCGTTCATATGAAGCTTGTTGCCGATGTTGACCCATAAGTGGTTGACCTTGAGGCACCAAGGATGACCCTAAGGCACTTAGACGACTGACCCAGAGGCAACAGATCCAAGGAAGTGGCTGACCCTGAGGCAACAGACCGAGAAGTATACACTGTTGATTTAGAATTATTCATAGTTGGAGAGCCAAACGCAAAGAGTACGATCCTAGACCAAATCATGTAATAAAGAAGGATGTAGTCAAATGTGTAATTGGATACCTTATGTAAGTGGAGGTAATTTGTTAATATTCCAAGAGTGGAGTGTAAGTTCAATTAGACCTTCTGGAAGTGGAGATAAGTCCTTGATATCCTCACACCACTCTAGTCTAAGTTTTCATAGAGATTGCATGCACTTCAATTCTGAAAGTTGAGCAAGATAATGGCATGAAGACACATGAAGAGTCTCCAACAGTATCATAGGAGACATGCTTAAGAGTTTTTCCAGATTGTTGCAGTTTGTAACTTTGATATGAATGAGGCCTTCTAGAAGTGGAGGCAATTCCACAAGACTTTCACAGTGTTTTTATGTCAATTCTTTTAAAGATTGCATGCAGTTCAATCTAGAAGTTGGGCCAGACAACCATATGAAGATACATGAAGAGTCTCTAATATTTCCATATGAGACATACTAAAAAGTATTTCGTGACCACTTTATTTTAAATTGTAAGGAAGCTTGCCATGTTTTATATTTTATGTTGCAGTAAAATGGGACCCACATATTGTAATCTTTCTTGTAAGGGGCTGATCACGTTTAACATGAAGGAGTGGCCGACATATGGCCTTAGTGGGCATTTAAAAACAAAAAAAAAAACAAAAAAGGGGCACTCAATTATTTTTTTAATGTGTATTTTCCACATGGGCAGTGGAAGTGGAAGGGCCTCACATGGCCATTGTATTATTCCGATGGGCATTCTGGAATACTTCCATGAGAGGAAAATTTTGAAATGATTTTTTAAATTCTATATTTTTTTTCTAGAGAGTGATGCCAAGAATATTCCATGGGAATATTCTCTGATGCCAGGAATATTCTAAATTCTTGATGTTGTTTTTCCACAAGATGAAGGCCCCATTGAGAGTGGAACATAGGGGTATTTATAGTCATCGAAAAGGTTTTTTCGAGACGGACACATTGGTGGTGTCCAATTGTAATTTTGAGATAGTCCTATATGTATTTTTTAACCTCAAAGTGTTGTATCATGGAGTGCACTCTCGGTTGAACCCGACACTCCAAATGCATTTGTATGTGATCTTAGTCACTTTCTCTATAAACCTGGTGGATGCAGCGGCTGGTTATCCATGCATTGTGGTAGGATGAGGAGGTCACCATAAGGACACCTACTATGGGGACTATAGACATAGACACCCTATACTCTATCTGAGGACTTTTTTAGATCAACTTCTGAAGACTACAGACATAGACACTTCAGAAGATTCTATTCTCTTCTTTCTTCTTCTTCTCCTCCATATTTGGATTTATGGCTCATTTTATTGTATTTTTTGAGTGCATTTTCGGTAGAGACCGACACTCTTATACAACTCGTATTTTCTTTTGTATTAAGGTGCATTTTCGATAGAGATCGACACCTTCTAAATTGAGTTTCACCATGAGGGGGATGATATTCATGGTGAACCTAGTTAGTGACCTACAAGAGGCAACATACCTAGAGGATGACCTATAGAGGCAACATATCTAGTATAAGTGGTTGACCCTGAGGCACCTAGGATGAACCTGAGGCACTTAGACGGCTGACCCAGAGGCAACAGATCCAAGGAAGTGGCAACCTCTGAGGCAACAGACCAAGATGTATACACATTTGATCTAGCATTATTCATAGTTGGAGAGCCAAGAGCAAAAAGCAAGAGCCTAGACTTTATTAATGTGTATTTTATGCTTATGAAAGTTCACATTAAGGGGGAATGTTAGAAATAATGTGCACATTTCATGTGCTTGACATGTGTCTGTGACACTTGTCATCTTTTCATATAGGCTTATGCCTATATATTGTAATCCATTTTTGTATCAATACATCTCATATCATTTCAATCCCAATAGGTTCTACTTGGGAAGTTATATTGGAGATGGATTACAACTATTGGGGCTTTATGGAGTAGACTCTTACAAGCCAAATATTATCCAGGAGTGGCTGAGAAAAATATTCCAAGACATAGAGTGGAAGGAGAGGGATCTACAGTATGGAGGACAATGGTAACAGGTCATGAGTTAATAAAGCCATACCTATATTGGCAATTATGGGATGAAAAGGATGCTTTATTTTGGGAGGATTCATGGAATCAATCTCAACAAATTATTCAAACATTCCCAAAGATTAATATTTGGAAAGCAGAGCTCCAAAAAGCAGGGTGGTGGAAAGCCTCTTACTATATGAAATCATGGAGTCAAAATTTGCTAGACTTACTACAATGGAAACATCCCCGAGAATGGCTAGTGAGGGGGACAAAGGAACTAATAAAAAATTGTGGAGACATCTCCAAAGATACCCAATTCAAGATGGTTCTAAGAGGGATATACTTGGATGGGGAGGAAGTAAGTTGGGAATTTATAAGGCAAAGGAGGGATACAAGGTAGTTTGCGGATATGAGATTACCCTAGCACCACTTCCTTGGACATTTGTTTGGAAAAAGGAAGGATGGCCAAAAATTAACATTTTCTCATGGTTGATTAATCACAAAAAGTGTTTGACATTTGATAATTTGAGAAAAAGAGGTTTCTATGGGTCTTCCAAATGTGTTTTGTGTGGAAAGGCAGAGGAGACCTTGAATCACCTCTTTTTGGGTGCTCTTTTTCTAAAGATATATGGATCAGTTGGTGGAGGCAGATGAGGTAGCATTAGAGAGTTTTGGAGAGCTAGAAAAGCTTTTATGAGAAATGGAAATAGTGCAACTTTAAGACTAAAACAATAAAAATGGCATGGCAACTAGGACCTAGCTTCATATGGCAGAAGTTATGGCTAGAACGAAATGTACGTATATTTAGATCAGAGCACATAACAAGGGAGCAAGTATGGGAGAGGATTATAAACAAGGTAACAGAAACACTATCTATTAGATTATAGGAGGAAACAAACATATAAATGGAGGAAGTGATTATTCTACAAAACCTTGGAATAAATGTAAAAGAGAAACAACTAAGGGATGGATGCACAGGTGAGATCCCCTCGAATAACATGGAGTGGAGTTTGCCTCCCAAAGAGTGGGTGAATGCAAACACAGATGGGGATTCTACTAAAAACCTAGGAAAAGTTGGTTTTGGCATTATCATACGAAATTGGAAAGCATAACATGTGTACTGGAGAGCATAAGGTATGGGGGAGGCAACAAATAATGAAGCAGAAGGACAAACGATCTTGTCAGTGTCAATGATAGATGCAAATCTATAGTTACATAAGTTGTGGATAGAGATAGACTCTCGAGTATGGGCTGGAATCTTGGATACGATAAGACCCTTTTAGGTGCTGGGAAATGGAGAGAGAAGGAAGGTGGAAGCAGTTTAGAAGATCTGGAAGGTTTTTCAAGATGTTTTTATATCAAGTGAGAGGAAAATAGGATGGCAGATTATTTAGAAAAATGGGGAAAAGAAATGGAGAAAGGACAATATGTGGAATCTCAGATAGAAAATCAAATAAGTTGGTACCAAAGAATCCAAGGGATGCGGGAGTTGGTATAAATGGATAGTAGAACAAGAATAACAGACAGTGAGTCTAATGAATCTACCATAGTTAAACCACAAAGCAAAATAGCATGAAGATAGAGGGATGGTTTACATAATTCAAATAAATTAGAAAAATTGAAATTCAACTATGGTAGTGTTGAGGTGTATGGATATCTACATTATGTATGGTAATGTTTTATGGGTAATTTTTGATCCAAGAGGGATTGGAGGAGGATTTTATTTCTCCTTTGATGCATGTCCAACTTATTTTACCTTGTAACACAACTTCTATGAATATAAATCTAAGGTTACTAATAGAAATCCAATGATCTGGATTTGTTACTCATATTAATATAGTCTTTGACCTTTTGTATCTTTACAATCTAGGCATGCCCAAGTCGATGGTTGTCATTTTGAGTCAAAGTTAAGAAGATAAGGCTTTAGTCAAGTATCAAACCAAATATTTGCATAATTCCCCTCATTGACTAACCATCTAATATGTATTTTTTTAATCAATTGTAAACTATTTGATATGAAGTTCCATATTGATGATCCTTTAGGTAGGGTTATTTTCCTTGATAACTTCATTACAACAATAGAACCTATATATTTTTTAAATAATTCTTTTGCCCAATTCTTTCCTTGATCTCCAAATAGTCTCCACCCAAGCTTTGCCCCTAATGCCAAACTCATAAGTTTGTAATTCGGCAAGCTTGTTCCTCCAACATTCTTTCCTTTACATAACCTATCCCACTTACAAAGAGGAAACCAAAATTTTCCTTGCATCCTTTTCAAAGAGAGTCTCTTTAAATTTTGTCAATATTTGATGCTATACCTACTGACAATATGGAAAGTGGCATCATATAAATAGGGATGGATTGTGATGTAGTCTGTATGAGTTGTAGCCTTATTGCCATGTTTAATAACTTAACTTAAGAAATTTTATAGCAATTTAGACAAGGGAAACCATTATCTTTCTAAATGATTTTCACAAGGTCCCTTTATAGCAATGGAATGAAGAGAATGTATGACCTCTTGTGTAATATTTATACCATCAAGAATTTTTTACCATGAACAAAACCACATTGTTCCTTTGAGATAACAAAATCTAGAATACCTTTCAACTTGTTTGGCATAATTTTCTAAATAATCTTATAAATCATATTATAAAGTCTTATTGGATGAAATTTATCAAAATATTTTATCTTGCATTTCTTGGGAATTGACGTAATAAAAGTGACATATCAAATATTATACCCTTCCTTTTCCAAACCTCTTTAACTACAACTAATATATCAATCTTCAATAAATCCCAAAAATTTTGAAATAAAATTGCAGGAAATCCATTAGGGCTAGGTGCCTTGTTAGGATGGAAAGAGAAAATTACTTCATGTAACTCCTCCATAGATATCTTCATCAAAATTTTATTTTGTCCTTGTGTGATAATTGATGTAATATTTTGCATAAGCTTATCCTATGGCTCATTATCTTTCCTAGTATCTAACAAAATATTTTTCAAATAATTAATTGCTTCCTTTCTTCTATCTTCTTCTTCCTCAATATTTCTTCCATCTGGTGTTAAAATATTTTTTATGTAATGAAAAGAAAATTTTGTTTTTGTCGTAACATGCTTTTTTTTTGTATTTCTATCTCCTTTCTTGAGCCATTTCTCCTTAGATTTTTGGAACCAATATGATTCCTTTTTTCAAGGCATTATGATAACTAAAAAGTAGTTGTTTTCCTCTCATATAAGAATCATAATACATTCCATTGGTTTCTACTATCTCTTGTAAGTTTTTGAGCTTGGATTCAATTTCTAGAGTTTCCCAATGCATCTATTATCCCATTCATATTGAAAACTTGAAGGACTTGCATACTAAAGTCTATTTGAATTGAAAAATGAAGCAAAATATGACATTGATTTAGACCATCCTAGAATACCACCCTTCATTCCCAAAGGAGATAAAACAATATTGAAATCACCCCCAAGAATCCATAGATTATAATGAATCATTCATTGTGTTTGATAAAAGTATGTTGAGGTCCTTCTAACATCTTTCACAAGTAAATATAGTTGGATCATATACATTTATAAACCTAACTTTGATGTTTTTCTCTTTCCTATAAAATAGTCTAGCAACCCATTTACTTTTTGCTTCTAAAAATTACCCATCCCATTTGCATTTGTCCCATATTGTTACAATATTGCATGAGGATCCTATAGAAGAAACTACTAGACAATCACTCATATTCCAATTTTTTTTAAAATCATCTTTACATTCCTCACTACTTAATTTTATTTCTTTTATTAAATAAGCTTAAGACTACAACAACCAATGAATTCCTTAATAACTCTTTTTTAGGGGTCTTATTCATACCCCCAATATTCAATGGTATCATTTTCATCATCATCACTTTTTTTTTTTAGTGGGTTTAACCCCACTTCTTGTTAACACCTATGATATTTTTATTTGGCTTCATAAATCACTATCCCTTTGAGTTTATTTTTCTCTTTGTTCAAGCTTTGATGACCTTCCTCTCCTTTTCATGTTCCCACTAACACTCTCATTTCATATTGTCCATAATGAGACTTATCTTCTAAATATTTATGTTGCCCTAAAGAATGTGAAATGCAAGGAATAGCCTCATAAACACTTTCTTATTTATGTTGTTCTAAAATCCTTAAAAGTGCATGGATGATCCTCCATAGTCATTACTTTCTTATGCTTCATTGAAAATCATAAATTCCCTTGGATGTCCTACACATGCTTTTCTTTATTGTGTTGCTCTTGAAACCCTATATTTTCTTGTTTGTGGAAAACACCCCAAATGGGATGCCACTTTTGGGTAAGTCCCAAGGAGGCAGGGGTATCTATTCTGCCAAAAATACCTAGGGATCGCACTTGGCCTGCTCCCTTTGGCACACTCAACGAGCATGCCTAAAACAATAAAAACAAAAACAAACAAACATAAAAACACAAACAAACACTAAAAACACAACATCAAAAAACAAAGATAAACAAACAAAGAAACAAAAAAACACAAAAAAACCACAAAACAAAAAAAAATAACATAAAAGCATAAAAACAACAAAGAAGTCAAAAATAAAATAAAATAAAAAATAACAAAACACATAAGAAAACCATAAAAACAACAAAACAACACACAAACACTTAAAAAACCAAAAACACAAAAAAAACAAAAACAAAAAAACACAAAAAAGGAAAAAAAACATAAAAACATAAAAAACAACAAAAATAGTACAAAAAAAACACATCCCTCGAAAAACTAGAAAAAAGGAAAACAAAAATCCAAAATACAATTACGACCTTTCTAGGCCAAAAGACTTTTAAGGTAAGATTCAATAGAGGAAACATAAGAAAGAAATGTTTGAACTAGGGAACTAAAATACCCTGACCGAACCAAAGAGAAATAAAATCAAAGCAAAAAGAAACTAGGTAACTATAGTACTAGAGCCATACAAAGAAAGGATAAAATGTAGAGCTTTCCCTATTTGTGAAGTCCGCCATATGGGAGGGTGGTCGTAGCAAGTAAGATCACTTTTATCCAATGCCTAGTTAGCTAAAGCATCAACACTTCTATTCTGTTCTCTGACCACATGACTGTAATCAACTTTCAAAAAGCCCATTTGGATTAATTGAATCTTCTCAACAATTCATTTTATTATCCAATCAACCTTATGATTCTTAGGAGTCTTCAGAAGTTTAATCATGAGTTGAGAGTCAGATTCAACCAACACCTTTTCCCATCCAACCTTCGCATCCTCTTTAAGGCCTCTGAGGATACCATACCCCTCAATAAGGTTATTGTAAAGGATACTCAAATTCTTAACAAAAGTAAAAACCAGGGAACCATCTGAAAGTCTACCAATTCCTCTTGCACTAGCTTTCCAGGGTTCCCCCTAGAGGCTCCATCGGTATTGACTTTTCCATAATCCTTAGGAGGAGGTTGCCAATTCCTTGTTCTTTCCATCTTGCAACTACTCACATTCCTTTTAAGCCAGTTAACCTTAAAAGAGTTAATATTTAATATTTGCATCACTTGATCCCATCTTTGGTGGGATTTTGGGGGGTGATTAAGGAGTTGTTTGACTGATTCAACTAAGTTGGCAATGATCTTTTGCCAGATATAGTGAATATCCTTTCTTTCTTGATCAAAAATTTGGTTGTTCCTTTCATTCCAGATATTCCAAGGTAGAATGGTAGAACCCATCCAAACTAATTGCCTAATGAAATGATCAACACCCTCCTGTTTAGGCCAATCCCTCCAAAGTTGTTCAAAAGTAAAAAATTGGACCACTATAAGCCAAGTAAGATGGACATTCTCCTCCATAGCTCAGAGGCTAAGGTACACTCAATAAAAATATGGCTAATATTTTCCACATTCTCTCCACACATTTTGCAACTAAAAGGGCCATGAAAACCACATTTCATAAGTTGCTCACCAATGAGCACCCTATGATGCAATAAAATCCAAGTAAATAATCTCACCTTAGGCCAAAGCTTTTGAGCCCACAACTGAGAAAATATGTCATAATAATGGTTGGGATTATTATGGCATAAGGCCAAATAACCTTGAGAAACTAAATGCTCATCCTTAGTAGTGTTATTCCATCCAAAACAATATTTATCATGAGACCAAGAGAGAGATCTCATATGTAGGATGTGTTGGATGTCTTGTCTTTGCATTTCTGAAATTTGAATAGGCCAGTCCTCAATAGGGATCCAATATCTACCAACCTCTGAATTACCAGTATGGTATCGATAGTAATTAGCCACCTTTATCCAATTAGCTCGGTGATGCTCCTCCATCCAACTCCTCCACTCAAGAAACTGAGTTATCAAAGGCTGGTGACCATCCCAAGAATCTATCCAAAAATTTATCTTTTGACCATTATGAATGATCCAAAATAAATTTTTATTTATCAAATCCTCACTAGTCTTAAGAACCGCTAAAATGGGAGAACCTCTAGTGGGCAATTGATAGCGAACAAGGTCTTCAGGGCTTTTGTTCTCAACATATTTAGCACAAAGATTATTGGCCCAAAGAGCATTGGGGTTATGTAAAATCCTCCAATACAATTTAGTAGCTAAAGCTTTTTTGTTATTAATAGCAGACCAATATACTAATCCCCCTTCATTCTTAGGAAGACATAAAGTGTCCCATTTCACCAAGGCCCATTTTCTTTTCTCCTTAGTAACACTCCAGAGAAACCAATGATTAATTTGATCCAATTATTGAAGAACAACCTTTGAGATATTAAACACGGTAAAAACATAAATAGGTATAGCTTGAAGGACATATTTAACCAAGGTAATTCTACCTCCAAAATAAATCCACCTATTGGTCTACTTTCCAATTTTATTCTTAACTATTTCCAATAAACAATTCCAGTCTTTATTTTTATGTCTTTGAATATTGATAGGGATGCCTAAATAAGTGATTGGAAGGGAGGTCTTCTTATATCTTAATTTATCCAAGACCATGGATTATTGTCTGGTAGAGTAGTGAAAGAAAATAACTTTAGACTTGTCTTCATTGACCAATTGCCCGGTAGCCTTAGAAAAATAGCTAATGATTTGCTTAATTTTAGAAGATTCCTTAACTGTAGCTTTACCTAATAGAGGAGAGTCATCAAAAAATTGAATATGAGATATAGGCCTAGCTCCATGAGAAATGGTAACTCCCTCAAGGGTTTTCATGTCTCTATTTTTGGTTATAGTCCTACCCAAGCATTCAACAAGAATGATGAATAAATAAGGGGAGAGAGGGTCACCTTGCCTAATACCTCTAGAAGTTGGAACAATTGTGAAGGTCTGCCATTGATAAGAACTGAGTAGGATACTAAAGAGATACAACCCATAATCAAGTCCATCCAATCTTGAGAGAAACCAAATTGCCTCAAAAATTTGATAAGGAAGCGTCAATCCACTCTATCATAAGCTTTGGATAAGTCTAAACGAATGAACATAGAAGGATATTTTTGCATTTCCATAGAATGGATGGCTTCATGAGAAAGAACTATCTCATCCACTATTTGGCGCCCTTCCACATAACCTTCTTGTTCAGGCAAAATAATCTTATGCAAAAGGGGCTTCAACCTTTCTTCCATGATCTTAGTAATGATTTTGAGAAGAACATTACATAAACCAATAGGTCTAAAAGTTGAGATATGATAAGCCTCTTGAGCTTTTGGGACAAGATTTATATATGTTTTATTGATAACCTTCAAAATTTCTTTGGCTATCCTGGCTTCTTCCACCACCTATAATAAATCAACATGAAGGATATCCTAGAACTCTTGGTAGAACTCAATGGGAAAACCATTAGGACTTGGGGTTTTACCCATTTTCATTTTAAAAACCACTTGTTGAAGCTCATTAATAGTAACAGGAGTAGTCAAAATAGAGTTCTCCTTAGAAGTGATAAGAGAAGGGGTCGCTTGAAGAATATTTTGTTGAGAAGCCAAGTCAAGAGGAGTAGTAGAAAAAAATTGGAAAGGTAATTCACAATAATAGAGTTCATGCCATCCCAAGTGTAGACAACATCTCCAAAATCTAAATTTAGGGAAGAAATAAAGTTGTGAGATCTTCGAGCTAGAAGAGATTTGTGGAAGAAATTTGTGTTTCGATCTCCTTCTTTGAGCCATTGAATTCTAGATTTTTGCTTCCATAAGAGTTCTTCTCTTTTTTCCCATTCCTCTAACTAATTTGTGAGTCTAATTTCATTTGTACTTCTACTCTTTGTGAGGCCATCTAAACAAATTTTCTTATTCAAAATTTTAAGTTGAGAAATAACTTCATGTTTTTTTTTAACATCACCAAACTCCTTCCAGTTCTAAATATTGATTTTGGATTTAATATATTGCAACCTTTTGGTAAAATAGAACATCTTAGTCCCATATCTTGGTTTACATTCCACCATTGTTGCACTTGAGGTCTAAAGGAACTGTATCTAAGCCACATTAACTGAAATAAAAAATGAGAGAAACTCACATTGGTTTTCTAAATTTCCACCATGACTGACCAGTGATATGAACCAACATTGTTAAGAGTCTTCTCTTTAGAAATGTGACCATGGATTAAGAAATGATCAGAGAGTAGGAACCTATCCAATCTCTCCATGATACAAGCTAAGCCTTTCCTTATGTTAGACCAAGTCATAAGGCCATTATATGGTTGGATGTCCACAAGATGAAGGTTTACAATATATTCATTCATGAGGTCAATACTCCTGTCCAAATTTATATTTCCTCTCATTTTCTCATCCAAAGAGAGGATGGTATTGAAATATCCTCATATCAAGATCCAAGCTTTAGGAAAATGAGAGATAATATAAGTTATATCTTTCCATTGTCTTCTCTTTTCCTCCAAAGAAGTCAGAGCATAAACAGTTATACAAAGCATAATTTGGTTGGAATGTCTACTTTGAATAGCTATATCCAAAGGACCCCAACTACCAACCATATGGTCAATAACTACCTCTTTTGAGTTCTAAATGTAAGCAATGCCACCAGAAGTCCCCTAGGAACTGAGGAAAACAACTTTTCCAACTGGCCAAATTTTACTAGCAATTGAATCCATTTCCTCTATTGACATCTTCATTTCTTGAAGGAAAATAAGTTGTGGATGGTTTATCTAAATCATTCTTCTAATTTCATTTTGTTTTGAAATACTTTGAGTCCTCTAATATTCTAAGTGATGATCCCCATTAATACTAGGGCTAAAATAGTTGGTAAGGGAATTAATCTTACCTTCCTTTACAATATTTTCACCTTCTTTTACCATATGATGTTGATTGGTCTTGCGACCTACCTTTTGATTAGAATCCATTTTCATTTTTCCCCTTATTTCTTGACTTACTCCAATTGAATATGGGATATCTTCTAACCTTGAAGAATGTGTGTACAAAGCCAAAATGTTGTTGGAAGGTTCAACAGAGTCTATATTGGGGCCTGTATTATTTGAAGTCTCAACATTTTAAAGATTGTTTTTCTTGTGTATATTTTCTCCTTTTTTTTGTTGACAACTTTTGATTTTTTGGTTTGTATTTGAGTTATTCCTTTCATCTCTAAATTGTGTTTCTAATATTTATGTTTCCATTATTTCCTCTTCCTCACCTAGGGCATCATTTGTGGAAATAATTTCAAACATATTAGCTGATAACTGGTTTTTTTAATGTTCTTCTTCTTAGGTGTTTGGAAACCTGTTGAATTTGTATCTTCTTTCTTTTGATCTAGAATTTTATTTGGATAAATGCTAGCCAAAGACCATATTCATGGTAAGTTCTACAATGAAAAGGAATGTTCTCATAATCCACTACTTGCTCCCAAGTGTCCTCCCCAAATTATAATGTGATCTTTGTAGGTAGGGGTTTTTCAAAATCCATTAAAACATAAATCTGAGCATAAATAATAAAGTTTCAAATTTTTGAGTACAATCAACAATCATCATAAAAGTTCCCAAAGAGTTTCCAATTGAAGAAAAAATAGCCGAATTCTAGAATTCAATTGGGAGGCCAAAGAGTCTAACCCACATGGGACCTGTAGAAGGCATCTCTTCTTTGGCTTTAAATTTAGTATTCCAGGGCTTCATAAAAAGCCCTGCCCTTCCAAAGAACCAGGGACCCCCTTGAAAAGTTTTCTCTCTATCTTCATTATTAGCAAATAATACAAGAAAATAACCATTTGGATAAATAGATATTTGTAACTCACCTTTAGTTTTTTAGCTTTTTGTAGCCCATACTTTGAAAGTAGATAGGATCGGACAAAAACCCAAGAAATGACAAATTAGTCCTCTTTTTCCAGATATTCAATGCTAGTTTGAATGTCTCCCATATCAAGCTTAACAATAGGAGTCCCATCAACTACTCTAAGACATCTTGAGTCAATTTTCCTTGGATCAATATTAGGCATTTTTAGAGGTTTACAAGAAGCTTTAAGATTAATGTTAGCATTAGGCTGAGGCTATCCACCATGGAGGACATCCCTAAAAAATAATTTGGGGTCAAGTATTGGAAATCCTTACCCTTGAAAGGGGTTTCATTATGGATTTATTTTTGGGGTGCACCTTAGCACCTGATTCAGTTGAGATCTAAACCATTTTTTTATCAATTGCTTGAAACTTGTTTCGTGATCTCTTTAATCCATGCCCTAGATACCAAGGAAAGGTATGTTTTTCACTTTTATTTTGTGCAGCAAATTGGAAGCCATTGTCAATCAAGTTCACCGCATGATCTGTTGAAAGACAAGTTTCTAACCCATCTTGGATCCCTTGCAACATATCCTACTAAAATATTGAGCAAAAACCACAAAAATATTGGCCACTAGGGCCCAAAGGCCCCGAAAAATAATCTTTGGAGTTGCTTGCACTCAACCCAGATGAAACCCTTGCACAATCACCTACCAAAAATCTTGTTCACACATAGGGATGCACTAGGATCTCTAATTCTCCAAATTACCTAAAAATTGATGGAGACGTTCTAGGGTTTGTCAAGCATCTACCCTCAAAATTTTAGCTCAATCCGAGTCCGAATGAGTGAAATATGGCTGAAATAAGTTTGATAGTTTGGGCAGTCCTGCCTTGAAACCCTATATTAACCTTGACCTCATTGACCTTATTTGCTTTAAAATTTATCTCCCCATATTCCTTTGCTTTAAAATTTGCCTTTCCATCTTCCTTCACACCTTTGAATCCTTCTATATTTAAACTTGCACATTGTACTTCCTCATACCTTGTGTCATTTTTCTTCTAATGGTTTATTTGAGTGAACTATAATAGCCTTTGTTATTTAATGACACACAAGGATTTTATTGCCACTTTCTTAGGAGTAAAAAATCCTTGCTTTTACACCACTTCTCCTATGATACAAGCTCCTTCTTATACATTAAATTTTGCCTTGTGCCCAAAATTTCCATCTCTTTCTCCATAATTTTCAATTTACAATCTCTTGTCATGTGTCTGATTTCATGACATTTGTGACATTAGAATGCAATATTTTCATAATCATTCTATTGCCTCAAATTTAATCCTAATAGACTATGGTAAATATTTTAAAATATCTATGTTAACACATATTCAAGTGTATATAACATGACTTCTCTCCTTAGTATTTGGTCCCTCTTAGATGAACTCACTTAGAGTATTAACAATATTCTTCAAAACCTCCTTATTGATGAGTTGATAAGAAAGTCCAAAAAGCCTAATCCACACCATAAGCCTTTTAATAGTCTTTGTATCCATATAAAAATTCTCACTTCATGGTCTTAAATATAATGCATCTTTGCCCCTAAACCAAGGAACTCCATCCATTATTTTATCCCTTATTTCTGAACTAGAAAAGATAATGAGAAAAAAATCCTTTCGAAAGAAAAGTCATGGAGTAGTTTGAATTCAATCCCCACTTTCACTTGATCCAATTTTGAATCTCAAAAAACTTGGCCAATATACATATTAACCATCTAGTTTTAAGAACCATTATATCATGATTAATCATCTCATCCCTAATAATCACCTCTGATGTAGTATCTGCTACTTGGATAGTATTTTTCATAGACTTGCTCTTTTTTTATCGCTAACTAGGGCATCCATACTTCCACCTAAGGCATCCTTACTTCCATTTAGGGCATCCTTACTTCCAACTAGGGCATCCTTACTTCTAGTAAGGACTTTCAAAAATGACTTTGTTACCATGTTATCTAGATTTTCTTCATATAAATCCTTTACTTTTTGAATTTCTCCTAAGATCTAGAACAAGAGAAGTGGTACTTGCTCCTTGATAACACTTTGCTTCCTACTTCCTACTCATGCTTTCTACTTCTTACTAACACTTCCACCTTGCTCCTAGCTTGCACTTGCTCCCTCTACTTACTATAGACTCATTTTTATATTACTTATGATATTCATATATTTTAATAATAATAATAATAATTATTATTATTATTATTATTAAGTTATGTGTGGTTGCTATTGGGGGCCACTCCCATTAAACTAACCCAAAACCAATATTATTCTCATTATATTGCTATCAGGTTAATTAAACCATATTGAACTTGTTTTTCAATCAAAGATATTCTTCATTTGCCTCTCTTTCATGGATGATAACACTCCCACTAATGGTTTTGCTTTCTGGTGGGCGATCATTCAGACTAAACCCCTCATCAACAAAGGCACTCGATGGTAGCTGGGCATTGGCACTAATATAAAATTTTGGGCTTATGGATGGATAAAATATAGACCTCTCTCTAAGGTCCTAGAGGTTTCCATCCTTAAACCTATTATGGATAGGAGGTTTGGCAGCAAAGTAGCGAATTTTATTAAAAACCAACACAAATGGAAAATCATTTCCACTACCAATGAAAGCAACCACATATCAAGGGCAGGGATTGCGTTATCTCGCATGCTCAAGGCTATTATTATATTGACCGTAGATTCTCCTGATTATCCTGTCTGGAAAGGAAATGACAATGGGGAATTCTCTATTAAATCAGCTTATCTCCTCCTCCTCAGTACTCAAGTTTTTGCTATTTCTTTAAACCTCGTTTAAGTCAAGTATCTCATTCCTAAGATTGGTTTCTTTTCTTGGCTTGCCATCCAAAACAAGATCCTTACCATCGATAATTTGATGAAAAGAGGCATGACTATTCCAAACAGATGCCATTTGTACCTTTCTAACTGGGAATTTGTTGATCACCTATTCATAGATTGTGCCTATGCTAGAGAAGGGATGAGTCACCTTCTATCTTAGAACTCTTCATCCAATGGCCTAATCCCTTAAGCTATTCTAAGGCTTCCTTTCTATGGAAAATTTGCCTCCATAATTTTATTTGGCAAGTGTGGCTCGAGAGAAATAGCAAAATTTTCTTGCTCTCATCAACCGATCCTATTTCCAAAACCAACAAAGCTATTAATTATACCATAGAGAATTCCTAGTTATTTCCCTACCTCAAATCCTCTAGTCGTGGCATTGAAATTAAGCTCCTCCAATACTTGAACATTCCCATCCCTTCCAATATGGCCCTTGCTCCATCTCATCCTAGGATAGATGCTCGTTGGAAGCCGCCTCTGGAGGGGTGGTTAAAGTTAAATTTTTATGGTGCTTCTAAAGGGAATCCTAGATTAGTAGGATTTGGTGGTGTTGTAAGGGACCACACGGGAGATATTGTAATAACATTTTCCAAGAACCTTGACCATCAAATAAATCATGTTGCTGAAGCTTGGGCTCTTTGGAGAAGTCTGCATATCATCAGGGATTTAAAAATTAATTTACAAATTGAGGGTGATTCCCTCAACATCATCAAGTATATCAACAACGACAAAAAGCCCTCATGGAACATTCACTCTATCATTCATGAGGGCAAGATTCTCATTAGTAAGAAAAACAATATGATGGATTTCCATGTGTATCGTGAAGCCAATAAGGTTGTTGACTGCCTTGTAAACCTGGGAGTTACCCAACCTGCTCTCCATTTGGCACCATAATGCCCCTCAAAGTGTTCTCAATGTTGCATCAGTAGATTGCCCAAAAGGCTCCATGAGTCTCTAGTTCTTTCTTCCTTGAATCCATGATTTTATTCATCATTTTTATGTAGTTTCTTATTGATCTCCCTTGGTCCAATCCCTGGCACAAGTTTTTCTACATTGCAGACGAACCCACCATCGCCATCTATCAGGGGATAAATTGCACTAATACCCATCAAGTACTTTCCATTTGACTTCCCTACCACATCCATACTCTGATCCATGTGCCTCCTCATTTTCCCATGATAGGCCTCTCATCGCTTCTTTCCATTCTTGTGGTGGGTGATTGGACTCAAAAATAAAATGATTGCTACTATCAAGATAATCTGTGCATTTCCAAGAATTATTGTTTCAAGGCTACCTTCCCTAGGAAAATGCTTGGTTTTTTTGACATAGAGCATTGTAGAGGTTACATTTAGCCTGTGTGGATATCAGCCCTAGGCATTCCAACACTCCCTATTCCCCTTGCCATCAATGCCTTCATCATGCCCATATTTATTCCTGTCTTCTTGGCATGGGCTCCTCTATGTTAGATGTCTATTTAAGTTATCCCTGGCTTGCAATTGCCTTCACCTCTTTCACGTACTAGCTGTGCTATCCCTTCTTTCAGCCTAGATTTCTTATAGGTCATCCTTGGTGCTCAATTCCCGCTACCATGGCCATCTTAGAACATGAAATCCTTCAGTTGGACCCCCTCTCGGTCTCTTTCCTACAAGTGCAAGGCTTTACCCCATTTTTGGCCAAGTTCAAAGGAGTAGAACTAGACATCATGTTAGTCTTACAATGGCACTGAGTGGGGGGGGTGAATCAGTGTGGTACTTTAATCATGGATTTATAGCTCTTAAAATAATAGCAATTAAAAAACTTATAAATAGATACAGCAAGTACAATAAGAGAACATCACACAACACAAGATTTTAACGAGGTTCACCAATTTGGCTACTCCTCAAGAATGATTGCTTGGACTACCATCCAAATCAGCTTTGCAAAGCACCAACTTTACAAACAGTTTATACTCCATTGGAAGGAGCATCAACCCTGATTTATCTATACCAAAAAAGGAGCAACAACCCGATTTACCAACCTATGGAAGGAGCACCAATGATGCCGAACTTGACTTAATTTTGAATCTATAAGTTTGATGATAAAATACCTTTGCTTTTACAAGACTAATGGTCTATTCACCTTTGCTTCTCTCCACTGCTTTCTGAATATTCACATGTTCATTCGAGCTTCACGGTCTCTTCTCCTTTTTGACTTGCTTCTTTGCAATTTCACACTTAGCATGATTTGATTTTTGCTCATTTGTGCACTTGCATCATTCGCTTAGCTTTAGCTCTTACGCCATTTGTACACTTATAAAGATATCTTAAAACCCTCAATTCTCCAAACAACCAGCTTTTATAACAACATTTTCATGATGAAAATTAATCTTAGTATGTAACTAATTTAGTTAAACCCTAATTTCATAAATAATTTTCCTAAATCGTTTCGTCGTTAACCTTAATTTCTTTGTTTGAAAAACACATGTCCGATATCGAACTTTCCTCTACTTTAAAAAATTTTCTTTATTTCTCTTAGCTTTGAGAATAAATGTAGCAAATCCACACCCCCCCCACCAAACACACCCCCCCCCACCAAAACACCAACCACACCCCCCCCCAAACACACCAACCACACCCCCCCCCCAACACACAACACACCCCCCCCCCACACAACACACCCCACCCAACACAAACACACCCCCCCCAACACAAACCACACCCCCCCCCCACAACCAACACACATCCCCAAATCCACACCCCCCAACACACAAACAACCCACCCAAAACAACACACCCCACAACCACACCAAACAACCCAAACCCCAAACCAAACACCACAACCCAAACAACCCCCCCCACACACACCAACACCACCCCCACCACACCCAAACACACCCCACACCAACCCAACAACAACCCCCCCAACAACCAACCAACCACCCACAACACCCCACACAACAACCCCACCACCCCCAAACCAAACACAACACCCACACACCAACCCCCCACCCCACCCACCCCCCAAAAAACAAAACACCACAAACCCCCACCACACAAACCACCCCAAACCACAACCCCACCAACCCTAAAAAACCCTCAACCAACTCCCCAAAGAACACCCAACCACACCACCCCACAACCACCACCCACCAAAACCCACCCCACCCCACACCAAAACCACCACCAAACCAAACCAAAACCCAAACCCCCCAATAACAATTCCAAACCAATTCCAACCCCCAACCAAACCAACAACCCCCCCAAACCCCCCACCACACCACACACCAAACACCACAACCCAAACACACCCAACACCACCCACACCCACACACCCACCAAACCCCAAAACCAAAACCACCCAAAAACAAAAAACCACACCAACCACAACAACAACCCACAACCAACAAACCACCAAAACCACACCACCACCCCCAAACCAAAAAAACAACCACCAACAACCCTACCAAACCTCATACCATGCCCTTTCAACCAAACCCACACCCAAACACCAACCCCAACCCCAACCCACAACCACCCACAACCCCCCAACCAACAACACAAAACCAAACCAACCAAACCCACACACAAACAACACCCAACACCCACCCACCCCACAAACCCCACACCACCACCAACCCCCAACACCCCCCACACCAAACCAACACACACCCCAACAAACCAACACCCAAACACAACAACCCACAACAACCACACCCACCCAACACCCCCCCCCACCCCCACAAACCCCCCCCCACCCACAAAACACAACCAACCCCCCCACACCCCACCACCACCCAAACACCACCCACCCACCCCACAACCCAACACACCAAACACCACCCCACCACACCCAAAAACCAAAACCAAGACCCAACCCCACACACAAAAAAAACCCCCACCCCAACACACCCCAAACCAAAAAACACCCCCACACCACACCCCCCCACAAACCCCAAACACCCCACACAAACACCAACACCCCACCCAACAAACCAACCCAACCACCAACCACCCACCAAAACCCACAACCCCTGACACCCCCAAAACCCCCAACCCCCCAAAACCCCCCACAACCCCCCCCCCCACCCCCAAACCCCAACCCACCAACCCCCAACAAAACAACCCAACCCAACCAACCCCCCCAACACCCCACCCACCCCAAAACCACCCCAAAAAACACCCCAACAACCCAACCCAACCCAACCACCAAACACCAACAACCCACCACCCCCCCCCCACACCAAACACCCCAACCAAACCACACCCCCCCCCCCACACACCACCCCCCACAACCCCAACAACACCCACACAACACACCAACAAAACCCAAAAACCAAACCAAACCCACCAACACCCCAAAACAACACCAACCACACCACCCCACCACCAACACACCCCCTACAAACACAACAACCACACCCCCCCCCAAAACAACCCCCCCCCACCAACACACACCAACCCCCCCCCCCAACCCACAACACACCCCCCCCCCCACACCCACCACACCCCCCCCCCCCCACACCACCACACCCCCCCCCAACCAAACACACCCCCCCCCCCAACACCAAACACACCCCCCCCCCAACACAACACACCCCCCCCAAACACAAACCACACCCCCACAACATTCAAACACACTCTCACAACCCCCAAATGTCACAAATCGCACACTCTCCACAACCCTTCAATATCACAAATCCACACTTCTCCGTACAACCTTCCCAATATCAAAATCCGACACCCCCCCCAACACCACAACCCCAACCCACCCCCACCCCCAACCCCCCCCACAAAGGATCCTCCCAACAGAAAGTCTCTTTCTCCCAACAGAAAAATTCTCTCCTAACAGAAAAGTCGGAAAAGGAACCGTTCTACTGAAGGGCACGGCCGAAAAAAAAGAATGAAAGGAAAGCAAAGAAACACATCACTACTAATTTTGTCAAGTCATGGTTGAATGACCATGTCACTGTACGAAATGTTCTTTTCAAAGTTATGACTAACCTAATTGTTGAGGTGTCGGGCCTTCCGATGATAGGATGCATTGTTCATAGAGACAAGCACAACTACGATCAAGAGCTGGATGGTTTTTTGAATCACTAGTATTTCAAGTGGGTTGGTGTAGCCCTCGATCGTGAGTCCCTCCCTTCTCCCTGGCCAACTGTGATTGTTCCCCTACTCTAATATATCACCTACGACAACCCAACCAAACCCCTATTCAAATTCCACCTTATCCTTGTTAATCACTTGTGGGGATTCAATCTTATGAACTTTTCAGCCTTTCTTTACCGCTCCATTAGATTGACTATCCATAATTTTTGCAAGAAATATTTGGCTTCCTCCCACCAAGGTTTATTCACTGTCATTTTTTATCATGTTGTGGTCTCCACCCCTCCTCCCATTTCAGTTCCCCCATCCATTCCAACCCTCCCCTGCCTTCTTCTAGCCATAGCCCATCTTATTCTCTCTTTAGTGACCCTTTATTTAGTGAGGATCCTCCTGAAGCTCAAACCCCCATATCCAAAAATGGAATCTCAGTTGCTGATACTCCCCCTTCCATTAAGAAAATTCTCCCAGCATCGAATGGAACCAAATCCCAATCTGGAAAGAGAAAGGTTAAGGTTGAAGAGAGTACTACTCAGGTGAGAAGGTCCTCCCGCGTTAAGAAAGCCAGGGTGAAAACCAACCAGAATTCCCCCGTTCATATCTTTGAGGAGAACAATGGGAATTCTGATCTAGATGTGACTGTTTTCGGTAAGCTATCAAGGGTACTCCTCAAACGCATAATTGTAGCCATGGATAGCGTTAGCAATGCTCTGAAGCAGCTCCTCTAGAACGGTATTAATTCTACTAAGGAGGATACCTGGGAAGCCTAGCTTCCTTGGCTCTTTATCAGGTTCCTTTTTGCTTTCTAGTTTCCTCTATTTTGATGTGGTTTATAGTCTTTCCCCTGTGTGGGATTTTTGACCTTCGTGGGTTTTTGCTTTGGTTCTCAATCAACCCTTGTGTGGGTGTCTTTGAAGTTTTGTCGTCTTGGGTTACCCCTACGTGGGCTTTTTAGTTTCTTCTTGGAAGTTAGGCTTCTCTGTTGTATGCCCCTGCATGGGCATGGTCCCCCTTGTAGTTCTTTGGCTAATCCCCTATGCAAGAAATTTTGATTCTCAACTAGCTCTTATCCCTAATCTGGTATTTTTTAGATATGATGATGTGCAAACCTCTATGGTGTTCTGTACTTCTGGGATCGGGCCCCAGTCAAAACCCACTTAATATAATTTCTTTACTTACCAAAAAATATATATTTTTTCATCTTCCTCAAACTATTATGTTTCCACAATCAAATCCTTGATATTAAGAAATAAAACCTCACTCATCCAATTGCTTTCTAAAATTTAAATTTTGCCAAGATGTAAATCAACATTGCAAATGGCTAAAATATTTGCAACTCAGTTTCTATTTCTATTAATATTTTGTCTATGCCAAGTTATCAATTCCCTAATACTTAATTTTGTATGGGTCTTATTCATGCCCCTAATATTCCAAGATATCATTTTTATCATCACTTTTTATTTATGGTTTTGACCCACTTCTTGTTACCACTTGCGGTATTTGCTTTTGTTTTCCTATATTAATATACCTATGAGTTTATTTTTCTCTTTGTTTTTGCTTATTTGGTCTTCTTGTATTTTTTCTATTCCCACCAACACTTTCATCTTCATCAATCTCTTCAATTTTTGTATATTTCTCATAGTGAGACTTATCATCTATGGGTTTGTCTTGTTTTGAAGGATTTAAAGTGCAAGGAATAACCTCAAAAATACTTTTATTTTTATGTTGCCCTAGAAACCCTAAAGTGCAAGGACACTCCTTTATCACAATTACATTCTTCATCCTCATTTTCTTATTGTGTTGCTCTTGAAACCCTAAAGTGCAAGGGATAACCTCTACACTACTTCCATTTCTATTGAGAAGAGAGGAATCTATACTAGACAAAAATTAAGACAATTTACCTGGAATAAACTTGATCTCTTCTATCATATTTACTTTAAAAAATTTCCTCCACATATTCCTTTGCACCTTTAATTCCTTCTAAAGTTGAACTTGCACAATGTACTTTCTCACCCCTTTATATCTTTCTTTGTTTCTTCTTTCTTTGCCTATTCGTTTGGAGTGGAATCTCCTTGATCTAGTCCAACTTTTATTACAATATGATTTCCTTGATTTGTCTTGAATTTTATCTCATGACTAGAATTTTATGTCTTTTTTCATTGTTTTCACTTTGCAATCTCTTGCCATGTGTCCAATCTCATAGCAATTCGACATCAAAATATAATATTTTTATAATCCACTTCATCCTATTCTCTTCATTTAGATTTGATCCTAATGGATTGTGGCAAAGGATTTAAAATATCCATAGCAACATATACCTCTTTATTCTCATGGCTGAGGCATTGGGAAGATCCTTCTCTCGTAATCCTATGATTAATGATATCAATCTAGCCCTTTCCTTGGAATTCTTCTCCCACCACCAGTTCACGGATGACACACTCTTATCATTTATTGCTTCAATTGTCCAAGCCAGAGAGGTGAAGTCCATTTTATCTGCCTATGAAAATGTGGTTGGTCAGAGAATCAATATTTCTAAAAGCCTATTGTTTTTTCTTGAATACCCCCCAACCTCGATAAGAAAAAATTATGGATATACTTGGTTGCAGAGTTGCTGACTTCCCTACCACCTATTTGGGCTTACCTCTTTTCATAGGTAGAATGAAGGAGTGTTTGTGGGACATGGTGATTAAAAGGATGAAGCAACATCTTACTAGTTGTAAAGGGACATTGCTCAATCAAGCAGGTAAAATTATTTTGGTTAAAACTATCTTACAAAGCATTTTGGTATATTTTATGTCCATTTTTAAATTGCTAATTAAAGTTTTGATCAAATTAGAAAGGATTCAAAAACGCTTTCCATGGGTGAGACCTCAAGATCACAAGAAATTCCACTTGGTCTCTTGAAATCAAGCCTGTACGAGAAAAGAAAAAGGTGGGTTAGGCCTACACAACATCCATTTGATGAATGAAACCCTAATCCTAAAGCAAGGCTAGAAAATTTTGAATAATCATAATTTTGATTGGGTGAAAATCATCACAACTAAGTATTTGGCCCACTTGAAGAGTTTGCTCACTGACCCCCTTTCGCAAGAGGGGTCCACTTTCTGGAAAAGTATGTATAAATTCAGATCATATCTAGCTCTTGATGCTCAGTGGAGTATAGGGAATGGTAAATCCATTGACATTTGGCAGGACTCATGACTCCTTAAGCATCCGCTAATCCAAGATACCAACCTGTCATCGATCGAACCTCTTACCTGCAAGCTTGGTTGGTATAAAGTAGAGGATTTTATTACAAGTGTGTGGGGTAGGAGAATTTAGAAATTAATCCCCACCTATAACTGCAATAGGGAGGAAGCAAGTGCTTAGATCACCATATCAAATTTACTTAAGCTCCAGGTTTTGAAAACTCATGAAACTGAGGACTCTCTCATTTGGAAAGGAGAAAGTGAGGGCTCATTTTCAGTCAAGTCAGCCTACCTTTTCATCGACTCTAATTCCTCTCAATGGTATCTACCTAGTAAAGTTTGGATGAAGAATCTGACCCCAAAGTAAATGTATTTTATTGGTTGGCCATACAAAAATAGATGTATCACTCTTGAGAATCTCCCTAGGAGGGGTATGCATTTACCCAACATGTATTATCTCTATGAGGCTATTGAAGAATCGTGCCTCCACCAGTTCTTCCGTTGTTCCTTCTTCACTACGGTGATAGCCCATATTTTTTTGTTCCTTGGAGTTCATTGGATCTTGCCAAATTTTGTTTCGAAGGTCTGCTTGTAGTGGACTTCACTTTTTAAATCTTCTCTCTTGATTAAATTATGGACCTTCTTACTCCCCCATTTGTTTTGGAGCATTTGGTGGGAGTGTAATCAAAGAGCCTTCAAGAACTCCAAGCATGATCCTAAATCTATTTTTAGTAGAGTGATTGGGGAATCAATGGAGAATGTGACATATTATTTCTTGGATTTGAATGGAGGGCTTCTTGATGAAGCCTCGATGAAGCTCAAGCTTGGTTTTCCTTAGCAAACTATGTCTAATGACCAGTTTCCTCCCTCCTCAAGATCCTTAATTTTTTGGTCCTATCCCCCTACGGGTTAGGTTAAACTCAACTTCAATGGTGCTTCTAAGAGGAACTCGGGCCTTACTGTGGTAGGTGGTGTACTTAAAAATGATAAAGGGGATATTCTAGGCATATTTTCCAAAAATATTTCAATCCAAACCTCTCATTTTGTGAAATCTAGAGCACTCCTTTGAGTCATCTTATTGCTGGAATCCCTAGGTTTTAGTAAAGTTATAGTGGAGGAGGATTCTTTAAATATTGTTAATCTAGTTAAGAAGTCTAGAGCCCCACACTGGAAGATAGTAAATATTATTGTAGAAGCAATAAAAATAATCCTCTCAAGATCTGAGGATCAAATTCAACATATTTTTTGTGAAGGAAACAAAGCAGCAAACCTGATAGCGAATATTGGGCTATCACAACAAGGCCTTATAGTTTGGATGCCAAATTTTTCTCAAAGCCTTCAAAATATAATTGTGGATGATCATGGTTAGGTGTGGGCACTTCTTATTTGAGGATGGGAGGTTGGGGGATATTTTCTATGCTTTTTGGAGCCTCTTATTTTTCAAACTTCTTGCTGACAAGGATTTGGTGCCACCTATAGGTGCCTCATGTACAACGGGTGCTAGATGACTAGGAGCCTTGTCTTCTCAAGGCACCACGTTCTATTTTGGTGGCATAAGTGGATGTGTTCCTACAATGTGAGGGTGAGTCAGATCGCTACCTCTTTGCTCATGGATTATTACCACCCATACCCCTTCTGGTAGTGCCAGGATGATTGTCGAGTTTCAAGGTATCCTCCTACTAATTATGTTGCTAGCTACTTGACTTATGCTAAGGGAAAAACACTTATTACTTGGGATGACATCAACAATGCTTTCTTCTTCTCACCCAAGCTTAGGAATCGAACCTTGTTTGCAACCCCAAGATACAAACAAATTCATGGTTATCCTGGTTAGGGTTTTATTAACTTTGCTTGGGGATAAGTTCTTGTTATCCGGGGCATCGTGTTCCTAGAATCATCCTCAGTACCTTGTTGAAGTGTAGTTCATGGAAATCTACAACCAAAATTTGGTGTTCCTTCGATTTAAGGGATGCGAGGCTTGGTTTACCTGGTTGTAAGTTAGAAAGTTGGTTCCCCTGTTTTGTCAGAGTACTAGTTTCTATGGCTCATCGATTTACTCATAGAGAGATGAAAGTTGCATTTGGATTCACCAATTCCTAAGTAACTATGGATGTGGGTCTCTCCATTGGGTAACAAGCTTCTCTATTGTATCTTGTGATCTCCCTTTAGGTGTTGCAACCAGTTTTTACCACTTTTATTTTTCTTATGGGGAGTTTTGGTATTGGTTTTATATCTGATTATATTTTTTTTCTTAAGGATTATTTTCCCTGAGAATGTTGCATTATCTCATGCTCTTTCTTAGTCCTATTTGTATTAGGTTTTGGGATCCTTTAAAACCCCTTATTTTATCTAATAAAAAAAATATATAGCATGCTTTCACTCCTTAGTAGTTGGCCCCTCGATGAATTTTCCTAGGGTATTTCTAATATTCTTCAAAACACCCTTATTGATAAATTGATATATAAGTCCAAAAATCCTAACCCACAATAGAATATTTTTAATAGTTTCTATCTTGACAAAAAATTCTCACTCCATGGTCTTGAATAAAGGGCATCTCTCCCCCTAAACCATGGTCCACCACCCATTATTTTATCTCTAATTTCTGAATTGGAAAAGATGATGAGGCAAAAATCCTTTAGGAAGAAAAGTCATAATGCAATGTGAATACTGTTGGGAAAAATATTGGTTACAACTATAGCTAATTTATTGCCTCCATTTAAATTGTGAAACCTGGGAAAGCTCGTAAAATTGTGAAGTACCATGCATAGTTTATGCTTGTAAAACCAATGAGATGAGTCCACTATGTCCTAAGGTTTGGGGGGTGGTTTGTGGTGTAGTTTTGTTTCTTGTCCAAACCATTAATTTAGTCTACATTATCAAATACATGACTAAAAATAAAATACATAAAGTAAAAACACACACTTACTAGAAAATACAAAAAAACAAGGAAATTGCAAAAATCAAATAAATAGTAGAAAGGAAAGAAAATAGGAAAATAAAAAGTGAATAAACTAATTACAAAAAAATAGGAAAAGGGGAGGAATATTGTTGAGAGTGGGTCTAGGCTCCAAAAAAATCCACCCAGATCAATTCACGCACATCGAATGCTTAAAAATATATATGAACACTCGAATGAATTTTAATTACATATTTAGAAATGATTTATAGAAAATGTGTGGGATCCTTTTCTTAGGGGTGGCTTATGTATTTATAATGTATAGCCATCCCCTATTACAAATTTAGGCAAGTCTATTTTAGACTTGTAGTTATAACAAATACGTGAAAACAATCATAAATAGTTTATCAGAATGAACACACGCTAAATTTATCCTTCGTAGGATAAATTAGGTGTGTTCTGTTTATCCAAACAAAATATGTCTAAAAATTACACCTCAATTGATATCAACAGTTTCATACCGATATTTTCTTGATTTGCATTTTTTCTTAGCCATTGATGAGAAATGGATAATTTTTTGATTCATTACGTTGTCCTTCGTCCGCATCTATCGTTGGAAACTACTACATTGTTTGATCTGAAAATAGGGTCCTTATTGTACTCTGCTTCGACGAGAGTTAGGCATTGTCCAGCCTATTACTAAAAATCAAGCACTGTTGACCCTGAAGTCAGGATTCAAGCACCACTCAACCTATCACTAGAAGTCAGGCACCGTTGACCTCGTAATCGAGAGTCAGGCATCACTCTTTTTGAAGATCGGAGTTAGGCACCTTCCAACCTTTAGCCGAAATTCAAGCACCTAACTTAGCGTATGTAACTCCTTATTGCAGTCATTTTTGTCTTTAGTCCTCCACCATAAAACATGAAGTACCAATTCCAAATGGGACCTTGATGTAAATATGCAAAAAAGTAGTAAAATCATTGAATCTACACACAAATCACACTTAAAACGCATATTAGAGAATATACATAATTTTCTATTGAATATATATAAAACCTTCATAAAAAGTACATTCTATCAAAATAATGCCGCATAACATGTTATGAATCCATACAAAAATATGAGCATTTTTTATGCTCATCATCCCCCCATGCCTAAGGATTGGTACGTCCTCATGACACATGGTGTTGATAATCTCCAATTTTAGCAACAACTTTCCAGTAGGTTCTATTTCTCCCTTTCCTCTCTTTGGTTGTGGCCTTGTCCCTCTCTTTGTTCCTTGGATTTCGACCACTATGTTTCTAAGAAGTGTAAATTTCTTGTTACGACATGCACAGGTGCAGACGACGTCAAAATGATTGACTAGGCCCGAATCCTAAATTTGGTTGTTCTTTACTCCATATTTTTCTCCTTGCTACCTCCTTTACATAAAACCCTATGAAAGTTGAGGTATATTTTTGAAATGCTGGCTCGACCTGCTTCCAAAATTGATGGTGTGGAGGTAGGCGTTCTACTTTTGGGACATTTGGTTTGTCCCAAGATGGAAAACGGGATTCATCAACAAATTTAACTTTGGCCACCTTTGGCTTAAGTGCAATATCGGTAGAATCAACTTTTTTTGCTTTCTCCTCTATCAGAGGTGCCTTACTTGCTACCATTTGAACTATAGGTTGCATGAGACCTAGTACACCCATTTTATGAAAGTATTATTTCATCTTGGATGGCTTGTCGCCAGTCAATCCATAGATATCCCAAAATTGATTTTCTCGAGTAGGATTGACAGAAATTGTTGGCTCCCTAACCATTTGTTCAGAGGCCTTCCTTGAATTTTTTCTCCTTTAAGGCTTTCTTGGAGCTTTGCAAACTACTCCTTTTGCTTGGAAAAAGCCTTCATAGATTTAGCCCATTCATCATCTAAATTTAGGGTTGGTTGAGCCTTAGGTCTTGCAATCCTTGCCCTAGTTCTTGGTATTCTTTGTGATTCCCTAGTAGCTTTTATCTTAGGCCTTAACGTCACTGGTTGTACCTATATGATTGTGTGAGCAGTGGAAATTGAGCGATTCTTCTTTTATGTTTTTAGTGATGGTGTCACCTCACGATCACTAGAAGAGCCTAACTTTTAATCCATAGGAACTTCTTGTACTAGCTCAATAGGCATATGTTGAGGTGACTGGTCAGTCATATATTGGTCAGCAGGTGGTTGTCCTGCTGACTATTCCTTTTCTACGTAGTGTGTTTATGCCTAAGGTTGTTCTACCTCCATCTCAGCATCCTGTTCTTACCTTCCATTTGGGTAGCTATAGGTGACTATTCAACTTCACTCTCCTCAATCTCTACTATAGGGGGCTCTATTTGTAGAATTGGGCTCCCCTGTTCTTCACAAATTATTTTAGCAGAGGCCTCAAAGAGGTCCCCTACCTCAACTTCTAAGCTGACCTCTTTTCTGACATCTGATCTAATCTAACTAGAAGAAGCAATCCTCTCCTCAAAGTCTAGATAAGTTGTAGGCACATCCATTGCCCAGTTTATCTAGACTACAACATCAACTTTGGCTGGCTGACCATCCTTTGTTTGCTGAATCTGTAACTTCAATCACTACACTGTGTCCTACAACTGGTATATATTGTTGTACATCTCCTACATATTTTCTACAGAAGCCTTCCTAGACTCCTGAAAAAGAGTCTACTCTATCTTGTACTTGTCTTTCCAAATGAAGGCTTGCTCCTTTAATATCTACAACTATTTATGTAGATCTTCTCCTTGGATTTTTGGGTGAGAAGGTTCACCGCTGGCCATGTCCTGCAACATCTGGGCAGCAAGTTCATCCTCGATCATGCCAATGATTTCTTCTTCACTCGATAAACTGGAGATGACCAATGATGCTTTCTTTGTCCTACTTCTAGTCCTTGGATAGTGTAATGTCCCCATTTTTAGTGACTTGGAGGTAATGACCCTGATGACCTATTTTGAGTCCTTGTAGGTCATGCAGAGTGGTTAAGGGACTCATCGCCATGGAGAAAATATCTTTGTTCGAGCTCCAGCATGGTCTACTGCAGTTGATTGGCCATTTTTGGATCATGGGTGATATTTTTGGCCTTAGATGATTTATTTCCCTTTATGCATAATATATATATTATAAAAATAATTTTATAAAGGGAAATTATAATTAAAAATTATAATGAAGCCTTGTTGTTTTAAAACAACATTAAGTTTACTAGGTTGGGGGACCAAGGAGGCGTCCCCTTCCTTGGAGGCTTCTAGAAGTTGATTGAAACAAGCATAAATAAGAGTGATGTGAGTTCATTTGGGAGGAGGAAAGATATTTGTTTGTTTGGGTGATCTTTTTTGAGGGCATTGCAGAAATATGCAATGTTGGAGCTTGTAGGGAGTCAACCTCCATGAGAACATTGGTTTCGTATGTGCAACACCATACCTAGCCAATTAGAGGAGTTGCTACAATAGGTAACTCATTGTTCTTTAGATTTTATTTCAGCTTTGGGTTTGTGGATTGTTGAAGGTCAGCTTTGGGAAAATCGGAGACATGGGTTTTGTTGCTCAACTTTAGCCATTCAAGAAATCATATTTATATTAAGGATTGGAGTTCATTTAGAGGTACTTTGATGTGTTCATCCATGACTGGTTATTTCATATTAGACCTACATGTTTGTTCGTAGTTGCAGATTAGAATATTATTTCGTTGTGGGTATTGGTTCATTGCATTGGTCTTGAGACAACGATCATTTCAAGTATTTAATTATAATTTTTGATAAAGGGAATGAATTTCTAGGAAGGGTCAAACCTTCCTAGTTGGGTGCCCTTCCTTGGAACCCACGACTTAGGGTTGATGGTGCTATTTTGGGTGAATATTGAAGGAAAAAATAGTTAAGGTTGACAAAAACAGTTATGGCTGACAAAAAATAATTAAGGCTGACATTAAGTTAAGGTTGACATTAAGTTAAGGCTGGCATTTTGGGTGTTATTGTTGGGGGGCTAACATTAAGTTAAGGCTAACATTTTGGGTGCTATTATTGGGGGCTGATATTGAGTTAAGGCAGTCTAAATTACATCATATTTTGACCAGCATTTGTCATTGAGAGGCAAACAAGGGTTTGCCAAAATTTGAAGACAATTGGATTGACAAACGGAGCACCTGGGTTCAATTTTTTTGATCATCATTGAGGATTCACACTTGGTGCTTCATCCGTTTACATAATTATTTATATTGTTGCTGATTTTAATGTATCTAGGGTTTGAACATTCTGAAGTTGTGCCCTAGTTCAAAAATAAAATTGAAATTAAGTTGCAAATTTTGGATGTTTATTTTTGCAATAATTGTGCAAATTGAAATATATTTTAATTCAACAAATTTAAATAAATTGGGAAAAATTTGAGAAAAAATCGTAGAAGGGGGTGGCCATTATAGTGGTATCAGAGCACCGTTTATCCTGCCATCCTATGAGGTATAAAATACATGAGTGATAGGGATTTGAGGGCCTACTACAGGAATTTGAGAAGGGAACAATATCAACTTGTTCACCCATACCCAGAAGATAGTACCTTTTTTGTAGCATTAAGAAATAGACAAATGGGTGAGAGAAAAAATCAAGGGGAGATAGAAAGAAATATGGCAAAGGACATTAGACAGACTCAGCATAACATGCAACATAGCTTGGAACGTTTGGTGGGTCTTATGCAGCAGCAGGTCCATGGGTTGAACATCTTGGTTAATAATGCACAAAAACAACAACAGGGAACAGTCGATGCTAGGCAAGGGCCAGGCAATGGAGAATCAGTAGCCAACAGGGATACCACACAGACTAGGATAGATAGAGCCAATAGCTCTAGGCCTACTATACCTACATTTATACCTAGGCCAAAAATGATAGTTGTTCCAGCCACACCACCACCTATTGAGGAGCTTGAGGTTACAATTATTGAGTAGTACCAGTAGTATAGACAGGAGTGGGATGCATTGGATCCAGAGTTCCATGACCTCATGTCATTCAAGGATTATGTTGATACTCGTAATAGGCAGGTACCTAGGACTAGAGGGAGACCAACACAATAGGGTTAGGGTGATGTGCAACATCATACACCATAGGGCCACAGGGTGATTCAAAAGAGAATGTAGACACCAAAACAGCACCATTCGATTAAGTGACTACAAACATTGATCGCATTGACATACATAGCTTTCAGGGCAGCCCTCAGAGGTCAAACAGTGGTCCTGGCCACTTGCACAGCAGTTTAGAAGGTCGGAAAAAGAGCCTTGCTAAAACCTTCATCAAAGTCTTCAAGCCTTGCCAAAACCTTCATCGAAAGCAAAGTCTTTAAAAGCAAACAGGCCTCAACAAAAAGGGAACCTAGCCTTAGACGTCACGACCCAAAATCCGTGACACCTTTGGCCAGGAGCCTCGACCAAAGGTGTCACGATATCACGACACCTTTGGCCCAGAAGGGGAACCTCGGCCAAAGGTGTCGCGATATCGCGACACCTTTGGCCTCGAGGTCTCCCTCGGCCAAGGTGTCGCGATATCGTGACACCTTTGGCCCCGAGGATACCCTCGGCCAAAGGTGTCGCGATATCGCACACCTTTGGCCTCAGGTCCCTCGGCAAAGGTGTCGCGATATCGCGACACCTTTGGTCCCGAGGTCCCTCGGCCAAGGTGTCGCGATATCGCGACACGCGATATCGCGACACCTTTGGCCCAAGGGAGGCTCGCGAAGTGTCGCGATATCGCGACGTCGCGATATCGCGACACTTCGGCACTTTACGTCTAAAAAGCATATTTGCGATAATCAAGGCGGACTTTGACGTGGCTGTCGCATCCAAAGAATGATTGCCACGTGGCACCCTTACGTGCCCCTCTCCAAAGAGACCCCGTGGATCTGCAGAACGAGGGACTTTAATGAGACAAGCCGTTTCGAAACAAATCCGATCCAAAGCCACGCCTCATAACTGCGATATGTCAGTGCGAGCCATGTCTCATAATGGCCCGATAAGGATCAAATCTAAGCGGCCCTTACGGATTTAGGGTTTTAACATTAATGCTCTCAGAGGCGAAAACCTCTATAAAACTAGCTCGATACGAAGTAAGAAAAAGAGAGAAGATTTTGGGTGAACACAACGAAGTGCTGTTCATTTGAAGACTCGATTATATCGGTTCGACCTTCGAACCAGACATTCGACCACAGTGAATTACCAATTTGCCGACAACACATTATCCAAGATTTTGAGCCAATTCCTAGTGGGTTGGCGTCGAAGTTGGATTTTAATAGAGCGGCCGCTTGGGCACCCTACGCATGTTCATAGTTTTACTTGAGTATATATATATATCATTTTGAATATATCTTGTTAATGAACAGTATTTTAACCGTTTATGTTTCACATTTTCGAACACTTGCTATTTTCAAAGGTGACTAAAATAGTTTATGTTCTATAACATACTGCTATTTTCAAATACAGGTGCTATTGACAGTTGATTGTTTATTTGAATAAGGGAAAGACAACAAGCTAGAACTCATTAAACACACAGTGACAATACGATTTAGCCCGCCCATTTTCAAATGTGGGCATGCGGATAGAAGCAATATTGACTTCGATTGTAACGAGCGACTAACACTCCTGGCCCTAAAAGGGAGATGTATTGTAACAAGAAATTAATTTATATTCGGTTGATTTAAAGTTCTATTTTATTACATCTTTAATTTTTTTCATTCCGAAATCTCATGCTTTCAGTGGCGATCACGGTGGGACCTTCCCAGATTTTTAAAATCACAGAAGTTAATTAAACTTGTTGTGTCTTGTGCTTAACAGGTACTTCTTTTTAGCCGGAGGTCAAAAACAGAAAATCGAGCGAAAGGAGGTAACGGTTCTAGCCGTCCATATCATTTTTTGCGAAGTTTCGGGTTATTTTATTTATTTAATCTTTTCTTGTCATTTTAATTTCTTTTAATTATTACGGTAAGTAGAAAAATTTTCTTAAAAAAATTTCTTGCTTTATTTAATTATGTAGTTATCTGCATAATTATTCATTTAATAATTAATCTTTTTTAATTATTAAAGTAAGGTAGGGAAATTTTTCTTAAAAAATTTTCTTGCTTTATTTAATTATTTAGTTATCTGCGTAATTATTCATGTAATAATTAAAAAAAAAATTGTTAAGGAAAGATAGGGAATTTCTTTTCAATTTTTTTGCCGGTTTGTAGTGTCTATCTGGCATAGGGAAAGCTTTCTTTTTCGGTTACTATTTCAATTTTGCAAAGTAAAATGAACCTCACACACCACGTGGTATTTTAAACCAAGGCGTTGGTCGTAAAACCCCAACCCTTGAGCAAGACCAAAGGTGGATTCCATCATCACTTTGGCTTGAGATATTGCATCCATTACCTCGATCGCGACTGTTGCTAGACGTAAATCCTGACGAAGGCTGACCGAGTGTTTCTGGGGTGATTCCCATGCACGCGAGGATAAGTCTTCTATGGTAGGTGTCATAAACAGAGCGATTCCCCTTCTATACCGCCTATGTTCCACGTACCATCTGCTCTCACGTACCTATAGTCTCCCTCACGTAAGGGCGGGTATATAGAGAGGTTGGTATATCGGTCCGACAATGGTATATTGAAGGGGCGACCATTTATGGGAGTCATATGAGCCAACATTATGCATTTAAACGTTCTTCCAAAATTGCAAAAACAAAACGAAACACCAAAATGCACTAAACCAGTCTAGGACACACTATTTAATCCTTAAAAGAGATAATCACAGTTTTGTGTATGTGTGTGTTTACTTCTACTTAGTGTAGACAAAAAGACAAATCATCATAAAACAAGATAAAATCTGCTTAGAAAAGCACTACAATGGTGTACACTCGTAGCCAAGCCCAATCAAGGGCAGACGCTACGGAAGGTACACAAAGAGAGGCCGCTAGTCGCCTTCGCTTTAGTCCTGAGGACCTAGCCATACCGTCTTGGCAATCTGGCCTACAACAAAGTCCACATCAGGCCACTTCAAGAAGGAACTATTGGGAACCTTCTCATTGGAATACACCCATTCAACACAGCCCCTTTCGGGAAGATGGTTCACATGCAGGTCTCAATATCGGTAGACAACCGCCTTTTGAGGCTAGATTTGAATGGCCACAGCGCGATGAAGCGCTAGAGAGGCATATTGTCCATTTGGAGGGGCAACGTGGATATGGCGTCCCTTCTTTACCTCCCATCAGAACAGAAAAACAACATCCAGAGCGCAGGGCTCTTTACACAGGGCAAGCTAACTCCGCCCGCCCCTTTCACACCCATGAAAGGGAGTACGAGGAAGATCATCACATTCCTCGAGAACAACAAACAACGCGGGAACCTTGCGTTTCTGCACCTGCCAGATATCATGATCACACATCGAGGCTAGGACCTCAAACAAATGTTGCCTACCCCGACAAAGGGAAGCAACCCATTGAAATTTTAGACCATCAAGATCGAGGCAAACACATAGGCAAAACATTCAAGCCTCCTCAACAAAAAGGGTAGACCCAATTGACCCGGCAGTCACCAGACATGTCGCTCGCCAAGCTCAAATCACGCAGCTTGAGCAGGGTCATCAGGAATTAGAGTATTTATACCGCTTGAATAAAGAGCGCATGCGGCGCGAGGCGGATGAGTTACGCTATAAACTACCCGAAAGGGTGCCAACCCCTCGCACCCAAAGAGCACAACGGTATGAGAGGCACAACCCGTTGGTGCGGGACGGGTCTCCGCGACCTCGTCAAGCTTTGCCTCCGAGACCTTATAGACCCGAAAGGGAGGCCACTCCCCGGAACAATGATGGGTACCCTCAGCGGGGACTCGATCAAGGTCATAGGGCTCGCCCAGAGACTCCTCAAGAGTTTTATGAGGAGTTCGAACCAGAAATAGAACGGGCCGACACGCCCCATCAAGGCGGGAGGGCTGCCAATCGGCCACCTCCCCATAGGCCTCCAGTCTCCCTTGACCCACAACGAGAGCAAACCAAAGAAGAAGAAATAAAATCTTTCGATGCATACAAAGCGCTATTAGAGCGTTTGGAGTCTGTGGAGATAAAAGCTTATGGGCATCAAAAGCCCACACTACGTCAACTCCACAGTCATCCGGTGCATCCCTCGGTACCCATACCTCTTTACCACTGAACATTTCAAGTTGCCACAATTGGCAGTCTTTAAAGGTGAGGAGGACGCACAAGAACATGTCACGAGGTTCCTGAGTCAATGCTTCGGCATCCAAGACAATGATGCATTGTTGCTTAGAACTTTCATAACCACATTCGCGGGCCCTGCCTCGGATTGGTTTACACAATTGCCCAAACACAGTATCAACAACTTAGATCAACTAGTGGATGCATTTCTTGAACGCTTTGCTTTCAACACAAGGAAGAAGGCATCACTAAGTGATTTGGCCAACCTCAGGCAGTATGAGGAGGAAACAATAGCGGCATACGGGGAACCGATGGAGGGCTTTGCTTTCCAGGCTACCCTACCGTCCCCCTATGTCTGATCTCACTCGGATGTTTGCACGAAGTTGCTTAAAATCAATCTACGGGCTATTGCTGCTGCAGCAATACGACAACTTAGAAGAAGCTTTGGCGCAAGCCAGAGTCATAGAAGAGATTAAAATAGGTGAAGGCACAATTGCCAAGCCTAAAAAGAAAGAGTGGAATAAAACCACTAAGACTGGGAATACGCAATCACAACCCGCAGTGGTTAATCAAGTCGCGATCAATGTTCCCAAGCCTGCGCAAGACACGCAGCCTCAAAAGGCCAATTACCAGGCAGTGCCTCCTAGTTATGAGAAAGATAATAAGAAACAGGGAGCGAGAATCGGCGGCGTCGCCCTAGGCGACAATTCACCCCCTACACGGAGTCTAGGGACTCCTTATTTGACCGCTTATCGGTGGCAAATTTAGTAACCCTTCCAGAGATCCCAACTATAGACCCTAACGCTCCTAAACCTAAGGGGTATAGAGAGGAATTATATTGTAGATTTCATAGGCGAAGGGGACACGATTTGAATGGATGTTGGAAGTTCAAAGGACTAATCCAAGATTTAATCGAAAATAAAACATTGGCCGTGGACAACCCCATAGCGCCAAACAACCAACAAATGGGGGTATTCAAGGACCCCTTGCCTGCCCACGAGGCACAGGACAAAACCTCTCCAAGTTAATGAGGTGCGCCAGAACCTTCCCATGCAAGGATTTGTGGGAATGATCGGCATAGTGACGAGGAATAAAAAGTACTCGGCGAGTTGCCCCTGGGGTAGCCACGAAGGAAGTTCCGACAACGTCACGGCCTCAGCGAGCACCCTATACAGTCACCTCCGCCTAGACCAGAAATCATGATACGGAGCAAACTCACGCAGAGTTTGCGGACCACATCGGCTAGGCTGTCCATTTACGAGCTTATTCAACAATCAACACCTCACGAGGAAGCTCTTATGGACATTTTAAAAACCATCGAATTACAGCCCCAAGAAGCAAATTCTTTCAACAACTTCGTGGGACATGTAAAACGATGTATTGAGCCGGTCATCACCTTCAGAGAGGATGAAGTCAAAGCAATATCGAATGACGCGACAGATCCACCCCTGCATGTTGTTGCGCGGATCAACGGGATCCCGTATAAGAGAGTGTTGGTAGATACTGGCTCGTCCAGTAATATTATTACCACTGCAGCCCTAAAACATTTGAAGCTGCCAGCCTCTCATATCACAGCCTCCACGTACACACTGCGAGCTTTCAATGATGCAATATGCTCGACAGTCGGCACGGTTGTTCTACCTGTCCAGGTAGGACAAAAGACAACACCAACATTGTGCCATGTGTTAGAAGGCGAGATGGCCTACAATATATTGCTAGGGCGGCCTTGGATTCGGGACATGAAGTGTGTCCCTTCCATCGCTCACCAGTGCTTAAAGTATGCTTTTGAAGGTGAAATACATGTAGTCCCAATGGACTTAGAACCCTTCAAGTATTGCAATGCGGTACAACTAATGCCTCAGTCGACCCTCCCTTCAACACATTTGGATTTCCAGCTAAATCCATCTAAAAAGGGTTCAACACCGCAGGCACCACTGGTAACCAAAACAGCAACATCCCAGCCAGGTGAACCCTCATCATCTACTCCTTCATTACCAACGCCACCTGTCATGGCTACACAGAAGGACAAGGGAAAACAAATCATGGAAGAGGCTCAGCCCTTAAAAGAGGGGTTGCCAACAATTTCAATGATATCAACAGAGGAAATATCCAGCACAACGGAAGCTGAGACTCCAAACCTATCAAACATGGAATGGACTCAGGAAGGACTCCCGTTCCCTCCCTCCGAAGCATCAACAATCACTGTTGAAATGGCTAGTACAGGCCGGGGAGTACATAGTGCAGAATGTTGTGGCAACACCCACATTAGAGTCGGTCCGAGGATATGGGAAGACCTCGCCTTCCCATAGGAACGGTTGTTCCCCTAGGTCACCCACCCAACCGGACAAATTTTGTGTATGGGGGCCTTGATCATGGTCTTGAACCATGTAAGCAAAAGGAAGCGGACGAAGAACCTTTTGTTGAAAACATCAATTATCCTATCAAACCCGCAATTTGCCCTTAAATATCTCGGCCAATGCCATTGGCATGGATACGGGCTAGGCGAGATATGAGCAAGGGATGCGTCTCCCTTGCCAACCAAGATATCGAGATGCCATATGACAAGTCGGGAGTAGGGTTCAACCACCCCCTGCCCTTGGACATCTTGGTTGAAAATATGCAAGACCTAGAAATAGGCAACAAGGGGGGATTGGCACCGAGATCTCTATGCCAACCCAAATACAGAATTTACATTGGGAGATTACCTCCCATGGTCACCAAACACCCTTGGTAACAGCAGTAATCCCTCTCCTTTGCTAGAGAGAGGCGAAAGTTCGGATACTCATCCCCAAAGAGAATATCAATGGTGTCCGGACATCTTCTCGAAGTTGTTCCCCTTAGAGATTCCAGTTGAGTCAGTACAATGTCCAGAGAGTCAGGTCCTTCCACCCAAAGTGGAACAACCGCAATGGGACCAGATTAACGTACTGGAACAAGGAGAACCATCAACGTCGCAAGCAATAATTGCTGAAGAGAATGAACATTTTTGGATCTCCGAAAGTGACTCAGAAGATGAGACTGAGATGGACTATCTCAGACATGCGCGATGACATTATCGCGCTTTAACTCATGAAGATCTAATGGGACAGATGGGCATAAGATTAGGGCATGAATGGTGGGTCGACCCAACAGGGTGGGACCTGATCTTGGATCCATGGCTCCACATTCACGATGAGCACCGTCCACCTCGAGACCCTATCATAACAACAGTGCCAAGGGAAGACCCTGTCCTCCATTTAGCACATAGGGCCGATCCGTTCGTGCCCGTTCCCCTAGAGCCAGATCCAGAGTATAGGGGGCATCTAGAAGAATCAAGTTATCATCCCCGCGGTAATGGAGACCAAATTCATTCCATCCACATGATCTCCATTGATTTGACCGCACCCATCCGCAATCCGGCCGATCCAGCACGGTCATTGCATCTAGACATAGATGCCATCGACTGGGATCGCGTCAATTCACCTCTATCACCGAGATACTGGCCTTTCGGTGAAATGCCTCATTTTACCCCAAGGACAACTCAGGATATTTTTCAAGCTGAAGAGGAACCTGAGGTTCCAAGCATAGATCTAAATTCAGCTGATGATATCCATTTGATCCCGACTCCACATCAGTTGGAGGACGGATCCCACATGTCAGTCGAGGAGACGACTGACGTAGACATCGGCACAGATCCAATGAATCCATAGATTCTCAAGCTGGGGGTAAGTCTTTCCCTCGAAGAGCAAGCCGACTACATTGCCCTTCTCAAAGAGAAGAAGGAGGTTTTTGCATGGTCGTACAAGGATATGCCAGGACTAGACCCGCGGCTAGTCACGCATAATTTAACGCTTGATCCGACAATCAAGCACGTAAAGCAAAAACTACGTAAGATGCACCCAACAGTGGCCTTGATGGTCAAAGACGAATTGCAAAAGCTGTTGGATGCATAATTTGTCATCTGCGTGGATTATCCGCCATGGCTGTCCAACATGGTTCCCGTCAAGAAGCCCGACGGGAGGATTCGCATATGCACCGATTTTCACGATTTGAATAAAGCGAGTCCTAAGGATGATTTCCCCTTGCCGAGCATCGATGCGTTGGTAGACGCTACGACAGGTCACGAAATGCTCTCCCTAATGGATGGTTTCTCAGGATACAATCAGATTCGTATCAATCCTGAAGACCAACTAAAAATGGCGTTCACAACGCCTTGGGGGACATTTTGTTATAAGGTCATGCCTTTTGGCCTTAAAAATGCTGGTGCCACCTACCAACGTGCCATGACGTATATCTTCCACGATTACATGCACAAAACTTTGGAAGATTACATGGATGATTTGTTAGCCAAGTCTCTCTTGCGCTTAAATCATATCGCTGACTTAAGCAAGATCCTCGATCGCCTCATGGAGCATAAAGTTAGACTAAACCCCAAGAAGTGCGTCTTTGGCGTCACATCTGGAAAACTCTTGGGTTTCATAGTCTCAAAACGAGGAATCGAGGTGGACCCAAAGAAAGTCAAGGCAATCCTTGAAATGGTTCCCCCAACTACAATCAAGCAGCTCAAGAGTCCGCAGGGAAAGGTCACATCGATAAAACGCTTCATAGCGCAATTATCGACAAGTGCCGACCCATGAACAAATTATTGCACAAGGGGGTTACATTTCATTGGGATGACGAGTGCCGGTCGACCTTTGACGAGATCAAACAATACCTGGTTTCGTCGCCGTATTGGCACCACCCAGACCAGGAGTGCCGTTCTACTTATACATCTCAGCTGCTGAGGTGGCACTAGGCGCCATGCTAGCCCAGAAGAATGAACTTCACAAAGAACAGGCTACATACTATCTTAGCCGCACCCTGGTTAGTTATGAACTTAACTATGCATACGTTGAGAAACTCTGCTGGCAGTGGTGTTTGCTACCAAAAAGTTACGCCACTACATGCTGAGCAACACTACGTATGTTGTGTCTAAGGAGAATCCATTGCGATACATGATGAGTCGTACTTATCATAGTAGTCGCACGACGAAGTGGATCATGTTGTTGACGGAATTTGACATAGAGTTTATTGGACAAAAATCTATCAAAGGACAGGTCATAGCCGATCAACTAGCAGAGGCTCCTCTTGAAGACGATCAGCCTCTGGTCATAGAACTACCTGATGATGGGGTCTTCCATGTCTCAGAATCGCCAGATGTTGATGAGCCTGAGTCACAGGCCGACATAACCCTATTCTTCGATGGTTCTAAGTGTGAGCAAGGTGGTGGTGCGGGAATTGTATTCTTCACACCGCAGGGTGCTCCAATGCCCCTGTCATTTAAATTAAACTTCCCGTGCACCAACAACAACGCAGAGTATGAAGCCTTGCTCCTAGGTCTTCAGACAGCAATCGCCATGAACATCAAAAGACTGAACATCTTTGGTGATTCGCTGTTAATAGTCAATCAAGTCAAAGGGGTATATCAATGCAAATGCCCGGTTATGAAGGCTTATAAAGCCCTTGTGGACAAATTCCTGGCAAAACTTGAGTGGTATGACATCGAGGCACTCCCTCGATCATCGAACCATTTTGCGGACACAATGGCCTCCTTGGGGTCACTAATTCCGTAGGACCTTTATGGTGATATGACAACCATTCAAGTCAAAACCTTATCGCAATCCGCGATGGAGCGTGCAAGCTCGGACTTGCCGCCGGGAATCCACATGATCCAAATTGAACCATCCTCGGATAGGTTCTCTCGAATCCGAGATCGTCTGAAACACGCCAACTGGGGGTCCTTGTTCTCCCCTACTCCCATTAGTAGCAACACAACACTATTCTTGCAGGTTCTATCCCATTCAGCATTTGCTAGGGATGAACTTCAGGAGGGATTGGTTGTTCATACTGTCGAGGTTTCTGATCAACAGGACTGGTATTTACCCATCTGAGACTACCTCAAGTTAGGTAGTCTCCCACTTGATTTGACTCATGCCGCAAAACGAGCACTCAAGCAGAAATCGGCTAAGTATGTCTTAATAGGAGACATCTTGTATCATCGCAGCTATGAAGGAATCCTCCTTCGTTGCTTGGACCGGCAAGAGTCCACTTGGGCGATCGCCCAAGCGCACGATGGTACATGTGGTGGCCACTTCGGTGGAATGGCCATCGCAAAGCGCATTCTTCGCATGGGCTATTATTCGCCATCTTTAGAGCGATATTGTTGCACCTATGTCAAGAAGTGCGTGAAGTGTCAACATCATGCCAATCTAATGCACTTACCTTCTCAGGCCTTGCGGGACAGTCCAGTATGCTTGGCCGTTCTCGCAATGGGGCTTTGATCTAATTGGAAAGATCTCCCCTACGTCATCAGGCCGTCACACGTTTATCATAACGGCCACAAAGTACTTCACCAAGTGGGTGGAAGCAATTCCGCTTACCTCTACGACGGGGACCCCGCATTGTGGAGTTCATTTTGCATAACATCATATGTCGTTTTGGTATTCCATCCAAAATAGTCTCGGATAATGGGACACCTTTCAAGAACAAAGACGTGCGTGCTTTGACCACAAAGTACAAGATTCAGCACAACTTTTCAACACCTTATTATCCGCAGGCGAATGGGCAAGCAGAGGCGTCAAACAAAATGCTAGTTGCCATCCTTAAAAAGACCGTCGCAGACAGTCATAAGGATTGGCACATTCAAATCCCACTTGCCCTATGGGCCTATCGCACTAGCATTCGGACGCCCACTGGGGCCACTCCATTTTCACTCGTGTATGGCTCCGAGGCAGTCATGCCTCTAGAGTTGGAGATTCCTTCCCTACGCATATCAATGCATGAGTTCATCGATGATGATTCTACACGGCAGGCCCGGTTAGACCAGCTTACGTTGCTTGATGAACGACGCGTTAATGCTCTCGAGCATTTACGCATTTATCAAGAGCGACTTAAGAAAGCTTACAACATGAAAGTTCACCTCAGGGACTTTCGCGTTGGTGATTTGGTTTTGAAGGAAAATCAACAAAATTCCAGTTTGCCATCCCACCTAAGGGACAAGTTTGCGGCCAATTGGTTAGGTCCGTATGTCATTGATAGCAAAATCAGACCCGGGACATACCGGCTAGCTTCTCTTGATGGTATCAAGGAAACAGAACCCTTGAATATCAGTCATTTGTGACCATTTCATATCTAAAGAGAGCCATATCCCAAAGGCTCCAAGGATTCTTGCAATCGCTTGGTCAAATCCCCAAAGGCTCCAAGGATTCTTGCAATCGCTTGGTCAAACCCCAAAGGCTCCAAGGATTCTTGCAATCGCTTGGTCAATCCCAAAATGCTCCAAGGATTCTTGCAATCGCTTGGTCAATCCCAAAACGCTCCAAGGATTTCCACAATCACTTGGTCAAAAATCATGAAAATTCAAAAACAACAAAAATCATCAAAAACAACAAAAATTTGCATCTCATTTCTAGGCATATTCAAATTCATCAATAGAGAGTTCTTCTCGCAATTCATCTTCATATTCACCAAAATCAATCCATCAAAAATACAAAAATACATAGTTGCATTCAAGCATCGCACCCATACATTGCACATTCATGGTCGTATAGGTCAAAAGGCACCATAGGCTGTCATGATTCTACTAGTCCATCTTGTTCCACATCTGTTTCATTTTACAAAAATAGCAAAAACACCATTCATTTTACCACACTAGAGTTAGCGGTCTCTTAATGTATCAAGAGTTTTTCGTGATTCGGTCATCATTTTGCTCTTTAGCAATGAAATGTATCAAGTCAAACAGATTTTACGAAGGTAGAGTTACACTTGCAATACACCTTGTTACGTAACATCCCAACACAAATTACAACACATAAAAATTCCCGAGTTGTGTGAACGAAGGATGAAACCTGCATAGTAATCCAGGTTACCATAAGCGAAACGGTTATCTTGCTCATCCCCCTGTGCGAATGACCCCAAGAATGCTGAGAGTTGGCAAAAGGACAAGCGTCCTCCCTACCCAATTCCCTAAGAATCCCAAAGTTGCAAAACATCAAAAATTTGCAAATGTCAAAGCTCCAAAATTTGACATCCTACAGTGCACATATCAAAAGGCATAAAGCATAGTGATTCTCGTCACTCCATATCCATATCCCTTGCTCAAAAGAAAAGAAAAACAAATTAAAATAAACAGTGATTATTATCACTATAAAGAGCAAGTATCCCAATACAATTGAAGAAAAGAAGGGAGTTGACCTTGAATCCCTGGAACTCTCGACATTACGACAGGTCATGAGGCAAGCCTCAGTATCGGTTTGGTTCATAGCCTATCGGTCACTGGCGGTAAACTTCTCGCATGACGATATATCTATCACATTAACTTGTGTACAGATCAATGTTTGCATGTGGATGAGCTAGCTTATGGTATCCTGGATGACACCGTAGATTAATCTAACTACATACAACAAAGGAGTTAGTGGAGCTAATTAGGTGATCCTCAGTATAGGTTCGGTTGAAAGCCCATCTGGCACTGGCGGTATCCTGACAAATACCACATAAATGAACTCAATCGCACACACAGGGATGTGAAATAGCTTGGTCAAAAACAAGTCCGATTCATACCTTGTTCAAAAGTCTTGTAAGATAAAATACAATCATGGCTAGTAAGTTAAAACCATCTGAGTCTCGAAAAACCTTTGCTACATTTCTAAACCAACTGCGCTACTTTTCATCCTTACAATACCACCAAAAAATACAAAAAAGAAACACCACATTTGTACATAGCAAAATAATGGAGATCTAAAACAGTCTATGGTGCCATAGTCAAACATCACAAAGTTCATCCATCCATCTTATTTCCGCATATCACATGCCAATCAAAAACACTTGCATCCATCATGCATCCATCAAAATAAATCAACATACAACATCGGTAATTATCATACCATATGCATCCATCAATATAAAGTAGCATGCATCCACCAACATCAACCATTGTGCATAAAGTCATGACATATACGCAAAGAAAGAAAATCAAAACAACAAAAACATCACAAAAAGCAACACAAAAACATAAGCAATAAATTTCCGGACACAAGTGCTCTTGCACTTAACCTCTTAGCACAACAAATCGATGTCGGGGCCCAAATTATCACCCTCCTACTTCCCCAAGAAGGCTACCATAGCTGGACCGCTCCACGGGAAGATGGGTTCTTGCTGATTTCACCCCATTATGGCATCACCAAAAGGGTTAACACCCACCAAAAATAGGTCCAAATGTCGGGAAATTGCACGTGCTCAAATGGTAAAACATCTAAAGGCACCCTAACCTAAGTCATCTTGGGTCAAGCGACTCGTCGCTTTTCTCACGAAGGTCATTCCCTCATCGATTCGTCGCTTGAGGGGGTAGTCACACTTAGTCACCAATCAACAACCACACACCCAATCAAGGCAATGACATGCATTCAAAGAATCATTGACAAAGACAATCACGCTCCTGCTTGGGGCAGTAAACAAGCAATCATTAAGTTGATCAAATACTTGGCATTCCCGAAGCATGAACACAAGGTTTCCCCTGTGGATAAAAGGTTGCGCCCTTTGCCTAATCATGATTGATCAATGTCCAAGCTCAAGTCACACCTCACCAAAATAGGTTAACACTTGAAATCAAATTCCTTAGCTCGTCAGAAGCAAGGATTCAAGAATGCATGCCCTTTCCATACTTGGGGCATCAAAAGTTGGTTAGGTTACCAAGAAACCCTAATCATTAGTGCTTTGGTTCTCTATTTTTGCTCAGCACTGTGCCATGCACAACGCTTCCCAAAAAGGGGCATCTGTAGACACCAAAACAGCACCATTCTGATTAAGTGACTACAAACATTGATCGCATTGACATACATAGCTTTCAGGGCAGCCCTCAGAGGTCAAACAGTGGTCCTGGCCACTTGCACGACAGTTTAGAAGGTCGAAAAAAGAGCCTTGCAAAATACCTTTATTACTAAAACCTTCATCAAAGTCTTCAAGCCTTGCCAAAACCTTCATCGAAAGCAAAGTCTTTAAAAGCAAACAGGGCCTCAACAAAAAGGGAACCTAGCCTTAGACGTCGCGAAATCGCGACGTCGCGATTTCGCGCGTCGCGAAATCGTGACACCTTTGGCCCCGAGGGGAGCCTCGACCAAGGTGTCACGATATCGCGACACCTTTGGCCCGAGGCTACCCTCGGCCAAGGTGTCACGAAATCATGACACCTTTGGCCTCGAGGGACCCTCGGCCAAGGTGTCGCGATATCACGACACCTTTGGCCCCGAGGTCTCCCTCGACCAAGGTGTCACGATATCGCGACACCTTTGGCCTCGAGGCTCCTCGGCCAAGGTGTCACGATATCGCGACACCTTTGGCCTCGAGGTCCCCTCGGCCAAGGTGTCGCGATATCGCCCCGATATCGCGACACCTTTGGTCCCAAGGGGAGCCTCGGCAAAAGGTGTCGCGATATCGCGTCGCGATATCGCGACACCTTTGGCCCCAAGGGGAGGCTCTGCCGAAGTGTCGCGATATCGCGACGTCGCGATATCGCGACACTTGGCACTTTACGTCTAAAAAGCATATTTGCGATAATCAAAGGCGGACTTTGACGTGGCCGCCGCATCCAAAGAATGATTGCCACGTGGCACCCTTACGTGCCCCTCTCCAAAGAGACCCCGTGGATCTGCAGAACGGCGGACTTTAATGAGACAAGCCGTTTCGAAACAAATCTGATCCAGAGCCACGCCTCATAACTGCGATCTGTCAGTGCGAGCCATGTCTCATAATGGCCCGATAAGGATCAAATCTAAGCGGCCCTTGCGGATTTAGGGTTTTAACATTAATGCTCTCAGAGGCGAAAACCTCTATAAAACTAGCTCGATACGAAGTAAGAAAAAAGAGAAGATTTTGGGTGAACACAACGAAGTGCTGTTCATTTGAAGACTCGATTATATCAGTTCCGACCTTCGAACCAGACATTCGACCACAGTGAATTACCAATTTGCCGACAACACATTATCCGGGATTTTGAGCCAATTCCTAGTGGGTTGGCGTCGAAGCTGGATTTTAACAGGGCGGCCCGCTTGGGCACCCTACGCATGTTCATAGTTTTACTTGAGTATATATATATATCGTTTTGAATATATCTTGTTAATGAACAGTATTTTAACCGTTTATGTTTCACATTTTCGAACACTTGCTATTTTCAAAGGTGACTAAAATAGTTTATGTTCTATAACATACGTTGTTTTCAAATACAGGTGCTATTGACAGTTGATTGTTTATTTGAATACAGGAAAGACAGCAAGCTAGAACTCATTAAACACCAGTGGCGGCAATACAGTTTGGCCCGCCCATTTTCAAATGTGGGCATGCGGATAGAAGCAATATTGACTTCGATTGTAACCGAGGCAGACTAACACTCCTGGCCCCTAAAAAGGCAGGAGATGTATTGTAACCGAACGGAATTAATTTATATTCGGTTGATTTAAAGTTCTGTTTTATTACATCTTTAATACTGTTTTTCATTCCGAAATCTCATGCTTTCGAGAGAATAGGCAAGATACACATTCCTTTATTTGATGGTTCAGGGAAGACGACAACGAAGGCTTGGGTCCAAAAGATGAACACATAATTATAGCTAAACCAAATGACAAAAGAGGATGCCATTAAGTTTTGTACTCTACATTTGGAGGGCATCGCTCATGATTGGTGGCACCATGGGATGTAGACTCTTGGACACGAAAGAGTGGATACTTACGCAAAGTTTGCAGAAAGGCTCCAATAGAGATTTGATAGGAGGGAGCAAGAATTGGAGTTCAAAGAGTTGACTCATCTGAGGTAGTGGAGTTCAGTGGATGCCTACATAGCTGAGTTTTAGAGATTGTCCATCATGGTTATGGATATGTCAGAAAGGCACTTAGTGATCCTATTTATGGATGAATTATCTGAGCCATTGAGAGGTTGGGTTAAGGCATTCAACCCAACTACACTACAGGATGCCATTAGACAGGCTAGGGACATGGAGATCACTTTAGCCAAGTCCAAGAGCCAGTTCAAAGGGAAATATGGACAAGAGTTCAAGGGGAAGGATGGTTGAGAGATCAAAAGAGATGAAGATAAAAAGGCACTTAGGAAGGAATCAGAGTAGCCAAAGAGTACAACTACAAGACTTGATTCTAATGTCCTTAACGAACTCCAGAAGAAGGGACTATGCTTTACTTGTAAGAAAGCTTAGACTCTAGGTCATAAGTACGAGTTTAAGGGAAAGTTGCAGTTGATTAGGTACTATTCGGATGATGAGAACAATTCAAAAAATTTAGATCAACATTCAGATAGTGGGAGCAGTAGTGGAGAAGAGGCTACCGATGAACCAAAAAAATCTCCAAACCATGAGGACAAGGAAAGTAATACAGTTGCACATATTTGTAGCTTACAAGGATCACAATCCATCAGGATACAAGGTGTTTTACAAGGGCAGTGTGTGGTTACATTGATTGACACAAGGGCCACACATAATTTCATTGCTAAGGAGCTTATGGTACGCAAAGGATTGGGAATGGTGAATGTGGATGAAATCAAGGTTATAATTGCAGATGGATTCTCCATATCATGCACCAAGAAAGTGCCACAGCTGAAGCTTAAACTAGGAAACTATGAGTTGTGTGATGATTTATTTGTGGTCGGCACAAAGAATTTAGATATAATCCTTGGTATTCAGTGGCTACATACCTTGGGAGACGTCACCTTCAATTTTTATAAGTTAGAGGTAAAGTTTAAGGTGAAAGGTCAGAAGGTTGTGTTGAGAGGAATGACTACGGGAGGATCTTGCTTAGTCACCTTCAATCGAATGGAGGGACTTATTGGGCACAATCAGATTGCGTGACCATCTCATTATGATACACTACCCACACCACATGAGGAGGAGCTTAAGGATGATTTAGTTACCAGTGAGGGGGTGTTGCTTTGTAGGTTTCCAACATGTTTTCCCTTTTCAGTTCCTATGGCATCAAGGATGGTGCGATCCCATCATGATGATACTCCTAGGAGAAAGAGTTATCTATTTTTGGAGTAGTGGCGGGATGATAGTGCTTGGTGTATCCCTTTCGACACTCAAAGGTCTATTACACACATGGCATTTTGGAATTTGGATATTGGGCACATTTCCAGACCATTTCCCTGGATGCAATTGTTTGGCATGTGCAGTGTCAGTATGAGTGAGCTTCATGTCCAGTTGGTTGTGCATGGGTTACAGGAACAAAATATACAGTTAGTGCGTAATGGATTTTCTGTTTGGTTCATAGAGGCTCAACATCAACACAATGAGATTTTTTAGAGGATGTTGTGGGATCCTGGTATACCTTGCCATTGCTTGAGGACAAATCATGTTAAGTGGGGAAGACTATAATGTCCCCATTTTTAGTGACTTGGAGGTAATGACCCTGATTACCTATTTTGTGTCCTTGTAGGTCATGCAAAGTGGTTAAGGGACTCATCGCCATGAAGAAAAAATCTTTGTTTGAACTCCAGCATGGTCTACTACAGTTGATTGGCCATTTTTGGATCATGGGTGATATTTTTGGCCTTAGATGATTTATTTCCCTTTATGCATAATATATATTATAAAAATAATTTTATAAAGGGAAATTATAATTAAAAATTATAATGAAGCCTTGTTGTTTTAAAACAACATTAATTTTACTAGGTTGGGGGACCAAGGAGGCATCCCCTTCCTTGGAGGCTTCTAGAAGTTGATTGAAACAAGCATAAATAAGAGTGATGTGAGTTCATTTGGGAGGAGGAAAGATATTTGTTTGTTTGGGTGATCTTTTTCTGAGGGCATTGCAAAAATGTGCAGTGTTGGAGCTTGTGGGGAGTCAACCTCCATGAGAACATTGGTTTCGTATGTGCAATACCATACCTAGCCAATTAGAGGAGTTGCTATAGTGGGTAACTCATTGTGCTTTAGAGTTTATTTTAGCTTAGGGTTTGTGGATTGTTGAAGGTCAGCTTTGGGCAAATCGGAGACATGGGTTTTGTTGCTCAGCTTCAGCCATTCAAGAAATCATATTTACATTAAGGATTGGAGCTCATTTAGAGGTACTTTAATGTGTTCATCCATGACTGGTTATTTCATATCAGACCTACATGTTTGTTCGTAGTTGCAGATTAGAATCTTATTCCATTGTGGGTATTGGTTCATTACATTGGTCTTGAGACAACGATCATTTCAAGTATTTAATTGTAATTTTTGACAAAGGGAATGAATTTTTGGGAAGGTTCGAACCTTCCAACTGGGTGCCCTTCCTTGGAACCCATGACTTAGGGTTGATGGTGCTATTTTGGGTGAATATTGAAGGAAAAAATAGTTAAGGCTAACAAAAATAGTTATGGCTGACAAAAAATAGTTAAGGCTGACATTAAGTTAAGGTTGACATTAAGTTAAGGCTGATATTTTGGGTGTTATTGCTGGGGGGCTGACATTAAGTTAAGGCTGAAATTTTGGGTGCTATTGCTAGGGGCTGACATTGAGTTAAGGCAGTCTAAATTACATCATATTTTGACCAACATTTGTCATTGAGAGGCAGACAATGGTTTGCCAAAATTTTAAGACAACTAGATTGACAAACAAAGCACCTGGATTTAATTGTTTTGATCATCATTGAGGATTCACACTTTGTGCTTCATCTGTTTATAGAGGTATTTACATTATTGCTGATTTTAATGTATCTAGGGTTTGAACATTCTGAAGTTGTGCCCTAGTTCAAAAATAAAATTGAAATTAAGTTGCAAATTTTGGATGTTTATTTCTGTAGTAATTGTGCAAATTGAAATATATTTTAATTCAGTAAATTTAAATAAATTGGGAAAAATTTGAGAAAAAATCGCATAAGGGGTTGGCCATTATAGGTAGGTCATCATACGAATAAATCTTGACATGCTCTATCCTACTTCCTCATTAAAATATTGAGAAATAGGGGATGAAGTTTGCCCTACCTCCCTTGTTGATTGATCATGAGAGGAGGCAGACACTGACTTTGTTGGACTTTATGCCCCTATAGCCAACTAACTACAAGAGTTAGATACCTCTATCACCTCTTGCTATTCTGGAATAGTTGCATCTTCTTTAGCTTCTTCAATCGATGCTTCCCTATGTGCTTCTACATGTCTAATTAGGGCTGAAATCAGCCCATGGTGCGCCACAATAGTAATTGTCCCTGCCTGATACTGGTTGACCTCATATTTTAGGGCACATGCTAAATAATATGGGATGTTGATCTTGTCCCCATGTAACAGATGATTCAAAAACTAAAAATAATTTGCATTAACCCATGAAAACCTACCCGTGCAGGTAAAGAATCAGGCTACTTGCTCAAAGACTTGACTCCATATATCTGGGAGGTATTATCTCGGTAGTCTAGAGCACTTCAAATATGTCATCAGATGCTCGAAGAACCTTTGTGCACATTACACAAGGATATCATCTTTATATGTACGATCCCCTATTTGTGGGAGACTAGTAACTGCAACAATATAGGTTTCTATGACTGAAATGTCCAGTTCATGTATTTTGACGACACTATCTCTCAAGGATGCTACAAATTATTCAATTACTGTAGCATACTGGTTATGACTAACCAGGTGACAGTAATCCATCCATCTGATAGCTTCAAACTAGCTCTAAACATCCTAATTGATCTTTGAAAGATCTATGGGCTCATTCTTTTTAAGCAGATGATTCATGGATTTCCCTCCCATGGTGAATTTCTCTCTGGTTTTCATCTGCAATTTTTTCTAACTTCCTATATTTCTTTGCAACTTACTATTGCTCCACAGGTTCATTCTAACATACTGTTTTAACTCAATTGTATCCGTGCAATCAGGCACTCCCTCATAGTGATTAGAAATAATTATAGCGATCTGTGCAAAATATCGTAAAATCGTATGCCAAATTTCTAATGGATGACTATTATAACTGTTCACACAATTTATTACTGACATGTGGAAGAATGCAGAGTTGGGTATGGTGATTGGATGAATATTTTATGGCTAATGTGATTATACTATTTACAAAAATTTATTTCTATAAAAATTATATATATATATATATATATATATATATATATAAATAGAAAACTAAGTACATACCTAAATAGTGTTTCATGCATGCATGATGTGTAGACACTGGTGGTGCATACGGATTGGTTGTCTCATGATGATGGTGTTTACCAGAACAAATAATGGCATACGTATTTCCCATGTGAAGAAATTCTTCTCCAAATAAATTATTCTTGGGTGTTGCAATTTTATTTTCATTCGAGGTTCCCTACCAAAAAATGAAAGAAAAATATTAAATTAATGTTTTTCCATGGGATGACACACATCCCTCCTTGGAAGTTGTTCGCTGATTGTCTTGGAACATGCATAAATATCCAATGGAAAAAATGCTTTTATCCATGAGAAACTTGACTTTGATCATGTAGATGAAATGATGACGTGGCTTCAGTTGCTTTCCAATGTCGAAGATTTATATCTTATACTAGATACAATCACTCATGAGAATGGAAGCTAGACACATTTTCTCTAGAAATTAGGCACTCATTAGAACAGAATTCAGACACCTTTTTGCTAGAAATCAGGTGCTCATTAGAACTAAAATTAGGTGCCTGCCTAAATAGGGCATATATACATACATTGTTTTTAATGGACTCTCCAATAATGGGAGTCAGGCACCTCCCCATTATTGAAAAGTCAACGTCAATTGATGTGTTTGCAGTTGAGAATTTCTAGTTGATCAGACTTTCAATATTCTTCTTTTAAGGACAAAATCAACATATGCTATTTGAACTAGCATTTAGGCATTTTCCTCCATGAAGACGTAAACATCCACACACACGTTGAGGTATGGTTATCCCCCTTTGGATGGGGATGAGTGTACTCTACTAAAATTAAACTTCCTAGAAAGTTGGAAATATGTAGGTTCATGGATTCTGTACCTGATAGGCCTAGGTTTCCTAGGTTGCCTACAGAGTGCATTAAGGGCATCGTTCCTACAAAACAAAAACACAACTAAAGAAAGAAAATGTAGGATTTTAAAAGAATAAATTATTTTTGGTTCATGTGGACAAACATGTGTCCACATATTACTGATTTTGTTTTTAATTTCAATCGAGTGGGGTCTCCCCCATGCCTATTCAGGACTCAATCGCATAATTCTCAAGGGTGTGATATGGCCACAATCGATGACTATTGAGTGTCAATATAGTGTTGCTTTTGTCAATAGTTCTCACATGCACAACACCATTGTTGATTAGTTAAATCACCTCATATGGCCCCATCCAATGTTGCATGAGTTTTTCCTTTCTTTCTCAAAACTAGGAATCATACAACAATGCTCATTCTCCCACCTTGAACTATTTTGACCAGATGTGACGATCATACCATTAGGTTCTCTGATTCTGAATGACTTCTATTCGATGCAAAGCTTCATGCTGGTATTCATCCAGCTAGTTAAGCTACTGAATCTATTCTTTCTGTGCTTCATCCAGATTCAAATTCAGTTCTGCTACGGTTTTGAGAATTTTGATTTCAAATTCTATAGGCATCATAACATTTTTTCCATATACCAACTAGAATGATGTAAAACTAGTGGTAGTTTTCCAAGTGGTTCTATAAGCCTAGACTACTGATGGTAATATTATAGCCCAGTATTTCCTGTGTTGTTGCACCATTGTTTTGAGAATATTTTCCAATTCATGGTTAGTGACTTCTAATTGCCCATTTTCTTGTGAATTGTAAGGAGTGGTCTTATTGTGCCTGATTTTGTACTACTATATTATTTTTTGGATCAGATTCAAAGTGAATTGGGGTCCCTGATCAGTAGTGATCTCTCTTGGAATGCTAAATCGTGTGAAGATGAATGCAAATAGAAAATCTGCTACAAAATTTTCCTTGGAATTGCGTAATGCTTGCACCTCAACCCATTTAGTCACATAGTCAGTACAAACTAAAATATATCTCTTACCTGCTGACTATGGATTAATGGGCCCTAAAAAATCCATTCCCCATTTGTTAAATGGCTCAATGTGCACATGTGGTTGGAGTGGCATTTCATCTCAAAGAGTTGGTCTGCCCATCCTCTAGCACTGGTCACATTGACTTACATATTTGGATGCATCCTTAAATAATGAAGATAATAAATATCCAACCTACAATACTTTAAACACAGTCCTTTTACCTGCAAAATGGTCACCATAGGGTTCATCATGGCAAGATTTAGGTTGCTACAATGTCATTTTTAGCAACACATCTTCTCATAATTTGATTAGGCCAAAAAACAAGCGACTATCAATCCATGAAAAGGCCACACTCTTCTCTATTAATGTGTTTTTTTCACACTGTGAGAGTGTAGGGGATACTTTACTCGTGGCTAAGTAATTAGCCATATCTACATACCATGGTATTTTTTCATCAAGGGCAAAGATGTGCTCATCTAGAAATTGATCTTCTGTGGCTATATGATCTGGAGGTGTTAAACTAGAAAGAAAATATGCAACCACATTGTCTTTACCTAGTTTGTCAACAATTGTAATATCAAATTATTGTAAAATTAAAAGCCATCTAATAATTCTACCACTAATTGCAGATTTATTCATCAGGTATTTGATGGTTGAATGATCAGTATGCACAAAGATCTTGTAACATGTAATATAATGGTGAAATTTGCTAATAGCATGAACGATTGCAAGAAATTCTTTCTCTGTGATAGTGTAATTAAATTCAGCACCTATAAGATGTTTATTGACATAATAAATAACATAAAATTCTTCACCATATTTTTGTCCTAGTACTGCCCTATCGCATTATTGAACGTATCCACATATATGTGAAAGGAAATGGTCCAATTTGGACCTATCAGTACTGGAGTAGTAGTCAGTATTTATTTCAAAGTTTGAAATTCCTATTCACGTTCATCTGTCCAAACAAAATCTACATATTTTTTTTTGGTATTGATAAAAAAAGGGGGTTGAAGGGCCCCGACCCTTTACATAGAGCTCGAAAGATATACAAGAAAAAAATAAGAGAAGATCATACAAATGCAAGATAGCCCTATCTTAGTAAAACAAACAAACCTGGGCTAAACCTATTGATGGAGAAGCTGAAATAATATTCCTCCTGCTATCCTTCTATTTAACGTAGTTGATGCAGTGCTCAATGCTTTACATAACTGATAAAGAAATTATTGACAATAATATTATTTAGTGTGCTCAGATCCTTCATCACATGATCCCAATAAGTCTTCTGCTTTGCTCTACCCTCTTTATCTTCTAGCTTCATTATCAATTCTTATAATCTCTTCCAACTTCATGGGGGCATATGACCAGACCTTGAAATTCTTATATTTAACTGCCATATTCACCATTTTATTAGTAACTTTTTTTCCTCTCTTATAAATATTTTTAACTTGACTTTTTTTAGGTTTCCCAAAATACTCCTCGCATCTGTAATTATTTGGAAAATACTAGAATTATTTAACTCCTCTTTTTGAAGGGAAGTTATAATATTCTTGGAATCCCCCTCAAGAACAATTCTCCTAAAACCCAAATTCACTGCAATTCGGAGGCTTGTAAGCATTGCCCTTGCTTTAGATTGGTGATTTGTGGTAATTCCTAGATCCTCAACATATGCAACCACTACCTGACCTCTGTCATTCCTAATGAGGCACCCACCACCAGCATGACCTGGGTTGCCTTTTGCAGCTCCATCGAAGTTAATTTTTACCCAGTCTTTGTGGGGACGTTTCCATTTGGTATCTAGTCTCACCTTATTGATTTTTTTCATATTTAAGATTTCTATTTCTCTAGAGAGGATCATTGCAAGATTTTCCTGGCCAACAATGTTTTTAATACAATCCTCCAATAGGGCTATTTTTATCCTGGCATAAACCCTAATTATTCCTTTGGTTTAATTTTTGAACACTCGTCTGTTTCTTTCCAATCAAATCCCTCAAAAAATATTTTGACAAAAATGTGGTCAAGGGTTTAGCAATTTTGCTAAAATCTGATATAAATCACCTATAGTATCCAACAGAGCCAAGGAAACTTCGGACGTCTTTCTGAGTTTTCAGAGTGGGCAAATTTTTACTGCCTCAATTTTATTTTTATCTACCTTTATCCCATCTCCAGAAATATGATGTCTTAATACTATCCCCTCCTGCATAAACATAAAATATTTTTCATGACTCAAGGACAGATCAATTTCCTCACACCGTTGAAGCACTCTTTCCAAATTTGTTATGGCTTCCTCAAAAGTCTCACCATCAACTGTGAAGTCATCCATATATACTTTCATAGTTTCTCCAGTCATATCAGAGAAGATACTCAATACTGCCCTTTGAAAAGTGGTAGGTGCATTACACAAACCAAAGGGTAAGACTCGATAAGCGAAGGTTCCTCATGGACAAGTGAACATTATTTTATCCTGATTTCCTTCCCCAATTTGTATCTGGTTGTATCCACTAAACCCATACAAGAAAGAGAAATACTTTCTTCTTGCTAAGGTATCAAGGACCTGATCCACAAAAGGTAAGGGGAAGTGGTCTTTCTTTGTTGTCTTATTGAGCATTCTGTAATCAACACAGATATGTCACTTTCTATTTTTCTTGGGCACCACCACCAAAGATGATACCCACTCACTATCATATATAGGGTAGATAAATCCAACTGTTAGGAATTTCTGTAATTCAATTTTAACAATTTCTTTCATGGCTGGATTCATCTGACATTGTGGCTATCTTACCAGTCTTACTTGTTCTTCTATATATATGTGATGAGTACAAAATTCAGGATCAATTTACCCAATGTCTAAATAATTCCAAGAAAAATTATATTGGTGTTTGACCAATATCTCTTTCAGGGTGTTCTATTGAATGAGTGTCAACTCATTATTTACGTTCAATATTCTTCCAAGTGCAACCACAATTTGTTTAATGTGATGATCTTTACTTCCAACAAGTGATGATTCTGGAGGAGGACATGAGGATTCTCCTTGGAAAAATTTTGTTATAACTATCTCCTCATAATTTTCATCCTCAAGCTCATCCAATGCCATTATGGGTTGAATCATTGATAAATCATGAGTATTCTGATTTTCATAGTCGGGTTCTCCTAACAAGTCAACAAATTGTGTAGGTGGATGAATAATAAAAAAATTTACATTCTAGCCATTAGAAATGGTCATTTTTCCATTCTTGTAGCTTACGTATGCATCAAATGTTGTCAGCTAGGGTCTACCTAAGATGAATGGATAACCACCCAACCCAAAATTTGATTGCAACACCAAGAAATCTGTTGGATATTCCCATCCATTTACTATAACTATAATGTCCTCCAATATTCCTTCAGGGTGCACTGTAAATCTGTAAACCAATTGAAGAACTGTTCTAGTTGGCTTTAGATTTGTGAGTTTAAGTTTCAACATAGTATCCTTGGGCATGACATTAATGGCTGCCCGTAGATCTACTAGTGTGTTGGGTAATGTATAGCCTTCAATTTTGATAGTTAAAACAGGGTTTCCTGGGTCAAAATATTTTTGGTGGTAGGTGTTTCCTAGCATGAGATCAACTAACTGACCCACCACACTAATTTTTTTTATTGGCTTTCAACCTGATTTTCTTAGACATAATTCTTGTATGACTTTTGTGTAAATTGGAACATATCTTATAGCTTGGAAAAGAGGAATTGTGACTGTTAATTATTTTAGACTCTATAAAATATCAAACTCTGATTGTACTAGCTTTTTTGGTTTTTGTAACCTTTTAAAAAAGGTGGAACCTCTTCTCTACCATTTTTAGTAATTGGTTCTTCCTCTACTTCTTCTACAAGAGGTGATTCATCATTTTCTACTTCTATATTTTCCTCCTCATCTACCAAAGGAGCTATTTCTACTCCTACTTGTTTTCTTGATCTTAACTGTACAAGATTACAACCTACTCTAATATTATACATTACAAACATCTCGTTTTCCACTTGGTATGATGGCTGATTTGATTTGTTTTTGTTGAGATTTGATGTGGGCTATGCAAGGAGTTGAGCAAATCTCAAAGCAGGGAGATCTAGAAAAATCTATTGCAGTGGCACTTGTGTTGCATTCTATGGATTTGAGTTCCACGCATTATAGTTTCTCCACTGAGGTCCAGGTTGCTGATATGGTATCCATGGGTATGGATTATAATGAGTGGTTCCTTGGGAGGTGTTTGTCCAAGGTTGTTATCCCCACCAACCCATATTGGATGGCTAAACTTGACCTTGATTCATGTAATTACCTCCCCCATAGGATGGTGTTCCAGCTGGCATGTTGTTTCCCATAGGAGACTATTGCGAGTTTCTCCTATTTCCCATGTAATATGCTTCCATTACTTTAAGATCTTCTCTAGATTTTGGTAATTGTGGGCATAAATTTATCTTATGATATTTCTAACAAACAACACATACTCTAACCTTGTTTTTTGGACATGTATTTTTTGGGTGCTTCCCTCTACATTTGGGACAAAAATAGGCTAATGTTGCCTCGTTCTCCTGCTTATTTTTCTAAAGTAGAAGAGTATCCATCTGAAGTGCAAGGGTGACATCATATCGCTTTTTAAGTCTTCTAGCATGTTATCTATTTCAATTTTGGTGATTACGGTTGTTGGTTTGATACTTCGGGAGGTTGGTTTACCTTTCCTTCATGAATAATTTTGACATAAATATTGGATATGTAACATTTGATGCTAGTAAATGTCTCCTCTAGATATCATATTCAAGGCTTCAAGAGACTCATTGGTGAGTCCTTTTAAGAAGACACTTCTTAAGGACCTATCACTCAGTTTTGCATAGGGAGATCTTTGCAAGTTAAAGCTAAATCTATCCCAGTATTCTTCCAATGATTCATCTTCCTTCTGAGTCATATAAAAGATTTCCTCTCTAGAATCCTGTGCCCTACAAAATTTTTGGTATTATTCTAGGAAGAGTCTTTTTATATATTTCCACATAGTAATTTTTTTATTTCCAAAACTAATGAACCGATGCAAGGTTGAATCATCTAAAGTTGAGAGAAACAATTTTAGTTTTTGGGCATCAGTCTTGTAATTTACTGACCTGCATAGAACATCATAATTAAAAAGAAACAAGTTAGGATATTCAGTATGAAAACCTCTAAATATAGGAAGGTGGGCATGAGATATGTGTTTCATTTTTGTGTCTCCTATTACCTATTTTATTGGAAAGTTAAAATTGGTGGATGTCTCTTCAGTTTCAGTCTTCTTTTTAGGAAATGGGGTCTCTACACTTGCTTCTCTTAAAGTAGTCTCTAAGAATTTTATGTCATTTTGAGATATATTTCCATCCTCTATTACTTTCCAACATTGGTTTTACAACAAATCCTCCTCAAATTGGATTCTTCTAAAGTTTCTATTATCTACCATCAATTCTTCATCAAGATTTGGCTATTTTGGTAAAGAACAAATCTTTGCAAAAATTGTATGTAGACTCCAATGCAATGGTGGAGGTGATTGGGGTGATAAAATTTCAACTTTAGAATTTGATATAGTTGATTCAGGGGCTTCCTGTAAAACAATGTTTTTACTTTTGAAAAAATGACTGTCTGGTCCTTTGATTCTTGGTGGACTCATACAAGATTAGGTGGAAAATTTTTGTAGATAAGTTAACCTAAATTTTTAGATATACTTGCTACAAAATAGGGTATTACAGTTGGTACTTCCTTGAAAATGACACAAAAATGTTGGGCAAAACATTGGTTACAACTATAGCTAATTTATTACCTCCATTTAAATTGTCAAACGTGGGAAAGCTCGTAAACTTGTGAAGTACCATGCACAGTTTATGCCTATAAAACCAACGAGATGAGTCCACTACATCCTAATTTTTGGGAGGGTGGTTTGTGGTGTAGTTCTATTTCTTGTCCAAACCATTAATCTAGCCTATATTATCAAATACATGATTGAAAATAAACTACAAAAAGTAAAAACACACACTTGCTGGAAAATACAAAAAAATAGGGAAATTGCAGAAATCAAATACAATTTAGAAAGGAAAGAAAATAGGAAAACAAACAGTGAATAAACTAATTACTAAAAAATAGGAAAAGAGGAGGAATACTATTGAGAGTGAGCCTAGGCTCTAGTAGACTCTTCCCAGATCAATTCACGCACACCGAACGCTTAAAAATATATCTATGAACGCTTGAATGAATTTTAATTACAACTTCAAAAATGATTTACAAAAAATGTCCAGGATCATTTTCTTAGGGGTGTCCTGTGTATTTATAATGTATAGCCATCCCCTATTACAAATTTATAAAATTCTATTTTACACTTGTAGTTATAACAAATACACAAAAATAATCATAGACAATTGATCAGAATGAACACACGCTAAATTTATCCTTTGCAGGATAAATTAGGCATGTTTTGTTTATCCAAATAAAATATGTCTAAAATTACACCTCAATTGATATCAACAGTTTCATACAGGTGTTTTTTCTATTTGCATGTTTGTTTAGCCATTAATGAGAAATGGATAATTTTATGGTTCATTATGTTGTCCTTCGTCCGCATCTTCGTTGAAAACTGCTACATAGTTTCATCTAAAAATAGGGTCCTTATTGTACTTTGATTCGATGAGAGTCAGGTGTTTTCCAACCTATCGCTGGAAATTGGGCATCGTTGACCCTGAATTTAGGAGTCAAGCACCGCTTGGCCTATCGCTGGAAGTCAGGCATTGTTGACCCCGAAGTTAGGAGTCAACCATTGCTCTTTCGGAAGATAGGAGTCAGGTGCCTTCCAACCTTTAGCTGGAAGTCAGGTGCCTAAAACATGAAGTGTCAGGTCCAAATGGGAACTTAACATAAATATGTAGAAAAGTAGTAAAATCATTGAATCTACACATAAATCACACTTAAAATGCATATTAGAGAATATATACAATTTTCTATTAAATATATATAAAACCTTCATAAAAAGTACATTCTATCAAAATAATGCCCCACATGTTATGAATCCATACAAATGAGCATTTTTGGTATTGTTGGTGTAAAATATGCCTTTGGTTACGTTTGCACCCAATACTTTGCTAACATTAAAAAATCGGGTTCAAAATAGAGTTTCCTGGTTCAATCTCTAGAGGAGACTGGTTCCTTTCTTTTTTAGGGAAAAGGGGGGAGAATAAAATACATAAATAGAGGGAAATATAGCTATTGCTAAGAATTCTTAGATGGTGCAGATTAGATAATAGTAAAAAAACATCTACAACCTTTTATAGATAAGCATTGTATGAACCATCAATTTAGAATTACTAGTCCTCTTGTGCAGATTTAATCAAACATAAGCTTATTAGGAACGTTAATTTCAGAGCTAGCTAAACTTTAAACATAGAAATTCAAAATGAGAATTAAGGCGGTTTCTATTCAACGTAACTTATATAGCAATAAACAATCCATACATACTTGATAACAACACTAGTGAGCCAGAAACCAGAATGAGTAGTCTTTATTTACTTTCATAAGTTTGTGTACATTGCCTTGTAAACATCTAAGAGTTGACCATTTGTTAGGGTCGCTCATCCTATATATAGCTTTTTACATAACAAAAAAACTAAAAGTTGTTACAACAATATGCTCGTAGGCTCATTCGGGTAAAGTGGCAGTTAAGAGAGTATGGAATCTTCAACCAAAAATGGTTGAGATCTTCTTGTTACTACATATCCACCTTCATCTTCTTGGAGATGTCATGGCCCAACTGTCCTCCTCTTCTTCACTTCTAGTTCTCGGGCTCAAAAATATCTCGAGATCGTGATGTTTTCTCTTCACTTGATCTTTCAATTAAAAAATGTCATGATATCGCGACGTTTTTTCTCCACTTGGTCTTCGGGCTCAAAAATATCGTGAGACCATGAAGTTTTTTCTCCACTTGGTCTTCGAGCTAAAAAATGTCACGAGACCGCAATTTTTTCTCCTTACTTGGTCTTTCAGCTCAAAAATATCGTGAGATCGTGATGTTTTCTCTTTACTTGGTATTTCAGCTCAAAAATATCGCAAGATCGTGATGTTTTCTCTTTACTTGGTCTTCCAACTCAAAAATATCACGAGACCACGATGTTTTCTCTTCACTTGGTCTTCCATCTCAAAAATGTCATGAGATCATGACGTTTTCTCTTCACTTGGTCTTCCGTCTCAAAAATTTTGTAAGATCATGACGTTTTCTCTTCACTTGGTCTTTCGACTTAAAAATATTGTGAGATCGTGATGTTTTCTCTTTACTTGGTCTTTTGGCTCAAAAATGTCACGAGACAATGATTTTTTCTCTTCACTTAGTCTTTTGGCTCAAAAATATCACGATATCGTGACGTTTTCTCTTCACTTGGTCTTTCGACTCAAAAATGTTGTGAGACCGTGATGTTTTCTCTTCACTTGGTCTTCCAGCTCAAAAGTGTCATGAGATCGTGATGTTTTCCCTTCACTTGGTCTTTCGGCTTAAAAATATCGTGAAATCACAACATTTTCTCTTCACTTAGTCTTTCAACTCAAAAATATCATGAGATCGCAATGTTTTCTCTTCACTTGGTCTTTCGGCTCAAAAATATCATGAGACCACGATGTTTTTGCTTCACTTGGTCTTCAAGCTCAAAAAATATTGTGAGACCATGACGTTTTCTTTGACTTAGCTCTTGACAAATAAAATATTGTGATATCATGAGGTTTCTTCTACACTTACAAAATTTTGAGAAGACCACTCCTTACTCCCCTTGATGTGGTCATTTTGACCTACATTATTGGTTCCTCCTAGGGAAATTTTGTCAACGAAATGTTAGAATCTAGAGCCTTTATCCATTGGGGAACGGAGTAAAAAGAACAACTAAAAAAATGGGAGAAAGGGGAGTGATACCAAGCAAAAAAGGATGTTTCTTGCTCTATGTGGTCATTCATTGGGAGTGTCTTCCTCTATGGATTTCTCTGTATCTTCTCCCTCAGGTGCTGCTATACTGCTTGCTAAAGCTTTCTTAGCCTTTTCATGTTTCTCCTTTTCCTAGACAACTTCATTGTAAGCGACACAAGCCTTTTTCCAAGTCTCTTCATCTGGGTCTAAAGTTTCCATGAAAGTTAAGTACAAATACTCTAGTTCTTCTACTTTGTCATACGATAGAACTTTTGACCTCATGTATAACTCATGCAAATAGGATTTGATCTGGGTGAGGTCTTGAGCCATACTAAATATTTATTCTTCTTGGATTGGCTCTTTCCAGTTGTCTATCTCTGATTCATCTTCTATGAAAGTTTTCCATGAAGCCTTCAGTTCATCTTCCTCCAAGAATTTTGAATCTTTATCCCAGAAGCTTGGCATGTCATAGTTTTTCATTATGCTTACATGTTTCAAAATTCCCTTAGCCTTTGCCTTGAGTTCTTGCATTATTTTAGCACTTTCTATCACTAGCTTGTGTCTTTTGAAGAAAATTTTGGTAGCTATTTTGGCTTGGGACCATTTTTCATCTTGGGCTCTGTATCCAAATATTGCATGTGTGCTTTCTTCCAAAACTTGGATTTTTGTTGCTATAGATAGCCTTGCTTTTAGGAAGTTGATGGATATAGTAAATTCATTTTCTACATGATCCAATGTCTCCTTAATTTTGACCAAGTATGATAATGTAGGCCTTGCTTTTAAGCTCATCTTTTGGATGTCCCCGATCATTTCTTTCCTGACTGCCTTGGATTTTTCTTTGGATAGCCCACTGGTATTACCAGTTTTGTCTTGGATCTACTTTCGAAGGTCTTCCACCTATTTTTTCAATAGCTGGATTTGTTCCATGACCTTCTTTGCTTCTTCCTTATAAAGGGCCACTTCATTGAATATTTGTTCCCATTTTTTGCCTCATTTTTCAATGCCTTTTCAATTATCTTTTGCTTATTTAAGGCTTCTTCTAAACGCTTTCTTGCCTACTCAAAGCTGAGGTATTTCTACTTGTAATACTCGACATTCAAGTATATAGTCCCCATGTGAGCTTGGGATTTTCCCCACTCGTATTCCATAGGCAGCTGAGTGATATCTTCGATGATTATCTTAGCTTGATAATATTCCAAGGTCATTTCTCCTTTAGGCTTTTGAACTAGTGGCATCATATTCATAGTCGAACGCTGCATACTAATAGGATCTAGGGCTATTCCTTCCTTGGTGTGAGCTATGTCCTTGGAACTTTGAGCATTGCATGATTTCAACTAGGATGAAGCATTTAGTGTTGCTTTCTTCAAATTTTTTAGTTGGGGAAGTTGGCGGTATAGGGGAAAGGAATGGTGGCTATGGAGGCATCCACATTTGGTTGTTCTATGAGTGTATGTGGGGGTGCAGCTGAATATGCTTTTGGGTTAGGTTGGATTGATGATGGCGATGGTGGAGGTTGAAGATTAGAATGAGAAGAAGCATCATCTTGATCTATAGAATGGGGTGGGGAATTTCTTTGGGGATGAGAAGAAGAATATGTAGTAAGGTTGATAGGAGATATACCTGATACCTTTTGCGGGTTTGAGTCTCCAGTATCTGGTGCATTCTCAGGAGGGATTGGGTCTTCAGTATAGGTCTCTACTATCTTTTGTAGGCTCGTATCTCCAGTATCCAGTGCATATTTGGTAGGGATTTGTTCTTCAACGAGGGCTTCCTCGATAGAAATAGACTCTTCAGCCATTTTATCTAACTCTTGGTTACTGATCTCCTGTTGTCCAAAGAGTTGTTATATATTTTCCCCAGTGTTTTCTTCCTTGTCCCCTGTCTCAGGGTCAACATGTGTTTCTTCTTGCCTCCTTTTCTTTTGTTCCCCTACCTCTTCCGAATCTGCTTTCCTCTTTCTTTTTAGGAGAGAAACATAATCATCAAATTTTGTGTCTGATGTGGAGGGGAGGATGAATTTATGAGTTGCCTTATTTGGGACATTTATTTGTTCAACAATAATTTCTTTACCTTTACCATGGCTAGTCCCAACCTTTTTAGCGATGAGTGGAACTAGGATGTCGTTGATTCATGGTGGTACTTTATCTGCAAGATTCTCAGACCATGTGGCATGATATTTGTTATATGTCTCACAAAATTCATCATCAACTTTTATTCCATATATAGAGTGCATTTCCATTTGGCACCTCATTGGCCACCAAGCTAGGATTTTTGCACGTGTCTAGTCTTTTCCTTTTTCTTCATCCTTTTAATGACCTTCTCATATAACTTGTGGCTGGGATTGACTTCAGGGTTCCAGTCCATAAGATGCTCATAGAAGTCATGCCACGGGGCAAATGGCTACATTTGTTCGACATGCCATTCTAGTGCTTCATCTTCCTCATTATTTCTACCTTGTTTGTCAATTTTTCTTTTTGATGCATGAAATTTTTTAAAGGAATTTTGGTTGAGAGAAGCCTATTTTTGTGTAAATTTATCAATGGGGTCATACTTCCATTTATGTGGCAATTCTATTAACTTCAGGCCTTTTAGAGTTCAAGCGATTCGCTCATGGTCCCCCTTTTTTGATACATATACCCCTTCAAATTGGAAGGGCATGAAGCATGTGCCAGTCCTACGAGTCCTTATACCAAATTTAGAGTTTATATATTTAGTTTATCTTACATACTCTAGAGTGAAAAATCGCTTGGTGACATAGTATGAAAGTAAGAAAGGCTTCCTTGTGAAGCCGTACAATCTAACGACTACTCCCTATGTTAAGATGAACCAATCTCTCTCTTTCGCATGAGTGTGTTACAGGGTATCTCGCATATTCTAAGGAATTCTCGGTATTGTGCCATACATAATTCATAAGGCAAGGCCTAGGAATTCCATGTTAAAGTAGTAGTATGACTCTGCTTTTGAGAGTACTATCGTCCATTCGTATACATGCAAACCCTTCCCATATTTGTCCTTGCTGGTCGTAGAGATGAACTCTAGATTCTTTGATTGAAAGAAAAAGAAAATCTATATTAGGTAAGAGAAAAACATGAAAGCTTCTGGGAAATTCCTCTATATTTTGAACAAGCCTGTGTGTATATGCTGAGCCAGGTATGTTGGCTAGTCGAAGAAAAATAGCACTATCTTTTTATCCACATACGAAGCATCATAGAATTTAGGGTTTTACATACACTGCATCATTGCAATATGCCATATGTAGACTTGCATATCGAATTCTAGCCCTACCACCATAGCCAACATGGATAAAAGCTCCTTATTTTTAAATTTTGATAGGAGAATCGATGATTCTGGTAGGGTCCCATCGGGAGGGGGTTGTGACATATGTTCTTGCAGAACAACTTTATATTAAGAGTAGGGGTATAATACTTGGCTGAGATAATTGGGTCAAATGGAATGGGGTTTACAACGGATCTTCTATCACAAATGAAGGTGACCCTAATTGCATTAGCATCTAGGGTAAAAATGACATCACCCCTGGAATTCTTGACAATTCTGTGTTTTACATCGTAAAAAGATTGCCATAGCTTTGACTAATTCAAGGCAGGGGTGAACAGGGGTGCAAATATACCAAGAGAGTAGAGAGTGATAGGAGAATGTACTGAAAGTTAATGGCATGATGCGCTTTGCTATATTGGCTTCCACATCTCTTCGAATTTTCTTTAGATTTTTCCATGTTATTAAGGTATCGGTGATGTGGAAATCCAGGTCTATGAAACCGCCTTCACTTTTCGTGGCCTTGTGCTTTTCCTTAGAGGATGGAGGATATGTTGTTATGGTTGCTTGCTATGATTTTGGTATATAGAAAACCCTGAAAGACACTCAGAGAAGCTCAGAGAACTTGGGGGAAATTCGGGGACACCGTAAGCAGAGAAATTTTTTTAGAGGATAGAGAGGCAATGAAAAAGCTTCTGCAGCATAAGTAGACGTGCATGCATGCGCTAAGGTGCCATGAATTAATTATGGTTGGTGATGCATGATCCATGAATAATTTTGAATGTTACTAGATGTTTTATTTTGAGTGCCACCTTTGAGAGAACCAACCACCATGCATCACCATATTTTTGGGGCCAATGGCATCACATCACCTCTTTTCTGGGTCAATATCTTTGCATCACCTCTTTTTTGGACCAATAACTTGGTACGGTGGTACTTTGAGAGGCGTGCATTTAAAATTTCAAGAAAACTGATTTTCCCACCGAAATCGCGATAATTTTCCTTGAAGGCCCCTCTGAGTGCCAAAATATCATGAAATTGTGATAGTTTTCTTTGAAGGCACCTCTGAGTTCCAAAATATCATGAAATTATGATAATTTTCTTTGAAGCGTTGACTGGATGCCAAAATGTTGTGAAATCACAATGATTTTATTTGAAGGCACCTATGAGTGCTAAAAAATTGCAAAAACTTGACACTTTTCTTTGAAGTGGCCTTTGAGTGTCAAAATGTCATGAAAACTTGACACTTTTTCTTGAAGTGGCCTTTGAGTGCCAAAATATTATGAAAGCTTGACGCTTTTCCTTGAAGTGGCCTTTGAGTGCCAAAATATCACGAAAACTCGACACTTTTCCTTGAAGTGGCCTCTGAGAAAAAATAAACAAGATATTTACATATAGTACATGTAAAGTGAAGGAAAATACCTTACTTATAGTACAACTTTAGATGGAATCCGTTGATAGGGATTGGTTGAACTTGACCCTATCCATATTTCAATTGGAAATAATTCTGTTGTTTTTCTTCGATTACCTCAAAGGGACCTTCCTAGAAAGCATAAATATTCTGATGGTTTTCAGGTTTTTCTTTCTTTTTATTCCACCTTAGGACCAAGTCTTCTACCTTGAAATTCCTAGGAGTAGCCTTTTTGTCAAACCATTTCTTCGTATCTCCAATATTTTTTTGATAATGGTTGTAGGCTTATTCTTTTTGGTCTTATAATTGTAGGAGTTGTATCAACCTATTCTCCATCGGTTCTGCTTCTTCTGTTCCTGTTTGATTGAGCAACTTTAAGGCATGCATTTCTATGTGTATCGGGAGGATCACTTCTTTACCATAGACTAGCGAGTAGGGGGAGGTGTTGATAGATTTCTTGATGGTGGTTATATCAACCCATAACGCTTGGTTTATCAAAGAGTGCCAACTTATCTTGTTTTATTTCAAAGTCCACTTTAAGATTCGAAGGATATTCTTATTTGTTGATTCAACCAGTCCATTTCCTTGGGGATAGTAATTTGAAGATGTTTTCAAATAGATCCCATATCTACTAGAAAAATCTATCATTTTGGCTCCTATGAAAGATGTGCCACTGTATGTGATCAATGCATTTGGGATACCGAATCTTGTGATCAAAATCTCCATGAATTCCATCACAACTTCTTGATCTACTTTCTTAGAGGGTACTGCTTCAGCCCACTTGGTGAAATAATCAGTAGCGATTAGAATGTATTTATGTCCAATGGACGAGTTGGGTTCTATAACCTCGATGAAATCTAAACCCCATTGTTGAAAAGGTTCTTCAACCTGAATGGATTTCAAAGGCATTGAAGCATTTCTATTTCTCCCAACGTACCTCTAGTACTTATCATAATATTTTATCACTCTAAAAGTATCTGAGAAAATGGTCGACCAATAGCATCCAGTTATTATAATCTTTAAAGTAGTGGTCCTCCCTGAGTAATGTCCTCTTGATGGACCTCCATGTAACTCATCCAAGATCCTTTGCTTTTTATCATCATTTATACACCGAAGCAGTACCCCATCCAAGTTATTTTGTACAATCCTTCAGGTAGTAAAGTGTATTTCAGAGCTTGCATCATGTATCTCCTCCTCTGTGAAGCATTCAAATTTTTTGAACATTTTCTAGTCTGGAAATATCTGATCAATTCATTAGACAAGTTAGTAATTTCCTAGGGTTTATCATCCCCTTGAGCTATTTTTTGTGTTTGGTAGGCCACATATTCTGATGAGGCTTGTTTAGCGAGTTCTTGACATAATGCTCTGCCCCTCACTAGCTTGGTCGGGTGGATCTCGACATCATATTATTGTATCTTTGATACTCAACCAACTCTTTTCTCACCAAGCTTCCCCTATATAATGAAAATTTTGACATCAGGGTGGACCACATACATGATGGTCCTACTCTGTAAAAGAAAGTGCCTAAACTTTTTTAGTGATTTTATTATCGTGTAAACTTGTTTCTTGATAAAGTTATACTTTTCTTCGTGTTCCTGCATTGTTTGACTTAGAAATTCTATGGGTCTCTCTTCATTATCAGATCCTTTTTGAGTAAGTACTATAGTGTAACTCTCTTGCTCACCTGCAACATACAAGATGAAACCTCTGGAATAGTCTGGATTTACTAAGATGGGTGCTTGGGCTATCTATTCTTTTATTTGTTTGAAAGCCTTCTTTCGTAAGTCTGTCCACTTGAATTCAACATCCTTTTTTAAAAACTCGGTCATTGTTTTGATTATTTGAGAAAATTTTTGCTATGAATTTGCGTACAAAGTTTATTTACCTGAAGAAGAATTGCAAACCCCTTTTGTTCGAGGGTAAAGGAAGTTCAAGAAGTGCTTTCACTCTATTGGGGTCTATAGCTAACCCGACCTTAAAAATGATGTGACCTAGTAGAATCCCTTCTTCCACTGCAAATATGGATTTCTTTGGGTTCAAAGAGATACCGAATTCTCTGCACTTCTCAAAGACTTTTCTAAGATGGTCAACATGATCTTCTTTGTGGTGAGAGAACACTGTCATATCATCCAAGTATATCACTATGCTTTTGTTTATGAGTTCTCCAAAATCCACATCCATTGCTCTTTGGAATGTCGCTCCAGCATTGGATAATCCAAAAGGTATCCTCTAATAAGCGAATGTTCCCCACTTGGTGGTGAATGCGGTTTTGAACTAATCTTTGTCTTTGACCCACACCTGGTTATACCCAAAAAACCCATCCAAGAGTGAGAATATTTCTACTCCTGCTATAGTATGTAGTGTCTGGTCGATTTGTGGGAGCGGATAATGGTCTTTTAGTGAAGCTTTTTTCATGTTTAGAAAGTCAACACACAATATCCATTATTTTTTTTAATGGAACCAAGTTAGCTACCCAAGTAGAATGCTTGATAGGGTAGACAATCTTGGCTTCAAGCAACTTCAGTAGTTCCTACTTCATCAGAGCTTCAATCTTTGGATTTATTGGTCTTTGCTTTTTTTGAAAGGGTTTTGCACCTTCTTTGAGCTCGATGGTATGTTGTATGGTCTCTTTAGAGTAGACTTTAAGATCACCATAAGTCCAGGCTATGATGTCGGGTAATTCTTTGCATAATCCTTGAATTTGGTCCAATTCTTCCTCTATAGTGTTTACTTCCACTTTAATTGATTTCTCTGATTCTAGTTGGAACTCTTTGTATCTATGCTTGTCGAATTTCATCTTATGGCATGTAGACCTATCATTATTATCAAATAGGATTTTAAGAGTGATCAATCCTTTTTGAATATGGTTATTTTTTAATTGGATCATGCCTTCATCTTACTCATATTTAAACACTCTATTGTTTGAGCAGTTCATCTTGTGGATAAGAAAGTCCACTATTTATTCATCATTTTTGAATATCTACCAAAAGGTATCTCTATCCAACACAGAAGGCCTATAGATTAGTCTAACTATTTTAGACTTCTGGATGACGTTGCTGATAGGGAAAAATTGCACCTATTAATGCTAATAAATAAGCATGGGTGTTCTTCTCCCTAGGGATTACTTTGATGTCTAGAGACTCAAAAAATTATAGCAAATCCAAGACCTTGTTACTACAAGATTTGAGGTAGTGTTGCTTACACATTTCTCAGTGACCTGATTTACTATCAATTCAGAATTCCCAAAAATTTGGAGTTGTTTAATACCCAGCTTCTCAACTTTCATAAGGCCTAGGCAAAGTGCTTCATATTTTGTTGCATTGTTAGTACAGGTCCAATTAACTGGTAAGAAAAAAATTCTCTTCACCTGTTGGAGAGATCAAAACAATACCTACTCCAACTTCATTCTGCATCTGGCACCGTAGAAGAAAGGTTTCCATAGATGATCGGTAGATGGGTTTACCAGGTGGAGAGGATTGGGCTTGCCTTTCTCAAGCTTCACAATTGAGTAGCTTCCAAGATCCATTTCAATCATGGCATTGAAGTCTTGGAGAGAGAATTGATCTTCTTCTTGCAACACATTTAGAGCTTCCTCCATCAAGTTTAAGTCTTCCAGTTCCTCGGTCATCATGTTCACTATAGCGGTTTGTTTCCCTTCTTCTTCAAGTTTTTCAATATGGAAGGTTGAAGGTTTCTCATTGAATATTTTTACTCTCTTGCCTTTGAATGGGATTTCCAAGTGCGAGTAATCTAATGATAAATATCCTCCTATTTTGGTGGTGAATTCTCTAGAGAGACACATACCAAAATAAGGTTCTAGATCCACTACCACTACCTCTTGTATAACTGTGAGTTGAGGCAATCTACGAAGAACTATTGGGATGTCTTTAATTACCCCTACGATTTTGACAAGGGTTTCGTCTAGTTGCAAAATGATAGGGCTGCTCCTGGGGTATTCCATCTCTATGATATTGCATACGGCTTTGGGTATCATAGTGGTTACAACTCATGAGTCTATCATGCAGTTGTGTACCACCCATCCTTCCATTTGAAGAGATAGATAGAAAGGAGGTCTATTTTTTCCCGTAGTGGACATCAGACTAGCCTGTATAGAATTCAACTGAGTTAGGGTTCTATTCTTGTTTTTTATAGATCTCAAGGATTCCTACAATAAATCAATCTCTCATGGAAACTGCAAATCTTCATACATAGTTGCTTTGGAGGGAGTTTTCTTCATTTTATCGACTATGTTGAATGGGAGAGGTTCAAAAATTTTCTCTTTTAAAACTATGTCATACTTATTTATATACCCTTGAGTAGCATCTATTCTTTGATGCTTATTCAATGAGGGGTATCTCAATTTATCTCTTACTTGTTCCTGCATTTCCAATTCCTTATGCAGGGGTATCTCTTTTCATACTTCTACTTCTTTTTGACCCGAGCTTTGGAGAACCTTCTCATAGGAGGATCTTATCTCAAATGTGTTCCTCATAGGTGAAGGCATTTTCAAAGGATTAAGTTCTTAGGGGTCTACTTGCAAAGGTTTCTTCCTTGATCTAGTTAGAACAACCACCTGTTTTATAGAAGGCATCATGATATTGTGATTTTCTTCCCTTATCATGTTTACTTGTTGCTTGAGGGTTTTCTCTACTTTTTCAATAGCTATCTTTTGGACATAGTGTTGATGGATCATACACGAGTTCTCATCGTGTGAATAATTACACATAGAACACCAAAAGTTTAACTCTATCGAAGTATTAGTGGGTTCATCATATTTATTGGCATAAACCACATTTGATTTGTCATGACTTCTACTGCTCATGGAAGCTTGGTCTCTTATTACCTGTGGAAATCTCCTTGGCTGGAAATTTCTCTCTGCTTCTCTTATTTCCATCGATGTCATCTTATTTTTCAGTCTTCATAGTCGATTGTAGATCTAACAGGGCTGCAAGCTGAGGATTAGGAGTTGGTGAAACTATTGCCATAGGAAGCGCAGGGATGGCGGGTAACATTGGAGGAGCGAGTGGCATATGTACCACTAGGATATTAGGCTTCTCAATCCATTTGGGAGACTTGTATTAGAAGTGGGAGCAGGACTTGGGAAAGCAGTATTTGATGCTTGTGGTAGATCTAGAAAAATAGGCATTATCATCTTTGTAGGGAACCTTCCAATAACGATTAGATCTCTTTCTAATTTCTGGGCTTCTTGGAAAATATCTAGGAAAGTAAATACTTGGGATTACCTAATAGCCATACTTATGTCTAAGTTAAAAGCTCTCAGATAATAATACATTGATTGTTTATTTATTGGTCTCAATCTGTAACTGGGTTAGCAGTGAAAATGGGTCGGCATGTTCATTGAAATCTTCTACTAACTTATTGGCAAGCTGAGCCCAGGTAGATATGGTTTGATTGGCGAGGGCTCTATACCAGTAGAGCATTTTTCCTTTCAAGAAAATGACTAATATTCTTATCATGATATCTTCTTCAGTGATGTTATGTATTGGTGCAAGTGCGACTATATCTTGACAATGTTTGTAAGTCGTCTTTCCAGTACCATCATACTAGGGTAACACCTTTAAAGCTGCTACTGGAATCAGGTTCTAAGCTACCAAATTCAAGGGGCATGTATGGTTCCATGAAGGGTAGGGTAAATTTAATTGATTCACGACCATTGCAACTATGGTTCTTCCTGATATTATAGGAATATGGGTAGTTGGAGTTAACGTTCCACTAGCAACAGTACTAGGAAGGGTTGTAAGGGAAAGATTTGCATATCCTATATTGATAGTAGATGAAGTGGTTCTAGCAACTAATACATGATTAGCTTTGAGGCTACCAAGATGTAACTCGAAGAACTCAATGGGCTCTTAATTTTTTTCCTTAGATCTGGTTATCATACAAAAATGGTATTCAACCAAAATGTAGATAAGGATTTTCTTAGGGTTCCTCTCTTGGGCGGAGTCACCAAGTGATTCATAAAAAATAAACAGGACAAAGATAATCATTAGAAATTTGATCTGTATATATCGTGGGATTGGGTCCCATCGAGCGTGCCAAAAACTGTTGGTGCAAAATCTGCCTTTGGTTACGTTTGCGCCCAAGACTTTGCCAATATTGATAGATTAGGTTCAAAATAGAGTTTACCTGGTTCAATCTCTAGAGGAGACTGGTTCCTTAATTTTTTAGGAAAAATGGGGGAGAATAAAATACATAAAGAGAGGGAAATATAGCTATTTCTAAGAACACTTAGATGGTGCATATTAGATAACAACAAGGAAACATCTACAACCTTTTACATATAAGAATTGTATAAACCATCAATTTAGAATAACTAGTCCTTTGGTGTAGATTTAATCAAACATAAGCTTATTAGGAACGTTAATTTTAGATCTAGATGAACTTTAAACACAAAAATTTAGAATGAGAATTAAGGTGGTTTCTATTCAACGTAACTTATACAACAATCAACAATCCATACATACTTGATAACAACACCAGTGAGCCAGAAACTAGAATGAGTAGTCTTTATTTGCTTTCAGAAGTTTGTGTACATTGCCTTGTAAACATCCAAGAGCCGACCATTTTTTAGGGTCACTCATCCTATATATATAGCTTTTTACATAATAGAAAAACTAAAATTTGTTACAACAATATGCCCGTAGGCTCATTCTGGTAAAGTGGCAGTTAAGAGAGTATGGTATCTTCAATTGAAAATGGTTGAGATCTTCTTATTATTGCATATATGCCTTCATCTTCTTGGAGATATCGTGGCCTAGTTGTCTTCCACTTCTTCACTTCTGGTTCTTGGGCTTTAAAATATCGTGATATCGTAATGTTTTCTCTTCACTTGGTCTTTCGGTTCAAAAATATCGTGAGATTATGATATTTTTTCTCCACTTGGTCTTCAGGCTCAAAAACATCGTGATATTGCGATATTTTTTCTCCACTTGGTCTTCGGGATAAAAAATATTGTGAGACCATGACGTTTTATCCTTACTTGGTCTTTTGGATAAAAAATATTGTGAGATCATGACGTTTTCTCTTTACTTAGTCTTTCGGCTCAAAAATGTCACTTTATCGCGACGTTTTCTCTTTACTTGGTCTTTTAGCTCAAAAATATCACGATACCATGATGTTTTCTCTTCACGTGGTCTTCTGGCTCAAAAATATCATAAGATCATGATATTTTCTCTTCATTTTATCTTTCGGCTCAAAAATATCATGAGATTGCGATGTTTTCTCTTTACTTGGTCTTCAAACTCAAAATATTGTGAGACCGCAGTGTTTTCTCTTCACTTAGTCTTTCGACTAAAAAATGTCATGAGATCATGACATTTTATCTTCACTTGGTCTTCCAGCTCAAAAATATCGTGAGACCACGACATTTTCTCTTCACTTGGTCTTTCGGCTCAAAAATATCATGAGACCACGACGTTTTCCTTTCACTTGGTCTTCCAGCTCAAAAATATCGCAATATCGTGATGTTTTCTCTTCACTTAGTCTTTCGGCTCAAAAATATTATGATATCACAATGTTTTCTCTTCACTTGGTCTTTTGTCTCAAAACTATCACGAGATCGTGATGTTTTCGCTTCACTTGGTCTTTCGAATAAAAAAATATCGCGAGACCACGATGTTTTCTCTTAGCCCCTAAGAAACAAAATGTCGCGATATCGCAACGTTTCTTCTACACTCAACGTAATTTTGAGAAGACCACTCCTTACTCCCCTTGATATGGTCATTTTAACCTATAGGTGCTCATCAAATACAATCCCCACTTCCACTTGATCCAATTTTGAATCTCCAAAAACCTTGACTAGTATCCATGGAACTTACATATTAAACCTCTACTTTTAAGAACCAGTATATCATGCTCGATCATCTCATGGTGTAACATTTGTTCCCTTGATCAAACTTGGCATATATTTGCTCCTCTTCCTATCTCCAACTTGGGCATCCATATTTCTAGGTAGTTAATCCTAACTTCACATTAGGGATTTCAAATATCACTTTCCTTCCATGTTACCTAGTGGGGCTCGCTCTTGGCTCACTTTTAACTCACACTCGATCTTTTAAAATTATTTTTGTTAATTATATAAAAGTAAAATAAATATATATCAAAATATTACATCATAATATTTATATCTTATTATAACAACCATGTAAATAAAATTATTGGACTCTTTTAAATAAAAAATTACGCTATACCTATGATACACATTTCTTATCATGACACACAAACAAATAAAACTTACTAGACCTTTTTTTCAATATTTATGATATTCATACTTTGTTATAATACCCAAACAAATAAAATTTATTAGGGCCTAAAATTTTTAACTAAAATTTTATGATATTTATATCTCACCCACATAAATAAAACTTATTGGACTCCTTTTAAGCCAAAAATTCTCAATACTCAAATTGTATGATATCCATATCTCATAATGTTACACATACAAGTAAGATCCATTAGACTCCTTTTAAGTCAATTTCTTAACACTCAAACTTTAATTACATGAATTAATAAGTTTTTTTGTGCATATACTAGAGGAATCAGTAACTTGTTATATTTTTCATCACCTCTTCATGGGTTCGAATGTTGCTCCTTGCTACCAGTAAATTAATAATATTAAATTTTTACTTATAATAATATAATTTATATTAAAATATAATTATTTAAATAATACCCATGTGTTGTAGGTGAGTTGGAGAGGAGAGAGAAATCCTCCAAGAGAGGTCCCTAGGTTCAAATCTCCACCCTACCAAAAAGCTGAATTGGGTATCCAAAATCCAATTGATAATGTTGGTGCGAGCAGGGTCGGGTGCGACTCCCGGGTGACTTTGACGGTGTAGAACCCCCTATTCATGGTCTCTCAGACCAAGGCGGCCCCACAAGGGATTTTTTGCTTAAAAAAATTATTAAATAAATATATTTCATAAACTTTTAAAAAATATATTTTTATTAAAAATTATGGCTAATTATTATTTTTGGGTAATATTAAGAAGTGGGATTTTGACCAGGAATCCCCCAACCTGTTACAAAAACTCCACCAGGGAGACACACACCCACCCCCTCACACACTCACCCACGCCACGGTTTGAACCTTGGACCTCCGAAAGAAGAGCCAAAGCCCAAACCGTTGCGCTGCACCCCTAAGTGCAATTATGGCTAATTATTTTATTATAACAATAATGATGATTTTAAGTCATATACACAAATTAGAAACTAACTTATGAAATCAACATGCATCTAATATTACCATAAAAACTTTAAAATCAAAGGGGTTTTGTAATAATTTCCAATACCAATTTCATCTCTAAATTATTATCAATGATAATATCTAACATTTTGATTTTTTTAATTAGTTATATGGGATTGAAACGCCCCCATCCATATTACATCATCACCACATAGTGGTATTATAAAAAAGCTTGGATATTATCCATATATCATTTTTGGCAAGACTCAAACTTGGGTATTCTCCTTAAACATTGATAAATCTAACCAATGGAGCTAATGCCACTTGATTAACATTTTGATTTTTTAGTCAAAACAATTATTTAATATTTAAATAAAATGCAGTTTAAAAACAAATAACTAATAAAATATATATTTTATTGATAGTTTATTTTAGTATTTTTAATTATCTCTATAAGTTGATATTTGATATAAAATTTTAAAATGGTTGAGGCTTAATTGATTAAATTCATCAACTTTCAAAACTTACACTAGGTTCAATCTTACCAAATAATATATGCATAATTGTTAAGATGATGTAATATTGTTGTAATACAATCATAATATAATACAAGTGGAGCCCATTTCAATACCACATAACTAATCTTATAGATAGGTAATGGCATGAGATCAAGTGGTTAAAAACTTGCATAGAGTAGGTTTGAATCTTGTCAAGTAATACATGTGTAATTGTCAAAATGTTGTAATACTATGGTAATATGATCATAATGTAATACACATTAGCCCATTTTAATATCACATAAAAACAAGTGGTTAAAAACTTGGGATTCTACAATGTAAATCAAAGTTTCAATCTTGTATAGCAATATATGCATAAGTTCAAAAATGGTTTGTTGTAAGACAACCATGTGCTCCCTTCAAATGGTATGTTAATACAAAGGGTTATCTTATCACAATGTCCATCATAAGGTAAGTATTTGAACTCAAATTGTTTGATATAAAGTTTTGAACTTGAGTTTGTAATAATATATGATTATATTTTATTAATAAATATTCCCAATGACTTAGGATCAAACATTGAGGAATGAATACTTTCACACTATAATCCAAGGTTTTAATCCCTTTGATGACCTTTAAATAAAAAAATAGTTTTAAGAAATTGATTAAGAACAATGAATTTCACATCACATATCAAGGTTTTAATATCATGGATGAACTTTAAAATTATAAGTCAAAGGGCATGAGCTCAAGTGGTTAAAATATGGACTTTTAAGACAAAGACCCAAATTCAAATCTCGCTAGCACAACTTCCACATACAACTATGTGGTTTATTAAAATATTGTAGTAATGCAATCATGATGTAATTATAAAAATCATGATTTTTGGATGGGATTCATTGTTGAATTTTTAAGCCATATACTACCACAAAATATCATAGGCTATCTCAAAATATCATAGAGGTCCTAATATAAAGTAGCCACAATAATAAAGGTCAACATAATAATATGATGAGTAGAATAATATGAGCAAATTAATATGTATATCACAACTTATATAATAAAAAAAATAACATTCATTTTTATACTGAAATATGAATGTAAATAGCCTGAATCATTCATGTACTATGCATCAAAATAACTTACAATATTAATTGCTCAAAGTATACAAGCTTTATTACTCCTCTTCCTCTTACAATGAAGATAATAAGATATATGAATTGTATTCTATATATGTTCTTATGGAGCATTATCTCCATAATATAGTCATAGTAGTGTGACTCTTTAGATATTTGACTATTTCTCTCCATATGTCAAGTCTCATGACTCTTGGCTTATCTACTTGCTACTTGCATCCTTGATGAACACTTGAATCTATAACATTTGTAGACCTTTACATGACTCTTACACTTCTACTTGCACATATATTCTAAGACACTTGTGCACACCTTTACATTACATATTTACACTCTTACATACAAGACACTTGTGCACATTTACTCAACTTACACTTGCACTCTAACTTGCATGGCACTTGTGCATTTCCTATACATTACAACTTTACATGATACTTGTGCATTTTCTACACATTTACACTTATATAAAGAGGGAAATACAACTCACACTCTAACTATAGACTTAACCCTAATCTATTATTTACAAATGTACCATGAAGGCACCATATGGGTACATTTACAAGTACCAAATAATGTAATATACCTCAACATCCCCTTGTATTACATTATTTAGTTATTGAAGACTTTAGTCTTCAATATTGGTCTTTATTTTTATCTTCAATCTTCAAGTGACCTTGCATTGTTCAAAAACCTTTGCTTCTCTTGAATCTACATCATCTTGAATCTTGCGTTCATATTTAACCTTTATGAAATCTGCTCTGAATTCTTCATCCTTATTCTTTAACTATTTAGGCTTTGTATATTTATGATCTAGATCATGAACTACTAGAACTTTTTCTTTAGCATCAGGTTCATGTGCATTAATAACTTGAACTTCTAGATCAAGTGCTTCATTTTTAATTACTTTGTAAGATAAGTTTGGACCATGTATGATCCATTTTTTTTTCTTTGATTTCTAAACATTTTATCAAAAATATTTTTCCTATTGGAGTATATTACATTATTTGGTACATGTTAATGTACCCCTATGGTACCTTCATGGTACATATGTAAATTATAGAGTGTGAGTTATATTTTACCTTTATATAAGTGTGACATCCCTCTAAAATCCAACTTTTGGGTCTACTTTATCTGTAAGAATGAGATACTGCTAATCTATTTGTGGATGTTGGGACAGGTACCATCAGTAGCTGGAGCAGATCTTGGGAAAGATACCACCTCCTGATGGTAGATAACAGAATCCAGCGGAAGGTAAGTCGAGGGGAAATGATGAGCGACGGGGTATTTGCCATTATTAGGGTAAAAGAACCCTACTGGTAATGCATCCGCCAACGGTCCATGTAGATGCATTTCATATAGTTGCATTAATAGGTTTGTTTTGTGTGTTTTGCTTTGTGTTTTGCATTGGAATATATATATATATATAAATAATATAAATAATAATAATAATAATAATAAAATAATAATAATAATATATAATAAAAATAATAAATAAATATGATGATAAAATTATTAAAAACAATACAATTTAGTAAGTAAATAAAATAAAAATAATTAAATTCAACATGGTGAATCGGCTTTTGATGTTCGTAATATTCCACTTGGCAAGCTTTGGGTTTTGAGGCTTGAATGAATCCTACAGATGCAAAGCTTGTAGATAATATTTTTCTTCTATAAATTAAGGACGAGGAAAAAATATGGGATTATATTTTTCATATTATTGGAAGCTCGTAAGCGGTATCGAGTCCGAAAGAAAAGAAAGAGAGATTTTTCTTTTAATAAGGTTAGCTTTCTGACTCTGTGGATGGTATATGTTGAATGGATTTGTTTAAAGAACAATGAATTTATTAATTTTGCTTGGGTTATGCGGTATATACAAAAAAATTGTGATTATAAATTAGATCTCTAAGTTAGAATTATGCATCAATTTAATGTAAGGTAGATTAGTATGCATTCAATACACCATAGGCAACCCGTTATTTAAATAGAGAGGAAGTGTAGAAATATAATATATTTGGTTAAATAAATACGAACCAGTCCCTGCTTAAGGATTCTAAACATTAATCTATTACTATAACAAGATTTAATTATTAAAATAATTGCATTCTATTTTTGGAGAAATTTTTTGAAATGTCTGCCTGCACAATGGAAATGGTTCGATGCATCAGCTGTTTGCATTTGGTAGAGTAGTTACATTGCACTATAAATAAGGCCACTATGAATCCCTCTTTGGTAGCGCCGAAGTTGACATGAAGGTGCAAATTCGCGCTGCTATTTATTAAAGGAAACTGCAACAAACTTCAATTGATATGCTAGTTTTATTTGTTATGTAATCATACCTGAGATAAGTTATTGAAGTTGGTAAAAAAAATTAGGAGTCTCTTCCTGAGCGCCATTCTGACATCTAAATTCAGACTTTTGGTAGGAGTTCATAGTTTAAAAGAACGAGTGTTTGATATATATATATATATATTTAAGTCAAGAGAATGTGTAATGAAGTTATGATTGTTTTATTATATAGTTATGTGAAATGTTGCATGGGCCACTAGGTGAAGACTTACTTTAATTTTGTCGTTCTGTTGAAACCCTTCTAGTTGGAATATATAATGTTGCAGAATTATCTATTTTATACTTTTGTTTCCAAGTGGCTATCCATAAAAGTAATAAAGTAGGTCTAGAAATATCGTATTGTACATACATTTGATTTAATGGATGAGGGAAAATCGTTGTAAATAATAATTTCAAATGATTGTTGTTAGTCCGTGGAATGATTGAAATAGAAACCTTTGGGAGTACGTGTGTTGAGGCGTTACCGAGTAGTGTGAACTAGGGATGACTGTATTCTTTGTATTATAAATTCTAATGTATTTGTTACAAAATAATGTCTGGTAAATAAAAAACAAAGTCTTGTTCGAAGCATATGGTCATTATGAAATAAGCGCTCATCCACATTTTCTTTCGATAATTTTTGACGACTTTTATTTTAATTCACATATTTCTACCTTTTAAATATTATTGAAAGATGAATTAAATCTTGTGTTTTGTGCCGTGAATACAACACATAAGTCTGTTAGGTGGAATTATTTTGAAATTGCTCGTCAGTTGAAAACATTGTCATTAGAGATGTCAATTACCATCAAATTAAACCTAGGGATAATAAGGAGATTAGAATCAAAATTTATTAAAAAAATAGAAGAATATAATGGTCTTCTAATTTTTATAAATAATGTGTTCCTTTCTTAGGTTATACCTGCCTTTTGGTTTAGAAGAGAGATTAGAATATATCGATTAGATCAAACCATAGTAAAGCTATTAATGGATAAACACTTATTCAAAGAGGAGTCTCTGCGTATGGTCATTCCAACCCAATTATAGAAAAGTAACTCTGAGGCATCATCCTTGAAGCTGTCGTAGTCACGGTGACAATGAGCAAAGAATTCACCTATTCTCTAAAAGCAAAAAATTTAGTATGCTTGTTAAAAGAGGGAGCGCTCATTCCATAGCAAGTACTTTAGTACACCCAAAAGCAGGGTTTAGAAGAAAAGACACACTTATATCCAATCACGCAACATTGAGAAACTATTTTAGGGATATTGACGTAACTTTATATATAGATTAGAGTTAAAGTTTGAATTAGTCTAAAGTCATAAGTATTTTTTTTTAGCAAAAGGACATAGTTGGATAGTATGAAAGAGTTGGAAGGTATTAGGGTTTATAATGTCATAGGACACAATTTTTCTAGAAGATATTATGGTTAAAATGTTGCTTGTCAGTGAATAAGAGGTTTCCACTATAGGTTAAGAACAAGATATTTTAGTATAAGATATTACTTTATGAAAAGTTAAGGGAAATATATATTGAATTTATATTTTGACTTATTTTTATTTATTTATTGCTTGGTGATTGATTATATTTCAATATTTAATTTATGATGTTTAAAGGCTTTAAATTTTCCTAGATGTATTAGATGCAAAATAATTGTCAATGAATTTATTTTCAAGAAGCTTTCGGATGGATAAGACTTAAACATTAAGCACACATAACCTCATTTACATTTTTAAAATATAGGAAGGCTATTTTTGATAGCTTATACACCATTGATCAAATGTAAAAAGAACATCTACATTTGACGATCCCTAGAAGCTCTAATGTGAATGATACTTATCTCAGGTTGCGGGTAGGGCAATCTACTTAATTTTTGAAAGGTATTTGTGGGTAGGCAAATATCTTGAATTAGGAATAACCGAACTCTTGATGGAGAGGTCAGGATGGGAGGTAAAAGAGGATAAAATGGGCATTGTTCTTAGGTTATTACCTAATAGTATAGAGAGGTGCATCTTGTGTTTGATACGATTGTGGGATGTCCAACGACACGATGGAATGGGACATCACGTCGTCAATTGAATCAATCTAAGAAATATCGGGTTCTTACCTAGGTTTGTGGTGGACCCTAGACAACTTCGAGGGTAGGTGGTTGTTCGTCTAGCTCAGGCATGGACACACTATTTTCTACATGGCATGTAGTCATGATAGAAAATAGGAGAAAATAAGCATCCAACCTCTAGGTGAAATGGGCCCTAGAGGAGAAACCCCTGCCCAAACTTGGAATCTTAGGAGGAGAGTGAAGTTCTTCTAAGGCAACAAATAGCGAGACCTGGCTAGTCCCAATCTCTTGGACCTTTGACTACAGCGAAATATGTGTCCAGGTAGAATTTTTTCATGCTTCGTACTAAACAAAAGAAGAGAATGGTCAAAATTTTTTACCTTGTGAAAATACAACTAAGTAGGTAGGACTTGGGTTGTTACAGTTGGTATCAGAGCTCTAGGTTGCGAACCCCTAGGCAATAAAACTTCAAAAAAATTTAGGTTAAACATAATTTTAGGAAAATTTATGCTAAACTTTTGAAAACCTAAACCAAAATAAAAACAATTAACAAAGCTCTTTTTTAACAGGCAATGGCATCTAGAATGAAAGCTAGTTCATCAAAGAGACCTACGGTAGTACAATAGGAAGGGCTGACTGAAAATTCTAAGAGGGTCCTCTAAAATATTGTGAGGATAGGAACTTTAGATGAGGCCGCAGAACCCCCTCGAATGGTTAGAAAAGAGAAAGAACTCGCTCAAAAATAAGATAAGATGGTTTTACTGATACAACTAATGCAAGAGTAGATGAGCCAACAGAAAGAACATATGGATCAATAGAGAGCTCATATTGTTGAGCATATAGCTCAAAAAAAGACTTAGATGTTAGAACATATGGAACAATAGAAGGCCCAGTTAACCCAATAATAGGAAATGTTTGCACAACAACAAAAGATAATTGAGAATCTATCTAAAGGAAAAGAACCAGTGGTAACAGAGGAAGATACTTTAGTAGAACTTGGGAGAAAACAAGTAGGCACTGAGTTAATAAGGGATATGCAAAAAATTGACATAGCCAAGTTTGATGGCAAAGGATATGGGGAGGAGACTGAGAGATGGCTAAATAGTGTTGAGGCATATTTTGCCATCAAAAATCTCACATCTAAATCAAAAACTTTATGGGCAATTTTTCGGCTAACTAGAGTAGCTACTTATTAGTGGGACACATATAGGAAAACAAATAATATAGAGGTTGTTGATGTCCACTGGGAAATATTTGTAAAAGCATTTAAAGATAGATTTTTGACACTGCAATTTTATCTTGAGAAAACTATAAAATTTTCAAGATTAACTCAGGGTAGCATGACCGTAATTGAGTACTACCAATGGTTTGTACAACTACCCAAATATATACCTGAATATGAGTAGTGGGTTGAAATTAAGGTTAAAAAATTTCCCTTGGGATTACACCCAAAGATTGGAAATCTAATACTCTTGCTAAAACCTGTAATGCTAACTGCTGCATGTGACTTGGCTCGGCAAGAAGAGGCCAACCTGAAGGCCAAGAAGGTCTATTATCAAAAATCCTCTGAAAAAGAAGAGCCACAAAAAAGGAAGAATATTGGTTCAACAAAATGGGATAAGAACTAGAACAAGAAGGGTAGAGAGGGAGATAGAAATCGATTTGACAAGAACAAGAATAGGTATCAAGGAAATAGAGGTAATAAAAACAATCGAGGTGGCCAAGATAGAAGAAATTTTAGGGATTGAAATGATCAAAGAGCCAATGCACCAGGAGCTAGTGCTCAGGAGGGCAATGATGGAAACAAAAGAGAAAGGGTACCTCAAACTGGTTGCTATATCTATCAAGAAGCTCATTATGCTGATAAGTGTCCCCTAAGAGTTGATAGGAGGAATGAACCTACGAAACCTGCTCATAAAATTTATGCAACAATAAGTAATCCTAAACTTGATGGTCAGGCAATACCTTTTCTGTTGAATGGAAAATATACAATAAGGATGTGCACATTTTGGTTGATTTTGGAGCAACTGATAGTTTTATTTCTTCTAACATTCTGAGGGACATATCGGAGAAACCTGGGTTTATGGAAAATGGGTGGAAGGTTGAGTATGGGTCTAGGTAAACCTATACTATTAGCCAGTGTTTATTTGACCCTCAAATAATTTTACCACAAAGTAAAACTAGTTGGCATTTATATGTGGCTCCCTTATATGCCTTTGACATTATCTTAGGCATTGATTGGCTTAAGGTACACAAAGCATTAATGAACTTTGAAGAAATATGGTTGGATTTCATTGATGACACTAACCAAAGGATTCAAGTATATTGTGGGTGTGAATCAGTGGAACCCCATATCTTTATAGCCATGCAAGTTAAAAGAGCCTTAAGGAAGGGTAGTAGAGTTTATATATTCAAACTTAATAAAAGAGAAGAAACTGAGTCTGGAGCAAGTTTCTTCCAAACTTATCCGATGCTGAACGACTTTTGGGATGTCTTTCCTGAAGACTTGTTGGGTCTTCCACCCCAAAGAGAATTTGATTTCTCTATAGAAATTTTACCCGGGGAAACTCCTATAGCCAGAGCACCTAATAGGATGACTACAATAGAATTGCAGGAGCTCAAGACCCAACTCCAAGATTTATTAGAAAAAAGGCACATTAAACCGAGTGTTTCTCCATGGGGTGCACTAGTACTATTTGTTAAGAAGAAGGATGGATCTTTAAGGCTATGTATTGACTACAGAATGCTCAATAAGATGACGATAAAAAATAAATACTCTCTACCCAGAATAGATGACTTGTTTGACCAACTAAAAGAAGCCATAATTTTCTAAAAAAATGATCTCATATATGGTTATCATCAACTGAGAATCCGAGAAGAAGACACCCACAAAATGGATTTTTGAACCAGTTATGGCCACTATGAGTTTACAGTATTACCTTTTGGATTAACTAATGCTCCAACAACATTTATGAACTTGATGAATAGTGTGTTCCAAGAACAACTAGATCGATTTGTACTTATATTTTTAGATGATATATTGATCTACTCTAAAAATAAAGAGGAGCATGATCAACATATGAGGATTATTCTCGAAATACTCAGGAAGAATCAGTTATACGAAAAATTGTCCAAGTGTGAGTTTTATACCTCCCAAGTATAGTATTTAGGACATGTGATTTTTACAGAGGGAGTATTAGTTGATCCAAAGAAGATAGAAGCAATTATTGATTGGCCTGATCCAACAAATGTTACTAAGGTATAAAGTTTTATGGGAATGGTAAGGTATTACCGTCACTTTATCAAGAATTTATCTCAATTGGCTTATCTGATAACAAATCTCCAGAAGAAAGGAAATACTTTTAAGTGGTCAACGTAGTGTGAAGAGGCTTTAAAAATGCTTAAGGAGAAATTAACAACTGCTCCTATCCTTAAAATACTAGATCCTAAACTACCATTCACAGTTTGTACTGATGCTTCCATTGAAGGATTAGGTGGAATCCTCATGCAAGAAGGAGTTATTGCATGAGTCCTGGAAACTCAAGAAACATGAATTGAACTATGCCACTCATGATTTATAATTAGCTGTAGTTATGCACGCTCTTAAAATGTGGCATCATTACTTGCTTGGCAAACCTTTTGAGCTCAGAACTGATCATCAAAGTTTAAGGTATATCTTCACTCAACCAATGCTCAATGCAAGGCAAAGATGCTGGATGGAATTTCTAGCAAAATATGACTTTGGCATTAAATACATTAAGGGAAAGGAAAACAAACTAGCAGATGCCTTGAGTAGAAGAAGACATATAACTACTATATCGCAATGCCAATTTGGTATAATTGAGAAAATAAGAAATTTTTAGCTTCAAGATGAATATTCACAAAAGTGTCGTGATCTAATTTGACAAGGTTCAAAAAAAGCAAAGGAATTTGAAATTCGAAAGGATACAGTATTTTTTAGAAATAGAATGGTAGTGCCAAATGATCCGAACCTAAGGAATATGTTGCTTCAGGAGGCACATTGCGCTCCTTATTCTGCACATTTGGGCTATGTAAAGATGTATGAAAATATGCGAAAAGAATATTATTGGCCAGGAATGAAAAAGGATATCGCTGAGTTTGTGGTAAAATATTTAGAATGCCAAAAGGTGAAAGCAAAAAATTTACATCCAGCTGGACACTTGTGTTCACATGAATTCCAATACATAAATGGCAAGTTGTTACCATGGATTTCATAGTGGGATTGCCTAAAAACTGATTCCAGCATGATGCCATCTTGGTAGTGGTTGACAAGCTTACTAAAGTAGCACACTTTCTACCTGGAAATATTAAATATGGAGCTCCTATCGTAGCCCAAAAATTTGCTAGGGAAGTGGTTCGACTACATGGCTTTCCTAAAATAATAATATCTGATAGGGATTCTCGTTTCACTTATGAATTTTGGTAAGCATTGCATCAGGCATGGGGAACAAGACTTAATATCAGCACTGCTTATCACCTAGAAATAGATAGACAATCTGAGAGGGTAAACCAAGTCTTAGAATATATGCTATGAATGTATTGCATGGATCATCAAACAAAGTGGGAAGACTACCTTTTACTGGTAGAATTTTCTTATAACAATGGTTACCATGCTTCATTAGGTATGGCTCCATTTGAGGCTCTATATGGGAGAAGGTGCAAAATATCATTATCATGGAGCAATTCGGAGGATTGGGTGATGCTTGGGCTAGATATGGTTAAAGAAATGTAGGAGCAACTCAAAAAAATTTGTCGAAGGCTTAAAGAAGCTTTAGATCGACAAAAGAGCTATGCGAACCTTAAAAGAATGCCAAGGGAATTTGCTATGGGAGACATAGTATTCCTGAGGGTTAAACCCACCAAGAGCTCCATTAAATCCTCTAAACTCAGTCCAAGATTTGTAGGACCTTTTGCTATTGTTAATAAATTAAGCCCAGTTGCCTACAAACTAGCTTTGCCACCCATCTTGTCAAAAATCCATGATACATTCCACATGTCCCTCCTAAAGAAATATATATCTAACCCCTCTCATGTTTGGAATGTTGATTATCTGTAGATGATTGATCCCCTACATGTAGAGGTGCGACCAGTTAAGATTCTTGATTACAGAACAAAATAATTAAGGAATCACAACATAGAGCAATATAAGGTCCAATGGGACCAGTATTCTGAAAATAGTGCTACATGGAAGGATGTGGCTATCATGAAAAGATAGTTTCCATTTTTGTTTAAACAATGATTTAATAATATTTTGGTTTGAGAAATATAACATTGCTATTATAAATGCATGATAACTTTGCTATGATTATGATTAAGTATAAAACAAATACTAATGCATAGTAAACATGATTTATATATTTGTTTATTTTGTTTTTTTGAGTATTGTAAACACAGGGACTGTGTTTAATATTATAGGGGAAGTATGTGACATCCCTATAAAATCTATCTTTTTGGTCTACTTTATCTACGAGAATGAGATACTGCTAATCTATTTGTGGATGCAGGGACAGGTACCATCAGTAGTTGGAGCAGATGTTGGGAAAGATACCACCTCCTGATGGTAGATAACAGAATCCGATGGAAGGTAAGTCGAGGGAAAATGATGAGCGGTGGGGTATTCGCCGTTATTAGGGTCAAATAACCCTACTGGAAATGCATCCACCATCGGTCCATGTAGATGCATTTCATATAGTTGCATTAATAGGATTTGTTTTGTGTGTTTTTCTTTGTGTTTTCATTGGAATATATATATATATAAATAAAAAATATAAAAAATAAGAAATAAATAAATAAATTTAAATAATAACATAAAAATATTAAAATAATAATAATAATAAAAATATATAATAAATATGATAATAAAATTATTAAAGACAATACAATATAGTAAGTAAATAAAATAAAAACAATTAAATTCAACATGGTGAATCGGCTTTTGACGTTCGTAATATTCCACTTGGCAAACTTAGGGTTTGGAGGCTTGCATAAATCCTACAGATATAAAGGTTGTAGATAATATTTTTCTTCTATAAATTAAGTACGAGGAAAAAATATGGGATTATCTTTTTCATCTTATTAGAAGCTCGTAAGCGGTATCGAGTTCGGAAAAAAAGAAAGAGAGATTTTTCTTTTAATAAGGTTAGCTTTTTGGCTCTATGGATGGTATATGTTGAATGGATTTGCTTAAAGAACGATGAAATTACTAATTTTTCTTGGGTTATGCGGTATATACATAAAAATTATGATTATAAATTAGATCTTTGAGTTAGAATTCTGCATCAATTGAATGTAAGGTAGATTAGTATGCATTCAATACACCATAGGCAACCCGTTCTTTAAACAGAGAGGAAGTGTAGAAGATATTATAGATTTGGTTAAATAAATAAGAACGAGTCCATGCTTAAGGATTCTAAATATTAATCTATTACTATAGCAATATTTAATTATTAAAATCATTGCATTCTATTTTTGAAGAAAACTTTTGAAATGTCTGCCTGCATAATGAAAATGGTTCGATGCATCAACTATTTGCATTTGGTAGAGTAGTTGCATTGCACTATAAATAAGGCCACTCTGACTCCCTCTTTGGTAGCACCGATATGTCAGTATGCGACTGGGAAGTTGACATGAAGGCACGAATTTGCGCTGCTATTTACTAAAGGAAACTACAACAAACTTCAATTGATATGCTAGTTTTATTTGTTATGTAACCATACTTGAGATAAATTATTGAAGTTGGTAAACAAAATTAGGTGTCTCTTCCTGAGTGCTATTCTTATATCTAAATTCAGACTTCTGGTAGGAGTTCGTATTTTAAAAGAACGAGTGTTTGATATATATATTATATATATTATGATAGTTTTTATTATATAGTTCTGTGAAAATTTGCATGGGCCACTGGGTAAAAACTTACTTTAATTTTGTCGTTATGTTGAAACCCTTCTAGTTGGAATATATATAATATTGCAGAATTATCTATTTTATACTTTTTTTTCCAAGTGGCCGTCCATAAAAGTAATAAAGCAGGTCCAAAAATATCATATTGTACATACATTTGATTTAATGGATGAGGGAAATTTTTTGTAAACAATAATTTTAAATGATTGATGTCAGTCCATGGAATGATTGAAATAGAAACCTTTGGGAGAGTACGTGTGTTGAGGTGTTAACGAGTAGTGTTAACTGGGGATGACTAGTATTCTTTGTATTATAAATTCTAATGTATTTGTTACAAAATAATATCTGGTAAATAAAAAATAAAGTCTTGTTTGAAGCATATGGTCATTATAAAATAAACGCTCATCCACATTTTATTTCGATAATTTTTGACGACTTTTCTTTTAATTCACATATTTTTACCTTTTAAATATTATTGAAAGACGAATTCAATCTTGTGTTTCATGCCATGAATACAACACATAAGTCTGTTAGGCAGAATTTGTTTTGAAATTTCTTGTTATTTGAAAACACTGTCGTTAGAGATGTCAATTCCCATCAAATTAAACCTAGGGATAATAAGGAGATTAGAATCAAAATTTATTAAAATGATAGAAGAAGATAATGGTCTTCTAATTTTTATAAATTATGTGTTCCTTTATTAGGTTATACGTGCCTTTTGGTTTAGAAGAGATATTAGAATATATAGAGTAGATCAAACCATAGTAAAGTTGTTAATGGATAAAAACTTGTTCAAAAAGGAGTCTCTACATATGGTCAGCCCAACCCAATTATAGAAAAGTAGCTCTGAGGCATCATCCTTGAAGCTGTCGTAGTCATAGTGGCGATAAGCAAAGAATTCACATGTTATCTAAAAGCAAAAAATTTAGTATGCTTGTTAAAAGAGGGAGCGCTCATTCCATAGCAAGTACTTTAGTACACCCAAAAGTAGGGTTTGGAAGAAAAGACACACTTCTATCCAATCACGCAACATTGAGAAACTATTTTAGGGATACTGACGTAACTTTATATATAGATTAGAGTTAAAGTTCGAATTAGTCTAAAGTCATAAGTGTTTTTTTTAGCAAAAGGACATAGTTGGATAGTATGAGAGAGTTGGAAGGTAGTAGGGCTTATAATGTCATAGGACAAAATTTTGTTAGAAGATATTATGGTTAAAATGTTGCTTGTCAGTGAATAAGAGGTTTACACTACAGGTTAAGAACAAGATATTTTAGTATGAGATATTACTTTATGAAAAGTTAAGGGAAATATGTATTGAATTTATATTTTGACTTATTTTATTTATTTATTGCTTGGTGATTGATTATCTTTTATATTTAATTTATGATGTTTAAAGGCTTTAAATTTTCCTATATGTATTAGATGCAAAATAATTGTCAATGAATTTATTTTCAAGAAGCTTTAGGATGGATAAGACTTAAACATTAAACACACATAACCTCATTTACATATTTAAAATATAGGAAGGCTATTTTTGATAGCTTATACACCATTGATCAAATGTAAAAAGAACATCTAGATTCGATGATCCCTAGAAGCTCTAATGTGAATGATACTTATCTGAGGTTGTGGGTAGGGCAATCTACTTAATTTTTGAAAGGTATTTGTGGGCAGGCAAATATCTTGAATCAGGAATAACCGAAATCTTGACAGAGAGGTCAGGACGGGAGGTAAAAGAGGACGAAATGGGCGTCATTCTTAGGTTATTACCTAATAGTATAGAGAGGTGCATCTTGTGTTTGATACGATTGTGGGATGTCCAACGATGTGATGGAATGGGATATCACATCATCAATCAAATCAAGCCAAGAAACACCAAGTTATTACTTGGGTTTGTGTTAGATCCTAGACAACTTCTAGGGTAGGTGGTTGTTCGTCTAGCTTAGGCATGCACATGCTATTTTCTACATGGCATGTAGTCATGATAGGAAATAGGGGAAAATAAGCATCCAACCTCTAGGTGAAATGGGCCCTAGAGGAGAAACCCCTGCCTAAACTTGTAATCTCAGGAGGAGAGTGAAGTTCTTCTAAGGCAAAAAATAGTGGGACCTGGCCAGTCCCGATCTCTTGGACCTTCGACTGCAGCGAAATATGTGTCTTGGTAGAATTTTTGCATGCTTTGCACTAAAAAGAAGAAGAGAATGGTCAAAAAATTTTACCTTGTGAAAATACAACCAAGTAGGTAGGACTTGGGTTGTTACAGTAAGTGTGAATGTGCAAGAAATGCACAAGTGTCATGTAAATTTGTAATGTGCAAAAAATGCACAAGTATCATGTGAGTTAGAGTGCAAGTGTAAGTTGAATTTATATGCACAAGTGTCTTGTATGTATGAGAACAATATGTAATGTAAAGATGTGCACAAGTGTCTTATATTAGAGTGTGCAAGTTATAGAAGTGCAAGAGTCATATATAGGTGTGCATACATTATAGAGTCAAGTGTTCATCAAATATGTAAGTTTCAAGTAGATAAGCCAAGAGTTATGAGACTTGGCATATGGAAAGGAATAGTCAAGTATCCACATATTCACATTACTATGGCTATATTATGGAGATAATACTCCATAAGGAAATAACAATTACAATATGAAGAAAAAAGAAAGTCACTATCATATTTGTAAGAGAAAGAGGAATAATAAAGATTGCATACATTTTGAGCAAATAATATTATAAGTTGTATTATATGCTTCGTACATGTTGATTAAAGATATTTATATTTATATTGTTGCATATTATTGGATGTTATTTGGTATATTATAAGTCTTCTATTACATATTAATTTGCTTATATTATTCTACTCTTACCATTATATTGACCTTATTATATTATAACTATATTATATTTGATCCTATGATATTAACCTGTGATATTTGTGGTTGTATTAAGGCTTAATAAGCCATCAGTGGTATCAAAGATACCACCAGACTTTGTCCAGATTTATAAGAGTTCATTTTAGCCACTTTTGCAAAATCAATTTTATCTAGTTTGATAAAGTTGATTAAGAGTCTATCCACTTTGAAGACAATGAGACTCAGACTCTATTATAAGTTTATATTGAGTAGAAAAGCTAGAGTCTTTCCATGGTTTAAGAATAACCAATGAAGACTAGGATTCAACTATATTAATTGGTGATTCAACTTTGAGATAGTTGATCATTCAGGGCCATAGCCAACCCTTGACATTGATAGAGGATATAGGGACATTCAATGTCACCTTGATATTGATAGATATTTTAGGGATATTCAATGTTAGCTTGATATTTATAGAAGATACAGGGACATTCAATGTCACCTTGACATTAATAGATATTTTAGGGACATTCAAAGTCACCTTGACAATATTAAAGTTTTGATATTAAGAGATTAAGCAACAGAAAGAAGATTTAGGTCACAAAGAGATTGACCTTGACATTGGTCCAAGAAGCCAATATAGAAAAGATAGTAGCAATAGAATGAGAAGCATTTAGAGATTTCTAAGAAAATATAGAAGCAAATTGAGAAGAATTTAGAGCTTCCTAAGAGAAGATAGTTGTAGTGGATTGAGAAGCATTCAAAGCTTCCTAAGATAAAGAGAGCAAAACAAAAGATATTAGAAGTCAAGAATATCATTCTTGAAGAAGGATAAATAAGCACATAGATTACTTTATATTGCTTCAAGTATTATATTGAGAATATCATTATTGAAAAAGGATAAATAAGCACCTAGCTTACTTTATATTGCTTCAAGCATTGGATATACGGTGGATAAGAGCTATAAGTTTTTAGAAAGATTTAGATATTGACATAGAGGAAAATTTGAAGAATAGATAATCTTCAAAGAAAGAGGTCCATATAGAGAATTGAGGCCCTTATAAGTGGAAATAAAAGAGGCCCTTATACATAAAAAGAGAATCCCTTTATAGAGTAGAAAAAGAGGCTTGAATACAAAGAAGAATTTAAGAGGCTTGAGGTCTAATAGATAGAGGTCTGTAAGCAAACATATAGTGAAAAGAAATGACCAAGACATATTCAGAGAATAACAAAAAAGAGACCCGAGATATATTTAGTATATAGGAGAGCTTGAGATATATTCAAAGAAAAGAAGAGGCCTGAGATATATTCAAAGAACAAAGTACATAGAGGCCAAACATAGAAGATCTTTTAAGGGTCATGTTCAAAGAATAAGGTAGACTATATTGATTAAAAGGAAAACAAAGATGTTTATTATAGAAAATATGTTTACTATAGAAGAGACATTTACAAGTCTTAGAGCAAAGCCAAGGAGTAAGAGATAAAGTCTTAGAGCAAAGCAATAATGTTACATGCAAAGCAACAAGATGTTAAGCTAAGCAAAGAGAATAAGTTTTATAGAGTTGTCAAAAATTGATTATCTCCAAGACATACAACAAAAAACATTAGTCAAAATGTAACAATCTCCAAAGCTAACCATATAGAGAGAGATTTGTTTTTGAAACAACTAACAAGGTTCACATAGGTATCCATGGATATTTTTATTTGGTTGAATATACATGCCACATTCAGGTTAAAGATGTTGCAAACATCACCCGAGTGGATAGGAAAGGCTAAACTCATGCAATATAAACTAGGGTTAACCTTGAATACCTTAACGACATTGAGGACATCTTCATAGGGTCTTACCACCTTTTTAACATTCTCCATGAATGCAGACCTCTTGATACCAGTGCTAGGATTATCAATTCTTAATATTTAAAGCAAGAGGGAAAGCCAATTCCTACTTCCAGTCATATCTCAATTTAGATTAGATCTACAAGTGTAATGTCTAAGTCTAGTTTAACTGCACCTTCACAGTGATGTCTTAAATGTTATGCTTGCCTCCCACCTCCATGGTGAGCCTTCAAACACCAATCACTTTGTGTGATTATATTCCCCATGGACACCAAATAAAACTATGTGTTGCTAGGCTACAACAACCTTAGTCTAGAAGGAGAGTTTGGACAAGGATTACCTCTAAAGATATTTTTTGCAACCCTAAGCCCAAAGTAACTCTCTCTCTCACTCTCAAACTACAAGCACCTCAATAAACCTTCAATGAATTAATAGTAAAGCAACCACCAAACACTTGTAGTAATAAAACAATCATTAGATTAAACAACATCATGTCTAATATCTATGAGATTAAAAATCACCATAATACCATAAAATCATTCGACCCAAAGGTCAATATTACAAGATATTAGTCCTTGTTGCTAGTACAATAAGTCCTCATACTCCAAGAATGACTTTAATAACTCAACATAAGTATTTGAAGGTAATTCCTTGCATGATCTAAACATCTTCCTTCTTCAGCCTCCACGGTGTTTGAATGGAAGGTGGGGATTGAAATAGCTCATATGCAGGTATGAATGCAATCTATAAGATTCAAACACATACAAAAGAAGCCCATACTTCTTTCTTAGATATTTTCCACAAATATGCATACCTTTAAACAACAATTTCATCCATCATAGCAAACATAAAAGAAGCCCATACTTTTTTCTAAGATATTTTCCTCAAATATCAAAATCATTATTTCAATTATTCATTCATCATAGCAAACACAAAATAATCCCATACTTATTTCTAAGATATTTTCCACAAATATTAAAATTATTATTTCAATAATTCATTCATCATAGAAAACACAAAAGAAGCCCATACCTCTTTCTAAGAAATTTTCCACAAATATCAAAATCATTATTTCAATAATTCATTCATTATAGCAAACACAAAAGAAGCCCATACTTATTTCTAAGAAATTTTTCACAGCTATCAAAATGATTATTTAAATAATTCATTCATCATAGCAAACACAAAAGAAGCCCATACTGCTTTCTAAGATATTTTCCACAAATATCAAAATCATTATTTCAATAATTCATTCATCATAGAAAACATAAAAGAAGCCCATACTTCTTTCTAAGATATTTTCCACAAATATCAAAATCATTATTTCAATAATTCATTCATCATAGCAAACACAAAAGAAGCCCATACTTTGTTTTTATCAGTTAAAAAATTTAAATCAAGCAAGGGTTTTAACAGGGAGCCAAAACTTGATCACAAGCAGGCTATAGAAGCCAAGACCCCAAAATAGGACAAAACAGGTTTCAGTCCTTCAATATTTGAAATGCCACACAGATTGCTTATAAGTAATAACCAACAAAACATAGCATAAAATAGAGGATATCCTTATGTATAACATAAAAATAGCAGAAAAAAGACGCTCTAGGAGGTAAAGATAATACCTCCAAAACAACTGTGTAGAAAGGATGCCCTTAAGCTTCTTCATCTGGTTCCGCTCCAACCTCCTGAAGCCCATCGCTCGACGTATCCATGTCAACATCCTTGTCCTCACCTTGGTCCTCCAAAGGGGCAGAAAAAACCTTAACATCCTCAATAGGGGCTTTAACAACATCCTCATAGAAAGACTTCTTCAAGAAAAATAGATTCAGTGCATTACGTAGGTCGACCATTTGAAACATACAATTGGAGATATAATTAATGATAAACTATTGCATGCACTGGTCAAGGATGTCCTTATCATCATCCTCTGAATCAATGATGAGGGATTCATTTTTTTGAGCCAACTTCTTTAGATGAACATATGAGTGAACACTTTTCAGCTCAGGCTTAGGAGATTCGCTCTTGGGTCTTTTCCTCAACCTACGGACTGTTTCAATTACGTCTCTCTTTTTGGCAGAAAGCTCAGGAGTGCTAGAGGATTGAGGAGTGGTCTGAGATGAACTAGGATTTATGGTACTAGGCTTATCCTTAGAAGCAGGAGGCAGGATGACACCTTGGGGGCAATCGATTAACCAATGGTTATATAAAATATTAAACAAACCTTGGTGAGCAGGCAATTCAGAGCCATTTTTATTTTGGCTATGTTCAATGGTGTAACTGATAGAGTTAAACAGGAACTGAGGGACATTCACCATATTAACATCATAAAAATAGTTGAAAAATACAAAATGGAAGCTACATAAGACCTTATCAGGGTCGTCAATAGTGACGAACTCCATGATAGGCTTTAACACACTACTCCACAGGGAGGGGAGCTCCTCACGACGAATTCCCATTCAAGATTTTCTGCATAGCTTCTTGTCCTTAATATCCTTAAGCTCAACATCCCAATTATGTTTCTCTTTGCGTATTGATCTACCTTTGGCCTACTGTCCAGTGAGTTCGACCAAAGTTTTGATGTCAACATCATATGTCCTATTGTGAATGGTCACTCTACGATTATCCCATGAACTCAGGAACATCATAGTAATTTCAGAATTCTCCCCTTTAAATTTTTGAAAAAATGGGAGGAATCCCCTGACATAAAGGATGGCTTCAGCAATTTATTCCATGCTAACACAGGATGGCTCAATGAAATTCATGGCTACAACAAAGAAATAACTTTGGAGATGCAATTGGAAAGGGTAAATATGGAAATGAATTGAAGCAGGGCAAGTATAAAAAGAAATGTTTGAGGGTTCAAAAATGGAAATGAACCAACCACCATCTCGACAAGGGTGCCTAATGAGTTGGGTATGGGAAAATTTGCATGAACCAAGGAGCTTGTGACAAAAATGCATGCATAATTATGAATATGAAGCTTGTGGGAATCCTTCCCAAACACCCACATGATGGAAATGTCAAACTAGGGATGAAAAATAAAGGACCAAACACAAGGGAAGGGGCCAACATGGAAAGAGTATGGAGGTTGTTGAAAAGAGGTAATGGGAGAGGTGGGAGACAAGGCGATGTCGAGTCGGGTGGGCAAGATGGCCATGGGAAATAGGAGGGAGTGGATTGCAGAATAGTGGAGGGCAGCGTGGCAAGGTTGGAAGACAAAAAAATTGAATTACGAAAACCTACAAAACAAAAAACATGAAAGGCGGTGGATCGAGGATTAAGGTTGACAAACCCAAAATAATTGGTTGACCCATGAACCAAAGTAGCATGGAAATCAACGAAGAAGGGAACAAATTCAATGAACATTTGTCCTATTTGAAGAATGGCTGACTTGCTCCACGTCAACATTGGTCTCACTTGAAGACAATATATCTTGCTCCACAACAAACTCCAATGCCTAAGGAAGACTATTGGTCCAAGTCATCAAATTTGTGGAATAGGTGCTGATATTGGCAAGTTTGTCATCTGCATTATTACTTTATTTGAAGGTTTGCTAAATAATTATTTCTTGGAAGGTTTGACTGATAGTCCTAGCTTCATCAATGTAGTTCCTTATCCTCCAAGAGGGATTTTTGAAATTTTTTAAATAATTGATGATAGTCAAAGAATCACCTTCGACCATGAGTTTATCAAAGTAATCTTTAGCCAAGACAATGCCACACCATAAAGCTCTAGCTTCAGCAACCTAGTTTGTTTTATTTCCTAGAAATTGTGCATATGCAAGGATAACCCTGCCATTGCTATCTCTAAGGATACCCCCATATCCAGCTAGTCCAAGGTTGCCCTTGGCCGCACCATCAAAAGAAGCCCATACTTCTTTCTAAGATATTACTCGTGGTTTCAGATCGAGGCTAAAATACCAATAGAAACAATTGATAACCCAAAGTTATAATATATGATATATTTTCTAGATCTACCATTAGATTATTTAACATATAGGGTTATAATGCATGGATTCATTTCCAAACTACCATTAGATTAATTAAAATCTAAGATTATAAATGCATGGATTCATTTCCAAACTACCATTAGATTAATTAAAATCTAAGGTTATAAATGCATGGATTCATTTCCAAACTACCATTAGATTAATTAAAATCTAAGGTTATAAATGCATGGATTCATTTCCAAACTACCATTAGATTAATTAAAACTCAGGGTTATAAATGCATGGTTCATTTCCAAACTACCATTAGATTAAATAAAATCTAAGGTTATAAATACATGGATTCATTTCCAAACTACCATTAGATTAATTAAAATCTAAGGTTATAAAAGCATGGATTCATTTCCAACTACCATTAGATTAGTTAAATTCTAAGGATATAAATTCATGGATTCATTACTACCATTAGATTAATTAAAATCTAAGGTTATAAAATATTACTTAGGGTTATTCAGGATAAGATCACACAAATCTAACAGGAAGATCAAAAGCTAAAACCAACCAATAAAGGTCAAACCCTAAGAGGGTCAACTCTAGACCAACATCGCTAAAATTCCCAAGTTGAGGCTTAAACACCCATGCAACCCAAAGCACATAGATACCCAAAGGTATCAAACATCATGAACTAAGGTAAAACATATAGAACACGTAACCCTACTGAAAAAATTCCATGCCCGCTCACATTACCTGCACTATCGTGGAAGAGGAGGTGCCAACTTAGCATGGGAGTGTAATATGACATCAAAAAATGAGGTTACTAAGTTGCTAAGGAAGCGATGACAAGGCAAAAGAAGTATGTTTACCCCATGCAAGATTCACAAAAAAGGCAACACAACTACAACCAGACTCTAAAGCAAATATAAGATGTAAAAGATGCAGGGGTGAGCACTCTATTACCACCCTTTCCAATATTATTTTGCTACTCAGTGAACAACATAACTAAAGGTAAATAAAATCACTTGGTATCTTAGTCAACTCCCACCTAAACCCGACTAAGAGAGCAATCAAAATAGAAAAATATATGCTAGAGAAACATCAATGAGCAACACAAACATCAAGAGAAAGTTGGTAAAAATAAATGTAAGCAACATAACATTCCTCTGCCTAAACACAATACCTAGCACCAATGACGAAGGGAGGAGGTGTTCATCTATGTATTTTCTCAATCCAAGCTATTTATCCCACACTACTCTTGTACTTTACCATCTACTCCTCAAACTTGGCATCCCCTTTCATAATAACCTAGCCCTCCTTTTAAAGGCCCAATGATGAGGCGTTGTCAAGTTTTTCCATCTAGATATTGGGTTGCAAATCAAGGGTGTTTCCTCTTCCCACAATCGCACCCAACTCGATGATCCATGATGCATCCAAAGTGGAGGATGCAACATAAGAAGGTGGCACTGCCCTAGCCCCTCAACACATTCAATGCACCACTTCTCCTTAATGAAAGCAAGGTGGTCAACACAACAATGTTGAAGAGAAAGAAACTAAAAAAGAAAGCAAAGCCATGATCCTAGAAAGCAAATGTTTTATTGGTTAAAGGCTTAGCATAAGATTTAGTCAAACATTAATACTACAAATTGAAACATTTATTAATATGATTTAACCTACATAAAATTACTTTAGTAAAACTAATATAAATATTAATTCTTTTCATTATTTCTAATACTAAAATTAGACAAATATTATCATTCTTAATAATATAAATCTAACATTAAGATTAAATTAATCTTTCTTAATATTAATCATTCCATCAATTAATATTATAGACTAACATTAGAATTAAATTAATTATTCCTTTGATTACTAATATTAATATTTCTTTTGATTAAACCGACCAAAACAACCAAGGGAAACCAAGCAGCACAAAAGCCAAGCATAGGAGAAAAAAGCATTCTCTCATTGTTTCGTACCTTCATTTTATCCCTAAATGAGTGGCTCCTTATTTGAGATAGATCACAACCATCATTGATTCATGTTAAGGAGGCTCATTGCAAGCAACTTTCCTTGCCCTAAGGTACGATCAGGAGAATAAAAAGTTCAATTATGCACCTACACGAAAGAGGGTATTTATTCATGTTACCTTAAGCTATTTTGATCATGATTTACCCTTTCAATATGGTCTCTCGTATCCTTATGGCTAATATTCTTGTCCATCCATGAGAGAACCTAATCCTGCAACCAAGCAACGCATCAACAGTACCATATTCCTATTTGTAAATGGATATAATATCAAAGCATATAGCTACAAAACTAAGTATTATCCATCATTCGTAACATAGTCAAAATATAAAGGTTTAGTACTGCCAAGGAGGGTCATGACATACTCCCCCCTTAGACTAAACACATATTACTGTGTTCCTGCACAACATTACATTTGATCATTATTCAAACAAGTAAGGAAAATATCTTTTTATTTCATCCACTTTTTCTCAAGTGGCATTTTTCTCTAAATATTGGTCCTGTTTTTTTTTTAAATAAAGGGGTAAAAATTTATTGATAAAAAGTCTGGATTACAGAGTACAACTGAGCTTCCAACCAGGACTCAAATAAACAACCAAACAGGCTAAAACCACTAGACTAGAATGACACCCAGAAAAGACAACAAGAACAAACCACATTAAGTCTGTACATCCTTGTGGATCAAATCCCACAAGCGTTGAGAGTCCCTAGATAGGAGACTCTCCCAATTATCGATACTCCAAGGATCCAACAACTCAGAAGCTCTTTTGGCCAGGTAATCAACAACCACATTCCATTCCCTTGGAATGTGCACAAAGGATATAAATTCAAAATCTTCACTCATTCTGAGAATATGAACGACTATAGAGGCCAACTGCCAATTAACTTCCTCCACCCTTTTACTATTTAAAATATTAACCACAATTTGAGAGTCAGACTCGTAGATAATCCTACGCCAACCAAGAGAAAACCCCCTTCGCAAGGCCTCAAGAATTGCAAGAGCTTCCATAAAATTATTGGAGTGAACACCTTTGTAAATGGAAAAGAAAAAAACTGACACCACTAGTAGAATCTCTCCCAACACCGCCAATGCTAGCATGCCCAGGATTACCCCTGGATGATCCATCAGTATTAACTTTTAAAACTCCTCTAGGGGGTGGCCTCCACCTACCATCTCTCCTAATATTCTTGCTCAGTCGAGGAACCCTACTAGGGCTAGAAGAGTTCACACCATCCCCAAAGAGACCAAGGGCTTGTTGTACCTTATTCTCACTAGAATCCAAAAGAGGGTCCACATCACATTTGCTATGGATGGTTTCCTGAACCATATACAAGATCCTTTGCCAGATCTGTTGAACAACCAAATAACTACCCTGAAATATGCACCGATTTCATTCGAGCCAAATTTTCTAGATGATGCAAGAAGGGCCCAAATTCCAAGCCACCCGAAGGAAGGGGGTCTTGGTCGGAGGTCTACCCAGACTACTCCAAAACTCCACCAGGGACAACACATGAAAACATGGATGGTTCCAGGTGCTCCACCAATGGTGCCAAATGTCTCTGGCAAAGGAGCATTGGAAAAATAAATGAGAAGAGTCATCCTCATTCTTACTACAAAGGACACAAAAAGAGGGACCCTGAAATACCCTCTTCCTCACATTATCCCAAGTGAGGCATTTATTACGAGCTACTTGATGAGGCCTAGAAATGCCTCATTATTACACTATGGTTGACATATAAAAACTGCCATAATATTAAATATGACAAAGTTAAAGTGCCAAATAGTGATTATAATTTGTTATTTGTTACATGTTTGCATGATTTTATGTTTGGAACATTATACCTTCGTTTTTACTATTTTTAGCATT